>CM050447.1:36007207-38507207 GCA_027563935.2 Costus lasius | reverse complement strand
CCAACCTGCTCGCATCCAAGCCGCTTGTCGTCGCCGTTGCCGTCAGCCCACTCGCCCTTAGCCTGCTCGCCCGTTGCCCTCACCCTCCAATCTACTCACCTATTGCCCTCCGCCCTCTAGTCGCTTGCCCGTCACCCGTCGCCCGTTGCCCTTTGCCCTCCAGCCACTCACCGGTCGCCCTCCCCCCTCCGTCCTCTGCCCTCAACCAGGGACGCCGCTCGCCCTTTCTCCCAAGCTCACGATGTCGCTCGCCGACACCCGGGAAGACGATGGGGATGGAAGTGGAGAAGAGGAAGAAAGTGATCCGTCGGCAATGACACCACCCACTGTTTTCTCCTCTTCTCATCTGTTGCACGTGCTCTTTTTTCCATTCTCTCTACTTCTACCTTTTCCCTATTTTTTCTTTCTCTTATTTTTTTTTCCGTCTTAGGAAACACGGTTTATAGACAATTAAGTAAATAAAGTAACACTTTGCCCCCAAAATCTTATGATAAACAACCAAAGTTCTTACAAGTTTTTTAATTATGAATTGATTTTATTCACAACTTTATAGATTTGATCCAATAAAAACAATAAACTTTAGCTATGGCACAAGCTTTTTTTATTGTAACTTGATAATTTAAGTCCCTAAGTGCCTAATTAAAATATATATTAGAGTAGAAGTTTATCTTAAGATGAATTATTAGAGAAAAACTTTTTAATTATGAATCGATTTTATTCTTATTTTTTTTAGATTTGACTTTGTATTTTATTTAATTATAAAATATATTCTTCATGAACTAAGCCATTTGTTTTCTTAACACAACTTAAACCTAATTAAACACATGAACTTAAAAGTGGTGCTTTGAATTGATTCAAAGTGCTCCACTCAACAAGATAAAAACTAAAAATAAAAAACTCTTACGCACACATATATTTCATATCTATTTTAAATATATTATTTTTATAAATGGAGATGTTCTCATAATTCTTGTTCATGAGAATAATTTAGTTTGAAACATATAATCAATGAATAATAAATTATTTTACCTAAATGTGCTAAAGTAAGGTAGACAACATCACGTGCATGCATCTTTTGATTTATAAAATTATAAAGTGAGAAAGAGATTTAACTTGAAAAGTATGTGTTTATTTTTAGTCAATATTTTCAAGTGAGTGAATTACGAAAAACATAGTTTATGATTTTAGTATAATATTTAGATAATACTAATATATGAGGAGGCAATTATGACTTCAAAAAAAGAAAAGTATATACAAGTAACTTTATAAAAAGGTGCTTAGGTAAAAGAGTTAAAAGAAGGATAATTTAGAGGAATTAAATATATGACTTAGCCAGAGTCAACAAAGATAACTCAATTGAAGAATATGTCCAGAAAGATTAAAACGATCTAGGTAACAACTAAGAGTCTATTTGTCTCATTTCATAATTATCCTAAATTGTATTATATTGTACTATACTGTGCCATCAAAATTTATAAAATATTTGATAAATAATTTTTTTTAATTGTGATAAAATTTTATAATATATTATTTTAAATTATTTAAAATAATATTTTTTTATTATTAAAATTATAAATTATTTAAAATAATAATATTTAAAATTTTAAATTAAATCATGCAAATTATTTTTTTTATAAGCAGTAATAAAAGCATCACTTCTAATTTTTTTTACTTATACTTTTTTAACTTATTTCTACTTAAAAGCGGGCTAAACAAGCCCTAATTACGGTGTGTTTCCTTAAAGAAAAGAAAAGGAAAAAAAATCAAGAGAGAAAGAAAAAAGAATCAAAAGGGGAGGGGAAAAGGCATGCATATAATCCTCACATATGTGTTCCATGCTACCTCACGCAGACACAGACTCGCATCTAGCGCATGGGTGAAGATGGCGGGTGGACTACTCCAGCGGCAGATAGCTACAATGGCAGGCGGCTCTGACAGCGGGCAAGGGGTGCGAAGCAGGCGAGAGCTCCAGCCGCAGTGAAGGGAAGTGTTGTGGGATGAGCATTAGCAAGGGGGAGCTCGCCGCTGAGGGAGGAGTAGTAGTGAGGGGAGCTCGACGCCGAGGGAGGAGCAACGACGCTAGAGGGAGGGGGAAGCGACCCTATTCGGCGTGAGAGGAGAGATTCGACGAGGGGGTGGCCATGCGGACTAGGGGGAGGTCGACGCAAGGTGAGTGTCAACGTCGGGCGATGCAGACAACGAGGGGTGATGCAAACGAGAGGGAGATCGGCACAGGGTGAGCAGACGACATGGGGGTGATGCAGACGAGGGGGGATAGTAGAGGGCAATGCGGATGAGGGAGGGGGACGAACGTTGGCTTAGACTATTTTTATCTCCTTCATATTCTGCCGGGTTCAGGTGGAATAAAAAATAAGCACAGTGTTCTTCTTTTTCATTCTTTCAAATCAATCCGTAAAAGAAAAAAACGACAAAGAATAGTGTTTTTTTTTTTTTTTTTCTTTCCTGTTTTCCCTCGAGAGCAAGCACACCTTTTAAGTGTCATCTAACTCAAATCTTGCTTACCATAGGTATAAATACTTCAAAATCGTATACGTAATTTATTAAAAAAACATGGAGGATCCCCTATACCTCTAAAGTATTATTAAAAATGATGGAATTAAATCTTGTCAGCTTTTGAGATTATCCATGGACTAACTTAAATTCATAATAATTATCTAAAAAAATGTGATAGAAATCTTTATAGACACTAAAAGTCTAAATAACTTAATTCTCCTACGGAAAAAAAAAATAAATTAGGATAAGATAAATCTTTTGTAGTGCTTTGCTTTTGGGAATGTTAGATGAAAAGTAGTGCACTTTCTTTCCTTCTCCACACAAAGATGCTTTAACGATACCAATTAACCCAAATTATAGGGACACCACCCTTAAATTTTTCTTTATCCTATTCTATCATGGCATATCTCACTTCTTTAATTGCCAAAAAAGTTCCTTTGGTTGATTTAGCCATTGGGCCCTTATCAACTCCAATAATTTTACAACCTTTCTCAAAAGGATGAGAGGTACACCATCATGACATTAATGCAAATGTTCCGACAATTTTTTGGTTAATTCTATTTTGGTCCCTGGTCTAATCTACCTCCTTTGCTTAAAAAGATGTTACTTAATTCACAACTAATCATTCACTTTACTTATATTAAGATAATTATTTTTATAAAAAAATTATATTATAAATAGTATATATACTAAAAGTAGCATAATGAAATGTAACATAGCTAACACTTTATGATCATGAAGTTAAATGTCCATATTTTGTACTAAACATATGAAGCATATGAATGAGAAATTTATTAAAGTATCGTCTAAGGTGGGGACTCTGTCTCTTTCTTTACTTTATATGAGTATGTAATTAAAACTTTTTTTGTATGTGTATCAATTTCCTCCTCAAGTTTTTGTACACGAACTCTTTTCTAAAAAGTTTTAAGATTGCGTTCAAACATCTCTTGACTGTGATAGGCTGCGTTTGGCGTTGTAGGCGGAGCAGCCGGTCGCGTGGGGCGTCGGTCAACACAGCTGTTTTTGTTTGGCGCCGAGGGCACTTAGAGGGTGTTTAGGCACGTTGACCATTATTGACCGGGCGTTTTTCGCCTGGCTCGGCCTGCAGGGGTCCCCCTGTAGGTTGCGTGGGTGCAGAGCGGACGACTTTAGAGAAAGACGCTCCCGAAGGTAGATCTTGAGCTGCTTGCCGCCGTCGCTTGCCATTGCTTCGCCTGCCCGCTCGACGCTCGCCACCGCCTCGCCCGTTCGCTTGTGCCGCCGCCTGCCCGTTCGCTTGTGCCGCCGCCTGCCCACTCGTCGCCGACTCCTCTATCTCCTCTGTCCCCTTCTTCTAGAGTTCATTGTCGCCTTCGCCCGTTACCGCGTCCTCCCGTCGCCGCTAGCCACCGTCGCAGGGCTCGCTACAAAGGGTTGCCACTCGCTGCTCGTCGTTCGCAGCAAGGCTTGCCGCACCATCGCAAGGCTCACTCGCTGCCACTGCAAGGCTCGCCACCGTAGGGCTCACTCGCTGCCGCCGCAAAGCTCGCCACTCGCCGCCGCCGCCACAAAGCTCACCACTGGCCCAAGCTCGTCGTCCACTCTCCAAGGTCGCAACGGGCTACACGTGGGAGGGCAGAGGACGAGAGGGGGAGCCAAAAGAGAGGAGGGTAGAGAGGGAGGGCAACAGACGCTGGGAGGGGGAATCTGAGAGAGAGGGAGGGAGGGGGAGATGGGCAGCGGACGTTAAGAGGGGGAGCGGACGCTGGAAGGGGAGCAGAGCTCGGAGAAGAAAGCATGTTTAGAACCTCGAGGAATAATATTTATTTAATTCCACCAGCACTTTTATAACCTACAGCTTTTACTCTTACATCACAGCACTTTTACCACCTACAGTAGAGAACCTATACTACAATCCCAAACCAAGCCTATAGTTGCTAGATATTATGCAAAATTAAATACAACAATTTCAAATTTTACAATTGGATCCCTGAATCCACCACCGTAAACGAATATAATTCGAATAAAACGTGTCGATTGTGATTTAATTGTCACCCTAACAAAAAGAAAAGATGCTACCTTCAACTTGCTTTATTTGGTAAATTTCGATCCAGAAACACATAATTGTATATATTTCATACTTGGAGGCAACTCTTTGCGGCAAAAGTTATCCATCCCGCTCTGATTACATCAAAGAACTGACACCTTCCAACTCAGACCAAGGTGGTCTGGGACTCGGCATAACAAAGTTCTCCACCGAAGCTAACTTTGGTGATGCTGACTGTGCATGCTCCACAGCTTAACTACACCACCGAGTCACGCTCGAATTCATTATGGAGGGTGGCGGAGGAGCAGCAGAGGACGGCGGCGGCTCCAATTACTCTGACAGGGAGAAAGGAGGAGGGTTGGACTTGGGGCGGAGGGTGTGGGAGGAGTCGAAGAAGCTGTGGAGGGTGGGGGGAGCGGCGGTGATCATAAGGCTGTCGACCTACGGCAGCTTCGTGGTGACGCAGTCCTTCATCGGCCGCTGCGGCGAGACGGAGCTCGCTGCTTATGCTCTGGTTTTCTCCATCCTCATCCGCTTTTCCTATGGCATCATGGTAATTGACTTTATGAGATAAAAGGCATCTTGGGCATTCCTTCATATATTATCTTAGATAGGATGTACGTCCAAAATGTTTATTTTGCATGCGACAATACACTAGTTACTTATACCTGTTTCCATGGCGGAATCCGCAGGGAAAATTTTATTATTATTTTTTTTTCTCTATAGATTCCGTTCAAGGAAACACGAACTTGAGAATAAAAGCTTTCTACTCAGCCTATTAAAATACCTAAGGTGGGCTTATTAGATCTGATTTGTCTATTCAAAAGCCCATTCCCAATAGAGAATACAATACACATGAATGCAAGCCAATTACATTTTCCATTATGTGAGTGTTAGATGATCAAAAAGAGATGCAACTTACTACCCGGTAATTAAACTTCCCATTCTACAAGCATCAAACAATTTAAAAGAGAAGATTGAGAACTATACTTCCCGAGTGACCAAGGTCTCAATCTAACTAGTAAGAATTTTTATTATTGATAATACAGGCTTGAAATCAAATTCTACTTTCCCATGTCAATAATAATAATAATAATAATAATAATAATAATAATAATAATAATAATAGAAAAGGAACTCCCTTAATGCCAACAACTTCCCCTAGTGCAAGGTTAGGTGCTTCATTGGACATAGGTGACAGTACATTCGAATCTTTATCACTTATAAACATCATATTAATGGTCAAAGTGAATGAATAGGATAGAAACTTAAATTTTTAAGCTAGAGTTATGCGGGTAATATAAAATATAACTCAAATTTAAATTCTACGTACTTGTATATTCAAATCTAAATGCTACTATATAAAATCCAAACCCATTTCATCACTATAATAGAGTATCCAAACTCATCTCACAATGCGGATAACTAACTAAAGGAGAATTTAGCAGCTCCGCCCAGCTTTTATTGTACACTACTGTGTGCCTTAGCTTTCTGCCCGGAATTTATGTAGCAACTGTCATAGATACACAATTTAAATTTTTACCCTAGGTGGGAATGGGCAGTGCAACACAAACCCTGTGCGGTCAGGCCTTCGGAGCCAAAAGATATAATGCCATGGGCATCTACCTGCAACGATCCTGGGTTGTGCTCGGCTCCGTCGCAACCCTCCTCCTCCCCTTCTGCATCCTCGCCACTCCACTTCTTAAGCTGGTGGGCCAAACCAAGGAGTTGGCGGACGCCGCCGGCCCCATCGCCCTCCAGTACATCCCCAACCACTACGCCAACGTCTTCTACACCAGCATGCAGATGTTCCTGCAGTCCCAGCTCAAGAATCGTATCATCGCGTGGCTAGCACTTTCTTCGTTCTTACTGCACCTGCTCATCTCCTGGCTCGCCGTCGTCAAGTTCAAATGGGGAGTCACCGGAGCTATGGCCTCGTTGACCGTCTACAGCTGGTTACCTATCATCGGCGAGTTCATCTATATTGGCTGCGGTTGGTGCCCTCGGACCTGGACTGGCTTCTCCAAGGAAGTTTTCTCTGACCTGTGGCCGATGTTCAAGTTGTCGATTTCCTCCGGAATAATGATCTGGTGAAGTTCTCACGTTAAAAATCTTGAACAGTCTTTTCTGTCGCACAATTTACCTAAAAGAAAGATTTCCTGGAAATGTTGCAGCTTGCAAGTGTGGTACAATTCGGTGCTTGTGTTCATTGCTGGCTACATGAAGAATGCCAAGATCGCCGTCGCAGCCTTGTCTATATGGTACGCTCGCTGACCACCAATTAGCATGCTTGTGATACTCAAAAAGTAAAAAGCCGTAACTTTGACTCCTTTCTCACATACTAGCGTTAACATTGCCACATGGGAGCTGATGATATCTCTAGCCTTTTTCACGGCCACAAGGTGCGGTCTCAGGAAACTATTATTAGTCTATGGATCAAAAACTTCATCTTCCAAATCCTTGTTCATTGTGTTGAAAATGCCAAGGTCTATTCATGAACAGTGTCCGTGTATCGAACGAGCTAGGTAAGGGAAATGCAAAGGGTGCCAAATTTGCCATCAAGGTTGCCATGATGAATTCATGGATCATTGGTTGCTTCTTCCTTGTTCTGTTTCTCATCTTCGGCAAGAGAATCTCTTATGCTTTCACTAGCAGCGAAGAGGTGGCGAAGTATGTATCCAGCATGTACGTTTTGTTGGTACTCTCCGTTTTGCCCAATACTGTCCAGACAGTACTTTCAGGTCAGCCTAATCTTTCTGAATAGACTGACAGTGAGCTAATATTCTCAAAAATGTCAGCTTGATGATCAAATACAGTTTTTTTTATGTCAGGAAAAGAACAATCAGCAATACTGATTCATACCTAAACTAATCTAGCATCAAATTGATGAGATGCAAAATGCTCTTTCTTGTACATCTACAGGGGCAGCAATTGGTGCTGGTTATCAAAGTGTGGTGGCATTTGTTAATATAGCATGTTACTACATCATAGGATTGCCTCTAGGCATCATTCTTGGATATATGACCAACTTGCATGTTAAGGTAAGAGAAGAGAATTTCTTTTTGGATACATGAAAAGAAACAACTGCAAGTTTTTTTTTCTATCTCTTAATAATGATCAGTGGGAAATTTCTCAACGATTACCCAAATAAGTGGCCAGATCATGAATGCACATTACTCTATTATTATTTAACAATACAACACCTTGAATATGATTATTCTGCTCTTAAATTTCATGTAGATGAAAATCAATTTACAGATCATTTTTTGTTAAAGAACTCATATAAATCCAAGCCAACTGTTTCTGAAAGAAACATCAAAATATAGTATATGCTTTTCATATAAACTACAGATTTATGTGGCTTTAAATTCTTTCTATGCTAATGTAGTCAATTCTTCTCAGGGTATTTGGCTTGGAATGCTCTGTGGATCGGTAGTACAAATATCTGTGCTTACCATGATTACCATCAGAACTAACTGGGAGAAACAGGTAATAGGAATAATTTGTCATGCAAATTAAGCATGAGAAAATTGTTCATTCAAAAACAAATGTGCCGAACGGAAAGCTAAGCCTTCTCCAACTATGCAGCAGGCTTTGATGAAAGATAGATCAAAGATAAAAAAAAAAAAAGAAACGCAATAGGTCTCAGAAAGAAACGTTGTTTAGGATCGAAATTTATGAAGCAATAACCTGTTCCCTTGGATAAAAGTCAACAATAATATTAAAAATTGGAAAGAAAAGAACGTCAGGAGTACAAAAATGGGTGAGTGGAAAAGAAAATTAGAATTAGAACATACTTAACACGATGTATCATGAAAAACAATAACAATTTGCAAATAGAAGTACATCAGATTAGCTGCTGCTCCATTAACATACTTTTTCAAAACCTAACTAAGCAAGAAAACGAAATGGTTTGTTTTCATTTGAACCAAACAATCTTGTCCACATTGCATATGTGTGATTTGTTGCTCCACAAATGTAAATAGTGAACTAAGTCTTATTTAGCTTTGTGCAGGTTGAGAAAGCAAAAGCACGTTTAAACAAGTGGGCATCATCATCACAAGACCAAGTGAATACCACTAGTAGCTAATATGTCATCAACAATGAACATGGAAAAATAGAGAAAAATAGATTTTTCCCTCTGAAGAGAGAAGAAGGCAGAAATGGTATTGAATTGTATACTTGTGTTTCTACTTTTGCCTTTTCTTTTCTCCTCAAATATTGGCATTATTCATATAATCTCATGTTGATTAGAAACTTTATAATGTACTTTTGTCCATTCCTACCCGTCCAATAAAATTTTCCTAGCATTCAAGGCCTATAATAGCTTGCAATTTATATTATACTTGAACCATTTAAATGAGCATCCTGCTTTCTACCTGATTTTCTTGGATCCTTGGTTGAACTCATGGCAGGTAATGACATAGTCCTGTAAGTTTTGGCATGCATATGTTGATACAATCACACAATTACTAAAACATACTAACAAATGTTAAACAAAATTTCCTTGAATATATATCTATTATGTAGTTCTTTGTTCACGGGCAGCCCACTTGGGGCAAATTAGGAGCTTCAATGGTGAAAATTAAACCACAGAGCTCTATAGCCAAATATACCTACAAAATCTAGTTCATAGATTGATATAAGGTTAGGCCTCTGAGTAAGTTGTTGAAGGCGAATATATCAAAACAATCTATTTTTTTACTCAAATGACTAGTACAAGGAACTACAATAGACACCCTACAATCTTAAGCGCATCCCTCTTGCACATTCTAGAACTTGTTATTCCACCAATATAACACTTGTTTTCTAGAAGCAAAAACTGGAGGCAAGAAAATTAATTCTCTCTCCATTTCCTTAGATGGATAGGGTGGGAAGGAGAAATAAAATAAAAAAGTAATGATTTTTCCTCAATTTACTCTACTTAGCTTTAATTGGCCTCTACTCGTGGTCGTGCTTAATTTTGCTCACTTCCACTCACCTCTCTATGTATTCCTTGGAGTTAAGGCTTAAACTCACAAACTTTATGTGCTGCAACTGGAATTGTTTCTCCTTCCTCTTCACAGCCTTGTTTTGAAGTGTGCAGGGTTTGGAGATGCAATTTAAGTTCTTCGTTTTAGACCATTGGTAGATATAATTTATTTACTCTCTCTTGATGTATAATGTACATGAGAAGACTACCATTTGTGACCTTTGCAGAAGATTTCTTCGTGAATCTATTCAATTAATTAGTGGATATTACTCCTTCCCTTCTCATGGATGTTGCCTTCCGCCAAACCATGTAAATATGTCTTCTTTCTAAGTATCTTTGTGTTTTGTTTGTCAAATCTTGCGTTGCCAATATGTTTATTAGAAGTTACAGTATTCTTATAGTTTTTGTTGACAATCAATAAGTTTGTGAATCAAAGCACTTACTAGAAACTGTAGTTATCCTAATAACCTCGCACTTACCGTTACATATCGCAGACTCGCATTTGATCACCTTTACTCATGCTTAAATTGGCATCCTTTCTCTTTTCTTTCTCTTTTAAGATTTAAAACTCAAAATGAACATTAACAACAATAATGACACAAAAGCTCTACCATACTCCCTTAAAAAATTGTAACTACTACTATAGTCACAACACAGTAGTTATAGCAAAGCTAGAGCAATATAGCTATGTCCAGCCTAATTCTCTAAGCAGGGCAAGTATGCTTGTGGTATCTAATTCTCTGTAGAGTCAGGATGAGTTTTTTCAAACCCCTCATATTGGGGTTTAAAGCCAGGGTGAGTTTTCCCCAAACCCACCCCACCACAACCCTCGTATATGGTTATGAGTCCTAAGCGGGTACCCTATAATTATTTTTACTAATTCAAAAGCATTCTGAGCACACGAAGCGTCCAAATAACCCTCTCCCGGCCAGCCCTAATCCCTCTTCCGTAACCTAACCCTGCTTCCAACTCTCACGATAATTCTCAGCATCCTCAACCTTGCTCTCGACCTCGTTGGTAGCTCTCTCCACCATCCAGCCCTAACCTCACTTTGATTCCACTTCTCGATCCCAACAACTCTCAGCTAAGATTTTTCATCAACAAATGTTGACTGAGCTTTGTCAGTGATGATTTCTTGTGTTTAGCTCTCTTAAAGGGCGTGCATAGTTTGGTTAACTGAACCATGAGGCTATTTTCCATCCTAAACCAAAACTATTGGTTCAGAAAAAATATAGTTTTTCGGTTCGACTAGCCATCAATTTTTGGTTGATTGACAATTTCACAAAGCAATATCAAATAGTTGATAATAAATTTAAAAATATAAAATTATAAATCATTATATAAATTCTTAAACTAAATAATACACACTAGATAGTAGATAATACACTATAACTGCTATGGAAGGACAACTTGAAGTTGAAGGCTCAATTGAAATTTCAGATTTGGGAGTAAGAAAAGAAAATGAGAAACCCTAGGATAAATAAAAATTAATTTTTATATATAACTGTAAGTATTAGTTCGATCCGGTTAACCACGATTTAGAAATTTTTTGAACTATTCCCAAATTGTGAACTATTATACTTATAAAAAAAATTGACCGTTTAACTAACTACTGGTTCGGTTAACCAAAATTTCAGTTCGGTTCGGTTGGTTACCCATTAGTTTTTGATTTATTGGTTTTTTTTTCTTTTGCACACCCCCTAAGTTCTCTACTCTCTTCACTCATGACTCTTGCCTGTAAGAAAAAAAAATTATGAAATTTTTTTATCTAGAAACAGCAATCCAACTCAATAGATAGATGACATGCCAATGTTAGAAGAAGTGGGTTGCAATTTATACAAGAGTAATATATGCCGAATTTGCTAAATAGTTTGGGAGGTAATTATCATTCTTATGTGAACTTGCAGCCCTGATGATTCAGGGCAAACATTTAAATTATCATCTCAATGCAGTGGTCAAATTGATAGTGAATTACTTCTATAAAATATTTCAATGTATAGTCATTTTATGTTCTCATGGTTTAAGAGCGTTGACACACAAAAATATTATTAATTTGCCGACACATTATGTGTTGAAGAGATGAACCAAATATGCTAAAGTTGGTATCAATTTCAATATTAGTGAATCATTGATAGATTCAGATGGGAAAGAAAATTTATCATTATTGTATAAACACATTTGCCAAAAATTATATGCATTATCAAACAAAAGTATGAATTGTCGTAAAGGCCTTCAAATGTTGAAAGAAGTAATTGATAATATTACTACTATGGTCGATCATGCAATTCTAAATGACAAAAAAAAGTGAAAGTGATTTTGTTGGAAATAGTACTGATAATGTGGTTGTACATACTAATGTTACAATTAGGCCTCTTGTTGTAAGGAAGGAGCTAAAGAGAAAAGGAAAAAAATGTGCTTGAAATAAAATCCAAAAAAATTAAATGGATCAAAACTGATGTCATGCATTTTTGTTGTATTTTCTAATATATTTTCATCTTAAATCAACACATATTTTGTTATTTTTTACACCTCATTTAGACTTATTTATTTGTTTTTTTTTCAGAATCTTTACTTTTCTTTATCTTCATAGATTTTAGTTGAAATCACTCGATTCTAGAGCTCGTTTGATGATTTTTGAGGCCATCGAGTGATTCAGGCTGAAAAGACAAGACTACATAGTAAATTTAGTATAAATTTTTTATGACCATTATGGTCAGCCCTTAACGAATATCATGGCCATGATGAGTAAGTAATAAAGAATTTCATAATAGCCAAGTCATGATGATGATAACATCTACAATGTTTTCGAACCAAAATTTGAAGATTTGTCCATAAAGTTTCACAGCTAAGCTGTGACCAACGTCATGACCATGATTTCTTTGTTGCATATTGCCAATTTTCCAAAGAGGATATCACAACTTGCCCCTAAAGAACTTCATGAACGTGATTTTGTAGGGGGATTCAAATGGAGGGTGGGTGGGTGGCAAAAGGAAGCGAGAAGAAAGACATGGCAAAGTTGATTCTTCTCTAACTACAGGTCTCACAAACAAGAAAGGCAACAAGGGCCCAATGAGAGACCACAGGATGATCTAGAAGGCGATTTTGCAAGCAAATCTTCATTAGTTCTAACAGAATTTATTTGCTCTTTCCTCTCTTTATCCTCTTTCTTTCAATTCTATTGCTTTTAGAGATTTTAATTGAGAAACTTGTGTGATCATGGTAGCTTAAGCGTATAATCAGGACTAGGGATGTAGGCCCCGTTTGGCGTAGCTTTTGGGTCTACTTATGGCTTTGCGGTGAGTAGAAATTAAGAAGCTAAGGCATTTGGCCCTTCGGCTTCTCTATTCCAACCCACAAATTAGCTGCTTCTCTGAGAAGCAGGAGTGAAGCTGCTTCTCGGGCCCCCATATGCTTATACTCAATAACCCTTATATGTAACAATAATTTTTTAATAGTATAACTTATAATATTTGTAATAAATATTTTAATTATAGTTAACTATAAATTTAATTATATAATTTATTATAAATATAATAACCTAACCATAAGCTATGCATCTAAACACCGTCAAACTTCTTCAGCCAGCATCTTTTTAACCAGCATTTCTTCAACCAGCAAAAGCTAAAAACAGAAGCTAGGCCAAACAGGACCGTAGTCCTTTTGTGCCAATCTTTTCTCTGAACTTATAATATAAAAGTTTGTGTGATCTTTCTACATTTATTTGACCTTTGCTATTTGTATTACTTGTAATCATTGTGGCCGAGCTTTTACTTGTTTTAAAATTCATGAGAAATATCAAAAGATGAATTGCAACATTGGCTCTACTTTGATCGAACTTGTAATTTTCTATCACAGAAGTAGATAAAATTTGCACAAGGATTTTTATAATTTATCCCTGTGCTCATTGGGTCTATTCAACTTAGTAAACCATGAAAGTAAATCTCAATATATACCGAGTTACACTGCTGAAAGGGGATAACCTATATATGTGGATAATATTCTTAAGCATTTTAGATCTTATTTTTTGATATTTTCTTATTTATATGTAGACCCGTCAACAAGATAAACCTCGAAGTCCTAAGTTTTCTCAAAATTGCATCACGTTTGTGACTCTTAGGGCCTGTTTGGCCCCGCTTTGAAGCTGATTTTAATCAGCTTTTAAGCAGAAAACAGTTAGAAAAACTGTTTGGTAATAAAAAATAGAAGCAGAAAAAGCAGTAAAAAGCAGAAGTTATGAAAGCTACAATTTGATGCTTTTATAGCTTCTACTTCTCTAAAAAAGTAATTTACATAATTTTATTTAAAATTTTAGGTATTATTATTTTAAATAATTTAAAATTTCACATTAAAGTAAAATAAAATATTATATTATCTTAAATAATTTAAAATAATATATTTATTTATTATTTTAAATTTTGACAACAGTTAAAAAGTTATTAACCAAACATCTTATAAATTTTAACAGTACAGTACAGCACAGTTTAACACAATTATAAAATTATTAACAGTGCGGCCAAACAGGCCCCTTAATTTAGCGATTAATTTAACTTGTGAATGTAGTTTGATTTGAATTACTCTGAAATTGAAACCTTATTCCAAATTGTCTATCTATTGATACTTGTTCTCATGGGAACGATCCTTTTACTACTTTAGTATAAACCGTGTGCTTGCAGTACACACCAAAAATGAACAGCATTTAGTTCAGGAGTAGCTCCAACTGAACCTCAAAACTTTATTGATGTAGTGGTTCAGTCACATATAGTTTATTGAAAGACTTATGTATGGCATTCTATGTTTTGTATTATTAAACGTTTTAAATTCTTATAGTTCATGTCACTCTATGTCTAGAGGAATTACATCTGTGTTTTCTTGGATGAAAAATTGGGAGGAAAGAATAGAAAGTACATTGAATCTAGTAGCATTTTGTGTCTAGATTCAAGGTGTTTTCTATTCTTTCCTTTTAGTTTTTCATCAAGGAAACACATAAGTGAATTTTACAAGGTCAAGTTCAACTCAAAATCATGTATTAAACCTATCTACATCTGCAACTTTCTGTAGCAACAACATGAGTATCCAGCTTTTGCATTTAAAAGATTAAACTTTGAAAGCCTATGGTAGAGTGCAACTGTTATGTATATTGAAATAAACATACTTTGAGATGAATGTACTTTAAGATGATTCAAATTCGAGACGATTGTAACTTAAAGCTGATTGTTATTTATGAAGATTGACTTTTTTAAATTATTGTTATTTCTCTCACAATTAACATAGAATTTTTTTTCAAATAGCATAGAACCTAGCGATATACAGTAGAACCTCTCTGAAAAATCATAAAACCTCCCCTAAAATAATATGTAACCTCTATGAAATAACATAGAACATCTCTAAAATAACATAGAACATCTTTGAGTTTACGTAGAACCTATAGGAATTGACGTAGAACCTCTCAGAGTTAATGTAGAACCCTTCTGAATTAACCTATAACATGTCAAAATTAATGTAGGATTTATATGAATATATTGTCAAATTACACAAGTTAGACAAAATGCTATTAAACATAAGTTGTCATACCATATCTTCAGTTATCTTAGCTATAGTTTTGCTCAATGTTCAGTTCGTTATGATCTTGGCTTTGGCATATTTAAAGAGTCAAGGAAATATTCCATATTCAATAGCATCTTGATTCTACTTTGTATGCTAATAAAATCATACCTAAAAATTAAATAAATATAGAACATAAATATTGTATGTATGCATTTATATTATTTTAAAACAACAAAGAATAAAAGTTCTTAGAAAAAATTGGTGCATTCCCCGACAGTGACAAAGCCTTTCTTTTGACTTATTTAATTTATTTATTAAAAAAATTAAAAATAGCTTCTGCTTAATTATATTCATTTATTTGATTAGTATTATCTATATAATTAACTAAGTTATTTAGTATTGTATAAGTATTTTTACATAACTACTAATTTTGTCATCCTAACATGATTTTAATTTTCTTCTAATCTACATGCATATTTTAATTTCTTTTCTAGGCCTATGCATCTCACATATAGGCCTTTAAATTCTTCCATTAAAAATTTAGACTTTGATAAACCTTTTTCTAAATTTACAACTTTTCCTTCAGGTTTCAAACGAAGGATGAGTGTTGCATCCTTTAAAGTATTTAACTAAGATTCTATTAATAAGGAAGTTGTTGTTTAGGCTATTCTAATATTTTAATTAAATTCTAAATTAAGTGTACCTAACTTAACTAGAGGAATTTGCTAGAAGAAGTATATAAAGGAATGAAATTATCATCTTTAGCTTGCTCGAGAGGATGAGGATGGAGCATGGAGAGTGTTGAGCACGATGCCAATTAAGGGTCGAGCTTTAATACTTTTATGCTTTAATATCCACACGTTGGTTAGAGATCTTTTACTGCTATCCTTCCTTTAGACGGCTCTCAATGGAAAAAGATAAAAAATAGTCGAAGGATGCAAGTGGGAACCTAGCTCATATTTATAATGATAAAATCCTAAGCTCCCCCCCCCCCACCCATAAAGGAGTTTTGGGTTTCGGGTGCGAAATCCATAATCCAATAAGGATTATCCAATAAGGATTTCTCTCAAGACCCAGGGTGCAGAATCTAATATCTAATAGTGATTCCTCTTAAAACCAGCGGGCTACACATGCCATCTCACACATTCAATAATGAGATATTATGGGTCCAATAATTAATTAACAAATGCTCTCACAAATCAATAATGTTAGACCAAAAATTTTAACAGTAGAGTATGGGGATGTGGACAAGTCGTGAGAGTGGGATTACAACTGAATGGGTTATGCCTAGCTTTAAGGTTTGTGCAAATTAGCTACATGTGTTTTCTTGGACAGAAAATTGGAAGAAAAAAAATAAAAAAAATACATTGAAAGTCTAATCAAACAATCTCTTCATAAGTTAAGATATGGCACTAACGAAGCAATCTCCACATGCCAGACTTTTCTTACTAGGCATATGTTTGGAAAGCAATCTCAAGTGCCTCCGAGGTTAAAAGCATTTTGAGGTTATGAAGAGGTTCTCGATAAATGACTTAAAAATATTACTAGATTTTCGTTTAAATTCAATGTGTCTTTTATTTTTTTTCCAAAGAAACATATCAAAATCATGCGGGCCTCGCTTAAATTAAGTGAGGACTCGCTTAGGATTTTTTTTTTCCCTTGTATCCATACTCATTTGAGTGGCAACAAAACCCACATTCTGTCTCCTAGAAGGGAGGGAAAAAGGGTAGAAAAGAAAGCAAGAGGAAAGAGAAAAAGAGAAGGAAGGAAAATAAAAAAATAAAGCATGTGATATTGCTAAGAAAACAAATAAGGTTTAGATAGCGGGGATGGGTGAGTGGCGTAGTGGAGCCAGCAAGTAGCGAGGATGGTTGAGTGGTGCGGTGTAGTAGAGATGGGCAAGCGGCGCAGTGGAGAAGGATGAGCAGCACGACAAGGATGGGCGAGCGACAAGGACGCAGAGGAGGTAAGCAGCGAACATTGGGAAAGGCAGGGTTCACCGGGGGCGAGGAGCAAGGTCGCCGGAGGGTAGGGGAAGCATTGGGTGGGAGGGGTGTGGGAGGAGAGACAGGGGCATAGCTTTCTTTCAATCTTTCCACTCGATTTTGGTAGATAACAAAATGAGGGAAAACATACCCTCTTTTTCATCCTCTTTCCGTCCAATTCCTTCATGTCCATCCACCTTTCCCTCCAAGCAAACGGTGTGTAAAACTCTGAAGTTAAGTCCGCCGGATAAATCAAGGTTCCATAGGGGGCAAACTGAATAAATTGGCGCGTCTAAAATGATAAAGGAAAATAACACGCCCTTAAATCTTAATTTTGTCGGTGCGATCTTCACTGTTTTCATAAGCTTCGTTCCGCTAGTTCTTATTCTTGCTTCTTTCCTCTTCCTTTATGCGCCATCTATACCAGATCCTTGCCTGGATCATTTCTCCCCCGGCTTAGGGTAGGGTGGCTCCTCTTCTCCTTTCCAACTCGCCGGCCTGTTCGGCCTCCGCGATCAGGCGAGCCTCTCGTCTTGTTGCTTCCTTTTCATTCCCTTGGGATCGACTAGGATCTTGAAGATCGGACATTCATTCTACGCTTATTTCCTCTTATTTTCTCGTTCTTTAATCACTACCGAGTCATGAAGCAGCAATGGTCTTCAGAGTTCTTGTTTGACCTCTAATTTGCTGTGTTTCTGGTGCAACGAAGAAGGCTTGGTGAGATGGATTATTCTTCTCTCCTTTTCAGCTCTCTCGTTGCGGACTTCCCTATCAATATTTTCTACATTTTTTTGTATGCTTTGAAAATTTGTAGTTTGTACCTTTCTGCATAATTACTTATAATCCTTGAGGAATGTGATCAACAGATGCTACACACTACTTAATTACTTGTGCATTATGGATCCTGCTAAACGGTTGAGAAAGTTTTACAGGAAAAATAATTTTTCTGGTACTTTATAGCATCCCCAAGGTCTCGAAAGTCTAATCAAACAATCTCTTCATAAGTTCAGATATGGCACTAACGAAGCAATCTCCAGTTCTCCACAGACCAGTCTTTTCTTACTAGGCATGTGTTTGGAAAGCAGTCAGTCTCAAGTGCCTCCGAGGTTAAAAGCATTTTGAGGTTAAGAAGAGGTTCTCGATAAATGCCTTCAAACGTGTTTTTAGTCAGAAAAAAGAGTCTTCCAAAACAACTTTTATAGTGCACCTTCTCTATTGCTTTTTAGAAGTTTTATGTGTATGCGATAAGGTTTTCAATCTTACTCTGACTAATGAATTGGTACAATCTTTGACCACTACATAATGGCCATACATTATATTGTGCCCGCACAAATCATATTGACATATGATCTACCAGTATTAGTTATGGCTTGAACAGGTAAATACTGTATCAGGTTGTATAGATCAATTTTGAAAACCTTGAGTTACATTTTGGTAAAGCTCAAAGGATTCCAAACACAATCGAGAGGGAGCTAAATAAAGTAATATAAAGGCAACTATCAGTTCATTTCATTAATTTCTTGTCTGAGCTGCTTAATAGGAATATAATTGGGTTGAGGAACCTTGCCCTTAACTTTAGATCTTGTTATCATTGTGTAGCCATGGTTTAAAAAATTAGTATATACCGGGTGGTACAATCAGTTTGCAATCATTCCAACTCAGTATTAGTATTGAAACATGGTAATTAGTAGTATATATTTGATATATAATAAATATAAATTTAATCAAAATTAATTGGTACCATCAGTATTGTGTTTCAATATCGACCAATACGTCACTGATATTTAAAACCTTGTGTGTACCTATGACCATTAAACCCAATTTGTAAATCTAAGTTGTTTGTGTTAACCTTAAACTAATATAACATTTGTTTCACTAAATTGAAAAACTTACGAAACATTTCGTGATTTGATCATAGTACAGATATAGAATACAAAGATGCTATTTTTCATTATCTTGCATTTGTTAAAGATATCAGTTTAATCTTGAGTTGTAAGGATAAACACTTGTATGCTCAAATGATTCCCTCTTAGTGGCCACAGGTATGAGTATTGAATTTATGTAGATCTCACAATGGCAGCAAAAGCAATTAAAAGACGCACACAACATGCTGGGGATGATAGAAAATATGATGCAGAAACATCAGCATCTGATGACCTGAGTGAACCTCTTCTTGGGAAGCATGATTACGATGAGGACTACTCTGAGGTGTTTCTTCGGGCTAAATGAATTGTATTACTTTTGAGTTTTTATTTCCTACCTGCCACTATATTTCCTTTTATATGACTAATTAGTTTGAAAACCCTAGGGAAAGTGCGATAGAAGTGAACCAGATTTTGGGGATGATGGAAAGAGGAAATATCATGGTTGGAGATATTTTTTGTCACACTCCATTGCTCAATGTGCACAATGGTTAGGTATATATTTTAATTATGCATTTCTAAATGTTAACTGTAACCGTTCATATTATGCTTCAATTCGAATTTTGAACTCTTCTTGTACATTTTTATTTCCTTTCTGAGCTTACAGAAGTTCTCAGTTGAAACCGATTGCTAGAAATGAATTATCCACCAATTTTGCTGAAAGTTTTATGCCTTTTTTCAATTCCAGGACATTATGGATTTATTCGACATAGGTTGTCCAAATACCAAGATGGATTTCTGCTTTGTGATTGTTATGAAAGAAAAAAATAATGTAAGAAAATACAATCTCATATAGCTAGAGTAGTAATAATTTTTTGTAGTTTTGAATTTTGATTACAGTAAAGAAACCACAGACATTTTCATTTCAAGATCATTATTATAGGCTTCATGTAGTGGATGGTAACTGTGAAAAATGGCACGGTCTCGTGGATGATTTAGTTATTTATTTTGCAATGTATTTCTCTTGATGATGTAACACTGAAAGGATCCACCTAATACTCACCCTAAAGGATCTTTCCTACCCTTTTGCAAAATGCCATCTTTAAGTATTGCAGTAGCTAGATAGTAGATATTTCTATAGAAGATCTTTCTTTTTTTTTTATGCAGATAAAGGATGTTTAATTGTTAAAATTTCAAATTTAACAAAAGAGATACGGCATTTCAAGATTAGAGTAGTGAATCTGCTTATGATGCAGCATTCTATTAATCTAATTTTTTTACATGGAAACTGTTTGAAATGTTTTTATGTTTAGCTCTCTTGACAAATTCATGCATATGTTTCCTCTTGGTTAATGGGACGTTTTTCTTTTCTGGGCTATCTCAGAGTAGCTGTTGTTTTCTTTTGTAAAATTTAGATAAGAAAATAGGGTGCATTCTTCTTTGTGCTCAGTTTAGGAGAAAGTGCGGAATTTTTTCACCATTATTTAGTTCTTTTGAAGTGTTAACTTTTGTTCAAATGCAATGGAGCCTTCTACATTGTCTTCAAGCACATTTTTTGTTGCAGGAAATATTTCTCGTGGTTTTGGGTCAATTGTAAGGAAACTCTTCCACCACTCAACTGTTAAACAAGAAATGAAGGGCGACAATAGGGTTCCAATTATTCTTAATTCCTTACAGGTATCTCATATTATAGACTCTTCTTAACTCAGTACTTACACATGAGCATATTGTTATCAACAGTTGAATCCTTCTCACCATGGAGCATACATTTGATATGCTGAATTTTTGTTTTTAGTTTGTACTAATAAAAACTAAATCCAAGAAGGAAGATTCAGGTTAGGTAGTCCTATACTTCTGCCAAACCATATAAATATAAAGGATTAATTACAGATAACCTGTTTGCTGTTTGTTGACTTTTATGCTACCCGTAGTAGTCCCGTACAAGGTTTAAAATGTATCATCTTGCCTATGTGTAGTTTGCTTCGTTAACAAACTGTCACTTTCATCCTAAAACATGACTTAGAGTTGTTAAATTAATTTTGAGTAACAGAATAGCCTTCAAACATTGCATATGATATGAGGGAATTATGGTCTTTTATTTGTTATTCACTCATTTGGATGAAAAAAGTGGTTTTATTGGTTCACCTCATACCAAGAGGCAGAATACAAATATATAGATTCCCATTCACAAGTAAATAATACGGAAATTAACCTATGCTAATAATTTGCTCTCAGGTATAAACTTTAAGTTGATGCGACCTTCAATTTAACATTTGTAAGTTGTAGATGAGAACAATATTTGCTTCATATAGAGGAAGTTCTGTTTGTCTCTATATGTGAGAAGATGAAAAACAAACAATTAAGTGTAGCTTTTTGATGCATGCACATATTTCATGTAGCGATGAGAGTGTTGTTTGTTTGTGAGAGAGATATGCAAGTACCTACGTGTCCTATGTTCATGCAAGACTAATTTGCTTCAATTTTCATGTTGTCGAAAGAATGTCACTTGTTCATTAGAGACATTGTTCACAAGTTTTGTATGTTTATGCACATACTGTATAGATAGTTTGCGTCAATATAGTGTGGTGGTTAGAGCACTACTTTTTCGTGCATATGAGTAAAAGAGAGGGTGATAAATGAGAAATAATGCTTAACACACTAAAGTATTTGTGAGAGAGCCAGAAAAGCTGAAAGCAAGTTGGAAGCAAGAAAGTTAAATGAAGGCTTAGGAATGGGGTGCAATAGGTAGGTAAGTGATCAAAGATATGGCTACACATCAAGCAGCCATGTGTCTGTGCCACTATTATTCCTGCACTATCCATTGTAGCATCCACAATCAACATTATGGTGGATACTAGAGCCGAATCACATAAAGAGGGGAAACTCATCAAATAAGGATAGCGTTCCTAGCCTTTAGATTCGACATGATCATACATGAGCTATCCAATCAAAACAGAATAGATAAAGCTTTATCTCAAGTTTAATTGGATGTCTTACCCCTAATCTTGCTAGATCAAATGATGTAAAACTTACCTTCATACGAGAGGGTTGTGCAACCCCTTTTACATGAGTTTTGTTTGTGGATGTTATAGTTGTAATGATGGGATGGGACCCATTGCTCGCATCATTTTCTTTAGTCTTCAATGCCAATTGTTGTTCTATAAGCATTGTTGTTGCTGTCCTCATTTGATTCTCTACTTATGTCACCGTGGAGCCAATCCATTAGTGTTGTTTTGTGATTTTGCATGAATGTCTAATAGGAAATTAGACCATTGGTATTGCCTAAACCTTGACATCAAGAGATTTAGATCTGCAGTAAAGTAGAAATTAGTTAGTAACATTGACTACTTCTAGTATTGTGTTTGTTGACAATCGAATTGGTCAAGGCTCATTAGGTTCTTCTATTGGAGTATGATATGGGAATATTTCTCTTGACTCATCAACACATACTTTTGAAATGCTTGTATTGGTCTATTTTTCCATAGAATGAGCCTTTTAATGGACTTCAATGGGCAATTTCTTCACTTATGAAGATACAACTTTCATAAACCTATTGAAGGCTGTTTATACTTGCTTCTTATATATGCATTTAATAATGAAAGGGATATAACCATTGATGGCTACTTTTTCACAAATTGATTAAAGGCATCTAAGATTGGGATTGTTATGGATTTGCCCATCAATTTCAAATTTTAGTCTATAAAAGTCTTATATCTACCCATCATTCTAACCAAGGTTTAAAATCTCAGTCCAGTATATATTAGACATACCGACACTACACGTACTGATATCGGTACCATCTCGGACTGATATATACAGGTGGTATGGACTAGTTTTAAAATTCTTGATCCTAACCACATACCTAAGATTACACTCATAATTTTATCATAAAAATAAAGGAAAAACAATATTAGAAACCCATATAATAGTAAATATATGGAACATCCTTCTCTTCCACTACCTTTTCAGGGAATATTTGTAGGAATACAACATGACCCGGCCTCTCCTCTTGCGCTAAAGATCCTCCTATTTCCTCTTTGTTGTAACCTAAACAATCAAAAAGGCAATAAGGTATTCAACTAAAGAGGGATAAAATTAGAGGGAGGGTGGACAAATGGGCAAGAGTACTTATAACTAAGGGTCAAATCTTATCTCCTATAATTGGCCTTTCATTGAAGTACCATGTAGACATAAAAATCTAAAACCATGGCAAAATCTTTAAGCATTGATGTATAATCTCCTTCAATTGCCAATATCTTTATAAACACTCGTGGTACCCCTTTCCCAATTCTTCTATGAGAAGAAAGATCCTTATATTCTATATCACACTCTTAATTGAGCTATGAAATTATAATCTACAAAACTAGCAATATGCCATAAGGGAGTTTTATTAAACCATTGATGGGCTCGCCGCAAGTGCACGACCGAACGAAATAATATAATAATATCATCTCACAAGGACCAATAGTCAAGTACCAACTAATCTTAGGATTATTAGCTAGATGAGTCAAGTATGAAATGAGATTTGAAATCTAACTAAATTAAAAAGCTAAATAGACTAGCAAGAGCAATAAGTGTTGTAATCAAGTTATGAAATGTCAAGACTTCGGGTTCACCACTCTGTGTCATATAACTTCAAAGGCAAAATTCATCTCAAAGAAAGATTTTTACGGTACTGAAGGAGATTTATCCGAGTGTACATATTGCCCCTTTCAATAGGATAATCTGATATCTCCCTAAGTTAATTCCCTATTTTCGTAGTTATTAACTCGAAATAAACATAATCAATTCTCAAAAAATCATGTAGTCCCTTAGATCAATCAGATTTACTTTTGTGATCCAATCGATTAGATCCGACATTGTAATTCACCTTTCAGTACTTCATGCGACGTCTAATAACATGCGAATCATGGCCAATGATTAACACGTAACAAGCACAACAATAATTGAATCAGGCATAAATAAATTATTTCAAAAAATAAAAATCACAAATCAAATCATAGATAACACATAGGGCTACACCCTAGTCTTGAAATAAAGTTTACGCTAACATGTTCATCATTTCAGCCAAAGAAAAATCTATGTTCTCGATTATAAATGGCAAATAAAATGAGAAAATCAATAAAGATGATGAAAGTAAGGCTCCATCGTGAAGATCGGTCCAAAATACAAAGAAAGAAGACCTCCGATCAAGAACTAGTCTCGTCGCCATCCAGTCACCCTAGTTCCACTCCTTCGCCAAATTCCGTACGAAAACATGCCAAAAGTCCTTCAAAATCTTTCCAAAGCTTACTCATAACCTTCGCAACCTTCCAAAGATGTTTTTTCTAAAATTTGGCTCGAAAATGAGCCATAGCAGGTAAGAAACGGAGTTAAAATCATGGCTGACAGATAAAATTACGGCCACGATAAAAATCATAAGCTAGTCGTAATCTTGTCGGTGGCTTTCAATGAAGAGAACCCAAGAGAATTATGGTCATTATAAAAATCACGGGCATGCTATAATCTTGTCGATGAAGTTTGTCAAATTGAGCCGAAAGAATCACAACCGTGATGTATGGCACAGCCCAACCGTAATTTCTTCTGTGGTCATCCAAAGATTATGACTGTGATTATTTTCACATGGTGGCCATAATTTCGTTGCGAAACTCCGATTTGCATGAAATTTTATACGTGACTTTGTCTCGACATATGGAATTCATCTATGTGCTCGAATTTTTCAAAATCCATAAAAAAAATAATCTTTTTTTCCTGAAATATGATAACAGCAAATAGAGGTGAATATTCCGAACAATACCAAGAATTTAAATCAAAGTGAGTAAGAGCATGATAGAAAAAGGAGATATTTTACAGTAAAAGCATACTAAAAATACTATATAAATGCAAGACATCAAATCTCTCTAGACTTACATTCTTGCTTGTCCTCAAGCAATAAAATTGACCAAAGGTGTATGCAAAGCATGGAGAAGATAATTCACTAGTGAAGAGCAAATTTCCAAAATATAACCTCACATAATCAACCTCATATTCAAGTCAAGAAGTTTCTTAAATAAAAAGATTATTCTTAGAATTTACTCTTAAAGATTCACAATCCAAAACGAACAAGAATTACTTGTATAATATGTCGAATCTCTCTTTCATAAATTCACCTCATATATAATTCAATACTGTCATGTTTTTTGTTTACAGGAATAGGACCTCTAAAATCTTTTTCTTTATTTTTTCTATTTTTCAGACTATCTCTAAATCATTCACTAACCTTTATGCGCGAAGGAAAAACACTTGTAGTGAATACCCCCTGATACTTAGTTGATGACGAATTTAGAGTACACCAACCACAATCAATGTAATAAAACTCATATCTTTAAGCTGACAGAGTTGCGACTGTCTTTAAATCGTTCACCAACTTTTCTACGTGAAGGAAAAACACTTGTGGTGAATGCCCCTATTACTTAGTTGGTAACAAATTTAAAGTGTAGCACAATAGAACTCATAGTTAAGGATAATGGAGTTAATGTCATGAATAGTGCATATACCCCACATAGCTATATGCTTTATTTCTTTTTTTCTTGCATATATCCACATAGATACATGCTTTTGTCACTTTTTTTTCTGGATTTTGGAGTCTTCTTCCCAACAAATAACAAGGAGACTAAATATATACACAAGGCTAACCAGTCAATATTAATTCAAAAACATGATATTTATATGCGTACCTCATTTGAGAAGGGTGTTTAACTCTTGAATCGCATTCCTTAAACAATCCATTTACAAAAAATTATGAACAATGAGTAAGTGATCGATATGAAGATATATACGAAGGAAATAAGCTTAAAACTAAGAATTATCATATCCAAACACATGCATTAGTATTTAATCATTCAAGCACATCATCACAAATATAGAGCCATGCATCGTGCATAAAAAAACATCAAACATGCAGTAAAAGAAAATCATAAACTAGTCTACACACGACGGCACACCAAATATCACATAAGTTCAACATAAATGCGTCTCGCACATGACGCCACACCAAACACTATCCAACAGTAGTAAGATAAAATAGACTAAGGAAGAAAAAACATATTTTCTCCCTTTACAAAGGCTGCTTAGTCCCCTGTGCAGTAGCCAATAACCAATAGAAGAGAGAGAATACTCACATAGGTCTAATCGTCTTCTCCTCTATCAATGCCATACTCCTCAGAGCTATCCTCCTCCTGGTAAATAGCCCCCTTCCTCGTTGGAGGGTCGGTGAACCCCTGGTGGAGGAAATCCTCCATGTCTCTAACAGAGTCATAAATTGTCTTGAGTAAGCATCCCTGGTAGAAGATTTCCTCAAACAAAGCCTAAAAAGTAGGATCTTGAGTATAGAATCCCATCCCATATGATCCGGACCCCATCCCATATGGCCTAGACCCTCCCCATGAAGGCGGTGGTGGTGCGAAGTCTAGTGAAGTAGGAGTGGCATCGTCAACGGTGAGGGATCTTCCAATTGCCCATGTTGCGAATTGTGGTCTGCCCCTTATTTGGTAGAGGCAGCATTGGTGTATTGCGGTTAAGGATTAGATGGTATCTATCACCCTCGCGGACGATCATCGGCCATGCAAGACTCGATATCAATGTGTGGACTACCTCTAGCCAACTCAATACCAAACGGATCAACACCAAGAGCGATGACCAAAGGGGTACTGAGACCACCCAAGACAATGGTGCCTTTCTTTGCACACGCTACCTTGTTGAATTGCTTGACGAAGAAGAGTCCGGTAACTACCCTGAAACCATGCAGCATGGACTAGATGAAAAACAATTCAGATTGATGGATCATACTGTCACTGCCACTTTTGCCGCATCTGAATATAGTATGGGAGAGAATACAGTGGACGTAGTAGATGCACAAATTGGAAAGAGAAGTCGCTCGTACTATCTCTGGCAAGAAATAGGGTTCATGAGAGATTACGTTCCGTTCTCATTATATTCGTTCTCATTATATTCGCGTGGAGGGCACCGAGAACCGTCTTTCGAAAGGCGGAACGCATGGTTGAATTCGCGAAGAGTAAGACCCCTCTCGACGTTCTCCAATCGGAAGGAGACGAGGCCGACATCTCGATCATCATGGTTGTTAACCTCTACTTCAAGGGAACTCAGAAACTCTAGGACTAGAGGCACGAAGGTTTGAGGGAATTGTTGAGAGAAGTGGTTCCACCCGATTTGTCCAAATATCCATTGGACATCTTAGAACAAGCCCAAATTTTCTAACGTCAGCCTGTCCATGAATCCAATGTTGGGGATCTTACGAGTTACTAAGTTGTTGTATCTCTCTTCTTGTCTTGGATTGCGGAACCTGATTCCGTGAGGGTTGCGAGGAGGATAGAACATAGAGGAAGCAAGAACCTTACCCACCGCATGCTTCTTTGGAGGAGCCATCAGGTGGAGAAAGTTGCTAGCTGAGCAAGGGGAAGCGTCGGAGAACCTGGAGACGGGAGACGATTTGGAAGAAATTGGCGGTGTCGAGGCAGATCTAGATAATGAGAGCAGAAGGTCTGGAGAGGAACAGCCAGGTGGATGAGATCATTGGAGAAGAGCTCATAGAAGAAGCCTAGAGCATTGACGAAGATGCGGGAGGAGCTACAATGGCAGGAACCAGATTTGGGTGGCAAGAGCGGAAGGTCTCCTCCAGCAGAGTCACAAAATCCATAAAGAATACCAGAGAAGAGGCTGAACGTGAAGCTTGGAGAGGCAGCAATAATAGAGTGAAGCTTCGGCGGCGTCAGATGAGATCGGCGACAAGGGTAGAGGCAACAGAGCTAGGGTTCACAGGTAAAGAACCCTAGTTTACAACTGTGATTTTTAAAACCCCAGTCTGAATTACGGGTGTGACAAAAATTACACCCCGCTTGTGATTCTCTCGATAAGGTTTAGAAGACTTCTGCAACAAAAATACAAGTGACATAAATCACAGTCCACCCGTAATTTGCTCGGCTCGGCGTAGAAATTTTTGCCGACATAATTACAAGTATGAAGAAATCACACCCCACCTGTGATTGTCTGGGCTAGAATCAAAATTTTTCGCCGATAGAATTATGAGTGATAGAAATCACACCCTGCCTGTGATTGTCTCGGCCCCAATATAGTGATCAGCAGTGAAATAATTACAATCATAATGATAATTACGGTCATAATGACAGTTTCGACTCCTGGTTCACCCTGAACAGTCATACATAGCACAAAAGTGATAATAAAAACATCACAAAAAGGCATAGAAAAGAGAAACAAAAGTCAAAAGAAACCAACAATATAAGGAGATAATAAAATAAAGAAAGAAAAGCAATAGGTCAAAGAGCTTGGGTTGCCTCCGAAGAAGCGCTAATTTAAAGGTCGTTAGCTTGACCGAAGATCATCTTCATGCTCGAGAGGGAGGATCCGAAAGAGCTTGTGTGACGCCTGTCTCAATGGCGTCAGAAACAAAGTAGTGCTTTAAGTGCTAACCATTAACTTTGAAGTTCCCAGTCCCCTCGCTCTATATTTCAATAGTGTCATAGGGATAAACCTTGACAACTCTGAATGGGCCAGACCACCTCATCCTAATCTTTTCTAGAAAGATTCTCAACCTCGAGTTAAACAGAAATACAAGATCACCCTCTTGAAACTCTCTTTTGATTATATACCGATCGTGCCATTTTTTTTATCCTTTCTTTATAGATCCTTGAACTCTCTTAAGCATTAAATATTAACTCTTTAAGCTCATTAATTTGCAACTTCCTCTTTTCTCTAGCACTTTTCAAGTCATAGTTGAGAGTTCTGATCGCCCAATACGCTCTGTGTTCTAGTTCGACTGGCAGGTGATAGGATTTCTCATAGATAAGTTGATTGGAGGACATACCAATTGGAATCTTGAACGCAATTTTGTATGCCCATAAAGTATCATCGAGCTTCAAAGACCAATCCTTCCTTGACCGAGAAATAGTTTTTTTCTAAAGTTCGTTTCAGCTCTGTTTGATACCTCTACTTTGGCCACTTATTTGAGTGTGATATGATGTTGATACTTTATGGTTCACCCCATACTTAATAGCGTGACAAACTTCTGCCCATCACTAATGATGACTCGTGGCACTCTAAATCTAGGAAATATGATCTTTTTGAAGAGTCGGATAACAACATGGGAATCATTGGTCAGAGCTGCCACGGCTTCAACCCACTTTGATATATAGTCAACTGCCACGAGAATATACTTATTATTGCATGAAGCTGAGAGGCGTCCCATAAAATTAATCCTCCGTACATCAAAAATCTCAACCTCCAAGATATTGTTCAGGGGTATCTTGTCTCGCTTGGAGATATTTCCAGTCCTCTAGCATTCGTCACAAGAGGACAAAATTTCGAGCATCCTTGAAGAGTGAAAACCAGAAAAATCCCAATGGTAATACTTTAAATGTAGTTTTGGACGGGCTGGCATGTCTTTCATAGTCATATCCATGATAATGAAAGAGCATATCTCTAACTTCTTCTTCTGGCACACTTTCTATACAACCCATCTGCGCATCTTTTAAAGAGGAAGGGATCTTCCAAGAAGTAATGTCTTGTCTTAATTCAAGTCAGAAGGGAGGATATTAGATACTAAAATATTAACAAAATCTGTGTACCAAGGAGCATCAATCTTTGCTATAGCAAAGAGATGCTCATCCGAGAAGGCATCATCAATCTCTGGTTTATCTTCTAGTTCCATTCTTTCTCCCTAGATGAGGTGGGAAAGATGATCTGCCACATAGTTCTTTGTGCCCTTTTTGTCTTTGACCTCCAAGTCAAATTCTTGCAATAGGAGGATCCATCTGATCAATCTTGATTTTGAATCCTTAGTCATGAGGTACTTGATGGCTGAATAATCTGTATAGACAATCACCTTGGAGTCAAATAAATAGGATCTAAATTTATTAAAAGCAAACACTATAGCAAGAAACTCCTTCTCTGTTATAGCACAATTAATCTGCGCTTCATCCAGTGTTCTGCTAGCATAGTGGATGGTGTGCAATTTGTTGTAGGGGTACAACAAAAATTAGCAAAACCAGAACTAAAGAACTTAGACTTTATTCATAAACCATGAAGAACTTACAAAGAGGAGAGAAGCGAGCACACCGGGCACAACAAGCACACCAAACTCTCGACTATCCATTCGCTCTCCCTTCTATCTTACAAGCACCCTTATTTATAAGATGGGTGGTTAAAGGATAGCCACACACGTACACACTTAGTGGAGACTCATATGATTGAGGCTCATTACATGATTGGTCCAACTTTAATAAAGATGTGACAACCGCCTAGGCTTGCTGGCTGGCATCGCATTGTCTTCAACATCATCTTTACCTTAGTGGAAACAATAATTGGTGTTGGCCACTATTCGTCAATAGTGGAGATTCCTTGACCACTATACAACATCATCTTTATCGGTGTTGGCCACTAAATAGTGGTGATAGTTCTTGAGGGCGACAGCTACTCGTCCTCCATGTCTTCCAGAATTTCATCCTCTCTGCTGGAAGAGATAATCATCCAGCCATAGTCTTTTAGGACTTTTGCTAATTTCTCATTCTTAATACTTTCAAAATGATCATAAAAACCAGGATCATTACAAAAATGGGAGGTGAAGGGAACGAAGAAAGTCCGAATTTCATCTTCGACGTAAATTTTCATCGTTTTATCTTTAGTTAATAGTGCTGGCTTATAGAAGGGAATACCATCTTCTGCCATGAATAAGCTTCGCCGGAGACTTAGCTGTAGTTCAATAGGAGTTCCTTGTGTGTGACGGACCTCCTCTTCAAAATTTTGTAACCAAAAATCTGAAACATAATCTTCTTGATATTTGATTAATATATGATGTTTTGCATTCGCTAGATATCCAAGAAACCAAGGTGGACATGAGCAAATATCTAAATCAAAAAACCCGTTAAGAGGTTTCTTAGTATAATACTGCTTATAGAGTTGTTGGAGGCAGTATTTTAGTTTCTAAGGGAAAGCATAAAGCATAGCCAGGTGATTGGGATGAATAACTAGTCGGTCTAATAATCCATAAGAAAATAGATCAATGGAAGCTTTGATGATGGAAAAGCCTTTATGACACTTGCAATAAGGTTCGTCTAGATGAGCCTCATTTGTGTATAAGGTAGTCATGGTCAGAGTAAGCCCTCTTGGCTTTGTAATCTGATTCATGGCCATTTCTCAAAGGTATTGGGCAACAAGCAAGAATTTGTGAGGCCTTTGCCGTGTTAAGATCTCGTAGATTTATTGCTTTGTTGGAGTAAGTGGAGGAGGAATTTTAGATTTTGTCTGAGTCCATTGTACCTCTAGTTCTGTATTACAAGCTTTGTCAAAAGGTGCTGGTTGTTCTTCAAGAACTTCCTTTTGCTTTTGCAGAGCTAGGAGTGAATTCTGTAGATCTTTGAGTTTTTTTTCAAGTTCCTTGATTCGAAATTCTTTTGCCGCGTAAGCTTGCAACGTTTGAGGTTCAAGCTTTGGTCTTGTGGTTGTTTTCGGTAGGGTCTTGTGCATATCTGAGGGCTTGGAGATGACCAGCTAAGATATTCATAGCACTCAGAAAATCAGCACCATGATGATCCTTCCAGAGTAAGTCTAGGATTATATGGTCTTGACCTGTAAGAGCAGTATAGTGTTTAGGAGTTTTGAAAAAGTACATCTGCTCTTTTGAAAGTTCATCTTTTATTGCTTGAGTATAAGAAGACTTCTTTTCAAGCAGTGTATCTAGCATCATAGGCTGTGGTGCTTTTGAAGCTTTTACCGATTTTTTTTTGGAAGAAGTTGACGGAGAAGCCATTTCCTGCACAACTATATTAGTTGTCATTAGGCCTAATTAAAAGTCGTGATAATATGTCAGATATAACATTATTTTTACCCTTGATGTGTTCAAAGGTTACTTTATATACATTGTTAATACAATGATCAATGAATGACAACCCTCTCTATTGGGTGATGCTTTTTTCATTGTTAATTGTGAAGAACTTGACTATGGCTTTACAGTCTGTTCTTATTAATATTTCTGTTTTATTTAAAAGAAATAATCTAAAAGCATCTAAGCCATGACATACTACTAAGATCTCTTGATCAATACTGCTTAAAACATTCTTCTCCCGAAATTTGCCAGCCAGATGGCTTCTGGTTCAGAAGCATATTTATAAGGTTTGCGGAGTAGAATGGCTCCCCATTCATGTTCGCACTCATCTGTTTGAACAATAAGATAATCATTGTCTAATAGTAATTTTAGCAAAGGCAGAGAATCTACCAATTTCCTAATTTTATTAATTTGTTTATAGCCAAGATCTTGATCCAGGCAACCTTGTTTGAGATGTTAAGTGACTAAGGAAAATTAGAAATAAAAGTAGGCTTAAACCTAAGAAGAATATCTATACACTGTGGGTGATTCAAGACATTGTTGTTAATACCATTACCAATGCATTTCTGAAAACCCAATTTTAGTAGATTAATATCTTTGTGAAGAGGTTCCCATATACCACTAGCCCTCTTTCTAGTATCAGGTTGCAGGTACCAAATATTAGGAAGACCATATTTGGCCAAATGTATATTAACCCAAAATATTATTTATTTGATTAAGTAGGTTAAGGATTATGTTGTAATTAAGAGTAATCATCATGACATTGTATCCTTAATAGCCACCTGTCAGTTTAGGAAGGATTACTTTGTCCCAACTAATAAGATGAATTCTTCTAGCCTTACCTTAGTTTGCCTAAAGAAAATTATTAATGTGAATTAAGCTTTTTCATATGATTTTCAGTCATATTTGTAGAGACCAGCGAGTGAATGGGGGTGGAGGCATGAGCCCGGTTAATAAGAGTGTATTTGGGTATATGATACTTAGTTGTTTATATGATACTTAGGTATTAGCCTTATCTCTATTGGGTGTATTTGGATATATGATACTTAGCTGTTTATGTGAAGATTTCAAATGCTGGTTTGTACCCATCACACTAGTTCATTATTGACTAATACATATCAATCGAAACTGATCCATACCAACATACATTAGTGATGGTATAGGTTAGTCTATATATATTGGTACCAATTGGTCAAACCGCCTAGTACAAGTACACCTTATACAATTATTTGGGTGGTATATTTGTGTATATACACACATATATATAGATATATTAGAGTAATTATAGACCGCATGTTTAATTTCATATTATTTAGTACTCTAAGCTTTAGTTGAGTGGTGCATGTAAGTATACTCTATTTGAGATTCAAGAATCTTAAGAATGAGATCCTTGCCATAGCTAGTTCTCTAATATAATCAACCTTATGATCAATTTCACTTTTCCCTTAGAGGTGGGCAACCAGATTCTAACATTATCACCATGTGTTGCATAGTTTATTTATACTAAACAAGTGTTACAAAACTAACAAGAGTAACTACAAGTCTACAACCAGAGTGAAAATAATATTGCAAGGAGTGATGTTGTGAACTCCATACTTCTCTCTTGTGCTATTATATCCATTCAAATTTCTTCTCGTTTTTACTCCAAAGCAGGAGCTCGTAAGAAGTCAGATGGATATTTTTAAGGAATTCTTTAGCCATTGATTCTCGTTCATCATCAAGGAAAGGATGCCTATGTATTTGGTGACTTTGTTCAGAAGGTGGAAAAATAATTCATTTATATAAACTTACTAAAAGAGAATAAAAAAATGGACAAAGTTATGCACATAGGCATATTTTCTCAAATTCAAGCGTTGATTAATCACTCAATGCTCCATGTTTTGAAAAAAAAAAGTGTTAATTATTTCAAAGTGTAATTTAGAGGAGTTTGGAAAAAAATCTCATTCCAAATGACTGCCATCTATGACTTATGATAGAGCTACAAAACCATTTGCTTAAGTGGATTATATGTACAGTTTTTTTTAACCAAGAGATGAGAAAATTAGCTCTTGCTTTCTTAGTAATTTGATAAAGAAAGGTTGGGTTTCTGCAGGGAGTAGGGACAGTGGAGACAAGAATAGAAGAGAATGTAGAGAAGAGGAGATCCAAATGGAGTAGAATATCAAAGAGAAGAAAAAAATAGTATGATATACTCAGTAGTATTTCTTGAAGTTCATTTTTTCTATAGCATATGATGCAGCTAAAAGATAAATGTATGAGTTTCTACAATTAATTTTACACTATGCAAATGTTTTATGTTATTAATATGCAAAAGTATATAGAATTGCTATATACGTGAGTGGGGGTTAGCGTTCAGAAAACCCATATTAGAGTAGAGAGACAGATAGAGAGAGGAGAGGAGATAGGAAATCCTACAAGGTTATATTGTATTTATTTTCCTTATTCAATTATAGAATAGATGGAACCTCTACATATATTGAGGTATTGAGTGCATAAAATAATAATATTTTAATTATTTTTTTATAAAAGTTAATTTATTAAATAGATTAATGCTCTAAGGCATCAACGTCCAAAGTTCTTCGAGGTGAGGAGGCTACTGTCCACCAAAAATACATTTTGTTTGTCACATTTTGACTTCTTGGCAAGGCAATTCGCTGCTTTGTTGTGCAACCTATCAACATGCAAAAGATATACCCTGGGATCCAGACATCAAGCAGATTTCCCTAGTGACTTCTTGAGCTTTTACATCATGTTGCTCATATTCTTTTATGAGATTGAGGGCTGTCAAGCAATCTGATTCAATAATGACCCAAGATTGCAAGAGATCAAAAGAGGCATAGATATACGCTACAGCACTTCGAATAACTAGCAGCTCAACCAAAAGAGCAGATTTGCAATTGAGAAACGCAGCAGCCATGATAACCTTTGCATTGCCATCTTTGTTAACATGATAACATATCCCAAGCTCCATCGGTATTGATTTTCAAATATCCTGGAGGAAGCTTTGTCTATTTCTTCTTCTTGAAGCAGCTTTCTGTCTCTTATTTCTTACCATTTTGCATGCTAATTCATAGTTCCACGCCTTTCTTCCTATCTTGGGCGCATTTGGAGGCTCATTCTTGAAAATTGCGGCATTTCTTTCCTTCCGGACCCACCAAAAAGTGATCAACATTAGTTCCAAAGTATTTAAATCAGAGGTAGAAAGGAGCCGAGAAGCACTCCTCTCTATCGTCTTTATGCCCAAACCTGTGGGCTTGATGCTCTAGCTGGGCCCAAATAGTTCTAATAAATACACAAGTGTCTCTTGTTTACACAAAACACAAATATTTGAGCCATGAAAACCCAATTTAGCAAGATAATCAAGAGTTGGAAGTCTTTGGTGTAGGAGCTTCCCGCCGAAGATTTTAATTTTAGGAGAAAGTCTAAGCTTCCATAATTTCTTCCAACCAGGGCAAGGAGAAATGTCAGGAATAGCATGCCCAGCAGTCCTCGTCCTGCAGGGAGAGGTTTATATTAGATATGGCTTGAATAATATCCAGCTCTCCCTACCTCTGAATATTGTCAATATCCCAAGCTCCATTGGAGATGAGGAAAGCATCAGACCGGTTAGGAACATGGATTAAAGTTTCGGTCCGGCAGCTCAGTCCAGTGAGCTGCTGGGAACTGCTTGACTGGTTTGTACCAGTATATACCCATGGCAAAACTGGCGGTGGGAGCTTCGTTCAAAGCTTTAGCAGCATCCGTTCGTGCTTGCCACTTCTACCCGATACAGTGGGTGTTCTAGGTGCCGGATTTTCGCCAGACCGGTACCAGACTGAAATTTTAAACACTGGTTAGGAATAGTCTTAAAATTAACAAAAGTAGGCTTGAGAGCAAGGGGAATGTCAAAGAACCATGGGTGATTAATAATATGAGTGTTATTCTCATTGTTAATGCTTTGCTAAGGTAAGGTTTAATGAGATCAAGATTGGCCCTGAGAGTCTTCCAAGCTCTACTAGACTTCTTTTGAACAAGTAGGATCCATAGGTCAATATTTCCATATTTAGAACACATCCCTAACCCAGAGGTTATCACAATTATTGAGATTGTCAACAATTCTACAACAATTAATAGCAAAAGTCTAATAAAAGTCTTGTCCTTGATATAAAGGCCACCTTGATCCTTGGGTCTCATTAAGGTCTCTAATTTAATGAGGTGAAAGCCTTTTTAGCATCATTTTCCCCGATAAACCTTCTAATAGGGGCATTCAATCTTTCAAGCTCAAATCTAGAGAGCCCTGAGGAATCATGTTATAGAGAGAGGTAGAGGCAAGAACACTTTTAGCCAGTAATACGCCGAACTTGACTTAGGAGCTTCCCTGCCAAGATTGAATTTTAGGAAGGATGTCATTCAATTTTTCCTTCTAAGTATTCAAAGAATTATAGCAAGAGCTAATGTTGACGACAGATAAGCACTTAAAAGGGAAAAGCGCCCTGATGCAAACCTAGATTTTCAAGGATAGCCAACCTATTGTGCATGGGATGGTGCTTAGGGAAATAGACTCTAGACTTTTTAGGGTTAACCCTCTGCCCAATCTTTCCTTCTAAGTATTCAAAAAATTATAGCGAGAGCTAATATTGACGACAAATAAGCACTTAAAAGGGAAAAGCACCATGGAAACCTAGATTTTCAAGGATAGCCAACCTATTGTGCATGGGACAGTGCTTAGGGAAATAGACTCTAGACTTATTAGGGTTAACCCTCTGCCCAGTGATATCAAAATAAGTGTCCAAGATTTTCCTTATGTTTATGCATGATTTACGATTGACCCTGAAACACAAAAGAACATCATCAACATGAGAAATACTGCATTTGCCATTGAAATTAAGGGGAAAGGAGATCACATATAAATAGGGGGAAAGGAGATCACCCAGTCTAATACCTCTTTCACCCTTAAACATATGAGAGAGCTCACCATTTATGTTACAAGTAAAAAATGGGGAAATTGATACAAGCTTCAATCCAGCTTATGAATTGATTAGGGACCCAATGAAATTAAGAGCAAAAGAAATAGCCTTTCTCTTAGTGGTGTTAAAAGCCTTTTCAAGGCCAAGCTTGACTATGATAACAGGATTTTTGGCTCTATAAAGATAGAAAGAATGGGCAATTTCCTGCAATGTGAGAATATTATCATGGATTTTGCAATGTGAGAATATTATCATGGATTTTCTTTATCTTTTATAAAGGCGGACTGCTCAATACTAATTCTATTGGCAAGGATCTTAGAAAGGATTTTGTATTTAGGATTGCATAATGAGATAGTACGATAGTCCTTAATTTTGTTAGGGTTGATAATTTTAGGAATGAAAGTTATTTGCGTCTTACCACAATCAGGTGGAAGGGAACTAGAGAGCTGAAATTTTAAGAGGACTTTTATAAAATCAGGCTGAAGGGTATCCCAAAAATGTTTAAAGAATTCAGGGTAAAACTGTCAAGACTAGAGCTAGTACCATTCTTGAGACCTTTAATGACCTGAGCTAACTTTGAGAACCTCAAAAGGTCTACATATGAAATTATGAAAATTAGGATCCAGTTGGAGCTTGTAGTTGTACTTGAGGATGCCCAATGAGGAATTAGAGAAATTGGGTAGGCTTTCAGCTTATTCCCAAAGAGTCAAATAGTGATGTTTAAATTTATCCTTTTAAGTCATTGATGTTGGAGATGTATAAGCCATTCTCATCAGTGATCCTCGTGATAAGGTTTTGCCCACTTCTTGGCAGAGACCTAACGATGGAAGAGTTTCATATTAGCATCCCTATATCCAGCTACACTTAGCCAAGGTCTGCCATATAACATAAATATGATGATTTAGAGCCTTAGCTTTATTAGTGAGACAAATGAGTTTGATATTTTCATCATGAGTGAGTGGCTTGCAACATTCAATTTCCGCTAGCTCCTTAATCTTGGCAGGGGTTTCTTTAAGGATGGTCTCAGTTTTCCAATGCACTTTTTGTTCCAGTTAGTGAGGTTAATCTTGATTTTGTTGAACTTGGCAGACAAGGAGGTGTCAAGAAGATTCTCATCATTCCAGCTAAGTTTAACAATGTTTGCAGCCTCCGAATAGAAATTCCAGATGGCCCTACTACGGAAGGGAGGTTTTGGACCTTTCGTGCAGGGGAGAACTTTAATAAGAAAGGGGTTGTGATCATATAAGAGTCCAGAGAGATGCTTGACCGGAGAATTACCCAACACATTCATCTAAGCACTTGTAGCTAAGGCTCGATTGACTCTAGAGAAATTTCTTTTGACCTTTTTGGTTATTAGACCTAGTATTATTTATTATATATATAATACTATTTTTAATATTACTAATTCTAACCCTAACTAGACACTCCCCTCAAACTGCAGCATATATGACAAATTATGTCCCACTTACATAAAAATAAAGTTGTAGCAAAGAAAACAATCACAATTTAAAAGAGAAGTAAAGGCGACATCACAAGCACGAATAGTAGGTGGTGTAAGGCATCACCAGCATAAGTAGAAGATAACATTAGGAGTTGCCACCAGAAGTACTAGATAACATAATGTGTTACCCGCAATAAAAGGCGGCGTAAGACATTGTAGCAATAAAGGGTGGCATAAGTCATCACCCGCTAAAGTAGTAGGCGGCACAAGATATAGCTAGCATTAGAGGTAGCGGATGAATATTACTTGCAGTACAGATGAATAATACCTGTTGTGCGGTTGAACAATAGCCAAGTAGAGAAAGAATATTAGGGTTTTTGGCTCTGCTACAAGTTGAGAGGTGGTTGGGATTTAGAAAACCTCCTTTGATACCGTGTTAGAGTAGAGAGACAGAGAGAGGAGATGAGATTAGAAACCCTAAAAGGGCTATATTCTATTAATTCTCCTTATTCAATTATAGAATAGATGTAAACTCTATATATAGAGGTATTGAGTACATAAAATAATAATATTTAAATTATTACTTATTATATATATAATATTATTTTTAATATTACTAATTCTAACCTGACTATTAATAATTCTAGCAATTTACATAGGCCATGTTTCCTTGGACGGAATCCACAAGGAAAAGAATGGAAAACACATTAAATCTAAACGCAAAAATGAGTCTTAATGTGTTTTCCATTTTTTTCTTTGTGGATATGCGTCTAGATTCAATGTGTTTTCTATTCTTTTCCTTGTGGATATGCGTTTAGATTTAATGTGTTTTCTATTCTTTTCCGGATTTCATATAAGGAAACAGAGCCTACATGTTTTAATTATCTATCTTTGAACTTTTAAAGAGTGCATGTGCCATAATTTTAGACCCTCTTATGTTGTATCTATGACACTTGGCAATGCTGCATTTATAGCAACAACCATATCAGCACTCCATTTGTACCGTACCCCTTGTTGCGGCAACATTTGCCAATGTTCCGTAATAAATCTTAAGAAGCATACAATTCATTTATATTGTAAACCATTTTATTTTCACCTTTTGAGTATTGTGGTTTAGGCACCTGGGTCCTTCAAAATATCCCAGTTCATGCAATTCATGCGTGTTTATTTGTGCTATAGCTTCACTCAACATGTTTCTGGATCCTTTGGTAATCAAATAGCACTCATTATTCAAAGATGAATAAAACCATGGTTGTGTGTAGTGTCCTGCATTCTTCAGCTTTTCTTCCACATTCAATTGTTGTGATGTTATCACAAATGATTTGGCCCTTTTCTTATCATAAATTCTTTTGTTTTACAACTCTCGTTCCATGTTAGAGACTAAAGTCATGCTTCTCAGCATAATATATCTCCTAAAAAACTTTTACATCTGCAATATGTAGGAAGAAAGATTGATAAATTTAAGACGCAGATTGGAAATTCCTTTTGATGGCTCTTTCGTGGATCATCAGGTATTTTGGTTATTGTTGTGTTGTAATTCTCACTCTGTTGTGGGTAGTAATTGTTATTTTCACATTGTATGTCCTGTTCTTTTATTCACTTATACTCTTTTGAGGAATTGAAATCAACGGGACTTGATAAGTTCTGCTTGATACATTGGCAAAATATTTTTAGGTTGCTCTGAGAGAACTTTGGAGGTTGGCTTATCCAAACAGAGAACTTCCTTCACTGAAATCAGAATTGTGGAAGGAGATGGGCTGGCAAGGTTCCGATCCCTCAACAGATTTCAGGTGCGTATTCGTTATTTCATTGTAAGCAACAATGCTTTTCTGGAAATTTGATTGGAGCTGCAAAATTGAAGTGTTGTTTTTTAAGTGAGATTTGTTGATTATTTGCCCCCAGAGCTGGTGGATTCATGTCACTGGAGAACCTAATCTATTTAGCCAAGAACTACCCTGTAAATTCCCTTTGTTGCCACTGTGTACTACTTGCAAAAGAGTGAGATGTTCAGCAATTTATCTGGTGGAAAATTCTGATATTGTTTATTCTTGCACAGAATTCTTTCCGGAGGCTTTTATACAAACAAGATGGAAAGAGGGCTGAATGGGAATATCCATTTGCTGTAGCTGGGATCAATATATCTCATATGTTGAAGCAAATGTTGGATTTGCAGTCAGGTAAAAAAAATACTGGAGCAGTGCGAACTGCCAAAGTACAAATTTTCCTAATGAACATCTCTGAGGTATCTTGGCTTTTGTGACAGGAAACAAGGCCACCAGATCTAAATTTTGTTTTCTGCAGTTTCTTGAAGAAGATGAGATGGCATTTGATATGCTTTATTGTGTGGCTTTCCAGATTCTGGACAGTCAATGGCTTCAGAAACAAGCTACTTATATGGAATTCAATGTAAAATATAGTTTACTTAATTTCCTTAACCTCTGTGTTTACAGCATATTAATATTTATTTAGGGGATTTAGTTTTTCTTACTGCTCTGCCGGCCATGCTTTTCTTTCAGGAAGTTCTGAAATCCACTAGAGCACAGCTGGAGCAAGAGCTTACGTTGGAGGGCGTTTCCAGCATAAAAGAAATGCCATCCTACAAGTTGTTGAGTAAATAGAATTCGAGTTTTAAACGACTGTCAAATGTTTTCTCCTTGTCTGTGTGGTTACTAGTTTTGTGGATAAATTTCTGTTAAGTTGCGTTGCATCGTGCAGCGGGATTCTTTTCATCGCTACAGTTAATTTGTCATTTTAGTAGTTTAAAGTTTATTTATTTGTTTGTTTGTTTTAAAAAACAATATTAAGAATTTTTACATCGCCGAAGTGGTTTAGACGAAACACTGGATTTACCACTTAATTATATTGAAAAGTATACTTTAAAATAAAAGCATTTCATAAGATGGTCTTTTGTAAAACATTTGAAAAAAATATTATTTTTTTTATTTCCAACTTTCCACTATTTTTTGTACAAAGCACTTTATTTTGCACTTAATCACATAAATCAATTTTTTTAAAAAAAAAGATACAAAAATCAATTACAGTGTTTACAAATTTAAAATACATTATATGGTTGTTTTATAATTTTTTCTATGATTCTAGCTATCAATACGATATGATTTAACGTACTTTATTTTCCATCTAATCATAAAAAAATTAAATTAAAATTTTAATTATTTATTGTATATTTTTAAAATAATAAATCCATTATTTTTTATGTATTTTATACATAAATCAAACAATTATTTATGAAATGCACTTGCTAAAATGTTTTGAATACTTAAATGAATACATTTCTTTGTCTTAAAATGTTTTAATTGCTATTAATAATGTTTTTTTTTACACAATAAAGTAGTAAAAAAAACCACTTTACGTAAAATATATTATATGTTTAAAAATATATTATATGTTTAAAAATATATTATATGTTTAAAAATATAAAAATATGTAATACAACATCCAATAATCCAAAGCCATCCACACAAGGCCCACGTTTGTGTTAGTTGATATTTTTTGTTAGTTAAATTTTATTAATTAAATGGATAATACAATATTTTATAGATACATTATTTAGGTTAAAAAAATGCAGGAAAACATAATCAAATATTTTAATGAACCATTTTATTTTTTTTAGAATACGTTTATAATTGTTCTTAAAATATCAACTTAAATTAACTAATATATATATAGTTGATATATATGGTATAAAATATTAACTAAATATATATTTTTAAATTTACTTATTTAAAAAATAATTTTTTATTTTTATTTTGTCCTTATATATTATGAATATTTCATTGTACAGAATTATGCTCTATTATGAGTTGATAATAAGATTTTTATTCATTGTTGCTAATAGCCATTTTTAAGTTTCTCAAAACATCATGCACGAGACTTGACTTTAATACCTTAATTGAATTAACTGAAATAGACATAAAATAAACCTGATCAATTTGTAGATCATCCCAAAAATTCTATTTGAATCAAATTGAAGTCTCTGATATATTTCGATTTATATTCAAATCGAACCTGGTTTATTTAGTTTAAAAAATTTAAAATAATTTCTGTTTGACGCCAATTTTGTAAATTTAATTCATTCGACAACCCTATTGTTAGGCCCACGGCCGATTGTCCTTGCCCCGGTCAACTAGGTTGTTAACGGGTCAAAATTAGCCCAAACCCAATTACAGAGAGGGGAAATCAAAATGTCGATTTTCATTCAACAACCCTATTGTTAGGCCCACGGACGATTGTCCTTGCCCCGGTCAACTAGGTTGTTGACGGGTCAAAATTAGCCCAAACCCAATTACCGAGAGGGGAAATCAAAATGTCGATTTTGGGTGAAATTCAAGCAGTAAAGGCGTTTTCAAACACTCGATCGAAGCCAACGTCGACAACATCTATGCCGACCGGAGGTTGCAGGCCGATTAGAGGCGTGTCAGAGGAAGCGACGCCGGGGCCGAGGGACCATCGCCTGGTGGCACCGTCATGTTAGGCGAAGCGTCGATTATGACCCAAGTGATGACATAGACTAGACAGGAAGGACGGCGCGGCAAGGCGTCGTCCCGTCCTCCGGCGTCTGGCAACAACATCTCCTCTAAAGTGTCTGGTCACATCGCCAGTAGCACATGCGGAGCCAACTTGGCGGTGCTTCACCATCACGTGATGATCGGCTCTCGCAAAAAATGTAGCGTGGCGACGCTTGATCCAACGGGTTGACAGGCGGCGACGACTCGAACTAGTGGGCCGAAGGGTGCAGCCGGGCGATTGGGTGTGTGCGGCATGGGCGGAGCTAGAGGTGGCCAACGGGCCTTCTCGGCCCGGCTCCTGGCGGGTCGTGCCTGGCACGGCCCATTTACAATCGTGTCGTGCCGAGCCCGACATGGCGAAAAAAACTCTGGGCCAGCACGGCCCGCGGCACGATTAGGCGTGCTGGCCCAAGCACGACTCAAGCGTTCACTCGGCCCAGATCTAGCATGCGGGCTGGATCCGACACGCGGGCTGAAACCGTCTCGCAGGCTAGAGTCGGCACACGGGTTTAATCCGGCCCAACGGGTCAGAATTCGGCACACGGGCCGTGCCTAACCCGACCTGAATTTGGCCCTGACTTTGGCCCGCGTGCCAAATATAAAAATAATATAAAAATTTGATTAAAATAAAATTAAAAAATAGGTAAATTATTAATTAATTAAAATATATAAAATAAGAACAAATTAAAAAAATGAGAAAGTGAGAATTATGTATGTTGCACAAATTTTTGAAAAAATATTAAATTATTATATATTTTAGACCGGACCTGTTACAGGCTGCCTACGTACCCCAGTCAAAGAAGGAATCAGGTCTACATAGTTCTCTTTTTACAACTCTTTTAATAACTATTTTTTATAACGTTTATCCATTATTGCTTCCGCTTGCACTTCCAAGACTTTGTTCATTATCATCCAACGAAGTTGAATGGCCACCTTTATCGATCTTCAGCATCTATCCAATCTTTAAGACAAATGCATATTTCGATGCTTTCTTCGTTCATTCGGCTTCGCTTCTCATCCAGCACCCTTCCGCTTGCACTAAAATAAGACTCTGATGCTACTATGGACACCGGAGGAGTTAGTAGATCACGTGTCATAGCAGAAACCACAGGATATGATTTTCTTTGTGATCTCCACTATGATAAAATATCAAAATTATCAATTTGTTCTTTTGTAAGTAAAGATGTATGATTATTTTTCAAAAAAATGTTAATTCATTAAAATTACTATATCTACTTGCTAACATTCTTTTTCTATTTAAAATTGAGCGTATTCTTCCTGTAATATTTTTAATACTAGTAGATACATTAGTTTGAGAGAGTATTAGATTAATTAGATTTTCAAATTTTAAATTATAAACATTATACATTTCATCTAATAAGGTAAAAACTTCATTTTTTTTCTCATATACCTCTTCAAGTTTCATATTTTTATAATATTCATCTAATAAAATATGAACACTTTCTAATTTAAATCTAGAATCCATTATGAAGCTAAATATACAAAAGAGATATATTTTTCTAATATTTTTTAAATTTTATTTTCATTTTTAAAATTACTTGAAAAACATTTTCATCATTTCTATATTGGGAAAAAAATTTCACTAATTAAAACTAAATGTTCTAAAATTAAACATAATGTAGGATAATAAACACCAGATAAATGAGTGCTAGCATTACAAAAAATTTCTAAAATATTATGTAATAATTTTGCCTTTTTTCAAATATTTTTCTTCAATATTTCCATCAGGCATTCTTTCATTATAAAATAATGTAAAAGGATTCTTAAATAGAAAACATGTTGTTAGCATATCATACGTAGAATTACATCTTGTTTTAACATCAAATTTAAATTTTTTATATGATAAACCATAAGATTTACATATTTGTTTAAAATCTTGATTTCTAGAAGTAGAAGAAGTAACAAATCTAACCATATTTCTTAATTTATTTATATGTTCATCTACTTCTCTTATTCCATCTTGAACACATAAGTTAAGAATATGACATGCACATCGTATATGAAAAAAAAACACCATTAAATATTGCATTTAACATTCTTTTTAATTTATCAATTGCACTATCATTATTATTTGCATTATCAAAACTAATTGAAAAAATTTTATTAATTATATTCTATGAATGTAAAATACTATGAAATTGTATAACTATAGCATTTGCAGTATGAGGATATTCAAAAATTTTAAATACAATAATTATTTTTTTAATAAGAAAATCACTATCTATCCAATGTGCCGTAATACACATGTATGAATGATCAGAATGATTACTAGTCCAAATATCAGATCTTAAAGAAATACAAGAAGTTAATATAATTAAAGTTTCTAAAAGATTAGTTTTATACTCAGAAAAAATTTTTATAGCATCCCTACACATGGTTTGTCTACTTACTTTTTTATATTTAAGTTTATAGTGGTTTATGTATAAATTTTTCAAATTTATAATTTTCTACTAAAGAAAATGGTTGTTCATCTCAAACAATAAATTTAGCTAATTCTTTTCTAAGAACTTCAGTAGAATAATTAAAAACTTCAAAAGAACTAGAGGAAAGGTTGAAAGTAGTCTGTACACGAGCGATTTGAGTTTGATGACTTTTGATGTGACAAGCCAAATGACCGGTTCCACCCGATGATTTGCAAGTCATTAATTTTCTGCACTTCTTGTAGCTGGCTCTTTCTTTCTCGTCAATTATCACCACATCAAAGCTCTTCCAAACGTCACTCGTGCATTTTCTTGAGCCCGACATAGTAGAATCGTGAGGGTTTGCACTGCATCCCTCCTTTCCATGCATAGTATTAGTATGTTCATTATAATCTTGCTGTTGTTGATTTGGGTCGTAGGGCGGAGGGTTGGCATCGTGATCGGGTAGCATAACAGGGTCATTTGTTCCCATTAGCTCATTTTCTAATGCCTCAAATTCTCATGACAAGAGATCCCATGCATGGTTAAATCCAGCCATTAATTCTACATATAATATTAAAAGTTAGCTAAACAAATTTGTAAAATAAGATTAAATACTTACTAATAATAAATTATATATTAAAAAATTATCTTATCACGTGATTGAAGATCGCTTAATAAGAACTAAGAAGTTGAAGTTTCAGCCTTCAACAACTTCAACTTAAACATAATTATGAAAAAATATATATTAGAATAATTTAAATTGAACAACAATTATATTATAAAAGTAAATTAATTTAATACTTACTTGATCTCCTCCACGTGACTAGACCGAGGGAGCTTTGAAATCTTGATGGCTAGAAAGAGGCTTAAGTTTGAGTTCAATTAAGAAACTAATTAAAACTCAAGACTTATAAAAGAGATTAAGAGAGTATTAAGAGAGAATGAGAAATTATTTCAAAGCTAGTTGGAAACTTGTGTGAAGAAATGAGAGGGTTGGGGGTCAATTTATAGGGATGAATTGGGTGTAAATTTACATATTTATCCTCTATTTTAATTATTAAAAGAGGGTGAAATGGTAATTTTATACCTTAAAGACCAGTATACCCTTAACTTTAAAATTTTAATAAAAGTTATGAGGGCATTGATAGGTGAATTCCGCAAGTAGACGGACTATCGAAGTAATAAATATGTATCGATCCCACAGGGACCAAATACCAAGTACCGACTAGTTAGATTATCGCAAGCTAGACGATCCTTTAGTGGTTTTGAAATGGTTACTAAGATCTAAGATTAAACTAAACAGGAAATCAAAGTAACTAAGGATAGATGCAGGGTGATTGCACGACGAAAGATATAAGTATGAAAAGGATCAGGGCTAAGGTCCACCGCCTTGATACTTTATGCACGGATGAATAACTATAATCAACCCCCTCTTCTAAGCTCTAGAGCAATCCTAAAAGTGCATGTTGTCCCCTCCCAGGGATGCAACGAGGTGTTTAATAGGCTAGATGTCTACCTCCGTAGTACATCTACCCAAGTAAACCCAATGAGCGCCGGACTATGTACATCATCTCATCATTAGAGTTGTCCTCTCCCAAGGATGCAACTAGGTATTTCCATGGCTAAACGCCTACCTCTGTAGTACGCTTACCCGAGTAAACCCCTTAGAGCACAAGATAATGAACACTACCCGTATGCAATCATCCACTCCTGTGTGATGATTGACATACCTCTACTTAGGCTTTCCAATGTTTGGACGTGCCTTCCGGCAATACCAAACATCTCACGTATGAAGATAACAAAGGAGCAAGCTTCATTCAACAAGTGCAACTAGGTAAAGTAGAACAACTTAGGGTTTTCAATAGAGAGTCATAATCCATACATAAAGCATTTAAGGGGCTTTCCCTAGCCGTTGAGCTACACTACCAGGTGCAAGCTACCATAAGCATTGGCAAAGTAAAAGCACAACTCACTAAGCCACAAGGAAAGAGCTAAAAATTGGTAAGTGACAAATATCATCAAGATGCCATTCTACACCTCCCAAGCACCATAGATGTGAACACAGTCGGTAGACTCACAAACAGAAATTGGAAATTGAGCAAATGATCAACAATATCAAAATATCATCTCAATACCAACTCAACGCAACAATTGAGAGCAGCTAGTGAAGATACCATGAAGTAATCTGCCAAAGTGATTATCAAGTTAAGCACTCAGTTAGGTAAACTACATAAAAAGAGTGAAACTAAGCAAGTGGTCAAATAGCCAAAATACCATCACAGCAAGCAAATGGTTGGAAGATTAACACACATATCAGCAAAGCAAACTAAATTACCATTAAGCTAACTACTAAAAGTGAAGATACCAATAACCAAATAACTTAAAGAATTAGTAAGAAAGAGAAAAGAGAGCTTGGGTTGCCTCCCAAGAAGCGCCTTTTTAAGGTCTTTGGCTTGACCATGATGCCAACTCAAGGTGGATCAGGGGGATTGAAGAGATGAACAGTGCTCGGCTCTTCAAGCGGCTCATGAGTGAAGTAATGTTTCAGACGCTGTCCATTAACCATGAAAGTCCCAGATTCCCTATTATTGATCTCGATTGCTCCGAAAGGGTAGACCTTCTTAATGGTAAAAGGCCCCAACCATCGTGTCTTCAGCTTCCCTGGGAACAGTTTTAGCCTAGAATTGAACAAGAGTACTCGGTCCCCTTCCTTGAACTCTTTAATATTTTCTGATCATGCCATTTCTTTGTGCGCTCCTTATAAATGCGGGCGTTCTCATAGGCGCTCAATCTTATTTCATCAAGCTCGTCAAGTTGTAATATCCGCTTTTCATTAGCAGATTTTAGGTCAAAGTTTAATGCCCGAATGGCCCAAAACGCCTTATGTTCCAATTCAACTGGTAAGTGGCAAGACTTGCCATACACCAGCTGGTAGGACGACATTCCAATAGGCATCTTGAATGCTGTACGGTACGCCGAAAGGGCGTCTTCCAATTTCATCGACCAATCAGTTCGCGCTCTCGACACTGTCTTCTCCAAAATTTTCTTTAGCTCCCGGTTTGAAATTTTGACTTGCCCACTAGTTTGCGGATGGTATAGAGTTACAATCTTGTGGGTGACTCCGTATTTCCTGAGGAGCGCTGTAAACTACTGCTCGATGAAGTGGGAGCCACCGTCACTAATGACCACCTGCGGGACTCCGAACCGTGGGAATATTATCTTTTTGAATAACCGTATGACAACTTGAGAGTCATTAGTAGGGGATGGTATCGCCTCCACCCACTTTGATACATAGTCCACGGACACTAAGATATATTTATGCCCAAATGAGGAGGGGAACGGCCCCATAAAGTCAACTCCCCAAACGTCAAAAATCTCAACCTCCAGAATGTTGTTTAGGGGCATTTCGTCTCTCCTTGATATGTTGCCGGTACGTTGGCACTGGTCACAGGAGAGCACAAAGCTTCTAGCATCCCGAAATAGTGTCGGCCAATAGAACCCACTTTGGAGAATCTTGAAAGCGGTCTTGGACGTGCTGCAATGCCCCTCATATGCAGATCAATGGCAATGAAATAGGACATCTCAGTATTCCTCTTCGGGTAAGCACCGCCGATATACCCCATCAGCACATCTCTTGAAAAGAAAAGGTTCGTCCCAATAGTAGTGTCGGACATCAGAAAGAAACTTCTTCTTCTGCTGGTATGTAAGCTCAGGAGGCACAACCTTAGCGGCTAAGAAATTCATGAAATCCGCATACCAAGGTGCCTCCAGGGTGGAGATAGCCATAAGTCCCTCATCGGGGAAGAAATCATTTATGCTTGGTTTGTGTTCCGGCTCCTTTTTCTGGTCATGGGTACGATGAGAGAGATGGTCTGCCACTGAGTTTTCTGCCCCTTTCTTGTCTCTAATTTCTATGTCAAATTCCTGGAGCAGTAGAATCTACCTTATCAGCCACGGTTTGGCATCCTTTTTCATCATCAAGTACCTAATGGCTGCATGGTCAGTAAAAACAATGACTTTAGAATCAACAATGTACGAACGAAATTTATCAAATGCAAAAACCATAGCCAAAAGTTCTTTCTCTATCGTCGCATAATTGATTTGTGCGTCATCAAGTGTGCGGCTTGCGTAGTAAATCGCATGCACCCTATTCTCTTTTCGTTGCCCCAATACCGCACCCACGGCATAATCACTCGCATCACACATAATCTCGAATGGGAAAGACCAATCGGGCGGTTGCATGATCGGTGCTGAAGTCAGAGCTTCCTTCAACATGGCAAAAGCTTGCGAGCAATTCCTGTCAAAAGTAAAAGGCACATCTTTAGCAAGAAGACATGTCAAGGGTCTAGCTACTTTTGAAAAATCTTTTATGAAGCGCCGGTAAAAATCGGCATGTCCCAAAAAGCTTCGGATTTCCTTCACCGAAGTTGGAGGTGGTAGCTTCTCAATAGCATCTACTTTTGCCTTATCCACTTCTATCCCCCTCGTCGATATCAAGTGTCCCAGCACGATGCCCTCTTGTACCATAAAGTGGCACTTTTCTCAGTTGAGTACAAGGTCAACTTCTTGGCACCGCTGCAACACACGAGATAAGTTAATAAGGCAAACCTCGAAAGAGCTACCGTACACGGAGAAGTCGTCCATGAATATATCCATCACATCCTCCATAAGATCTGAGAATATCGCAGTCATACAATGTTGAAACGTGGTCGGAGCATTGCATAGGCCGAATGGCATTCGCCGGTAAGCAAAAGTGCCATAGGGGCAAGTGAATGTCGTTTTCTCTTGATCCTCCGGGTGGATCGGAACCTGTAGGAACCCGGAATATCCATCTAGAAAACAAAAATGAGAGTTGTTAGCAAGACATTCCAACATTTGATCGATAAAAGGTAATGGATAGTGATCTTTGCGGGTGGCTTTATTTAATTTACGGAAGTCGATGCACATTCGCCAACCCGTTACCGTCCGTGTCGGTATTAGTTCATCTTTGTCATTCTTAACTACCGTTGTTCCTCCTTTCTTCGGCACGACATGTACCGGACTCACCCATTCACTATCGGAGATGGGGTAAATTACCCCCGCATCAAGGAGTTTCAAAATCTCCTTTTTCACTACTTCCTTTAAGTTCGGGTTAAGTCGTCTTTGTCCTTCGACGGTGGGTTTACATCCTTCCTCGAGAAATATCCTATGCATGCAAATGGAGAGGTTAATACCTTTGATGTCTTCCAATGTATATCCAATAACATTCTTATATTTCCGGAGTGTATCTAAAAGCGATTGAGTTTGTGCCTTACCGAGAGTTGCATTGACTATCACCGGTAAGGTGGAATCTGAGCCCAAGAATTCATACCTCAAATTATCCGGTAATGGTTTAAGTTCAGTCTCTTTAACATCTTTTACCGTGGTACATGATGCTTCAGAATCGGCTTCCTCCTCTTTGTCATTCACGGAGAGGCTCTCCTCCAAGGGGTCGGGATCAACGATAATAGTGCCCGAGTTGCATGGTTCATCCTCCACAAGATCTACACTATAGCAGGCTCCTGCAAAAGAAGGGCGCTTTAGACATTCAGAAATGTCAAAATCAATAACATCCTCACCGATGTTCAATTTGAGCTTCCCATTCCTAACGTCAATTACTGCACCAGCAGTAGCCAGAAAAGGTCGACCAAGAATTATGGGAAGCCGAATGTCCTCTTGCATGTCCAATACAACAAAGTCAGCCGGAATGAAGAATTTACCGACTCTGATCGGTACATCCTCTATCATGCCCACTGGATGTCAAATCGAGCAGTCGGCAAGTTGCAACGAGATACTTGTCTTCTTTAGTTCCCCCATATCCAACTTCTTACAGATTGAGAGCGGCATAAGACTTATGCTAGCGCCAAGGTTACATAAAGCCCTATCAAAGCTCATGTCCCCATTCTGACATGGGATTGAGAAACTGCCAGGGTCTTTCAATTTAGGAAGTAGTTTGTTTTGAATTATAGCGCTACATTCCCCCGTCAAAGCCACCGTTCCTTGTACCTCCAATTTCCTCTTATTTGACAATATTTCTTTGAGGAACTTCGCATAAGATGGCATCTGCGCAAGAGCATCTGTGAAGGGGATATTAATATACAATTTCTTGAGAACCTCTAAGAATTTACCAAATTGGCGATCGAGTTTCGCCTTTGCCAATCTTTGCGGGAAAGGGATAGCTGGCGCATAAGGAGGTGGTGGTATGTATGCCGGTTCTTGGTTCTTCTCTCGTTCGGCATTGGATTCATTCGTACCGGTCCCTTCCGTCCTCAAGTTTTCTGGTTCACTATCTTTTCCCACATCAGAATTTGCCCTAGGCTCGTCAAGTTGCTTCCCACTTCGGGTAGTGATAGCATTGCACTCTTCTTTTGGGTTAGCCTCCGGTTGTCCTGGAAGTCTACCAGGAGGTCTCGGTGATAATGAGGCTTGTTGCGCAATCTGGGTTTCGAGCATCTTCCCATGTGTGGTCAATGCTTCAACCTGGGAAGCCAGCTGCCGAATGGTTTCATTCACTTGTTCGCTCTGTTTAGATTGGCTAGCCATGAAATTCTCAAGCAAAGACTCCAAATTTGATTTCGGTGGTTGAGATGGCGGTTGTTGTCTTTGGTGTTGGAATCCTCCTAGTTGCCCATAATTTGGTTGTTGTTACGGTATGAAAAATTTGGGTGACTCTTCCACCTAGGGTTATACGTGTTGGAGTAAGGATCATGCTGCTGTCTTGGTTGGAAGCTATTGAGAGCGTTCACTTGATCCGGTGTAGAGTCCCCAAAAGAAGGAGGTCCCATTTGGTATTCGGTTTGAGGTTGGCTTTGCATACCACCATTCTCCTAAGAGATGCTATTAACCGATGCAGTAGTAGAATTCTTTCCACTTGTTCTAGATGGCCCTGCCCTTTCGGTCGACCACTGGTGATGGTTCATTGCCATGTTTTCTATTAAATTGAATGCTTCATCAATCTCCTTGCTCATCAATGTACCACCAGCTGCCGCGTCAATAGTGAGCCTAGTATTGTAGTTGAGACCATTGTAGAAGGTATGGATGAGAAACCACTTCTCCATACCATGATGAGGGCACATCATTTGGTACTCTTTGAAGCGATCCCAAGCTTCGCATAGCGATTCATTGTCTCTTTGAGCAAAATTGATTATCTGAGCTCTTAGCTGGGCTGTCTTACTTGGCGAAAAATACTTAGACAAGAATGCCTTGGAGAGCTGACTCCATGTAGAGATAGATCCCGAAGACAGAGAGTGCAACCATGCACGAGCATGGTCCCGTAGTGAGAATGGGAACAACGTCAACCGTATAGCATCATCCGATACTCCATTCATCTTTAGTGTGTCACATACTTCCAAGAAGATTGACAGGTTTAGGTTCGGGTCCTCAAGTGGTGAACCTCCGAATTGGTGCTGCGTCACCATATTCACAAGTGCTGGCTTGATTTCAAAGTTGTTTGCCTCGATTGGAGGCTGAGTGATACTGGTATGTAGCCCTTGTGCGTTTGGTGAAGCAAAATCTCTAAGAGTACGGCGATTATCCATCTTGAGCTGTTCAAGAGATCCTTCAGAAATAGCTGCTTTGAACTTAGCTTTTCTACGGCGCCGGAAGGTCTGTTCAATTTTAGGATTAGCAGGTAGCAATCCTCCTGACCGTAGAGTCCTATGCATAAACCAAGTGAGTTCAAAAGCAACTTTTCCAAACAACAGAAAGATATGCAGTAATTATCAAAAGTAACAAAATAAACTTAACACTAAATAACAAAAAACAAGTATACTAAAAGAAAGAAAAATGCCTAGTCTAACAATAACTTAATGGTGTCGATATTGATAAATTTGGTCCCCGGCAACGGCACCAAAAACTTGATAGGTGAATTCCGCAAGTATACGGACTATCGAAGTAATAAATATGTATCGATCCCACAGAGACCAAATACCAAGTACCGACTAGTTAGATTATCGCAAGCTAGACGATCCTTTAGTGGTTTTGAAATGGTTACTAAGATCTAAGATTAAACTAAACAGGAAATCAAAGTAACTAAGGATAGATGCAGGGTGATTGCACGACGAAAGATATAAGTATGAAAAGGATCAGGGCTAAGGTCCACCGCCTTGATACTTTATGCACGGATGAATAACTATAATCAACCCCCTCTTCTAAGCTCTAGAGCAATCCTAAAAGTGCACGTTGTCCCCTCCCAGGGATGCAACGAGGTGTTTAATAGGCTAGATGTCTACCTTCGTAGTACATCTACCCAAGTAAACCCAATGAGCGCCGGACTATGTACATCATCTCATCATTAGAGTTGTCCTCTCCCAAGGATGCAACTAGGTATTTCCACGGCTAAACGCCTACCTCTGTAGTACGCTTACCCGAGTAAACTCCTTAGAGCACAAGATAATGAACACTACCCGTATGCAATCATCCACTCTTGTGTGATGATTGACATACCTCTACCTAGGCTTTCCAATGTTTGGACGTGCCTTCCGGCAATACCAAACATCTCACGTATGAAGATAACAAAGGAGCAAGCTTCATTCAACAAGTGCAACTAGGTAAAGTAGAACAACTTAGGGTTTTCAATAGAGAGTCATAATCCATACATAAAGCATTTAAGGGGCTTTCCCTAGCCCTGAAACAAGATTTACGCTACAATGTTCATAGTTGAAAGCAAAGCGTAAGACAATCCCAACATTACATTCATGGATAAGCGAATAGAGCAAGGGTAAATGGGAAGAGGAGGATAAGACTCCCTCGAGGAGGAAGGATCCGCTCGAAGCTTCTAGGGCTCCCACCGCCTAGGCTCTCCTCTCCGATTCGATTGATCTCCAAGCCTCAGCTCGTCGCTCAGCCATCGCCTGCGTACGTGCGTTCTCAATGTCCGCTCGAATCCCCCCTTATTCCTCACGTGAATAGGGTTTTTGTCCTCTTCCTCTGTTTTCTTTGTCGAATTCCACTTCTACCCTCCTGGAGTCCTCTGTCTGACGTGGATAAGTTGAGGGGTGAAGATCTGGAAAATCGGCATAAGGTGACACCAAAGCCACGGGGTGTGGTTATGGTCGCTGGGTAGACCGTGGTTTTCGCCGAGAACACAGATTTCGCTGAAAAATGGTGGCATTCCCTCGCTTTTTCCCTGAAATGAAGCAAAAACACCAAAGAGTGTAGATTCCGAAGATAAAACAATAATTCTATGCAAATAAGGTGTAAATGCTAGAAAAGTAAAGATATAACGAGGAAAATAGCATATAAATCTCTATATAAAAATGACTTAACAGGCATTTACGTAAAAATACATGGTTTAAATTCAAATTCCTCCTCATTTAAATCGCCCATTCCCTGTGTGCTGTGCTGAGCCCAGCCCGCGTTCGTGTTGTGCCCGGCCCGGCCTACGTGTCGTGAACCTCCAGCCCAGCATGACCCGAGCTGAGCCACGGGCCGCCCGCGGCCCGTTGACTTGGTCAACAGGCCATGCTATGCCTGGCCCATGTCGTGTCGGGCCGTACGTGCCGCAAGCCGGCCCCAGCCCCGTTGGCCACCTCTAGGCAGAGCATCCGGCGCGGAATGACACCGCCTGCCGACGGGTCGACGTTGTGTGGAGAGGTCATCCACATGCAGCTGGACTAGTGGCGAGAAGATGGTGGCCGAGTTGCCTATAAAAGGGGCCGGCGTAGGAGTGTCCAAAAAACGGTTCAGGGCAAATTCGATTCGATTCGATTCAGTTCGGGTTGAATCGAACAAACCAAAATTTGAATATAATATTAATATTTTTAAATAAAATATATTATATTATTATTTTTTATTAAAAATTAATAATATAATAGTATAAACAAGCTATGTATATAAAATTAATTTTGGTTTAACCCAAATCGAACCGAACCTGAACTAATCTTTTGGTTTGAGTTCGGTTTGATTCGGGTTGAACCGTCTGGACACCCTTAGGCCGGTGAGCTCGAGGATCGGGGGAGAGGAATAGATTTCTGAATTAGAGGGTAACGGTCGTGGAACCGAACGGGAGGACTCTGCCTGCAAATTCTCGTGTGATAGAACTCGCCGAGACAAACATCTTCCTCCCTCTTCCCCGTCTTTGAACTCGACATGCAACCATCCGGCGAGGACTCGCGGCATCCTCTCGTCAGTGCTCCGATGGTGTAGGTGGCGAGATTCGGAGCGCCGTCGACATTGAGTTCTCCTACGACCTCTTCCCGTCGCCCCCTTTCTTCCCTAGTAACAAGGGAAAGCTTTGGTTGGGAGCGATCGGCGACTGAGGGATTGGAGGGCGGAAAACCCAGCGATTGGCAAGGTTGAGAACGAACCTTGGCCAGTCCTCCGCTTTGGCTTCTCGTTCCGACGACGGCCCGAAGCTTTGCCAGCACCGAACCCCCCCTACCTCCCTCTTCCGTACCTACTCCCCTTTCGTGGGTTTTCTATGAGCACAAGGCGGTGGCCTCCGTTGATCAACGAACACTTGGAGGAGGAGGACGACGAGGCTTACAAACGCCGGACGCGGCGACCACACGTTCGTCGAAAGGACGCGATGCCTTCCCCTCTGCTTTGACGTGAACACGACGAACGCAAGTGAGCATTCGAATGCGGCATTGACTCCTGCCTTGGGGAGCGTATAGATGCAAATGAGTGTTGACTCCTGCGTTGGGGAGCGTATAGATGCAAATGAGTGTTGATGGGTGTGGACTCGAAAATTTGTTGTACTAACTAATTAACCTAATTTATGGTATTTATATAAAACAGGGCATGACACCTATTGTTAGGCCCAATCTACCCGGCCTGGTCAACTGAGCCGTTGACCAAGGGTCAAAATCAGAAAGGCGATGTGCGAGGCGTGGCTTCTCCGGTCGTTAGACAGTGACGAGGGCAAGCCACTGGAAGGACGACAAAGTCATCGCCAGGACGTGGCCGAGTTTGACAAATGAAGCTGCATCCCTCGATCCGGCGGTCAAAAGCGGAGACGACGCTTAAACCTGCGAACCAATGGGGCGACGACGATCAATCCGTCGGGCCGAGGAAGAGACTCGAGCACTGAGAGGAGCGCGGTATGGGCGAGATCTGGCGCGGAATGGCTCCGCCTGAAGACGTCGTGGGTTCGTCCGCGTGCAGACGAGCAACGGGAAGGAGCCGAGCTGCCTATACGAAGGGCAGTCGGCGTGCTCGAAAGCAAGCAGGTCGAACGGCTGACTGAGGTGAAATCCACCGTCTAAGTGAGGGACTTGACTGAGGGGCGATCAGCTGAGGAATCGGGGATGAACGGTAAGCTCCGGCGGCCGGCGAGGTTGAGAACGAACCTCGTCCGCCCCCTCGTCCCTGATCCTCCTTTCGTCGACGACTCCGGCAGCGTCAAACGGCGGTCTTCGTCAGGTGGCTTCGATGGTGTGGGTGGGAGGAACGAAGCACCGACGACGCCTGACTCTCCTGTCCTCTCTTCCCATTATTCCGGCGAACTTTCTCCCGATCCCTCCTTCCCGCATCCGCCCTTCCCTCTGCTCGAATCGGATGAGCTCAGGGGCGGTAGCCTCGGTCGGAAAGCAGCGTCCGGCAAGCCGACGGATATCTGCAGGAAGAAGGCGACGAGGTTCCTTCGCCTCGTTCGAACTCCGGACGCCGACGCTCTCGTACGCTCGTCGGAGAGAGCAGCGTACCATCCGACACGAACACAGTCGTGTTTCAGGCGAAAGAACGAAGGGCTGACGTGGATCGGGCGTTGACCCGATTGACCACGAAATCGAACGAAATTTCGGGCGGAGGCCGAAATTTGGAGCTCGCGTGAATTCGGGTGCCGAACAGATTTCGGACGCGGGTGATCGGATTCGGGAACAGATCCGGAACCCGACAGAGGTAAATTCTCCCTTATTTCATTTAATTAAAATGCTGATGTGGATTTCTTCTCTTTTCTCTCTCCTTACTACACTGGACGAGGACCTGAACCCTTCATGGAGACTGAACGGTGCGCACGAACGCATCCCTGCCGGTCGCACCGAACTATGGAGCGAATTTGAACATTTAGCCCTGCGTGACATTCGAACAATTGTAATAAATTAATAAAAAATTTAATATATTATACTTATATAATCCAGGGCGTGATACCTATTCATATTTGACTTGGGCTTGTTTGGGCTCACGTTTGTCAAGACCCAAATATATGACTCCTATTTTGCTTGATCCGGTCCCGGTTCATAATTTGGCCGACGCATGCGGTCTCACTCGATCAATCGAACGAATTTGCCGACTAAAGTCGACCCAAATCATACGAATCCGAACCATTTCCACATTTTGTATTCTCGTTAAATTGAGGTCATGTCCAGGGCATATTCGTCATTTAAAGCGGCATTATAACCTAAGACTCTAAGAGATACCTCCTCCCTCGCAATCGTATCCTTCCATCTCCAGACCATCGTACCGGCAAAAGTGCGGCCGCCTCCGAATTCTTCAGCTTTACTGCGACCGCCCTTCGCGCCTCGAGTTCCGAATCCTTGGATTCTTCCGTCCAAGGTTGGTCCTGAAAAATCGTGCCTTGGTTCTCGTCGTTTCTCCTCAAGATCTTTGGGTTCTGGAGTAAGATACGTTGATGCGCTCTGTTGATTTTGCACATTGGTTTTGATAATAATTTGCTCTCATCCATAGAAGTGTTTCTTGAACTCTTCTTTTGTTCCGGTGCTTATTTGAGTTTTTTAAAAAATCATCTTTCACTTATCGCTTGTCAAGCGAGGCTTTAATCGCGTTGCATTAACATGCTGAACTAGGTTAGTCAATGGTTGATAATTTTTAATTGGTTGTGCTATTCAGTGGCAGTGTATACGACGTAATTTGTTTTACTAAATTGAGTTTGAGGCATTACTTTCGTGCACTTTATTTTTGTGTGGGTTATGTTGGTTCTGTATTGGTCAATTTCTCTTTCAAAACTGGTGTTTAGTTACAGTTGATATTTGATTTGAATTCTGACATAACTCTTTATTTGTTTTGTGATGTAGCACTGCGCCTGCTCCTTGCGAGGAAGCAGGCGTTAACCAAAATTTTCTGGTGATCATGGCGACCTTTGCTAAGCCGGAGAATGCTCTGAAGCGTGCTGAGGGTGACTGTTATTTCTTTTTATTGAAACCGAATAGGTTTCATTTTTGGAGAATCTAATATGCCATTGTTGTTACTTTTATATCGAATTTAATAGAAAAAAGAACCAGTACGCTACATTCCAGTTATTCTAATTGTTAGAGTTAGTAGAACTGTGTTAGATTTTATCTTACACACGAATGGGAAGGAATTAGTTAAATCTAAAATTCATCCCTCGTGTATCAGATTTTTAGTTTCGTCAAGTATTGTTTTGCAGTAGCTAGTTGACCTTATTTATTAGTTGTGATGGAACAATTGCTTTATAGTAATGCATCTTTTGTTCTTGTGCTTCAGAATTGATAAATGTTGGGCAAAAGCAATCTGCTTTGCAAGCATTACATGACCTCATCACGTCAAAAAGATACAGAGCATGGCAGAAGACCCTTGAGAGAATTATGTTTAAATATGTAGAACTCTGCGTTGACATGAGAAAAGGCAGATTTGCAAAAGATGGCCTTATCCAATACCGAATTATATGCCAACAAGTGAATGTAAGCTCTCTAGAAGAAGTTATAAAGCACTTCATGCACCTTTCCACAGAGAAGGCCGAGCAAGCTAGGACTCATGCACAAGCTTTAGAAGATGCATTAGATGTAGAGGATCTTGAGGCTGATAAAAGACCTGAGGACTTAATGCTCAGCTACGTTAGTGGGGAGAAGGGCAAGGATAGATCAGACAGAGAGCTTGTGACTCCATGGTTTAAGTTCTTGTGGGAAACCTACCGGACAGTCCTAGAAATTCTACGAAACAATTCCAAGTTGGAAGCCCTATATGCAGTAAGTCATCTATTCACATGGATTACTTTCCTTCTATACAACATTTATTATGGAGCTCAAATTTATATATATATATATAAATAAATTTTTGGTTTTGACTGGATGGTACCAATGATGCATACCGGTCCAAGAATTGGTTTACCAGTATGGATCGGTGTTGCAAACTTTGATTGGAAGCTTACACATACATATGCAAACATACAAGGCTTTAGGGCTTAATTTGAGCTCCTCTTTATATATCTATACACAGGTTTTTAAATAGTTGTCTTGGACTCCTATAACACACGTCATGCTCAGACCACAACAAGGTCATCTAAGGCTACTTCAGAACAGTGACCTATACCAACCGACACATACTAATATTCCTACCAAACTGATGTATGGTGCCATTGCTGGGTGCCTTTGTGTATGCCCAGAACAAGAAACAACAATGACTCAATGTCGCAATGTAGGTCTGCAGCCTGCTTTCCCATTAGATCTGCATGTCGGTCGAGTCTTCAAACCTTGTATATGAATGCGTGTATATGTTTTTCTTTTTGTGATGTTGCACAACTATATTTCTAAGTTAAAGTTGATTGTTCAAATAAAATCTTTATTATTAAGTTGACTCATTATTGTAGTAGTATGTAACTTTATCTCAAAGTTTTCCAACCAATCTTATCTGTTACAAAACTATTCCAGCAAAAAATATTATTAATGATTATTTATGATTTTTCTTGTTGTTGACACATTCAAACATAAAGGTTTCTTTTTTTTCCACGTGATGTTTATTTATACAATGCCTGTATTCCAATTTATCTAATACAATATTACAAGGCGCACACGTTGGTTTGGAGCTAGATCTTTGCCAAATTCCACATGCTTGTAGCTAGATAGTATTTTCTTAGACATGAAGGTTCTAACTTGCAACAAAAGCTAGTTATGACTTGGGGGTTATGAGTGTGTATATACCTGCCAAGTTATCTAACTTACCACTTGTACGCTTAGGTTTATTATTTTTCTGTCTCACTTGATGAAAACTATGTAGAGCTCTTTTACTGCTTTTCTATTTACAAACTTTTGCTGTTGAGTTGTACCTAATATGCTGCATTGCCACTAAATTAGATTCTAGAGTAGTTTGAAGCAAACGTGGTATCCTTGATGATAATTGATAATATTAGTCTCATGGAGAACTAAATATGCTTTTTCCTAATATTTAGATGACAGCTCATCGGGCCTTCCAATTTTGCAAACAATATAAGAGGACTACAGAATTTCGTAGACTCTGTGAGATTATACGGAACCATCTTGCTAATTTAAACAAATACAGAGACCAAAGAGATAGACCGGATCTGACAGCTCCTGAGAGTTTGCAGCTTTATTTGGATACGAGAATTGAGCAACTCAAAATAGCGACAAGTCTGGAACTGTGGCAGGTTTGTTTTTCTCCAACCTGATTTTATATTAGTTCTAGCTTGTTTCTTACAAGGCTTACATGCTGTGTATGGTTTTTGCAACCAGGAAGCATTCCGCTCGGTGGAGGATATCCATGGTTTAATGAGTTTGGTAAAGAAGAGTCCGAAGCCATCACTGATGGTGGTATACTATGCTAAATTAACAGATATATTTTGGGTCTCAGAAAGCCATCTTTACCATGCATATGCATGGTTGAAGCTTTTCACGTTGCAGAAAAGCTACAATAAGAACTTGTCGCAGAAAGATTTGCAGTTAATAGCATCATCTGTTTTATTAGCTGCACTATCAGTCACTCCTTACGACCAAAAGCATGGTGCGTCGCATTTGGAGCTTGAAAATGAAAAAGACCGGAATTTACGAATGGCTAGTCTTATTAATTTTACTCTTGATCCTAAAGCAGAGAACAGAGAAGTGGTATGCCATTCTTTTGATTACTTTGAAAGTTATTTTGTATGATTGTTGTGCTCATGTGCGGTTGTCATGCCTGATGCTTCAAGTTATCTTTTGCAGCTTTCACGCTCGTCCTTGCTCTCAGAACTGGTATGACATGAACTTGAATTGTTCCTCTTTTCTAATCTTAATTAATGCTGATATATTTGGATTTCTGCTAGCAGTTGTTCAATGTGTTTCATATGATTTAATTACTTCACTGCCCATTTGCTATTTGTAAACATCCACGTTCTGTTGAATGAGATCAGTAATTCTTGATGGCCAGTTAGCATCTCCGGATTATCATGGCTATGGGATTCTTGGATGCGCAGATGCCTTTACTTCTGCATTATATTATTTTTTTGAATCTGCCTCACTTTAGAATGTCTTCAATTTTGGAAAAAGGATTGGTCAAGTTTCCTAAAATCTCTTTCGTTAGCCTTTCTAAATAGTTTGTTATCAATGCCCACAGCCTATTAGTTTGAAAATTCATAAAGATCTAGATATGTATGCCAATTTGCCTCTGAGCTTTATGCCTGTTTTTAGATGAAATACTCATAATTGATAAGGAAAATGTAACATGTTCCCGTTAAATAACTAAGATTGTGGTTTTTAATGGATTTATCTGGAAGTAATTTCTATCTTGTTTAGGGTTGTATCTATTGGAATTTCCCTGTGTTATGTCTATTAAAGATAGTAGGAAAGAGAAAATGTCGAGGTTTGCATGATTAATAAAGGTTTTATATGGTTCCTCGATGAAAGTATTCCAGGTTGAATCCAATTTTAATTGTCTTTTGCTGCATAATTTATTTGCTAAAGGCCAATTCTTCTGTGTTTTTTCTAACTTTGCTGGCAAGTTCAATAATGGAATGACAAGCTTACATTCATGTGTTGAAATAAACTTATCCTATAGAAGTTTGCCTAGTGGGAAGCTAATAGAAACTACTTTGTTCACGTCCCTCGGAAAGATCATGTTTTTCCTTCACATTTCTCTCATCATCAGCTATAGAAATTAGAAATGAAGTTAATAATTTTGTTAATTGTACTTTGGTGTACTCTGGAGCTAATTTTTGGATGATTAAACCCTAGTCTTCTTCTATAATCATGGCCAAGAAGTCTAGCATTGATTGATCTATGCCAAATGAATGGTGCCTTTGCTGTTGTATACCGGCACACAACAACTTTTGTACTGGATTTCAGATTTTAGACATTGGAAGTGAGCATTTTCTAATTCTGTAATGTTCTATGGAGCAGACCAACAAAGGTGTAATGTCTTGTGTCTCTCAAGAAGTGAAGGACATCTACAATCTCCTAGAACATGAATTCGTCCCTTTAGATCTTGCTCCAAGAGTTCAGCCTTTGCTTGCTAAGATTTCAAAACTTGGTGGCAAGCTGTCGTTGGCCTTATCAGATCCAGAAGTGCAACTCTCGAAATATATTCCTGCTCTGGAAAAGCTTGCCACTTTAAGAATTCTGCAGCAGGTATGTCTAATAATTATGATGTTTCTTAATATGGTCTTTTTAAATCTTATATTGCTGTTTGCTTTGTCTTCTTTAATCTTTCAGGCTTCTCTGGTGTATCAGACCATGAAAGTTGAGACTTTGTTGAAGATGATACCATTTTTTGACTTCTCAGTTGTTGAGAAAATCTCAGTTGATGCTGTCAAATATAACTTTCTTTCTTTGAAAATAGATCATCTGAAGGGTGCTATCATGTATGGAAACGTGGTATGTTATCCCTGAATTTTTTACTTGCACGTTTCCTGGGGCATATTACTGCTTTTGTACCTTAGTTTGGATGATTTATTGTTAGTTATCTTTGATCTCGTATGTGCCATCATGGTTGTCCATTTACATGTATCGTTGAATGTTCCATGGGACCAGATTGTAGAATCAAAAGATCCTACCAAATAGCTAAAAATATCTTAATAATATTTATTCGTATACTATAAGTAAATTGAACACATATCAAACAATATAACACCAATCAAATTTTTTTGAATCTATTTTGTGTCTACTATTTAATGTTCAGCATTGTTAAATAGTAAAATAAATTAATTACTACTCAAAGAAAGAATTAAGTAGAAACATAATAATTATAGCAAAAAAAATATGATCAGTTTGCTTTCCAATGACAATGACATTGACAACATGCTCAGCAAGTAAAATTCGAGTTGTAACCAACGTTCTAAAAGCCGTTGCGTACCAGGTGGTACAGATGGTTTGTACTGGAGCTACAGTAAAGAAGGCAGAAGCAGCGATCATCATGAGCGCTAGGGGAAGAGGCATTCATGCTCGCGGAAGCTGCATCTGCCATACGCCACTTCCTCTTCTTTTTCTTCTTCTTGGCTTCTTCCTCTTTCTCTCCTCTCCTCCTCTTCTTCCTTTGCTGCTTCCCTCTTCTGTAGTTCTGTTGCAATGTTGGGACCACCCAATACCATAGATACTGGTCCGAGCATGGACCGGTACCTTGTCTCATATTGGTTTTTCAAACCTTGGTTGTAACATGCGGGAGTAGGGTGAATCTATCATTTGGTGAGTATGATGAGGTAGGTTGTATTCTCCTGATTAATAGAGGGCACTAGTGAAGTCAAAGATACATTTGCAAGAATATTAAAGTATTGTTGATCCATAAAGGCTACATGTATTGGACAAGTGAATGGAAAAAATATATTGTATTATTATAATTATTTAAATAATTTAAGAGTCCTGGTTAATATTCAGCAAGATAATGAGTTGATAGCAAGTGGATATGCCCCTTAAGTCATATTTTGTATAATTGGAATGAATAACAGATCCTATATATTCTGCAAATAGGATAGGTGATTCAACTATTCCTACACCCAGTAAGTTTCCATCCACATTTTGAATCGTTTGGATTAATTTTAGTCTAGGATCGATTAGGTACTTAAATCTAGAATGACTTCTATCTCTAGTTTGTGCACACAAATATTGCATGCCTCCTTTCCCTTAGGTTGATTTGAAGTCCACGGTTCATTGATTTGCGGCAGACAAATGAGAGCATATGCTATCTTGCTATTTGATTTTTGGTATGCCGTTATAGTGGTTTTAGTCCAACCATGCATATCCATTATGGATTATGACAGTAATGGTCTACCATATGTACACACCTGGCATCTTTCTAATCCACTGTGTGAATTATTTTGCTTTGTCTCTGTTGATGTTGCATCTCCAGACAAAGTCCTTGAACTGACCAATTTCCATTAGACTACTCTAATAGTTAATCATCTGAGGTTGTTTGTCCCTGCCTTCGTGCTAGTTAATGCAGAAAAGATACAATATTATGTATCTTATTCTGGTTTCTACTATATCATCATGTTGAAATTTTGACCATTCATGGTGGAATATATTTGTTCTGAGCTCACTCTTTCAAGGCTACATATTATCATCATTCTTTTGAGAAAACTAACACGATTATTTGATAAGCCTGCAATAGAACCATTCAAAAAATACGTTTAAGTCCACCTATTGGCATTATGCTCTTTAGAGTTTAGACTTGACAAAACCAATGAAATTCTTTATCCACCTTTTATGTTAGAATAAATTAGATTGCTTTAATCTCTTCCACATAAGGCACAATGTCTTGTCAAGCTTAAGGCCTAACTCTTGACTAACAAGCATATGAGGCTAGCCCAATGATGTCTCCATTTTTGAAAATTTTTTCTAATTAAATCCCTCACCAAAGGAGAACTATATTCACACGAATACCATTGGTTATAAGGCCAATGTTGACCCAATAACTTAGTCAGAATGAATGTGATTTAATTAAATACACTTAAGTACTAGTTAATGATACTATGTTGATTAGGTCTTATAAACAAATATAATTTTCCTCCCATTGCTCACGTGCTACTAACTAGGACATTATACTTTATATTTCTCTTTGATATCTTACTGAAGCTATACATTTCTTATTGTACCTTGATACCTGTCACCAGATTTGAAATTTTGGTGCGAAAAATTTTGGTTTGTACTAGTCCAAAATGGTACAATTAGTTTTACTGTGGTATACTGGTCCGAGACTAACCTGAGACTAACCAGCACTGAGGACTGGTTTTCCAAACCTTGCCAACCACTATTTTCATTTGCAATTTTTTTCCGGTATGGATGCATTTTTTACGTATATTCATGTTAATGCTTTCTCATTCTCTTCTCACCAAATATTGACAGTAGTCGTTCAAAGAGAAGTATTTATCTGCACTGGATTTTTTGAATATGCACGCAATTACTTAATTTTTAGAAATTTGACATTGTGGTGACGTTTTACTTTTTTTATTTAAATTGCATTCTCCAGGACATTGAATCAGAGAAACTTTCTGATCATCTTGCCATTCTTGCCAATTCTCTTAATAAAGCAAGGAACTTGATTTTGCCTCCTGTGAACAAAGAAAGCAAACTTGGTGAGAGATATGATTTGGCGGAAATAGTCGATAAGGAACACAAGAGGCTCCTTGCTAGGAAATCTATCATTGAGAAACGCAAAGAAGAACATGAACGGCAGATGCTTGAAATGGTTTTCAGATGTTTTAATTTCCTTTTATGTAAAATTTTTTTTTGATTGAGTTCTTAAATATCAATATTTGAATTTTTTTCAAGGAACGGGAAGAAGAATCCAAAAGATTAAAACTTCAAAAAGTAACTGAGGAGGCTGAACAGAAGCGGCTTGCTGAGGAATATATTAGAAGGGAAGAGCAGCGAATTCGCCGAGAAATAGAGGAGAGAGAACTCCAGGAAGCTCAAGCATTACTCCTTGAAACCCAAAAGGGAGCCAAAAAGAAAGGAAAGAAACCTCTGCTTGAGGGGGTAAGTTAGTTTTCCATTCTCTTGTTCTCGATGTATCTTTTAACAAAATGTAGTAGTTTTCTATTTGAAATTTGCAAGTTTCTCTCTTTAGTTTTCTAATTGGTCATTGAGCTCATATAATTCAACTGATAATATGAATCCTTCTATGTGAAGAGCATGGAGGTGCATATTACCGAACTTAGCTGTCACTTTCTTGTCCTTACATAGTTAAGATATTCAAGTTTCTGTGTCTTCTATCAGCCATTCATTTAACTTCTGTGAAGATATAAATTGTCTTTGCAATTTTAAGTATCTCATTTGCCTTCATTCAATCATACTAAATGATGCACCTTTCTTTCTCTTTTTGTTGCTATTTCACTATCTTCACGTTTTCAACTAAACTGCTGTAGTAAACTTGGGAGTCGATCATTGTTCCTTCAAATTTCATTTTAAGAAACTTGGCTTTTCAGGAAAAGGTCACAAAACAGACACTAATTGAGTTAGCCTTAAGTGAGCAATTGAAGGAAAGGCAGGAAATGGAGAAGAAACTTCAGAAACTTGCCAAAACTATGGACTATATGGAACGTGCAAAGAGAGAGGAAGAGGCTCAACTCATTGAGCAAGCCTACCAAAAGCACCTGGAGGAGGAAAAGAATCTTCATGAACGCGAGCAACGGGTTTACTTGTTTTACCTTTGTTTTCAAGTACATCTGTTTATAATCTTTTTGTAATTGGAGTCGTTCTTTCTTTCAGAAAGAGATAGAATCGAGCAAGCAGCACCACGCTGGTGACCTCCAAGAGAAGAATCGGCTTGCACGAATGATAGTTAACAAGGTTCAGATTTTTCTCTTCAATGCTTTTCCTCGTAATTAATCGTGATTAGTTAAACATGTTGGCCTTTTGCTACCATCCATGTCAAGTTTCACTGATATGAGCAGCTATTTTTATTCTGTCTTGAAGTTTCTGAGAACTACCTGTACGCTTTGGCTGTTTAATTGTGGAGACAAAATTGTTTGAGTATTGCAGCATTTTGATTCCCTGATTCTGAAATAACAATTAATGTTTTTCCATATGCAGGATATATTTCAGCAAAGAATTGTTAATCGTCGTGAAGCTGAGTACAATCGACTGAAGAAGGAGCGAGAGGATAGAATTAATCAGATTGTCGCAATGAGGAGACGTGAAAGGGAGATCAAGAGGAAGCTGCTATATTATTTGAAGTCCGAGGAAGAGCGCTTGACCAGGGAAAGAGAAGAGGAGGAAGCGAGAAAACGTGAAGGTAATTCTTGTGCTTAAAGCCATATCATAAGACGCAAACAATTTTTTACCAATGACTTTGGAAGTGGAAATCAAATATTAATTAAATGGACTATTATGACACCATCAAGCCTCCATGTAACTTTCCACTTAGAATATACTAGAGGATCATGCCATCATGGAGTATCGGCGTGTCAAAACTCTCAGGCCGGCTAATTTTCATTTCTTTTTGCGATCTTGCAGAAGAAGAGAGACGAAAGAAAAAGGAGGCCGAGCAGAAGGCCAAGTTGGATGCAATAGCAGAGAAACAGAGACAGCGCGAGAGAGAATTGGAAGAGAAAGAGCGTCTGAGAAGAGAAGCACTTCGAAGACCCACCGAATCCCTGCCTCGGCCAACCGACCCCGCCGCAGCTCAGCCCTCTGAGCCCATTCCTGTGGCTGCAGCTGGTGTAGCTGCACCTGCAGCTGCTGCTGCGGCGACTACCTCTAAATATATACCAAGGCATCTCCGTGATAGGAGCGAGGCACAAAGGGCAGCACCACCACCTGAGCCCGATCGGTGGGGATCTGGTCCCAGGGCAGGCCCTCCTGATTCTGAACGCCGGGGATCAAGACAGGACGATCGCCCTGCCCTATCCGACAGTTGGCGCAGCTCAAAACCATCCTGGTCCTCTTCGCGGCGCGGCTGATGCTCAAATTCGCCTTTTTCATCAGCCAAGCAATGGACTAATTTTCTTATTATTGAGTTGAGGGAAATTCTGTGCTCATTGAGTTTACTTTCTTTGAATAATTTATATCTAGTTGATGTGTTTTCAGGTTTGCTTTCTGAATCTGAGTTTCTGGCATTAATTAAAACAGCTCTTGTTTAACTCCCGTCGCCTTTCTATTGTTTTCATCCACGCTAGGCTCTGCACTCTACTAACGGTAATTTGTTCGCCCTGAATGAGGTGCAATTTGTGATCAGTCTAGTTGCGATTCACTTGGATTAATGATTCGATCCTCGTTTGCTATTAAATTCAGTCGTATGTTTACTGTATTAACAAGTATAGATGAAATGTTTTCTGTATAAAAGGATTATTTGTTGTAAAGAAGACATTCTTTATGCGTGTGTTGCATATTGAATATAGTCTTATGTGAATGTGTGAATGATGCATGTTCAAAATTCGACCCAACCGTAGAAACGTAACTGAATTAAACTGAAATATTTTATTTACTGTAGTTATTCTTAAAGCGGGTCGAGTTGGTCAGTTTATTATTATTTAAAAAAAAAAAAAAACTTCAATTCAATATTTGGTTCAATAGGTTGAACCGATTAGATTAAAATTTTATTGATTATATATTAATTTTGTATAAATAATTTTTATTTTATTTTAAAATAATAAATAATCATATAAAAATATTTTTTAAAAAATAAGTTTGAGACTGTAAATCCCGGTCAATTGAGGGTTCATTGTTTCAAATCTTATAATTTATAATTATGCCGTGAAATTGTTGATTTAGTTTAGTTTTATTCTTAAATTGGATCAAGTCATTTTAAAAAAAAATACATCGATTAGTTTAAAATTGTATTAATTATAGATTAATTTTGTATAAATAATAGTAGTTTTTTACTTTTTCAAAAAATAAATAATTATTTTAAAGCATAAGTTTGGTTCAATCCGTTCAAACAACCTAATATTTTTAAAACATAAGTTTCGTAAAAAAAAAAAAAAAAAAAAAAAAAAACAGATTTTGGTTTTTAAAATTAGTAAAAAAAATTAGTTCGTGCGGTTTCAGTGCCTCATGTTTCGCACTTTCACCCGGGGTCCGCAGGGTTTGTGGGCCCGGATTGGCCCAGGCATCCTCCGGCCTGGCAGTTCACGTGGCGGAGCAAAAGGAGTGGCGAAGGTGGCGTCGCCATGTAACGCTCGCTTCCGTTCCGCGACCCGACGCCATTGACGGAGGAAGCTTTCTCTCTCCTTTTTTAGCAGCCTCAAATCGCTTGAGCTTCTCGCCCGCTTCTCATGTTTTGCCAAATACATGCAGACGTAGTGCCCGTACATCTCTCCCGGATCGGACCGCATCTGATCTCACTCCGAGCGGAGCCATCGAGCGAGAGCGACCGGAAGAAGGGAGGGAAAGCAGCTGGATAAGCGAGAGGGAAAGATCCAGGGTTCCTTTTTTTCCCCTTTCCTGACTTATTATTCTCTTTTCGTTGCTTTCGTGGGACTAGGCTCAAGGACGGATCGGGAAGAAAGGTGCGTCGCTTTCCCTTTTCTCGTCTTAACAATAATTTAATCGTCAGGAGTCAAGCTTTTACTCTGCATGTATGTCGGTTTTGAATAAAAAATTGTATTTTTTTTTTTTTGTGGAAAATCTGTTTTTCCGTTGCAAATGTAGATCCTGTTGACCTATTTTTTTTGGCTATCTACGGATTGCTGTGTCTTGGCTTGATATTTTATTTGTTTAAGTATTTATTTATTCTAAGGTGCCTTTTTTAGTTCACTTACTCGGGAACGATCTGATTTGACTTAGACACAGGATAAATTTCATCTGTTACTTTACCCCGGTGCCTTTTCTTACCACACCGAAGAATAGGAGACGACCTAAAGGTTTATATAGGTAGATTTGGGACCTCTTCGTTTCCAAATATTGATCAGACGACTTTTTTGGTTCGTTCGAGATGAGACACTTGTGCAGGGGATTTAAACCTTCTCCAGTTAGTTGCTACTAATAACTGCTGAATTAATATCTTCATCGAAATCTGATGATCAGATGAAGATTTTTTTTTTCTCTTTGCATAATGTAATCCTCCAATGAATCGCTTTTATAGAATATCTACTTATTTTTAAATTTGTGAACTCCATTTTTGGCTGATGTTTTAGAAATCTAATACTCAGTATTAGAGCACACAGCTGTGGTGTTCGAGCTCAGCTCCCCTGATATTTCTCAATTATTTACTCTACTTGCATAGTATGGGTCATTGAAGGTGGTTGCTCAACTGTTTGATGAGTGTAAACACTAAACATACAAATTATGTCCTTTTTAATGCCTTCAGTTTTCATAAAGTAAAATATTAGCATAGGAATGTCAGGATATTGGCTTCCAATTTCTCTATGGTGGATATTAACTAACCTGTTCGTGAAAGCTAGTGGGTTGTACACTATGATCGTGGAGATGAGTTTTTTTTTTCACTGCTGAGATTGACTCTTCCTAATAACTGAGTTTTTGTATTAAGTGGTCACTGGAAACAAATCTTTACAAGTTTTTACATTTCTTTGTGATTTGGCAGTACTATTATGCCCTTGTATTTTCTTTTCTACATAGCTTGCATGCATCTTGGAATAGGTACTCTTCTTATGTCCAAGGACGGATGTCTTATTCCACCATATGTACTGACTTTTATGATACTATGAATTACCTAGTACATATGCTTTACTGCAAAAACAGAAAAACATGTACTGTCTTTGACATGTTACTTTAGCTAAAAGAATGTTGATGCAGTGGCAGAGAATGTCACACTATTATACTATATTATTCAGACACAAAAACCATCTTAGAAAGTTTATTAATCTTTGCATATATATCAATTTTCCCACTTTCTGAAGAATTGCTTGATTTACTGACTTCATGACCAACATAATTTGACAATACGTTAAATGAATTGAATATAGTTTACTTGACTTTATGCTACTTATCTGCAAAATTTAGGGGTGTAAGCTTCATGGATTCTTAGGAGCACTCCCTCGATCATTTCAATATTTCTTTGTTTGTATTTTAATGGCTTATCTAAGAAATTCAATATCTACAAAGATAGACCTACAGCTGTCTTCTTGCTCATAAAGCTAAAATAGAAGAAATTAGTATAATATGTTATTATATTGCCTTTCATAGAGAGGCTCAATGACAATGATAATGGAGATATATAACATAAAAAATAATATTATAGTAAGAAATATGATGGGAAATATAAGAACTTAGTATAGGAGCTAACTGTGGGATCTTAGGGCTGTCGTGGTAGAATAATTGATGAGGTTAGCTGCTACAATCACATTGGCATGATTCCATTTTTAGCTTTATATTCTAAAATTCCTACTTGAATTCAAGGTGACACTATTGATGCAGCCTTGAATTCAGATATGAGTTACAGATGAGAGAAAACATCATTAACACATAAATAAGTCCCACCAGTCTGCACATGTAAGAAAGAGAAAATTTGGTGTAAGATATAGTTATGCTGGCAAGAAAATAGTAAAATGTTATATGTCCATATGCAAGAAAAGTGAGCGTGTTGGTCTGCATGCAGTGGTAATTGTGTTGTTTGCTTGTGTATAATGCATACTAGGAAAAGAGAATGGAGTATTGCATTACCACAGAATGCTAGAGAAAGTTGGAAGCGAAGGGTTGTAGATAAAGGAAAGCTTATCAAAGATTAAGCGTAAAGTGTTGGAGAAACTGCAGGTTAAGGTTCTACCATACTTTTGATAAACCAGCAAAGAGGAATAAGGTTGTGTTGAGATCTGGAAGAGATGAGGAGAGTGAGAATTCATCTAGAGAAAATTTAAGGCCGATAATGACTCCGAGGAGCTGATGAGGCCTTGTGGTGTGGCACTGCTCAGGTTGATTGTAGGATTCATGCTCTGCCACTAAACTAAAATAATTATGTTAGTAGTCATTTTGAAGGCTTGATCACAGAGATAATGAAAGTACATAGCACGGAGATACATAATATGCTACTATGATAGTATAAATATTCTGTCAAGTTACATAGTAGAAAGATTTCATGAGCTAAATTATGTTACATATTCAACTTGCCATGCTGACTTCCACATCTTCCAACAGGGCAACTGGACATCCTTGCTATCTGAAAATTGTAACAAGGGTCTGTTTTGCCTATGCTAAACTGTGTTGATAAATAAATTTTAACTATTGTCAAATTTTAAAATAATAAATAAATATATTATTTTAGATTATTTAAAATAATAATATATTTTATTTTTCTTTATTATTAAAATTTTAAATTATTTAAAATAATAATACTTTAAATTTTAAGCAAAATCATGCAAATTATTTATTTGGAGAAACAGAATCAACAAAAGCATCAAATTATGGCATTCCGAACTTATGCTTTTTTAAGCTTCTACTTCTCGTTACTAAATATTTTTTTAGCTATTTTCTGCTTAAAAGTAACTTGAAAGTTGGGCCAAACAGCCCCCAGATTTTCTAGCTGATAGGTTATTCAATATATTTCGGATACTAAGAACATAAATGATGTATTAGAACATGTTTTAATTGATGAGGAAGATCTATCATGTGTAATCACATTAGCCAACTCCGATTGCTGGTGTCTTATTTGTTACAAACACCATTGATACTTTGGCTTAATTTGCTTAATAAATGATTTGATCATGTAATATGACTTGGAAGTTGAAACATAAAACTTCTCCATTAATTTTCAAAATGTATTGGACATTTCTGTTACAAAAGAAGAATGGTTACATTGCTGCAGGAAACATTTAACCCCTGAAAGTGCTAGGAGCATAGTTTGCCAAAGAAGCATCATGGCTCATCATAATCAAGAGATCACCCCAGTAGATGCGACTACCTTACCTAAGCGAAAGCGTGGTCGTCCTCGGAAGTATGATTATGATAACCTTAGTTTTGAACAAAGAAGGTCCCTGCAGCAGAAAACATTTCCTAATGAAGCTAATTCAGTTGTAGGTTTCGGTCTAGGGCTCCAAGACTTATCTTCTAAAGCTAATCCAACTTCTATTTCCAGTCTTGCATTTCAAGCTTCTCAAGCTTATCCAATTCCAGCTAATGATGGTTTCTGCTCTAGCATAACTCTTCAATCCCATGCTGGTCTAACGAATCCATCTTCATCCCCTATTTATGGGGAACAAAGGCTAAGGGCTGAAGTTGGTTCAACTGTGAGTTCTTCTTGTGGTACTCAATCAACTTCTGGAGCAAATCCATCAGCATGCCTTGGTTACAAATCCAAACTCGTTCCGTCTCTGGCTCATCCAGTTGGGAGTTCTAGCATTAATTCCCAAGTTAAACCAACTCAAGCTAGTTCAGTCTCCATTTCAAGCCACGGGCCTACTGCTCTACTTGGGCAGGCAGTTTCTGGCACTCTGGATGGAACCTTCGATGCTGGATATCTGCTCACTGTTCAAGTGGGCAATACTGGACATGTCTTAAAGGGTCTAGTCTTTGATCCACGTTTATGTGTTCCTATTTCAGCTCAGAATGATATTGCACCTTTGATTTCCCCTGTCGCAGGTCCAAATGGAACCCCATCTAATTCGATCAAAGCACAGAGTCAGACACTTGTTTCAGTTCCTATTCATCCTGCACCTGTGTCATTTGGTACTACTTGCAAAACTTTGAACCACACGCCTGTAGCCTCTAGGCCTCCACAACTTAGTACGAATGAAGTGGCAACTAAAGATACAGATCCTCTGCTTAGTACAAAGAAAGTGGAACCAAATGATTCTGGCAGTGGACATGGTATCCCTCCTGCTTTGCAGGCTGGGATTCAAGATAAAATTCCTCAAATTTTGTTGAAAAGCTCATTTACTGATGCCAACCAGGAATCTCCACCAGCTGCACCATTGCAACTGGTGGATAACAACACAAAAGCAGAGGATTTGTTGGGTCCTCTTAGTAAAAAATCCCAATTGTCCTTGGATGGTACGTCCGTAGATCAAAGCACACATGCAATTGGGCTTCTAGGAGGAGATCAGAGCTTGCATCAGGTTAAGGAATCATCAAACATCATCTTTGAAGAAATTAGTGCCAGTAAAGAGATTCATTACACCGACCAATTATCTGTGAACATGGATGATGCACCCCGAGATCATGACCAGTCAACCATCATGTTTGACGAATTGAATGCCAATAAAGAGGTTCATCGCACTGAAGAATCATCTGGGAACATGGTTAATGCACCGCGAGATAAGGAGCAGCACTGTTATGAAGGAATTTTACAAGGTAATGCTATTAAACTGGAGAATTTGCTGAGATTCGGCAGGTAAATGACAATCTGACATTGCAGGTCAGGTGCAGCAGTTTAATGACCCGACAACTGATCAGAAAAAGTCGAGCACTGAACCAAGGGCCGAGGTTGGAGAACAGAATCTTGTGGCTCCTGTGTTACCTCAAGAATCAATCTTCATGAGAACTGAAGGGTAGAATTAGCAAAACCTCAGGAATCAAGTTCATGAAAACTGAAGGATAGAATTATAAATCCTTGCTGCACAAAACTTTTCTGGATGTTGCAGCTAAAAGCACTTCCAATAATCTATGAGAAAGCCTGCTGCTAATGAAGCTATAATGTCTATTTTACTAGCATGATTAACTACTGTTGCACCTTCATGCATTTCACAGGATTTAGCCTATGGATGCTGTAGCCAAATTTTGACAATCTCATGTTCGGTGATTAAAAAATTGTTCAAATCACTTGGTTAAGTTCTCTAGTCTGTATGATTATATTGTTAAGAACACTGTGAGTGCTTGTTTTAGTTGGTAATTAACATAGGCAACAATCTTAGTGATTGATAACAAAATTTTAGGTCGAATTTTCCCTTTATTAATTACTTGTTTGTTTACATAGCACATTTAGACTAGACAGTGACCATTACACTGTTCGCTGGTTGAAGGAATGTTTTGAATGATCAACCCATCAAAATCTCTAGTATTGTTGAGGAGAGTGCATTACCTTTTTTGCAAAATTTCTAAATGATCATTTTCTTAGCGTATTTCAGTTTATATATGTACTAGCCATTATGGTTGCTATTATAATATCGACGTGTATTGATTCATATTAGTCATACTAAAAATTGATATACAGATAATGATCAATATTACGAACATTGGCGTCAAGTACAGCCCATTTCGTACTCAGCTGAAAATCTAGGTTGAGATTTTTAGCTAATGCATTGGTGCAATAGGCAACTAGTTTGCTAGATAATACTCATAATATTTTAAGTTATTATTTTTTTCTGAATAATAATAATAGTAATATATTATTGATCCTTCTAAATTATGAAAATGTTATATATATTTTACCTCAGCTCGAGTTTTATCAAGATCAACTTGATTTGAAAGTAGACCCGGCAAAAACTGATCCGACCCAACTCGACGCGAAGTTAGGCGGGTTCGAGTTGGGTCTAATCGTATTCGGGTCATAAACAAGTCAACCCGTTTATGACCCGAAATTAAACGGGTCGTGTCGGGTTATAATAGGGTTGACCTGCTTAACCTGATTATATTATATAATTATATATTATATATATAATTTATATATAAATATATACATATACATATATTTATATATCATTTCAGGTCGAGTTGTGTCGTGTCGAATTAATCGGGTTAATATTTTTATATTTATATAATTATATATATATATTTTTATAAATATTTATTTGAATTATTTAATATTAAACGGGTTAATCGGGTCGTGTCGAGTTGACCCGAATATATATGAGTTGTGTTTGAGTTAGATCATTTGATTGAATTAATTAAACGGGTCATGTTCGGGTTAAACTAATCGGATCACGGATCATAAACGGGTCAACCCGAATACGACCCGCTGATCTGTTTTGTTAGGTCTACTTGAAAGTAAAACTAATAAATGAACTTTCATTCATCAATAAAATACTTATTAATAAATCAATAATTATGCATATGAATACTTATTAATTAATACTTGCTAATTTATTATCTTGACGCATGCTTAATTTTTTGTTTCCCTTTCGAGCTTAACCCTAGTGGTAACCTAGGTTCAATTTTTTGTTTTTACTTGACAAATGTTATTACCAATTAGTTCAACACAGGAAGAAGGCAATACGAATCCCTCAAATCAATTAAATTCCCATGTGTCGAACAGCTAACTCGACTAATCAGTTTATAATTGTATTAAATATTTGATTTCTTTATTTGGATATATTCAAATTTTATAGTTAAAAAACTTCTAGGCCCATGTGGCTTAACATTTTTTTAGGTGTTACTCATCTTAAAGTATTATTGTGCGTACAACTTAACGCACCATTGTCTTGGTGTCACCGCGGCCCATATTTTGGAGGGAAATGAGATTAGAGTGACAATTTGATCCATTTTTAAGATGTATAAAAAAAATATTGGTAAAAAGTATTACGATATATTTAATGAGTAAATTGATCAATTAAATTAGTAAGTTTAACAAGTAATATAACCTAATTTATTAAAATACTTAAGATGATAATAATAAGTCTACTAATCATTATATATTATATTATCTTTTTTTATACACATAATAATATAAGACTAAATCGGAGTATTACAAAAGATAACCATGTTAATCCAAGTTGAATCAACAAAAAGGTTAGATAGGTTTAAGTTAAATATAATTATGTTCATGGCAACTTATTTATGATCTGAGATTAATTGACTAAGGTTAGATAGGTTTAAGTTAAATATAATTATGTTCATGGCAACTTATTTATGATCTGAGATTAATTGAGTCAGGTTGAGTCATAATGATTTAACCTGTTTAACTCTATTAAATTTTATATAATTATTATTTATCCATCTTCTAAGCCAAGTTGTAAAGCCCAATTGCTAGTCACTACTTGCCAGTTTATCGACATGCTAGGAGGGAAAAAAGTTTTAAAGTGCCAGGGGTGCTTAAAATTTTTAAGTGGAGTCTCCTTGTTTTTGTAATAAAAATATATTTTTTTATTTTTTAGAAATGATGTATACCTTGTAAGCTATCCAGTGATACTAATATTGAGGTATTTTAAATTACGTATAGATATAAAATACCATAACTAATATTACATATAAGCCAAAATACTATTCACTTTATAAAAAAATCTAATATTGATTAGGGTATTCTATATCTACACATAATCTAAAATATCTCAATATTAATATTATTGGATAGCTTACAAGATATACATTATTTCTAAAAAAAATAATAAAAAAATATTTTTTAGTGCAAAAACAGAGTACCCCGTTTAAAAGTTTTAAGTGCCCCCGGGCGTTTAAAACATTTTTCCTGCTAGGAGGCCCAACCGACTAAGACCTTAAATCGAGCGTCAAAGATTAGAATCACACACTAGCGAACCAACACTTAGGATCACCCACTGACTAAATCTTAATTTTGTTGTTTATTTCTATGAACTTTGTGTTCATCCACTGATTAGAATCAATCAACTTTAACCCTAATTATTTTCCCCTCTATGGTCTTTCTCTCTAGTTTTCATTTAGTTGCTTACTCAGCGCTAACTTATTGTCGATCTTCAAGGATAATTAGTATTGACCAGTGCAAATTAGTGTCGATCACACATTATACCATGCCAAAAGACTGATCTGGCAAAAATTGAGCCAACTTGCCAATTCAATTCAATTCGATTACCAAATTAGGTAGATTTGGGTTAAGGACATTCATATTTGGGTCATAGTTAAGTAAAATTATTTATGACTCATGAATAATTAGATCCATTAAGTTATAAATGAGCTAATATGCTTACCCTAATTATTTTATATAATTAACAAAATATAGACCTGACCCGAACACAAATTTACCAGCCACCAAACGGTTAGATCAGTCAATCGCTAAAAAATAATTTCCTAACCCTATCGATTTGTCTGTTTACCCTGACCCAATGGAAAAAAATTTCGCCGAAGGGTACCCTTCGGCGCGTGATCGCAGAAGGGTGATGGAGCATTCAAACACGTATCTTAAAGCAAAGTCTATTATACCAAAAAAAGTCAACTTACATACGATCTTTGTTTCCCAATTCTTCATTAATACGAGGAGCTGCGCAAACAGTGTCGGACGCGGCTCCCTTGGGGTCGTTTCCTTCGCCGGCTCCTGCGGAGAAGAAGCGAGAAGGCGAGGAAGTTCCGTTCCTGGCAGACGTGCGTAGAGGCGAGCGGTTCCGTCTCCTTCGGGGTTGAGAAGGGGATGCGAGCAGCAGAGGTTTCGGACGCGAGCGGCTGCCAACGCAAGGCTTCGTTTCTCTTGGCGGAAGGCAGTGGGAATTTCGGAGGTGGGGGCGGCTTCAACGACTCAAGCGGCGTGGCCGCGCTTCCTTCGAACCCAAACACGAGAGGCGGAGTCTTCGGCTCCCGTTCCATCGGAAGCGGACGACGCGAGCCATCTGCATCACGCGCGTCTTTCAGCTCACACGCGAGCTCGGACACAAGACCGACGGGGAGACCATCGAGCCGCTTCCAACTCCTCCGCCTGCTTCGAGGTGAGGACGCCGCCTCATCAAGCCCGCGGACGCCGCTTGCGTCCGCATCTGCCACGCCGAAGCTCTCACCCTCGCGCCGCTAATCCTGCTCTCGACTGCGTCTGCGTCCGCTTCAATCGGGGATCGCCGCCTCCCATCTCGCTGAAGGCGTCATCACCGTAGGATCCGCCGCAGCCTCTGCAGGAACCGGTAGAATCACCGAGGACGTTGCTCGCATCCTCGTCCAAGCTCCGAAGAAGGGAAACAGCGCCGCTGACGAAGCTCGAAGCCATGTCCGCTTCAACAAAGCCTGCTTGACTCCTTCAATTTGGGTTTGATTTGGGCGATTTATTGTGTGCATTTGACTTTTTTAAGTGTAATAGAAGTTTACTTTTAAGATTCATTATTTTGTATTAGGATACGTGCTTCAAGGATTATGGGACTCTTATCACGCGCCGAAGGGTCCTTGGGCGAAATTTTTTTCGACCCAATGCCACTTCGAGCGGGTTTGGGAATGTGGGGTGAGCCGCATGCCGCAGGTGAAAATTGTATAAAACGGAAAGCAACAACAGCGGTTTTATGTTGCTTTGCTGCAATGACTACTGACTAGGTTCAACGTTTCGTTATTCTAAAGGTTGCGCCAGCTAGCTCCTCCTGCAGGGCGCGCGGGCCAAAAATTTACTGCCACCTTGTGGAAACAAATTTTTAGAGAAGGGTACCATTCCCCAAGAGATCGCACCAAGGTGCTGTTATATTTCATGCATAAATTTTAATACAAAGTCAACGTATACGGACTTAGTTATGTACACAAAAATCATGTAAGTTGACTAAAATCGTGTATTTGATCTCGCTGAAAAATTTTAGTCAAAGTATATAATATTAATCAAATACACTATCTTCGTATAAGTTGATTAAGATCGTCTTTGTATAAGTTGATTAAGATCGTATACTTGACAAATTTTTCACCGAGGTCAAATACATGATTTTGACTTTACATTAGTATTCGTGCCGGAGAAGGGTGAAAATTTTTTCTCGCGTTGTTTCCTCTTCCCCGGAGAAAAGCCCTAACCCGCTCGTCTTCTCCTCCTCATCGCCTAGCGCCGCTGCCCTAGTACACCTCGTCGCTGCTGCCCTAGCGACTCCTCATCGTTGCTGGTGGTCGAAGCTTGTTTCCGACTCATTGCCGCTGCCGCTCATCTTCTCTCCTTCCGCTTCTCACCGTCTCAAGCACTCGTCGCCATCAAGCTCGCCTTCCAGAACCCGACGCCGGTGACTCGTCGCCATCCCTCGGGCAATATAAATACCATTTCTTCTCTCCTGTCGTCGCCATCAAGAGCTCGCCTTCCAGAACCCGCTGCCGCTCGTCTTCTCCTTTCCCGTCCAGGCGAAGGTTTGTCATTCACATGTGTTGATTTCTTTAAGTAATTAAGTAAAGTTCGGTAGAGCTTTGTCTTCGCTAGGTTACAGTATCATGGAATAATCTATGGTTAAAGAAGTTGGAATAGGGTAATAATTAAAGTTCGTATTAAAGGAGTGCAAATTTGTGAACGCACGATTCTGAATGACTAGGTGCGTAAACCTACATCTGTAGAGTTAGCAAATACTGAGAATTTCCCTGATATATCCTTCTGAGTTCAATTTCAACTCAAATTTTACATGAGAGTTGGTTGCCTATTTTCTTCCTCATTTTCTACACCTGTTCCTTTGTTCTAATTACTTCTTCGAGCTTTTGCATTATCTTGTACCTTTGTTTTGTGATGAATTGGGTGTGGTCTTCTCGTCTCATTGTGCTTTATCCCAGAGATGGAAACACTGCCTTTCGGTAAATATATGTGTGTATTTTGATTAAAGATCTTCCCACATGCTCATCATCTAATTTGCATAACTTGAATATTGTAGCAAGTAACCTTGTGAGCAAGCATAGATAATATAGGTAAGCAATTATTTATTAGGAGAGTCTAATGATATATTTTGACTTTAAACTTCTTTAATGATGGAATCCAAGTAAATATGATCCCCTTGAATACATCAGAATATGATATAAGGATTTGGATGAGAATATATTATTTTATTTACATCTCCATCAAATGTGGTCTTCGTCATAGAGCTAGAAGTTTGTGACAAAATTTGTGCATTGTATTCATCTCTTCCAAGGGTAATATATCTAAAATTAATATGTATGCCTGTAATAACAATACCCACAATATAGTTCCAGGGGATGAGGTATAGAGAAAATAGCCAATTTTCAATTGATAAAACTTTGCTTTTAAACCATGGCAAGCTAGAATGACGTTATCATGCAATTGCCAAACAAAATAACCTAGCCCCAAATTTGAGCCATACTCTAATTTAAAGAATGTCCCTCTAAATTAAAGACGGATCTGAAGCATTTTTATCTTAAAAAAAATATCTTTTCATGTAAATATATTCTATTTACTATATTGATCTGTATTGATTTTCAAATTCATACTGTATTATGGTATATGATATATATTGCAATACATTTCTCTCAACTATTGAGTCTATCAAATAATACTCTGATCATCCTATTGCTTTTTATAATTTACACAGTATCATGCATGATTGCTTTAGAATTTTTTTATCTAGCATTTGTTTGCTATTACCTACGGATCTAAACTTAAGGAAACTAAAGAAAGGTATGAGGATGGAAGTAGAAACTCATGAGGATGGAAGTTAATGTAGTTAAATTCATAAACTCCAATAGCTAACTATTGTGTTGGTTAATTTTTTTTCCCATCTTATAGTTATATGTCATCTTATAGTTGCAACGATGGCTTTGCATAATTATATTAGAGGAATATTATATAATGATGCAATTTTTGAAGATGTTGATGTTGATCCTAATTCAGTGGGGAACGAAAATTTGTCTGATGATGAAGAACCAAACCAAGACTATCAAAATAGTGATATGGGTAGTATTTGTGATCAAATTGCTAAGTTTGATGGAATCTTGAAGTTTGTGATTGTATTTTTATTTAAGTATCCAATGTAAAATTAACTTATGAATGTATGAGATAAAGATTAACATGTGTTTGTTTGTGATATTTTGTTTATTTTATTATTTTAATTCTTATATAATTTTCTGCTTAATAGTATCTACAATGCTTCCAGCAGCAATTTATAGTATTTTGACAGCAAACAATACTGCTTTTGACCCTACAACACTGCAATAGTAGCATTTGTATTGTAATCTCAAACTGGCCCTTCGCCGCCCGAGCTCATTTAGTTCGTTGTCCCACTGCCCTTCTTCTCCCAATGCTAGTTTGCTGCTAAATGCCCTAATCCTCTTGCTCGGTTGCCGCTCTTCACACTTCGATGGATGCCCTAACCCTTGCTGTTGCTCACCTCTACTCGCTAATCATCCTGCCAACCGAATGCCCTAAGCATCCCTCCGTCAACAAGCCAAACACCCCAATCCTCTCCTGTCAAACATCTGCCAGCTTAGTAGATATCAATTCTCACAACTTAATGCCCAGTCGCACCGTCTAATATATTCATTGACTATAGTTTGATTTGTTAGATTCATACATTCAATTTGATTGTAATATCATTCTTTATTAATAAGGCAAACCATTAAAATACTAAAATACAGTAGAGTCAAGAGATTGTTAATTCTTCATTACCTATGAGAAAAGATTATTTTATGGTGGTTAAGCTTAACATATATTTGGGTTGGGTTGGATCAGTTTATAACCTAATCATTAATGAGTCGCATGTAGTCAGGTCATGACCCGTTATGTTAGTTAGGTTTATAAATAACACATCTAATAAATATGTTATCTAGATTGTGTCAAGTTATAAGTTAATATGTAACACATTTATTAAACAAGTTATTTCGATATTCGAGTTGATTTGTTTAAATGTGGGTCTAGTTTGGGTTAGAGTTTGTTGGCTCAATCAATATATAAGTGGGGTTGGGTTAACCTCATTTTGTCTTATTTATGACTCATTGACCTGTAGTACCAGCTCTACCAAATCACATACCACACCCTTTTTTTTGCCTTTTTTATTTTTTTGCTTTCATGATTTACATTATATGAACTCAATGGTTCATGTCAGGTCAAATTAATATATGACCCAATTAGGTCGTGTTAAGTTAGGTTTGTAAATGACATATTTAATAAATAGTTTGTTTTGGTTGCATCAGATCATAGGTTACTATATGACCAAAGTTTAAAAAATCAGTCCAAATTGACTGAAATTTTCGGTCTATACTTATCTAAAATAGGTATGGTTTCCCCCTAGCACTATGTCGCAGTTGATTTTTTTTAGCACAATGTCGGTATCACTGTAGTATACCGCTTTGAGATTACATTAGTACACCGATTTGGATCGGTTTTTCAAACCTTGTATATGACCCATTTAAATTGGGTCATATTTGGGTTAAAGCATGTCGACTAGATTAATGTACAGGTTGTGTTTCAACTAATTTATTCTCGTGAGTGAAATGACCCATTTACTACTCATTGACTCGACTTACCTAGTTTGCTTTTGATAGAGTTGATTATTCCTACTCGTCAAAATGCTTATCTTTGCCTCCTCCATGTTACTCTTGTTGGCACAGGTTCCACTTATGATAGTATTTTGTTACACTTGTTACTGCCACATAGTTTGGTGGCCTCGAAACCATTCATATTTTGGTCATGGTCATTGCCAACGTATGAACTTTTTTTCCCCATGCATCCACAATCTATTGAATCATACTTATCGTTGCTAGCAAAAGTTGTCATCCACCATATTCTCAAAGGAGACACTGCATCCTTGTTACAAATTTCTGCCCCTATACTGTTATTTAACACATGACCCTCCTTTTCCAACACCATGAATGCATGCAGTTGAATCTAGCTTCCACCTCAACATTCATCACCTCTACTTCTTCTACATTTGTAGGGCTTCATGGATGTTAAATTCAAGAACGTCTTTTACAGTAAGTAATCAGGATTTGTTTTGTGATATTACCTTGTGCTTCAACAGTCACATGTCCAGTATTGATGGTTCTCATGTCAATATCAAGAGCACAAGTTATGTATGTAGTGGGATCTATTGAATGTTCTTTTTGTTCCCTAATAAATTTTATGCTCAAATAGCTTTTTTTGTCTTTTTGTAAAATCAATCTCATGGCATTATCCATCAAATTATATGGTATTGTGCTTCTCAAGAGAACAATGTTGTTTAATGTAAGAATCGACAATCTTTTTATGTTACTTGGGCTCTTTTTTTTCATGCGCATATTTCTCGTACTTATTGAGGTGATATTATTCTCACATTATTTTATTCTTTTAATTGTTCCTTTTTCAGTCAGTCTCATTTTTGTTCCTTTCCCACCATGTTTTTAAGGTATTTGTGCTATGTTCATGCATTTGGGGTCCATGGTTAAATTAACTTAGTCGTCACTCCATTCAACATATCTTTCTCGTTTGGATACTCTAAATACATAAGACGTGTCATTGTTTTAACTCTAATATTGTACAACGTTTGTATGTGTCAATATGGCATTCTTTACACTTCATAGTGTATTAACTTTATTGGCTCTGCTGCAACGCTTCCACTAGGACAGCTTTCAAATTCTATGCTACTTGATCCATTTGTTACTGCTCCAGTCTTCTCATCTTGGCCACCAAATTTTTTAACACATGTCATTTAGAATTGTTCATGTAATCATTTTTTAATGCATTTCTATTTGCAGCTCTTTTGAGTTTCAACCGAAGGTACAAATGCTGCAAACAATCCACTTGCAGGCAATCAAGCAGACCCTACTTTTGGGTAAACCAATGTTTGAGGCTCGGAGCTTGGGGTGTCCATTCCATTCAACTTGAACTAAACTGAACCAGATGCAAACCGGAATCTTAGGCAGAACATTTTAAAGTGAAACCCTAACTTGACTATTTTGTTCCAGTTTGGGCATAAATCTAAACTAGCTGTATCATGTTCATAAAATGATTAGGAGTAGCGTCCAATTAAAACAAATTTCCACTAAAAAGAATAAAAAAACCATTCTATCCGATGGTAAGCTACATTAAAAATGTTTGTTGCTTAACAAAACCCAACAGATTCAAGAAAACATGGATCCTAATCCCCAAACATTAACTGTCACATGTCATAATGGAAGTAGGAAAAATGATCCGTTCATCACCTTTAGGAAAATTGTGAAACAACGCTTTCTACTTCTTATAGCTCCTCTGAGCAATTTAGATGGAAACATTGAGGTTGTTGCACAGTCTAATGTATCTGGTAGCTGAGTGATGGAAGGTGTTGAATTGCAAAAGCACTATTGAGGCGACTAGGGTGAGAGAAAGAATCAAAGGAAGGAGAGAATTGATCGCAGAGAACAAATGTGTTGGTGTGTGCGAGACAGTTAGCATGGGTTGAGTTGAATTTAGGATTGGATAAGAGTATTTGCATTAATGCACGTGATGAAAAAAAATTATTTTAGCAGGGCTGGTGTGTGAACATAGAGGAGGATATGATAATGAGGATGTCTAGCAGTTGCAGTCAATGCAACAATGAGAGCCTCACCAACTTGTGAGAGAGGAGGAAATCACTTTGATTACGGGCAATAAATAAGTTAGTAGGTTACAAATAGATTGTTCCTTAGTGATTCATGACTCATTAACTAAACTCATCCTATTTAATAATCAAGTTTAAATATTCAATTTAATTATGATCCTTTTATGAATAGGTCAACCTGGCATGATCAATATATATTAATGTAAATTTTATCATAAGCCGTATGAGAGATACAATTTGTCAAGAGAGGATTTGCCCCTCCCTTAATTAGAAGCTTGATGTTCTTGAGTGCCCCACACATGGATGCATGATTGAAAAATGTATAACCATACCCAGGTGAAAGTCTGATTTAGTCATGACTATTAGATTGGATTAAACAAGTGTGACACACTTGTCCAAATAGGACATTAGCCTGGCAAAGGGACTACAATGCCCAGGTACTTTGTTATAATTTAGGGGATATCGATGATGACTCTATTCCAATGACTTGGGTAGCAGCGATATATTACTAGGTGTCACTCACTGCTTGTGATAACATGTGGTTATCACTACCAACATCTGAGGAACCTACGGGGTTATACACTTAGACACTCGAGATCTCGTATAAATCGGGTAGCCTATAATCAAGTCATTTGGTTGATTCGGATCAATTTAGGAGTATGATGAGTTGGAAATAATCTTATAGAGTTAGATTATGCTTTAAGATCAGTTGACCTCTGTTGACATTTGGGTGGCCACATTTGACCTCGATTGACTAGTCATAGTCAATAGGTCAAATGACATAAAAAGCACCGGATTAGCTCGGTGGCTTGTTGACTTGATTCAATGTAATCTGATGGGGTCCATGAGCTTAGGCGTATATTTGAATATTTATATTAAAATAATATATTTATTCGGGACTTAAGTTGTGGGACCCATGACTTAAGCTCTATATATATGGGGGCAAGGGTTAGGCGCATGGTGTGATTCCTTCTTGCCCTAGGTGACAATAACGCCCCTTAGCCACCCTACTCTTCTTCTCCACACCTAGCTGCCACCTCTTCCCTCTCCTTGTCGCCTCTAAGGGATGAAGCCACAGGCCACACCAATTGGCGACTTTCTCCTTCTCCCTTGGCGCTATTGAGAAACTCCGTGTCAAATTTAAAACAAAAATAGAAGCGGAAGCTATATATTTAGGGGTAGCAATTTCATCTAATGGGTTCGGGTACCCGACCCGACCCGTTTATGATGGGTTCAGGTACCCGATTAGCTAAACGGATCGGGTTCATGTTTAGGGATGTGGGTTCCCGATACCTGATTTCAATAAAAAATATAAATATAAATTTTTATTATTAGAATATAAATAAGAATAAAATAACTATTATATAAATATTTATTATTATTAAAAATATAAAATAATAATAAATAATTATTATATATATTTTATACAATAAAGTAATAAATAATTTATTTTTTATTTAATCGGGTAGGGTACCCGTTTAAATACCTGACCCGGGTTTGGGTCAGGTTCGGGTTCAGGTTTAGGGTAAAACCACGGGTACTCGACTCGTTGCTAGTATTATATATATATATATATATATATATATATATATATATATATATATATATATATATAGTAGGTTATGCTAATGAATGAATTTATGATGTAACTCAATCTATTTACTTTTGGGTTATAAATGAGTTGATGCAATTATGAATTAAGCATGTTAATGCTTTATCCTAACCAACCTATTTTGTGTCTAATCACGCAACGGGTTTATGGATGAGTGCTATTGGGGTAGTCAGTCTAGCTCTAAACCTCCATGCCTATGACTTCGTTTCCCAAGAATTCCGTGCAACGGAAAATCCATAAGTTCACTTTACTCAGGGTTGTTGGCTCCATATCAAGTTCGATGAAAGAATAATATTATAAGAATTATTCATTGGCCAGATAGACATAAATACGTATCCATTAAGGATTAGTTTCCTAGAAGAAGAGTAAGTAGGAATAAAGTGAAGAAAATATGTAGAGTTAATTTTTTTGACATAGATTGCAAATCAAGATAAATTATATGCATGTTAGGACGTAAAATTTTTTTCAAATTTTTGTAATTCTATAATTCTATTTCTAAAAGAATAAACTTTTATTTGTTTTATTTTTTTTCTTTTTCATTTTCTTTTTTTCTCTAAGAGAGAACCCACTATATAAAAGGCAAACTGTAACAGAGTACAATTTATAAGCAGAGGGGCCGCTTAAGTTGAGTTAAGCGGAGGGGCTTAAGTTTTGTCCCTCCAATATTTTTTTTTAATTTTTTTTTTTAAGAAATAATGTATTCCTTCTAAGCTTTCTAATGGTATCAAATTTAGGATATTTTACTTCACGTATACGTATATAATACCTTATATAAGATTAAAGAATTTTATAATAATAAATAGTTTTTTGTTTTATATGTGATATTGATTAGGGTATATTATACGTATATGTGAATTAAAATACCCTAAATTTGATACCATTAGAAAGCTTAGAAGGGATACATTATTTCTTAAAAAAAAATTTAAAAAAAAATATTGGAGGGGAAAAACTTAAGCCCCTCCGCTTAACTCAACTTAAGCGGCCCCTCCGCTTATAAATTGTACTCACTGTAACATGCATCCTCACGTCAAGCTGTCCCCTTCTTTGTGTATGACCTAGTTCTATTTATTGCGAATTGATGTCAGATCAATTCTGAATGCTATTTTAGTGTATTTGAATAAGAGCTTTTGCACTGGAAGTAGCACGTTGGCTATGTTCTTCTGTGATAGATTTGCATATCAATATCATTACTTTGCCACATGGGTTCATATGTGAAATTATGTCATTTAGTTCATGACAACCTTATATTTCTTGCCCTAAAGTTACTTCCGCCCTAACTTTCCTGTTGTTTTGTGTGTTGTGTTGATCCAGAATTTATTCTTTGTTTCTGAGGCACTTTCAGCGTCCGTGATGGATATTATCTCTCAGCTACAAGAACAAGTGAATACTATGGCTTTGCTTGCCTTGAACACCTTTGGGACCCTGCAGAGAGATGCCCCACCTGTTCGATTGTCACCTAACTATCCTGAGCCTCCTACCACTAATCCGTCGGAGGAGCCCATCGACATTGCAGAGCTACCAAAGACAATGAGCACTACTCTGGTTCAAGCTGCAAAAAAGGTGAATTTAGTTTGTGTCGAGTATTATGATTTATAAATGTCTTGAAGACATAAAATATAGAAATTGCACCTTGTGTTTGTTGATCCATTTGCTTGTATAGCTTACTTACAGCGTTGTATTATATTTCTATACTTGTCTGTCTCTACTCTCTACCAATTCAAGCATTGTGTTGCTCCAAATATTTGTATCATATGCATACTGTTCCTTTGACAGTTTGATGCACTTGTTGCTGCATTACCTTTGTCAGAGGAGGAAGCTCAGCTGAAACGAATAGCAGAGCTCCAGGTAGACCGACTTATTATAAACTGATATTGCTCTATCCAACTGAATATATAGCAGATTTTCCAATTGCAAGGTAAAACATGGATTGTTTTTCACTTGTTATCAGGCGGAGAATGAAGCAGTTGGTTTGGAGCTTCAAAAACAGCTGGAGGCTGCAGGTAATGATTGCTTATGTTAGCAGTTTATTACTATTTTCATTATCTGTTATTTCTTATTTGACAGTTCATTTGATCAGAACCAATATTCTATTTTTTGTTCTTTATAAAATTTATTATGATCTTTACCATTTCCAATATTGCGATATGTTGATCAGGTGTTGGTTAGATTAATTAATATCAAATTGTTAGTATGAAGTAATAAAACAAATGTTAATATTGCCTTGTTCGGACAAGTCATTTTTACCGCTTCAACAGGCAGATTTTTTTTCACTCGTGAAATTTGTTTGCTTTAAAGTTTTCTCCTTAAATGAATGAAAGTTCTGATGGTTGCGTCTTGGTCCATGTTTTCCAAGCTGACCTCTGTTGCTTCCATGGGATCCAGAATATTTGTATTTGAGATGCCTGATACGAGTATAAAATTAAAATAGCCTGGTTTCATATATTTAGTTGGCAACTCTTTCTGTAAAATAGTCCATCTATGCGGAACATAATGCAATATAAGGAATATCAACTCCTTGTTTTGTCATTTTCTTCCTATTCTCTTGGTTTTTCATTTTGATCAACTACAGGGGCTACCAATGTTAAGTAATTGTCATAGTTTACTCTTTAAGTTGTTTTAGCATTTTTCAATTTGATAAATCAAATGATTAATTCTGATTGGGTAAACGAAGTCAAGATTGTACTATCAATTATACAACTTGCAGTATGAATCTTTTAACTTGCAAAGTGATTAATGTTATTCATTTTTATGTAAGTTTGAGGTGCCTAATACTCGTTGATCATTATTGGTGGCTACAGAACAGGAACTGAAACAGGTGCAGGAGCTATTCAGTCAAGCAGCCGATAACTGTCTGAACCTGAAGAAACCAGACTAGGACGGTGGATAAGAAACGACTGTAAGCGAATATGCTAAACCTTTTTGGAGCCACATTCATTGTATCCAATAATCCAGATCCATTGGCTGTTTCTCAACTTCTAATGCAACTGAGACCGTGCTCTTACACTAATCTACTCTTGCTTCCCAGGCAATGTTTTTCACCTAAACGCAGGAAACAAGTATTACTGTACTGTATTGCAGCCGGGGACGGGCTGGGGGCCCAGGATATCTCCCCGCTTGTTCTTCTGAATGCTGACTGTCTGAAGAATTGGAACTTGTTTCCTTTTTTGTACATTGGATTCTTGAAAGCGACATGTCGCTCTAAACTTTGTTAAAGTGATCATTGGCCCTGATTTTATTTATTGCAAGGTTCAAACTGGTAAACTATTAATAGAATTTCACCAAACCCTGTTCGTTATAAACATCAGATTAGAACAAAATTGATTATTATAATCCTGTAGATCAATGTAGAATATTAGTACGGTTATATAGTGTCTTAATTCGTACCCTAGTTATGTCGTGCTACCTGTGTGTTCAAAGCCATAGACTGATTCAGGTTAAATGAAATTAATATACTCCTTATGTGTGGTTATATTATGATCGGGCCTTCCAGCGCAAACTCTATACATTTTCTCATCTTCATTAACTTTAACAGACCAATATTTTGCATGTAATTGCAGATTTCCCTAAGCATTCGAATGCATGTCCAGTTAATTTTTCATCAGATTAGTGTTTTCCCCAAAGATTAGATTAATAAATCAGTAAGCTGTGTTTTCTTCGGTGGAGGTAAAATAAGAGGAAAATCACCAGGGATAGGAAAACAAATCTATACAAATCCCTACGGAAGGAGATGGAGTCAGGTGAATCCATCTGCTCGTTGTTGCACACGGACGCGAATTGCGGCGGGGAGGGAGAGGGGGCAGCTGTCGCCGTGCAGGGGTAGAGATCTCCGGGCAGCGGCGGACGCCGTTCGCATTGTTGCACATGGATGCGAATCGCGATGGGGAGGGGGAGGGGGCGGCTGTCGCTGCTCGGGGGCAGAGGTCTCCGGGCAACGGCTGTCGCTGCTTGGGGGCAGAGGTCTCCGGGCAACGGCGGACGCCGTTCGCGCTGCTGCACACGGATGCGAATCATGTCAAGGAGGGGGAGGGGGGGGGGGGGGTCCGGGCAGTGGCAAGTGTCTCTAGCATTGGCTCCAGCGACTCCGAGCGAGGGCATCGATTGAGGGCGAAGACGAGCGAGGGCATCAGTGTCTCCAGTGTCGTCTCTAGCGGCAGGCGTCTCCAGTGTCGGTTCTAGCGGCTTCGTTCGCGCTACACATGGACACGAATCACGGCAAAGGCGAGCAAGGGCATCGATCGAGGGCGGCTTCAAGGTTCGTCGAGAGTGAGCAAGGGCGTCGTCGGCGTTGTCGAGGTTGTCGATGGCGGGCGAGGTCGAGTGCAAGACGGTTGTCGGCGCAGGCGTCGGAAGTGGGCGTCACGAACGGACGAGTGGACATCGCAAACGAGCGACGAATTTTTTTTCCTCCCGATTCGGGTGAAAACAAGAACGAGCACTGTAGCCGCTATCTTCTCCCTCCGTCCAAATTCGTCTGTCCAAGAAACGAAAAATAAACAAATTCATCCGTCCCCTCGTGTTTTCTCTATAAGGAAACACACCCTTAGAGTTAAGAGCATAATGCAAAGAGGGAGGTAAGAGGGAATCCTAAATACAAAAAGGAGTGAGCACGCGATGTAAAACTTAGAATAACATTTATAATAAGAATCATAAGGAAATGATATATAAATACACAAACATACAAAACTTTAATTTATAAAATTATTTTTTATATAAGAAATTAAACTAAAAGATTAAAGGTCTTTTTATAAAATTGTGTACTCATTTTGAAATCGGGCACTCTATTATATTTGTGCAATAGGGTTAGGTTCAGTGATGGTAATGGTTTGGATTGAGGGTCAAATTTGACACTAACTTAACCCCTAAAATTTATCCTAGAGTTATCTAGAATCAGGTGCCTATTGGGATACCTAGTCCCATTGAGCAACACAAGCAAGGTCAAGTAGGCTCGGCAAAAATTTTCAAACCCGGCTCAACCTGACCCGAGGTCAACAAAAAACCCGAAACTTAATAAATGGGGCAGGGTCGAGTCTAAGTACGGCAAAACCTGCCTTGAACTTGAATCCGATCCGACCCTATAAAACCCTAAATTTCCCAAATCTTTCAGCACGAAACTGCTCCCATCCGCTGAAGCCCGCCGTCCATTGAAGGCTTGAAGCTCGCTCCCGTCCACTGAAGCCCGTTGTCTACTGAAGTTGCCGTCGTCCACTGAAGGCTACTGCTTGCTGTGTAAAAATAGAAATTTTGATTTGTTATACTATCCATCTTATGAGAAATTATCCCTTCTTTGTTTTCAATTATTTCTTTCCTAAGTCTTTGTCCTGAAGGCCGTTGCCACTCATCTTGTTGAATCCCGCTATCGTCCATCTTGCTATGGTTCATCTTCCAAATCGATATCTATTTAAGCTCACCTTATTGAAGCTATCTTGTTGTATCTTATTTTGCTAATGTCTTCAACTTCTCCGTGTTAGCTGTATTCCTACACATCATTGAGTCAAGGCATATAATTAGTGATTTTACTTAATTATTTTAAAAAAATATATTTTATATAATGGTTTTTTTGGTAATTTACTGTATAATAGCTCAAAATAGAATCGGGTTGGAGGTTGGGTTTTCTCACGAGACCCGATTCCCGACGGGGTCAAACATAGGGATGAGTTTTTAACCCCATCGGGATTGAGGGTAGTTTTTGAAGACACAGGGTCAAGGCAAGTATGGCAAAACCCGTTCTCAACCTGCCTAATTGCCAAGCCTCAAGTAGTATAGGCATAAGGACACGATAAAAAGTGGCACTTAGCATAAGCGATGCAATAATATCAACATGAATGAATGGTTAAGTATATAATGATATTTTAGTATTTTGCTTATTGTAGATGAATTTGAGTTTGGATTTGGCATGGCTTTTGAAAGTCTCATATCACATGACTTATAAAAATTGAAATTTATCTTAACCCAACTCAGCACCCAATCAAATTGAGTTTTTTTTGCATCAAAGTGGGTTGGGCTAGGTCAATTTGGGTTTTATTATCATCAAGGGTTTGAATTTCACTTAAAAAATTAAGTACTTAACGCGTTACCATTTCTATCTATGTTAAGTACTCAATTTTTTTTACTCAAAACCATTACAATTACTTACAACCAAGGCAGAAATGAAGACAACAAAAAGCGCATGGTATGCATGAGGTTCTTTCACTTTTGAGTGATAAATAGCTCCTTTAACATCTCAATTTACTTCTTTAATTTTGACACTTTTATGGTGTGCTCCGCCTAGTAGTGAAATGAGTGATAAATAGCTTCTTCTTCTTCTGTACCATTGGACTATATGTTGATAAATGCACAGATGATAGTTGTTAGGCCACTGGGCCTAAAATTGGGCGCGGCCCAATTATCCAACCCAGCCCAGCTCGCCTTCACCCAGTTGATTGGGTCGGAGGGTTAACGGATTGGATCGGGCGCAGCCCGGATCCGATCTGAATTCGCCAATGGGCGAAATAGCGCGTGCGTCGTGATTTCTGACGAGGATGGGACGATTCGAGTGGGGTGGGCAACTGACGCGACGTCACGTTGACTCGGGCAAAAGCGGAGTGAAAAGCGGAAAAAGGAAGAGAGAGAAGGGGGCTTCGTCTCGCTCGGACGTGGTGATCTTGCGACTCTCGGCCATTTTCGTTCCCCTCTTCTCCGGCAGCTAAGCCAGCATTCCTCGCCGGACATTTAGTCGGCGATTGTTCTCTGGGCTTCCGGTGGTGCGGGTGGGTGGTAGGAGGCCCGGGAGAACCCCGTCTCCTCTTCGTCGTCTTCGTCCCTTCCGCCGCTTGCATCGACGTCTCCAGCGCCGGCGATAACTCCAAACCGCCTCGGAAGGCACGTCTGCAACTGCTTCACCGACTAGAAGGAGCCGGCGGCCTGTGTGTTCGCCGAGGTACGTCCTCGCCGGTCCGGCGCCCTCTTGGTCTTCGTCCCTGCCACTCGCTCGGCTCCGACGACGCCTCTTTATTTCTGGTTCTCTACGAGTGTATGCATGCGTTGGCCGGACCCCGAGCTCCTCCTCAGCGAGCCCTTCCTTCCCCCTGCTGTTGGCGGCCGGACCGCCTGCGCGTGGGAACTGCCGGAGCCAACCCTCGCCTGCGAGCGAGGCTCTCTTCTCCCTCTCTCTGCTCGCCTGCGTGCGGTTTCTTTACGCTCCGGAACTCGCCCGCGAGCGAGGGCAGTGCCGGCGTCCACCTGAGCCTTGGCGAGCGGATCTCCTCTGCCGACGAGGGAGAGCAGCGGAGTTAGGTGTCCTCGACATCACCGTCGCTGAACCAGTTTCCTTCTGCCGTCGCCGTCCGTCGCCGGTCTTCTGTGCGCGGAGCCATGGTTGGGTGGTCAGCACTCTCTGACGTCGACCAGGGAGAGCAGCCGGAGGTTGGCGCAGCCCTTGGTCACCTCCTCTTCAGTGGCGTCTTACTGTCGAGCTCGCCTTCGTGCGAGTGTGCTTTCACGGTGCCAGCTTTCGTCGGTGTGGGTGGTTGCCTCCGGGCGAACCTCCCTTCCTCGGCCGTTCTCGCATACGAGCGAGAGGGACGAGGCTGCTGGGTTCCCGTCGTCCTCGTGCGACGTTACCTTCGGAGCATCGTCTGGCCTCCTCGCCGGCGTACGAGTGAGGAGCCGGTCGGGTTCTTCTATTACCGGCGTGAGACGCCGTGTGGACGATTGTCTACGATCGCCGGGCGTCGGCTTGATCCGACAGACGCGGGCGTGAGTCCCATTTGCATTCAGGTGAATCTGGTTTAACCCGACGACACCGATCTCCGGTGAATCGTCTACGTTGAACTGAGCCGAGTTGGAACGGCAACGATTCTAATTGAGTCCTTCGTCGGGCTGGGGGTCGGTTCGAGGAACCTTCCCTGCCAGTCGCGCCCAATCCAGCGGTTTCGACCGTTGCGATAGTTGCGTTGACGCATTTGGACTCGAGTCAAGCGTTGACTCACGGGTAAAATAGTTAAAAAAAATATTACGGTAAACGTGGGCGTGACAGTTTGGTATCAGAGCGAGGTTCTGCACGTTCCAATCCGTGCGAGCGTTGTACGTGCATTTTGATAGATCCACTGCTTGTGTGCAGATGGAACTCGAGCGTCTCGTAGCTCAGGGGACTTGACTCCCCGAGGAGCTAGAGGCATCCCGGGCAAAGGTTGCGATGCTGAAGCGCACTACGGCGGCTTCGATAGCTTCGACCATGGCCGATTGCGGCCAAGAGACCGTCGTGCGACGACCCACATTTCGGTCCACGGCCCACGTGAGCGGTCCGGTTATTCGGGTCGGGGCACGTCGTGGGAGTGGACCCATTACCCACAGGTTGGAGGGGTGCGTTGCCCCATGGAAGTTGCGAACTTCCTCTGGGATATGGTGACATATTCCCACCCTATTCAGATCCCTGAGGGGGAGTAAACCCAGGCTTGTATCGAATCTCTCTGGAGACAATATGAGGAAGAGATAGCAGACTCTAAAACTGCTATTTCGGAACAAGGTGGGTGGACGAGGTCCAACTAAAACAAAAGATATCCCTCTCCTTGGTCCAACTGAGCCAACTTCGCACAAGGGACGCCTTATGTGAGGGAAGCTTGGGAGGACAGCAAGGAAAAATCCTTGCAAACCGTCCGGGGTTCCTCGGCATATAGGGACGCCTGTATGAGTGGAGGAGACCCAGGGACAAAATGGTAATTGGGGCGAGCTAGGTTAGTCTTCGACGGGGGTGGTATGGGACGCCTTCGAAGAGGACGAGATTTAGGCGTGGCCAAGTTACGATGTTGGACGAGATTCCTGGGAACATATGCAATCTGATTGGATCGCGGGTGTTGTAGGGCCCTTCCTACAATTCAGTGGAAATTACGGGTGTGAGTCGAGTCGCACAAAATGAGTCGTCTAGGATGATGAACGGGTAAGAGTGTTGGACTTAAAACGTCCTCAGCACAGGACCGAGCAAGGTCGGTCGGTGCAGTGGACCCCGAGACCTTCGGGGTATCATACGATATAGATATCGTAATCGAAAGTTGGCAGGGTTGCGCCAAGGAGATCCGACATTTTGGATCAAGTGATGAGTGATGCGTTGATACAGGATGGGTGTCCTGTAGCTTTCGATAGTCGAAAGTTAAGTGGGGTGGAGCAGAGATACTCTGCGTATGGAAAAAGAGATGGTTGCAGTGTTGCACTGCCTCCGAGGATGGAGAGTCCTCCTGGGGCGGAAACTGATGAGGTGGTGAATGCATATCTCACCACTCGGAAGCGATGGTAGGAATTCCTAGCCGAATTCTAGTTCCGGTGGGAACACAAGCCTGGAAAGGCTAATGAAGTGCTTGATGCATTGAGTAGGCTTAATGCCTTAGTTCGCTTGGCGATCTCCAGTGTGGAAGGAGATCTCCTTACGAGGATAAAAGCGGCTGTTGTGATCGATAAGGAGTATCGAAAGTCTGTTGAGCAGACTAACTCGGGTACGACCCGATGATAGTATATGGGCAGACAGAGTTGGTTAATGTCCTCACGGAGGACTGCCTTCGTCATTTTTGGTGACTGCGAGTCAAAGGACTGGGTGAAGTGGAACGATTCGGCACAATCTGCCTAAAATCTCCACAGATCCCCGTCTACGGGGCACGGCCCGTTGAGTTTGTGATAGGGAGTCAATCCCTAACTTTGGTTGATATTGCGATGAGGACCTCCGAAAGGAGATGTCTTGCGATTTTATGTGTAGGGCGTGAGCGAGTGGAGTCGCTCTAAGAGGCTAGAGACAGCTTCGAGGTAGCCACGAGACGAATGCAACTATATGTAAATCGTCGTCGTGGGATGAAGCTGCGTCCGACATTCCATGTGAGCTTCCAAAAAGGGTTTTCATAAGGATCCAGGGGATCCGACTCGGTTACAGTCGCTTCGTGCGCCTCCTACGGTTCGAACGGAGTTCGACCAAAGGATTGGAAAGATCTTGGATCACCGAGTTTTGGGATATAGCAGGATGAAACGGCGAACAGAATTTCCTGTTCGGTGGGAAAGATTTCCGATGGAAGAAGCTACATGGTATAAGGCTTCCGAACTGTGGTAGTTCGAGGATGAGATCCGACGTTACTTTGAGTCGTCGAGGACGACGACTCACTCCGGAGGGGGAGAATGTTAGGCCACTGGGCCTGAAATTGGGCGCGGCCCAATTATCCAACCAAGCCTAGCTCGCCTTCACCCAGTTGATTGGGTCGGAGGGTTAACAGATTGGATCGGGTGCAGCCCGGATCCGATATGATTTCGCCAACGGGCGAAATCGTGCGTGCGTCGTGATTTCTGACGAGGATGGGACGATTCGAGCGGGGTGGGCAACTGACGCGACGTCGCGTTGACTCGGGCGAAAGCGGAGAGAAAAGCGAAAAAAGGAAGAGAGAGAAGGGGGCTTCGTCTCGCTCGGACGCGGTGATCTTGCAACTCTCGGCCGTTTTTGTTCCCCTCCTCTCCGGCAGCTAAGCCGGCATTCCTCGCCGGACATTTAGTCGGCGATTGTTCTCTGGGCTTCCGGTGGTGCGGGCGGGTGGTAGGAGGCCCCGGAGAACCCCGTCTCCTCTTCGTCGTCTTCGTCCCTTCCGCCGCTTGCATCGACGTCTCCAGCGCCGACGATAACTCCAGACCGCCTCGGAAGGCACGTCTGCAACCGCTTCACCGACTAGAAGGAGCCGGCGGCCTGGGTGTTCGCCGAGGTACGTCCTCGCCGGTCCGGCGCCCTCTTGGTCTTCGTCCCGGCCACTCGCTCGGCTCTGGCGACGCCTCTTTATTTCTGGTTCTCTACGAGTGTATGCATGCGTTGGCCGGACCCCGAGCTCCTCCCCGGCGAGCGCTTCCTTCGCCCTACTATTGGCGGCCGGACCGCCTGCGCGCGGGAACTGCCGGAGCCAACCCTCGCCTGCGAGCGAGGCTCTCTTCTCCCTCTCTCTGGTCGCCTGCGTGCGGTTTCTTTACGCTCCAGAACTCGCCCGCGAGCGAGGGCAGTGCCGGCGTCCACCTGAGCCTTGGCGAGCGGATCTCCTCTGCCGATGAGGGAGAGCAGCGGAGTTAGGCGTCCTCGACATCGCCGTAGCCGAACCAGTTTACTTCTGCCGTCACTGTCCGTCGCCGGTCGTCTGTGCGCGGAGCCATGGCTGGGTGGTCAGCACTCTCCGACGTCGACCAGGGAGAGCAGCTGGAGGTTGGCGCAGCCCTTGGTCACCTCCTCTTCAGTGGAGTCTTCTTGTCGAGCTCGCCTTCGTGCGAGTGTGCTTTCACGGTGCCGGCTTTCGTCGGTGTGGGTGGTTGCCTCCGGGCGAACCTCCCTTCCCCGGCCGTTCTCGCCTACGAGCGAGAGGGACGAGGCTGCTGGGTTCCTGTCGTCCTCGTGCGATGTTACCTTCGGAGCGTCGTCTGGCCTCCTCGCCGGCGTACGAGTGAGGAGCCGGTCGGGTTCTTCTATTACCGGCGTGAGACGCCGTGTGGACGATTGTCTACGATCACCGGGCGTCGGCTTGATCCGGCAGACGCGGGCGTGAGTCCCGTTTGCATTCAGGTGAATCTGGTTTAACCCGACGACACCGATCTCCGGTGAATCGTCTACATTGACCTGAGCCGAGTTGGAACGGCAGCGATTCTAATTGAGTCCTTCGTCGGGCTGGGGGTCGGTTCGAGGAACCTTCCCTGCTAGTCGCGCCCAATCCAGCGGTTTCGACCGTTGCAATAGTTGCGTTGACGCATTTGGACTCGAGTCAAGCATTGACTCACGAGTAAAATAGTTAAAAAAAAAATATTACGTTAAACGTGGGCGTGACAGCTTGGTATCAGAGCGAGGTTCTGCACGTTCCAATCCGTGCGAGCGTCGTACGTGCATTTTGATAGATCCACTGCTTGTGTGCAGATGGAACTCGAGCGTCTTGTAGCTCAGGGGACTTGACTCCCCGAGGAGCTAGAGGCATCCTAGGCAAAGGTTGCGATGCTGAAGTGCGCTACGGCGGCTTCGATAGCATCGACCATGGCCGATTGCGGCCAAGAGACCGTCGTGCGACGACCCACATTTCGGTCCACGGCCCACGTGAGCGCTCCGGTTATTCGGGTCGGGGCACGTTGTGGGAGTGGACCCATTACCCATAGGTTGGAGGGGTGCGTTGCCCCATGGAAGTTGCGAACTTCCTCTGGGATATGGTGACATATTCCCACCCTATTCAGATCCCTGAGGGGGAGTATACCCAGGCTTGTATCGAATCTCTCTAGAGACAATATGAGGAAGAGATAGCAGACTCTAAAACTTCTATTTCAGAACAAGGAGGGTTGACGAGGTCCAACTAAAACAAAAAAGATCCCTCTTCTTGGTCCAACTGAGCCAACTTCACACAAGGGACGCCTTATGTGAGGGAAGCTTGGGAGGACAGCAAGGAAAAATCCTTGCAAACTGTCCGGGGTTCCTCGGCATATAGGGACGCTTGTATGAGTGGAGGAGACCCAGGGACAAAATGGTAATTGGGGCGAGCTAGGTTAGTCTTCGACGGGGGTGGTATGGGACGCCTTCGAAGAGGACGAGACTTAGGCGTGGCCAAGTTACGATGTTGGACGAGGTTCCTGGGAACATATGCAATCTGATTGGATCGCGGGTGTTGTAGGGCCCTTCCTACAATTCAGTGGAAATTACGGGTGTGAGTCGAGTCGCACAAACTGAGTCGTCTAGGATGATGAACGGGTAAGAGTGTTGGACTTAAAACGTCCTCAGCACAGGACCGAGCAAGGTCGGTCGGTGCAGTGGACCCCGAGACCTTCGGGGTATCATACGATATAGATATCATAATCGACAGTTGGCAGGGTTGCGCCAAGGAGATCCGACATTTTGGATCAAGTGATGAGTGATGCGTTGATACAGGATGGGTGTCCTGTAGCTTTCGATAGTCGAAAGTTAAGTGGGGTGGAGCAGAGATACTCTGCGTATGGAAAAAGAGATGGTTGCAGTGTTGCACTGCCTCCGAGGATGGAGAGTCCTCCTGGGGCGGAAACTGATGAGGTGGTGAATGCATATCTCACCACTCGGAAGCGATGGTAGGAATTCCTAGCCGAATTCTAGTTCCGGTGGGAACACAAGCCTGGAAAGGCTAATGAAGTGCTTGATGCATTGAGTAGGCTTAACGCCTTAGTTCGCTTGGCGATCTCCAGTGTGGAAGGAGATCTCCTTACGAGGAAAAAAGCGGCTGTTGTGATCGATAAGGAGTATCGAAAGTCTGTTGAGCAGACTAAGTCAGGTACGACCCGATGATAGTATATGGGCAGACAGAGTTGGTTAATGTCCTCACGGAGGACTGCCTTCGTCATTTTTGGTGACTCTAAGTCAAAGGACTGGGTGAAGTGGAACGATTTGGCACAATCTGCCTAAAATCTCCACAGATCCCCGTCTACGGGGCACGGCCCGTTGAGTTTGTGATAGGGAGTCAATCCCTAACTTCGGTTGATATTGCGATGAGGACCTCAGAAAGGAGATGTCTTGCGATTTTATGTGTAGTGCGTGAGCGAGTGGAGTCGCTCTAAGAGGCTAGAGACAGCTTCGAGGTAGCCACGAGACGAATGCAACTATATGTAAATCATCGTCGTGGGATGAAGCTGCGTCCGACATTCCATGTGAGCTTCCAAAAAGGGTTTTCATAAGGATCCAAGGGATCCGACTCGGTTACAATCGCTTCGTGCGCCTCCTACGGTTCGAACGGAGTTCGACCAAAGGATTGGAAAGATCTTGGATCACCAAGTTTTGGGATATAGCAGGATGAAACGGCGAACAGAATTTCCTGTTCAGTGGGAAAGTTTTCCAATGGAAGAAGCTACATGGTATAAGGCTTCCGAACTGTGGTAGTTCGAGGATGAGATCCGACGTTACTTTGAGTCGTCGAGGACAACGACTCGCTCCGGAGGGGGAGAATGTTAGGCCACTGGGCCTGAAATTGGGCGCGGGCCAATTATCCAACCCAGCCCAGCTCGCCTTCACCCAGTTGATTGGGTCGGAGGGTTAACGGATTGGATCGTGCGCAGCCCGGATCCGATCTGATTTCGCCACCGGGCGAAATCGCGTGTGCGTTGTGATTTTTGACGAGGATGGGACGATTCGAGCGGGGTGGGCAACAGACGAGACGTCGCGTTGACTCGGGCGAAAGCGGAGAGAAAAGCAAAAAAATGAAGAGAGAGAAGGGGGCTTCGTCTCGCTCGGACGCGGTGATCTTGCGAATCTCGGCCTTTTTTGTTCCCCTCCTCTCTGGCAGCTAAGCCGGCATTCCTCGCCAGACATTTAGTCAGCGATTGTTCTCTGGGCTTTCGGTGGTGCGGGCGGGTGGTAGGAGGCCCCGGAGAACCCCGTCTCCTCTTCGTCGTATTCGTCCCTTCCGCCGCTTGCATCGACGTCTCCAGCGCCGGCGATAACTCCAGACCGCCTCGGAAGGCACGTCTGCAACCGCTTCACCGACTAGAAGGAGCCGGCGGCCTGTGTGTTCGCCGAGGTACGTCCTCGCCAGTCCGGCTCCCTCTTGGTCTTCGTCCCAGCCACTCGCTCGGCTCCGGCGACGCCTCTTTATTTCTGGTTCTCTACAAGTGTATGCATGCGTTGGCCGGACCCCGAGCTCCTCCTCGGCGAGCCCTTCCTTCCCCCTGCTGTTGGCGGCCGGACCGCCTGCGCGCGGGAACTGCCGGAGCCAACCCTCGCCTGCGAGCGAGGCTCTCTTCTCCCTCTCTCTGGTCGCCTGCGTGCGGTTTCTTTACGCTCCGGAACTCGCCCGCGAGCGAGGGCAGTGCCGGCGTCCACCTGAGCCTTGGCGAGCGGATCTCCTCTGCCGACAAGGGAGAGCAACGGAGTTAGGCGTCCTCGACATCGCCGTAGCCGAACCAGTTTCCTTCTGCCGTCGCTGTCCGTCGCCGGTCGTCTGTGCGCGGAGCCATGGCTGGGTGGTCAGCACTCTCCGACGTCGACCAGGGAGAGCAGCCGGAGGTTGGCGTAACCCTTGGTCACCTCCTCTTCAGTGGCGTCTTCCTGTCGAGCTCGCCTTCGTGCGAGTGTGCTTTCACGGTGCCGGCTTTTGTCGGTGTAGGTGGTTGCCTCCGGGCGAACCTCCCTTCCCCGGCCGTTCTCGCCTACGAGCGAGAGGGACGAGGCTGCTGGGTTCCCGTCGTCCTCGTGCGACGTTACCTTCGGAGCGTCGTTTGGCCTCCTCGCCGGCGTACGAGTGAGGAGCCGGTCGGGTTCTTCTATTACCGGCGTGAGACCCCGTGTGGACGATTGTCTACGATCGCCGGGCATCGGCTTGATCCGACAGACGCGGGCGTGAGTCCCATTTGCATTCAGGTGAATCTGGTTTAACCCGACGACACCAATCTCCGGTGAATCGTCTATGTTGACCTGAGCCGAGTTGGAACGGCAACGATTCTAATTGAGTCCTTCGTCGGGCTGGGGGTCGGTTCGAGGAACCTTCCCCGCCAGTCGCGCCCAATGCAGCGGTTTCGACCGTTGCGATAGTTGCGTTGACTCATTTGGACTCGAGTCAAGTGTTGACTCACAGGTAAAATAGTTAAAAAAAATATTACGGTAAACGTGGGCGTGACAATAGTAGACTTATGGATACTTTCTACTTATTGTTGCTTTGGTGAAATGAGGCGCACAAGCCATTCGAAACCCGGCTGCAAAATTATCTCTATCAAGGTTTGAACCAACCCTTAACTTTTTAACACTAACCTTATTTAGGTAATCAGAAAAACTTAATATATATATATATATATATATATATATTAAAAATAATATTACAAATATAAAAGTTTCTTAAAAAAATATAAATTTAAAAAATATAGAGAAATAATAAAAAAAATTATAAATTATAAATTATAAAATATTAATTTATTAAAATTTTATTTAGATGTTAAAATAGTAACAATAATATAAAAATTTTAAAAATATATATAAAAAATAGTTAAGAAGTGTCGCATGCCTAGACCTGCCTGCGTGCTGTGCCTAGGCTAGTCACATGTGCCCAGCACAAGCCCGGAATAGTCCGCGGGCTGTTGACCTGGTTGAGTTTTACAGCCGTAGGCCGGCATGCCCTGTTGGCCACCTTTACTCACAACCATAAGAGTGCATGATGTGTATAGCTTATGAATTATGAAAATAGTGGGGCATGGACGCATGAATGAAATTTTATCCTGATCTGGCTTCTAGTATGAAGTTGGACATTAGCTATAAATGTTTGACTCATGGTGATAGCGCCTCCTTTTGGTGCCTTGGTGCGAATCAAGATTTAAAGTATTATTTTGTACCGAATGAGCGATAGATACCGATCTAACTATGGACCGGTACTGACATATACACGATACCGATATGTACTAGTTTAGTGAAGAACTAGTTTATCAGTACAAAACGGTATTACAAACTAAGGTGCCAATTGATGTGAATCAGTTATGGTTGTCCATAGATTGGCTTGCCTATTTCATTAGAATGGATCAAGCTCCCTTGAATAGTATTGACTCACATTTCTGTTCCTCCTATAAGCAAGGGGAAGAATCCAGCTCAGGGTGGGTGGGGTTTCCTTCCTTTGATGCTCAAATCAGAATGTGCATTCCTATCATTCCTCAACTCCTTGCAGTTAACTTTGAACTACTTAAACCAACTATTATCCGCCATGGATCATCCGAAAAACAATCTTTCTCCCATGTCAGGAACATGAAGGAGTAGCATAGTTTGGTATGAGAAATTACAAGAAACTGCAGATTCATTCATCTCTTTGACAACTTCACCATTCACCAAATCTTACAAGTGTGATGAGCAACACAGAACAATGGAGCATAAGCTCTCTCAAACAGTCAATCCTCCACCGCCTGAGCCTCTCCTCATGCCAGCGGCCTCTGTGACTCAGGTAAGTGCTCAATGTACAACTTATGCATCATCTCTGCATACTCGTTGGCTTTCTCCACCGCCCAATCGTCCGTTTGTATCGGCGCAAGGTACTTGACGGTGATCGGCGTCGGCCTCACCCTCAAACTGTTCTTCCTCCACGCCAGATGTGTGCCGGTGAACACCATTGGGACGATCGGCAATCGAGTTTGCAGTGCAACATGAACAAAGCCCTGCAAGAGAAAAGTTTCACAAATTTGTGCATGATCTAGTTTTTCAGGAACCACTCATCCTAAAAGCATGAACAGCTAATCTATCAGCAGTAGTTGTTATGAGTAATTGTTATATCGCCGATCGATTACCTTCTTGAACGGAAGAAGCCGCCCCGATTTCGATCGAGTTCCTTCGGGGAAAATGATCAGTGACAAGTTGTTCTTCCTGACTGCACGAGCTGCCTGAGCTCAAGAACAAAGAGCGCGTCAAGAAGCATCATACAATTAAGGTGTGGAAGGAGCAATTCATTGTTCACAAGTGAGAGCAACCTCTTTCAGTGATTCAATGGCACCTGCAGGGTTCGACCGATCGATTCGGAGATGGTTTGCGAGCACATAAAGCTGGCCGAAGAATGGATACCAAATGATCTGAAAACGAAAAAGACAAACTAGTGACAAACGATTCAAGAAAAACTCAGAGGAGTTTGATTATGTTAAGTGAATCAGCTAGCTGTTGAATGGACCTCTTTCTTTGCTATGCCAACGGTTCCAGTTGGTGTCAACCACATCACAAGAAATATATCGATCGGTGAGCAGTGATTGCAGATGTATATAGCCCTTGTCTTGGAGAACTCAGAGCCTTCAATCTTTATTGGATTCCCCAAAATCCACATCTGCAAGAATCGAAGCATAGAAGAACACCAGGTAAATAGGAGAAAACAACTCAAAAGTTTGAAAGCAATTCACAAATTGCAAAGCGCCATGACCTTATCTAAGATTTCTTAGCAATTTTTCTCCTACCCTAACACTCAAAACTACTCCAAATGGATAGGTAACCTTGAACCATGACTTGCACATCACAAATAGCCAAAGTAAATTGATATCAGACATCAATTTATATTTGAAAAGGCTATGTCCTTCAATTTCCATGCTGACAAAAGTTTTTTCTCGTTGCAATTTTGTCCTTCTACTCAATATTTTGAGAAACTATTTGCTCAAACCCTATAAATTGATACATTTCTTGGTGTTTGTTTTACTTAAACTCTCTCTTGATCGCCTAAGAAATTGCTTTGAACGCATCATGAATGCACTGAAAGTCTGGAAACACTTCTTCTGTAATCAGTGTGCTAAACCTAATGAAAGCCTCTGTCATCATCACTGCATCAACATCTTCAAGGCCTAAAAGCTAAAACCCAAGACAATCATGCCCTGAACATTTTTTTTTTTTAAAAAAAGAAGGCTATAATTTTAAGTTATTGATCAGTTCTACCAAAAAGTAAACCGAAATTGCAGCCTTGTTCATTACCATCAGTCGACCGGTGACGTGGCCCCACAGGTTGCCCTGCCGAATCCTCTCGCAGGGCCAAGGCAGCAGCAGCAGCATCATCGCCCCCCACACGACCGTGGTCGCCATCATCGTCACGAAGCAGACCACGATCCGGACGATCGACACGACGACGGCGGCCCAACCGTCCTCGTCAGCGTATCCGGCGCCTTCACCGCCGCCGCCATCGGCCTCCCCTTGCCCCACTGTCTTAGCCGCCGGCGCTTCCTTTCTCTCCGGCAACTGAAGCGTCGCCCTCAACAAGTTAAACAGAGAACTGTAATCCATTCTCTGCTCACTCTCTCTCTCTCTCTATCCAATCGGTTAAGAAGAAAAAAAATAATCGGTGCAAGTTGGTGGTGTCGGGATTGATAGTCGGAGGAGTGCTACTATTTTGAGGAAATCTAAGAAGAATCTAAGCGCACGTAATCTGCGCGCACCGGGCTCCTGGGACTGGGAGGAGGACAAATCGGATTTAGGCGGATTGAGTTGTGGATATGGCGGCTCCCAATTGGAGGGTAGCAGGTGTGTCAGTTGACGGCTGCCGGCTGTAGAAGATTCTGGAGGTTCGACGTGCCGGATTTCTGGGTGAGGGTTGGAGTAATTGGGTCTGCCCTGGGTGGGTCGAATAAAATCGCAGCCACACAATTAACGAACCCCGTCATTGTTCCAAGGATGGGTGCAGTGTGGTTGCGCGATTGGGCCTGTTCCCTGAGTTCATGCAATATTTTTCATGTGAACACACATTCTCTTGTCAATTGTGGTTACCATTAATTGAATTTATTAATATATTGAATAGTTCATCTAATGTATTATATTTTGATTCATTTTTTTATTAATAAATTTTTATGGTTCATTAATTAAGTAAATAATAAATTCAATGTTTAGTGACATCAAACTAAATTAACTCAATCATAGTCCTATCTACACGGCACTCTCAAGAAAGTCCAAAAGAAAAAAAAATGTTTGTCAAATAAAAAATTATAGGTGCAGGGGGCCCATAATGTGGCCCCATTCCTCTCTGAATCGCCCATTAAGTTAAGGCCCATTCTAGGAGACAAGAAGTGGCCCATAAATTATAGGTGCACGGGGCCCATAATGTGGCCCCATTCCTCTCTGAAGCTTGGACAAGAAGTTGGAGCAAGATTGGTCCAACTAGCCCATTGCATCCAAGTGACATGAGAATGACGCTAGGCTGACGAATGCCTCCTTCCCAGAGGCCCAACCACAGATGATCTACCATTTATTAACCTGTTAAACTATTGACTACTCCGGTCCTCAAAACTCACCGTGTATTCATTGAGCTGAAGCAATTTCACACCAGTTTGATCACTAGTTCAGAGCTTAAAGACAGCATAAACATAATTATAATAAGCACCGATCGAGGCATCGAGCAGCCAAGAGAGCGGTGAGCCTCCTCACACTGTTACTAGCTTATAGAATATAGCATTTTCCTGCAACGGATTTATTAAGGCAAAGCAAGCTGAGCAGTTAATTAACTACGCGGCATCGTGGCGTCTGTTGACGGCGTTGCAGTGGCGGCGAATCTCGCCGCGGCGGCCAGTGAGGGGGTTGTTCTCGGAGAGGATGGTGATGGCGCGGGCGAAGTGGCGGAAGAAGAACTCCTGGTCCCTGGCCATCCTCTTCACGAGGAGCCGCGTGCGGCGGTCGTAGGCGAGCTCGTGGTCCACCTGCAGCAGGCCCTTGTTGTCGAGGATGTTGCGGTAGTAGTTGTTGTCCAGCTTCATCGGCGTGCCGCGGTCGTTGCGCACGTAGCGCACCGCCTTGGGGTCCGGCATCGGCTCCGGGCACTTGTTCAGCATGTGCTCCGCGTGCGCTGGGTCCAGCTCGGGATCCACCTCAGGGTACAGCCGGTGGACCAGTTTCACGCAGTGGCTCCGCCCCACGCTGTGAGCCCCTGCGAGTAGAGCTCGTCGGTAAAACTGGAAAGTTTCTAGAACATTGTGGCCAGAATGGCTCCATGAACTCACCAAGGAGAGCGACGACGCCGGTGGTGTCGATGCCAATGGCAGCAAACTTGTCCAACACTGAAGAGATGCTCTCATTGTGGTCAGGGAGGTAGCGTTCAAGCATATCAGCCCTGCTCTTCCTCCCATCTCTCCTTCCTGTCTTCAACGGGATGAATGGCCCTCCAACCTTGGTTATCAAAACAAACTTTACCAGCGGATCGAGGGAAAAACTGGATCAACTAAATCAAAAGAAATTTTTTTAAGAAAAGAAAAAGGATTACCGCAACAATGCCATCCCTGGCGGAGAGTACAAGGATATCAGCACAAGAAACGACTCCAGGGCACTCCCGCTCGACCGCCTCCTTTATCGTCTCAATGTACCTGAAGTTCCTCATCCCAAAGCTCCGATCCATCTCCTTCTCCGACACGCTCCGCCTCGTCGAATCCAGCAGCAGCGAAGCATCGCACGACTGAGAAAAATCAGTAAGCAAACATCAGATTCGAGCATCGACCGCCCCCAAAACCCAACTGAATCAAAAACCATTCCAAATTGATTTCGTCAATTAGGTCACCTCGACGGCGCAGTCGTGGAAGATGTTTCTGAGCCAGGAGAAGGCAGTGTTCTTGTGGCGCTTGTAGAGCAGCTTGACCTGTTCGCTGATGATCTCCTCCGCCTGCGGGCACGATTCCTTGTAGAAGTTCATCGCCAGGCCTGGCTTCGCCTCCTCGGCCAACGCGGCCGCCGAGAAGGAGAGGAGCGAAAGGAGGAAGAGGATCCTAGCAGAAGTCATCTCTCTCGATCTCTCTCTACCAAATCGTAGCTCCCAGAGTGCACTCTGCTGCTCTCCGTAGCTCTCCTAGATAAAGCCGTGAAACGATAATGCGTCTGTCATCTAACGGAGTTAAGCTAGTGAGATGCTTTCTGACGGAAACAATGGCGTCCGCCCGGTTTATTCTCAACGGTATACCGCGCTTGCCGTGTGTAAAGCATTAACTTCAGTGAACTATGCATTAAATTTGCTAAAATTAGAGCTGCGCGTTGGGAACAGAAGTCAACGGGGCCGGACTTTTTTGGAGTGCCGACACGAGGCCCGGCGTGCGCACTATTTCGCTTGCGCCACAAGCATGATGATTGATCAGATGGTAATTTTGAAAGGTGGAATCATTGCTGTGAATTGTGATGGATGAGATCAAAAGAATTCCTACACTCGCATGTTTATTGATCATTAAAATTCTTCGTAGCGGGCCTACAGGCCTGCACGTGGGCAATTGTAGGCCCGCTTCGTAGAATATCTATGATTTATCTCCCCCAGTGGGCCACTAGATTTCCATTGCTAATTATAATTGTACGAGTTAATTTTACTTTTACACTATTTTTTAGATATTCTTTTTGCTCTTTAAAATTGTAAAGTTTTCATCGCACGCTTCATATATTTAATTAACTTAAAAATATTTAAACTATCAATGCAGTTATAAATTTTTAATGTTTTTGGTAATTTTTAATCCAAATTCAAAATAACAAAAATAATATGTATAAATTTGAAAGTAAGAGAAGATTTTGCAATTCGAAACTAGTAGGAGGTTCACCTATAATTCACTTAAAAATAGAATGCAAATATACGTTACTTTTACATTAGATTATAAATTCTTTGAGCCAATTCGATACTTTCAAAAAAAACTGCGCAGACTGAAATGGAATTAAAGAAATATGCTAAAGATTATGAAAAACAAAAATTTAAAGCAACAATTGTATGATTCTAGGACATTCTAAGCTAAAACTTGAACCTAATTCACAACACAACATACGAATAACAAGTGCATATAATAGTATATACCAAAACTAAATAACACCAAAGAATAAGTCTAATTTATATTTTATGTATTTATGTCACTATCCTTTTGGTCTCCCATTGAGCATTCTTATAAAATAAAAACTGTTTAAATTTGAGTATGGAATCAGCCTACTCAGCGAGCTGAGTCAGGTGTTATAGGTGTCTGAATGATAAAATTTGATTAACGGTAGACACCGTGGTGCATCCACCGATTGACTGCCGAGTCACGTGAGTTGAGTGAATGACTGACTCAAATGGCTCTTAAAAAGGAGGGCACTGAGGCTAGGCTGGCCAGCTCAGTGCCTGAATTTTTTGAACTCACGATTATAATAGAAACAAGATATTGCTGTTCTGGCTTGGGCTTGTAAACTTGACTTTCACGATGGCGGCTGCCATGTACCTGGTTTATAATTTGTGCCTGATCCTGATGGCTCGGACGACCTGAAAGTAGAATTTTAGTCAAAACGCATGCCAAAGATTGTGATAGATGTTGCATATGCTTGATTCATGTTTCATTGCAGATACATGAAAGCTAGTGGATTCAAATTTAGTTTGTGCTGCATCAATAAATATTGGCAAGTGTTACCCCTTGTTAAGCAGGAAAAGAAAAGGCAAGAATTACTGATCGCACTGCTTTAGCAAGCTATACAGAATTAGAAAAAGTTATAAAAACAATAGAAGATGAGAGTGCCGGGACAAAACAGTACACTTAAGAATGGACAACGTCGTTAGTGGGCTTTATATTGGCTTCATCCATGACTGGCTGCAAGATCACTAGGTTGCCGGAGCTTTACGAAGAGCTATGTTTATTAAAGGATTAGACAGAATAATTTAACTTCTGCAGGCAAGCAAATACTAACAGCACATAACACCTATCTATTTTTTAAGCACCATTGATCGATCGCCACCATTGCATTACTGAATAAAGATATATGGTATCTTCAGTTTGACACAACACTAACTTTATTGATTCAAGGTGTAACTAGTAGCACCTTGCAAGATAGTTGATTTAATTGTAGAAACAAATAAAAAAATCTTGTTGTAATTCCCTTTAAGTAGATGGTGTGGAGTAAGATGTAGATAAGAAGTAAATAACCTCATGGGGTGACTATGAATGGAGAATATAAATTAGAACATCCTATAATGTGTATGTCAGGTGAGAACTTAAGAATCTACAATCTGATTTCAGAACAACTAGTATGCATGTCTATAGAGGCAATTAAAAGTAAATATTAACTTTTCAGCAAGAGAAGCCACAATGATTTGCTCAAGACAACTAAATGTCGATCATACCTTTGGTCTCTGTTTGAAGCATCCTTGACATCTGATCGTTCCTCTGAACATGCAGATTATTAGAATTAGCACTCCTTATAATGCTTAATAATTATGTGGCTCTGATTGCAGATAATCAGGAAACAAATTCTCATGTCAGATTACTAATAGAGTTAGCGTCCAGAGTAACAAAAGTCTGCAAGGAAACAACTACGTGCAAGAAAGAAATGTACACAAAAGTAGACGTCATTTGCATGTCATTTGTTAAGCAAAAAAGAAAACTATGAATAAATGGAAACTACCTGTTTGTAGGGCAGAAGAGACATCAGGGAACTGCTGAATGAAACTTTTGAGGTCTGGAGCTCCACCTTTACCTATAGTTAAATGATCAGAAAGTTAGGATACAGTATGTACCCAAATTCTTCTAGTACATTCTCAAACCCAAAGTTGTTATGACTTAGGAGTATCAATGCTTCTTGCTCTTCGGGAAATCAGACTTCTAAAGAGATCCTTATGACCTTGGTTCTTGCTAAGCATTTTACATGTTTGTAATGCATAAATAAAGCTCATCATCCTTTCAGAAACGAATCCAAGCACCATAACATTTAAGTTTCACAAGACATTGATTCAATGCTTAACTTTTCTTGCTACTAGGGAAAATTCATAACCAAATTCTTGTTTTCACTGCTCATTGCATTTTGTTGGAAACACTTGTATACAATTTAACAAAAAGTGAACGCTAGTCCAAATTACTCATATTGAGAGATGTACTTTGTCATCCATCACCAATCCCTCAACTGTGATAATCACCATAATTACCTGCAATATCATAAAATTAACTAGGATATATGCGGTCATATTCAGTGCAGGTCTGGTCTAAATTCAGTAACTTCTTGATGTGGGTTGAATACATAGTTAAATATTATTTGGTGAATTCACATATCCATACTTAAAAGCATCTTTGTTTGGGACTCAATTGACACCCGTAGTTGTCCAACTATCTTGTCTAACTGCTAGCTAGTTGGCATAGCGCGATTTCTGGTGGATAAGCAATTCCTGCTACAAAGTTCAATAGATCAATTTATCAAATCTACAATCCTTCTTACATTATGCCTACGTCCCTTCAAGATGATCTAGTTATGTTCCCAAAAGCCTAGAATGTGAATCACATTGGCCCCATTTGGTTCGCCCAGATTCTGGCTTCTACTGGTGTGGCCAACGGATTTTAGTCAAACTGGGCGTTTGGATGACAACTTCTCTAGTTGGAACAGGGAACAGAGAAGCTGCCACTGTTCACAGGAAGCTATCACGAGTAGATTTTGGCAGCTTCTCCCTTCCAGCTCATGCGTGCCTCCCTCCTTCCTCAGGGTTGGCCGCCTCCCTTCCCAACCCGAGTCCACCTCCCTCTTTCCTCGGCACCGACTCAAGTTCGAGCTCCTTCCTCGCCAGCCCTAGCACCACCTGCCTCCCTTCCTCCTTCCTTGGCACACCTCCCTTCCCAGCCTGAGTCTGCCTCCCTCCTTCCTCGGTGCCAGCCGCCTCCCTCCTTCCTCAGCACCGGCCGCCTCCCTTCCCAGCCTGAGTCCGCCTCCCTCCTTCCTCGGCACCGACTCAAGCTCGAGCTCCTTCCTCGCCAGTCCTAGCGCCACCCGCCTCTCTTCCCAGCCTCCCTCCTTTCTCGGCGCCAACCGTAGCTCCGGCTCCCTTCTTCCTTGGCAGCTTCTCCCTTCCCAGCCTCCCTCCTTCTTCAATGTTGCTGCAGGTTCCGGAGCTGGGGGCGTTCTCGCCGCCATCCTCTTCACCCGAGGTCCCGATGGCCGGCCATCCACTTCAACATCACTGTTCCTCTTCTCGCAGGCGGACACCGTGGAGGCGGAGGGGTTCGATTTCAGGATCCGGGAGGTGTGCGCCGCTACGTGTGCAGACCCGACATCCTCTGCGGCAGCTGATGAGATCAAGTCCATTGATAGGAAATTAATTTTGACTCATTTGACCAGTTGAAAGCTGGTTTATCCAAACAACTAAAAATTTATTTAACCAGCTGCTCTGGTCTAACCAACTCCTGCTACAAGCTTCAGCTGCTCCAAACTGGCCCATTGAACAGAAATATGTAGCTAATAATTGAAAAAAAAAATGCTTGAGTTCATGTCATGTTTAACGAATGATGTTTCTTCCATTCTTCTAACTTGAGGTAAATTGTTGTGGATAAAATACTTAAGTCGTACTGTAATATAAACCACGTTAATGAGCATGAGTTGGTGTAGGACGTTCCCATTGGATCAATCAATATAACTTCATAACTACAAGATTTATAGGAACAAGATCAACTAAAACTAAAAGGATAGATCACAATATATTTTCAAACAAAATGGGAAGTTTTGCTATTTTTTTTAACAATTCAGACCAAGAAATTGTTTTCTAATTTTGACTAGTACATCAGATGATGTAAAACATGTAAAGTAGTTTGGAACAAATAATAACTACATCTTTTCATAAAGATAGAAGTAACTGCAAGGGACATAAAAGGGTAGATCAGAAGGCTAATGAAAACAAGATAAACAACTTACCAATGGTCTTGGTTTGTCGAACATGAGACTTTCTTTCTTCCTCCTCTTTCATCTTCAATACTATGAAAAGCACCAGGGGTCATAATATTTCTAATTTCTAACTGAAGCTGTCATAATACTTCTAATTTCTAACTGAAGCTGATGTGCAGAATTGATATATGCATTTGACATAACTAAGAAAAGTTTGCCAAAGAAATAATTAATAAAATAGAAATTAGATAATGAATAACTTATCTTTGTCCCATGCATTGATTTGTTTACAAGGTTTATAAAATTGGTATGTCCTGGTCCGGGTTCATGTAGAATTGATATGTCCTATGGGTACCGGTCTAAGACAAGACCGATATATTAATATGAGATTTTAGACTTTGGTATATTCTATTTTGACTATCCCAAAATCTGCCAACCTTCCTCGATGTGAGTAGGTTGATTGGTCTTAGAATAAAATGAAGAATAACACCCAAGTTTAAGATACAAACTACGAGATGAAAAAGTAAGAATAGGTTGTAACCTAGTTAGCAAGTGCTAAAGGAATAGGTCAGATGGCCAACAAAGTTCATGACGCCCATGGTTTTGAAAATCATTATGTATCCCAGTATGATTGATATGTATAATTGACCTTATACCAATACATGGAACTGGATTTGTAGTGGCTGGTATACATGTGTGTATATACATTATATACTATATATAATTACTAGTAATGGTAGTAATGGTTATTATGTCAAGACATATTGATTTGTGCTAATCCAACCAAATACTAGTACGTTCATCTTGACGAAGATTTAAAACTCTAGTAGCACTCACTATCACATTCATTTGTTAACACATCTTAAAGTTGCCAAAGAGAGGCGCCAAAAAAAAAACAAAACATTGAAATCTGGTAAAAGGAAGCCAGATGGAGCATGATCATCAATTGGATAACACAACACCAACAATGAAATTTACTTAAATTTTACATGCATTGTTTATTCTTCCAAATAAAACGCATAGTAATTAGTATGTGATGTAGATCAAGAGGACTAGCCGAGTAGAGAGGAGAAGAAGGGGAGTTAAAGGATAACTCAAAGATTGCAAACTAGTTAACTATATTGGCAAAACTCTAAATGACAAACTAAATGAGATGATAACTGAAGTACATACATGCAACATTTTCTTTAATAAGTGCACGCCTTGCCTCCAATTCAGCCATTTCCTATAAAACATTACCAGTTATATCAGATGAAACAAGTAAACCACTAACTACACTATGAATAAAAGGAACCCCAAAGCTAAGCAAGTCACCCAAAATGGTAATGCATGCAAAAGAAAAACTGTAAATAGATACAGTAAATGAAAAGGAAAACATAGTGGCTGGTTTTTCCTGGTGGAGCTTATGGTGTAAGGATCTCCAATAGAATTTTGCTCTGTAAAATATTTTAAATATATTCTGATTCTACCCAAAGTAAAAAAAAAAAGAATAAATAAATTGTGTACACTTTAATTTCCGTTTCAACAATCCAATTATGCAACAATTGAATATTTGACATTGGACCCCTTAGTGAGGTTCTTGATGTTGCATTTGCGCTTATAAGCTTCTTGATTGAGCGTTCAATTGTCATGATCTCGGAATTAATAGTGAAAAATTGTTCAGTTGTAGGACAGTTTATGCATTATATGAAAGATACAAGTTTTGTTATCTGAATAAGCTCTTTAACTTCATCATGGCAGAATATATAAATAGCAAAAATGTAAAAAAATTAACAATTGCTTCAAGAAAATAACAAGTTCCATTTTCATAATAGATTTGACCATAGGTAAGGACTGAAATAAAATTAACAAAATGAATTAATGCACAATTTGCAAGTTTGCATACATAGTAATTATAAAAATAGCATTATGCCAGTAAGAAAGAACGATGATATTAAAAAGTGAAGGATAGTTTTCATTTCTATGGTTAAGATGCAAAAAATTGCAACAAAAGGAGACATCAAGGATGGAAGATCACAGTGTTAATCTTTCTACTACTTACATTTTCCCCCTCCTTTTGATCTTTTCTATATTTTTTTAATTCATTTTTGTGAATTTAATACTCTGTTCCATCTTATAATCCTTTGGGATCAATATAGATTTCAACAAGAGTTGTTGAGCTGGATCATGGTAAGGCTTGATATGGTAAAAATGAATCCTTCTACATCAATTTTTGCAAAAAGATTGTGCAATTTTCTTAAACTACCTTCAGGATACTGACTAACAAAGCAACAGTCAAGATTCTACAAAATGAAACCAAATATTATAATCTTTGAGAACATTTCTACTATGTTGAATGCATAGATTGAAATACCCCACTAGTATTTCTGGTTTGTACCAGAAGCTTAGACCAGTAGATATAGGACTGGTTCGGACCAATTTTTTGAACCTTAGTTGAAAGTTCTCTTACCTCTTGAGTTGGAGCTTTCTTCCTTTGGCCATTCAACCAGCAAATCCACTCAACTAAAGCAACCAAAATTATTCGTCACACTTCAAACAAACACAACTATGAACTTATCTTCCCATAAGATATGGTATCTTTTCATTTCAATTATGAATAGTAACACTGACAAGACAAGACTGACCTGGAATAGATGTGGAATCTGGCTCATCTTTGAAAATCACCCACCTTTTCTCCTTCACTAGTAATATGACAAAGTTCAGGATAAAATTAACAAACAAAACAATACATGCACATGTAATCACTGCAAATTTTAACAAGGTTCTGGTCATCAAATGCATTACAAACCACAATATATGTTGCAACTTTGCAGGATTTTGGATTTAATAAAAAATTCAAAAGGCATAGTACTATAATCATACAAAATATTAGAAGGTAGCTGAAAAAATTGATATTTTAGTAATGGGAAATATATGCACCCTCTGAGTGGCCTATCCTGAATGTTGTTATAGAAATATTATTTGTAGAAAATTTGGTTAAACAGAACAAAGTAGTTAGGTCATAAGTACATATCACAAGTTTTTGTCATGCCACTACCTATCAGAGGCCTTCAAGTCCTTGTTTGTAAGAGATGACTATAAAAACCAGGCTAGTCATGTATCAGGATGTCTTAGTGAGTTAAACATCATGTGAAATACTGCAATCTTCACGCGAAGTGTCTACTTTTATCATTTCACGTTCATCAGTCCAGGGGGCTCAAATTATAGCATTTAAAAATAAATTTTGGAGGGGTTGACTATGTCTTATACGTAGAGTGGCTGAGATATTTTGATGGTTTTAGAAGTATACATGAACTTTTAATTTGCATTTCTAAGTGCTATTTGTACTTGCAGATCCATATAGCCCTAAAAATGATGTTACATCTATAAATAAAAAAAAAAGCTCTATGCCATGAACCCGGATCCATTACTCAGTCAACAAGATCCATGTCTTTCTATGTTGGGATGTTGTTTCTTGTCAGACACTATTCATCGGAGTCCTAAAAATTAGTAAAGAGGGAAAACTCAATAAATGCATCTGATTTATGACTGAGTTATGGTTTTTCTTTTTTCATCTAAACATTTTAATTCATCATCCAGTATACTATCAGCCTGAAGTAGTTTGCTTTCACATATTCCATTCTTAATATTGAAACAATGAGGCAAGAACGTAGGACTCTTGTTTACCTAGACCTTTATCATCTTCTCTTCAACATCATTGCCTTTCCTTCTGGCAAAATCTCCGTACAAGTGTGTATTTCATCTGGTCCTAAAACAATCAAAGTTAAGAATGAATTTGCCAAGCCCCTCTAGTCCTCACATAAATATAACATCTATCTCAGCATTTACTTGTCGATTTTACTCGAAGCTGTCTTGAAAAGGATTCTACTGTGGACAACTAGACGTGGTTTTCTTCCCTCACGATCTTCTCATTTCTGGACGAATTCTTAACTGTTTCATCTTGCCACTTTGGTTGGGCAATTTAACGTGTATGAAAACACAAAACAGACGAAAGCAGGACCTGGTTCATTTTAATTTGGGTTTAGTTTCCGTCAAATAATCGATGAGACTTCTGGAGGAAGATTCAACCAACTGGAAGGATTCTCGTCCAAGCAAAATTTTCTACTTAAAACCGCATCTCGTTGGTAAATCTTGTGGACAAACAAAATAGCATTAGTTCGAACTGGAGATCTCGGACACACTTACTGATCCCATCGACCTCCTCAATGCGGGTGAAGTAGCGATTGCCAAACTTGTCGACGCCGGCTAGCGTCCGGGAACTGAAGAACCCCAAGAATTTGGAGAAAAGCTTCGACATGGGACTGAAATAGATCCAAATGGAGAGAAGGAAGAAGGCAGGCGAGGCGAGAAGAAGGGCGAAGGAGATGGCCGCGGGCGATCTAATGATGCCTGCTATGTGTTCGGGAGAATTCCCCCACAAAATTGCCCACGCAGCCACGCTTCCCCTAGGCATCGGCTGGTGCACTTACCACTTAACGGGTAACGGGTTCCGTACCTTTTTTCTCAAAATGAAAACCCGATCCGATTATATAAAATCAATATTTAAATTCAAATGTCAAAGTAGATAGCTATTAATTACATAATTCAAACACAATCTGAGTATTCAAATATTTACTCGGGTACTTGATTTAATTTAATCAAAGTTTTTTTTATCTAAATTTTTGTAAGATAAAATAATTTCACAAATTCGTATACTAATTATTCTTAAAGCGAGATGGTTAAGCATATTAGATAATTTTATATTTATATATATTTTTTATTTTAATAAAATGTTTAACTTTAAACTTGAATCAAAACCCAACTTACAAAACTCAAATCAAATTCGATCTATAAAATTAAAAATTGAATTCATCTCATTTAGATGGTTGAGTATCAAACTCAAACTCATTACAAACGAGTTGGATCAGATTGAGTATCCCATAGATTGAAGTTTAATTATTATCATTATGCTTAAGTAAAAACATATTGCTTGAGCCCTATTCACTTCTAAGTTCAATCAATATTTCAATATTTCAACATTTCAATGCTCTAGCATGTTTTTTTAATTAAAAAAATATAAATTAATACAAGTAATTCAATATAATTAATCCATGCAAAGAAGAGGAGTAGAATATCTAGGGATACAATATCTCTAAACATTTTAAGAAGCTGAATCTGAATTGTTAAATTACTGAAGGAGCAAGTGAAGAGAGTCTTAGATGGCCGAAAGAAGATGACGGCTGTGACGATTTTCATGGCTAGCCCATGAAGATCTCTAACAAGATGAAAAGACAAGTTACCCAACGCGAATAATATCATGATCATGACTAGTATCATAGTCAAGCCGTGATGCCCTCGAAAGTGCAGAAGTAGACGTGTAGATCCCATCACAGCTGTGACCACCATTAGGGCCACGCCGTGACGAACCTAGATAAGTCAAAAGAGGCTTTTGACTACTATTCGATATTCTCAATGGACCAGTCAGCCTCTGGACCACTATGTGGGGTCATTAGTCCATCTTCAGCTCCGATAGAGGTCCTCTGACCTATGTGCTTACCACCTCACCATATGAAAGAAACCAACCATAACCACTACAACAACTGCTGACCAACACTGCCCAAGAGTTGGCTAACACCATAATGAACCAGCCCATCATTAACAAGTTTTGCTTCTTCATCACGGCTTGCTCGGAGTGGTGTGACAACATAACAACGACCCAAACATCGGCCTGATCTATTCACAAATAGTTTCAGTATCTTATTTTAGTTGTTATGATTTCTTTTCAAGATAGTACAACATCTTGGATTTTACTTTCAGCTTTGTTGTTATGTAGTTATATTCCAACTACGTAGTCATTCATATAGTGTGAAATTCCATCCCTTAGCTTATAAAAGGGAGAGAGCTCCTATTTTATTTTCAGTACTTATAGTTATAGCCTCTAAAGAGTATGAGAGTTTACAAAGTCATAGTGGCTCCGAGTAAGGTTGACAGTTCTTGTAGTCACGGCGGGTTGCAACACCAGACTGCAAAGTTCTTGTAATTCCTCCATGTAGGTCTGTCTAATCGGTTCAACTCAAACCGAACCGAATCGATTGGATCCGAACCGATTTAATTTTTGTAAATTTTTTCAAATTGAAAACCAAACTGATTTGTATGAAAATCGAATTGAACAGAACCAAAAATGTCAGGTTCGGTTCAATTCAACTCGATTGAAACTGAATTTTGCAGATTTTATCATTTACTCATTTTGCACATCCGCTTTCTAAATTTTAGTACTCTAATGTTATCTAAAAAGATCTTAGTGATGGAATTTTGTGAATCAATTTTGTAAATCTAATGATAAGCAAGCTAATTAGTGATTACTGATTAGTATTTTAGTAGAGAGTTTTTAATTTCTAATTTTTAATTAGTAGTAATTGGTTCGGTTCGGTTTATATAGATTTTGAAAATGAAAAACCGAAATCAAACTGATTAAATTTCACCCCTCCCAACTCGAACTGAACCGAACCGACTAATTCAGTTTGGTTTGGTTCGATTTATCGAGTTGAACCGATTAATGGACAGCCTACCTCCATGTACCACTTGTCTTTTCATATTCTATCAAAAAAATGAATTGGGCGCATCTGAGTGATTCTATTCCTTCTCATTTACTTGTGTGATATGTTCTTCCCCAATGCTTTCGTATTTCGTCCATCTCCGGTAGAGTAACCCCTTGCGCTTGAGTTGTGATTGTGTCCAGAATAGCAAAAGCACAAGCCAATAGCCTCACTATGCAAATCCTTGCACATGCTTCATCGCTGAAATTTGGCTTGTCTGAAAGGTTAGTAGTTTGTTTGAGTGTTCATTCCGTAGTTGAGTGCTGTGATTATCTCAATTTGGTTGGTATTGCTCAAATACAAATTTCTCTTAACGGTTTTCTTTGAGTTTTTCCTCCACGCATGTTTTATCTTCTCTCGTCTAAAGACCCTCTCACAGATTCTAGTTACATAGTATTCCGCCACCGTAGAATACTACCTTAAGGACTATCCCTCCCCTTCATCCGCTGCATAATCACTCACACAAACACATAAGAGTACATGACCCCTTAAATCAAATAAGTAGGGCGGTGCATAATAGTATCTTGCTAATGTATAACATGCCTTTTCAAATAGATTTAGGGCCAGTTTGGGGTAGCTGGAGCTTCTTGTGGGGTCAAAAAGTGTTACATATAAAATGTAATATGACCTTTATTAAATTCACCTTAAATTAATAAGGCTTATTGTTTAATGGGTTCTGGCTTCCAATGAGTGCAAGCGCTCATTGTTAATCACCCCTAAAATTAGGGAACCTTTGATTAAGAGATCTATACTATGAAATGAAACAAAAGACTAAACAATTTTATTCATAATATTACGAAAGTACATGACAAGACATGAAAACAAAAGAGTGTTTGTCAATTTGGATAGCTTCGTGTTTATCAAATGTTTTGTCTTGCAACGGTTATTTGGTAATATCCAGCCTAGGCAACACAATGTCATATTGAGGAACTACGCCCCAATGATAAACATCGACGTACGCACCTCCCAAACAATATTTCATTGTAATGCATTAAGACATGTTGGATATTGGAATTTAGAAGATTATTCGGCCTTGATAACGTGTTTGATTTAGGAAAATTATCTGACCTCGCGGCTTGTTGGATAATTTGAAAATACCCGGTCTTGCGACTTGTTGGATAATTTGATTTGGAAGATTACCCGGCCCTGCGGCGTGTTGGATAATTTAATTTGGAAAATTACTCGGCCTTGCGGCATGTTGGATAATTTAATTTGGAAAATTATCCAACCTTGCGGCATATTGGATAATTTAATTTTGAAAATTACCCGGCCTTGCGGCATGCTGGATAATTTAATTTGGAAAATTATCCAACTTTGCGGCGTATTGGACAATTTAATTTTGAAAATTACCCGGCCTTGCGGCATGGTGGATATTTTAATTTGGAAAATAATACTTCAGTCTTGACGAATCCGACGTTGTATTAAGGAGTTACGCCCCGACGATAAACGTTGACGTACGCACCTCTCAAACAATATTTTATCTCGACACGTCATGACTTTCAATATTATATTTGACGAGTATTTATTTGAGAATGTTTCTGGGAATTTCTGGAGTCAATGTTTAGACGGATGTGACTCGAGTTAAATTCAGATGATTGGCAAAGTGATTAACCATGACTGGATTAATATCATCTCATTTTATCATGTTCCCTTATTCATTTATATATATATATTTGCTAAGTCGAAGAGTAAAGTTTCTTTGACTTAGTTGAATTCCTGTGTGATAGTAAGGAAGAAATGGCCTAAGCTGGGTACCCAGCTCAATGTCGAAAATCTGAGTCCTTAATTTGGACCCAAAAAATATTTAAAAAAAAAGATTTTTTTTTTAGAAATGTTGTATGTATTGTAAGCTTTCCAATGGTACCAATATTAAAATATTTTAGATCACGTATCGTATGAAATACCCTATACAAAATTACATATAAAATAAAACTTTTTTATAATATTAAAAAATTAATTTTTGTATAAAATATTTCGTACGTATACGTGATTTAAAATATCTTAATATTAATACCATTTGAAAACTTACAACACATACAACATTTCTAAAAAAATAAATTTTTTATAAAAAATATTTTTTGGGTCCAAGTTAAGGACCCAGATTTTCGGCCTCGAGCTGATACCCAGCCCATTTCTTCGAGAGCTGCTTCAGACTGAGGCGTAGGAGCGAAGATGGCAAAACAAAAAAGGCGACGATTTTCGCTAAGGTTCGGTGAGGGTGGCCTCAAGCTGTTCCCTGGAGTTTGCTACACCGATCTGGGTCTCAAATAGAAGTGGAGATGGGGTATTGAAGGGATGGGCATCTATCCATAATCAAGAAGCAGCGAGAATCAGTAGATTCGAATCGGTAGATTCAAATAGAAGTGGCGGCGTCGTTCCAGATTGAAGAAAGTTGAAGCGGAGATGGCGCTAGGGCTGGCAGAGGCGGCGAAGGGGGAGGTGACTGCCGTTCGTGTGGAATTGAAGCGGAGCTTGACGAGTGTCGAGACTAGGCGGACGAGGAAAGGGAAGGCTGTTGGCAGCAAAGCGAGAGCGGAGGCTGAGGGCTTCATAGAATATGGCGGCAGAGACATGTAGGGGGATGTAGCAGAAATCGGAGAAAGAGCCAAAGAGGCAGATTGAGCAACCACAGATAGCTTTGCAGCATTGAGAAAGCTAGGTTGAGGCAGACCCTTCAAATCGCTTGCTGCAGTCGCAGAGTTGATGGCCATGGCCTTCGCAGATTTCGATTTGGTAAGAACACCGGCCAGTGTAAATGCTGAGGGGCTACAAAGGGAGTTGTGTTGCTGCTGTTGCAGACTCGGTCATGATTGTTCAGATTGGTGCTTCAGATAATATTGTGCAGAAGCATTGGATTGAATACTTTGGACTTGCTGCAGGCGAAGATTAGAAAAGAAGAGTTGAGTCTCGGGGAAGGATTGCTGCTTTGGTTGTTGAGGCTCTGCTGTTGCTTACTGCCTGAGCTTAGGGCAGCAACTTTTTGTGGGTGACCTAGAATGGATGGCATATTTGGGTTGTTGACGTTTGACTTCGAGCTAGTACTTGATGCTGACTGCTTTATTGCTGACTGTTAAGGTAGCAAAATTGTAGAGGCTGGAGGAAGGATTGAGACTGCCACCAGTACTCTTGGAGAAGGAATTTGATGGTGACATAATTGCAGCAGCAACAGCGGCAGAAGGAGATGGACTGCCGCATGGCGGTGACGATGGTTAATTTTGAGATGGAGTCGAAGTAAAAAAAATGCTTTTCCAGTTGAACTTCCGGCCATCAAACTCTCAACCATCAATAGGCTTGGATTTTTACATCAACCACCCTTTCAGTGGGTAACCAAAGTAGGGGCAGAGGCACGAGCGAGTGTGGTGGAGATTCCATAGCAATGCGGATCCAGTCGGGCGGTTCATCTGTAGGTGGCGATGCAGCGAATCTGCATTGACAGTGCTGTCGGGCTTCTAACAGGCAGGCCCGTGTTATTTGACGATGCAACCCAGGAGCGAAGGGTTACGCAGACTCATGAGTGAACATTATGAATCCGGATCAAGGTAAAAGGGATTTCTTTCTTTCTTTTCTTTTAGATGATGTAGGCAGCAATTTTATAAGTCTCTCGGTGATTTCTCTCTTATCGACAGCCGACTTGTCTTCTTCTTCCTTATTATGTTTCTGGTTTCAGATGCTTGCCGATCAACAGATTCTATGTGACGGAAGACTTTTTGAAACAATCTAATTCTGGGCAGGACTTGACGATCATCCGTGCACGGTGGCGATTAAAATCTTGGTGAAGTAAAAGTTCTCTCTTTCACCCCCTTCCATGTTATTTGCTTCGTAGAAGAAATGTTGTTACTCCCTGAGAAGTGCTTGAATTTGGTTTCTTAGACTCTGCCTTTTTTTTTAGCAGATTTCCTTGGGCTTGTGTCTTCGTTGAAGAAAATCTGTCATCGATTTCTGTCTCCTTTCTTGCTGTAGCATGGGATAACCAGTCTCGAATTTCTCCATCAGGTATCATTTTTTTATGGGATTTGAACTTCAGAATTTTATCTTCGACTTTTTTTTCTCGCTTTCTCTTCTTCTTCTCTCGCTTTCTCTTCTTCTTCTTTTCGGACCTGGTGCTTTTCTTCTTTTTTTTACGTCGCACTTCTTTTATTTACTGTCTTGATGCTTTGCTTCCTCTTTTTTATCGAGGCATTCCTCCCAATTTTCCCTCTGTATTTTTTTATTGGAAGGGCCTCATCCATTCTGGGGCTTCTGCCGACATTCCAGCCCTTGTTTCTCTCCCACGAAGAGATTCTCCTCTTTTCTCTTTGTTGCCAAGAATGCCTCTTTAATCTTTTATTCTTTTATTTTTGCTTCTCTCCTTTGTCATGACCCCATTTTCAACCGAGAGCTCCCACTCACAGCCTCACTCTCTCTTCTTTTCTTCTTGCAAAAACCTTCAGCCTTCCAGTATTCCACTCCTTTATTCTCTCGCATTTTTTACTTGGCACGCTCTCCTCTTTTTTATTCACTCTTCTTTTATTCTCTTGCACCTCTCTTTTATTCACTCTTCTTTTATTCTCTCGCATCACTATGAGGGTTTTAACATGATACAGTGACATCATCATGTGTATCTACTCCTACTGAAATGAAAATTACAATTCTACAATTACTTGGGGGATTAACATGATACAGTGACATCATCATGTATCTACTCCTACTGCAGAACAATAAATACTCCCCTTCTTTTACCTTTCTTTCTTCGATCGATGAGTTTCTTGACGAGGTCCTGTTCTACCTTTTCTTCCTTTTTTTTTAAAATCGGGCAGTGTTGTAGCAGCCTCTTGGATCTCTTTTTTTTTTGCAGCCACTCCGCGTATGTTGTCTCTATCTTTTTTAAGTCGCCTACCCTCCTATTTATAAGCCTTCTAGCAACCAAAGAATTTCTGTTTCCTTCTCTGTCCTATTTGTTTTGCGCTTCTTTTTAATTTCCGGCGACCGCTGTAAATGCACTCCCCTTTCTTTCCTCGTCCGATTGTCTTAAGGCTGTGTTTTATTGGAGAGATAGAAAACTAGAGAGAATAGAACTAGAGAAGGAAAGAAAAAAAAGGGGTAGAAAAATATTCACGTGCAACGCACGTGTTCCATGGAAGAAGGAGAAAGATGCAGCGGCAAATTAGGGAAAAGGAGAAAAGATGTTGCGGCAGCGGAGCCCGCCGGAGCATGCCGGCCGGTAGCAGCGGATCCCGCTAGAGTAGGGCGGCCGACGAGGTTGTGAAGCAGCGAAAGAGCTTCAGCAGCAGGCGAAAAGTGCAGCAGCAGTAGGCAGAAACTTGCGGCAGCTCATGGCGGTAATGGAGGGGGCGAGCTCACGACAAGGTAGCGGCGGCTCGTGGCGGCAACGGAGGGGGTGAGCTCGCGGCATCTCGCAGCCAGGGCAGGCAAGTGGTGAGCTCCAGGCGAAAACGAGCTTGCAGCAGGGTGAGCTCGCGTGGCAGCGGCGGGGCGGGGTGGGAGCTTGCGGCAACAGCAAGGAGGTGCTTCAAGGGGAGGAAGGCGACGGGAAGAAGCTCTGGCGAGGGGAGGGGAGGAAGGGCGACGGGAAGAAGCTCCACCGGCGGGGCGGGGTGGAGTGGGAGCTCATGGCGATAGCAAGGATGTGCTTCAAGGGGAGGAGGGCGAGGGGAGGAAGGGGCGAGGGGAAAAAGAAAGTCAGTGCTTGTGTCAGGGAAGCATGGAAAGTCAGCAGGAGAAGGAGATCAGAGGTGAGGGAGGGCGACGGTAGCGGCAGTGGCGAAGGAGATCGGAGGCGAGGGAGGAGGCGGAGAAGTGGAGGATCAGAGGTGAGGGAGGAGGCAGAGACGGTGAAGGAGATGGACACCGGAGGCGAAGGAGATCGGAGGTGAGGGAGGGCGACGGTAGCGGCAGTGGTGAAGGAGACCGGAGGCGAGGGAGAAGGCGAAGACGTGGAGGATGCCAGGCGGAGATGGCGAAGGAGAAGGCAGAGCAACAGGGTAGCATGGCAAAAGAGCAGGCGACAGGTAAAGCGGGGCAGTGGGGAAGGCGAGTCGAGGGGTGAGTGATTATCTTTCTCTCTGATTTGGAGAGAACCAAAAAATTTTTCTTTCTCTCCAAATCATTCCTTCTAATAAAATAGATGAAAAATTAAATTTCTTTCTTCTGCCCAGTTTTCACCTAATAAAATAGGCCCTAAATGTTTTGGTGTATTTTCCTTTCTTCTCGATTTTTAATTAATAGCTCTCAATCTTTGCCATATCCGCCAGCTACGGTTTCCTTTTTGCTACTAGTTCTTCCCCTTCCCTTCTCTTGTGCTTCCTTTTCAACGTTGGAATTTTTTTATTTTTCCTAACAAAGCACTGGCGTACGCCAAATTCCCTCTTGGCTGTAGCAATCTGCGCTGAGGTTTATCTCTTAATTTATGGGTGCGCTAAGCATACGCATCAATTCAGCATTTCTGGATTTGTAAGACACACGCCTTCCTCATTGTCAAAATTAATTTTGATTTAACTTTTTCCACATATGTCTTTGTGTGGAATGAATACTTCAATAAAGTCAAAATTGGTTTTGACTTAACCCTTCTGTATACATCTTTGGCTGAAGTGAGTGATTCGAAACAAGTTTGGATTGTAGCGGCTAATTAGTAATTCAGCCACGTATAGCACCATTAGCCACATTCTGCCCGATTTTATATTCTTGCGCATGTCTCTTTGTTGTAGCATACTCAAAGTTATTGCTTGCAATATACCTTTTATTTTAGATTGAGTTATTCATAAAAATTCTTACATGGTCCACGGTTCTAAATTGTCAGGTTGATGTTTTCTTAAAGCCTCCATGTATGAGCATAACCATAATAGCGTTGTTTTTCTCCATGTATTAGTATGACCATAACAACTTTTATTCTTGTTTGAGCATAATTATTTCTGCCATCAATGTGCTGCAAATAAAGAGTGTAATAAACCTGACATTAGCATAAAAAATTTTCCTTACGTTCTCAATCACAAACTACACTCTAATCTTCAGCTGTTGTTGTTTTATGTGCGTTCATTACTATTGTCATATGCTCACAATTGTTATTATTCTCCATCAAAAAAAAAATGATTATAGGATCTTTTGAATGGTGAGTGAATTCATAGTAGGCAAAAAGGTGGGAAATTGAGATGAGTTGTGTTGACCATAGGCTCCAAGTCTCCAAGAGTCAAAATCAGTTTTGATTCAACTATTTGTACATTTTGGGTAAGAATGAATGGTTCAACACTTCTGACTTTTGGCTGATTTGACTAGCGTTATTTGACTAGAGCTGGTTGAATCAGTTAAGACTGTTTGAGTATTTTAGCTGGTCTGATAAATAATTTAGAATTATTGTGTTGTACTGTTCGGTTTTATTAAGAAAATATTTTAATTTATAATAAAAATTATTTTTTCTAACATAAAAACATATATAAAATTTAAAATTATTTAACACAAAACACTTTGATTTATAAAAGCATATATAATAGAAATCCTACGTACATAATATATAATGCAAATATAACAGAAATTTTCCATGATGTTGCATCTCCTCCGTTAGCTTAATAGCATCTAACGTAGATCCATTCTGTATAAAGTTTGCAATCATCGTATTCCAAGAAATCACATTTCAGTTATTCACTCTATGTAACATTTCATCAAACACCTTATGAACGCCGGAGCACTCACCTCACCTATGGCACCATAGAATGCCAAGAGGGTATTCCCCACAAAGACGTCATCCAAAAAACCAACCTCGATCACAAATTCCATGAAGCTCTCGACCCTTGCATGCCTCGGCGGTAGTGGCAGCGGCTGTGAGGGCAAAGGGGAAGGTGCGATCGTCGGGCCTAAGGCCAGCGTGAAGCATGGAGTTGTAGGTGTCGAGGGCGGAACCGTGGAGGCCGGATCTAGAGGAGGACAGACGAGGGCGTTCCATAAGAAGGCGCCACGAAGCCAGGCTGTAAGAGGCGGATGGAGGTGGAGGGTTCATCGTGGTCGGAGTACGCAAAGAGGAGGGTTCATCTGGTCTCTTACCATTCTTAACAATCTTTGCTATTTTTCTCAAATTTTCATCCTTCATCTGGTGTTCTTTAATTTTCTTAACAATCTCTGACTCTATTGCCATAAATGCAATATATCCTGTTCTTGCTTGACTTACTATCTCAAATCTCAAATCAGTAATTTGTTTTACCAACTCTGTTTGTGCTACTTTTAGATGAGTTAACTGTCCCACTGATTTTCTACTTAAAGCATCAGCCACCACATTTGCTTTGTCATGATGATAATTAATTTTACAATCATCATCTTTCATAAACTCTATCCATCTTCTCTGTCTCATATTCAATTCTTTCTGACTGAATAAATATTTCAAACTCTTATGATCAGTAAATATTTTAAATTGCACACCATAAAGGAAATGTCTCCATAATTTCAATACAAAAATTATTGCTGCCAACTCTAAGTCATGCACAGGATAATTCTTTTCATGCTCCTTAAGCTGTCTAGAGGCATATGCTACTACCTTTTCATGCTGCATCAAAACTCCACCCAACCCTTGGATTGGGGCATCGGTATAAATGGTATACCCTTCATCCCCTGATGGAACTACTAAAATAGGTGCACTTATCAGTCTCTTCTTAAGTTTCTGAAAACTATTTTCACAAGAATCATCCCAATTAAATTTTACCTCTTTTCTAGTTAATTGAGTCAAAGGAGCAGCTAATAAAGAAAACCCTTGCACCAAACGTCTATAATAACCTGCCAACCCAAGAAAACTCCTTATCTCCTGCACTGACTTTGGTCTTTTCCACTCAGAGATTGCATTAATCTTTTGAAAATCCATAGTTATACCTTCTCCAGAAATTACATGACCCAAAAATGTAACTTTATCAAGCCAAAAGGCACACTTGCTAAACTTTGCAAATAGCTTTTCCTGCCTCAGTCTTTCAAGTACTCTTCTTAGATGTTCTTTGTGCTCATTTTCACCACAAGAGTATATTAAAATATCAGCAATAAAAACCACAATAAATTTATCCAAATAATCGATAAATACCCGGTTCATCAAATCCATAAAAACTGCTGGTGCATTAGTTAAACCAAAAGGCATTACCAAAAACTCATAATGACCATACCTAGTTCAAAAAGCAGTCTTTGATATATCTTCATCCCTGACCTTCACTTGATGATATCCAGATCTCAAATCAATTTTAGAGAAAACACTGCTGCCCTTGAGCTGATCAAATAAATCATCGATTCTTGGCAAAGGATATTTATTTCTGACTGTGACAACATTCAGTTGCCTATAATCGATGCATAATCTCATTGATCCATCTTTCTTTTTGACAAACAACACAGGAGCTCCCCAGGGAGAAGCACTGGGGCGCACATAGCCTTTATCTAGCAACTCTTGTAATTGAGTTTTAAGTTCATTCAATTCCTTATGGGCCATTCTATATGGTGCCTTTGATATTGGTGTTGTTCCTGGCTGAAGTTCAATTGTAAATTCAACATCTCTTTTTGGTGGCAATCCCGGTAAATCATCTGAGAAAACTTCAGTGAACTCTCTAACCACTGGGATTTGTTCAATAGGCACATTTTCTTTCTCTTCGACCCCAATTATAGATAGGAGAATTCCTTGACATCCACTTCTCATTAATCTCATAGCTTCCATTAAAGAGATGATAGGAGCAACTTGTCCATGTACTCCATTAAATGTCCAAACAGATGAATTAGGAGGAGAAAAAGTTATTATACAATTATAGCAGTCAACCTTAGCACGATTAGCAGAGAGTCAATCCATGCCTAAAATAACATCAAAGTCAGAGAAATTTAATACCATTAAATCTGTTTTCACCACTACATCACCAAATACCAATGGACACTGTTAATTTCTAATCCTGATTGCAAAATACCACCAGAAGCTGTTTGTACTGACATATTATATTTAGACAGAGAAGGTTTCATTTTTATCTTCATGGCAAAATCACATGATATAAAAGAATGTGTACTACCAGTATCTATAAGTAAACATGCAGGATTATCATAAACAAAAATTATACCTCTTAATACTGATCCTGAAGCTTGCTGAGCCTCCTGTTCTGTTAAGGCAAAAACTTGAGCTGGAGCAGAATTTTGGGGGTGAGGATTCTGAGGCCTTGAATTTTGAGGATGACCATTATGAGGATTGGATACCAGACGGTTATTCTGATTCTGTCTGCCCTGAAATCTTGCTGACTGATGCCTGTTCTATTGATACTGTCTTTCTCTCTGAGGGCAATTTGCTTGGAAGTGGCCCCTTACTCCACACTTATGGCACTGAACTGACTTGTTTGGGCAAAATCTTGAAATATGCCCATTCTGACCACATCTATTAGCAACTCCTAGAAGGCACTGTAGCACTAGAACCCATACTATGTGATGGTGCAGGAGAAGCATAAGACCTAGTCTCCATGACTCTTGGTCTCTTATTTATTGGTTCAAAATTTCTACCACTACTCTGTGAAAAACGGGTATAACTGTTTTGAGGCACTGGTCTCCTATGATCATACTGCCCTGACCGTATAGATTGTTTCTCTTTCTGCCGCTGGGTCAAAACTTCTCAAGAGGCTTCTACACTAAGTGCATGCTCTACTAGGGCCTCATAGCCTTGAGAGACCATAGTTGTCAGTCTATCCACAATATCATCATCTAAGCCTCTATGATAATGTTTGGCTTTATCATCATCATTAGGTAAAACCTCTGGAAATAAAGTTGTTAATCTATCAAACTCATTTGTATAAGTGGTCACTGACCTCCCGGCCTGACATATAGTAAGAAATTTCTGCTTTTGACCATCTCTAAAGGTTTTGGGAAAAAATTTATCTAAGAAAGCTCTTCTGAATTGTTCCCAAGAAGTCACACTTCCCCCTAAAGCTAAACTTTTAGCTTGCCACCATTCTTTGGCCTGACCTACCATGTAATAAGCAGCCATGGCAACTTTATCACCTTCTGGGCATTTTATCACCATAAATGTTTCCTCAATTGTAACAATCCAATTTCTCGCTGTCCAAGGGTGATGAAGACCCCAAACATTTCTTTTCCTAGAGCTGTAAACTATGCCCAAGCATTCTTAGACTCTGGCTGGGGCTCTTCCTTCTGAATTACTGGGGGTAACGTATTAACTTGTACCCCACTTTCTGATACTTCAGCATGTCTGGAAAATCTTTCTTGTTCAGCCATAATTGGTACCGCAGGAGCAGGAGATACAGGTAGAGCATCTGGAATAACTGGTGCGACTGAAGTAGCTGGTGCAGGAGCAATTGAAGTAACTGGAGCAACTGGAACAACTGAAGAAACTGGAGCAACTGGAACAGCCGAAGCAACTGGAGCAACTTGAATAGGTGGAGCAGCTGGTGGGGCTTCATAGCCACTTCTTCTCCTAGTTGGAGCTCTCTCCCAAGCTTGTGGCAACTCTGCCGCAACCACATTTGAACCCATAACTTCTCTAGTAGCTCGGGTTCTACCTCCGCGACCTCTACCACGACGACCAGAGGTCCTTCCACCTCTCATTTTAGGAGGCATCCTACAAAATAAAGAGAACCAGAAGGTATATAAAATATATATACCATATGAATACATAAATCAAAACATCAAACCACATTACAATCCTAAAAGCCTTAATCCTTAATTTCTTAGGGCTTAATCTCACAACCTTAGGATCCTTACCACAAAACCTGGCTCTGATGCCAATAAATTGTCATGCCCCGATAAATAACTCGATTTACCGAGACACAACAATTTGGCATGTTAAACATGCACTACAAAAATCCAATCTATAATTCACAAAACCATTAATAAAATTCCAATATCATTAAATCACAAATTCTTATAACAAGTCTCAAAACCAATTTAAGATATTTAATCCAAACTATCAGAGTTCAAAACTTAAAATCTGACTGTCCAACTATAAAAATAAACATAAAAGAACTATAATCAATGTATGTCCAGATAAAACAAGAAATAGTAGATATGACAAATCACTAGACACTCTCCAAGGAAACCTCTAGTCTATCTATCCACCTCTAGACTGCAACTGATCAGTACCTGGAAGCAATAACAAAGGGGGGTTAGCCAAATAGCTAAGTATAGATTTACAAGAATATGAATGCATGTTCAAGAATGATATCAAGTTTATGAACTACATGAGTACCATATATGAATGAGCAAATATGAAATAATATGTAACATCAAGATCCTATCACATCAAAATATGGAGTTGTTCATGGTCACAAAAATTGTATTATGCCTCGCACTCTAATAAGAGTGGTTCCACCCCCAAGCTCCAAAAGTGGAACGACTGCCATCAGACAGCCCGATAGTGTTGCGTCCAACACTTGAAAACCCTAGTATTGTCCAAAGGACAATTTGGCAGTAACCCTGACCGACAACCACCAATAGCCCACACACAGTTGGCGCTATAGTCTAATACGTGACCTCGCTGACAGATCTCCACTCCACATACGGCGCGCACGCTCGAAGCGTACAACAACAAATCTCAACACACAATAAAATATCATATCTCAACCATGTGTATATAACAACAATAATCACATCACGAAGGTATGCTCAACAGCCAAACAAAATATGCATTTATAACCTCTTTCATGATAACAAAAAGAAATCAATCACACATCTATATGTAGCAATGAAATTAATACGAGTACAAACGATGTAAGATACAAATCAAAGCAGATAGAATCACAAAGGATTGGTGTCTAAGCATATGACTTAGCACTGTACAAGAAAATGAAGGTAGGATCCCTACCTGAAAGTCAAAATCCTCTGCCACAAGAATATACCACGGTACTCACACCTCAGGCACGCCTAGTCCCAAGTCCAAGTTACCTTACAATAAACATGCCAAGAAAATAGTATCAATTATCATTTAAGTCTAGTCATCACACATCTACAAAATAATATATTCCTATCATGAATGTCTTTAATCCTGATTTTACAAATATGATATACCTACCTAAATTCCAATTATCACATTGGTACTTTCATCTTAATCTAGCATGCATATTTAACCCTATATTCATCCACAATAAAATTAGGCAACAAACTGTATATTCCATATAAATCTACCAATTACACATGTAATACATCCCTAAACATGCTAGGAAAACTAGGGCTAAAATCTTACTTGCCTAGTATCAAAATCAACACACAAAGAAGAGGAGAGGGGCACCGGTACTGTACGTCACTGGAACCCTACTCATTGCCGGCAAGGGAACAGAGCTGGGACGATAGGGAAGAGGAAAGGAGGAAGGATCAAAGCCGCCACCGCCGCTTGTCGCTGCTACGACGAGATCTGCCGCCGCCTGCACGCTCGCCGCTAAACCCATCGAACGCCGCCGCCTGCCGCAATATCGACGCCGGGAAGAGGGAAGGAAGGCTGGCGCAAGTCTTCCAATGTTGCCGCCGGCTCTGATCGTCGCCGCCGGAGGAGGAAACGAGGGAGAAAGGGAATCGGGTGAGCGACGCATGCAGGGAAGAGAAACAATAATAGGGTTTTGATTTTTTTTTTAAAAAAATAACTATTTATACTTATTATTATTACTAATTTATTAATTATTATTTTTTAAAAAAAATATATAACATTTCCTCTCTTCTCTCGGCTGCCAGTTCGCCTGCGCACAGGAAGTTCCGGAGCCCCTCGCTTGCCTGCGCACAAGCTTCCGTGTTTGTCTCGTCGCCTGCGCCTGATATCCTCTACCTTGGGTTCGTCGGCTGCGTGCGGAGCATCCTTCCTGGTGGTCGGCGCCATCTTCTTCGACGTGGGAGTAGTAGGAGCGCGAGTCTTCCTCCTCGTTCGGCTCGGCTATTGCGTGCTTCTCCCTGCCGCCGTCCTCTCCCGTGCTCACCAGTGAGTGAGCAACCATGCACCTTCCAGCCGCTGACGAGCGGCTCCAGCGTACCTTCATCCGAGCTCTCTTGCGCGAGAGCATTGGGCGTCTGGGTTTCTTACCCACCAGCGAACGGGCATGGGTTTCGTCCCGTCGACGAGTTCTGCGACTGCTTCGCCATCCGCCGTCGACGCCTACGTGCACGTGGTCGGTTGCCTTCGAGCAGCCCGTCCCCACCAGCCATTCTCGTCTGTGCATGAGAAGGACGAGGCCGCAAGCTTCTCTGTCACCTACGAGTGACGTAGCTCGCGGAGCGTCATCTGGCCTCTTCGCCGGTGTGCGAGAGAGGAGCCGGCTGAGTTCTTCCTATCACCGTCGTGCGACGCAAAATGGACGACTGTCCATGATCGCCGGGCGCCAGCTTGATCCATGGATGTGAGGGTGAGTCCGGCTCCCCGTCGAGTCCCATTTGGGTTCAGGTGAACCCGGAAACTGTTGTGGACCCTGTCTGACGTGGTCGGTTACGGGCGAGTCCCATTTGGGTTCAGGTGAACCCGGTCCGACTCAGCGACACCGATCTTCGGTGAATTGTGAGCGTTGATTCGAGTCCATAATCGGGCTAGGGGTCGGTTCGATTAATCGTCCCCGCTAGTCGCGCCCAATCCAGCGGTCTCGATCGTTGTGATCTCTGTGTTGACGTATTTGGACTTGAGTCAAGCATTGACTCACGAATAAAATAATAAAAAAATATTACCTTAATTCAGGGCATGACACTTGTAATATAATTAATCACTGCTAATGCAAGAGAGGCTCCATTCCCAAAATGACATTGATGCCAGTTAGTTGTTGGACGAAAGGAATTAGAATGGCCATGGTGAATTGGGCCTGTAATGAGCAAGGGTAAAAATATCATGAAATTTAATAAAATAGATATTTAAGTCATGTATTAAAAGAGTAGCCTAACCTATTTGTCGTATCTCTAATTGGGTTTGCATTGTCTCTTTACTAGGGTATAATGTATCGAGATTCGATCAGTACGAAAAATCTTCATAAATGGACTAATTTTATACTTATATTTAAATAATTTTTATTTTAGAGAAGTATTCAATGTGGGATCAAAAGGGTAGTAGACAAAAGGCAGGCTAGCAAATGCTTATACTTTTTCATTTAGGCAAATAGGATATTTAGCTTCTTTTTAAATTTTATTCTGGGCTTCTCGTAAATAGGCGAAAAACAGGTATTCATAGTTATTATATTTTCTTTATTCATAGTTATTATATTGCATAAAATCCAATAACATCATACTTAATTACTCTATGGATAATATAAAATCACCCCAAATCGAAAAAGAGTTGGAAACCCTAACCCTAATTCGGAAAATAGAAACCCCTAAATTGGATTACCTCAATTTTGATTAGTCAACCCAATTTTGACTGGTCAACGATTTCCGCCGCGTCGCCGTTTGCCTGATTTTTCCCTTGCTGACATCACGCTGACGTCAGCCATCCGAATTCTTCTCCCCCTCGATTTTGCGTCTGCTGACGTTGGGCCTACATCAGCCACCGAATTCTGCTGAATCAATTCGAAATCGTTTCTGATGACGTCGGCTTGCGTCAACCGAAATCGATTTCACCAAATCGATTTCAGTTTTCCCTCGTTGACTGCTCGTCTGTTGACTTTGCCTCGAATCAAATGTCAGACCTTTCGTCCGCCTCGCCTTCGTCTTCTTCGGCATTCGAACGCGCATCTGCGTTCGTTCATCGCTACGCGTCTTCGCCGGAATAGAAGCGTGCCGGAAGGGGAGGATGTCGCCTGCACCCGCCCTCTGACTTCTCGTCGGCACCGACCCCACAGCCGCCCGCTGTCGATCTTTGTCGTCGCCGCTGCGGAAGAGGAATACGGAAACAGGGGAAAGGAGGAAGGTAAGGGAAGCTCTGGTTTTATTCCTCAGATATGCTACACCACTCCTCTGTCCTACTCGTTGTCGACCCCCTGGCCGCCGACGTCCCCTCCCCTCCCTCACCGGTCGTCGCCGGCTACAAATCTCTTAATCACCCTCTTTTCCCAACGTTAGATCCCCTTATTGCACCTCTAGATCGCTCCTACTGAACTTGCTCTCAACTGGTGGTAGCTGATCTCTCATTGGCGAAGATTGATTCCTTCCATCGTCTCGCCGGCTTTTTAAAGGAAAGGTCGTCCGCTGCTTCATCCGTGTCCGCTGCCCACGATCGCGTCCACCTCTCCTAAATCGGGTAGTCTATACCCCTTTTAGCCATGATCCCTCTTGCAGCCCTCCCTTGTCGCCTGCTGATTCCCTCGCATCGCCACAATAGTGGACGCCGTCGTCTGCGTCCGACGAAGGCGGCGAAGGAGATGCTCGCGTGGTTGAAACGAGTGCTGAACTCTTGGATTTGGGGTCAAAATCATCTATTGATCGCCGAAATCGGATTTCGTTGTAGCGTGTGTCGCGTGGGCTCAGTTTTGGGATTGGGTCAGGCCCAAAGTTCCAAGGCCTGACAATTCCCCTGCTCAACTTGGACATTGTCCTCGATGTTTGTTACGGGCGAATCTCTCGCAACCATCACCCCGATGTACCCGATCCGACACTGCTGCCCCCGTGGCAGTGTTTGGAGCTATCTAGATGATAGGGCCTAGACGGCTACTACCGCAAGTGCACGGTCTATCGCGTAATAAAAAGATCGAACCCACAGGGACTAGGGTCAAATACTAATAAATCAGTCCATCGAAAGCTAGGTTAATGATTAATGGGAAAATGGCTAATGTCCTAGAGCAAGTAGTTAAACTAAGTCAGATTAAGAACAAGCAGCGCAGAGAGCAAATCAAACGGGGTTTTGAGATTATGAGAGAGATTTGGGGTTTTAGGTTTCACCACACTGAAGCATGCATAAATATTAGGGCTTGACAATTTAAATAAAGTTTTATCTAAGTTCTCAAGGTAATCTTTCCTATGGTACAGACGCGCTCCCTCTCAGGACACGGTCCGGTATCCGTCTTAACCCAAGTCTCCTACTCTCGTGGCTTACTAGGGGTTAAGGCGGATCCAATGGGATCTATGAAAGATTAGGGTTCCTCGAGTGATTTTGAGTGCTCTCGCAACACGAAATCACCAGTCCAGTCTAGGGGTTCCGATGGTCAAGGTTCACCTCTCAGTCCTTCTCTCGACATCTAAAGCATGCATACATATGGCCAGTATGTAAACAAGAATTAAAACATCCTAAACATGGATAAGAACAAAGATAAATAGAGAAATATATAGATCAAGTCATATTATCAAGCATTCTTACAGTGGGCTACGCCCAAACCCCGAAAATAAGGTTTACGCTATGGTATACATCGTTAAATACATAGAATCTCTCATGAAAATCAAATCAAACCAAAGGGAATGGTGGATCCTTGATTGAAGATGGCTCAGTGTGATCCTCCACGTCGGAACAAAGAGAGAAACCCGCCGGAACAGTGTCGCCGATCAGAAAATCACCCCAAAACCCTAAGTTGTCTCCCTTTCGCCTTGTTCTCCTTCGTTGCTTGACCAACTCCGATGATTTCAGTCCCAAAACGTTCATGGCTAAGTTGGGAAGGTGCTCCCCAAATTTTGTCCAATTCCGAGTCTAGAATAGAAAGTTACAGGCAAAATACCGAGCGCCTGTCAAGCTGTACGCGTTACGATACACGGCCGTGCATGGATGCACGGCTATGCCCGTGTACGGCTCGGTTAAGTAAATTCTGATGACTTATGATGCACAGCCGTGCATGGATGCACACCCATGGCCGTGCACTCTGTAGAGGACTCCGATTGAGTTGAAAATTGGCGTATAGCTCCATCTCATCATGGGAAATCGTCACATACCTTCAGATTCTCCAAATTCTATCGATTTTGAGGCCAAATACCTGCATTTCATTAAAACAGAGGAAAAGTGAAGGTTCTGAAGAATATGAAGCATTTGAGTAAATAAATGAGATGAAACATGCATTATGCTCTAAAATAAGAATGAAATTGAGTCACGAAATATCATATTTTTACATGTCATCAAAATACATCGGACTTAAGGTTTTGCTTGTCCTCAAGCAATTGAATTGTCTAGAATACAATGATGACATGGAATAAGGAATCTCAAAGTAGCTTAAGTAGGTCTAATGAGGTTAATGGTTAAACACAACAATTCTTCAAGTTATAATGCAGTATGGAAAGCAAATTAAACCAATTATCATGAATACAATCTATAGAACATGTAAAGTTACATAACCAAAAACCTCTACAATGCATCTCACGCACATGATATGATTGATCAAGCTTTTAGAAGGCATAACACTGTGCACTAAGTCATGGGAGAATAACATCAGTACCACATAGTCCCTATGTGGTGCCTATTTTTTTTTTAACAATAGTGCCAAGTGCCAAGCTGTGCTTCGGGACCACTTCGGTACCACTGTCATTATTGAAAACTATGGGGTAGTGCCAAGTATGATGAACAAGGAACTTAGGTACCACTAACCCTTTTGCTATTGAGATGCTATAAATAGTACCAAGTGGAAGTACAAAGTGCAATGTACAAGAACACTTCGGTACCACTATTATTATTTCTAACCCCCATGACAAAGTGCACAAATAAAGTAGAGATAGAAACTAGATACAATCGCTTTCTACACATAAGAGCATATCAAGGCTAAGGTGGAGTAACAAGCATACTCTTCAAGATTCTACCAATAATGAATCGGGTTAATTACATCAATCAACTACAGTAAACCAAAGAATTATATGTGCAAACCATAACCATTATAGACCATTGGCTGATAAAAGTCAAGATTCCTATCCCAAGCAATCAAGTAGGCATAGAACAATGCAATACTAAAGGATAAAGAAAATATCATGAATGAAAAGAGTGGGGTTGGGTAAGACACTATAGATGTTGGTACGATTAAGAAAACTAAAACATGCAACTAAGAATGTAATAAACTAAAGGCAGATAGATGCAAACTAATAACTAAAATAAACTACTGGAAAAACAGAAAGCTGACCAAGTGACGGGTGAAACCAAAGAAGCTCATCCCCAACGTCGACGGAGTCTCGCTTGAAGCGCATGCATAGACTCTAAAATAGAGGACTGTGTTCGTCCTTGGCGCTCCACTTCTGTCTCAAGTTGTTGGATCCGGTAATTGCCTTCAGAGACAGACAGATGAGTCTCTTCCTGTGCGTCCCGGATAAAGCGGACATAGGCCTCAATGCGGTCGAGCTGGGTAGAAGGGCGTTGCTGAGCAGGTTGTGGTGGTTCAGTGGCAAGAGGTACATCCACATCTTCAACTGCTTCGACTTTTCAGTTCCGCCGCTCACGAATAGTGGTGCGTGCAGGGTTTGGCAGTGGCAACTTCACATCGCTCCCGGGGAAGATCAAGCTGTAAAGTTCACCTTCCTTCACTATCATCCGCATCGAAACGCAGGAATCGAGATCAAGTCGGCAGTTGCCCCGGGCTTGCTCCATTTGGTAGGGATGAATCCCTACTGCTCGAGCGATAGGGGTGAGAAGTCCCCCGAGAGCTATTGCACCTTTCGATGCCCTTGATACTTTCTGGAGTTGTTGGGCAAAGTGGAAAGCAGTGTTGAGGTGGACCCCATACAGCATAGCCCAAAGAAACTGAAGCTCAGATGCTCAGACAAGGCCGTTGGACTCCCCTCGACCAAAGATAGTATGTGCTAGGACACGGTGCGCATATTTCAAAATAGGGTTTCTGAGGCAGGTGGCCCTAGCTGTCCTGATGTTAAAGGGTCTAAGGTCGGTTAGTTCAGCCTAGAAATCGCTATCATTGAATGCTGTAGGTGTGAGCCTTGTCCCTTCTGTAGGAAAATCATATATAGAGTTCAGCTCTGTCAGTGTCAGCACATACTCAGTGTTGTTGAGTCTGAAGGATAGACTGCCGTCGTCGTCGTCAGTGTGGATGCTAGCATGGAACTCCATGGAAGATAAGAATTCCAGTACAATGGGGATGTAGGTGGGGTAGCACATGGTGAAGAACTGGTCCCAGCCCATTCGTTGAAACATCCATTGTACATCTTCGTAGAAACCCAATGTTTGCAGCGTGCCATCATCTAGAAATCTTGTGGTGATCACTAGGCGGCGTGCGAGGGTAGTAAGCTTGGCAAGTTGCTCTGGATCATGGCAGATGATACCGTATGGTGTAGGCGGCAAGGCAGGTGGCGGATGGGGTTCGCCGGCGGCGTGAGAAGAGGACGCCCCATGCTTGGAGATGGGTTGCTTGCGTCTGGACATCTGAGAGGTGCGGGGAGGGGACGGGAAGGTAGCTGGTGCCGAGTAGGAAGCTTTGGAGGCGTCGGCGATGAGGAAAGAAGGTCGGCGGCAGCGGAATCGCGGGCGGCGACCGAAGTTAGGGTTGCGGCGGACGGCGTCGTGAGGCACGGATCGGTGCCGGAAATATGGGGGAAACGGTCTCCAGAAGGTGGGGAAGAGGATGGTGGGTCGCCGGCGGTCGATCGGGCTCCGGAGGTGGCGGATCGGGAAGGCAGCGGCGGCGGCTAGGGTTTCGTGCACGGGTGTGCACGAGGCTGTGTACTCTCCCCTTTTTATCATTTATCGTGCACGGCCATGTATGGATACATGGCCCAGCCTGTGCAGCTCTCGGTTAGATCGATCCAACAAAGTTCACTTACGATGCACGGCCGTGCATGGATGCACGGGTGCGCCCGTGCACGTTTCGGTAAAAATCCAGAAAAGCGCTCACGGCCGTGTGTCTCTTCAGGCCCCTGCCCGTGCATCTCTCGGTCTCGCGCTGGGATGAGTTAACCGAGCCGTGCACGGCCGTGCATGGATGCACAGGTGCGACCGTGCATGGCTCGGTGATACCTAAAAAATCCAAAAAAAATTCTATCAGCATGGTACAGCCTAGAGAGCATGAATATGAAAGAAAAACTGAGTTCTTCCTGACCACCATATATCAAGAACATATCTTTGGTCCTCCGCAGATATTTTAAAATGTTCTTGACCGCAATCCAGTGTGCCTGACCTGGATTACTTTGGAATCGACTGGTCACGCTTAACCCGTAAGCGACGTCTGGGCGAGTGCACAACATCGCATACATAATGGACCCAATAGCCGAAGCATAAGGCGTATTGTCCATTTCATCTTTCTCAGTCTGTGTTTGTGGACACTGACCCTTCGAAAGATTCAGACCATGTCTGACTGGAAGATACCCTCTTTTAGAATTCTCTAAATGGAATCTCTCCAGGACTTTATCGATGTAAGTACTCTGGCACAGCCCGAGAAGCCTCTTAGATCTATCCCTGTAGATCTTCACACCTAACACATAGGCTGCTTCTCCTAGATCTTTCATCTGGAAACATTTCCTTAGCCATGCCTTAACCGCATGCATTTCAGGAATATCGTTTCCAATGATTAAGATATCATCGACGTAGAGGACTAGGAAAGTAATCACGCTCCCACTAAACCTCTTATATACACACGGGTCATCCTCGTTCTTGATGAAGCCAAACTCAGAGATTGATTCATCAAAACGAATATTCCAGCTTCTAGATGCTTGTTTAAGTCCATAAATGGACTTCTTTAACTTGCATATTTTATGACGATCTGCTGGATTAGTGAAACCTTCAGGTTGTGTCATGTACACATCCTCATCCAGTTTTCCATTAAGGAAAGCGGTCTTCACATCCATCTGCCAGATCTCATAATCGTAATATGCTGCTATCGCGAAAAGAATCCGAATAGACTTGAACATGGCTACAGGAGAGAAAGTTTCATCATAATCTATCCCGTAGATTTGTTTGAAACCTTTCGCAACTAGCCTGCCTTTATAGGTAACCACGTTACCATCCATGTCAATCTTCTTCTTGAAGATCCATTTACAGCCTATAGGGATTACTCCCGGAGGTGGATCAACCAAATCCCAGACTTAGTTATCTGACATGGAGTCCATCTCGGCTCGCATAGCTTCAAGCCATCTAGCTGACTCCGGTCCACTGACCGCATCCGCATAAGTAAGGGGTTCATCATTATCAATGATGTAGACTCCGTCATAGCGCTCAGGCTGTCGACGAATCCTTCCCGATCTACGCGGTTCCCGTGATATCTGAGCCTCAGGTTGTTCAATAACCTGATCCACTGGCTCTGGCTCATCCAACTGTGCTTGACTGCTCTGTCCTTCCTCTGGATTCTCATCCAGCTTTATTTCTCTCCCACTGGCTTCTTGCAGAAGAAACTCCTTCTCAAGAAATATTGCCGTCCGAGCAACAAATACTTTGTTCTCTTTGGGATCGTAGAAATAATAACCCTTAGTTTCCTTAGGGTAACCGACAAAGATGCATTTCTCAGATCTGCTCTCCAGTTTCCCAGAGGCGAGCTTTTTGACATAAGCCTCGCAACCCCAGATCCTGATAAATGTCAAGCTAGGCTGTTTCCCATACCACAACTCATATGGCGTCTTTGAAACTGCCTTGGATGGCACTCGGTTTAGTACCTTTGCAGCTGTTTCCAGTGCAAATCCCCAAAAGGAGTAAGGTAGAGTAGCCTGACTCATCATAGAACGAACCATATCAAGTAACGTTCTATTTCTCCTCTCGGACACACCATTCCATTGCGGTGTTCCTGGCGGAGTGAGCTGTGAGATAATCCCACACTCTTTTAGATAGTCAGTAAACGCATGACTCAAGTATTCTCCACCTCGATCAGAACGAAGTGCCTTGATATTTCGGCCTAGCTGATTTTGTACTTCATTCTTGAACTCTTTGAACTTGTCAAAAGATTCACTCTTATGTCTCATAAGATAGACATAACCATATCTACTGAAATCATCAGTAAAGGTAATGAAGTACTGATAGCCACCTCTGGCATATTTACTAAATGGCCCACACACATCACTGTGTATAAGGTCAAGTAAACCTGAAGCCCTTTGACCTTTGTTAGGAAAAGGAGACTTCGTCATTTTACCCAATAAACAAGCTTTGCATGTATCAATCTCCTCATAGGAGAATGATCCCAGCAGTCCATGATCATGCAACCGCTTAATGCGCTTCTTGTTAATATGGCCTAAACGACTATGCCATAACAAGGTGCTGTCATCAGCATACTTGGCTTTCTTATTATCAATATTTTGTATAGAATATTCCATGTCCAACATGAATAACCCATTGTTAATTGAACCAGTAGCATAAACAATATTATCAAGAGTAAGATAACACTTTGAAATCTTGCATTCAAAGGAAAACCCTTTCCTGACAAGAGCAGGAATAGAGATAATATTTTTGGTAATACTGGGTACAAAATAACAATTGTTTAATTCTAATACAATGCCAGATGGTAATGAGATGTAATAATCCCCTACAGCAACAGCAGCAACCCGTGCCCCGTTTCCAACTCGTAGGTCCACCTCATGCTGTCCCACCTGTCTTCTTCTCTTGAGTTCCTGTACATTTGAACAAATGTGAACTCCACATGCAGTGTCCAACACCCATGAAATAGAAGAAGATGAAACCATGACTTCCGTCACGTATATACCTGAGCCAGAAGGGATGCTTCCCCTCTTATCTCCTTGGAGCGCTTTACAGTCCTTTTTCCAGTGACCCAGCTGGCCACAGTGGAAACACCTGTTGTCCTTTGACCGCTTAACCTTCTGTTTCAGAGCCTTGCTGTAACTCTTGACAGGGGCTTTGCCCTTCTTCCCCTTCTTCTTGTTCCTGGAAGGAACCATTAAGACAGAGGTTGAAGGCTTTCCCTTCAGAGTCTCCTCAGTAGTCAAGAGCATATTCAGCAGCTCTGCCGGAGTACAATCGATTTTGTTCATATTAAAGTTAATAATGAACGCATCGAAAGAGGGCGGGAGAGACTGCAGAATAATGTCTACAGCAAGCTCCTGGTTGATGGTATGCCCCAGTTTCTCCAGAGCCTCCTTGTGCCCAATCATCTTGAGCACGTGAGCTCCCACTGGGCTCCCTTCAGCCAGTTTGCTCTGAAAGAAAAGCTTGGTCAGATTATAGCGTTCAGTCCTCGCCTGTGCAGCATACAGCATCTTGAGGTTCGCTATAATCTCTATAGCCGACATATCCTCATGCTGACGCTGCAGTGGTGGCGTCATAGACGCTAGCATCAGGCAAGCGACATCAATGCTATCATTGACATGCTTTTCATAGGCATCACGAACCGCCCTTGCGGCGTTCGCAGCGGGTTGAGGCGGCACAGCCGTCTCGAGGACATACAGTTTCCTCTCTGCCTTAAGAACGATCTTAAGGTGTCCGAACCAGTCTGAGAAGTTTGGCCCAGCAAACTTCTCCCTTTCCAGTAGGGATCGCACATTGAAGCTCATGGTGTTCGTTGCTGCAGGAATCTACAACAATGCAAGAACAGCAAGGTCAGTATCAATGTTTAGAATCAATCCAGGACTTAAGAAAGATTCTTTTTCTCACTATTTTATCTGACTGAAAAATCCAGTAAAACAGTCCGAAAGAGTAATACTCTTTTAGTGAGATGGGATCCAGATTTCATACTTGGTCTCCGCGTCCCGCTCAGGCGAGATAAGATGCACAGAGAGTACGAGTACTAATTTCTGGTAGGCAGTCCCTGCCAATCGCCAACCCGTGCGATTCCCCTTCATCTGGGCAATCCAGCAGACTGTGCCAACTGAGTTGGTACAACACAGTCTCTGATCCCACAGATGGCTGCCTCCATGTGCTACCATATGCGCCACATATGTAGCCTACATGGTCAAGCTGACCTGACCTACTCCCTGGACCACCACGTGCTATGCTGAGCAACGAGAAGCGATAAATCCCTTCTCTGTAACACGCAGGTGAAATCCCGCACCGTCTGAAGATAGATGGACGTGCCCACTGAGTGGGTACAACACGGCTCCAACGATAGTCAGAACAGTGAGGTTTCGCGTCAGAAGGCATTACGTGCTTGATATGTTAGTGTTGGATTTTAACGGTCTTTTATCTTCTTACTATCAGGCAAATTCTATGGCTATAGCAGAAGATAAATAACTCATGCAATTCTACTTATTTAGCAAATAAAAGAAAGCATGGATCTTATGTGGTAAAAGCCCATAGAGCCTAAGTAAGACCTTAAATCAACCTAAGTCTTCACTTGCTCTTCTTGGGTCTTTTGCATCTCATCTGGCCCAGACCAGGGCCCAAGCGCACTCTGCAGCTCAGGTGCGCCCACCAGATGAATGCGCCTCTGCAATGTGTGCTTTTGAGCTCTTGTCTAATCAAAATACATTTTGATCTATCTAGACAAGCTTGACTCGCAGGTCAATTATACAATAAATTAATTAAAAATGTGATTCGCAGATCACAAAACAAATTAATTTACAAGTTTAATTCCAGGCTCGCAGGCCCCAGCACAGCACACATTAAATTGGGCATCCCACATAAGATAAAATAAACAAGCATATGGCATCAATCAATCATCATGTGATCCCTTACAAAGAAAATAAAATTTTGAAAACCCCATAGGCATCAATTTTAATTTCCTTATGTGCCCTACAACCTTACAACGGTCCATTGATAGGGATCCACTCAACAATCTAGTTAGATCCATGCCCTTGCATGCACCAAGTCCTAACTGACTCGAGTTGACCTAATGGTCAACCATGCATGCGCCAAGGGCTGAACAACCAACATGAGTTCTGGCAAGCGGGTGTGACCCCGGGCCTAACTCATGTGTGTTCACTGGTTGTCTCAACCAGACCTCGCTACACGCCTATGATGCAATCGACCTATAGCCACCTTGTGTTTGCGCACAGGTGCCATCTGGTCGATCCATCTAGGCTGTCAGATGGTCTGATCAGACTATTGGATCTAACCTAGAGGGTGACTTCAACCCCATCAACCCGTCTAAGGGTTTATAGTAAGCGCATATAGATCTAATTGTTTGCGCGCAAGTAAACAAGTTTTATAAGAAAAACAACAACAGCCAACATGCGCCATCATCCACAACATATGCGCAAAGGAGTAAAACATACATCATGTATATTCACTACTAAACATGTAGATGCGCAAGATTAGATCTACTTATCAAACAAGGATCACAAAGCAGCAATCAAAGGAACATACATAGAACCCCTCTGATACCAATTGTGAGAACCCCTTTCAAGAGGGGGGCGCAAACCTTAATAGGCGCATGTAAAACCTTTTCTTGCGGAATCTAGGTTTTCTATGATCGCATGTATGTTTCAATGATCAACTTGCAAAGATTGGATAAGATCCATACCATGGCCATCGCTTGGATGGTGCGTTGGAAGAAGAGAGCAACTTTGATCTCCTCCAAAAGTTCACACGCAAGATGAAGATCGCTTACTTCCTTGGCGTCCCTTGTGCTAGCAAGGCACCCAAGCTTCCTTGTCGAATGGAAGGGGATGATGAAGTCTATCTTGGCTGATCCTTCTTCTCGTCAACTTACACCACGCAAGAGTGTGTGTTTCGTCAAGAGCGAAAGGGAGACGAGCGTTAGAGAAGTCTTGTGATCGAACGTTGAGACGTTCATCACATTGGAAAAACCGAAAATGCCAAAATTAGCAAGACTTCAATACATGCGTTATGCGTTCACATGAAGTGAACCAACCGCATATCTCTTCTCTCATATGAACCAAGCGCTCACATATGAGCCGGTTCAATTTAGTTGGTCCAACGACCAAACCAAATCAGCCCAAGAATTGGTCCAGATCAAATTAAACCCTAAGGTTCAAGATCTGACCGTTCATCTTTTGATGCTACTGATCTTACCGATCTAGCATCAACTCTCTCGATCGAAGCTTACCGATCTTGAGCCCTAACCAATCAAACATGATCAGACCAGATCTCACTTACAATCAGAGATTAAATCCCTTTAAACTGAACCGAAACAATTCAGTCCACACGATCTGACTTAAGTAAACCATATCATCAAATTGTGCGACCCTGAGGGTTTCCTTTAAATGTCGGTAACGATAACTCACGTTATCACGATCAGTGAGGGGTATCTAGCAACACATCACTGTCTCCCGATATAAAGGAAAGAGTCTTCCAAGACCACACCCAAACCACGGCACAAGTGTGAATCCACTTCACTAGGCATGCATGTGTCCTTTGCCACTGGATGTTCTTATTGGACAAGCGTGTCAAGCCTGTAACTCCAATATGATGAGCATGATTAGACCAGATGAACATAGTCACCTGGGTATGGCCATACACTTTCTCAATCATCTCATTTAAGGGGGGCCCCTTCAGAACATCACACTCCTTAAACAAGGAGACGGCAATCCTTTATCTATCACTAGTGCCCTAACCTGACTCAAGATCATTATCCAAGATAGTCTATAATCATTATATTTCAAATGATATTAAACCACCTCAAAACAATGACAATCATCATTTAGAAACACAAGTGATCTCAAGTCAGAGGACATGTGCCACTTGTAGCAAAAGGATTATTCACATTGTGACAAGCAATTGAATATCCTAATAGGGTCTGTCCAGTACATCCAATGTACCTATGAGTCTACATCTTATTCCATGCTCGAAGTATCCTATAAGATTAGAACACACATTAGTCTCAATCATATCAAGGCTGTCTCATGTTCACCAAGATATCTCGACTAAGGACTTAACTGCATGTCAGCCTAGCTGAACAGCTTTGAGACATTATTCAGAAGTACACTTATTGCAGCAGACAATGTAACAACCTGAATAACAACCATTGCCTTTATAAACAAAAGAGTTTATATACATGATACTCATAGAATCCCAAGGCCTCAAACATTAGCCTTAAGGGCATCCCCAGACCATCTTGTTCTCAATTTCCATGGAAAGAGTTTCAAACGCGAGTTAAACAGAAGGACATGATCCCCTACTTGGAAGTTCTTTGTAATGATATGTTTATCGTGTCATCTCTTCGTCCGTTCTTTGTAGATCCTCGCATTGTGATATGCAGACAGACGGACTTCATCTAGTTCATTGAGTTGGAGCTTTCTGTTATCACCAGCACTTTGAAGGTCATAGTTTAGCTTTCTGATTGCCCAATAAGCTCTGTGCTCGACTTCAACTTGGAGATGGCAGGATTTGCCATACACTAGCTTATAGGGAGACATCCCTAGTGGGGTCTTGAAAGTTGTTCTATAAGCCCAGAGTGCGTCGTCTAGCTTCAATGACCAATCAGTTCGCGAGAAGTTAACCGTCTTTTGTAAGATAGTCTTTATCTCCCTGTTGGATATTTCCACTTGTCCGCTAGTCTGTAAGATAGTCTTTATCTCCCCGGCAACGGCGCCAAAAACTTGATAGGGCCTAGACGGCTGCTACCGCAAGTGCACGGTCTATCGCATAATAAAAAGATCGAACCCACAGGGACTAGGGTCAAGTACTAACAAATCAGTCAATCGAAAGCTAGGTTAATGATTAATGGGAAAATGGCTAATGTCCTAGAGCAAGTAGTTAAACTAAGGCAGATTAAGAACAAGCAGCGCAGAGAGCAAAGCAAACGGGGTTTTGAGATTATGAGAGAGATTCGGGGTTTTAGGTTTCACCACACTGAAGCATGCATAAATATTAGGGCTTGACAATTTAAATAAAGTTTTATCTAAGTTCTCAAGGTAACCTTTCCTAGGGTACAGACGCGCTCCCTCTCAGGACACGGTCCGGTATCCGTCTTAACCCAAGTCTCCTACTCTCGTGGCTTACTAGGGTTAAGGCGGATCCAATGGGATCTGTGAAAGATTAGGGTTCCTCGAGTGATTTCGAGTGCTCTCGCAATACGAAATCACCAGTCCAGTCTAGGGGTTCCGATGGTCAAGGTTCACCTCTCAGTCCTTCCCTCGACATCTAAAGCATGCATACATATGGTCAGTATGTAAACAAGAATTAAAACATCCTAAACATGGATAAGAACAAAGATAAATAGAGGAATATATAGATCAAGTCATATTATCAAGCATTCTTACAGTGGGCTATGCCCAAACCCCGAAAATAAGGTTTACGCTATGGTATACATCGTTAAATACATAGAATCTCTCATGAAAATCGAATCAAACCAAAGGGAATGGTGGATCCCTGATTGAAGACGGCTCAGCGTGATCTTCCATGTCGGAACGAAGAGAGAAACCCGCTGGAACAGTGTCGCCAATCAGAAAATCGCCCCAAAACCCTAAGTTGTCACCCTTTCGCCTCGTTCTCCTTCGTTGCTTGACCAACTCCAATGATTTCAGTCCCAAAACGTTCGTGGCTAAGTTGGGAAGGTGCTCCCCAAATTTCGTCCAATTCCGAGTCTAGAATAGAAAGTTACAGGCAAAATACCGAGCGCCTGTCAAGCTGTACACGTTACGATACACGGCCGTGCATGGATGCATAGCCATGCCCGTGTACGGTTTGGTTAAGTAAATTCTGATGACTTATGATGCACGGCCGTGCATGGATGCACACCCATGGCCGTGCACTCTGTAGAGGACTCCGATTGAGCTGAAAATTGGCGTATAGCTCCATCTCATCATGGGAAATCGTCACATACCTTCAGATTCTCCAAATTCCATCGATTTTGAGGCCAAATACCTGCATTTCATTAAAATAGAGAAAAAGTGAAGGTTCTAAAGAATATGAAGCATTTGAGTAAATAAATGAGATGAAACATGCATTATGCTCTAAAATAAGAATGAAATTGAGTTACAAAATATCATATTTTTACATGTCATCACTAGATCACACCGAACCTCACCTCCTCGGTGTGGATTTCAGCTTCCTCAGCTAGTTCTTGCGCCACGATGGCCATAATCTTCTGTCTTGTGGGACAATCCTTCATCCAGTGAGGACCGCCGCACAAGAAACAACCTTGTGGCTTTGACTCTACATGTGTCCTTCACGCAGGATGATGTGGCTCTTGTCGTCTCGGTAAACCTCTGTCTTACCGGGGAAAGGGTCTACTCCTCTCTGGAACTCTAGCCCTCAGTGGGGAGTCGCACTTCGGTGGTGACCTGGATTTCCTTGGTGGTACTGATCTGGAGTTGTGATTATCTACCAAGGACTCAGCCACTGCCGCAGCCGCCCTCCAATCTGGTGGTGAGCATCGCCGGACCTCCGTCTCTGCCCATGGTTGAAGGTTCCGGAAGAAGAAATACCTCTTGTCTGCCTCCGCCATGTTTGATAGCTCCAACATCAACGGGGAGAACACCCTAACGTACTCCTGGATCGACACAGTGTACCTCAGCCGATCCACTTTACCACGCGCCTGATCCGCTGAGCATCTTCTAAATATGCACTATACGATCGCCCTAGTTCACCATCTCATCAGGTTTAGCCATCACCTTGGCTTTACCTTTATTCTGGTTGGGCCACACGTCCTCTGATGATCCTTTGGCTGTGTGTGTTATCTTTTGGGCCTTTCGACCGATCTTCACCTTTGGTGGTGAAGCAGCCGTGTTGCTTCCTCCAAGATCTGTGGGTTATGGTCCCACAGTCTGGCTCTGATACCAATTGTCACGCCCTGGCCTAAGGTAGTCCGATGGACCTTTAGACCGACGTGAAACCCTAGGATTTCCGGGCGTGATTTCACCCCAATTTGGAAACCCTAATTCCACTGGTGCAAAATCACCCTCAAATCGAAAAAGAGTTGGAAAACCTAACCCTAATTCGAAAAATCGAAACCCTAAATTGGATTGCCTCAATTTTGACAAGTCAACCTAATTTTGACCAATCAATGATTTTCGCTGTGTCGCCATTCACCTGATTATGCCCTTGCTGATGTCACGCTGATATCAGCCGCTGATAGGTATCCGCAAGTGCACGGATTTATCGAAGTAATAAAAGATTATCGATTCCACGAGGACTACGTAGTTAAGTACTGACTTCTTGACTTGTTCGAATTTAGGCAGAATATTTCGGTGGGCTTTCAAAACTTCTACGCACGGACAAACTTGAAAGCAGCTTTTAAGTGGTTCAGTTTCTAAAGGATCGGGATTTCATGAGTTCGCCACACTGACAGTTATGCGTCGGTAAAAAGATAACTAAATCAAAGATTTATCTATTATGAAAGGAACTCTTTCTAAGGTACACATTACCTCCTCTCGGAGCGTAATAAGGTATTTAATTAGATTAACTCCCTACTCTCGTGACAGTCAAACTAATTAAACCCATTAAGTTCTATGAAAAGTTGGCTAAATCCTTCAAGTAAATCCGAACTACTTTCGTGATCAGATTTACAGGTTCAATTGAAATAGGTTAGACGTTGCGATTCACCTCTCGATCCATCTCGCAATGTCTAGGATGTAAACTTACTTGGCCAAGGTAAATTACGAGATATATGCAATTTCAACTAAATCACGATGATAAACTCTTATGAAAATAGTAAGAACATAGATCAATGCATAAAAGTCAGTGGGCTATGCCCAATCATCCCGAAATAGGTATCTACTCACTCATGATATTAAGGAAATACATTAAGTTTATGATGAACAAGTGAAAACTCATGAAAATCCGCAAGAAATCGCTAAAAGAACTATAGAACCGCCTTCTCCTCGATTTGGAGATGAGGAATAGACGATCAATCATTGCTTTCAAGCGGAATCTCGCCGGAATATGCTTCGAAATTTAGTTGTCACATCTATCACCGCTGCCACTTGTCTTCGTCTAGAAAAGCCCCCCCTAAATCCTTGAAAAATCCCTTCTTTTATAGTTGGACCAGTTTAGGACTCATCAAGGAACGGTTCTGCGAAGTTTGGTTCAAATCCTGTTTGAATCGGGAGAGAAACGCGTGAAAAACTCGTCAGGCGGAAGTTTTTACGGTCCGTGATGCGTTTACGGCTGAGACCGTAAATATTTATGTGTATAATGCTTTCGGTCACAGAAAGTTTCACAGACCGTGATGGATTCACGGCCTTACCCATGAAAGTTTCTGTTCATTCTGACACTTAGCCGATTTTCAACTTCCGTTCGTCGTCGCGTTCACGACCGAATCCATATTTATGGCCAAGGCCGTGAATGTCTCGTTCTTCACGTTTTTTTTCTCCAAATTTGACGTGCGAGCTCATGATCTCCTCGGGAATCGTACTTTGGCTTCAAAATTCTCGAAATCTTTCATTTTCGCGTTGTTTTACCTACATTTTCAATAAATCCAAGAAAAGTGAAGATTCCATGGAAAGTAAGGTAAAAATATCAAAAGTAACACAAAATCATGCAAATAAGCCCAAAATATGATCTAAAACATAGGCAAAAACATAGTATAAATGCAATGCATCAAAAACCCTAGACTTAGAATTTTGCTTGTCCTCAAGCAATACTGTGATATGTATGCAGAATGTAAAGATAAGGATTTATCAACTGTTTTTGCCCCTAATAACATCCTTAGTCGACAATTTAAGCAATCAACTTTTCAAACTCAAGTAATTCAAGAAAAATCATAATAAAGATAAATTCTCAAGAGGTTACAATCCAAGAACGATAAAATTCATAATTCATGTCATAGTATTCATTCTTCATACACTAAATATTAGATACTTACAACTTAATAAATCCATCTTACTTAATAGACAAAAATTTATTTCAAGAATCTTGGTGATGTTAAAGATAAGAGATTTTTAAAGCAATTTGGTCTTTAAACTGTTATATGCTCTTTACTGTTAGCATCATAGCATTGTTTAAAGTATACCACAGAGCAGTATAATTTAACTCATAGTCTCAATTATGAAAGTCAGCGGAGTTATCCACATAACCTACAGCTTTCTCTTTTTCTCCATTTTTTTTATTAATTTCTGAATAAAGCCGGTCAGTGGCATGGTATTTAAATCGTTATTGATCTTTCTGCAAGAGGGTTAAATATTTGCTTTAAAAATTCTCCCTCTATTACTTGATCACAACAGATTTAAAGTACACCAAACGATGGTATAATATAACTCATGACTTAAGATTTCTTAACTAGAGGAGTTGGAGCAAATCTCAATTTAAAGAGATATCACCAAATTCCTATTCATAAAAATTTCCATCAAGCAAAAATAGATAAATTAAACTTCAAGTAATAAGATACTATGCATGTGTCATATGAACTCATAACAATTCACATATGCATTTTATCAATACCAGAATTGAATTTACTCAATAATTTAAGTCCACATGAAATTTCAAAATTTTTCTAAGTCATCAAATCAATCACTCAAAATGTTTCCTAAGTTTAAAATTAAGGACAAAACAAATTTGATTATCCTTAACAATCATAAACATTCAAAATACATACCAATAAAGCTTTGAAGAAAAAGCAATATATGTAGGACACCCTAGACTTAAATTGTTGCATATGCATAGACATTAAAATCAATGAATGATAGATTTCAGAAAAATTTTTGCAAGAGTCCCCTTTGTATTTGTTGGCGAAACCCTGTACAGTTATATCAAAAGTGCGAAATACAGTCCAGAAAAATTCGAGAAATTTACCAAATTGAAGATATTCAAATTTTACAAGGTAGTCAACTTTCATATATCAAATACCGTCTAGTCTTATCATTCAAAACACAGTTTACCATACTCACAAAAGATTTATATCAAGATCTATAATTCTTGAGCAATCCACGGCATCATCCATGATTCTCATGTTCATCACCTCTATTTTTCATAAAAACTCTTCAAAATTCCCTACAATCAAGCAGCTTATAATTAAAATCTTCTACTATAAAATATTCCAAAGCGAGACTAGATCGAGATAAACAAAAGAATAAGCAAAGGAAGATCAGAACTATGGGTTGCCTCCCAAAAAGTGCTTGTTTAAGGTTTTTAGCTCGACCAAGGCGATGTTCAGGACTCTTCTGGAGGATATGAGGCGCAGTGAATAATTGACAATTGTTGTTCCTCACGCCTCTCCTGATCATTATACAGATTTAACTTTAAAGCTCGAGGTAATGCCCATATTTTGACTTCTTTCAACTCGTCCCTTTTATGTTTTTCCCAATTTTCTGAGAGACGTCCATCCACTTCAAAAATATTTGCTTCATCAAATTTATTCTCCTTTACTTCGAGCAATTGATCGGGACCTGCAAAATTAATCCTTTTAGCTTCTGGTGAAAAATCGAAGATCAACTTACTGCCATTCAAATTCAATATAAGCTTCTCATGCAACATGTCAATTATAGCTCCTGTGCTTGCTAAGAATGGTCTTCCTAAAATGACAGGGAACTTAGCGTTTTCCTTCATGTTAACAACCATAAAGTCAGTAACGATAGAAAATTTATCAATTTTAACTGTTACATTCTCTTGGATACCAATTGGTTGCTGATTAAAACCATTAGCAAATTGAATATAAGTCTCAGTAGGTTTAAGTTCTCTACTACCTACTTCCTCAATCAAGTATGCAGGTATCAAGCTGATACTAGCTCCTATGTCGCACAAAGCATTTTCAACAGTAAACTTACCAACTTGGCATGAAATTGAAATATCTCCAGGGTCCCTTACCTTTGTTATTTCAGTGTTCTTACTCACCTGGTTTTCCTTTACATCGAACTTACTACCTTCAGGTTTTCTCTGGTCTGTTTTTCTTAACCTCTGGGAAAAGGAATTGGAGGAACATATGCAGGCGGACCTACATATTTCTCTTCTTCCCGTTCTCCTCCCAAATTTCTTGATCGAAAGCAATGCTTGCAGATAGATCAATAGGTTCTTCATTGGGCTCTCTAGGTGTCTCATCGTATTCAGCGCTTATTACAGTGACCGCGTTGATGTGCTCCCTGGGGTTCATCTCAGGCTGTCCCTGTAGTCTTCCTGTAGGTCTGCTAGCTATACTAGCTTGCTGTGCAATTTGATTCTCCAACATCTTATTGTGGGTAGTCAGAGCTTCAACACAGGATGTCAGCTGCTTGATCTGGTCAATAAGGTCGTCATTTCTCTTTTGTTGTTTCATAACAACCTCTAGCATGGACTCAAAGTTCGACTTCGGGGGCTACCCGTATTGTCTTGGTTGAAAGCCCGGTGGTGCCCTGCTATTCTACTGAGAATATTGAGGAGGAACTTGCCCTTGATTATTCTTGTAAGACAGATTTGGGTGATTCCTCCATCCTGGGTTTTAAGTTGCAGAATATGGATCGTTCGTGGGTCTCTGATTGAAATTTCCTACAGCATTGGCTTGCTCCTGATTCAATTCCTCATGTGATGAGGCTATTATTTGGCATTCAGATGAATCGTGTCCTGTTACACCACACACCTCACAAGAAACTGCATTAATCGTACTCGATGAAAAAGATAAAGAATCAAACTTCTGAACCAAAGAGTCTACCTTAGCCGCAAGTGATGTCAAGGAATCATTGTGGTACTTACCAAACCTTGTGGAAGTAGTGTTCCGCTCACCTAACCAGTAGTTATGGTTCATGGTCATATCCTCAAGTAGAGGAGTTGCTTCTTCCAAGTTCTTGCTCATGATCATTCCTCCAGCTACAGCGTCCACCATCAGTCTGGTGCTGTAATCCAATCCATTGTAAAAGATATGGATTAAAACCCATTCTTGAAGTCCGTGGTGTGGGCACATGCGTTGGAGCTCTTTAAAACGTTCCCAAGCGTCATAAAGTGACTCTCCCTCTTGTTGTGCAAAAGATGTAATCCTGTTGCGCAGTTGAACAGTCTTGCTGGGTGGAAAATATTTGTTCAAGAATGCTCTAGATAGCTCTTCCCAAGTGGTGATTGATCCAGCCGGCATTGAATACAACCAAGCTCTAGCGCGGTCCCTGAGAGAGAACGGAAATAATCTTAGTCTTATCGTATCAGATGAAACTCTGTTTACTTTAACAGTATCGCAATATTCAAGAAAAACGGCTAAATGAAGATTTGGGTCCTGATTTGGGGAACCCCCAAACTGATTTTGCTGGATCATCATCATCAGCGCTGGCTTTAACTCAAAGTTGTTCGCCTCCACATTGGGTCGAACGATGCTTGAATTGAACCCTTGTATGTTTGGTGCCGTGAAGTCCCTCAAAGATTGATTGTTCGCATTCACCGTCATCTCTCCTTTTTCAGAGTTCTTTTTGCTCTCAAATTGCAATCTCCTCCGAAGGCGAAATGTACGCTCAATTTTCGGGTCTTCTAGAAGCAAACCACCTACACGAGAAATTCTGGGCATACAACGTGTAAGTTAACAATAAAAAGAAAATAATAATAAAAACTATTAGTAAGCAAAAGAAAAGAAAAATGCCTAATCTCCTAACTTATCAATTAGTCAATATTAACTATCCGTAGTCCCCGGCAACGACGCCAAAAACTTGATAGGTATCCGCAAGTACACAGATTTATCGAAGTAATAAAAGATTATTGATCCCACGAGGACTACGTAGTTAAGTACTGACTTCTTGACTTGTTTGAATTTAGGCAGAATATTTTAGTGGTCTTTCTAAACTTCTACGCACGGACAAACTTGAAAGCAGCTTTTAAGTGGTACAGTTTCTAAAGGATTGGGATTTCAAGGGTTCGCCACACTGACAGTTATGCATCGGTAAAAAGATAACTAAATCAAAGATTTATCTATCATGAAAGGAACTCTTCCTAAGGTACATATTACCTCCTCTCGGAGCGTAATAAGGTATTTAATTAGATTAACTCCCTACTCTCGTAATAGTCAAACTAATTAAACTCATTAAGTTCTATGAAAAGTTGGCTAAATCCTTCAAGTAAACCCGAATTACTATCGTGATCGGATTTACAGGTTCAATTGAAATAGGTCATACGTTGCAATTCACCTCTCGAACCATCTCACAACGTCTAGGACGTAAACTTACTTGGTCAGGGTAAATTACGAGATATTGCAATTTCAACTAAATCACGATGATAAACTCTTATGAAAATAGTAAGAACATAGATCAATGCATAAAAGTCAGTGAGCTATGCCCAATCATCCCGAAACAGGTATCTACTCACTCATGATATTAAGGAAATACATGAAGTTTATGATGAACAAGTGAAAACTCATGAAAATCCGCAAGAAATCGCTAAAAGAACTATAGAACCACCTTCTCCTCGATCTGGAGATGAGGAATAGTCGATCAATCGTTGCTTTCAAGCGGAATCTCGCCGGAATATGCTTCGAAATTGATTTGTCGCCTCTATCGCTGCCGCCGTTTGTCTTCATCCGGAAAAGCCCCCCTAAATCCTTGAAAAATCCCTTCTTTTATAGTTGGACCGGTTTAGGACTCATGAAGGAACGGTTCTGCGAACTTTGGTTCAAATCCGGTTTGAACCGGGTGAGAAACGCGTGAAAAACTCGTTGGGTGGAAGTTTTTACGGCCCGTAAATATTTCTGTGTATAATGCTTTTGGTCACAGAAAGTTTCACGAACCGTGATGGATTCACGGCCTTACCCGTGAAAGTTTCTGTTCATTCCGACACTTAGCCTATTTTCAACTTCTATTCGTCGTCGCGTTCACGGCCGAATCCATATTTACGGCCAAGGCCGTGAATGTCTCTTTCTTCACCGTTTTTGCCCTAAATTTGATGTGCGAGCTCATGATCTCCTCGGGAATCGTGCTTTGGCTTCAAAACTCTCAAAATCTTTCATTTTCGCGTTGTTTTACCTACATTTTTAATAAAACCAAGAAAAGTGAAGATTCCATGCAAAGTAAGGTAAAAACATCAAAAGTAACACAAAATCATGCAAATAAGCCCAAAATATGATCTAAAATATAGGCAAAAACATGGTGTAAATGCAACGCATCAGCCGCCCAAATTCTTCTCCGCACTGCTCGATTTCACGTCTGCTGACGTTGGGCTTGCGTCAACCACCAAATTCTGTCGAATCGATTCGAAATCGTCTCTGCTGACGTCGGCTTGAATCAACCGAAATCGATTTTAGTTTTCCCTCGTTGACTGCTCGTCTACTAACTTTGCCTCGAATCGAATGCTGGTCGCTCCCTTTTGTCCGCCTCGGCTTCGTCTTCTTCGGCGTTCAAATGCGCGTCTACGCTCATTCGCCGTTACACGTCTTTGCCGGAACAAAAGCGTGCCGGAAGGGGAGGATGTCGCCTGCACCCGCCCTCTGCCTTCTCATAGGCACCGACCCCGCAGCCGCCCGCTGCCGATCTTTGTCGTCGCCGCTACAGAAGAGGAATATGGAAACAGGGGAAAGGAGGAAGGTAAGGGAAGCTCTGGTTTTATTCCTCAGATAAGCTACACCACTCCTCTGTCTAGGGGTGTGCACGGTTCGGTTAACCGAACTGAACCCCTAAAAACCGAACCGAACCGGTAGAAACGGTACGGAGAATTGTTGAACCGTTCCCGAACCGATTCTACCGGTTACCCGGTTAATCGGTTTGGTTAACCACCGGTTTACGGTTAACCGGTTTTTTTATAAAAAAATAAAATTATAAATTATAAATTATAAAAAAATTATAAAATCATTCTTTGCTCCTCATATGATTACTTAAAAAAAATTTAGTTGTGAATCAGATATAACTAGCTTCAGTTTTTTGCTGCATACAAGGAAAAATTTAGAAACTTGCAACATCTAAAAGCCATATACCATTTACCAATTTAGTAAAAAATATAAAAAAATTAATTTTTTTATTAATACCGGTTCGGTTCGGTTCGGTTAACCGCGGTTCAGAAATTTTCTGAACCGTTCTCGAACCGTGAACCGTTACATCTATAAAAAAAAATTGACCGATCAAAAAACCGTCGGTTCGGTTAACCGCTAAATCGGTTCGGTTCGGTCGGTTAACCGCGGTTCAACGGTTCGGCGGTTTTTTTGCACACCCCTACCTCTGTCCTACCCGTCGTCAAGCCCCTGGCCGCCGACGTCCCTCTCCCCTCCCTCACTGATCGTCGCCGGCTACAAATCTCTTAATGACCGTCTTTTCCTGACGCTAGATCCCATGATCACGCCTCTAGATCGCTCCTCCTGAACTCGTTCTCAACTGGTGGTAGCTGATCTCTCGTTGGCGAAGATTGATTCCTTCCATCATCTCGCCGACTTTTTAAAGGAAAGGTCATCCGCTGCTTCATCCATGTCCGCCGCCCACGACCGCATCCGCCTCTCCTAAATCGGGTAGTCTATACCCCTTTTAGCCGCGATCCCTCTCGCAGCCCTCCCTTGTCGCCCGCCGATTCCCTCGCATCGCTACAATAGTGGACGCCATCGTCTGCGTCCGACGAAGGTGGCGAAGGAGATGCTCGTGTGGCTGAAACGAGCGCCAAACTCGTGGATTTGGGGTCAAAATCATTCGTTGAGTGCCGAAATCGGATTTCATTGCAGCGTGTGTTGCGCGGGCTTGATTTTGGGGTTGGATTTGGGCTTAGGCTGGGCCCAAAGTTCCAGGGCCTGACACCAAGCGTGTATACCCAAATCAATTTCCCCTGGCGCCGATGCTTGCACGCCGCCATGGCGCCACCTCCGAGAGCTAGACCTTGGGCGATGGGAGGGATGGAGGCTGCCTGGCGCCGCCTCCAAGAAGATGGGAGCTAGTTGCACTCTGGTCACTTGATCGAGGGAAGAGAGATTCTTTATTGGGAAGCATTCATTTTAGAGGGATTCATGGTGTTTTTTGACTAAATATGCTTAGCTTTGACCTCTGACTCTAAGATTTGACTTCGAGATTGTGTTAGATATTTTATAGTTGTAAACAAGAGGAAGCTTGGGGTATAATTATGGGTGGGGTGTGAAATAAATCACAGGTTGTAATTATGTTGCAATTCTCACCCGAGAATTTTACGACATTGCCGTAATTAATATTACACCCCCATAATTATGTTTGTGCGCCCAAAATACAGTTGTGCCTCTTGGTGTGGGTTGCGCCTCTTGGTGTAACTGCCTCAAGACAATTGTGCCTTTTGGTGTAACCGCCTTAATACAATTATGCCTTTTGGTGTAATCACCTTGGTAACCGCTTCCTGGATAGTTTTCTTAAAAAGGGAATACATGTGTTCTCTGTGAAACTCTCTCATGCGTTTTTTTCAGACTCTCTCCTGCCTTGTTGAATCCTGAAGGCTACTCCAAAATACTGAAAATTGCCTTTAGGACAGTGATTTCAATCACGCCTCAAGGCTCACAATTTTTTCTGCTTCCAACATACTTCTACAGGTTGAAGAAGTGCTTTCATCCAACAATTCTAAAGGCAATCTTCTTCCATGGAGGCAGATCTAAACCCAAATGTGAAAGTGCAATTTCAAGAGGAAACTTTCAAACTTGATCGTTTTGATGGGACGAACTACACTCGTTGGCAAGACAGGATGTCTTGGCTTCTCACTGCATTGAATCTCTACTATCTTCTGGATTCGGACTTGCCACCAATTCCAGAAGTTAGACCTACGGATTCAGATGCTGTGAAGACCAAATTGGCTACAGACAAGGCGAAAAGGGGGATTGACGAAATGCTTTGAAGAGGATACATCCTCAACTCTCTCACTAGTAGGCTGTATGATGTGTATCGCAACTACAAATCCCCTAAAGAGGTATAGGATGCGCTTGAATCCAAATACAAGCACATGAAGCAAGGTACGGATAGATTTTTGGCACTAAAATATTTCGAATTCAATTTTTCTGAAAACATGCCAATTATGGACCAAGTAAGAGAACTAGAGATCCTTGTTTCCCAAATGAGTGAATTGCAAATTAAAATTCCTGATGCAATTCAAGTGGGAGCAATATTGTCCAAACTCCCGGCTACTTGGAATGACTATAGAAGAAAGATTTTGCATTCTACTGAGAACTATTCAATTGAACAATTCATTACTCATTTACAAATTGAATGTGAGAACAGGACCAAAGATGAATTAATTTTGGGTTCAAGAGTGAACCAAATTTCTATTGCCCCAAATGTGGGGGTATCCTCTGATGGTCCTTGAAACAATCCTAATGTGAAGAAAAAGATCTTCAAGAGGCATGTGAACAATTACAATGTCAAAAAGAATCGTCCATACTTTAATTGTGGGAAAAAGGGGCATTATATAAAAGAGTGCAGGTACAAAAAGAACATGGCAAGAAATACTGGCACTTCAGGTATGGGGAACCATAAAACTAATATAGTTGAAACTGATAATATGGAATTTGTTGCAATGATCACAGAACTCCATATGGCTTCTGTAACTGTATCCAAGGGTTGGTGGCTGGACTCTGGTGCCACCATTCATGTTTGCAACAACAAATCATTGTTTAAAGTGTACAATGAGCTGAAAGATCCTGAAGAAGTGCTAATGGGTAACCATGTAGCTGCCAATGTTCTGGGCAAAGGGAGTGTGGAACTCAATTTCACCTCTGGAAAGAAACTCACATTAATTAATGTGTTTCATGTACCTGATCTAAGAAAGAATTTAGTTTCTGCAAGCCTGTTATGTAAGAATGGCTTTAAGATTGTTTTAGAGGCAGACAAAGTTATTGTAACTAAAAATGAGATATTTGTGGGAAAAGTATACTCTCTGGATGGCATGTTTAAATTATCTCTTAATGAAATGAATCAAGTTGTTGTTTATACTGTTGACTCTTCCTCTTTATGGCATGCTAGATTAGGACATTTAAACTATGGTTATTTGCATTACATGTCAAAGCATAACTACATATCCTGCATAGATGATTATATTGGAAAATGTGATATTTGTGTAGAATAAAAAATGACTAAGAAAACTTTTCCTAAAGTTGAAAGAAAATCTGTTTTGCTTGAACTAGTACACTCTGATATATGTGAATTGAATGGTCAACTAACTAGAGGTGGTAAAAGATATTTTATAACTTTTCTAGATTCATATATGTATATTTAATGAGAACCAAAGATGAAGCTTTTGATAAATTTAAGGAATACAAATCATTAGTTGAAAATCAAAAAGGAACAAAAATCAAAATGCTTAGAACAGATAGAGGTGGTGAATACTTTGTTGATACATTTAACTTTTTCTGTGATAATTATGGCATTGTTCATCAAAGGACTGCTCCCTATACACCTCAATAGAATGGAGTTGCTGAAAGGAAAAACATATCTTTGGTAGACATGGCTAATGTCATGCTATTAAATGCTAAGTTACCTTTCACTCTTTGGGGAGAAGCTTTGTTGACAGCTTGTCATATTTATAACAGGATTCCTTTTAAGAAGTCTAAGGCTTCACCATATGAACTTTGGAATAATGGGAGAAAACCTAACTTAAATTATTTTAAAGTGTGGGGGTGTGTTGCTTTCTACAAAACACCTGAGCCACATAAGTCAAAGTTATGACCAAGAGGAATTAAAAGCATATTTGTTGGATATGATCAAAATTCTAAAGCTTATAGATTATTAAACATTGACTCCAACATAATTGTTGAATCAATTCATGTCGAGTTCTTTGAAGATAAATTTATAAGTGATGCAAAAGAGACTCAACCTAGTTTGACATCAAGCTCCTCTGATGTGAGGGTAGAGAATAAAAGGAAAGAAATTAATGAACCAAGAAGAAGTCAAAGAATAAGAACTGAAAAACATTTAGATAAAGACTTTGTTTCACCTGATTCATTAATTTTCCTTGTTGAAGGAGATAGAACAAAAATTGTGAATAAAACATCCATGATATGCAGTTTAGAGAATGAGCCAAATCATATTGTGAAGCAATGGCTTCAAGAGATGCTTCTTTCTGGAAAGAAGCTATTTGTGATGAAATGGACTCTATAATGTCAAATGGGGCATGGGTTCTTGTGGACTTACCACCTGGATCAAAAGCAATTGGATGTAAGTGAGTCTTTAGAAAGAAATATAGACCTGATGGGTGTATACACACCTATAAAGCTAGATTGGTAGCTAAAGGATTCAAACAAAAGGAAGGTGTTGATTACTTTGATACATATGCTCCAGTAGCTAGAATAGCATTCATTCGATTATTGTTTGCTTTAGCTTCAATTAATAAGCTATGTGTGAATCAAATGGATGTTAAAACGGCCTTCTTAAATGGTGAACTATCTGAAGAAGTTTATATGGAGCAGCCTGAAGGCTTTGTACCTCTAGGCAATGAGAATAAAGTGTGTGCACTAGTTAAATCAATCTATGGATTGAAACAAGCTCCAAAAGAATGGCACAAGAGATTTGATTCAGTAATTCTCTCTAATAACTTTAGTCACAATACAGTTGACAAGTGTATCTATCATAAGTCAACAAAGGAATATAAAGTAATCTTATGTTTATACGTTGATGACATACTAATATTTAGCACAAATGAGAAAGGAATAAAAGAATCTAAATTGTATCTAAATTCAATCTTTCAAATGAAAGATCTGGGTGAAGTAGATACAATCTTGGGAATTAAAATAAAGAAACATGCTTGTGGATATTCCTTATCTCAGTGTCATTATATTGATAAGTTTAAGTATCTTGGTATAAAAGATGCTAACACTCCATTTGACTCAAGTCTAAAATTATCAGAAAATAATGAGAGAGTTATTGATCAATTAAATTATGCAAGTGTCACTGGTAGTCTAATGTATGCTATGCATTGTACAAGGCCTGACATTGCTTATGCTATGTGCATATTATCAAGGTTTACAAGTAAACATAGCACAGATCACTGGAAAGCCATTAAAAGAATACTTGGATATTTAAAGGATACAAGAGAGTTAAGTCTTGTATACAGTGATTATCCATGTGTGCTAGAAGGGTATTGTGATGCAAGTTGGTTAACCAATAATCATGAAAGTAAAGCCACCTCGGGTTGGATTTTCATGCTAGGTGGTGGGGCTATAAGTTGGGCTTCTAAGAAGCAAACTTGCATTGCACATTCTACTATGGAATCATAGTTTATAGCCCTTGCTGCAGCAGGCAAAGAAGTTGAATGGTTGCAGAATCTCTTAATGGATATTGAGTTGTGGCCACAACCGATGGCAGCCATTTCTTTGCACTGTGATAGCCAAGCTATAATGTCTAGTGCTTATAATGAAGTGTATAATAGAAAGTCTAGACATCTTGGCATGAGACATGCATATGTCAGAGAGTTAATTACTAGTGAGGTGATCACCATAATATATGTGAGATCGGGAAATAATCTAGCCAATCCTCTCACTAAACCTCTTCATAGGGATTCAGTGAGGAATACTACTCATAGTATGGGACTTAAATTATTAAAGTAAGCACATATGATAGTAACCCAACTTTAAATTAGTAAATTACTAATTATAAAGTACATTGGGTAATAACAAGTCATAGTTATGTGCTTGTGAGCACTAGAAAGTCCTATACTTAGTTGATTTATAATTCAAGTGCGAGTGCTGACAGTTGCGTGAAGATGAGGATAAGCATTTGCTCTTAATGGAGTTTATAAATACTTGTGTCCACAGCAACTGGGACAAATGTGGAGACTCCACCTATATGAACATTGAAGTGGTGCCGCTTCAATAAGAGAATTGTGGTTCTCTTATAAATGTTTGTTACCTTGGGATTAACACATGACCATATATAATAGTATTAAGGTTTATTAAAGGAAAGTTTCTGAGAATACCAAGAGAAGTATTATGTGTGTGATGTCTTAGGTACTAACATAAGAAGTCGAGGTACAATCCTTGAAATCTTCAACTTCGTTAGCACTTTAAGATGTTTACACTAATTGTGAGTCCAAATCGAAAGATACTCACTTGTATTCATAATATTACCTGGCAGGAAAAATTATTATTTACAACTAGTGGGGGATTGTTAGATATTTTATAGTTATAAACAAGAGGAAGCTTGGGGTATAATTATGAGTGGGGTGTGAAATAAATCACGGACTGTAATTATGTTGCAATTCTCACCCGAGAATTTTACGGCACTGTCGTAATTAATATTACATCCTCGTAATTATGTTTGTGCGCCCAAAATACAGTTGTGCCTCTTGGTGTGGGTTGTGCCTCTTGGTGTAACCGCCTTAATACAATTGTGTCTTTTGGTGTAACCACCTTGGTAACCGCTTCCTGGACAATTTTCTTAAAAAGAGAATACATGTGTTCTCTATAAAACTCTCTCCTGAGTTTTTCTCATACTTGTTGAATCTTGAAGGCTACTCCAAAATACTGGAAATTACCTTTAGGACAGTGATTTCAATCACACCTCAAGGCTCATAACTTTTTTTGCTTCTAACATATTTCTACAAGTTGAAGAAGTGCTTTCATCCACCAGATAGTGCCAAAAATAGTCATTGCATCGATTTAGGTAGGAGAAATCGTAGCAGCTCTTAGTAATTCATATTCCTGCGGTTAGGGATCCTGCATAATCTGAAAAAAAAAGAAAAAGAAAATGAATCAGCAAACTCATGCATCCAGTCAAATTAAACATCAGCTAATGTACAAATTAACGGTGGTAAATGTTAACATTGACTTGGAGCAGTCAAAGTCCAAGCCGATGGGGAGGAGCAGCGAAGCGCCGCACTGGGCGGGGAGGTCGCTGACGGCGCCCTCCACCAGGTTGGGGAACCGCGCCGCCACCTCCTTAACACAGATGCAGGCAAACTCGCGGTCGGCGGTGGTGTCCAGCGCCATGAGTTTGCGGATTCCGGCGCAGCACTGCGGCGAAGGCGCCGGCGTCCCGAAAAAATTTCTTAGGCAGCAGGCAACCCGATCTCATCCTTCAATTTGCTTTGAGAGTTGTGCTTTGCACGAATCTCGAAGTTGAGTCTGATGAGCACAAGCAAATTGAATGGTGAGATCGCTCCGTTAGGTGCGGAACGCATAGAAGCACGCAATCGTCGACTTCCAAGTTCATAACTGAAGCTGAGATAAGTTCATAACAGCGAAGGATGACAAATAGAGCTCATCTTGTTTCCTATTGTCCGGAACTGGCCAAGCCAACTTTACGAGTAATAAGGTCTGCAACAGAAGGCAAACATATGGAAATATTCCTACAAAAAGAGTTGCGTCGATGCTCAAATGAATTAGCATAAAAATGTAGTGATCGATCAAATAAAGAGGTGAGAGTTGTTGATGATTCATCCAAGTTCATTTGTCACCTTCTCTCTCTCTTTCTTCAAAGGTAATACTCATTTATTATAGCAAACCTTCTTTCTTGTACTCTCTTTAGCTCTCAACACAAGATTGCTATCACAAAAAAGCATAGTACAAAGCCATTGATTTTAGGCAATATGGATTGGATTAATGCTTGAAAAGGCCCAATTTTCTTCAATTAGAACCCAGTCCTCAAGCCCTTGTTTGTACACAAGAAAAATTTCTAGTTCTCTTTCTACCTCCATTTTTTTCCCTCTTAGTCTATAATAGTTCTATCCACTCTTCTATAGCAAGGTGCTATGTACAATTCTCTGTATTCTTCAAATTCATAGTGGATCAGTTCAAACATGTTGTCTGGTCACTCCTAATGAGACACCATTCCTTTACTTATCAGAGCCAATACCTTGTAATGAATTTTTGCATACCAGCTTAGATTCAAGGATGTAGACTCACCTAAGTACTTAGTAGTTTCTTAGCCATACTTTGGATTGCATATGAATCTAGATTGTTGTGCATTGCCCTGGCTTTGCCAATGTCCATTGTTCTTTTGTTTTTCTGTGTGTGATTTGTTAGATCCAAACTTCATAGGAGCCTCTATCTAGGTTGTTGATGTATCAAACGAGGCTCATTAGCTCAGAATTGGACTTCTAAGTCCTAACAATGATCCCTAACCTAAAAAAAAGCTTGCCTCAAATGAAACATTTCTAGAGCCTTTGCTAAAGTAAACAACTAGAGGGAAGGACTTGACGAGATTAGGTATTAAACCATTAGAATTATCAGAATGAGGTGAAACTTTATTCCTTAATGCTTCTTGATTCTGCATGATTTATTTGGTGGAGCACTTTTTTGTTGTTGTTTAATGAATGGTTAGTTTAATCTTCTTTTCTTCGGGCAAATTAAAGATGTTCAGCCTCAATTTGAGTACATCGAGTTAATGCTTAGTTTCTAAAGGCAACTCAGAATTTTCCACTACTTCCTTGAAACTTTTCTTAGGGTTAATATCAAAGAACATTGAATATAGCATAATTCTTGAATCCCTGGTTGTTAAATCAAACAGCAGGATCTTTGATTCAACTTCACATGAGCTTAGGAACATGATGAGGGGCAACATAATAATAATAATAATAATAATAATAATAATAATAATAAGCATAATAAATATTTGGCAGGCATGGACACCATGTTCAGAACAAGCTTCTCTGTAGATCATGGAGGACTCATTTGTCTCCTGTTTGATCAGAAAAGAAAAAGAGAAAGTCCTCCTGGAAATTAAAAAAAAATGTGAGTCAAACTTAGGATGAGATTGCTTTGACAAGCATCATTCTCAATACTTAAAGGTAGGCAGAGACAATTATTCCTTTTTAATTATCACAAGTGTCCCTATCTACCTAACTTTTGATCATCTAATTATGTTTTTTGCTTGCTTGCTAATACCTAATCATGGGATCCACTTGTAGCAGGTTCCTTTAGGCTGTCTCCCAGCAGAATTGAGTAGCTACCACATTTTATTAATTGTTCTTTGCTAAGCTTACTAGTTTTATATCAGAGTATACTGGTCTCACTAAAGGATTCTCATTCTTTTTACCCTAAAATTGCATTCACTGATTTCACTCTGTGCTAATGCAATTATGAGTTGAGCATTGATCTTAATCTTAGTTCATACCGATCTATTTATATGTTGGTATATGAAATCGGTATGCACCTAGACGAGATACCATATCAATTTAAGCTGATATTGATATATTAGTTTGGACTAGTATTTTAAACCTTGACACTATGTAATTTTTTTCATATACTCTTAGGATGCATTGATTCAAAGGTCACAGCAAAAATATTAAACTAGCTATATCTTATCTTAATGGGTTATCCATTCTTGAAACCCTAAATATCTATTTGTATAGAAGTGAAGGTATAGCTTCTTTAGCATTACAAGTGGAACTTAGTTCAAGGCACAATTTGAAGTATCAAACTTACAATCATAGCTCAAATTGATAAATATCAAGTAGTGTTGACGGTACACTTGGACCAATATCAATATTCTTTTCAAATATTTTATGCAAGGATTACAATATCGGTATCCCTTATTTGGTGTTTCAGTTTCCAATCGAATTGATATGTAGGGTTATTATACGATATGGACCGATAGTTTAGCTCTTGTTTCAAGTATAACCATCAGAGATACAGGAATAATGCACCACCAAAAGGACTGAAGAATCTAATATGTTTGGTTCAAGTAAATCTCCTGGTAAAGATAAACACTTAGTTGCTTTCAGATCACTGAAACAAAGATCAAAGCAGTCAGATTCATGATCTGCTGATATCTTTTGGCATAAATCTCTCTTTTTCACTCATTGTCCTGGGACAAATGGGTCATATCAAGCTTTGCTTGCCTGCCCACACTTACCACACTCACTAATTATGATTCATGGACATGTTAGGTGCCACTTGTAAAAGGATTTCAGTCATGCCCACTAGATCTTGAACAAAAGAGGCCTGGAAGCATGGACTCGTTTTTCAGACTTCAGACGTCATATGAATTGGAGTGCAGAATAAAATAGTCTGCATTCTTAACAAGACCTTATTATTTTAAGCTGTGTACCTTTATGTGCATCTGGAATTGCATGAAGTAGAAACTATTGTCTATTGATTCAGTGGATTCTAGTATTGTTTTTAGTACATGTTTCCATTTCTTCTTCTGGTTTTTTTAATTCTGGCATTGAGAATTTCAAAAAAAATCAGCATGGATCAGCCATGTTAAACTTATTGCTCTCTGACATTTCCATTCAGCAGCTGGCAAGCCAATCACTCATCCTTAAGTAGGTAGAAAACAATGCTGCATTCTAGATCCACATTTGACTACCTGATGTGATAGCACAACTAAAAAATTTGATGTGGAAACCTAATGCTCCACCTCATTAGTATACACAAGGATAAGCCACTCCTGTAAAAGGAGGAGCTAATGTAATAATTTCAAAGTTTAAAAAAAAATCAAAAAAATTTGTACCAATCCAAAAACCCTAAAGATTCAATTTTTTGAACTAAACTAAAACCCCAAAATCCCCAATAAAGAGGACGAATCTAGATGTGGTGGAGCACACCTCTGAATATGGTGCGTGTCTGAAATAGGAAACTGAACAGTACAAAATCTGATACTAGATATTTGGTAACAGCATGTCCACCTCCATGCTCACAGTTCACATACTTACACTTGAAGGGCCCTCTTCCAGCTGAACTCCCAGAGCTTCTTTAGCATAATCCTCTCAACCCCCCAAGTTTCTATAAACTATGCAAGATTTAACCTCATCTCATCTCAAGGAGTTAAAGAAGCCTCTAATAATTCTAGGGTTGGGGGACCGTAGAAGTGCAAAAAGGTGCAGTGGTCCTTGCAATCACTTGCAATTTAATGATCAGCTTGTGAATAGCAGAGCTGAAAAGGCTGTGTCAAGAGGTCAATTAATGAATCATTGAAGCTTGCAAGGTCTCAGTTGTTTGCTTCCAGTGTGTTTTCTGATATGTGCTGGCGTTCTAACTCTTTCACTGTAGAACGGATAACATCAACGCATCGTGAAAAAGACTACTAGGGTGTAACCTATTTGACCGGTTTAATTGATAATCAAAATATCTATTAAATGAGTTCAGCTTGAATATGAGCATCTGATTCAGATTTGGATAGGATTCAAGTAATATACATTAGATATCTATTATTCAAATCCAGTTATATACAAATGTGAAAAAATAGAACATGAGATAATAGTCTTCAAGGAGTAAAATTCCTAAGCAGGTACCTCATGCAATTTAATTTTTAAAGCTAAAAAACATATCTTGGGTTTCATGCCCAAACCTAATCCTAAGACTAACGCTAGTACCAGCGGGTACCCGCTTAAGAGTTTTTTTCGTCTTCTAAATCTTATAGAAAAGAAAAGAGTATTGGGGGCAATTAAACCTTGAGCTTTTGCATTTAAGCCCCTAAGCTCTAACTTTTTCATATTTTCTTACTAACTATCTTATACATTTAAGCCCAAAGCTGAGTTAGACTAAATTTATTTTATTCACATTTGATACTAAATTTATTTTATTCACATTTGATTCTATTATATCAGTAGTGACCTTGTAAAGGTCTTTTATGAAAAAAAAAAAATTCCTTCCTATTTGGACTGGCTCAAGTGAAAAACAGCGTTAAGACTTAAGAATATAAGCATATAATTTTTATCTAGATTAATTTACATTATTTGTTTATTTATGAGATTTTTTTTCTCTTATAAATGATAGATTAAGAATAATACAATAATATATACGTTTTCCCAGCTTTCTTTAATAATCGTGCATCGAAATTGTAATAAATTCAATCATTGAATAAATTTTTAGTCCCACACAGGAAGATCATCGTAGAGATAAGGCATTTAAATAAAGAAACAACGACTTGCTGCTCGCCGAGCTGGGTAACGCCAGCTTGTAACTCGAGTGAGAGCAATGAAGTGTTTGGATGTGGTGGCTCGATCGGATGGTGGGGCCTGGGGCGCAACTCTCGGCTTGCCCGTTCCAAGATGACTGCTGGTTCACGTGAGCCAGGCGAAGGTTTGGTTCAATTGTGCCCTAAAGTAGAGGGCATCGGGCTAGGCTGGCTTCACAGAGCAGCCAATACCTCTCGCAGTCTTCAGTGGAAGGATAACAGGCCGGTGCTCCTCCGGCCCATTATCACCGCCTCAATCAGCCTTACCTCAAATCAACACTTTTTTAATTTATATAATTTTCATTAGCGTCGGAGTTTTTTAGATATACATAAAAAAAAAATTTACTTATATCTCAAACTCGCGGTGAAGTAATAATTATTAAAGCCTGAACGAAGCGCCACAGGCCTGCCTCTTCAGAGCTCGCAATCGATCGAAGTGAACCCAGCGGAGTGGCATATTCCACATCCTCCTCCGTCGGAGGAATCGCCGAGTAATGCTGCTATTTCATCCTAAATGCTTACCATGCGCCTGAGATCCGGAAGCCCAGCGCTGGTTCGCGGCGGCGGCGGTGGTGCGCTTAGCTACCTGGGGTTCAAGATGAAACCTGAGGAGTAGAAACTCGCACTAGGTTCTCTTGGGGAGCTCCGTGTTTGAGCTCTTGGTGCGAGCTGGTTCCTGTTGTCTGAGGAGATCGAAGTGCGATAGGGTTGGTGTTTGTGCTTGCTGGAGAAAGAGCTCGTCTTTGGTGCCTTGTGGCTGTTAGTGCGGGTCGTGCTCGAGAAGGGACCTCCTGAGGTGAGATCTGGAAAATCGTTTACTTCCCAGCTCTTCCCGTTTTTCTTCTTAATTTATCGAGTGAAGACTTTTGACTATTTCGGCTAGTCTTTTCGGTTTCGATTTTTTTTTTTCGGTCGAAGCTCGATTTCAGTTTTTCCTTCGCTTTTTGAGGTTTTACTTGATCAATTTCTTCATTGTTAGGGATCAGTTAGCTCGCTTGACTTGGATTTCTGTGTTTTAGGATTTTTGGCATTGCTTGCAGTTGGGGCCATTATTCATCGAGTGAAAAATCGTTGCTTCCTGTAAAATTACACTCTTTATAAAGTAGGGTTGCTGGTTCGGGTACTTCAGTCCTGGAACTGATGATACTAGCAGTGGAACTTTCTTCTTGCAGGAATCGAATTTGGATTAATTCTACCTATGCCTTTGGTTCTTACGCCACTTTTGTGTTTGAAGTTAATTATTTTTCTTTATAGTATCCGAATCACGTGGTTCCATTTGCACAAAATGGGAAGTTTTTTTTTTTATTTGAGTCTTTAGTTGAAAAGAACAATGCTATCAATCATCTTTTGCAGTGTAAAATAAGCAGAAAGGATTTTCTTGTGTAAGAGAGAGGAAATTTTTGCTGCGTAAAGTTCCCTCAATCATTTGTTGTTTACGCTTTGAAGAGAAGGTGCAATACCAGCGCTAGGGTTTGCAGTCTAGTGGTACCAGTTGCAGCAATCTTTCCACTAGATACCAAAGATGAGGCTCCTGTCATCGGGTCCAGTCAATCAGCAATCAGAAGGTGACTTGTACTGATCTTTTGTTTTATTTATCTTACTAGTTTTTGCATTGTGTGGATATTCTTGCTAGAAATTTGGTACCTATGTAAATTAATACAAATGTCCTTGTCGTGCTTCTTGGTGGTTTCTGTGTTTTTCAATTTCGAATTACTGCTCTTTTGACCTTGAATTCCGCATAGTAATCTTCATCTTATTTTGGTGTCTGTGTTTCCAAGTGAATGACCCTCTGTTGGTTTTACCTCGTTGCACAAGTTGATATAGCAGACTTTTTTGAGGCCTGATCTGAGTATTGGAAGGCCTGAAGGATCAAAATTGGAAGACCTCATCTTATTTACTTTTTCTTAGAACAGTTTGCAGGACTGAGCTTTTCGACATCCCAATCTGTAACAAAATTGTAGTGATTAGCTGTATAAATGGCACGTTTTTTCTTCCAACCACATTTAAAATTTCATCACATGTACATTTTCCATCTTTCGTTAGCCAGGATTTTACTTGTAATATACATAGTACATACGTCAGCTTTAAATTCAGCATCTCTTTGCGATAGGTCATTGCTTCCAGATTCTCCATTTAATTCTACTTCTTTGCTTGTTTCTTTGCAATCATGTATAAGGTAGAATAAGAGTACTTTTGAATTCAAGGCTTCTCAAGACTTATTTGCAGTAGATGATTAAACCAAAAGCTTACAGGGATTATAGTGAAAGTGGAAACAAAAACATTTGGATCTTGTAAAGTGTAAACGTGTTTGTGTGTACGTGCCACTAAACTAAGAACCAAAGCAAACTAATGTGAAGTTGTAAACAATAATGGCCAGGTGTCTTCGAGCTAAATTATTTTCTATATCGTATTTACTGATAAACTTGATTCCCTGATAATTTTCCAGATGCAGAAGAACAAATTTGCTTGAATTCAGAATTATGGCATGCTTGTGCTGGACCACTAGTTTCATTACCTCCAGTTGGAAGTCGGGTGGTATATTTCCCACAGGGCCATAGTGAGCAGGTCAGTTTTTCTCTTTCTTAAATTATTGTAATGGGCAAAGAATCAGCAACTTCAATCATGTCACTGGCCTACTGCTGTGAATCTGAATTCTTGATAGCCGTTTGATGAGTTTTGAGCTTTAAACTTTTGGAATATGTCACATTTATTCCTTCAGGAAAGTTATTTAATTATGGCTGTCTCAGGTAGCTGCATCAACCAACAAGGAAATTGACTCACTCCCAAGCTACCCAAGCTTGCCGCCTCAGCTGATTTGTCAGTTGCACAATGTCACAATGCATGTAAGTTTCACTTAGATATTTATTGACATTTTTTCACTATGATTTCATGATTACTTGCTTATCTCTGAATGTACGTTCTCTGTAGGCAGATATAGAGACAGATGAAGTTTATGCCCAGATGACATTGCAACCACTAAGCCCTGTAAAGAGCTGTAGTTTTGCTCTGAATGTCTTACTTTGTTAACAATTGGGTGTGATCTTGATTGCTAATCTATATCCTTTTTTGCAGCAAGGGCAAAAGGATCCTTATCTACCTGCAGAGTTAGGTACGGCAAGCAAACAACCGACTAATTATTTCTGCAAGACGTTGACTGCAAGTGATACCAGTACCCATGGTGGATTCTCTGTTCCTCGTCGAGCAGCAGAAAAAGTGTTTCCTCCATTGGTAAAGTTTGCTTCTAGGATGAGAAGTGTTGGTTGATGGCATATTTGTTCTCTCTGAAAAGTAATTCCTAGTTCTCTATTCTTATTCAGCCATGATTCCCTTGTAGGATTTTTCACAGCAGCCTCCTGCTCAAGAGCTGATTGCAAAAGACCTTCATGGTAATGAGTGGAAGTTCCGCCACATCTTTCGAGGTTTGTGCTGCAGAGCCTCTATAGAGATCTTGCAAATCTTCATTCATATTTTGTGCTATTGTTTTATTTTAAAAAAGTAATCCTCAGCAAATTTTGTAGAGGGAACATGACGATCTTAAGATCCCACACATTTCTTTTTCTTGATAAGGATTGGCCTCCGGCTTTATCCTCCTTACTTCAAGCTGATGTAACCTGAGCTTTGCTCTATCCTTTATCTTTGATAAAAAAAAAAAAAAAAAAAAAAAAAAAAAAAAAGATCCCACACAAGTAATGTCTCTTTTCAGCAAGTGCATCTTTTTCGGAAACTAAAATGTCAATCTCGCTTTCCTGCCAATAGGAACACTTTTGTCATGTTCCGAAGTTTCTTTTGCATGTGTTTGGTACCATATTTAGGGTCATGCTACTATGAGGAGAGTGCCTTTGAAAATTAAGTTAACCAAGTAAAGTTGTGGTACGTCAGAGATATGATGAAATTTTTCTTTGTTTGTTTACAAATGAGTTAAGCTCACAAAATGGTTTGACCGTATTAAAGATTAAGGAGCTCAACTTGGATAAACTGAGCATAAAATCATATTTGTTTGGAAGACGATACATAACAATATGATGATATGCTAAGTTAGCCTGTTCAATCACATTTTGTGAGTAAATAGCATGATTCTGACACTATGTCAGTATATACTTTGTAGTAAATACATATAAAATAATTTTCTTTTTATGCATCTTAATGCAAGAGGAACTGTCGATACCTGGCAAATGGCAGCCATTTGCTCAATGGTAAGGAATGCGAACTAACTAAAAATGAAGGTGTTTTACCTTTTCCAAATACTTTTGTGATTTTTCGATACTAAAATCAAGATTGCAATGACTGACATGAAATGATGGAATAAATCTATGTACATGTGAAGCAAGCTCACAATCATATTTGTTTAGATACTGTGACCACTGCCTAACAATATGTGCCGAGCAAAGTTGGTAATATACTTTTTGGGTCCTATGATTGTTGCTTAGGAATATTCTAACAGTATGAGTATAACTAACAGCGAGAATATACAAATCTTTTGTTCACACAGTATAAGTGCTAAACTCAGATTCAACAATCTTGCTGCGACATTGTGGTGTCAGTATTTGTATCAGTTTTGGTTCTAACCAATAGCTTTCAAGTTCTGTTAGCACTGTTTGTCTGTCATCATATTGTCGTTATTTGGAATTTTTAATCTTGGCATGCATTAAAGCATTTACCTAAGATCATTCTCCTGATGCAGGTCAGCCAAAGAGGCATCTCCTTACAACAGGATGGAGTGTTTTTGTGAGCGCAAAGAGACTCATTGCAGGAGATTCTGTGCTCTTTATATGGTACTACTTGAATTAATTGTTTTGGTTTACTTTTCATTGTCTTTTCCTCTCAATACCTTATTTTTTTTTTGCTTCAATAGGAACGATAACAATCAATTACTACTTGGAATTCGGCGAGCTAATAGACCACAAACAATGATGCCTTCATCTGTGCTGTCTAGTGACAGCATGCACATAGGACTTCTTGCTGCAGCTGCACATGCTGCTGCTACAAATAGTCGATTTACTATATTTTATAATCCAAGGTAAGCATGTACATCTAAGAGTTATGTGTTTTCTGATCATTCAATTAATAAGATCTCATATGTTTCAGAGCAAGCCCTTCTGAATTTGTTATCCCACTTTCTAAGTACGTTAAAGCAGTTTATCACACCCGTGTTTCTGTGGGCATGCGTTTCCGGATGCTTTTTGAGACGGAAGAATCAAGTGTTCGAAGGTGTGTTCGAGTGTATTTCCTCTTTATTAGTATTTTGTGCTTTTGGTCGTGCACCGACAATTGTGCAATTAGGTGTAATTCTTCTCATCAATAATGTTTCCTTGGTCTCTTTTATGCTACCCTAATATGTCCGTGTTTGAGATTTTCTTCCAACATTCTGAGATTCTGACTCATGATGGTACTTCATTCATGTAACAGATACATGGGCACAATTACAGGGATAAGTGATCTTGACCCTATAAATTGGCCAAATTCACATTGGCGATCTGTTAAGGTAATTTTTTTCTCCAATATCCACTTTTCTGAAATTAAAGAAATTCATCTATTGTACATGCTTTTTGCACACTTCTGTCTGTCTTATGAGCCGTGTAACTCATTGTTTGGACTTATAATGATTTGCTGATGTTCAGTCTATATAATCTCGAGCTTGTAAAATGCAGGTTGGCTGGGATGAGTCGACAGCCGGACAGAGGCAGCCCAGAGTCTCACTCTGGGAGATCGAACCGCTAACAACCTTTCCAATGTACTCTTCTCCTTTTCCGTTTCGGCTTAAGCGTCCGTGGCCCACTGGAATGCCCTCTCTCCATGGTATGCTATAATTTCTGTTTCTCTAGGTAGAAAATTAATAGGAGTTAACTAAAATTTTCATCTGTAGTAATTTGCATGTGGGCTATTCCCTTTCTTTCAGTGTCGTACTATATTTGTCTTACTATTATCTCCAACAATTTAGGTGGAAAGGATGAAAACATCAGTTTGAATTCACCTCTGATGTGGCTTCAAAATAATGGACATCCTGGATTTCAGCCATTGAATTTTCAGGGTGTTGGAGTTACACCTTGGATGCAGCTGCAGCCAAGATTTGACACCCCAATTCTTAGTTTGCAATCCGATATGTACCAGACAGTGGCTGCAGCAGAACTTCAGGATTTAAAGGCCATGGATACGGCAAAGCACATATCAGCACCAACAGTGCAATTCCAGCAAACTCCTAATATAACTAGGAGATCACCTCCTATATTACCTGCTCAGGTTCTGCAGTATGGTCAATCTCAACCCCTACAAATGCTTAATCAGAGTTTACAAATAAACCAGGCGCAAAGCCAGTCCACTGAGTTTCTTCAGCATCCACTGCCACAGGGATATTCATTTGGTGAACAACAGCAGCAACAACAAATTTTGCAGCAGCAAGTACCACATCAACACCAAATCCTCCAGAATCAACAAATGCCACAGAAAAAGTTTTTATCAAATCAACGAGTTTCTGATGGCGTACAAGCGTTGCATCAACTTATTTCTGAGTCACAATCTCCATCAACAACATTGCAGAGTATTTCCTCATTTTCCCAGCAACAGAACTTTGCAAACTCCAATACTAACTGTCTCTCTACATCTAGCTCCTCACCCTTGCAAAATATTTTGCCCCAGTTGTCTCCAGAAGAAGCATCAAATCTGCTTAGTTGGCCAAAAAGCAACCAATTAGTTACTTCTAGTCCCTGGCCATCAAAGAGGTTGGCAGTTGAGTCGATGCTCCCTTCTGGAGTTCAATCTTTAATGCCTCAGGTGGAACAATTAGGCGTGCTACAGCCTAACATATCTCCTCATTCCATCACATTACTGCCATTTCCTGGAAGAGAGTGTATGGTGGATCGAGATGGTAACATGGATGCCCAGAGCCATCTCTTGTTTGGTGTTAATATAGATTCATCTTCACTTTTGGTGCAAAATGGCATGGCAAATCTTAGCAGCGTCAGCAATGAGGATTCAATGAACATGCACTATGCTGCTAGCAATTTTATGGGTTCATCAGAAAATGATCATTCATTGAATCAAACATTGACTGGTTCAAATGGGTTAGAGGAAACTGAAGTTTTGCACTCTCCTGAGAATGTAGATTCATTGAACTCAAAAGGTGGAACCTTCGTGAAGGTCAGGGATGTAATCCTGTCTATTTTGAAACTAATTTGCTTTCTGGTGTGGATTTTTTCACATTCAGACTTGTCTCATCTCTCTGAGAATTTATTGAACACTGTTTGCCTGTTAAAACGATATTTTGTATCCCCTATTTCCATTTTGTATACTGATTTGTTCAGTAAACGCAGGTTTATAAATCAGGGTCCTTTGGAAGATCACTGGATATCACTAGGTTTAGCAGCTACCATGAGCTGCGCAGTGAGCTTGGGCGTCTGTTTGGCCTAGAAGGCCAGTTGGAGGACCCTTTGAGATCAGGCTGGCAGCTTGTATTTGTCGACAGGGAGAATGACAATCTTCTTGTTGGCGATGATCCTTGGCAGTAAGTCAATTTGGATTGTTGTTGACTGCACCTAAAACTCTTTCCTTTCTTTATTTAGTTAATATTAACCATAAAGCTTCATGATTCTGTGTTTTGTTTTGATATTTCATTTACGCTTCTTCTACCATACTTGTGCATCCTGTAGGGAGTTCGTGAATAGTGTGTGGTGCATAAAGATACTTTCGCCGTTGGAAGTGCAGCAGATGGGCAAACAGAGTGCTGATTTCCTTAGCGCTGTCCCCATCAAAAGACTTCCGAGCAATACTTGTGACGACTACATCAGCCGGCAGGATTCAAGAAATCTGAGCACCGGAATTGCATCTGTTGGATCACTGGACTATTGAAATGTAGCCTCCGTAGCAGTGCAAAGCCATCCCCTAACACTGCATCTTGTCTTGGTGCTGAAAGAAAGCACCGGTAAATTTTCTTATCTACGAATTTCTAATAATTGTATTATATTTTATCTTCTCTTAGTGTTGGCATCTACTTCTTAGCAAGTCTTTTCCTAGATCTTATATATGAATATAGCATGTTGCCCCTTGGGCTTCTAGTGTAAGGTCCTTTGACTCCATAAAGTCTTTATCTAGTTGATATCCAATTCCTTCCATCCACATTGCTTGTGGACTATTTCCATTCAGGTTCCTGTCTAGTTTCAAGGAGGGGTAAGCTTTTTCAACTAGTACAACTAGCACCCTCCGGACTCTAATGTCTAGATCTGGACCGCATAAAGTTTTCCTTGTCCCCATGTGATTGGGTCCTTGTCTTAGAGCTGGAACTTTCACTCATTAAATTGTAGAATAGAACCTCTTCAGGTTGCGGATATGGAGGCTATCCTTGTTGACTGTCACCACCCTGTTTTATACTCTGTTCTGCATCACTGATGCCCGCACCCCAAGACCTGTCGCTTTCGTAACGCAAGTGATTCATTGATTTCGATTCAGTCCTTTTGCTTTACCCAATGCTGCGTCGATCCTGTGCCGCAGGAGCCCACCATCTGCAGTGTGGTTGACTGTGTCATCACAAAAAGGATGGGCGCATGTGGCCTCCATTAAGTGCCACTCCCAAAGACATCAGACTCTTTTATCTGTGGCATCTTGCTTTCTCCTTTCATCATGATTTGATGATTTTGTTGTCCCACTCGAATCCGTGGCCGGTCCCATATCGGGCTCTCATGTCTCATCCACTTTGACCGCTTGTAATCTCAAGGTATCTTTCTCAGTTTCATCTGCCGCAACAACAGTAACGAGTTGGGAGAAGCATGATTCAGTGTACTTGTGCCCTCCTGGAGAATTCTTTTCCAGGAATTTACATTTTTGTCTCCAATTGAACTTCGATATTCTTAATGTATAATTGTGAAAAATTTGGAGTCAAATGGAGATGATGTATGAAGTGAGATATCTTAAGCTTTGAGGATAACACTAAGACAAGTTATGTTTTGGGGCTTTTTTAAGTTTGTTTTTTTTTTTCCCTTCAATCTTTCTAAGAGTTTTTGGCCTCACAAGAGAAGGGAATAAAGAAGAGATTCAAAAAGTTCCACGGGTCCCGATTTTAAAGGTCTTCTAATCGGATGCATTTTCTAAGCGGACAGGGCGCTTAGTTTTATTCGAACGGAGAACCCTTCGCTCATGACACATGACAAAAAATCAATCTAATAGCGGGGGGAAAGAAAAAAATTCACAGGCACAAATCTATTCAGCCATGTGCATATGGAAGTCAAAATAGATCTTGGTCAACTCCTCCAATCTTTAATCCTCTTTTCCATCAACATTCCCGGCGATTGCTACCGGCGAAGGGTAAGGTTCAAATCCTTTCCTTATCCACTTCGTCCTCTTTGGCGACGGACGAGCCAGAGTAGTGAACGCAGTGGCGTTGAAGACGAAGATGAGGCGTACGCGTTTGAAAGCCTCATCCAACATTTGAAATGAGATAGGCGCTATGTTCGATTTATTTTTAGCCATTGGATTGATTTTTTGCCATATGTCACGCGCAAAGGATTCTCAGTTCAGATGAAACTAAGCTGCCCGTCCGCTTAGAAAATGCGTCTTTTCTAACCTGTTGCCCTACACTGGACCCGTTAATTTAGAGGGGATCTAAATTTGTGTTTTCCTCGCAAAGATAGGAAAAAGAAAAAAAAAAAGCAGAGTTGAATAGGGTGTAAATAACGAAAAAAATGATTGAGGATGCTAGTTAGTTTAACTAGTAAAGAGTTTTATTATTGATAATAAGGTATAAAATATATTTTGCAAGATCAATATAAATGCATATATTTTTTTATTTTAATATTTAAATAATTTTATATTTAAAATATTATTATTTGTCAATTTATTTTTTTTAACCTTAAGCTATTTTGAATTTTGTACGTGAAGTATGATTTTTTTTTTTGTGAAGTATGATTTTTAAGGGATAGATGTTTCAACATTGAGTTAGATCTACACCATGAGAAAAGCGAATCAAAGTTAAAGCCGGGCTAGCCAAAATTGTGACCGAAATTAAAATGTGCAATCTATGGAATTCTTAGTCGCTTTCTCCTCTTATTTGTATTTTGAACTTGGATCTACGATTTAATACTTAAATAATATCTCTCTTCTTCAAAAAAAATATAAGTTTAGTGAGTAATTGTCTAGTTACATTAAATAAATATTATACAATTATTAATGTAATTTTATTTTATTTTTAATTAAATATAAACTAAGATAAAATGATTATAGGAGACTTTGCATGGAGATAGTTCAACTTAGAATTTTATTGCGGTTACAATAATAACATTGTATAACTATGTTAGCACAAATGAGATTTTACCATAGGCTGACACAATTCCTAATTTTGTGATAGAAGAAAATTTATCTAAAGCAAGTGACACTGGTTAAATTAATTATAATGAGATAGATATGGTCAATAATTACCATATGGTCAATAGTTATTGATACAAGGTCTTGATTTTAATTCCTGTTCTTACTACTTAACTTACCTATGACAAAAAATAAAAAAATAATAATAATAATTACCATCATATTTGATAATTCAACATTTTTAATTTTGTATTTGATCAAAATAATCTGAACTGACGTATGATTAGATTTCAAATGTAATATGTATATATTCTACAATCTTGTAAAATACTTTTTCGCAGCAGAGTGTAGTAATTTACCTAAATAGCTCAGTTTTTGCACGCACTTTTTCAAATATTATACTGTGTTTAGTTGGACACATAGAAACTAGGAAGGATGAAAAAACAAGAAGGAAAAGAAACTAAGAAAGAGAAAAAATAAAAAGTATTTTTCTCTTTATGTTTAACTAGAGGAAAAAAAAAATTTGAATGATTGATATAGACACCCGTTATTTTTCTTTTTATACTCATATTATATAAATATTATCAAATAATATATAAAATAACTATTTAATATTATAAAATTAATTTAAACTATTAAAAACTATTAAATATTTTAAAATTAGTTAAAATTATTAAATACCACTAAATATTATAAAATTAGTAAAAAAATATGAAATGCTATTAAATATTTTAAAATAATTAAAAATATTAAATAATATTAAATACTATAATCTTAATTATATTAATTGATTGCGAGAACCTTAGAAAGAGATTCGTGAGCGTGAGAATATGCGAGTAGTGTAACACGATGTTATTTCCGCTCAAATTGGGTGGATCAATTTTTAAAGAAAAATAGGATAATTTTTTTTTCCAGTTTTTCATCTCTCATTATCTATCCATCCTATTAAACGCAAAATTTATTCACTTTCTATCCTTTTCACTTTCCATCCGCCCTACTAAACATAGTGTAACAATAGTTGTATTGACGAGCTAATATATTCTTTTAATAATCTCATATTAGTAATAGAGTAAACGCTATTTAAAAGTTAGAATACCGCTCATGCGAAAAAAATTAGAAAAGAAAAGATTCCAATCATATGTCAATACCTCAAGGAATTATGATGCATGTGGTTCATTATCACGATTTAAAGGCAATTTGGAGAGGCCTACTCATCTTAGTAAGGGTCTTTATTATTAATAACAAGATCTAATATTGCCTTCATCAATTAAAATATAAGAATATAAAATATGAGATTCATTAATCTTCTAATGCTCTAAATGAGTAGCTCAGATGAAGGAGCGTAGGAAAATCCTGTCTGTATTTCTCCGCAGAACCTAAGAAGGATTTCTGTTCGTTCAAAACTGAGCACACACAAAGGAAAAAGGGTCTTCTGCCTACGCATGAATTATACTCGAGTTGAGTAGAAAACAAGTCAGATACTCGAGGGAAAAATAAATATAGTTGTTGTCCTCAGTACATTCTGCAGTTGTTCTACAGGACTGCACCTGTGTACTTTTAAGAACATGGCATATGCTCAGAGGTAGTTGAACTTGTATTTTTTTAAAAAATATCGTTCATGGCGATCTGAGCTATCACTGCTTAATCTTTATGATTATTTTGTCAAAGGTTTTAGTTCAATTGCTTTAGGATCATTTTGATTAAAAAAAAAGAAAAACATGGCGCATGCACATTATTTTAGAGGCATGCTCCGTGATCCTACATGTGCAAAATCATATCAATAACTGCACTATTTGCTGTCATTCCTGTTTCACTCTTCTACGGGTGAACATTCGGTAAAAACCGAAAAACCAAAAATCAATTTATCAAAAACTAATTTACCGAAACTGAAAAACCTATTACCGAAATCGATACCGAACTTGATATTTACCGATCGGTAAATTACCGTAAATCGGTATCCGATTAAAAAATATTAAAATATTATATAATTAATCTATTAAAAAATTATTAAAATATAAAATATTATCGATTGGTAAAAACCGATCGGTAAATCGATAAATTACCAATAAGAAATTAAATATTAATAAATAAAAATTTATTTTTTATATATTAATATATATAGGTAAATCGGTAAATTACCGAACCGAAAACCGAAAACCGAATTACCTAAAAATAAATACCGAACCGAAAACTGAAACTGAGTTTACCGAACCGATTTACTGATTTACCCCGATCGGTAAATTCGGTTTTTACCGAATTATGCTCACCCCTGAGTTCTATCACAAGTAATTTAAGTGCAACATTACTCATGTAAAAGACATAATTCATTGCTAAACTTCGAAACAAATAGCTGGTGCCAAAAATTATAGTTGATTCTCGCCACTTATAAGACATATATTTTTTTTTATTAAAAAAAAAACTTCCTTGAGGATAGACCTTATCAAGATTGCAGCTCTATACTATTCGATTACATATGGCACAGAACAAGCCAAACATATCGAAGAAGAATTTGATGCAAGTATCCACATACACATTTTTATGTACCTAACGAGATTTATCTAAACAAGAACAATGCTAAAATAATATTTTCCATTATAGCAGTCAATACTCAATTGAGTCTAATAGAAACCACTACAGCATAAGTAACTTCGTGAAGGAATTTGACCTGTTTGGCGCATGCGCTCCGCCTTGCGAGATATCCTGGCAGCTTGCTCGTCCATTCGGGCTTGAGCAGCTGCTTGTTTTTCTTTCACTCGCTGCAACGTCATAGCAAGCTTTTCGGCCATCTTCTCAGTGGCATTAACCAACATTTGTTCCGATCTGGCCTGTCATATTTAAAAGTAAGTTTATTCTTAAAATATAAGCAAAGCCCTGCTAAGTTAAGATTTATTTATTGACAATAGAATCTTGAATAGTTCTAGAACCAACAAGATGCATTAGGTTTATCTGATTCTACATTCCTCACTAAGGTTTCCTTCCAATAATCTTCTCCTCAAGGCTGTGAAGATAAACACAGTACAATGGAGAAATAAGAATAGTACCTCAATGGTCTTCATTCTAGCTTCAATTTTTGCCTTCTGATGACTCTCCCACGCTTGGATCTTGACCCGTTCACGTTTGTATCTGATGAGATCATAGCCTTGTAAGTAAAGAACTGAGTTGTTAGGAAATCTAGACAGTAAGCTAAATAAGTAATTGCAGGGCCTTAGTTGTTGATACAAAAATCTTGGGTCAAGTCTCGCTTTCATCAATTACTTGGATATGTAAAAAAAAAAATGTAATTCCAGGTTTCATGTGTTTCAACTCTTTAGGTTAATCCGTTAAGGTGAAGTCTATCAGGAAAACAAAAGGAAAGAGAATTTATTCCAAGGATCCCATACACATCGTCGGTTATAGTTAAGTTTAATATCAGCAGCCTTCAAGAGATTTCACCAAAACTTGAATGAAAAGCTATTCATAATACATGACAAGTATGAATAGAAGCCTTCGTTCATTTTTATGCATTTCATATTAGCTGTTTGATGTAGAGAAGCGAATTGGAACAAGAGAAACACTACCATGGTGCACATGATCAAAATATTTACATGCGAAGTTTCCTTTTCAGATAGCAGTTTCAAAGTGAAACATAAGAAATAACTTGAACAAAACAGAAGACCCGAATCTTGTTTGTGTTCAATGATTTCATTCGAGATCAGAATAGTTTCAATTCCAGGACCATTTCAAGTAAATTGGAGAACATATAGAATGAACAAATCTAGAAAATATTTTTTTTCCTTGACCTCATCAACAGCCATTCAATCTTTCTGGATTCACAAAACTATTCTTTTTTAGAAGTTAATATAGCTCAATATTCAAGCAAAGTTAATACCTGGCCATATGTTTATCGTTCTCAGCTTCCTCCCATGCAGCAGCACAGTGTTCATAATCCTTCTTTGATGGATCAATGTCAACGGTTTTAGGTGAGGGAAAACATTGTTCTTCCTCTTTACTAGCCCAAGAAGCAATGTTCTTCTTTCCTAGTTGTAGGCCGAGGGCAGCTATTTCTCTTCTTATTTTCATCCTCATTTCTCTGTCATTCAAGGTATCCTTGCTGCCTTTAGTTTCACAATCTTGCTCCATATTCACACCCTCGTTAGGAAACGGTGCAGCTGCTCCTGATCTTGGAGTCAATGGCAGAGACGAAATAGAACTCCGAGTTGGAGTGACTGATCCAAGAGGAGTAGGCACAGGAGTCATCTCTGTACCTATGTCTCTCATTGACACTGACTCCCCAGCTGTAACGGATGCATGATAAACAAACATCTAGACTATCAATGGAGATGACAGATCATAGAATATCAATTCTAACATGGCAGCATGTGAAGTATTCATCCAGTTTAAGAAATGTCTTTTGCATTCAAATTTCTCAGCAGGGCACATCAAGAATTTTCAGGAATTCTACAGGAAGCTCAATAACATCAACAACAGAAGCAATCACAAGTCCATACTATTGGAGTCATGTAGTCAACTATATGGATATTTCCCAACAATGAGCTCTATGTGATACTAGATCTTTAGTTACAATAAAAGCATTTAAATCTATAGACAGCTAAAGATAGTAGTGAAAACTATGAGTGTTGTAGAAGGCAAAACTTTTTGCATTTGATGCCAACAATGGACATACCTGTTGGGGCACTGACAAGCCTTCCACTTATTGACAACGGTTGACAATTTACTTCATCACCAGTTCTTTGTAAGCTCCCAGAATTACCACTATAAGTTGCAGAATTAACAGATTCAACAGGTCTGGTTGAACCATGAGGAACAAAAGAAAACTTTTCCACCATATCCTGAGAAGAAGTCTGGTTGAATTCAGTAGTTGAAGATTTATGCTCTTCCATCATAGAATCTGTATCAACCCTCTGCAGAATAGTTGTAATTTTTGTTGTTTGGTGATTATTCTGTGAAAAGACCTTCTTCTTGATGCCGGAGTTCGTCATTTGTCGATTTAGTATCCACTTTTCTGCATCATTCCATTTAGATGGAACATGCCGATAAAATAGGCCAAGCGATGGTTGCTTAGTTCTCTCTGCACGATAAAACTCAAAGCTAGAGCCTCCAGTGCCATTCCCACTGCTGTTAAAGTTTCTGCTCTCTTCATCTGTGTTTCTTACTGGGTGTGCGATGCTCAAGGTGGTGTTAGAATGGACTTGGTGGGCAACACTAGGGCCACAATTGATGTCAATCTTCTCATTTAATTGTGATTGATTGACATTGTTGAAACTTAAAGCTTTCTTCTCAGGTACATCACCGCCTAAAGACTCATAGTTCGCAACATTATCAGGTGCCAACGCTCCTTTAATTTCATTAGATATCTCTGCAACCAAGAAAAGATAGGATGGGAATCAATACCAAAAACCCAAAGACATGTATCTGTGTTGGTGCACATGATTAGAGATCGTAAAGGGATGCACACCACTCCACCAAAGGCAACTTTCACTGACCTTCATCGACATCAGAAGACAGTAAGCTGTTCCTTGCACATCCCATGTCGTCGCTCTTCTTCGGTGAAGCCATCTTTGCTGAATCACTTTCTCCTTTTCTGGTGCCGTTGCGAGGCCCAAGTAGTTTCATCCTTAATTTAGTAGGAGAAAGAATTCCAACCTGTAGTTTTACAAGAAACCCACAATTGTGCTTAGAAAAAGATAGTTTTACATGCATAGTACCAAAAAAAGAAAAAGAAAAAAGAAAAAGACTTTTCTTTCCCCTGAATGAGCACTAAAGTTTATTAACTTTTGAAGTGAAGGAAGCATGGCGCTTAAGCATATGTGAGGAAATGGTAAAACCCTAAAATTTTTATTCAAAGCTTTAATCGCAAGAAATCATAAGAGATGCATGCAGTTTACAGGGGAAAAAGACTCGTAAATCACACAATCTAAAGATACCACATGCAACCTCATCAGAATTTTAACAGCACAAAATCAGAACTTGATGAATGAAAGAATGAATGAGCAACTGAAGAGCTCAGAGATGATCGCACAAAGCCAGGGAATCAATACCACCCACCTTGCCCCAAAATTAAAGGAAACAGACGGCACCAATGGCATTAAAACATGTACATGCTGAACGGGGAAACATGTACTGCTTGAGAAGATCCGCAATGAAAGTTTAAATCGAAATAAATGGCTGCCCTCAGAAACCGGAAGCCGCTGCAGATTTCTTACCTGCGATTTACGGATCATCTCATACTCCATCGCTGCAGAGTGTGTGTGTGAGAGAGAAATGGAGTCTGCCGAGTTCAATTTAGGTCGACAGAGGCCTCAGAGGAGCGCAGTAACCTGCGATTTTTCGAATTCCACGCTAGTTCTTCGGGCGTCAGATATTGTTACTTCGGATCATCTGTACTGACTCAGATTCCAAACACAAGATTTTCTTGACCCATTGGCCAGAAACATAGGGCCAGTAGAACATGTACGGGCCTGTTGGGTGATGACGTGTCGATCGTGATTATGGAAAAAAATTTCACGGTACCTGTTTAACACGCATTTATATTACGCTGTAATACGATATTTGTACTATACTATATTATATTATTATTATACGATGTTTGTGTTATACCGTATTATATTAGTGTTATATTATATTTAACTAAAATATCATATAATACATATATATTTTTATATAATGCTTATATCGTATAACACTAATATATTACCGTATAACATCAATATCGTATAACACTAATATAATCTGAAATAACATAAATATCATATAATACTTATGTTAGAGTATAACATGACGCTTTAAAATACGTGCTAGATAAATCTAGGTATAGTGTAGCAGGTACCCTTCTGTGAAAAAAATTTTATAATTATGGTGGGGACAGTACTTTACAATTTCATTATTTATTATCATCCACTAATTAATAAGTCTTGTTTTAATAGGTTTTGAGAAAATTATGAAAAAATATTGATTTTTAGATTATGCCTCATCGAGTGGAAAAATAAAAAATATTTTTATTACATAATAACATATTACAAAAAATAACTCAAAAAAAATGCAATTAAAATTTTTAATTTTTACCATACAATGAAGCCACATTAATAATTATAGTAATTGCCGACCAATCAATGAAGCCACATTCCCATTTTCTGGTTTGACAGGCTCAGAGTGGGCCCACCAATGAAATCGGACAGTTAGATTGGTCAACAATTTGGACCCCCGACAACCGCCCCGATTGCGCCGGAGTCTGCTGCCGATTGGTCAGCGGTTCACACCCAACTGCCCAAATCAAATTAAAGCACGCCGTCAACACGTGCCATTGTGCTGCAACCGCGCCTGATTCTAGATCCGACTCGTTAATAAGGTGCTGCTTTCATTTTAGCTAAGTTGGGCCTCGTAATGGGCCTACGGGATAGTGTGGTTAAACGTACTTAATATGCCTTTTCCTTGCTGGGTTTAAACTTAGTTGGGCCCCTATTGGTCCAATACGCACATGTGGGCCAAGATGGCTGACGTGGTCCGATAACTCTGTTTTGGTTGGGCCTGTTTTCTTTTACTGTGGCCCATTGTTTACCAATTATATGGATAGGCAAAATTACCTGGCAAAACTTTACCAATTATATGGATGGGCAAAATTACCTGGCAAAACTTGACCCAACCCACTGACCTGACTCGACACAAAGTTAGGCGGGTTCAGATCAGCTATAATCGTGTTTGGGTTATAAACAAGTCAACCTGTTTATAACCCGACACTGCTTAACCCGATTACATTATATATTTATATATATATTTTTTATATATAGGTTCGTCCAACTCCCAATACTAGCCCATAAGCCCAATATAACCATCTTTTAACCCAAATTTTGGTTTACACTATAAGCCTAAATTTTTATAAAATTTAATAGAATTTTTTATCAATTTATTATTTATATATAAAATATGAATAATAAAGTTATAATCTAGTCGTGTCGAGTCAAGCAGATCGGGTTAATAAATGGGTTATTTAGATCGTGTCAGGTTGACCTGATTATATTGGGATCGTGTTCGAGTTAGACAGCTTGACCTAATTAATTAAATAGGTTATGTTCGGGTTAGCTTAATTGGGTCACGGGTCATACCTGACACGACTCGTTTTATAACCCACTGATCAGAATTGTCAGGTCTCAAAATATAATATTTTTTAGAATTTTGGATGATAGATAAATTTATTAAAAGAAAATATATATAATACAATTATATTAAAAAGGGTAATTTTTTAGAAAATTGAATGCGAGAAAGGTTGGATAAATGATTGTTGGGTCTAAATCATTTGCAGATTAAACTATTTCTATCAAATCAACAAAATAACAAAGTAAAAAAAAAAGAAAGAAAGAACCTGGAGACGCGGAGAAATCTGCTGTCCTTAGGTGAATTTTTGGGCTCTCGTGTGAGCAAATTCTAGAGAGATCACCCAGGATACAACTAAGATTCTTCTCCTGCGGATCACAACTGTGGAGAAGTTGATCGGCTTCCTTTCGGCGTTGAGAAGCAAAGAACAAGAAGAAAAATTTTAATTTGGTAGGCGCATTGGCTTTTTGAGTAGCTACACACCAATGTGTTTCTACATAGAGGTTAGAAACCTATTTATAGGCTAAACCATTATGGTAAGAACTGTCAGATTAAATTAGACAGCCACAAGGCATTTGCCACTAATAACAGTTTTAATTAATAAAATATTTAATTTAGACTAGGTAAAAGAAATAAATAAATATTTTTAAACATTTTTTTAATTTTATCCAATAGTTCCCCACAAAATTAAAAAAAATGAATCTAATTGAAAAAGATTTAATTTAAAGTATTGTTCATTACTTATATTATGCGGTCAGTAAAGTGCACTTAAAGGCATAACCTTTACTTAGTAAAATTATTTCTATCTGAAGGAAAGATAGTGAAGTAGTCTTAAACTACTTCCCTTTGACCCAAACTTTAATAATTTCACATATAATACAGGAGATAACCAATTGCGGTGTTGTGCATTTTTGGCCATACGCATGTATCATTCATGAGAGCTTCTGAGGGTTGTCTATGTCCTCAGCTGCGGCTGTATACAGACTCTCTCATATATGAAATTCCCTGTAAAGGATGAGTGTAGAGGCTCATCTCATGATAATTAACCACTTTGGGGAGTTTTCCTTTTCTCTACAATATAAGCACAAATCTATCCTCAGAAATGGGAGTGTAGAGTATCAACTCTATCACATAAAATTTTATACACCATAGTGTTTTATAATTTTATTTTTCAAAGTGCTTATTGGCCAATCAATCAGTTTGTTATTACCACATTGAACCTCCTTCAAGGGATCTCCTATCATAGAGATTGGGTTCCCACCACTGAAAGACTTATTTACAAACTAATTCTCATTCCTCTCGATACTTCTAGGATCTTTGTCCTAGGCAAACCTTTAGTCAAGCCATCGGCTAAGTTGTGCTCAGTCTTTACAAAAGAAAGAGCTACAACTCCATGCGAGTTCAGCCATCTAATAGACTTTTGTCTAATTTTAATGTGGTGACTCATTTTCATATTTATTAGTTTCTCCTTACAAAATGCTATTGCGGCTTGAGAGTCGCAATGAATAGAAATAGGAGCTAAAGGAGCAGAAGAAAATGAAAGTGAAGAAACTAATTCTTTAAGTCATTCGGCTTCAATACATGTGGCATCCAAAGCCACTAACTTTGCTTCCATTGTGCTCCTAGCAATTATGGATTACTTGGAAGATTGTCATATAATGACACTTCCTCCTAATAAAAACACATAGCCAGAAGTGGATTTAATGTCATTAGTATCAGAAATCCAATTAGCATCACTAAATCTTTCTAACACAGAAGGATATCCTAAAAATTTTAAGCCATAAGAACTAGCACCTTTAAGATACTTAAAAACTCTATTTAAGGCATTCCAATGAGTTTGACTAGGATTACAAGTGTATCTACTTAATCTAGATACAGCAAAGGCTATGTCAGGTCTAGTTCTATTTGAATGGTATAAAAATGATCCTATACATTAAGCATATTTTTCTTGATTTATAGATTTTCCATTATTCTTTTCTAATGGAATATTAGAATCAAAAGGACTAGAAAGAGGAGAACAATTATTAAAACCAAAATTTTGCAAAAGTTTATTAGTGTAATGTGATTGAGACTAGGTCGAGGAATCTGAAGATTTTATTATTTTCATACCTAAAATCACATCTGCTTCTCCTAAATCTTTCATGTTAAAGTTATCTGAAAGATAATATTTAATTTCAGTTATTAATTCTAAAGTAGGTGCTAATATAAGAATATCATCTACATAAAGACATAAGATTATAAATTTGTTCGTATCCATTTTTTTTAATATATAGACAATTATCTGACTCATTAATTTGAAAACCAAAAGAAATTATTACTTTATCAAACTTTTCATTGCATTGTTTTGGAGATTATTTAAGTTCATACAATGACCAAACTAGTCTACAGGCTTTATTTTCAAAACCAGGTGAGACAAAGCCTTCAGGTTGGTTCATATATATTTCTTCTTCTAGATCTCCATGTAGAAAAGCAGTCTTTACATCCATTTGGTGAACAAGCAAGTTAAGGATGGAAGCAAATGCAAGCATAACTCTTATGGTAGTTATTCTTGCTACAGGTGCGTAAGTGTCAAAATAGTCAATATCAGCCTTTTGACCAAAGCCTTGAACAACTAAACGTGCATTGTACTTTTCTACTGATCCATCAGTTCTTAATTTCTTTTTAAACAATCATCTACATCCTAAAGGTTTATTACCAGGAGGTAAATTAGTTAGAATCCAAGTATGATTACTTAGAATTGATTTCATCTCACTATGAATTGCTTCATTCCAGAAAAGAGCATCAGAAGAGTTAAGAGCCTCTTGATAAGAATTAGGTGTGTCTTCAATTAAATAAGTTATGAAGTCATCGCCAAAATTCTTTTCAACTCTAACTCTCTAACTCCTTCTAGGTTTAGATGGTTGAAAAGGATTTGAAACTATAGGTGTAAAAGATGTTTCTGGTTGATTTGAGATTGATTGAATACTTAATGAGATTTTATTTTTAAAAGGAAATATGTTTTCAAAGAAGGAAGCATCTTTAGACTCAATTAAAGTGTTATTTGATATTTCAGAATTAATTACCAAAAATCTATAAGTATTACTATCTAAGGAGTAATCTACTAAAACAGTATCTATAGTTTTATGACCTAGTTTTCTCTTTTTAGGTTCAAGGATATTAACTTTAGCAAGGCACCCCCACATTCGAATGAAATTAAGCCTTGGCTTATAACCCTTCCACAATTCATAGGGAGTGACATCCTTATCTTTTAAAGGAATTTTATTAAGAATAAAACATGAAAATAGTAATGCCTCTCCCTAAAGATTTTGAGGGACACCTGAACTCAACATCATGGAATTAACCATATCAAGAAGAGTCCTATTTTTCCTTTCTACCACACCATTTGATTGTGGTGAATAAGGAGGTGTTATTTGGTGGATTATATCATGTTCTTGACAAAAGGATGTAAAATCATTAGACATGTATTCTCCTCCTCTATCAGATCTAATTATTTTATCTTTTTATCTTATTGATTTTCAACTTCAGCTTTGAAGATTTTAAACTTATTTAAGACTTCATCTTTGGTTTTAAGCAAATATGTATAACAATATCTTGAACAATGATTAATGAAAGTTATAAAATATTTGTTACCTCCTCTTGTTAAGGTTGAAGTTGAATCACAAACATCACTATGAATTAATTCTAGGATTTGTGAATTTCTAGATTCAACTGTTTTGAAAGATTTTCTAGGTTATTTAGTCTTAGCATAGATTTCACACTTTGGATTTATTTTAGGAATTAATTCTAAATTTACCACTTTGGTAATGGATTTATAAATAACATGACCAAGTCTACCATGCCAAAATTCATTCATTTCATAATTTAATACAAGAGAGGATGAAGAAAAAGAATCTTTATTGATTTGATAAGGAAGTACATTTATTTTGAAGAGTCCTCCTGAGATGAACCCTTTACAAATGAAATTGTCCTTTTTGGTAATGGCAACCTTATTTGATTCTAATACAATTTTATATCCTAATTAAACTAAAAGAGATCCACTAATGAGATTTTTCTTCACATCTGGAACTAGTAGAACATCTTTGAGAATTATTGACTTCCCAAAGGCGAACTTCAAGTTGACATTCCCATGTTCTAGCACGTTCACAGATGCTCCATTTCCCATTACTACACTTCTTCCACTTGTGTTTTGAAAGGAAGTGAAATATTTTTTATTAATACAAATATGTACATTAGCTCCAGAGTCAAGCCACCACTCAGAATCACGGTGGACTAAATTGACAGAAGGAGCGAATGAAACTGACCTAGTAGTGCTTGTGGAAGATTCACCCTCAACTACATAGGCTTGAGGTTTAGGTTTGAATCTTTTTTCTTTGTTTGAACCTTCTCAGTCTCCTTAAAATTATGTTTGAAGTTTTTAGTGTTATTGGTGTCGCACCCCTAAACTAATCATGTAATTGAATATTTGTTTTCCTGTATCATATAATTCAATGTCCCAGGATTCAAATCAAATAAATTTAGAAACTCACAATTGAGAATAACCTCAATACTATACTTATATACTTCTAGGGTTGCAACAACATCACTTATCAAATTTATACAAAACATCACACTACTAGTATGAACGTTACATTATACTTCTCATTTATACAACTAACTCACAAGATAGAATCAAACATCAAACTTCATATATACATTTAAGACTGATGGAGGCAAGGATCACAGGCCAAGAAGCTACAAGTGGAGTCTACGAGTACCCTAGTCAAAGGCCTAGAGGGTCACGAGTTCTGGCTGCTTTCATGACAATGATGTTTTTTTTTTCTGAAAAATACAAAAATAAATAATTGAATTTTTTTTGTTGCATTTTCACACGCCTCCATCCTACATCAAAGACACAAGTTCATATTGTTTTGTCATGGTACAACATTTCTCTACACATCCAAAAGGCATATACAAGTGAGTTTTCTCTCAACTCATCAAAATCTTCTATTACCCCAAGGAAAAGCAACCAAAAGCTAACTTGTAATATATATAAAATCACAAGAGTGAGCTATAAAACTCAGCAAGAACTACATAGCCCATAGAATAAATACATTTGTAATCTAACTTTTGAAAATAGATTTCATGAATATTATAACCAAATCTGAGAAAGAGATTGATATCATAAGCATCAAGAACAATGGACATATGAATACAATAGTTTACACTTACATTTCTCTTTTCCACTTTCTCTTTTTTTTTTCTCACCTAACTTGAGTTTTAGTTCCCTTCCATTAATATTAATTCACTTGATATATTTTATGTACCATGACCTAAATGGGTGACAAAATACAAATGTGATGTGATGCTAATGTAAAAATGGAATGAGATTAAACCTAGGAGTTAATCATCATAATTAGTGTACTGAAAGCAGGGATATTACAATTGGTGTTCCTAGATTTAAAATTTTTACTCCTAGGATTAAACCTTTTGTTATTAGGTTTAAAGGGGATAAGAATATTATTTATTTCCATAAATAATTTCCCTAATAAGAGAATTATTGTTGAAATGAATAGTTTACGTGGTATGACAAAAGAGTTCAACATAGCTAGAATCATAAGAAATGCTGTAAATAAAAATTTACGCATGCTATTCTACTTTTAAAGAAACGGTTAGGAACTATAACAAATATGATGCTAGCAGATCCAATTTTAGAAAAGCACAGAAATAAAATTTATAGCATGCAATTCTAAAATAATTTAATTTTTAAAAAATATATTTTCCTTTATTTATTATTTATTGGATTTATTTTTGTTTTTGTGTTTTTTTTCACAGCCGCTTACGACTAAAAACGGTTTTTTTTTTTTTTTTTTATGTATGCCAAAGCGGCAAAACGTGTTGGGTGAATGCGATGACGTCACCCACGCGATTTCGTCGGCCGAACGTTGCCAATGCTGGAGAAATTTTGTATGCATCCGCAGATGCCTAAAAAATTAGGCATCCGCAAATCAAGGCTGTCTAGAATGCATTGTGATGTGCACATGGGATATGATGTGCACACAAAATGAAGTTTGGAGATTTACACCATCACTGATCCAACGATGTTATGCAGGGTTTCTTAAAATTTTAGGAATATGCGGATTCCTAGAAAACGTGCTCGCCAACACCGGGCATGATGTCACCCGAGCGCTGAACACGTCGACCATTGCTCACGTCACCCGTGCGCTGAACGCGTCGGGCGAACGCGTGAATGCGGGTCGGGGGCTGCGATGTGGATCCGGGCGCAACAGAGCGGGCGAAGAGCGAAGGGAGCGACGCTGCCTTATCTCGCATCGTTTGCCCTGAACTTCGCAGCCGCCACCGAACCCTACTGTCGCCGCTTCGAATCCTATCGCTGCCACTTCGAAACTAGTCGCCGCTGCTCGTATCAAGCGTTCGACGACGTCTAACCATTGGCGAGGGCGAGTTGGGCTGAAAAGAGTGCAGCTGAAGCTTTTGCGAAGGTGAAGGAAAACCTTCGTTCGCTGCTGCTCGCGATGGCGATCTCTGTAGCCAAGACTCTCCTGCCAACGTGGACACGCCGGCGACGATGGAGGGAGCGACGAACAGTGATGAAGGGAGAGACAGGCGAGGGCGAAAAACTAGGTTTAGAAACCCTAATTTTTTCAGTCACCTGATGGAGGCGACGACAGCAAAAGGGGTTTTGATTTTTTTTAATTAAATAGTAATAAAGAAAATTCTTAATGCAAACACAGATTTTAATACGTAATGCAAAACAGATTAAAATTAATAGAAACAACAGAGATTGAGAGATATAAATTTCGAAACAATAAAAATAAATAGATGTGTTGATCAAAGAAATAATTTAATCTAGACTAGCAGAAATTCACCTAAGATTGTTGGGTCTAAATTATTTGCAGATTAAACTATTTCTATCAAATCAACAAAATAACAAAGTAAAAACAAGAAAGAAAGAACCTGGAGGTGCGGAGAAACCTGTTGTCCTTAGGTGAATTTTCTGGGCCTCGTGTGAGCAAATTCTAAAGAGATCACCCAAGATACAACCAAGATTCTTCTCCTGCGGATCACGACCGTGGAGAAGTTGATCGGCTTCCTTTCGGTGTTGAGCAACAAAGAACAAGAAGAAAAATTTTAATTTGGGAGGCGCGTTGGCTTTTTGAGTAGCTACACACCGATGTGTTTCTACCTAGAGGTCAGATACCTATTTATAGGCTAAACCATCATGGTAAGAATCGTCAGATTAAATCGGATGGCCACAAGACATTTGCCACTAATAACAGTTTTAATTAATAAAATATTTAATTTAGACAAAGTAAAAGAAATAAATAAATATTTTTAAATATTTTTTTTATTTTTATCCAACAATGATTACTTAATTACTTATGTTGAAATGTATATTTTTTATATTATTAATAAAAAATTGATTATTCAAAGATTTCATGATATCAAACCAATAGTGATTTAAACAAGCTAAATCTTCTAATTGGTAATTGTGCGAGTGGGATCTTTCACTCCCATTTTTTTTTCATCAAGAATGTTTTATAAAATTTTTTGATCCCTAAATTTGGAATATCCTACTTTCACGTGATTCGCAAGGTTCAACAAGCAATAGATATTTCATGATCAAAGGTGTAATACTTTTTGTGAGTTTTTTTTCTACTAATTGGGGCTCTCCCCTCACTACCCTCATCGGGAGATCTACATGGTTCATAACTACTCCTCTTACAACAGGATGCCTACCTAGCTAACACTTACGGCGTGTTTTCTTAGACAGACGGACTTAGAGGGAAGGAAAAGGAGGCAGACACAGTGCCGTTTTAGCAGTCCCTCCTATTTAGGGGGAAAAGAAGATGGAACAAATTTTGACAACGTTCAAACGTCTCTCTTTGCCCAAACTCTACGCCCGAACGCCTCTCATCACTCCACCGAACCTCTCTGCACCGCCGAAATCTCAGGCGGAACCCTCTCCTCCTCTACCTCAGCTGGAACTCTCTCATGCAGCCCGAACGCCTCTCTCGCCCCCACCGACGCCCGAAAACCTCACCCCTGGCTGGTACTCTTCCCCCAGCCGGAACTCTCGCTCGAATACCGTCGCCCCACCTGGAATACCCTCACCATAACGCCCAAAACCCTCTCCGTCGCCTCTCATCTCGCCGAAGGAGATCACCTCTCATCCCTTCTCTATCGAAGCACCAACGTCTAGATTATGCGGAAGAACATCGAAAGCGCCTCTTGACACTGAATCGAGGATTGGTTGGCTCTTCTCCCTCCAAAGATCATCCAGTAGTTGGTTCTCTACACTAAATCGAGGTATGTCATGTACATAAGCTGCATAAATGAGCAACAAAATGCTTGTTTCATCTATAGTTTCTATCAAGAAGAGCATGTATTGATATTACTCAATGATTTCTGTGAAGAAAATCAACTTACTTTCACTTATATCATCCTTGAGATTGAATGCAACAAAATGCTTGCTTCATCTATAGTTTCTCTGTTTCTTCCATGTTTATGGTATCTGGCAATATTTGACTTGACATTTATGAGAGGAGATTGCCACTAATCTCGATCTTTGCCGAAACTAAAACATTTATGAGAGGAGCTTGCCACTAAAACATTTATGAGAGGCATGTGAAATACTGAAAACAACCATAATATACTGCTCATCTTCTGCACTGCGCCTTCTAGTTTGCTATAGATACGAGGACCTTTCCTTTGTCATGTAATTTGCAAAAGTCACTATCTTTGATATTTTGTTACTCAATAACAAGCTTTGCCTTTTTTAATTGTCTAAATTATTTATATTATCTATTGCATTTATAGGTCTTATCATACATGGCTCCAGTGAGTAAAATGGACAAGACACTTGCATTAGTATACATTCATCATCGTAGAAGTTGCCAAGCTGCATGTGTAGCTGCAATTGAATTTATGGAACATATGAAAGAGCTAGGATATGTGGATAAACCATTGAGAGAGAGTAATGAATATAAGGATAATATAAGGAGATAAATTATAAAAAATTTATCCAGTTGCGATCAAATTTGTTATAACATGTTAAGAATGAAAGTACATGCCCTCAAACATTTGTGTGAGATTTTAAGAGGCACCGGTCGAACGAGAGACAATATAAATTGTAGCATTGAGGAGAAAGTGGTGAAGTTTTTATATTTGGTGGCCCACAATGTCAAATATTGAGAACTATGCTTTTTCTATCATAGTGGTTCTCGAAGTATTAGTAATCACTTTCACGAGGTGTTACAAGCTATTATTAGTTTACATGATCAATTCATCACACGACCTGATGGGTCGGTTGTTCCTCCTGAGATACAAAATAGTAGTAGATTCTATCCTTATTTGAAGGTACGTATCTTCAAAATAAATTTGGTATCCAATAATATTTCTTCAGATAACTAAATCAACTATATAAAACTGCAGGATTGTTTGGGTGCACTTGATAGTACACATATTCGAGTAAGAGTACCTACTGCTGATGCACCTAGATATAGGGGAAGAAAAGATTGGCCAACCACAAATGTTTTGACAGCATGTTCATTTGATATGAAATTCACATATGTCTTACTCGGGTGGGAAGGGACAACATCAGATTCTCGAATAATAAAAGATGTCATTAGTAGATCTGATAACTTACAAATTTCAAAAGGTAGATTTTGCATTGAAACACTAATTGAACATATTTATCATCCAGTACTAATGTTATCTATTGTTGTCTTAGGTAAATACTTTTTAGGTGATGCTGGGTTTGGAATAAAAAGTTGGCTCCTTACATCTTATAGAGGAGTACGATATCATTTGAAAGAATATTCCAAACATGCTCCACAAAATTCAAAAGATCTCTTTAATCATTGTCATGCATCAGCCCGAATGTTATTGAAAGAGCTTTTGGTGTATCAAAGAAGAGGTTTTCAATTATAGCAAGTGGAACAGAACCTCATTTCCCTGTACGCACACATGTTCAAATTATCTTAGCATGTTGTGTGTTACATAACTACCTAATGGGTGTTGATCCTGATGCTCAAATCATTGCTGATGTTGATGAGGAGTTATCAAACACAGTAAGCAACGATGTCCCTAGTGTGGAGAGACAAGATGAAGATGCTAGGAGAGGGATTATGTTTAGAGATGCTATGGCCAATACAATGTGGGATGATTATGTACTCTAAGCATGTAATATCATATGGATCTCTTGTGTTGATGACACTTTATGTATCTCTTGACTTTTGAATGGTAATATTATATGGATATGTCTTTTTCTATGGATATGTGTTATGATTCTCTTCATGTTGTTTTGTTTTTCATGCTAACACTTTTTTTTTCTATTCAACATAAGATGAGTAAAAAGGCTAATTTAGCTTAAGGCTCCAAGAGTAATGATGAGTGTTATTTTTATATGATTTAAAGTATCATTCATATGATCTTTTTAGGCTTTATTCCTGTTTTATAGCTTAATTTAGTATCTTTTCTTGTAAAGTTCAGAATCTTCACTAGTCTTTGGTTTATTTGTGAAATACATATCATTTTACCTTATTTTCATAAATATTTTAAAGATTTGAAGTTACAGGAAGATTCATCACAGATCCTCAAGGTCATAGGAAAAATTTCAGAATTTTTAGAGCTTTTTATGAAGAACACGGCCATGTCGTGCTTGTGATCTCGGCCGTGCTCATCGCGGCTTCAAAAAATCCGCATTTCACGATGAGAACATGGCCTGGCCGTGCGTACCGTCACGGCCGTGTTCGACAGAAAATCCAAAATCAGCCGAAGTCTTCACCGACGTGCGCATGGGCATGTTCAGGCATTTCCAGATCTTACGTGCTAAACACGGCCTGCCCGTGTCTAGATGCACGGCCGTGCTTACTTCGATCCTGAACTGAGAACTCGACACGGCCTACCCGTGTTCGCGTTCGCTGATCCCGACCTTTCGTCCGTTTTTCATCAAATCCGACGCTCCAGGTGCCTAGAAATTGGGGAAAACTCCCAATTAATCTTTCTAACCGCCCAAGGCTTCGATTAAGGTGAAAAAGTGGAGATTTTGGGCGGTAACAGGTCGAACTTTCGAGGAACGCGACCTAGGGCAAAAAGTGGCGATTTTGCTTGTTCGAGGGCTTGATTCGACGGATTTCTTTGGGGCTTTCGAGAGAAGACTGAAGATTCATCGTCTCCACCCTTAATTTGTAATTTCCCCTCTTTTTGAATTCATTTACTTGTGTTTTCTTTGTTATACGATGTATTTTCTAGCGTAAAACCCTAGTTCGGGACTCGGGTGTAGCCCGTTGAACAAATTTCCTCGTGTAAAATATTTTTATTGAATCTCAGTGTTGTTTTTAGTAAATTAACTTATTTAATTGAGTTGTGCTTATTGCGTATGATTGTTTTGGCCAAACTTTTGTATGTGTTAAGTGTTACGAGATGAACTGAGAGGTGAATCGTAACACTCGAACTCTCTCATTTAAACTTGTGACTTGAATTACGAGAGTCATTCAACATCACTCGAGGATTTTCGATCTTTCATAGAGCCCAATGAGTCTCTTAAGTTAGTTTTGCTACGAGAGTAGGAAATTAGCTTAAGCTAGACACCAGATTACGCTTCAAGAGAAGGTAATCCGTACCCTAGGAGATATCGCCTTAAGTTATTTACTGTCGGATTGCGCTTCGAGAGAAGGAGATCCGTTTTCCAATTCAATATGATTCAATGTTTTGCATATAAAGCATTCAACGTTGTAAAACCTGAAGTTCTGAACACTTCTAAAACTGAAACTTTTCCTTATAATCGTTGATTCTTCGGTTCGATAATTTAGATTTAGTGTAATTCTTTTATTCCGAGTTTGAATAGTCTAGCTTTCAATGACACAAAAAGTCGGTACTTGACACCCTGCTCCCTTGGGACGATATTTTACAACTGCGATAGAAACCGTACGCTTGCGGGGCCTATCAAGTAACAATGTGAAATGAACTGAACTTATGGATAATATATTTATAGATGCGATGCTTGAGCAAGAAGTCAAAGGATATAGAGTTGATGGTACGTTCACATCAACTGCATACAAAAATATGTTAGCGGTTTGTATTGAAAAATTTGAGATACAATTAACTAAGGATCATCTAAAAAATCGTATCAAGACATTGAAAAGTAATTTTCATACTTGCCATGAGTTATTCAAGAATAAGAGTGGAATCTCATGGAATTCCACTTCAAAGCTGTTCGAAGCTGAAGGCAACGTATGGGATGAGCTTATCGCGGTATGCAAAATATCATTTATTTGATTTCTTATTTTGGTTCCCTTGTTGTATACGTACTGATTGGATTTTTTTTTTGCTTGTTCAGGCTAATCCAAATATGAAAAAAATGGAGGAGCACTCCCATGCACAACTATGACAAATTGGAAGAATTGTTTTCTAAAGATCGTGCCATTGGGAGCGTGTCTGGGACTTGTAAAGATTTTATGAATCTTTGGGGCAAAGATACTACAGGACAAGCTGTTGACACATTAAATGAAGGAGCAATGTGTAGTATGCCTACTGAAGACCCAATCCATGAAGATGTTGCTGGAACAAGCCCACCGGTCCCAAATAGTGAGTATTCAATGTCTGCAAAGTCCAGAAAGAGAAAAGTAGATACACAAGAGACAAATTCTAACATGCAAGAGCTTATTGGTTGTATCAAAGAGGGCAATGAATTTATGTATAAGTTTATCAATCCTCAACCTACAGAGAAGTGAAGAAAGAAATATATGAAGAGCTAAGTAAGCTTGAAGTTCCACGCCACCGCATTGCACGTGCTTATATCATACTTGCTAAAAGTAAATAGTACACTGAAGTTTTTTTCTCCGCTCCAGAAGATGTACGACTTGAAGTTCTCAATGAATTGATGAGTATATGAGCTGATGACACTTGTTGATTTTGGCTATGGCTTCTATGTTTTGGATATTGACACCTGGTAGTGTTACTTTGTAGGTGTTTTGATTAACTATATATATTGTACTAATTGCCTAGTGTTTACTTGTTTTGGATATTGGCACTTGTTTAATGTTTTGGATATTGACACATTGGTGGTGTTACCTTGTAAGTGTTTTGATTAACATACTAATTGCAAAGTGTTTACTTGTTTTAGATATTGGCACTTGTTTAATGGATATTGTACTAATTATCAAGTTGTGTAATTGTTAGTGGTAAGAGTTGTTTTTATCTATGTCTTGTATATGTACTAATTTGGTGCACTTGATTTGATTTGGCTGCAATTTCCAGGTTAACCATTGAATAAGGTTGGTACATTGCCACGTTTCTACTTTATGTTTGTTTTTGCTATTTTTCCTTATTCTATGTTGATATCTCTATTTGATTTGGTTTCTTTTTTTATTATAGTATAGTGCTAAACAAGTCATGTGATATTTTTATTAATTATCCAGGTTAATCACAGCTTTGCAAATGTTGGAAACATTTGTGAGTTGTTTATTTGATGTTTGTCTAGTGCTAGAATGCATATATGGTGATTGTTAAACTCAAATTTGATGCCCAGAATTTCTCTTCAATGCATGATACTATTCATTACATCAATTCTTATACAATCCGGCCTAACATGCACAATCAATTATAAATTTATGTCACATGTTGCATCTCTTCCATTCTTTGCTCTTTGATGCATAAAGCTGTGTCATGCATCTCTATCATTCTTTGCTCTGTGATGCATGAAGCTGTGCCCCATCAACATTGTAGCTTTCACCTGCATTGCAATCTAAGACAAGAAAAAAAAGTTAGCTTTCTAACATGCAGGAGCTTATCTCAGTAACATTAGATAGTTTTTCTATTAAAAGAATTATTTAATATTAAGGATAAAATTTATTATTATTAAGTTTGTCTCAATTTAGTTGTTTAATGAAAAATAATTTTTAACAATAACACAATAATATTTTTTCATTCAATTTTCCTTTCCTCTCAAGAAAACAAAAACAAAGATATGATTATGGATTTTCTTTCCTGTGGATTTCTTTTTCTGCAGTTCTTTTCTTCTTATAATTTTCTATCCTTTCAAACAAATACAGTCTTAAATTTAGCACTACCCAAACCTTTATGATTCACCCTAATATTACCCACCTGTACAATTGCTAAGCAGTTTTTGAATAAATTAAACTTTTTTTCTTATATCTTGTTTCTATTTGTTTGCACCTTTATATTTGCACACTTTCCTCACGAGCCAACACAACTTTCCTAGGTGTCACGCCCCGGTCGGATCGGTCTAGAAAGAGCGCTTATCCGCTTCCTAGAGCCGTCCGGCGGAATACCAGAACGTAACTCGCCCTAGGGTTTCCGACCCAAAATCGAAACCCTAATCTCCCCGATTAATTTTTATCCCCAATTTACAGTTCGCACGGAAAACCCTAACCCTAATTTAGAGAAAACCGATCGGAACCTAAATCCAAATTTACCTCTCGGTCAAAATTGATTTTGACCACCGAATTTCGCCGTTCGCCGGATTAAATCGACTCGCTGACGTCCGCCTGACGTCAGCGCCTGAAATCGATTTCCGCCGCGCGTGAAATTTCCGCTGTGCTGACGCCCGCTTGCGTCAGCCGTTCGAATTCGAAATCTGAATTCGATTTCTTCGCCGAATCGCGATTTCGCGTCGTTGACTGCTCGACGCGTTGACTCCGCCTCGTTTCGCCTCGAAACGAACGCCAATCACGCGTCTTCGTCTTCGCCGCGCCTCAGACGAACGCGATCGACGCCGTCTGCGTCTCGCGTCCACAGCCGTCGCCGGAGAAGAAGAAAACGTCGCCTGTGTCTCCTCGTCGTCGACCCGAGCACCGTCGTTTCCGCCGACGAGAGACGATGCCGAATTTCACCAGACAACTCCTCGGAATAGGGGAAAACGGAAGAAGAAGTAAAGCTTGATTAATACCCAAAAAAGCTTACAAACCTCCACTTATAGTCTCCGACGACCCTCGTCGCCGGTGCCCGCTTCCCCTCCCTCACCGGCGAACCAATCGCCGATTACAATCGCTCGTTATTTTCCCTCTTTTCTTCACCCAAAGCCCTCTCGAGTTCGTCACTCCCAGGTGATGGTGATCGCCCCCCCTGCTGCCCTCGTCCGCAGTCTTATATGGGAAGCGAGACGCCGCCTCTTCGCTGCTATTCCGAGTGTCGGCGCCCGAGTTGTCCGCCTGAGCTTCCGCTTGCAGCCGAGGATTTCAGGGACGACGCAGTCTCCTCCGCCGAACGCGAGGTCGTCGAACGCGTTCCGCACGCGCAATTCGCCGAATCTTTCCACGGACCTCGATTTTGACCATTATTTGGGCTGGGCACTGGGCTTGGGCCGAACCGGGTAGACCTGGCCCTGACACTAGGTCTTAAAATAAATTAATTTTATGAACCAAAATTATTAACTTAAATTATATACTCTAACAATCTTATTATTATATAATATAGATTGTTCCCAAAATCTTTTCCAGCTCGTTATATTAAATATAAAAATATCACATTTTAAAATTTTGTTTCAATTTGATCCGCATACTTTGGATATTTTGAACAATTTTAACACGCTAGAAGATAAAAATTGACATATATTAATTGAGAGGGGCAAACAAAAATTTGCCATATTGGAAACGATCCCGCAATCGGAATGTCCTAGAGCGAAACCCTGCGCCTTCACAAGCCGTGGCTTCACTTGTCGCCTTCTCCTCCTCCACAATTCCTCCTCTCCCGTCCCTTTCTTCGTTCCTGCGAGCGGCTCAGCGGCGGCGGTGATGAGCGTGTGGAACTACGTGGTGACGGCGCACAAGCCGACCAACGTCACGCACTCATGTGTCGGCAACTTCACCAGCCCCCATGAGCTTAACCTCATCATCGCGTAAATACATGCGTTTCCCTAGCTTTCGTTGCTTCACTTTGGACCTCCTTTCTCCTCCCGTGCAGTATGTCGGTTTTTTTTTTCTCTCCCGATTTGGAGACTCGCGCTTTGGAGTTCTTCGACCGGTTTGCATCTCGTCATTCTAGCTGAAGTGCTGATTCTATAATTTGGATACGCCGTTTAAGGTCCATTTCGAATTGGTGGAGTTTCTCTCGTCTTAGGGTTCGGTGAGCTAACATCCCAAGGAATCACGTAGTTGAATTCAAGATTAGGGTTCGCTTAGTTTGCGATTCTCGCATTTGATTATTTTGCTTTTGCCGTTCAAGGCAACGTGTATTGGAGTAAGATTGAGATTCTAGATTTTTCATCTGAATTTACTGGAAGTTTCAGCACTGCGTTTATTTGCTCTTTAGACATTTACGTGTTCCATCGCATTATTGACTTACTTTTTGCTTAATTTCATTTTGCCTTTTGATTTCAGTAAGTGCACACGCATAGAGATCCATTTGCTTACTCCTCATGGTCTTCAGGTACCAATTTGTCATTTTTCTACACTTCTATCTGTTATTTTATAATCTAGATTATCTCTACACTATCAATGTAATTGGAAATCATCTGTTTTTCTACAACTAAGTGATACGCCTGAGAACGTTGGCTAAGAGGTTGAATAAATGTGATCCTAATGTTTCATGTTCAATGGATTTCAAAAGGACGTCTGCTAACAAAAGAATGAACTAATAGGACATGCTAGTTGTCTTGACATTATACTTTTTTTTTTCTGTCGGATTTTTTGTTCATCTTCGTTCCAAAAAATGTCATGTTTTTCCTATCCGTAAAATATATGGTAACTGACCATCCAGCATAATGTTGTTATGGAATTAAATATGGAATATCCATGAATCATAGGAAATAATTTCTTCACATACTTATGGATGGCTGTCCTTGATAGTTGATAGTATATACAGTAGGGGGAGTTAAATAATCAGAAAAATGTCCACTGTTTGTTTGACCAATCTCTGTCTTCTGTAATACTCAATTAATACTGGTGGACGCAACTATCTATTAGCAAGGAGTATTCATATCAAGGTTTCAAGAACTGGTCTATACCGGTCTTAGATGAAACTGGTGCCGGTATACCACGTGTTGAACCGGTACCGATAAACTATAGTGTTGGTATTTACTAGTATGTATCAGTGAGTTATTGGACCGGTACGCCAGTACAAATCAAGTTCTAAAACCATGATTTGTATAACATTGACATGCATAGTTTTCCTTTGTTTGATTGTTCCCTTTGTTTGTCCATTTAAAGGGAAGCTTGCCAATCTTGGATTGATCATTTGATGGTTCCTTTTCAATATAAGTGAGAATGGAATTGCTATAATTTAATCATGTTCCAAAAACTTATGATTGCTTAATAACTGTTATTCTCCTTCCTCTTTCCTAATCTATTTGGTTGGCTCTATTCTCTATTTATATCCAGTGCATGTTCAGGTTCTGAAAGTTCTTTCATGCTCGTATCACTTTTGTTGGAGTTAGATTCCTGTTTTGTAAATTAGTTTAATATTTCTCTATGCAGCCTATGTTAGATGTGCCCATATATGGGAGAATTGCAACTCTTGAACTTTTTCGTCCTCATGTGAGTTTCTCCCATTCATATTCTTTCAATATGAAAACTTTGCTTATGTCATTATCTTATGCTTATATTGCACATCTTTGTAGGGTGAAGCTCAAGACTTTCTCTTTATTGCAACCGAGAGATACAAATTTTGTGTTCTTCAATGGGATGCAGAAACATCTGAGCTCATTACCAGGTGAAGATTATCTACTTATCTTTTTCTTTCTGTAAAAATCATGTTGTGTTATTTGTATCTACATAAATTGATTGACCAAATACTTCATTCTTGATTGGATATTGCTTTCTTTCGACCAGTTATTTGTATGTATGGTGTAGAGTATATTTATATTTGGGTTAAAAGTATAGGATTGTATTGGTCCAAGCAATGATTGGTACACGGATCCATGATATACCAAGGTTTAGTGAATAGTGGGCAAGACCAATATACCCGGGCTACAATGCATCGATATGCCTGTTGTGCCTCGTTGTTATACCAGTGTGTACCAGATTGAGTGATCACCTGTGCACTAGCTTAGACCCGTTCTTTAAACCATAATACACGTAAATACACGTATGTATAGTTAGTAAGTCTTGCTTGTGCAGTACATACTTGGCAATTTCACATGTAACAGTGCATCTTATTCAGTATGATTCTGTTGCGATGTTGAAAAATAGAGCTAGCTTTTGTGCTTGCTTATAGAATGGGAACACCGTCCAAAGTAGATCTTTACCTTTTCATGTCAGTTCACTGAGTAAGGTATGACCTAAAGAATATGCTTTCTCATCAAATTCGTTTAACTTTAGAGCTAAACATCTTTCTTTCCTATTTGTTCTGTCACTACTAATTGTACTCGACTGTCAACATTTGTTTCTTCCCGCACAGTGGATTTGTTGGAAGTATAAGGGGAAAACATATTTACCTTGAGATTTTCTTGTTTGCTGTACAGCTATTGCTGATTAGTTTCTGTGAAAGGCTACTTATGCTAATCAAAGACATAGGTCTTTATGTACTGAAATTTTCTTTTTCTTTGTGTGTGTGCGTGTGATGTGCAGAGCTATGGGAGATGTTTCTGATCGCATTGGTCGTCCAACTGATAATGGACAGGTAAAGTGTTTGATTTTTACTTTTACAATTAATTCATGGTAAAGAATTACAATTGTCCAGAAACACACCTGAACAGTTGTTAATAGCTTCTTTTGACATTTTGGGTCAGCAATCTACTATGAGATTCCTTATCTATAACGAGTTTCATAAGTAGTTTATTGCACTGCGCCTGCAGGTGCATCATGATTGTTTTGGCAACTGAAAGTAAGAATCTGTCGCTTGTGAGCCTGGACAGGCCGCAGCAAAACTGCCACGTAGATTATGATGAATTGATGATATATCCTATAATTCAGTTATATCACCATATTTTGGATGAATTTGTGCAAGTAAAATTTGGTTATATTTTTAGAAGATAAAAATTTTACAGGTAATGATATTCACAAACAATTATTTGCTCTGTGAGCTCTATATTGGGGAGTTTGATAGGGTCGTTATGATATACTACTTGCAATGTGCTTGTACTTGAAGGGACGCTTGCTCTAGAAAGAGGGTTCCTTTCCGGGCAAACCAAGGAGATATGCATTTTAGGTGTTATTTTCTGGTTCCAACATTAAGGGGGGAAAAGAAACAGCTTCGTCAAAACAGAAAGAGAACACTCTTTGATCCATGCTATAGATGAAACTTGAGGTCGATGTGATCTTCACATATGCCTGTTCCCCACCTGGAGGACATGCATCGAAAAAATGCTAGAAGAGATATGCTTCTTAACCTCTCACTCAAGAAACTCTCTGGACTCCTCTTATTGTTTGGATGATTACTCCAGTTTTAGGAATCCTTGACCTCTGATGGTTCAGGTAGCTGGTTGGTGATCGGTAAAGCCTTGTCGATTGATGAAAGTAATCCAATCAATGCATACAAGTTATGCTTGTAAAGTGATTGTTCCTGTTTATCCTATTGATTACTCGCTGTAATTATAATCTTGCTCCCCTCAGTTTCATCTTGAAATGGCAATAAGGATCTCCATGTTCTGGTTTTCTATCCAAGGCTTGGAGTTCAAAAGGCTAAGGATGTTATAGCAATTCGGAACTCTATGATATTCCTTAATTCTCTGGATACACACACACTAGGTTGAAGCTTCATTACTGTCACATATTGATTCCTGAATGAAAAAAATATGTGTTTGTTTATTTAGATGGATCTTCAGAATTACTTTTTCTATTTCTTTTCTCTTATTTGTGATAGTTATGTTGGTTTATGTGCATTAATGAATCCTATTTATTTTGTAGATTGGTATAATTGATCCTGACTGTAGGTTAATTGGTCTCCATCTCTATGATGGCCTGTTTAAGGTAGTCTACTTGGGAAGCTGCATTTGAAGCATATATGTTTTTATGATGCCAATGGAATCCTTTAATTTTTATGTTTGGACCCATGCTCCTGTATTTTTTTCCAGGTTATACCGTTTGATAATAGAGGACAACTGAAGGAAGCATTTAACATCAGGTATTTTTGCTATTTATCTATTTAACGAGGACTTCACAAGTTGAGTTCTATTTAACGAGGACATTCTTAACATGATTTTCATAGAAGCATGTCCAATACTGATAGTAAAGTCATGATAAGAGTGCACTAGTTGCACGATCATTGGTTCCGTTTCATCTAAAGTATGTTACTATGACTAGATACTAGTGAAAGGTGGTCACCTGCCCTGCCTCTAGGACTCCATAGCTTCTGTTGCTGAGCAAAGACACTTGTCAAAGTCATTTTTTTTTCAGTTTGTGGGATTATGTAGAAGTGGCTGATTGCTCCATTGTCATTTTCTTGTTGCAATCAGTTAGAAACACAAAATGTCAATAAGAAATCTCAGTCTTGAGGTTCCACTCTGGTGAGATTTTTTTAATTTCCTGTTAGTTTTGTTTTGTTTCATTTTCCTTTCAACTTTTTTATACATTTCCAGTTCTGAGACAAATTTGGGTTGGATTCTTATGTTTGAGCCATTTTAGAATGTTGTTATGGTCGAGTGGTTTCTTAATCTATTTAGGTTTTGTTAGAAACTTATATGAATCCGTGATTTTTAGGAGGGAAGGAGAAGAAAAATTAGGGGAAAAATCCTAGGCCGTGACATTGCCTTGGATGAATTAGATGAGCATGCTGTCACGTATCAAGAGACTCGTGTAATTTATTATATCATTGTGTCTATGTATGTACAATGTCTTTTTATTTTTGTTTTTAAGGTCAGATAGTGCCACGAGGTGTTGGCAAGGGACATAAGTGTCAAGTGAAATATGTAAAATTAACTCACCTAAGCTTTTGAAGCATTCAGCCTATATGGGATACTTTCTAGCCATGATATAGTATTCGAGGAGTGGAGGTGTTTGATTAAATCAAACCTTGGTATATTCTCAAGTTTAAAACTGCAGGTTTCATGCTTTTTGCCTTCGCAGCACCTTTGCATGCATTTGTCTAGAGTTTTATATAACATCTCTTGTTTAGTGATTTTTAATGATCTTTAAAGAACTAGGTGGTAGGGTCATTTCATGCCGTCGATCATATTATCCTTGTTGTCAAAATTTTGAAGGAGACATTGATGGGAAGTTGATTATTGCATTGGGTAAAAATAGAGCAATAATATTGTATGAAATTCCCTTTATTCTGTGAAGGGAAGAGTGGCGGTTTGGTAGACAAAAATTGTACCAAAACAGGTGATTGACGCATCTTTGTGGGACAAAGTTGCATTGATTTTGATTTAAGATATTGATGCTTCGAGATGTTATTTGAATTGGTTATTTCACTTTGTTAATAGAGGGTGTTGGACAAGTAAACCAAGGAAGGTTAAGGACCTAGAGATTGCTAGATATGTGATTGGTGGTAGTGGGGTACCAAATTGTTGATACAAGTTGTTAAGCATATTAGTATTGGAGCAGGTTGAAGCCTAATTCGGTGTAGTTGATATACTTCTAAGGTGAAGGGCTGTCAAAGCATGTCAAATCTTCAATCCTTTACGGGGAAGGTGAATCACAAAATTGCACTTGGGAAATTATTGTTAGATATACTCGTGGACAACACAATGATCACCAAGGAATGAATGATAGAAGTAGAGTCCCGCATCTAGGAGTGGGAAGTGATACTTGCAAAGCTATGTATCAATGAGTAGCAGATTAATTCCATAGAAACTTTGCAAGAAGACATAATAGACTGTGTTAAATGCTTTGGTTATGACACTAGTGCAGCTGTGCAGTGATTACGAGGGTAATTTGTGAAACTGAAAACAACATTGTCGGTACTCATGAAGGCAATACATGCATGCGAGGGGGATGCACGTCAATATAAATTTTGGGTTCTAGAATTGTGCCATGGAGGGGCATGTATACTAAGGAGTTAGAGAAATTATTTGATATGGAATCGTACTTCAAAGTAATCTAACCTGAATCAAACGACTTTAAAGTGTATATAGCAACATGGTATTGATCGGAATACGTCAAGCTATGGTGGCAATGTCGACTGTATGAAAAAAAAGGCTATGCACTATCAAGATGCACACAAAACTAAAGTTTGAGTTGAAGGCTGAATTCCTACTAGAAAATGTTGGGCATATTGTTAAAAGTAAGTTGAGGGTGCTTCAACACATTTTCTATCAAGGGGCAATTTGTTGCATTATTGTTGGACATCCAATATATGTTTGATATAAACAACCTCTTATGTGTTCAAAGGAATGCCAAGGACTTGATATTTGTGCAAGCTACAACATAGTGGCTCATGGGTTTCACACTACTCGAGTTGGAAGGAAAGAAAGAGCCTTTGCTTAATCATTAGTTCTAGTCTTCTAGTGGGAATAGATCTATGCGAGGTAGCATCCGGGGATCATTGAAGTTAACAATCTAAAAAAGAGGCGAATGCATTTTTTAGAGGATCACATTGGGTAAAGAACTATAGTGAGAAGCAAGCTAGTCCTTAATAGTGGATGCTACAACAACATCCTTGAAGATAAAAAGGGAAGAAAGTTCATGCACCTAATTCTTTGAGTGGAAGCGATAAAGATCACAACATTTCTAGTGGACGGTGCAGCAAAAGCAATAAATAGGACCCTAATATTGTCAGTATTGGGATACTGTTGCTTCTCAATGCAATAGTGGGAGCACAAGAGTCATCGATGAATGTGATACTCATGGATGTCAAACTCAATGGCAAACAAGCTCGTGTGTTGATAGATATAAAGGTAATTAGCAATTTTCTCAGTGCTTTGAAGATAAAACATCTAGGCTTATTAATGGAGAAGTACTTAAGTCGGGTGAAGGTGGTTAATTCTAAGGATACTCTAGTTGATGGCATGGTTTAAGATACTGGTACCGGTTGATTTGTTCGATTTGTACCGGTCCAATAGATGACCGGTCCTGAACTAGGCCGGTATTTATTGTTTAATATTAAATCTTAATTAAAATATTTTATATTTAGATATTATTTTTTTAATAAAAAATTAATATTTAATCAGTTTTTAACTTGTATTGGTACGGTACTGTCGGACTAGTATCTTAAACTATAGTGGATGGATCATTAAGAGATATCACTATCAAGATTAGAGATAGAATCGTGTACACTAGCTTCATGGCAGTTGTGTTGGACGAGTAGCAAGTGATATTGGCTGTGACGTTCATGCAAAGGGATGTAGGTGGTTCTTGTATCATTCCTAAACACTTTTTTTTTTGTGATGGGTGATGTACCACAATTCATTCTGCAACTCATGGAGCTTTGAGGGATACACAATCTCATGATAATGTGATTGAAAAAAGAGAGGTAAAACATTGCTATCACCATATTGGGGCCAACTCAAATGGTTGATGTGTGCTATGCCCAAGTCAAGATCTTGTTCGACTATGGATATGTGAGGCTTTGGAGTATCATACTAGATGTTACACCCCTTAGTAATGATCCCCGTTAGTCTACCCCCTTTTGACTATCTATGTGTATAGACTTTTGACTAAGTCAAGGATTGGGCCACGACCGAGTGGGTCTCGAAGACGGGCTCGAGACGACATTATAGTCTTCTTGTGCATGAAGGATCGTATGAGATCTACGATCCAAGGTAGGACACGTTGGATGGTTTGGTGAGCAAGGCGACGTGAAGCGAAACATGCTTTGTGAGCGAGTGCAAGTACATCTATGCCGACATGGGATGCCACGGAGGTAGATGCATCTTTGCACGAGCGAACAATGTGCAATGCTATGCGGCGCAAGCCACTGTTTCTAATCAATTGTGGGCCTACAAGGATATGAAGGAATTGGAGCCCAGCCTTTGGCCCAAATTGATAATGTCCCTCGGTATAGGACAAGGGAAAAGACTTAATAGAAGGGGCTAACTGCAAGCAAATAATAATTGCAGTTACGTTCTTCCATTGCCTTGCCAAGTCACGGAGGCCAATGGGCAGGGATGGTGTGAGAGTTGGTCGAAGGATAGCACGACCAAGTGATGGAGTGCTCAGGCGAATGAATCTGGAGAGATTTTCTCGTTGGGAGACTCTGCATTAAAGAGGAATGGCTTCTGAGAGGGAGGGCTGCAAGTGCTGTTGAGATTCAAAAACCTCAATCTATGAGAAAAGGATTTAGCAGGTTTTTGCAGCGTGCAAGTCCATCTAGAAGAGTGGGCTGAGGAACGACGCTCTTTTCCTTCCTCTTCCCCCTGTCTTTCTGATTCCGTTGCTGTGTTCCTGCATCTAGACATTTCCTCTTTTGGTGTGTGAGTTTTGGGTGGGATTTAAGCAAATCAAGGAGAGTCTGTATGCCAGAATCCGGCTGGGATTTTGGTGAGATTTGTAGGCTGGAATCCTGCCACGTGTGGGAGAGCTTGAGTTGGTGAAATTTGTCTTGTTCCTCCTTTCTCTTGCAAGTGTTGTGAAGATCTAGTGGTTGCTGCTTCAAGTTAGGCTGAAGGAGGCTTCGTTGTTTTCCCGCTCCAGTCAACACATGAAAAGAAAAAGAAAAAGATTTTTACGTAGCGTGACACTAGCCTATAGATTGTTGAGGAGACTCAAAGAATTTTGCTGCATGATTTGATCCATATCGAAAGGAAGCTTAAGAGTTTAGTGATTAGCAATGTGAGATTTGTGAAGCTCCACTTGAGTCACCCATGAGATCGAAGAGAAAAACTTCTATGGGAACCTTATGGCTTCTGCGTACCATGGAGGGCTTCTTACCCTATTTGAAGTGAGGATTACTAATTACATGCAACTTCACACTTAGCTTGGAAAGTGTAGGAGTTTTAATGTCCACAGAGTGAAGTCATGCCACTTTGCATAGACAGGGCAACATAAAGTAGCTTAACGTATGAATCCCATGCCAACTAAGACGACCATATTGTGGAAGTGAACAAGGAATGTTTGCAACTGAAATGACTCAATGACTTGGCTGGGGGAGAGTTGTCCTGTGTTGTAATGTGCTTCGTGTAATTTGTTGTAATTGACTCTATAGATAATATATAGCGTCTTTTTTTTGTTTTCAAGGACAGATATGCCTTGGGCTATATCGGGCTGAGATTTCTTGTGTGGGCAAGGGTGTCATGTGGTATCAGGTGAGTATGTAAAATCAGTCCACCCAAGGCTTCTGAAGCCTTTAATTCATACAGCATATTTTCTAGCCTTGGTATAATATTTGGGTTTAAAGGTGTTAGGTTAAATTAGTCATTAGCGTATTCCTAAGTTTTAAACTGAAGATTCCATACTCGTGTCCGTTCATTGTTTTGTATAATGTTCCTCATATAATGGCTCCTAATGTTCTTCATGAGCCTAGTAGCATTAGATGTTTGCATTACTCGTGTTGCCCAAAAAATTCAAAGGAGGCATCAAGGGAAGTTTGATTATTTCACTAGGTAGGAGCAAAGCCATAGGGATTCTCTTCATTAGGCGGAAGGAAGAGTGGCTCTCTTGACAAGGAAAGTTGCACACATGAAATTACACGTGATGCACATCAACACACGGTGCACGTGTGCATCCATCAGTGCACATCACGCTGTGTGTGCATCCAACAGTGCACAATGTGCCCTGGCTGTTCGCGTCCTAGACAGTGTCAAGGGTTAATTGCATATTGTCCTCTGTAGTTTAGTTAGATTTGCAAATTTGCCCATTATTTTGGAAATTTGAAAGATTAGCACTGTAGTTTGCCAGGTTGTTGGGTATGAATAATATATTGAAAGCTATACGGTTTACAAGAAATGTAAGACTACAACTGTCAATTATAAGGAATTTAGAAATTAGAATACTCAAGCTAATTTGCAAGGAATATATGAACTACATGTATTAATTGGAAATTACTTAAACTACAAGGGCCAATTTGAAAAAAATCAGATCTAACTGCAGGGCTAATTTTGAATCACCTCAAAAAATAATTATCATAGCTTGGTAATGTAAGCTATGTGCTCTCTCGCTAGTCAATGAAGTTCTGATGTTCCTGATTGGGGAACGCTTAAAGGGTGGGATTTTATCATTTGATTAATGCTTTTTAATTGCATCTATTCTCTTCCTATATTCTTGGTTGGATTGTGTCACACTGATTATTTCAATTTGAATACTTATGGGACACAAATTGCAGTAAATTTTGAATTTTAAAATTTAATTTCTCTACGGTTATGTAAGTTTATAATCACTGGTTCATATTTTGAAGAGCATGCTTTTCATGTTATTTATTGGTATTTCTTTAGAAAAATGAATCTATAGCTGTAGATGGAAATTTACTTGGTATTGTTATTTAATTTAATGACAGACTTGAAGAACTTCAAGTTCTGGATATAAAATTTCTTTATGGCTGTTCAAAACCAACAATTGTTGTTCTCTACCAGGTACAAAATTCTGTTTCTTCACTAAGTGACATCAAAATTTTTCTATTAAGAACATCTCTATGTATTTGACTGCTTATTCTGTCCATCTTATATGCACGTGTTTCTTGGCACTATAATTGTCGATAGAAGAATGAAATATAGGTTATGTCCTTATGGATGTCTCTCGCAAGAATAAATTATTCCCTTATATTTTCCATAGCAAAAGGTTGAACCATTAACATATGAGCATCAGGAATGTTTTGGATATTGATTTTTTTATGCTTGCGTATTTATCTTTGAAGAATATGTTTGGACAATATTTATGTCTTTCTTTTATTATTTCCCAAGAAACATCCAATTATTATTAAATATAAGGATTAAGGACACTTTCTTCAGTAAATGTTTATTGGTAACGGAAAAAATTTAGAGGAACGCACTCTGCTATTTTCCCTGTACAAAAAGTACCGTTTAATGTGCCTACAGATATGCAAGATGGATTATTTTGATTGTTCAACGATAACAGGACATACACAAATGTACTCCATCAGAATTTAGGTGAGCAAATAATAGTATGATATTTGAAGAGAAATTTATAATTTTAGAATTGTGTGAACACGTTTCTGAAATATATTTAATTATAAAGCGTCCAATAATACCTATGAAAATGTTGGTCAGGTACAAGCTCCATTTATGCGTGATTAGCATTTGATAACTGTTTAACTGTAATTTACAGTTTGATAAAACTTGGATATTAGATTTCATTTTTATTTTTGTTTGTTTATCTAAATTCAAAGATTGTAACATGATTTTGAAATGTCAACAGATACTGAATTTCTTTGGTAGATTGTTTAATGAAAAATGAGTTATGTGCATAGTACTTCTAATATAATGAGCTTGTCCTACAGGATAACAAGGATGCACGACATGTAAAGACATACGAGGTTGTTCTTAAGGATAAGGACTTTGTTGAGGGTCCATGGGCACAGAATAATCTGGACAATGGAGCTAGTCTTCTAATTCCTGTTCCCATGCCTCTCGGTGGTGTTATAATTATAGGAGAGGAGACAATTGTTTATTACAATGGCACTGCATTTAAAGCAATACCAATCAGACCTGTAAGTTTCTGAACTTCACCTTTTTTGCTTCATTTTCTCAATAGAACTCAAATTTCTTTTCACACTTGTTAATCTGCACAGTCAATAACAAGAGCCTATGGAAGAGTTGATGCTGACGGCTCTCGATATCTGCTTGGTGATAATGCTGGTCTTCTACATTTACTTGTCATCTCACATGAGAGAGAAAGGTTGAGACTTTATTTTCTCTGTTGCACAATATCAAAATGCCCTCATTTGTTGCAGTTTAAGACATTCCAGATATTCTTTTATTTAATATTTTTGTGCTGTAGAGTAAATGGACTGAAAATCGAGCACTTGGGAGAGACCTCTGTTGCATCGACAATCTCTTATCTTGATAATGCAGTTGTATATATTGGTTCGAGCTATGGAGATTCACAGGTATCCTAATTAGCAATCATCTTTTACTTTGTTTTCTATCAATTGTTTACCGCCCTTGGCAGTTGCAGCTCTAGTCCAGGGTGTAAAGGTTCGTTGTTCTTAGTGGTTATTATATGCCAATTAACGGGGGATGCTTCACTGTTTCTATGAATCTTTTCTCCTCCTTGTGTTGCATACTAAAATTCAGACAAAAACTGTTTCATAACAGCTTGTAAAGCTCAATCTACAACCTGATGCAAAAGGTTCATATGTTGAAGTTCTTGAGAGATACGTGAACTTAGGGCCTATTGTGGACTTCTGTGTGGTTGATCTTGAGAGGCAAGGTCAGGGTCAGGTAGTTACGTGTTCTGGAGCTTATAAGGATGGGTCCCTCCGGATAGTTCGTAATGGTATTGGAATTAACGAACAGGTATGATGTTTTTTTGACTTGATTGAGCGACATGGTTAGAATGGCTTGTAACCATATATATACGTTTGTCAATAGGCATCTGTAGAACTTCAAGGCATCAAAGGTTTGTGGTCCTTGAGATCCTCTACTAGTGATCCATATGACACATTCTTGGTGGTAAGCTTCATCAGCGAGACACGTATCCTAGCAATGAATATGGAGGATGAATTGGAAGAATCTGAGATAGAAGGATTTTGTGCAGATGCGCAAACCTTGTTTTGTCAAAATGCCATTAATGATCAACTTGTACAGGTGCAATTCTACCTTGGTTGTATTTATATTATCTTCATGTTTAGATAGTTTGTCTCCTTGTCCACATTGCTTAGCTTTTCTTCTATTAAACTACTTTATGATAGCTGTTAACACTTTAGCAAGTTAGCCATGCACTCGACACGCACGAACCAACAACACATGTTAAAGTTTCATATAGGTTTTTTATTTCAAGATTCGTTAAGTGCTTCTATTTGGGAGCCGCGTTATTAGACTGTTCTATTTTATTTGCTATGTGGTAACATTTTATGCAACAGGTTACTGCAACTTCTGTTCGATTAGTGAGTTCTACAACACGGGTATTGCTGCATGAGTGGAACGCACCTTCAGGCTATTCAGTCAATGTAGCAACTGCCAATGCCTCTCAGGTTTACTTCTCAAGCACCGCCCTCTTCTTCTTCCAAACCAACCTCCCTCCTTTTTGTTGGTACAACTTGCAGCAATTACTTCGTCATTTAAATCTCTTACCTGCACTAGACAATTCCTGTATCTGTTCTAAATAATAAAGGGAACCTAGTTAAACACGTTCACAGCATTTGGGCTAAACAGTCGTGCTTTATTCATGTTGTTGTACTTGCACAATTAAAAAGTACAATGCACGCTGACCTCCTTCAAATTAGTAACATGTTAGAGCATTTTTATGATAAAATTTGTTTAAAAAAATGGCACTTTTGTCCAGAATTCAAATTCTTTTTTATTTCTATAATACAGTCACAGTAACGAACATTGCGCATGAGCAATATGGTGATTGTTTCATAAACTGCAGGTTTTGTTGGCCACTGGTGGTGGCCATCTTGTCTACTTAGAGATCAAAGATGGGAAGTTGATTGAAGTTAAGCATGTGCTTTTGGAATATGAGATATCTTGTCTCGATATAAATCCAATTGGCGATAATCCTAATTATAGCACAATAGCAGCAGTTGGAATGTGGACAGATATAAGTGTCAGGATATTTTCACTTCCAAATCTGGAGGTACTCGTAAAAGAAAATTTGGGTGGAGAAATCATTCCTCGATCTGTTCTAATGTGCACCTTTGAAGGGGTATGCAAATTTTGTTCTACTATTTTGTGGCATATATTTGAAGATTTCAGATAAGATCCCCATTAACTTTCTTTTAAAATCTGTCAGATCTCTTATCTGCTGTGTGCTCTTGGAGACGGGCATCTCCTCAATTTTTCATTGAATGTAAGCACTGGTGAATTATCTAATAGGAAGAAGGTGTCTCTTGGTACTCAACCTATCATGCTTAGGACATTTTCTTCAAAGGACACCACATATGTATTTGCAGCATCAGATAGACCGACAGTTATTTACAGCAGTAACAAGAAGCTACTTTATAGTAATGTGAATCTGAAAGAAGTCAGTCATATGTGCCCCTTCAATTCAGCTGCTTTTCCGGACAGGTTCCCCCCATTCTCTCTCTCTTATATTTGCTTTGGATCACGTCTGATAATGCACTTTTGTTTTATACTTACACTTGAAGTAATGAAGTTCAAGTTATTTGCTAGATTTTTCTTAATACTGCACCATTTTTAATCTGTATTATTTCTGCGTGATTAGCTTCCTTTGAGGGAACTGGAGGCTTACTGTTCTTAGGCACATCAGCTTGTGTTGTCAAGGCATTGATTAGTTCAGGTTGGACTGGCTATTGCCCCATTCAGAGTCTAATTGCACAATTCAAACCATATAAGAAAATATTCATGTTGGCTTAATGTAGCTATTTTGCTCTATCATCTATATAGATCTGTCCTCTCAGACGTTCATGCACTCACTATTTATTTCATACTCTCGTGTTCTCCTAAACTCGCTAATCTCTTAAAAATTTCAAAATTCTATCTGTTAAGTGGAAATCTTCAAATGTTAGTTTATTTGGACAAATGGTTTCATCATGGATTTCTATTCTATTGAGATTGGAGATGATGTTGCAGTGATCTCGCACGGTAAGGTTATGAAAAACTGGGATATCATAGTGGTATTGAAATTTTCTGAATGTTAGTTGAACAGTAATATTTTATTCTTATTTTTAAATGAAGAATGTGATATTGCATTGCGTTATTCATGCTTTTTTGCTAGCAGTCGTTCTTGTTCTGGTACATTTATATAATTCTTGTGAGCTTGACACAAAAACCACAAGTAGTTGTTTATGCAATTTATGCTACTGAATTTCTTTCTTAAATTATAGTTAACGTTGTTATTTCTAAGCAGCCTTGCAATAGCCAAAGAAGGTGAGCTTTCAATTGGAACCATAGATGACATCCAAAAACTTCACATTCGCACCATTCCTCTGGGGGAACATGCTCGTCGAATTTGCCACCAGGAACAATCTAGAACATTTGCCATATGTAGTCTCAAGTACTGCCAGACTGGTAACGAGGAGACTGAAATGCACTTTATTCGCCTGTTGGATGATCAAACTTTTGAGTTCCTATCAACCTATCCTCTTGACACCTATGAATATGGTTGTTCCATTATTAGCTGTTCGTTCTCAGATGATAATAATGCTTATTATTGCATTGGAACAGCTTATGTTCTTCCGGAAGAAAATGAGCCTACCAAGGTAAGCATGAATCATATGAATTTTAGATATACATATATGTATTCACAAGGTTTAAGATTGATCCGAACAGGTGGACTGTACTGACTGGTACATGCCAGTATTGTACCAGTGGTACTAACATATGGTATTGACAGTGCCGGTCGGTACCAATATGTAATATATATATATATATTGGACTGAACTAGTCGGACTGGTATGTACCGGGTGGTATGGAATGAGATTTGATAACTTGCTAAATTATGTACCATTATGTTAATTTATCCTCGTGTTTGCATTTCGGATTATGTATCTTCATTTGTAGTTATTTCCATTTCTTTGGTTGTATTCAAGAAAATAAACAGCTTGTGGCGTTTAACTTGCTACTTCCATTTTGTCTAGCACTTCATTTTTTTCATTTTTCTTGCGGTCTTTAGGAGAACAATATCCTGAAAGTTTCATTAGCTTTTTTTATTGTTTACAAGGCATTCTTAAATTTATTATATGTTTGTTTCTTGAGCATGTTCTATTTGGAGATTTACTGTTAGTCACCCCTGAACATTAATATTTGTGTAGTTTGATCTAGTTTATGCTGTCTGTCTAGATTGATGCTCATTAGTTATCAGAATATTTATATTTTGGATTAGGCAGAAATATCATTGTGTTAGATTGTATGTTTGTCTAATAGTTTTTCTCTCCTGTACTTGCAATGAGATGATCTGCAAAAATCAACCAACTGATTATCTTTTGTTTAAGTTTTATTCTTACTTGCTGACATTTGTGCAACTTGCTTGTCCTATCTAGTTAACTCGTTATTGAATTGTGTTCTAGGGGCGAATCTTGGTTTTTGCTGTTGAAGACGGAAAATTACAGTTGATTGCTGAAAAAGAAACAAAAGGTGCAGCTTACTCTCTCAATGCTTTCAATGGTAAGTTGCTAGCTGCTATTAATCAGAAGATCCAACTGTATAAATGGATGCTTCGGGAAGATGGATCACGTGAGCTGCAATCAGAGTGTGGACATCATGGGCATATACTTGCCTTGTATGTGCAAACTCGTGGTGATTTCATTGTTGTGGGTGACCTGATGAAATCTATTTCCTTGTTGTTGTACAAGGTATTATTCACTTGTCTCTATTCTTTTTCTTTCCTAACCTAGCTGACCTGTTAGTACTGCAAATGTTTTACCTACTCAAGGCTGAAAAGGGGTGCTTTGTTGTTGATGCGTCTTCCTTCCTGGGAATTAATTGTCCAGCAAACTAAATTGATGCTTGCCCTTTTACACATGCCTTTTCCATTCGATTCTAGGTACACAGGCGCTTCATGTAGATGACCTTGCACTCTAATAAAAAGAATGACGAACATTATTCATTTAGATGATCTCGTTATACCAACAAAAATAGTTTGGCTGATGTGTTTTTCCCTTTTAACTTGATATTGTCTTTTACTAACTTGGCTGGTTTGATTTAGAATAGGACTTCAATTACGTTTAATATTGTTATCTTCATTGCCTATATTGTCTTGGTTGTCAATCAGTTATATTTGAAATTAAATACCGATTATTTTTTCAGCACGAAGAAAGTGGAATTGAGGAGCTAGCCCGGGATTATAATGCAAATTGGATGTCAGCTGTTGAGATTCTTGATGATGATGTATTCATTGGTGCTGAAAACAACTACAATCTTTTTACAGTTCGTAAAAATAGTGAAGCAGCAACTGACGAAGAGCGGGGCCGACTTGAGGTTGTTGGTGAATACCACCTTGGAGAGTTTGTCAACCGCTTTCGACATGGATCCCTGGTCATGCGACTTCCCGACTCCGAGACGGCCAACATTCCAACAGTAATATTTGGCACTATCAATGGTGTCATTGGTGTGGTTGCATCCCTCCCACATGACCAATATGTGTTCCTTGAGAAGCTCCAGTCTAACCTTGTCAAGGTAATAAAGGGTGTTGGTGGCCTCAGCCACGAGCAGTGGCGGTCGTTCAACAATGAGAAGAAGACAGTAGATGCGAGGAATTTCTTGGATGGAGACCTGATCGAGTCTTTCCTTGATCTTAGCCGCAGTAAGATGGAAGAGATATCATCTTCAATGGGAGTTCCATTGGAGGAGCTGTGCAGGAGAGTGGAAGAGATGACAAGATTACACTGAAGAAAGCCGATACGGAACGCATATTTTTGCCGTTGCTTTTCTTGTGGAAGAAAGAATTTGTTGTGAGACCACATGACGTGGAGAGCTGTATGGTGTATGTAATTCGTTAATTATCAGTTTAGTTAGTTCACATGTAGTGATTGAGAGTTTAACGCGTACAAATACTGGAAAGTTCAGCCATGTTGTTGCTCAGCTTCAATTTCTTCGGGTTTTAGTTTCTGGAGGTGCTAGCTTCATTTTGAATTGAAAGCAACATGAGAAGCTGCGACTGGCCAAGAGCGAGGCGTTTTTATAAATAAACTTTGGCAGTATTGTTTTGGTACTAAATATTTAATAAATTTATTATTATATATGAAAGTTATGAGTAAAACACTATTTCTGTAATTGTGCTAACTTTCCAAATAATAATATCAAAAAACCAAACCCATAAACATTAACTTTCAATTTTAATATTAAATAAAGCTACTGATTAATGAAATTTTGTACTTGTTAAAGTACATTATTGTTTTAGAATGAAATTAGTAGGGACGAATTGTCTTGCTGGACTAATATATATTTAGAATGCGTTTAACTAGTAACTCTTTTGTGCAGCTACTGATCTACTCATGCAAAAAAAAAAGCGCTTATAGTGCCTCTGGATGCATTGATGCTAAACTATCAAAATATTACAAATAACTTCACAGACAATATTAAAATATAAACATTTTAAAAGTGTTGTATCAGCTACACCCCTCCATATTTGTTAATTTACAAAAATATATTTTAACAAAAGAAAATTATTGTTATTATAGATTTTAGTATTAAATAATATAATGTTTGTATATGTGATTTCTAGGCATATGTATATGTATATAGAATAAAGCTAATTTATTTCTTTTATCCCACATATAGCATTCTGGTGTCTCTTTATATCAAGATAAAGAACAATGACAATATAAAAATACATTATACATATAAGAAAAAAACTAGTTAGAAGATTATTGCTTTATCCCAAAGTAGCATATGTATCTTTACATCGTAGTTAAATGTGATTATAACGTATTATAACTAATTTTATTCATATGCATAATATTTATTTTATTATTCCACAACAAGCATACCAATACAATTTAGCACAAGAGGATTACATCATGTCTAAAGACAAAGAAAAGAGATGTATAGCTTAATATTGACACTTAAATATGAATAGCTAATTGGTGACTAGAGAACATGTAGGCAAATCACCTAAACCTCTCTTACCATTTTCATACTCTAACATAAGACATGGTGATGGAGGAAAGAAAATGCAATCAATATATGCATAATGATCAATAAATTTATTCTCTTATATAGATCTCCACATTTTAAATGTGTTGTTAATATAAATTAGTAAAATGACTGAAAATTGTACAAAGTTAGGTTTGGAATAAAGTACGACAAAAAAAAAATAAATCAAAATTTACTTCTGAGGCTATCTTTAAAGAGATCATAGATCAAAGTTCTCTAAAGCCTATTGGTTCAATAATATCATGTGTTAGGCATGAAAAGTCTATAAAATCAAAATAAATAATCATTTAGGCCTTTCACCTAGGTTTTCTTTTTTTCTTTTCTTTTTAATAAGAGAAAATTTTAAAAAAATTTCTGTCTCCTCTATAATGCTTAGCTTGTAGCGTGATTTTTTTTTTCAAAGCCTTTTGATATTATGATTACACCTCACAGACGATAGATTCTGAGCAAATCTATGTAGCATATATTTTGTAGCTAGATTACGAGAAAATCTATGCCATATAAACTTACTTTTTCTAGTGGAAATGTTGTTTAGGGATTAGATTATAATACATTATAAATGTATTATAAATTATAAATTAATAAGCAGAGAGAGTGTAAATTAATGGCAATTACTATTTATATTTATTTGGTATTTTAGCTATAGTAATTGAATAAAGTTAATTATATATGGTGCAAAATAATATATTGTGTAGGAATTATCATGTATTATTTGTTCTATTATTACATTATTCTTATATAATTTTATCTAATATTTTATTATTATGAAAGATAACTTTTCAACACAATATTGTCACACATATTATTAACTTATTTTTCAGCTATCATAATAGCTTTTTTACCACTTATTTTCTCACTAATTAACCCAAGTATCATGATCTGAATGCGATCAATAATATAATGTTACATAGTTCTAATTCCTTCTTGATTAGGAAATGTTTAAGACAATATATAGTTTGAGAATATATGTCCACAATAATAAAAAAAAATCAAAAATCATATATTATCTTACATGCGTAACAATATACGAAATAAAAAAACAAAATGTAGAGTTTATTTTAATATTAAAATTTGATTTTCACACTCTAAACTCATAGATAATTCTCTCTAACTTCGAAACTATTTAAAAATGTGTTACCTTCTTTTCTATGATATTTCGCTCGCTAACACGAAGCATTACTTTTTTTTTGTTGATAAATCTGAAACTAGTAATATTATAAAGTGCCATAGACAGAATAACCCAAAGTATCAAAACATATTACATCACACATCAACATATTACATCACACATCTTTCAGCATAATGAGTACAGTCTTAAATGATTTTAGAATATCATGAGATGAGAATGAAGATAAAAAATGTCCATCTCTATCTCTAGTCACATAGCTAAGATTAATTAAGGACAATTCAAATAAGAACTCCTATTTTCAAAAACTTTTTTATTTCTCGCTTTTTAAATTGCCCATATTGTTTTTTCCCTGTAAGAAGTGTCGGTCATGAGTTCAAAGCCCCCTTCACTATTTGTGGACATATCTATTGCTGGCTAATCCATCTCATTGCTTTACTCCATATATGCTAAGCGGATGTACAATTGATGTAGCGGATGTATAGGAGGGGTTGTCCTTATCTCAGTATTCTAAGGGGGTGGAAACTATGATGCGGAAAACCATTAGAGGGTCTTGAGACGAGGGAAGAAAAAATCGCATCGGAGGAAAATCCGAGAAAACCGATGGAAATCATGCCGTTGCAATGTGACTTGAGCAATACCAGTGAGCCAAGAAAGCCAAGGCATGAACTAAAACTAAAATTACTAACCTCGCTAGTAGAGCCAAGAGCCAATTTCGAGCATGCATGCACGAGCAGTGGAATTTCCTCACAACACAGCAAAGGGAAGGGCGTTCACGCACCCTAGACGAAGCTGGACGGTGTCAAAGCTGGGCGCTCCAAGAGAGTTGCAGGAGCTGGGGAGTGATCGGCGCACTCAAGGACGCAATAGGTAACAGAAGAGGTGCCCGTAATGATTCGGTGTCACTTCGGCCCTTTTGATTGAATTAAAATGCAGTACAAAGAAAGGAACGAGAGGACTCATAGGCGAGTCTCCCGGAGTTTGGTGGACTTAGACCTTCGCGTGGGGGAAGGTTTCTACTACCACAAAGTAGAAAATGAACAAGCCCTCAACCCTCTTTTATATATCAAGAGGGAGGGGAATCACATGCAAAACACCTAAGGGTTGTTGGATAAACTAACAGCCCTTTAACAAACTAAAAGGGGTCAAGATGCCCCTTAACAAACTACAGCAGCAGTTACCAATTACCGCAGGCAGGGAATTTACAGTTGGTGGGCGCAAGTCTGGCGGCAGGTAGGCGTCTGGTCAACTCCTGAGGCTGTTGTCTAGGCCGAGTTTGTCACGCTAAACCATTTCGGAGCAAGCCGCCATGAAGCAGCAAAACTTGCTGATCGTGGACTGGTTCTGGACGTTGTTGACGGTCTTTTGGGCCGAGTTGAGGACCTGGTTGTGATAATGGTCGGTTGTGGGCTCTTGCGGTGGTCTTCGGGGAAGATTCGCCATGGGAATAGGGTGGAGGGACTCTGTGGAGGCAGTAGACGGACTGAGAATTTCCACATATTGGTCTGGAGGATGTGAGGAACGCTGCGAGCGTCGAACGACGGACTGAAAGGAGCTTTTCTGCATTTCTGGGAAAATTACGGCAGGGGTGTAATTTTTTTCATGGGGTATAATTTCAGCCAAATTTTAGGCAGAGACTTTTACACCCGGGGTATAATATTTTTCACGTGCTGTAATTTCGGCTAGAAAACTGGCAGAAGTTTTTGGGTACACTATGCATTTTACACCGGGGGTGTAATGTATTTCACGGGCTGTAATTTCGGCCAGATCCTGGGCAGAAGCTTTTACACTAGGGGTGTAATGTTTTTTGCAGGCTGTAATTTCGGCTGGAAAACTGGCAAAAACTTCCGTTTGGGCCGAAAATTTTTGGGGGTCTTCCTCAGACTCTGTAGAGGCTTCCCAAGTGTCTTCTAGGGGTGTTGGGTCACACCCATATGCTTCCATGACCATCAACAATGCAACAAAATATGATCAATGATATCAATAAAGTCACCACAAAGAGAACAACGGATATTAGAGTTTGGTAATATTCCTTTATGCACTAGAAAGACTTTAGTAGGCACCCTGTCACATATAGCTAGCCATAAGAACATTTTTTGTCTAGGAGTTGCATTTTTACATTTCCATACTTTTGCATAATACATAAGTGAGGTTGAATCTTTCTTGGATAGTTTTTTTACAAAGGATGCAATAGTGTATTGATTTTTCTCTCCTGACAACCAAATCAAGTAATGTCATGGATGCAACAGTGTATTGATCTAATGATATTTGTAAGTAAATCAAGATCTTGAAGTTCTCATACAAATAAACTTCTCCTCCATGTAAACTTCCAAATCCAGTTTGCAGCTTCCCATTCGCCCATTTGTGCTATTTTTTGCTTCTTTATTAATGGTAATTGAGTATAGTCTTAGGAATGCTTCATCTAAAGTTTTATCTCCACACCAGCGATCATTCGAAAAGGAGCATAAGTTGTCATCTCCCACCTTCATTTGAGTATTCTTTGAAATAAAGTTCCAACAAAAGTTAAAAGTAATCTTTTGAATATCATCCCCAATTGGAGAGATAGATGTGTTTATTGCTTTTGGTAGGGAGTTGTGAGAATTCAAAATATATTTGCTTCGACTTAGGTCTTGCCATAAACCTTAACTATGTTGTTGTAACCTCTAAATCTATTTGAAAAGTAGTGCTGCGTTTCTATCAATGAGAGGATAAATACTAAGTCCACCTTCTTCATATCCACAACAAACATCATTTTAGCTTACTTTACCTAAAAATCTTTCCATATTTTTTTCACACCATAAGAATCTTCTTATAATTTCTTCTATTCTTTTAGCAATGGTAATCGACATTATAAATAAGGACATATAATATAGAGGAATATTAGCCAATACTGATTTAATGAGAACCAGCCTTTCTGCTATAAAGATTAACTTTTCTTTCATAAAGCCAACTTGCTTTCTATTCTTTCTAACACAGGAGACCATGTTGATTGTCTTTTAGGTGTGACTCCTAGAGGTAATCCTAAATATTTAAAAGGTAGAGTTTCAATTTTGCATCTCAAAAGTTTTTCCTCTTGTTACATGAGCTCTTTATTTGCATTAATGCCTACTAATAAACTTTTCATAAAATTGATCTTCAACCCTAAAAAGGATTCTTTGTAGGTTAGAAAACTTAATTATTTAATGTTAGATTAAAATTTTTGAACGAATGTCATAGACTAATAGAATTCTCGATCTCGAATTTTGCCAAAAGGCATAGTTTTGATTCTTATAATCGTCCAAAGATATTTTTCTTTTCTTTTTCTTCGTCAATTTATTTGTTGTTTTCTATTTCTCTTTAATTTGGTCAAACATTAAAGCTTTTAGTTCAAATGTTTCTTTTCTATAGCTTTAGTGCTACTTAGGGAACACTTTTGATTCAATTGACACAAATCACAAGAACTATAACAAAAATTTTGACTAATGATATCAAATAGTAGGCTAAGTTATTTAATTATGAATTTAGACAAATGATATCAAATAGTACTCTAATTTATCTAACTAAAATCCCCATTGAATATATATTATTTTAATTATTATCTATCCTATTAATTGATATATTAGTTAAAGGAATTACTCCTTTTTTTTTTACTTTTATTAGGATTGCATCTCTATTTTTTATTATGACTTTTGTATTTGTTCAAGTAACCAAATATTGATTAATGGTCAAATAAATTGGGCGTTGATTTGATAAATCTCGATGAGAATTACTGATGTTATCCTAATCGTAATTATTTAAAAATAAAATGAGTGTTAATTTTTTAAGTATAATTTTATAAAGTTATACTAAAAGACCATAGTAATCACATTGTAGTTATTGTTAGGGCAAATATTAAAGAAAACCCCCCTCAATTTTTAGTTTTCTTGCCTCACATCCATTTTTTGTGAAGTCTAGTCCGAAGTCTCACAAAAGTTGTCAGTCTATTTCCATGATCATGCTGCCCATTTGTTGACTTCAACTTCCTAGTAGACTTTATTTGCATCTACCCACAAATATTTTTTAGAAATATTTTTTTTGAACAAATAGTAAATCAAAATTTTTTGTCCGACATACAAAGTAGTGTTTTGCATAATATTTTGTGTTGGTAAAAATATACAGCAAGATTGGGAAAAAAACAAAAGTACTTCATAAGAAACAGTTCTCAAACTACTTTTTAGAGTTTGCAATATTTTGGTTAATTTTAGCACAAAGTGCCAAGAAAGTGTTTTATGTGAACAATTTCTATTAATAAAAAAAATTATTATAACGATTTTGTAAGATAAATTTATTACTATTTAGTCCAATTTGTTATAGTTGAATGCCAAACAATGAGTTTGGAACCATAAAGTTATTTTTCATATATATATATATATATATTTTTTTAAAAAAAATATTATAGTTAATCTTCACATGATTAGTTAATGAATAAAATGTTTTAATAAACCTTTAAATGTTAAAGGACTCATTTTTATTGAATTTTATTCTTATCTTAGTTATTTTAAATTGTTAAGTAGCAAACTAAGTGTTTAGTGCAACAAATCTTTTTTTTTTGAATAATAACAAAAAAAATTATTCTTTATTGTTGTTACTAATTTTGAATTTTTCTACGATAAAAATACGAATCGGCTACTTCTTAAAAGTAGCTTATATGAAAAAAAAGTGTCTTATAAGATATGTCATTAATTGAGGGGCAAAATAGTAAGAACGTTTACACTTTGTTTTCTTGAGAGGAATTGAGAAAAATCAGAAAGAAAGAAAAGAAAAATGAGTTTCTTATAATTTTTTAGTGCGTAAGAAAAAATTTAAGTGGAAAAATAAATAAAAATATTTATAATTTTTTTTTTAAAATTTTTTTATCTAAATTAAATAAAAAAATTGAGGAAAACACAACACCAATTTATTCGACCTTCAAAATTAATTTTTTTTTATTTTTTTTTTAAAACAGAATAATAATTTTTTTTTATAATTTTTTTTCTTACAATTTTTTATTTCTTATAATTTTTCTTCCCTATAAGAAAAGAGTGCTGTTAATCTAAAATTTTATTTCGACGAGAGTCAAAATTGCATTCAAGAAGGCCCAAACCAAAAAAAAAAAAAACCGATAATTTGTTGCGCCGTAAAAATTCTGATGTGGCAAGTCAAGACCACGTGAAATCCTAACTAGCATTTGATGGGATACTTATGCTGAATTGGTAGGGTCAAATTACTGACGTAGCCCTAGTCACCTACCCTTGGAGCCAAGCAATGAACACTGATTATAACTTAAATTTAATCATGCAGAAAATAAGTTAAAAAAAAAGGTAAAATATAAAACTAATTAACTAGGAAATTTCAAATAGGACAACTAATCAACCCTTTTACTGAACGAATGACAATGGATTACATAATATAAACTATTATATTAAACAAAAAGAGTAATGTTATATCTTTATATAAGAATTGTTTGTGTGATTAATTTATGAAGGATTTTAGGTAAAAATATATTTTTATGGATTTTTTTAATCAGTGATATCTTTAAACGCAATTTTGATTCAAACTGATGTGTTAAATCTGAATTCGTCCTATTTAATTAATCAGGTAGTCCAAAATCTAGTGAGTCATTAGGCACCGAGATCCAATTGCAATGCTTGATATGAATATACATCTTCTTCTTTTTAAAAAAATTTGTGATTGAGAGGGAGAGGTCGGCTGCAAGAATCTGAAGTTGATCCAAGTGCTCCAGACAAAATCTGGGTTCAGAAGAAAAATAAAGAAAAAAAGAAACAAAATTCCAGAGAGGCTCCGAGGTGATGAGTGAGGAAAGACAGCAGGCTTTATCTCTCAGCTCCTGCAACCTGTAAGCTGGGAATAATTGCTAGCTAGCTGCATTCATAGCTCGGCGCAGCTATCTCCATGTCTCAAGAGAGAACCATGCAGCTAGGGTTTGCAATCCATGGATATATATATGTGTTTATATGTGAAGAGAGTAATGATTTTAATTTAATTTTCCATGAATGGCGAGGGTGGTGAACTTAGTACCATAAAGAGTGGGTTTCCTGCGGTAATATTTTAATGGCATGTTTATATTTAGTAAAGAAAGGCCTCCACCGCTAGTTGAGGGGCTGGGGCCTATAAATCAAACCTCCATGCCCAAAGCCTTGGCTCCATATCCCTAGCTTCCTCTTCCTTCTCTTGCCTTGATCTGTTCACTTTTGTGCCAGGTTAGGTCATTAGTTGATGTAGCAGCGAGCTAGGGTTCTGATCCTCCACTCCCCCTATCGCTAGCTATCTTAGTTGTTTTCTACTCTGATGGAGCTTGAGCTGAAGCTTAATTAACAATGGCTCTGACTTTTAAGATCAAGACAAGGATAAGACATGCACTCTTCATTCCTTTCTTCCTATTAAAAATGAAAGAAGAGTGGCTTGATGTGTAGGAAAGGCAAGGACGTAGAGCTGCTGCATGAGATCAATAAAGGAAGAGCACAGGTGAACCGGGTTGTGCCTGGCTCCCTGTATGCCACACTCATGTAGACGAATCCATGGAGGGATTTGCTGCTGGGGGTGGCGTGCAAGGAGCCAAGCATGACTAGATCTCTCTCTCTCTCTCTTTCTCTTCTCTCTTTCCCTTTTTTTTACCTTCAGATCTCTCTCTAGATATGCAAGATATGAAATGAATAAGAACACATACAATATGCTTTGTTTTCCTTAGTTAATGGAGTTGTTCATGTCAGATAGCAGTAAACATTAGAGTTTGTAAGAGAAAAAAGATGATCTTTCATCTCATTTGCTTGAGTTAACGATATGTAAGTGAGCATATAGCTGAAACACTGTTCTCTTTTTCTTCTCTGATTAATTGATTAGTTGTTTTTCTTGCTCCGATCATGATTCATTTCTTACATAACTAAGAACATTGTGTCAGATTCGAGCTCCTATATACAAATACATTCATGTAATGGGAATATATAAATTTTTCATGATGTTTCGTTCCTTCTTTTAGTAAACAAGTATCAGGTTCTTGTTAATAGTTAATACAAGAGATCTAGATTCTTAAGTGTCAGCAGTTTCATGTATACCGCTACCTAAATGAAGTATATATTATTTCATGTACCTACGCGCTTTTAATTATTATTATTTCGTTGCTTGAGGAACTGCAAGCTTAGGGCATTAGTTATTAGCAACGCTAAGTCTTTGAGAATGTTCCATGTTCTATAGCTAACTGCTGAGACTCTCTAGGGTTCAGCTGTGGCAGATACTCGAGAACTATTTGAATGAACGATGACATTTCATCTTCAGAGGAGTTCAGCAGGACATGCCTTTTGCTGTCTAATATAGACGAATGCACATAGAGAAGATGCATTGCTTAAAAACCCTAAAGGTTTTCATGATTTTATATGCAAAGTTTTTCTATATAAATTGATCAGCACTATTAATAGATTGCTAGAAAACCATCTTTCTCTTCAATAATAATAAAAAAAAACTAGCTCATCTTTGATTCCTCTTCGTTTGCATATCATTTTATATGTAATAGTCATACATATACCATGAGATCAATCAGTTCTATGGCAGAAATCAATTGAAGAGAGTGAGCACTTTGCGTTCGTCTGATCTTGCAGCCAAAAGCATCAAGATCAACAAAATTGAGGATTCAAATTGTTCGGAAACTAGTGACACTTTGAGATGTGAAGCCAGTATACAAGTACAGGACTGCTCCAACATTTCCTATACTTCTGAATCTCTGACTCTAGCTAGCTAGCTATAGCTACAGCTATATTTGACCTAGCTAGCTGTATGTTTAGGTTATAGCATATCTGAAGCATTCAATGTATTTGACTTCAAGTTATGCTCGCAGAACATCCTAGCTACTCTCTCTTTCTCTCTCATGAGGTCTGTAGATCTATCTGTATGTATGCATTGAGTTCAGCACTGTAAAATTTCCCTCGCAAGTAGTCTCAATGAATGTTGGTCTGCACTTGGAGCGGATTGGATTGCATGGTGATGAAGCAGGTGAAGAAGGGTCCTTGTCAAAGGCAGAGGACTGCATGAGTGGATTGGAGGCCCCCAGAATGTGAGGTACGTACAGGGGGTGGGACCCAGGCAGCGCAAGAGCTCAATTACATAATTGTGTCTGGTGTCTGGTGATGCATGGCAGGCAATACGCTTTTTGCCTTGCTTTTGTTGGTGATAGTGCAAGCAGGAAGAAGAGCCCAAGTGTTTAGGCTCAGAAGCTGGCCAGCTTTCCAGCATTCCGAGGACTGTGAGACCATGCACCACGCAGCTTTATGTGCCATCCAAAGGGAGCTTTCAATGCCCCCGGGGAACCACCTCTGTAGCTACTAATACCATACACCCATATGTATATATTTTATGAATTGATATATTATTCAGTTAATTGTAAGTAAACTATCCATGAAATCTTACTTCTTTATATAGATTTCAAGTTAGATTTCCACTCAGTGATTTGTATGAGTAATTTCTTCCATTATAGATGAATCAAGCCATATGGATCTAGTATGTATGGGCAATTACTTAGTATCTAAGATTATACACTTACATTTTAGGAATTTTTTTTAATTTTTTTCTCATTCAAGATTATGTTATTACTCTTTTAATTTAAGAAAAATATGAAAGTTTATAATGTTGATTTCATATATATATAGATATATATATATATATATATATATATATATATATATATATATATATATATATATATATATATATATATATATATATTAGCATTAGGATAGAAATTAACATTTTGAATGAACATTATTGACACATTTTTCATTTAATTAGTTTTGAATTAATGACCTTCATCAATTTATGATACTGCTAATCTTTGATTATGGCATGGATGATTTGAAGATCAAGAGATAAGATAATATTTAAGAACAGGCGATTTGACTAAGGGATCAAATTTCATCCTTTTTTTATTAATTTAAATGACTTGATCTTCTAAGATTTCAAAGGTTTTATTTACATGAACAAAATTGATTTATTTGTAATCTTTATTAATATAATTTGACCATCTTCTTCATGACAAAATTATAAAAAAAGTAACTTGTACCTATTGGACCCTTTTTCATTATAAATATTAAATATAATTATATATAATATTAATTTTCACATGTGATTAATATGCACTTTGTTTTTTGTAATTTAAATGATTAGGTTTTGCTCAGCCTTTATCTTCTATATACAAATTGAGCAAAATATTCAAAAACACCCTGCATATTGATAAAATTAATGGCCAAGTAAACCATATATCAAAAAAGTTATTGAAAAAACAAGCAAATGTAATAGAGTAATTAATAACTAAAAAAAAAAAAGGCAATTTGATAATATTATTATAAAACTACCTTTGTGATTAAAGTGTTTGATCTTAAAGCTATATATAACTAGAGAATCAATATTTTAAAAAAAAAGGATAAAATCACTAGAAGTAATACAGCTATTATAACTTCTTATATGTATAATTATTTTTAAATAATTAGAGTTAATTTATAGGACACCCTTATAGTAAAGCTGAATCATAATGAGCACCTCCTCATGCTTTCATAATTTAAAGGAACACCTCTTGTACTTGCTATTTAGATTTAGTGATGTATAGATTTAAGATTTTTTTAAGATTTAATGGCTCATATTATCTCTATACTTTTGACATAGAGTTAGAGATTTAAGATTAATCTAATAAACTTATAGTCTATAAAAATAATTCCAAATATTAAAGTTTAATAATGAGATATTTAAAGTAATTTATGGCTATAACGTGAGTTAATACAGTTAACAAAGTAGTGAATTATTATATAATTAAATCTATACATGTTATTGGTTTTAAGAGGAATGGCATTTGAATTTTAAAATATGAGAGGATCTCACTATTAATTGACTGCTAGTGAGTGTATGTAGTTGCAAAGATAACTTAGCTCCTTGTAATTTTATTGTTTTATAGCCACTCCTAATTCTTGAGTCTTTATGATAATTATTATAATATAGATTAACTAGTTTTTATCAGAAATTACTGTAAATAAAAGAAATAATTCCCTGATAAAGCAGAAATCTTTGCAGCTAAGATTTATGAGAAGAAAATTCCTTTCTTTTTCTGATGTTGATGAGCAATTTGTGAGAAAGAAAACATTGCACTAAGATTTAAATCATGTAGTGAGTAAGCTAAGGTAGGGCTTTAGGATATGCCTTGAAATATAACATTCATTAGGGTATACAGAATGCAAAGGGCTTAAGGATAGGGTTAGGGCATAAAAACCTTAATGTGGAAAATTTCATATTAAGCCTCTTTTTTTTTGGCAAAATATGAAACTTATTTCAGATTTTATGAGGAATTTCCTTTCAATCCCTAAACTATCCTCCAAGTCTGGAATTTCTCATTCCTTAGCAAAGAATAATAATGTATATATTTTACCTAAAAAAAAAAAATTTAGTTGACCCTCCAGGTTCTTTATGAATGTTTTAGTTCCCACAATATGGGTGAAATTTACGCATACTTTTTGTCATTTAATGCTATAGATCATAACCTTCTTGAGGGACAAGAGAGAATGCAAGAAATTTGAATCTCAATTGTCATGCATGTTAAGGTGATGAGACCTCCCTTGCTATAGATCATGTTCTATGTATCTCCAGGTAGCCTTCCCCAAGCCTGAAAAGAAAGTGCTAGCTTATCTAATTTATTAGTGCTCATTCTCAGTAAGCATACAGATAAACAAAATTAGGGCCATAGTATAAAGGATTAGTACATTTTATGATCTTAATTTGAAGTATGACTTTGCTAATTAGTCTTAATGATCTATAATTCTCACAATTAAGTAATGCGCATTAAAAAAATTTTAAATTTTTTGAAAACAAAACTGCACAATAGTACGTTGAATCATCACAAGCTCTTTGGTGCTCGATGATGAAGAAGAAGAAAACAGATATGACTTGCTTAAAACCAAGAGGATCGCTTAGTGAAGAAGCCTTTTGGTGCCTTGTAACACATCTGTTCAACTATATATTTTGGTTCTCCCTTATCGACGTTTTCTAATTTCTGAAGGTCTGAAAGTTTGTTGCGTTGAATATCTAGACAGTGAATAGATTTAGGTTTAATGACAGTATAATTAAAAATATTGCATGAAAAATTACTCTCGAGGGCTGTTTATTTCTGAAGAAACAAGGGTGAACAATCATTATGACCTTAATCCAAGTCTTTTGGAGTCTAGAGATCGACCGACTTACGCATCACAAGTTTTTTTTTGCTTTTCATCTGTTTGTTGAATCACCACACACTCTAGCTTCCTGGCTTGTCCGCCTGAAGGAGTTAGCTAGTGAACAGTCAGCAACCGCTTGTCCACCACCACCAAGCATGAACACTTTAAAGCTGCCGAGGCCAAAAAGGCTCCGCCCCTAGGACGTGCCGTGAACTTGTCTTGGATTCTCAATGATCTAGAGCAAGTTCAAAAGCAACTCACCTCCAGGTCCTTCATTCCAGGTGTAAAGACGTCTGAAAGCTCGGCAAAGGCACGTGCCCGGGTGAAGCTGGTGACATGATGAAAACCAAGCAATGACATGTCAAAATCCTTCCACTAACCCGAGAGAAGTTTTGTCCGAAGAAAATAAAAAAGTTGTATCTGAAACGTCAAATCAAAATGCGTATCGAATCATAAATGTTCAATCAGATGATGATCTCAGTAATCAGATCTGGTGTAGAAGATCAAACAAAGCTAGATCGACGTGCACATGGGTGTGTGTACAGAAAGCATAAATTAAATGAGGTTTCAAATCGGGTTAAAGCAGGTAGAGCAGCAAGTACATACCTGAGTGGCTAATTCTGGGTGTTCCTTTCTCCTTGGATTGCCCTGGCCTCACCAAAGGATACATAAAGAAATTATGTCCCTTACACAGCTAGAAGATACAAGGAGATAGTTTGAAGTGGTTCGTCTTTCCAGCTTTGAAAGCAAGCATGCTGCCGCGTATGATCACATTCTTTTCCTTGGTTAACAAACAGGCTCAAAGAAAAAGGCGGACGTAGTAGGTGAAGGTAGAGCAGATCAGCATGATGTGTCCAAGTCAGTTCCACAAGAACAAAGTGGATGAGAGAGACCGACCTGTGCTTCCAACAACTTTGTAGCGCAATTAAGCTTCAGAGAGAAGATAATATGTGAGCTAAGTGTGGAGTTGGAAAGTGACCTGCCATCCAAAGTGAATGTTGTTTATGCATCACAACATAAGAGGAGGGAAATGTTCATAACCTAGATTGCTTATTTGTCCAGGAGAAACTAGTCTGAACCAGAATCTGCATTTGTTTCACAAACTTATTTTTTCCCAGTTAAGAAACTACCTGCTCTTGTCATGCTGCTGCAGCCTTAAGCTTGCAGGACCACCTGAGATCAGTGGACCACTGAGCTACTTCCGAGTCCCAGCCCTGTAGATAATGGGCAAGCCCAGTGCCCCAGAGCATTGCCTTTGACAAATAAGGGAGCCTGAAACCCTGACACTTGAGAGCAATGGAACCATTGCCTCAACCTGTCCTGGCCATGATGCTAGCTAATAGCTAGCCTCAAAGGAGAGAACCAACCTGACTTGGTTTCTAGCCAAAACACAAAAATCCAAAATAAAGTTATATTTATTGGATGGAGGGAACCCCAGAGCACCCAAAAAGTAAAGGAAGCTAGCCTTCAGACTCAGCCAGCCAATTGGGCATTTTGAGAGGAAGGAACCTGTCTGCACGTCCAGGGTGGGAAAAGGACAGCAACAAAAGTACCTTTGGTCATAGAATTGGTACAGTGCTACTGTAGAAGCTGATCAGTTAAGCAACCTGATGTTTATACTCAATCACATGCACTCTACATTTGGTTGTAGAGCTGTTACAGGGCTACTGTGGAAGCTGATCAGTTGAGCAAACCTGATGTTTATTCTCAATCACATATCCTAGTAAGAGAAACACACACACACAGACTGTTCGATCAGGAAGGACCTTCAGGCACTAGTGCCGCAATCTGGCAGAAATAAATTAAGAATCAAAATACCCTAACCGACGAGTTGTCACTTTCACTTTGCTGGTTAAGTCAATCAAAAAATTCCATCTTTTTTCCTTTCACAAACGTGTACATAAATGAGGCTCAGTTTTGAGCACAACCATCATGGATATTTACAAAACTTAAAAATCTAGAGAATGCAAATCAGAAGATTCTACGCAATTATGTAGGTCGAGAATTCGCATTCCTTTGTATCTAATATTTACAGTGGTCGTTTGCTCCCGCCTCCCTTGGATATTGCAGTAAGGGTTGTGGATGCATATATGTTCTCCAATGATGATGGTGAACTATATATTAAGGATGCCCTAAGTTGAGGAGGATCTATCCACTGGATCAGCCTTATTGCTGTTGATAACTTTGAGGTCCATAATATCATTAATTACACCAGGCTTAGTTATCTTCTCTGAGTGCACATCCGTTTCACCATATAGCATCCTCAAGACAGCGGACATCGAAGGCCGAAGCTTCATAGAATCTTGTGTGCACAGAAGTCCAACCTTCAAAAACCTGCATGCCTCTTCAACATCCAATTCATTTTTCAAAGAATCATCAACAAGATCCATTAGGTTGCCCTGTTCGTATAGTGCCCAGGCCTGAAGGACGAGGGATCCATTGATGATGTCTGAGGACTGTCAATTTGAATTCACTTAGAATGTCATTATGAAAACATATAGGAAGGAAATATCTATCTATGATCGTTTGTTATCGTCAAATCTATTTAATCTTTTTAACTTTTTATGTAAGTAAACACAGCAAATCAGTGGCAACGATACGTAAAATCATTTCAGTATCCTATAGAACAGCTGATTGAAGCAAGTTGAACACTGGACTTTGAGTGTTCTAGAAATTATATTGTTTATTGAAGCAGGATATACAAAACCCACCATTTGGGAACTAAAGAAACTCACAGGTATACCTTTTTGTTGTGCACATAGTTCATATTTATCCAAACTTTGTTGCAAAACAACTAATGTGCATGAAAGCAAACTTCATCTTTCCACCTCAAACCGTCATCAAATATGAAGTTGAACACTGGATACATCTAGAACTAAGCTTTTAAATCTGACGAATAGGATAATATACATTTTTACATTACATAGTTTTACACAAATAATTGTGTTGATATATGCATCACATAGGTTCACAATAGTCCAAGAACAATTGAGATTCCTATTTATAGAAAAATCATTCAAAGCCATCAGGAAGTGGCCTGAATGGACTAAATTTTTATGAGATATTACGACTTTACCAATTTTAATTCTCATTGGCTTACTCCATCATTAGTTTAAAAGAGGTTTCAATGAACCATGATTATGAATTCAAATCTCACTGATGAATTCATTTCAATGTAGTTTAAAGTTCATGGAAGGATCCATATGGCAGTGCAAAGACTTGACATTTAGTTGCTCAGAGAAGAGGCAATCAATATAATAAGTAATTCAAAACTTCCAATAGGTATATTCCATGTATACCATTATCACACACCCAAATGCCCGTATCTGCAGTTTTCTTTTAACAACCATGTACATCAATTCAACACATGAAATGGTCTATATTCTTGTGATGAGGCATATGGTAAGTCATTTTTGTTTGTAGTATACATTTTATCTCATCCATCATGTAGCCTCCACTAGAGTTTTTAGATAGCATTGCCCCCTTGTGAATTGAGTAGAATGACCATATGGATCTTCTAGAAGGATTAGAATCTCTCAAGGTTATGCATCTAAAATGAAAAATTATGACGTTGTCATTCTTTTAGATGACACCTAGAACAGTCAACTTGAACTGAGGATATATGCCTCTTCGTACCTTAGGATAAATATGTCCTGAAGCCTTGCATGGGTTCAATAGATTGAGAATTACCAGATATTTTGAACTCCTTGATGTTATCTCCTCGATTTTGAGTGTGGGGCACTCTAGTTATTGGTAGGATGAATGATAAAAAATGAAACTTTTAAATATGCTGGATAGGACGAAAGAGGATTGGTTATTGCCCAGAATTTGCTGTCTTGCAAATACAAGTGATCAATGAGAATAATCTCATTCCAGAGTTTCTCAAAGGTGTTAATGACGCAGCTACACTAAGGATATGTTCTGTAGAACGGAATCCACGGTGGAAAGGATGGGAAGAGCAATGAATCTAGATGGCTCTTCCCATCCTTTCCATCTAGATTCATTACTCTTCCTATACTTTCCACCGTGGATTCCGTTCTACAGAACATAACTTAAGGGTACTTATTTCTTATTACCTCTTTGTTGGTATAAAACTTCAAATTAGATTAGGTTCATGTGATATTTATTTATTTATTTTCTTTTTGTAAGAAGGCAACAGGTCTAAGAGTGGATTAGATCCCATGAATTTGGTATTAAAAGTAATGTTTTTGCCAATTGACTACTTGGACCTTAAAAATTTATAAGAACTCATTTTATTATTTAGCCCAAAAGATTAGGCTTCTGCACCAGAGCTTAATTGTTAATCCACATGGATTCAGCTCTCCTTTATAAATTAACTTAATAAAATTATCCATTATCGCATGGTTCTTACTTAAGTTCATAGAGTTGATTCATAAGTGCTAAATATATGTGGTTCAAGATATAGTTTTTTTTTCTCATCAGATGAGTAAACCCAGCTGTAATTTTTTCTGATGGGGATTATCGATCAATCTAACCACTGTATAGAGCAGTACCTTTTGGTGCAAGAAACAGCCTTAGTTAAGGTCTCAATCTGGTTTTTTTAGCATCTTAGAAGTAACTTAAACATGACATACAATTGATTCTGTACAGAATCTTCAAATAAATTACTAAAATGGCTTGTGGTTAAATAATTAAGTAATTCACAATGAATAAGATAGATAGTTTTATGAAAATTATCCATCGTGTTTTGAAATGTATGAGTCTCATTTTCAGAAACAGACGCAATCATGCAAATTGAACTCAGGATGCTCCCAACAGCCTGTATGTTCTCATTATAGAAAAATAGCTGATGTAGAAACTATTGCTTCAGCAACAACAGATAATCAGTTAAACAAAATAAAATCTATGCAAAAAAAATCAAAATTTCCCTTACCTTTTCCAGAAGAAGTTGATCTTCATAAGATAACCTTGTGTTAGTGTTACATTTGCCACTCACAATTTCTAGTAGAAGAATGCCAAAGCTGTAAACATCTGACTTCCTTGTCAATTGTCCACGAATTGCATACTCAGGAGCCAAGTATCCCCTGTAAAGAAATAAAGTTAAGATTTAAAAAAGAGCAAAAAGGATATCGATGCAATCAAATGACGTTTAGCTTAGGACCAATGTTCAGTAAACAAACTAGAAATGCATTTTGTTATCCATAACTAAAAATCCATTGCAAAACCCTAATTTGAAATTCAGTGGATTCTCAAGAATAGTTTACATCCGCACCCATAAAGGTTTAACTTTTCTGTTGCTTGCCAAACTTGATAACTGAATGGAATTGAGAAAAAGGAAAGGAAATCTACATTGTTCCTGCAACTCGAGTGCTGATATGAGTCATATTTTCTGGCAGAAGCTTGGATAAACCAAAATCAGAAATTTTTGGTGTAAGATCTTTATCAAGAAGAATATTGCTTGCTTTAATGTCCCTATGAACTACATGGGGTTGCACTTCTTCATGAAGAAAAGCAAGTCCGCGAGCAATACCGACACAAATTTGGACTCGAGATCTCCAGTTGAACTGAATGATATTGTGCCTAGAACCTGATAGAAAACAAGAATCAATATTTAAATGTGTTGAATATAGTTTAAAATCAAACTGTACAAAATGGAAACCAAGTGAAAAGCATATATTGGGAGGATGGTACCAAGAAGGTTTCGCGCAAGGCTGTTGTTCTCAAGATAGTTGTACACAAGTATTCTATGATTTCCTTCTGCACAACAGCCATATAGCCTGACAAGATTTTCATGAATTATCCCTGAGATCACAGCTATTTCATTGAGGAACTCACGTGCTCCTTGTTTAGACTCCGATGAGAGAACCTTAACAGCAATGACATTTCCATCTCTAAGCCTCCCCTATATTGACTAACAGATTTAGCCAAGGATCCTTTAAAATTTAAGGGCACTAATGAGATATATTCAAGTTACCTTGTATACTGAACCAAAACCTCCCTCCCCAACTTTATTGGCAGGACTAAAATCAGCAGTTGCAATTTTCAATTCATTGAAAGTGTAGATTTTTAGGCATCCAGAACGTTCAATGCCTAAATTTAAATTCACAAGAAAAATATTTTATCAGGATTAAATAATAACATAGTGGAGAAGAGGCAAATACAGAATCTACAGTGAGAAATAACAGAACAGTAAATTTAAACAAATTGAACTACCAAATGGAATATCACCTTCATTGAGAGGGAAACAAATTGAACCATCATGTTGCCGATGCGAAGTTTTTTTCCTTCTGAATAGAAGAGGGAAACAAGACATCGTGGATCAATAAACTACTAAATGTCACAGTTTCTGGTGAATGCTGGATTGTATGTGAAGAATCACCTGCAAATATAGCCGCAAAGAACTTAAAAAAAAAAAAAATCAGATAGCTTTAGCTATCCTCGTCTTATTAGACAAAGATATGATGACCCGCTTCGCATCAGTTATAAAAGGTTATAAACTGGACAAATATTGCTACTGCAGAGATTCCAACAATGACTTGCACAGCCAGATATTGTGGCAAATGATTTACACTGTACGAATGAGCTGAAAAGAGAGCACATCTGAGGGCTTTTCTAGAACTTGAAGATATATTATACAGCATGTAACACAGGGGCCGTTTGGCGCTGCCCTGCTTCTGGCTGTGCTTGAACGAAAAACAGAAGCGAAAACTATTTGTGTGTTTGTTTCTGCTACTGTGCGGTGTAACAAATTTTTGCACTGTTCACCAAAGCAGCATTTTGCGAAAAAATTTCCGGGCTGCTCAGGATTTTGGAGAACAGCTTAATCAAAGCATTAAAAATTCTTTAACATTTGTGCTTATCACTTTGGGATCTGTGCCCATCACCTATGTATTAAAAACCGTGCAAAGCACGAATGTTAAAGCATTTTTAACGCTTTGATTGAGCTGTTCTTCAATTTTGCTGCTTCAGTTTACTGTAGCATCTAATGTTAAATGCTACAGTAATAATTTTATTAAAATAATTATATTTGATTAAAATTTATAATTTTAAGTATACTATATTTTATTAATTATATTATATATATTAAAAAATATTAATTAATATTTTTAATAAAAACTAATAATTTTAAATTAAATAATTTAAAATATAATAATTTAATTAATTATCTCATCAAATTAATAATTTTATTAAAATAATTTTTAAAAAATATTTTATTATAAAAATATATAATTTTAATTTTTTACTTAAAAAATTAATAATTTAATTTTATATTAAAATTAATTATTTGATCTTATAAAATTTAATAATTTTATTTAAAATATTTTTTATTTTATTATAAAAATATATATTATAATTTTAATATAGTTTACTAAATTAATATTTATTTATTTATTAATAATACTAATAAATCTATTAAAATTTTTTAATAATAATTAATACAGTGACAATATAATTGGATCTATCAAACACTCTTAATTATAAGTGCTACACTGATAATACAACTATTATAGCATAACTGCAACAGCATAGCAAAACTAAACTAGCCCTAAGTGGCTTAGGGTTAGTACAAACAACTGGAGATAAACATCCCAATCGAGACAGATAATTTTTCAAGTCTTAGCGAATTTTCTACTGCTGACAGTCAAAAGCTTTTAATTGTTTGTTTAATTTCGTGCAATAACAGAAATGAGTCACAAACTTTGATAAAAACCATTTAAATAGTTATTAACTTATCACTTCTATTTTTTTTCAACAAAAGAGATAAAAGATTTTTAAATAAAAAATTAACAAATTGACATACATCCAGCTAATTAATAAAAACTATTCACTCAGTAGCGATAAATTACAATTCAAACACATTTAATTCAGACATAATAATCGAATTCCACAAATTCTTTATTCAAGGAACAATCCAGATAATCAGATTCCAGTTCTCTCTGCGAAAGATACAGCTGAAATGAAGAATGAGAAGAAACAAAAGTTCCATAACCTAATGTTCTGCTATCCATCTTAAGGGAAAAGCATCAAGTGGTACAGAGTTACCAGGAAAAAGGGAAAAAATGATCCCCGGCGGATCATACACGAACATGTGAGACTAGCAAAAGAAACTCGGGCTTCAACCGACAACGAGAAAATCTAGAAGCGGAAACCTACCTCGAATTCTCTTAAGGAGACAAGAAAATCTTGAACTTCCGATCAACCAAGAAACCTCGGACGTCGACGCCGCCGGCCACGAAACAACCGTCGGTTCCTACTCCTCCGGTGCCTTCAACCGCGAAGACAGAAACATCAAGAGAAGGGACGGATCCGGAGGTACCGAATCTTCGATTTCTTGCCAAGGATTGACCTGAGGATTGGGTTGCTGGAGACGGACCGACGCAGCAGTGAGCAGTTGGTGGGAGCAGCGAGGGAGTTTTTATATAACTAAATTTGGTTGATCCGGTCCAATACTTGAAATCCGAAGCGGCGGCATTGAAGCGGTACTTGACCCGCGTCAGCCTGGTTTGCCTTCCAATTAGACCAGATTGCATTGCGTGGGTGCGTCGTCATTGGGAAAATGTGATATTTAATTTAATTATGTTAAAAGTAAACTCTTTGACCTTTTCTTAAATTTCATCGTTTTCGATTTGATTATATCAACAGCTCTTCTGGTTAAATCGGAACACTAGAACAAGTCAGATAAAATAACAACCGATTTGTTTACAAAACGGTTAAATCAAGTTGTATAAAGCCTGTTGTTTCTGAATTAAAACACGAGAAAATTGTTTATTTAAATTAATTAAACTTTGACTTGGTAGACGAGTAAACTTAGAATTGACATTCTGATTTTTATAATTGATATAGATTTTGTGTGCCTCTGCATGACATGCTACAATCCATTTGTTCGGTGGGCTGTTGACTCAATTTATTAATGAACGGATAGATGAAAGAAAAGTCAAGAGAAGAAGCTTCCTTAATGTATAATTTATAATTTATACAGCTCGCCATTGCTGGCTGATTGTGTCTTCAATTGAGATGTCAATGTCTTGAAAATCTTTAGTCAAACTTTCCTAAAACACACAGTGAATTGATAACTATTTAATGTGCTCAGAAAATTACAATCTGAATGCTCATGTGTTTTCAATTAACACAAAAAAGCTTAACATGTTGAACTTAATTTAGCTAAAAAAGGATGAACAATACTTCAAGAGGATTTGTAAACTTTTAAGAACTACAACGTTAGATGTTCTAGGATTTGAAGGACAAAACAAGATAAAATGCGAATTACAGAAATCAATGTACTTAACGTCCATGTGCAAGAAAAAGGATGATTTAATTTTAAAGGGAGATTACTTAGTGATTTGATTAAGTCCAATCGTGGTATTGGTCGGTTATATTGGCCGCCATCTGGCGGCTGCTGAGCAGGCCAAAATCCTCTTTTGTAATTATTAATGTAAAATGGGCGCGCTACCAGATGTGGCCCACATGATTGCTATACAAAATAATTATCAACTGAAGTAATTTTATTCTGAAGGCAAATAACTTTTAGAAATTATCCTCATCATATAGGACTCCCAAATTTGTACAATGACCAATTTGCCCGTTTAAAAATAAACAGACAAATATGTAATCTTAATAAAATGCTCCACTGTGTCAAAGATGATCATGAAACATGAAGCAAAAAAAAAAAAAAAATCCTTTATTTCGGAGTTTCACATTCTCTTATCCTTCAATCAGTTCTGAAGAACAAACCAAAATAGATGTGTGTGCACAATCTGTTTTCGCCGTGACAGTGGAATTATTAGTGCTGTCTGGATACATTGTGACCGTAAAAAAATTGAAAACCTACACAGAGAACACATTATATATGAATCAGTTGGGAGGCACATCGGAATGCGAATTAACATGTTCCACAGCCTATTTGACTCCCATTTATAACATCAAATCAGATACTCATTTGGGAGCTAATGGAAGATAGGAGCTCAATATGTTTGATTGCATGAGGATCACTCAACTGAAAGAAGCTTCAGTGCAATAAAAAAAACTTGTGAGGAGTAACTAATGATTGGGGCGAAGGCTTTCACTGAAAGTACACGTACAACTGTAGTAGTCCGCCAGTATTAGGTATTGCACAGTCATATTCGAGGGGAATCAGCTTCCAGAAGGCCTTTCGTGTAGCGGTTCCAGGCCACCAATGCTGCCCCGATTGCTGGTTCTAACTGTAAACAAGAATGCATTGGTCATTCACATGTAAGATAACAATCAAACAAGAATAACTGTAGCATTTAGGAAACTCAAGTCTCCTAAATTCCAAAAGCAGTCCATGTTCAAAAGTTCAGCAGAAATTGAAGCCCGAGAAACAAGCACCTCATGAGCCCTTTCCTTGCAGGTAAGACAATAAAGATAAATGGTTGAATTGTTTAGATGTTTTACATTACTATATATGATGTATATGCTATGAATGTAGTGCGAGGCAAGATTTTAAATCTTGATCCATATACAGAACAGTAAATCCAAACAAAACAGAGAGATATATGACTAGTATGTCGACTTATGTTGGTACACTAGGTGTCAGGCTTGGGTCAGGCCCGTCCGGCCCAATGCCCAGTGGGCCAAATACCAGCCCAAACCCACGTCGCACTCATCAAAGCGGAACCCGGATTTGCTAGTCAATGCACAATATTGACCAATATGCTGCAAACGCTCTCGGACGCGGCGTCGACGTGGAGGCCTGGACAAACGGTGGAGGACGCCGTCTTCACCAGAGGAAGCAGAGCGGCAGCTGGAGAAGCAGGGACACGCGCGGAAGACTCGGACGGCGACTGAGCTGAGGCGGCATCGTCAGGTGCAGTCTTTGGCGGCAAGGCAGCGAGATCTTCAGCGGAAGGCTCAGCCTGGCACCGGGAATAGAAGAGGCAGAAATCTCCTGCCTCTGCCCTATAAAAGGAGGATGACGAGAAGAGATCAGGGGATCCGCACCAGCGAGGAGCTTCGGCAACACCACCAGCGACGAGGGAGCTGTGGGGTGAGGTAATAAGAGATTTGTAACCGTCGACGACGAGGGCACCGGCGACAGGGGTCGTCGGCGTAAAGAGGAGTTTTGTAGCTTATTCCGATTAATTGAAGCTTTCTTCTCCGATTATTCCCTTCCCCTATTTCGAGTCTATTTCTACGAGTTCCTCGTGGGTTTCGCGGCGACGACTTCCAGTGGAAGGCGGCTGCCGGACGACGACGAGACATCGAGGGAAGTAGGCGGCCTCCCCTCCCCAGAGACACACGCCTCAGCTAACGAACGCAGGCGGCGTTCGAAGGCGAGACGCAGTGGAGAAGAAGAAGACGAACGCGTAAGGCGTTCGTTACGAGGTAGGCGGGTCAAAATTGAGCCGTTCGCTCAATTTTGGAATCCGATTTTGCGAGAGAAATTTTAGTCGACTGACGCAAGCCGACGTCAGCAGAAGCAGCGAAATTCGAATTCGGCGGTTGACATCACGCTGACGTCAGCAAGGGATTTAATTCGGTGACGGCGGGCCTGATTTTGACTGTGGTCAAAATTGAGGTATTTTCAAAATTAGGGTTTGGTTTTTTCTAAATTAGGGTTAGGGTTTTTCGGATTTATCGTGCGCTTTGTAATTTGGGGATAAATATTGTTTGGGGGAAATTAGGGTTTCTATTTAGGTTAAAATTTTGCCCGGAAACCCTAGGGAGTGCACGCTCTAGTACTCCGCCGGACAACCCTAAGACACCAGTTTAGGGCTAGTTTAGGGCTGATCCGACCGGGGCGTGACAATTGGTATCAGAGGAGGTTAACGTGTTACGGCGAATACCCACACAGAAGATCACCCACAAAGCCAGAGGAGTGTCAGAGGACGTCTGGCCCAAGCAGGGAAAAGGTAAAGCCAAGGAGACGGCGGAACCTGAAAAGATGGCGAACCACGGTGATCGTTTCGCACAGATTGAGCAGGTGCTCAAACTGGCTAGTGCTGGGGACAACGGGATGATTCCCCAGATCGAGAGTCTTCAGAGTACAGTGGAAGCTCAAAGATTGTAGATCCAGACTCAGAAGTTGCAGATCGAATTCCTGCAACAGACTCTGGAGGGTCTGATCAATCTGCCAGAGCAGATGACTCGTATGAAGGAGGAGATGCATGTAGAGATCACGGTATTGCGTTTGGCTCTAACGCAAGTATCGCGATTGACGGCAGCACCGGCAGAGCAAGGGGCTCCTAAGCCGAAGGTACGAGTACCTGAGTCAGCGGCGTTTGGGGGGGGGGGGGGGGGCGATCGTCCAGAGAGGTGGAAAACTTCATCTGGGACATGGAGTAGTTGTTCTCTGCTAGCCGTGTTCCAGAAGAAGATCGGATGCGGATGTGTATCGTATACCTCACAGGCGACGCGAAACTTTGGTAGCGAACCAAAGTCAGCTCGACATTGGGGGCTACTACCTAGCCTTGGGAGGCCTTCCATGAGGAACTGCGGCAGCAGTTTCTTCCCGGAAACTCGAAGGACCAAGCTCGTGGGAAGGTGGATCGGCTGAGGCACACTGGATCGATCCAGGAGTACATCGGGGCATTCTCCACGTTGATGCTGGAGCTACTTAATATGACGGAGGGTGACCGGAAGTACTTCTTCATCTCGAATCTTCAGCCATGGGCAGAAGCAGAGGTTCGACGACATTCACCACTTGACTGGAGAGCGGCTGCGGCGGTGGCCGAGTCCTTGGTGGATAACATAAATTTCAAAGCAACACCACCAAAGAAACAGAGGTCACCACCGAAGCGCGGCTCACCACAGACTCCACCGAGTGCTAGAGTTCCAGAGAGGAGTAGACCCTTTCCCCGGCAGGACAGGGGTTCACCGGGTCGACGAGAGTCAAAGCCACAAGGTTGCTTCTTGTGCGGCGGTCCTCACTGGGTGAAGGATTGTCCGTCCAGGTAGAAACTCATGGCAATGGTAGCGCAAAAACCAGCCGAGGAAGCTGAAGATCACATTGAAGAGGTGAGGATTGGTGGACTACAGCTAGTTCCACACACTGCCCCGGGAGCGCAGCAGTGTCGGATCGGTACTTTAGGATCAGAGCGATGGTGGCCAGAGATCTGCCCGCAACAGACATCGAGAGTGATGTCCAAATTGGGCGGGGGAAAATTGTCAGGCTTGGGTCAGGCCGGTTCGGCCCAATGCCCAGTGGGCCAAATACCACCCCAAACCCCCGTAGCACTCATCAAAGCGGAACCCGGATTTGTTGATCAACGCACAATGTTGACCGAGATATTGGTTCTGATGCAAATTCATCCGCGCGACGCTCGGACGCGGCATTGACGTGGAGGCCTGGACAAGCGGCGGAGGACGTTGTCTTCACCAGAGGAAGCGGAGCGGCAGCTGGAGAAGCAGGGACGCACGTGGAAGACTCGGACGGCGACCGAGCTGAGGCGGCATCGTTAGGCGCAGTCTTTGGCGGCAAGGCAGCGAGATCTTCGGCGGAAGGCTCGGCCTAGCACCGGGAATAGAAGAGGCGGAAATCTCTTGCCTCTGCCCTATAAAAGGAGGATGACGAGAAGAGATCAGGGGATTCGCACTAGCGAGGAGCTTCGGCAACACCACCAGCGACGAGGGAGCTGTGGGGTGAGGTAATAAGAGATTTGTAACTGTCGACGACGAGGGCACCGGCGACAGGGGTCGTCGGCGTAAAGAGGAGTTTTGTAGCTTATTCCGATTAATTGAAGCTTTCTTCTCCGATTATTCCCTTCCCCTATTTCGAGTCTATTTCTACAAGTTCCTCGTGGGTTTCGCGGCGACGACTTCCGGTGGTAGACGGCTGCCGGACGATGACGAGACACCGAAGGAAGCAGGCGGCCTCCCCTCCCCGGAGACACACGCCTCAGCCGACGAACACAGGCGGCGTTCGAAAGCGAGACGCAGCGGAGAAGAAGAAGACGAACGCGTAAGGCATTCGTTACGAGGCAGGCGGGTCAAAATTGAGCCGGACACTCAATTTTGGAATCCAATTTCGCGAGCGAAATTTCAGTCAACTGACGCAAGCCGACATCAGCAGAAGTAGCGAAATTCAAGTTCAGCGGACGAATTTGGCGGTTGACGTCACGCTGACGTCAGCAAGGGATTTAATTCGGTGACGGCGCGGCTGATTTTGACTATGGTCAAAATTGAGGTATTTTCAAAATTAGGGTTTGGTTTTCTCTAAATTAGGGTTAAGGTTTTCCGGATTTACCGTGTGCTTTGTAATTTGGGGATAAATATTGTTAGGGGAAATTAGGGTTTTCTATTTGGGTTGAAATTTTGCCCGAAAACCCTAGGTAGTACACGCTCTGGTGTTCCGCCGGACAACCCTAAGATACCAGTTTAGGGCTAGTTTAGGGCTGATCCGACCGAGGCATGACACTAGGTATAAAAAATATCATATACCAGTATGAGATCGTAGACCTTGGTGTAAGGTAGGTGTCTGCCACAATTAGAAAGTCACAATACCATAGTAGATAAAGTACATGGGCTAAGAAGATACAGGTATTACATACATTTTCCAGAAAAAGAGTTTATAAATTTAGCCTTCTTTTACATTGTTTGCATTCTTTAGTAAATTTATCAGATTCCAGATACTCGAATCCTTGACATTCAATATTTTGCATGACAGTTGTTGATACATGATTATATAGTCTTTCAACCAAATAAATACTAGGGAGATTCGGCTATATGATTATTTTTGGGTCGGTAAGAGGAGAGGGAGCACAGGCATGACAGGCTTCTCTCAGGAAGGACAAAGTGGTTGGGTAAACATGATTCATATTTCTATAGTTCAACAAAATTTGCAGCGAACCAGAAACAATCATATGAATAAGTCTATAAGAGGCACGCTTCAACGGAAAAATCTAACAAAAGGTGAATAGGAAAAGAAACAAAAAGAGAGAAAGCGGAACGAGCAACTGATTTTTGTGCACCTCAGGACGAATAGGTAGAGCTCCTGGGAAAACCTTGGAAATGCAGTTTACTACTTCCTTCCCAATATCCCATTTCTTGTTAGCTTCTAGAACTCCTCCAACCATAACGAGTGGAAAAGTCTCCTTTCCATCTGAAACCAAAAGAGCAACTATAATGGTACAAAAGTTAAGTGGATCAGATATCAGAAATCAGAAGGAATAGCATGCAAAGAATGATACAATCAAGACCACTTAATGAAAGTTGCATTCAGCATAATCAAATGTTGCACTATACCTTCACCGCACAATTTCAGTCTACGGACAACTGCTATAATACTGTCTGCCAACTCTTGGACCGAGTCATATAAAATCTTATTTGCAACTTCATCGCCATCTTCAGCAGTCGTTACCACAACGGGGACTAGTGCAGCAATGCGAGCCCAAGAAGGATCAGCATAAGTCCACCTATGCCACATACAAATGTTAATCATACGCTTTGCAAACCTAGCAAAGCTAGCAACTGAAAAATCATATACTAGTCTTCTGACTACTATATCAAAATATTTAAATTTGGAACAAGCAGATCTACCTACCCAATCAGTTCATCTGGTGAAGAAAGCTCAAGCGTGTCAAGAATATTTTTGGTTAATTTTGTCAGAGGACCCCGTCCATCATGTGCCCTCATTACTGCAGTCAGTGCCTGTGCAGCAATGCCGTATCCACTGCATATGTCCCACATAACAGCAAATTCGAATGATCTTATGATCTTATAACAAGAAAAAAGATTAAAACATGAAAGAACTTTCCAAAGTATATTTATTGCAACACTAACTGGTAGCACATTACTCTTTCGGAGAACTCAATATCTTGTGTCAGAAAGGAGAATAAAATATGCCATTCTACAGTAACTGATCTCTGCTTAAACAAGTCTAGACATGATGCAGAATAGTTAACTATCACTATGAAATTAACAGAAGAACATCCAATGTTCCAATCATGATAGGAGAGATTCTATAGGAATTGGAGCTGGACAAATAATAATTGAATTTGTGAATAACTTCAGATGATAAGGCCATTTACAGGCAAGTTGACGGAACCCTTGACCAAGGATTGCCAGTTAATGGCATAAGCTGTGCCATACCTTGCATGTCACAGCATCCTATCTGGCCTAACCTTGAGCTAGCACTCATGTATTCCTCACAATAGGATGTTACCATTTTGGCAACTTTGTAGACTTGTACCAACTATCACAGTAATATTGATTTTCAATCATTTGGAGAAAAAAATTCATGCTTGCAGGGACAAAAGAACAGTTACGTAAACCTAGAAGGAATTTGTGGAAGAAAGTGTGAATCAATCATCGCTATTGATTAGCATTGTTAAATTTATGTTGACACTTAAACAAGCAAATAATTGATTATAGTGATAGAAGATCATTAATTGTGAAAAAAGATGAAAATAATTCAGCAAGCTTTCATAATAACTGGCAAAAAAACAATAATTTCCATTATTTAAATAGAGGTCATTGACACCGAAATTACACCATGAAATCACGTTCTGCAGTAACATGTATTAGCACTACGCTCAGGAAAAAGCCAGAAAGTCAGAAAGAGAAATGTTATACAAGATTTGGTATAACTTTGTATGGGAATATAGTCAAATCTTCAAGATTACAGGAACGACACAAACCAGCATATTACCTATTTAACTAGTCCTCTTAGGAAGTTTATAATCTCCACGCAAATATACAGTGTGATACGTAGCTAAATAATAAAGAAAAACTGGAAGATACAAAAGGATGATTCTCAGACAAGTAGTCAATCCTTTCAGTTACAGTGTCAGGCAAAAGAGATTTCTTTGACCTTTAGAACTTGGTATAGCTTTCTGAAAAAGAAAACTAACAACTCAATCCTAAAAAATGTATAATAAGGTCAACATTGAAATCTGCAGAACTAAGGAAATAAACAAAGGTGCAACCCCTTCACCTAATCACCCCATTTACTTCTAATACTGAGCCATTGACCTCTCGAATCAAAAGTTGTAAGCAGGAATCCCATCTCTCGAAATCAGTCAATTAGGACAGAGCTTCCCTCCAATTAACTTTGGTCCAATTTAGTCGTTCTTCTATCATTCAGCATTATACAGATCAAAATATCAGTTTCCATGTATGGGTCAAATCAACAAGTTTTAGTACATTTCTAATTTCTATGCTTTATTATTAACATATGGCCAAATGTAAAATTACAACATATAGGGTCCATGCAAGTTGACAACAAAATAGATCAAAGATAGAGAAAATTAACCTTCCCCAGTCCCCCAAGATTGGTCCTGCACCAGCAGCCCTGGCTTCTTTTCCATGCTCAGTGAATCCATAAGCAATGCAGCCAGTTCCAGCAATTAATACACAACCATGGAGAATTCCCATTGTGCCACTAGCCATTGCTGCAACCGCATCATTTTCAACATAGATGGTGACTTGATTTGGAAATATATCTCTGTAAGGTGTCAAAGAGACCACCATACATTCAGCTACCGAAGTTTGCTATATTAAACCCAAAGCCAAGAAAACAAAATCTACTAATGCTTTTGGAGAAGTAAGAATTTCCCAGAGAATGAGCAACTAAATCCACAGCTCTCAAAAAGCATGAAAGTAGGCTAAGGTCATTTTTAGTAATCATTTATAGTTGGTCATAGACACTTCAATAATCCAAAGAAGTCTATTTTCCTCTACCACATTACAAATATAGAACGTTCCATGTTTCCCATCCTTTTCCATGTTAACACCAATAACATAAGTAGAAACCATACGGATAGTTTGCATGAACAAAGATGCAAAGCAGTTTTTTTATCATCAACTTTTCATTATTGTAAACAAGGTAATATCCATATCTTAATTAATTTTCAATTGTTCAAGTTAATGGAGCAATAACATTTAATCAAGATAAAATTGACAGAATTTTCATGAGATGCAAGGGAGAATTAGCTAGAGAAACGACAGATAGGGGACAGAAACATTAAATGATGAAAATAGAAAAAAAAAATCCATTCGGACAAAAATCCATCACATAATGTGTTTGTTTATTATAATAGACCAACCAATCAATACTACCAATTCTTATACAGTAGGACCAGACACATGTTTGACCCAAGTACTCCTTTTGCTCAGAAAACAAATCAGACATCCATTTTAACAAATTAATCAATTGATAATCTATAAGAGAATAATCCATCCAGAACTTGTGGAGGGAAAATAGCAGACTATTTTCTAGAGCTAAGTCGTGTTGCGATCAAATTTACATAAACAGTTGGCAACTTATCCTATATCAGGCTTAAGTATAAGACAAACCTAGCCAGAAATGCCTAGAAAAAGTTTAATTTAATACAACATGATAAAAAGAATCCTGTTATGCAACTGATTTGACTATACGCAGCTGAACATTTGAATCTGTACCTATTTGACTTCTTAGATTGCCAACAAATCAATGATGGAAATTCAAAGAAGCTTTTATATTATAAAAGGACATCAACTTTAACAGCAATCTAGATCTTATGTAACTCCACTAGATATAAAGATTAGGATGCATGCACAATCATTCAAATGGAAATGTGAATGACCAAAACACAACAAAACACCAAGAGATTTCTGATTGGTGCCTTCTTACAATAGTGAAATAGGTTCTTGACACCAAGGAATGAAATACTGGTCTCAGATGGTCCGAGACATGGTACCGGTCTATGCTCGGCAAAGTATGGTACTACCGACACACGATACAACTGGTACTCATTGATACCTATATATATAAAAAAACTAAACTAATTGATACCGACCATGTTTCCATATCAGTCTATGGTTGGACTAATATATATTGCATGGTACCAACCAATATATATTGCACAGTACGAAGCAATATTTCAATTCTTGATTGACACGAAGCTTGTGTTTTACACAAAGAAATGAGAAATGGAAAGATGATATTTGCTTTAATCAATATTCTCAACTACTTGTTTCCCGTTTGCAAGACGGTTATGCATTACCCCAAATTTAGGTACACATGGAATGTTGGAAATAGGGATGGCAACGGGGCGGGTCGGGGTCGGGTTTTGCCATCCCCGACCCGACCCCGACTTCCTCAAACCCGTCCCCGACCCCGACCCGAACCCGACGGGTTTTTAAATCCCAACCCCATCCCCGATCCCGCGGGGAAACCCGACCCGACCTTCCTAAACAATAAATATATGCTATAATTATTTAAAAATATATTTAAAATAAATTTTTATCACATATTCATAAAAAATTCCACAACAACCTTATATAAATTACTTAAAAATTTTAGTTTATGAGGGTAAATATGTAATTTTGATAATCGGGGCGGGTTTGGGGTCGGGTTCGGGGCGGGTACTTGAATCCCCGAACCCGACCCCGACCCGATCTTACCCCAGTCGGGTTTTCCCCGAACCCGACCCGAGACCTAGTCAACTCGGGTTTTCCCCGTTGACTTTGGGTCGGGCCGGGGATGAGTTTTATTGCCATCCCTAGTTGGAAACTATGCATTATGATTTATAAGGCCTAATAATTTTGCTATTACTAACTTAGCCTTGAGCCTTAGTATGCAATAACACAGATTTTTTAAATAACATGTTTTTCACTATAAGGTTTAAGCAAATGATATCAAACACACCTAGTCTTACACACAAGGATCCAAGAGGAAAGAATTGACATTGATGATAAAATTGCTAGAACTAGCCTCATATGGCGGGATTGAAAATACTAGATTTTGAAAATGTCCCATACATAACCTCAAGGTGGAAAAAAGTAATTGAGAAATATTGATACACAACCAGATTGTATCAAAAGAAGTTCTTAGACCCTATCACACAGTCAAATGGAAAAAGTACTTGGTAAGGATGGTGATTAATCATCCTACAAGTACAAGTAATCTTGCTTGCCCAGTTGCTTTACCTGTTCATGGAGCGCATTAGACAATCCCTATTCCAAGTAGGGCAGGACCCAGGTCATGACTCTGGGGAATCCTAGTCTAGTGGTTGGCATTATTCCAAAATTTAGTCATTGGACCCCAAGGTCAGTAAGCAGATTCCTACAAGCATTCTACAAGAAGCCAATCACCTTCATAGCCTCCAGCAGTAAGCTAGACCTTAAACAGGCGGAAAAGCTGCCAAAACTACTATGGGCGGGGTTGGGGGTTCATCAGATGTAAACCATTAGTTCTCTTTAAGCAGTTGAGGAAGATCAAACCATTAGTTCTTTCTCTATTGAAGTGGTCTTCTCAATGACATGACTTTACTTTTCCTTTACCTTTGATCTCTACAAGGTTATTCTCCTCCTCAGGTTCCTCAAATTGACGACAGAGGTACGACAAGTGATTCAACGCTAGTAACTAACCAAGGTAAGACAAGTGCAAAAGAGGCAATACTTGCCTTTATCTTACTGGCTATTCTCTTCTAACTGAAGAAACACTAACTAAAAAGGGTAATGCAACAAGATTTCATAGATGTGGACCTTGTGGCGCTACCATGCTATTTAACAACCAATTTAAGACGACTGCAGAAACACTTCTGGATCCTGCTGCAAGATTTCAGATATATGAAAAAACATTTCAACTTGAGTTGCAGCTAGAACTCACAAAACGACTGCTCATTCATTTGATGCTTCAATGTTCAGTATAGTGCAAGGTGAAAAGAAAATGGAAAGATATAGTCATTCTTTCATATTTCAAAATCAAAGTATATGTGCCACCCCATTCAACAAAAAAAGTTCTTTCAAAAAGTAATAACACACACATCTTATTCAGAAAATCTAACATATGAAAATTGGCTTCGAAGTGCAACTTTTTCTCACAGCAAAGTAACTACAAAAAGATCATCTATTTGGGCAAATAGATTAAACAAACCGGAGCCATTCCAGTATTCTCTGTTGGTCTGAAGGGTGATTTACACCAGATACAGCTAAGCAGATTGCAAGAACATCCGACCGACTACAGCAAGCCTTTGAAAGAGCTTGAGCCATAACCACCTCTAGCGTCTCCCTAGCAGCAATTTCTGCACAAACCCATATAAGTTGAGTGATAATAAAAGAGACTATACTGCATGTCAGATAGCATAGTTATATCCATGCAACCTAAGCAGATAGCTGAAACTTCATCAATATGATCAATGAATTATCATTTGCACTTGGTTCTTAACAATAGTAATAAGAAAGTAGATCGTCTACACACTTACATTTGCTTTAGATTCTTCAAATGAATCTGCCATGAAAAATTTTACAGTAAATGCTCATGAAAGTTTATAAGAAAACTTGTAATATAATAACTGCAACAGATTTTTCTCTATGGAAAATTTTAATATAATAAATTGATATCTTAAGCAAGAAATCCTAAAAAGAGACAACTTAAGACGAAATCAGTATCCTAGCATGGCACCATCAACAATTGTCTTAACAAAAATAAAGACTATCAAATGCTCCTCTAAGATCTATACATATTGCTGACAAGACTCTAGAGTCAAGTCCTGTACTTGGACTTTGCTACAGTGACTTAGTAAGCCTAGATGTTTGCTAGAATAGACAAAAATGGTTCCTAGGAATAATCTCTCATCTCCTATTCAATACCGAATAGAATCATAGAAAGTGGGAAAGTTCTCAACCACTGTGAATTACAAAACTTCTAAGCAGGTCTGAATCTGCAAATTCTAGAAAAACAGAAAAATTAGTTAATTTGATCACTAGCATTATCACTATGCAGTTCGAATCCAAGTATTAACTGAATAGTCTGTTCTGGAAAGCAGACTCATCTTTTTTTAAAAAAAAACGTCAGGGAAAGCTTTTCATCTAATTTTTGAGGTCATTATCCATCATGACAGGAAAAGTTTTGTTTTTGCATGTTTTGACGCTTTATGAATCCCTCTTCATAGCTGAAGAATTGAATAGCAACATAAATTCGTCACATATCCTTCTTCTTCGATCTAGGTAATCGCGTTATCGTAGTCTACCATTACCGAATTTCATAATGATGCAAAACGGAATAAGGTAAACAGGACCGAACGGGTAGAAAATCGATGTAAAATACACTATCTTGAAAGCTTGAAACGTACTGAAGATTCGAACACCCTGACGAGGGATATAACTCCAAATTGCCTGGCAGATACTGGCATGGAAACACTTTGCAAACGGAGAACAAAGCCATTTTGTTTGTCATTTAGAACCGGAATGAATAATGAATACCCACGACATGCAGCAATACTAAGGAGCGTCTAATTCGATCCGTTCCACACTCCAAGAAGGCAAAAGATGCATTTTTACAGGTTGGCAAGTATTCGAGAAGCCAAATTGACAAACAAAAGGAAAGGGTTCAGTACCTCCGACGGAATTGTGGTTCGAGCACCCGCCGACAGAGCGGGAAATGATGGGCAATGGATCCGGAAGGGGCCTGGAGGCCGACAGGCAGACGCATACAGTGGAGGTGGTGCCGCCGTCGACGCCGAGGACGACTCCCACGTCGGCGCTCGGCGGCGCCAGTGCCTCGAAATTCCATATCTCCCCATTCCTATAGCGCTTCATCGCCGCCGATTTCCTAACTCCACAACACCCTCCTCTCCTCCTCCCTCCCTTCCCTTGAGCAAAGATATGGAAGAGGGGGAAGGATCAAAGCATAACGAAATCTACCGAGCTTGTCGCCCTTCGATTTGCCGGGCCGAACTCATTCTGGCCGGAGAGAGTTGGGTAGCTTCGATCGTCTCGTAGGTACTCCAAATCAAGATCCCGGAAGCAGTTAATACGGAAGGGATCGAATTGAGAGGGCAGACGAACAAGGAGAGAGAGAGAGAATAATAATATTTAATTAAATAATTAACATGTTGGCCACTACAAGTACACTAACCCAGTACCACGTTTACCCAAAAATATCTCCGATTTTTGTGGGACCATGAGGCACAAATTCATGCCACCTAAGCCCGTGGGCGGTGGTGTGATTATGTGCAAACAAATCGCATTTAGCAATGAAATAAAAAATCGTATTTAGTAGGATACCAATCATATAAATATTGATATTTTTGTCTGCTTGGTAGCCAGTTAGGCAGCGACTTATCTCACGAACAGGGTTGTGTCCAGGGTAAGCCAAAACAAGTCAATTGCTTGTATAAAAAGATAAAGTTGAATGGAAATAGAAAAATAAATAATTCAATATAAAATTAGTTCACTAGACAAAATTTATTATATGAATTTTGTTAATTTTTTATAAGAAAATAAATGATGAAAGAAATATTTGATTGCAAAACATTGTTATTCACAAATCTAATTGATTGTCCATCCATTTGAATAAAACTAAATTATGGAAGATTTTATGAAGCCATTTGATCTTTTTCCCCTCCTTTCAATTTATTTCTCAAACAAAAATAGAACCCAAGTGGAAGATCTACAAGACATATGCATACATACAAAATATAACCCGCTCATATATTCATATCAATAGAGATCTAAAGTATTTCATCATATTCTTGTAAGTTACGCAATGACAACTTCGAACAAAAGTGAGTGTCAAAATAAAGTTCACATGTTTAATAAAGTAATCAAATGCTATTAAGAACTTTGTCCATTCACCTTTAGATATCCATCAATGAAGTTCGCAAATAATAGCATCTAAGATTTATTAGGGATTTATAATGAGTGAATAATTGTGTCTACTTCTTTCTCTTGATCTTACATTACAGCAATCCTATCAATCCCTAAAAAATCATATCATTATCAATAAACTTCATTGGTATATTTTATGTGGACATAAAGAAGTTGATATCTTCCTCCATTTTTCGCTAGAAGTAAAAGCTAGATAATGGAACCTACATCTTCTCCTATCTTAAATGACTTGGTGTTGTGGATGGTGAGCTCTTATATAATAGATCCCTCTATATTTTGCTAGTATACGGTAAATTATAATTTATTAGTAAAAAAAGTTTTATTTTTATTCAAATTTAGATTATATTTTGGTCATGTTTGAATTTCTAAAATTATCTGCCCTGTTTTATACAAATACAAATTTTTTTTAGTTAAATTAATTATTACAATAAATTGATAGTCAGAATCCGAATTTAGCAAAGTCCCATGCAGGGGACTAATTTGGCAATTTGCTCAGATTCGCTATGCACCCATGCGCGGCCCCTTAGCCTCCTCTAAAGGGTTTTAACCTACGTCTAACCTAGGAAAGAGAGAGGAGAGAGAAAGAAATCCACATTAGTATTACAATCAACTATAAAATAAGGGAATATCACCTCAGCCGGTAGTTGGACCTGAATCTGGATCTGGGATCCAATCCGTCGCCAAAGTTGCTCACGGGTCCGGGTCCACACCCGTCAATGCCAAGTCCGAAATAGCAATTGGAGCTGCATTTGTATTCGCAACGGAACACTCGCATCCTCCGATGAGCACTCCTTCCAAGCGCTCGCGTCATCTGGCGAGCAGCCCTTCCTCCTGTCTGACGAGTACACATCACTCTCAAACGAGCTCAATGTTCACCCGAGACCACCGCCTCAAGCTCGCCAAAAATCCACAAAAGGGAGACGGGCGCGAAAGGGGGAAGACAGGGGAGTTTGGGAAGGGATCTCGACATCAGCAAAGCTCCGAACCACGCCACCCACACCATCGGAGCTTATCTGAACGAGGGACGGCCATTCGTCCTCGTCTGAAGGTTCTGCGCCGAGTTCGGGGAGCGAAGACGATAGCGGTAGCATGATGAAGACGCGGACATGACTCCGTTTCAGCCCTCCGGCCGTTCGTTCACAGTTGACCCAGCTATTCGTTCGTCTTCGGTTCTCCACCCCTTGATCCTCGAGCTTGCCGGCCCCTTTTATAGGCAGCTCGGCATCATCTTCCTGCCGCTCTTCCAGACGCACGCGGGCCGCTGGCTCCACGCGACAGTGATCGAACGGCAGCGCAGCCATCCCAAACCCCTTTGCCCAACCTACCTGTTACGTCCGCGCCGAATGCGGACAAATGAGAGGAAACTTTTGAGTAAAATAATAATAAAGTAATCAGGTGATGGGACGTTACTGGGGACGGTGGTCAAACCCATCCCTGCGTCCATCACTCGATGTCGCATTCCCCTCTATTTCCCCTCCCGTTGACCGTCGCTCTCTTCACCGAACGAACGAATTCGCCTCTGCCTCTGTTAACGCGTTCTCCTCCTTCGATCGGTGCTCGCCCCCTCCTTTGCTCGCATCTTCACTCCGTCCGGCGTGCCTCGACGTGCTCCGGCGAGATCCGGTGCCCGTGAGACCAGAACCTGCTTCAGGCGAGCAGATTCCGACGTTGTTCCTCTCTCCGCGCGAGCTCCTCTCCGGTGGCACCTGGCTGCCATCCTTGCGCCGGCGAGCCCTCGTCCCTCTCCCTCTGACCTCGGCGAACGTTTCCGCCACCAGCCGACGCCTCCCCGACCGTCGTCTTCTCCGGCTCCGGCGTGTTGCGCGAGCGGCGCCGCAGACTTCGACCGTAGATCTACGCGATCTCCGGCATCTTCCTGGAAAACCGGCTGTACGACCGGACTCACCTCGTCGGCGGCTTCCTGGTGACATTTCGGAAATTCCGATCAGCCGCCGAAATCACTGTTCCGGCGATCACTGTAGCGGCGGCACTACTGTTCCGGCGAACTTTCCGGCGAACCTCGAGTTCCGTGCCGACGACTCGGTTACGCGCGCGTGGTTGGTTCTCGCATATTCCGACGTCCGTGGTGATTATTGCGTTCGCACGTGGCTGCGAACTAGGTTAGTACCCGAACCCTCTCCGTACGTATACAAACGCCTGTGATCAATCCTGGATTGTACATCTACCGAACTTGATTAAGAACATAATCTGATCTGTGTAATCTAATGAAACCGGTTTAGCATGATTAGTGATAATTATGATTAAAATGGATTAAGTGGAACACTGTAGCTTATACGATGCTTTAACTTGTTAGGACCTGTTACCTGATCTCGTGCTTATTGGATTGGATCTGTTCTGTTCATCTACTGTTGAGGTAGGGATTCTACCTCCGTCCTTTGTTACGGTGCCAACCGCATGTGTAGTTAGCGGCACCTTCCTTATTGCTTATCCTTACTGTTGATTACCGTTCTAATTTCCGTTCTGCTCTGTGTACGTTTCTGTTGACATAAACCCTTGCATGAAACATGGTATGAGTATTTTCGGTTCCTGCATGTTTATTTGTAGTTGGTAGGTGGTATGAGTCTGTACATGTATAGTGAGGACTGAATGTCTAGCGATAGACATGTCAGTATACCTCAGATACTGCCTGTGAGATTTCTGTCGAGACTGTATGATCGTCTCTGACCGAGAGAGTCCCACGTTATGGGCTTGAGGTCTGTTATCAACCCAATGAGGGGTTGTACTGAGTGTAGGACGCTACACTAGCGGGCTGTCGACGGACAGTCGTCTCTACTGTTCGGGGAGCCATCAGTAGGGACCACTCTATTTTATAGAGTTGCGGGTCGTGGACCACTGCTGTACCAGCTCCCAGATTTTTACCTGTGTATGAGGATTCACATATATATATTGATATATATAAATATATTGAGATTTGACTATACTCTATATGGTCATATAGAGTCTTGGTTGTCTTCTGGTAATCCCTGTATCTGATCATGCACCATATTATTGTGCTATCCCTACTTAGCCTCCGGCTAACCCCCTTCGGTTTGCCTCCAGGTTCAGGCGCGGCTCCATCTGGGGCAGAGTAGATAGATAGTAGTTGACCGCCAGTCTGGGTGGGCTGTATTGTATTCTGGTCTGTTGTTATGTTTATGTTATATTGTTGGACTCTGTTGACCGCTGCGCCGGTCTTGTTATCAGTTGGTTTGTCGACCGCTGCGCCGGTCCTGTTACTGTCATTTCTGTTGACCGCTGCGCCGGTCTATATTTCGTATCTGTCAGTATTGTATTATGGATATTTTATGGCCAGGTTGGCCTCTGGTTAGACTATTTTATTCAGTCTGTACCTTTCGGTGGTCAGTTTGATTTGACATGTACAGTGTTGTGCATCCCGAGGTCCGGGATTCCCGGCGTGGGGTCCGGGTGGATTTTCGGGGTGTAACAATTATGGTATCAGAGGTTAGGTTCAGGATCTTATATGGGACATAAGGACTTAGGATCAAACCTTAGGATTTAAGATCGCGTTAGTGTTAAGCGCTTTCGATTATGATAATCTGTGATTTTAATTAACGTTACCAATTGTGTTGTTGGTGCGTTACAGGAAATGGCACCTAAGAAAAGTTCCCGTCTTGGACGAGTGGCGGGATTAGCACGAGAAGCATTGAGTGCGCCACTCAGCTGGATGCGAAAAGCTTCAGGTTCTGGCAGTGAAAGAAGGGAAGAACCCTCCGTGGCTGCCCCGCGTATCCAATACGACGATGACGTCAGTGAAGTAGGAAGCAGACGGCACGCACCAGAACCTCCAGTCCAAGAACCTCCACGGCGTAGAGCGCGTGAAACTCCCTCGACTGCAGCGTTGGAGTTAGCGTCTCGCTTTACCACCATGGGGGAACGACGATTTGGAGTGTTTTCTGGCAAACCAGACCCGTGGGAAGCCACACATTGGCTGGAGAGTGTGACAGACACTCTGAATTTACTAGAATGCCCTAATGATCAACGAGTCAAATTGGTAGTTTATTTCTTTCAGGGTGATGCAAAGGCATGGTTTGCGAGTCTTGAGCAGACCATTGGAGCAGCCCGCTTTGACTGGGACATTTTCTGTGGGGCTTTCCATACTGAGTATTTCCCTCGGACCTTTCGGGAAACACTGCGTCAAGAATATGTGCATCTGGAGCAGAATGGACGATCTGTCGACGAATATTTAGTAGATTTTCAACGATTATCAGCAATGTTTCCTACTATGACTCCTACAGTTGAAGACAGATCTGAACAATTTATTCGTGGACTGGATCCTGAAATTTCACGAGGGACCAACTCAGCTTCCCTCGATGACTTTTCAGCTGTGGTTGCTATGGCGCGCCGAACTGAACAGCGTGAGAAGGCTATTGAGCAGAAACAGCGCAAGGGCAAGGCAACTGCCTCGAGCCATTCTAGGGAGTCTGGGTTTTCTGCCAGCCGAAGTCCACCTATGCAGCGTTCTAATGCTCGTTCGATTCAACCGGGTCGGAAATCATGGGCCCCAGGGTCCATGTCTGCTCGTTCTTTCCAATCGCCTCCACCAAGTGTTGGATCTTCTCCGGACACGAGGGCCTGCTATCAGTGTGGGGAAGTGGGCCATATTTCCCGGGACTGCCCACTTCAATATGTTCAGTGCCACTACTGTCATGAGATGGGTCATTATAAGAGCCACTGTCCAAATAGGGGCAAGCAACCTCAGGGTGCCCCTAGTACACAGAGATCTGCCCCACCTGCTCGACGAGGACAGCATCGACCTCCTCGCCGCGGTCACACTGCACCGACTCCCCAGGGCAGACCGCAACAGACACCCGCGACGGGCCAGACTTATGCGCTGACTGAACAGGATGCACAGCGCGAGACAGGCAACGTTATGCGAGGTATCATTTCCGTATTCAGTACACCTGCATGCTTATTGATCGATACTGGTAGCTCGCACTCTTTTATGTCATATGCTTATGTGAAAAAGTTGGAACTAGAACCGGTCTTCTCTCAACATGATATGACGGTATCTGTACCCTCTGGGGGTACATTACGATCATACTTAGAGGTACAGCAGTGCCCTCTAAATTTCAACGGATTGATTATATACTCGGATCTGATGTTACTGGAATTCTCAGATTTCGATATTATTCTTGGGATGAATTGGTTATCTTATAACCGTGTGGTGGTTGATTGCGACGACTGCACGGTGGTATTCAAGGGTCATGATTATATGACATACACATTTTCTGGAGTATCTGGTCAGATTGCTCCTATAATTTCTGCTATGCAAGCCAGGAGGTTACTTAGCAGTGGATGTCATGGTTATCTTATGTCCATTGTCGATACGGGGGATCAGACCCCGAGTCCTGTCGAACGTGTGCCTGTTGTCAGGAAGTTTCTTGATGTCTTTCCTGAGGACTTACCTGGATTACCACCCAACCGAGCCATAGATTTTGCTATTGATCTCCAGCCTGGTACGGCGCCTATCTCCAAAGCACCGTATCGGATGGCGCCCCGTGAGCTTGAGGAATTGAAAGTCCAATTACAGGAACTTCTTGATAAGGGATTTATCAGACCCAGTGCATCTCCCTGGGGTGCTCCTGTTCTATTTGTAAGGAAAAAGGACGGTTCATTTCGACTGTGTGTGGACTACAGACAGTTGAATGCAGTTACTGTGAAGAATAAGTACCCCCTACCAAGAATTGATGACTTATTTGACCAGCTCAAGGGTACTTCTGTCTATTCTAAAATTGACTTGAGATCAGGTTATCACTAGTTAAGAATTCGTGGAGAAGACGTGTCGAAGACTGCCTTTCGAACACGTTATGGGCATTACAAGTTTCTCGTTATGCCCTTCGGTCTGACAAATGCTCCAGCGGCCTTCATGGATATGATGAATCGTGTGTTCATCAATTATCTTGATCAGTTTGTGGTAGTCTTTATTGATGACATACTGATCTATTCTCGGAGCAGGGCTGAGCACAAGAGACACCTTCGGCTTGTGCTGGAGACCCTTAGAAGAGAGCAACTGTATGCTAAGTACAGCAAGTGTGCTTTTTGGCTAAGTGAAGTCTCTTTCTTAGGACATGTGATTTCCGGTGAGGGTGTGGCAGTTGACCCTGAAAAGATTAAAGCTGTTATAGAATGGGAAAGTCCGAAGACTGTGGCAGAAGTTCGGAGTTTTCTCGGATTGGCTGGATATTACCGGAAATTTGTCGAGGGATTTTCTAAAATTACCGGTCCGCTTACAAATTTGACAAAGAAAGAGGTTAAATTCTGTTGGGACGAAAATTGTGAAAATAGTTTTATGGAATTAAAACAAAGATTGGTCAGTGCCCCTATCTTAGTACTTCCGACTGGTGACGAGGGGTATACAGTATACACAGATGCCTCTTTCCAAGGCTTAGGTGCTGTATTGATGCAGCATGGTAAGGTAATAGCGTATGCCTCCCGACAACTTAAAGAGCATGAGAAGAACTACCCGGTACATGATTTGGAGTTAGCCGCGGTGGTATTCGCCCTTAAGATTTGGCGACATTATTTATACGGAGTTACATTTGAGATATTTACGGATCACCAAAGCCTAAAATATTTATTTTCACAAAAGGAACTGAATATGAGACAGCGTAGATGGGTGGAATTTCTTAAAGATTATGATTGTACAATTAATTACCACCCGGGTAAAGCTAATGTGGTAGCAGATGCACTAAGTAGAAAGACTGCAGGGGTGTTAGCTCACTTACGAGTAACACCGACTGAATTGGCCCAACAGATGGCAGAATTAAGTGTTGAGATTGTGTGCCCCACGGAGCATGGTTGTTTAGCCGTGATGATGGCACAGTCCCCTATGGTACAGAAGATTATTGAGGCGCAACCGAATGATTGGTACCTGCAGTCTATTATTGCAAAAGGAAAGAGAGAAGAATTTACCCAGGATGATCAAGGAGTAATCAGGTGCTGGAATAGGCTATGTGTACCTGAGATAATTAAGGAAGAATTACTAGCGGAAGCACACAAGTCGAGATTCGCGGTACATCCTGGTGCCACGAAAATGTATAATGACATTCGGAAGTTTTATTGGTGGGAAGGCATGAAACGAGACGTGGCAGAGTACGTCGGACGGTGCCTAGTATGCCAACAAGTGAAGATCGAGCATAAGAAACCTTCTGGGCTCCTACAGAGTATTTCTATTCCGGAGTGGAAGTGGGAACATATTACTATGGACTTCGTGACGGATCTTCCTAGGTCGCGTTCAAGCCATGACTCGATTTGGGTAGTCGTTGACCGTTTGACCAAGTCTGCCCATTTCATACCTATCAGAAAGAATTACTCCATGGACAAGCTGGCAAGGCTTTATTGCCAGGAGATTGTACGGCTACATGGGGTTCCTGCCAGTATTATTTCGGACAGAGACCCACGATTTACATCCCGGTTCTGGGTTAGTTTACAGAAGGCCTTGGGAACTGAACTGCGGTTCAGTACGGCTTATCACCCGCAGACTGATGGACAGTCTGAGAGGACCATTCAGACCCTAGAGGACATGCTTCGAGCCATCACATTGGACTTCACGGATGGTTGGGAGTGCCACCTGCATTTAGTGGAATTCGCCTATAATAATAGTTATCATTCGACGATCCAGATGGCACCTTTTGAGGCTTTGTACGGTAGGAAGTGTAGATCTCCGGTGCTATGGGACGAAGCAGGGGAAAGCCGTGTGTTGGGACCGGCTATGTTAGCACATGATGCCGAGAGAGTTCAGATTATCAGACGGAGACTATTAGCTGCCCAAAGCCGACAAAAGAGTTACGCAGACAAGAGGCGGCGACCACTTGAATTTGATGTCGGTGACCACGTATTCCTTCGGATTTCTCCGAAGAAGGGTACGGCTAGATTCGGGTATGCTGGTAAGTTAGCCCCGAGATATATGGGTCCTTTCGAGATACTGGAGAGAGTTGGACCCGTCGCATACTGCTTAGCACTTCCGCCGATATACTCGTATATTCATCCGGTGTTCCATGTGTCCATGTTGCGTAAATACATCGCGGATCCATCTCACGTGTTAAACCATGGTACAGTCCCTGTCCAAGAAGATGCCACGTATGCTGAGATGCCTGTAGAGATCCTAGAGCGCAAAGAGCACAGATTGAGAAATAAAGTAATCAGCCTGATTAAAGTCAGATGGAGACACCACCCTGAGAGTGAGGCTACCTGGGAACGTGAGGACGAATTTATGAGAAACCATCCGGATCTGTTTCCAGGAATGGAGGAGTAAATGAGTGATCGTTTAATTAGTGCTTCTGTAACCTTACTTGCTTATCAGTAATAAATATGTTTTGAATTTGGGGACCAAATTCTTTTGAAGGTGGATATAATGTTACGTCCGCGCCGAATGCGGACAAATGAGAGGAAACTTTTGAGTAAAATAATAATAAAGTAATCAGGTGATGGGACGTTACTGGGGACAGTGGTCAAACCCATCCCTGCGTCCATCACTCGATGTCGCATTCCCCTCTATTTCCCCTCCCGTTGCCCGTCGCTCTCTTCACTGAACGAACGAATTCGCCTCTGCCTCTGTTAACGCGTTCTCCTCCTTCGATCGGTGCTCGCCCCCTCCTTTGCTCGCATCTTCACTCCGTCCGGCGTGCCTCGACGTGCTCCGGCGAGATCCGGTGCCGGTGAGACCAGAACCTGCTTCAGGCGAGCAGATTCCGACGTTGTTCCTCTCTCCGCGCGAGCTCCTCTCCGGTGGCACCTGGCTGCCATCCTTGCGCCGGCGAGCCCTCGTCCCTCTCCCTCTGACCTCGGCGAACGTTTCCGCCACCAGCCGACGCCTCCCCGACCGTCGTCTTCTCCGGCTCCGGCGTGTTGCGCGAGCGGCGCCGCAGACTTCGACCGTAGATCTACGCGATCTCCGGCATCTTCCTGGAAAACCGGCTGTACGACCGGACTCACCTCGTCGGCGGCTTCCTGGTGACATTTCGGAAATTCCGATCAGCCGCCGAAATCACTGTTCCGGCGATCACTGTAGCGGCGGCACTACTGTTCCGGCGAACTTTCCGGCGAACCTCGAGTTCCGTGCCGACGACTCGGTTACGCGCGCGTGGTTGGTTCTCGCATATTCCGACGTCCGTGGTGATTATTGCGTTCGCACGTGGCTGCGAACTAGGTTAGTACCCGAACCCTCTCCGTACGTATACAAACGCCTGTGATCAATCCTGGATTGTACATCTACCGAACTTGATTAAGAACATAATCTGATCTGTGTAATCTAATGAAACCGGTTTAGCATGATTAGTGATAATTATGATTAAAATGGATTAAGTGGAACACTGTAGCTTATACGATGCTTTAACTTGTTAGGACCTGTTACCTGATCTCGTGCTTATTGGATTGGATCTGTTCTGTTCATCTACTGTTGAGGTAGGGATTCTACCTCCGTCCTTTGTTACGGTGCCAACCGCATGTGTAGTTAGCGGCACCTTCCTTATTGCTTATCCTTACTGTTGATTACCGTTCTAATTTCCGTTCTGCTCTGTGTACGTTTCTGTTGACATAAACCCTTGCATGAAACATGGTATGAGTATTTTCGGTTCCTGCATGTTTATTTGTAGTTGGTAGGTGGTATGAGTCTGTACATGTATAGTGAGGACTGAATGTCTAGCGATAGACATGTCAGTATACCTCAGATACTGCCTGTGAGATTTCTGTCGAGACTGTATGATCGTCTCTGACCGAGAGAGTCCCACGTTATGGGCTTGAGGTCTGTTATCAACCCAATGAGGGGTTGTACTGAGTGTAGGACGCTACACTAGCGAGCTGTCGACGGACAGTCGTCTCTACTGTTCGGGGAGCCATCAGTAGGGACCACTCTATTTTATAGAGTTGCGGGTCGTGGACCACTGCTGTACCAGCTCCCAGATTTTTACCTGTGTATGAGGATTCACATATATATATTGATATATATAAATATATTGAGATTTGACTATACTCTATATGGTCATATAGAGTCTTGGTTGTCTTCTGGTAATCCCTGTATCTGATCATGCACCATATTATTGTGCTATCCCTACTTAGCCTCCGGCTAACCCCCTTCGGTTTGCCTCCAGGTTCAGGCGCGGCTCCATCTGGGGCAGAGTAGATAGATAGTAGTTGACCGCCAGTCTGGGTGGGCTGTATTGTATTCTGGTCTGTTGTTATGTTTATGTTATATTGTTGGACTCTGTTGACCGCTGCGCCGGTCTTGTTATCAGTTGGTTTGTCGACCGCTGCGCCGGTCCTGTTACTGTCATTTCTGTTGACCGCTGCGCCGGTCTATATTTCGTATCTGTCAGTATTGTATTATGGATATTTTATGGCCAGGTTGGCCTCTGGTTAGACTATTTTATTCAGTCTGTACCTTTCGGTGGTCAGTTTGATTTGACATGTACAGTGTTGTGCATCCCGAGGTCCGGGATTCCCGGCGTGGGGTCCGAGTGGATTTTCGGGGTGTAACACTACCCACGCCGCACGTAATCGGTTGTTCAGCTACACTCTTCATCCCACTGGACCGAGCGTCGCCGCCTCGCCCTTTTCCGAGCTCGTGTGCAGAGCTCGCGTTTACGTCACGCGATGATCCACTGGTTACGCATGCTGCTAGCGACGTAACCGGATGCCGGAGGTGAGGGGACGTCGCTGCCAGATGCATCGTCGCCTCACGTACCATCCAAGCCCCGTTGCAGTCCGTCTCCCCGTTGATGCCTACGTCATCATCATGCTTGCCAAAAATCACCACCAGATGACAGATTGCTGACCGGCGTAGCCTCTGTCGATTCATCTGAGGCCTTTGGCCATCGGTAGGCGCCGTCTGCAATCGACGAGCGATGCGTTGATTTTCGCCAGCAGATTTGTCCCAAATCGAGCTTTGATTTCAACCTTGGGCCCGAGCCGATTTTGACTTGGCCAGCAGCCCAATTGACCAGATAGTCCAAATGGGCTTGGGCCTAACACTATCTACCTATCCATAATTAGCATCCGCTAAAATGACTAAACGCTTCGATGAGTTTGTCTTTCATCTAAAAAATCTATAGATCATCTCCTCCTTGGAAGGCTCTTAGCCTATTTCATCCTTGGACATTTTGCCTTTGGCAATGCCCTTACTGTGATCATTAGGCCATGGCTCAATCTGTTGGCTTGATGCCTATAGTCTAGCCTTACATAAATTTGAATTACTAAGCAAAGCTTGCATGAATTATGGAGTCAATCTGAGCTCCAATGAATCATAAAATTTCTTCGAGAAAATTGAAAGCATTACAAAAGGCATCTAAAGTTTGCAGGCTCTTGAAAGTTTCTTGCAAAGCAAATCATACTTGAAGTTTGCAGGCTCTTGTAAAATGTAGGCATCTAAAGTATGATGTGTGTTCCTAAGTAGAATTCATATCAATAATTAATGTCAACTTATTATTCTTTGATCAACTAAGTCTTTGAACATTGAAGAGGGGGTCAATTTAAGCGACAGAAAACCAGAACTACAGCTAACAATTGAATTAGTCGAGCCACAAATTAGGTTGAGTATCATCCATTCATACATGCATTGCTACTGGCCTGATAAGAATAGAAGATCTTAAAAGAGTGTTCTTTAATGAAGTGATTAATTTTCCTTTGCTCATGATTACCTGTTAGAAATTTAACTTGATATATACAACTTGAGCTATTTGTCTTCCATTACTGTAGGTCTACAAAGCAAGGAGATGAAGAGGAAAGTATTGAAGGGGTGCGGACGCATGTGCAGGCTTTTCTTCATCTGGTTGATCGAGAAGGCCATCTGTTGGAGTTACTAAACAAGAAGGATTCGAGTTTGGAGAAATATGCAGTGAGCAGCATCACATGGCAGCGTAAGTTTGAATCAGAAGACTTGAAGGTGCCATCTGAATAAATGACAGTTTCTCTCTGCTAAACCATACACTGATGAATTAAGGTGGCTCGTCTAGAGGGATCATGAGGATGATCACTGAGTTGACTCCTCTTTCGAGTACTCAAGATGAGACACAGTAAAATTTTCAGCAGAAGGTTTGAATTTGATCTGAACAAGATTGGTGATTCCTGAAGGGGCAAACTAGTTGTCACTTCATTTTCGCCATCAAGCAGATGGTATTTTGTTTCATGTACATCTCAATCTACTCCAAAATTCCTTTGGAGCATAATGTTTTTTTCTCCAAAATATGCAGAGAGATTGGAATCCAAAATCTTAAATAAACTGAAGAGTTCCACAATTAGGTGAAGCTTTTCTTTCCACCTAGTGAAGGAAAAAGATATATAACAAGAAAAGTGATTGAAAGTATTAGGAGCAAAGTTGACTATATACACAATTAGTGAAAAAACAACTATATATTGTAGATTATGCTGACACTTCTTTGGCGAGGTTGTAATGTAGATGAAGTATTCCATCCTTGAGATTTGCAGTCCTGTCAAGTGAACATGATACCTAATGATTTGTTTCAATCATTTCATCATTTGCCTCGTCCTTCCATGAATTCGTACTTTAATCCTTCAATTCATTTAGCTGGCTTGTAGTTGCTCTCACTTAATGCCGCCTTCCCCTACTCTTGGTAGGTTTGCAACTTTTTTCAGTGGTGGAGATGTTTCGCCTGTAGAGTACATCATGGTCCTTGTAATGGAATTGACATCTGCAAACAGCAGGGCAATTTGGAACTAATGGCCTTAATTGAGGTCTTCGATTAAGTAAGATAAGATTTGGAGAGTAGGCACACAGATCTTGGGACAAGCATATCATGCAAAGTGAAGGCGTATGCAATAAATGTATTCTGTGTCAAACACTGTCAGCAAAGCTCTAGAGCTTCACAAGCTACGCACTTTCCTCAACAACCATATCATACATAGACTAGTAAGCGATTACTTTTCTCTTTTCTGTTGTAACACTTACTTGCATTTGTCCTAAATTAATTGCTTTACTAAGCACGTTATATTGCCATCTTTTTGTACCATCTACAACACTGTTAAACATTAGCATGTGAAGAAAGCAACCATGCATCTCGGGGACATATATGAACAAGGTCACCATTTATCACGGTGCCAGAAATGCTGAAACAGCAAATGCAAATTATTTCTTCTGGCGAAGGCGGCAGATTACCACTTGTTATTTATGTAAGGCAGAAATTGTGATTGTTAGTGCTCAGCAGACCTTTCCTGTTGGAGTTTCGCTTTTGACTTCCACTGATCTAGCCCACTGTAGACATATGAGTTTTCATTGGAAAAGTTCAGCAAGGCCCCGGTGGAAGTCAAAACAAATACCTACTTCATGTTCTGTATTGCACCATCCAAGACTAAATCTCTCTGCAACAAGTCAGTAACTGGACTGTATTGGTTGGGCAAAAGAAACAACAGTCTACTTTGCAGCTAAACCGGACACTGCCCTACAAAGTATTAGTCTTTCCCCAGCAGAGCATGCAAAGATGTTGACATGATCATCATAGATCTGGCCGTCAAATGGAAGATAACAGTCAATTCCATTTGTTGTGAATCTATACGAGCTATGTGCCCGGCATGTGCCAACAATAAATGGCACACAAGGTTGGTTTTATGTCCCTCAAAGAAGACTTTTCAGAGCAAAACAATCATTGTCCCTGATTTGATCAAAAATACAGAATGTTTTTTCTGCATTTATTGATTGGTTTCAGTAAATTAAGCTCCAAGAGACATTGAAGGGCTACTTCCTCGCCAGATGTAATAATCAGAAGATTTAATATCACTCAACAAATTTGTGGTTGAATTACTAGCCTACAACTTAAATGTATTCTGAAACATAGAATATGATGAAATAGAAGCCACTGACATAAGCTTGAGACAAGATTGTGATACTCTGGGCCAAGGGGACAAGATTCCTGTAAGAAACAGCCTTTTATTTTTATAATAGACATTTGTTTAAGAGATATACTGGAATTTGAAGTTCTCTACTTGTGTGCATAGTTCTCTTTTTTGTTCTTTCATGATTCAGGACTGAGGCCAGAAGCATAAAATGTGCAGGAGCAGCGTTGGAAAACCCATTAATTATTTCATCCTAAAATAATCAAATTGGTGGCAAGGATTAAGGAACCATCTCAATGTGGGGTTGAAGCAACGCATTAGCCTAGTTTTCAAGTTAGCTTTAAATCAAAGCCAGGTTATCCTTTTTGATATCCTGCCCTCGGCACCATGTGTGGTATACAGCACTGTGTAGATATGAAGGGAACAACAGCAGATGATATTGAGAAAAAGAGGTCATATTCACAAGTAAATAAAAAAAAACTTAAGGCTGCAAAAAGAAAAGAACATCAGAGACCAATTAAAGTGGCTTCTGGGCGGTGCTATCTTTCGAATTCTTGTACGGAGTTCCAACCTCAGACAAGAAGCATGAAAGCCTTTCACTTTGAGGATTAATCAAGTACCTACTGATTGGATAAGTTGAAGTATCAGAAAAGTATTTGCAGATGTAGCTCATTTGTAGCATCAACCACACAAATGCATATATATTCATTAAATTCTTCTGAATGATGAGTAGCAGCTAACAGAAGGATGAAAACAAGTTAATTAAACAGAGTACAATCTTTTTTTTAAAAAAAAAAATATATACACATGTTTAAGAGATCGCGCAAGTGTTCATCATATGGTTCAAACTCAGACTTCATAAAGCCCCTACCTAGGATTTATAATCGTTATATGCACATGTTCATCTATTTAGATTGTCATCATCTGGTAAATATTTTGATCCTTATAATTGGTATATAATAATTTTAAGTATCATAATTAAAATTTATATCTGTTTTAGTAAAATGAGAAATCTTGGTAATCTGTAATCTTCATCTTGTTGGATCTTAGTTTAATGTGTGTTGTTCTACAAAACTAAACAAAAATCGCAAACAAATGGCAAGGCCACGTGCCCGCTAATTACGCCGGGAACAGTGCCTCACTAACTAAAGTGCGCTATAGGTGCCTCCGCTAACATACGCGGGAACCCTGCTTTCCTATAAGAAACAGGCCGACGAAACGCCGTAGCCTCTCGTCGTCGCCGTTTCCATCGGCTTAAACGGCTCGTTGCGCCGCGCCTCAACAGTTTTAAAATGCAAGTCTGAGTGAGTAGAAGGTACTTACTTTGCTGCTCGTTGTTTACTTGTTGCTATACTGTGCGGTGCATTCAGAGCCAGAGGGAGATGTCGGCGGCAAATTGGATGGAGCCGAGCCTGGAACCGGACAAGCTGAGCTACGAGATCTTCTCCATGCTTGAGAGTAGGTTTCTCTTCGGCTACGGCGACCCCAACAGCCTATCGCTCCCCTCCACCCCCAACACCTCCCTCACACCCCGCCGCTCTTCCGCTGCCGGCAGAGTGCGGATTCTCTCTATCGACGATGCCGATGGCGTCCTCGCCGGCGCATCTCTCGTTCGCCTCGAGTCCTCCCTCCGCAAGCAGTCCGGCAACGCCGACTCTCGCATCGCTGACTTCTTTGACATCGCCGCCGGGTCGGGCTCCGGAGGCGTCCTCGCCGCACTCCTCTTCACCCCCGGTCCCGACGGACGGCCCCTCCTCTCCGCTGCTGAGGCCCTGTGCCTTCTCGCCAAACACCGACGCCGCCTCGCCTCTGGTGCCCAGCGGAGGGGTCTCCTCGGCGGCCTGCTCTGCCGGTCGGGGGGGTTGTTCCGACGTGTCTTCGGCGAGGCGACGCTGCGGGACACCCTGAAGCCGGTGCTCATCCCGTGCTACGACCTGACGACAGGGGCGCCCTTCGTGTTCTCGCGGGCGGATGCCGTGGAGGCGGAGGGCTACGACTTCAGGATCGAAGAAGTATGCGCCGCCACGTGTGCGGATCCGGCATCCGGAGTGACGGCGGTGGAAATGCGCTCCGTAGACGGCCGCTCGCGGATCCGGGCGGTTGGGGGTGGGCTGGCGATGGGGAACCCCACAGCGACCGCGATCACGCACGTGTTCAACAATCGGCACGAGTTCCCCGGTGCTGCTGGGGTGGATGACCTCCTCGTCCTCTCGCTCGGGGGCGTGGATGGGTCGTCGGCACCCCGTAAGTCCAGCGCCGTGCTCTCTTTGGCGGAGATCTCGAGGATCGCCGGCAGCGCCCAGGCCGACATGGTACGGAGTCTACGGACTCCCGATCTTCCTTTCCCGCCAATTAATTTCCATTTGGCGACTTCTCGAATCTTCTTGCATTTGAAAAAGACAATATACCCTTCATTTAAGAGCAGAGGAAAATCTCAGCCGTCTGTTGTTCGTGTATTTTGGGTTTGGGGCCTTTTGATGGAAAAAATTCTTGTTATTTTCTCAGGTGGACCAAGCGGTGGCTATGGCTTTCGGAGAGAGGCGGGCGGCGAACTACGTGCGGATCCAGGTTTGATTTCGAACCAGAGATTATCAGTTCAGCAAAACACCCTAAGCGTTGGGGCTTTCTGAGGATGAGATTACGAGATGAACTGTTTTGTGAGATTAATGCAGGGGTACGGAGCGGCGCCGGTAGCCGCGGCGGCGGAGGGGACGCTGACGGAGAGAGGGGTGGAGTCTGTGCTGTTCCGAGGGAGGAAGCTGTCGGCACGGACCAACGGGGAGAAGTTGGACCTTTTCGCAGCAGAGCTGATCAAGGAGCACGAGCGGCGGGAACGCAGCGCCGCCCGCACGGTGGTGATCAAGCCCTCGATGACGCCATCCCGGTCGCCGTCCATTAGCGTCACGTCCACATCTGCGTGACGCAGGATTGATGGACGGTTGACAATTTACGAGATGGACAGTCCAACTCTTTCGGCACATGTGTAGTATATTGTTGTACTTGTATCTCCACCACCATTTGGCGGTTTCTTTTTCCAATCAAAACGTTCATGAGTTAAGACTTTTTCCAATTTACGAGATGGACAGTCCAACTCTTTCAGCAATGTGTATTATATCGCTCCATAGGACCATAAGGTCCATAACCATTGCCTCCCACCGTCGTTCGCGGTGCGCGTTGTTCATCTGTAGCCATTAGAACAAGGGGGCTGCGTGCACATGACTCAAGATGAAGCTGTATGGCTGCAAGCGCATACGTATCGGACGGCTGTTAGATGCTTGTGCATGCAGGACGGCAGGAGAAGAGTCCTGAGCTGATGATATGCATGATCATATTCATACTTAGATTTCCTCTCTGGTAAGGGTGGATAGTTCAACATGCATGACTATTAAATTGCAATTTACATTTTTTATTTTAAAAACCTATAGCAAAGTTAAACAAATTTAAATCTTCTAAAATTACAAAAAATATTTTAATATATTTGAATGAGTTCAAATAAGTTTAATTTTTTTTATATTAAATTGCTGTGGGAATGTTAAGATTGTATATTTTTTTTAGAAATAAATCTTTTTAGATCAAATATGTTGCCTATTATGCTCATGCTCCTTTTGTGTCGAATGAGTTTCATTGAAGTCTCTTATCTTATAGATGATCTTCAAGATTCAGTTATTTTTTTTAATTAATACACATTTTGAATGGAGCAGTTGTGGCATCTTTGTTTGATGTTTGCCTAAGTAGCCTCACCTTGCTGAAGCTTATTAAGTTATTATGATGCTGAACCATCCTATTGGTTTTTTTTCCTATAGTGGTATTGTGCCTTTTATCATGAGAATGTTGAATTAGTCACCCTCTCAAATAGAGTTTTGTTTTTTTAAAAAAAAACTATGAGAGGAATGCTTTGATTTTTTTTTTCTTCTCTTTTTGGGAGTAGCTTGTATGTGACTTTTATCCTTTGAATAAATTACAAGGTCCTTTGAAAAAAATAAATTTTTAATAAAACAGTAGCTTGCACTCACTGGAGCAAGTGCGTTGACCGACCGTCTGAGTGGATCACACGGACAACTGAGCCGCAGAATTCATGTGGGCCCACTTGGTGGATTGCAACGTGTGGGTCCCGACACACCCACCACGAAGGAAACAGAAGTGGCGGGCCCGAACCGTGCTTCCGACGATCGCGGCTGCTCATGCGGGTCATAAACTACAAACGATCCGAACCCTAGTTCCCTAGTTCAGCTCAAAGCCCACTGAATTGCCTCTTGACCCAAGCCCATGTGAAAAAGGGGCAGCGGAGCCCACCCGCGAAGCGATTTCGGCCGATCAATGCCAAAATCGAAAGGCAAGGTTGACTCTGCAAAAGCGGCGTCTTCCTCGCGAGATTCGTCCGCGAGTTCTTCACACACGGCAGAGACGACGTCTTTGGACGCAGACAAAGAGGGTGAGATCGGCGGGCGATGCGAATGGTGCAAACGACGAGGGATTCAGCAGATCTTCCGCGAGACTCAGATGAAGATGGAGACGACGCTAAGAGCAGCAGAGACACGGTCGATGGCAGATTTCCCAGACGCCCTAAGAGGGAAGGGAGCAGTGGCGCCCCCCTTCCCTATAAAACTATCGGCGAATCGATCGACGAGAGACTACCACCATCGGCGAGATTTGCAGCTGTTGTTCCGAGCTTAAGGGAGTGATCAAGCGACGAGAAGCTCGTGAGGCGTTGAGCGATTTGTAGCCGGCGTCTGGGGAGACGACCGGCGAGGGAGGGGATGAGGGAGCCGACGACGGGGGCCATCAAAGAGGTTTTGTAGTTTATTGATAGAGTAATCCAAGCTTTCCTCTTATTTCCTCTGTTCTTCCCTGTTTCTGTGGTTATCGGCTTCGTCTCGACGAGATCAGCGGCGGCGGCAGGTGACTGTGTCCGAACGACGACGAAAGGCAGAGGAGCGCGGCGGCATTCTTCCCCTACCGGCAAGGTCTTCCTCCTCTGGCGGCGTGCAAAGGCGAGCGAACGCAGCGGCTGCATTAGGCTCGAGGAAGACGACGACGCGGTAGCGAATCGAACGACGTTTGATTCGAGGCAAAGTCAGCGGACGAAGGCAGTCAACGAAATCGAAATCTGAAATTCGATTTCGGACGGCTAACGTAGCAACGATGTCAGCAGAGCAATTCGGTGGAGCGAGAGCGAAATCGAATTTCGATTTCGCGGCGTGATTCATTGACTAGAGGTAATTCAAATTTAGGGTTTGATTTTTTGAAATTAGGGTTAGGGTTTTCGTGCAACTTGTAATTTGGGGATTAAAATTGTTCGGGGAAGTTAGGGTTTTCTATTTGGGGAAAGATTTTACCCAGAAACCCTAGGGAGTTCACGTCTTGGTGTTCCGCCGGACAACCCTAAGACACTAGTTTAGGGCTGATCCGACCGAGGCGTGACAATTGGTATCAGAGCCAGACTGTGGGTCTATACCCACAGGTGGAAGGACACGTTGAAGGGTTAACGTGTTACAGTGAACACGGGACCTTCACCCGCGAAGGTGAAGAAAGGTTTGAAGTTCCAGAAGATCACCCACACAGCCAGAGGAGCGTCAGAGGACGTCTGGCCCAAGTAAGACAAAGGTAAAGCCAAGGAGACAGCTAAACCTGAAGAGATGGAGAACCACGATGATCGTATCGCACAGAACGAGAAGGTGCTCGGTCTGACTGGTGATGAGGAGGACAACGCGATGATACCCCAGATGGAGAGTCTTCAAAGTATAGTAAAGGCTCAAAGATTGCAGATCTAGACTCAGAAATTGCAGATCGAATTCCTGCAACAGACTCTGGAGGGTTTGATCGATCTGCCAGAGCAGATGGCTCGCATGAAGGAGGAGATGTATGCAGAGATCACGGTATTGCGTTTGACCCTAATGCAAGTATCGCGATCAGCAGCATCGACGGAGCAGGAGGCTCCTAAGCCAAAGGTACAAGTACCTAAGCCAGCGACGTTCGGGGGGGCCCGATCGTCCAGAGAAGTGGAGAACTTCATCTGGGACATGAAGCAGCTGTTCTCTGCTAGCTGTGTTTCAGAAGAAGACATGGTGCGGGTGTGCAGCGCATACCTCACAGGCGATGCGAAACTTTAGTGGCGGACCAAAGTTAGCACCACGTCGGGGGCTACTAGCTGGTCTTAGGAGGCCTTCCGTGAGGAACTGTGGCGACAATTTCTTCCTAGAAACTCGGCGAACCAAGCTCGTGGGAAGGTGGATCGGCTGAGGCACACTAGGTCGATCCAGTAAGTCAGGGCGTTCTCCGCGTTAATGCTGGAGCTACCTGACATGGCGGAATGTAACCGGAAGTACTTCTTCATCTGGAATCTTCAACCATGGGCAGATGCAGAGGTTCGATGACATTCACTACTTGACTGGAAGGCGACTGCGGTGGTGGCCGACTCCTTAGTGGATAACAGAAATTTCAAATCAACACCACTAAAGAAACAGCGGTCACCGCCGAAGCGCGGCTCCCCACGGACCCCACTGAGGGCTAGAGTTCCAAAAAGGGGCAGACCCTTTCCTCGACAGGACAGGAGTTCACCGGGTCGACGAGAGCCAAAGCCACAGGGTTGCTTCTTGTGCAGCGGTTCTCACTGGGTGAAGGATTGTTTGTCCAGGCAGAAACTCATGACGATGATAGTGCAGGAACTAGTTGAGGAAGCTGAGATCAACACCGAGGAGGTGAGGATCGGTGCTTTGAGGATCAGAGCGATGGTAGCATGAGATCTGCCCGTGACAGACATCGAGGGCGATGTCAAAATTAGGCGGGGGAGAATTGTCAGGCCTGGTTCAGCCCAAAAGCCCACTGGGCCGCCTCTTGGCCCAAGCCCACGTGGAAAAGGGGGCAGCGGAGCCCACCCGTGAAGCGATTTCGGCTGATCAACGCCGAAATCGAAAGGCAAGGTTGACTGTGCAAAAGCGGCGTCTTCCTTGCGAGATTCGTTCGCGAGTTCTTCACATGCGGCAGAGACGACGTCTTCAGATGCGGACGAAGAGGGCGAGATCGGCGGGCAATGCGAACGGTGCAAACGGCGAGGGATTCAGCAAATCATCCGTGAGACTCGGATGAAGATGGAGACGGTGCTAAGAGTAGCAGAGACGCAATTGATGGCGGATTTCCCGGATGCGTAAGAGTCAGACGGCGGACGCCCTAAGAGGGAAGGGAGCAGCGGCGCCCTCCTTCCCTATAAAACCATCAGCGAATCGATCGACGAGAGACTACCACCATCGGCGAGATTTGCAGCTGTTGTTCCGAGCTTAGGGGAGTGATCAAGCGACGAGACGCTTGTGAGGCGTTGAGCGATTTGTAGCCGGCGTTTGTGGAGACGACTGGCGAGGGAGGGGACGAGGGAGCCGGCGACGGGGGTCGTCAGCCATCAAAGAGGATTTATAACTTATTGATAGAGTAATCCAAGCTTTCCTCTTATTTCCTCTGTTCTTCCCTGTTTCTGTGGTTATCAGCTTCGTCTCAACGAGTTCAGCGGCGGTGGCAGGGGACTGTGTCCGGACGACGACGAAAGGCTGAGGAGCACGGAGGCGTTCTTCCCCTACCAGCGAGGTCTTCCTCCTCCGGCGGCGTGCAGAGGCGAGCGAATGCAGCGGTTGCGTTCGGCTCGAGGAAGACGACGAGGCGGTAGCGAATCGAACGACGTTCGATTCGAGGCAACGTCAGCGTACGAAGGCAGTTAACGAAATCGAAATCCGAAATTCAATTTCGGGCGGCTGACGTAGCAACGACATCAGCAGAGCAATTCGGTGGAGCGAGAGCGAAATCGAATTTCGATTTTGCGGCGTGATTCGTTGACAAGAGGTAATTCAAATTTAGGGTTTGATTTCCTAAAATTAGGGTTAGGGTTTTCGTGCGACTTATAATTTAGGGATTAAAATTGTTTGGGGATGTTAGGGTTTTCTATTTGGGGAAAGATTTTGCTCGGAAACCCTAGGGAGTTCACGCCTTGGTGTTCCGCCGGACAACCCTAAGACACCAGTTTATGGCTGATCCGACCAGGGCATGACACCAGCGGTCACGCCCCGACCTAAAGTAGTCTGACGCACCTCTAGACCGGCATGAAGCTTTGTAGTTATTTTGATAACGGAATAAAGTTCTCTGTCTATCTATCTTCCCCTGTTCTTTGAGTCTTTTCGGCGACAATTCCTGTCGTCTCCGGCGACGACAACGGCTTTTGGTGGCGGTATGGCTGAGGGAGAGGGTCGGCGTTCCTCCCCCTTCCGGTACGCCCTTCTCCGGCGACAGCAGCGTCAAATGCAGGCGGCGTTCGACACGTGACGATGAACGTGAGAAGACGAAGACGAAAGGTTCAGCATTCAGTTTGAGGCACACAACAGAGTCAGCATCAGAGAAGCAGTGGATTCAATTTTGACTCGGTCAAAATCGAATTCCGAAATCGGCTTCGCGTGGTGAGATTTCGAGCGAGCGCTGATGCAACGCCGACATCATTGATCGGAGATTTGCGAGCGGCGCGGAATCAAATTGGGGCCGACGTCACGCTGACATCAGCATCTGAATAATTCGACGAGCGGCGGTCAGAATTAATTTTGACCAGAGGTATTTTCTAATTAGGGTTAGGGTTTTTCGATTGGATTTTTGATTTGGGGAGAAATTTTGGTCGACGATTAGGGTTTCCATGTTGGGGGTAATTTTACGCCCGGAAATCCTAGGGTTTCATGCCCGGTCTAGTATTCCGTCGGACTACCTTAGACCGAAGCATGACAATTAATATCAGAGACAGACTGTGGGCCCATAACCCACAGATATTGGAGGAAACAACACGGCTGCTTCACCCGCAAAGGTGAAGATCGGTCGAAGGTTTCAGAAGATCACCCACACAGCTAGAGGGTCATCGGAGGATGTGTGGCCCAACCAGGACAAAGGTAAAGCCAAGGTGATGGCTAAACTTGAAGAGATGGTGAGCCAGGGTGATCAGATAGCACAGATCGAGAAGGTGCTCAGTCTGACTTGTGAAGGGGACAACGCGGTGGTTCCCCAAATAGAGCATCTTCAGAGGACGGTAGAGCAACAGAGGTTGCAGATTACTACCCTGCAGTAGACTCTGGAGGGTCTGATCGACCTACCAGAGCAGATGACATGCATGAGGGAGGAGATGCAGGCTGAGATCGTCGTCCTCCACCTGGCCTTGACGCAGGTATCACGATCGACAGCAATGGCAGAGCAGGAGGCTCCCAAGCCGAAGGTTCGCATCCCTGAGCCATCGACGTTCGAGGAAGCCCGGTCGTCCAGAGAGGTAGAAAATTTTATTTGGGATATGGAACAATTGTTTTCTACAAACCATGTTCTAGTAGGAGAACGGGTGCAGGTGTGTGTTGCTTATCTTACAACCGACGCGAAGCTTTGGTTGAGAACCATAGTTAGCTCGACGTCAGGAGCTTCTAGTTGGCCTTGGGAGACCTTTCGTGAGGAACTGCGGCAACAGTTTCTTCTCGGAAACTCGGAGGATCAGGCGCATGACAAAGTAGATCGGCTGAGGCACACTGGGTTGATCCAGGAGTACGTCAAGGCATTGTCCCCGTTGATGTTGGAGCTACTAGACATGGCAGAAGGTGACAGGAAGTACTTCGTCATCCGGAACCTTCAACCATGGGCGGAGGTAGAGGTCCGACGGCATTCCTCACTTGACTGGAGGGCGGCTGAGGTGGTGGCCGAATCCTTGGTGGATAATCACAATTCCAGATCAGCACCACCAAGGAAATCCAGGTCACCAATGAAGCGCGGTTCCCCACCGAAGGCTAGAGTTTCAGAGAGGGGTAGACCCTTTCCCCGGCAGGACAGAGGTTCACCGGGACAGTGAGAGCCACATCGTCCTGTGGGAAGGACGCATGCAGAATCAAAGCCACATGGTTCCTTTCTGTGCGACAGTCCTCACTGGATGAAGGACTGTCCAGACAATCCTTCATCCAGTGAGGACGACATGGTTGCTTTTTGTGCGTCAATTCTTGTCGTCTTCGTCGACGACAGTGACTTCTGGTGGCGGTATGTCTGAGGGAGAGGGTCGGCGTTCCTCCCCCTTCCGGTACACCCTTCTCCGGCAACAACGGCGTCGCAGCGATCGACGCGCAACGGTGAACGCGAGAAGACGAAGACGAAAGGTTCAACATTCAGTTCGAAGCACGCGACATCGTCAGCATCAGTGACGCAGTGGATTCGATTTTGACTCGGTCAAAATTGAGTTCCAAAATCGGCTTTGCACGGTGAGATTTTGAGCGAGCCCTGGTGCAACGCCGACGTCATTGATCGGAGATTTGCGAGCGGCACGGAATCAAATTGGGACTGATGTCACGCTAACGTCAACATCTGAATAATTCGGTGAGCGGTGATCAAAATTAATTTTGACTAAAGATATTTTTAATGAGGGTTAGGGTTTTCTGATTGGATTTTCGATTTGGAAAAAAATTTTGGTCAACAATTAGGGTTTCTAAGTTTGAGGTAATTTTACGCTAAAAAATCTTAGGATTTCATGCCCAGTCTAGTATTCCGTTGAACTACCTTAAGTTGGAGTGTGACACCAGCTATGGCAGTAATTGGAAGACTTGTGGCAAGCTCTATCTTTAGAATACGCCTGTGAATCGGAAATTTTATCTTCTAATGTCAAAACAATCAAATACACTGCTGTTCCTCAACACTGCATCTACTTGATTATCCGTAAACTAATGTGCAGTGCCATGGTCCATATTTATCTAAAATCTAATTTAGTAAATGACAAGTTACAACATGATCGATGAAGTTTCACACAATTTTCTAGGCATTTGATCATCTTATACGTTCCCCATCGAACCAGTTAAGAGAGGGGAGCAACTCAATTATCAAAGCTCTCAAATTTGCGTCCAGAACTGCGTTTCCCTTCATATCCAACTGACTTAAATGCAAGCATTTGAAAAACAACACGGTCTCCCAGTAATTGCGCACCATGGAACTTTCTTTCTCATATTCCTTACTGATTTGTTTTGCATCCAAAGTATGCGACAATGGGGACGAGCAGAGGTACCTTGTTGTGTCGATTGTATGAGCACCAATCGTGTTGAAGGAGACATCCAGTACTTTCAAGGAGCTTAGCAATTGCAGAGGCTCCAGCGCTGTAAAGCTGCTTATATGATTATTGCTTAGATTTAAGCAAACGAGAAGCTGTAGTGCTTCTAAACCTATCAAAATACGAGCAACTTTAAAGTCTGATTTAATTTATTGAAGAATGCATTAGTAAAACATATGCACTGAACATTTATAAACACAACAACAGTACACAGGTCTTGTGCAAACTGAATGCCCAAAAAATTGCAGACAAGTAGAAACGAAGGACAGAGCTTAGTAAGGGAAACAGAATGACATAATAATAAACCCAAAAACACGGCAAAACAAAACCATAATAAAAGGGCAAGTGCAAGGACAAGGAGGAGTAAGTAAGCAGTAATTAATGCTAGGACATCAACCAAATCTATACTGCAATAGCGAAATGATCCATAACCAAAAATAAACATATTTCAAAAATAAAATCACAGGTGAATAATGGCATGGATCAGCATAAACAAATGAAAAGAAAATTTTCATTAGACGAGCTGATGCTGTGAGAGCAAACTTAATTGGAAGAAAAATGGAGATCCCGGCAGGAAGCTAGCAATGTTATTTCAATTTTCAAAATCATGGTAAATGTGAAAACGGTTAAAAAAGTAAGTCTATAACTTATAATTTATAACTTATGTTTATATTTTAATGGGTCTATCCAATTACTATTAAGTTTGTATATTTAAGTAACAAAGCTGTTAATATGTAATTTTCTTTTAGATACCAATTCTATATGGTAGCAGAGCAAGTTGCCCAAATAACCTCTCTCATTGCTACTACTATTTACAAGGGCCACTATTATTGGCTTAACTGATATCTCATTGCCGCTACTGTATATCGCTCTCATTACTATTCACTGGTTATTGTTCACCGCCTCCTAATCACACCTGCAACAAAAAATCTGACAAACTCTCTTTTGATATCTTGAATACTCAGAGTTTTAAGGGTTCTTCTCTTTTTCTCTTTAAAGAGAGATTACTTTTGAGAAGTAGAGTTATGTGATAATATTCTACTCTGCTAGAGTTCTATTCTTTATTTAGGTCTTTCTATAATCTTCTCTCCGCTTGCTATTATGGTGAATAGTCTTGAACTTAAACCCACAACAACTTTTAGATCATTAGTAACATCACAAGTTGTTAGTCAAGGCAAAGGTTCAAATACAAGTTGTGGACGTGGTCGTGAAAAGAGTTCTCCACTATGTACTTATTGTAGCTGAACCAACGATACATCATATCATATTAACAAAATTTTGGAAAGCTCCTTATGGTAAGAAAGTCATTTTTTACTACTCTAGCTACCTCACTATAAACACTTGTGATATGCTTTGATGATTCCTTTTGAGACTTTGCAGTCAACATCTTATGTAACATATCTTTCTATTCTTGTGACATTTTCAGCCACAATATTTAGTATAACCTGACTTGGCCTCACTTAACAACCCTCACATTCTTGATTCCAATGCATCTTATCAAGCATTATTTGCATCTCTATCTCATAACTACCGTCATCAACTAATGTTTATAGATGATGGATCTGATGACTAATGTTTATAGAAGATGGATCACTCATTTTTATTGCAGGCATTGACACTTACATTAATACTCATATTGTTATTTATTGTATTCTCTATTTACCATAATTTTCTTTTAATTTTTTCTCTATACTAGCCTTTACAAAAACCTCCAACTATTTACAACATTTTTTTCTTTATTTGGCTGTCAAACCTCAAGACAAAGGCAATAATTGATGGAGGCTTTAAGACCGGGGAAATATATGTACTGGACTACTAGTGAATTCATCTTCTATTTCTTATCGAGCACTTATCTCATTCAACCCTTCTCCACAATAGTGGCATTTTGGTCATCCATCTCTAAGGTCCAATAATTTTTTGTTTTTGAAGTTGTGTCCTTCGTTTCACAATGAGGGCAAGTCAACTTGGTAAACATCATATAAATAGATATCTCCTTCAATGAATCCATTCCATACTACTTTAAGCAAAATGAAGTTCCACCTTGTAGAAAAACTCATATTTGATCCTACCCAACTCGATTTTGACAGGTAGAACCCTAATTGACCAGATCTCAGGTCAGGTTTAGATAAAACATGACTATTATAAATCGGGTCGATATCAGGTGTGAAATTTTAGATATAGAAAAAATTACTTAACTACCCCTAAATTAACCCAAGCCCCTCCCCTTCCCCTCCCCATCTCCCTCTTCTTTGTCCTCACTCCCCTCTCTCTCCTCCCCACCACTCCTGCTCCTCACCCCCTCTCCTCTCCTCCCCCTCCTGCTGGCACTCACTCAACCTCGCTACAGGTTAGGTTTCCTTGTGGGAAACCAAGCCCCATCGAGGTCGGGTATGGGTCGGAATTTTTGAAACCCGATGAGTTGGGATTTTGGGAGTCAAGGTCGGGTCGGGTTTGACACTACTTGCCCCGACTCATTGCCATCCATACCCTACATTCCTAGCTACCCTCACCATCTTTTGTATCTCAAGAGAGTAGTGCTGCTCCACCACCACTACAAGTTTATCACCAGCATGCCTGTGCTTCTTCTTCAGGTACCCCTCCATTGCACCACCTTCATCTATAGGCCCCACTATGAGACTAATAATCTTTTTATTGCCCTATGCAAAGAAAAGAGTACAACTACTTAACCCTACATCCTAGTATGTTTCTTATGCTCATTTATTCTCGTGCCTTCGTTATTATCTATTTTTAGGCTTAGTAAAAAAAAACTACCATGGATGAGGAAATGTAGGCACTACTATCAAAAAAAGTATGGGCATCAGTCCCTTAACATTAGGCGTCCAACTACTTAATTGCAAATGAGTGTGTATGGTCAAATATAATCTCGTTGGTTCAGTTGAAAGGTCCAATCTTCACTAGGATGCCAAAGATTTTACTCAAAACATTTACTATTAATATTTTGCCGCACTTTCTCCCTTAACATGCTTAAACTCTGTTAGTGTTCTCTTTACCTATTAATCTTGATCTGTAGCGGCAAGAAATGGATGTTAAAAATACAATTCAATGGGGATCTCTCTAAGAATGTATACATAGACACTGGGTTATGCTGCTCTTAAGCTGATATATAGGTTGAAACAAAGTCGGAGGCTTGGTTCCATAAATTCTCTCAACAATCATATACATATTTATAAAACAAACTGATCACTTAATATTTATACAACGATCATATACATATATAGTGATACTTGTTATTTATGTAGATGATATTTTATTGACAGAGAGTAAGTCAAGGCATAGCTGAAATCAAATTACATGTATAATCTCAATTCTCTCTAAAAAAATACTTTCTAAGAATTTAAATGACAATGTATCTCATTATCACAATGTAAGTATGCATTGAATCAACTACAAGAAACTGGCATGATAGACTGTAAACCCATAAACACACCAATGATTCATAATCAAAAGGACAATGCTGAAATAAAATTTGACTATATTGATGTCTCTAAATGTAAGCGATTAATAGGCAAACTTCTTTATGTCATTGTAACCCGACCAATGTCCAAATATCTCACATAAGAGTTAGTCATTTTATGCAAAAGTCTAAAAAATGTCATTAGGATGTTGTACTCAGAATCTTAAATATATTAAAGGAGCTCAAGGGAAAAACTTGTTGTACACAAAGAATGATCATATTAAAGTTGAAGCTTAAAGCTTACACAATGCTGATTATACTAGAAGTGTATTTATAGGAAACCAATTTCTGGATTTTGCATGTAGTGGGTGGAAATTTGATTATATAGAAAAGTAAAAAACAAAATGTAAAATGATATGAATTAAAAACCTCTTACATGAATTTGATCTACTTTGTCCAAGCTCTATAACATGTATTGTGACAACCAATTAGCTATTTTCATTGCTAGTAATTTAGTATTCCAAAAAAAAAAATAAAACATATACAGGTTGATTATCATAAGCAATTACAAACTCACAGATATGTAGTCCCTACACAAAGTCATAAGAGCAACATGTGGATATCTTAACCAAGGCTTTAGGTTTATTACTTGCCTAGCAAACTAGGCATGATTGATATCACCGCTCAAGCAGAAGAAGAACAAGGCAAGAGACCTATGTGGAGCGGAGGAGGGAGCAAGCAGCAGAAGAAGAAAGACGAGGAGGTGGAGGCGTGGCAGAAGAAAATGATAATACTAAGGTTTCTTATATAAGGCTAAAATGGATAACCTTCATGTTTGTCCACTACACATTGAACTTCGAGAAGGATTGTGCTTTGTGCAATATTACACTTGAATAATAAGTGCCCAGGTTCTTAAGAAATTAATCTTCAAATGAAGAATACATTATAAAGAAAAGAAATATAACATATTCAAATACCTAACAAAGTTAACTCTCTAAAACTCAACAAATTATGCATACAACAAAGTAGTACAATCTTCAAATTATGAATGTTGATATGTGCAACAACAAAAAAAAAACTGGCTGTAAAATAAGCAAATATATGAAACATGAAATAAAATAAAAGCCTAGGTAAATGAAAATATTCTGAAGCAACATGAGTAGAGGTAATTGATTGAACATAAACAATATAAAAAAAAAGCCAAGCCGCCTGACCTGAAACTGACCGTAGTTTGTTATGACTGAGGTCTAACAGTTGTACCCACAGTAAATTCTTGACAGATCCCAAGCGTGTTAGTGATAGCTTATTGACCCGAAGGTAAGGTTGATAATGGAAACTCGTGGAAGTTGATGCATCAAAATAGCAACAATTATTGATTAAAGAATCTTTATCAGAAGTCAGCTGCACATGCAAATTGAGGCAATGAGAAAATTGTAGCACACTTCAGATAAAAAATATGTCTATATCTATGAGAATCACTCTGAGCTTTATAGGTCTACATCTATCTTTCAATCCTGATAAACATCTTACTACTTGAACAAACGCAATGAAAGAGTCAAGAGTGGTTCATATAAAAATAAAATAACATGTAATTTTCCCCTCCGTAATGAATGCATCCGTAAGCCTGTCACTTTCCCATGCCAATCACAGCTAGCCACTCTAGCAAGGTAAACTTCACCATGATGAACAGTCCTAGAGCATGATAACAGAGGACAAATATACTATCTATCATGCCCTATTGTGATTGTGTCAATTCAGTCATCGCATTTCAGAAAATTAAACAAGGATAAATATCAGAACCTTCTAACTGTAACCTAATTTCATAAATCTAAGTGATACAAGGATAACAAAAACCTGGAGATGTTTTATCCATGCAGATACGTCAGTCAAAAACTAGATTTGGATTCAAAAGATTGCCAAACCACATTATGATTTTTTATCAGCAATGATCTATATAACATCTAGTCCAAGATGAAACCACGCGATTCAAACTTCTCAAGACTATATCAATTTAGTAACTGATGGACAGATCAGCTGCATAAAAGAGTCGGAAAAGGAATGATAGTTGAAGAGACTGAAAAAGCACATTTCGATTTGCTGAATATATATGGTGGTGTTAAGAAATTGGCTCATATAGTGATGGAACTCAGTAGGCAACACTGCAACAATATAGAGTCCGAGAGGACAAGTTAAATCTATTTGCCAAAAGACTAAAAAAGATGCCTATGAACTGAACTACTGAAGTATTGTCCACTTCAATCTTCACCAGATATGAATGTGTATATAGCTCTAACTTATTTCTTCTAATCATATAACTGGCAAACGTGACTCAATAAGAAAAACAATCATTTTTGTATTTGAATCCTCGTTTAAATTATTGGAAAATTATTTCTCAAGTAAAAAAAGACATGAATTATGAAAACATTAATATGAATTAGTATTAAATGAATCATAAACAGCTCTGAAAAAGTCAATGTATGTGATCTACTTATCCACGGAATTTTTGAGACATTTAATTTGCAAAAAATATTTTCAGTGGTACAAGGGAGCACGTTATATGATAGGTCTCTCGTATTGGTGCTGGTTAAGTATTATTATATTTGCATGCAGATGCAAACATTTGCTATCAATAAAGAGGCTGTGTACGGAGGTTATGTTCAAATTACTATCTAATGTGACATGTGCACCAACATAGGAGGTTATGTCAAATTATTACCTAATGTAACATGTGTACCAGCACAGGAGGTAATGTTCAAATTCAAGCATGGACTGGTACACAGATTTATTGCCATGTAGAGAAGGAAGAAAATAGCAACAAGAAGTTAAGGATTTTGATACACGTGTCATTCCAATTTGTCTCCCTCGTAACCTTAGCAAGTAAAGTTCAAGGCTTAAAACCCTTGGACAGTCCGACTAAGAATATGCCAGGTTTATAGTTTCCCATACAAATTTCTAATTGTTCATAGACATGTTCTTGATTTCATCAAGAGTTCCACTAAACTACTATAGATACTAGTCAAATCTTTGTTAATTTAAACCATGTTTTTTCTCTCAGTCTACATTGAGTGGTAGCTCGATCAAAGTTTAAAAAATTGGTCCCTAACGAACGGTACAATTGGTTTGTACCGGTTTGAATAGGGACGGGTACCCGACCAAGGTGCATCGAAGCAGAGAGGAAGAAGAGAAGGAAGGAATGAAGGAAGGAGGGGAAGAAGGAAGAGTAAAGGAAAAAGAAAGAAAGAGTGTTTCGCGCACAACGAACATGAGCAGTTTCATCATTGCACTAACGGATGAAGAGGAGATAAAGTACCAGCGGCACACAAAAGTGGCAAGAGGAGCTCGTGAAAGGTGCGGATATGTCAAATGGATTGCGGCAAAGCTATTAGTTCAATTGGCTCGCACCTAGGCACAATGTCAAATGGCGCCCACCGCACTAGCTCATGATGCTGCCCAACGACACTAGCTCATTGCGCCAAGTGGTGCCCATGCTCTAGGCTGCTCGACCACACTAGCTCACCACACCATAACAAGTGGTGCCCATGCTCTAGGCCACTTGGCGGCACTAGCTCATTGCGCTGAATGGCGCTGGGCCACCCACTAGCTCAGCGTGCCCATGCTTTAGGCCACTTGGCGGCACTAGCTCATTGCGCTGAATGGCACTGGGCCACCTACTAGCTCAGCGTGCCTAGGGGCGCTCCAACTTAGGGACGCCTAGCCACACTTGCTTGGCATTCGGCCACTTCTACTCAACGCTATTGTTGCATGCTGTTGTTGCCTCCTCACTTCTTCCTCTTTCTTCCTTCTTTTTCCTTCCTCTTCTTTCTTTCTTCTTCTCCCCCGGCAGCTTATCCGATATGGATCGGTATGTACCAGTTCGAGTATGGACTAGTTTGCGGTCCCTAACTAAATTTTTAAACCTTGAGCTCGACACATTTTGATCCAACCATGAACTAGAAATGGGCCCTATGAATACTAGCCTACATAAAATATTAAAAAAATATTATGCTACTAGTGTGGGTGTATTATGTCATTACATATTAGAATGTACTAGTCGAGCTAAAATTTATATTGTGGCTCAAACCAATACTTTAAACCATAGATTTAAATATCATTTCATATAGGAACTAACACTAATATTTATTGGTCCAACCCTACAAAGTATATGGAACTACCCATCTGAGTACATAGGTATTTATATAATTATATACATAATAAATATTATTATATGTGGTACATATATAGTATAGTGTTTAACTATAAGTTCCTGGTCCAAGCGGATACCATATATCAGTCAGTGTTATCAATAACGGATCGCGGAAAATAGCGGAAAGCTAAAAATCCGCAATATTATATAGCGGATTGCGTTGCGGGCAAATAGCGGAAGTCACATAGCGTATAAAATATATATTATATATATAAAAATTTATGTATAACGTTTGAAATATATGTTATACACCTAATAAATTAAACTGCATAAAAATAAAATAAATTATATAAAGAAAGATAACATAGTACTAACTCAATTCAAGTCATAATTTTAATTTCTCAAACTTAAAAACATAATAATGTGGTCCTCTCCACTATAGCGGGGCTATAGCGTTTCATAGCGGATTGCTCAAAAACCGCTATGGAAAAACGCTATAGCGCCGCTATTGCGGCTATTTAACAACACTGATATCAGTCATACAAGACCATACCGACATGAGCCAATACTACATTGGTATGAACTAGTATTTTAAACCTTGCTTTATACCTGGTTTCAATTAACATATGCTGCTGATATAAAGGTGAAACTGATTGAAAATTGGTTCTTGCAATTTGTGAATAGAGACTTAATGCAAACCATGTACTATAATGATTATTATTTTGCTCTACCAAAAATTTTAAATTTGTTAATCCATTGTTCGTACCCTACCAAGATGCATTGTGATCATTGACTGTAACTTACATTGACTACCACGGATCAATAGGCATGGGACACTATGCAAGACATTCCCAATCAGATTGGTCTCAAGATCAGGTATATTCCATTTGGAACAGAAAAGAATCACCATATGTAATGTATATGCGGAAGTAGAAATTTTGACATGACTATTACTAAGTGTCACTTGCCACTGTTCCATTTCATAAATTGCTATACAGCAGACATGGAGAAACTTCAGTCACTAACCCACATCCAATGAATAAACTGGATAAAGGACAGACCGACAGAGTACAGTGACACTAAATAACTTGCAACATTTAATTTACCTGATCCATCGCAATCATGCTTCTTTCATCTTCATAAACGCTCTTGTGTGAAGGATCTAGCATCATTAAGTCATCATAGAATGTTAAAACCTCTTCAGAGTGTGTTCTTAATTGATTAGTTCCATATGAAACCAGCATATCATAAGCAACCAGGAGCCTAGCTAATGTCAACTTCACAAATTTGCTGCCAAGGATAACAAATATTTAGTCACTAACGGGAAAATTACCAATAATACATAAACAATAGAAAACAAAATTCTTAAACTATTCAATGGGGAAAAGAGCCACACCTGTCCTCATCATTAAACTCTCTAAAAAGTTGTATCTCATCAGACAATGTCTGTAAATTCCAAGTGAAATCTTCTGCCTCATGGTCCTTACTGATACTTGGCTGATCGAACAATATTGGATGAGGACCTTCCTGAAGGTTGCATACGTGAGCGTAGTTCCAGACAAAATTTTCTTCAACCACTTCTCCTTTGATCTGTTCCGAGTTATGATCTTCAATTGTCACAGTAAATTTGAACTTTGAAGGATGCTTGCAGTGATAACCATTTGATGACGTGATATCCTTGGACTCACTAAGGCTAACCTCCACGGAATAAGAGTTTGGACTATTGAACTTCGCCTCAGGAAATTTAAGAAAGGTCACCCAACAACAAGCTTCTCCAGAATGTTCAATTGAAAGAGGCCTCCAAGTAAGACTTTCAATCGTCGTGAATGAGGAACTGATGGTAACAGTAGATGAATTTACATTTTTCACAGCTTTATTGAAATAGAGAATGATGGGAAATGTTTCTTTATGCAACAAAATGAGGGAACCAGATTCTGAGAATGGAAACAGTTTGCAATCCTTGATCCTATTTTTCATGGGTAAAATAAAATGAGATTCATGAGCTGGCCATGAAGAGATCAACTGTGGATCATTGATATTAACTGTCTGATCCAAAAGCCACAGATAATAGAACCATCCACTTTGATCACTTTGGTCTGTGAAAACGGCATCATGTACAAGCCCATACTCCTCTGTAAGTGTATTCTTCTTATAATCAAAGTCCTGGGAGTTTTTCTGTAGAAGATACGATAGGAGTGCACTGCAGATATGTTTCAGTCAAAATGGAAATAGGTTATTGGCAAAACATATGGCATACAGATACAGTAGAGCTGCTAACATATGGCACAAAACTATAGTATAGCTATATGCAACATTCAAGCAAAAACTGCAACAGGTTAGATTATCAAAAAACACGTGTCCTACAGATCATCTACAACACCACAGCAAATAAATGTTCATTTAATAATAGCCATTGCATATACAAGAAAATGCATCACCTGATTAGTAAATTTTTTTTTCATTATCATACTTTCAACAATTAAACCTCACAATAGATAAAAGTATCATAGCAAAATTACAACCAGTTGTCAGGTTATGATCAAACTCAAGGATCTGAATTAATTATCAGTTGTCAGGTAAATTAGCATAAAAAATTTGAAGTCAAAATATAATTTCTGCAATTGCAGGTAGTTTTTCTTCCTCTTACTTATGTAACATTATCTAGCAAAATAGAGTAGCAAATAACTACTTTTCTCTCAATTATTCTGATGCATTCCTCTGGTTATTTCATCATTTCTCTTGAAACAAGTTGAAATGTATTGATATTAACAGTTAGCAGAAAAGGTAGCATAAATACTATTTAGATATACCTGTCTTTCGAAAAGACAACTTGAAAGCCTTTGTTCTAGTGATTAAAATGGCTCCAACTTCCATATCCCTAAATCTGAAAGACAGCTTATATCTTCGTCTAGTGATCAAAATGATTTCATTTACCAAAATCCGAATCCCTTGTTGCTCTTTTGAACCATATCGAATTGTCTCAGTCAGATTTTGCAAAAAAAGAAAAAATGGTCAATATAGAGCTGATCTTGTACTAATATGCTATCAACTGATAGTTTGAGCATTTTGCCTAGGCAACCTTGCAGTCATTATTGCAACATTAAATGGTTGTGGTTGCTTGCCTCGTCTTCATATTCTCATAGAACATATCTTTTCACGGCTTTAAAGGCTTCATTTTCTTCTATCAGTTTAGTATCAACCAACCAGTTAGCTGAACGCATACAGAGGTAAACATCAGGATTTCTGAGCATTAAACGACCATACACATTAAACCCCATTCTGTCCTTTGAATAATTGATCTTGTCATGACAGGTTTCCTATATTTGCAGACAGGAAAAATAGATATTTGTCTGACTAGTAAACTACACAACACGACAAGCACACCTTCAAGTTGTCATTTATCTGTCTTCATAAATCAGTCATGCGATCCTATAACACATTGATAGAAACTGAACAATGCATGAAGAGACCTACAACGTAATACTAAAGATGAAGACATTAAGTATCGTAGATAACCAATAAAAACCACAGAAACAGAACAATAAACTTATATGTTCCACCTCACAGGTTTCTTATATTTTCTGACAGGAAAAATAGATATTTGCCTGACTAGTAAACTACACAACATGACGTGCACATCTTTAAGTTGCCAATTATCTGTCCATCTAGAAATCAGTCACACGATACTGTAACTCATCGATAGAAACTGAACAACACATGAAGAAACATACAACCTAAATACTCAAGCTACTTTTCAACGAAGACGTTAATTATTTAGATAACCAATAGAAACCACTGAAAAAGAACAATAAACTTATATGTTCCACCTCATCGAAAATAAAGAGGAATTATATGCTCTATACCTTCGATTATGCCAAGCTGAATAGTTGCTGAAATTAAAGTCAATCATCTTCCTTGTGAATTTTAGTTCCTCGTCCTCTGGCACATTCTTCAATTTTGCAACAAATCTAAGCAAATTGAAGAGTGAGATATAATAGTATAGATTAGTCAGGCAGAAGCGGGGGAAAAAAAAAATCCGAACGAACAATAAACCTCCGGTAATTCCACCCATGAAAATTCCGAGTGTCCATCTTCAACAGTAGATCCAGAAGCTGGAACTCACGCTCGAAGTTAACCGGCAAAAGCTGCTGACTTAGAACCCATTTCCGGTGGTACCACGCTCCATATGACTTTGGATTTTGTCCCAATGCTATTTCCACCTTCAGAATTTGACGTTCCCAACAAAAAAAAAAAGCTTTAGATCAAACAATAAAAATGCCGTCAAAATAATCCATTGATTGCGAATGGCAGAGCCGGAACTTACGACTTTGAGCTCACCATCAATCACCGCTTTGATGGCATCGGGATCGGCGATCCCATCAAGATTGTGCTGAAAAGCGATCTTCCGGTAGTTCCAAGCGGTGTACACTTCGGGGTTGATCCCCAAAAGCTTGGAGCACGCAGCAAGTGCCTCGCTGGTGTATCTGGACAGACGCAGGAATTAGGGATTGCAGGGAACGAATGAGAAAAGACGGCACAGCAGGAGATCGTCCGAGGACGAAGGGGGGGAGGAGGGGATTACATGCGGTTGCGGTGGTTGTCAAGGAGCTGGTTCTTGAGATCAAGGAGGCGCGCGGCCTTTTCGGCGGCGGCGGCATCGTCCCTTGGCCGCGGATCTTTGCGCGGCTGACCGTGCATCGCTTCCCAAGTCGTGGCTGCGGAAAGAGCGTGGGATCGTGCCGAGAGGCTTTGAGAATTGAGACGATTGTGTTCTCCTACAAAACGATGGATTATTAATTCATATTTAACTAAATAAGCATTAGTTTTCATATTAATGTATTTTTATTTACTAGAATTTGGAAGGGGATAAAAACAAAAAAACATTTTAAAAATAAAAATTAGTTATCAAAATAATTGCATTGATATCAAATGATTGCATAATGCGAATGCATAGAAAACTTTCATAGGCCAATGAGCATACAAAACTTTATATGCGACTAAAGATGCAGGATAGGCTAAGGAAAAATCCTATAAATACGCAGTCCTCGTTATATTCTGGAAGCCCTAAACATAAAAACCGCAGCGCAGGCGCCAGGCGAAGTGCTCTTCTCTCTCTTTGCTGCAGCCGTATTTTTCTCTTCGAATTGCCCTCCTGCTCGTTTTCTTGCGACCAGATCCAGCGCGAGGAGATGGCTGCGTACGATTCCTTCCTACCTTGCTTTTGTTCATCCTACTTTAGACCTGTGAAAAAACTGCATCTTTTCTTCTTTAATGTATTTGGCTATTGTTTCTGTCCAACTAGTTTGTTTGCAAAAGTTTGGAGCTTGATTTGATTAGTTGCACGCGCGTTTTCAATGCGGATTTAGGAAGCAGATTTGTGAGATGAATGTAGTTTTATTTCGCCTACCAGAGAATTACCTCAGCATTATTGTTGATCGTTTGTAATAACTTATTAAGTTCAACAAGCTTCCAGATTCTGAAGCGATTTGTCAACAATCAATTGAATTCTGTCAAATAGAGCCCTGAATGCTGAAATGACTATACGTTTACATTGTTGAGGAATAGCTATTTTGGCTTGTTCATAGAGTGACTTTATGTGCAGAAGAAAGTAAAGAAGTATGTTCTTTGTCAAGTTTGTAGTAAAAAACGGTGTAGTCCAACACACTTTCACCTCAAACGTTGCGTATATACTGTAAAATCAGTTAAACATGCAGAGTAAAATGGTAAATAAAAGATTAGAAAGAACCGAGGCGACCGTAGGTCTGTCCTTAGGCAAATTTTTAGGCTTTGGTATAAGCTGTTCCAAATGATTGCCCAAAGATACAACCGATGTAGCATCTTTGCCGGCACGACGGTGAAACAGTTGTCACTACCATCTTTCAATGTTGTTCAACAAGAGAGAAAGAGAGAACGAGAATTTTGTGTGTCTATGCCTGTCGCCCAGCCTTCTATTATATAGAGAAGGAGGGCAGCGAGAGCGGCGATGCTAAATCGAGGAGTGCTAAAATAAGCGCTCTTGAAATAGCATATTACTAATAACGTAGTCTCGTCCCTACCTCTAAATAGGCATGTTAACGATAATAATTAAGATAAATATAAATATATCTTAATTATCGTTATTAATAATAAAATAATAAAATATGGGCTAAAATAAAGAAGTAAATTAATTGCCCGGTAAACCCGCACCCACGACTGCGATCGCGACTCGACCCGACCCGGCTCGGTTCGGCGTGGTGAGGTGAGGCGCGCGTGCGTGTGTGTTTTGGATTAACTTAGTTCAGATAGTTGATTGTCCTTTAAATACCCCAATGGGTTAGACAAATTTCAACTACCTTTAAACCAAAGCATCCCTTCCAACTCTCTCAATGTGGGACTAAGAGACTTTTGGGTTTTCAAACTCCAACAGTCCCCCACAAAACTCAAAAGTACTTTTAAATTAAATTTATAAAGAAAACAAGGTGCTGAACAACATTTATATCATGCGGTCAGGAAAGAGCTGTGCTCAATATACTTAGTACACGGAACTTCACCGGAAGAGATGTAGTGAACTAGGTCTTGAACTACAACCCTTTTGGCCCGGCTTAGAACGGTGCATACATGATACAGCTAACATTGACGCCGGGTTGCGCATTTTTGGCCGTGCACGGGTACCTTCTTTTCTTATGAGTTTGCTAGTAGTGTCCAGTTACTAGTTCGCGGCCGTATACGGAAACTCACATATAGGAGAAATCCTATGAAGAAGTGTGTAGAGGCACTTCTTAGGTTAAACCTTTTGGATTTCTTTAAGAGTTATCTAACTCAACCTAACATCTACATAGGAGCACTCAATCACCTTAGGAATGGGGTATTGGAGCATTTATAATTAACTCTAATAAACACATAAGTGTTTATATAATTTTTTTTATTGTACTCTTTGGCCAACCAGTCAGCTTGTTATTACCCATTGAACCTCTTTCCAAGGTCTACCTATCACAGAGGTTGGGTTGCTACTGTAGGGCCCGTTATGGATAAATCCCCATTCTCCTATATGAAATCATTACTTTGGTTTGATTCAAACCTTTTGTGAGGCAGTCAGTAAGATTGCTATCAGTTCTTACAAAAGATAAGGAAACAACATTATGAGTAGATAACCATCTAATAGTTTTCGGTCTAATTTTGATGTCTACTCAATTTGGTGTTCACTAGTTTCTTTTTACAAAATTCTATTGCAGCCTTACTATCATAATTTATAGAAATTGGTGGACTAAATATTAGGGCCATTGGTATAGATGAGCAAATGTTTTTAAGCCATTCAGCTTTTAAGCAAGCTAAGAGCAAAAAGCTCTGCTTCCATGGTACTTCTAGCTATAATGGTCTGTTTTGTGGATTGCCATGAGATGACCCCTCCACCAGAGTGAAAATATAACCTGAAGTGGATTTGATATCATTAGAATCAGAAGTTCAATTTGCATCATAAAAATCTTTTAAAATAGAAGGAAATCCACTATATGTTAAGACATAACTAGAAGTTCCTCTAAGGTATCTAAATACTCTTTTAAGAGCTGTCCAATGAAGATCATTGGGATTACTAGTTTACCTACTGAGTCTAGATACTGCATAGGCTATATCAGATCTGGTTCTATTAGCAAGGAAAAGGAGAGAACCTATAGCCCGAGAGTTAAGCTCTTGATCAATAGGAGATGATTCTTAAACAAATGATATTTTGAGTCAAAAGGAGTGCTAAGAGGAGAGGAGGAATCAAGCTTGAATTTCTCTAAAATCTTATCTACATAATGAGATTGAGAAAGGGAAATGGAGTTTTGATTTCTACTAATCTTCATTCCTAAGATCATATCAGCATCTCCAATGTCTTTTATGTCAAAATGAAGAGACAAGAAATTTTTAGTGTCTTGGATTAGGTTAGGATCATTGGAAAAGATTAGGATGTCATCTACACATAAACACAAAAGAGCAAAGCTAGAATTTGCAGTTTTGTAGTAGAGACAATTATTAGAATTGTTGATTTGAAATCCATAAGAAAAAATAGCCTTGTCAAACTTCTCATGTCATTGTTTTGGAGTTTGTTTCAGTCCATACAATGAACGCACAAGTTTATAAAATTTATTTTTACAACCCTTTGTGACAAACCCTTCAGGTTGTGACATATGGCAGCAACAAAGAAGGAACCTAATGATAGTGATCCTAGCAACAGGCGCATAGGTGTCAAAATAGTCAATGTCGGCCTTCTGCCTAAACCCTTGAACCACCAGACGCGTCTTATACTTTTTAATACTACCATGTACCATCTGTCCTTAACTTTTTCTTAAAGATCTACTTACATGCTAGAGGTTTATTTCCAGGACGTAGATATGTAAGGATCTAGGTGTTGTTGCTAATGATGGATTGAAATTCGTTATCAATGGCTTCTTTCCATAAGGGAGCATTCGAAGAATTAAGGGCTTCATTATAGGTTTTCGGTGTGTCTTTAATTAGATAAGTGACGAAGTCATCACCGAAATCTCTCATAGCTCTAGTTCTCTTGCTTCTCCTGGGTTCAGCTATTGACTCAGAGGGATGTGAAGAGGATTGGTTAAGATTCTCAATTTCGGAAGGATTATGGACATAAGATTGAGGATCATTGATTGGAGAAAGATTTTCAGGTTTGAAAGGAAAGACATTTTTAAAGAAGGTAATGTCCATAGATTCAATAAGGGAGTTCTTAGAGATTTCAGGAACATCAGAACTAAGAACTGTTGGAGTTTGAAAACCCAAAAGTCTCTTAGTCCCACATTGAGGGAGTTGGAAGGGATGCTTTGGTTTAAAGATAATTGAAATTTCCCTAACCCATTGGGGCATTCAAGGGCAATCAACTATTTGAACCAAGTTGATCCAAAACACACACACGTGCGCGCCTCGCCACACCACACCGGGCCGGGCCGGGTTGCAGTCGCGGTCATGGGTGCGGGTGTGGGTGCGGGTTTACCGGGCAATTAATTTACTTTTTTATTTTAGTCCGTGTTTTATTATTATTATTATTAATAACAATAATTAAGACTATATTTATATTCGTCTTAATTATGGTCGTTAGCATGCCTATTTAGAGGTAGGCGTGAGACCACGTTATCAGTAATATGCTATTTCAAGAGCGCTTATTTAAACACTCCTTGATTTAGCGTCGCCGCTCTCGCCGCCCTCCTTCTCTATATAATAGAAGGTTGGGCGACAGGCATAAACACACAGACATTCGGTATTCTCGTTCTCTCCTTCTCTCTTGCTGAACAACATTGAAAGGTGGCAGTGACAGCTGTCTCACTATCGTGCTGGCAGAGATGCTACATCGATTGTATCTTCAGGCAACCATCCGGAACAGCTTGCGCACCAAAGCTAGGAAATTTGCCTAAGGACAGACCTACGGTCGCCTCCGGTTCTTTCTAATCTTTTATTTACCGTTTTAATCTGCATGTTTAACTGATTTTACAACATATACACAACATTTTCTTAGGCAAACTTTAATCGTTGCATGATCTGCTGTTACTCATATGCTTGTTAGTGATCTGCTGTTACTCATATGCTTGTTAGATCTGTTCGTATTAATTAGATTTGCTAATTCCTATTAGATCTGCATATATTTGTGCATTCACAATAATTACCTTTCCAGATCTATTACTTTAATCCTATGATTTGTGCATTTAATCATTAATTATCTGCATTAATTATTATGGTGCTGATTAAACCTAATCACGCTTGCGGCGCACACGTGTCACGCTGACATCACGCCCACGTGTGTACACATGTGCAGCGTATGTGATGCCAAAAACTGCTCCGTTAAACGCAGTAGTGTGGGCTTGAACCCGCGACGTACGCAAGCGCAATGCTTTATGCGCGCGGCTGACCAGCGAGTCAATCTTTCATTTCTTAACATATATAAACATACTTTATATTTATATAAAATCAATATTGCACTGTTTATTCCTAATCTATTGCATAAACAAGTGTTTAAACTTCTGATTTGATTTTAATTACTTTCTATCACTTGCCTAAATTGTCCACTAGACTTTTCTGCATATCAGCCTAATTTTACATATAATTATATTTACTTGCATAAATACTGTCTGATGTTTCAAATTAAATATTTATTGTCTATTTAATAATTGCAGCTTTGTCACAAGTGCCATAATACATTTCTTTGTCATAACACTTTAAATGGCTAATAAAGAACTTTTTTCTGTAAAACCTGGAGTGTTTAATGAAACTTGTTTGGAAAGAACATTTGGAAATATGGCTTATAAGACTTGGATTGATTAGTGCCATTGGTGTAGATCTGACACTAAATAAATTCAATAATTATCAATCTTCCTCCTCTAATTCTTAAATAATTGATTCAACCTCTTCTTCTGAACCCTTTGAGAAGACTAAATTCATTTGCAAGTTCAGGATCCTCTATTGTCTCTTTGTTCTCCTATATGTCACATATAGGAAGTATGAGATAGTCATAGATCTCTAGATATCTCTAATAAGAACTCATATAAGGAAATTTAAAAAACCTCTAATCAAACCTTAAGTCAACATTGTTGAATCTCAACCAGCCTCATTTTCAACTCTAAGGATAGATCCCGATTCTCCCATTATTAACTCACCATGATTCTGAATGGTGGTTAGATTCTGGTGTGAACATTCGTGTATGTTTTAACCGGTTATGGTTCACTTTCTACCAGGACTCAAGTGGAGGAAGTGTAAAAATGGGAAATAGTTCCTCAGCAACTATACTTGGACACAGTTAAGTAATCCTGAAGTTTACTTCTAGAAAATTTTTAACTCTGAGTAATGTGTTCCATGTACCTGAGATTCGTGGGAACCTTGTGAGTGGGTCTCTCCTTGTTCAAAGTGGTTTTAAAATTTTATTAAAAAAGAATGCAAATAAAGTTGTAATATCTAATGGTGACTTATTCATTGGAAAAGGTTTTACTTCTAATGGATTATTTCAATTCAATATTGTTTTTTTAAATTCTGTATCTAATTCTCCCATTGCTTTGAATACCGAAACTTGTGATTATTGGCATAGTAGACTTAGCTATGTTAACTTCAAATATCTTGCTAGAATGAGTCACCTAGGCTTGATTCCTAAAACTAGCTCAAACTCAAATGAAAAATGTGAGCTATGTGTTCAAGCAAAACAACCTAGAAAACCATTTCACTCTTTACCTCATAAAGATTCAGAACTCCTTGAGTTAATTCATTCATATGTTTGTGACTCTAATAAAGATCCCACTAGAGGAGGTAGCAAATATTGTCCTTTCTAAGTTTAAGATCTTCAAAGCTGAAGTAGACAACCAATTGGATAGGAAGATCATAATCCTTAGATCAGATCGAGGAGGGGGTACACCTCTAATGAATTTTCTCAATTCTGTCAAGAAATGAGATAATTCATCTGGTAACTACTCCTTACTCTCCTCAATCTAATGGAGTAGCAGAAAGAAAGAACAGAACCCTACTAGACATGGTAAATGCCATGTTACTTAGTTCTGGAGCACCCCATAACTTATGGGGAGGCTATTCTTTCAGCCTGCTTCATTCAAAATAGGATTCCCTCCAAATGTAAATTGAAAACCCCTTTTGAAATTTGGAAAGAAAATAGGCCCAACTTTAAATTCCTCAGAATGTGGGGATACTCAGCAAAAGTAAGCATTCCTGAACCTAAGAGGAAAAAGATGCTAAGGAACACTTCAGTCCTCCAATGGACAGCAAGTAAGCCGCCTAATGTAGGATGGAGAACAAGTGGCCGCTCAGCCCCTTTTCTCCCCCCAAAGCCGATCTCCTTCCTCCAAGGAGATCCAAGCCAAGCAATGGAGCTCTCGGCCAAGTAAAGTGCTGAATGTGCCGAGCTCCTCTCCAAGGTGAACCGGATGGGTGGGGCAACCGTGAGCTCCCTCAAGCTCACCCAAATCGCCAATGAGAAGAAGCTTTCGTCCAAGCTCCAAAATGGACAGCAAGGTGGCTGATCTTTGAGCTCCTCTCAAACTCGCCTCCACCAATGGAACCGTGGGGAAAATGGGGTGGAAGATGGTGATGAAGCTCCCTCAAGCTCTCGCCAATCTCCTCCACAATCAGCCAAAGGAAGAAGAAGGTGGATGAAGATCTCCCTCTTCTCTCCAATGTCGCCTCTCCCCTCTATTCTCGGTTTCCTCCAAAGCCGATTCAATGTTTCCCAATCGAGATCCCCAATTAGATGTGCCATTTGTCAATTTTGCCCTTTTGCATTATGAAGACCTTAAGAAGAAGGCGCCTCCTCTTCTTTCAGCTAATGACCCAAGCTTGGGTTGGTCCTCTCATGCAACTTAAGGTTTAGGCTCTCCATAGGTCTTGGGTTCAAATCCTGCCCATGACATATTTTTTTGCCAAGCTTGTACACCTCTATACAAGCTCAAATGATGCTCAAAGGTTCATGTAGTCTTCTTGCATTTAACCTTACATTTTTTTTTTCAACTTTACCCCCTTCATCCCTACTCATAACCTCGATGAGTCCATGGGATAGGCAGGGTAGTACCCCAAAGTACCCCGGGTGTCACAATTTCCTAAAATCATAGATGCTGCCTTCATAGGATATTCTCTTGATTCCAACACTTATAGGTGTCTTGTTTTTAGTTTTGATGTTTCTAAAATCTCTATGAACTCCCTTATTGAATCTAGGAACATTACCTTCTTTGAAAATGTCTTTCTTTTCAAACATCAAAATCCTTCTCCCATCAATAATCTTCAATCTTCTGTCCTTAATCCTTTTGAAACTGAGAATCTTAATCAATCTTCTTCACATCCCTCTGAGTCAATAGCTGAACCCAGGAGAAGCAAGAGAACTAGAGCTATGAGAGATTTCGGTGATGACTTCATCACTTATCTAATTGAAGACACCAAAAACTTATGATGAAGCTCTTAGTTCTTCGGATGCTCCCTTCTGGAAAGAAGCCATTGATAATGAATTTTAATCCATCATTACCGACAACACTTAGATCCTTACATATCTACCTCCTGGAAATAAATAAACCTTTAGGATGTAAGTGGATCTTTAAGAAAAAGTTAAGGACAGATGGTAGTATTAAAAAGTATAAAGCACGTCTGGTGGTTCAAGAGTTTCGGCAGAAGGCCGACATTGACTATTTTGACACCTATGCGCCTGTTGCTAGGATCACTACCATTAAGTTCCTTCTCTCTGTTGCTGCTATTCATAGACTGATAGTTCATCAGATGGATGTAAAAACTGCTTTCCTCCATGGAGACCTTGATGAAGAAATCTATATATCACAACTTGAAGGGTTTGTCATAAAGGGTTGCAAAAAAAAAAGTTTGTAAACTTGTGCGTTCATTGTATGGACTGAAACAAACTCCAAAACAATGGCATGAGAAGTTTGACAAGGCCATTCTTTCTTATGGATTTCAAATCAATAACTCTGATAATTGTCTTTACTACAAAACTGCAAATTCTAGCTTTGCTCTTTTGTGTTTATATGTAGATGACATCCTAATCTTTTCCAATGATCATAACCTAATCCAAGACACTAAAGATTTCTTGTCTCTTCATTTTGACATGAAGGACATTGGAGATGCTGATGTGATTTTAGGAATAAAGATCAGTAGAAATCAAAACTCCATTTCCTTTTCTCAATCTCATTATGTAGATAAGATGTTAGAGAAATTCAAGCTTGATTCCTCCTATCCTCTTCGCACTCCTTATGACTCAAATTATCATTTGTTTAAGAATCCTGAATCTCCTATTGATCAAGAGCTTTACTCTCAGGCTATAGGTTCTCTCTTTTTCCTTGCTAATAGAACCAAACCTGATATAATCTATGTAGTATTTAGACTCAGTAGGTATACTAGTAATCCCAGTGATCCAGCTCTTAAAAGAGTCTTTAGATGCTTTAGGAATTTCTAGTTTGTCTTAACCTATAGTGGATTTTCTTCTATTGTAGAAGGTTTATGTGATGCAAATTGGATTTCTGATTCCAATGATATCAAATTCATTTCAGGTTATGTTTTCACTCTGGGTGGAGGGGCCATCTCATGGTAATCCACAAAACAGACCATTATAGCTAGAAGTACTATGGAAGCAGAGCTTGTTGCTCTAGACTTAGCATGCTCAGAAGCTGAATGACTTAAAAATCTTTGCTTATTTATACCAATGGCCCTAACGTTTAGTCCACTAATTTCATAAATTGTGATAGTAAGGCTGCAATAGAATTTTGTAAAAAGAAACTAGTGAACACCAAATTAAGTACACACATTAAAATTAGGCTAAAAACTATTAGATGGTTGGTTATCTACTCATAATGTTGTTACCTTATCTTTTGTAAAAATTGATAGCAATCTTGCTGACTGCCTCACAAAAGGTTTGAATCAAACCAAAGTGATGAATTCATCTAGGGGAATGGGGATTTGATCATAACGGGCCCTCCTACAGGGGCAACCCAACCCCCGTGATAGGTAGACTCTGGAAAGAGGTTCAATGGGTAATAACAAGCTGATTGGTTGACTAAGGAGTACAATAAAAAAAAATTGTAAAAACACTATATTTGTTTATAGGAGTTAATTATAAAGGCTCCAATACCCATTCCTAAGGTGATTGCGTACTCCTATGTAGATGTTTGGTTAAGTTAGATAACTCTTAAAGAAATCCAAAAGGTTTAACCTAAGAAGTGCCTCTACACACTTCTTTATAGGATTTCTCCTATATGTAAATTTCCGTATACGGCCGCGAACTAGTAACTGAACACTACTAGCAAACTCACAAGAAAAGAAGGTACCCGCGCACGGCCAAAAAATGCGTAACCTCACGTCACTGTTATCTGTATCATGTGTGCACTATTATAAGCCGGGCCAAAAGGGTTGTAGTTTAAGATCAGGTTCACTACATCTCTTCCGGTGAAGTTCCGTGTACTAAGTGTATTGAGCACAGCTCTTTCCTGACCGCATGATATAAATGTTATTCAGCACCTTATTTTTTTTCATTATGAATTTAATTTAAAAGGACTTTTGAGTTTTGTGGGGGACTGTTGGAGTTTGAAAATCCAAAAGTCCCTCCCATATTGAGGGAGTTAGAAGGGATGTTTTGCTTTAAAGGTAGTTGAAATTTCTCTAACCCATTGGGGCATTCAAGGGCAATCAACTATCTGAACCAAGTTAATTCAAAACACACGCCCGCGCTTCGCCTCGCCACGCCACGCCGAACCAGGTCGGGCCGAGTCTAGTCGGGTCGCGGTCGCGGGTGCAGGTTTACTGGGCAATTAATTTACTTCTTTATTTTAGCCCGTGTTTTATTATTATTTTTATTAATAACGGTAATTAAGACTATATTTATATATGTCTTAATTATAGTCGTTAGCATGCCTATTTAGAGATAGGCGCGAGACCATGTTATTAGTAATATGCTATTTTAAAAGCGCTTATTTTAGCACTCCTCGATTTAGCATCACCGCTCTCGCCGCCCTCTTTCTCTATATAATAGAAGGCTGGGCGACAGGCATAGACACAGACATTCGGTATTCTCGTTCTCTCCTTCTCTCTTGCTGAACAACATTGAAAGGTGGCAGTGATAGCTGTCTCACCATCGTGCCGACAGAGACGCTACATCGGTTGTATCTTCGGGCAACGATCCGGAACAGCTTGCACGTCAAAGCTTGGAAATTTGCCTAAGAACAGACCTACGGTCGCCTCCGGTTCTTTCTAATCTTTTATTTACCATTTTAATCTGCATGTTTAACTGATTTTACAGCATATACACAACAAAAACAAGGCATCTATAAGTGTTGAAATCAAGAGAATATCCTATGAAGGCAACATCTATGGTTTTAAGACCAATCTTTTTCCTTTTAAGTTCAGGAATGCTTACTTTTGCTAAGCACTCCCACATTATGAGGAATTTAAGGTTGGGCTTATATCCTTTCTAAATTTCAAAAGGGGTTTTCAATTTACATTTGGAGGGAATCCTATTTTGAATGAAGCAGGCGGAAAGAATAGCCTCCTCCATAAGTTATGGGGTACTCCAGAACTAAGTAACATGATATTTATCATGTCTAGTAGGGTTATGTTTTTTCTTTCTGCTACTCCATTAGATTGAGGAGAGTAAGGAGCAGTTACATAATGAATTATCCCATTTTCTTGACAGAATTGAGAAAATTCATTAGAGGTGTACTCCCCTCGATCTGGTCTAAGGATTTTGATCTTCCTATCCAATTGGTTTTCTACTTCAGCTTTGAACATCTTAAACTTGGAAAGGACTTCATCTTTAGATTTTAAGAGGTAGATGTAGCAAAACTTTGAACAATTGTCAATGAAGGTTACAAAATATTGGCTACCTCCTCTAGTGGGATCTCTATTAGAGTCACAAGCATCTGAGTGAATTAACTCAAGGAGTTTTGAATCTTTGTAAGGTAAAGAGTGGAATGGTTTTCTAGGTTGTTTTGCTTGAACACATAGCTCACATTTTTCATTTGAGTATGAACTAGTTTTAAGAATCAAGCCAAGGTGACTCATTCTAGCAAGATATTTGAAGTTAACATGCCAAGTCTACCATGCTAATAATCACAAGTTTCGATATTCAAAGCAATAAGGGAATCAGACATAGAAGTCAAAGGAATAATATTCAATTGAAATAATCTATTAGAAGTAAAACATTTTCCAATGAATAAGTCACCTTTAGAGTTTACAACTTTATTTGCATCTAATATAATTTTAAAACCACTTTGAACAAGGAGAGACCCACTCACAAGGTTCCTACGAATCTCAAGTACATGTAGTACATTACTCAGAGTTAAAGATTTTTTGGAAGTAAACTTCAGGATTACTTGACCGTGTCCTAAGTACATTTGCTTAGGAACCATTTCCCATTATTACACTTTCTCCACTTGAGTCCCGGTAAGAAGTGAACCACTTAGAACATACATGAATGTTCGCACCAGAATCTAACCACCATTTAGAATGATAGTGAGTTAGGTTAATAGTGGGAAAATCAGGGTCTATCCTTAGAGTTGAAGATGAGGCTAGTTCAGATTCAACAATGTTGACTTGAGATTTAATGAGAGGTTTTTTGAATTTCCTTGAATGAGTTTTTATTAGAGATGTCCAGAGATCTATGACTATCTCATACTTTCTATATGTGATATATAGGAGAGCAAAGAGACAATAGAGGATCCTAAACTTGCAAATGAAGTTAGTCTTCTCAAAGGGTTCAGAAGAAGAGGTTGAATCAGTAATTTGAGAATCAGAGGAGGAAGATTTATAATTATTGAATTTATTTAGTGACAGATTTACCCCAATGGCACTAATCAATCCAAGTGTTATAAGCCATATTTCCAAATGTTCTTTCCAACTTGTGAAACAAGTTTCATTAAACTCTCCAGGTTTTACAGAAGAAAGTTCTTTGTTAGCCATTTAAAATTTAAAGTGTTATGACAAAGAAATGTATTATGACACTTATGACAAAGCTGCAATTATTAAATAAACAATAAATATTTAATTTGAAACAACAGATAGTATTTGTGCAAGTAAATATAATTGCATGTAAAATTAAACTAATATGCATAAAAGTCTAGTAGACTTATTAGGAAGTGATGGAAAGTAATTAAAATCAAATCAGAAGTTTAAACACTTGTTTATGCAATAGATTATGAATAAATAGTGTGATATTGATTTTATATAAATATAAAGTATGTTTATATATGTTAAGAAATGAAAGACTGACTTGCTAGTCAGCCGCGTGCGCGTAAAGCGCTGCGCTTGCGTAGGTCGTGGGTTCAAGCCCACGCTACTGCGTTTAACGGAGGAGTTTTTGGCATCACACACAGGATTAAAGTAACAGATATGGAAAGGTAATTACTGTGAATGCACCAAATATATGCAGATCTAATAGGAATTAGCAAATCTAATTAATACGAACAGATCTAACAAGCATATGAGTAACATTATGTAACGATTAAAATTTGCCTAAGAAAATGTTGTGTATATGCTGTAAAATTAATTAAACATGCAGAGTAAAATGGTAAATAAAAGATTAGAAAGAACCGGAGGTGACCGTAGGTGTGTCCTTAGGCAAATTTCTGGGCTTTGGAGCACAAGCTATTCCAGATGGTTGCCTGAAGATACAACCAATGTAGCGTCTCTGCCGGCACGATGGTGAGACGACTGTCACTGCCACCTTCCAATGTTGTTTAAAAGAGAAAACGAGAATACCGAATGTTTGTGTGTCTATGCTTGTCGGCCAACCTTCTGTTATATAGAGGAGGGTGGCGAGAGCGGCAATGCTACATCGAGGAGTGTTAAAATAAGTGCTCTTGATATTATATTACTAATAACGTGGTCTTGCGCCTATCTCTAAATAGGCATGCTAACGACCATAACTAAGACAGATATAAATATAGTCTTAATTACCGTTATTAATAAGAATAATTCTAAATAGGCATGTTAACAACCATAATTAAGACGGATATAATATAGTCTTAATTACCGTTAATAACAATAATAATAATAAAACACGGGCTAAAATAAAGAAGTAAATTAATTGCCCGGTAAACCCGCACCCGCGACCCTGACCCGACTTGGCTCGGCGTGGCGAGGCGAGGTGCGCGCGTGTGTGTTTTGGATCAACTTGGTTCAGATAGTTGATTGCCCTTTGACTGCCCCAATGGGTTAAGAAAATTTCAACTACCTTTAAACCAAAACATCCCTTCCAACTTCCTCACTGTGGGACTAAGGGACTTTTGGGTTTTCAAACTCCAACAACTTTCACCTCAATTATTAACGTTTGGCCCTGTAATCAAGTGTTTTAAGTTTGATATTTCATGTAAAAATATTCTCTCAAATGAATTTGATTCATTAATCTAGAGTTGGCAAGAGACATTTTTAGTGTTATTTGGCCGAAGGCATAAGTTGATGTTCTAGTAAGTCATGATAGATTAATTATATTAAGATAAATTTTGAAATGCCTATTGTTAACTTTTATGATTCTTTAAAGTTGTTGATTGTCATATAAAAAAAGTCCCTCTTCATTTGTGTTCTGAAAAGGTTGTTGGGTAAGTTTTTCATTCTTAGGACGCTATGTTAGCAATTATTTGATTGCTATTGTGGTTAATGAATAAATATCATGCCTCCTGTACCATCTATCAGGTTTTCTCCAATACTAGGAACACATTCATTTGTAATTTGAATCATGTGGCATATTCTACACAACATCATGAGAGTTGAGAGACACCAAATTGCATCAGGAATTTCTTGTGTCAGTATTTTATCTTAGTGTATTTGAAATAATAGCAAGTACGGATGAATACTGTACTAGCAAATTACACTTGTATTCACTATTATTTATTGTCGAAATTGCTTGTTTGAGATAGGGTGGCAATTCGGGTCAGCGAGTTATAAATGAGTCATATATTATATGACTTGTGACCCGAATAGTCTAACTTGAATAGTTTAATTAATTGAGTCAATAGTATAACCCAAATACGACACGCATTTAAACGAGTCAACTTGATATGACTAGAGTAACCCATTTAATAAACAGTTATGTATTAACCTATGATTTGACACGACCCAAATAACCTGACTTATCAAAAATTCATAGAACTTTGACTAAATTTTGTATAATCTTGACTAAATTTGTAGAACTTTAATCAAATTCATAGAACTTTGATGGGCCGTAATATATCATATGGGCTGGGCGAGAACTATATGTAATATATGAATTAATCGGGTTAAGTAGGTTTACTCATGTATGGCTCGAACACGATTATACTTGGCTCAAGCCCATCTAACTTTGTGTCTGGTTGGCGGATCATGTCAGTTTTTGCCAACCCTAGTTTGAGTATGATAGCGTGAGTCATTTTCTACAATAACATATTATTGCTTTCCCTCACCACTTTTCAAAATCTATAAAATTTTGTTGAATTCTACATCCTTTTCAATTTTACATTTATTTTATTGCCCACTAATGTTATCCAACTATTACACCCTCTTAACTATTTTTTATGGTTAAATTACTTTGTTTTTAGTAAAGTGATCATCCAGCCTTTCAATTTGAACTCCTTAGAGGAGATGAAATTGAAATTCACATAGTTGTAGTTGCATCATTTTGAGTAGTTAAGGTTTTGAAAACTAGTTCTGGTATGAGATCATTCTGGTACCAATATATGTAGTGTCAGTTCGACTGATGCTGATGCTCTGATTTTGCTATAGCGTATGTTTAGTATCAATTTGAGATAGGACTAATACACTAGTACAATTGAGATTCTAAACCTTAGTTTTTATTTACTCATAGCAGACTAAATAGCTTGTAGTTTATCATATTAAGAGTGTGTTTGGGGTTCCATTTGATAAAGGTTTGTAAGCCTAAAAGCACTCATTTAAAAAGTGGTTGGTAACTAATCTTAAGTACTTCCATCCATTATATAATATAAAAAGAAGGTAGAGACGATCTCTCGAAAAACACCTTTGGAAATGCTAAAACAGTGACAAAAGAGTGTTTCGGTTACTTGTTTGTGCAGTTAGCGTACTCCTTAATGTTTCAGCTAGTGTCACACTTTGATAAAATATTCTCATGATTTTCAGAGAAGACGCTGAAAATTCTGCTCCAGCTCTTGGAGAACCCATGGACTTGATGACAGCTCTCCAACTTGTGATGAAGAAGTCATTAGCTCATGATGGACTTATTCGTGGTCTCCATGAAGCTGCCAAGGCAATTGAAAAGCATGCAGCACAACTTTGCATTTTAGCGGAGGATTGCAACCAGGCTGACTATGTCAAGCTAGTCAAAGCACTTTGTGCTGATCATAATGTGCATCTGGTCACAGTGCCTAGTGCCAAGACCCTTGGAGAGTGGGCTGGGGTTAGTATATCTTATAAATTATTCCTTTTTCCATACTTTTTACTAATGCTACTATTTAGTTGCGTGGTAAAAATTATTGGTAAATGAATTTCATATGAATAATATCTTTCTGCTAACAAATGGTGGCATCTTGTAGAAAATTTGAAACACTAGTATAAGTATTTGGAAAATACATTTTAATGTTTCTGAAACTTTTTTGTTCAGAAAACAGAAACATTTTGGCTATTCTTTCCCTCATATCTTGACTCGATGTTTTCTTCAAAGATGCAAAATTTTCTTTTTTTGCAACGTAGAAAAATAAAAACGAAATATTTCCCTTTCCTAGAGTCCAAACAGATTATGATTAAAATTCATATTGATTTATGAATGCTATTTTCAATTTTTTTCTTGCATCCGAATGTGTCTTAACTATTAAGCAACAACTAGTTTTGTGAAGGTTATTTTGGCATCTTGATGTGAGAAATTGTAATATGCAACAACATCAAAATTCTAAAGTTGTTTGAGAATTCGAACCTTTCATATAACACTGAAACAAGTCAAATTGCTGGAATAAATTGCTGACGCATTTCTTGCCAATTCCTTTTCCCTAAATATTCTTTTTAGCTGCCATATATATGACCAAAATTTTGATCTTCGCAACTGTGGATTCTGTGGCATAAACTACTTCGCCCCTGAGAATTTTCTTACACCTCAAAGATCACGGCAACTTAAAATGCATCAGTTTGTTTATGCTTTCTGTAAAACTCTTCCCTTTTCGAAGTTTTATCTTGAGCAATATGAAAGAAAATTTTCCATTTACAATTGTTGGAGCTTTCTAGGTTTCTAGTAATATCTCTTAATCAACAATGGCCCGTTGCTCATCCATCATGGTCTATCTACTGTTATGCCTACTTTCTGTCATGTTGTTCATTACGGATTGATTTATCATACTTGTTTTCTTGTTTTTTTTTTCTGATGTTGATTACTTTTTTGTCATGTCTCTCTGATATGCTCAATTGTCATCGGCCTGGAACGCAGCTATGCAAGATTGACTCAGAGGGAAAGGCTAGAAAAGTTGTAGGCTGCTCATGTGTGGTGGTCAAGGTATCGTTTTTTGATGAAAACAATGCATTTTTTACCCTTTTTTTTCACCTTTAGTAATTAATCATACTGTTCTTTTTGCAGGATTATGGTGAGGAATCGGAGGGGCTTCATATAGTTCAGGAGTACGTCAAATCCCATTGAGTATTGTTTTGGTATAATGGGTCATAATTTTTATGAATTTAAGAGACGGGTAAACTTTGCAATGTAGAACTATTCATCTCATAATTTTGAACTTAATTGATGCTACTTTTGAATTTTCCGCTAGAAATAACTCGAGTTTATGTTGTTGATGATAGTGTGACCTATCAACTACATTCTAAGGAATTCATGGGCAATTCTGTAGTGATGGCAGACAAGATAACTTAAATTTAAGAAAATTAAAATTTTGCATAATGTGCCAACAAAAAAGATGCTCAATAATTGTAAGGAATTGATTGCTACTGTTCCGCTTGGAGGACGGTTATTTTTCTTTTCATTTTCATTTATTTTATGGAGTGGTTTTAGTGTCGTTCGTCACGTTTGTCCCTCCGGCCACCTTCCAAAGCACCTAATCAACGAGCGACCCGTGTCTATCTCGTCACCACACCTCATCCAGGAAAAAACTTCTAGTCGGGAGGGCACTGCTGATTTTAGACAGGTGAGCGTCATACTAAGGGATAGGCAATTGAGTATCAATTTAGCGGGTATCTGCTCCATCCGAACTCATTTAAAGATAAATGGATAGTTGTTATTCAGGTTTGGATAGGGTATGGGTAGTGCATATGCTACTCGAGTCGGGTTCGAGTAGTATAGGACAGATATCCACTATCGGAACCAGTTATATATATATATATATATATATATATATATATATTTTATTTGTTTACTATACTTTTTTTAATATATTATTCAGGTTTGCAGGTACCCGTTTTATCTTGTCCGAAATTTGATCATTATTAGGGTATTATAGGGTCGGGTACCTGAATATTAATCGGATAACAATATATATATATATATATATATATATATATATATATATATATATATATATGTTGAAATTTAATAGGATAGATATTTAAGTCGAGTATTTATAGGGTTCGGGTATTAAACGGGTAGTTAAATTTTTAATAGGGTAGGGTATGGGGGTAGATTCTAAAAAATAAACGGGTAGTTATTAGGGTACGGGTAGTAGAATAGTTATTCGGGTTAAAGTACGGGTAGTACAAAAAATGCGGGTACTCTACCCACTGCCATCCCTACGTCATACCATTAGAGATGTAGATAGGATTTGATTGCCGAAATCTTAAAGCAATTTTCTATTTAATATATATATATATATATATATATATATATATATAAGTATATAAAAATATATAAAAATACATAAAAGTATATAAAAATATATAAAGAGGTTCTACCATATTACAAAGAGATTCTACCATTATGGTAAGAGGTTCTACAATATTATAAAGAGGTTCTACCATATTACAGAGAGGTTCTACCATAATGTTAAGATGTTCTACCATATTACTAAGAGATTCTACCTATTGGTGTAATAAATCCTAACAATGTAATTTTAAATATATAAGTAAATAAATAAACAATAATAAAACGAGCTAACTAGAGGCGATAAAGATGACGTATGTCCTAAGACAAAGATTTTGACCTTCACATGGGTTTTTATCCGGATCTCTTGTCCCAAGATACAATCGGTGTTGCTTCTCTACCGGTGCGTTGGTGAAAAGCCTATCACAGTCACTTTCAACGTTGTATGAGCGAAAGGAGAGAGCGGAATAGACAATTGCAGTGAATGCGAATGGATAGGAGACGCTGCACTGCCTCTCTTTATATAGAGGAGGTGCCCCATCTAAAAGTAATAAATCCAGTCTATTAATAAATAATACTCCGTCGCCCACCTCTAAATAGAGAGGTTAACCGCTAATTAAATTTGGGTAAACTGGTTTTAATATTATTTATTAATAATATTTTTAAAAATATTATTTGTGCAAAAAATAAAGAAGCTTAAATTAGTTGCCCTAAGAAAATAGTATGCGGGTTATTATTCTCCCGCACCTAATTAGGGACTTTTGGGTTTTCCCTATAAAAAACTCCAACAATCTCCCACAAAACTCAAAAGTCCATTAAAATTAATTTAAAGTAAAAGAAAATCTCATATGACGTTTATATCATACGATTAAGGAAGAGCAATGCTCAACACACTTAGTACGCGGAATTTCACTAGAAGAGATGTAGTGAACCAGGTCTTGAACTACAACCCTTTTGACCCAGCTTGGAACGGTGCACACATGATATAACTAACTGTGACATGGGGTTGCACATTTTTGGCCGTGCGCGAGTATCTTGTATTCGTGTGAGTGTTCTAGAATTATCCAGTTTCTAGTCCGCGGCCATATATGAAAACTCATATATGGGAGATCCCCTACAAGAAAATGTATAAAATCACTTCTTAAGATATACCTTCAGGTCTCTTTAGATCGTGTTTACTTGGACGGATGGAAAGTACAAAGGAAAGGAAAGAAGGAAAGAAAGGAAAAATAGATGGATAGAATGTATTATAGATTTTCTTTCTTTATGTTTACTTGGATGGAAAGAAAGTTTGAATGATTGATATATACACCCCAATTTTTATTTTTTTTATTCATATTATATATATATATATATATCATAAAATTATTAAATATTAAATATTAAATACGAGCGACGACGGCGAGGGCAAGCAGTAGCGGCATGAATGAGCAATGGCGGCGAGCTCGAGTAGCGATAGCAAGGACGAGTAGTCGAGAAAAGCTCGTATTGAGCGAGAATAAGTAACAGTGTAGTGAAAAGTTAGGTGTGAAGTTAGTAAAGTTAAGTCATAGTTTCAGCTTTCCGTCCGATTTGGGCGGAAAACAAATGAAGGGATTAATGACTAACTTTCCCACTTACTTTCTCTTCTAAATTATCCATTCGCCCAAGTAAACAAATCTATACTCCTTTCCTTCCTACTTTCTTTCTTTTCCTTCTAACTTTCTCCCCAAGTAAACAAGGCCTATAGTTATAGAGTCTTTCTCACTCTACATAAGAGTACTAAAGTACCTTAGAAGTGGGGGTATTGGAGCCTTTAATTATAGCTCCAATAAACACCGTAATGCTTTTATAACATTTATGTTGTACTCCTTGGCCAATCAATCAGCTTGTTATTACGCATTGAACCTCTTTTGATGGTCTACCTATCATGAAGGAACTTAGTGTACTGAACTTAGCCAAACACCCCCATATTCTAAAGAATTTCATATTAGGTTTATGACATTTTCAAGCTTCATAAAGAGTCAAAAGAGTATTAGACAATGTCTAAAAGGAATAAAATTATAAATAATAAATAGTTTAAATATATAAGTAATAGATTTTTAATAGGCAGTCAATATATATTTTCACAATAAATAAAATTGACTAATAGTAGAAATTAAAACAAGTATTATTGATATGCGCTCTATAGATTAATAGAAGTAAAACATATGATATACTATGTTAAGAAAGCTGAGGGCTTGCTGGTCACGTGCGTGCGTAAGGCTCGGCGCTTGCACAGGTCACATGGTTGATGCCACTCGTCCGTGTTTAGTGGGAATTTTTGTTGACACGTGCCCGACACATGCACACACGCATGGGCGTGACACGCTTCCCTCCACGTGTGCAAGTTGCGTGTGCGTCGTGTGCCGACACGCATGAGGGCACAGTGCACACATTAAGGTTTAATCGTGCACACGAATTTATGCAATAATAATTAACAGCAGTAGATATAAGATTACAAATGCAGATCAATATTAATTAATTATGATTAATTAACAAAATAAATAAATTTAATTATGATTGCACAATTGTTAGATCCAGTCATGCGATGCGCAAATCAGAAGCAATTAAAATGCGAAACTAGATTTAAGTGCACTGAGAGATGTAATTGAGATGCGCATCTAATTATAATTAAGAAGATTAAGATACAGATCTAACTCATATTATAAATTATGCAGATTTGAGATGCACAACAGTAACTAGATCTAATGATTTAGGTTAAAAGTGCGCAGATCTAATTATAATTACTAAAGTAATTATGAGGATTAAAAAAGTAAGATGCAGATCTGTAATTATCAAAGAACGGCAGGAATGTAAATCTAATGGAAATTAATAGATGCAAAGTAACAGATGCAAATAATCAAAATATAATTAAGATGCAAATTTGATTACACAATTTAAATTAGATAACTAATATATTAACAATAGTAATTAAGATGCGAATCTGGAAAGTAACTACTATTAACTAACAGATTAAGAGTTTAATGAATTATTTCTGCAAAAATTTTAAATAAACAATGCGCTCGGTTTTTAGTTCGGTAAATAAATTTTCGGTTCGGTAATTTACCGATTTACCGATATGCAGTTAAATATTTGAATTATGAAAAAAATACCAAACAATTGAATAAACTTAAAAATCAAGTGACTATCAAGAGATCATCCATTGTCATTCTTGTATAACAAGCATTTTTTTTCTTTTATTTAAAACCTCCTCCATAAAAATTAATTAAATTAATTAGGTAATATATTAATATTTTTATTATCGGTAAATCGATTTATTCAGTAATTTACCAATTTACCGATCGGTAATTCGGTAATTTACCGATCGGTAAATTCCTTATTCGGTTCGGAATCAATTTTTAACATTTCGGTATTCAGCAATTCAGTTTTCGGTAATTCAGTATTCATAATTCAGTTTTTACCGAATACTTATCCCTATACGGCGCCGCCTCAAAACCCGACGGTAGATTTTGCAATGTGGACAGCGGCGAGCATGGGTTCAAAACTGGTTGCGGCTTGGATCCGAATCCAAACAAATACGGGTGCAGATGCAATCCGTTGGATCAAATCCAAACAAAACACCGATTGAGGGCGGGCGCAAGCGGGAAACCGAAGCGAGCAGCGAGAAATCAATTACGAGATTCGATTGCAAAAAGTAATCACGAGCAGATATTGATGCAGCAATCAAAGATGATGCGATTAAACAAAGACAGATTTAGAAATCATGCAATTAAGATCGGTTAATAAAGCATGCGATAGTTTATTTCAGAAGTAGTTAATTACTTGATTATTTATTTTAAATGCGAGAGCAAATTGACAAGAGCATGCAAGTATGAGTAGATTAATTGCTAAGTTAATAATGAGAATCTTTGTCTTAGATTGTTGGTGTAATTAATCTTAATGTATATAATTTTAAATATATAAATAAATAAATAAATAATAATAAAATGAGCTAACCTGAGGCGATAAAGATGTCGTCTATCCTAAGACAAAGATTTTGGCCCTCGCATAGGTTTTTATCCGGATCTCTTGTCCTAAGATACAATCGGTGTTGCACTACCTCTCATTATTGAGAGGGGGTGCCTCATCTAAAAATTATTATCTGAGCAAAAAATAAATAAGTTTAAATTAGCGCCCTCGAGAAAATAGTATGCGAGTTATTATGTGCCCACACCTAATTAGGGATTTTTAGGTTTTTCTTATAAAAAACTCTAACAACTATAATGGTAAGAGGTTTTACCATATTACAAAGAGGTTCTACCATAATACAAAGAAGTTCTACCACAATAATAAGAGGTTCTACCATATTACAAAGAGGTTCTACCATATTATAAAGAGATTCTACCATAATGGTACGAGGTTCTACTATATTACTAAGAGGTTTTACTATATTATTAAGAAGTTCTACTATATTACTAAGGGCCAGTTTGGGGCAGCTGGAGCTGGTTTGACTGGTTTAAAAATTTTGAAGCTGTTTGGATAAAACAGTTTATAGTTTTTGCTAGTTAGCAACTTATAAGTGTTGTGTTATTTGTTAAGTGGATATATACATTGAAAATATAAATAGATTCATAATAAAAATAAATTTTTTGCCTAATCAAATGTATCTGATCTCATAAAAGAAAGCATCAAAATGACATAATACATATTAAAAAGTATTTTTACTACACATTTCAAGTTATTAAATAAGTATAATTAAATAAGTTACAATTAATTTCTTATCTAATAGATGAATATTGAAATGAAACATACAATTTCTAGAAGGGGTAAGCATCAAATTCTTAAATTTCAACAATAGGCATCAATTTCAAAGAATTTATGGTTATCTACATTCTATTTTGAGAAACATACTTTCCTAAGAAAGGGTAAGCATCAAATTTATAGGATTTATTATCTACATCTCCAATTTATGTTAAGATCTTATAGCATATCAATATCTATTTTGAGAATTTAATGTTAATGGCATCAAATCCTTCGTCCAAGCGCTGCCGAATGTCCAAGTTCACATGGCGAGGCGCGCATTGAGGGACGCTTGGACGAGCAGAGCTCCAAGCGCCGGCGAGGCATTGTCCAGGCGAGGACGACGTCGGCGAGGCATCCCAACGAGGGACGAGCTGCTTCATCCCCGAGCTCCAAGCACCGCCGAAGCTTCGTCCAAGCGAGGACGAAGTCGAGCTCCATGCGCCGCGGAAGCTTCGCCCAAGCCAAGGAGAAGCTTCATCCAAGCTTCTGGAGACGAACGCACAAAATGAGCTATTTGGAGGGGCACTGGAAGGAGATCGCCTGGGAAAATGCGGGGAAGGATGTCGAGGACAAATGTCTGGAGAAGAACATGCAGATCTAGAGATGACGTGGGGAAGATCTGGGGACGATGCGCAGACGACGCAACGTTGGGAGGAAGACGGATGCGTAAATTTGGAGATGAAGTGTTGGGAGGATTCACGCGTGAACGTTGGAAGCTGCAAAAGCCGCTGAGGATAGCTTATCCGTAATAGTGCAAAACTGAGAAGCTGTTTTACGAAACGATCCAATTGAGTAAAAACTATTAGCTGCACCAGCAGAAGCTGGAAAGCGGCTAATCCAAATGGGGCCTAAGAGGTTCTATCATATTACAAAGAGACTTTACCATAATGGTAAGAAGTTCTACTATATTAGAAAGAGATTCTACCATAATGGTAAGAGGTTTTACCATATTACAAAGAGGTACGACCTCTTATGGTAGAGTGGAGTCTCTTTGTAATATGGTAGAACATCTTTATATATTTTTATATACTTTTATAAATTTTATATATATATATATATATATATATATATATATATATATATATTTGTATTAAATAGAAGATTACTTTAAGATTTCAGTAATCAAATCCTATCTACTTCTAATTGGCAGCGCGTTCACCTCTCTAATTGGCTAGAAGTCTTTTTCCATATCCGCAGGACCTATGCTATGAGGGATAAAGATTTTTTCCTTTCTCGCCCTCCGTTTTTGGGATCGTCGGGATGATGGATCAGGAGGAATTGAACACCATAGATATCAACGTCGCTGCCACTGATTTCCGGTCCTTTCTTGAAACCTTGTGAATATTTAGTCAGTGACCACCGGTGGAAAACGATGAGGCACTTCGTGGCCTCCTCCTTCCTCCCCTTATTCTTCCTGCATCTGTGCTTCTCTTCTCCCTTCAATTCCTACTCCGGTTCCGGAGAGCAGGGCGGCGTCGTCGGGCACGGATACAACCTCCACTCCATCGCCATCGATCAAGTTGGAAAATCGTTGACCGCGGAGCTCCACCTGATCCAAGAAACCAGAGTCTACGGCACCGACATACCAACCCTCAATCTTTTAGCCAGGTCAGTGAGCAGATCGCGCTTACCCTCACCTCCCAACCCAGCAGTTCAGCTGTTAAAACCTCCTCTGCTCGTCGCAGCTTCGAGACCAACGACCGCCTCCGAGTCCGCTTAACCGACTCCGACCACCAAAGATGGGAAATCCCCGACCACATTATCCCCCGCGACAGCCGCGAAGCCGACGCCTCCGCCCGCGCAACACTCGAACTCCGCCGCTCCGATCAGCTGCTGCAGGCCACCCGATCTCGCGCACACGTCTTCTCCATCTCGAACTCCGATCTCACCCTCACCCTCCGCGACACCTCCCCCTTCACCTTCACCGTCTCTCGCCGCTCCACCGGTGACCTCCTCTTCGACACGCTGCCCATGCTCGTCTTCAAAGATCGCTACTTGGAGATCTCGTCATTCCTCCCTGAAGACAGGTCGTCGATCTACGGGCTCGGCGAGCACACCAAGAAGTCAATCAAGCTCGTCCCAAATGAAACCCTAACAATGTGGAATTCCGACACCCCTACGGCCTTCCCCGATCTAAACCTGTACGGCTCGCACCCTTTCTACATGGACGTCAGATCGTCGTCCCCCAATGCCACATTCCCGCCGGGGATTACGCACGGAGTGCTCCTCTTCAACAGCAACGGAATGGATGTTGTGTATGGAGGATCCTACATCACCTACAAAGTGATTGGAGGAGTTCTCGATTTCTACTTCTTCGCCGGGCCGTCGCCGCTGGCGGTGATGGACCAATACACCGAGCTAGTCGGCCGTCCGGCCCCAATGCCGTACTGGTCCTTGGGATTCCACCAATGTAAGTACGGCTACAAGAATGTGTCGGTGCTCGAAAGCGTTGTCGCAGGGTACGCCAACGCCGGCATACCCCTCGAGGTGATGTGGACCGACATCGATTACATGGACGCCTACAAAGATTTCACGCTTGATCCGATCAACTTTCCGGCTGACAAGATGAGACAATTCGTGGACCGGCTTCACGAGAACGGACAGAAGTACGTGGTGATAATCGATCCAGGCATCAGTGTGAACTACTCCTATGGCACGTTCCTGAGAGGGTTGCAGCAGGATGTGTTCTTGAAGAGAGGAGGCAGTAATTACCTCGGTAGCGTGTGGCCCGGGCCTGTCTATTTCCCGGACTTCCTGAACCCTGCGGCACCCAAATTCTGGGCGGAGGAGATCGACATCTTCCGGCAGACGATTCCGGTCGACGGCCTGTGGATCGACATGAATGAAATTGCAAACTTCATCACCTCGCCGCCCCTGAACTCGCTGGACTATCCACCTTACAGCATCAACAACGCCGGTTCTCGGCTACACATCAACGAGAAGACGGTTCCTGTATCTGCCATTCACTACGGGAATGTGACGGTGTACGATGCTCACAACCTCTACGGCTTACTGGAATCCAGGGCGACTCGTGCTGGCTTGATCGGGTCGATTGGGAAGAGGCCGTTTGTCCTGAGCCGATCGACCTTCGTGGGTTCGGGAAAGTACGCGGCGCATTGGACCGGAGACAACGGTGCCCAGTGGGAGGATCTGGCGTACTCGATACCGTCGATACTCAACTCCGGCATGTTCGGGATTCCGATGGTCGGAGCTGACATCTGCGGGTTCGGCGGCGACACGACGGAGGAGCTCTGCCGGCGCTGGATTCAGGTACATTAACCTTAGGCTCAATTCAGGATTAAATTTGTTTTAAATTTAACAAATTGAGCGCAACACTTGTGTCCCCTTCTTCATGAAGCTGGGAGCATTCTATCCGTTCGCAAGGGACCATTCGGCCCTTGGATCAATTCCACAGGAGCTCTATGGCTGGGAATCCGTTGCTCGCTCGGCGAGGAAGGCGCTCGGCCTCCGTTATCGCATCCTCCCCTACGTTTACACCCTAATGTACAAGGCGCACACGACGGGGGCGCCCATTGCGCGGCCGCTCTTCTTCTCCTTTCCCGAAGACATTTCAACATACAACATCAGCGCGCAGTTCCTGCTCGGCGCCGGAGTCATGGTTTCCCCTGTTCTACAGCCTGAGACACTCACCGTCGACGCCTACTTCCCCACAGGGAATTGGTTCAACATGTTCGATTACACCCAGTCGGTGGCCACCGCCGCCGGCGTGTATAGGAGGCTCGAGGCGCCGCAAGACAGCATCAACGTGCATGTCAGGGGCGGCAGCGTGCTGGCGATGCAAGCGGAGGCACTCACCACGGAGCTGGCACGGCGGAGTCCGTACGAGCTTCTTGTTGTGCTGGACGAGGAGGGAAGTGCCGCGGGGGAGGTGTTTGTGGACGATGGGGAGGTGGTGGAGGTGGCGGGAGAAGAGAGCGAGTGGAGCTTTGTGAGGTTTAGAGGCAAGGTGGACGCGGGGGAGCTGAAGTTGAAGTCGGAGGTGGTCAAGGGCACGTACGCTTTGGAGCACGGGCTGGTGATCGAGAAGGTGGTGGTGCTGGGGATGGAGGTGGAGGACGCAGCCGAGATTGCTGCCACTGTGAGTGTGGATCGGCGGGGAAGGATGAGAGATGTGGAGGTTAGCGTTGAGCGGCACAAGAATGGAAGGTTTGCAGTGGTGGAGATCACTGGCTTGTCGCTGCTCTTGGGTGAGGAGTTTGAGATCAAGCTTGCGATAAGATATACTAGAATTTGGAAGCTGGATTGTTGAGGACGGAGGATTTTGGCTTTGCATTGATTGCCAATGCAAATGTGCAAGAATAGAGGAGATGTTTTAACCTTTCTAGTTTGGTTCTAATACTTCCTGAGTTGGTTCATCTCAATTTTAATTTCTAAATTAAAATTTAAAAGTAATTAAATTGTTCAATTAATTAGATTAAGATTAAAATATTAATTCACCAATCTTCCCGGCGCTCGGGGAAGGTCTGCTTCTATTAAGTTTCTCAAAATCCACTGGCTGCTTTGTGAAGGTTTGAACTCAATTTCTGCAGGGACCCCTGACTCTAGGCTGCATACCCTTAAAGCCATGAAAAGGTGGCCCATAATGGTAGGTGCAATCGCCGATTGACTTGCATGATTTTTTTTTGTTTTAACAGTTCCCCTGTATTTACAGGAATAAAATTCAGTTCTGATTAATATTCCAGTTGACGTGGCTGCCGACACGTTTGTCCGAAGCGATGTGGCGTGAGGATCTCCATCATCCATGTTGACAGTAATGAATATATTCTGTTCGTAACATATCAACAAGCTCCTCGTCAAAGTCCTCAAGTTCACCACAATCGCGCATCTTGGGGTAAAGGGAAGCTATAGCTTTGACACCAACAGCGACAATTTTCCACTGATTCAGCTTTGCTGCAAATTGAATGAGCTCAAGTGAAGATTGTTGGAGTGAACTAATACATGAAACTACTGATTTAAAGCTCTCTTCTTCAACTTCTTTTGAGCACCAGTATTCAGCTAGTGAACAAAGTTCCACATAATCCTTTAACTCCTGCAGCTGCTCCTCAGGGTTCCGATTGTTCCAGATACAATTTGGCTTGATACTTGGCAGGTCTCCCGCATAAAACCAGCAAACTAGTTTGGTTAATGCTCTCCAGCTAATAGGAGCCTTAATAACAAGAGAGCAGCTGCATGCAGGAGTGGTCTCAGGTACAAAAGAATATAACATGAATAATCATAGAAACATGATACATCTAAAGGGAAGATATGCTATAAATAATTTTTTTTTTTAATTCCATACACGTTTTATCCTAATGTCAACTGCATATACGCCATTAGTTTTTTTTTTTTTTTGTATTTTGCTAGGTGCTTCAGTCATGTATCTATATATGGTTAGGGTATCCAACTAAAATAGAGGCAAACAAATAACAAAAGTCTAAATGGCAAAGGTCAAGAAGCAACTCATAAACCTCGATCGTGAAAGACTGTCACAACTAATCACACCAAAGCAATCCACCAAAAATATAAACTAAATCTTCCTAAGTCAAGAACACGTACAAGAAAATATAAATAAATATGCAATTGAAACATCTTATTGACCATTAAAAATTCCATTTAAACATAGTTACCTATCATCAAAAGTGAATGAGAAGATTAATGAAAAATAAACCTAAAAATTAATCAAGTTATTAACTGTTTTGTGAATGTGAACCGAAGGTTGCCTCAGGTAAAGTATGATGTTTCGTTTTCAATAATTAGGTTTAATTAGGGAAGATTAAGAGGTGCTTATCACCTCTATAAAAGCTTATAATTCTATTTTTACTATAGAACAAGTTAGTTTGTAGTTAACTCAATTTCTCCCATGTTCTCTAATGGCAACCTTATTTTCCAACAAGTTGGTATTAGAGCTAGTTGGTATAAAAGAAGGGACGAGAGGTAGTAGCAGTTCTATGATGGAGCAATGGTATACAATATTTTAGACATTGCCAATGAGTTTATCTCGTCATAATTGAAGAATGCCACTGCAAGCACAAGATTGTTGCAGTGTGCTAGAAGGTCCGGTCAAAGAGAGACTGTGATGAGGAAGGTCTAGTCAGAAAGAGACTATGACAAGAAAAAACTGTCTTGTCAGGAAGAGACCTCGACAGGCAGCTGAGAAAGGAGATCTCGACAAGGCAGCCGAGAAAGGAGATCTCATGCCCAGGTGAGAACTTCTACCAAAACAATGCCGAGAACAAAAATCGACGAAATTGGAAGAACACCACACCACATACCTTGTTTCCACCATTGAAGTGTCTACATTTGACTAGACCATAACTGTTGTCAAACAAAGAAAGTGCCGACACTCAAAACAATCATTGGATGAAGCTCGCCAGAATACTCATCCACGGTAACAGAGGTGAAACCGAAGAGTCAAAGAGTCTATGGAAATTTTTGTTTTTAAATGCTCTTCGAACAAAAGGTGACACTTGCTATAATTTAGAAATGATTGAGGAGACGTGCTAGAAAAACAAAGAGAAACATGTATGAGAAGAAAAAAAAAAGATAGATAAAACCAGCAGAGAGAAGAGATGCATATGGAGAAAGAAGAAAAGAAATAGAAAAGACAGCCGGCATAAGATAAAAATGCTGAGAATAAAGGAGTGAGAAAGAAAAGGCAGGCTGAAAAAAAGACACAAAGAAGAATGAAAAACAAAATGAAGAGCTGCAAAATATTTAAAGGGAAAAATCAAAACAAGTCAAAATCAAAATAGATCAAAAGTCAAGAGTCCAAGTCAAAATAGAAATTTCATGAGAAAAGAAAAATTACCAAGCAACTTTGCTAAAAATTTGATTTCTTGCTACAATTATCAATGAATCTCGAAAAAAAGAGAATTAAAACATGTGATCAAAACAGAATTTATAACAAATACTTGAAAAATATGTGGATAAGAAAAATGACATGTTTTCAGGAAGAAGCTAAAATCACAAAACAAAATCTTCTAAAAAGTCAAAAAGGAAGAAGTGAAAATGGTACGATAAAAAGCACATCAGGAATCAAATCAAGGAAAAATGGGAAGAATTTAAAGAAATCCGTCAAGAACAATACCAAAACATTTGAAGCATGTATGCATTGAACAACTAGGCTGAGAAGAAAGACAAAATAACTCAATTGGAAATGCTAGGACTCCTTTTGAAAAAGGAAAAAGATTAAGTTTGTATTTTTTTAAAAACTTCAGGTTTAAGGGGATGATAGAAAATAAACCTAAAATTAATCAGATTATTAACTGTTTTTGTGAATGTGAACCGAGGGATGCCTCGGGTAAAGTATGATGTTTTGTTTCCACTAATTAGGTTTAATTAGGGAAGATTAAGAGGTACTTACCACCTCTATAAAAGCTTATAATTCTATTTTCATTATAGAACAAGTTAGTTTGTGTTTAACTCAATTTATCCATTGTTGTCCGAAGGCAATCTTATTTTCCAACAACTAATCACACAAAAGCAATCCACCTAAAATATAAACTAAATCTTCCTACTTCAAGAACACGTATAAGAAAATATAAATAAATATGCAGTTGAAATATCTTATTGACCATTATAAATTCCATTTAAACATAGTTACCTGTCATGAGAAGTGAATGAGAAGATTAAAAGCCAAACGAAATATCCAACTATAAAACAGAGTTACCTGTCATCCATTCCTGAACGGAATAGAGCCCTCAGATAATCGCAAGAGGATAACATGATTTTGTGGGCATGCACATGTGGCACTGATAATTGACATTTACTGCAATTCCAAGCAATAGCTTCAGTTGACTTTGCTTCCAGAATAATGTCTCTGTAATATACACACACATCTCAGACTAGTTGCTTGAACTAATTAAAATTCATCCAGCTCTAAATCAAAAATAGGTTCACTAGAATTCTATTTGTATAGGAAGATAAGTTGCAATCTTATTGGAATTCTAATTATACTAATGCATGTAGTACCTAAGAGAGACTAGTCATTTTGTTTGGTGTTGCCTAGAAAAAAAACTGCATTACAATTCCTACACTGCTGTTAATTCAGTTGAAAAAATATATATACTCACGAAAAACAAAGTCCAGATGTTTCAAGTGCTCCAAGGAAGTCAACACTAGGGCAGCGAGTACCCCAGCGTGGCAGTTTTCGGTTAAGCATGTCGTATAAGGACATCAAACCACAGCTCTTTGCAAGAACTTTCAGCGGTTTTGTCAGGTTATCATCCACTTGAATGAATCCTGTATAAACATATGCCATAACTTTTATAAGAGAATCACTATCCACACGATCTGAGATACGGATCTCATGTCTCAAGTTTCTGTCATGACCTTCACTTGTTTGCTCTTTGCCTTCATCATCCTGTGCGTTCTTTTTTGGAAGAGATCTAGACAGCAAGTGAGGACATCTAGCCAAAAGAATAGGAGCATGGGCTTGCAAAGACAAACCTTTTGAATGCACTAACTTCACATCAGCTAGCTCATCTTCATTAATTGCTTTTGCCATCCTTTTCCCAACCTTGCTTGGAAAGCCATAGAAACCAAAGAAACTCAATATGTAGGAAGCATACCATCTAGTGCCAGTACACATGCTGTTATCCAAGATATACTGCAGGCTTCTGATTATATCATAAACATCAGAGTTCTCACATCTAGTGCAGGAAACAATCTCCCCAGAAACTATTTTATGGTGGTCGCACAGTAAATTGGCAGACTTTACCAACAGGGAAAGTGCTTGGAGGCTATAAAGTAACATAACCTCTTCACCTTCCAAGCCTCGAGAATCATTCCAACAACATTCTCTGCCATAAGAGCTACCGTGCAAATGAAATGCATAGTTTGACCTACTAATATGAAGTCCACTATTTATGCACATCTTGATGATGGCAGACAGTGAACTTACACCTTCCCTTTCGACAATAAGTTTACGATACTTTGGTAAACTTGAATAGCATGCCAAACAAATGAGAACAATTATAGTATGAAGACTGTCCGAAACTAAAGAGACATCGCCGGTTGCCTTTAGCTTTAGTGAATCTAGCATAAAATCCAGAAACACAGCACCAAAAGGACTCCAATTTTCTGCAAGATAGTATCTTGCCTGTGAAGAAATATATTGGCAGGGTGAAAAGACCATCAACAGAACAGCCCTACATACAGGTTCAAGCTCATTCATATAGAAAGATATGGAAATGAATCCCCTCCGCATCAAGACCGTTGCAACTGAGCTAAAACCAGCATGAACAGTGCATTATCAGTTTATAACAACACTTGTTTTTAAACATGAATTGACTAATGAGATAGCACGCTCAACATTAAAGGAAATTGCAAAATAGTGAGAAAAAAACTTACCAAGCACAAGAAATGAGAAAATTTAGATAGCATAGTGCTCCGTTAGTCTTTGGAAGGAAAATTTCTTCACAATAAACGGCAAGATTCCCAAGGATATCCCATACAAAGGCTCTAATATCAGCAGTATTGTCATTTATTATAGCCATTAACTCATCAGAAGATAATGCCACTTTATGTTGATGTATTGCCATGCAATCACCAAGAAGAATATCGAGAAGGATCCTGTCAATCTTGTGTTTCCAGAAATGTGAATGATGATTGCCTGTCCTGCAAGTTAATAGCGCAGCACGACACGCCTCCAACACCAAAGGCAACTGCTCAACTGGAACCCTTTTGGAACATGTACACTTCCATCCGCCCATTGCACCAATTATTCCTTGAACAAGAGGCTCAGAGTATGGATCAGTCAGAATAGAGCATGCATCTTCAGATCTCTGTTAGTAAAAAAAAAAAAGAAGAAAAATAGAACTTCTTTAAGATCCATGGAAGAGAGGAGGAAAATAAATGTAATCACAAACTCAGAATGCAACTTAAGAAAACATACGCTTAAATGTTGGCATATCTTCAAGGCCTCAATTCTAACACAGAAAGGTTGTGAAATTCCTAAGTTTTGTATGATCACAGAAAGAAAATCCTTGTTCTTAAGAAGGTTCACTGCTCCATTGCCACATAGAGCTGCAACAAAGAGAAACATTCAAGCAAATTTAAGTGCTGAAGCAAGCCATAGACCATGGAAATGGACAAAATTGGAGAATTACCGTGTTGGGGATACCTATTGCCGAACATAACTTAAAGGCACCTACAACAATTGACGTTTCAGAGTGCACGCATTTATCTCGAAGATTAGCCATCAGTTTATTGTTGCTCCAAACTGGATATCTAGATACAGGCCATTTTCTAAGAATAGACTCCAAAAGAGATGCCATTGCAAGAAAATAATCAATTTGTTGAGTTCCAACCACATCATTTTGCAGTAATGCACAAATGATGTTTCCAACTGAATTAGCTTTCTCTAGATCATTCCATACTTCCTCAAGAATTTTGCCTTTTGTAGATCCTAGATTTTTGAGGATGTGATTTAATGCAATGGTAAATGAGATTGAAGCAGGTAATTGAGATAATGACAACAAGTGTGACAGAGAACTAATAGCATCCAACATAGGATATTGGTGGATAGCAGACCCTAATGTAAAAACCAACTTTTGGGTGACATCTGCTGCCAAGTTCAATGTTCTTTCGTTATCAGATTGAAGAATTCCACCCAAAGCAACCACCATATCTGAAACAGAATCCTGCAATCAATGAAATCACTAAAATGTTTAGATGGTGTGAACTTTTACCAAAAACATTCGATTAACTGAAAAAGGAATGATCCAGGCAAGTGCAGATCTTAAGCATTTTTACATCCAAATGTGTAGTTGAATAAAAAGCTTCTTACTATTTTGTTATATCATAAAAGAAAGAGTACACAGTTTTGTATAGATAGGATACTAGAAGATACTAAGTGCTACTTCTACGACTAATATCATCATGATAATTTCTAACCAAGATTTAAGGAACCGGTCTAGGGAGCCACCAGACCAGTATGGCACCAGCAAGCCACCAAACCAGTACGGTACTGGCGAGCCACCAAATCGGTATGGTACTGGCAAACTAGGCAACAACAGAAGAGCGGAGGAAGCCGCTGGCGCTTGCTGCAGCCGTCCGCTGCTCTGACCCATGTTCTAGTGCCAGTCCCTTGCTGGACCGGTACCAACCGGAGGAACCGGCCCCTCAAACACTGTTTCTAACACTCCCTTCGAGCTTGTGCATAGATGTTAATCACAACTTGCTTCTAAGAATAAAAAATCCGCAACTCACAAGAGATTAGTAAACAAGTCAACAAATTGATTCTCTTGAGAAGTGAAAAAAATACAAATTTTCTTTGACATAACATCTAGAACAAGATACAACCAACCGCATTAAACGCAGGATTATAAGGGAAACCCAATGAAGCCACATCATGAGCCATAACCCTATGTTTTGCTTTGACACTTGATCAAGCCACCACATTTTATTTCTTATTTTTTTTTCAAATAAATCATCATTATTCAAGTTATAAGTTTGGTAACTCTCAAATAAATCAGCTTTTGTACTTACTAATGGTATTTAGTATGATCAAAGACAAAGACAATAATAAAGTCATCATTATTGCAAAGCTTATAACTTTGAGGAATATGAGCGGTTGCAGGTTAACAACTAAGAAGCTAGTTTTCAAAAAGATGCAAACCATATTTCCTTTAAAAAGAAGCAATCATCAAACCTTGCATATATAATTTCAATTCAAAAGAATTACATGGGCGTCCTAAGACCTTTTATAACAAACTTATTTTCCAAATAATTTATAAAGAAATTGGTTTGTATTGCCCAATACCAACCGGTACATAAAACCTTATTTAAAAAACCTTTAATGACACTCCCAATGAGAAGAATATTATCCACATAGACAGTAAGAACAACAATACAAAGGAACTTTGTCTAGTAAAATAGAACGAATTGCTTCACTATATATGAGACCAATTTGAGTGGTTTTGAAGAACTTATAAACCGATGTTGTTAGGTGTTTAATTCAATAGATATCTTTCTTGAACTTTGCATATTTGTTTCTCCCCTAACAAACCCCCTTGCTCCATGTAGACTTCCCTAGTGAGGTCACCATGTAATAAGTATGTTCTAATTAAAATAATTAGATAAAGAAAAAGTACTCAAATTGAATTTAACCTAGTGACCAAAGGAAAGATTTCAAAATAATCTACTCAATAAGTTTGAGTAAGACCCCTTTCCACAAGACGACGAGTCTTGTATTGCTAAATAACAAAGTTTAATATATTGGATGTCATAAAGTATACATTATTTGCCGTATGGTCCTCTCATACCACCAACAAATGGTACAGCTCAAACCAATAAACTATATACAGTATGCAATAAATATACCCATATAATGGACCAATATTTACCCTGTTTTGTTCACCAATTTAGGATTGGATAGGTAGATAGAGGGCTTATTGCTTGATTTGGACTAGTGTTTAAAGTTTCGGTCTGTTCTGACCGAAATTTTGGTCCGGTACTAGTCCGGCGAAAGTCCGCACTAGGAGCACCCACTGGTATACCAGGTGGAAGTAGCGGTGCTGGCGGTTCCGCCCCCGCCGCTGTTCGAAGCTTCCGCCAAGTGTGCCACCGGTTTTGCCACTAGTACAAACCGGTTCGACAGCTCATTGAACTGAGTTGTCGGACCGAAACTTTAATCCCTGATTTGGACTAATGTTTAAAATATTATTGCATCGAGATTATACTTAACTACAAAGACATAAGCTACAAGCTAAACATCTTGGGGCTGGGGAACAACAAAATCTTCATTTCATCATCCATAACTTGCTTCCACTAAGGACTACACATAACTTCATGTAGACCTTTAGGAATGGGAATAAAAACAAGGATAAAGTAAAAGATTGGAACACAAAAAATAAAGAATTAGGCTCTCCATTGTAGATCAAATACCATTTTCTCATAGTGATGGGTAGACAAAAATCTGATGATGGCAAACCTACATCAGAAGGAGGTGATGGTGGAGGCTAAGTATGATGGCTTATGCTATACACTTGCAACGAAGGAGACTATAACTGCAAATGACAGTGGAGGCGGCAGAATGGACTCAGGTTGTAATGATATGGGTACATAAATGATACAAATGGCACAGTGGGAGACTATTAAATCAAACCCAAGTAATAGAACAAACTCAAAACAAGTAACAGAGAGGTGTAATGCTAGTGGCTAATAGAATCGTAACACCTATACTTTTTTGTGTACAAGTGTATCTATGAAGGATACACCATATAAATTATGAGCAACGTTGCCATGACGAGGGGCAAGAGCATGAACAAAGTAGGAGTAAAAAAAACAATAGAAAACTGAAAAAGTGGATTCTCTTAGAAAAAGATGAGAAAATAGACTACCGATCAAGGATAAAGAGCATTCTATCAACCAGGCCACATGCTATAGAATGGCATCAATAGATTCAAGAAACATGCATATGGAACATCGTAACACATGCCACATTAATAAGAGGAGGATTTTTTACTTTCAGCTACCTATTTTGAAGAGGTGTAATAGTAGGTAGCTTGAATGATTCCTTGATAAATGAAGGTGAGAAAAGAAGTTTACATGTATTCTTTGAAACTATGAGTGTGTAAGACTAATGAATATACTAAATTAATTTGTGATTTCATTATAGAACACAAGAAAACAATATAGTATTTCTTTAAAAGAATCATCAATATAAGTTATAAAGTACGAAAAGCTTAACAAAGTAGAAGATGGGTTGCGACCCAAGGTATCAAAATGCCTAACTCAAAAGGAGATATACTAGAAAAAGATATAAAATCATATTTTCCAAATTGACATGTCTCCCAATGAAACGTAGGAACATAATTTAAACTATTTTATTCTTAAAGGAGATGAGTGACCTAGACGACATTATCACTAATATAAAGTGCTATTAATATAGGAGAAAGCTATTGAAGGCCTTTTAGCAAGATAGTAAACTCCACTAGACTCGTGCCTCCACCAATTGTCGTGTTTGTGTGAGTTGAAATGGGAAAGAAGAAGATTAATTCATTCTTAGGGTTTCTGAAGCTGTATATAGCTTAAGTATACAGTGAATATCCTAACCTAAACCTGTTAAGCTTAATGGGTATAGCGTAGGTTTAGCATAAATACCTCAATGGTGAAGTAGACTCTTGCATAATCAACATCAGAGTAAACTTCAATGGTGAAGTACCCATTCTTTCTATAGATTAGGTCCTTGTCTCAGTAGAGCTTTCCAGTGACATTTTGTTGGGGATTGCATGAACTAACTCACAACCCCAATAGCAAAGGATATATCCGGACGGGTCACTATGAGATATATGAGTTTGCGTACTACCAGTCTATATGAAGTGGGATTGATTTGTTCTGATTCATTCCACCTACAATCTCTTTTATTAGGGACTATGGGGATGTTGTTAGGTTTGCATTCGAGCATGTCAACTTTAGATAGAAGATCCAACACATACTTCCTTTGAAATAGATGTACATTTGAGCTCTTATAGGCAATTTCAATTCCAAGAAAATATCTAGGCTTCCATAGTCTCTGAGGAGAATTGGGACTATAAATACCTTTTTGTCTCGTGTATGCCTTCTAAATCACTTCCTGAGAGGAGGATATCATCAACATAAATAGCTAAGATGATAATTCCCTTAGCTAATCTGCGAACAAATATTGAGTGATCTGATTTACAATAATGAAATCCCATGTTGGATATGATTTGAGAAAATTTTTGGAACAATGCTCGTGGACTTTGCTTTAAATCATAAATAGCTATATGCAATTTGCATACTCACCCCCTCTACTTGATATACCCTGGAGGTTGCTTCCTGTAGATATCCTATGTGAGATCACTAGATAGGAAGACATTCTTGTTATCTAGTTGATGAAGAAACCACTACAGTTAATGGCAAACGATAAAATGACTCTAACAGAGTTAAGTCTGACCACAGGAGAGTATGTGTCCAAGTACTCGACTTTATAAATTTACGTAAACCCTTTGGCAACCAGTTGAGCTTTATAGCATTTCACGAATCCATCTGGGTTGTGTTTAACAATATATACCCACTTACATGCAACCGAGCAAACCCCTGGAGGAGATGGAACTAGAGTCCATGTGGATGTAAGAGCTTCCATCTCTTTATCCATGATAGCTTTCCACCTAGGCTAAGAAAAGGCTCCTTCCTTGGCACTAGTTAGAGATAGTAATAGTGAAAGCATTGTAGAAAGTGGAGAGACAATCATAAGAAACAAAATGGGAAATGGGATACTTAGCATTAGTTCGATGACCCTTGCGAAAGGCAATTGGAAGATCAACAATATCTGGTGGTGGACTCTCAGGTAAAGGTGCTACAAGTGGGGGTTCTAAAGTGGTGTCCATCCGAGTACGTCTTTAATAAACTTTCAAAGCTAAACCTTGTTCTTTATGAGCAAGTTGAGAAGCCTCAACCTATGGCGGAACCATAATGGTGTTGTCGAGAGGTGATTGAGCTAGAAGAGAGATACTAGCTGAAGGTAGGAGATTGGTATATGAAAGATGTAAGTCTTTGGACTGATTTACAAAATATGGAGTTGATTCGAGAAAAGATACATCCATGCTAACAAACCACTTCCCTGTTTTTGGATCAAAACAGATGAATCCCTTCTACGTCCTAGAGTAACACAGAAAAATACATCTTATAGATCATGGGCTTAATTTGTCTACTCCAAGATTATGGACATAATATGTGCAGCCAAAGGTCCTTAGAATGATAGGAAATATAGGCTGATCTGGTAAAATGAATGAGATGGGAGATTTCCCTTTGTATAGATGAGTAGGCACAATTTATGAGATATGTAAGCATAAAAAACCGTATCCCAAAAATGTCTAGGAACATTCATTTGAAACACTAGAATACATGAAACATTAAGAATATGTCGTTTCTTACGCTTGGCAACTCCATGCTGTTGAGAAGTGTGGGGCAAGTGGTTTAGTGGATAATTTCTTGGGATTCACATAATTCCTTAAACACGGAGCAGATGCACTCAAGGGCATTATCAGTTTGAATAATTTTCAAAGACAAGTAAAATTAATTTTTGATTTCAGCATAAAATAATTTAAAAGCATCAAAACCATCCGAGCGACTTTTTAACAAAAAAAGAGAAATCATCTATAAATATGATAAAATATTTAAAACCATCTCAGATGGTTACAAGACTAGGACCCCAAATGTCTTAGTGAACAATATAGAATAGTACACTAGTTGGTACACTATTACAGGTGGAAAAGGAAACTCTTGATGTTTTCCAAGTTGACATGCATTACATTCAAAATGAGGACAAAACTTGAGAGATAATTTATTACATTTTGGTGGGAGATACATGACCTAACCGATAATGTCAAGTGTAAAGAGAGACTTTCGTGGACTTCAGCGTCTGAAAAGCACCTTGAGCTGGTTCAGTGAGAACATAGACTTCACCAACTTTAAGTCCCTACCAATCTTCACCTTCGTCATGAGGTTGTGAAAGGCACAGTATGAGGAGAAAAATATTATTGAGCAATTCAATGTTTTGGTGAGGGCATAATCAAAGACAAGGTTAACAAGGAACGGGGGACAAAGAACATCTAACAGTATAATTTTAGGGCTAGTATAAATAGTTTCAATCCCTAGGACAGGTATAAGAGATCCATTTGTGATTGGCACTGCATTGTGATTGCTATCTAAGTCGCAAAGATACAAATAAAGATCAGTTACCTGATACATGAGAAGTGGCACCAAAGTGTAAAACCCAAACGTTATAAAAGGTGGCTAAAGAGACAATATCAGAGACCCTAGAAGTGGTAGCTATCAAGAAAGTGGATGCTTCTATATGCGCCGCTAGCCTAACCAGACTCGAGTGAGGAGATAGTAACCGTGGATTCAATTTGAGAATGGGATACTGTGGGTACAGCTTTGAGAATGGGATACTGTGGGTGCCGCCCAAGGATTAAAAAACCGCCGGAGTGTACCGGTCCGACGAGCGGCATACCATCCAGTATGCAGCGAAACCCTAGCAAGGCGCAGCGGGCGGCGGGCAAGCGGAGGCGGGGCTGGTGGGCGCCGGAAGCTTCGAACAGCGCCGGCGGAAGCTTCGTTCGAAGCTTCCAACGCCCGCTGTTGCCACCGCCACTCACCCGCTGCCTCCCTTGACCATCCGCCCCCAGAACCGTGGTCCGACCATGGCTCCGAGACCGGTCGGCCGGCGGACCGGTACCGGACCGGTAAAACCGCCCGGTACGGACGGTTCTAAAAACCTTGGTGCAGCCTGCCTCGGAACATTGGAGTCATCGTCAATAGCAACTTTGGCATGAGGGTTTGCTAAATTTCTTCGAGCAGCGTTCAGAAGGGTGATTATTTCTACCATAGTATTCACACTGAAAGGAGCCTTAACCATGGCCATGACCCCTACCGATTCCTCCACATCTGCCCCCTTGAGGAGCTAATAGTGCACTGCTAGTTTCCGTAGAGAAGGTGGCCAGATAGACCCTCAAGAGATGAGAGTAAGCACTCTGAATAGAAGGAATAGTAGGGTCCATAAGAAGCTGAGCTTTGGCCATTGCATACGAGTCGTTTAAGGCAGTAAGAAATCTTACAATAAAGAATTCTTGCCTTTATTAGATAGTTACATATATGTCCGCTGTGGGAGGTTACAGTATTTGCAATTGATCTCACTTTCCTTTGATAATCCGATAGAGCTCCGGCAACAGTGTCTCACCTTGCCTTAAGTTAAAAATCTCTTCGTAAAACCAGTGGACTTAGACATATGTTCTCTTGAGGAGCATAAGTGGAAGCAAAAACATACCATATATCTTTGGCAGTATCCTAAAACATAATGGTAGAAGCTATATTGGCTTCAATCTACTAAGTCAAGAAGTAATGACGACTATATTTGAGCATCTTCATGTCTCATAGGTAGAGTCCGAAGAGTCCAAAGGAGAGCTAGTCAAATGCAGATCCTTCCCATGTGACCCAAGGTAGAAGTGCATAGATCTTGCCCAAAGGAGGTAGTTGTTTCCATCAAACCTCAATGTAGTAGCAATGCTCGAAGCTGGCTTAAATTCACTGCTGATGATATCCATTACATCATAACCTCACAATGTAGTGTGTTGTTCAATCAAAGGGGAGACAATCGGAGCAATTAAGATGCAAGTGGGTCTCTTTGACAAGTAGTCTCTACCAAGAGAAGCAAACAGCTAGGAGGCCGACAAGTTCGGCCAGCTGAAGGAGGCATTGGCAGGGGCAGATGATAGAATCCGGTGAGAAAGAGCTGCCACTGAAGGTAAGGAGTTCGCACAGGTAGAGAAGAATGTCGCCGCTGCGGGAAGAGCGCTCTAGCTGCTCCTCAATGAAGAGGCGGATGAAGCGGGTGGAAGAGGCAGAAGAGTCGGAACTCAAGCTCATAGCCCGAAGGCAAAAGGTGGAGAGGCGCGGGGGAAGTTGCGTAAGGTTGGCGACGAGTGGTGGTGAAAGATAGAGGCTCTCATACCAAGTTGAAATGGAAAAGAAGATTAATATATTCTTAGGGTTTCCGAAGCTTAAGAATACAGTAAATATCCTAACCTAAACCCGTCACGTAAACCCATTAAGCTTAACATGTTTAGCATAAATACCTCAATCTCTCAGCAGTGTGCAAGTCTTAAAAGGTATAATTAGGTAAAATGTTATAGAACAAATAAAAGACTTTGTAAGAGAACTAATAGAAAGCAAATTTATTGGAAATGTGGCTTCCAAAGAGCATCATGTAAAGACATATTAGAAGATACAAAAACAAACCTATATACTGAAAAAAGAGTGGAAGAAATAACAACAACAAAAACAGAGGTATGAAAAGTATAAAAATGAATATAAGAACATAGTCATCAATCATGTATCAAATACAATAAAGCCTTAAAATCTAGGATCCATGGGGAATAGGAATAATTTAAGGAAATTAAACTAATATTTGTAGGAGTGACAGTAATGAATGAGGATGAGAAAGTTAAGACTAAAGGAATCTATCATAATCAATAGTAGAGGAGTCAACAGGCCTAGTAATACTTTTTATGATTGTAGAAGCATAGGCAGAAGTTGAGGTTTGCATTCGAAAAATCAAAGGACTATCATTCCACCAGGGTTTGTGACATTAAATACTAAGAGCCATTAGTAATACAAACCAAACCCACTAGCCTTATAACATAGACTCACTAGCCCGCTAACCTTATATAAATTAATTAATACTCAACTCTCAACCCTCCCGGTTGGAGTGTAGCTATCAATCATGTTCATCTTGTTATATAAATTTTAAAGTATTGATGGATTTAGGACTTAATAAATATACCTACAAGTTGTTCCTCTGACCGGGTAAAGGGAGTACATATCAACTTGTCTGGATAGTCTCCTAGATAAAATGATAATCTATCTCAACGTGTTTAGTTTTCTCATAAAATATATAATTATTAGCTATGAAAATGGTAGACGATTTGTTGTAGTACATATTCATTAGGCTTAGCCATGAGAAATGAAATTCATATAGGAAGCACGTAGGACACAACATTTCATGTATATAGCATATGCCATGACTCTATATTCTACTTTACTCTTTATATTACTTTGGATAATTTGCAAACTATCTCCCCTGAACATAGCTTGGTAGTTGCTCTATGTAAACATCATCAATGACATCTTCATAGAGAAACACATTTTTTATATCCATGGAGCTGTTAATCATGCTGTCAATCATGATTAATTGCCAAAGAGAGGAAAACTCTAACATAATTCAATCGATCCCTAGGTGAGAATGCGTCAAAGTAATTAATACCATAAACTTATATAAAGGTAATAAAGCCCTCGGCAAACGTCTTGTATTTGTCAATAGAACCATCAAGGTTGTGTCCCGCCTGCATGCCATAAGAAGTACACCTAGGGGAGGAGTAACTAATGTCCAAATTTTTTTTAGATAAGGACCTCTATTTTCTCATCCATGTTAGTCTTCCACTCCAGTAGCATCATAGCCTCAATGCACTGTGCTGTAATGGCTGATAAAATAGCTTCAAGAATGGTGACTAGTAGTATGAGAATAGGACATACGAAGATATAGGATATGAGGCTATACTCCCTTTTGTATGGCAATATCTAACTCCTCCCTTCCGGCAATAGCTACCTCCTTTCTTTCTGCTTGGCAATAGGGAGTTCATTAATATCAAGAGTGTGGGCCTATAGACAAAGATGACATGAAGAAGATAGGAACATGAGCATAATGGTGATAAACCTATGTAGGCGGTGATGGTTCAGGGTTACGTAGAGTAAGAGCTAGAAAGGACACTAGAGAAGAAGCTGAGTAGTATGGGAGTTAGCAATGGCACGCTAGGACTAATGGATATGGAGTGGTCATGAAACCGAAAATAATAAACAGTAAACTCATAAAAGAAAACTTTAGCACTCACAAATGTTCAACAATGGGGTGAACCTAATAATGGTATCTCTTTTGTGTTTGAGGGTATCTAAAAAAAATACTGAATTTGATAGACCTCAGTCATCACCGGCGAGAAATAGTGCAAAGCACACCGAAAGAAGATAATAACAAAATACTTGACCTTTACTCTAAACCCTAGGCCCCTACTTATAACGCTTTCCTACTTAGCGAACCGAGTATAACATACTAACTCAGATCCGTTTTATTACATATACTACTAATAGTATTGGTCCCGTAACATTGCCCCATCTCTAACTCCGGCCTTGTCTTTAAGGCTGTACATCAGTTGGTCTTTTCTCAAACTTTTCTTGGATCCCACTGCTTATAAGTTGAAATTGCTCCACGATCTCCTTTATCAACAATTTGCTTCTTTACCGCAAAATTTTTTTCCTTTTCCCAACATGCATGCATGCAGTGCCAAGTCTTCCAATGTGTTTTTGTAGCATTCACTTAGATCAGTTCCATCAAATCATTATAATTCTACGTGGTTATGAGTCCACCATTTATCCTCCATGTTACTTTGGCTCTGTAAACCTCGCTCGAGGTTGGATATGTTTGCCCATCAACAAGCACATCCGTACCTCCTCGCATTTTCTTCTCCCTAACCAACTCTCTCAGCATTGCTCTCATCTCATATAAAACATCAAGACGACGATTCATCTCCTCATAACATTGAGCAACCTCACTTCTCGTCATCTTCTCTTCTAATTCTTGTCTCTCTCTTTTTTTTAATAATCTCTCTTTTTTTTTTCAAACCAGCAATCTCTCTCTAGTTTTTTTTTTAATCCTAATCTACATATGTTGTATGTGCGCCGCAAACACAGTGCCTTGTGTCCTTCCTCTTCCTCCCCCTAGGTCACTGCAATTCATGCCGCTATAGTACCGCTGCTATAGTACTGTCGCTACAATACTCATCTCCTTGCTACCGTAACTCGCTGTGTGCACTAGAAGCTTGTCGAGAAGAGGACTTCGTTGCGTGCTAAACTTTTTGTCCTAGGTTTTTCTCAATGGCTGGCTAACGACAATAGATCTACCGCTCATATCTATTACCGATAACGGAATTTCTTCCGCTTTTATCCATCGCCAGACCACCAATTCCCTGATGATCGATCCGGCAGGTCGAACCAATTGATAGACCTCAGCCGTCACCGGCGAAAAATCATGCAAAGCATGCCCAAAGAAGATAATAACAAAATACTTGACCTTTACTTTAGACCTTTACTCTAAACCCTAGACCCCTACTTATAACTCTTTCCTACTTATCGAACCGGGTGTAACATACCAACCCGGATCCATTTTATTATATATACTACTAATAGTATTAGGCCCATAACAGAATTACATGGGGACTCATCATTTTAAATCTATGTCCAAGTGTATGAACATAGCATAGACAATCGAAAACTATGGGTGTGACTGAAAAATGCAACAATGAACGAAAAATAATAGAAAATGAAAACTGCCCTTGCAATGCTGATAGAGGTACCCAATTTATTAATATGAGGTAATGAGAATGGCATTCCGCTCGAAAATATGCATGTGGAAAAGGGGTGTATGAGCTACATCTAAAAGATGGTGATTTTTTTTACTCTGACAACACCACAGAGCTATTAGAACAAGTGGTTTGATGATATGAGGTAGTGAAAATGGCATTACCCTCGAGAATATATCGGTGGAAAAGGAGTTTATGAGCTATATCTAAAAAATGGTGATTTTTTTACTGTGACAACACCATAGAACTATCAGAATAAGTGACTTGATGAATTATTCTTGAAATGCACAAAAGAGATTAAATTCTAAATGGGTATACTCAAGGGTATTATTAGCACAAGCACTTGTAGATATATGCCAAATAATATTATTATTTTTAAATGAATTGTTTTGAATACAACAAAGACCTCAAATTGATTTTTTTTTCAATGAAAGATTCAACATATGCGAGAATGGTCATCAATTAAAGTAATAAAATATCAATGGCCATCGACAAGTATAGGACTTGGACCCCGTAGGGTGTACTACATGCAAATTTCTACTATAATCACTCGGTGGAAATGATCACTTAAGTTGTTTACCTAATTGGCATGCATCACATTGAAACACTGGATGAGATTGTAGAGACAAAAATTAATGTACTTGAGCATGTGATGGATGACCCATATGACAATGACAATGCCAATGGTACGGAGAAAGGTTAGTGGAGGAAAGGGCTCAACGAGAGACAAAAGCAGCATTTACCAACACATAAATATCACATGTCGTAACTCCCTCAAAAGTCATCACCTTTATCTTTATGTTCCAAAAGATACAACATGATGAAAAGTCACAAAGTTATGTGTGGCTGTTGTATATCTATATACACAAGTATAAAATAAATTTACTAAAAATTGGAGAACATAAAAGAGCATCATAAAGTACAATATGAGGGTCTATATGGATAGTTTTGATGCCTTATGCGGGAATAAGGGGGCCATATGCTATAGATAATAGCTAGTGATGGTGATCAATAGATAATGATTTAAATATTGTTTTGTTACCTATCATATGAGTCAAACTACCGGAATCAAAGATCCAAGATGTGCTAAAGGAAGCTGGGAGGCTATACCAAGTCATGTAGGGAAAGAAGCCACAAGATTCACTCATGAATCCATCTCATGGGATGCTAATTTAATGAATCTCTCATCCTTTGATGACAGGATGATGACCATAGATGTAAGAAGGTATATCATATGAGGTTGTAGAGGATTGGCCCACTGTGACTTGAGTAGAAGGTGACTCTAGTTAGCCTGAGATGGTTTTCCAAATTTTTGTCAATAATGATATGAAGTGGGATTAGTCTTACCATAATGAATGCATGACAAGAAATCCGTCCATAATCGCGACCATGTCCTGACCTTAACCTAGGCTTCGACCTCTAACTTGTGATGTAGTAAGAGCACTACGAATCTACCTAGTCACCTATGACAGATGCCAATGACACATTAGTTTGGAAAATGCATTCTGCAAGTTGCAAAAGATGATTCATCTAGTCCAGAAAGAAATTTTGTTACCATGAAAACATAACACTATTGAAGACATGTTTAACAATAGGGGGATGGTATTGCGATAACTCATCCCACTTCCCCTTAAGCAACACATACTTGAAGGGGTCATCCAGCCTACTTTAGAGAAAATTTCATACAAACGATACCCATGACAAATGTTTTGTTGTGGAGTATATTTGGAGGCCAAAGTGTCTCATGTAGCCTTTCCTGATATTAGAAATATGACTGTGGATGTTATATTTGTTAGGGATAACAGCTAGGTAGTGTTTTAGGTAGTGTTTTAGCAAGTACCCGCCCTACTAGAACCCATTTACAGGTAATCGGGTTCAAGTATGAATAGTGTATATGCTACCCAAGTCGGGTTTGGGTAGCATAAGACAGATACCAACTACCCGAACCCGGATATATATATATATATATATATATATATATATATATATATATATATATTTGGGTGTTTGGGTGCTCGTTTTACTCTACCCAAAATTTAGCTATTATTAGGGTTTTTATAGGGTCGGATACCCAAATTTTATTCGAGTCACCCCATGTATAGGTTGAAATTTAATATGGCTGATATTTAAGTTGGGTATTTATAGAGCTCATGTATTAAACGGATAATTAAATTTTTTAATAGGGCAGGGGTTCTGAAAAAAGGTAGTTATTCGGGTATGGGTCAGTGTTATCGAATAGCGGCTATGCGGAAGCGAAAATTTTGGTGTCCGTGATGAAAATGGTGTTGCGTTGTGGAAAATGTGATTTCTGCAAATGCGAACGCGTCAAGGAAGGCGGTGGGTGATTGCAAAGCGGCAATGGCGGAAGAGGCGTTGGCGTTGGTGTTGGCGAAAGAGGAGGTGTTGGAAGAAGGTGTTGGCGGAAGAGGAGGCGTTGGCATCGGCGTCAGCAGAGGCAGAACATGGAAGGCGTCGACGTCAGCATTAGTGTCAGCAGAGGTGGAAGGTGTCGGCATCGACATCAGTAGATGCGGAAGGCATCGGCAGAAGCAGAAGGCAACGCAACAGCATCAGCAGAGGTGGCGGAAGTAAGAAAGGAGAGGCGGAACTAGTGGAAGGCATTGACGGAAGCGGAAGGCGTTGGCTGGCTAGGCGGATGGGTGGAGTCGTGGAAAACTCTCCTCGCAGACGAACAGGAGCGTGGAATCGAAAAAAATTTCTGATTCAGATAACACGATTCAGCATATGCGTAAAATTTTTTCGTGGAATCGTGGACACATTTGGATGAGTCGGCAAAGTGAGCGAACACGTGGAGTCAGCTAACACGGGAGATGAAGCGTCAGTGCGTCATGAAGTGGTAGAGGTAAATAGAGAAAAAAATAAACAGAGACGCCTTCCGAAAAAGCGGTGCACTATTAATCTTACTTGCGCTACGCCTTCGCCTCGCGTAGAATTTTCTAGCCAACTGCCATATGCTTATTACTGTTCACATTTGGAAATTATTCCAGCTTCCGAGTCTCTACAAGTAATAATTTTATCTTTCTCTATTTCACCAAATACTATTCATTTTATTTGATGTTGGAAGTTTTTTTTATTACTGTTCACTTCAAATCTCCCAAATTATTTTTGGTTACTATTCACTTCATCACCGTCTTAATCTCCTAAATTATTTCCTGCTTCCTGTGAGTCTGCATTAAGGTAACAACTCCTTTGATCTTTTTTTAAAATTTCTTTTTTTCACTTGTATAATTAATTCATCATTCATATTCTATTTTCTCTATTCCAAGTGTCACGCCCTATTTCCAATTCCCCTCCACGTCCACTTTACCTCAAACTAAGCGCCGAACTCAAAATCCCACCACTACCACTCTCAATTAGCACGCCCTAAAACCAGAAATCCGTATGCGTTCAATTTTGACCAAGTCAACATTGACGCCGCCTCGATTCGAATGCCCACGCGTTCGAACTCGCCGAACGCGTCGTCGTCTCCACGCGAATGGTGTTTGTTCGCAGTCGTCGGAGAAGGTAGTGGAAGGGCTCAGGCGTGCGCCAAGGAGAGGCCTCGTCGCCTCCTCCCTCAGCCCTCGTCGCAGCGGCCAGAAGTGCCACCACCTGAATCGTCGTCGATGCGTGCGATGAAGGAGCTCGCGCGAACTTGCCGGAGAAGAAGGGGATGCCGAAGATGGACAAAGCACAGTAGGTGAAGGGAAATTTCCTCTTTATTCTCTTAATAACATAGTACAAAAACCCTTCCTCACCTCTCTCTCTCTCACGTCGGCGGCAAGAGTTGCCGCCGACTTATAGAGCTCTCAACGCCCTTTTCTCGCTCGCCGTTCACGCTGGAACGGGCGACACTCGTCGTTGCCACCGAGCCTCTCTCCGGATCTCCTTTCTCGCAGGTCTCTCACTCGCTGGACCTCCACCTCCTGCAAGATCCCTTTCTCTCTCGGAAGCTCTTCTCCCGGATCCCCTCTCCTTGTCCTCGTCCACTCGTCGAACTCTTATAGGGAGAGGCGTCGCTCACCTCTGTTCTTTTCTCTAGCGCTGGACTTGTTCCATCCTCGTGCTGCGCCCAGAGATCTCGCCCATGCTGTCTCCATATAGTCCTCCGACCCCGCTCGTAGAAACCCTCCGCCGCATGTCTTCCGCGCTTCGTCCAGGAGCCTGAAGATGCCGCTGAAGACGCTGCTCCGTTTCCTCCGCTAAAGAAGATAGGCTTCGCTTCGAAGCCGCCCGCTTCTTCCTCCGAACTCCCAACTGGAGACGACGTCTCCCCTTTCCAAATCCGGCACCTGCATCCGAATCGCTCCCAATAAAGACGCCGCCTGCCTTCCTTGTTGAAACGTGTCCAAAGAGCTCATCGAGGAGCGTTGCTTGGCTCCCCTCCGCCCGTTGCATCCGCATCTTTGCTAAAGACGGCATCGCCCGCTGAAGATCCCGTTGACGCTGTCGGGCAGCCCGCCCGATCCGCACGCATCCGAAGGCCTCATTGCCTCGGCTGGATTTTTCGGCCACAGCTTGATTCCTTGACATGGGCTTGGGCCACCGCCCAGCCCATCACCACCTGGCCCGGTCCGAGTAGAGTCCGGCATCACACCAAGCATACCTTAATTTTTTTTTCAAATAATTTTTTTTTAGTATAGCATATGAGGAATCTTCAAATCATTCAAAAGTTGGTGCTAGATCTGATCCTAGTTGAAAATATTATAAACTAACACAAGGAAATGACATAAATATTTGTATTTCTAATTTTTGTGGGAAAATCACAAAGGTGAAATTACTAGAACAAAGAACACTTAATGGGAAAAAGGGGTAATGTTACAGCATGTACTAAATGCCCAAAAGAGGTCAGATAAGAATTATGAGTATATTTGAAATGCCCAAAAGAGGTCAGATAAGAATTATGAGTATATTTGAAGGATATGAAAAAGCAAGATAGTGAAGCATTTAAAAGGGAAAGGATACATAATGATATTGATGAAATTAATGATAGTGATGAAGAACATGCACGTAATGAAGGGTTTAGAGAAATAGGGTATGATAATGCAAATAAAAAGAAAGGTGCTTATAAGGGCCTTATTTCTCTCTATTTTGCCATACCTGAAACTACAATTGAGAAAAAGAAAAAAGAAAAATTAGGGCAAGTTAACATAAGGGAGACATGTGACAACGAGGCTACTGCAAGAGTTCATCAATATATAGTTCGATTTTGGTATCAAGCTGGCTTATCCTTCAACATAATTAAATTGCAAAGCGTTCATGACATGCTCACAGCTGTTGGAAGCTTTGGACTAAATTTGAAGTCTCCATCTTATCATGATATAAGAGTTCCACTTCTCAACAAAGAGTTAGTGTACACTGAAGATTTGTTAAAGGGCCAGAAAGAGCATTGGGGTAGATTTAGATGTTCTATTATGTCTGATGCATGAACAGATAGAAAGCAAAGATCCATAGTTAACTTCTTAGTGAATTGTCTTACCGGCATAATGTTTATTAAATCTATTGATGTATCAGATATTGTGAAGATAGGGCCAAAAATATTTTAGTTCTCGACTCCATTGTAGATGAGATTGGAGAAGAAACGATTGTTTAAGTCATTGCAGACAATGGAAGCAACTATATTCTTGCAGGTAAGTTATTGGAAGAAAAAAAAAACCACATTTGTATTGGACTCCTTATGTAACTCATTGTATCGATTTAATGTTAGAAGACATTAGAAAGTTGTCCATACTAAAGAAGGCAATTCAAAATGTAATATTACTTTTGGCTTCGTTTATAGTCATTCAAGTATTTTAAGCTTATTAAGATATTTTACCAACAAAAGAGAATTGGTAAGGCATGCAATTACTAGATTTGTTACATCCCTCCTCACATTGGAAAGAATTCACAAGGAAAAAAGCAAATCTTAGAAAAATGTTTGTGTCAGATGATTGGACAAATAACAAATTATCCAAGGAAGCTAAAGAGAGGGAAGCTACAAGAATTGTATTAATGCCAATTTTTTGGAATAACGTAGTGTACACACTTAAGATGATGGCTCCTCTAGTGCATGTGCTTCACCTCGTAGATAGTGAGAAAAAACCAGCCATGAGTTATATTTATGAGGCAATGGAGAAAGCCAAGGAAGCTATTATGAGATCTTTTGAGAACAATGAAAACAAATATAAAGATATTTTTAAAATCATTGATCATAGGTCGACTTGCCAACTTCATCGCCCATTACATATTGCTGGTCACTTTCTAAATTTAGAATTTTTCTATAATAATCCCTCAATTGAATTTGATTTTGAGGTGACTAATGGGTTGTATGCATGTATTGAGAGGTTGATTCATACTTCAGAGATGAAATAAAGATTCTTAAGGAACTATCCATTTATAAAACAACCAGTGGTATGTTTGGAAACAATTTTGCAATTTCACAAAGGAACACGATTGCACCTGGTGAGAAATTTTATGAAAATTTCTCAATTCTAAATTTTATTATATACATTATTGAATAATAAAATATTTTTGGCTTTTTAGCACAATAGTAGCGAATGTATAGATTGTCAACCCCAAATTTACAATAACTCACCATAAGGATCATGACATGTAGTGCCCCAGGATGTGAATGCAACCGGAGTGTGTTTGAAAAAGTAATTTATCAAATTAATAATTTATTAGTAATTAAGAGTTTGTCATTTATAGAATTTTGTTAATTAATTTATTTAACTTGTTGCACATTCATTCTAAGAAAAGGAATAGGCTTGAGCATAAAAGACTATACAATTTAGTGTATGTTAAATAAAATCAAGTCTTGCTCAAAAGATATAATTATAGAGATGAAATTGACCCAATCTCACTCAATAATATTGACCTTGGGAAAATGGATGGTGATAAAGATGATGCTAGTAATGAAAGAGTCCTTGAGGATGAAAATGATAATGCCCTTAATTGGGATGATGTTTATAGGGCTTCAGGAGTTGGAGACAAACATTTAAAAAAAAGAAAGGGACCCTAGTGTTGATGGTGCAGCATCTAAGACAAATAAAGGTTTGATATGTATAACTCCTTCAACCAAAAAAGGAAAAGAGATTGTGGTTGAAGTAGAAGATGATGCAAGTTTTGAAGAATCAGAAAAAGAATTAGAAGACATTGATTGTGAGGATTCATAAGAAGAAGTTGAAGGATATGTCTCACTATCTGAAAATGAGAATAATGATTATATTGGAGAAGAGACAAATGAGCATGAATAAATTTCTTTTTGTCTTTGTTTTGTGTTTTACTATTTTCATTATTTTATATTGAACTTTGTCTTTATTTAGTGTTTCCATTACTATGTTTTGAAATTTGAAAATTTAAATCAATAACTTTTGTTGAATGTTGAGTTAGTAATTTGTTACCTTTCTTTATTCAATAACTTTTAAATTTTATACAGTTTGTTTTAATTATTATATAGTTCCTTTTAATTATTATACAACTTGTTTTAATTATTATACAGCTTGTTTTAATCATTATATCACTTGTTTTAATTGTTATACAACTTGTTTTATATGTATATAATATATATTTCAACCGCTATATGATTTCCGCTATTTGCCCCCGATGCTATCTGTTGTATTACATAGCGGATTTTTGGTTTTCCGCTATTTTCAGCAATCCGCTATTGATAACACTGGTATGGTTATTAGAAGAATTATCCAGGTTTAGATACGAGTAGTATGAAAAATGCGAGTACCTTATCCGCTGCCATCCTAACATTTGTCTCCATTTATTCAATAGCAAGGTGAGAATTACCATAGCTAAACAACGTCATCCTTCATATGATGGGTTAGTAGTTGGTGAGAAGACCAATGGATGATGATTTGTCCCGTGTGACCTTAAAAAATATGGCATGGATCGAGTCTATAAGAGATAATTGGCATTATTGAACTTAATGGTGGCAAAGATACCTATGGATCTGAGTTCTAGGAGAGTTGAGGAGGCTTCCATGATGGTGTATGAGTAAATAACACGGGGAGTTGAGTGGCAAACCAAATAAGAATGTATATCACAATTACATAAGTCCCTTTACTAAGTCTTCTTCCTTATATAGTTTTTTTTGTTAAAGAAAATCTAAATTTCAGCATGATCACTGTTTGCTAAGAGCTTCAAATTCACTATTTGCTAGAGTTGCATATTCAAACAATGTTGCAGAATTTATTGAAAAGGATGGACCCTATGGGTGACATTAGGTAGTAAATTGCAGGAGTTTCTAGTATAAGTTTCCTCTAAAATTAAGTTATAGTTATAGGTGAGAGAGACTATAGAAAATTAAGAGGTAAAAAGATACTAAACCCTACCATGTCATCCAGATAATCTCGAGGACAAAGGCTATGCCGATTGCGACAATTAAGCAATATAGTGCATGACAGTCACAATGTTGGCCTACTTCTACACCCGATATATGGTAGAACCCTTTAAGTATTTTAATGGAACATGGTATAATATTCATATTGTCCTCCAATAATAATTGAACTTCAAAAAGGCGTCAGTGTTGCTAGTGTGTTGGTCTCTGGTGATGGCAAAAAAACAAAGGAATAGTGGTAGAAAGTAAAAACAAATGAAAACAAGATAGAAGAAGGGTGACGGCGGAAAGGTGACAATAGAGTTCTTCGGATTCTAAATTAAGGTTTGTATTAGAAAAATCAAAGGGTTACTATTCCACTAGGGCTTGCAACTATAAGTACCTACATAGACACATTAGTAATATAAATCAAACCCACTAGCCTCATAACCTTACAACTAGCCTGTTAACCTTATAAAAACTAATTAACACTCAACTCTCAACACTAGAAGTAGAAACAAGAGTCATAATATGAGCTTGGAGTGACAGCACTTGTCACATAGATGACTAGAGCACCCAAAATGAACACATAGAGAAAGCTTGCAACCATGACCCATCCATAATTGGACAAAACACCTTTGACTCTGCCATCACCGAGAGCAAAAGCCTTGTGTGACTAGAGTAAATATTCAGAAAAGACATAACTAAGATCTAGAAATGGCGGGATGATACTATGATAACTCATCGCATATACCCTTTAGAAAAGCATATTCTTCCAGTAGGAAGCCATTCCATTTCATTAAAAAAAAATCGTATAGCTAATATACATGGTCAATATTTTGTTATCGGGAATATGTAGTAGCAACCACATCTCTTACAACCTTTGATGTACTCAAAAACATAACTATGAACAAAATATTTATCTCTATTCTACATAACAAGAAAGTAAAAACTCTCATGTCTAAGTGGGACCATATATCATAAATGGATCAATAGTAGCCAAGGAAATAGTGCATAGATTGAGCCCACACTAACTACTTAGAACCATTGAGTTTGATGGTGATTCTGAAAGTTGATGTGGGTTTTAATTGAAAAGTATTAGAGGTGGTATCCATAGTCAATTTTAGAGAAGAACATGGAAAGAATTCACTAAAGGTGAGGGGCGTTAGGATTAGAGAAAAGTATTAAAATATGATATTAATTCGCTAAAAGATTCCTCTCTCCACTTTGGAGAGGGCATAACAAGAGACTAAATGAGAGGGAGAAGCCACCAAACCTACAAGCGCTTCGATTAGTGTAAGCCGGTAAGAATAAGAACGAATACTCAAAACCGAATTGGGTACTCTGTTATATAACCTGAGCCCAACTTGGGTATTTAAACGTGTACCCAATTAAATAAAAAGATTTATTTTTTTATGTTTTTATTGTAAAGTATTATGTAAAATATAATTGTATAAATTAAAATAATAAAAAACATATTTATATAATAATTATTTTATTAGTATTTTATATTTTAATCATAAAAATATATTTTATTTTTAAAGTGGGTGTTGGGTACCAAGTACCGGCACCTATAAACCTGAATCCAATCAAAACATGACTCGCAAAACCTAAACCTATCTCCTTTAGCTAAGTACCCAAACCACCATAAAGGCACCTAACCATGTTGAGCTAAATTACCATTCTTAGGCAAGAAGAGTAGTCACTGAGAAAGGGAGGGAGGCTGCTGATACTGAGGAAGAGGAGGAGTGGCAATGGAAAGGTGGAGCAACTACAAAATGTGGTAGAAGAGGAGGCTGTGAGTAGTAGGGAAGATATTAGGGCTCTCCTGACATGTTAGAAGAAAATCCAAAAAATTGTTATTCAAAATAAGGTTCCTCTTACATATACTAAATGAAAGGAGGTCTATTGGGTAATACAAATAGCACAATTATCCAATAAGACTCCAATAACATATAAACACTTAATCCTCAAAAAATATCAAGTAAACTGATTCTAATATGAATCAAATTATGATGTTCAACAAATGGGTGCTAATAAATTGTAATATGTATATAAGCAATGTTACTCCAACATTATTTGGCACTAACATTGATCGAGATGGCCCACATTATTAGTCCCTTGAAAACTTTTGCCATGAAATTCAGAAGAATATTTGTAGCCAAAAGGGATCATTAAAATATATGGAAATGTCCATGATCATAATTAATGAATGCATATAGGTTCTGTCATTTTTTAGAACACAGTTAACTCATCAACATTTTCATTCATTGCATGTGTAAGAAGTGGATTGAAATACTTGATAAGTTCTTTTTGAAGCTTCAATGAACAATAGTTTAACAACTTTCCACGATGAACTGAATATAACCTTGGATAAACTGTTCAGAAATTATTTGAACCACCATTCATAATAGGATTTGCAAGGATGATCTTAGCTTGACATCCAATCAAAAGTATGAATTCTAATAAAACATCAATGCACATAGGATAAAAACAAATACATAGAATACACTTGATAATAATTATAGAATAAAATGCCAATTAGAGCTATATTAAAATAAGCAAGGGTTTGCTTATCACGACATATAAATTTGGAAGAAAGAAAAAAGAGACATCCTGTTCAACACGCATACGGAAACAGCCAACAAAGTTTCCAATGTAAAGCATAGGCCAAATATCACGTAGTGAGGATCTACATGTCCGGAGTGAATAGAATATGCCTTGTTTGCAGATCCTGATTGTGATTATGCAATAGGAACCACCAATGCAGTATCTTTCACATTATTACAAGTTTACAAACAGACGCATTTTTTCAAAAGTTTTGTATTTTAAATATTTCTAGATTCTCAAATTGCATACTGATTAATTCTTAGCTAAGGGAAAACTTCTCATGGGAAAAACAAATCAACATATTAATTTTGACAACAATGTTCACAAATAAGAAGTTAAACTTGCTGGCTAAAAAAATCATAAAATGAAATGTAGTCAAGAAATTGAATATAAGGAGGGTGATAATATACTCCAGTTACAAATAAAGAGAGAGAGATGAGAGGCGTACCTGTACAAGAGGATGTTGCAACAAAGTCAAAGTCATACAATTAAGAAATGCGGCCATTGTTTTAAGAGCATGTAACTGAGTATCAGAATCCTTAGACTGCCATTTCTTGAGTTTGCCATCAGAAGCACTGCCAAAATAAAGGAAACAACCCACTCAACATTATTAAAATTGACATAAAACAACCCATAAGATTACTATAATATTATGCAATGGATTCAAGGAATGAGCTAAAATAAAACCTCAGGTAACTGGTACTAGTTACAAAGATCTAAACCAACATAATTATATGCTAAGTTTTGAAGTCTTTGATCCAACATATAGGAAAGTATTAGCATGTAAACAGTAAACAATTCACCCATGTATATAAAGAAATACCATAAGTACAAAAATTAATGTCCTTCTGCTGCAGATCTCAATTTTTTTTGTTCCACAGGTAAGAGTTCAAATACTGAAGATAACAAATCCTAACCAAAAAACCAGCAACAGAATATTGCTCTAATATAAACATATGTCAATTGCACTACATGAAAATATGCTCAATGAAGATTGGTGATAAAGGGAAAACAACAGTTGCTCCCAGAACTTCATGTAGATGCAAAGGCTCCATGAGTTTTCTCATTAATAAATTTCAGCGTATGAATAAGCAAATCATGATGGTGGGAAAAAGAAGAGGAAACATGACTATTCCATAGTTCTGAATTCGTTTTATAATTAAAGGAACAAACAAAGAACTAATTAGTATATTACAGATATTGCTAACTCATTAGACTAGACATAATGTAGCATGCAAAAGATGAATCATCAGATGTTATGCTAATATTTGCCTGATTGCTGATATTTCTCTAGGCTAATTTTCTGTATCTCTTGCCCATCTCATAAACATGCCAATTTACACCCAACATAGCACTGTTGAATACCAGTACATGGCCCATGCTATAATAGCATCTGATTCCAATAATTAAAAAAGTTCAGAATGGTGAAAATGGTATTTGCAGCGAGTGTTTCAGTCAGAAAGCCTTGTATTAGAATTGAGCATGCACAAGATGATGGATCGTAGATTCAAGATTCTTTAAAGATGCATGACCCAGCCAAGACTATCAATGGATGAACACTTTAGGCCTTGTCAATATTTGAAAAACATAATGGAGCTCCAAATCATATAAGGAGAATTCAACAAAAGTTATATGTTACTCATCCTCCAATAGATTAGGTTAATTCAGTCAGAGACACCATCTTGAAAATTTAACTGGCACTTTGTGATAGTACATTCTTCACCATTTAGGATACTACAAATTGAAGTGGTTTACGTGCACATAAGAAGCAGAAAGTGGGCAAGGAACCCAAACATTCAGGATGCCATATTTATTAGAAGCCAATCTCTCCATTTCTTCCATTAATAAAGAATAACAACTAACCAAGTTTCTTTTATAGAACTCCACGACGATGAGAGTAATAGGATATTGCAAGTTTAAGATGAAGCTTGGCTGCCCTTAATGCAATAGGTTATTGCCCTTATTTCCTGGAGTACTAGATAATGTCATAAAGACATCAGATTGAAGAACTTCCATTAAATAGGCCACACAAAATAGTGTAATTCTTTGTTCCTCTTAAAAATGATTTGAATTTCCTTATTTCTTAATTCTATTCAGGCATCTAACGAGGCTAAATGGCATCCGTGACTTAGTTAAATACTTCTTTTAAGCATACCGAAGCTTTACCCAGTGTTGCAGGGGCTCAAATAAGCCCAAACTGAGCCAGATAAACTTAAAAAAGAGATTTAAAAAAACAGAAAATACACCGCCTCGTCCGCACGATCAATCAAAGCTTCCATCCAATAACCAATCCCCACACGACCACAACCTCAACGAGTAATGGATTCTCGATTCCTACAACTAATATTTTCAGCTTCAGTGTTTCAAAAGCAAGAGAATTAGGGTTTGGGTTTCACAACCTCAACGGGCGAGGGCGAGAAAAATAGGGCGAGAGAGGACGATTGGGACGTTGAGAGGGAAGGAAGGAGACGAAAAAATGAAGAATAAGAACCTCATGCCAAGGGAAAGAGCTTCATGGAGACGGCGGCGAACAGTGAGGAGGTGATCACTTAGCTCCGGTTTCTTCCCCTTCCCGCCCATCTCGCGCCTTCCTCGGCTAATCGGCACACGCAAAAACGAGAGGACGAACTAGAAAGTGCGGAAGTGGACAAATTTACTCATATTTATACTCCTTTGCTTCTTGTCAATTTCTAATTACAATCAGACACCTCATATTTACAAAATTAAAATAAACACCCCTGGGCTGTTCTGTGGTAAATTTATTAGTTTATAAAATATCAAATATATATTAAAGAAAGTTATGCCTTTTAATAATACTATTAAACAGTCAATATATATTAAATTTTTATTTAAGCAATCAAGTCTAAGGGGACATTTTTATAATTTTAAAAGTATAACGGGTTTTAATTCATTCACGCTTAAAAACCCTAATTAAAGCACTCCTAATGAGTAACTCACGGTGGATATTCTAAAAATTGTTTATACTAAATCTAAACAATAAAGAACTATATTGGTATTTTAGTACAAACTCATATCTCGTGTCAGGCTTGATTCAGGCCGATCCGACCAAGCCCAAATCTAAGCCCGATCTCATGCCATCTATGCAAAACACGGAATCCAAATAGGGGAAAACCCCAGTCAACCCTCAATGTTGACCCGGGGCTCGTGTCTTCGGCACACGACACAGCGGCGTCTTCCCTGATTACGATGGACGCGGGCAGGTGGCGTAGAGGCGGCAGACGGTGCGGCGGCCACAACTCGGCGACGGACGCCGACGTGGGATCGTCGCACGAATCAGACGCTGGACTGGACGCTAGCGACGACGTCTTTGGCAAATCCAGATGCGGCGATGAAGCTCCAGCGCAGCTTGAATCTCGGACACGGACAACCAGGGCACGCAACGCGGTTGCTGGGAGAAGAGAGGCGGCGGGTTTGCTTCTATAAAATCGTCGACGGGCGACGGGAGAAGGGATCGAGCAATCATCACCAAGCTTGAGAGAGAGAGATCGGTGAACGTTTGAGGGATTAAGTGAACTGTAACCGGCAACCAGGGGGCTGCCGGCGAGGGAGGGGAAGCGGGCACCGCCGACTAGGGGGTCGACGACGAGAGTAGGGGAGAGATCTTGTAAGCTTCAAGCAATAAACAAAGCTTCTTATTCTTCCCCAACCTTCCCCTTTTTTCTGTGGTTCTAGAACTTCTCCTCGCGTGTTCTGGCGGTGACGACGACGCTCGGCGGCACTCCGGCAGCAGGCGGCTGTCCGGCAATGAACGACGCAAAGGAACGTAGGCAGCGTTCCTGCAAACACCAGCGACGATCGCATGCAGAAGGTGAATGAGCTCGGGCGGGGCTCGCACGAAGACGACGAAGCAACTTACGATTTTGACAAGTCAAAATCGGAACAGCACGATGGTAATCGATTTTGACGTAAATCGATTGAGGCGGCTGACATCACGATGATGTCAGCAACGAGATTAATTCGGCGCGGCATGGAGAGTTTCGGGTGTTTGATGGTTGACTGGTCAAAATCGTTGACTAGAGAGGTAATTGAATTTAGGGTTTCAAATTCTAAATTAGGGTTAGGGTTTTCCGTGCGAATTGTAATTTGGGGATAAAAATTTAATCGGGGGAATTAGGGTTTCTGATTGGGGGTGAGGTTTTGCCCAAAAACCCTAGAGCCTCACGCCCGGTTTGGTGTTCTATCAGACCACCTTAGACTGGGGCGTGACAATTGGTATCAGAGGCAAGTTGTGGGCCCATACCCACAGGTCGAAGGACACGTTGAAGGGTTAACATGTTACAGCGAACACAGCACCTTCACCCACAAAGGTGAAGATGGTTTGAAGTTTCAGAAGATCACCCACACAGCCAGGGGAGCGTCAGAGGACGTGTGGCCTAAGCAGGAAAAAGGTAGAGCTAAGGTGGAGGCCAAACCTAAAAACATGGCAAACCACAGTGATCGTATCGCATAGATCGAGAAGGTGCTCGGTCTGACGGGCGATGGGGACGATGTGGTGGTTCCCCAGGTGGAGATTCTTCAGAGGACAGTAGAGGATCAGAGATTGCAAATCGAGCAACAGAGGTTATAGATTGAATTCATGTAGCAGACCATAGACAGTCTGATCCATCTGTTAGGGGAGATGGCTCGCATGAAGGAGGAGATACAGGCAGAGGTCACGGTATTGTGTTTGGCCCTAACGCAAGTATCGCGATCAACAACAGCATCGACAGAGCAGGAGGCTCCTAAGCCGAAGGTACGTGTACTTGAGCCAGCGACGTTCCGGGGGGGGGGGGGGGGGGGGCGATCGTCCAGAGAAGTAGAGAACTTCATCTGGGACATGGAGCAGTTGTTCTCTGCTAGCCGTGTTCCAGAAAGAAGATCAGGTGCGGGTGTGCATCGCATACCTCACAGGCGACGCAAAACTTTGGTGGCGGACCAAAGTCAGCTCGACATCGGGGGCTACTAGCTGGCCTTGGGAGACCTTTCGTGAGGAACTACAGTGGCAGTTTCTTCCTGGAAACTCGGTGGACCAAGCTCATGGAAAGATAGCTCGACTGAGACACAATGGGTCGATCTAGGAGTACGTCAAGGCGTTCTCCGCGTTGATGCTGGAGCTACCAAACATGACAGAGGGTGACCGGAAGTATCTCTTCATCTAGAACCTTCAACCATGGGCGGAAGCGGAGGTCCGACGGCACTCCCCACTTGACTGGAGGGCGGTTGTGGCGGTGGCCGAATCTTTGGTGGATAATCATAAGTTCATATCAACACCACTAAAGAAACAGCGATCACCACCGAAGCGCGGCTCCCCACGGACCCCACCAAAGGCTAGAGTTCCAAAAAGGGGTAGACCCTTGTTCCGGCAGAACAGAGGTTCACCGAGACGACGGAAGATAAATCGTCCTGCGGGAAGGATGAATGCAGAGCACAAGCCATAAGGTTGCTTCTTGTGCGGCGGTCCTCACTGGCTGAGCGAGTTCCCCACAAGACAGAATGTGGGGTCAAAAAATGTTACATTGAAAATATAATATGACTTTTATTAAATTCATCTTAAATTAATAAGACTTTTTGTTTAATAGGTTCTGGCTTCTAATGAGCGCAAGCGTTCATTGTTAATTACCCCTAAAATTAGGGAACCTTTGATTAAGAGATCGATACTATGAAATAAAATATAAGACCAGATGATTTTATTCAGAAAAAATATATGGCTTGACATAATACATAAGCGACAGAAGAAAGGAATTTTTGTCAATTTGGGTAGTTTTGTATTTGTGTTTGGTCTTGCGACGACGTTTTAGATGTTTGAACTTTGAGAATATCTGACCTTGCAAACACGATGTCATATTGAGGAACTATGCCCCAATGGTAAACATCGACGTACACACCTCCCAAATAATATTCTATTGCAATGCGTTAAGGCGTATTGAATATTTGGATTTGGAAAATAATCCGGCTTGGACGGCGTGTTGGATGTTTGATTTGAGGGAAATTATCCGGCCTCGAGGCTTGTTGGATAATTTGAACTTAAAAAATACCCGGTCTTGCGACTTGTTGGATATTTAGATTTGGAGAAAATTATCCGGCCTTGCGGCTTGTTGGATAATTTGAATTTGGAAATTATCCGGTCTGACGACTTGTTGGATAATTTGAATTTAAAAATATCCGGTCTTACGACTTGTTGGATATTTAAATTTGAGAAAATTATCCGGCCTTGCGGCGTGTTGGATAATTTGAATTTAAAAAAATATCTGGTCTTACGACTTATTGGATATTCAAATTTGGGAAAATACCGGTTTCGTGACTTGTTGGATATTGGAATATGGAAGATCATCTGGTCTTGACAGCTTGTTGGAGTTTGATTTAGGAAAATTACCCGGCCTTGCGTCGTGTTGGATAATTTGAATTTGGGAAAATTATCCGGCCTCGTGGCGTGTTGGATAATTTGGATTTGGGAAAATATACTTCAGCCTTGACAAATGGAATATCGTATTGAGGAGCTACGCCCGACGATAAACGTCGACGTACGCATCTCCCAAACAATACTTCATCGCGATTTGCTAGGGCTTTCAGTATTCAATTGAGAATATTTTAGAGAATTTTCTTTTAGAGTCAACATGATGCAGTTAGGCACAATGCGTTCCTACTACAGAAAATAAATAATAAAATGATAGTCCTAAATTACTAGGGGGGTTTGAACATGATGCAGTTAGGCACCATGCCTTCCTACTATAGAAAATAAATAATAAAATGACAGTGGGGGGAGGGTTTCATGCAGTTAGGCATCATGCGTTATTACTGTAGAAAATAAAATACTCCCCTTTTCTTTTTACCTTTCTTTTCTTCAATCGGGTAGTGTTGCAGCAGCGTCGTAGCAGCGATCTTCTTTTTTTGCAAGCCTCACGGCACTTTATTCTTCTCTTCTTTTTTCTTTAGTCGCAGCCCTTCTTATAGGCCTCCAGCCATCTTCCCAAAAATTTGTTTCCTTTTTTGTTTTAAACGCATGGCACTTCTTTTATTTGAAATTCTTTTGGTTGATCGCCTCTTTCATTTCCTTGTCCGATTGTCTTAAATGTTTTGCTGTATTTTCCTTTCTTCTCGATTTTTAATTAATAGCTCTCAATCCTTTGCCTTATCCGCCAGCTACGGTTTCCTTTTTGCTACTAATTCTTCCCCTACCCTTTTCTTGTGCTTCCTTTTCAACGTTGGATTTTTTTTTTATTTTTCATTACAAAGCACTGGCGTATGCCAAATTCCCTCTTGGCTGTAGAAATCTGCGCTGAGGTTAGGTTTATCTCTTAATTTATGGGTGTGCTAAGCATACACATCAATTCAGCATTTCTGGATTTGTAAGACATACGCCATCTTCATTGTCAGAATTAATTTTGACTGTCAACAGAATGTTGTATCTACAATGTGAATCCGAATTTTGATTTGGTAGCACTTTTAAGACTTTCTGCTCCTGCAATTTCAGTCCTCTTAACGTCTAATAATTAATTAATTAGACTTGTTTGCTACACATTCTGTGACTGAGTATTTTTTTGGTCGAGCTCACTATTAAATTTATGTACTCACTGACTGGAGGTTCTATCATGCATGCTGGAAATATTTTTTGTTTGGCTGATATTGAAACGGAGACTAAAGCACTCAAGATGACTTTAATGCTGCTAGTTGTTCTCTTTTGCGACTCTACTTCTGATTGCATCAATTCTTTTGGCTAGTCATTAACTTCTTTCTTAAGATTTTATTATAGACCAGTAAAAAAAATCTGAACACCAATGATATACATTTACTGATATCCAGAGTATCATCTTTTATGTAGTAGCTTGTTCAGTGAAAATATATAAAATCATCAGCGTTCATTGCCAGTTCAATATAATGATCATAAATGATTCAACATTGTATCTCAAATCTGTAGATTTTATTCTCGTCACTATAACAAACCTTGTTTTGCAATATGATTAAGATTGTTGGCTGGAATACTTCACTCAGGCTCTACCTTGTGTATCTCATTTGCAACAAATGAATTTCCTATAAAGTTTATAATACGATTTGTTTCAACATTGATTAATCTCACTTTCTTTTCCTTTTCTTCAGACTATATGCTCCTGGACAATCAGATAGCCTAGAACCTTGTACAACATTGTGAAGTCTGGGGTTCCCTTGCTGCTAATCATCTTTGCAATTCTAAGTTATACTCTAGCAATATTCCTCTATAGAAATTGTCACAACTTGTAAACCTGAAGCTTATTGTATTTTTTAAATTTGAGAACTCTGTAGATGATAAATGTATGATGCAAGCATGCTACAAATCTAAGCCGTGAATATTATAAATCTTTGTAGTTGAGAGCTGTAAGCGAGCATAGCATGTGTACCAAAAAGCATAATTTTAGCTTGATGACGCAACTATCTTTTTTTGTAAATATTAGCTTGTGATTTTTCTAATATTCAGTTTGTCTCGACATATTCTTTTGTCTCGTCATTTTGGGTAACAATGAATGGTTCAACAAATGCCCCCCGACGGATTTTATATAAGCCACAAGCGCGTATAAATCCGTCGAAAAATGTCTTTGCTTATCGATTTTATCACCTTTTAGATATACCTCATCTTCTAAGCTTTGTTTAAGGCATAATAGTAATCTTGGAATCTCTTTAGTGAGGAAATGGCAAAGTTCTCAGAACAAAGGTGTCCTGTAACTTCAGAGCTAGAGGAGAAAGGCAATGGTATAGTAATTACCGAAGCCAAAGGAAAGGACCTATTTGAATTGGTTCATAAGTCGCAGGTTAAATTAGCTTCTGTGGAGGAGGTACAAGAAAAAGCACGGGATGAATGCCTCAAGGCTGATGATGAGATAAAGGGACAGAGGGTTGTACTCATGGAAACTGTCCAAATGTTGTTGGCGCACTGTACTTGAATATCATGTCCTTCATGTTAAGACTTGTATTTATGAATCCATGTCTGAGTTTTTTTTTATTATTATTGATAATTTCTTTTGTAGAACTTTGATATGAGCTTCACTTCTTCTCTCCTTCTTTTGTTATTGCTGGTTTGAGAAGTATTGACTGTGACTCTATAAGTTTCTTGTAGACACGGGTAATTAATGGGACTCCCTTTTTATGGCCAACTATTATGACTTGCATGGTGTCATATCTGATTTGTCAAATACTTTGTTCAATAGGTTTGCTCATGTAGTATTGAGGAGGGTGGGCGGGCCTTCTGTGCTATAAACTTGATTGATGATATTGCGATCACTAGATTTTGTCAACATTTTATCAAGCCATCAAAGACTTTGTTGTTGCGTTGATTTATCTCTTTTATCCTAGGTTTTGAGATCAATAGGCTTGCCAAAGTAATGATGCCCCAGTGTGATTTTGCATCTATAGTGACATATTTGTTTTCCTTGGCAATTCATCTCGTTTACCTCCGATCTTTAGCAGTATGATTCCCATAGCTTGAACTTGCGCTTGTCTTGAATACATGGGCATGACATATCACTTCTCAAAAGCCTCTATCTCTCAAGAGTTCTATATCTTCATAATAAGATGGCATGAACTTGTGAGATTGGACATCTCTTGTTCATACATTTCAATAATCCATAAGAAGAAGTTGTCCAATATGTTGATGATAACCAGAGATGCATGCAGAGGTCGCTAATGTTTAGCACTTGAGTTGTACCATCTTGCAATATGGTCAAATATTGACCCATCTTCAATTCTTTCAATATTCATCAAGTTTGTAATTGTGATCTTTCTATTGGCTTCATATCAACCAAAGTCTTGATCCTTGCTTTTTAATGAGTAATAGTATTCAATGATGGATTTTGAGAAGCTTTGGTGTAAGTGTACATTCATGAAGGATCGAATGTGGTTTTGTTTGAATCTCTTTTAACAAAGTGAAGGGCTTTGAGTGTAGAACATGAGTTGTCATTGTGAAGTAGAGAGAGTTTAAGATGAGTGACTGAGTAAGCTTAAACATTCGAAATGGTGAATAGGCTTTTAGGACAGACATTCAAAATGGGTGAACGGCCGTTGGGTGAAACATTCAGATTTGAGCAAACGGATTTGTAGAGGGCCGAACATTCAAGATATAGGCGAACAGGCCGTTGGGCCAAGCATTCGAAATTTAGTGAATGAGTCGTGGGACCAAATGTTCAAAATTGGGATGAACAGGCCGTGGGACCAAATGTTCATAATTTGGGTGAATGGGTCGTGGGACCAAACATTCGAGATTTGAATGAACAGGTCGTGGGACCAAACGTTCAAAATTTGGGTGAACGAGCCGTTGGGCCAAACGTTCAGAATTTGGGTAATTGGTCATGGGACCAAGCATTCGAGATTTGGATGAACGGGTCATGGGACCAAACGTTCGAAATTTGATGAACGAGTCATTGGGCCAAACATTAAGAATTTGAGCTAATGGATCGTGGGACCAAACGTTCGGAATTTGATGAACGAGCAGCTGGGCCAAACGTTCAGAATTTGGGTGAATGGGTCATGGGACCAAGCATTCGAGATTTTGATGAACGGGACATGGGACCAAACGTTCAGAATTTGATGAACGAGCCGTTGGGCCAAACGTTCAAAATTTGGTGAATGAGTCGTGGCACCAAATATTCGAGATTTGAATGAACGGGTCGTGAGACCAAACGTTCAGAATTTGGTAAACGAGCCGTTGGGCCAAACGTTCAGAATTTGGTGAATGGGCCTTTGTGGCCTATGGATATTTAGAGTTTAAAGTTTGTCATATGCCCGGCCTTCATGGCTTGTGGACAAATGAAATTTGAGCAAATATTCTATCTTCATGATTTGTGAATATTTGAATTTTGATCTTAGCATGTAGTCATTTCTTTGCACATAGTGTTATATTGAGGATCTACACCCCGATGGTAAACATCGACATACTGATAAGCTCCGCAAGTATACAGACTATCGAAGTAATATAAATGTATCTATCCCACAGAGACCAAATACCAAGTACCGACTGATTTAATTATCACAAGCTAGATGATCGTTTAATGAGTGTGAAATGATTGCTAAATTAAAGCTAAAGAAGAAAGCAAGGTAAACAAGGTAAATGCACGACGAAAGGTCTAAGGATGCACGGGATTAGGGCTAGGGTCCACCGCCTTGACGCGTTATGCATGGATGAATAACAATATAAAATTCCCCTTTTAAGTCCTAGGGTAATCCATAAATGTGCAAGTTGTCCTCTCTCGAGGATGCAACAAGGTGCTTACCCGGCTAAGTGTCTACTGTCGTAGCATGCTTAGTCGAGCAAACCCAATGAGCGCTGGATTATGCATACCATCCCTTCAATTGTACAAGTTGTCCTCTCTCGAGGATGCAACGAGGTGTTTATAGGGCTAAACGTCTACCGTCGTAGTACGCCCAACCGAATAAACCCAATGAGTGCAAAATGGTATGCACTACCCGTAAACAATCAACTACTCTCGTATGATGATTGAGATACTCCTGCCTAGGGTATCCAACATCTAGACGTGCCTCTTAGCAATACCAGATATCTAAGATCATGAAGATAACAAAATGATAAACTCCATTCATATGGTGCAACTAGGCAAAATAGAACAATCTAGGGTTTGTCAAATAAAGTTACAATCCATGCATAAAACATTTAAGGGGCTTTCCCTAACCCCGAAACAAGATTAAGCTATAACATTCATATTCCAAGATAAAGCATAAGATAATCCCAACATGACATCCATAGAGGAACAAGGAGAACAAATAAATGGGGAGAGGAGAATAGGACTCCCTCAAGGAAGAAGGAGCCGCTCGTCCCTTTCGCGCTCTCGCTGCCGAAATGGTTTCCCCTTCGGTTCGTTTGATCTCAGGGTGTTCCTCCCTTGCTCAGCCGCCACCTCCTCACATACGTGCGTGTGTGTAATCATCAATCCTCGATGATTAGGGCACCCAAAGTTTTCTCCTTTTAGTTGTCCTGCCTCCTATGTCGAATTCCTCTTTTGCCCTTTTGAAACCTCCTATCTGACGTAGGGAAGGCGAGGGGTAAAATCTAAAAAATCAGCGTCAGGCGACACAGAAGCCACGATGTGTGATTTTGGTCGCCGGATGGGACGTGGATCTTTCTAAGAATACTGATCCAACTAAAAACGGTCGCATTCCCTCACTTTTTCCCTGAAATGAGGCAAAAACACCAAAGAGTGTAGATTCCGAAGATATCGCAATAATTTCATGTATAATCAGGTGTAAATGCCAGAATAGTGAAGATATAACAGCAAAAATCGCATATAATTCCCTATATAAAAATGACTTAACAAATCTCCCAAGACTTAAACTCTTGCTTGTCCTCAAGCAAAGATAAAATGAAGCTAAGCTGTACGGATGATCCATAAGACTTGAATCCAAACCCCTCTAGGAAAATGCTAGCACCGATCCATGCAATGGTCAAACACCCCACAAGTGACAGACTCCTATCGGATATCAAAATGGTAAGCGTTTCAACCCAAAGTAAATACATTCCACACATAGTTTCCTCCTCCAATAATCAGTTTTCCGGTTCCTCCCCTTACATAGTATGAATTCTCCAAGTTATTTGAGGTGAAGGTGAAAAGGGAAACATTGAAATTTTCTACAAGTGGTGTATATACATACGAATGTTTGGAGTGATGTGAGAGGATCTTTGTCCCCTTTGTTTTTTTTAGAGAATATTTGTCCTCTTTTTTTTAGAGGATCTTTGTCCTTTTTTTTAGAGGATCTTTGTCCTCTTTTTTTTGTTCTTTTTGTTTTGTAAATGTCTCTAGACTTTGCTAGAGAATCTTTTCTATTTTGACAAAAGTGGAGGGTGTTTCACAATTATAATAGGTAAGGGGGAGGAGGAACCAGTCAATATCACATTGGGTATGGAAAACTAGTAGCGTCCCACAATTTAAGTAGGTGCGCAGCTTAACAAGAGTCAATCTTTTAGTTATCGGTCACAAGGGGATGGATCGCACACAATAGATTGATATAAGCAAAATCGATGAAGGTGCAAGATCATGCATATGGATCATGCTAACAGCAAAGAACAACTTAACATCATGCCAAAAGACAAGCAAGGTACACTATAAAATTCTAGAACAAGGGGAAACAGTTAAATGGCTGATAAAAACAATAATTCACAGTAATCAAGGAAAGCTAAACGAGGTCATGAAAGTGAGTACCAAATGGTAAAACCGGATGAAGCCAGTCATAACACAAATTCAAAAGTACCCCACCCACATGGGAGAATGAGGCATCGGCCCCGATGCCAAAATAGAAAAGCAATAAGACTTACAAAAATTTGGGGGGGTGGGGGGGGTGGAGAAAACTCACAACTCTAGTCGCGGGGGTCATCCCCCGCGTCACTGAGATCATCTATGGAAGCGTCGGAAGAGTCAGAGGAAACATCATCAGAGGCCGCATGGTGCTGGTAGGAAGCAATGCTCCGAAAATCGGGGAAACGAGAACGTAGGAAGGCGTACATGCACTGTACGTTATCCATCAAGGTGTTTATCTGGTTCCCCTAGGTTTGAAGCTGCTGGAGAATTGTTTGCAGTAGGTCATGGGTGGTGGGCTCATGAGGGGCTCTCGGTGGTGGGCCGGTGGTGAAGGGAGCAGGTACAACTGAAGGGGGAGCAGGGGCATCTGCGTCTTCAGGGGTGATATTCCAGTTGTCGTGAAATCTGATGGATGTGCGCGCAGTGTTGGGTAGCGGGATGGTGTGGAGGCTGTCGCGGAGTGTAAGGTGGTAAACATCGCCTCGGCGGAAGATCATTTTCATCGCTATGTAAGCCTCCATGTCAAGTCGCCTGCTCCCTTTAGCCTCAGGTGTGCCATATGGATTGTGCCCCAAATGTAGGGCCAATGGAGTCAGTAGACCACCAATTGCGATAGTTCCCTTGGAGGTGCGGCCAACATGTTCCAGATGTTTGGCCAGATGATAACCAGAATTCAAGGGGAACTGATTCAGCATTGCCCAAAGGTAGATGAGTTTAACGTGGCGCAGCATGCAGTCGCTGTCACCACGAGCAAAGATCGTGTTGGACAGTAGCCGATGAGCGTACCGAAGACAGGGGTTGGAGATGGCGCTTACTCTGGCGTTCTTGGAAGAATAGTGAGCTTCGGAAGAAATGGAGTGCCAGAATTCATCTTCCCAAGTGCCACAGGGCTTGTGAAGCTCGACATCAGGGGGAAAACCGTAGATGGCGTTGAAGTCCTCAAGAGGGAGGTGATACTCTATGTTGTTCAGTCGAAAGCATACCAGAAATACCTCATTGTTAGGCCCTAATCTACTGGTTGAGAAAGAGCTTAGCACCTCCAGGGTAAGACCGATGTGTGTTGGAGAGGCTTGATTCAGGAATTTCTCCTAGCCTAGGTTCCGGAAAAGCCAAAGGATGTCGTTGAAGAGTCCCAACTGCATCAAGGTCGGAGCATCCATGTACCGGGTATTGACAAGTCGCCGCTTGGAAAGGGCAAAATAGCGGGCTTCATGTTCCGCGTCATGGAAGCGAATGGTAGTCCCTTCAGTTGTAGGGTGGAAGGCTGGGTTATGTGGTGGAGGAGGGGTTGGGGAGCAAGCAGGTTGCTTCCCTGCCCGACGCCGGCAGTATGTGGCAGTGGGTGTAGGTTTGCTCGCAAGAGTTGGTGCGGAAGCAGGCGCAGAGGTTGAAGGCTCGCACTGGCGCTTGCTGGAGGAGGCCTTGCTGGCGCATACCTTGCGAGGAGCCATGGAGAGAAAGGGGGGGGGGGGGAGAACTAGGCGAGGTGGTGGAGAAGAAGCGGCGACAGAAAGGGGCGAAAACAGAGTTAGGGTTTTCACGAGGCGAGTAAAGGATTGGGGAAGAGTAATGAAGTGGCGCGGGCAAAAGGAGGGTTTAAATAGAGTGAGTTTTGAAGTTAAGTGGAGGGCCCCACTAAAAGCCTCGGGGCATGGTTGTCATTGCTGGGTGCCCCGAGATACATTCTGTACAAAATCGAAACTCTAAAGACTTGCACTGCAAAACTGCCTCCGGAACCCACGGGCTGAGGTCTCGGTCACTGGGTGCCCCGAGGAAGTTTCTGTGCAAAAAATGGGATTTCATGTCTTCTTCTGCGAGATTTGCCTCCCAGAACCATGGCCTGAGGTTTAAGTCGCCTTGCCCCCTGAGGAACTTTCTGTACAAAATTTAACTTGTGTTGCGGAGTCGCCTCCAGGGTCCGAAATTCCGCAAGCTAAGGTTTTAATCGCTGGGCGGCCCGAGGAACTTTCTGTGGAGAATGGAACTCGTAACATGGAATGCAGCTGCAGGAACCTCGGGTCGTCCCCCGTCGCTAGGTCGACCGTGGAACATTCCGTAGGATTGGGAGTCCGGGTGGGAGAATTAGCTCCAGAAGTCACGGGTGTGACTATCATCATCGGGTCTACTGTGAAATTCTAGAAATGATGCGATTGGCCCCCCCGGTTGCACCCAGATCATACCTGAGCAATGACAAATACATAATTAGACCCCACAATGTAATCAAAATAGAGCAAGAGCAAATACCGTCACAATGTCATTTCAACACCATCAAAGGACAATGCTAAGTGTAAAAATCATGGAATAAACCCCACTCCAAGCATCAGCAAAATGAACACATAGCTAAATAAACGATATGAAGAGAGCAAAAGTAGGCAAGTGATCAACAACTCATCATGGAGAAAGAGTAAACAGGTAATTCAACCCCACCAATTGATTAAAGGTGAGTAGAAACCGGTGGGTGTTCAACATCTTCAAAATACCATGGATCTAGGATACCAGCATATTACCATCTCAATGCAGCAAATGAAAACAGCAAGTGAACAGACCATGCAGTAAGCTACTAGAAGGATTAGTAGAGCAAATGCTTAGCTGAGTGAACTGCTTAAATCAAAATATCGCAACAATACCGTTTCAGCACAATAATTGAAAGCAAAGAGTGAGAATACCGCTGAGTAGTCTACCAAAAGGGGTAGCAAAGTAACTCAAAGTTAAGCAAACTACCTCAAGAAAGTAAAAGCAAGCAAGTGAGTCACAACCCAAAATACCGCCATAACACGTATACGAAAATACCAATAAGCAAACTACCAAAAATACTAGCAAGATAAGGAAAAGGGCTTGGGTTGCCTCCCAAGAAGCACCATTTTAAGGTCTTTGGCTTGACCCTAGTGTCATGTCAAGGTGGTTTGAGCCACTCCTCATCATCCATTCGCTGGTATGCCCAAGAAGCACCTGATGCCCTATTAATAATCCTCCCAGGACTATGACATGGTGACCTTCCCACAGGAATGATGAACAGTGAATTAGGTACATCTGAACCGACCTCAAAACCCACTAGAAGTTGCGTGAAGAGCTGTGAGAGCTTCATAAGAAAATCCTTGGAGTATTTCTTTCGACTAAATTTTGTGAAACAACCATCACCATGATGCCTAGTTGCTCTAATATCATGCTGTCCATTCTCTGATATTTGTGATTTTGGAGTTGGGATATCCACTGCATCTCCCCAATCATCTGGGATGACATTCCTAACAGTGGTTGGACTGTTTGTACCGACATTTTTATGCTTGATCTCTGGTGTACTAGCAGCATCAGCCTTGGAGAGTAATTTCTTCACATTCTTCCCTTGGGATGTATTTTTAGGCTTCCAGGTCTCCAATGAGGACTTCTCCTTTCCTAAGCTGGTTGTAGTAACTAATCCATCATTAAAATCAATTGACCCAACAACTTAGCAGGATGTTAATTCACAATTGACAATGACATCATGTGCAGAAGGAAGATCTCTGGTAGTAGCAGTTTCAAAATCAGCCAAGCCCAAGGGTGCATAATCTTGCTCGTTTACCATGGTATTACCTTCCTGCACTTCATGATTGGCAACATAGTTGGATCTATTAATTAATTTGTTGTTAGCTTCACCGTACTCACTAGGTTTTACTTCTCCACAGATTTCAACTCCCTTATATTGCTCCAGTGCAGCAGCAAAAGAAGGGCACTTTAGACAATTAGAAATTTCAAAATTGATAACTTCCCCACCGATATTCAACTTGACCTTCCCATTCCTAACGTCAATTACGGCACCAGCGGCGACCAAGAAAGGTCGGCCTAGAATTACGAGGAGTTGGGCGTCTTCTTCCATGTCCAGCACAACGAAGTCATCCAGGATAAAGAATTTGCCAACTTTGATCGGTACATCTTTCAACACCCCCCAGGTTGCCGGACCGAGCGGTCAGCAAGTTGCAATGAGATACTTGTTCCCTTTAATTCCCCCATATCCAACTTCTCATGGATTGAGAGCGGTATAAGACTGACACTGGCTCCAAGGTCGCATAGAGCGCAATCAAAGCTCACATTCTCAATCTGACATGGTATTGAGAAACTACCAGGGTCTCTCTGCATATCCGGGTTCGTGTTGGGCTCATCTAGCTGCTCCCCACTGCATGTAATGATAGCATTGCACTGTTCTCTAGGGTTGGCTTCAAGTTGTCCGGGAAGTCTCCCGGAGGTCTAGATGATGATGAGGCTTGTTGCGCGATTTGATTTTCAAGCATCTTATTATGCGTAGTTAAAACATCGACTTGGGAAGCTAGTTGTTGGATGGTCTCGTTCATGCGCTCATTTTGCTTAACTTGCCCTGCCATGAAGTTCTCCAACATAGTTTCCAAGTTTGACTTCGTCGGTTGCGGTGGAGGTGGTTGTCTTGGTTGTTGGAATCCCTGGGGTTGTCCATAATTGGGTTGTCGTGTTGCATTGTTGTTGCGGTAAGAGAAGTTTGGGTGGCTCATCCACCCAGGGTTATACGTGTTGAAATACGGATCATGTTGCGGCCTTGAAGGGAAACAATTGAGAGCATTTACATGATCCGGCGCTGAGTCCCCAAAAGGAGGAAGTCTCATTTGGTAATCGGTTGAAACGTGCCCTGGTGTTAGGCCTGGTTCTGCCCGGTTTAGACCGGAGCCCACTGGGCCGAACCCAAGCCCAAGCCAAGCCAAGCCAAGCCCACGCGGCAACAGCAAGAGTGGAATCCAGAAAGGGGGTCAAAATCGGGCTTTGACCCGATTTCGCAGACGCACCAAAATTGGGATGCACGCGGCGTCGTCTTCCTTGGATCCTACGGAGGACTCGGACGTGGGCCACGCGAGCTTGGACAAGAGCTTGGACGAAGCTCGTAGAGGAAGTGAGGGCTTCGGTGGCCTCGTCAGCGGGATACTCGGGTGTGGACGTGCGAGCGGCGTCTTCGGAAGCGCAGACGCAGTGAAATCAGAAGCGGGCATCGGAAGTTGACGAAGCTGGTCTCCAGTGAGCGAGGGGAGCGGACGACCTCACCTTCGCGTTGAATTCGGAGGCGGCTGGCGATAGTCCCAGGCGGCGTAGGCGACTGGCGGAGCGCTTCCTTCGGCGGAAGACGCGTAGGTGGAGGCGGAGCACTTGCGGCTACTTCGGACGCGTCTTCAGCAGGAGATCCGGACGCGGCTTCTTCGGATGACATGGACGAGGAACACGGGGATGAGGGCAGTGGCTCTTTCCCTATAAAAACTCAAGCAGAGGCGTTGAGCAGGGGGGAGTGCTGGGGAGCTACACCACCACCAGCGACAAGGAGTGTCATCCTTCCAGGGCATGGGCCCTGATGCCAACACCAGGGGGTGTTGATGCCAACGCCTAAGAGCGTTGATGCCGGCGCCAGGGGGCGTCGATGCCGGCATTAGGGGATGTCGAGGGAGCGCTTGTAACGTCAATGGCGAGTGCGCCGGCGACGAGAGGTTCTTGTGGGAGAGGGGCGGGCGACGGGGGTCGTCGGCCTCAAGAGGTTTTGTAGCTTCAAAGGGAGAAATAAAAGCTTTCCTCTTTCATATTCCCCAGTTTCCAGTTATCTTCATCATCTCCGGTAGCAGGCGGCTATTGGGTGGCTGTCAAGTGACGAGGAGAGGCTGAGGACGGAGAGGGGTCTCCACCCTGCCAATACGCTCTACTCCGGCGAACTCACTAGTGCAGGTGGCACTCGGCGATGACGCATGAGACGGAATCAGTTGACCGATTCAAAATTGAATTTGACCAGAGAGGTAAATTCTTAAGGGTTAGGGTTTTCTGACTCTTTTCAAATTGGGGATGATTTTGGGACCGGGAAACTAGGGTTTCGGCATGGTATGGAGTTCTGCCGGAGAACCTTAAGCCAGGGCGTGACAATAGGTATCAGAGGAAGGTTCAGTCAAGATGGTGAAGCTGTGGGCCCATAACCCATAGGTCTGAGGTTCAGACTAAAGACAGGATGCAGAGAATCTGAACATTGGAGGGCCAGTGTTCAACACGTATCGAACATCGAGGACGATGTTCAAATCAGGTGGGGGAGAATTGTTAGGCCTGGTTCTGCCCGGTTTAGACCGGAGCCCACTGGGCCGAACCCAAGCCCGAGCCAAGCCAAGCGCACGCGGCAACAGCAAGAGAGGAATCCAGAAAGGGGTCAAAATCGAGCTTTGACCCGATTTCGCAGACGCACCAAAATTGGGACGCACGCGGCGTCGTCTTCCTTGGATCCTACGGAGGACTCGGACATGGGCCACGCGAGCTTGGACGAGAGCTTGGACGAAGCTCGCAGAGGAAGCGAGGGCTTCGGCGGCCTCGTCAGCGGGATACTCGGGCGTGGACGTGCGAGCGGCGTCTTCGGAAGCGCAAACGCGGTGAAATCGAAAGAGGGCTTCGGAAGTTGACGAAGCTGGTCTCCAGCGAGCGAGGGGAGCGGACAACCTCACCTTCGCGTTGAAGTTGGAGGCGGCTGGCGATAGTCCTAGGTGGCGTAGGCGGCTGGTGATAGTCCCAGGTGGCGTAGGCGACTGGCGGAGCGCTTCCTTCGGCGGAAGACGCGGAGGTGGAGGCGGAGCACTTGCGGCTCGTCTCGTGCGGCTACTTCGGACGCGTCTTCAGCAGGAGATCCGGACGCGGCTTCTTTGGATGACACGGACGAGGAACGCGGGGATGAGGGCAGCGTCTCTTTCCCTATAAAAACTCAAGCAGAGGCGTTGAGCAGGGGGGAGTGCTGGGGAGCAACACCACCACCGACGACAAGGAGTGTCGTCCTTTCAGGGCAAGGGCCCTAATGCCAACACCAGGGGTGTTGATGCCAACGCCTAAGAGCGTTGATGCCGGCGCTAGGGGGCGTCGATGCTGGCGTCAGGGGACGTCGATGGAGTGTTCTGTGAGGGAGCGCTTGTAACGTCAATGGCGAGTGCGCCGACGACGAGAGGTTCTTGTGGGAGAGGGGTGGGCAATGGGGGTCGTCGGCCTCAAGAGGTTTTGTAGCTTCAAAGGGAGAAATAAAAGCTTTCCTCTTTCATATTCCCCAGTTTCCAGTTATCTTCATCATCTCCGGTAGCAGGCGGCTATTGGGTGGCTGTCAAGTGACGAGGAGATGCTGAGGGCGGAGAGGGGTCTCCACCCTGCCATCACGCTCTACTCTGGCGAACTCACGAGTGCAAGTGGCACTCGGCGATGATGCGGGAGACGGAATCAGTTGACCGATTCAAAATCGAATTTGAACAGAGAGGTAAATTCCTAAGGGTTAGGGTTTTCCGACTCTTTTCAAATTGGGGACGATTTTGGGACCGGGAAACTAGGGTTTCGGCGCGGTATGGAGTTCTGCCGGAGAACCTTAAGCCAGGGCATGACACTTGGTGTACCACCATTCTCACTAGAGACACTATTGACTGAGGCGGTGGTGGAGTTCAGTCCCATGGTATCGAGCTTATGAGCTAGGGAATCAACTTTGGTTGCTATGGAGGTCAATGCATCCAATTCAAATTTACTACTCATTTTTGATAGTCCTGACCTCTTAATTGCCCACTGATGGTGGTTCATAGCCATATCTTCTATCAGATTGAAGGCTTCATCAATTTCCTTGCTCATTAAGGCACCACCGGCTGCCGCATCGATGGTAAGTCTGGTATTGTAGTTGAGACTACTGTAGAAGGTGTGGATGAGAAACCACTTCTCTATACCGTGGTGAGGGCACATCATTTGGTATTCTTTGAAGTGATCCCACGCTTCGCATAGCGATTCGTTGTCCCTTTGAGTAAAATTAATGATCTGAGCTCTTAATTGGGCCGTCTTGCTTGGCAAAAAATATTTAGAAAGGAAAGCAGTGGAGAGCTGCCCCCATGTCGAGATAGATCCAGACAAGAGTGAGTGAAACCAAGCACGGGCATGGTCCCGCAATGAAAATGGGAATAATCTCAACCGCAATGCGTCATCCGATACACCATTCATCTTTAGCATGTCACAAACTTCAAGAAAGATTGACAGATGTAGATTCGGGTCCTCAAGTGGCGAACCTCCGAATTAATGCTGAGTCACCATGTTCACAAATGCCGACTTGATTTCAAAATTATTTGCCTCGATCGGAGGCCGAGTTATGCTGGTATGTAGGCCTTGTGCATTTGGTGAAGCAAAGTCTCTAAGTATTCGGCAGTTATCCATCTTCGGTTTTTCAATAAGGTTTGCGGAGTGAGTTGCCTTGGACTTAGCTTTTCTACGGCGTCGAATTGTCTTTTCAATTTCAGGATCTGTAGGTACTAGTTCTCCCGACCGTGGAGTCCTACGCATAAACCAAGTAAGTTCAAAGGCAACTTTCCAAATAACAAAAAGATATGCAGTGAATATCAGATAGATAAAAGAGCTTAATAATAAACAACTAGAAACAAATAAACCAAAAGAAAAAAAAATGTCTAGTCTAGCAATAACTTAATCATGTCGATATTGATAAATTTGGTCCCGGCAACGGCGCCAAAAACTTGATAAACTCCACAAGTATACGGACTATCGAAGTAATATAAATGTATCAATCCCACAGGGACCAAATACCAAGTACCGACTGATTTAATTATCACAAGCTAGATGATCATTTAATGAGTGTGAAATGATTGCTAAATTAAAGCTAAAGAAGAAAGCAAGGTAAACAAGGTAAATGCACGATGAAAGGTCTAAGGATGCCCGGGATCTGGGCTAGGGTCCACCGCCTTGACGCATTATGCATGGATGAATAACAATATAAAATTCCCCTTTTAAGTCCTAGGGTAATCCATAAATGTGCAAGTCGTCCTCTCTCGAGGATGCAACAAGGTGCTTACCCGGCTAAGCGTCTACCGTCGTAGCATGCTTAGTCGAGCAAACCCAATGAGCGCCGGATTATGCATACCATCCCTTCAATTGTACAAGTTGTCCTCTCTCGCGGATGCAACAAGGTGTTTATAGGGCTAAATGTCTACCGTCGTAGTACGCCCAACCGAATAAACCCAATGAGTGCAAAATGGTATGCACTACCCGTAAACAATCAATTACTCTCGTATGATGATTGAGATACTCCTGCCTAGGGTATCCAACATCTAGACGTGCCTCTCAGCAATACCAGATATCTAAGATCATGAAGATAACAAAATGATAAACTCCATTCATATGGTGCAACTAGGCAAAATAGAACAATCTAGGGTTTGTCAAATAAAGTTACAATCCATGCATAAAACATTTAAGGGGCTTTCCCTAACCCCGAAACAAGATTAAGCTATAACATTCATATTCCAAGATAAAGCATAAGATAATCCCAACATGACATCCATAGAGGAACAAGGAGAACAAAATAAATGGGGAGAGGAGAATAGGACTCCCTCAAGGAAGAAGGAGCCGCTCGTCCCTTTCGCGCTCTCGCTGCCGAAATGGTTTCCCCTTCGGTTCGTTCGATCTCAGGGTGTTCTTCCCTTGCTCAGTTGCCGCCTCCTCATGTACGTGTGTGCCTGTAATCGTCAATCCTTGATGATTAGGGCGCCCAAAGTTTTCTCCTTTTAGTTATCCCACCTCCTCTGTCGAATTCCTCTTTTGCCCTTTCGAAACCTCCTATCTGACGTAGGGATGGCGAGGGGTAAAATCTGGAAAATCAGTGTCAGGCGACACAGAAGCCACGGGGTGTGATTCTGGTCACCGGGTGGGACGTGGATCTTTCTGAGAATACTGATCCAGCTGAAAACTATCGCATTCCCTCGCTTTTTCGCTGAAATGCGGCAAAAACACCAAAGAGTGTAGATTCCGAAGATTATCGCAATAATTCTATGTATAATCAGGTGTAAATGCCAGAATAGTGAAGATATAATAGTAAAAATCGCATATGATTCCCTATATAAAAATGACTTAACACGTACGCATCTCCCAAACAATACTACACCATAATGCACTAAAACTCTACATTTTGAGATCGTCAAGTATTTAAATGACAGAATGCTCATCTCGGATCGGTATATGATTTCACATGAACTTTAAAAAGAGGTGGTCTTCTTCCTTGTGGGAAGAAGAAGCTTGTATTTGATTTATCTTTGATCCGTGAAATCTTTTGATGACATGATGAGGTAGTGCCAAGGGTGACTAGGTGAGAAGTGAACGATCAATACATAGTGCAAGCCAAAATGCTCCCTTATTTGAGGTTGCATACTTCATCGTCTCTTCTCTTTGTTGAAAGGATACATTTAAGATCAGGTATCTCAATATTCTATTTGTTCGAGAAGCTTTCGGCTTTGATGTCTTTTGATCCTACGATGATTTGACAAGAATCAGTTTTAGCTCGTGTAAGGAGCTTACAGTTATTGGCAAACTACCAGCCATAAACGGACTTGACATTTTTGACCCTACCGCCGTTTGATTAGGATCAATTTGGTTGCTCGTATGAGGAGCATACAGTTTTTAGCAAACTGCTAGCCATGAACGGACTTGACGTTTTTGACCCTATTGCCGTTTGATTAGGATCAGTTTGGTTGCTCATATGAGGAGCATACAGTTTTTAGCAAACTGCCAGCTATGAACGGACTTGACATTTTTGACTCTATTGCCATTTGATTAGGATCAGTTTGGTTGCTCGTATGAGGAGCATACAGTTTTTAGCAAACTGCCAGCTATGAACGGACTTGATATTCTCGATCCTACTGCCGTTTGATTAGGATCAATTTGATCGCTCGTGTAAGGAGCATACAGTTTTTAGCAAACTGCCAGCTATGAACGGACTTAACATTTTCGATCCTACTGCCGTTTGATTATGATCAATTTGGTTGCTCGTATGAGGAGCATAAAATTTTTGGTAAATTGTCAACCATAAACAGAATTAAAATTTATGATCTTATCACCGTTCGAATAAGATCAGATTTTTGCCTGTATTAGGAGCTTACAGTTATTGGCAAACTGCCAGCCATAAATGGACTTGACATTTCTGATCCTACTTCCGTTTGATTAGGATCAAATTTGTTTGCTCGGTCGGGGCATCATTCAATACTTGCTTTGACAGAGTTATTTTTTCCGACTTGTATTGTCTTTCCACCCAGTCCTTGAACACATAGCAGTCTTCTATCGTGTGCCCTAGTATACGATGGTAAGGACAAAAATTAGGATTGTCGATCTCATCAACCTCTTCAGGGCGTTTCGACTCTGGTAGTTGCAAACCATTTTTTAGAGCATCTCTAAAGATTTTCATTGTCTTCTCCCTCTTGAAAGAGTAAACTTTATTTTTTTCTCTCTTCGAGGGTCACCATTTTTCCTCAACTATTTTCACCAAGCATTGGCGCCTTTTCATTTCGAGGTACACTTGTGTTGTGAACCTCCGCTCTTTTGCTCCTGTTAGGAACACTTGTATAAGCGACCTTAGAATCATTTCTCATTAGCTCCTCCCTTTTGAACTTTGGGTTTTGCGTGTTTGAAAAGGTCTGAGGGTTTGTCCGCTCAAGTTTTTCCACTTGGGTGATTAGTTCTTGAAATGTAGAAATATTATTTCCACAAAGAAATGAGGCTATCCAGTTGTCGATGTTGTCGACCAACAACCCCACAGCCTGGACTTGTTATATCGATTGTTCGCATTTAATGCTCAAATTTCTCCATCTCATAATGTAATTAAGGACGGTTTCATCCTTCTTACTCTTTGTGTTTGCCAAGTCTGCAATAGTAATTTTATCGCTTACTGAAGCGAATTTCATCCGGAAGGCCTCTTCCATATCAACCCAAGTCCTGATGACCTCGTTTTCCAAGTAGTAATACCATTCGAAGGCTACTCCTGAAAGGCTTTGTGAAAATTGCCGAAGCAATAAAACATCGTTGCTTTTCGTATTCCCACATGTTGCGATACAGTGGGCTAGATGTTGATCAGAGTTCCCTATCCCATTGAACATTTTGAAGTGTGGTACAATGTACCCCTTAGGATAAGGTATATCATCGTATGCAGAGGGATAAGGTCTCCCTCGTCTCTTCTTTAGAGTAATTTTGCCCCCTTCAAAATGTTTCAGCTGGTCCATGACCAACTCTTGTATTTCTCTTTTAGTTAGAGTAACAACATCATCATTTGACTGAGCTGGCAAAGAGAATGTTGTTGGAGCATGATTCTGTTCTCGTGACAATTGTTCTTAACGCGTCATCATCTCTTGCGTCCTTGCTAAGACACTAGTCACCTCTTCGAATTTCACCATGAGGATGTGCATGTCCTAATCTCTCTTTTTCAGTTGTCTCTTGAGATCAGCAATAGTTTCATCTCGATGATCAACAAGATTAAATAGTGGTGAAGTAGTCATGATAGGCTCTTCCTCTTCCTCTTCCAAGACCTCTTGCCGTAAGGAGGCAGTTCCTGCTTCATATCGTCGGGCAGGCTCTTGGATTATTACATAAGCTAACCTTTTACCCTTGATCCTCTTTGATAGATTTTGAAGAGTCTCATTTTCAGTATCAGAGTCAGATTCTCGTGCATGCTCTACCATTCGCACTATGCATCTCATACCTTCTCATTTTCTTTATCTTGGATTGGAACCCCTTCGGTTTCCTAGCATTTTGTGCCTTCTTACAAGCTTCATAAATTTTTTGTGATAGCGGCTTTTGTCGTATGCAGCCTCTTGGCTTTGTAATGGGCTTCTCTTGCTCACTGACTCACAACTGTAGCCCTTCCATCATATTGGAAATTCCTTGAACTGACAAGAGCGGTGCAAATTTATTTTCCACCAATGTCTTCGATTTAACAATCGGGCGATTGTTCTTTACAGGTACCCAATCGCCTTGTTTCATAAGCTTTGCTCTTTCCTTTCTCATCTTCTATCGTTCTTGCCTCGCAAGGGGGTTGGACATGCCCCCATTGATAGTGAATGATGCTAGTTCTTCTTCTTCATTGAATGTGCCCCCATTGACAATAACTAAGGATTCTTCCTTTCTTGTAGCTGACCTTTTCTTTTTCAGGAAGTCTTACTCTTGATGGTCGGAGTAATCTTTCCCTTGTCCTTGATGTTCTCAGAATCCTTGAATGGTATATAAATGAATTCGGCTACCTCCGGGATGCATCCGAATTTTATATCCCATGTGGTGTCTATCATGCCCTCCACGAAAATGTTCACCTTGCTTGCCATCTTAGAAAATTACTGTGCAAGGCAAGAGAAGTGTGAGAATAGGGATATGAATATTGTCACATAATATAGATCTCGAAGATGAAAGGAGAAGCCAGGTCCCACCGGGCGTGCCAGAATTTGTGGGGTCAAAAAGTGTTACATTGAAAATGTAATATGACCTTTATTAAATTCACCTTAAATTAATAAGGCTTTTTGTTTAATAGGTTCTGGCTTCCAATGAGCACAAGCGTTCATTGTTAATTACCCATAAAATTAGGGAACTTTTGATTAAGAGATCAATACTATGAAATAAAATATAAGACCAGATGATTTTACTCATAAAAAATACATGGCTTGACATAATACATAAGCGACAGAAGAAAGGAATTTTTGTCAATTTGGATAGTTTTGTATTTGTGTTTGGTCTTGCGACGACATTTTAGATGTTTGAACTTTGAGAATATCCGACCTTGGCAACACGATGTCATATTGAGGAACTACGCCCCGATGGTAAACATCGATATACGCACCTCCCAAACAATATTCCATTGTAATGCGTTAAGGCGTATTGGATATTTGGATTTGGAAACTCATCCGGCCTGGACGGCGTGTTGGATGTTTGATTTGAGGGAAATTATCCGGCCTCGCGGCTTGTTGGATAATTTGAACTTGAAAAATATCCGGTCTTACGACTTAGTTGGATATTTAGATTTGGAGAAAATTATCCGGCCTTGCGGCTTGTTGGATAATTTGAATTTGGGAAAATATACTTCAGCCTTGACAAATGGACGTATTGAGGAGCTATGCCCCGATGATAAACGTCGACGTACGCACCTTCCAAATAATACTTCATCGCGATTCGCTAGGGCTTTCAGTATTCAATTGAGAATATTTTTGAGAATTTTCTTTTAGAGTCAACATTTGGTTAGGCATGACATCGAGCTAATTTTGAATCATTTAGCGAAATGGCTACACACCACATCGGGCCTAGTTCAAGTGATTTAGCAAAGTGAATAAACCAGTCGTAAGGTCATTTTATATGACACATTTTATTTTCATTAATTATTTTTATCATTTTTTTATTTAATGTTTATTCATGAAAGAGTAAAGTTACTCTTTGAGATTCGATTGAGATTCGATTTCTGCTGCCTTCGATGAAGGCTCGCGGATGAGTGATGGAGTCGGCGGCTGCCATAGATGGCATCAGCGTTTTCTGGCGAGATGATGCCGAAGGTCGCCGGAATTCCATCGAGATGATGCGGCCGCAAGTTTGCGAGAAGTTGATAAGCGTCTCGAGGAACAGGGTGAATATGCCGCGGACGGAGGGGAAGAATTAGCAGTTGTGGCGTTGATAATTCGATTTTTTCAGCAAGATGCTACACTTATGACGACATAAGTGGCGAGGTCGCCATGGGAAAAGAGACGACGGCACTGCTAGGGGTGATTGTCAGCTGCTCGTCAGCGAGATGGTGATGACGAGGAAGAGCAGAGGAAGGTGAAGACGCGTTTCTGGGGATGGCGTCGGTGGATTGCTATGTAGTCAATTTTGGGGAGGATCTCTTGGCGACGTTCATCTGCAGGTAGACTCAAGCGAATTTGTGGCGACTCATCCGGAGAGGAGATGGCATCAATTAATGCTATGGAGCTGCATTAGTCGGACTCTCGGTGATTTTCCTGTAAGCGGCGACAGGGGAGACGATGCCGGATCTCTTAGGTAGCTGCTGAATCAAACATGCAATCGGGGTCGGATTGGGCTGTAGATAGGGGAGTGGAGGAATTCTCATTGCTAGCGAGGAGAAACAGAGGTGGGTGAAGGCACTGACGTTCCTGGCGGAGAAGCTGACAAGAATGGGGCTGTCAAGCTCCTAAGGTGAAGATTGTGATGGTTTCTCCTCTTTGCATCCTGTTCTTTTGTTTCCAAATAATTCTTCCCATGAGGTTTTAGAATCTTAGCGGCAGTGCTTTCCATAGCCAGAATTTAAGCCAGAATTTAATGTTTTGGAGGTTTTATGTAACATTTCGAAATTTTTACAAAATCTTTTTATTGGAGCTGATGGGACAGGACAGCCACGTCCCATCCCACTCCTCTCATCTCCCCTATCTCCCCCTTCCTCCTGCGCCACCGCCACCGTCGAACCCATCTGCCCTCCTCCTCCTCATGCATCTTCCCTTCTCAGCCTCCCTTCCACCTAACTTCGGCCGCTGCTCCGGCGGCCAGATCCGACGAAAGCTCCCCCCTTTCCTCTATGCGAACGCAGGCGACGAGAAGTTGTCGGAAGCCCTAGATCCAGCGCAACCTCCGTCCCTGACGGCTCCGGCGGGTTCCTTCATCTCCGGCGAGCGTTTTCGCCGCCTTCTAGTGCATTTTCGGGCGTTGTCTCCTCCAACTCCGGCGACATTTGCGAACGACGCCGCCGGCGGTTTTCCCTCGATTTCCGGTGATCCAAGCATCCATTCGCAGAACCGGTTGTACGATCAAAACCCTCTCGTCATTGGATTCATTTAGGCTACCGGAAAGCTCCGCCCTGCCACCGTAGTACTGTTCCGGCGAACTCTGATGACCGCGACTGCAACTTCGGGCTGCGCGTGCAAGGGTATATTGGACGTATATTGGTTGGATCTTGCTCAGACCTATAGTCTCCAAGTAGGGTTCTAACCTCCTTCTATTGTTCGGTGCCAAACTGCATGCGTAGATAGCGGCACCACCTTCTTGTTGTCTATATCTGATTATTACCTTCGTATACCCTTTGAGATCTGTACCTTGCCATTGAGTCACATGGATGCTTGCATGTTATCTGATTTTATGTTTCGATGTATGATATTGTTGATAGTAGATTTATATGCAGTACATATATATTTTGGCTGTCTCTACAGCCAGCCTGTGTTGATATTGGGATAGACGGATAGGTCTGACTGGGATAGTCCACCTTCCGAGATCTTTGTGATTTTGGCCATTGGTAGTAGTCATGGATGCAGTCTGTGTGAGCCCATGGACTACAGGCCTCCGGATGGGTCACAGTCGGATGTCGTGAGACTCGGCATTCCGGGGTGATCTGGGTGTAGGACGCTACACCGGCGGACTATCGACGGACAGTCGTTTCTACCGTTAGCTAGCGGTAGGAACCACTCTCTGAGTGTGCGTCCTACGGGACATTTGGCACAGTTGGATTTCCACCTGTATGCTGTACTTTCCGTACTTACTTAGTCGGGTTATATTTACTTATAGTGCACTTCTGTTTATTAATTATTGTTGGATTCTCCTTACTATTATATGCATCATCTACTTATTAAACCCAACTTAGCCTCCCGGCTAACTCCCCTTGCCTTGCCTCCAGGTTCAGGCTCGGCTCCCTCTGGTGCGCAGTAGATAGATAGGTAGATTATCTTCCCTATCATGTGTTGTATTTTTCTTATGTGTCGCACGTGTTATTTATTAGTGTCGTATTTCGAGGATTATATCTAATGAGATTGTATTTATCTGGTCATGGACCAGTGTGGATTTGTGGGCCAGGACTGTTCGGCCCTATGTGTATTAGTGACTTTGACCGCTGCATCGGTCTGATGTGTACTTTATCTATGTGGATTTCGCCGTTTATGTTATTTGTCGTCTTGTATTGTATCCTGGATCTGTATGGCTTTGCAGGTCCATTGTTTGCCGCGTCCTAAGGCTGGGAGAGTCTTGGGGCGTGTCAAATTTTGGTATCAAAGCTTAGGTTTAGGATCTTACATGGGACATAAGGACTTAGGATCAAACCTTAGGATTTAAGATCCACGTTAGTGTTAATCGTATTTGATCATACTAATCTGTGATTTTAGTTAACGTGACCCTTGCCGTTGCTGGTGCGTTACAGGAAATGGCACCCAAGAAAAGCTCTCGTTTCGGTTGGATGGCTGGATTAGCCTGTGGGGCATTGAGTGCACCACTCAGTTTGATGCGGAGGGATTCTAGTTCTGGAAATGAACGAAGGGAAGAACCATCGGTAGCCGCTCCGCGTGTTCCCTATGATGACAATGTTAACGAAGTGGGAAGTAGACACCATGCACCAGAACCTCCGGTCCAAGAACCTCCACGGCGTAGAGCGCGTGAAACTCCCTTGACTGCAGCGTTGGAGTTAGCGTCCTGCTTTACTGTCATGTGGTTTTAAGGTTGGCGTGTCCAGTAAGTTTGATTTGTCGCATCTCGATGGTGGATTCTCTAGGCCTGGCCCGCCTGGGTGTCCTCTCTAGGTCGTGACGATCTACGTGCTGGACGTGTGAACGTATAAATTCCTATCGAATGAAAGTTCCCATAAGAACAATGATATAATTAAGGAAAGATGTAATCGATTGAACCCCCTTAAATGAGAAACAATCTCATTAGATATCATCTTAATGAGTCTCCTTAGAGCTTGTAGTTTTCGCAAGAGAACACGCTACTATTTTCTTATGATTCACATAATTTTAGCATCAATATTTTGGACATTAAGTTATAAACAAATTTGGGAAGCAAACAATTACTTGAAAAAGTTAAGTGAGATTCCATAAAGGGAATTCGTTATAGAATGTTGTATTTGTTACCTTGCAATTAATTTGTGGACAAACTAAGGCACAATAAACCAATTGTCACTGTTGGCTTTGGTGGGGCCCATAACTCATAGGCTAACAAGACTAGGCGAGTTAGTACAACTAGCTATGTTGACAACTGCGTATTTCCGAGTAATGGATCTGCAAGGCATAGTGTTTGGAAGTGATGGATAAACTTTATTGACTTCGTTATAGGGACGGGCATTCACATCAACTTTGAGCACATCACCGGAAGGGAAAATACTGTGGCTGACGCCCTGTCAAGATTGGCATCCTATGTGATTTGTTCGCCATAAAATGAATACTTTACTGAAACACAACTCATTGAAGAGGCTATAAAAGAGACCAGATAGCCAACCCATTCCATAACTTGCAGCAAATTGGTGAAATCATCCTTGGGACGATGACTCCACCAATCAGGGTCATGTCTACCTTACTTCAGGGAGAATGCTCAAGGGCTGAGGAACAAAGACAGGAGGAAGAGCATGAAAAGTTTAAAGCAAAGATCATACTCTCCCCGACGTTCAGAGAGAAATTCTTCAACTCACTACCAGAAGTGATTAGTATGGATATCAGGTTCTTCGCACATCAAAGGACTTTTCAAAAGATGGTCTCCCTCCAAGAGCAAATGATGGCGTTCACTCCAAAACGGGGAATACACATATTCCAGGAAAAGGGTAAAAGTCTTTTAACCGCTTGGATTTTATATTATAAACTTAATGCTCGGTACTATCATTTCGTTCGAGAGTTATGGAACTATGGTATGATTTAAGAATGGTCTCTGCTGAGAAACTGCCCAGCCTTTATCCTAGACTTCTTCCCGAAGAAGTTGAAAGAAGCTTGCAGAACTCACCCTGAGATAGAAATGGTAGTACACAACCAGATGCCACGTGTTAGTAAATGGACGTCCCGATTTGAACTACGAAAATAGGTCTGCATTATCTACACTGAGACGAACGTCGTGCATGATTTGGTAGAGCCAAAACGGCACTCCCTTGATATATACAACGAAGCACACTACCTGGAACATATATCACAGATTAGTATGATCAAATACGATTAACACTAACGTGGATCTTAAATCCTAAGGTTTGATCCTAAGTCCTTATGTCCCATGTAAGATCCTAAACCTAAGCTTTGATACCAAAATTTGACACGCCCCAAGACTCTCCTAGCCTTAGGATGCGGCAAACAATGGACCTGCAAAGCCATACAGATCCAGGATACAATACAAGACGACAAATAACATAAACGACGAAATCCACATAGATAAAGTACACATCAGACCGACGCAGCGGTCAAAGTCACACACAGAGCCGAACAGTCCTGGCCCACAAATCCACACTGGTCCATGACCAGATAAATACAATCTCATTAGATATAATCCTCGAAATACGACACTAACAAATAACACGTGCGACACATAAGAAAAATACAACACATGATAGGGAAGATAATCTACCTATCTATCTACTGCGCACTAGAGGGAGCCGAGCCTGAACCTAGAGGAAAGGCAAGGGGAGTTAGCCGGGAGGCTAAGTAGGGTTTAATAAGTAGATGATGCATATAAGAGTAAGGAGAATCCAACAATAATTAATAAACAGAAGTGCACTATAAGTAAATATAACCCGACCAAGTAAGTACGGAAAGTACAGCATGCAGGTGGAAATCCAGCTGTGCCAAATGTCCCGTAGGACGCGCACTCAGAGAGTGGTTCCTACCACCAGCTAACGGTAGAAACGACTGTCCGTCGATAGTCCGCCGGTGTAGCGTCCTACACCCAGATCATCCCGGAATGCCGAGTCTCACGACATCCGACTGTGACCCATCCGGAGGCCTGTAGTCCATGGGCTCACACAGACTGCATCCATGACTACTACCAATGACCAAAATCATAAAGATCTCGGAAGGTGGACTATCCCAGTCAGACCTATCCGTCTATCCCAATATCAACACAGGCTGGCTGTAGAGACAGCCAAAATATATATGTATTGCATATAAATCTACCATCAACAATATCATACACCGAAACATAAAATCAGATAACATGCAAGCATCCATGTGACTCAATGGCAAGGTACAGATCTCAAAGGGTATACGAAGGTAATAATCAGATATAGACAACAAGAAGGTGGTGCCGCTATCTACGCATGCAGTTTGACACCGAATAATAGAAGGAGGTTAGAACCCTACTTGGAGACTGTAGGTCTGAGCAAGATCCAACCAATATACGTCCAATATACCCTTGCACGCGCAGCCCGAAGTTGCAGTCGCGGTCATCAGAGTTCGCCGGAATTTCGCCGGAAAACCTCGCCGGCGGCGATCGCCGGAACAGTACTACGGTGGCAGGGCGGAGCTTTCCGGTAGCCTAAATGAAGCCAATGACGAGAGGGTTTTGATCGTACAACCGGTTCTGCGAATGGATGCTTGGATCGCCGGAAATCGAGGGAAAACCGCCGGCGGCGTCGTTCGCAAATGTCGCCGGAGTTGGAGGAGACAACGCCCGAAAATGCACTAGAAGACGGCGAAAACGCTCGCCGGAGATGAAGGAACCCGCCGGAGCCGTCAGGGACGGAGGTTGCGCTGGATCTAGGGCTTCCGACAACTTCTCGTCGCCTGCGTTCGCGTAGAGGAAAAGGGGGAGCTTTCGTCGGATCTGGCCGCCGGAGCAGCGGCCGGAGTTAGGTGGAAGGGAGGCTGAGAAGGGAAGATGCATGAGGAGGAGGAGGGCAGGTGGGTTCGACAGTGGCGAAGATCAGGAGGAAAGGAGAGATAGGGGAGAAGAGAGGAGTGGGATGGGAAGTGGCTGACCTGTCCCATCAGCTCCAATAAAAAGATTTTGTAAAAATTTCGAAATGTTACATTTTACGGTTTCTTCTTTACAACATCATATTTTTTTTACCCTATTCTCCTTCTCGGCGATATAGCAACAGTTTTTTTTTTGCGAGATTCTTTCTTTCAGTGAACTAGGTAATCAGATTTTGTGATCTTTGTTTGTCGATTCTCTTGGTTTGTTTCATGTGCTTTACCTCTTTTAATCCAGCCTTCTTCTATTTCTGATTTCCCTTTTTTATAGCTCTTTTGTTATCTCTAGCAACATAGTGGCGTAAGATTAGGTTCCGCTTCTCCTTCTCAGCAGCATTTTTATTGAAATTCTTCCTTTCAGCGAACTAGATAACCAGCCTTTGTCAAATTTTTGTGATCTTTGTCTGTTGAAATTGTTTGTCTCGTAGCGAAAACAGAGAGAGAAGACAAAAGTTCAATCCAGTTTTTTCTCTCTCTTCAATTCGAGTTAGAAGTTGGTTGAGGCTTATGTACGTTTTCTCAATTTCAAAAAAAGCAGAGAACTTAGCAGGTATGTGTTCTTGTTCTTTGATCGTCTTCATCAGGTCTTTTTCCAGAAATTTTTTTTTTTACTTCCGTATTTTCACAAATTCTTCCGATTTCGATTTTTGCTCTTCGGTTTACTCCCTTTTATATGATCCTCTTATTCTCTCCAGATCTTGAACGTGTCTTGGCATTTCTTTTTACAACAGTCTATGAGACTGAGAAGAAATTTTTTGTCTCTTCGGTTTAAGCAGCTTCTCCCTTCTCCTTTCTTTTACGTAGCAACTCTTTTTTATGTTTATTCTCTAGCATCGCTTCTCCCTCTCTCTTCTTGTTTTTTTTAGTTCACGGAACTTTCTTCTAATCAATCGAGACTTTCTCTTCTCTAATCAACCAGCATCCTCATACCACTCTCTTTTATTTCTCTCTACTGCTTTCTCTCTCTTTTTTTTTTACATCAATTCAGACGGGGGAGTTTTAACATAACTGCATCATGCATTCCTACTACAGAAAATAAATAATAAAATAATAAAATGACAGTCCTAAATTACTGAGGATTTTGAACATTATGCAGTTAGGCATCATGCATTCCTACTGCAGAAAATAAATTACTGGGGGGGGGGGGGGGTTTAACATGATGCAGTTATGCGTTCCTCTTCTTTTTTTGTCAAGCCTCACGGCACTCTATTCTTCTCTTCTTTTTTCTTTAGTCGTAGCAGCCCTTCTTATAGGCCTCCAGCCACTTAAATGTTTTGCTGTATTTTTCTTTCTTCTCGATTTTTAATTAATAGCTCTCAATCCTTTGCCTTATCCGCCAGCTACGGTTTCCTTTTTGCTACTAATTCTTCCCCGATCGCCATGGACGCGGGCAGGTGGCGTAGAGGCGGCGGACGGTGCGGCGGCCACAACTCGGCGACGGTTGCGGACGCGGGATCGTCGCACGAATCGGACGTAGGACTGGACGCTGGCGACGACGTCTTTGGCAAATCCAGATGCGGCGACGAAGCTCCAGTGCACCTTGAATCTCGGACGCGGACGACCAGGGCAGGCGACGCGGTCGCTAGGAGAAGAGAGGCGGCATGTTTGCTTTTATAAAACCATTAACGGGCGACGGGAGAAGGGATCGAGCAATCATCACCAAGCTTGAGAGAGAGAGATCGGTGAACGTTTGAGGGATTAAGTAAACTGTAGCCGGCAACCAGGGGGCTACCGGCGAGGGAGGGGAAGCGGGCGCCGCCGACCAGGGGGTCGACGACAAGAGTAGGGGAGAGATCTTGTAAGCTTCGAGCAATAAACAAAGCTTCTTATTCTTCCCCAACCTTCCCCTGTTTTCTATGGTTCTGGCACTTCTCCTCGCGTGTTCCGGCGGTGACGACGACGCTCGGCGGCACTCCGGCAGCAGGCGGCTGTCCGGCAACGATTGACGCAAAGGAACGCAAGCGGCATTCCTGAAAACGCCAGCGACGATTGCGTGCAAAAGGTGAACGAGCTCGGGCGGGGCTCGCACGAAGACAACGAAGCATTGACAAATCAAAATCGGAACAGCACGGCAGAAATCGATTTCAGCGTAAATTGATTTAGGCGGCTGACGTCACGACGACGACAGCAACGAGATTAATTCGGCGCGGCGCGGAGAGTTTCGGGCGTTGACGGTTGATTGGTCAAAATCGTTGACCTGAGAGGTAATTGAATTTAGGGTTTCAAATTTCTAAATTAGGGTTAGGGTTTTTCGTACGAGTTGTAATTTGAGGATAAAAATTTAATCGGGGGAATTAAGGTTTCTGATTGGGAGTGAGGTTTTGCCCGAAAACCCTAGAGCCTCATGCCCGATTTGGTGTTCTGTCGGACCATCTTAGACCGGGGCGTGACATCTATGTTGGTGTTTATGCCCTTAGACCCGTTGTTGGTCTATGATGTACTACTTGAAATTGATATTTAATATATCATTCTGGCATTGTCGTTATTATGCTATGTTTACATCTGCGATTATGTACATGGATAATAATGTCCCTGGAGACAGATTGTATCTGTGCTCAAACGGTGTGTCCTCAGTCAAGTACTTGAGTGGATAAGGGACAGCTCTAGTACATGTGAGACTGGTATATGGGCTGGTTAGGCACGGGGTGCTAACGCAGGCATATGGGTATATCAGTGGTGGATATACTGGACCGACCCGCTGTGAAGCTCTAACTTGATGTCATGAGTTAAGCTCACAAGTGACAGGAGATGCATTGATCCCTTGACTTGAGTTCATTGACTCTTCTATATGGTTAGGGATATACTTTGATAAAACCTAACGCCTTGCCGTAGCAGGGATGTCATAACGGTTGTCATTGGGTATGTCATGACCCAAATGAGAAGATCAATGGACAGACATAGGATTTGCCCATTCCTGCGGGAAGCTTGATATCCATGGGGCCCCCCTATGGTTGCATGACTGAAAGTGTATGGCCATACCCAGGTGAAAGCCTGATTTAGTCATGACCATGAGATTGGGTGAAAACAAAGTGGTGACACACTTTATCCAATCGGATATCAGTCTGGCAAAGAGACTATAATGCATCGGTATCTTGTTGCGATGATGAGGATGTCGATGCTGATACCATTCCGAAGACTTGGGTAGCAGCGATGCACTGCTAGGTGCCACTCACTGCTTGTGATGACCTGAGTTCATCACTGCCAACGTCAGAGGAACCTACAGGGTCGCACAACTTGAAACTCGTGTTCTCGTATTGATCGAGCAGCCTAATGATCGAGTTATTGGATAACTTGGATCTTTTTGGGAGAATCTATCAGCACCATTGTGCCTGATGAGACGGAAGGGACTTATTGGAGCTAACTTCATTTTTGGGCCAGATGAGTCAAATGGGCCAAATAAGCCAAATAGGCTAATTGGGCCAAATGGGCCAAATGAAGTGTTAGCATGGAACATGGACCAATGGGCCTTCAAGCCCAATAGGGTGTGAAGCCCAATTGGGGTGTGAGGCCTAATGGGTCATGACAATAAGTTGCCTAGCCCAATAGACATCATGGTGAATTAAATACTGCATTTAATTCTAGGAATTAATTCTGTATTTAATTCTGTAATTAATTCTAAGTTTAATGATGAATTTAATTCTGAATTCAATTCTATAATTAATTCTGAATTTGAAGAGTCACATCATTAATGATCATTATGAGACTTTAATTCAAAGTTTTAATGAATCATTATGAGACTTTAATTCAGAGTTTAATTCTATAATTAATTCTGAATTTAAATTCTATTATTAATGATGATGAATTAATTCAGAGAATTTATTGCGGAATTCCAAAGGTCTCAGCGGAATTCCAAGGGTCATCATGTTTTTCTATAAAAGAAGAGGGGGAGAGGAGTTGGCGATGACTTGGTCTTTTGGAAGGAATTCTCCCAGGCGCCTCCTCTCTTCTTCCCTCTCCTTTGGGCGGCTGCAAGGTTGGACCTTGGCAGCGTATTTCCATCCTTCTACTCCTCTTGGCGCATTCACTGTGTGGGTGGCGCAAGTTCTTGAGGAAGACTCCCAGAGGCGTAGATCTTCTTCCCGAGGCTAGCACCGGACGTGGAAGAAGAGAACTAGAGCGTCGGCTGTGTGTGAGACTGCAGAGGGCGAATACTTGGGCGCCTGCATCGCATCCTTCTTCTTCGCTGCAAGGTATCATCTCCTACTCACCGGGTCGATTCCCTCGCATGAGTCGATCTTCTGGGTTTTTGGGACTGACCTGTTTCGGAGATTGCTTCCGCTGTGCTTGTTTTTAAAATTTTAAAATCCCCGGGGTTTCCCAACAGTGGTATCAGAGACAACTTGCAAACTCGAACAATGTTTTATGCTTTGATTGTATGCTCACATGCCATCTGAAATTTTTTGAAAATTTGCATATGTGCATGGATTTTTCTAAGTAAGAAAAATTGTAAGTTTTTCGTTCCTAACATCTATTCGATCTCTTTGTTTTTCGCTTTCTTCACATGGTGGGATAGACCCATATGTGAGAGAATTAATTTCTCCCCACGCATGTAAGATAGACCTATTGTGTGGGACTTGTCGAAGATTATGGGGCATGGTGATTGTCCTAATCTTGGCAGGTTAAGGATTACAAGGGTAGACAACAAGCGTGCTTGGAGCATGCATGCGTCACTTATAGACTCCTAAGAGAAACGAAAAATCCTAGATTTGCGAACGGACGTTGACGTTGAAAGACATGTTTTTTAAGAAACTAAAACTGAAGTTTTATATTTTCTTGAGCATATAGAAAAGCATGAGATGATTGTGCATCGTGTTGTAGTCATAGTCAAGCCCCTTGTATGCCTGTGATGTATTTATGTGAGGCCTGCGTGCTGCTTTTTTCTTTTTTTTTTGTAAACGCACAAAGAAGATTAAGGGGCGCATCTCTCATGGAGCTTGCATCTTGGCGCATCAACCATGATGGCACATCTTGCTTGGTGGCGCAAGTAAGGGCTTGGCCGAACCATAGGGTTCGTGAGCTATCCCTCTTGGCACAAGCATGATGGCGCATCATGCATGGAGGAGCCATCAAGGTCTTGGCCAAACTCTAGGGTTTGTATGTTATGCCTTGGTGTGGTGGACCCCGGAGCTGCACTTGAAGATAAAGCTTAGTGGCGGCTAGGTTAGGTCTGGTTGGGGCTTGTCACCTAGGTCAAGCATTGAACATCCTTTGGCATATGATGGTTCAATGTGTTGATTAGGCTATGACCACATCGCTTGTTTACTGCTTTCGATATCTGCAAAAGCATGCCTGGATGTGTTTTATCGTTTTGTTATCACTATAAGATTGCATGCCTGTAATGTTAGACAAAAGATAAAACTAAGAGGATGAGACCTCAAAAACCCTCAAATCAATATCAAGTCTGTAGTCTTCTGACGTGTAGCCCTCGTCAAACTATCGATCGATGATGCTGTGCATTGTTTCCATTCTAGTGGACACACCCATCTATCTTTAGGAGGCGTGTGGTGACAATGTTTTCCTCAGTCCAGTTAAAATCCTGAACGCGCCTTTGCAAGGAATTCGTTGGCCCTGGGCATAACGGTTAGGATGGACTTGACTAGTTTTTCATATGTGGTGGCCACATGATGGAGCTCTAGAGGCAGCCTCGAGAGGTTAGGGTTTTGTGTTGTTCCAGCTCTAGCTGGGCACAAAATGCTTGAACTGTCTTGAGAAGGGGAATTGCCAAGTTGCAATTGGCCGACGCGCCTACCTTGGGATACATGCATCACCTCGTGCAGTACATCCTGCCCTAGCATGACGCGAGGCCGTGTGAGGAACAAAGATCCCATCTCACTAGGAAATCTCAGATTTCCTGATTGACTTTGTGGGTTGTCAATTCGATTAAAATAGTGGGAGCCTATGATCATTTAATACAAGTCCAGATTAAATGATCGAAGTAGTACAAATCTGCTTTCTTGGTTGTTGTAAATCAATGGCTACGAACAATAGCAGATGATTACTGCGATCTATCTTGGAAAAGGATAAGTTGGTTGGACCAACTTAATGGACTGGTATCGAAACTTGAGGATCGTTCTCAAAGCTCAAGAGGAAGCCATATGTCCTTGGGCAGCCTATTCCTGAGCCACATCCATGCTCGGCCTCAGCGGCTGAGAAGGATGCTAATAAGCATCAGGCAGATACTTTGGAGGTTGCTAATTTGATACTGACCAACATATCGCCTGAATTATGAGGGCAGTATGATCGGAAGAGTGCTTTTGAGATTATTTATAATCTAAGGCAGCTCTTCGATGGATTGGTTGGGCTCAACCCTTCGAAAGTAGACATTCAATGTGTTAAGCCGAAAGGCTTAACTAATACATTGAAGATAAAGATGGAAAAGGTCAGGAATAATAGGTGCTATTCATGTGGAGTGCCAACTCACATGATTGACATGGTGCGACTTCAGAACGAGGAGAAGAGAGGCAAGACTTCGTCTTCTAGCTCAGGTATTTATGTTATCGAAGTCAACCTTTCTACTTGTACAAATATGCAAGGGCTCAAGAGAAGTAGATCGGTGCGGCCTGGAGAGATTAACCTACGAGTTGGAAATGAAGCATAGGTTGCTGCTGTTGCTGTAAGACTTTTGACACTCTCCTTGCCTTCTGGACTTCAGTTAGAGTTAGATCATTGCTATTAAGTACCTTCCCTTACCAAAAACATTATATCCATTCCTTGGTTGGCAAGAAAAGGATTTAAATTTGAAATAAAAGAGGACTCTTGTTCTTTTTCATTTGCAAATGTGTTTTATGGGAAGGGTACCTTGTGCAATGGATTATATGTCTTGGACATGGATAATTCTATATGTAACATAAATCATAAAAGGATCAAACTGAGTGGTTCAATTGGTGCGTACCTTTGGCATTGTCGATTAGCCCATATAAACAAAAATCGCATTCAACAACTCCATGCAAATGGATTGTTAGATTCAACCTCCTTGGAGGAGTTTGATACTTGTGAGCCTTGTTTATTAGGGAAGATGACAAAAGCGCCCTTCACCAAGATTGGTGATAGGGCAAGAGGTTTGTTGGATCTCATACATAGCGATGTGTGTGGGTCATTCAGTAAACAAGCCAGAGGAGGGTACAACTACTTCATCACATTTACTGATGATTTTAGCAGATATGGTTATGTCTATTTGATGAGACATAAGTCCGAATCCTTTGAGAAATTTAAGGAGTTCAGACATGAAGTAGAGAACTAGCTTGGTAGATCTATTAAGACTCTTCGATCAGATCATGGTGGAGAGTACCTGAGTAGTGAGTTCTTTGACTATCTTAGAGAGTGTGAGATTCTATCCTAACTCACTCCTCCTGGAACACCTCAATAGAATGGTGTGTCTGAGAGGAGAAATCGAACCTTATTGGACATGGTTCGATCTATGATGAGTCATGTAACTCTACCACCCTCGTTTTGGGGACATGCACTTGAGACAGCTTCTCTCATACTGAATAATGTTCCATCTAAGAGTATCTCCAAGATTCCGTACAAGGTATGGAGTGGGAGACAACCGAATCTCTCTTTTATCAGAGTCTGGGGATGTGAGGCTTATGTCAAACGTCAGGATTCTAACAAGCTAGAACCCAGATTTGATAAATGTGTGTTTGTGGGGTATCCTAAGGAAACTAAAGGATATTACTTCTATATTCCCAACGAGAACAAAGTTTTTGTTGCTCGGGGTGCTGTCTTTCTAGAGAAAGAATTTCTCATGAAAGAAGTCAGTGAGAGGAAGTTTGACTTGGATGGGGTCTAAGGTCAACCACAAGACACAGCAGATGAGATGGAACCTGAGCCACCTGCACCGGTTATTAGGCAACTGGAGGCTTCGACACAGGCCCCGCGTAGATCTGGATGGATTCGTCGTGCACCTGAGAGGTACGGGTCGCTACCGACCCCACACGATGAGATCCTCATCATTGAGGATGAACCCAGGACCTATAATGAGGCGGTCGCTGGACCAGACTCCGAGAAATGGCTTGAGGCCATGAGATCCGAGATGGATTCCATATCGGCTAACCAAGTCTGGGATTTGGTTGAGCTACCTAATGGGGTAAAACCTATAGGGTGTAAATGGGTCTTCAAGAGGAAGACTGATATGGATGGCAACATAGTTACCTATAAGGGTAGACTTGTGGCTAAAGGATTTAGACAAGTCCACGGGGTGGACTATGACGAAACCTTCTCGCCAGTTGCCATGTTCAAATCCATTCGAATCTTGCTTGCTATAGTTGCATATCACGATTATGAGATATGACAGATGGATGTGAAGACAACATTCCTTAACGGAAAGCTGACAGAGGATGTGTATATGGCACAACTTGATGGTTTCATCCATCCTGCAGAGGCCAATAAGGTCTGCAGGCTAAAGAGATCCATTTATGGATTAACGCAAGCTTCTCGAAGTTGGAATCTTCGATTTGATGAGGCAGTAAGAGATTACGGCTTTATCAAGCGCGAAGATGACGCCTGTGTATACAGAAAATTCAGTGGGAGCTTGGTGACATTTCTGGTCTTGTATGTCGACGACATACTACTCATCGGAAACGACATCCCTAGTCTTCAAGCTGTGAAGACATGGTTGGGGAACTGTTTCAAGATGAAAGACTTAGGGGAGACCGCCTATATCCTAGGCGTGAGGATCTACCGGGATAAATCCAAGAAGCTCCTAGCCCTTAGTTAGAGTACTTACATTGATAAGGTCCTGGAGAGGTTCAGCTTGGAGCAATCTAAGAAAGGATACCTTCCAGTGAGACATGACCTTATTCTCTCCAAGAGCCAGTGTCCCACCACACAGGCTGAGAGGGACGACATGAGTCGAGTGCCCTATGCTTCGGCAGTAGGTTCGATCATGTATGCAATTTATGTACTAGACCAGATGTGGTTTATGCTTGAAGCATAACTAGTCAATACCAATCCAATCCAGGTCTGTAGCACTGGGTGGCCGTAAAGAACATTCTATATTTCTGATTAGAACTAAGGATTTGTTCTTGGTCTATGGGGGACAGGAAGAGCTCAGTGTTCAGGGCTACACTGAGGCATCATTCCAGTCAGACCCTGATGACTTAAGATCGCAGACAGGCTATGTGTTCAGATTAAGTGGCGGTGTTATGAGCTGAGAGTACTCTAAGCAGTCCATTGTAGCTGATTCTATGACCGAGGCTGAGTATGTCGTTGCTTCTGAGACAGCCAAAGAAGCCGTTTGGATTCGGAAGTTCATTTCTGAACTTCAGGTGGTTCCAATTACTGTGGATCCGATTGAGCTCTATTGTGATAACAATAAAGCGATGGCACAGGCAAAAGAACCATGGTCTCATCAAAAATCCAAACACATACTCAGAAGATTTCACCTAATCTTGGAGATCATTGACAGAGGTGATGTCAAGATTAGCAGAGTTTACACAGACAACAATCTGGTAGACCCACTGACCAAGGCTTTGGCGCAGCAGAAGCGTGATGGTCATACGAGGGACATGGGGTTGAGATTTTTCAACAACTAAGTCTAAGTGCAAGTGAGAGATTATTGGTGTTTATGCCCTTAGACCCGTTGTTGGTCTATGATGTACTACTTGAAATTGATATTTAATATATCATTCTAGCATTGTCGTTATTATGCTATGTTTACATCTGCGATTATGTACATGGATAATAATGTCCCTAGAGACAGATTGTATCTGTGCTCAAACGGTGTGTCCCCAGTCAAGTACCTGAGTGGATAAGGGACAGTTCTAGTACATGTGAGACTGGTATATGGGCTGGTTAGGCACTGGGTGCTAACGCAGGCATATGGGTATATCAGTGGTGGATATACTGGACCGACCTGCTGTGAAGCTCTAACTTGGTGTCATGAGTTAAGCTCACAAGTGACAGGAGATGCATTGATCCCTTGACTTGAGTTCATTGACTCTTCTATATGGTTAGGGATATACTTTGATACAACCTAACGCCTCGCCGTAGCAGGGAAGTCATAACGGTTGTCATTGGGTATGTCATGACCCATATGAAAAGATCAATGGACAGACATAGGATTTGCCCATTCCTGCGGGAAGCTTGATATCCATGGGGCCCCCCTATGGTTGCATGACTGAAAGTGTATGGCCATACCCAGGTGAAAGCCTGATTTAGTCATGACCATGAGATTGGTTGAAAACAAAGTGGTGACACACTTTGTCCAATCGGATATCAGTCTGGCAAAGAGACTATAATGCATCGGTATCTTGTTGTGATGATGGGGATGTCGATGCTGATATCCATTCAGAAAGACTTGGGTAGCAGCGATACATTGCTAGGTGTCATTCACTGCTTGTGATGACCTGAGTTCATCACTGCCAACGTCAAAGGAACCTACAGGGTCGCACAACTTGAAACTCAGGTTCTCATATTGATCGAGCAGCCTAATGATTGAGTTATTGGATAACTTGGATCTTTTTGGGAGAATCTATCAGCACCATTGTGCCTGATGAGATGGAAGGGACTTATTGGAGCTAACTTCATTTTTGGACCAGATGGGCCAAATGAGCCCTATAGGCTAAATGGGCCAAATAAGCTAAATAGGCTAATTGGGCCAAATAAGCCAAATAGGCTAATTGGGCCAAATGGGCCAAATGAAGTGTTAGCATGGAGCATGGACCAATGGGCCTCCAGGCCCAATAGGGCGTGAAGCCCAGTTGGGGTGTGAGGCCCAATGGGCCGTCAAGCCTAATGAGTCATGACAATAAGTTGCCTAGCCCAATAGACATCATGGTGAATTAAATACTGCATTTAATTCTAGGAATTAATTCTGTAATTAATTCTAAGTTTAATGATGAATTTAATTCTGAATTCAATTCTATAATTAATTCTGAATTTGAAGAGTCACATCATTAATGATCATTATGAGACTTTAATTCAAAGTTTTAATGAGTCATTATGAGACTTTAATTCAGAGTTTAATTCTATAATTAATTCTGAATTTAAATTCTATTATTAATGATGATGAATTAATTCAGAGAATTTATTGCGGAATTCCAAAGGTCTCAGCGGAATTCCAAGGGTCACCATGTTTTTCTATAAAAGAAGAGGGGGAGAGGAGTTGGCGATGACTTGGTCATTTGGAAGGAATTCTCCCAGGCGCCTCCTCTCTTTTTACCTCTCCTTTGGAGAGCTGCAAGGTTGGACCTTGGCAGCGTATTTCCATCCTTCTACTCCTCTTGGCGCATTCACTGTGTGGGTGGCGCAAGTTCTTGAGGAAGACTCCCAGAGGCGTGGATCTTCTTCCCGAGGCTAGCACCGGACGTGGAAGAAGAGAACTCAAGCGTCGGCTGTTTGTGAGACTGCAGAGGGCGAATACTTGGGCGCCTGCATTGCATCCTTCTTCTTCGCTGCACGGTATCATCTCCTACTCACAGTGTCGATTCCCTCGCATGACTCGATCTTCTGGGTTTTTGAGACTGACCTGTTTCGGGGATTGCTTCTGCTGTGCTTGTTTTCAAAATTTTAAAATCCTCGGGGTTTCCCAACAATCTAGTGTCACGCCCCGGTCGGATCGGCCCTGAACCGGTATTTATCCGTAGTCTCAGGGTTGTCCGGCGCAACCCCGGAGCGCGAACTACCTAGGGTTTCCGACCCAAAATTGAAAACCCTAACTCCCCGAATAATTTTAATCCCCAAATTACAGTTCACACGGAAAACCTTAACCCTAATTTAGAGAAATCCGAAAAACCCTAAATCAATTTATACCTTCAATTTTGACCCAAATTCGCCGACGCTCGTAATTTCCCCTCGCTGACATCACGCCGACGTCAGTCGCTAAATTTCCTCCGCCGCGCAATTAACCTCCGGTTGCTGACGTCTGCTTTCGTCAGCGCCCCAAAATCCTCTACGCCGTGCTCGATTTTGATCGCTAACGTCACGCCTGACATCGACGTTCAAATCAAAATCGGCTGAAATCGAATTCGCGAAATCAGTGTTGACCGGTTGATTTCGTTGACTTGCCTTGTTTCGAACACCCGTCGTGAGGCGAGACTCGAACGCCCGTCGTTCGAAAGTCACGCGTCTCGCCTCACGCAGCCTTCGTCTCCGACGCGTACCGCTGATGTCGTCGCGTCGTTCGCCCGTCGCTCGTTGGAGAGGAAAGCCGCCTGCTTTCCTCCGGCCTCCTCGTCGTCGTACGTCAGCTGCCCGCCGTTGGAGCAGATCAGAAACCGCATAGGACCACCGCCGTCGCGCTGAAAACCAGAGGAGGAAGGGATGAAGAAGACGAAGCTTTATTCCGTTATTTTGAAGCTTACAGACTCTTCCTGTAGCCGACGACCCCCGTTGCTGGTGCCCTCGACCCCTCCCTCGCCGTCGACCTCCGTCGACGATTACAGATCTCTTATCACTCTCTCACGGATCACTCACCCAAAGCTTCCCCAAGCTTTCCTCACGATGCTCCCTATTTGATGGTCGATATCGATGCCCTGCTCACTGTCTTGTCCGCTCCTCTTTATAGAGGACAGCCGCCGCCGCCTCTAACCCTAGAAGCTCGCCCGAGAGAACCGGGCGCCGCCTCCTATTCCTGGCGCAGGCCAAGTCTTCCGCTTCGTCCGCAGCATCCGCAAGCTTCGACTGATGCCGCGTCTTCAGGTGAAGCTGATCTCTCTTCCGCGTCTGAAGATATCGGTGAGGATGAAGACATTGCGGCCGAGTGCCGCGGTGAAGACGCGGCTGAAAGCCGCCTGGAGCCTCTTGCGTGCGCGTGGATCGGGGAAAGGGATTTGGGGAGGTCAACGTTGCATGTTGACTGTGATTTTCCCTTATTTGGGCTTCGATTTGGGCCCGTGTTTGGGATTGGGCCAAACCGGTTGAACCGGGGCTTAACAATTCTCCCCCGCCCAATTTGGACATCGCCCTCGATATCCATCACGGGCAGATCTTGGGCCACTATCGCCCCGATCCTCAAAGCACAGATCCTCACCTCTGCAGGGATCTCCTCAGCCTCCACGGTTGGTTCCTGTGCCACGATGGCCATACGCTTCTGTCTGGAAGGACAGTCCTTCACCCATTGAGGACCGCCGCACATGAAGCAACCTTATGGCTTTTTCTCTCGTCGTCCCGGTGAACCCCTGTTTTGTCGATGAAAGGGCCTACCCCTCTCTGGAACCCTAGCTCCCGGTGGTGTCCGTGGTGAGCCGCGCTTTGGTGGTCTCCTGGTCGTCCTTGGTGGTGCTGGTCTGAACTTCTGATTATCCACTAAAGATTCGGCCACCGCTACAGCCGCCCTCCAATCGATCGGTGCGTGCCGTCGGACCTCCGTCTTTGCCCATGGCTGAAGGTTCCGGAGGAAGAAATATCTCCTGTCATCCTCCTCCATACGTGGAAGCTCCAACATCAACGTAGAGAATGCCCTAACGTACTTCTGGATCGACCCAGTGTGCTTCAGCCGATCCAGCTTCCCACGAGCTTGGTCCGCCGAGTTTCCGGGAAAAAACTGCCGCCGCAGTTTTTCACAGAAGGTCCCCCAAGGCCAGCTAGTAGTCCCCGACATAGAGCTGACTTTAGTTCTCCACCAAAGCTTTGCATCGCCTGTGAGGTATGCGATGCACACCCCGCACCCGATCTTCTTCTGGAACATAGTTAGCAGAAAACAGTTGTTCCATATCCCAAATAAAGTTTTTTACCTCTCTGGATGATCGAGCCCCCCCCCCCCCCCCGAACATTGCTGGCTTAGGGATGCGCATCCTCGGCTTGGGAGCCTCCTGCTCCACCGTCGCGGCAGTTCGGGATACTTGCATTAGAGCCAAGCGTAGTACCCCGATCTCAGCCTGCATCTCCTCCTTCATGCATGCCATCTCCCCTGGTAGATGGTTCAGACTATCTATAGTCTGCTGCATGTGTGTCATCCCTACTTGTTGTTCCTCACGCATCCTGACCATCTGCTCTGGCAGGTCGAGCAGACTCTCTAGGGCCTGTTGCAAATTCTCAATTTGCAACCTCTGTTGTTCCACAATCCTCTGAAGTCTCTCCATCTAGGGAAGCACCGCCGTGTCCCTATCACCCGTCATACCGAGCGTTTGCTCGATCTCCGCTATGCGATCACCTTAATTCACCATCTTCTCAGGTTTAGTCGTCTCCTTGGCTTTACCTTTGGGTCAGATGTCCTCTACCGCTCCCCTGGTTGTGTGGGTGATCTTCTGAAACTTCAAGCCTTTCTTCACCTTCGCCGGTGAAGGTGCCGTGTTCGCTGTAACACGTTAGCCTCCTCTGATACCTATTGTCACACCCCGGTCGGATCGGCCCTGAACCGGTGCTTATCCGTTGTCTCAGGGTTATCCGGCGGAACACCGGAGTGCGAACTACCTAGGGTTTCCGACCCAAAATTGAAAACCCTAACTCCCCGAACAATTTTAATCCCCAAATTACAGTTCCTACGGAAAACCCTAACCCTAATTTAGAGAAATCCGAAAAACCCTAAGTCAATTTATACCTTCAATTTTGACCCAAATTCGCCGACGCTCGTAATTTCCCCTCGCTGACGTCACGCCGACGTTAGTCGCTAAATTTCCTCCGCCGCGCGATTAACCTCCGGTTGCCGACGTCTGCTTTCGTCAGCGCCCCAAAATCCTCTACGCCGTGCTCGATTTCGATCGCTGACGTCACGCATGACATCAGCCTTCAAATCAAAATCGGCTGAAATCGAATTCGCGAAATCAGCGTTGACCAATTGATTTCATTGACTTACCTCGTTTCGAACGCCCGTCGTTCGAAACTCACGCGTCTCGCCTCACGCCGCCTTCGTCTCTGACGCGTACCGCTGATGTCGTTGCGTCGTTCGCCCGTCGCTCTTCGGAGAGGAAAGCCGCCTGCTTTCCTCCGGCCTCCTCGTCGTCATACGTCAGCTGCCCGCCGTTGGAGCAGATCAGAAACCGCAGAGGACCACCGCCGTCGCGCTGAAAACCAGAGGAGGAAGGGATGAAGAAGACGAAGCTTTATTCCGTTATTTTGAAGCTTACAGACTCTTCCTGTAGCCGACGACCCCCGTCGCCGGTGCCCTCAACCCCTCCCTCGCCGTCGACGGTTACAAATCTCTTATCATTCTCTCACGGATCACTCGCCCAAAGCTTCCCCAAGCTTTCCTCACGATGCTCCCTATTTGATGGTCGATATCGATGCCCTGCTCACTGTCTCGTCCGCTCCTCTTTATAGAGGACAGCCGCCGCCGCCTCTAACCCTGGAAGCTCGCCCGAGAGAACCAGTTGCCGCCTCCTATTCCTGGCGCCGGCCAAGTCTTCCGCTTCGTCCGCAGCATCCGCAAGCTTCGACTGATGCCGCGTCTTCAGGTGAAGCCGATCTCTCTTCTGCGTCCGCAGATATCGGTGAGGATAAAGACATTGCGGCCGAGTGCCGCGATGAAGACGTGGCTGAAAGCTGCCTGGAGCCTCTTGCGTGCGCGTGGATCGGGGAAAGGGATTTGGGGAGGTCAATGTTGCATGTTGACCACGATTTTCCCTTATTTGGGCTTCGATTTGGGCCCGTGTTTGGGATTGGGCCAAACCGGTTGAACCGGGGCCTGACATCTAGTGTCAGGGCCCGGTCTACCCGATTCGGCCCAAGCCCGGGATCAGGCCCAAATCCAGGTGCACAGCGGCAGACAACCCAAATTCGTGGTCAAAATAGGGGTGTTGACCCCGAAATTGGTGTGAGACGCGAACACGCGTCTCTTTCGTCGAATCGCGCGGACGACGAGCGAGCGTCGTCTCCGCGAGACTCGGTCGACGACGGCGGAAACTTGGCGGCGGCGGGATCTTCGGCGAGGTTCTCGGACGCTCGAAATAGAAGCGGCGGCTTCGATCGTTAAAAGGGGATCCTCTTCGGCGGACGGAGGGATCACGACGGACACGAACGTTCGATCTCCGGTGAGGGTTTAAAACAGCGATTGTAATCGGCGATTGGTTCGCCGGTGAGGGAGGGTTAGAGGGGTCGCCGACGAGGGTCGACGACCAAGGAGAGGCTCCTGTAAGCTTCCGACCGGAAATAAACAAAGCTTTACTCTTTCCAATCTTCCTCCCCTGTTTTCGAGCTCCTCCCACGCGGCGACGACTTTCCGGCGGCAGGCGGCTGCCGGGCGGTGACGCAGAGGGATTGAAGGGAAGGCGGCGGTTTTCCCTGTCCTCACGAACATCTTCTCCGGCGAACTCGAGCGAAGGCGGCGCTCGGCTGAGACGTCGACGCGAGCGACGTCGCGAGCACGAAGACGAGTTTCGAACGTTCGGACGTTCGAAACGAGGGCGGCTGACGTAGGCGAACGTCAGCGAGACGAATTTCGATTTCGACGAACGAAATCGGCGGCCGACGGCATCCTGACGTCAGCACAGCAAAGGATTACGGGAATTTTGACTTTTGGTCAAAATCGATTTGGAGGTAATTTGGATTTAGGGTTTCATTTGGGATTTCTCTACTTAGGGTTAGGGTTTTCTCCGTGCGATCTTGTATTTGGGGATAAAAATTATCCGGGAAGATTAGGGTTTCTATTTTGGGTCGGAAACCCTAGGGCGAGTTACGTTCTGGTATTCCGCCGGACGGCTCTAGGAAGCGGATAAGCGCTCATTCTAGACCGATCCGACCGGGGCATGACAACAGGTATCAGAGCAGGCTAACGTGTTCCAGCAAACACGGCTCGTTCAACTTCACCCTCGAAGGTGAAGAAAGGCCTGAAGTTCCAGAAAATCACCCATACTGCTAGAGGAGCGTCAGAGGACGCTCGACCCAGGCAGGATAAAGGAAAAGCCAAGGAGACGGCTGATCCTGAGGAGATGGTGAACTAGGGTGATCGCATTGCTCACATCGAGCAAATGCTCGGTATGACTAGTGGTGGAGATACTGGGATGATTCCACAGGTGGAAAACCTTCAGAAGACTGTGGAGGATCAGGAATTACTGATCGAACAGCAGAGGCTGCAAATCGAACAGCAGAGGTTGCAGATTGAGCAACAAAGATTGCAACTTGAGGTCATGCAACAGACTGTGGAGGGTCTGATCCATCTGCCAGGGGAGATGGTTCGCATGAAGGAGGACATGCACGCTGAAGTTAAGATACTGCGCCTAGCCCTAGCGCAAGTATCAACAGCGGCACCGGTGGAGCAGGAGGCTCCCAAACCGAGGGTGCGCGTGCCCGACCCAGCGACGTTCGGGGGGGCTCGATCGTCCAGAGAGGTCGAGAATTTTATCTGGGATATGGAGCAACTATTTTCAGCTAACCATATTTCTGCAGGAGATCGGGTGCAGGTGTGCATCGCCTATCTTACAGGCGACGCAAAGCTTTGGTGGCGAACCAAAGTTGGCTCTACCTCAGGGACGACTGGCTGGACTTGGGAGACTTTCCGTGAGGAACTGCGGCGGCAGTTTCTTCCCGGAAACTTGGCGGATCAGGCGCGTGGCAAACTGGATCGGCTAAGGCATACTGGCCCGATCCAGGAGTACGTCCGGACTTTCTCTACTTTGATGCTGGAGCTTCCGGGTATGGCGGAGGACGATAGGCGATACTTCTTCCTCCGGGGCCTTCAGCCATGGGCAGAAACAGAGGTCCGACGTCGCGAGCCAGTTGACTGGAGGGCGGCTGCGGCGATGGCCGAATCTCTGGCGGATAACAGGAGTTTTAAACCAGCACCGCCAAAGAAATCCAAGACACCACCAAAGCGCGGCTCTCAGCGCGGCTCCCCACGCACACCGCCGGGAGCTAGAGTTCCAGAGAGGGGTAGACCCTTTTACCGGCAGAACAAGGGTTCACCGGGACGACGGGAGCAGAAGCCACAGGGTTGTTTCTGGTGCGGGGGACCTCACTGGGTGAAGGACTGCCCCAACAAACAGAAACTCATGGCAATGGCGGCACAGGAACTAGCCGTGGAGGCTGAGGAAATCGAGCAACCGCGGATTGGTGCCTTGAGGATCGGAGCGATGGTTCTGCAGGATCCGCCCGCTAGGGACATCGAGGGCGATGTCCAAATTGGGCGGGGGAGTATTGTCAGGGCCCGGTCTACCCGGTTCGGCCCAAGCCCGGGATCAGGCCCAAATCCAGGTGCACAGCGGCAGACAACCCAAATTCGTGGTCAAAATAGGGGTGTTGACCCCGAAATTGGTGTGAGACGCGAACACGCGTCTCTTTCGTCGAATCGCGCGGACGACGAGCTAGCGTCGTCTCCGCGAGACTCGGTCGACGACGGCGGAAACTTGGCGGCGGCGGGATCTTCGGCGAGGTTCTCGGACGCTCGAAATAGAAGCGGCGGCTTCGATCGTTAAAAGGGGATCCTCTTCGGCGGACGGAGGGATCACGACGGACACGAACGTTCGATCTCCGGTGAGGGTTTAAAACAGCGATTGTAATCGGCGATTGGTTCGCCGGTGAGGGAGGGTTAGAGGGGTCGTCGACGAGGGTCGACGACCAAGGAGAGGCTCCTGTAAGCTTCCGACCGGAAATAAACAAAGCTTTACTCTTTCCAATCTTCCTCCCCTGTTTTCGAGCTCCTCCCACGCGGCGACGACTTTCCGGCGGCAGGCGGCTGCCGGGCGGTGACGCAGAGGGATTGAAGGGAAGGCGGCGGTTTTCCCTGTCCTCACGAACATCTTCTCCGGCGAACTCGAGCGAAGGCGGCGCTCGGCTGAGACGTCGACGCGAGCGACGTCGCGAGCACGAAGACGAGTTTTGAACGTTCGGGCGTTCGAAACGAGGGCGGCTGACGTAGGCGAACGTCAGCGAGACGAATTTCGATTTCGACGAACGAAATCGGCGGCCGACGTCATCCTGACGTCAGCACAGCAAAGGATTACGGGAATTTTGACTTTTGGTCAAAATCGATTTGGAGGTAATTTGGATTTAGGGTTTCGTTTGGGATTTCTCTACTTAGGGTTAGGGTTTTCTCCGTGCGATCTTGTATTTGGGGATAAAAATTATCCGGGAAGATTAGGGTTTCTATTTTGGGTCGGAAACCCTAGGGCGAGTTACGTTCTGGTATTCCGCCGGACGGCTCTAGGAAGCGGATAAGCGCTCATTCTAGACCGATCCGACCGGGGCGTGACATCTAGGGTGTTCAAAAAAACTATTATGAACCGTCGAACAGCGGTTAACCGAATCGAATCGAACCAGTTTTTCGATTAACCTAACCGAACGGTTCCTAACCGGTCGGTTTTTCGACAGTTCTAACGGTTACCGGTTCGGTTACAGTTCGGGACTTGGTCGAACCGCCGGTTAATCAACTGAACCGGTATATAATATATTTTTATATAAAAATAATTATATTTATATAATTAATCAAATCGGTTAACCGACAGTTAATCGAAAACTAGCGGTTAACCAAACTAATTAACCGAAAACTAGCGGTTATCAATCAACCCAAAAAATATATTATAATTTAAGAAAAAAATATGACCGATTAACCGCCGATTGATTGGTTGACCGGTTAACTAGTCAAATCGATTCGGGAATGGTTCACAATTTTTATTGAACCGAATGGTTCGGTTAAGAGTGAGTTGAAACAGAAGTTTCATTCATGAGAGTTGCTTCCACCGCTTCTATCGAGTGACAAGCAATGAGCAGCTTCGTCTATGGGAGCTACACTTCTATCAAGTGTCAAGCAACGAGCAAACAAGCAACAAACAGAGTTGTTTCATCTACGAGTGTAAAAGCTTCATCAGCCATCAAAAGTGGACGCTTCATTCGCTTCTATTGCTTCCGATAAGCAATATGCAACGAGTGACAAGCAGAAGAAAACCAACAAGAGGAGACAAACGAGCTTTCTTCCTTTTTCTCCTCGTCTTCCTCTACTATTTTATTTATTTTCTTCTCTTCTCTCCTCCAACTTTAGTGCGTAGTTCTTAATTAGAGCAATACAAACTGACCACACGGCTTTGTATCCTTGTATATAGTACATTTTAAAATACTAAAATATACTAAATAATTAGTCTAATAGGTTACAAAATTTTTTTCATATAAGTTGTACTATCAATAATATAATATACCATGTCAACAACACTCTATACATATCAATAATGGTTCGAACTATAGGTGATATACCGATCTAGACCGTACTTTAAAACAATGTTATGCATTGAACAAAAACCAGTGTACTACTGGCTAGTAAGAGGTTTAGATTGATAATCCATTTGAATAATCATGAACAATGGTTTACAGTATGGGTAACTTTATCCTATATGAATGCGGGGGAAAAGAATAATCATAATATCTGATGATACATGAGAAACAAAGGGGATTATAACTCATCTCTGCTCTTTAATGAACCATGCCTAACCCTCTGTGGATATCTCAATTCATCCAACAGCAGTCTGCAGAAATCTTGTGTGTAACTGAATAATCTCAAAAGCTTACTCTATTCTAACCAGGCAATGATGGTCACTGAGGACTTCAATTGAGCAAACCAAATCCACATGTAACCAGTATTGTACAAGTGACTAAAGTTGTTCATCAAGCAGCTGAGGTTGGATTAAGGGGAGCCATAGCCATTTGGATGCAACTTCTGCCACCTCCAAGCGACTGAAAGGCTCACATGGAGATCAGTGTATTGCGCTGTCCAGTTGAGCTCACGATTGATCATTGAAGGGTCACTATAAACTTCAGCGTAATCGCCCGGCCTGCGTTCGAGGTAATCGACTTTGATGTTCACCCCAGTTGCCTTTTTGCAGGCCTCAACAAATTCCTTGACTGACCTACCTGTAAGTAAAGATAGATAACATATCAGATCTGAAAGAGCTACTAATCCTTATATTGAACACAAACAAGTAAAACACCGAACCTTTTCCAGTGCCAACATTGTATATGCCAACTTTGCCAGGCATTGCCTTGTCAAGGGCTTTCACGTGAGCATCATCAAGGTCAGTAACATCAATGTAGTCTCTGATACAAGTTCCATCACTTGTTGGGTAGTCTGTTCCTTTAACCTATTCAAGAAACACACCAAAATAATGGTGTTATCTCTACAATTTAAGTTCCCTAGATCCAAAGCTGAATTCTTACAGCAAATCCTGTCTACATTACATTTTCCCTCGACAAATCAATATTAGAATCATGAACATACAAATCACTATACCTGTAGGCCAGGTCTTACACCTAGTGCTGCATCAAAGCAAGCACCAGATATGCGTCCATGCTCTCGCAGTTCAAGTCTAGGAGCTTCACCTAATCTTCCTTCTGGATCTGAGCCGATGACATTGAAGTATCTGTCATTGTGGAGAAAAAAAAAATTCTCAAGCTCTTGATATTTTCACTGTACAATTTGGCACCACCATAACAGACCTTAAGATCATGACGGCCATGTCTGATCTCTTTGAGAAATCGATGATGATGTCCTCTGCCATTTTCTTAGCCTTCCCATATGGATTGATGGGATGCTGCATGAACGCATGAGTTCTTATAAATTGCCATATCCTTGACCATTTTAGAGCAAAACATCAGAGCATTTTAGTTTAGCAATTGGCCATTGAATGGGCCTCAACTGGCAAAGTTGGATGCCATTAGCATGAATGCTAATTCTTTCTTACCTGAGGTGTGTCTTCTGTGATGGGCATTTTTTCTGGTTCTCCATAAGTAGCACATGTACTTGAGTAAATAAGAGTTTTAACACCATGTGCTGCCATAGCTTCAAGAATCACCAAAGTGTTCGCCGTAATATTGTGATAATACCTATTTGGATAAGTTAATCGCCAACACTGTAAGATTGAGATGCTAAAATACTCTATCCAATAATACATAGATTTAGAGTTTAGCTAACAAGCCATTACTGCATATTCGAAGCTAAGAACAAACAGTTTTGGATTTCAACAAATGTTCAATTATGAAAGCAATGAAGAAGATTACAGGTTTTGTGCGAAGCGTCAAAAACTAACATAGTGAGTTCAAATGCACGCATTATGAAAACATACATAAGAACAAGTTCGATAGAATATGAAAGCAATGAAGAAGATTACAGGTTTAGTGCGAAGCGTCAAAAACTAACATAGTGAGTTCAAATGCACGCACTATGAAACCATACATAAGAACAAGTTCGATAGAATATACCATGTATTGTAACCATACTGTTAGGTGTCTGGCAGTCTCCCAATAATGCTAGTTAAAATTCACAAATACCATAAGCTGGGGAATATAAGGCAAATTCACATGCTATTAAAGATTTGCCCCCAGTATTTTTAACATAGATAAATATATCAAGTAAAGTTTTGAGCTAGAGAAATTGAGAATGATGCATAGGTTCAATGTAACAAGACAAAATAGTTGGTATGAGTGCATTGTACTTATGAAAAAGCAGAACTTCAACGTGCATGTTTATAGTAGATATCAAAAATTGGCAATTATATTGCTCCTAGGATAATTACATAGTGCCTTAATCAAGGTTCGTAAAATTGGTCCGACGAGCTGCCGGACTGGTATGGTACTGGTATCGTACCATACATACCGGGCGAGTAGTGGTGGCAGCACGGAAGTTTCAAACTTCCAGCAGCAGCGGAATGAAGCTTCCGCCACCACTCACTGCCTCCCTCCGCCGTCCGCCACGGAGCCGTGCTCCGATGGCCATTCCGGGCCAGTCGCCGTCGGGACCGGTACCATACCATACAAATGGTATAGTTTTAAAATCCTTGGCCTTAATATATTAAGGCTATATTATAACATTAGCAAAAGTATATAATATGAAAACACATAATACAATTGATACATAGAGGAGATGTGATGGTGTAGTATGGCTATAGAGATGTTATTGTCATAGAGATGTCGTCCCATGTTCCTCACCTTCCATATCTTTCATCATTCACCATGAACAAGTATATTTCGCCCCAAATCAAGACCAATAGAATGGTTGAGATTGTAGTAGTTGAGGACATCAAGATAACATTGGAGCCACATGTAGTAAAGCTTGCAAATACATTGTCATTATGCGAATTTGGCATCTCAAATACATCCGTATGGATTTGCATGTACATGTTATTATATTGCATGCGATAAATAGAGAATAAAAGATCATACTGTTTAACAAAATTTTCAATGAAGAAAAGGAGAAATGTGTAGTGCTAATTATTCGTCACAAAATAAGACTAAGAGTTGAATGTCACTGGTAGCACAGGCATTCAAATGAAGCATGTTTCACTTATTTAGCAACTCTCGATGCTAGGAATTCCAAGGAACTCCATACAGATATTACATTGAAAACCAAAAGCAGCAGTTAAAAAAAATATATATGGTGTAGGAATTTTCATATATAAATTAACATTATCCATGCTGGATTAATAAAGTTAGCCAATAAAAAGTACTCTTGCTATTTTGCCTACTGGTGTATACCTAAGAGGTTCAAGTGTGCTTTCCCCAACATAAGCCACAGCTGCAAAATGAATGACAGCATCAAAAGCATTTTCAGCAAATATCCGGTTGACCTGATATGGTTGTCAAGGAAAAAAACCCAAAGATCACTTTTAGATCAAAACATCAAAAGGTTAAATTTTTGTTTTTTTTACTTTTTGAAATAGTCAGCAATCAGGATACAGCTCTTGCGTCTCCTAAATCTGCAAAAATAAATTGAATTCTTCCAGGGTCTGGAAACAGCTGTTGGAGAATCTTAATAGCCCCAATGTTTCCCCTGGACAGGTTATCCTGTAGCAATCAGCCAGAAAGAGTATTTAACCAGTAGAACATAGAGGTCTACACTGTTAATCCATAATTGGGCTAAGCAAGTTCTATTACCACTATTGTAACCCGATATGAGTCTTTCAAGAGTCGAAGTGCAGCATGCGAGCCAATATAGCCAGCACCACCAGTTACTAAGACATGAGTTACACCAGGTTCACGGTGAGAAAACTGAAAGATTAAAGTCACTTAGACATCTCTAGAGGTACCACGAGAGGAACGTAAATATGTAATGAGCTAAAGTAAAGTCCCACTCGAGATTCTTAATAATATCTCTTAGAGAAAATTGTAATATTTGGCATTGTAAAAGGGAGTTTAAATACAAATAAACCATATGATTGGTGACCAATTATTCCTTAAGCTCTTAGGAAAATGGACAATTTATATATTTAAAAACTAACAAGGCATTTCAATGATCTAATAAACACACTCCCTCTTCACATGCAAGTAAGATGTAAACTTTACACCTAAACCCAAGAGCAAGTAAAGTGACTGACGCTGCGTGGAAGCATTGTAACTCTGTTAGTGTGTGAGTGAGAGAGAGAGAGAGAGAGAAAGAGCGGTCACGCAAAGAAATAAACAGTAATCATATTAATCAAAATTATCCACCTTACGTTACAGCTAAACCATAATCATTATATCTAAGCTATTAAGAACCCTAATTAATTGCATGGTACAAAAATAAAATAATCCAAGATTAACAATAACCACAAAAATTAATAAATATATTAAAAATTTACACGCCACAATTATTAACTTACTAAATATATTTAGTACTTCGATCGCCCTCTACTTAGTAAAATGATCCACAAGCTCCGAACCTTTCATAAAGGTTGATCTAACATAGCTCCAAGAGGAAGCAAAATAATAACTAGAGAAATCCCTAAAGAGTATGGGGATGGGGTTTCAAAATCATCACCTCTAGCTCTAGCATCATTCAAATTTGATTGAGTAATCAATTTTCTAAAAATTTAAGATGTTTGGAAATAACCCAATTCATATATCCACAGGCCTGGTCTATAATACTACAATATACATAATGCAACTAATCAACAATTATATATACTAGTTCTCATTATGGATTGTGAATCATGCATCTCATGGATAAAAGGGTGTCCAAAGTGCAATAATTCTCTAATTAATAAGTAAAACTAACATAAAAACAACCCAATTTACACTAAAAATAATTTTTTTAAACTTCTGTTCTGTATTCGTGCTACCAGATTAACCCTACTGTAGGGTTTTACCAAATTCAAAGATTAAATTATGAACAACAATACAACACTTACCAAGAAGTCACAAAAATAAAAATGATGGTGCACATAACAAGACAGATTCTTTTCCTTAAGAAATATATTAAATACTACCGCTTCTAATCTTCACATTTTTGTTCGAGCTAATCGATTCTTTTACTAAAAACTAATACCAAAAAGAAACAAAGTAGCTGAGATTAATCTCCCACTACGTATGAGGTCAAACCAATCTCAAACATTGTTTGTGAGAAAATTAATTCAGTTAATACTGATTAATCCCCACACCGTATGCGGTCAAACCAATCTCAAACACATTGTTTGTGATTAAATTAATTCAGTTAATACTGCAAAGTATTAGGCATATTCTTCTCAGCAAATAATTCCCCAAGCTGAAGAGTTCAATGATGTGAAACCTGGATAGTATTAACAGTTCAACAGGAAACCGAGCAAGCCCTCATTTAATTAGCAACAAAGATTATGACTCGTCAAAATCAGGATGCTTGAGCCGATTTTACTTCTTTTATAGAATTTTAACAGTGAATATCTATTTTATATGAGAATATAAAAAATTAACAAAAAAATGTACTGGTTGAACTAGTCGAAGCGGTTGAAGCCAGTCCTGTCCAATTTTAAAATCTTTGGATAAGTTTAGACGACAACATTGTTAAGCTACACTGCTAGATCCAAAAACATGTTGATTGAGCACATCAATATTGGAACTGAAGCACAGTTGCTTAACACACATAAGTCCATGTTGGGAAAATATCTGAACGACCTCAAATTGTTGGATATTATTTCTGCTGCTGATTTGCAGAGACAAATTAGTTCGGGCCAATGAAACATCTTCAGTTCAAAGTATAACTAAAGAAAGTTTCTCCTAAAGCATAACTTAGCCGACAAATATAATGAAAACCTACCACACTAGTATCGCTGAACCCCGGGGTTTGCTTTAAAATCAGTATGCAAAAGGCTGTCAGAACAAGTGCAATCAGAAGTTTTCCAACAATATAAGATTTGCGCCTTGAATCTGAGTAGTCCATTCCTGCCAGAAGTAAATAAATACAAAGCAATTACACTAGTGAAAAATATGAAAACATTGAGATTGCAGATGTGCAGGCAAAGTTCTAAGATACAAAATTATTAACTAAGTAAATGAAACTTTATATTAGTATGGAAATATCATAAATATCCTCCAGTCAGCAATAATATGAACCTGAAAGGGACCAAGGTCTAACGCTCCTGGGCTGAGTTCTACTTCTGTTGGTAGGTAACACGGGATTATTTTCCATAATAAAGCTTGACGGTGATCCGAAAGTGTCCTCTTCTCCAACGAACAAGAACGTCCAATTGCTAGCCAATTCGATATAGCTGTGGCAAAGTAAAACACAAAGTTCAATTAAATTAATTAATCTTGTGAAAGTAGATGAACAAAAAAAAGGTTTTGAATATAAACAAAAAAAAAAACAAATTTGTTTCTTGGACTAAAGAGTATTAAATCCTTCCCTCGCTATAATTCTTGAAAGTCATGGAAAGCTAAAGAATTGGCATGTGAGCAGGAATAAGGAATGTAATAATAGTTAAAGATGAAAGTAACCGATTTGATCGTTTAGAGAAAATCATAATCCTCGTTCGAAAATGAAGAAAAAAGTACCATCTTTAATCGCAAAAGTGAGAAACTTGAATCACCAATGGAGGACAAAAAACTCAATTTTCGAGAAAATCGAACGAGGCGACACCACGATTCGACGTTTTAGGGCGGGCGCACAAAACCTCGGATCGTTAACAAAGACTGAGGCAGTGCGAGGAGGAACATCAAGAGGCGAAGAAATCGAGTCGGCGTTGAAAAAGTCAAATGAATTCAGCAGCCAGGTAAAGGTACGGAAAGATAAAGCCAAATCAAATTGGCACTGTTAAGCATCTAGGAGCAGCCTGCACGGGTAGCATTTGATCCGTATAAAACTGGGACAGAAACAGGGCTGCAGTGGCGGCGAAGGAAAACAACGGAACCAGGAATCCAACCAATCAAACCGTAACAAAAAAAAGGGTTCAAATTCCGAGGAAGGAACCCGTCTAACAGCAAGAAAAGGCGAGAAAAAACAAGTCTTGGCGAGTGCAGCCGTACCTGGCGACGAAATAGCAGGGGAGGGAAGGGGGCAGAGACGGAGGGGAGAGGCACAGAGCGAGAAGAAGGCGAGGTGACTTGGCACAGAGTGGGATGGAGGCTTCGACGGAGTCGTAGTGTGGACTTTTTTTATGAAGAAAGCGGAGGTAGAAGAATAGTCGGCAGAGAGGAACGTTTTTATTTTATTTTATTTTATTTTATTCCTTTTTATTATACTATGGGTTGATTCTTCTTTTTTGTGCCATAATAATATTTTTTTTTTTAAAAAAGGAAAACTCGAGCCGGGAAGATTTGAATTCTACCAAATCAGGAATCGTCGACCCAAGAAAGTTTAGAAGAAAAATAATAGAGATGTTCGGCCATGAAAGCAAGCTTAAATATTATTCAATGATCACACGTTACATTACTCTGCATGCAAACAGATGTTGGAAGAAGCAGTATGCTGTTTGCTTATTGATTGCGTAAAAAGATAATGATAAAAATACCACAGACACACAAGTTCAGTAATTAATCAATCCCCATCGTTAGTTGTTGTCCATCCAGAACTGCGCCTGCAGCCAGTCGACCGTCTTCTCGTCCACCTGGAATGCCTTGGCCAGCACGTCATCGGAGATCGGCGGTTTCGATCCGAACACAGCGTTGGCAATGGTGATGGTTCCTGGGTTCTGGCTGCTCAAAGCTGCAATCGCAACCGCATTGCAGTCCCCGCGGTTTTGCTGGAAGTGGATGAGACCTTGCGGGAACACGAACACGTCACCCTTCTTGAGTGTCTTGGTGAAGAGTTTATTACCAACGTTGTTGATGTTGGAGGTGACGAAGCCAACGTAGAGCTCGCCTTCTAGCACCACTAGGATCTCAGTGGCGCGTGGGTGGGTGTGGGGCGGGTTCAGGCCGTTGGGCCCAAAGTCGATGCGAGCGAGAGAGATGCCGAGGGTGTTGAGACCGGCAATCTGGTTGACATTGACAGCGGTGACGTTGGAGCGGAGCTTGTTTGTGGTGTTTCGGGGCTTGTCGAGGCCTTGGAAGAAGAAGTCTTCCGCCTTCACTTGGTTGGCATCCTTGCACACAAATCCGTTCACCAGCACTGCATATAATATAATGTTAATCATCATAAATATAATCTATACAATGATCAAGATTGATTACAGAGAGGAGACATTCATTTGTAATTTGTATAAAGAAAAAAAAAATAGATGGAAGACCTTTGGACTTAAGATCCGCAACACAAAAGTCTTGAAGGGGACTAGGATCAGAAGCCAAGACGTAAGAGGAGGAAGCCAAGGCAAGCAGAGCAAAAGCTACGAGAAGATTATATTTAGCAGCCATATCGGTCGATGGATGGATTTTGTTGAAGTTGTGTGAATTGAAGAAGATGATTGAGGTGTTTATATAGAAGAAGACACGGAGGTAAGGCATAACAAGTGTGTGCATTATTCTTTATTTTTAGTTGGTCTTAGGTTCTGAAATCATCAACAACAGTAATACCATTTCTGCAAATTTAGTTTCTTGCTTGACTAAATTCGCGAGCTTTCATGGACAAAGTCATACGTATATATGACTAGGTGTGAGTTTCTTATTGGTTCAGGCAACCGTTGTCGTCAAATTAAGCAGTTGATTGGTACAAATATATAACATGAATGGGTCGTTAATTAGCTACGGAGTTGGGAAATCTTTTATTTAAATAGACAAAAAGAGAGTAATAAAGCGTCTTCGCCTTGGATTCCATTGACGAAGCAAGAGACTGATTATATAATACGGGGGATAGATGCGATGTTCTACTCATTCCGTTGACCAAAGCAACTATTATCCCTTCTCATCAACTTGATCCATTCTACATCGCCGACATTATTCTTACCTATTTATATTGACTTTTATTAGAATAGTAAAAATATTATTTGCATAGACCAAGTCGTCAAATACCAATGGATCATGAATTCACTAACTAAATAAACCGATTCAGTTGAATTAAACACATATTAACTAGAGATTAGACTACAAGAGGTTTTATCGACGTAGGATCAAGGGAAAAAGCAATATTATTAAAAATTCAATGCTCCAGGTTTCACCATGTTGGTTTCTTATGACACTGCAAATTAATTTCTTATACTATAAGTTGAATTCATTAAAGAAAATTTATTCTAAAGTATCTATATTACTCCCTTTCAGTAGTATAATATGATATTTATTTGAGCTGATCTCTATTTTTATGACTTATCAACGCAAAATAGTTTTATTAATTTTTATAATAAATTGTGTAATCCCTCAAGTAAGTTATAACTACTTTCATGAGCTAATCTATAAATTTAATAAAAATAATTTTGATGTCGTGATTCATCTATCAATCCATCTCATAAAGACTAAACATAAAGATATTTTACCATAATATTATAATACAATTAAGCACAACTATAATCAAATTAACCATAATTGAGATCAAATAGTAGATATAAAAAATTCAAGTATTAAGTCATAAGATGTGTCCCTATCCTTCAAACAAGCTTACGCTATATAATATATCATTTATAATCTAAAACTCTCAAAAAAATATTTAAAGTGACAAATAGATGCAAAAGATGCATAAAAAGAAATAAATCAAAGACTTCGGAAAAATTTTTTAGGCGGCCGTGGCCGCCTAATTTTTTAAGCGGCCGTCGATCCTCACCGTTCGCCACCAAATGTGTTGTGCAGGGAGTCAGGACCGTGTTGTGGAGAAAATTAAGGCACAAGTTTTAAGAATTTGAGATTCACGCACATCACCAATCACCGTTGATAATTAAGGCACAAGTTTTAAGAATTTGAGATTCACGCACATCACCAATCGCCGTTGATGTGCAGAGAAGCCTAAAATTATAGGTGATCGCGACCGCCTAGAACATTTACTCAAAGACTTCCCCATAAAAGTATTTAACGAAGGCCTCGAATGGTGGAGCTTTCCAAGTAGCTTTTACTGTACATTGTTTTCCACTGCCTACATAGCCATTTCGGGTTTTCATGTTAAGTGAAAAAATGCCACTTCTTATTACTGTAGTGAGCTGTCTGCAAAAGCTGCAAAGTAAAAGCTGGAAAAAAGTAGTGTAAAACGCACCAGAAGTCACAGCCTTGATTGGTGTTACGGTCTAATTATGATCTCTTATGTGTTGATTTTTGATATGTTACTGATGTAGTCACAAGTGTGATGGATGATCACAGCTTGGTTGTGATCTTCTATGTGAACCTCTCTATTGCTCTTGCGACGCTGACATGGGACATGATTCATGGTCACACCTAGGATGAATCATCATCGTTCCTCTAATGGATGATGATCCAATCAACCTATCACTATTGTCATTGAATAGCATGTTTAAAGCAATTGAGTGATGCTTCCTTTATTGCTCATATTTGGGCATGTTTAACTTGGCTCGTGTGTGAAGTTCTAACTTAAACCCGTGCCTAAAGTTCCAGCTTGACTCCGATCATTCGTAGGATTTAATTAATTAATTAATTGATAAAAATCCTCCAAGGGTCTCGCCAAAGTATTTTTCACTCGTAGGATTTGTTGGGAGAGAGAGCACAATAACAATCCGCAATAATAAATCTCAGAAATGGCAGTAATAGAAATAGCATTAAATTGAAAACACTATGATTTTTACATAGAAAACGTTTTCAAATTGAGTCATAAAAACTACGAGATTAAAGTCCTATCAAATCTCCACTAAATCAATTAATGAGTTCTATAATTCTTCCCAGAGCATCTAGGAGCACGAGAATATCATCAAAAATAATCTTGGATCTCAGAATAACATCAACATGAAGTTGGAAACAAATACAAGAGAGAAGGGGAGTTCAGATTTCACCAACGGCCTGTTTCGGTGGAAGGAAAGAAATTAGTAAAGAAAGGAAATAGGAAGATAAAGGAAATAAAGAGGGAAAGAAATTATTGCTTTCCCTTATAGGCCCTGTGTTTCAGTGGAAGGAAAGGAACCTCGCTGACATCACCTTACGCCAGCAGCACAAAATCAAAATCGCTGAAAATCTCCGTTGACCGCTACCCTCGTTGACTCAGCCTTCAACGCCGAACGACACTTGCACGGTTCGAACACGTGCGTTCGCATTCGTCTTCAATCCGCGTCGTCTTCCTCAACTCGTCCTCCACCGCCGACCTGACGACCACCGTCGTTGCCAGCAATATGTCGCCAGGAGCTGGAAACAGGGGAAGGATGGACGCGAGGGAGGGAGGCTTCCGTCGGGACGAGGGCGAGGTCGAGGTCGAGGGCAAGGTCGGGACGAGGGCGAGGTCGAGGTCGAGGAGAGAAAGGTCGAAAGGGCGAGAGGGCGAAGGAGATGTTACGACGCGAGGGAGGGCGACGACGCGAGAGCCGCGGACGAGAGGGCGAAGACACGGGAGCAAGACGAGGTCGCGGCGAGAGGTCGAGGTTGCGGCGTAAGGGTGAGAGGGCGAGGTCGAGGTCGAGGGCGAGAGTTGAGGTTGCGGCGAGAGGTCGAGAGGGCGAGGTCGATGGAAGGAGCTAGAGGCATCAAAGCGAAAAATCGGATCCAACTCCGCGGTATCGAGCACGGAGGCGAGGCTGTCAACGGCGGCAGCACCGCTGGCGGCGGTTGTCGCTGCAGAGACCAAATCCGCGAGTTCCCCTCCGGTGTAGTTCCCCGCCTGGCACGTCGACAGCGAGAAGCTGTTGGATTCGGCGGTTGCCGGGGACACGAACGGGTGTGAGAAGGCGTTGCTCCCGGACGCCAAGCTGCTCACGGGCGTGGAGGCGAAGGAAAAGGGCGAGCTGCTCTGCTCCGTGTCGCCGCAGCCCAGACATTGGGTCTCGGCTGAGGGACGGAAATGAGATTTCCGTCTCTTTTCGAGGGAACCATTTTGGAGAGAAAGGAAAGGAAATATTTCCTTTCCTTTGTCTATTTCCTTTCTCTGAAACCAAGGAAATAGAAGGAAGGAATTCTATTTCTTTCCTTTCCCTCTTTGTTTCCCTCTTCCGAAACAGGCCGCAAGAGAGGTAATCTTGGTTCTGGGTCAACTTCTCCTAAAATTTCAGTCCAATCTAATGGTGAATTTCTTGTTAGCTGCTAATTTACACAGGTTGCCCTAAGTTTACAGCTTATCACTGAAGTTTCTCCTCTCTATCTTTTTCTTCACGTTAAGTGGCTCTCTCTCTTCAACACTCAGTGGCATACATCCGTACGCCTAATAAAACCTAATGACAATAACACGTGTCAAACTTACACCCACACATTCACGATCCACTCAGTGTGTCCACGATTTGGAGCGTATCCACGATATGTGTACAACATATCCACAATATGTTGTATCCACGATATATGCAGCATATCCACGATAGAGTGTATCCACAATATAGGCAGCATATCCATGATAGAGTGTATCCATGATAGGTATAGTATATCAATGATATAGGTCATTCATGATCTAAGCCACGTATCCACAATATTGTTCATCCACGATTTAGGCAATGTATTGACGATCCGATGCATCTTGATCCGAGGGAAACTCACCCAACAGGATTTTCCTGCCACGGAGGATTCTCCGCATTTTTATCCGCGAAGACCGAAGTGATATGTTCTTATTATGTAATCTTATCTGGGCAATTATGTATAGGAAATAAATAATTATTCTTTTCAGTAGATTTGTGATAATGAATGCCAAGGTTTGAATTCTACCAAATTCCAGGGCAAAGTCTGTAGAGTTGAGGAAATCAGGAACGCGTTGACCCAATAAAGTTTCAAATAACAAAAAATATAGAGAAGTATGGTCATACAGACAAGCTTAAATATTATTCAACGCCCACGCGTTACATTACTAGTCAACATGCAAGCAGTTCGTGGCAGAAGCAGTGTGCGGTTTGCTTATTGATTGTGTAAAAAGATAATGATAAAATACCACAGACAAAGAAATTTAGTAATTAATTAAGGTCGGTCGTCAATTCATCATCAGTTGTTGTCCATCCAGAACTGCGCCTGCAGCCAGTCGACGGTCTTCTTGTCCACCTGGAATGCCTTTGCCAGCACGTCATCGGAGATCGGCGGCTTCGATCCGAACACAGCGTTAGCAATGGAGATGGTTCCCGGGTTCTGGCTGCTCAAAGCTGCGATCGCAACCGCATTACCATGCCCGCGGTTAAGTTGAAAGTGGATGAGGCCTTGTGGAAACACGAACACGTCGCCCTTCTTGAGCGTCTTGGTGAAGAGTTTGTTGCCGACATTGTTGATATTGGAGGTGACGAAGCCGACATAGAGCTCGCCCTCCAGCACCACCAGGATCTCAGTGGCACGTGGGTGGGTGTGGGGTGGGTTCAGGCCGTTGGGCCCGAAGTCGATGCGAGCGAGGGAGATGCCGAGAGTGTTGAGGCCAGCAATCTGGTTGACGTTGACGGCAGTGACATTCGAGCGAAGCTTGTTTGTGGTGCTGCGGGGCTTGTCGAGGCCTTGGAAGGAGAAATCTTCTGCCTTCACTTGCTTAGGATCCTTGCACACGAATCCGTTCACAAGCACTGCATATGATATAATGTTAATTATCATATACAAAATCAATATAATGATAAAGATCAATTACAGAGAAGAGATGTTCGGTTATATAAAGAAAAAAAATGAAAGACTAGATAGAAAACCTTTGGAGTTACGATCGGCAACACAAAAGTCTTGAAGAGGACTAGGATCAGAAGCCAAGATGAAGGAGGATGAAGCCAAGGCCAGCAGAGCAAAAGCTAGAAGAAGATTATTATAATTGGCAGCCATGTCGATGGATTATGTTGAAGGCTTGTGAATTGAAGGAGAGCATGCAGGTGTTTATATAGAAAAAAAAGGCACTAACAAGTAGATGGAGGTTTATGATTAATTTGAATGATTCTTCCCTTTATTTATTTTTACCTAGTCTTGATTTTTGAAATGATCAATTCCGTTCAAAAAGCAAGACTAAATTATAATGGATGATGGCATATGGATATATAATCTACCAATTCCGTTGACCAAGTAAGTCATTTGTTCTTGTTAAATATTTTATCCATTCTCATTAAATATTATTTATTTTCCCATAGCGCACGCCATCTGCCTAGCACGGGGCAGATTTTTGCTGAGGGGCACCCTAATTTGCGGAGGGGTGCTTAAATTTTAATTAAAATTTTTTTTAGAAATATAGTAAATATCAAGATCTATCCAATAATATATATATTGGGGTATTTTAGATCTTGTATATGTCTAAAATACCCTATACTAGATCTTGTATATTGGGGTATTTTAGATCTTGTATATGTCTAAAATACCCTATATATTCACTTTTGTCTTATATGTGATCTTGTATAGGTATTTTAGACGTATACAAGATCTAAAATATCCCAATATATATACCATTGTATAGATCTTGATGTCTACTATATTTCTAAAAAAAAAAATTTAAAAAAAAGTTTTTTAATTAAAATTTAAGCACCCCTCCGCAAAATTTGCGGAGGGGTGCCCCTCAGCAAAATTTTCGCCCTAGCATGGTAGAGGTGGTCAAACTATCCGACTCACTCATGTATCTTACTCCGACCTATCCAATTTAAGACGGGTTCGATTATCAGATTAACTAAACAGATGAGGTTCGAGTTTGAATGCACTGCTGATATTCAATTTAGAAATAATAAATAAATATTTTTATTTGTTATTAATATATATAATAATAAAAATAATTATTAGTTAATATATTTCTTATAATATTAACTTATAAAATTAAAATTTATTTACTAGTTTAAAATAAAAAAATTTAAAATATGAGGCTTTTTAATTGAGTACTTGTGGGTACTCATTTAAATACCCAAATTAGGTTCGAGTTGCATAATAGGGGAACCTGAGTCAAATTTATTGGGCCAATGGGTCTCTCATGTGTGGAGAGGGCCCAATAACTAAAAGTCTATTAGGGTAAGTTATATATGCTAAGTGTCACGCCCACCCAATACAACCCAATCCACGTCAGCAATTTCTCCTCGCACTGTGCGCCGAATTCGAGATCAAAATCGAATTCGATTTCGGCCGCTTCTCAAAATTGTATCGACTTGGTCAGCGTCTCGTTTCGAACGCCGAACGAGACGTTCGTCCGCTCACTTCCGCCTTCGCGAAACGAACGCTGCGTTAGTCCTTCGACGCCGGAGAAGAAATGGGAGACGGGAGGGCTGAGGCGTGCGGCAGGTTCGACGTCCTCGTCCGAACCTCAGCCTACGTCGCCGGATGACGCCACTGCCGGAGATGGCGAAGGAGGAGGGGAGAAGGCTCGGAATAAGGGGAAGCCGTTGGAAAACCAGAGGAGCACACCGTCGCCGGAGAAGGCAGGAATATAGGGAAAATTTATCTGATTCGAACCTCCAAACCAGTTACATAAAACCCTATACAGATCTACCTCAGACCTTCCCTCTCTCACTCACGACAACGGCGATGTTCACCGTTGCCTTACAGTCGCACCTCTCGACTGTTTTCACCACTGGATCTACCCCTCGCCGGCGGTTCTCCTCGTCGCCGGAGGGAGGTAAGCTCGTCGCTGGCGTGAACTCCGTCGCCGAAGGAAGCACCCTCTGCTCTCGGCCGAAGCTTCTCTCAGTCTTCCTCTCGATGCCTCCACCTATCGTCGCTCGGCCTTTTGAAGGAAAGGGGCGCCTCCCTCTTTGGAAGGCCAGCCGGCGCCACCCTTGGTCCGCTGTCGCCTTCCGGATCTGCGCCCTCTGCGAATCACGTCCCCGCGCGATTCTGCCCTCCATTCCGTGATCCGATCTTATCCCCGAGATCTTTGAAGCTGCTGACCTATTTGGACCTCAGACGCGAGCTGATGTTGCCGTCAACCTCGCCGGAGCTGCCGCCGCTGTCAGCGCCGGAATCTTCGTCGGCTTCCCCTGCTGAGTCTGCACCGAAGAATGCGCAGAGACAACATCGTCTCGTCCCCCCAACACGTCTCGTTGGAGTGGGCTGCTGCGAGTTCCATCCGCACGGGCTTTGGGTCTCCACCCGAGTCCAAATGCATTAGACCCGGTCCAGGAAGGGAGAGGCGTCACATTTCTCCCCCGCCTGAATTGGACGTCGCCTTCGACGTCCTCCGCCATCGCTGCCACCGTCGCGATGTATGCCACCTCGTTCGTCGAAGTGGCTATAGAGCTGACTTGCCTCCGTGCAGAGTCCGTTGCTCTCCGCGCCCCTCGCGCTCCAAAAGTTGAGGCCGGCAAGCTGCCTCGCTCGATACCGGGGATCCAACAAGCCGCATCCTCGTGGAATACTTGGACTCCTCCCAAGTGAGGTATCACGCCCGCCTTAGCTTGCCGAAGTAACTCGTAGCCGAGGATGACGTCAAAGTCGTCCATCCTAGCCACCCGGATGTGATGTCGTCCACTCCAACGACCTAGCTCCACTGGGGCGTCGTAGGAGATCCCGACCATCCGCTGTTCTGCGGTATTGACGGTCTTCACCCTCTCCTCCGTCGGTGAAGTGCGCAGATCTAGTCGTGCGGCCATCCGCTCCGACACGAATAGGTGAGTCGCGCCGGTGTCGACCATCGCCTCCACCTCTACTCCACGTATCCGTATCGGGACGAAGATCAACCTCGCTCCACTCGAGGTTGCTGCCGTGATCGCGCCGATCGTCATAGATCCGAGTATCAACGGATCATCGTCCTCGGCTGACTCTCGTGCCGCGATCGCTGCGAGTCGCTTTTGCGTTGGGCAGTCTCTCATCAAGTGAGGCCCTCTGCATAGGAAGCAGTCAAGGACCCGGCGTCGGGAAGGTTCCTGCCGTGGCTCCTGCCGCGGTTGGGGTTGCCCTCTACTTTGCTGGGGAGAGGGCCTCCGTCCATCTGGGGCCCTCGATCTCACTGGAGAGCCGCGCTTTCGAGGGGATTTTGATTCCCTCGGTGTTGTCGTCCGCGCATCCACCAAGGCTTCGGCCACCGCTGCGGCCTCCCTCCAACCTTGGGGCGCATGCCGTCGGACCTCCGCCTCGGCCCATGGCTGAAGATGTCAGAGGAAGGTGTGGCGTCGGTCCGCCTCTGACATGTCGGGGATCTGCAGCATAAGCGTCGAGTAGGCTCGGACATAATCCTGGATCAATCCAGTATGTCGAAGCTTATCGACCTCGTCGCGCGCCTGATCCTCCGAGTTCCCGGGGAGGAACTGCCGCCGTAGTTCGTCCCGGAATACCTCCCAAGTCCAATGCGCAGCTGCTGGTGACGAATCGACTTTGGTGCGCCACCAAAGCTTTGCGTCGTTGGTGAGGTAAGCGGTGCACACCTGCACCCGATCGCCGTTTGGGACATGATTGGCGACGAAGTATTGTTCTATGTCCCAAACAAAGTTGCCTAACTCCTTAGACGTACGGACACCTCCGTATGCCTCAGGTTCGGGGATCCGGACTTTGGTCCTTGGAGCCGCCTGCTCTGTTGAAGTCCCGGCCCCAGAAGGTCCACCTTGTGCTTGCGCCAGCGCTAGGCGTAGCACAGCGAGGTCCGCCTGCATTTGTTGGTGCGCCGCCTGCGCACTTGCTACTTGCCCCTCTAGTGTCTGTTGGAGCGAGACAATTTGTAACCGTTGCGCCTCAACGGTTCGATGCAGGTTCTTCAGAGTTGGAACAACACCTTGTTCCCCATTTCCGGTCAAGCCGAGCACCTCCTCGACTTGATTCAATCGATCTCCCTGCGTCACCATCTTACCGGTAGAAAACCTGCCTCTGATACCACTGTCACGCCCACCCAATACAGCCCAATCCACGTCAGCAATTTCTCCTCGCACTGTGCGCTGAATTCGAGATCGAAATCGAATTCGATTTCGGCCACTTCTCAAAATTGTATCGACTTGGTCAGCGTCTCGTTTCGAACGCCGAACGAGACGTTCGTCCGCTCACTTCCGCCTTCGCGAAACGAACGCTGCGTTCGTCCTTCGACGCCGGAGCAGAAATGGGAGACGGGAGGGCTGAGGCGTGCGGCAGGTTCGACGTCCTCGTCCGAACCTCAGCCTACGTCGCCGGATGACGCCACTGCCGGAGATGGCGAAGGAGGAGGGGAGAAGGCTCGGAATAAGGGGAAGCCGTTGGAAAACCAGAGGAGCACACCGTCGCCGGAGAAGGCAGGAATATAGGGAAAATTTATCTGATTCGAACCTCCAAACCAGTTACATAAAACCCTATACAGATCTACCTCAAACCTTCCCTCTCTCACTCACGACAACGGCGATGTTCACCGTTGCCTTACAGTCGCACCTCTCGACTGTTTTCACCACTGGATCTACCCCTCGCCGGTGGTTCTCCTCGTCGCCGGAGGGAGGTAAGCTCGTCGCTGGCGTGAACTCCGTCGCCGAAGGAAGCACCCTATGCTCTCGGCCGAAGCTTCTCTCAGTCTTCCTCTCGATGCCTCCACCTATCGTCGCTCGGCCTTTTGAAGGAAAGGGGCGCCTCCCTCTTTGGAAGGCCAGCCGGCGCCACCCTTGGTCCGCTGTCGCCTTCCGGATCTGCGCCCTCTGCGAATCGCGTCCCCGCGCGATTCCGCCCTCCATTCCGTGATCCGATCTTATCCCCGAGATCTTTGAAGCTGCTGACCTATTTGGACCTCGGACGCGAGCTGATGTTGCCGTCAACCTCGCCGGAGCTGCCGCCGTTGTCAGCGCCGGAATCTTCGTCGGCTTCCCCTGCTGAGTCTGCACCGAAGAATGCGCAGAGACAACATCGTCTCGTCCCCCCAACACGTCTCGTTGGAGTGGGCTGCTGCGAGTTCCATCCGCACGGGCTTTGGGTCTCCACCCGAGTCCAAATGCATTAGACCCGGTCCAGGAAGGGAGAGGCGTCACACTAAGTTAGACATGGTTGTAATATTCAAAGCAGACAATGAGAGAGTTTGAGGCGGTTGAAAATTTTCTGCTATGTGCAGTTGTAATCAAATTTACAACCTGAAGTCATCTACCATAAAATCAAATCTTATTCTGAACGGTGGTAATCTAATTTTGAGGTACGAATCTCTATTGAGCCAGAATAATAGCTTCAGATTTGATTTTATGTTTTTTGCTAGGTAGCTGTGGTTTCTGTGTTCAAATGCATGATGGCTTGTCGTTTGTGGTGCTTAAATTTGGATAAAATTTAGAGCACTCACAATTCTTTATTTTCAATAGTGAAAATTAGTTTTTATGGTAAAATCTCTTGTAAATTTATCTCAAAGTATAAGTATATTTGTAAGCAATTTCTAGTGATTTTCATTGTTGCTGTCTTATTGATTTTATTGTTAGTGGAGTTTGTGTACTCCTTGTAATCAATTGGACACCTCTTATACCTATTTTATAGTATACTGGAGATCTTTGGGTGCACTTTATGTCTTGTAGTTTTTTTCCTTGTTGATTTTGAGATTTTTCCATGTAAATCTCTGATATTTTTATTATGTTATTCTGATTTTACAACTTGAGCATTATTTTTTGCATCTTTGTTATTTATGATTTTATTATCTTTATGCTGCAATACTCTCTATGAGATCCCCTTCAAAATTGTCTATCAACACAGCAATTGGGTGAAAGCGCTCCACTAATGTGTATTCTACAATGATTTTATCACAATTCAACGCTCTTGCTGGGTAAAAAAAAAAATCTCATTAGCTCCCATGGTAATGATCAACTAGTAAAGCAGTCAATAACGGTAAATAAAAACATACTTCTATGTAAGTGTAATCGGCAATGACAAAAAGCATCACTAATCACGTATCATCATGTGGCTACATAAAGAAAATTCTTTTCACCTCAATCGATAACATGGAAGTTGGGTGACCCTTCATCGATCAAAAAACAAATGGACTAATAACAACCACATTAGGTTTAGAATTAATTGACTCTGAAATAAAGTCATAAAACATAGAAAAATACGATTGTAATAATGAAAATGCAAATTAATAAATAAAGAAAAGTTGTAAAAGAAATATTATTTGTTGTAAAATAACAATACAACCATTTGCATGAATGTTAACCAGTCTTTTGCCTTAAGATATAACCAGGGTTATATTCATTCTAGTGCAACAATGAGACATTTATTAGTGAATGCAAAGACATCTATTAAAAACTCTTCTTTTCCACTACGTAGGAGTATTATAATTACCTTAGAAATTAGATAATTAGAGTTTTAATAATAATTCCTATGCATAAAATATATTTTGCGTTGTCGATGTTGGGGCAGTATCTGATAAGAAGAGAATAAGAACAGGGGAGAAGAACCGAGAGGATTAATGGTGGAATTGTATTCTTCTCTCTATCTTTGTTTTGTGTTGATACATGTCTGATTTATACATCATCGATACAAATTTACAAGGTAGTTTTTTATACAACGCAAAGCTTCATATGACAATGATCTTCAGATTTGATTCGTTACTTTTAGGTAAGCTTATCCTTTACATTTGATGCGTGATTATTGTCTTTACACTCCCCCGCAAACTCAAGTTGGAAGACACAACATTGAGTTTGGATGCTAAGTGCTGAAACTTGAGTTTTGAGAGCGGTTTGGTAAGGATGTCTGCAATTTGATCCTTTATAGAGATGAATGATACTACTAGCTTTTTGTTTGCTACTCTTTCTCAAACGAAATAAAAATCAATCTCCACATGTTTAGTTCTAGCATGGAAGACAGGATTTGCTGCGAGATATGTTGCCCCATGTTGTCACACCATAGTGTTGGAGTTGCTTGAGTTTTGAGGCTGAGTTCAGAGAGGAGAGATTGTAGCCAAATCACCTTAGTTGTTGTATTTGCTATGCTTTATATTCTACTTTAGTGCTGGATCTGGAAACAGTAGATTGTTTCTTAGAAGTCCAGGAGATGAGATTTTTACAAAGAAAGATGGCGAATCTGCTTGTTGAATGACGATCTTCAATAGAGCTTGCCCAGTCAGCATCACTATAGGCATGTATATCACAAGAGGAGTCTTGATGAATGAGAAGACCGTGCAAGATAGTTCCTTTAAGGTATCAAAGTACTCTTTTCACATTTTCCCAATGTTGTTTAGTGGGAGAGTGCATGAATTGACAAGCATGATTAACATCAAAGGTGATCTCCGGTCTAGTGATTGTAACATATTGTAATGCTCTAACAATACTTCTGTATAAGGTGGGATCTTCCGGGGGGGGGGGGGGGGGGAGAGGCTTCTACTTTGATGTCATGTGCTATTGGTGTCGATATAGGTCGGGCACCCTCCATTTTGGTACGTTGTAGTAATTCTAAAATGTATTTGCTTTGATTAAGATGACATCCTATAGGATGACTAGATAATTCAATACCAAAAAAATAATTGGCTGGGCCAAGATCTCTGATAGCAAATTCTGTGTCGAGTGCTGATAGAAGATCATCTATTTGTGTATAATTATTTCCAGTGACAAGGATGTCATCAACATATACAAGAACATAAATCTTGGAGGAGGAGGTGCAGCGATAGAATAAAGATGTATCAGTTTTAGATCCAACGAAGCCTTGTTGTTGAAGCCATCCTCCTAATCGATGAAACCAAGCACGGGGTGCTTGTCGAAGTCCATAAAGAGATTTTTTGAAGATGACAGACATATGTTGGGAATTGTGGATGAGCAAATCCAGGTGGTTTATCCATATAAACAGTTTCTTGTAAGTTGCCATGTAAAAAAGCATTTGAAACATCCAATTGTTGTATGGACCATTTGGAGCTAATTGCAATCGCAAGTAATAGATGAACAATTGTAATTTTAATGACAGGACTGAATGTCTTTGTAAATTCAATACCTGGCACTTGTCGATAGCCCTTAGCAACAAGGTGAGCCTTGTGTCTTTTAATAGTTCCATTTGCATGTTGTTTGAGACAGGACTGAATGTCTTTGTAAATTCAATACCTGGCACTTGTCGATAGCCCTTAGCAACAAGGTGAGTCTTGTGTCTTTTAATAGTTCCATTTGCATCCTATCACATTCATAGATGAGTGACGTGGAACCAAGGTCCATGTTCCATTACGAATTAAGTCATCAAATTCTGAGGCCATGGCAGCATGCAATGCAGGATCTTTTGATGCTTGTGTGAAGCATGTGGGTATAGCCTGTGTAATTGAGTTGATGAGAGCTACTTGAAGGGTGTGCTTACTTGATGCTTTTGTTTGAAGAATTATCGGTTCGGTGTCTCAATAGATGTCAGCAAGAGCCCGTGTTCATCAAGGAGGAGATATAGAATCCGATGAGGATATCTCTCGATCAATAGGTACCTCTTGAGTTGGTGTTTGTCTAAGTGGATTTGATATATTTGGATTGCTAGGTGATATTTGAGGAGCAGTATCAAGATTATCTGGCTGACACGTAACTGGTGGAGCAAGGTATGTTCCTTCCTGAGATATTGTTTCAGATATCTGTGCTGTGGCAAAAGGAAATAGAGCTTCATTAAAAGTAACATGTCTTGAGATATAAATGCGTCCAGTAGGTACATGTAAACAACGATAACTAGTATGCATATTACTATAACTAAGGAAAACACATAACTCAGAGCGAGGCTGTAACTTGTGTTTGGTATAGGGTCGGAGCCAAGGGTAACATGCGCAACCGAAGACGCAAAGGAGATTGTAGTTAGGGGTGCGTTTGTGAAGTGTTTCAAAAGGAGTTTTGTTGTGAAGAAGAGGAGTTAGGATGCGGTTGATGAGATACACAGCAGTGGAAATGGCATCATCTCAATATTTTTCTGGAACAGAGGCATGGTGGAGAAGAGCAAGAGCAGTCTCGACTATATGACAATGCTTGCATTCGGCAGAACCGTTTTGTTTCGGTGTGTGAGGACATGAAACACGATGAGCAATGCCAGACTTAGAGAGGTAATGATGAAGAGATTGATATTCACCGCCCCAATCTGAGTGAACACTTAGAATCTTTTTATTGAAGAAGCGTTCGACATGCTTTTGAAAATGGCAAAATATATCCAACAAATCTGATTTACACTTCATTGGGAAGAGCCAAGTGTATTTGCTGTAATGATCAATGAATGAAACATAGTATAAATAGCCACTGTTAGAAAGAATTGGAGCAGGACCCCATACATTAGAATGAATAAGTTGTAAAGGAAAATATGTCTTATTTATTGACGGAGAAAATGAAAGTTTATGAGTTTTGGATCTCATACAAGCATCACAAACTTAAGATAAAGAGCTATTGTTTGTTGGTAAACCATAGTGGTTTATTATTTGCTTAACAAAATAACAAAATGAAGAGAGGGATGACCAAGTCTAGCATGCCAAGTGTTGGAACTAGTTCGTTCGCTGAGAAGAGTAATTTTTGTTGGTGGTGCGATGTGATATAGACCGTCTTTAATGCCTTCTTGGAGCAGAATTGTTCTCGTCAGTCGGTCTTTACAAAACAAGAGTTAGGATGAAACTCAAAAAAGACATTATTATCTTGTGTGAATTGACAGACAGAAAGCAAGTATTTAGTGATTGATGGAACACAAAGAATATTGTGCATATTAAATAAGTGAGTAGGTGAGGATATAGATGTATTTTCAATGTGAGTAATATGCAAACTTGTACCATTGCCAACTTGAACAATATCAGATCCATTATAAGGCATTGCTTCTTGTAGAGAATTGAAGTCTGGTGTAACATGATGAGTAGCTCTGGATACCATGCTGTAGATGTATTTGGGTGATACATCTCATTAACGTTGTTCTGCCAGGTAGTTGTGAAGTGAGCTCTTGGTTGAGTTTGATTTCGTGCTGGAGCAACACTTGAGAAGCTGCCAATGAATTTTGTATCAAACCTTTTATTACATTCATGCGCATAGTGACGCGGAATAAAGCAGATTTGACATCTACCTCGTCCATGACCTCTTCTTTGGTTGCATCCACCGTGATAATGACGACCTCCACGATTGTTATTGTTGTTGTAGCCTCGTTGAGTAGTGTGATGGATAGAAGGGCTGGTGATATCAGGACTTCTTTAAATATAAGAGTCGTTCATGGGAGGATAACATACCATGCACTTCTTCTAAAGTCAAGTCGTCAACACGAGTAGTGATGCTTGGAATAAAGTTATTGGAGGAAGGGCCAAGACCCATTAATACATGCATAATAAGATCAGCATCTGATATAGGATGGCCAATTGCAGAAAGATTGTTGGCAATGTTCTTAATTTTCTGCATATATTCATGGATTGAATCGCTCCCTCATTGAATTACCTGTAATTGTGATTTGAGTTTAAGCACCCTCGCACGAGAGTGTGATTGGTATGCTCTAGCAAGTGCATCCCAAGCAGCTTTAGAGGAATTTGTTACGCGAAATTCGTGTAATCCTGTAATTAATAAAAACAAAGAAAAGAAATTAAGGTTAGAAACACCTGGAGGCGATCCGAAGATATGTCTTTAGGCAAATATCCAGTCCCTCGCAGGGATGAAATCCGGTCTTTCGCCCGAAGATTCAACCAGGAATCCGCTTTTGCCGGCGCGTCGGTGGAGCGGTTGTCGAAGAGATCTTTTGACGTATGACAGCAAAAAAGAAGAAGATTTTGAGGGAGAAAACAAAGAGAGGATTTTTTTGTGTCTTCATTTCCCAAGAAGTTGCGATCTTTCTAATCTAAGAAGATACGCACCACTAGGTGGAATAAAAAACACATACCTATTTAGTTTAGCCTAATTGATAAAATGGCTAGTGATTAAGGCTATCAAATAACCTTAATTATAAATTAAATAGGTAATAAAATAATTAGGCAAAATTAAGAAATAGTAATTTAAAAGCCTAAAAATATTAAATTAAATAAAGAAGGCTTTTTGGGTTTTATATATAAAAAACACCAACAGAATTGAGACTAGGGGAAAGACACTCTATGTGAGAGTGGAGTTGATCCATGTTAAAATTAATTGATTTTTTGCTAGCTAATCATTAAAGTCTGGATCCATCGGAGATGGAACTGAGAACAATTCCGTCAAATATTCCCAACATACCATGAACTTTAATTAGAAGAATATATTGTGAGCTTCTTATTGGTCCACCTCGTCAACCTAAGTAGTTGAGTTGATTAGTACCAATATGAAATAGGAAGGTGTCGTTAATTAGGTACCGAATCAATCGCGTGGTAGGATATCTTTTGCTTAAATAAATAAATAAATAAATAAATAAAAGAGAGTAATAATTAATTAATATAAATGATGACGTCACATAGATAATGTAGTTGATGTTGTACTCATTCCGTTGACCAAAGCAAAGCGCATCATTGATTCGTATCAAGTAGTTGATCCATTCCACGTTGCCCATGTCACATAGATAATGAGAAATCAACTCCGTTGATAAATGAATTGCAATTCAACGCCCGTACTCAGTAATGAAAGAAATAATTGCAATTAATTGTTCGCCTTCAAATTCAACGCCGTAATTGCGTGATCCGATCATATTACTTTTTAGGACATTTCTCCGCGTCCCATGGATTGATACTAAAGCATTTCAGAATTGGCTACCCAATCTATGTCCAATACTAATTCGCTAGTATATATATTTTTTAATAAGAATAAATAATTGATGAACGTAAGCACACATGATATGTTGTCAATAACAGTAAATAAAAATAAAATTGTCTATATGCTACCTAAGTAGGTAGCATACAAGTTGGTGTGACTCTTGAATGGTCAAACAAAAATATGTTACTGATTGTTGAATTAATCACGAAATTTCCTAAACTCAAATCAATTGACAATGAGCAGGGGGTCCTTAAAAATGCAATAGTTTATTATAGTATGTGGATTTTGGTAATAGTTATAGTTTATGTGAACGCTTGCTTGTACAAGGTATCTTAGCAGCACTCACCTCTAGGGGAATAGTTAGTGCTGATAGTTCTCTACTTCTCTCTCCTTTAATAGCTTCAATCCTTGAAAAGAATTACTCAGTGGCTTGTCAATTCTCTCTTTGGTTGGAATAAGAAGAAAATGAACAAGCAGACTCAAAATCTACATCACCTCCAACCAAATACAGCACAATAAAGAATTACTCATTGGCTTGTCAAATCTCTCTTAGGCTACGTTTGCAAGTACAAGTGCAGGGTATAACCCACCTGCTCATCTTATTTTTCTCTCGTTAACAGCTTCTACCAAAAGATTCCTCCTAATTTTTCTCTCGTTAACAGCTTCTACCAAAGGTCCTATTCCCTATAGCTTACTCCAAAGATTTATTTCTTGAGAGCTTGATTTTATTTGCATCTCACGTGCATTTTCCTAATCATTATATATAATATGGGGTCGTAGTATTGGATAGCATTTAGGTAAGGTTAGGAAGTGAATGAGAAGGGGTCAGAGAAAGAGATTAAGCACTTTTCATTTGTATGATTTGATTTAATTAATTTAATTAATAAAACTGACATCAGCAGCACCAACCGGATTGAAATCCTTCCTAGGATGGAGGATTCTCCGCATTTTTATCCGCCAAAACCTAGGTGAGCTGTTCTTACTATGTAATCGTATCAAGGCAACTACGTATAGGACATAATTAACTAATCTTTTCAGTATACTTGTGACGATGAATTGTAAAGTTTGAATTCAGTAACAAGTCGTATTTAGAGTTTAGGAAATCAGGAACGCGTTGACCCAATCAAGTTTCAAAGAAGAAAAATATATAGAGAAGTTTGGTCATGCAAACAAGCTTAAATATTATTAAACGATCACATATTCCATTATTATGCATGCAAACATATCATGCAAGAATTAGTGTGCTGTTTGCTTATTGATTGCGTAAAAAGATAATGATAAAATTTCACAGACAGACAAGTTTAGTAATTAATTAAGTTCCAACGTCAATGCATCATCAGTTGTTGTCCATCCAGAACTGCGCCTGCAGCCAGTCGACAGTCTTCTTGTCCACCTGGAATGCCTTTGCCAGCACGTCATCGGAGATTGGTGGCTTCGATCCGAACACAGCGTTGGCAATGGTGATGGTTCCCGGGTTCTGGCTGCTCAGAGCTGCGATCGCAACCGCCTTGCCATGCCCGCGGTTAAGTTGAAAGTGGATGAGGCCTTCCGGGAATACGAACACATCGCCCTTCTTGAGCGTCTTGGTGAAGAGTTTGTTGCCGACATTGTTGATGTTGGAGGTGACGAAGCCAACGTAGAGCTCGCCTTCCAGCACGACCAGGATCTCGGTGGCACGCGGGTGGGTGTGGGGCGGGTTCAGGCCGTTGGGTCCGAAGTCGATGCGAGCGAGGGAGATGCCAAGGGTGTTGAGGCCGGCAATCTGGTTGACATTGACGGCGGTGACATTGGAGCGGAGCTTGTTCGCGGTGCTGCGGGGCTTGTCGAGGCCTTGGAAGGAGAAATCTTCTGCCTTCACTTGGTTAGGATCCTTGCACACAAATCCGTTCACAAGCACTGCATATAGTATCATGTTAATTATCGTATACAAAATCAATATAATGATAAAGATTGATTACAGAGAAGAGATGTTCAGTTATATAATGAAAGAGTGAAAGAACTAGATAGAATACCTTTGGAGTTACGATCGGCAACACAAAAGTCTTGAAGAGGACTAGGATCAGAAGCCAAGACATAGGCGGAAGCGAAGGCAAGCAGAGCTAAAGCTAGAAGTAGATTATATTTGGCAGCCATATCGGTCGATGGATGGATACTGATGGATTATGTTGAAGGTTTTTTGAGTTAGAAGAAGATGATGGAGGTGTTTATATAGCAGATAAAAAGGCGCTAACTACTACATGGGAATTATGATTAATTTGAAGGATTCTAGCTTTTGTTCACTTTTACCTGGTCTTGGTTTTTGAAGTGATCAACAACAAAAATAGTAATACCTTTTCCACCAATAAGTTTCTTGCTTGACTAAATTCACGAGCTGGCATGGACAAAGTCAAATATAGCATGCTTGGCTAGTTAGAAACAAAGTCAAATATAGCATGTATATGATGTTGTACTCATTCCATTGACCAAAGCAACTCGCTTTAAGTATTTGATCCATTCTATATTGTCGACTCAATAAGAAAAAGAAATATTATAAATATGGATATATATAATATATATGATTACCATCATCATCATTCTTTGACAACTTATCTAGATAAGATTCTAATTCGATGTTAATGTTTGACCTAATAGGTTTTTATGACACTATATTTAAATTATAATATATATGATTATCATCATCATCATTCTTTGACAACCCTAAACACATTAATGATACCTAAGTCATAAGAGTGTCAAAATCCAACCTAACCTTTTTGTATCATATAATAATTATTGTCTTTAGAATCCAGATTAAACACAAAGTGTTACGCCCCTTAAATAAAAAAAAAGGGGGTAATGAATGTTGATGGGACAAGACGTGTTGTCCTATCCCCTCTCACTCTCCCCAATTTCCCTTCCTCGACTCCGACGAACCTTCCCTCCCTTCCATCTTGGGTCCTGACGAATATCGAAGCTTCGGTGTTACTGTTCCGGCGATGGGCCACTATTCCGGCGACGCCTTCTCCTTTTTGGTGATCCTCCAGCAGCCTCCGACGAAGCAGAACACACCCTAATGCTTTCTCCCTAATTTCCGGTGGTGCTGCATATTCTGGCAAACTCAGTTATTGGTCCGGCAAACTCCAGGATCCGTGCCGACCCGCTGACTTGCGTATTTGGGCTAGTTCTTGTATATTCCGTCAACCGCGTGGTGAATTACGTTCGCACGTGGCTGCGAACTAGATTAGTACCCTAATCTTGCTTAGTACGTAAATATTGTAGAACTGCATGCGGACTAGGACTATGTCATGTTCAAACACATACGAAATACACTTGCATGTTATAACACCTATTTTGGTATACTGTAAGGTCCGACGGTCTTAGACGCGCGGACGCTGTACGCATTTCGTATTCGGTTGGTTCTTAGCACAGACCTATGTTTCGAGGTAGGGTCTTCTTCCTACCTTTGCTATGGTGCCAAACGCATGATTAGAGTAGTGGCACCTTACTTTTAGTTCTATCCGTTGATTTGCATCTTTCCCATTGTAGTCTTACCTTGCTTTCTTGGACATATATATGCTTGCATGCCTCCTGATTTTGTGATGTTGTTTATTCATTATGATAGTATGATATGATGAGTACTTGATGACTCTATATATGAGCACCTATTGAGCCCCACTGGATTGGACTGTTGAGATTATGTTGTATTCCGGTTGTGATCGAGGTGGGGGTGTAGCCGGTCGACCGATGTTTGAATGTCGTGCGTGGTAGGGGGGTAGGCTACGAGATTTTGTCTAGCCATTATTTATATAGTCATGGTACATAGGCCATTGGTACTATATGATGTCGACAGAAGTTATCGCCGAGTGTTGGGTATCGACTTCAGGATAATCGGTGTTGGATGCTACACTAGCGGACTACCGACGGATAGTCGTCCCCTCTGTTTGAGCTAACATTGGGGACCACTCCTCCAGAGTGCGGTCTTGCGGGACGATTTGGCCTAGCTCGGGTTATAGTTGTGCATGATGCAATATTTTGATTACGTTGTTTGATTTGCGATATATACATTATGATTATATACACACATAGGATTTTGGTAGAGCTTGCAAATGAACCTTACTTGTTGTTCATGCACCATATCTTTACATATCCCTACTTAGCCCTTTTGGCTAATCCCCTATCTCTTCCCTTCTCTTCCAGATTCTGACATGGCTCCTTCTGGAGCGGAGTTAGATAGCTAGCTTTAGTGGCCACCACGGTGTGATGCATTTCTGTATTTGTTTTGGTATTTTCTGGCAGACTATGTATTTGAGACATGTTGTTCGAGGACTTGTATTTATGTATGCCCAATCGTGGATTAGATGATGTTGTATTACGTGATTGTATATTGAAGTTGTATTATGGGTTGTATAATTTATGTTTTGCATATGGGTTTGTGTTGTTGACCATCTCTGGCAGGTTGACCCATCGCATCTTGACATTGACCCGCAGGGCATGGACCCGGGTTCTGCGTCGGGGTATGACAATTTATGGTATCAGAGGTGTAGGTTAAACTTGAACCTAGGATTGACCTTAAGGACTTAGGATAAACTTAGGAACTTAGGACGCTATCTGGGATACAACTATTTCTAATCTCACTAATCCTTCTTTAATGATTTGTCCACTATTGTACAGAATGGCACGCAGAGGATGTAGTACTGGGCGATTAGTTAATTTAGCACGTGAATCGATAAGTGCATCTCTTAGCTGGATGCAGAGGGCATCCAGATCCGGCAGAGATAATGGGGAAGGATTTTTCATAGTAACTCCACATAATTAGTTCGACGATGATCTTAGCGAAACTGGGAGTAGACAACATGCTCCAGAGCCCCTGTCCAAGAACCGCTAAGGAGTAGAGCTCGCGAAATTTCATTGACTGCAGCAATGTAATTAGCATCCCGCTTTTGCGAAGATTGGGGGAGCGAAGATTTGGTGTATTTTCTGGACGATCGAACTCATGGGAAATTACGTGTTGGACATGTAAATGGAGATTCCTATGAGAATGACAGTATGATTAAGGAAAGATGTAATCAGTTGAGACCCTCTTTTTCTAAGGAACAACCTTGCTAGATACCATATGAATGGATCTCCTTGCCATTCTGAGAGCTTGTGGCTTCAACAAGGGAATACATTACCATTTTCTTGTGGTTTATATAGCCCTAGCATAAATTTCTGTGAACATCATGCTATAGGCAAATTTGGAAAACAAATAGTTCATAGAAAAATACAGATAAGATCTCATAAGGGGAACTCATTACAGAATTTTGGATTTGGTTCTGTTTCAAGTAAACAATTGCCAGAACAGGCTAACAATACTAGGTGAGTTAGTGCAACTAGCTGTGTCCACAGCTGTGTATTTCCGAGTGATGGATCTACAAAGTTGGATGTTTGGGGAAGCCATGGTTCAGTTTTGGCTGTTCTGATCTGAAATAGGATTTAAAATCACAACATCTAAAATATGACTCTCGTAACGATGTTATTGGACAAATACATATATTAGCTAAAGATCAGAATTGTTGTCGCTTCTTGCATAGCATATTTGATAAAGGAGATCGAGAAGATTTTGATAGGATATTTCTTGCAATGCATTCTTGATCGAGATGTTTCATGGGCAACTGCCAAGATACTGGATCAACTAGAGGGTCATTATTGATTCTGATATGTACAGAAATTCAACAGTAATGTTGTTGAGAAATGCCTAAAGTTTTCAGGAGACGGAAGGCGTGACACTATAGTTAATAAATTAATCAAGGATTCTCGTTTTCTCGAGATAGTGCAGGGTCCCTATGGGAATTATGTTATACAATCAGATGCAAAAGAGGCTTTGCACAATCTTTATGTGAATGGATTTGAAGAAAATGAAGGCTAAATTTTTGCTAGATAATGTATGATATATTGGTTAGAGAAAGTTGAGGCAATTTCAATATGAATATTCTATCATATAATGTTTAAAGTAATTCTTTGTGTTATCCTTGATATATAAGATATGTTTGAGGATGATAAACTCTTTTGATTTATTAATTCTTTGCAACCATCACAGATATCATGAATTTAGCATTAATGCAAGCAATAGTATAATTGATGACGTACTTCATTTCATCTAAGTGAAATGATATGAAGGAAATTTCTCATCAAACTCAATCATCTAAACCTTATACAAAAAAAAAAAAAAAATGGACACTCAAAGTCGCTTGCCTAGAAAACTGGTGGATGCTTTCTAAGATGAGATTCAAGACTATCCCCAAAAATGAGCTTTTAATACCAAGGTGGCAAGACCATTAGGTATTCTTGAAAGAGAAGGGAAAGAAGAAGACATACTTACCTTCTACATTTTCAAGTGGAAGTGATATGGATCACACAACTTTATGCAAACGGAGTAATAGAAGCAATAAAGTGAAGTTTATTGCTATGAACGTGGGAGGCTTAAGATTTTCCTTTTAGAAAAGTAGACAAGTCATTGATGAAGATCTAATTGTTCATTTAGTTGATGTTTGTGGACATTAAGCTTACCGGCAAATAGACTCATGTTATGGTAGACATGGAATAACTTTAAAGTGATTGCTAAATTGGTGGAAAAATGAGTAGGCTTGTCATTAGAGTAAAGCTTAAGCCAGGTGGAAGTGATTAGTTCTAATGATACTTCAACATTAGGAGCAGTAGAGGACATGATAATATATATTATCTTTAAACTAATTCACTTGGATAACTACTATGTGATTTTGGATGTATAGTTTATGTAGAAGGTTACATTGATACCTATTCCATTCTTTAACTTTGTGCTTGATGGGTGAAACATCATATTTGATCTGTGTTAAGAAATTCCCTCTCAAGACAACATAATTGAAGGATTCAAGGAGAAGCAGAAAATTTATCTAATCACATTAATGATATGGATACTCTGACCTCGATTTGGAACACAAGCTTAGGGTAGAAGCGCATAAGTCAAAATGTATCGAGATCAGAGTGGTGCAACGGAAGCGTGGTGTCCATTTGAAATATTAGAACGCGTTGAACTAGTGGCATATCGTCTAGCACTGCCTCTGACACTCTCATATAATCACAATGTCCTTGTTCAATGGTAATTTTTATGTTGAATTTAGGGACCAAATTCTCTTAAGGTGGGGAAATTGTTACGCCCCGTAAATAAATAAAAAGGGGTAATGAATGTTGATGGGACAAGACGTGTTGTCCCATCCCCTCTAACTCTCCCCAATTTCCCTTCTGTCGCCCACCCGTTTACGCATGCACACTACTCTCTCTCTCTCTCTGATTCATCTCCTCCCCGCCGATTCCCTCTCGCACGCAAGCCCCTTATTCGCTGTCGCCCTTGCCTCGTTCTCCTTCCGTCCGACGAACGAAGCTTTGGTGACAAGCCTCCATCTCCAATCCTCCACTCGCGTCTGGCATACCCCAGCAGGTTCTTTCGCCGTTGACGTCAAACCAAGCCCCTATGACGAGAATCTGGCGACGCCCCTGCCTTCTCGCTGTTCTCGTCCGGCATTGCACGCAAGCCTTCACGTGCGCCTCTACCAGCGCCGGTGACCCTCCTCCTTCCTCTTCTGGCAATGGCAGCATCCGGCCAATGCGTGACACATGTGTTGAACCTCTTTTCGGTGGTGCAACATCCTTTTCCGGCGAGCCTTCCTCGACTCCGACGAACCTTCCCCTCCCTTCCATCCTGGGTCCTGACGAATATCGAAGCTTCGGTGCTACTGTTTCGCCGGTGGGTCACTATTCCGATGACGCCTTCTCCTTTCCGGCGATCCTCCGGCAGCCTCCGACGAAGCAGAACACACCCCGATGCTTTCTCCCTGATTTTTGGTGGTGTTGCATATTCTGACGAACTCGGTTATTGTTCCGGCGAACTCCGAGATCTGTGCCGATGCGTCGACTTGCGTATTTGGGCTGGTTCTTGCGTATTCCGTCAACCGCGTGGTGAATTACGTTCGCACGTGGCTGCAAACTAGGTTAGTACCCTAATCTTGCTTAGTACATAAATATCGTAGAACTGCATACGGACTAGGACTATGTCATGTTCAGACACATACGAAATACACTTGCATGTTATAACACCTATTTTGGTATACTGTAAGGTCCGACGGTCTTAAATGTGCGGATGCTGTACGCATTTCGTATTTGGTTGGTTCTTAGCGCAGACCTACGTTTCAAGGTAGGGTCTTCTTCCTACCTTTGCTATGGTGCCAAACGCATGATTAGACTAGTGGCACCTTACTTTTAGTTCTATCCGTTGATTTGCATCTTTCCTGTTGTAGTCTTACCTTGCTTTCTTGGACATATATATGCTTGCATGCCTCCTGATTTTGTGATATTGTTTATTCATTATGATAGTACGATATGATGAGTACTTGACGGCTTTATATATGAGCACCTGTTGAGCCCCACTGGATTGGGCTGTTGAGATTATGTTGTATTCCGGTCGTGACCGAGGTGGGGGTGTAGCCGGTCGACCGATGTTTGAATGCCGTGCGTGGTGGGGGGGGGGTATGCTATGAGATTTTATCTGGCCATTATTTATATAGTCGTGGTACATAGACCATTGGTACTATATAGTGTCGACAGAAGGTATCGCCAAGTGTTGGGTATCGACTTTGGGATAATCGGTGTTAGACGCTACACCAGTGGACCACCGACGGACAGCCGTCTCCTCTGTTTGAGCTAACATTGGGGACCACTCCTCCGGAGTGCGGTCTTGCGGGACGATTTGGCCTAGCTTGGGTTATAGTTGTGCATGATGCAGTATTTTGATTATGTTGTTTGATTTGAGATATATACATTATGATTGTATACGCATGTAGGATTTTGGTAGAGTTTGCTAATGAACTTTACTTGTTGTTCATGCACTATATCTTTACATATCCCTGCTTAGCCCTTCTGGCTAACCCCCTTTCTCTTCCCTTCTCTTCCAGATTCTGACGTGGCTCCTCTTGGAGCGGATTTAGATAGCTAGCTCTAGTGGCCACCACGGGGTGATGCATTTCTGTATTTGTTTAGGTATTTTCTAGTAGACTATGTATTTGAGACATGTTGTTCGAGGACTTGTATTTATGTATGCCCGGTCGTGGACCGGATGATGTTGTATTATGTGGTTGTATATTGGAGTTGTATTATGGGTTGTATATTTTATGTTTTGCATATGGGTTTGTGTTGTTGACCATCTCCGGCAGGTTAACCCATCGGGTCTTGACATTGACCCACGGGGCATGGACCCGGGCTCTACATCGGGGCGTGACACAAAGTATGGTACATATTACATTTGTATACTTCAATCATTATGTAATTTGATTTCTAAGTAAACAAATATAACATATCTAATCGATATCTCAAATCGATTCATTTGAGTAGGACCATGCATTTAGTCTCACTTGATCAAGGGGCCTACCAAAACTCCCCTTATATAGGAGAGACATATTCTATCTAAATTATTTATATTTCTTTTCATGATTTGTAGCATACCCAATTACAACATTTATGATCAACAATTACGGATAATATTTGATTATATCAAAGTATACAACTACTCATATATTGACCTCAATTAAAGGATCACATACACTACTATCATTATAAAAATGCTTATGACAATTATATAACGACCCATGTAACATTCTCATAGCAAGTCAATCTAGTACATAGTTCTCTAATATACACCAATGCGTTTCTCATTTCAGGACAACTTGTCATTAGGCAAGACATATTATGTGATATCCATGATTTATCTTTAACATGATTAGGAAGATTACTACATAGTTATAGAGAAATACCCATATTAAGAACTCAAGAGGATTAAAAAAAGGACGAAAGTGTAAGTACAACCATGTAGGATGTATATTGAAAAACAAATATAGAATAAAATGTATATTGATAATACCTCGTAAGTTTGTGAAGTAAAAACAAGAGAGAAAGAAAATCATTACTTAAGTGAAATGAATGAAGTTAAAAGCCCTTTTATTGATAGGAAAGTTACCCTTAAGATTCCCTAAGAAAACCCTTCAATTTCTATGCGAAATGAACCAAAAATCATGTTCAATCGACTTTGTCACGACCGTGATAGACATCAAGGCCAAGCCCTAACGCATTTCTACAAGTCACTGCGCTGCTCATCACTGTCATGAATCTGGTCACAGGCAGGATGTGATGTTTTTTGTGAAAATTTTGCTTAGTGCATTATGGTTGTGAAATTGGTCATGGCTGGGTTGTGAAGTCTTCTATGGATTTTTGACATAATGATCATAGCCGACAAAGAAAACACTTCTTTGTATCTCCCCGAGGACAGTCGCACATGTGTCAGCAAAGAAAACACTTCAGCTTCTTGGGGGCGCCCCTAGGAGAGGAGCCAGCTGGTGTGGCTCTCGTCTGACCGGTCCCTGAAGTGTTAGCTCCTCCTTTTATATTCTTCTTACACCTAGTCTTAGGCCCTGGAGCTGGGCATTTCCCCTTATTTCTCTAAGAGGAACGTGGCTTAGATGGACCTGAGGGGATAGGGGCAAATTGCTTTCTATCCCTCAAATCCACTAAAGAGTCAACCACGGCCATAGCCTCCTTGAGAGTCTGTGGGCTATGTCTCCTAACCTCTAACTACGCCCAAGTCTGCATTCTATCTAAGAAGTATAAGCGATCATCTTCCTCCATTCGTGGTATTTCGAGCATCGCGGCAGAATAAGCTCGAACATACTCACGAATTGTCCCCATGTGTCTGATTTTGTGCATAGCATCTCTAGCAATTTTGGAAGTGTGTGTCGGCAGGAACTGATTTCTCAGTTCAACTTTTAGCTCATCCCATGAAATGTCACGTGGCACCTCTTCTCTCAGAGGGGTCACTAAGGTACGTGATATCATGCATATACATGATATATCGTGGCTTAATTTTATTATTATTTTGGAGTAAAATACATGCTTTGTCTCATTTATTTGCATAAATGCTTTGTATTGTTCAGAATCTTCACTTTTCCTTGGTTTCATTGAAATGTAGAGATTTCGCCTTAAAATTGGTAGAATTTAGAAGATCTGAAGATATAGGACGATTCCTCATGATGAGACAAAGCTACATGTCAAATTTCAGCTCAAACGGAGTTTTCTATGCTCTTCACGGGCGTGGTCGTGCATCCATGCACGACCGTGTATGAGTTTGCTTTCCCAGACTGCACCGAGTTGTTCACAAGCATGCCCGTGCATCCATGCATGGCCATGAAGGACTCGGCCGACTTTTTCAGAATTTGACGAATTGTTCACGGGCACACTTGTGAACCCATACATGGCCATAAAGAGTTAGTTTTGCAGAAATTAAAGATCGCCAAACCATTCACGGCATGGCCATGAACGGTTTTGCCTATTCGAATTCAAGCTACCTCAAGCTTGCATGAGAATGGGCTTAACCAAGTGTAGACACCTCATTCTTAGGGATGACTAATGAGGTAAAATGAATGAAAGATAAGGGAAAAAAAATTAGAGTTTTTACCAGCAACTTTTGTTTGGACTTGGGGAAGAATCGGTGAAAGTGGTGAAGTGGAGAAGAAGAATTAGTGAAAGCTCAAATTTGCATAAGGCAAGTTTCTACCCTATGCCATAAATTCATGGTTTTAAAATATAATATTTTGATACAAAAATTATGTTCAAAACCTAAATACCTAGTTTATATGCTGATTTGTTGAAATCAAAATAAATTTTGAAGTTTTTATGAAATGAATGTGGAGAATTGTAAAAGCATGGTTAATGTGATATGATTATGCAAATCTAACCTTGTTAGCGTTTTTGTTATATAACTTTGTACACACAACTGATTTGTAACTAAGAATACACAACTGATTTATAACTAAGAATTGTTTTGTGCTAACAAAGACTTAAAAATCTTTCCAACGCATCCAATATTGCATATACTTAATTAGAGTTAGGGTATCAATTATGTAGCAACATTCAGTATATGTGTGGGGTCAAAAAGTGTTACATTGGAATGCAATATGACATTTATTAAATTCACCTTAAATTAATAAAGTTTTTTGTTTAATGGGTTCTGGCTTCCAATGAGTGCAAGCGCTCATTGTTAATTACCCCTAAAATTAGGGTACCTTTGATTAAGAGATCTATATAATAAACAACATTCCACAAATTGGAGGACAAAAATATTTTATAAATGTCATATCAATACATGGCTCATGAACAACTTAAAATTTGAAGTAATCTTCATTGGTCAAGGAAAGATTTGTGAACATATGGGTTTTGAACATTCAGCCTTAATGGCGTATTTGGGATTTGGCATGAGCGCGACCTTGATGGTTTAACAGCTTGTGAGTGGTTGAACTTGAGATACTCAGTCTTAATGACTTATGAGCATTTGAACTTGATTTGATACTCGGTCTTGATGACTTGTGAGTATTTGAACTTGATTTTTGAAAAATATTCGGCCTCAACGGCTTATTGGATATTTTAATTTTTAGAGAATATCCGACCTTGACGGCTTAATGGATATTTCAATTTTGGAAAATATCCAGCCTTGATGGCTTAATGAATATAAAACCTCAGCCTTAACAAACATAGCGTCATATTGAGGAACTACGCCCCGACATCAAACGTCGACGTACGCACCTCCTAAATAATACTTCACCACGATGCGCTAAGGCCTCCAGTAATATTCTTTTTGATGAATATTCAAATGTTCAGTTGACGTTTTAGAATTAGCGCTTAGCCAAATGTGATGTTAAGCTTGGCTAGAGGGACAACTAAACTATCAACTTTAAGCTCGAATCGCCGGAGAGATAATAAACCATCAACCACATGTAAATATGGTTGTATCTTTTTATTTTTATTTTATGTTTTATTAAATTTCTCTTTCCATTCCTTTTTTTTTTACCCGAAAGAGTAAAGTAACTCTCTCACCAGATTCATCTCTCTTGCGACACTGCCAAACTTCCAACGGAGGTAGCTCCGGCGAGAGCGTCAGTGATGTCTCCGGCGGGGCGCGAATTTAGGGCTGCTAGGTTTACAGTAGCGTCGACGGGCTCTAGGCAATATTGCTCACTGAAATACGACGGGGAGGAAGCTCGAGCTGCGGAGTTTCCGGTTGAAAAAGGGGATGCTGACGAGCTGGGCCGCTAGAGAGGCGTCCGCTCTTGTGGAGGCAGCGATATTTGGCAGCTACGATTTCAGGCGATGGGATTTGGCGTTGTCGTGCTTTCCATGGAGGAAGACCACGACACTGCCGAACTTTCCAGTGGAGGAAGCTTGCGGACGAGGCTCACAATTTCGGGCTATCGAGTTTTCATGCCGGGGACGATGGCGTCTGTGCGGACGATCATGGTGAAGCCAGAGGGGCAAGGTGGTGAGATTTGTCAGGAAGTCACGGCGCTACGATACTGCCGAGTTTTCGGTAGAGGGGGATGATGTTGACCGATGCGTATCGAAACAGGAGCCGGCAAGATTTGGCGAAGTCACAGGGAAGGAGGAGTAATGGTGTCGCTGTGACTCCAAGCTGTTGAGTTTGCAGCGACGCTGCTAGGCTTCCAACAGAGCCGCAGCTACGACTTGGCCGAACGAAGGGCCAAAAACATTAACGGCAGGAGGTGAAGCTTGTTACGAATCCTTGGTCCTCTGAATCAGATCCGGCGATCTTCTACACGAGACGATACTGCGGTTCTGAGGAGAGTGAAGTTGGATTGGTTCTATTCCGATCCGATTCGAATCCGATAGTGCCATTAGAAGCAGAGTCGGTAAAACAAATTCCCATATCTAAGAGAAGCTGAGTCGGATTAGAGCAAGCTTCCAGAAGCTAAACAGGCTTCCAGATTAAAAGAAAAGCGCAGGGGCCACGATTGAGTTTACAGATTTTATATCTTCTCAGCGAATTTGAAAGTTCAGATAAAGCTTGTAGATTTAAGGTATTTTATTTTATTTTTATTTTTATTTTTATCTGTGTTTTTCCAATTTTTCTCTGACTCATTTATTTCATCAGCGTTTCTCCTTCATCCAGATAATCTTCTCGATCCGTGGAGCGCGGCAAGCATATTAAGGTAAACACTCTTCTTTAATTCTTCTATTCTTCTTCCCTTCTTTGTTTTGGTCGCTTCATTCCCTTTTCCTTTTCTCTCATTTTTTTTTACTTCCTGCTTCTGAGAGTCTCTCCTCTATTTTCTTCCCTTCTTTTGTTTGCATACCCAAAATCCCATAGTATCCTGAGTAAGTACAGAATCCCATAGCATCCTGAGTTGCGCAGGATAGAAATCCTTGAAGCTCATGAGATACGTGAATTAAAGGATATAGGAATCCTTGAGAATAGAAGGATATAATAATCCCATGACAATTGAATTGAAAGAAAAATCCTTGACAATGGTGTTTTGCTTCTTCGCTTCCACCACAACAAATTCCCTTTCCACCACTTTTTTTTTTTTTTTACTACTTCTGATACAATGTATTCTCCTTACCACCGCTTCTCTTTTTTCACTACTTCTTCTTCAGCTACCACATATTTTCTTACCACCGCTTCTCTTATTTTTTACTACTTCTTCAGCTACAACATATTCTCCTTTACCACCGCTTCTTTTATTTTTTACTACTTCTTCAGCTACAACATATTCTCATTTGAATGAATTGGACTGATCCAATTTGACATGTTCTACTCTTAGGCCTAGAACTCGTATGGTATAATTTGTAATTAACCTTATGCAATTTTTTATGCTTATGATTTTGGCGAATTGATTAGTTTTCTTTGGTATTCGACCAAATGTTCCTATGAACCTTTGATACTTTATCTATGATCATGTTGTAAGGGCAATTGTTTGGAATATAACAATATCACTAAGTTGATAATTTTTATTATGTTACGACACATTTGTCTTTTGGCTTTTACAACTTTAGTGGGAAAATAATTTGATCTCATTTATGGAAATCAGGTGATGGATGTGGAGCTAAGTCCTACATGGAGTAAAGTGCCATATTAAAAATAATGGAGAGTCATCGCTTGAGTCCATGAGAGCCACCTTTAGAGTCTTTTCATTCACATTTGGTTGGGCCATGGTGAACCCTTTGCAGACTTTTGCTTTGTAGGCTTTTTAAGACGTGGGTTAGTCTTACTTTTAGATATGGAGGACTTTGTTTTACTTTGTTCACATTACTCTTTTGATGAGGTAAGGTTAGGATGTAAATGGGAAAGGGCTAAGAGAAAGAGATAAGCACTTTTCACTCGTATGATTTGATTTGATTAATTTAATTAATAAAACTGACATCAGCAGCACCAACCGGATTGTAGGATTTCTTGCCACGGAGGATTCTCCGCATTTTTATCCGCCAAGACCGAGGTGAGCTGTTCTTACTATGTAATCGTTTCAAGGCAACAACGTATAGGACATAATTAACTAATCTTTTCAGTATACTTGTGACGATGAATGATAAAGTTTAAATTCAGGAACAAGTCGTATTTAGAGTTGAGCAAATCAGGAACGCGTTGACCAAATAAAGTTTCAAAGAAGAAAAATATATAGAGAAGTTTGGTCATGCAAACAAGCTTAAATATTATTAAACGATCACATATTCCATTATTATGCATGCAAACATATCATGCAAGAATTAGTGTGCTGTTTGCCTATTGATTGCGTAAAAAGATAATGATAAAATTTCACAGACAGACAGGTTTAGTAATTAATTAAGCTCCATCGTCAATTCATCATCAGTTGTTGTCCATCCAGAACTGCGCCTGCAGCCAGTCGACGGTCTTCTTGTCCACCTGGAATGCCTTTGCCAGCACGTCATCGGAGATCGGTGGCTTCGATCCGAACACAGCGTTGGCAATGGTGATGGTTCCCGGGTTCTGGCTGCTCAGGGCTGCGATCGCAACTGCATTACCATATCCACGGTTAAGTTGGAAGTGGATGAGGCCTTGTGGAAACACAAATACGTCGCCCTTCTTGAGCGTCTTGGTGAAGAGTTTGTTGCCGACGTTGTTGATGTTGGAGGTGACGAAGCCGACGTAGAGCTCGCCTTCTAGCACGACCAAGATCTCGGTGGCACGCGGGTGGGTGTGGGGCGGGTTCAGGCCGTTGGGCCCAAAGTCGATGCGAGCGAGGGAGATGCCAAGGGTGTTGAGGCCGGCAATCTGGTTGACGTTGACGGCAGTGACATTGGAGCGGAGCTTGTTTGCGGTGCTGCGGGGCTTGTCGAGGCCTTGGAAGAAGAAATCTTCTGCCTTCACTTGGTTAGAATCCGTGCACACAAATCCGTTCACAAACACTGCATATAATATAATGTTAATTATCGTATACAAAATCAATTACAGAGAAGAGATGTTTAGTTATATAAAGAAAAAAAAAATGAAAGACTAGATAGAAAACCTTTGGAGTTACGATCGGCAACACAAAAGTCTTGAAGAGGACTAGGATCAGAAGCCAAGACATAGGAGGAAGCAAAGGCAAGCAGAGCTAAAGCTAGAAGTAGATTATATTTGGCAGCCATATCGGTCGATGGATGGATACTGATGGATTATGTTGAAGGTTTGTGAGTTAGAAGAAGATGATGGAGGTGTTTATATAGCAGATAAAAAGGCGCTAACTACTACATGGGAATTATGATTAATTTGAAGGATTCTAGCTTTTGTTCACTTTTACCTGGTTTGGTTTTTGAAGTGATCAACAACAAAAATAGTAATACCTTTTCCACCAATAAGTTTCTTGCTTGACTAAATTCACGAGCTGGCATGGACAAAGTCAAATAAATATAGCATGCTTGGCTAGTTAGAAATGTTAGGGTATGCCCTTAAGGCTAATGTTTGAGGCCTTGGGATTGTAAAAGTATCATGTAATAAACTCTTGTGTTTATAAAGGCAATGGTTATTATTCAGTTTGTTACATTGTCTGCTGCAATAACTGTGCTTCTGAATAATGTCTCAATGCTGTTCAGCTAGGCTGACATGCATATGTCCTTAGTCGAGATATCTTGGTGAACATGAGACAGCCTTGATATGATTGAGACTAATATGTGTTCTAATCTTATAGGATGCTTCGAGCATGGAATAAGATGTAGACTCATGGGTACATTGGATGTACTGGACAGACCCTACTAGGATATTCAATTGCTTGTCACAATGTGAATAATCCTTGTTTGCATCAAGTGGCACATGTCCTCTGACTTGAGATCACTTGTGTTTCTAGATGATGATTGTCATTGTTTTGAGGTAGTTCAATATCATTTGAAACATAATGATTATAGACTATCTTGGATAATGATCATGAGTCAGGTTAGGACACTAGTGATAGATAAAGGATTGCCGTCTCCTTGTTCAAGGAGTGTGGTGTTCTAAAGGGGCCCCCCCTGAATGAGATGATTGAGAAAGTGTATGGCCATACCCAGGTGACTATGTTCATCTGATCTAATCATGCTCATCATATTGGAGTCACAGGCTTGACACGCTTGTCCAATAAGAACATCCAGTGGCAAAGGAAACATATATGCCTAGTGAAGTGCATTCACCCTTGTGCTGTGTTTTGGGAGTAGTCTTGGAAGACTCTTTCCTTTATATCGGGAGACAGTGATGTGTTGCTAGATACCCCTCACTGATCGTGATAACGAAAGTTATCGTTACCGACATTTAAAGGAAACCCTCAGGGTTGCACAATTTGATGATATGGCTTACTTGAGTCAGATCGTGTGGACTGAATTGTTTGGGTTCAGTTTAAAGGGATTTAATCTCTGATTGTAAGTGAGATCTGTTCTGATCATGTTTGATTGATTAGGGCTTGAGATCGGTAAGCTTCGATCGAGAGAGGTGATGCTAGATCGGTGAGATCAGGAGCATCAGGAGATGAACGGTTAGATCTTGAACCTTAGGGTTTGATATGATCTAGACCAAAGGGGGCTTGGGCTTATTTGATTTGGTTTGTTGAACCAAATGCAATTGAACCAAAAGAGAACCGGTTCACTTATGTGAACGCATGGTTCGAAAGGGTGAAGGCGTTTTGGTCGTTTATGAGTGCATGCTTCCATTTATGGTAAGTCATCAAGGCCTCTTCTTCAAAACGCCTAACGCCAAGCCGTTCACCACTTGACTTCACTTCGCTTGGCTTCTTGCAATTTGCGTGTGGAGGAGAGGTGGACGAACGTGTGGAGCTCTCGCCCAAGCAAGATCTCGTCTCCCATCCCTTCCATTCGGCAAGGACACTTGAAGATCTTTGCTAGCACAAAGATCAACAAGAAGAAGCCATCTCTCTTCTTGTGTGCGTCACTTGTGGAGAAGATCTCTCTTGGTCTTTGCTTCCAAGCCGCCTCCTTCTCATGGCCATGGTAACGCATCTTTCACTTGATGTTTAAGTTGATCATATGAATGTATAGCATGCGATCAAATGTGAAACCCTAATTCCGCTGCTAAGACAAAGAAAGGTCACTTGCGCCCCCCCTCTCGAAAGGGGTACTCACCTTAGGGTTTCTCGCTCCCCCTTGAAGGGGACCCTAACAATTGGTATCAGAGCGGTTAATATATGTTCATATGATTGCTTTGTTTGTTTTGTGATCCTTGTTAGTATAGATCTATTTCACATGCGCAACCACATGCTAGGTTTTAGGTGTTTGGCGCATGTGTGATGTTCATGTTTATGCATGTTCTTGTTGGCGCATGTTAAGTATGTTGAATGGTATTTCATCAAAACTTATATCTACTTGCGCGCAAACATTTAGATCTATATGCACTTACTATAAACCCTTAGACGGGTTGATGGGGTTGAAGTCACCCTCTAGGTTAGATCCACATAGTCTGATCAGACCATCTGACAGCCTAGATGGATCGACCAGATGGCACCTGTGCACAAGCACGAGGTGGCTATAGGTCGATTGCATCACAGGCGTGTAGCGAGGTCTGGTTGAGACAACCAGTGAACACACATGAGTTAGGCCCGGGGTCACACCCGCTTGCCAGAACTCATGTTGGTTGTTCAGCCCTTGGCGCATGCATGGTTGACCATTAGGTCAACTCGAGTCAGTTAGGACTTGGTGCATGAAAGGGCATGGATCTAACTAGATTGTTGAGTGGATCCCTATCAATGGACCATTGTAAGGTTGTAGGGCACATAAGAAAATTAAAATTGATGCCAATGGGTTTTCAAAACTTTTATTTTCTTTATAATGGATCACATGTTGATTGCATGATGCCATGATGTTTGTTTATTTAATCTTATGTGGGATGCCCAATTTAATGTGTGCTGTGCTGGGGCCTGCGAGCCTGGAATTAAACTTGTAAATTAATTTTTATTGTGATCTGCGAATCACATTTTTAATTAATTTGTATAATTGACCTGCGAGTCAAGCTTGTCTAGATAGATCAAAATGTATTTGATTAGACAAGAGCACAAAAGCACACATCGCAGAGGCGCATTCAGCTGGTGGGCGCACCTGAGCTGCATTGAGCGCTAGGTCCCTGGGTTGGACCAGATGAGATGCAAAAGACCCAAGAAAAGCAAGTGAAGACTTAAGTTGATTAAGGTCTTACTTAGGCTATGGGCTTTTACCACATAAGATCCATGCTTTCTTTTATTGTTTAATAATTAGAATTGCATGAGTTATTTATCTTCTGCTATAGCCATAGGATTTGCCTGATAGTAAGAAGATAAAAGACCGTTAAAATCCAAACGCTAAAATATCAAGCACGTAATGCCTTCTGACGCGAAACCTCACTGTTCTAACTATCGTTGGAGCCGTGTTGTACCCACTCAGTGGGCACGTCCATCTATCTTCAGACGGTGCGGGATTACACCTGCGTGTTACAGAGAAGGGATTTATCGCTTCTCGTTGCTCAGCATAGCACGTGGTGGTCCAGGGAGTAGGTCGGGTCAGCTTGACCATGTAGGCTACATATGTGGCGCATATGGTAGCGCATGGAGGCAGCCATCTGAGGGATCAGAGACTGTGTTGTACCAACTCAGTTGGCACAGTCTGCTGGATTGCCCAGGTGAAGGGGAATCGCACGGGTTGGCGATTGGCTGGGACAGCCTACCAGAAATTAGTGCTTGTCATCTCTGTGCATCTTATCTCGCCTGAGCGGGACGCGGAGACCAAGTATAAAATCTGGATCCCATCTCACTAAAAGAGTTCTACTCTTTCGGGCTGTTTTGCTGGATTTTTCAGCCAGATAAAATAGTGAGAAAAAGAATCATTCTTAAGTCCTGATTGATTCTTAACATTGATACTGACCTTGCTGTTCTTGCATTGTTGTAGATTCCTGCAGCAACGAACACCATGAGCTTCAATGTGCGATCCCTACTGGAAAGGGAGAAGTTTGCTGGGCCAAACTTCTCAGACTGGTTCGGACACCTTAAGATCGTTCTTAAGGCAGAGAGGAAACTGTATGTCCTCGAGACGGCTGTGCCGCCTCAACCCGCTGCGAACGCCGCAAGGGCGGTTCGTGATGCCTATGAAAAGCATGTCAATGATAGCATTGATGTCGCTTGCCTGATGCTAGCGTCTATGACGCCACCGCTGCAGCGTCAGCATGAGGATATGTCGGCTATAGAGATTATAGCGAACCTCAAGATGCTGTATGCTGCACAGGCGAGGACAGAACGCTATAATCTGACAAAGCTTTTCTTTCAGAGCAAACTGGCTGAAGGGAGCCCAGTGGGAGCTCACGTGCTCAAGATGATTGGGCACAAGGAGGCTCTGGAGAAACTGGGGCATACCATCAACCAGGAGCTTGCTGTAGACATTATTCTGCAGTCTCTCCCGCCCTCTTTCGATGCGTTCATTATTAACTTTAATATGAACAAAATCGATTGTACTCCGGCAGAGCTGCTGAATATGCTCTTGACTACTGAGGAGACTCTGAAGGGAAAGCCTTCAACCTCTGTCTTAATGGTTCCTTCCAGGAACAAGAAGAAGGGGAAGAAGGGCAAAGCCCCTGTCAAGAGTTACAGCAAGGCTCTGAAACAGAAGGTAAAGCGGTCAAAGGACAACAGGTGTTTCCACTGTGGCCAGCTGGGTCACTGGAAAAAGGACTGTAAAGCGCTCCAAGGAGATAAGAGGGGAAGCATTGCTTCTGGCTCAGGTATATATGTGACTGAGGTCATGTTATCTTCTTCTTCCATTTCATGGGTGTTGGACACTGCATGTGGAGTTCACATTTGTTCAAATGTGCAGGAACTCAAGAGAAGAAGACAGGTGGGACAGCATGAGGTGGACCTACGAGTTGGAAATGGGGCACGGGTTGCTGCTGTTGCTGTAGGAGACTATTACATCTCATTACCATCTGGCATTGTATTAGAATTAAACAATTGTTATTTTGTACCCAGTATTACCAAAAATATTATCTCTATTCCTGCTCTTGTCAGGAAAGGGTTTTCCTTTGAATGCAAGATTTCAAAGTGTTATATTACTCTTGATAATATTGTTTATGCTACTGGTTCAATTAACAATGGGTTATTCATGTTGGACATGGAATATTCTATACAAAACATTGATAATAAGAAAGCCAAGTATGCTGATGACAGCACCTTGCTATGGCATAGTCGTTTAGGCCATATTAACAAGAAGCGCATTAAGCGGTTGCATGATCATGGACTGCTGGGATCATTCTCCTATGAGGAGATTGATACATGCAAAGCTTGTTTAATGGGTAAAATGACGAAGTCTCCTTTTCCTCACAAAGGTCAAAGGGCTTCAGGTTTACTTGACCTTATACACAGTGATGTGTGTGGGCCATTTAGTAAACATGCCAGAGGTGGCTATCAGTACTTCATTACCTTTACTGATGATTTCAGTAGATATGGGTATGTCTATTTAATAAGACATAAAAGTGAATCTTTTGACAAGTTCAAAGAGTTCAAGAATGAAGTACAGAATCAGCTAGGCCGAAATATCAAGGCACTTCGTTCTGATCGAGGTGGAGAATACTTGAGTCATGCGTTTACTGACTATCTGAAGGAGTGTGGGATTATCTCACAGCTCACTCCACCAGGAACACCGCAATGGAATGGTGTGTCCGAGAGGAGAAATAGAACGTTACTTGATATGGTTCGTTCTATGATGAGTCAGGCTACTCTTCCATACTCCTTTTGGGGATTTGCACTGGAAACAGCTGCAAAGGTACTAAACCGAGTGCCATCCAAGGCAGTTTCAAAGACTCCATACGAGTTATGGTATGGGAAACAGCCGAGCTTGACATTTATCAGGATCTGGGGTTGCGAGGCTTATGTCAAAAAGCTCGCCTCTGGGAAACTGGAGAGCAGATCTGAGAAATGTATCTTTGTCGGTTACCCTAAGGAAACTAAGGGTTATTATTTCTACGATCCCAAAGAGAACAAGGTATTTGTTGCTCGGACGGCCATTTTTCTTGAGAAGGAGTTTCTTCTGCAAGAAGCCAGTGGGAGAGAAATAAAGCTGGATGAGAATCCAGAGGAAGGACAAAGTAGTCAAGCACAGTTGGATGAGCCTGAGCCGGTAGAACAGGTTACTGAACAACCTGAGGCTCAGATATCACGGGAACCGCGAAGATCGGGAAGGATCCGTCGACAGCCTGAGCGCTATGACGGAGTCTACATCATTGATAATGATGAACCCCTGACTTATGCGGATGCGGTCAGTGGACCAGAGTCAGCTAGATGGCTTGAAGCTATGCGCGCCGAGATGGACTCCATGTCAGATAACCAAGTCTGGGATTTGGTTGATCCGCCTCCGGGAGTTATCCCTATAGGCTGTAAATGGATCTTCAAAAAGAAGATTGACATGGATGGTAACGTGGTTACCTATAAAGGCAGGCTTGTTGCGAAAGGTTTCGAACAAATCTACGGGATAGATTATGATGAAACTTTCTCACCTGTGGCCATGTTTAAGTCTATTCGGATTCTTTTCGCGATAGCAGCATATTACGATTATGAGATCTGGCAGATGGATGTGAAGACCGCTTTCCTTAATGGAAATCTGGATGAGGATGTGTATATGACACAACCTGAAGGTTTCACTAATCCATCAGATCGTCATAAAATATGCAAGTTAAAGAAGTCCATTTATGGACTTAAACAAGCATCTAGAAGCTGGAATATTCGTTTTGATGAATCAATCTCTGAGTTTGGTTTCATCAAGAACGAGGATGACCTGTGTGTATATAAGAGGTTTAGTGGGAGCGTGATTACTTTCCTAGTCCTCTACGTCGATGATATCTTAATCATTGGAAACGATATTCCTGAAATGCATGCTGTTAAAGCATGGCTAAGGAAATGTTTCCAGATGAAAGATCTAGGAGAAGCAGCCTATGTATTAGGTGTGAAGATCTACAGGGATAGATCTAAGAGGCTTCTCGGGCTGTGCCAGAGTACTTACATCGATAAAGTCCTGGAGAGATTTCATTTAGAGAATTCTAAACGAGGATATCTTCCAGTCAGACATGGTCTGAATCTTTCGAAGAGTCAGTGTCCACAAACACAGACTGAGAAAGATGAAATGGACAATACGCCTTATGCTTCGGCTATTGGGTCCATTATGTATGCGATGTTGTGTACTCGCCCAGACGTCGCTTACGGGTTAAGCGTGACCAGTCGATTCCAAAGTAATCCAGGTATGGCGCACTGGATTGCAGTCAAGAACATTTTAAAATATCTGCGGAGGACCAAAGATATGTTCTTGATATATGGTGGTCAGGAAGAACTCAGTATAGAAGGATATACTGACGCTTCATTCCAGTCGGACCAGGATGATTTCCGATCGCAATCAGGCTATGTTTTTAGCTTGAATGATGGAGCAGTGGTGTGGAAGAGTTTCAAACAGTCTACTGTTGCTGATTCCACAACAGAAGCCGAGTATGTTGCAGCCTCGGAAGCATCCAAGGAGGCAGTGTGGATTCGTAAGTTCGTGAGAGAACTTGGTGTTGTTCCTTCGAGTGCAGATCCTTTGGTTATCTTCTGTGATAACACTGGAGCCATTGCACAAGCAAAGGAACCACGGTCGCACCAGGAGTCCAAGCACATACAGAGACGGTTTCACTTGATCCGGGAGATCATTGATCGTGGCGAGATCAAAATATGCAAGGTTCATACAGACGACAATCTGGCTGACCCGCTTACCAAGCCTCTGGCGCAACAGAAGCATGAGAAGCACTGTAATAATATGGGTTTGAGATTTCTCAACCATTAGATTAAGTGCAAGTGGGAGATTGTTAGGGTATGCCCTTAAGGCTAATGTTTGAGGCCTTGGGATTGTAAAAGTATCATGTAATAAACTCTTGTGTTTATAAAGGCAATGGTTATTATTCAGTTTGTTACATTGTCTGCTGCAATAACTGTGCTTCTGAATAATGTCTCAATGCTGTTCAGCTAGGCTGACATGCATATGTCCTTAGTCGAGATATCTTGGTGAACATGAGACAGCCTTGATATGATTGAGACTAATATGTGTTCTAATCTTATAGGATGCTTCGAGCATGGAATAAGATGTAGACTCATGGGTACATTGGATGTACTGGACAGACCCTACTAGGATATTCAATTGCTTGTCACAATGTGAATAATCCTTGTTTGCATCAAGTGGCACATGTCCTCTGACTTGAGATCACTTGTGTTTCTAGATGATGATTGTCATTGTTTTGAGGTAGTTCAATATCATTTGAAACATAATGATTATAGACTATCTTGGATAATGATCATGAGTCAGGTTAGGACACTAGTGATAGATAAAGGATTGCCGTCTCCTTGTTCAAGGAGTGTGGTGTTCTAAAGGGGCCCCCCTGAATGAGATGATTGAGAAAGTGTATGGCCATACCCAGGTGACTATGTTCATCTGATCTAATCATGCTCATCATATTGGAGTCACAGGCTTGACACGCTTGTCCAATAAGAACATCCAGTGGCAAAGGAAACATGTATGCCTAGTGAAGTGCATTCACCCTTGTGCTGTGTTTTGGGAGTAGTCTTGGAAGACTCTTTCCTTTATATCGGGAGACAGTGATGTGTTGCTAGATACCCCTCACTGATCGTGATAACGAAAGTTATCGTTACCGACATTTAAAGGAAACCCTCAGGGTCGCACAATTTGATGATATGGCTTACTTGAGTCAGATCGTGTGGACTGAATTGTTTGGGTTCAGTTTAAAGGGATTTAATCTCTGATTGTAAGTGAGATCTGGTCTGATCATGTTTGATTGATTAGGGCTTGAGATCGGTAAGCTTCGATCGAGAGAGGTGATGCTAGATCGGTGAGATCAGGAGCATCAGGAGATGAACGGTTAGATCTTGAACCTTAGGGTTTGATATGATCTAGACCAAAGGGGGCTTGGGCTTATTTGATTTGGTTTGTTGAACCAAATGCAATTGAACCAAAAGAGAACCGGTTCACTTATGTGAACGCATGGTTCGAAAGGGTGAAGGCGTTTTGGTCGTTTATGAGTGCATGCTTCCATTTATGGTAAGTCATCAAGGCCTCTTCTTCAAAATGCCTAACGCCAAGCCGTTCACCACTTGACTTCACTTCGCTTGGCTTCTTGCAATTTGCGTGTGGAGGAGAGGTGGACGAACGTGTGGAGCTCTCGCCCAAGCAAGATCTCGTCTCCCATCCCTTCCATTCGGCAAGGACACTTGAAGATCTTTGCTAGCACAAAGATCAACAAGAAGAAGCCATCTCTCTTCTTGTGTGCGTCACTTGTGGAGAAGATCTCTCTTGGTCTTTGCTTCCAAGCCGCCTCCTTCTCATGGCCATGGTAACGCATCTTTCACTTGATGTTTAAGTTGATCATATGAATGTATAGCATGCGATCAAATGTGAAACCCTAATTCCGCTGCTAAGACAAAGAAAGGTCACTTGCGCCCCCCCCTCTCGAAAGGGGTACTCACCTTAGGGTTTCTCGCTCCCCCTTGAAGGGGACCCTAACAAGAAACAAATTCAAATATAGCATGTATATGATGTTGTACTCATTCCATTGACCAAAGCAACTCGATTTATGCATTTGATCCATTCTAAATTGTCGACTCAATAAGAAAAAGAAATATTATAAATATGGATTAAGTGAATGGATACATGAATTTGCAATTCCACAGTCATGCTCAGTAAAAGAAATAAATGCATTGGTATAAGTACCCATCACATTAATTATCATCCTTCAGTCTTAATCCCATGATCCGATGTAGACTTTTTAGAACATTTCTCCGCGTCCCATTGATTTATAATAAAGCATATCCGTATGAGCTAATGCACATTCACTAGTTTTGATATTATATATATACATAGAGAGTTAAAATAGTCACATAAATCACTAATAGAGTTTTTTGTTATCTCCCTTTCTAATAGTCAATGCAGCCAATTAAGGTAATTAAAAAAATGATGGTGTATATGATTACCGTCACCATCATTCTTGGACAACTCTTAACTAGATGAGATTCTGTTACGAAATCGTCCCTCAAGCCGTCACCGGCAAGTAATCGTACAAAGTACGCCCTAACAAGAGAATAACTAAACACTCCATGACTCCAAACTAAACCCTAGACCTTTATTTATAACCCTATCCTACTTAGCGAGCCGGGCATAACATACTAACCCGGATCCGCTTTATTACATATCCACTACTACTATTGGGTCCGTAACAGATCCTCCCTTCCTAAAGAAGCCTTGTCCTCAAAGCTGCTCAAAATTTATTTAAAAAAACTTCAGCTTGTGCCTCCACCAGGTTCGCAAATCGCTTGAGCTTCTTCCTCTAGTTTCTCATCAGCAAGGTCCTTCTCCTCATCTTCTGCGAAGATCATGAGTCTCAAGCCTTTGTTCGTGCAGCGATGCATCGGATGGTATGGCTGATCACATCTAAAACATAATCATTTTTCTTGTTTGGACTTAAAATCTTGGTAAGAGAGGTATTATCCTACTTGGTTCTTATTAGTTGTCTGGCTCTTCTCTTGCGTTCGTTAAAGTGTATTTTCGCTAATTGGAAGTTGAGATCGGCTGCCCGCAGCTACACTGGCCTTGGATGACATAGTACTCTCTGGCCTGTGTTCTATATTAGTTCTAGCTCCTCCTGAATAATGCAACTCTGTCCTTGTGGTCCTCAACTGTGTGCATGATGAAATAGTGGTCCTTCCCCCTATGGTACCTTCAGACTATCTAGTAATGTTTTTCGTGTTAGTTAGAACCCCTTCAAAATTCCTGACTAGTTGTATCGCCTTCCTCACTGTGGGAGGGTTGAAAGTGCGCACCCACCTCCTAATCTGCTCATGCAATCCACTGAGAAAGTAGCCCAAATATTGTGAAGTAGGTAATCTTGGGACTCTTGCCACCAATCTTTCAAATAGTTCAACATATTCACCCACTGATTTAGACCCTTGCTCCAATGAAGATAGCATCTCAAAAAGGTTAGCTGCATTAGATTCACTGAACCGTTCAATAAGCTCTTCCTTCAAAATATCCCATGTAAGATTGGGTTCCATTCTCCTCACCCAACTAAACCAATGAATAGCTGGACCTTCCATACTCACAAATGCCAAAGGAACTCGATGGTGACTAGCAGTTCCTTGCACCAGAAAATACTGTTCAGCTCTTGTAATCCACCCCAGAGGATCTGTCCCATCAAACACAGGCAATTCCACTTTCTTACACATGAGTCTTCTCTTTTCATTATTATGTATGCCCCACTCCACAAAATCAGCCATATAAGCCCTCCCTGGTCGCCATAAATCATCTAGTCGACCACCCATGAATTTGCTCATCCCGCCAATCTCTCTCTCTCTATTACCCAGCCTCCGCCTGTGGAATAACTCGTGCTCGTTTCCCTTAGAGTGTTTGCGCCAGATCACTTGCTGCCTTCAGCCATTTTCCCTTTTAAAAAAGGTTGAAAACATATCCTTCAGGGCTAGTCAGCCATATCTTCTCTTAATTTCCTACTAACTTCCTCCTCGCCTGCCCGCGATATCTCTCCTCATTCGTTACCTGCTATACTCTACGCTTCTCCTCCATTGCCTAGAAATTTCTGCCACATTCTTCTCCAGTGCTCTCTAATCTCGCTCTCTGATCGAAGTAGATGTCATAAGTGAAACCCCATCAGCCAATGTTTGCAAAAGAAATCAACCCGGTTCCTCACAAGGTTTTTTTTTTTTGGGCTAGCTACATACTAGTAACTAGCTACAATTACACCGCCACCACGAGCTAACAGTTTTTTTTTCTCCTCGCCTACGCTACAGCTAGCCCTTAAACCCACGCCGCCCGCGAACTACGCGGCGGGCGCTGGCCTTCACACTGTCAGCCCGCGCTCCCCCGTCGCCGGCGGCTAGGGTTCCCGGCAGAGGAAGCCGGTGGGCACCGCCACCTGGATCCGTGCAAGATGCCGCCGAGCCTCAGCACCTTCCTCCTCGAGTCCGCCCCGCACGCAAGACTCGCCGTGCGCCCCCGCCCTGTGATTTCTGCCTCATCCGCCGATGGGCTTCGCGGCCGCGGCGAAGATGTTGCCGCGGGCGGGGTGTCGGGTGATGGTCTTCCCGCCTCGAGCCTCCGCCTTCAGCGTCCGCCGACAATCGCTTTCGACACCCGCCCACGCTAACAACGATCGTGATTGACGGAAGCTTCCTCCACCACGCGAGCTTACGGACACGCCCGACTCCTTCGGCGAAAGCTACGCCTCTCGCCGCCGACGAGAAGACACTTGCTTGCTGCTATATGCCAACGACGTCGCTGGGAGGAGAAGGCTCTCAGCGTCTCGTGCACGCCTCCTACAGGGTCGATGCAATTCCAATCCCCAAACTCCCTAGATCACGCCTCTAGGGTTTCACGGCTTGCCCACGATAACAGATTTGCCGTGTAGATCTATTACCGACAACAGAATTTCTTCTGCCTTTTTCTGTCGCCGTTCCACCGATTTCCCGATGATCGATCCGGCAAGTCGGACCACTATTACGATTTGAGAATCGAATCATCCCTCAAGCCATCACCGGCGAGTAATCGTACAAAGTACGCCCTAACAAGAGAATAACTAAACACTCCATGACTCCAAACTAAACCCTATACCCTTATTTATAACCCTATCCTACTTAGTGAGCCGGACATAACATACTAATCCGGATCCGCTTTATGACATATCACTACTACTATTGGGTCTGTAACAGATTCTAATTCAATCTTAATGTTTTGAGCTGATTGGTTGTTATAATATTATATATTATAATGTTACGTGCAATATCTAGTAACACTATTGATACCTAAGTTATAAGAGTGTCAAGATCCAACCTAACCTTTTGTGATATAGTTATCGTATAGTAATCACTTCGTCTTTAGTATCTAGATTAAATACAAACTATGAAACATATATCACACTTGTATAGTTCGATTATTATGTTTCTTGATTCCCAAGTAAACTAAACAAATCCAATCGATATCTAAAATCGATTCATTTGAGCATGACCATGCATTTTTAGTCTCACTTGAACAAAGGGCGTACCAAAACTCCTATTATATAGACAAGACAAATTCTATCTAAATTACACACATTCCTGTTCATGATTTGTTGCATACTCAATTACAACTTTTATGATCACCAATTATAGATAACATTTAACGATATCAAAAATACAACTACTCAAAATCCATGGTGACCTTAATCAAAGGATCACATACACTACTATCACGGTGAGAATGCTTATAATAATTATATAACAACCCACATTACATTTTCATAGCGAGTCAATCTAGTACACTATTCTCTAATATGTACCCCATGTGTATATCTCATATCTTAACAAGAAGAAACTTCTCGTGATTAGTCACAATACTTTCTAGTCTCAATATATAATTATTGTCTATATCGACAATAATAGCTAGGAATATTTAAGGATAATTATATTATTTTAGGGACATTATTATAAATACTCATTACATAAACATCAAATAAATATAATAACAATAATGTCTTTATATTTATATGTGAACATGATAAATGTACGCCAAAAATCATCACAAAATGATTGATATTTAGGGATGCACATAATGGGCAATGACAAAAAATCACATGGTGAGTGATTGCATAAAAAAGATATATCTTTTTATCATCACAATGAGTCAATGAGAGCAAAAAAAATTTGTAGTCAATTAATGATTTCACTAATTGTTATTGGAATTAGAGATGTATACATTACCAACTATTGTGCTAATTAATGAAGTAAGTATTTTTTATAGCATTTGTAGTCAAAACCTTTATCAGCTATCCTTTTGCTACCTAATTAGTTTTTGTTTACATTTCCCACATGTGACCTTGAGGCAATAATCTATGTCCATGTACATGGACAAGAGGGAAAATGTGAGATTTGATTGTATCAAAATATACAACTAGTCATGAGCTATGAGAGCAAGGCTAATGATGAGGACTCATCTTCATCTTTATTTTGTATGGCAACAATGGAAGAAAAAAATAAATAGCTAACACTAAAGAAAGAGTTAATTCATACTGCATCTCTAGCTATTATCTCCAATTGAATTATTCTTCTATTTCATATATATTCAGTCAAATTGGCTAAGTTGAAAGATGTTTAGTATATTCAGCATGAAAGAAGATCCAAAAATATACTCATGTACACGTAAGCCTCATTGATGTATATATAATAAGCCTCTCAATAGGTTTATACGTAGATAAGTGATAAGTCCACATTGGCTTAATTTGTTTCATGTAGATGCATTAGCTTTTCATTTTTTGTTATTGTATTTGGCATTCCTACAAACAACATGAAGGTCCTAAAGGAATACAAGGTGTCTCTTTTATGCTCAAGTCAGATTAAGCAAGTGCATGAAGAATTTGACTAGTGAAGTTTTGATTAAAGAATTAAATTTATGTAGGGTTACTAGTATTTGAATTTGCGTGTAGGCGAGATTCTCATTTATGTGCCACGTGATTTTATCTCCTTAAATCATTTTTACCTCTGATTTTGTGGGGTTCATAGAATATTTGTTGTTCGATCATTTTTCCCAACTACAAAATAATCAACTTATAGTTTTGGGAATGTCTTCAAGGACATTTCGCAATCCAAGTCTATTTAACTAAGTTTTTTAGTTGTTGAGATTCTTATAGTAATTATTTAATGTTAAAGAGCAAATTTAGGTAGAGGACAACCAAGACTTCCCAATAACCTTCTCCCTGGGGAGTCGCCTCTCTAGATTTTGTCTCTCCAAAAGTTTCCCCCTAATATTCCTCCTCTTAGAAGCTTCTACCTAAGGAGCTTCCTCCAAAGACTTATATTTCTAGAGAGCTTGATTTTTGCGTCTCGCAGGTATTTTCCTAATCATTTATGAGAATTGTAATAACACCCATTTCATTTAATTGTTAATTATTTATGGCCATTCTATCATTCATTTGTAATTGTTAAAATATGTATTTATGCGTGTATCCATATATAGACATTCATGTATTTTTAAATAGTGAATACGCCTATATGCATCACTCAACCATGACCATGAAATTAAACCACACAATTAAAGAGGAATAATGGTCTAAGGCATCGTTACCTAACGGCTCGCCAGAAAGATCGATAGCGGTGACAGCACGGCGGCGGAACAGTGGCGAAAATTGGGGGAAAGCCGCGAAAACGCAATAATCCGGCCGGAGAAACAGCTTCCACCCAACAGCGTTGTCACTAGACGTCAGCAGCGGTGGCGCGACAGAAAAATTGGTGGAAACAGTGGAGCAGCGGCGACGAGGCGTTTCTGGCTCGAACTATAGCGTCCGCCTGACAGGAACAGGGTCGGAAGCCGGCGGCGACGCGGATGGACACCGAGAGAGAGAAAACGGCGCCGGCACTTGCTCACGTGAAAGGACGTCGCAACAACACCGCAGCAAGAGTCGCCCTCCACCAATCGATGGCGGGAACAGTCGCAAGTCGCTGTAGATGAATCGGCGGCGGTTCGAGCGCACGGCGAGCGTGAAGGCGGATGTGAGAGAAATCGGGGGAAAAGATGTTCGGCCGAATCGGTTCGGATGTTTTTGTAGTTAATTATTGTTTTTTTAATAAAAACGCCACTTTTACAACTTAACCCGAAAGTGTTGTACATTTACAAAGAAGTCCCTACCAGAGCCATATGAAGGTTTCATACGTTCACATAGGCTGCGTTTGGTGAGGAACGCAGCCGGCTTTTACGTTGGCGCACAGCTAAAAATTAGGAAGCTTTCCTGTTTGGCTAGCAGCTTCTTAGTTGGAACGTAGCCGGCTTTTACGTTGGCGCACTGTAGAGAGAAAGCATCTTCATCTAGCTTTTCACTCTCCGCTGCGGCTGCCAGAGTACAGTACCTTCGCACGCGTTCGCCCATTGTTGCCGCCTCTAGACGTTGCCGCCTCCAGACATCGCCGCCTCTGGTCGTTGTCGCGCCTTCCGTCGCCCATCGCCGCTTCTTCCGTCGCCCGTCACCACTTCTTCCGTTGCCGCACCATCCCGTCGCCGATCACCACAACTTCCCGTCGTCGGTGCTCGCCCATCGTTGCGCTGATTCGAATCCCAATTCGCGTCTTCGCGTGATCGTCATGCGAAGACGAGATTTGTGATTTTTATTTTAACTTTTTTTTAATATAAGATTAGAGGTATAAAGTAAAAAATAATAAAAATTTAATATAAGATTAGAGATATTAATAAATATGAAATTTTAAAATTAAAATAATAAAAAAATATAAAAACAAGTTAATTATTATTATATAATAATTAATAATATATAATAAAAATTAAATTATAGAGATTATTAGCATGATGCAATAAGTGATGGTAAAAAATTTTTTAAAACTAGTCATCGAGATGAAATATACACATATAATAACACACAAAAATATATATTATTGTATTAGATATTTTTAAAATTCATATATTAGAACAGTTTATTTTTATTATAATTTATAAAATTTTATATATATTTATAAAATTTTCACTTAATAAAACCAGATAGTACAGTACAGTAGTGAGAAGCTGCTATTCATATCAGTTGTTTTACCCAAATAGTCTCAGCTTTTCCAACCAGCCTCTAATCAAAACAGCTATGGACAAATCAGCCAAAATCCAGAAACTTTAGCCTTACCAAACACCAAACTGGCCATAATTGGAAAGATTTTAGGTAAGGATCAGCCGCACCAATCGGATTGAAATCCTTCGTAGGATTTTCTTGCCACGGAGGAAATAATTAACTATCTTTTCAGTATACTTGTTACGATGAATTGTAAAGTTTGAATTCAGAAACAAGTCGTATTTAGAGTTGAAGAAATCAGGAACGCGTTGACCCAATAAAGTTTCAAAGAAGAAAAATATATAGAGAAGTTTGGTCATGCAAACAAGCTTAAATATTATTCAATGATCACATGTTCCATTATTATGCATGCAAACAGATGATGCAAGAATTAGTGTGCTGTTTGCTTATTGATTGCGTAAAAAGATAATGATAAAATTTCACAGACAGACAAGTTTAGTAATTAATTAAGCTCCATCGTCAATTCATCATCAGTTGTTGTCCATCCAGAACTGCGCCTGCAGCCAGTCGACGGTCTTCTTGTCCACCTGGAATGCCTTTGCCAGCACGTCATCGGAGATCGGTGGCTTCGATCCGAACACAGCGTTGGCAATGGTGATGGTTCCCGGGTTCTGGCTGCTCAGGGCTGCGATCGCAACTGCATTACCATATCCACGGTTAAGTTGGAAGTGGATGAGGCCTTGTGGAAACACAAATACGTCGCCCTTCTTGAGCGTCTTGGTGAAGAGTTTGTTGCCGACGTTGTTGATGTTGGAGGTGACGAAGCCGACGTAGAGCTCGCCTTCTAGCACGACCAAGATCTCGGTGGCACGCGGGTGGGTGTGGGGCGGGTTCAGGCCGTTGGGCCCAAAGTCGATGCGCGCGAGGGAGATGCCAAGGGTGTTGAGGCCGGCAATCTGGTTGACGTTGACGGCAGTGACATTGGAGCGGAGCTTGTTTGCGGTGCTGCGGGGCTTGTCGAGGCCTTGGAAGAAGAAATCTTCTGCCTTCACTTGGTTAGAATCCGTGCACACAAATCCGTTCACAAACACTGCATATAATATAATGTTAATTATCGTATACAAAATCAATACAATGATAAAAATCAATTACAGAGGAGATGTTCAGTTATATAAAGAAAAAAAAAATGAAAGACTAGATAGAAAACCTTTGGAGTTACGATCGGCAACACAAAAGTCTTGAAGAGGACTAGGATCAGAAGCCAAGACATAGGAGGAAGCAAAGGCAAGCAGAGCTAAAGCTAGAAGTAGATTATATTTGGCAGCCATATCGGTCGATGGATGGATACTGATGGATTATGTTGAAGTTTGTGAGTTAGAAGAAGATGATGGAGGTGTTTATATAGCAGATAAAAAGGCGCTAACTACTACATGGGAATTTATGATTAATTTGAAGGATTATAGCTTTTGTTTACTTTTACCTGGTCTTGGTTTTTGAAGTGATCAACAACAAAAATAATAATACCCTTTCCACAAATCAATTTCTTGCTTTAATAAATTCACGAGCTGGCATGGACAAAGTCAAATATAGCATGCGTGGTTAGTTAGAAACAAAGTCAAATATAGCATGTATATGATGTTGTACTCATTCCATTGACCAAAGCAACTCGCTTTAAGTATTTGATCCATTCTATATTGTCGACTCAATAAGAGAAAAAGATATTATAAATATGGATTAAGTGTATAGGTAAATGAATTTGCAATTCTACAGTCATGTTCAGTAAAAGAATTAAGGCCTGTCTGCCCCCGCTTCCATTCAGATTATAATCAGTTTTTAAGTCAAAATCAAGTTGGAAATAGTTTGGTAATAAAAAGTTAAAGCGGATGACAGCGGGGAAAAATTAGAATTTTAGGAAGCTAGAAATCGTAGCTTCCTTCTGATTTTGATTCTCTTCAAAAGCCAATTCCAATTTGCAAATGTTGTCATTGCCAAAATTTCTAATTTTTCCCTTAACCTTCTTTGCACTGCCTTTTTCTCTTCCTCGATTCATTCGTAGCTCTTTCTTTGCAGCGCTTTTTTCACTTCGATTCTTGTGCAGCCCACTGTTCTACCCTAATTTGCTTTTCTCCTCTATATTTCCCTGCGCTCTTCTTCTTCTCCAGGTAATCATTGTCAGCTTTCCTTTCTTTTTACTAATCTACTAATCTTAATTTTTCTCTTGAATCACCGTCTGAGTTCATACTTAAATTTTTATTAAATAAATTTGATTTTGTTCAGTTGCAAAACTACTCATATTTTTTATATATTTTATGATAGTCTCTTTCTCTAAACTTTTCTACATTTGTGGAATTTCTAATGAAATAAAATAGAGATATAATTATGGATGTATTCAGTATAATCGGATACTCAGTTTATATTGAAATTTTCTTTAATAGAATTTTATGACTGTAATTTTATTTTCTATAATTTTATTCAAAAATTTCTTTAAAAATAGTATTTATTTATAATATTATAGCAAGATGAGCTTTTACATTTTATATATTATTTTAAACAAGTGTTCATCTTTAAGTAATATGTGGATATATAAAAATAAAGAAAAAAAGAAATATTATAACTTTAAAATAATTTAAAATTATATATATATATATATATAATTTTTATATATCCACATATATAAAGATGAACACTTGTTTTAAATAATATATAAAATGTAAAAGAATATATTTAAAATGTATAAGCTCATCTTGCTAGAGTTTTTGTTTCACTAGTAATTTACCTTTGACACATTTTGCTAATATTCATCTTTGTCATAGTTGTTAAAAAGAATATTAGCTAATAAGAATATACTTCCTGCTACAATCGAAATTGTAATAGCAGTAGTTTTCCATGTTTTAAGATAGTTAATTATTGTCTATTAAATTCATGGTTTCATCTTGCTTGATTTTTATTATATAAATTTGATTTAGTTTTGCAACTTTAAGATAGTTAATTATTGTCTATTAAATTCATAGTTTCATCTTGCTTAATTTTTATTATATAAATTTGATTTTGTTTAGTTGCAAGACTACTCATATTTGTTTATTCTATTTTATGATAGTCTTTTTCTTTAAACTTTTCTACATTTGTGGGATTTCTATTAAAATAAAACATAGATAGAATTAATTCTCTATTTAAGTTGGCAATTAAAATGATAGAATCATAGTCTTATCTACCCCTTTAATGTGTGCAATTTAGCACAGTCATATTTAAATCTTTCTTCTTATTCAATGTTGTATTATGAGTGTTCTATGATTTAGTGTAAAATGAATTCTTATTTTCATTGTTATTTGAAAGCTATTAAAGGGAAATCATATGAATATGACTTCGAACCAAATTGCTGAGGGAAAAATTAAAGCAGAATGGGATAAGAAGAACGTTAATATTTTTTGTAACATATGTATTGAAGCAATTCATGGCGGGATGTGTCCTAGTACTCGCTTTAATACTCGAGGATGGAAATTTTTTATGTCTAAGTTTGAAAAAAGAATAAATTGTAAGTATGGCAAGTTGCAATTGAAAAATAAGTGGGATCAATTGAAGAATATATGGAAAAAATGGAGGCAATTGATCGGAAAAGAAACTGGACTAGGATGGAATCCATATAAGGGAACAATTGAGGCAGACGAAGAATAGTGGGCACAAAAATCAAGGTACTATTTTATAAACATCTATTTGTTCATTCTTTTTTTTTATTCACTACTTTTTTTTTCTTGTAGGTTGATCCCAGTTTTGCCAAGTTCAAGAAAGAAGGAATTGAACCTGAATTATCTTCCAAATTTGACATAATGTTTGAGGATATTTTGGCTACTGGAGATTATGCTTGGGCATCTTCACAAAACAAATTGCAAGAAAATGAGCCAGTTGATCCTATTCCATTCACGATTGACACAATTAATTTGGAGGCACCTGAGGATTCAAATTATGAAGAACTAGATAAGACTTTACACTGTGTGTTTGATGGTGTTTCTGAATAAAATATTTACAAGAAAGAAAAACAACAAATGATATATGATGATACTCCTTTGGGGAGAAAAACAACTGAAAAAGTCACAAAAAGGGTGAAAATGGCAACAAGAAAGGCTGGAACTGCATCTAAGATTAGAAATGACATTAAGACTCTAGTTCAAAGTGTCCAAAATAGGACAAGTGTGACTTCAAGACTAGTGGATCCACCTGGTTGTTCCATGGGAGAAGTAGTAGCTGATCTTAAGACTATTGCTGAGTTAAAAGTTGAAAGAGAGCTGTATTTATTTGTTGTTGATTTATTAGAGGAGAAGATAAAAGAAAAGCATATGTGGCACTTGAAACTGAAGAAGAAAAGATGGAATGGCTTAAACATAAGTTTAAAAAGGCCAAATATGTTGCATAATAGATGACACTATCCGCAAGTGCACGGAAATGTCGAAGTAATACATAAGATATCGAATCCCACAGGGAACAAGGTGAGTACCAGAAAATTTAATTATTGGAATCTAAGCTGATCAAATCGTGGTTTTTGGAACTTTAAAAATTAAAACTAAGCGAAATCGTAAGTAAGAAATCAAATAACTACGGCAGGGAAAATATATGAGAGAGAATATTAGGGCTTGGGTTTCTACCACTCTGACGATTTTAATTGCGCTAAGAAATAAATATCTGTTACAAGGATTTACAAATATGCATAAGGAATCTACCCTATGGTATAAGGTTCCCTCTTTCGAGTGTACACCTCGGTATTTATCCAGAACGTCTCCTACTTTCACGGTGGATCGCTCTAGACAAACCCAATGGGTTCCGTGGTAGATTATGGACCCTCAAGCGAAGAACAAGCACTTTCGTGTCGAACCTTCGCAAGATTCACAAAGAGGTTCCATCGTTACAATCCTACTTTCGTTATAAACTGTAATAACTATGACATGATAATACTTGGCTAGAGTAAATATCAAGAAATAAATACTTCAAGTGAAATATGCTCGGAATATGATCCAAATAACAAAGTTAACACAATAATTGCAAATAAAAATCGTCAGAGGGCTTCAACCTAGCCCTAAAATAAAGTTTACGCTACAACCATCGTTGAAACGTTAAAATATCTCTCTTTTTGCATAGGAAAATCACAGGAAAAGGTTTCTAAGAGGGAGGAGACAATGAACCGAATGAAATAACTAAGGATTGTTGAGTTCCGACGCTCGAATCTCCAAAAATCACCCCAAAGTCGCCTGTTCGCCGTCAACTTACGCCCTAGCCACTTCGTCGCAAGATTCCTCCTTCATTAGGTCACGAAATTTAGGGATTTTATATTCTATTTGTTCACCTTCGAGTAAGCTTTCCAAAAAGTCATCACTTGCTAAATTTGGACTTGAATCGGGCCCGGAATCGATGAAAAACCGAGTGAAGGTCGGGTTGCTCCGATAGCTTCACGGGTGAACCCCGCCGGGTTCACCAGGTAGTGAAGTGCACGGTGCAGTTCTGTTGCGAAATAATCACAGGTGAACCCTGCCGGGTTCACCTACCAGTAAAGTCCTCGGAATATTTCTGCGCAGATTTCATCAGACAGAATCACGGGTGAACCCCATGGGGTTCACCTGCCAGTGAAGCATGCGGCAAATCTCGGATACCCTGACATCATCGGTGAACCCCGCCGGGTTCACCTACCAGTGAAACGCGCGGTGAGTTTCGTCCTTCAGCAAGATCACCGGTGAACCCTGGCCGTGAAGTCCAGAAAAAGCTCCGATTGAGCCCAAATTTTACGGGCAGCTTCGTCTTCTCATAAGGAATCACCCTATGCTCTCAGATTCTTCAAAGAGACTTCAGAATTGGGTGATTTTACCTGAAATTCAATAAGACAGATGAAAAGTGAAGATTCTGAAGTTTTTAATTAAATAAGCCTTAAAGGAGTGTAAAAATATTCAAATAGGTTCAATTTCATCATGGAATATCAGTAAAAATCACTACTAAAATGTAAGGCATCAAATACTCCTCGACTTAAATCTTTGCTTGTCCTCAAGCAATAAAATAAGTTGAAATACATGCTTGGTATAAAAATAATCTTTGTGTTGGAGTTCGCACCCAAGTTTGGAAAAATATCTTCTAGCAATCCAAATCCTAATCAGAAGAAATTAACTAAAAAGAATGTCTTAAGCATTCAGCAGTTTGGTCTCACAGTTTCTAGATGTCAACCAATTCAGAAAGTAGTAAACATGAGATTCAATCAAGTATACACAACACTCACTTCATTCACATCCTTCCAATTCATAATGTTGGGGTTAACTCAAATGTTTTATTCAGGATACAAAACACTGATCATTGCATTAGACTTCAACTCATATCCTTAGGTACCATTGCCAATTTTTCGCAATGCCAAGTAGAGGAGTCTTTTTATTTCAATTCACATTTCTTAGATTTCAACTCATATTCTTCGGTACCACTGCCAATTTTTTGCAGTGCCAAGTAAAGGAATCTAAGTGTGATTTTTTTTTTGAAATAACAGAAATCAACATATCCTGGCTTTTAATAAATGCAGTGTTTCCTCAATACTAGAAAGAAATTCAAAGTTTGAAAAGAGATTATGTATGCTGATATGTATCGAATATAAATTGCAAACCAAAATCAATTGAAGAATCATGAAAATGCTTGACCCACTAAATGAACAACCTAAAATCAATCCAATTAGAAAATTTCTAATTCATAGAATATATGAACATGACTATTGAGTAAATTTCCAACAAGTACTACATTCAACATGTCTTGATAAATTCCAACCAATCATGCATTTAACTTTAAGAGTTTTGCAAAGCTATCATTAGACAAGACTACCAATATATACATTAAAACAAAAACACATAGATCCACACATCATGTAACATATAAAGAAAACAAAAACACATAGATCCACACATCATGTAACATGTAAAGAAAACAAAAACATATAGATCCACACATCATGTAACATGTAAAGAGGGTTATAGCATAATACCAAAGCTGAAAAACAAGCGGTTCAAATATGTGTTATACACTGCAGAGGGTGGGGCCTGTAGATGTGGAACAGGCCCACGAATAGTGGCATATAAGATGTAATGCCAATATCATAAAAACATTCATCAGAAAGTATCATAACAAAACCATGAAGAGAAAAGCAGAAAATCAGGACAACCACAACCAAACAGAAGCTGGAGTCAAGACAGCTCACCCGCTCTAAAATATTGCATAGTCCTTTATGCAACGTCCTATATGTGAGAGGAGAGGGTGGGAACGTCGGGTCAGGATGGAGCTAGCGCCTCCTGCGCGAATGGGAGCCAGAAGCTCGGGAGCTCTTGCCCTGACCGCGCGAAGTGTGACCTGGCACTTCCTCCTCATCTGAAGAGACCGGTATATTCCTTATGTTTTCTTCATTAAGCAAGGCGAACTGGTCATCCAAAACACATAGTTTCTCCCAAATCGAACCCAGCATCTTGTGCTATCGCTGCATCCCAGCCTCATTAGCTTCCCAACGGGAAGCTTGCTCCTGGCGTATAAAGGAGATGGAGGAATCCATCTGATCAATGACCTCGCGTTGCTGAAGTTACTCCTCCCTCATCTCCTAAAGAATGCTAAACATAGAATCGAAGGAGGAGACGCCAAAGAAGAACGCGCCTGGGGCTGGTGGTGCGGAGTCTACAAGGTCGGGCTGAGGGTCAGCAATTGGCTTGATGAGCTAGTTCTCTCGAACACGCACAGTGGTGCGTTCTGGATTAGGCAACGACATGCAGAACTTGCTATCTTTAAACGTCATACAGTAAGCATCACCCCGGCGGACGATGAGTTTCATGGAAACGCACGACTCGATCTCGAGCCAGTTGTTTCCACTAGCCTCGGTCGTACCGTAGGGAACGACCCCAAGAGAGACTGTAAGAGGAGTGATGAGACTGCCAATGACTATCGCGCCCTTGCGGCAATGCGTGATGCGGCTGAATTGTTTGGCTAGGTAGAATCCAGAATCGATCTTGAAAGAATGAAGCATACACCATAAGTAAAATAACTCTGACTGACGTACCATGTCATCGCTCTCCCCACGCCCGAAGATGCTATGGGCGACTACGCGGTGGACATATCTGATAGTTGGGTTGCAGATGCTAGAGGCCCTAGCGACTCTGGCTGAATAGAAGTGTTCATTCGTAATTGACGCCCAAAAAGCCTGCTCGTTGAACTCCACCGGGACTTTGCACGTGCAAGGTTCCGGGAAACCATAAATCTGGCGAAGCTGAGAAAGAGATAAGCAATCAACACAGATTACGGGCATGAAATAGATTACGGCAGTGCCGTATTTTGTGCAAAAATTTGCTTTCCCTGCAAAAATAAAAGAAAAATTAATTATAAAAATAAACTAAAATAAAAGAAACTAAACTAAGACAAAAGTGCTTGGGTTACCTCCCAAGAAGCGCTAATTTTAGGTCCATAGCTTGACCAAAAATCAAATCTCATGGTGAAGCAGGTGAATCAGTTCCAAAATATAAAGCATGTAATTTTCTGCATTTTCTTTTTCTAAAAATTTTAGCCACTAATCCAAATATCCAGAATTCAAGACAAATCATGATCAATGTGGCTTTCTCAAGTATGCAGAAATTAAAATTTTCAAATCCAGTCAAAGTAATCTTTATTATCTTCCTATGTTTGTCAAAAAATAAAATCATAAGTCCCTTCTTTAAATTTATGTTTTCAATGGCAATGAGAAAAGGACTTTGATCAAAATAATCTAGCATTGGATCATCATAATAATAATAGTCTTTCCATTCTACATCAGATTCCTCAATAAAGCACAAATTTTCAAATAAATCACAGGAGTCAATAATAGATATGGGCAAAATATCATCATGGTGAGATTCATCAATTTTTGCAACATTCAAATCCTTATCAAGTTCCTCATGCACATCATCAAATAATTTGTCAATTTCAAAATTATCATCAAAATCAAGATGAGACTCTACAAAATCAATTTCCTCATGCCTCCCCACAAATAATTCATCATCAGAAGAGTTAAAATCAGAATCATATGAGAAATAAGATTTATCAATGTTTACAATAGAATCAGAGTTAACCTTAGGAGTTTTATCATAAATTTCATCAATATCACCAAAATCACAGTGGAGCTCATCAATGTCTATAATTTTTGAACCTTCATCATGCTCATCAGATTTAACCATAAACAAGATATTATCAAAATCAGAATTATCATCAAAAGAAGGTTTTTCAATTTCAATTTTCTCAATCTTTTCCTCAAATAGACTATCAGATAAATCAATATCAAAATTATCAACAACAGAGTGAGATTCATCAGAGTTCACATAAGGCTCAATCTCAAAACAATCATGATCACAGGGGGATTTTTCTAGTTCAAGTTCCTCAGTATTAAATTCAAATTGTGGTTCAGAAGCATGATCAGAGCAATCATCATATAAAGAAGTTCAGTTTTCCCATCTAGAATACAATTGATCTCTTTCTTGCCATGATAAATTGGGATTTAAAAATGGACAATCAGAGGAACAATGATCAGGATATCCACAAATAACACAACTATCAGAAGAACAAGATTTCATAATAGGGTGCTTATTAGAAGTGTTTAATTTATGAACCAAATAATCTATCTCATCTTCAGCAGTGCACCATGAATCATCTTGATAACATGAAGAATTAGAATTTTGAGGCATGTTAAATTTGCAATCACAAGTATAATGATCAGAAGATTTACAAATATTGCAATAAATAAGAGGAATATTGTGTAATTTCCATATTTCTCCAAGAGTTATCTGTGAATAATCTTTATGCTCACCTTGAGGCATGTATACCTTACTTCTTTGAGATGCCCATGAATTGTGATGAAAAGACATATTTATCTATCAAGGTCAGAAAGATAATCCAATACCAATCAATCAAATTATTTTTTTTTAAATATAGGAAAAAAATAGAAAATCTAAGACACAAGCAAATTCACAAATTTCAGAAGTACAAGCTCTGTCACAATTTGTGAAAATCCAAAACCTGCAAAAACAAAAAACAAAGTTAAATCTAAAACAAATAAAACTTAGTCTAGCAATACTAACAACTATTTTGATATTAACAAAACTAAGGTCCCCGGCAACAGCGCCAAAAACTTGATAGGATTCCGCAAGTGCACGGAATTATCGAAGTAATAAAAATATCGAACCACAGAGACCTCATTGTTAAGTACCAAATAGTTGTATTCTCGCTAGCTAAATAAACCGAATATGATGCAAGTGAATAGAAAGAGCGTAAGATAAACAGAGAGATAAACATGGGACTCGGGTTTCATCCACCTTAATTTCAATGATAAGATATAAATAAAGGTTCGTCAATCAAATCTTGCTACGATAAAGACCTAATTTACTTCATAAAGAGATTATCTCACTTTCGTGTAGACAATCATGGAGGGACCAATCCTCGCTTTCGCGCAAGATCTGTCCCAATGCTAAGATAAGTAAATCATCAATCAAAGAACTCAAGATCACTTTCATGCATCCGAATTCTAGGTTGATAATCTCTAGTGGAATCTCAAGGATCACTTTCGTGCATCCGAACCTCAACACTAGTTTTACTCATGGATCTCCAACGTTCCGATCCTCACTTTCGTGCAAGATCTCCAACGTTTCGATTCTCACTTTCGTGCAAGATCTCCACGTTTGATAAATAGACTCGATACATAGATTCATATTACTATCATGGCAATTAATCTACTCGAACAGATCAAATTAGATATAACCTAAGGAGGGGATCCTAACATGCAATTCTAGAGTTCCAAGTTCTCAAGCAATTACCTTTCAGTCAATAGCGAAAACTCTAAAAACATGATTAATAACATAGATCTATAGAGAGTCTAAGAACAATCCATCACAAAAGTAAAATTATCATAGCAAAAATTATCATGACGAAAATAGAAGAATTATCTAATCATTAAGAATCAAGGGGATTACACCCCATGTCTCAAAATGGTAATAAGCTTGCATGAAGAAGAAAATACAATAATCTATAATTTCATAAGGTCAAAAATCAACTAGAAAAGAGATTTTAGAAAATACAGCACGGCCGTATTTTGCAAGCAGAACTCGATGAACAGTGCTGTCACCACCGATTTCGTCGATTCCTCCTCCGATTGAACTCCTTTTCCTCTGAAACTTCTGGGATGTTGTCTTCTCCCCCAGGAGAAGCTTCTGCGTGAAAATCACTGCCGGATATGGTCTCCACGCCTCTCGGCGCGAGGTCAAACCCTAGCCGCCTCTCTGTTGATTGCTCCCTCAAATCTGGATAAAAATTCCTCTTTTTGATGCGTGTGTCTTCTCCTCTTAAAGAAGAAGCGGCAGCAGCTTTCGGATTCCAATTTGGAGCTCTGGATCAAAAGTTATGGCCCGAACAAGTTTCAGCCGCGGAAAACTCGCGATTTTGACTGGAAATTACGGCCGTGTAATAATTTACGGCAGTGCCGTATTTTCATTCTGTGCACCGAAAGTCAAAATTACGGCCCGTAAAATATTTCTCGATGGTGCCATAAAATCGGACGAGTTCTCTGGTCTGGATCGCCTGGGAAATACGGTATCGTAGAATCGTTTACGGCCGTGCCATAAAATCAGCAAAGGTTTATATTCTTAAAGCGCTGAAAAATACGGCAGTGTAATTCTTTACGGCTGTGCCGTAAAATCACAAAAACTTTCTGTTCGAAAAATCCTCCAAATTACGGTAGTGTTCTGATTTTACGGTACTGTCTGAAATTATGGTACCGTAAAATAGATTACGGCACTGCCGTATTTTGCAGAGTTGCTCCGTTTTGCGTGAAATTTCTTGGGTGACCTCTTCTTGATGATGGTAATTCTTTTATGTGTTTGATTTTGCTTGAAAACGCCTTGAAATAATACCTTTTTACCTGAAAACCATGAAAAACCAAAATAGAAGTAGACTTTGCAATATTTGATGAATTCAACATAAAAATAAGCAAAAATATCCTTAATTTAGCATGAAAAGATACATAGAATGATACAAAATATACTATATATTTTGGTGTCATCAAAATACATAAGGCTCAAACTTTGCTTGTCCTCAAGCAAAAATCAAAACTTGATTAAAAGAATAACCTTTTCATGCTCAATAAATTTCAAAAATACAATCATCAATGAAAAATTCCATCAATTGATTTATAAAACTTCAAGCAAACATATCATTCTTAGAATTCAACCCTCTAAATCCACAATTCAATCAAATAAAACTTCGCAACTTGTATAATAAATGGAATTATCAATCTCATGATTTCACTCAGTTTTCAGTTCAAATCTATCACGCTTTTGTTTACAAGAATTAGGTTTCCAAGATCTTTTTCCACACATGATTTTTTTTTATGTATTTTGTTTGTTTTTGTATTGATGGCATGTACCCACTTAGATACACACTTTTTATTTTTGACTTCAACTCTTGTCTTCAGTACCACTGTCAATTTTACATAGTGCCAAGTAGAGGAGTCTTATTATTTTTCACTCTCATTATTTTTCATGAATAGACTTCAACCCATGTCTTAGGTACCACTATCAATTTTACATAGTGCCAAGTAGGGGGGTCTCTCACTATTTTTATGGATCTTGGATTCTTGTTTCCCAACAAATAGCAAAATAGATTAAACATCTACTAGGTTGATCAATTGACATCAATTCACAAATTATACTCATATACTTATTTTATTCAAAAGAATAGTTTCACTTTTAGGTCTTATTCTTCAAATAACACATCTACCCAAAATTTCATGCATCAACTAATGTCAAATTTCAAAGGTAGATATGCGTTGAAGAAATAAATCTAACATGAGAGGATTTTTTCTCTAATCACAAGTATAAATACTCACATCATTAAGGAAGATATTTTATCAATAGAAATTTTATCAATAAATCATGTCATCATACAGTAGAAAGTGGATCATATGCTTTCATCAATTTTAACAACACATTTGAATAATATCATCATCAAAACAATGAGTTCCATATATCCATAAAATCATTTTTCAAAAGAAAACCAATAAGTAGTATAAATATGATAAAGTCAAAGATGCACTATATGAAATAGTCATTAATAAGAAAGTGCAAGTGATACTCACAAAACTAAATAGATCATGCTCAATCATTGTCAGGCCAATGCAGCTGGGTCCAAAGATATGCCTTTTAAAAATTTTCTGCAAAATTTTAAGGTATATAAGGCTCACATAAGGCTCAGATCAAAAATAGTCTTAAAATAATAATGATAAAAATAAATTTCTCAAGGAAGAGTCAAAGATGTCGTCGGAGGTTTGAAGAGGATGCCGGTGGAAAGAGCTGATGTAGCTGAGAAGTAGAGGTTGCATGAAAAGCTGCTAGTAATGATAATGGTGGTGCCGACAGTAGAGTGAGTAATCTCTAGTGGCCTGCTAGAGAATACAGTCATAAAGGTGAGAGCGTCGGGCTATGGAAGATAATACTGCACATGTAAAAAAAATCAGAGTTAGTAATGAAGATCATGCTGCAAAAATATATAAAATCATGGAATAAGAGGCAGCAGAAGAAATAAGAATTTGCAGGTGGTATAATCCAGTGTCGACGGTTGGAAACAGTGATGTCAGAGGCAGATGCGGTGGTATCTAGAGGTGCTGTAAATCTGGAGTCAAAAGAAACAACAACAGATAGAAAGCAAATTAAGTAGTTTTTGAATTTTTTTTTTTATGAAAAGTAGTCATACCCTGAAATAAAATTTAATGATCCAAATAGAAAACAGACAGAACCATGTAATAGAATGAGATATGTTCTTTTCAGACGTATGAAAATTGAAGGATCAAAATCTTTCAGGAATTTATGATATCAAGAAGGCTATTCAGATTAAAAACTGCACAAACTGTACAAAAGTTAATCAGATTCAAAAAGTTGCTATGTGTCCTAAAATGATCAGAAAATATTTTCATGAAAATAATTAATCCACAAGGTAGAATGACACACGATCTTCCAATTCCATGTGAAAAATCTGGGTTTCACGTCACCGAAACATCTTAAAAAGTGGCAACAAAAGCGCTAGTCAGAACAGTCAGAAAAACTGTTACAGAAATTAATCAGAATCGAAAAGTTGCTATGTATTTTAAAATGATCCATGGACTTTAAAATTCAGCAAAAATATCCAATAAATAGACAAAGATGAGTACTTCCATGTTGTGCCAAAAATCAAAAAATTTTGCAATCCAGTTTCTTAAAATCGCAGCAAGAAAACACCTAGGCAAATAAGCAGACTGCAGTTTTAAAATACGGTACCGTGAAATCATTTACGGCAGTGCCGCAATTTCACAAAATTTCAGAAACGAAAACCCTCAAGATTCCGGCACGTGAAGTCGAAAACGGTCAGAAAATACGGTACCGTCAAGAGAATACGGTACCGCCGTAGAATCCATAAAACTCTCTGGAGAAGAAATCAACACATATTACGTGCGTGAAATAGAGTACGACAATGTCGTATTTTGCGCAAAAATTTGCTTTCCCTGCAAAAATAAAAGAAAAATTAATTCTAAAAATAAACTAAAATAAAAGAAACTAAACTAAGACAAAAGTGCTTGGGTTGCCTCCCAAGAAGCGCTAATTTTAGGTCCATAGCTTGACCAAAAATCAAATCTCATGGTGAAGCAGGCGAATCAGTTCCAAAGTATAAAGCATGTAATTTTCTGCATTTTCTTTTTCCAAAAATTTTTGCCAATAAATTTTAAACACAAATTTCAGAAATACAAGCTCTGTCACAATTTGTGAAAATCCAAAACCTGCAAAAATAAAAAACAAAGTTAAATCTAAAACAAATAAAACTTAGTCTAACAATACTAACAACTATTTTGATATTAATAAAACTAAGGTCCCCGGCAACGGCGCCAAAAACTTGATAGGATTCCGCAAGTGCACAGAATTATCGAAGTAATAAAAATATCAAACCACAGAGACCTTATTGTTAAGTACCAAATAGTTGTATTCTCGCTAGCTAAGTAAACCGAATATGATGCAAGTGAATAGAAAGAGCGTAAGATAAACAGAGAGATAAACATGGGACTAGAGTTTCATCCACCTTAATTTCAATGATAAGATATAAATAAAGGTTCGTCAATCAAATCTTGCTACGATAAAGACCTAATTTACTTCATAAAGGGATTATCTCACTTTCGTGCAGACAATCATGGAGGGACCAATCCTCGCTTTCGCGCAAGATCTGTCTCAATGCTAAAGATAAGTAAATCATCAATCAAAGAACTCAAGATCACTTTCGTGCATCCGAATTCTAGGTTGATAATCTATAGTGGAATCTCAAGGATCACTTTCGTGCATCCGAGCCTGAACACTAGTTTTACTCATGGATCTCCAACGTTCCGATCCTCACTTTCGTGCAAGATCTCCACGTTTGATAAATAGACTCGATCCATAGATTCATATTACTATCATGAAAATTAATCTACTCGAACAGATCAAATTAGATCTAACCTAAGGAAGGGATCCTAACATGCAATTCTAGAGTTCCAAGTTCTCAAGCAATTATCTTTCAGTCAATAGCGAAAACTCTAAAAACATGATTAATAACATAGATCTATAGGGAGTCTAAGAACAATCCATCACAAAAGTAAAATTATCATAGCAAAAATTATCATGACGAAAATAGAAGAGTTATCTAATCATTAAGAATCAAGGGGATTACACCTCATGTCCCAAAATAGTATTAAGCTTGCATGGAGAAGAAAATATAATAATCCATAATTTCAGAAGATCAAAAATCAACTAGAAAAGAGGTTTTAGAAAATACAGCACGGCTGTGAAATATTTCACAGCCGTATTTTGCAAGCAGAACTCGATGAACAGTGCTATCACCACCGATTTCGTCGATTCCTCCTCCGATTGAACTCTTTTTCCTCTGTTACTTCTGGGATGTCTTCTCCTCTAGGCAAAGCTTTTGCGTGAAAATCACGGCCGGATATGGTCTCCACGCCTCTTGGCGCGAGGCCAAACCCTAGTCGCCTCTCTATTGATTGCTCCCTCAAATCTGGATAAAAATTCCTCCTTTCAGTGCGGGTGTCTTCTCCTCTTAAAGATGAAGCGGCAGCAACTTTCAGATTCCAATTTGGAGCTCTGGATCAAAAGTTATGGCCCGAACAAATTTCAACCGCGGAAAACTCACGATTTTGACTGAAAATTACGGTCGTGTAATAATTTACGGTAGTGCCGTATTTTCATTCTGTGCACCGAAAGTCAAAATTACGGCCCGTAAAATATTTCTCGATGGTGCCGTAAAATCGGACGAGTTCTCTGGTCTGGATCGCCTGGGAAATACGGTACCGTAGAATCGTTTACGGCCGTGCCGTAAAATCAGCAAAGGTTTCTGTTCTGAATGCGCTGAAAGATACATCAGTGTAATTCTTCACGGCAGTGCCGTAAAATCACAAAAACTTTCTGTTCGGAAACTCCTCCAAATTACGGTAGTGTTCTGATTTTACGGTACCGTAGAATAGATTACGACACTGCCGTATTTTGCAGAGCTGCTCCGTTTTACATGAAATTTCTTGGGTGACCTCCTCTTGATGATGGTAACTCTTTTATGTGTTTGATTTTGCTTGAAAACGCCTTGAAATAATGCCTTTTTACTTGAAAACCATAAAAAATCAAAATAGAAGTAGACTTTGCAATATTTGATGAATTCAGCATAAAAATAAGCAAAAAGATCCTCAATTTAGCATGAAAAGATACATAGAATGATACAAAAAATACTATATATTTTGGTGTCATCAATTGCATTGCAATGCTCCCTCGGGTTAACTTCTGATTGTGATGGAAGCTTCCCTGACGCTCTAGAGGATGAGCTAGCTTGTAGCAAGCTAGCTCTCCAACATTTTATTATGCATTTCCAAGGAGTCCATCCTCGTCATCATCAGTTTCATCATATCAGTCAGCCCTTCTATCTGCTTACTCAGTTGAGAGTCCTGGGCCGGTCTTGGAGGTGGATTGTAATTTGCTTATTGAGGGGGAAGATTGTAGTTTCTCTGTTGGAACCCAGGTGGCTGCTTGTAATTTTCTTGTTGTGGCGGCCTGAAGTTCCCTTGTTGAGGTTGAACTTGTGGTGGCGCTTGCCCTGGCTGTATAGGCTGCGTGGTCGAGTAGGAGAAGTTCGGGTGGTTGCGCCAGCCAGGGTTGTAATAGTTGGAATAAGGGTTGTTCATGGAGTTCATATTTCCAACTGCATTAAGATGTTCAGACTGATTTTGGACCACTTGTCCATCTCCCACTCGGCACTCAGCACCTGTATGTCCTATAACGCCACACAACTCACAAGATAATGAATTAGTGTCTAGAGAGTTAACAGATCATGAATCAAATTTCTTAGTCAGATTGTCTACCTTCGCAGTAAGAGCAGTTAATGAATCAAGATCGAATTTACCTGCTTTTCTGGAAGGTGTACCTCGCTCTGGATTCCATTGATGATAGTTCAGTGTCATGTCCTCCAGGAGGCTTATAGCATCTTCATGTACTTTGCTCATTAACCCCGATCCTCCAGCAGCGGCATCGACTGTGAGTCTAGTATTATATTCCAATCCCATGTAGAACGTGTGTACTAGGACCCAAGTCTCAATCCCATGGTGCGGACATAATCTTTGAAACTCTTTAAATCTTTCCTAGGCTTCGTACAAAGACTCTTCATTCTTTTGCATGAAGCTCGTTATCTGGTTTCTGAGATGGATTGTCTTCGAAGGAGGGAAATACTTTGAGAGAAAAGCTTAAGACAGTTAATCCCATATCCGTATTGAAGCTGAGGGGATCGTGTGGAGCCATGCCCTTGCTCTGTCCCATAAGGAGAAGGGAAACAAACGCAACCTGATAGCATCAAAAGTAGCTCCATTAATCTTTAACATATCGCAATATTCCAAAAATATAGATAAATGCATATTAGGGTCCTTAAGAGGAGAACCACCAAATTGATTTTGTTGTATCATGGAAAGTAGAGCAGGTTTAATTTTGAAATTATTGGCCTCGACACTAGGCCTAACGATTCCTGATTGAAACCCATGTGAAAAAGGCGCTGCATATTCTCGCAATGTTCTGACATTGTTGTTGTTCGCAGGTTGAGGCGCTGATTCGTTCTCCATGTCAATGTGAAGGTGTTCCATTTATTTTTTATTCTCCTTTTTCAGATCTTGTTTAAACTTCCTTCTTTGTCTAAAGGTTCGTTCTATTTCGAGATCGATTTCCAAGAGTGCTCCTGCCTTGGAACTTTTTTGTGTAAAAATTTGTCAGACTCAATTAAGAAGTTCAAAGCAACTAACACAAGCAGAAAGCAGCGTGAAACAGAATAAAAAAAGAAAAGAAAACTCACTAAAGCTTAGTCTACCAGTCCTTAGAAGTATACTGATATCAACCGTTGTTCCCCGGTAACGGCACAAAAAACTTGACACTATCCGCAAGTGCACGGAAATGTCGAAGTAATATAAAAGATATCGAATCCCACAGGGAACAAGGTGAATACCAGAAAATCTAATTCTTGGAATCTAAGCTGATCAAATCGTGGTTTTTGGAATTTTAAAAACTAAAACTAAGTGAAATCATAAGCAAGAAATCAAACAACTACGGCAGGGAAAATATATGAGAGAGAATATCAGGACTTGGGTTTCTACCACTCTGACGATTTCAATTGCGCTAAGAAATAAATATCTGTTACAAGGATTTACAAATATGCATAAGGAATCTACCCTATGGTACAAGGTGCCCTCTTTCGAGTGTACACCCCGGTATTTATCCAGAACGTCTCCTACTTTCGCGGTGGATCGCTCTAGACAAACCCAATGTGTTCTGTAGTAGATTATGAACCCTCGAGTGAAGAACAAGCACTTTTGTATCGAGCCTTCGCAAGATTCACAAAGAGGTTCCATCGTTACAATCCTACTTTCGTTATGAACTGTAATAACTATGACATGATAATACTTGTCTAGAGTAAATATCAAGAAATAAATACTTCAAGTGAAATATGCTCAGAATATGATCCAAATAACAAAGTTAACACAATAATTGCAAATAGAAATCATCAGAGGGCTTCAACCTAGCCCTGAAATAAAGTTTACGCTACAACCATCGTCGTAACGTTAAAAGATCTCTCTTTGTGCATAGGAAAATCACATGAAAAGGTTTCTAAGATGGAGGAGATAATGAACCGAACGAAATAACCAAGGATTACTGAGTTCCGATGCTCGAATCTCCAAAAATCACCCCAAAGTCGCCTGTTCACCGTCGACTTCCGCCCTAGACACTTCGTCGCACAATTCCTCCTTAATTAGATCACGAAATTTAGGGCTTTTATATTCTATCTGTTCGCCTTCGAGTAAGCTTTCCAAAAAGTCCTCACTTGCTAAATTTGGACTTGAATCGGGCCCGGAATTGATGAAAAATCGAGTGAAGGTCGGGCTGCTCCGATAGCTTCACGGGTGAACCCCGCCGGGTTCACCAGGTGGTGAAGTGCGCGGTGCAGTTCTGTTGCGAAATAATCACATGTGAACCCAGCCGAGTTCACCTACCAATGAAGTCCTCGGAATATTTCCTCGCAGATTTCATCAGACAGAATCACGGGTGAACCCCATGGGGTTCACCTGCCAGTGAAGCATGCGGCAAATCTCGGATACCCTGACATCATTGGTGAACCCCGCCGGGTTCACCTACCAGTGAAACGCGCGGTGAGTTTCGTCTTTTGGCAAGATCACTGGTGAACCCCGTGGGGTTCACCTGGCCGTGAAGTCCAGAAAAAGTTCCGATTGAGCCCAAATTTTACGGGCAGCTTCGTCTTCTCATAAGGAATCAGCCCATGCTCTCAGATTCTTCAAAAAGACTTCAGAATTGGGTGATTTTACATGAAATTTAATAAGACAGACGAAAAGTGAAGATTTTGATGTTTTTAACTAAATAAGCCTTAAAGGAGTGTAAAAATAATTCAAATAGACCCAAATTCATCATGGAATATCAGTAAAAATCACTACTAAAATGTAAGGCATCAATAGACTAGTAGTTTGTTTGTTTTTTGAACTAGTAGTATGTTTGTTCTATGAATTTGTGGTATTCATAGATAATGTGGATTTGCTTTACATGGGAATAAATTTGAATTTGCTTTGTTTTATGAACTAGTTATTTTTCATGTGCAGTTGATAACTTCACTTTTTTTTATTATAAATATGGATGTTGAATCAGCTATTGATGAAGAAGAATTTACACTAGAAGTTGGAAGTGCAATTGTGTATATTACTGAATATTATCTGAAATATTTGCAAAAGAACCTTGCTACATTAGTTTTCAGACAGGTTTACAGTGGCTATAGGAAATCCTAAATGGACATGAACAAAGGTGTTTGAATATATTTAGGATGTCCACTAAGGACTTTTTAATATTATGTGCTGAGATGCAAAACAAATATGATCTGCAACCATCACGCAGAATGTCTGTAGTTGAAAAAGTAGCATTGTTTATGTATATCGTTGCCTTAGATGCATCATTTAGGAATGCAAGTGAACGTTTCCAACATTCACTTGAAACTATTAGTAGATGTTTTGCTGAAGTACAAGGAAAAATGAAAGAATGATTTGTTGTAGATATGATAAAATCTGTTGATCCTGAATTTATAGGCATCCCTCCGGAGATCTTAAATGATGATCGATATATGCTTTATTTTAAGGTAAAATTTGATTGCAATTCGCTATATAATGCATTTTTTATTTGTATTATTTGATAAACTTATTTTTATTGTATTAGGATTGCATTGGAGCATTAGATGGCACTCATGTGCATGCATATGTATCCCCTAAAGACCAAATAAGGTTTATTGGGAGGAAAGGAGTGCCAATCCAAAATATATTATTGGTTTGTAGTTTAGATATGCAATTCACCTTTGCACTTGCTGGATGGGAAGGTACAGCGCATGATTCACGTATATTGACTTACGACCTCACTCATCCAGATATAAATTTTCCAAAACCACCACCTGGTAAAATACTTATTTGTTACATGTTTTAAATTTAAGATAAGTTTTTTTAGTTATGAATATGTAACTAACATTATTAGTTAAAATATATAATTGCAGGTAAATATTATTTAGTTGATGCTGGTTATCCTCAAGTGAAAGGATATCTCACGCCATATAAAGGAGGGGTACGATATCATCTTCCAGATTTTCGTCGCGGTGGTCCACCACAAGGAATGCAAGAGCACTTTAACCGAGCACATTCGTCGCTTCGAGGTTGTATTGAGCGTAGTATTGGAATTTGGAAAGTAATATTTAAAATCTTACGTAACATGCCATCATTTTCATTTGAAAAGCAAAGAGACATTGTTATTGCAACTATTGCATTACATAATTTTCTAAGAAGATCGAAGACTGATCTAGGATTTGCATTATTACGAGGCAATCCTAATTATATTCCCACAGATGTTTTAATTGATAAAGGAAGGTATCAAATAGATGAGGGGACAACTAGAAGTGGTTCAAGGGAGATGGAAGAATTACGTGATGAAATTGCTCGTGCTTTAATGGATAGGGGATGGAATGATATATGTGCTAGCACATAGGAGATGATAGATTGGTGAGATTTTATTTTGATTTTATGGATGTATTTACTATATTCGAATACTCACTTTATATTGAAATTTTCTTTAATAAAATTCTGACTGCAATTTTATTTTCTCTAATTTTATTCAAAAATTGCTTTAAAAATATAATTTATTTATAATATTATAGCGAGATGAGCTTATAAATTTTAAATATATCCTTTTACATTTTATATATTATTTTATACAAGTGTTCATCTTTAACTAATATGTGGATATATAAAAAAAGAAAAAAAAGAAATATATATATATATATATATATATATATATATATATATATGTGTGTGTGTATATGTACATTATGGTCATTTTGATATTTGAGAGCATAAAAAGTAAAAAGTTTACCAAATAGTTTTAAATTATGACAGCATATAAAAACAGTTAAAAAGTTAATTACCAAACACTTTATAAATTTTGACAGTGCAGTACACAACACAGTTATAAAAGTTGTTAACAGTGAGGCCAAACAAGTCCTAAATGCATTGGTATAAGTACCCATGCCATTAATTAACATCCTTTACCGTCTTAATCCCATTAATTAACATCCTTCTCCGCGTCCCATTGATTTATAATAAAGCATATCGGTATGAGCTAGGGAATCCATGTTCAATGCACATTCACTAGTTTTGATATTATATATATATATATATATGCAGAATTAAAATAGTCAAATAAATCACTACTAGAGTTTTTCATTCTCTCCCTTTGTAATAGTCAATGCAGTCAATTAAGGTAATTAAAAAAAATAATTGTACATATGATTACCGTCACCATCATTCTTTGACAACTCTTAACTAGATGAGATTCCAATTCCATCTTAATGTTTGACCTGTTAGGTTTTTATGATATTATATTTATATTTAAATGTTATGAGCAATATCTAGAAACACTATTGAAACCTAACTTATAAGAGTGTTAGAATCCAACCTAACCCTCCAGTGATATGGTTATCGTATAGTAATCACTTTGCCTTTAGTATCTAGATTAAACACAAACCATGGAACATATCAAACATATATAGTTTGATCATTATGTTTCTTGATTTTCACATAAACTAATATAATAAATGCAATCGATATCTCAAATCAATTCATTTGAGCAAGACTTTTTTAGTCTCACTTGATCTATAGGCCCTGCTATATAGGAGAGACAAATTATATCTAAATTACTCACATTCCTTTTCATAATTTAAAGCATATCCAATTACAACCTTTATGGTCACTAAGTACAGATGACATTTGACTATAGCAAAGTATACAACTATTTATGTAGAAATCCATGGTGTCCCCCAATCATAGGAGCACATACACCACTATCACTATAAGAATGCTTATGACAATTATATAACATCCCACATAACGGTGAGTCAATCTGGTACATTGTTCTCTAATCTAATATGTACCCAATATGTTTTACTTGATATATCATGTCAGGACAACTTCTTGTCATTAGTCAAGACACATTCTAGTCTCAATGTGTAATTATTATCTATATTCACAATAATAATAAGGAATATTTAAGGATAATCATATTATTTTAGGGACATTATTATAAATACTCATTACACAAACATCAAGTAAATATAATACCAAAAATGCCTTATATTTATATGTGAACATGATAAATGTATGCCAAAAATCGTCACAAAATGATTGATATTTATAATACTCCAACATAATGGGCAATGACAAAAATACACGGTGAGCAACTATATAAAAAAGGTATATCTTTTTTTCATCTCAATGGGAGCAAAAAAATTGATGAGACTCTTCATTCATCAAACTATTAGTAAATAATGTAGTACATACCATTGAATGGATCATCAACTTTTACTTTCTTTGTTCCTTTTGCACTTCTACCTTCTCTTGACCCTCTCTCCAGTTCACTACTAGCACAAACACTCAACAATCAACAAGTTCACTTGAAACTCTCATTATTAATGGAGCAACAAGTGTTGTAGGAACTCAATAGCCAGCTTTGATGATTAAGCAATCAATGCCGAAAGGTCGACTAAACTAGATTGGCAATGACACATACTCTCAAGGAGCGATATTTACAACTCTCCCTCTCCTTCCCTCTGCCACTGAATCACTACCCTCCACCACTAATACCCTTATTGTTATGCCCGGAATCCTGGGCTAGGCCGAGGGGCCCGTTCGTAGGTGGGCTTGGGTGGAGGCCCAAAGCCCAGGATGGGTTCTCTACTGCTGCGGAAGCGGATCCGGCGGGTGCGAGAGGGATCTGACAAATGCAGAGGCGTTCAGCGGTGGAGTCCTGAGGCAGGCGTTGGACATAGATGCAAAGCAGGCGCATCAGCTGGCGCAGAGGCGTGGGCGGCGCAACAGGCTTTGGTCCGGCGTCGCGTCCCGTCGATGCCAGCGGCTGCCGGCGGTTGGAGTTGAAGAAAAGGAGCGAGAGGTGCTGCGAGCTCCCTCTCTTGGACAGCTCGGAGAGAAGAGGCTCTCTTGGAAGGGGGCATCTTCCCAACGAGACCGGGGGACGCAAGCTATCGTCTGCACGAGCCGGAGACGACGATGGTAGATGACGACGGAGGTGAGAGCATCTCCTCCTCCTCCTCCCCGAAGTGGCAGGTGACGGTAGCGGCGGAGGCCGCTTTCCTCCACGAGCAGCGAACAGTAGGGGTGACCACTATTCGGCTTTTACCGAATTTACCGATCGGTAAATCGGTTCGGAAAATTCGGTTCTGTATTGATTTTTATATAATTCAATATTCGGTTTTTGGTTCGGTAAAAAAGTTTTCGGTTCGATAAATTACCGATTTACCAATACATATATATTAATATATAAAAAAATAAATTTATATTTATGAATCTCTAATTTTTTATCTCTAACTCTTGGGCTCAATTTAATTTCTTATCTCACCCTCTCGGCAACCCAATCAGCCCAATTTAATTTTTTTTAATAAATTAGTTAGATAATATTTTAATATTTTTTAATAGGTAAATTGGTAATTTACCGATTTACCGATCGGTAATTCGGTAATTTACCGATCGGAAATTCGGTAATTTACCGATCGGTAAATTTTTTATTCAATTCGGGATCGATTTTTAATATTTCAGTATTCGGCAATTCGGTTTTCGGTAATTCGGTTTTTACCGAATACTCACCCCTAGCGGTTCGTTGTATTCCTCTCCCTCAGACGGAGACCTTCTGATGGCGTGGTCGGCGAGTACTCCGGCGCCGATGAGGCCAGACGGGAGGGATGAGTTGAGTGAGGAGAATGTGTACAGAAGGGAAGGAGAATAAAGGGGTTTTATGTAACTGAATTTTGAGGAATAAGAGCCAGCGAAACTTTCCCCATCTCCTCCCGTGTTTTCGGCGATCTTCCGGCACCCAGAGTGGTGCTGACGAGAGAGGCTGAGGGGTGAAGGGCGCAAGCGGCACTTTCCCTACCGCAAGCCCCCTTTTTCGACGATGTCCACAGCGGCAGCAACACACGCGAGGAAGACGAACGCATGCGGCATTCGATTCGAAGTGCGGTCAAGTCAACGCTGCGGCGGAAATTCGAAATCGGGCGCTTAGTCAGCGTGATTAGCTAATTAAGTGTGATTAGTCTAATCGAGGCCTGACACTTATTCTCTCCCTTGCCATCTCCTAGTACTCCATCTATATCCACCGACAGCAACCACATTATGTTAGGTATCGACTTGACTCCTCTAACTATAATAACGTCTAGAATGCCCACCCTTGGTTCCAATGCCTTCTCATTGATGGCTATGACGGTAATTGTACTTCTATTTAAAAAATAAATTAACTATTTCACTAATTTTTATTGGAATTAGAAATGAATACATTACCAACTATTGTGCTAATTAAACAGCTAACACTAAAGGAAGAGTTAATTCCTACCACATCTCTGGCTATTATCTCCAATTGAATTATTCTTCTTGTTCATATACGTTCAGTCAAATTGGCTAAGTTGAAAGATGATTAGTATATTCAGCATGAAAGAAGATCCAAAAATATACTCATGTACACGTAAGCCTCATTGATGTATATAGAATAATCCTCTCAATAGGTTTATACGTAGATAAGTCGACATAATTGGCTTAATTTGTTTCATCTAGCTGTATTAGCTTTTAGAGTTTATTTCTTGTTATTGTATTTGGCATTCCTACAAACAACATGAAGGTCCTAAAGGAATTCAAGATGTCTCTTTTATGCTCAAGTCAGATTTCGCAAGTGTATGAAGAATTTGACTAGTAGAGTTTTGATTAAAGAATTAAATTTTCGTAGGGTTTACTAATATTTGAATTTGCGTGTTGGTGAGATTCTCATTTATGTGTCCTGTGATTTTTATCTCCTTAAATCATTTTTATCTGTGATTTTGTGGGGTTCATAGAATATTTGCTGCTCGATGATTTTTCATAATCAACTTATAGTTTTGGGAATGTCTTCAAGGACATTTTGCAATCCAAGTCTATTTAACTAAGTTTTTTAGTTGTTGAGATTCTTATAGTAATTATCTAACATTAGAGAGCAAATTTAGGCTGAGGACAACCAAGACTTCTCAAAAATCTTCCCTCTAAGGAGTCGCCTCTAGAGATTTTGTCTCTCCAAATTCCAAAAGTTTCCCCCTAATATTCCTCCTCTTAGCGGCTTCTACCTACGGAGCTTCCTCCAAAGACTTATATTTCTAGAGAATTTGAATTTTGCGTCTCACATGTATTTTCCTAATCAATTATGAGAATGTACTAACACTCATTTCATTTAATTGTTAATTATTTATGGCCATTCTATAATTCATTTGTAATTGTTCAAATATGTATTTACGCACATACATGAATTCTTGAATTGTGAATACGCCAATATGATTAACCAACCATGACCATGAAATTAAACCACACAATTAAAGAGGAACAATGGTCTAAGGAATCGTTACCTAACAGCTCGCCAGAAAAATCACCAACGGCGACAGCGCGGCAGAAGAACAGTGGCGAAAGTTGGGGAAAGCCTCGAAAAGACAATAATCCGGCCCGAGAAACAGCTTCCACGCAACAGCGTTGTCACTAGACGTCAGCAGCGGTGTCGCGACAGAAAAATTGGTGGAAACGGCGAAGCAGCGGCGACGAGGCGCGTCTGGGCCGAACAATAGCGTCCGCTCGGCAGGAACAGCGTCGGAAGCCGGCGGCGACGCGGATTGGCACCGATAGAGAAAAAACGGCTCCGGCACTTGCTCACGTGAAAGGACGCCGCAACAACGCCGCAGCAAGTGTCGCCCTCCACCAATCGACGGCCGGAACAGTCGCAAGTCGCCGGATATGGATCGGCGACGGTTCGAGCGCACGGCGAGCGTGAAGGCGGACGCGAGATGGAAATCGGGGTAAAAAGATGAAGAAATAGACTCAGCTGGGTACCCAGCTTCGTTCCTAATAGTATCCTAATCCTCGTTCGATCCACTTTATTAATAAACACAAATCTCAATGCAAATTTCTATATTAGTCACTCTATTATCTAACGCTCGCATAATTTCTATATGTATTAACAAAAATTTAAACTATATGTATCAACGTATTTTATGTATCAATAGTAAATTTCTATATATATAAAAATAATTTCTGTATGTATCAACAAACAATTTCTCTCTATGTCAATGAAAAATTTCTCTATGTATCAACAAAAAGTTTATATTCGTGTATTTTATGTATCAACAAAAACAAAAAATTTATGTGTCTCAATGATAAATTTATGTATATCAATGATGGGTATGGAGTGACTAACGATGAAATTTGCATTGAGATTTGTGTCTATTAGTAAAGTGGATTGAACGACGATTAGGGTACCCAACTTAGTTTCTAGCTTAGGCCATTTCTTTAGAAAAGATGTTCGGCCAAATTGGTTCTCATGTTTTTGTTGTTAATTATTGTTTTTAAATAAAAACACCGCTTTTACAACTAAACCCGAAAGTTTTGTACATTTAGCAAGAAGTCCCTACCACGGACTATGAAGGTTTCATACGTTCACATAATTGGCTTAAATTTTATCTATATGTGTTAGCCTTTAGAGCTTTTTTTTTTTGTTACTATATTTGGCATCCTACAAACAATATGAAGGTCCTAAAAAAATTCAAGACGTTTTCTCTTTGATGTTAAAAGTAAAATTACACAAGTATATGAAGAATTTGATAATAGAGTTTTGATTAAAGAAATAAATTTATGTAGGACTTTGATTAGCTAAGTTGAGAGTAGATCACTACATTTAACATGAAAGAAGCTTCAAGAATATGCTCTTGTACACTTAACCCTCATTGATGTGTATATAATAAGCATCTCAATAGGTTTTATAAGTAGAATGGCTTATCCATTTCTACAAACAACATGAAGATTCAAGATGTCTTCTCGTTTATGCCAAGTCATATTACACAAGCACATGAGGAATTTGACCAATAGAATTTTGATTAAAGAATTAAATTTATGTAGGATTTACTAGTATTTAAACTTGCAAGTAGGTGAGATTCTCATTTATCTCCTTAAACTATTTATACCCCTGATTTTGTGGAGTTTGTGGTATATTTGCCCATAAAGTTCAATGATTAATTAAGTTATACTTTTAGAAATGTGTCTTCACTAGACATTTTGTAGCGATTGGGCTAAGTTATTTAGTTGCTAAGTTCATGAGAGCTTGATTTTTTTTGCTTCCCTGGCTTTTATGACCAATTCATTGCACATTGTATCATAAATTCCTAATCAAGTTGCCATCTTCACTAACCCTACTTGCCAAGTTATGTTAGATCACCAAACTAAGTTAAATTTTTAGCACATTTAACTTTCCTTTATATATATATATATATAGTCAATTATGTATAGGAAATAATTAATTACTCTTTTCTATATATTTGTAATGTGATGACAATGAATAGGAAGCTTTTTTTCTATATAAAAAGTGTATTATAGTGTTGATGGCTGAGTTACTAGTATAACTATTTAACATTGAAAAATTATATTCTAGTTCATCCTCATTTCTTTATCAGTCCATTGTGCATTAATGGAGCCGGCCGATTCTAATCCTGCCGGCATAATCCCTCTCTCGGCTTTCCATTTTTCGACAATGTTCTGGTTTTTCGAGGAACTCAGCTCTTTACATTTTTCCAGTGTCCGCACGTTTTCCACAGCAATAGTAATGTTTTTTACTATTGGGCACAATGTTCTTAGTACTTTCTCTATAAAATCCAAAAGCTCCCTCTTAATATTTCTACTCTTGAAAGCTTTTACCTAGAGCTTCCCCAAAAGATTTATTTCTTGAGAGATTGATTTTTAGTTTGCATCTCACGTGCATTTTCCTAATCATTATATATATATATATATATATATATATATATATATATATATATATATATATATATATATATATATATATATATATATATATATATATATATATTTATTTATTTATTTATTTATTTATTTACATATATTAGAAGGGGTCGTTGTATTGGATAGCATTTAGGTTGTGTTTTTTTAGAGAAGTAGAAAACTAGGGAGGAAGAAATGTAGAGGAGGACAGAAAAAAGAGGGGGGAAGAAATATCCTCACGTGCAACGCACGTGCAGAAGAAATGGGGAGCAAAGGCGCTTGGCACTCACGACGAAGGTGGCTGCTAGTGCTCGCAACAATAGCAGAGGCGCGGAGCCCGCCGGAGTAGGTCAGTCGGTAGCAACAGTGAGGCTGCGGCGGTGTCAGCGGGGGGAGTGAAGGCAAGCTCGCGGGGAAGGGAGGGGAGCAGGCGGGGACAACGGGAAGGGAGGGGAAGAGGAGGCAGGCATGTCCGAAAGGGGAGGGAGGGGGAAGGAGGCGAGCTCACAGTAGGGTAGCGATGATGGCAGGCATGTGCTGGCAGCGGCAAAGACGAGGTCGCGGGGCGGGCTAGCGGTGGCAACAACGGGCGATCTCGCAGTGAAGGGAGGGGAGAAGCCCTCTTCTCCCTTCTTGCTCGCCGGCCGCGATACCGTTGCGTCCGTGCTCACAAAATTCTTCCTCCTCTCTTGCCTCGTTGATGTTCGCACCGTGATTCGCGATGAGATCGACGCGAATGGTTGTGGCTACAATGGCCTGCGAGACTCAGTGGCTGAACGAGGACGAGGTAAATGAGGATGGAGGTGGTTCGCCACTACAACATCGAGGTTGTGTGCTGGCAGGGGCGAAGGCAAACAAAGGGCTCGCAGAGGCGTGATTCTCTCTTTCTCTCCGATTTGGAGAGAAATAAAAAAGGGAAGAAAAATAATCTCTTTTTCTTTCCCTTCAAATCATTCTTTTTAATAAAATAGAAAAAAAAAATAGTTTTCACTCCAATAAAACAGGCTCTTAGGTAAGGTTAGAAAGTGAATGAGAAGGCAGAGAAAGAGATGAAGCACTTTTCATTCATATGATTTGATTTGATTAATTTAATTAATAAAATTGACATAAGCAGCACCAACCGGATTGAAATCCTTCGTAGGATTTTCTTGCCATGGAGGATTCTCCGCATTTTTATCCGCCAAGACCGAGGTGAGCTGTTCTTACTAGAGGTGGCCAACGGGTCGGGCCGGCCCGCGGCCCACACGGCCAGGCACAACGCGGGCCGGGCACGGGCACGACACGCGGATTTGGGCGGTAATGTTCGAAAATTTCGAATTGAACATGCGTTTTTACCCAAATACCCCCATAACAGTTAGAAAAAATTTAAAAGTTAGGGATATAATTGTCTTTATGTTATAAAATTACCATTTTAGCCCCTTTTAATAATTAAACATGGGGGATAAATATGTAAATTTACACCCAATTTATCCCTATAAATTGACCCCCCAACCCTCTCATTTCTTCACACAAGTTTCCAATTAGCTTTGGAATAATTTATCATTCTCTCTTAATACTCTCTTAATCTCTTTTCTAAGTCTTGAGTTTCAATTAGCCATTAAGATTTCAAAGCTCCCTCGGTCTAGTCACGTGGAGAAGATCAAGTAAGTATTAAATTAATTTACTTTTATAATATAATTGCACTTCAATTTAAATTATTCTAATATTTTTTTTTCGTGATTATGTTTAAGTTAAGGTTGTTGAAGGCTGAAACCTCAACTTCTTAGTTCTTACTAAGCGATCTTCAAACACGTAATAAGGTAATTTTTTTAATGTATAATTTATTATTAGTAAGTATTTAATCTTGTTTTACAAATTTTTTTAGCTAACTTTTAATATTATTTGTAGAATTAATGGCTGGATTTAACAATACATGGGATTATTTGTCATGGGAGCTTGAGGCATTAGAGCAGAAGCTAATGGGGACATCTGACCCCGTTATGCCACCCGATCAAGATGCCAACCCTCCACCTTACGACCTAAATCAACAACAGCAAGATCATATTGAGCCTACTAATACTATGCAGGGAGAGGAGGGATGCAGTGCAAACCCTCACGAGTCTACTATGTCAGGCTCAAGAAAACGCACGAGTGACGTTTGGAAGAACTTTGATGTGGTGATGATTAACGACGAAGAAAGAGCCAGCTACAAGAAGTGCAGAAAAGTAATGACTTGCAAATCATCGAGTGGAACTGGTCATTTGGCTCGCCACATCAAAAGTCATCAAACTCAAAGTGATTGTGCACAGGCTACTCTCAACTTTTCCTCTAGTTCTTTTGAAGTTTTTAATTATTCCACTGAAGTTCTTAGAAAAGAATTAGCTAAATTTATTGTTTGGGATAAACAACCTTTTTCTTTAGCAGAAAATTCTAAATTTGAAAAATTTATACATAAATCACTACAACCTAAATATAAAAAAGTAAATAGACAAACCATGCGTAGGGATGCTTTAAAAAAATTTTCTGAATATAAAACTAATCTTTTATAAATTTTAATTACATTAACTTCTTGTATTTCTTTAACATCTGATATTTGGACTAGTAATCATTCTGATCAGTCATATATGTGTATTACAGCACATTGGATAGATAGTGATTTTCTTATACAAAAAAGAATTATTGCTTTTAAAATTTTTGAATATCCTCATACTGCAAATGCTATAGTTAGACAATTTCATAGTATTTTACATTCATATAATATAATTAATAAAAATTTTTCAATTAATTTTGATAATGCAAGTAATAATGATAGTGCAATTGATAAATTAAAAGGAATGTTAAACCCAATATTTAATGGTGCTTTTTTCCGTATACGATGTGCATGTCATATTCTTAACTTATGTGTTCAAGATGGAATAAGAGAAGTAGATGAACATGTAAATAAATTAAGAAATGCTGTTAGATTTGTTACTTCTTCTACTTCTAGAAATCAAGATTTTAGACAAATATGTAAATCTTATGGCTTATCATATAAAAAATTTAAACTTGATGTTAAAAACACGATAGAATTCTACTTATGATATGCTAACAACATGTTTTCCATTTAAGGATCCTCTTACATTGTTTTATAATGAAAGAATGCCTGATGGAAATATTGAAGAAAATGATTGGGAAAAGGCAAAGTTATTACATAATATTTTAGAAATTTTTTTAATGCTAGCACTTATTTATCTGGTATTTATTATCCTACCTTATGTTTAATTTTAGAACATTTAGTTTTAATTAGTGAAATTTTTTCTCAATATAGAAATGATGAAAATATTTTTCAAGTAATTTTTAAAATGGAAATAAAATTTAAAAAATATTAGAAAAATATATCTCCTTTATGTTGTTTAGCTTCAATTATAGATCCTAGATTAAATTTAGAAGGTGTTCATATTTTATTAGATGAATATTAAAAAAATATGGAACATGAAGGGGTAGATGAGAAAAAAAATGAAGTTTCTACCTTATTAGATGAAATATATAATGTTTATAATTTAAAATTTGGAAATGTAATGAATCCAACAGTTTCTCAAAGTAATGTATCTACTAGTAGTAAAAATATTACAGGAAGAATATGCTCAATTTTAAATAAAAAAGGAACATCAACAAGTAGATCTAGTAATTTTAATGAATTAATATTTTTTTTTGAAAATAATCATACATCTTTACTTATAGAAAAACAAATTGATAATTTTGATATTTTATCATGGTGGAGATCACAAGGAAAATCATATCCTGTGGTTTCTGCTATGGCACGTGATCTACTAACTCCTTCGGTATCCACAGTAGCATCGGAGACTTGTTTTAGTGCAGGCGGCTGGGTGCTGGATGAGAAGCGAAGCCGAATGAACGAAGAAAGCGTGGAAATGTGCATTTGTCTTAAAGATTGGCTAGATGCTGAAGATCGTCTTCAAGATAAAGGTGGTCATTCAACTTCGTCGGATGATGATAAACAAAGTCTTGGAAGTGCAAGCGGAAGCAACAATGCATAAACGTTGTAATAAATAATTATAAAAAGAGTTGTAAAAAGAGAACTACGTAGACCTGATTCCTCCTTTGAGTAGGGTACGTAGGCAGCCTGTAATGGGTCCGGTCTGAAATATATAATATTGTAACATTTTTTCTAAAATTTGTGCAATATACATTCTCAATTTCTCAATTTTTTTAATTTTTTTTGTATTTTATATATTTTAATTAAGTAATAATTTACTTATTTATTTAATTTATTTTAATTAAAATTTATATTTTAAAAAAAAAAATTTAGCATGCGGGCCAAAGTCGGCCCGTGGACCACAATCGAGCCGGGCCAAACACGGCCCGCATGCCACATTTGGCCCGTCGGGCGGCATTCGGCCCGCGTGACAAAGCCAGCCCGCGGGGCAGTGGCGGATCCAGGACCCAAAGATATGTGGGGGCAAAAAAATTTAAAGGGGCAAATAGATAAAATCTATATGTTGAGTGGGGGCAATATATGTTTAATTTTTCTCTACACTTAGTTATGACTATATGTAATTAATGAAAAAACTTAAAAATGAGTGGGGGCATTTGCCCACACTAGCTTACATGTGGCTCCGCCACTGCCCGCGGGCCTAGCAGGTCGTGCTAGGCCCGCGTGCCGGATCCGTGCTAAGCATCCAGCGTAGCCGTGCTTGGGCCGGCACGGCTAATGTGCCGCGGGCTGTGCCAGGCCCAGTCTTTTTCTGCCGTGCCGTGCCAAGCATGGCACGATTGGAAACTGGCCGTGGCACGGCCCATGGGCACCTTTAGTTCTTACTATGTAATCGTTTCAAGGCAACTACGTATAGGACATAATTAACTATTCTTTTCAGTATACTTGTAACGATGAATGGTAAAGTTTGAATTCAGGAACAAGTCGTATTTAGAGTTGAGGAAATCAGGAACGCGTTGACCCAATAAAGTTTCAAAGAAGAAAAATATATAGAGAAGTTTGGTCATGCAAACAAGCTTAAATATTATTCAATGATCACATGTTCCATTATTATGCATGCAAACAGATGATGCAAGAATTAGTGTGCTGTTTGCTTATTGATTGCGTAAAAAGATAATGATAAAATTTCACAGACAGACAAGTTTAGTAATTAATTAAGCTCCATCCTCAATTCATCATCAGTTGTTGTCCATCCAGAACTGCGCCTGCAGCCAGTCGACGGTCTTCTTGTCCACCTGGAATGCCTTTGCCAGCACGTCATCGGAGATTGGTGGCTTTGATCCGAACACAGCGTTGGCAATGGTGATGGTTCCCGGGTTCTGGCTGCTCAGGAGCTGCGATCGCAACCGCCTTGCCATGCCCGCGGTTAAGTTGAAAGTGGATGAGGCCTTCCGGGAATACGAACACATCGCCCTTCTTGAGCGTCTTGGTGAAGAGTTTGTTGCCGACATTGTTGATGTTGGAGGTGACGAAGCCAACGTAGAGCTCGCCTTCCAGCACGACCAGGATCTCGGTGGCACGCGGGTGGGTGTGGGGCGGGTTCAGGCCGTTGGGTCCGAAGTCGATGCGAGCGAGGGAGATGCCAAGGGTGTTGAGGCCGGCAATCTGGTTGACATTGACGGCGGTGACATTGGAGCGGAGCTTGTTCGCGGTGCTGCGGGGCTTGTCGAGGCCTTGGAAGGAGAAATCTTCTGCCTTCACTTGGTTAGGATCCTTGCACACAAATCCGTTCACAAGCACTGCATATAGTATCATGTTAATTATCGTATACAAAATCAATATAATGATAAAGATTGATTACAGAGAAGAGATGTTCAGTTATATAATGAAAGAGTGAAAGAACTAGATAGAATACCTTTGGAGTTACGATCGGCAACACAAAAGTCTTGAAGAGGACTAGGATCAGAAGCCAAGACATAGGCGGAAGCGAAGGCAAGCAGAGCTAAAGCTAGAAGTAGATTATATTTGGCAGCCATATCGGTCGATGGATGGATACTGATGGATTATGTTGAAGGTTTTTTTGAGTTAGAAGAAGATGATGGAGGTGTTTATATAGCAGATAAAAAGGCGCTAACTACTACATGGGAATTATGATTAATTTGAAGGATTCTAGCTTTTGTTCACTTTTACCTGGTCTTGGTTTTTGAAGTGATCAACAACAAAAATAGTAATACCTTTTCCACCAATAAGTTTCTTGCTTGACTAAATTCACGAGCTGGCATGGACAAAGTCAAATATAGCATGCTTGGCTAGTTAGAAACAAAGTCAGACAATAAAGTAACCAGTAATATAATAAGATGGCTGATGGCACATACATAATGTATATGATGTTGTACTCATTCCATTGACCAAAGCAACTCGCTTTAAGTATTTGATCCATTCTATATTGTCGACTCAATAAGAAAAAGAAATATTATAAATATGGATATATATATAATATAGGTGATTACCATCACCATCATTCTTTGAACTCTTATCTAGATAAGATTCTAATTGGATGTTAACGTTTGACCTAATAGATTTTTATGATACTATATTTAAATTATAATGTTACTAATAGTAACACATTAATGATATCTAAGTCACAAGAGTGTCAAAATCTAACCTAACCTTTCTATATCATATAATAATCATTGTCTTTAGAATCTAGATTAAACACAAAGTATGGTACATATTACATTTGTATACTTCAATCATTATGTTTTTTGATTTCTAAGTAAACTAATATAACATATGTAATTGATATCTCAAATCGATTCATTTGAGCAGGACCATGCATTTACTCTCACTTGATCAAGGGGCCTGCCAAAACTCCCCTTATATAGGAGAGACATATTTCATCTAAATTATTTATATTTCTTTTCATGCTTTATAACATACCCAATTACAACCTTTATGATCAATAATTACGGATAACATTTGACTATATCAAAGTATACAACTACTGATATAGTGACCTCAATTAAAGGATCACATACACTACTATCATTATAAGAATGCTTATGACAATTATATAACAACCCACTTAACATTCGTATAGTGAGTCAATCTAGTACACGGTTCTCTAATATGTACCCATGCCTTTCTCATTTTAGGACAACTTGTCATGACCCAAATGAGCACCAACTGAATACGGTTAGCTAATTGCCCGGGGGTGTAATACTATAAATTGTAGTCAACATAATAATAACAAATAATCCAACAATTTATCCAAAATAAATCCACATTTATACAACCTACACAAGAAATAGATAAATCATAACACAAATGATTATCTCATATATCCTTTTCACAATAACCAACATATAGATCGCATACACTCGATATAAATATCAAATCGAAACCATAACCTAATAATATCAATAACAATAAATGAGAACATTAATCCAAGTAACCATTTATATCATTATTACTCTAGATCCAACTATTTATCTATAACAATGACAACAACATCTGTAGCCTCTACGTCTAGCTTCCACCATCAACAACATAAGCAACTTTCTACTTGGAGGCAAAACAAAAGGATGTTAGCTCAAATAACTAAGTAGGAATCAAAACAAATATGCATGCATCAAGTAAACTGAACCATAACTAACATCATACTCATAACAACAAAACTGTATATGATGATATCCAAAATACATAATCAACACAATGTCGTGTAATCAAGAGCAATGATCATAAACAACACCATTACGCATCCGCACTCTTATCAAGAGTGTTTTCATCGTTGCTCACACGATGAAACAATTGCTCTCACTAGCAACTCGGCAGTGTTGCATCCAACACCTAGGAAATCTTAGACAATTCCGAAGGACTCCAAACAGGTAACCGATACAACCAGTCTCATAGCCAATACATGGCCTCTGGTACAAACACATGGTCCACTGGCTTATCAAGCTCAGCCCTTGGCTAACATCAGCCAGTCACAGATCACAAAGTGTCATGATATATATCATACATGCATATATCAAATGCATCACAACACAACTACACAACTTAAATCACAAGCCCATACGCTCATCCACATGATTCCTTTACTATATCATTAATAAATGTTGTAACCGGTAATCCATTTAAACAACCATCATAAAATACCAATCTCTACCACATCCATATCAACAAATGCAATGTGGTACATCACATAACTTATGAAAGATCAATTAACCATAAGCACATGTATCCATCAATAAATGACTGAATAGGAGCACAACGGAGTAGAAGCAAAGTCAATAAGGAAAGAACAACAAGTTATCATAGCATCTAATCTTTACTCATAACACATATACTTTACCAGCACTATGCCATGATTCCAAAAATAAAGAAAATGATTCCTACCTGCACCATTGTAACTCTCAACATGCTTGTCACTTTTAGATCTTGGACCACCTTGTCTAGCTCAAACCAAGTATCATCTACAACATCATATAAGAAAACATACATCACTGATGATGTCACAAACCTTTAGCTTTCATTTCTTAAATTATTAATGTTAATAAGTGCACACATGCACCTACGTATACCCATATATACACATGTACACATGCATACACTTTACACATCATTCCAAATTATCTCAATAATCATTTATAGATTTTACTCTTTTCCATACCATTCATTTACCTCAATACTATTCATTTATAAATTTATCAATATTTAAACATGTATTTATAATTCTCCATCGGTATACTTGTACATATACATATACCCATATATACGTATGAATGTACGTGTATACCCCCACATAAATTATTACCATACAAGCTCTATCCACAAAATGAAATACAAGGGTAAGTCATCGTTACCAAGAAACTTGCTGGAAAGATCGTCAGTGATGACACATCGGCACAAAAGGAAGACGATCCAAAACCCCGAAACTATCCACACTTCACTGGCTGCCCACTCTAGGTCAAGATGTTGCTGGACAGTGGCAGCAACACAATGTAGCGACATCAATGGTGGCAGCGCAAGGTAGGAGTAGTAGTAGCCAGCGGCGGCACAGCAACCATGTCCAGTGGCAGAAATGGGGTGAATAGGGAGAAGGTGGCGACTAGCCTAGAAGCACAGCCACAAGAGGAGATCAACATTGCCGAACATTGGCGGCAGCGACACGACGGCGGACAACATTGGAAGAGGAAGAACGACGCCGATGCGTGCTCACGCGAAAGGAATGCCGATCGTCGCTGGGACTATTGCCTCAACACCAAACATCGGCTGGACCGGCCGCACGTCATCGGAGATGGAGGCGGCGACAAACATGGGCAGCTGGGGCTCACGAACGGGAGAGAGAGGGAGAGGGGGAAAGAGGGGAAGCGGCCGAAATTGAGGCTCAGCTGCTTTGATTTTGATTTTAATTTTTTTTCCAATTTCAAATTTACCCCTCAACTTAATCATATTTACAAAAATAATAAATAGAGCACAACTTGTCATTAGTCAAGACATATTCTAGTCTCAATGTGTAATTATTGTCTATATCCACAATAATAACTAGGAATATTTAAGAACGGTCATATTATTTTAGGGACATTATTAGAAATACTCATTAGTCAAGACACATTATTTTAGGGTTTCCTTATATAATTTTTCACAAAAGATGCCATAGTATATTCATTTTCCTCGCTTGGCAACCAAATCAGATTGTCATATTTATTTTGCTTCGGGTGAATAGAAGTTATAATGTTTTTGAGTAAGCCAAATTCATGAATTTCCCATATGTATAGATTTCTCCTCCATGCAAGCATCCAAACCCAACTTGCATCTTCCCATATGCCCATATGTATTATCTTTGCTTCCTTATTAAGAGTGATTAATTAAAGTCTTGGGAGCTTTTCAGATAGAGTTTTATCTCCGCACCAATGATCATTCCAAAAAGAACATAAGTTTCCATCGCCCACCTCTATTTGCATGTTCTTTGAAATAAAGTCCCAACAAAGATTGAAGCTAACTTTTTGAATAGCATTCCAAATGGGAGAGATAGAAGGGCCTATTGCTTTAGGTAATAAGTTATGGTACTTGAAAATGTATTTGCTTCTAATCAGATCTTGCCACATTTCATGATGAATTTGGTGTAGCCGCCGAATCCATTTGAATAGTAATGCTGAATTTATAGTACTAAGTGTATAAATACCAAGTCCACCTCCTTCGTAGCTGCAACAAACCTCGTTCCAGCTTGTTTTACTTAAAAATGTACCTCTTTTTTACCACTCCATAGAAAGCTTCTCATAATTCCTTCTATTCTTTTAGCAACCGATGTCAGCATTTTAAATAAGGACATAAAATAGAGAGGTAGATTAGCCAACACTGATTTAATCAAAACAAGTCTTCCAGCCATGCTTTCTTTCCATAAGGCCAATTTTATTTTCTCTTTCTACCATAGGAGACCAAGTTGATATTCTTCCAAGTGATGATCCTAAAGGAAACCCTAGATATGTAAAAGGTAGGGTTTCAATTTTGCAGCCTAGCATCTTTGCCCCTTGTTGTAAAAGTTCATTTCTCACATTGATTCCAATTAGCAAGCTTTCCATGAAGTTGTTTTTCAAACCAGAAATGGCTTCAAAGCACCATAGAATTCTTTACATATTAGATAACACTTTAAGATCAGTAGGACAAAAGAGAAGTGTATCATCTGCAAATTGAAGAATTGATATTTCACCAAATTGGTCATATATTTGAATACCCTTTATGAGATTTAGAGCTCTAGCCTTATCTATCATTCTTTTAAGTCCATCTGCAGCAATGTTAAAAAGGAGTGGGGATAAAGGGTCACCTTGATGCAACTTTCTTCTCAAAGAGATCTCTTCTGTTGGACTACCATTGACAAGTATAGAGACCTTGGCAGTAGTTATACATTCTTTAATCCATGATTGCCACTTTTCTCCAAACTTCATTATCTTGAGAACATCCATAATATAATCCCATGAGACATTGTCAAAAGCCTTTTTGAAATCTAATTTTAAGAGAAAACCATTTCCATTGTTTTGTTTTATTCTATGGATAACCTCCAAAGCTATAAGAGAGCAATCCAAAATTTGTCTTCCTTTTATAAAAGCATATTGAGTAGGGGAGATAACATCTGTAATAACTTGTTGCTGTCTAGTAGATAAAACTTTTGTGAGAATTTTATACACTCCATTAATCAGACTTATCGACCTGAAGTCTCTTAAATCACAAGAGCCATGTCTCTTTGCAATTAGAGTGATGAATGTAGAGTTCAAACCTTTAGGAATCTTACTAGTTGCATGAAAATCCTAGAATATTTGTATCAAGTCTCCTTCTAATAAATGCCAAGCCTTTTTTATAAAATGAGCATTAAAACCATCTGACCCTAGGGCTTTGCCATTGCCACATCTTTGGAGCCCTAGCTTAATTTCCTGCATTGTAAAATTATATTCTATAGTAGCTGCTTTCTCGGTATGAAATTGTTAGAAAGGCAACTCATTTAAAGAGGAGGGGCAGTGAGGTTGCTTTTTATAAATTTCTCTGAAATAATAGTTGATCTCTCTTTTGATTTGTGGAGGATCTTTCAATACAACTCCATTTTTAAAGACACCAATTAATGCATTCTTCTTAGATCTCATAGTGGCTTTCAACTAGAAGAATTTTGTATTTTTATCATCTTGAAGATTCCATTGGACTCTAGATTTTTATCTCCATAGGGATTCTAAATCTCTAGATATTTGTTTGATTTCTTGAAATAGTTCCAATCTTCTACTTTTTTTTCCTCTTTAGAAAGAGTCCTTTCTCCAGCTTGTAACACATAAAAATGTAGTTCCGCCTACTTGGAAATTACTCTCTGTTTCCTTGGAGGGAAAGAAAACTGTAAGAAATGAAAAACTGCAAAGAAAGAAAACTCTAGGGAAAGAAAAAAAATCCATATCCTATTTCCTTAGAAAGAAGGAAAAGAAGAAAGAAAATTAATTTCGAAGGTTGGGCGAAGTGGCGTTGTGTTTTCTCTAACTTTTCCGTCTGATTTGGGCGGAAAAGTTTCGAAGGAAAAGTATAAAATTTTTCATCCACTTTTCCACTCAAATTTTTCCTTCCGCCCAGGAAACAACGGAAAACTTATTTTTCTTTCTTTTCCCTCTAGTTTTTCTTCCAAGGAAACAGACCCTTAAGGTTTTTTCCAAGTTGCCAAATATATTATCGTTCCACCACTTAAGCTCATATATTAATTTTTTAAGGGTGGTGAGAATATTAGAGCTTGGGCTCTCTTGCTTGATTTTATTCCAACAAGTTTGCAAGAACATATAGAAATCCTTATTCTCCCACTAAGCATCGATAGAGCGAAATGGCTTTGGGCCCAGTTTAATAATAATGGACAATGATTAGAAAGTGATCTTTGCAACCCCAAGAGCTCAAAATTTTGAAAAGTTTGCATCCAATTAGCATTCAAAAAAGCTCTATCTAGTCTTGACATGCAAATTTTATTTTCCCATGTGAATTTTCTTTCCTAGAGGGGTAGATCAATTAATAGGGAGTCATTGACAAAATTTCGAAAAAGCTTCATTAGGTCTCTAGACTATTAGAGCTTGCACTTTTAAATGAATGAAGGATTTCATTAAAATCTCCTAAGATAAGACAAAGAATAGAGATTTGTTGCAATATTAATTTAAATTCTGCACATAGAGTCTCCCTTTCTTTGCTATTGATCCAAGAATAAATGAAGGATTTCTCCTTTTTGAGATTATTTCTTGAGACAATATATGAGAATCCCAAAGAAGGATTAGATCACGAGAAGCACCTTTTGATGGGACGAACTTTACTTTATTGTTGTCCCATAGCTTAGAGGGAGCATTGTCATTCAACCCTTGGGCTTTGGTTTCCATTAAACCCATCAAAGAAATGTACTTCTCTAAGAGTGAATTGTGGTATTTGTGCTTAGGATACCCATCAATACCTCTAATATTCTAGCTGAGAACATGCACAGAAAAAATGATAACCTTACCTTAGGGGTAAGGGAAAACTCATTGCTTATTCAAATTTTCTTTCTTGTCTCTCGGACATGTTATTCATCCAAATTCTTCCTACAATGATGCGATTCATATTTGCAATAGCTCAGACAGAGATGGACTCTATGGCTATGTTTCCTTCAACGGATGGGGAACAAAAGGAAAATCAGTAGGGAGAGGATACCAAATCCCTAAGGAAGGAGATGGAGTCACGTGACTCTGTGCACGAATGCAAAATCGCTACGAAAGGGGCAGCGGCGGAGGGCGATGTAGCGGACGCCGGCGTCTCTAGCATCGGCTGCAGCGGATGAGCAGAGGGGGTCGGAGGCAGGCACAGCAGTCGGAGGCGGACGAGCAGAGGGGGTCGGAGGCGGGCACGGTGGTCAGAGGCGGATGAGAGGGGCGAATGCGAGAGGGTCGGAGACGGCGAGGTCGGGCAAGCGCAACGAGGTCATCGAGGGCGTGTGAGGGTGGCGAGGTCGTGGAGGGCAGTGAGCTCGTCGAGGGCGGGTGTGGGTAGCGAGCTCGTCGAGGGCGGGTGAGGGTGGCGAGCTCGTCAAGGTCAGGCGAAGGCGGTGAGATCGAGTGCTGGACGACCGTCGGTGAATGTACGCCGGCCGTCAGCAAGTGCAAGATGGCATCGGCGGCGAGCGGATGTCCCGAACGGGCGAGCGGGCATCGCGCATTTGCGACGGATTTGGTTTCCACCCGATTCGGGCAGAACCAAAAATGGGTATTGTAGCCATTAGCTTCTCCCTCTGTCTAACTCCGTCCGTTCAAAAAAACCACGAAAAATAGGCAAATCCATCTGTCCCTTGTGTTTTCCCTCCAAGAAAATACACCCTACCATAAAATAGGAGCTACAGTTGTCTTGCTTTTGTTTAATTTCCTTTTTTATAATCCTTTTCATTTTCCTCTTGTTCTTTCTCGTAGCCCAAGTGTTGTTTAATTATTTTACTGAGTCCTTTTTTTTTTAAATGATCAACAACACAATTCCCTTCTCCACGTAAAATCAGAAGATTAGTTAATTTCTCGCTTGACTAAATTCGCAGGCATGAATGGACAAAGTCAAACATAGATATAATAGTCCAATTCACAAGGTAAAAGCATGCTTGATTAGAAATTTACACAAGGTTAGACAAAATGTGGCTACGTACGTGTGAGTTTCTTATTGGACCGTGCAACCGTTGTCGTCAAACTCATGTAGTTGAATAATGCATATAAATAATATGAATGGGACCGTGCAAACGTTTTCGATTTCAATGATTAAATAATATTACATAACCAAGTTAAATAATGAATTCAGGATTCAATCTCAAAATTTCATTATCAATAACTAAGATAGTAAAATTTGCTAGTTTGATCGATTCTATGATTACAGGGAAAAAAATATTAATTAATATGAAATTAATTTTATAGATAATCATTAGTTTACGTACTAATACTATTAATTATTCTCACTAGATTTTTTCTCATCAACACAATAATTAATAACAAAGTATTTCAAGACGTCGCTACTTGGTAGAGTAAAGTTGACGATGATTCTAACTAAAACTATATTACTAATTAAATTTTCATGATTTGTGTTATTAGTGTTATTTAAAATTTTAAAAATTATAATTAAGTTAAAAAATTATTTCTCCATAATTTCCACGACGTGAAAGAAATTAAATCAACAACTCCGTACTAATAATTCAAATAAAAATTAGTACGACAAAACTGTCTTGGAGTGGATTATGCCTGCACGTACTTGGGAGTCGTTGACAAATCAACATCTCCATATTCAAGCTTCCAACTTGTCAAACTGACGATGATTGCGTCAAACCATGCCTGCACGTACTTTGTAAACATGCTGTTAGTGTTGAGTGTATTCACACGTCTCAAAAGCAACTTGTGGAAATTATTGTGGAAACACGAACCCGTTGCCCTTCTTGAGCGTCTTGGTGAAGAGTTTATTGCCAACGTTATTGATGCTGGAGGTGACGAAGCCAACGTAGAGCTCGCCTTCATTAATTAATAGTAGGAAACCACGCACTTGGGAGTCTTGGCGAGCTCCTTCCTGCACGTACTTGGGAGTCGTCTCCATATTCAAGCTTCCAACTCGTCAAACCACGCATGATTTGACATGGGAGTCGTTGACCAAACACAGCATTAGCGTTGACTAAAGACAGCCACTGAGATTTTGATGATGACGGTGAAGAAGGATTCGATACTGCCAAATAATAGTAGGAAACTACGGACCCGGAGTCTGCCAAATAACAGCATTAGCAATGGTGATGGTTCCCGGGTTCTGGCTGCTTAGAGCTGCAATTGCAACCGCTTTACCATGCTCGCGGTTAAGCTGAAAGTGGATGAGGCCTTGTGGAAACACGAACCCGTTGCCCTTCTTGAGCGTCTTGGTGAAGAGTTTATTGCCAACGTTATTGATGCTGGAGGTGACGAAGCCAACGTAGAGCTCGCCTTCCAGCACTGTCAGGATCTCGGTGGCACGCGGGTGGGTGTGCAGCGGGTTCAACCCGTTGGGCGCAAAGTCAATGCGGGCCAAGGAGATGCCGAGGGTGTTGAGGTCGCGTATCTTTTCCACATTCACCAACGTCACCTTTGACCCGAGGTTGTTTACAATGTCCCCGGGCTGCGTTTTTGCGGAGGGGCACCTCCGCAAATTTTGTGGAGGAGTGAGCTGAGATGTGAAGTACGAATTTTGAAGCAGCAGCGCACGAATCTTTATGCATTGTTAAGTAAAGCGTGACGTTATACGATTGCCTCTCTGTGTTTTATGAAATCCCGATATATTCGCCGCCCGTTATAGCAGACCGTTACGAACTAACTAACCAGGGTTAACTCCGAAAATTTTCGCATCCCGCCCGACCCTTACCCTTTACTCTCCTAATCTGTTCTCTAACCCTAACTTTGCTGCTGTGATGAAAGTTGTCGCCCGATCTTCTCTGACGACCTCTTACTCTGTGTTTACGACTTCCGAGGCCTTCGAGTTCCTACTCGAGTCGACCCCTAACTTTGTGTTTTTTGTGCAGTCGACCTATGACATCCTGCGACGAACTCCGACGACCTGCGACGAACTCTGACGACCTCCGACGACCTCCGCAAATGTCCCATTGTTGCTTGATGACCTGCGACGGTATACGACTTGTTCTAGTTTGGGCTAGGGTTTCCTAATCTTCTTTTTTTTTTTTTTGCAGGATCTCATGGCGAGCTCCTCCGACGACTCCAATCTTCCTTTAAGGTATAATGTCAGAATTTATGTTATTAATACGTACATTGTTGTATTAATGACCTATTTTTCATATAACTTGCGTGGAAAATTGGTATAACAGCAACCTACTTTCATGATATTTGGACAATTTGTATTGTGCGTGAATCTGTTTGGGAAATAGTCTTAAAAGGAAGCTGTTAGTTGTTAATTCTTCTGATAGTATCAATTGTACGTTGCCTGAAAGTTAGTATAACAACACTTCATTTTGGTATAATAGCTTCGGCGGTTTTGAGTTCTTCATGTTAATATAGTTCTAACATATTTAACAGTATGTTCTATACAATGAGGGCTGCACATACATGGTATAACAAGACCTAAATTTCGTATAACACTGTATGACATGGTATAACACTTCACAGACATGGTATAACACTGCACAGACACGGTATAACATGTCTCTAATTTGGTATAACAGCTGGTCATTTTGGTATAACATGCTTCAAACATAGTATAACACATCCCAATTTGGTAACACATGTCTTTAATTTGGTATAACATGTCTCAAACATAGTATAGCACATCCCAATTTGGTAACACATGTCTCTAATTTGGTATAACATGCCTCAAACATAGTATAACACATCTCAATTTGGTAACACATGTCTCTAATATAGTATAACATGCCTCAAACATAGTATAACACATCCCAATTTGGTAATACATATCTCTAATTTGGTATAACATGTCTCAAACATAGTATAACAGCATCCCAATTTGGTATAACATGTCTCTAATTTGGTATAACAGCTGTTCAATTTGGTATAACATGTCTCAAACATAATATAACAGTATCCCAATTTGGTATAACATGTCTCTAATTTGGTATAACATGCCTCAAACATAGTATAATACATCCCATTTTGGTATAACATATCTCTAATTTGGTATAACATGTCTCTAATTTGGTATAATAGGATTCCTTTTTGGTATATCATACCTCAAACATAGTATAACAACATCTCATTTTGATATACTAGCTTCACCTTTTGAGTTCTTCATGTTAATTTGGTAACGTATGTAACAATATGTTTTATACAAGGAGGGCTACGAATGAAAGCCCATCTAGTAGCACCTCAGAAGAAAAAGAATATCAGTACAAGGGCATCAAACCTCGTCGAGTACTCAGCAGATGCTTATTGAGCCGGATTCACACTTTTGTCGACACAGTGCAAGGGGGTGATGCCATTAAAAAAGAACTTCTACATACCCCCTTTGGACATTTGCTACAAGGGGCATCGGTTCCCCTGGATATGCTTGCAGTGGAATATTTGCAATCTATATGGGAATCGGAGAGAAGGGGATTCAACATTAATGACAATTTTGTGCCATTGTTGGTCAAGGATGTATCTATTATACTTGGTCTCCCACGGGTTGGAGAGTTGGTTAGATGGGACAATAAGCGACCAACTACTCCATATTTCACTGAGGAATTTGAGAAGAAGGCAATTAATAGAAAAGTAATTGAAGAAAAATTGATAGAACTCTGCTCACAAGGACTAGAGGGAAACGAGGAGAGGATCAGAAGATTAGCTATACTGTATTTCTTTTGCTGTTTTTTATTCAGCCACCTGACATTCAACTTGGATGTAGGCCTTGTATTATTTGTAGAAGACCTCCAAAAATTGGCTGATTACAATTGGCCAGAAGTTGTCCATCATTTTTTGTGCTCGGAATTGACCACTTCCTCAAAGAAAAAGGGACGTGGATTTGTCAGTTGTGCCATAGTTCTTTATGTAAGTATTCTTTAATATATGAAGTTGTCTTTCTATGCATTATAGTTAATCATATATATTTTTGTTATTTTTTGCAGATTTGGTTTTATGAGCATACCAAAATGTATATAAATAATAAGATTGATGGTGTATACCCTCGGTTGTTTCGTTGGGGCAAAGTGAGTCCACCGCGACGGACAACATATTTTAAAAATTATGCAAAATTAAATGAATCTGCGGTAATATGCTTATATGTAAGTGTAGTAATTTGTATGTATTTGGGATCTCTAATACTATTTATTATTACAGATTATTTTACAACTTGAAGCTAACGAAATAGAGCGTGACGTTGTAAATACGCCACTTGTATTAGAGGCAGCAGTAGAGGCAGCTTCTGAGGAAGCTCTCGATGTTGGCGCGTCACACAGTACATCAGACCCTTTACTTGGTGCCCTATCAGCTCAACTTGACATTGTAAGTATATTAAAAATTATTGCCTTGTTATACCAAAATTTGCAATGTTATACTATAATATAGAAGTGTTATACCAAAATTATTACCTTGTTATACCAAATTATTGCCTTGTTATACCAAAATTTTCAGTGTTATACTATAATATAGAAGTGTTATACCAAATTATTGCCTTGTTATACCAAAATTTTCAGTGTTATACTATAATATACAAGGGTTATACCAAATTATTGTCTTGTTATACCAAAATTTTCAGTGTTATACTATAATATAGAAGTGTTTTACCAAAATTATTGTCTTATTATACCAAATTATTGCCTTGTTATACCAAAATTTGCAGTGTTATACTATAATACACAAGTGTTATACCAAATTATTGCCTTGTTATACCAAAATTTGCAGTGTTATACTATAATATACAAGTGTTATACTAAATTATTGCCTTGTTATACCAAATTATTGTCTTGTTATACTAAATTATTCAGTGTTATACTATAATATATAAGTGTTATACCAAATTATTGCCTTGTTATACCAAATTATTCAGTGTTATACTATAATATACAAGTGTTATACCAAATTATTGCCTTGTTATACTAAATTATTGCCTTGTTATACCAAAATTTGCAGTGTTATACTATAATATACAAGTGTTATACCAAATTATTGCCTTGTTATACCAAATTATTGCCTTGTTATACCAAAATTTTCAGTGTTATACTATAATATACAAGTGTTATACCAAAATTATTGTCTTGTCATACCAAAATTTTCAGTGTTATACTATAATGTAGAAGTGTTACACCAAAATTATTGCCTTGTTATACCAAATTATTGCCACGTTATACCAAATTATTGCCTTGTTATACCAAAATTTTCAGTGTTATACTATAATATAGAAGTGTTATACCAAAATTATTGTCTTGTTATACTAAATTATTGTCTTGTTATACCAAAATTTTTAGTGTTATATAGAAGTGTTATACCAATTTCAGTATGTACTTGAATGATATTTTGTTGTTTTGATGTAGGTAAATAAAGATGATAATATATCTCAGATAGCTACTCTGAAATTAGAAGTAGAGAAGCTAAGGGAAGAGATAGAAAGCATTTATACACATTACAATAAATTGCAAATAGATATGCAGAAGGAAATTGAATTTTACAAGAAAGGTATTGAAGTGGAGAAGCTGAAGCTGAAAGAAGCTGAGGCTGAGAAAGAGGAAATGGAGGCAGAATTAAATTTTAAAATTGAAGAATTACAAGGAAGGGTAAATGAGCTTATAAATGATGATACAGATATAGCACAACTCAAAGCTCAAGCACTGAAGCTCATTGAAGAGAAGGAAGACATTGTTGAGCGTTACAACAAAAAGGAAACTGATATGAAGAAAGACCTGTATTACTATAGATATGGACTTGTTTTTGAAAATAAGAAACTGAAATCAGCTGTGACTGAAATTTCAGGCAGAGTAGAGAAATTAATCGATAAGAAATATAGCATGTCTACAGCATTTTAGAGCCAAAATAGATGAGTTACAAGAGATAATTCACTCCCAAAATGTTGAGAAAAAAAACCAAATAGAAGCTTCAAAATTACTAGTTGAGGAGTATGAAAACAAAATAAAGAAAATGGTAGCTGAAAGGGAGCAGCTATCTGATGAAGATACCGATTGGTCAGATGATGAAGAGGACACAAATGCAGAAGACCCTAGCACATCTGGTGCAGTGGATATGCAAGGGAAAAGACAGAGAAAGAGAAAATGGAGCCGGCTGTGCTATTATTCACAAGAGGAATTGAACAAGAAGTTCCCACTTCCTCCCACTGGATTTGATGAGTCCAAGATCTATATGAATATTGACGAGGTATCAATTATTATTTAATGTACCAATTCTTTATATACGATCAATTATTCATTTGCTGATTTTAGTGATTGACATCTATATGTCCATATTATATTTTCAGTATGTGGATCGGACAGATTATTGTGGATATGGGGCATTGTCTGCTGAAGAAAGAAATGATATGACATTATATATGAAGTTCTCAGAGAAGTTTTTGCACATGGGTACCGAATGGAGAGTTGACAAGGTGAAAGTTATTGAGCTGATGTTTGGGAAGGCCGTTAGTGATGATGTATGTATAAATACCTAATTATTTTACTATTTTATACTATTTGTTTAGCAAATGCTTATGCTGACTGTATTAACTGTAGGTTGTAGATGCTTATGCTGGTCTTTTGGTCGCTAGAGGTCAGAATAATCCCAAGAAAAAGAAGTTGTTGGCTTTTGATTACATATCTCCAACCTATCTGGGTTTGTATTTAGATAATAAATTCGGATTTAGTGCTACTTGTTTGGAACATATGGTAGCTGATAACCTTCATTACACTACAAGAATACTTGCGCCAATTTGCGATAGAAACCATTGGATTTTGATGTATATAATTAGAAGGCAGAGGCAGATTATTTTTTATAATTCATTGGAAGCCTGTAAGAGTGATGTGGAAGTTGCGAATGCATATATGAGTGTTTAATATATTTGTTATGTATGACTAGTTCTCCTATGTTAAAGTTTTATAATCTGTTGTGCTATTATTTATGCAAGTAAAACTTTTAGACACTCATTTGAGTTTGTAGACTAAAGGAAAATTTTCTATAGCAGATTATGAACGGAAATGGGATGCTGATTGCCCAAAGCAAAATAATCTAGTTGATTGTGGAGTTTTTGTGGTGAAGTTCATGGAATATCTCGTTTGCAGTAAAAAGTTTAACTTCTTCCAAAAATAAATTTCATGAGGACACAAATTAAAGACATGTTATACCAAAATAGAGACATATTATAATGTCCATGTCTGAATTTCCTATTAGCCTATGGAATTTCCATTTGTAGAGCAAGTCGAACATTTGGCAGAGCAGGTCGAGCTCTCTTGCAGAGCAAGTCACGAAATTAAAGCACAGCGACCGAATCAAACCGCGAGCTCGCACGTCAACGCGCGCCAAGGTACAGTGGACACGTGGTACGGAGAATTTCTCGCCCATTCAGGACCGTTTAGATTTGGCCTTGCGGGCTTTTCTGGCGATTCGGTAGGAGGCTGACACGATCGAAATCTACGTTAGATCTGCGTCTTGTTGAAAATTCAAAGATGAAGAAGGCAATCTTTTAGGTAGCTTCTTGTTGAAAATTCAAAGATGAAGATAAATTAAAAATAAAGAAAAGAGTGGTTCAAAGCATGAATGCACTGCCTCTGTTCTATAAAAGGAGCTCATCTCTCCAACATCTTTCATAGATACAGGTAGGCATTTCGTGATCCATCCATCGATATGGCTGCCAAATACAATCTCCTCGTAGCTTTTGCGCTGCTTGCCTTGGCTTCCTCCTGCGTTTTGGCTGCTGATCCTAGTCCTCTCCAAGACTTTTGTGTTGCCGATCTTAAGTCCCAAGGTTTTTTTTCTTTCTTTTTATATATGAATATCTCTCCTCTATTAATCTGGATTAAGCAGTACTTGTATCATAGGTTGCTCACTTTAGATATGGATGAATTGATTAATTATTATTATGTGCAGTGTTTGTGAACGGATTCGTGTGCAAGGCTTCGGACCAAGCAAAGGCGGAAGATTTCTTCTACCAAGGGCTGGACAAGCCCGGGAATACTGGAAACAAGCTTGGGTCGATGGTGACACCGGTGAACGTCAATCAGATCCCCGGCCTCAACACTCTCGGCATCTCCCTTGCTCGCATCGACTTTGCGCCCAATGGGTTGAACCCGCCGCACACTCACCCACGTGCCACTGAGATCCTGACGGTGCTGGAAGGGGAGCTCTACGTCGGCTTCGTCACCTCCAACATCAACAACGTCGGCAACAAACTCTTCACCAAGACGCTTAAAAAGGGTGACGTGTTTGTGTTCCCTGAAGGCCTCATCCACTTCCAGCTTAACCGCGGGTATGGCAACGCGATTGCGATCGCAGCTCTGAGCAGCCAGAACCCGGGAGTCATCACTATTGCCAACGCCGTGTTCGGGTCGAAGCCGCAGATCTCCGATGACGTTTTGGCTAAGGCCTTCCAGGTGGACAAGAAGCTCGTCGACTGGCTGCAGGCCCAGTTCTGGATGGACAACAACTGATGACGATCGACTACGTTTGCTTTCTAATAATGTCTTGTGTGCTATTTTAGCATAATCCTTTTACGCTTTGAATAAGCAAACAGTAAGCGCGCTGTTGTTTTAAAACTCTCTGTTTGCATGTAACGTGGGTCCGTGGACATGGGATATATAATTTAAGATTTGTTTCCTTGAATAATCCTAATTCTCTGTTTAAGTCAACGCCTTCCATCTCAGATCATGACGTGGTTGCTGTTAAAACAGAGACTTGGAGAGAGGAGATAGAAGAGACCTTAAAATTTATTTTCAGCTTTTCAAATTTGATTTTCTGAACATTTATTTGGTACAGTAGTAAAATATTTCACATAATTAAACAATATGTGGCCACATTTTCATGCATTTATATTTGGAAGAGAGAAGCTCGAGCTGACGACCTGTTAAAACACATACGCCTGTCACTCATTCTGCCAGTTATTTGGAAGAGAGAAGCTCGAGCTGACGAACTGTTGGTAGTCATCGAGTTCTTTCTGCTCCTCTTTCTGCTTCTGCGTGAAGGATTTGCCAATCTGCTTGGAATCGTGTAGCTTTTGTGTCACTTAATCATTAAAGCTTTGCAGAAATGTGAAGATTAATCCCGAGACTCTTTCTATTGACCATCTTTGCAGCAGTGTTTATCAAGTGTTCATAATTTGGCATTGATCTTCCGATCAAAGTTTCCTTTGGGGAACTCTGAAAGTAATCAAAAGTGTATCATGGTTCTACTATACTCACTGTACAGGGATAAGCTTCCATCTTTATTCAAAGGGCCGATTGTAGCTTTTTGTCTTTCTTCTAATTAATTGGCTTGTTATGTACTCAAATCACTGATTGCTGCTATTGGTCCAATGTGCTTTGACCAATAAAGCAATGGAAGAAGAAGGAAGCAGCTACTACCTTACAATTTTGCCATGCTTTGCCATCTGATGATTTCATTTGCTAGTTTTTTTTTCCTTTGTCAAAAGATTTGTCTTATCCAACAAATTCCGTGAAACTGTTATTTGTTGTCTTGTTGCCTTTATAGAACATGGTGTTCTGCAGTCTACAGTAGTTTAGTATAATAAGCTTTGGAAGTAAAGTAAGAATTCCTTTACTTTTTTTCAGTTTAAGTTCACACCAGGAACAATCAAGGAAAATGTTAGATATTAAATTCAATCATTATTATAAGTTCTGAAATAAAAATAAATAGATATTTCTTTAACTTTAGTAAAATTTATTATAATCTTATTATGTTTTAAAATAATAAAGGATATTTGACTAGAAAGGATTTTGTAATTTTGTTTTTATTTCTGTAGAAGATTTTAATAATGCAATACATAACGTATGACATGCATTTATATTACATAGATGAGTCATATTCTAGTTCTAAAAATATTATTGAATCTAGTAAATAAGAAGTGAATGATGCTGGCATGATTTCTTGGATTCTGGCATCAATTGAACCTCATATGGTGAATAATTTTCACTCTTTTAGTACAGCCAAAGAGATGTGAGATTATTTGAAACACATATATCATCAGGACAATACAACAAGACGATTTCAACTGGAATCCGAAATAAGTAAATTCACTCATGGCAATATGCCTATTCAGGAATTTTATTCAAGCTTTATAGATCTATGGAGTGAATATACTAGTATTATTTATTCTGGTGTTCCTAAAGAAGCATTGACAAGTCTACAATAAGTTCATGAAGTCAGCATGCGTGATCAATTGCTAATGAAATTGAGACCTGAAATTAAGGTGGCTCATGGTGGATTACTTAATAGATATCCTAGTTCGTCTTTAGACATTTGTCTTGGTGAACTTCTGCGTGAAGAGCAACATCTAGCTACTGATGACATGCAAATATATGATATTTGGTTTAATTTTATCATTATTTCAATGTAAAATGCATATTTTGTCTAATTTATGCATTTAAATGCTTCATATTCTTCAGAGTCTTCAATTTTTCTTTGTTTTACTGAAATGTAGGTATTTGGCCTCAAAATTGGTGGAATTTGGAAGATCTTAAGATATGGGACGATTCCTCATGATGAGACGAAGCTACACGTGAAATTTTAGCCCAATCGGAGTCCTCTACGCTCTTCACGGTCATGGGTGTGCACCCATGCACGGCCGTGCATGAGCCAATCATCCCAGACTCTACTGAGCCGTACACGGGCATGACCCTGCATCCATGCACGATCGTGTATTGTCCCGCGTCCTACACGACAGGCACTCGGTTTTTCAGCCATAACTTTCTATTCTGGAAGCGGAATTGAACGAAATTTTATGGAGACCTTTCTAACTTAACCACAAACGTTTTGGGACTGAAATCACTGGATTTGATTAAGCGGTTGGGGAGAACGAAGCAAAACGACGACAACCTATGGTTTTGGGGAGATTTTTTGGGCGACAACACTGTTCCGGCTCGATTTCTCCGTCGTTCTGACGAGGATCTTCATGCTGGACCTTCTTCTATCAAAGATCTACCCTTCCCTTTGGTTTGATTTCATTCGCATGAGAGATTTAATGTGTTTCACGATGTATACAATAACTTAACTCTATTTTCGGGGTTTTAGGCATAGCCCATTGTAAGATGTTGAATATTATGACTTGATTAATATATTTCTCTATTTACCTTTGTTCTTATTCATGTCTAGGAAGTTTTCATTCATGTTTATGTACTGGCCATATGTATGCATGTTTTAGATGTTGTGGGATGGACTGAGAGGTGAACCACAATCATCGGAATCCCTTAGACTGGACTAGTGATTTCGTTTAGCGAGAGCACTCGAAATCATCCTAGGAACCCTAATCCCTCATAGAACCCATTGGGTCCGCTTAACCCAGTATGCCACGAGAGTAGGAGACTTGGGTTAAGTCGGACACCGGACCGTGTCCTGAGAACTCAGGGAGCGCGTCTGTACCTTAAGAATGATTACCTTGAGAACATAGGTAAAACCATAATTAAAATATCAAACCTTAATATTTCTTCATGCTTCAGTGTGGTGAAACCCGATACCCCAAATTTCTCTCATAGATTTAAAACCCCGATAGCTTTGCTCTTTGTTCTGTTTGCTCTTAATCTGCTTTAGTTTAATTACTTGCCCTAGGATTTTAGACATTTCTCCATTAATCATTAACTTAGCTATTAGTTATCTGATCAGTTAGTACTTGACCCCTAGTCCTCGTGGGATCGATACTTTTTATTATGCGAAAGACCGTGCACTTGCAGTAGCAGCCGTTGAGGCCCCTATCAGCTACTCAATCAGTCATTGGTGAGACTCATGGGACCTCAGAGGTTGTCAATGTGGCTGATACAACACAAGGTAAAGATTGGGGCAAAGGACAGATGCAATGCTATAGTTGCAAGGAATTTGGTCATCTGGCTAGAAATTGTAGCAAGAAATTTTGTAACTATTGTAAACAAAAAGGACATATTATCAAGGATTGTCCAACACGTCCAGAAAACAGAAGGGCAAAGGCTTACAAGGCGGTGCACGCTACTATGCCAGATTCCACTACTTCTACGACTGTTTCTAAGACTACTTCTATTCCTACAGGTCAAAATCAAGTGATTATGACTCCTGAGATAGTTCAATAGATGATTCTTTCTGCTTTTTTTGCTCTTGGTCTTTAAGGTCGCGGTAAGCAAGCTTCATCTACTTGGTTTGTTGATTCTGCTGCATCCAATCATATGACAGACTTTTTTAAATTTCTTCAAAATTTGCATCCTTATACTGGTCGACAAAATATTCAAATAGCAAATGGTAGTAACCTTCTGATTACTGCTGTAGGTGATATTGGACATACTTTTAGTCATGTCTTTTTTGCTCCAAATTTATCAACTAATTTGATATATGTTGGTCAACTTGTGGAGAATCACTGTGATATTCATTTTTCTCATGCTGGCTGTGTTGTATAGGATTAGGCTTCGGGGAAGGTGATCGCGAAGGGGCCTAGAGTGGGCAGATTATTTCCGTTAAATTTTTTCATTCCCAGATCTTTAGCTTTATCTTCTATTTTCGTTGATAATCAAGTTGAACTTTGGCATAAAAGTTTAGGTTATCCAAATCATGTAATTTTGTCTAACTTAATACAGTGTGGTTTTGTTGGCAACAATTTTAATTCTGCTTTGACATTTAATTGTGCTACATGTAAACTTGGAAAGAGTAAAACTTTGCCTTTTCCTAATTCTGGTAGTCGTGCAAAAGTGTGCTTTGATATTATACATAGTGATGTTTGGGGTATTACTCCTGTTGTCTCTCACAGTCACTACCGTTATTTTGTAACACTTATTGATGATTATCGTTGGTTCACTTGGATATATTTTTTGCACACTAAACCTGAGGTATTCCAGGTATTTCAGAGTTTTGTCGCTCTTATTGAGACTCAATTTTCTACACGCATTAAGATTTTGCGCATTGATAATGGTGGCGAATACATGTCTCGTGAATTTCAGGCTAATTTGCAAAAAAAGGCATTATCTCATAGAGGTCATGCTCTTATACTCCTCAACAAAATGGAATGGCCGAACGCAAGAATCGTCATTTGTTGAACATGGTTTGTACTCTCCTTTTACAGTCCTCTATGTCATCCAAATTTTGGGTTGAAGTATTGACTACTGTCATGTGCTTGATTAATTGTTTGCCCTCTCAACACTTGGGATTTGATTCTTCATTTTATCGTCTTTTTGGTATTTATCCCGACTATCATATGCTCCACACATTTGGATGTATTTGCTTTCTTCATTTTATCTTCATTTTATCGTCTCTTTGGTATTCTCATGATCCAATCTATACTCTTTAGAACACTTGTCCGCATCGCATTGATTAATGACAAGGCATCTCTGAATGAGCTAGAGAATCCGTGTCAATGGATATTTACTAGTTTTACTATTATTTGATAAAGCCATCTCTGATTGATCACAATTACTTAATCAAGAGGTCACTCTCATATAAGAGAGTTAATTTGTATCTTGATAGTCATATATTTTTTTTATGATTCATGACATATTTAATTATAACCTTTATAGTCTACCTAGTTAATATTTAACAATATTAAATAATATGATTAGTGTAACACACTCGGGGCTTAGCACCCTAGATTATATTAGGATCATATCAGATGATCACATCCCGCCCTTGGATGGGGATCATAGAGACAGAGGCTCCTTTATTATATATTCACATGGGGATTTCATACATATGTATGTGTTCGTGTATTGGCACTGGGCCGTTTGGGACGTGGCCGAGTCTAGGGGATGGACTGATTATTTGTGTCGGAGGATCCTCCCACTAGTTTGGTCACTGATTGACAAGGCAGCTTGACGCTACGAGCGAGCCTTCTTTGCAGTGAGAGCTCTCGCTGGTGCTAGAGCTCCGATAATGAGCTAGCTCTCCCCGGGAGTGAGATTGAGCGGATCGACGCGGTAGGCTGCCTTGGCAACGAGCTCTCGTTGCACTCCGATCGAGTACTGCCTTGCGAGTAGATTGCTGACCGATGTGTTTGGATATGAGACAGTGGCTGTGTTCACGAATTGATATGCGAGGGTGCACGAACATGAGTCTTGGAGCGCTGAGGCGTATCGACTTATGTGAGTGAGCCTGGTGCGCAGAAGCGTGACACGACACAGGTCAAGCCAGACACAGGGTTGAGTCGAAAGGGCAGGAGTATTACGAGGCATTGACACAGATTTCGGTGGTAGGATGCTAGGACCCAATACGGGTGCAAGTGAGATGAGGACAGGGAGACGATGGATGTATCGTTGGACTGGATTGTAGAACCTTATGCCAGCTTACACAACTTGACACGGGTAGACGCTGTGTGATGTAGCGTCTCATTTGGTCAAAGGACCACGGTGACGTATGCCACTATAGGCAGTTGGATCAGGGTGGCCCTGCTCTCCGACTTGGTTCGGATGACAAGGGTGGGATAGGGGTGGCACCTTAGCTCAAGGGCTAGCCGACATAGATGTTGGCATAAGCTGACTCCCTCATCGTGGGATTATCATATTGCTGGCCTAGAATAGACAACACAGAGTGTGGATTCACAAGGAGACGATCACATATATCAGGAGTTGAGTCTCCTTATGGCTTAATCCTGAAGGATTAAGACTTAAGTGGTTTTTCCCATTTGCGGCTTACGGCTGAAATTGGAGCTAAGTGACATTGGTCAAAATCAATGTTGACGAAGATACATTCGTCAAAATCAATGTTGCAGCCGAGAGAAGGATATAGCATAAGATATTCTTGGTTATAGAAGCTATAGAGAGATAGAGGTGGCGGCCGGGTTGATGGGCCTAGCATGGCACGATCTGTTGACTAAGTAAATAGGTCACGAGCGGCCTGCGGCTTGTTCTGGGTCGAGCTGGGCTCAACCCCTCTGGCACGTGGTTGGGCCAGGCACGGGCCCGCTAGAAAGGGTAAATCTTCCACCAGAAGCCAACTACGAGAGCTTCCACGACTGGATCTTCGATTGCCGACGAGAGCTCCTCCTCCCCCTTGACCGGTTGATCTCCTCTTCCCACACTCACGATCGTGTGCCCAGGTCATCGACCTGGGAGAAGAAGGTTGTCCATCTGCAAGGTTTCCTCGCTTGGCTGGTTTCCTTCCGCCATTGACGAGAGCTCCAGCCGCCATACGTGCTTCACGTAGCTGGAGAGGCAGAGCTCGTAGAGCTCAGTGGGCGGCGACGCCTTTACCATCTCCTACCTCCCGCGGTGTTCGGTGCAGGGTCTATCTCCTCGCCCCTGCAAGTCGAGATCCCTATGCCGCCGTCCCGCCGTCCAAGCTGCTTGCGGTTTCTTCCTTGGCTGGTTGGTGATCTTGTTGCTGATTGTTCCTTGCTAGAGGTACGGCTGGTTCTCTTATCTCCTCCTTGATCTTGGACGGGGATTGAGTAGCCCTATGCTATGGGCTATGTACATTCTTTCCTTGTGTACGCTGGCGGATGAATTTCTGGATGCGTTTCTTCTCTTGTGGCCGACTGTGAGCCTTGTTCTTGGATTTCTCTTGCGGTTGACGTTGGTTTAGGGCCAGGTCGTGCCCTCGCATAGCTGATACTCTTATATCTGTGGCCAAGTCGAGCCTTGAACCTTTCTTACCGGTTTTCAGGCCAAGTCGAGCCTCGTGTGATGGTTTCCGCTGATTCGGTTTGCCCTTGTTGATGTTAGCTTATTGATGTTGCTGCGATGGATTGATGCCGATGTATATGCTGTGATGTTGTGTGTGTGTATGATGCTGAATGCTTGCTTATGTTTGTTACCTGCGCGGGTACTCGAATACCCCTAGCTCACATGCATTTTCGCTTGTAATGACAGTAAGGATTGATATTCTTTCCAAATCGATCCTTACCAAAATCAGTAGCAACGAGTGCAATTTGTTAAACATAAAGAAAATTGTAGGCAATGTGCCTAGTTTCTATGTATTAACTTAATCAATACAATATTTACATAGTACATTTATATAGAAAACTATCCTAGTCTATATTTAGTAAAGACTAATATTAACACAACTAATATTAACATGACTAATATTAACATCCCCTCAAACTGGAGATGCTGTAAGCAGATGTAGTTTGGAACGAAGATATTGGAAATGATCCATAGCAAGCGACTTTGTAAGAAGATCTGCAAATTGATCGTTTGTAGAGACATGAGATAAGGAGATATTCTGCTGTTTGTAGTGATGTCGAGTAAAATGACAATCTATCTTAATGTATTTAGTTCTTTCATGAAAGACATCATTTTTTGCAATTTGAATGACACTTTTACTGTCACAAAACATAGATGTAGGATTAGAAATATTAATTCCCATATCAGCAAGCAACTAATGAAGCCAAACTATTTCTGCCGTAGTATGAGCAAGAGCTCGATATTCTGCTTCAGTACTAGATCTTGAAACAATAGATTGCTTTTTACTCTTCCAAGATATAAGTGAATTACCTAAGAAAATACAAAATCCAGTGGTAGATTTTCGATCAAAAGCATTGCCTGCCTAATCTGCATCAATAAAGGCTTGAAGGATTGGAGTTGATGATATATATTTTAAACCATGATGAAGAGTTCCTTTGATATACCTCAATATTCTAAGGACAACAGAATAGTGCGTTGATCTTGGAGAAGCCATAAATTGACTTACGAGGTGAACAACATAGCTTATATCTGGACGAGTAATCGTAAGATAGTTAAGACTGCCGACTAACTGTCTATAACGAGTAGGATCAATTAAAATAGTTCATTTAGTTGGCAAAAGCTTTATATTAGGCTCTAATGGAGTGTCAGCAACTTTATTATCAGTTAGTTCAGCTCGAAGTAATAACTCAGAAGCATATTTGGATTGAGATAAAAATATTCCATCTGATGGGTAATTTACTTCCATGCCAAGAAAATACCGAAGTTGACCTAAGTCTTTCATTTCAAATGAAGTATGGAGATAATCGTTCATGTCTTGAATTCCTTGAGGATCACTTCCAGTAATCACCATATCATCGACATAGAGAATAAGAAGAACAATACCTTGTAGAGAATTCTTGATGAATAAAGCAGAATCATGATTGCTCGGATGAAATCCAAATAGAATTTTGCAAACCATGATCTTGGAGATTGTTTGAGACCATATAGGGATTTATTTAATTTGCAGACTTGATTTGAATTATGAATAACTCCTGGAGGTGGCTTCATATAAACTTTTCCTCAAAATCTCCATGAAGAAAAACATTTTTCACATCTAGTTGATAAAGAGGCCATTGACGGCAACAAGCAATAGCAATAAGAGTTCTGATAGATGTCATTCGAGCAACATGAGCAAATGTTTCTTCATAATTAATATCATATTCTTGTGTAAATCCTTTAGCCACAAGACGAGCTTTATACCTTTCAAGAGTTCCATTTGCTTTTGTTTTGATTTTATACACTCATTTAGAGCCAATAGTAGATTTTCCAATAGGAAGAGGTACAAGATCCCATATATTAGTTCTTTTAAGAGAATCAAGTTCTTCAGTCATAGCTTGCTGCCACTCAGGTTTGGATGAAGCTTCTCGATATGATTGTGGTTCATGATAAAATAAAATGGTAGACAAATGACATTGATAATCATTAAGATATTCAGGAAGTTTACCTCTAGTATTTCATATAGGATAACGAGGTGGAATGATGTTATGCACTGAACTACCTTCAGGGGATGCTTCATTGAACTCAGGAACGTCTGTCGGCTGATCAGGAACTGTAGGAGTGTTTAACATTATATTTGGGGAAATATCAAATATATGAAGTCTTTGGTTTTCAGGAAACTGAATAGAAATCGCATGAGACTCCGATGTTGCACTTGGTTCATTGTCAGGGAATGGATCATTTATAGGATCAGATGTGTTTTGGTGTTGGTTTCGTGGGGGAGTAAAAAATGGTATGTGTTCTCAAAAGGTAACATGTCTTGAGATACGAAGTTTTTGGGATTGAAGATCATACCAACGATAACCTTTTTGACTAGTACCATATCCTAAAAAGACACAAATAACATTCTTTGGAGATAGCTTGTCATGTTCTCTTTTATTCAAACGAACAAAACACGTGCTACCAAAAATACGTAAATGATGATAGTTTGGTGAAAAATGGTACGACCGTTCAAAAGGAGTTATTTGATTAATAGTAGGAGATGAAAGACGATTGATAATGTATACTGCTGTATTCATAGGTTCTCCCCAAAATTTCTTAGGAACAAAAAAAGAATTAAAAATAGTTCGAGCAGTTTCAACAATATGTTTATGTTTTCGCTCAGAGACACCATTTTGTTGTGGAGTTTCAACACATGATAATTGAGATAAAGTACCTTGGAAAACAAGATATTTATGTAGATCATTAGAAATGTATTTACCACCAGAATCAGTACGTAAAATTTTTATCGTAGAATTGAACTGAGTTTTGATCATGGTGGAAAATTCAATATATGTTGAAAGAAAATCTGATCGAGAATGAAGGAAATATATCCAAGTAAATCTTGTGAAATCATCAACAAAAATTACATAGTATTTTGCACCACCCATTAAAGGTATTGGTGCAGGGCCCCATATATCAGAATGTATTATATCAAAAGGTGCTGATGAGGTAGTATTACTTGAAGAAAATGGTAAGGCTGTTTGTTTTGAAAGTTTGCAGTGTAAACAACATGGATCTTTTATTGAAGACACAACACCTAAAGAACCTTTATTGATCATGAAGGATAATTGATCATGAAGGATAATTGAGAGAATGAAACATGTGCTAAACGTTTATGCCAACAAAAAAAATGGAGAATTATCACAAATTACTGATGCAACATGATGAGATTTGGGATCTTCAATTAGTTTATCAACAGTAAATAGTCGTCCAACCTTACGTCCTGTCTCAATGAGCTCCCCCGTTGAGCAGTCCTGCACAGTACATTCAGAAGAGGAGAAAGTGATAGTTAAACCTTTTTCAACAAGTTGTTCAATAGAAATTAGATTCATAGAAATTTTAGGAACAAATAGAGCATCAGAGATATGTATTTCTGGACTAGTGGAATTTATGTTACCTCTGCTAAGTGCAGTAATTACACTACCATTTGCAGTTTGAATTTGAGGATATGATTGAAAGTGAGATAATTTTTCAAACACGGAGGAATTAAAAGTCATATGATTTGATGCTCCAGAATCAAAAAACCAAGTCGTTTGAGATGCATTACCTGAGTGGGTTGAAGTAAAAGAATTACCAATTGCAAGGACTTGTTTAATCATTTCTTGAACAGCTTCTGCAGTAATTGTTGTCATTTTTAAATACTATATATTTCTATATCACTCTTTTATAGGTTAACTTAAGTTGTAAGAGGCCCAGAGGCGTTATTCACTCAAGCCTTAAAAAATGATATCTAAATATATAATATTAAACTAGAATATAGAAGGGTGATTTCTTTACTTTCTTTGGCTGGAAAAATCGGACGAAGGCGGCCAGGCGATCGACGGGCTTCTTGGCGTCGATCGACAGTCGGCGGTGACTGGAACAGAGGGAGGGAGGGTCGGACGCAGCGGAGAGTATGATCCTTGTTGACGTCGGATGCCTTCTTCAGTGAAATCTACGCAGACACGAACACAGACGCGTGGTGCTGCTTGAGCGTTGACTTAAGAGCGGATGAAATCGGGCAATTAGGGCAGACGAAATCAGGTGCTCGCTTATCAGCGACAGCTTGCCGGCGAGCGTCGGACAGATCTGATGTAACTGGGAGCCGAGAAGATCTCACGGCACAGCTTCGATCCGCTTCAAGCGACGGACGCAGACGAAGATGATGCAATCAGCGGCTGCAAACCTCCGTAAGGCTTCTCCTTGCGGACGCTGTTGAAGTCGCAGACACGGGGTAGGCGAGCGACACGGATCCGGCTGAGAGGCGAACATAAATTTTAGACGGAGGGATGAAGCTACGAGAGCAGGCAGTACGGTGGAGGTAGTAGGGCGGTGTCCCTTCACGGCAAAGAGCCTTTGACGAAGGCGGTGACCAGAGAGGCGTCTTCCTGGTGCGGAGAGACAGACAACTAGAGATATCAAGCAGCGGCTCAGATTCTCCCTCAGGCAACGAGAGTCACGGCGGCGTCCTTCCTCTATCAGCGGAAGACGTCAAGTGGAGGCGGATGAGCAGAGAAGCCTTGGGCGTTGATGACGAATCTGGCGGCGAGATGACTGATGTTGTCAAGGATTCGCCGGAATTTCGTCGGATCTTAGATTGCGAAGGAGATGACGAAATCTGACGCTTGGATCTGAATCAGCAAATCAGAGATTTCATCTGTGGCGGCCTCTCGAAGATGCAGGTGTTAGCACGTCACTTTCGAGAACGGTGGCGGCTTCTGAGTGAGTCATAGACGGGATAAAACCCTACTCGATGAGAAAAAAGAAACGACGACTCAGTAACTCTAATACCATGTTAAACATAAAGAAAATTATAGGCAATGTGCCTAGTTTCTATGTATTAACTTAATCAATACAATGTTTACATAGTACATTTATATAGAAAACTATTCTAGTCTATATTTAGTAAAGACTAATATTAACATAATTAATATTAACACGACTAATATTAACACAATTATGGACAATTTACACGATTGCAATCTCTTCTTATTTAGCAATAGAATTATATTTATACACAATTATAGGGATTGGTTTCATCGATGGAACATTATAAATTGTATTGATTGCTGAGTATAAAAAAAACCGATTACTTTCATCTTTGTCTCTTCTCTACTTTCAACACCTCTGTCTCTACTCTGTCACCTCAACTTTATCATGGTATTAGAGCCAGCAATCTCTCTGATCGCATAAAGCTGAACACCTTTTGTGGAAATTCCTCCCACCGACCGTAGGTGTTATGTCGGCTCCAGAAGTGTTCAGCATCTCGGCTCCAGAAGTGTTCAGCATCATCTTGGACGTTTGTGTGTTTCTTCAGAACTCTCCGCACGCAAGTCTTGCTTTTTTTTCTCCCGCACTTCAGTCTCTTCCTTTCTCCAAGAAAAGCCGCCGCTCCTTTTCTTTGCAAAAGGCCGCCATTAGTTTTTCAACACCAAGCCGGATCCTTCAAAACAGGACTTGCGATTTAGTTGCATGATGTCTGAAGGCAACTCATCTACAGTCAACCCAATACCATCATACTCTACTTCACCAATGCAAGATTCGATAATCATTCCAGGAGGTCTCTTTTCAACCCATTAAATTGACTATATATAATCAAAAATTTTCTTATGCAAGGTCTCCGCCTAGGAATGCTCGGCGGAGACAAATCCTACCTTAGATAATGCTTTAAAATTCGTATAATACCTACCCATCAAGTGTTGTGCAGGTATGCACACTTTTTAAAGCAAAATCTATAATACAAATCACCTCTGCCGAGCATTCCTAGGCGGAGACCGCGCCTAGGAAAATTTCTCAGATATAATTATTTATTTTGGAAGACTCAGTTAATGCCTATATTGCGAATACATGACTGCATTAGTATTCTTGATGGATCTCGACCATGTCTTAATCAATCAGATCCAAATTATCATATTTGGATTAAGAAAGATCTAATTACATTGCCATGGATTATGTCAACACTCTCTGAATCTGTCATTCCATTGGTTGTTGGACTTCAATCATCTCGTGAAGTATGAGAGACTCTTGCACATGTTTTTGCATCACATTCTCGTGCACGTGTTCTCCAATTAAAGAAACAACTATAAGTCATTCAAAAAGGTGATAGCTCTATTGATGAATATATGTAAAACATTAAAAATCTTGCAGCAATTGGGCAACTTATCTCATATTCGGATCTTCTAATGCACATATTGCTAGGACTAGGCCCATCTTATGATAGTCTGCTACTAGCTATCACTACTCGTATTGAAGAAGTCCATATCATACTTTTTTCTCATGAACGCTTATTACAACTATAATCTATGAGAAATGCAAAAAATTTCTCTCTGCTGACAGTTCACGATACAAATTTTAATAAAACTACTACTTCTAACTCTCAACGTGGCGGACATCATTATCAAGGTAGTCGTGGTGGTTACCATTATCAAGGCAGTCGTGGTCGGGGGAAAGGTCGCCGTCAAGGGAAGTGCCAAATTTGCCTTGCTTATGGACATTATGCTCATGAATGCTATAAACACTTTGACAACACATACACCGGAGGTTTTACATCACAAAGGCAACAACAACCACATGCTCTAAACACCATTATATCAAATGCTTCTCCTATTACATCTTCTACTGGCTGGTTCCCTCACTTTGGTGCTACTCATCATGTCACTTCATATTACTATGCACTTTCAGAAGCTATTCCTTACCATGGGTCAGACATTATACAAATCGGCAATAATACATGTTTGCAAATCACTAACTTCGGAAAGACATATTTGACAACTTCTATTCGTAACTTATGCATGCTCAATGTTCTTCATGTTCTTAATATCATCAAAAACTTGCTTTCAGTTTGACAATTTACTTTTGATAACAATGTCTATTTTGAATTTCACCCTCGTGAATGCTTTGTGAAGGATCGAGCAACGGGATACATTCTGCTCTCGGAGGAATTCAAAATGATTTATACCACATTCAGCCACCATCCCTTACCATTCATCTTGGAGAACGCACAAGCACCACCTTATGGCATGCTCGCTTTAGACACCCCTCCTTATGCATTGCTAAACAAATAATAAACTGTTATGGTCTTCCCATTAGTCAAAACCATATTTTTCATCGTTGCCAAACTTGTTTACAAGCTAAGGGTCATAAACTTTCTTTTGTAGTTTCCAATAATAAAGCGACTTCTCCTTTAACACTTGTTCACTCTAATGTTTGGGGTCCTGCTCTTATTTTATCAAACAATGGCTATGCATACTATGTTTTTTTTGTTGATGATTATAGCAAATATACTTGACTTTTTCCTTTGCAAAGAAAATATGAAGTTACTAACATATTTCGGCATTTTCAAACGCTTGAACGATTCTTTGGATGCAAAATCTTAGTTGTTCAATTGGGTGGTGAGTTTCATGGCCTTCATCACTATCTCAACACCTCAAGAATTCATCATCGAGTATCTTGTCCCCATACATCGGAGCAAAATAGATTCGCTGAACGAAAACACAGACATATCATTGAAACCTCCCTTGTTTTGCTTCAACATGCCTCTATGCCTACCAAATATTAGGATGATGCTGTTTCTATTGCCGTTTATCTCACCAATCGTCTTCTAACTCATGTTTTAGCAAATGAAACCCCTTGGAAAAACTCTACAATCGAACTCCCAAATATGAATTTCTTCGCATTTTTTGTTGCACATGTTATCCTTGGCTTAAACCTTACAACAAACATAAACTAGAATCTCATTCTTTATTACATGTCTTTCTTGGTTATAGTAATTTGCATCATGGATATCATTGCTTACAAGTACCGACCGGGCAGATTTATGTTTCCCGACATATTATCTTTGATGAATCTACTTTCCTTTTTCAGCACAAAGCAATCATGAGTTCAATTGTCCAAGTCATTCTATGCCATCAACAATTATATATCCAGGTATTTTGGGAGCAACACCATCTCAATCAACCATTCCAACAAATCAAGCAACTCCAGTACTGTCATCATCTTCGGACGACAAAGAATCCTCGTCCCTAACATGCCACATGAAGAATCCAATGGTCCTTCATCTCCTCAAGACAATGCCCTCTCATCATCTAATATAGTTCAAGACATCGAACCTCAAGAATCAAATAACGTACAATCAACACCAGTTAACACTAGACACTTCGACTCCACCTCGTCGCACTAGGACACTCCGAGATATCTATAACAACACCGTCCCTATCTCTCCAACGGTTCAAAGTGCCACAAAGCATACATTACCCCATGCACTATTAGCATCCTTATCATCGGATGAATCAATATATTTTATATGTTTTACACAAGTAGTTAAAGACCCCTTCTGGCGAACAGCTATGGCTTTTGAATTCGATGCTTTACTTCATAATGGAACTTACACATTAGTTCCTAGGCTTCCTTCTATGAACATTATTGGATGCAAATGGGTTTTTCGCCTCAAATATAAGACTGATGATACTATTGAATGACACAAAGCTTGCCTTGTTGCAAAAGGATTTTGTCAACAACCAGGTATTCACTTCACTGAAACATCTAGTCCTGTGATCAAAATTACCACCATTCATTTATTAATATCCATTGCCATTAGCTTGAGTTGGCCTATTCGCCAACTAGATGTTTCAAATGCTTTTTTACATGGTCATTTAGAAGAGAGTTTATATAGAGCAACCATTTGGCTTTCATCATCCTCAATTTCCAAATCATGTGTGTAATCTCAAAAAGTCTATTTATGGCCTACGGCAAGCTCCTCAAGCATGGTTTAATCGTTTAAGTGGATGATTGCAAACTCAAGGCTTCATAGGCTCCAAAATAGACACATCCTTATTTTACTACTGCAACTCCAATATCAAGATCTATATTCTCATATATATGGATGATATTTTAATCACGGGCACCGACTATTCTCGTATAAATGATTTAATTGTTTCTTTTGGCTAGGAATTTGCCATTAGAGACTCGGGGTTCGCTAATTTCTTCTTAGACATTAAATTATTACAAACTCCTCATGGTTGTCTTCTATCTCAGAGTAAATATATTAAGTGTTCTTCAACGGGTGAAAATGGATGGTGCTTGACCAATCTCAACACCAATATCTATCCCGTCCTTCTCATCATCGTCTACACCTATAAAGGATCCAGCCTTACCTAGGAGCATAGTTGGAGGTTTATAGTATGTCACTATTACTAGACTAGATATCACCTTTGCAGTTAATCATGCATGTCAATTCATGCATTCTCCAACTAATCAACACTGGGAGATGGTCAAACGCATACTTTGTTATTTAAAAAAGGCACAATTTTACATGGTCTTCCCTTACATCGCAACTCCTCTCGAGATTTACATGTGTATAGTGATGCTGATTAGGTTGGCTCTCCTGAAGATCAAAGGTCGATTAGTGGCTTTGCCATTTTTCTTGGTAAAAATCTCATATCATGGAATTTCAAGAAACAACAAACTGTCTCGTTCTAGCACTAAACCAGAATATAAAGCAATTGCTAATGCTACTGCAGAAGTCATTTGAATTCAATTGCTTCTTCGTGAACTTCAATTTGCTTCCTCACAAACTCCCAATCTTTGGTGTGACAACATTAGAGCTACATATCTAACAGCCAAGCCAATCTTTCATGCTCGTACAAAACATGTGGAGATAGATTTTCATTTTGTACGTGAATCTGTAGTAATGCGTCAACTCATGGTGTCCTATGTCTCCACGAATGATTAATTGGTTGATATCTTTACTAAGCCACTATCATGAATCAAGTTTCAAGGGTTATTGTCCAAACTCAATGTTCGACCATCCACGTTGAGTTTGCAGGAGAGTATGACAGTAAGGATTGATATTGTTTCCAAATCAATCCTTACCAAAATCAGCAGAAACGAGTGCAATCATGGACAATCTACACGATTGCAATCTCTTCTTATTTAGCAATAGAATTATATTTATACACAATTACATGGATTGATTTCATCGATGTAACATTATAAATTGTATTGATTGCTGAGTGTAAAAAAAATTGATTACTTTTTTCTCTCTCTTCTCTACTTTCAACACTCTATTTCTTCTCGGTCTCTCCTCAACTTTATCACTGGGAAGTGTGTTAGTGAGGCATTGTATTCTTGTGTGAAGATGTAAAGGAAAAAGGGGTTAAATACAAAAGAAAAGAAAGAACAAAAAAAAAACAAAAAGAAAAAAAAAGGGAAAACAGGAATCTGGTTTTGAGTGTGTGGCACTACTATGAGGCTGATTCGGCTTAGGGAGAAAGGTGAGGTTTCCTTCCACACCTTAAGATAGCATTCCTGCCCCGCTCTGAGTAGACTATCGTAGAACCCCTAAAGTAAGAAAAAAAATTGATAGAGATAGTTTTTGGGTGCAACAATTAGTCCTATTGGAATATAGAGTGATCGCATGTAGCATTTTTTACTCTGGGTATATCAACTACACTAGTTCTTTGATATGTGGCCAATTGTTAATATGATATGTCAAATAATGATATTCTTTTATTATCAATTACTACATTCTAGACTAACTTATTATTATTATTCCAATCTGTAATAATTCTTAATGAGAAATATTAAAGATTAAGTATATTATTCTAAGAATATTATTATCATCACTTATATTATAAAAATATTAACCAAATACAATGACAATAATACTATGATAAAAATATAACTAAATATGACAAAATATATGCTCAAATTATCATTCAATATATACAAAGAAAAAGTACTATGAAATTCCCTGAGTAATTATTTAGGTCATGTATGACAATAGCAACAATATCTTTATATAATATATATAAATATAATAAAATATGTGCTAAAATTATTATCGTGGACTTGAAAATGCAATAGGTTCAATATATGAATCTTGGCAACAATAATAGAGGTTTCTATAAAGATAACATGGACATTGGTAGACCCCTCATCCGTGATTATGTATTTCCATCTTGTATTATGGACTTAATGCAATATAATTATGTTTTATGTTACATTGCGTTATTTGTCCACTTACGGCTTTGGGACGAAGCCCATTCAGTGGGTGCTGAGTTGGGCATGCCTAGCATTAGAGGTGGCCATGGGCCGTGCCCGGGCCCGGGCCCGCCTCGGCCCGGTTCCTGGCGGGCCGTGCCTGGCACGGCCCGAAAAATGCTGGGCCCGGCACGGCCCGCGGGCCGATTAGGCGTGCCGGCCCAGGCACGGTTCCGCCGGAGAGTGAGCACGGATCCGGCACGCGGGCCGAATACGGCCCAACGGGCCAAATGAGGATGAATTGGGTGTAAATTTACATATTTATCCCCTATTTTTAATTATTAAAAGGGGCTAAAATGGTAATTTTATAACATAAAGACAATTATATCTCTAACTTTTAAATTTTTTCAAACCGTTATAGGGCTATTTAGGTAAAAACGCATGCTCAATTCGAAAATTCTGACCGTTATCGCCCAAATACCTGTGCCGTGGCTCGGCACGCCTGCGGGCCGTGCCCGGCCCGGCCTAGCCCGACCTGAGTCGGGCCACGGGCCGCCCGCGGCACGTTGACTTGGTCAACGGGCCGTGCCGTGCCCGGCCGTGCGGGCCGCGGGCCGGCCCAGCCCGTTGGCCACCTCTACCTAGCATCCCGATGGGCTGGCTGGGATACGAGTCTCCTCTTTAGGTTTATGTTGTTTGGGCCCACGTAGGTTGGGCCGCTGTGGCGAGCCTCGCCCTCTCCTCTTCAAAGATGAGTACAAAACCCTTAACTCTTGCACTCTCTCTCCCCGGCGGCGAGCATCGCCGCCGTTACAGTACTCTCGAGCTCTCCTTCTCCTGGAGCTTCTCTAATCCGCTTGCCGGATGTTCCATCGCCGTTTGTTGCTTGGGAATGGTCGGTGTCGAAGGGAAGCCTCCTCTGTGTCAGATTCTCTCTCTCATCCTAGAGGGGACGACGATGCACCTTGCGTCGTCGTTGGGGCACACTCACCGCGCCTGGTGTCGCTCTCAGCAGCGCACTTCTTCCTTCCCCCTCTCGTTCCGCTCCTCGGACGAATTTATAGGGAAGAGGGGATACTCCCTCTTGCCCCCAGACTCGGCCATGCGTCTGTGTCTTCCGCCATGGCCTTTGGAGCCGACGCTGCTGAAGAAGGAGAAGCCGCTTGCTTCTTCTTCTTTGTTGGATGACTACATTGCTCGCTTCGCTGCTGATGAAGACGCTGCTCGTCCCGCATCCGACGCTGGAAGACTTCGTCTGTCAGATTCCTCCGCTGAAGACGAGGTTGACGATGAAGCTCGTGTCTCCACTCGACGTCGCTGATGAAGTCACACTCCCAACGCGGCTGCTGAGCTCGTTGAAGACGTCGACGCAGCCGACAACCTGGTCAAAATCCAATTTTGACCAAGCAATCCTTTCAGATCGGGCTCCGCTTAGGTCCACGGGCCTAACACTAAGTAAATAATAATACTCGAAGCAACGACGGAATAAAAATCTTTATGATGGAGCGGGCCGTCTGATCAAATCTAAACAAGTCAAAACATTTATAAAATCTAATGTTCGTACAGACGAGGAAAACGTTGACCCAAGAGAATTTCAAAGGTAAAAAATATAGAGAAGTTTGGTCATGCAATTAAGTGTAAATATTATTCAATGCCCACACGTTACATTACTAGTCAACATGCAAACAGTTGGTGGCTGAAGCAGAGTGCTGTTTGCTTATTGATTGCGTAAAAAGACAATGATAAAATAGCGAAGACAGATAATTAATTAAGCTCGATCGTCAATTCATCATCAGTTGTTGTCCATCCAGAACTGGGCCTGCAGCCAGTCGACGGTCTTCTTGTCCACCTGGAATGCCTTTGCCAGCACGTCATCGGAGATTGGTGGCTTCGATCCGAACACAGCGTTGGCAATGGTGATGGTTCCCGGGTTCTGGCTGCTCAGAGCTGCGATCGCAACCGCATTGCCATGCCCGCGGTTAAGTTGGAAGTGGATGAGGCCTTGTGGAAACACAAACACGTCGCCCTTCTTGAGCGTCTTGGTGAAGAGTTTGTTGCCGACGTTGTTAATGTTGGAGGTGACGAAGCCAACGTAGAGCTCGCCTTCCAGCACGACCAGGATCTCGGTGGCACGCGGGTGGGTGTGGGGCGGGTTCAAGCCGTTGGGTCCGAAGTCGATGCGGGCGAGAGAGATGCCGAGGGTGTTGAGCCCGGCAATCTGGTTGACATTGACAGCGGTGACGTTAGAGCGGAGCTTGTTTGTGGTATTGCGGGGCTTGTCGAGGCCTTGGAAGAAGAAGTCTTCGGCCTTCACTTGGTTGGCATCCTTGCACACAAATCCGTTCACAAACACTGCACGTAATATAATGTTAATGATGATGCATATAATCTATTCAATGATAAGATTGATTACTGAGAGGAGACGTTCATTTATAATTTATATAAAGAAAGAAAAAAATAGATGGAAAACCTTTGGGCTTAAGATCTGCAACACAAAAGTCTTGAAGAGGACTAGGATCAGAAGCCAAGACGTAGGAGGAGGAAGCCAAGGCGAGCAGAGCAAAAGCTAGAAGAAGACTATATTTGGCAGCCATATCGATTGATTATGCTGAAGGTCTGTGAATGGAAGAAGAGCATGCAGGTGTTTATATAGAAGACAGAGGAGTGATTAGTTTGAATGACTCCTCCATTGTTTAATTATTTTACTGAGTCTTGGTTTTTGAAATGATCAACAACACGATTACCTTTTCCACCTAAAAGCAGAAGATTAGATAATTTCTCGTTTGACCAAATTCGCCGGCATAAATGGACAAAGTCAAACATAGATATAATAGTTCAATTCACAAGGTAAAGCATGCTTGATTAGAAATTTACACAAGGTTAGACAAAATGTGGCTACGTGTGAGTTTCTTATTGCACCGTGCAACCGTTGTCGTCAACTCATGTAGTTGAATAATGCATATATATAATATGAACGGGTTGTTAATTAGCTAGTTAAATCATTTGTAGGAAATTTTATTTTTCAAATAAAAAGAAAACCAAATTCCTAAGCTTTGGATTGCATTGTCAAAGCAAGACCAATCAATTAATTCAACGGATTATGGCATGCAGGTATGATGTTCTTACCCATTCCTTTGACCAAGCAGGTTTTCTCCTCTTTAAATATTTGATCCATTCTAAATCAATCCTCCCAGCAAAAAGAAACACTAGAAAATATTGAATGAGTTGACTTTATTGATAAATCAATTACAATTCAACGTTCACCTATTGTTGCAAGTACTAAAACCACTAATTATTCTCCATCTATATACTTTTTCAAAAAGGTTTAATATTGTTATGGTCTACAAGCTTAAAGCCTACATTACAATTCCATTAATCAATTTAATCCGTTCTATGCTCTGAATAAAAGGAATAGACCCATCAATATGTATGACACACTTACCATTATAAATTCTCTTCTTGGAAAATCACAATTAAAATCATTGATGAAGGTTTTGATAGGAAATGAAATTGATAATAATTAGCCACTAATTGATCTTAATGCATATATGGATGAACGGAGAGAGAAAATTTTCTTTGGCAAAGTCAATGCTTAGAAAATTGGGGAAGATGTTAATCCCATCCTTTTGCTTTAAGTTTCAGTCTCAATATTTATGATCACACACAGTAGAGTTCTTAAAGCAAAGGGATCATCACTCTTTCTTAGTTTCATAGGCAGTGACATTGACTAAAAAATTTTCTCCTTTAAGTTGATACTGTATTGCTCTCGTCCTCATTACTCATGTTGGTGAGATTGTATTGGTCACGCTATATCAATCTTTTAACTTTGTGTTGGTAACCATATGAACCTCTTCTCTTCATCTAAGTGAAGTACAAGTCCAAGAATATTATGTCTTAATTATTATAATTTATTTTACATAGATAAGTAATCGATTAAAATGAGACTTGACTCTAAAATTTTGTTAAACTAATTAACAACTCTGTACTGTTTTCTTAATGATTTAACAATAATTATAATAAAAATTATAAATGTGATCAAGTTTGCAAACACGTCAGGAATTTAGATGGGAGGCGTTGACTCAAACACAGAATTAGTATTATTCAAGGAAACATAACATAAATTGTATATCAGATGTCCACACAACACAGTACGTGCAAACAGAGCCAACAGTGTGCTTGCTGTTTGCTTATTCAAAGCGTAAAAAGATTATGCTAAAATAGCAGACTAGACACAGGCAGCAGAAGTGCAGAAGCATCGAATATTGATTATTAGAAAGCAAACGCAGTCGATCATCATCAGTTGTTGTCCATCCAGAACTGGGCCTGCAGCCAGTCGACGAGCTTCTGGTCCACCTGGAAGGCCTTCGCCAGCACGTCGTCCGAGATCGGCGGCTTCGACCCGAACACGGCGTTGGCAATGGTGATGACTCCCGGGTTCTGGCTGCTCAAAGCTGCGATCGCAATTGCATTGCCGTATCCGCGGTTCATCTGGAAGTGGATGAGACCTTCAGGGAACACGAACACATCGCCCTTCTTGAGCGTCTTGGTGAAGAGTTTGTTGCCAACGTTGTTGATGTTGGAGGTGACGAAGCCGACGTAGAGCTCGCCTTCCAGCACCGTCAGGATCTCGGTGGCGCGCGGGTGGGTGTGCGGCGGGTTCAGCCCGTTGGGCGCAAAGTCGATACGAGCGAGGGAGATGCCGAGGGTGTTGAGGCCGGGGATCTGGTTGACATTCACCGGTGTTACCATCGACCCGAGCTTGTTTCCAGTGTTCCCGGGCTTGTCCAGCCCTTGGTAAAAGAAATCTTCCGCCTTTGCTTGGTCCGAATCCTTGCACACGAATCCGTTCACAAACACTGCACATAATAATAATTAATCAATTCATCCATATCTAAAGTGAGCAACCTATTCATCCATATCTAAAGTGAGCAACCTATGATAGAAGTACTGCTTAATCCTGATTAATAGAGGAGAGATATTCATATATAAAAAGAAAGAAAATAAACCTTGGGACTTAAGATCGGCAACACAAAAGTCTTGGAGAGGACTAGGATCAGCAGCCAAAACGCAGGAGGAAGCCCAGGCAAGCAGAGCAAAAGCTAGGAGGAGATTGTATTTGGCAGCCATATCGATCGATGGATCTCGAAATGCCTACCTGTATCTATGAAAGATCTTGGAGAGATGAGCTCCTTTTATAGAACAGAGGCAGTGCATCCATGCTTTGAACCACTCTTCCTTTCTTTACTTTTAATTTATCTTCATCTTTGAATTTTCAACAAGTTACCTTTTCCGCAACCAAAAATCTTTCTTGACCAAGTTCGCGTGCATGATCGACATGTTTGTTTTGTTTATTTGTATTTTGGAAGCTGATGATAGCCATTTTAAGTCGATACAATAAATATTAAAAAGAATTATAAGAGGGTGAAGCCTTGTTGTCTAGCTTTAGATTTGGATAATTGCAACTATTCAATTAAGGTTTTTTTATTAGAAGTATAAATTTTAAGAGATTGAAAAACTTGGTATAGCTTTTTTAAAAAAATATTATTAAAAGAACAAATTTTATTCGGTTTAGAATTTTTTGTATGTAATTTTGAGTTTTTGGGCTGATTAATTAACTTTTAAAGAAAAAGAAAGTATTGCAAATAAAAAAAAAAGTTTTCTTTCCTCTATCATGGAGTAGGCACCAAGGAAAACTATGGTCATAAACCACACTGCATCTTCCGACTTTGTCGTTTAATTTGTGTCTCATAAAAAAATAGATTTAGTCATTGCTTGCGTCAATTTAAGATGGTTAATTAACATCAAAGGTGTAAAAGAGAGAGAACAATTGAGATCATAGTCGTCCCACATGTTTGAATCTATCAAATAAATAAAGAATTAAAATAAGCAGGAGATAATGGCGAAGAGCAAGAGGAGCATGACTGCATCGCAGCAGGAGCATGCAAGCAGTGGAGCGCCGTCACTCGTCAGCGCATCCGGCCGGCAGATCAAACGTAGATTTCGATCGTGTCAGCCTCTTACCGAATCCTTGGAAAAGCTGGCGACGCCAAATCTGAACGATTCTGACTGGGCGGGAAATTCTCCCTGTAGCGCGAATCTAAGCAAGCCAATTTCAGCCATTTGCATCGTTTTCTCCCGTTTTCTTTGATTGGAATAGGGCTGAGCGTTTGGTAAAAATTAAAAATCAATTTATCAAAATCAAAAATTTATTGATGAAACCGATATCAAACTTGATATTTATCGATCGATAAATTACCGAATTACCAATCGGTAAATATTATTAAAATATTATCTATTTAGTTTGAAAGAATAGAAAAAAAATATTTCCCTTGAAATGATATTGTTTATTTGTTTACATTTGAATAATTTATTACCAATATCGAACATAATTTTTTTTTAACAAATGAAACAACTGTTGAATTCTTTTTTCCAATCTTCTGTATACAACTAACTGACTAATACAAGACATTTCGCTTTGTTTTCCACGTACCAATTTGTCTTGGACTCAAATTCTTGGGATAAAAAAAAAAATTTATGAATCCACCTTTGAGTCGACATTCCGAAGTATCGAATATCAAACATACGAGAAAAAAAATCAGTAAACATGTAGATAATGTCCAACTGTTAGATCGCACTAAAAACATATTGTATAAGAAACACGGTCCGACTTAAAATTGTTTCTAAAGGGTAATTACATTATAAAAGCCATACTCTATGCACCTTTTTGAACCTTTTCTTCAAGCAAACAATTTCTAGTAGATAGAGAAACAAACATCTAATAGAATATGGTTGTGACAAAAGGAAGCTGGATATGAGAACTCTGAACCACCATTAATTTGTTCCTATGCGATCAATTTTTCGGATCCAGTACTAAACTCAAACTGAGCACGGTCCAGTCTTCATGCCTAAGATGATTCACGTACACTGTCACAAAATCCAAACAAATTTAAGATAACAGTCTCAAGAAAAATGGAATCCAAACAAATTCATCTCAAGAAATATGGAACAAGCATTAAAAATATTTAAGATAACAGTCTCAACTCTCAACAAGCATTAAAAATATGGAATCCAAACAAATTCACATAACTGTATAAGACTGGATATTGAACAAGCATTAAAAATATCATCTCAAGAAATATGGAATCCAAACAAATTTAAGATAACAATCTCAACTCTCAATGTAACAAAATATTTCATACACATTGTTACAATGTCTCACAGACAAATTCCAGCATCTCAATGTCTCACAAACACATTGTAACAAAATATTTCACAAACAAATTCTAGCAACTCAATGTCTCACACTCACAGACACAATATCAGAATGTCACAGTCTCAAATCTCAATGTAACAAAATATTTCATCACAGTCTCAAGCGTCAAGCTTAAAATTTAAGATATCAGCATCAAACTTCAAGCTTCAAGCTATAAGCCTACAACCAATAAACAACAATTATCTTATACAAACACTCTAAACGATTGGCATGTAGACTATGTGCCTGTCAACTTCAGAGAAGGTCAGAGAAAATATCTGGAACAATGGTTGCAAAGTTAGTGCAGCTATTATAGATACAACCAAAGAATAATAGTATAACGCTATAAAGAGCAGAACCCAGGTATGACCAAAAAAACCAACAGACTGCAATGTTTTATGAAAAGAAACTTCTCACATCAGGCAGGACTTGCGTTCTCAACAGCTTTAAATTTTCTAAAATAATTAGCAACTAAGTACCTAAATGTGAACAAATATGATTGAAATTGATCCCCAAAACTCACATCATCCGCTTCAACTAATGATACTAGTCAACACAAAAATCATTATTGATGTTGCATACCGGTAATATCCCATTAAATATTATCAGATAATGCATATCTTAACACAATATCAATACATGAAACAAGGATAAATGAAGAATATGAATCCAAGCAGCACGGGTCTGGAGAACTGAAACTCACTCTTCTCTCTGTATGGGTGAAGCGCCAAACACAATAAGTCAATAATGCTATAAGCCTACAACCAATAAACAACAATTATCTTAGTAGTTACTAGTTAGTAGTCAAATATCAAAATAGTTCATAAACAAAATTCAGCTCACAAAATAATTCAACAATTATCTTACCTTATACAGGCACTGAAGCAGCCAACACATGCTTTAAATATTAACTAGTGCTAATGTTGTAAATTCTACAAAATTCAGCTCACAAACAAAAAATGTCATTAAAGAAGATTTCATCAAAATATCACAAACAAAAAATGTCATTAAAAATTCAATAAGTATTTTACCATTTTCAAGTTTATCAATGTATTCTATGGTTTCTTGAATATCAACTATGTCAGATGATGATTCTTTCAACCAATCTTGAGTACATAAGAGAGCCTGCACTATTTTTGGAGATAAACAACTTCGAAATAGATCAAGAACTCGGCCCCCAGTGCTAAATGCCGATTCTGAAGCAACGGTAGAAATAGGAACTGCAAGTACATCTCTAGCCATTTGCGAAAGCACTGGAAATCTAGGACTGTTTACTTTCCACCATGACAATATGTCAAAATCTTCAGAATCCTCATCACTGTCTTCACATATATATTTATCTAATTCAGTTTTTGCATCCACTCCTTCAAATTCTGATCTGCACCTTTTCATCCTTTCTTTTCTCTTTCTTATTTCTGCTTCACGAAAATTTTCATTCTCAATGGTTTCATTAGCAACAGTAGTTTGAAATTGAGCATTCTCATTTGATTGCGCTCCTTTTTGAGGAGTATTCAATCATATGTAGTCATCAAACATCTCAAACAATGCAATCTTTACCTCTTTGGCCACAACCAAACCCCTCTCCTTCTCATATTGTGTGCAAAGCTCTCCTTCAACATATTTAAATCTAAGCCGAGGGTCAAATATAGCAGCAATATACACCAACTTATTTGTTTTCGAAGTGTCACCCCAGTATTTGTTATACTTTTCTCTCATGGAATAAGCTATCATAGTTAATTCAAAATCTCCACTATCTCCCATTTTGTTCAATAATTTATCAATTAAATTAAGCTCATCAAAAAGAATGGTAGAAGTCACATATAAGCTACCAGAAGCTTTGACTGTAAGAGCATAAAAGTTCTCCAAAAAATGAATAGTTCGTCGTGCATTTTCCCAATCTCCATGGCTAGGTACTCCATTAGTGCCATCATCCATTGCTAATTCATAGCAAAAATTAGGATCTAAGACATTATATCTTTCAAATGCCTTTTCAAATTTTTGAGCAACATCAAGGATAAGATATGTTGAATTCCATCTAGTGCTTACATCTAAGCACAATAAACTCTTAGACTGAATTTTTTCAATTTCAATGCATTCTTTAAATTTACTTAATCTTGATGGAGACAACCGTATATAACGAACAGCTTGTCGAATTTTATAAACAGAAGAGCCAATCTCTTTTAACCCATCATGTACAATCAGATTAACTATATGAGCAATACATCTCATATGCATATACTTTCCATGTGCAATACTAAAACCCCATTTGACTAGTTTTTCTCTCAAGTAATTGATAGCAACATTATTGCTAGAAGCATTATCATCCGTCACAGAAAAAACCTTATCAATGCCTCAATCAAGAAGACACATTTCAATAGCTATGCCTATCCCTCTACCAGTGTGATCATGAACTTAGCAAAAATTTAATAATTTTTTCTGCAATTTCCAATCTTCATCAATGTAGTGAGCTGTGAGAGACATGTAATTGGATTTTTGCAAAGAAGTCCATGTGTCAGTTGTCAAAGAAACTCTTATTTTTGACTTTTCAAAATACTTTTTTAGTTTCAACTTCTCATTCAAATAAAGTTGCAAGCAATCTCGTGAAGCTGTCCATCGTGATGGCATCCTAAATCTAGGACATGCAATTGAGAACAAACGTTTAAAACCTTTTGTTTCAACAAACTTAAATGGCAGCTCATTGATAATGATCATTCCAATTAATACTTTTCTAATAGCCTCTTGGTCAAATTTCCAAACACTACCAGAAGCTAGTTTATTATTGTCATCATCTATCTTGAAATTGAGTTATGTTTGCTTGCCAACACTATAAGGATGCTTCCTACATATTTTCATATGATTTCTTAACCCAGAAGTTCCATTTGTTTTTGGATCTGCCCTAATTTCTTTTTCACAATACTTACATTTACCAACCACTAAACCATCTGATTTTACATTCTTGACAAAATGATCCCAAACCTCAGATCTTGTACTAGATTTTTGAAGTCTTTTTTTCCTTGAAGAAGATGCAATTGGTTTTGTAGTAGCAGTAGTATGTGTTGTTGTCAATTGTGTAGGATCTTGAGACTGTTGTGTAGGATCTTGAGATGTGTTATTAGTTTCCATATCTTCTTCTATCATCTACATATTATAATGTGAATAAAAATGTAAAAACAGAGTAAGATGGCTTCAGATGAACACATAATTTATGTGTAAAAATATAATTTAATGTAACAACATAAAAACATTTAAATAACTCACATTTGAGGCTACAGACGAACTAGCCGTAGTGTTGTACTGAGGAGGCAAGGAGCAAGGCGCAAGGGAACGATGGCTTCAATTGGAGGCTTGGAGTTGTGGGCTATTGACTGGTGTTCGCTGCGAGCAAGTGGTAGGCTAACTGGTTGAGTGAGGAGCCGAGGATGCAAGTTGCTTGGTTGGCCGCTAGGAGCACTGGAGCACTAGGGTTTGGACTTTGTAGTTGCCAGAGTTGCTTGGTTGGCCGCTAGGAGCACTGGAGCACCAGGCTGACTGGCTGAGCAAGGAGCCGAGGACGCGAGTTGATGGTGACGAGTACGACCGACGGGGAGCTGGCCGCTAGGAGCACTGGAGGCTAGAGCACTAGGACTCTAGGAGTCGAGGTCCTCGAGGATGCGAGGTCAGGGCGAGAAGACTGAGGAGTCGCGGCAGTCGCCACTCGTTGAAGCTAGGGTTCCAATCTTCTATAGTCGCCACTCGACAGAGTCCAGAGTTCAGACTCGCCACTCGTGACTCGCCAATCACCAGTCGCCGCTCACAGATCAAATCATCAAACGAAGTGACTCGCACTTGAAGTCTTGATTGAACCGTTGAACTGAATGATTGAACCCACTCGGCCACACGGTAAATCGGTGTTTTGTATATTTAATTATTTATATATTTTTATATCGGTAAATCGGTAATTTACCGAACCGAAAACTTATTGACTGAACCGAAAATTAAAAACCGAATTATCTAGATATTATTACCGAACCGAAAATCGAAACCGAATTTACCGATCGGTAAATCGGTAAATTCATTTTTTACTGAATTATGCTCACCCCTATGGGGAACTAACCTTGGTTAGTTTCTTTCTGAATTTTCCCCCCAAAACGGGTGCGTTTCTTCGTAACTCTCCTCTTCCACTCTCTCCTCACCTAAGCCTCCTCTCTCGTTCGTCCCAATACTCCCTAAGCTCTAGCGAATACGCCGGAAGGAACCCTCACTTCCATCCTCCGATACTCCCTAAGCTCTAGCGAATACGCCGGAAGGAACCCTCACTTCCGTCCTCCGAATTCTCCCATCCCGACTTCCTCCGACTCACAATCTCTACACAAGCTATACCAACGGAAGGTTCACCTGACTCCCTCCGGAATGCAAGCCTCCTCTTCGGCAGACTCGCCAAGCTTCTTTATCGCCGTCGACGTGAACGTAACAACATACTTGTATTCAGTAATATATTTTGAATAGTAGTTAAATCGCTTGATTTTAATCTTATATGCATTCTTAATCTCTAGAGCTCGGTGCAAGCTCTCCGTCTTCCCGATGTTTTCTTCTTCAAGTTAATGCCATCCTCATCTGCATTGTTAATCTCTAGAGGAAACCTATATTTATTTGGTAACAAGCTTCTTATTCTTTGTAAGCGTCGTTTAAGAAATATAGTTGAATTAGGGTTTGTATTCATCTACTTCGAATATTTTAATGTTGATCCTTCCTTATCTCTCATATTAAGTCTCTATTTTTCCATAATTTAGGTTAATTTATTGGCATTTTATATGTTTCGTAAGAATTATTTGATGTAATGTAAAAATTTTATTGAAATACCTTTGAAACCTATATTTTATTGTTGAAAAACTGAGTATTAAATGTACTTCCAAGAGTAAATTTTTATTTCATAAGGATAGAGCTTTGCCTTTTATTTTTTTATGAGTAACATAGAAATTTTATAAAGTATGACATAATTTGAATTTTAATTTGTTTCATGTATCAATAAGAGATATAAGATAGCTGAGTAAGTAAATAAATAACCATATATTGAAATTTCCATTCAACCATTTTTTAATTAGTATTTTTTCTATTTATTTTAAATTTTTTGAGTATCAAAGAAATTACATATTATTATCATGGAAATGTCAATTTAATTTATTTCATGTATCAACCAGAGATATCTAAGTAAATAACACTATATATATTGTATTTTCATTCAACTATATTTTAATTAGTATTTTTTTCCTATTTATTTTAAAGTTTTTGAGTATCCTAGAACTCATATACTATATATCGTGGAAATGTAAATATAATTTATTTTATGTATCAACCAAAATAGTAAATAACGTAACCCTATATTGTATTTTCATTCAACTATATTTTAATTATTAATTTAAATAATTTAAAATAATATATTTATTTATTATTTTAAATTTTGACATCAGTTATTAACCAAACATCTTATAAATTTTAACAGTACAATACATTACAGTACAACACAATTTAACACAATTATAAAGCTATTAATAGCGGGGCAAACAAGCCCTAAGTACGATGAAGCCAAGTTCTTCATGATAAAGTCTCTTAGTGAAGATGATATTCACAAAAGCATCAAATACAGTGTGTGGACAAGTACTCAAAATGGTAATAAAAAGTTAGATGTTGCATTGAGAGAAAAAAAGAAAATGGGTTCAAACTGTCCAATTTTCATGTTTTTCTTATATTTTGTTTTCTCTTTCAGATTGAAAGTAAACTGCTGCTCTGGTTTTGCAAAATCATTAATTTCATCAGTTTTCTAAATGATAGACTAGATCCAATTATTGTTGTGTTTATTTATATGTTGATTACTGACCATGATTTGCATGTTTTGAGACATCGCAAGAAGTACTGAGAGGTAAATTGTGACGTCGGATCTATAATTTTTGGACAAGTTGATTTGAACACGAGAGTAGTTTAAATCGGCTTGTGGGATCTCTAGATTTATCAAGAGTTCATTGGGTTTATCTTGAGTTAATAACCACAAGAGTAGAGGGTTAGTTCAGATAGATATCGTATTGTACTGCTGAGAGGGGGCAATCTGTGCATGCGGATAAATCCGCTTCAACATAGTAAATCCTTCTTAGGATACCTTTAATTATAGAAAGTCATAAGACATAGTGTGTGAACCCAAAATCTTGAATTCTCCGTCAAATCGATTACAATCAAAGTCTGTTTTATTGTTCCTTTTATTTAATGAAGATAAAGAAACCCCTCTATTTAGTATAGTCTAGATAACAATCAAAAGTAGAGTTAATATTTGATTATTACTTCGATTTGTCTGTGCACTTGCGGAACACATCACGCGGCTGGATCAGATCAATGCCGCCTTCCTTTTGGTCAAGCTAGATTCTAGACGAGTCTTCGTTGCTAAGGTCTGGGTTTCTTCCTCCTCTGGATTTCTATTGGATGGAGCTCTGCGTACGTGATCTTTTCTTCCGCTTACTTTGATTTCTGGATTGCGCTCTCCGGGCTGAGAAGCTGCGTGCTTCTACTACCAGCCCAAGAACAAGTATTCTGTATAAAAAAAACTCTTGGGCGTTACAATCAGGTATCAGAGCTAGGTTGTCTGCCACTGAAGTTGGTTTTCTATTTCCATCTTCTATTGGTTTTCTTCTCCGAATACCCTCCTTTCTACTGGTTTTTCTTGCCGCTTTCCCTAATGCCCAACACTGAGGAGCGTGTGGCTGCTTTGGAAGAGCTTGTGGTATCCTATGTCTCCACGAATGATTAATTGGTTGATATCTTTACTAAGCCACTCTCACGAATCAAGTTTCAAGGGTTATTGTCCAAACTCAATGTTCGACCATCCACGTTGAGTTTGCGGGGGAGTAATTCCATATCAATCCTTACCAAAATCAGCAGAAACGAGTGCAATCGTGGACAACCTACACGATTGCAATCTCTTCTTATTTAGCAATAGAATTATATTTATACACAATTACATGGATTGATTTCATCGATGTAACATTATAAATTGTATTGATTGCTGAGTGTAAAAAAAAATTGATTACTTTTTTCTCTGTCTCTTCTCTACTTTCAACACTCTATTTCTTCTCTGTCTCTCCTCAACTTTATCACTGGGAAGTGTGTTAGTGAGGCATTGTATTCTTGTGTGAAGGGATGTAAAAGAAAAAGGGGTTAAATACAAAAGAAAGGAAAGAACAAAAAAAAAAAGAAAAAAAAAACGGAAAAACAACAAGAATCTGGTTTTGAGTGTGTGGCACTACTATGAGGCTCATTCGGCTTAGGGAGTAGGTGAGGTTTCCTTCCACACCTTAAGATAGCATTACTCAGCCCAGTCCTGCCCCGCTCTGAGTAGACTATCGTAGAACCCCTAAAGTAAGAAAAAAAAATTGATAGAGATAGTTTTTGGGTGTAACAATTAGTCCTATTGGAATATAGAGTGATCGCATGTAGCATTTTTTACTCTGGGTATATCAACTACACTAGTTCTTTGATATGTAGCCAATTGTTAGTATGATATGTCAAATAATGATAATCTTTTATTATCAATTACTACACTCTAGACTAACCTATTACTATTATTCCAATCATTAATAATTATTAATGAGAAATATTAAAGATTAATTATATTATTCTAAGAATATTATTATCATCACTTATATTATAAAAATATTAACCAAATACAATGACAATAATACTTTGTTAAAAATATAACTAAATATGACAAAATATATGCTCAAATTATCATTCAATATGCACAAAGAAAAAGCACTATGCGATTCCCTGAGTAATTATTTAGGTTATGCATGACAATAGCAACACTATCTTTATATAATATGTATAAATATAATAAAATATGTGCTAAAATATGGCTGAAGCAGAGTGCTGTTTGCTTATTGATTGCGTAAAAAGACAATGATAAAATAGCGAAGACAGATAATTAATTAAGCTCGATCGTCAATTCATCATCAGTTGTTGTCCATCCAGAACTGCGCCTGCAGCCAGTCGACGGTCTTCTTGTCCACCTGGAATGCCTTTGCCAGCACGTCATCGGAGATTGGTGGCTTCGATCCGAACACAGCGTTGGCAATGGTGATGGTTCCCGGGTTCTGGCTGCTCAGAGCTGCGATCGCAACCGCATTGCCATGCCCGCGGTTAAGTTGGAAGTGGATGAGGCCTTGTGGAAACACAAACACGTCGCCCTTCTTGAGCGTCTTGGTGAAGAGTTTGTTGCCGACGTTGTTAATGTTGGAGGTGACGAAGCCAACGTAGAGCTCGCCTTCCAGCACGACCAGGATCTCGGTGGCACGCGGGTGGGTGTGGGGCGGGTTCAAGCCGTTGGGTCCGAAGTCGATGCGAGCGAGAGAGATGCCGAGGGTGTTGAGCCCGGCAATCTGGTTGACATTGACAGCGGTGACGTTAGAGCGGAGCTTGTTTGTGGTATTGCGGGGCTTGTCGAGGCCTTGGAAGAAGAAGTCTTCGGCCTTCACTTGGTTGGCATCCTTGCACACAAATCCGTTCACAAACACTGCACGTAATATAATGTTAATGATGATGCATATAATCTATTCAATGATAAGATTGATTACTGAGAGGAGACGTTCATTTATAATTTATATAAAGAAAGAAAAAAATAGATGGAAAACCTTTGGGCTTAAGATCTGCAACACAAAAGTCTTGAAGAGGACTAGGATCAGAAGCCAAGACGTAGGAGGAGGAAGCCAAGGCGAGCAGAGCAAAAGCTAGAAGAAGACTATATTTGGCAGCCATATCGATTGATTATGCTGAAGGTTTGTGAATTGAAGAAGAGCATGCAGGTGTTCATATAGAAGACAGAGGAGTGATTAGTTTGAATGACTCCTCCATTGTTTAATTATTTTACTGAGTCTTGGTTTTTGAAATGATCAACAACACAATTACCTTTTCCACCTAAAATCAGAAGATTAGATAATTTCTCGTTTGACTAAATTCGCGGGCATAAATGGACAAAGTCAAACGTAGATTAGAAATTTACACAAGGTTAGACAAAATGTGGCTACGTGTGAGTTTCTTATTGCACCGTGCAACCGTTGTCGTCAACGCGTGTAGTTGAATAATGCATATATATATATATATATATAATATGAATGGGTTGTTAATTAGCTAGTTAAATCATTTGAAGGAAATTTTATTTTTCAAATAAAAAGAAAACCAAATTCCTAAGCTTTGGATTGCATTGTCAAAGCAAGACCAATCAATTAATTCAACGGATTATGGCATGCAGGTATGATGTTCTTGCCCATTCCATTGACCAAGCAAGTTTTCTCTTCTCTTTAAATATTTAATCCATTCTAAATCAATCCTCCCAGCAAAAAGAAACATTAGAAAATATTGAATGAGTTGACTTTATTGATAAATCAATTACAATTCAACGTTCACCAATTGTTGCAAGTACTAAAACCACTAATTATTCTCCATCTATATACTTTTTCAAAAAGGTTTACTATTGTTATGGTCTACAAGCTTAAAACCTACATTTCAATTCCATTAATCAATTTAATCCGTTCTATGCTCTGAATAAAAGGAATAGACCCTCATTACTCTTTCTTAGTTTAATCCGTTCTATAATCATCACTCTTTCTTAGTTTCCTAGGCAGTGACATTGACTAAAAAATTTTCTCGTTTAAGTTGATTTTGTATTGCTCTCTTCCTCGTTACTCATGTTGGTGAGATTGTATTGGTCACACTATCAATCTTTCAACTTTGTGTTGGTAACCATATGAACCTCTTGTCTTCATCTAAGTGAAGTACAAGTGCAAGAATATTATGTCTTAATTATTATAATTTTTTTTACATAGATAAGTAATCGATAAAAATGAGATTTGACTCTAAAATATTGTTAAACTAATTAATAACTCTGTACTGTTTGCTTAATGATTTAACATTAATTATAATAAAAATTATAAATGTGATCAAGTTTGCAAACTCGTCAGGATTTTAGATGGGAGGCGTTGACTCAAACACAGAATTAGTATTATTCAAGGAAACATAACATAAATTGTATATCAGATGTCCACACAACACAGTACGTGCAGACAGAGCCAACAGAAGAACAGTGTGCTTGCTGTTTGCTTATTCAAAGCGTAAAAAGATTATGCTAAAATAGCAGACTAGACACAGGCAGCAGAAGCATCGAATATTGATTATTAGAAAGCAAACGCAATCGATCATCATCAGTTGTTGTCCATCCAGAACTGGGCCTGCAGCCAGTCGACGAGCTTCTTGTCCACCTGGAAGGCCTTCGCCAGCACGTCGTCCGAGATCGGCGGCTTCGACCCAAACACGGCGTTGGCAATGGTGATGACTCCTGGGTTCTGGCTGCTCAGAGCTGCGATCGCAACCGCATTGCCATGCCCGCGGTTAAGTTGGAAGTGGATGAGGCCTTGTGGAAACACAAACACGTCGCCCTTCTTGAGCGTCTTGGTGAAGAGTTTGTTGCCCACATTGTTGATGTTGGAGGTGACAAAGCCGACGTAGAGCTCCCCTTCTAGCACCGTCAGGATCTCGGTGGCGCGCGGGTGGGTGTGCGGCGGGTTCAGCCCGTTGGGCGCAAAGTCGATGCGAGCGAGGGAGATGCCGAGGGTGTTGAGGCCGGGTATCTGGTTGACATTCACCGGTGTTACCATCGACCCGAGCTTGTTTCCAGTGTTCCCGGGCTTGTCCAGCCCTTGGTAAAAGAAATCTTCCGCCTTTGCTTGGTCCGAATCCTTGCACACGAATCCGTTCACAAACACTGCACATAATAATAATTAATCAATTCATCCATATCTAAAGTGAGCAACCTATGATCGAAGTACTGCTTAATCCAGATTAATAGAGGAGAGATATTCATATATAAAAAGAAAGAAAAAAAACCTTGGGACTTAAGATCGGCAACACAAAAGTCTTGGAGAGGACTAGGATCAGCAGCCAAAACGCAGGAGGAAGCCAAGGCAAGCAGAGCAAAAGCTACGAGGAGATTGTATTTGGCAGCCATATCGATCGATGGATCTCGAAATGCCTACCTGTATCTATGAAAGATGTTGGAGAGATGAGCTCCTTTTATAGAACAGAGGCAGTGCATCCATGCTTTGAACCACTCTTCCTTTAACTATTTTTAATTTATCTTCATCTTTGAATTTTCAACAAGTTACCTTTTCCGCAACCAAAAGTTCTTTCTTGACCAAGTTCGCGTGCATGATCTCCATGTTTGTTTTGTTTATTTGTATTTTGGAAGCTGATGATAGCCATTTTAAGTCGATACAATAAATATTAAAAAGAATTATAAGAGGGTGAAGCCTTGTTGTCTAGCATTAGATTTGGATAATAGCAATTGTTCAATTAAGGTTTTTTTATTACAAGTATAAAATTTAAGAGATTGAAAAACATGGTATAGCTTTTTTTTAAAAAATATTATTAAAAGAATAAATTTTTTATTGAATATCAAATTTGGTATTTATGGATCAATAAATTACTGAATTACCAATCGATAAATACTGATTTACGGAAATTTAATAATCCTATTTAATTTCCTACCTGCCGAGAAAATTTTCTCGTGAAGGTCGCTCTGGATGCTCTCTCTGATGAGTCTATGACCGAAGCCTCTGGAAACTAACCAAATGTCACAATCCTTTGTTCTCGGATTTGGAACTGTCGCCATTCCTCTACCCGAGCTTTCGAAAAGTTTGATCGGCAGCCATATCCCTCGATAAAGATGAAAATCCATCCCTGTCACCATTTCAGTCATGATCCCCATCAATGAACAGCTGAAGATTGCGCTTCCACCGAGGCAAGTTGTTGGGTTTTATTATAAGCATTTAGAAATTTACCTTTGAAACATTTTGGTTTTTGTCATTTTTGCTGTTTGTTACCTATAAAGGTTCCCGATTAACCTGGCCGCAGCCATATCTCGTAGAAGAGAAGTCTTAGTTGTATTTATTCTAATGTATTCAATCCAAATTAAACTCGCATTAGAGCTTTAATTTTTATCTAAGACAAATTATAACGTGGCTATGGACTCTTCATTTCTAAACTCTATTTTCTTTATGTTTTACGTGTCCTTTAATTCCACAAAATATCTGGAGATGAAAATTATATAAAATAATCCCATTACATTGGATTTATACATAGACATTCATGGTCTGTTTGACTGGTGAGCTCTGTGTAAAATTTTAAAATTGTATTTCTAATGGCATGTCCTTTTATTTAATACATGAAATTATGTTTTAATTAATTTTAAATCATATTTAATTACTTGAAAAGTCACACGTAAGAGATCTCGCCCTTATAAAAAATACGATGCCACCGAACCATATTTTCGGTAGATGATAAATGGACATTTATTGCATGAAATGGACACTTTACCAAGAAATCGTACGACTGTCTCATTTGGCTCTTTACCATACCCTAACTCACATCTTACTTAAAAATATGCAGCGCCACCATCTTCGCTAATTCAATTATTCGTGCAATAATTTTGGGTACCAAGAAATAGTACGACTATCTCATTTGTAAATAAATAATTGTACACAAATTTATTGCATGCATGGTGTCACCCCTGAATTATTGTAATTACCAATCGGTAATTACCAATCTAATCAATAATATTGGTTTAATAATCGTGCAACCCGATTATTATGCAATTCATCAAATTTACATAGTTTTCAAAGCAATATGGTGGGTTCATATTAAGCCGCGGAGACTCCGCCCACGAAATTTTCTCCAAACCACTGCATCTTCCAACTTTGTCGTTTAATTTGTGTCTCATAAAAAGATAGATCTAGTCATTGCTTGCGTCAATTTAAGATGGTTAATTAACATCAAAGGTGTAAAAGAGAGAGAACAATTGAGATCATAGTCGTCCCACATGTTTGAATCTATCAAATAAATAAAGAATTAAAATAAGCAGGAGATAATGGCGAAGAGCAAGAGGAGCATGACTGCATCGCAGCATGAGCATGCAAGCAGTGGAGCGCCGTCACTCGTCAGCGCATCCGGTCGGCAGATCAAACGTAGATTTCGATCGTGTCAGCCTCCTACCGAATCCTTGTAAAAGCAGGCAACGCCAATATCAGCGATTTGCACCGTTTGCCCCCGTTTTCTTCGATGGGAACTAAGTTTCTTTCCGAATTTTCTCCCCAAAACGGGTACGTTTCTGCGTAACCCTCCTCCTCCACTCTCTCCTCACCTAAACCTCCTCTCTCGTCCGTCCCGACTTCCTCTGATGCTCCCGAAGCTCTAGCGAATACGGCAGAAGGAACTCTCACTCCCGTCCTCCCAACTCTGCCGTCGATGTGAACGTAACAACATCCTTGTATTCAGTAATATATTTCGAATAGTAGTTAAATCGCTTGATTTTAACTTTATATGCATTCTTAATCTCCAGAGCGAGCTCGGTGCAAGTTCTCCGGCTTCGAGATGTTTTCTTCTTCAAGTTAATGCCATCCTCATCTGCATTGTTAATCTCTAGAGGAAACCTATATTTATTTGGTAACAAGCTTCTTATTCTTTGTAAGCCTCATTTAAGAACTATAGTTGACTTAGGGTTTGTATTCATCTACTTCGAATATTTTAATGTTGATCCTTCCTTATCTCTCATATTAAGTCTCTATTTTTCCATAATTTACGTTAATTTATTGGCATTTTATGCATTTCGTTAGACCTGACAAAATTTGACCCAACACCCGATTTAACTCGACACAAAGTTAGGCGGGTTTAGGTTAGCTATAATCGTGTTCGGGTCATAAACAGGTCAACCCATTTATGACCAAAAAATAATCGGGTTATAAACGGGATGACCACTTAACCCGATTATATTATATATTTACATATATAAATTTTAAATATAGGCTCACGGAACTCCTAATGCTAGTCCATAAGCCCAAATCTCTTCTAACCATCATTTAACCCAAATTTTGGCTCACACCATAAGCCTAAATTTTTATATATATTAATAGAATTTTTATCAATTTGTTATTTATATATATAATATGAATAATAAATTTATAATTGGGTCGTGTCGGGTCAAGCAAATCGGGTTCATAAATGACACATTTAATAAACAGATTATTCGGGTCATGTTGGGTTGACACGATTATATTTAAATCATGTTCAAGTTAGACAATTTGACTCAATTAATTGAACGGGTCGTGTTTGGGTTGGCTTAATTAGGTCACGGGTCACAGCTGACATGACTCGTTTATGACCCACTGACCCAAATTACCAGGTCTACATTTCGTAGGTCTACATTTCGTAGGAATTATTTGATGTAATGTAGAAATTTTATTGAAATACCTTTGAAACTTATATTTTAGTGTTGAAAAGCTGAGTATTGAATATACTTCCAAGAATAAATTTTCATTTTATAAGAATAGAGCTTTGCCTTTTATTTTTTTGTGAGTAACATAGAAATTTTATAAAGTATGACATAATTTGACTTTTAATTTGTTTCATGTATCAATAAGAGACATCGAATAGCTGAGTAAGTAAATAAATAACCATATATTGAAATTTCCATTCTACCATATTTTAATTAGTATTTTTCCTATTTATTTTAAATTTTTTGAGTATTGTAGAAAGCATATACTATATCATGGAAATGTCAATTTAATTTGTTTCATGTATCAACTAGAGATGTCAGATTGTTAAGTAAATAACACTATATATATAGTATTTCCATTCAACTATCTTTTACTTAGTATTTTTCCTATTTATTTTAAAGTTTTTGAGTATCCTAGAAATCATATACTATATCATGGAAATGTAAATCTAATTTATTTCATGTATCAACCAAAATAGTAAATAATGTAGCCCTATATTGTATTTCCACTCAACTATATTTAAATTATTATTTTAAATTTTGATAGTAGTTAACCAAATATCTTATAAATTTTAATAGTACAACATAGTACAGTACAACATAATTTAGCACAAGTATAAAGCTATTAATAGCGGGGCAAGCAGGCCCTAAGTATGATGAAGCCAAGTTCTTCATGACAAAAAGCATCAAATACAGTGTGTGGACAAGTACTCAAAATGGTAATAAAAATTTTGATGCTGCATTCAAGGGATGCAGAGAGAAAAAAGAAAATGGGTTCAAACTGTCCAATTTTCATGTTTTTTTCTGTAAGTAGCCAGACAATTGCTCCTTATATTTTGTTTTCTCTTTCAGATTGAAAGTCAACTGCTGCTCTGGTTTTGCAAAATCATTAATTTCATCAGTTTTTTAAATGATAGACTGGTTTTGCAACTGCTGCTCTGAAGATTGTTCTAGATGTATTTATTTTCCTGTTTAGTCTAATCGATTTTATGTAATTTTTCTTTTGCAGTTCTGCAAAAAGATCATAATAAGATCTTGAGTTTTCTTTTGCCCTAATCGATTTTATTTCCCTTCTTTCTAATTTTTGTCATTATGTGAATAGCATGGGATGCAGAGTGAAACTTTCCCCAGAGGCAAAAATAACTGATTTTTGATATTAAACTGGCTTAACTGAGAAGCTACTGCTTATGCTTCGTTGTAATTGTCCAATGTATTGCTTTCTGATTGTCCCTTGTATTTCAGGTTAATTCCAGTGGCCAGTTTGTCGGATTGTCTGAGATGATTGGACCTGTTGATTTCTGTAAAGACATGGACTTCTGGCAACAAGAGAGATGGAATGGGTTTTTCCCAGTTAAGTGGCCCAAAGTTTAAGGTAATGGAACCCTTTTCGTACAAGTTAAAAATCAAAATTATCAGTGTTATTGTTTTACGTGAAAAACCCAAAAAAAATTTATTTATTTATTTAATATTTTTAAACCTTAAAATTATTATTTATTAATTTTACTCACTTATTATATTTACCTATTTTCAGTTTCTATGAGCAGAGAAGCAACTGGGAGCCACGAGGTGCAAGCGTTCTTGAAGGATGCGTTCAGATGTGGAATCCGGTGATGATAGCAGCTCAATGGTAAATTTTGCTCACTTATATTATATATACAAGTAGGAAGAAGTCGGAGGAACAGAATTTGATCTTATTAACATGATAAGCTTTCGGACGGGTCTTTTTGGAATTTGTTGTTGCAGTGGCACTTGGAAGAAGCAGTGAGATGAAGATGACTGGGAAGTCAATTACATTTTCCAAGTCTTCATAAGCTTCCAGCACAAGTAGTTGAAATGACATATTTGCAGCAATGAAAGGGCATTGCTGCATCACTTGGTGAACGGAACCTGTGGCTTAAACTTATTGTCCACATAGTCTAATTTATCTGTGCAATTATACTCTACTCTTGATGCCATGTAGAAAGATTTGCCAAAATATTGGCAGTGGGCACTAAATCTGACTTTGGTAGAAGAACCGTGGTCGATTGTCATTTGGTGATTTTGTCTGATTATTTTCCAAGGATGACAACTGTGTTTTTTCTTGACCTTGTTTCTTATGTCTCGAATATTTGGTAAATTTTTAAAACCCTAAATTTTAGAACTATTTTTCTTTTTTATCTTTTGTTATGGCTTCTAAGTTCTAACTTTAAATCTTGGTGTCTCGGTCTCCATTCTCCATTCTGCAATCCTCTTCAACTTGTTGTGCATTGTGGATCAGTGACTACCAATTGCCATATACGATCATACAAGTGATATTTGTGGGATACTGACTGATTGGTGGGATTTTAACTTTTCAACTCTAATATTGATTCCAGATTGCTCCAACTTTTACAGATATAAAAGCATAAACGTTGAGAAATCTCACATCTCAATTCTCAATAATTTACTTGAATAATGAATATAATAGTTTAAGTAGTATGTTGATGTTCTTCTATTACATGAACTATTATTATTTAGATTAAGTAGATGTATAATTTGTTTTGTATGAATTGTTTTACCCAACTAATATATTTGTCATCTATATTCCATGCATCCTTTTTATATTTGCCTAAGTGTATAACTATAGTGGATATACTTTATAAAACTTTGAAAATGTAATGATATTGATATGCATTAATATAATTTTTTAATTAGATATTTAGATATGTCATATACTAAGCTAATCTATTTATGTGTTGAATTCTAGAAGAAAAATTTTCAAGATAACATTTTTGATTTTATACAAAATGGCATCTTCATCTTTATCTTTGAATGTAGGTTTTTAATAATTTTAAGTTCAAATATTATTCCTATTTTAGAGTGTTATATTTATAATTATATTTATATTGTAGATGTAAGAAGAAGATATGGAAACACAAGAGACACATCCAACGGGTCAAACACAAGGGACACAACCCACAAAGCTGCAAAAAGTGAAAATAAGATAAGAGGTATGAGACCATTTTATCAAGCAATTTAATAAAGGTTTGAGTATTGGCAAATGCAAAATTATGATAGGGAAATTAAACCTAATCCAAAAGGTAATGGTATACTTGAGCTTAGAAATCATATCAAAATATGCAAGAAGTACTCATATAGTGTAAGCCAACAAACAAGACTTAATTTCAATGTGGATAGTGGAAATGACAAAGCAAGTACTAATACTGTTGTTTGAAAATTTGACCAGGAACTTGTTAGGAATGCATTGACTAGAGTGGTATTGTTGATGAACTCCCTTTTAAGTTTGTTGAGAGTAAATGCTTTAAACATTTTCTCTCATTTGCATATCCTAGATTTAAGATTTCGTCAAGATGTACTATTTCATGTGATTGTTTGAAACTTTATATAAATGAGAAATTGGAGCTTAAGAAACTATTTCAAAATTCTACTCACACTCAGAGTTGAAAAAATTTCTTAAGCAACAGGGGCTGCACAAGATTCCTAAGCAACCACCCCTAAAAAAAAATTCACGATCCTAAAAATTATGAAAAAAATTACTGTAGTGTAGTCCACGATAAGAGCTTTCCAACGGTACTAAGATTTTGGATTTTGGCTGTAGATATCGTGGACACAAAGATCGTGGATCAAAACACTGTTACTATAACAGTTTGATCCACGATCTTTGTGTCGCGATATCTCATCATGGACACAGCCAAAATCCATGATCTTGATATCGTTGGAAAGCTCTCATCATGTACTACACTACAATAATTTTTCCATGATTTTTAGGATCATGGATTTTTTTTTAGGGGGCTATGCTTAGGATTTTCTGTGCAGCCCCCTTGCCTAGGAAATTTTTTCCTCAAAGTTTGTTTAACAACAGACACATGGACCTCATTCTCATTACAAAGGATTAATTATATGTGTTCGATCAGTGGACATTGCATAAGAAAATTATAAATTTTTGTTTAGTTAATGATCACACTGGTAGAGGTTTAGGCATGGCTATCGAGATGTGTCTTCTTGACTGGGGGATAGATAAGGTTTTTTTTATAACAGTTGATAATGCTTCTAATAATAATATTGCTATTAGTTATTTGAGGGATAAATTTATCACTGGGGTTCTAGTGTTGCACAAGGAAAATACATTCATATGAGGTGTGTTCCTCACATAACAAATCTTATTGTTAATGATAGGATGAAAGAGATGAGTAGATCAATCTAAAAAATTCGGCAATCTATTCGCTATGTTAGACAATCTCCATCTAGATTGAAGAGATTTAAAGAATTTGTTGAGATTGAAAAAAAATTTAATCCAAAAGCTTGTTATGCTTAGATTTTAGCACTAGATGAAATATGAATTACTATTAAATTAGTAAATCAAATTGTGTTAGTGAAATATGAATTGTGAAATATGTATTTATGAATTGTGAATTTGTGATGCATGCTAGTAAATCTGTGCGTTGCATGATTTTAAGTGAACATTTAAAAAAGCCTACACAAATATTTGAAGAACAATTTGTATTGAAGAAATTATATGAATACATGTTTTTATAGTCATACAATATGTATTGACAAAGCAGCCACAATAAGTAAATAGAGGTACATGTTCATTCGATGATACATGGACTTTGGTTATTGCGACTTGCGAGACAATTCTTCTTTCTAATAATCTTAATTCAGGACTTTCAGCCTTCTTCACATCTGTAGAATCTAATGCAAGTATCTCAATGAAAAATAACCCCTCAGCCTTCTTCACAATTCTGATGTTCTCCAAATCGCATTTGTTGCTGCCAACTAGCATCTTTGCAGTAAAAGCATAAGCACTCAAAATGTGCTGCATCTGCATTACAATTTAGAACAATATATTGATGAAAATCATACTAAGTGTTATTGGATTGTAAGATTCATAAGAACTTCAAACGAACTAAATAAGCCACAAGAATCCCATCAATATCATAAAAAGATATACAAGGGAATATAAATTTTTTGGTAAATTCGGTATGATAAGAGCTCGGTAATTTTTTAATTCAATTTGGTTTTGGTATCAAAATTTTATTGTAAAAATAGGTTCGGTAATATCGGTTTCGATTTTTACTGTTTGATCACCCCTACTTCTAGTTGGTTAAAGATTTTGGGTGCATTTGACACAGCTTCTAGGCTGCTTTTACTGACTGTAAAAGTTATTTTTAAGAAGCTGATCTATTTGACTATCAACTTTTGGGTTCCAAACTCAGAAGCTACTGCTCGTGTGAGAAGCTGACGCAAGGCTGCTTCCCAAATACTGCTTCTGCTGGTCAAAGTTTTTTTCCCAATCTTTCGCTCGTGATTGCTCCCAATGCACGCAAGCGCCGAAGCTCTCTCCCCGCCGCTGCCGAAGCTTTTTCCCCGCCGCCTCTCCCTGCGAAAGCTCTATATCTCTCACCGAAGCTCTCTCTCCCTGCCGCTTGCCGAAGCTCTCCCCGCCGAAGTTGTCTTTCCGCCGAAGTTCTCTTTCCGCTCTACACCAATAATCCGATCTTCAAGCAGCCATTCCCTCGTCAGTACCCGTCCCAAGCCCTTCGTAGCGAAGTCAGCTGTGTGGATTTCCCTTCGATCTGATTGTGCCTTCAAAACCTCAGGAATACCCATCCGACCCAAGACAATTTTGATGGATTTCCTATTCTTCAAGCAAAAAATCGTCTCCCTGTTGGTTAAAAGCTGAGTTGTATACTTGTATAACTAATTAAATTAATAAATTTAAATTGATAAATATGAAATTAAATCAAAGAAAAAAATTAAGAAGGATTTGACCCTACGCGTGGGGTTACATCTACTCACCTTTTTTTTTGTGCTTCGGTAGGGTGTTTATCAATAGATTTTAATTTTGAGCAGCAGAATAAAAGGGAGAGATAAAAAAGGGAGTTTTTATTTTTCTCTTTATTTAATATAATTTACTCATATCATAAAATAAAAGAAGAGGTTCCTATTTATAAGTCAAGCCGTTCTTCATAAAATTAAATTAATAAAATTTAAAAGACAATTCTAGAAAAAAAAAACATATCTAAAATTAAATAAAACTACAAATTATAAATTGTAACTATATTAAAAATTATAAATTTTAAAATAAATTGACATAGTTCCTAGTTCCAGAAATTTGTATGATCATTCACACACTCTCAAATACATAATCTTAAAGAGACCTCTTAGACCCCTAACTAAGGTTAACTCCTAGTTGTGCCCTTGGTTTTTACTGCTTCCATGACAACACAAATGATGGTCTATAAAAACCCTAGCTACAATTCGTTTTCATTGGCCATCTGACTTGCGCCTTCTAGCAAACTCGTATTCAGCTCCAACCAACTTGCTTGCTTGCAGCTAAACACTTTCGTTGTTGAAAGTAAACACCACCAACACTATTATGACCTGCTTAATGAGCAAATTTACTCATTAACTTAATTAGTCAAAATAGTAAAATGACCTAATTTATTAAAATATTTAAGCCCAAATTAAATGGTAGTAAGCCCATTAAGTCCTATATGCTATATTATTATCTTTGTTTTTCACATTTAATATGAGACTAAACTAAGGTATTACAAACACTCTTATTGTTTATGGTTGTTAATGCTTTGAAGCTCTTTAATCTTTGAGGTTTATGACAATTGTTATATTGCAGTCCATTTTGTAAATAAGAGAAAAGGAAGGGTTTATTTAGGAAATGTGGCTGGAAGTAAAAAAAAAAAGTTACAGCCGAGCCCTAACCCAGCCGTAACCTCCTCTCCCACGTTTTCCTCTCGATTTTCCCTCTCTTCTCCCTCGATCTGTCCCTTGTTTGTAGCCTACCGCCCATGCTCATCGCCGCCAACATCTCTGGCGACGCGTATTGCTCCAGCTGCCGTTTGGTGTCGAGGCGACACACCTAGCAGCGGCGATCAGCATTCCTTTCGCATGGGCACGCATCCGATGTCCGACGATGTCGATCTCCTCATGTGGGCTTGTTTCTAGGCCATTGTGAGTCGTCTTCCCATTGTGTCATCGTGCCATTGCCAATGATCTTTCCAACATGATGTTTGGTATCGACGACGTACCCTTGTATTTTATTTTTGTTGATAGAGCTTATATGATGATGATTTATATGAGGGTGTACAGGTACATTTATACGTATATATGGGTATACGTATGTGTACAAGTATACCGATTGAGAATTACAAATGTATGTGGATAAATACATGTTTAAATATTAATAAGTTAATGAATGAGAATGGTATTGAGGTAAATGATTGGTATGAAAGAGTAAATTTATAAATGATTATTTGGAAAATTTGGAATGAGGTGTACAAGTGTATGCACGTGTACATGCGTATATATGGGTGTACGTAGGTATATGTGTGCACTTGTGGATATTAATAATTAAATAAGTGAAAGTAAATGTTTATGATATCGGTGGTGATATATGTTTTGTTATGTGATATTATAGATGATACTTGGTTTGAGCTAGACAAGGTGGTCCAAGATCTAAAAGTCACAAGCATGTTGAGAGTTGCAATGGTACAGGTAGGAATCATTTTCTTTGTTTTTGGAATCATGACATAATGCCAGTAAAGTATATGTGTTATGAGTAAAGATTAGATGTCATGATATCTTGTTGATGTTTCCTTATTGACTTTGCTTCTACTCTGTTGTGCTCCCGTTTATCATTTATTGATGCATACATGTGTTTATGGTTAATTGATATTTCATAAGCTATGTGATGTACCACATTGCATTTGTTGATATGTGGTAGAGATTGGTATTATATGATGGTAATTTAAATGGATTATCAGTTATAGTATTATTAATGATATGGTGAAGTAATCATGTGGATGGCTTATGGGCTTGTCATCTAAGTTGTACAATTGTGTTGTGATACATTTGATATATGCATGTATGATATATGTCGTGGCACTTTGTGATCTGTGACTGGGTGATGTTAGCTAGGGGCTAAGCTTGATAAGCTAGTGGACCATGTGTTTATACCAGAGGCTATCTATTAGCTATGAGACCGGTTTTGTATCGGTTACTTATTTGGAGTCCTTTGGGATTGTCCAAGGTTTCCTAGGTGTTGGATGCAACACTGCCGAGCTGCTAGTGGAGGAAAGTTGTTTCATTGTGTGAGCTACGATGAAAACACTCTTGTTAAGAGTGCAGACGCGTAATGGCGTTGTTTATGGTCATTGATCTTGATTACATGACATTGTGTTGATTATGTATTTTGGATATCATCATATTCAGTTTTGTTGTTATGAGTATGGTGCTGGTTATAGTTCAGTTTACTTAATGTATACATATTTGTTGTGATTCCTACTTAGCTATTTGAGCTAACATCATTTTGTTTTGCCTCCAGGTAGAGAGTTGTTTATGTTGTTAATGGTAGTAGCTAAATGTAGGGGCTACAGATCGTCGTCATGTTGTAGATAGATAGTTGGATCTGGAGTAATAACGATATAAATGGTTACTTGGATTAATGTTCTTATGCATTATTGTTGATATTATTATGGGTATGTTTTTTGATCTGACATTTATGGTTAATCAAGTGTGTGCCGATCTATATATTGGTAATTGTGAAAAAGATTTATGAGATAATGATTTGTGTTATGATTTATATGGTTCTTGTGTAGGTTGTATAAATGTGGATTTATTTTGGATAAATTATTGGATCATTTGATTATAAATGTTACACCCCGGGCAATTAGCCAAATGTGTAAGATCCGGAAATTTATTAACAGGTAAGAAAAAAAACTAAAATTTCGTTTATAGCATGTTTGTGGAAGTTTTTCATTGAGAAAATGTCTTGTTTGGTGTATTTTCCTGCAATGTAAAAATATGTGTCGCGGAGAGGATTCGAACCTAAGACTTAAGGCATAGGAGGTGTGCTGCACGCCACTAGGCTAGGGGTGTATTCTTGTTAGAAAAGGGTAAGAGCCCTTGATAAGGGTAAAATGGAGATTAACTTATACTAAAGGGTTATTGGATCTTTCACTTATGGTTGCTATTGGTTTGGATTCGTTGGAGGCTTGAAAAAAACGAAAATTTTAGGGGAAATCGTGTTCACCCTCGTTTTTCTCTTTGCTCACGATTTTCTTCCCTTGGTGAAGTGGCGGCTTGCTTCTTCTCTTCTCCTCTTCTTGTGGCCGGCGGCAAGAGGTGGTGGAGGCGACTTTCCGGCGGCTTTTGGGTGGTTCCGGCGACGTGTGTGGCGTGAGTGGCGTGAGGGTGTTGGCTTGGAAGAACCGAAAACAAGGTGAGTGGATTTTCTCTTCACCTAGTTCACGCATATGGAAGGTTTTGCATGATTTAGAGAGGATTAATGTCTAGAAAGATGACATGAACACATGCTTGCAAAATTGTATACGTTTCTTGCTTTTTCCCTAAATTTCGAAACCCTAGCTTGCATGACAATTAGGGCTTTTCGTTTTTAAAACTCCTAATCATAAATTAGGCCTTGATTAAACATGTATGTAGCATTAGAATTTCAATTGCATGAAGATTAGGGCTTGGATGAGAATTTCGACCCTTCTTCATGAAATTACGTCCAAATGCATGGGTAAAAATTGGGGAAAACTTGATATTCATGAAATTAGGTATAAGAGGATTCTACTGTATTTTTTTGGGAATTTTTAGAAATAAAAGTTTCTGTTGACTGAAATTGACCTAGGGGTAATTCGGTAAATTTCCTAGTTAAAATTGGGGAAAACTTGAAATTACGAATCTAGGGATCATGAGGGACGTAATGAATATTTTTACGAAATTTTTGGATAACTTTTCGTGTATGACTTAAACTTTGAACTAGGGGTATTTCTGTCTTTTGTTATCAGAACTAGTAGAAAACTATGAATATGTGATATTCTGCATTTATGTTAATTGTGAACGAAATTTAGTGAATTTTCTGTATTATTATGTATTTTTAATTGAATGGTGTATGCAGAAAGTAAGGACATGAAATATTGATTGATAACTTTGGGTGATAACTTAGCATGATTATACTGAACTGATCAGCATGAAATCTAAGGACTCTATAAAATATTATGTGATTTTTGAATATTATGTGAATATGTGATTTTTGAATATTATGTGGTTATGTGATTTTCGAATATTATGTGGTTATGTGATTTTCGAATATTATGTGTTGTGGTCATGGAATGGTTAGGACTAAGGCTAAGTGTAACTGTGTACTCAAGGGGATAGTCTATATGTGATATGTTAAGGGTTGGAGATTTCAGCCCTGTATTGTGATATGTGAGGGGGTTGTTGTTCAGCCTGCCTGATGTGATTATTGTGATAAAAATGACTATCCTAGAGTTTAGTTGACACTTAGGAGTCCACTTTTGTGAAATAAGATATAAGATATGTCTGGTGTTGTCCAGTTAAGGAACCCTTTGGGAGAACGAGTGATATAAGACGCAAAGTGCCATGTCTTGGTCGGACAGGGGCCACCTCTTGATGTCATCACTCTTAGACGCTTAGATTTTTGTGATTATGGGGTGGTGTAGATCAAGGTATCACATCTTGACCAGGTGGTGATTACCTCTTGAGTCTACACACTGTCCATGTATATATGTTGCATGTGATTTGCAGGCTTCTCCCAGTGCTTAGGCCAAAGCCGGGTTGGACCATAATGGTCACTATTGATGATGCTGGACAACTAGGTCAATTAAGTCATTAGTTGGTTTAGAGTATAGCTCTAGAACCCTGGTTACTCTTTGGTGACAATGATGTCTTAGCAGTTTACACCTGATTGTTTTATATGAGTTCTGTCCTTTAATTTTGTTATATGTTGACATGATATTCTGTTAAATGTTTTTAAAATAATCTGCATGTATTTTTGAGTGTATGTTATGGATGGTCGTTTGAGACTATCCACTCACTGGGCTGTGTAGCTCACTCCCTCACTATTTTCAGGTGTAGAGCAGGGGCGCATTTCTTGAGTTAGCGTTGATATGGATATTATGCTGGTTAATGTATAAGACTTTTGTGCTTAATTAACTGGGGCTGGTTGTGGCCGAATTATGTGAACTTGTGTTGCCGGTTGTGGCAGTTTTAAGTTTTGAAGTTTTGGATTTTTGTGTCACCGCGGGCTTTGGCCTGGTTTCGGTGTTTGGTATTATTCATGTTAGTTTCATGAGTTTATAGAATCGACATTGTGACTTTGGTTTCCAATTTGAGTCGATTGGTATTTTTGCAAACGGATTTGATATAAATGTGAACTTGCATATGTCTAGTGCAAGTATTGCGTGGTGGCAGGTACATTTCTGAAATTGTGTTTTCGCTGAGATTCTATGTATGGATTCTCGAAAATTTTCAGATCGTGTTTTCTTGAACTTGGTTTTACCTAGCATGTGAATCGATCTTGTATGATAACATCCTGTTTCTCTATGACTTGTGTTGCTTGTTTGGGGTTAAGATAACGGGATGTGACAGAATGGTATCAGAGGAGTTGGTTAGCTAAAACTTAGTTCGGGGGAAAACATGATTGTGTATTGCTAGACATCTGATAGGTTTATGTTTGTTTCCTTATTATGGTATGTGTGTGTGTAGGAATTAAGATGGTGCGATCCAGAGGAAATGCTAGCAGTGAAGGGGAGCAGACCTCGGATCTCACGAGAGCCATTGCGACTCTGACAGGCATGGTACAACAACAGGGTGCCATGATAGAGAGGCAAGCTCAGATGCTGCAGCAGCAACAGACTCAGCATCAAGAAGCGCAACAGCAGCTCTTGCAGCAATTGACTCAAGAGAGATCCCAGACTACTACTCGAGGGGTGGGGACTGACTCTCAGGAGGACGCTCACAGGCGCTATGCCTCACTTGTGAGTGAATTCCAGAAACTGGGTCCTAGCTCTTTTTATGAGGGCTCAGAATCAAGTACTGCAGAGAACTGGCAGTTGGTTTTGGACAAGATTTTTCAAGTCATGCGTTGCACAGATGAGGACAAGCTGTGTCTGGCCACCTATATGATGCGTGGTGACGCAGATGAGTGGTGGAAGGGCGTGGTGAGGCTTGCTGAAGAAAGACATGAAACAGTAGATTGGCCCTATTTCTTGTCTCAATTTATTCATCTGGAGTAGGGTGATATGACTGTGGACCAGTATGAGTTACGGTTCACTAAGTTGGGAAAGTATGCCCCTCACCTGATAAACACTGAAAAGAGGAGGGCTACCAAGTTTCTCAGAGGTCTCAGATGGGACATTCGGGAGCAGGTTGGTGCTCAGCACTTGGAGACTTACGTTGAGACTGTTGGACGAGCACGCACCATTGAGAGGTACATATCTGAGAGGAGTTCAAGTATGGCCGTGACGGTGGTTCCTGCAGCTGAGGCGGCGGCTCCTCAGTATGGTAATGGCGGCAAGGGTAAGAAGTACCCTAGGCATAAAGACTACAAGAAGAGCAGGTATAAGCCTTACTCTCACAAGGCACCGCAGCAGTCCAGGGATGCACCGCAGCAGTTCAGGGATACCAGGGATGTAAAGAACAGTATCACAGAGGACCGGAATTGTCATTATTGTGGGCTCAAGGGACATCTAATGAAGGACTGTTATAAGAAGAATGGTGTATGCTTCAGGTGTAAGAAACCTGGGCACATGGTCAAGGACTGCAAAGAGCCCGAGATGCAGCATAGAGGCACAGATAAGCCTACAGTCCAGACCCGAGTTTATGCTGTGGCTGAAAAGGATACACGAGCTTCCCGATCCGTCGTGGAAGGTACCTTATTTGTATTTGATCAGTTAGCTCGCATCTTATTTGACCCTGGTGCAAATTTATCTTTTGTATCTGTTAGATTTGCTGCATGTTTACCTGTATTGCCTAAGGTGATGGATTATGTTGTGTCTGTGAGTACTCCCTTAGGAAAATCATTATCTACAGATACTGTTTGTGCTGATTGTGTAGTGCATGTAGAGGGTTATGAGTTTCTTGTAGATCTAATCCTCTTAGACATGCAAGACTATGATGTCATCCTAGGTATGGATTGGTTATCCTCACATCATGCCACTGTGGATTGCTTTGAGAAAGTAATCACCTTGAATCTGCTAGATGGGAATCGGATTTTTGTGAGAGGTCTAGTGTCAGACCAAGGACCGCATGTGATATCTTTCCTACAGGCCAGGAAGTTACTTGCTAGTGGGTGCAAGGGTTATCTTGCGCATGTTAAGGTGCAGGATGATTCTACTCCTGATTTGACTCAGATGGCGGTGGTGAAAGAGTTTCCTGATGTGTTCTCTGAGGAATTTTCAGGCTTGCTACCAATTTGAGAAGTAGAGTTTGGCATTGAGTTGGTGCCAGGTACTGCACCTATCTCCAGAGCTCCTTACCGCATGGCTACTTCAGAGTTGGCCGAGCTTAAGAAGCAACTGGAGGAATTGCTGGAAAAAGGTTACATCCGGCCTAGTGCTTCTCCCTGGGGAGCACCAGTGCTGTTCGTAAAGAAGAAGGATGGAACCCTGAGGATGTGTATAGACTACAGGCAACTGAACCAAGTGACTATCAAGAATAAGTATCCTCTTCCCAGAATTGATGATCTGTTTGATCAATTACAGGGAGCTACAGTGTTCTCTAAGATCGATCTGAGATCAGGGTATTACCAGGATGAGGATATATTTAAGACTGCTTTCAGGACCAGGTATGGGCATTTTGAATTTCTAGTTATGCCTTTTGGACTGACGAATGCACCTGCTGTCTTCATGGATTTGATGCACAGGGTATTTCATGAACTGCTCGATTCTTGTGTGGTAGTCTTCATAGATGATATCTTGGTGTACTCTCGGACTACTTCGGATCATGTCAGTGACTTGCGCAGAGTGCTGGAGATCCTGAGGAAGAACCGATTATATGCCAAGGCTAGTAAGTGTGAGTTTTGGCTAGAAAAGATCAGCTTCCTTGGGCATGTGATTTCTGGTCAGGGGGTGTCTGTGGATCCGGTTAAAGTGCAAGCCATCCTCAATTGGGGAAGACCGACTAGTGCTACTGAGATCAGAAGTTTCCTGGGTTTAGCAGGTTACTACCGGAGGTTTGTTGAGGGATTCTCCAAGCTGGCGGGTCCTTTAACTAAATTGACCAGAAAGGAGGCCAAGTTTAATTGGGATGACAAGTGTGAAGAGAGCTTTCAGGAACTGAAGAGGAGGTTGACTAGTACACCGATCCTCATTATTCCTAGTGATGGGGAAAGGTTTACTGTCTATACGGATGCTTCGGGCAAAGGGTTGGGTTGTGTCTTGATGCAGAAGGGTTCTGTGGTAGCCTATGCTTCGAGACAACTGAAGGAGTATGAGTTGAACTACCCTACTCATGACTTAGAGTTGGCGGCCGTAGTCTTTGCTCTGAAGATATGGCGTCACTATTTGTTGGGTCAGGAGTTTGATCTGTTCACTGACCACCAGAGTCTTAAGTACATCTTCACTCAGAAGGAGTTGAACATGAGACAGAGAAGATGGATGGAGTTGATCAAAGACTATGACTTCTCTATTCAGTATCAGGCTGGAAAGGCTAATGTAGTGGCGGATGCACTGAGCAGACATCCAGTTACTTCAGTAGCTGCTTTACGGGTCAGTGAGTGGCAGTTACTGCAGGAGTTCAGAGATCTCAGGATCAGTGTTTCTCCTAGAGTTCAGTCGGGTTATGTGGCTTTCCTCAGAGTACAGTCTGCTTTGTTGCAGAAAATCAGAGATCAGCAGTCAGTGGATCCGAAATTAGTTCAGATCAGGGATAGTTTGGTTGCGGGTACAGTTCAGGATTTTAGCTTGTCTGATGATGGTGTTCTTCGGTTTTGTGGAAGGGTGTGTGTCCCTGAGGAACCAAGCTTGAGGAAAGAAATATTGGAGGATAGCCATAATTCCAAATATTCTCTACATCCTGGCGTGACTAAGATGTATCAGGACCTCAAGAAAAGCTTTTGGTGGCCGGGTATGAAGAAAGAGGTAATTGATTTTGTCTCTAGGTGTTTAACCTGTCAGACGGTAAAGGCTGAACACCAGAAACCTGGTGGTTTGTTGCAGCCCCTTCCTATTCCTGAGTGGAAGTGGGAATGCATCAGTATGGACTTTGTGTGTGGTTTGCCCAGAACCAGATTGGGTCATGATGCTATTTGGGTGATTGTTGATAGACTCACTAAATCAGCCCACTTTCTCCCGATCAAGATGACTTATCCTTTAGAGAGACTGGCTAGATTGTATATTGATGAGATAGTCAGGCTGCATGGAGTGCCTGTTGATATTGTGTCTGATAGGGACTCTCGATTTCTGTCCAGGTTTTGGAAGAGCTTACAGGAGGGTTTGGGTACTAAGTTGAGTTTTAGTACAGCATACCATCCGCAGTCTGATGGCCAGACGGAGCGTACTATACAGACTCTAGAAGACCTGTTGAGAGCTTATGTGGTTGATTGGAGTTCTGAGTGGAACCGGGATCTATCTTTGATAGAGTTCACTTATAATAATAGTTTCCACTCCAGTATTCAGATGGCTCCTTATGAGGCTTTGTATGGGAGAAGGTGTAGGACTCCCTTGTGTTGGGAGGAAACTGGTGACAGAATGATTTTGAGATCTGATGCAGTACATGAAACTACTGATAAGGTCAGAGAGATTCAGGATAAACTGAAGATTGCTCGGGACAGGCAGAAGAGTTATGCTGATGACCGTCGTTGTTCCTTGGAGTTTATGGTAGGGGATCATGTTTTCTTAAAGGTGTCACCTACTAAGGGTGTTATGAGGTTTGGCAAAAAGGGCAAGTTGAGCCCTAGGTTTGTAGGCCCTTTTGACATTATTGAGAGAGTTGGTCCAAATCAAATTCAAATACTCATAAGTATAAATCAAATTCAAAAGCTTATAAGCCACTAAGGCCGAGCACAAATTAAATTTGAAAACTCATAAGCCATCAAGGCCGAGCATATATGAAGTCCAAACGCTCACAAGCCATCAAGGCTGAGCACATGTCAAATCCAAATACTCACAAGCCATTAAGGCCGAGTACATGTCTAATCCAAATGCTCATAAGCCATTAAGGCTGAGCATACATCAAGTTCAATTACTCGTAAGATGTTAAGCCATCAAGGCTGAGCACATGCCAGATTCAGATGCTCACAAGCTATTGTGGCCGAGCACAATCAAGTAAATTACTCATAAGCCACCAAGGCAGAGTATGCAAATTCAAGTTCACATACTTGTAGACCGTCAAGGCTGAGTGATCATCAAATTCAAATACTTGAAGGCTAAGTGATTCAAAATTTAAGCCATGCATCAATATGAAATTTATACAAATATTTTACCCTCCAATTTGTGGAATGTTGTTTACTTATATAGATCTCTTAATCAAAGATACCCTAATTTTAGGGGTAATTAACAATAAGTGTTTGCGCTCATTGGAAGCCAGAACCCATTAAACAAAAAGCCTTATAATTTAAGGTGAATTTAATATAGGTCACATTACATTTCAATGTAACACTTTTTGACCCCACAATGGCCTTCATCATTATCTCAACACCTCAAGAATTCATCATCGAGTATCTTGTTCCCATACATTGGAGCAAAATGAATCTGCTGAACGAAAACACAATCATATCATTGAAACCTCCCTTGCTTTGCTTCAACATGCCTCTATGCTACCAAATATTGGGATGATGCTGTTTCTATTGCCGTTTATATCATCAATCGTCTTCTAACTCATGTTTTAGCAAATAAAAGCCCCTTGAAAAAACTCTACAATCGTACTCCCAAATATGAATTTATACGTGTTTTTGGTTGCGCATGTTATCCTTGGCTTAAACCTTACAACAAACACAAACTAGAATCTCGTTATTTATTATGTGTCTTCCTTGGTTATAGTAATTTGCATCATGGATATCATTGCTTACATGTACCGACCGAGCGGATTTATGTTTCTCGACATGTTATCATTAATGAATCTCACTTTCCTTTTTCCAGCACAAAGCAATCATGAGCTCAATTGTCGAAATCATTCTATGCCATCAACAATTATATGTCCAGGTATTTTGAGAGTAGCACCATCTCAATCAACCATTCCAACAAATCAAGCAACTCTAGCACCGTCATCATCTTCGGACGACAAAGAATCCTCGTTCCCTAACATGCCACATGATGAATCCAGTGATACTTTATCTCCTCAAGACAATGCCCTCTCATCATATAATATAGTTCAAGACATTGAACCTTAAGAATCAAATGACATACAGTCAATCCCAGTCGACGCCAGACACTCCGACTCCACCTCTTTGCACTAGGACACTCCGAGATATCTATAACAACATTGTCCCTATCTCTACAAGGGTTCAAAGTACCACAAAGCATACATTACCTCATGCACTATTAGCATCCTTATCATCAAATGAATTAATATGTTTTACACAAGCATCTAAAGACCCCTCCTGGCGAGCAGCTATGGCTTTTGAATTCGATGCTTTACTCCGTAATGGAACTTGCACATTAGTTCCAAGGCTTCCTTCTGTGAACATTATTGGATGCAAATGGGTTTTTTGCCTCAAATTTAAGACTAATGACACCATTGAATGACACAAAGCCCGCCTTGTTGCAAAAGGATTTTGTCAACAACCAGGTATTCACTTCACTGAAACATCTAGTCCTGTGATCAAAATTACCACCGTTCATTTATTAATATCCACTGCCATTAGCTCGAGTTGGCCTATTCGCCAACTAGATATTTCAAATGCTTTTTATATGGTCATTTAGAAGAGAGTTTATATGGAGCAACCACTTGGCTTTCATCATCCTCAATTTTCAAATCATGTGTGTAATCTCAAAAAGTCTATTTATGGCCTATGGCAAGCTCCTCGAGCATGGTTTAATCGTTTAAGTGGATGGTTGCAAACTCAAGGCTTCATAGGCTCCAAAACAGACACATCCTTATTTTACTACTGTAACTCCAATATCAAGATCTATATTCTCATATGTATGGATGATATTTTAATCACGGGCATCGACTGTTCTTGTATAAATGATTTAATTGTTTCTTTCGGTAAGGAATTTGCCATTAGAGACTTGGGGTTCGTTAATTTCTTCTTAGGCATTGAATTATTACAACATCCTCATGGTTGTCTTCTATTTCATAGTAAATATATATTAGGTGTTCTTCAATAGGCCAAAATGGATGGTGCTCGACCAATCTCAACACCAATATCTATCCCGTCCTTCTCATCATCGTTCACACCTATGAAGGATCCAACCTTATCTAGGAGCATAGTTGGAGCTTTACAGTATGTCACTATTACTAGACCAGATATTACTTATGTAGTTAATCATGTATGTCAATTCATGCATTCTCCAACCAATCAACACTGGGAGATGGTCAAGCGCATACTTTGTTATTTAAAAGACGCTATTTTACATGGTCTTCTCTTACATCGCAACTCCTCTTGAGATTTACATGTGTATAGTGATGCTGATTAGGCTGGCTCTCCTGAAGATCAAAGGTCGACTAGTGGCTTTGCCATTTTTTTTTGGTAAAAATATCATATTATGGAATTTCAAGAAACAACAAACTATGTCTTGATCTAGCATTGAAGCAGAATATAAAGCAATTGCTAATGCTACTGCAGAAGTCATTTGGATTCAGTTGCTTCTTTGCGAACTTCAACTTGTTTCCTCACAAATTCCCAATCTTTTGTGTGACAATATTGGAGCTACATATCTGATAGCCAATCCAATCTTTCATGCTCGTACAAAATATGTGGAGATAAATTTTCATTTTATATGTGAACGTGTAGTAATGCGTCAACTCATGGTATCCTATGTCTCCACGAATGATTAATTTGTTGATATCTTTACTAAGCCACTCTCACGAATCAAGTTTCAAGGGTTATTGTCCAAACTCAATGTTCGACCATCCACGTTGAGTTTGCGGGGGAGTAATGACAGTAAGGATTGATATTGTTTCCAAATCAATCCTTACCAAAATCGGCAGCAACGAGTGCAATCGTGGACAATGCACACGATTGCAATCTCTTCTTATTTAGCAATAGAATTATATTTATATACAATTACATGGATTGATTTCATCGATGTAACATTATGAATTGTATTGATTGCTGAGTGTAAAAAAAAATGATTACTTTGTTCTCTGTCTCTTCTCTACTTTCAACACTCATGTTTCTTCTTTGTCTCTCCTCAACCTTAGCACTAGGAAGTGTATTAGTGAGGCATTGTATTCTTGTGTGAAGGGATGTAAAAGAAAAAGAGGTTAAATACAAAAGAAAAGAAAGAACAAAAAAAAACAAAAAGAAAAAAAAAAAGGAAAACAATAGGAAGCTAGTTTTGAGTGTGTGGCACTACTGTGGGGCTGATTCGGCTTAGGGAGTAGGTGAGGTTTCCTTTCACACCTTGAGATAGCATTGCTCAGTCTAGTCCTACCCGCTCTGGGTAGACTATCCTAGAACCACTAAAGTAAAAAAAAAAATTGATAGGGATGTTTTGGGTGTAACAATTAGTCCTATAAGAATATAGAGTGATCGCATGTAGCATTTTTTACTCTGGGTATATCAACTACACTAGTTCTTTGATATGTAGCCAATTGTTAATATGATATGTCAAATTATGATAATCTTTTATTATCAATTACTACACTCTAGACTAACCTATTATTATTATTCCAATCATTAATAATTATTAATGAGAAATATTAAAGATTAATTATATTATTCTAAGAATATTATTATCATCACTTATATTATAAAAATATTAACCAAATACAATGACAATAATACTTTGTTAAAAATATAACTAAATATGACAAAATATATGCTCAAATTATCATTCAATATGCACAAAGAAAAAGCACTATGCGATTCCCTGAGTAATTATTTAGGTTATGCATGACAATAGCAACACTATCTTTATATAATATGTATAAATATAATAAAATATGTGCTAAAATATGGCTGAAGCAGAGTGCTGTTTGCTTATTGATTGCGTAAAAAGACAATGATAAAATAGCGAAGACAGATAATTAATTAAGCTCGATCGTCAATTCATCATCAGTTGTTGTCCATCCAGAACTGCGCCTGCAGCCAGTCGACGGTCTTCTTGTCCACCTGGAATGCCTTTGCCAGCACGTCATCGGAGATTGGTGGCTTCGATCCGAACACAGCGTTGGCAATGGTGATGGTTCCCGGGTTCTGGCTGCTCAGAGCTGCGATCGCAACCGCATTGCCATGCCCGCGGTTAAGTTGGAAGTGGATGAGGCCTTGTGGAAACACAAACACGTCGCCCTTCTTGAGCGTCTTGGTGAAGAGTTTGTTGCCGACGTTGTTAATGTTGGAGGTGACGAAGCCAACGTAGAGCTCGCCTTCCAGCACGACCAGGATCTCGGTGGCACGCGGGTGGGTGTGGGGCGGGTTCAAGCCGTTGGGTCCGAAGTCGATGCGAGCGAGAGAGATGCCGAGGGTGTTGAGCCCGGCAATCTGGTTGACATTGACAGCGGTGACATTAGAGCGGAGCTTGTTTGTGGTATTGCGGGGCTTGTCGAGGCCTTGGAAGAAGAAGTCTTCGGCCTTCACTTGGTTGGCATCCTTGCACACAAATCCGTTCACAAACACTGCACGTAATATAATGTTAATGATGATGCATATAATCTATTCAATGATAAGATTGATTACTGAGAGGAGACGTTCATTTATAATTTATATAAAGAAAGAAAAAAATAGATGGAAAACCTTTGGGCTTAAGATCTGCAACACAAAAGTCTTGAAGAGGACTAGGATCAGAAGCCAAGACGTAGGAGGAGGAAGCCAAGGCGAGCAGAGCAAAAGCTAGAAGAAGACTATATTTGGCAGCCATATCGATTGATTATGCTGAAGGTCTGTGAATGGAAGAAGAGCATGCAGGTGTTTATATAGAAGACAGAGGAGTGATTAGTTTGAATGACTCCTCCATTGTTTAATTATTTTACTAAGTCTTGGTTTTTGAAATGATCAACAACACAATTACCTTTTCCACCTAAAATCAGAAGATTAGATAATTTCTCGTTTGACCAAATTCGCCGGCATAAATGGACAAAGTCAAACGTAGATATAATAGTTCAATTCACAAGGTAAAGCATGCTCGATTAGAAATTTACACAAGGTTAGACAAAATGTGGCTACGTGTGAGTTTCTTATTGAACCGTGCAACCGTTGTCGTCAACTCATGTAGTTGAATAATAAAAAAGTTTTTTTTTCCTCTATGATAGAGTAGTCACCAAGGAAAACTATGGTCATAAACTAAATCACTTAAAATTTTTCTAAGCGGAGTCTATGCCTAGGATTGTTAGGAGAGGCTTAATCTAATCAATAATATTGGTTTAATAATCGAGCAACCTGATTATTATGCAATTCATCAAATTTACATAGTTTTCAAAGCAATAGGATGGATTCATATTAAACCGCGGAGACTCCGCCCACGAAATTTTCTCCAAACCACTGCATCCTCCGACTTTGTCGTTTAACATCAAAGCTGTAAAAGAGAGAGAACAATTGAGATCATAGTCGTCCCATATGTCTAAATCTATCAAGTAAATAAATAGTTAAAATAAGCAGGAGATAATGGTGAAGAGCAAGAGGAGCATGACTGCATGGCAGCATGAGCATGCAAGCAGTGGAGCGCCGTCAGGCATCCGGCCGGCAGATCAAACGTAGATTTCGATCGTGTCAGCCTCCTACCAATCCTTGGAAAAGCTGGCGACGCCAAATCTGAACGATTCTGACTGGGCGGGAAATTCTCCGTGTCACGTTTCTACTTAATGCGCATACAGTCAGTAGATGACGGCAGTCACGTTTCTTTGAATCTTGCATGAGAATTTAATTCTTAACACACTCAATTACCATTTTTCAAGTTGCTAACTAACTACTCCAACATATATTGCTTGATTCTTTTTCTTCTTATTCTCTTCCCTGGGCCATATCTGTAAATAAGATAATATCACACGAGTCCGTAATAATGCTAAGTAAGCTTATCCCCAGGGTCAAGATCAAACTCAGGTTGTTGGGTCAAAGGCCAAGGGTCTAAACAACAAATAGCAGGCAACAATTAGGATACAAGTTAAGTTAAATATAATGTAACATCATATAGGAAATAAATGCAATACATTGGAGGTAGCATGAGTATCAAAACAAGTCAAGAATAAGTATTCTCAATCATCAGATTATCAATGACAAGAGCATGTAAATCGGCTAGTGGGTCATCACCCAAATACGCAAAATAGAGTGGTGCATCATATACTTTATGTTGTGAACACATGCACCACCATGTGTCACCATGTGCCATTGGGAGACCCTGATTAGTTGTATCATGGACAATAAGTCCCCAGCCAGGCAATATCAAGTCCGTAAGCGGCAACAAGACATGCTCATAATGAAACAAGTCCCTTGAAGGGGTAGGTAATGAAATATTACTGTTAAAAATAGAAATAGTAAACATGACTCTATGTCGTGCATGTGTGTGATGTAGGGGTTGAGGTGTCATGAGTTGAGGTTTAGTGTGTCGTGAGGATTAGTGGTGTCGAGGGTTAGTGGTTTTTATTTTAAGCATAGACTAGCTATTTTATTTCCTATAAATATTTGTAATTTGTAATTTTTATTGTTTCATAGCAGCAGCATTTCAATACAAGTGATTACGTTGTCTCTCTATCTCTGTGTTGTATGTCTCTCTGTCTCTGTGTTGTGTGTGTTCTCTCATGTCACTGTGCTTCCGGTTGTGTTGCTGCCAACAGTGGTATCAGAGCAATTTTAAATAACTGCTCTAGTAAAAAGTTAAATCTCAGTTTTGGCTGGGCGATGCTGTAGCCGAGAGACGGTACAGTTGAAGATTTGTTACTCACTGGGCGAGAAAAAAAAATTTCACTGCTATTGTGAGATCCGAAGATAGCCGACTGCTAAAGATTGCGTCGTTGAGAGACATAGATCTGTTGACGAGAGAAGCTAAAATCTCATCGAGGTTGTGAGATTTGTTTGAGAAGAAAATTCTCATGTGAGATCTGTTGCTGAAGATTAGAGATTCTCGCTGAGAGAGAAAGATCCGTTGACAAAAAAAATCACACTGAAATTGTGAGATCTGTTGTTGCTGTTGAGAAGAAAAAGAAGGAAACGGCCACATCTTTGCCGCTCAGATTCGTTGTTTGCTGATTTGCTGTTTCCCGTCGGAAAATCGTTTCTCGTTGCTTGCCAAAATCCGATGCTCAGAGTCGCTCGCGAGTCGGTTCTCAGATCTGAAAAAACTTGCTCAATCGGCGCCAGGCGAAACATCCGTTTCTTGCCTGCAAATTCGCTGCCGACCGCTACTCAAAATCGCCATTTTCAGCACCGCTCTCAGAGCCGTGCTGCCGATTCTCCGTCGCCGATAGCTGTTCCGTAGACAAGAGGGCTCGACACCAGGCAAATCATCGCCTGCCGATTCGCCAACGACCGTCGCCAAAGAAGACGAGAAGATTCTCGTCCGAAGAATCTGCACAACGAATCCCTTCGTCGTTCACGAAGCACCCCTGCTCACCTCAACACCGAACCCTCTCGGATGCTAGCTGTATAGATCCAAAAAATCTACCACAACTGCAAGCTCTCAGCAAAGCGCGTCGCCTACTATCGTTGTTCGCCGACTCAAAGCCACTCGCAAACATCAGTTTCCGCCTCCACGTCGAAGACGAACTCGAGAAACATCCGTTTCTCGCCTCTGAGTTCTGACATTTCACAATGCCGCTGAACTCTCGAACTCAGCCGACGAGCGTCGAAGCCATCTCCAGCTCCGCTTGCAGATTCAGCAACGCACAGAGACGCGTCACCAAAGCTCTGTTTTCGCCACCGAACATCGCCCATCGACGAAAGAACACTTTTGCTGGTCACGCGACTGGATGCCTTCGTCACCGACGAACGTTGTCCAACGTCGCACTTGTCGCCTGCCGATCCAGCGCTACCGATAGAACAACGAATGCCAAACATTGTGTTCCACGCCGAACACGAGTAGCAGAAGAAACAACACTCGCATATGAATTTTTTAGGTTCGCGCTGCTGAATAGGATTCGCAACGGGTAGGGTACCTAATATTTTATCCTAAATTCGAACCCGACACCGCCACCCGAACCTGACCCAAACTCAGGTCGGATATTTAAACGAGTCCCGTGGGTACCCGATTAATTAAAAAACTAAATTATTTATTATATAAAATATATTTTAAAAATTAAAATTAAAATAACTATATTTATATAATAATTATTTATTTTTATTTTTATATTTTTAATAGTAATAAATATTTATATAATAGTTCTTTATTATTATTTATACTATAACAATAAAAATTAATATTTATATTTTTTTTTATTAAAGTCGGGTATCGGGTACTGGGTACCCACCTCCCTAAACCCGAACCCGACACATTTAGCTAATCGAGTACCTGAACTCATCATAAACGGGTCGGGTTGAGTTGAGTACCCGTCGGGTTCAAGTGAAATTGTCACCCCTACTGCTGAACCAACTAAGCTCAGACCTAATTTTTGGTCAGGCAAGTGCAGTTCAATTAAATTTGAACCAGTTTACTTCAGACCCATTGAGGCCCATTTTTGAACCAATTTTGGCTCAATCTCACGGGTTTACTCAAATTCAAACTGTTTCAATTCGTGCCTAATTCAATGGGTCAAGATCTAGACTTTTCTAGACCGAGAAGTTAGGCATGTGCGGGTGAAAAAAACATTTGTTATTACAATGATGAACAACATGATGCCATTCCAAGTTCCAAAATTTTCCAGTGAAAAATTTAATAACTGGTGCATCCGAATGAAAGCGTTACTAGGTGCATATGATGTGTGGGACATGGTAGAAAATGAATATGTAGCTCCAGTTGACCCAACTTCTCTAACTCAAGTACAGAGAGACCTTCTTCAAGGTTCAAGAAAGAAGGATCAGAAGGTTGTTTCGTTGATTCATCAAGCATTGGATGAAACTACATCTAAGAAAATATCCACTGCAATAACAGTCAAACAACTGTGGGAAATGTTGCAAAGTGCTTGTAACAGAAGCTTGAAGGCCAAAAGGGTTCACCTTCAAAGCTTGAGAGGAGAGTTTGAAGCTCTCTGTATAGAAGAATCTGAGAAGGTATCAGATTATATCTCAAGGGTTGCAACGATCTCAAATCAGATGAGAAGACTTAGTGATAAAGTACCTGAAATTAAGGTAATTAAGAAGATTCTCATATCTCTGACTGAGAAATTTGACTATATTGTCACGGCCATAGAAGAATCAAAAGACTTGGAAGAAATATCCTTAGAAGAATTATCAGGCTCCTTAGAAGCTTATGAGGAAAAGTTAAACAGAAGGAAGAAAGAACCTTTGGAGTAGCTTCTACAATCTTAATTGAATCTAAAAGAGACAACAAGGAGAAGACTTGAAAATTATAGAGGCTGAGGTCATAGACGAGGACAAAGTCAAGGTCTTGCAAGAGGTAGAGGTAACAAACTCATGAAAATACTTCTTAATTTACCTCGACAAAAGGAGGAGGTAGAGACAAAACATATCAAACTTAGAGGGCTTACAAATCACAAGTGAGATGTTACAATTGTAACAAGTTTGGACATTATGCTAGGGAATGAAGAGTCCCCTTCAAGGGGGAGCGAAACCCTACTTGGCGCAAATTAAGTTTTGGCAGCGGAAATTAGGGTTTCAAAGATAAGATCGCATGTAGTTCATATGATCAACTTATCACAATGGAATAGATCATAAGGGATCATACCAACGCCATTGGATTGGATGGTGTTTTGGAAGCAAAGACGCAATTGCTTCTTCTCCGAAGATGACGCACACAACGAATGAAGATGGCTTCTCCTTGTCGTCTTTGTGCTAGCAAAGCTTCAAGGGGTCCTTTGTGTGGAGGAAGATGGAGATGCGAGAGTGATGTTCACCTTGGCCGAAATCTTCTCAACTCTCTCGTGAAGACAAGCCACACACGAGAGCGCAAATGAGAGAGGCGAGCGTTGAAGCGTTTTTGGCGTTGAAGAGAACATGCGCTAATGACTTTCCAAAAATAGGAAAGACACGAAGCCATGCGCCCATGATGTCAAAACCGATCGAAAACGCCTCAAGCATTGAACCATGCGTTCACTCTCTTGAACCGGTTCAATGCAATTGCATTTGGTCCAAAGACCAAATCAAACCAGCCCAAGCCATTTGGTCTAGATCATCTTAAACCCTAAGGCTCCAGATCTAACCGTTCATCTCCTGATGCTCTTGATCTCATTGATCCAGCATCAATTCTCTCGATCGAAGCTTACCGATCTCAAGCCCCAATCAATCAAACATGATCAGACCAGATCTCACTTACAATCAGAGTTTAAACTCCTTCAAACTGAACCTAAACAATTCAGTCCACACGATCTGACTTAAGTAAGCCATATCATCGAATTGTGCGACCCTAAGGGTTTCCTTTAAATGTCGGTAACGATAACTTACGTTATCACGATCAGTGAGGGGTATCTAGCAACACATCACTGTCTCCCGATATAAAGGAAAGAGTCTTCCAAGACTACACCCAAACCACAGCACAAGTGTGAATCCACTTCACGAGGCATACAAATTTCCTTTGCCACTGGATGTTCTTATTGGACAAGCGAGTCAAGCCTGTAACTCCAATATGATGAGCATGATTAGATCAGATGAACATAGTCACCTGGGTATGGCCATACACTTTCTCAATCATCTCATCCAGGGGGGCCCCAGAAGAACATCACACTCCTTAAACAAGAAGACGGCAATCCTATATCTATCGCTAGTGCCCTAACATGACTCATGATCATTATCCAAGATAGTCTATAACCATTATGTTTCAAATGATATTGAACTACCTCAAAACAATGACAATCATCATTTAGAAACACAAGTGATCTCAAGTCAGAGGATATGTGCCACTTGTTGCATTCAAGGATTATTCACATTGTGACAAGCAATTGAATATCCTAGTAGGGTCTGTCCAGTACATCCAATGTACCCATGAGCCTACATCTTATTCCATGCTCGAAGCATCCTATAAGATTAGAACACATATTAGTCTCAATCATATCAAGGCTGTCTCATGTTCACCAAGATATCTCGACTAAGGACTTTATAGCATGTCAGCCTAGCTGAACAACATTGAGACATCATTCAGAAGTACACTTGTTGCAGCAGACAATGTAACAACCTGAATAACAACCATTGCCTTTATAAACATAAGAGTTTATACATGATACTGATACAATCCCAAGGCCTCAAACATTAGCCTTAAGGGCATACCCCAACAGGGAATGCAATCACGCTTGTAATGAAAGAGCTTATCTATCTCAAAAGGAGAGCAATGATGATTAAAAGGAGAGTGATGAGGAGCTAGATTGTAAGCTTTTAATGGCATATAAAAGCTCTACATTGGAAGTAGATCTTTGTTACATTGACATGTATGGAGATAAATTCTGTTTTATAGATTTTGATGATGAGAATGATAATGACATTACTACGTCTGAAGACTCTCTAAAGATGGATGTACAAGAGGAAGTCATAGTTACATGTTTGGAAGCATGCCCAGATGACTATGAAAAACGAGAAAGAGTTTGTGTTAAGATAAATGCAAATAATGAGCATGAGCTAAGAAAAGAAGTAGAACAAGAAAAAAAAAAAAGCAAAAGACTAGTCTTGATGAATATAAAATTATGCCTCAAGCTACATTTTGGGAGATTGGAGAGAGTTCAAGATAGAGGTTATAGAGAGACACTGAGGATGATGATGGTTTTATGCTAGACACAGTGCCACAGGCAGAGGTTGCTGATAGAGGACCATCAAATAGAGTATCTTGGGAGATGGGAGAGAGCTCAAGACATCCCCACATAATAGAAGTAGAAGACTTATACGGTGAAAATGGTATCTTTATATGTCACTTTATTGATGTAGAGCCTATTAACTTTGTTGAAGTTAATGAAGATGATCAATTCATAAGGATCATCAACGAAGAAATAGAAGAGCATACTAATACAAGAGATAAAAGAGTATACAGTAGAAGAAAGAAGAAAAGACATAAAGCAAAGCTCGTGGGAAAGAGATACCAGTAGTGTAAAGGCATTGGTTAATATTTCTCTAACATATGCTTAGAGTTAGTTAGTGTCAAGTTAAAGCGTCAGAGTCATGTTTAAGGGAGAGTGTTAAAAATAGAAATAGTAAACACGACTCTATGTCATGCGTGTGTGTGATGTAGGGGTTGGGGTGTCATGAGTTGAGGTTTAGTGTGTCGTGAGGATTAGTGGTGTCGAGGGTTAGTGGTTTTTATTTTTAGCATAGACTAACTATGTTATTTCCTATAAATATCTGTAATTTTTATTATTTTGTAGCAGCAGCATTTCAATACAAGTGATTATGTTGTGTCTCTGTCTCTGTGTTGTGTGTGTGTGTTTTCTCTCGTCTTCGTGCTTCCGCTTGTGTTGCTGCCAACAATTACAGGAACAACATATACCAGAAGTAGTCACTAATAAGAGCATACAACAATGCATCAACAATGCAAACATGCTATAGCGAAATAGCTAAAACATTTAGGCACATAATCATAATCAGGAACAAGAAAAGTCAAATAGCACAACCAAGACTCATGCAAATGTATCACCAAGAATAAATGACATAAAGGTTATATGTTGTATAATAAGAAGAGTGAAGAACTTACCTTATCATACGCTAACAAAATTGATTTAACTCAAAGGCCTATGTGCAGGCGAACCAATTGACCTGCATAGTTGATTTGCAAAGAAATACAATCAAATTGATATCAAATAAGCCAAACAACACTACCACTAGATAGCATAGTCCAAAACTTAAGGAACTGGCCTTGGTTCAACTGAACCGGACATAAATCTTATTGAACTAATCAAAATTGCATCGAACCGGCCAATCACATGCTGAACCATGCTGAAGCCAGACTTGATCACACAATTACTCTTAAATTAGATAGGCAATTACATAAGCTTTTTATTGACTACTTGAACTGGCCATGATTCGACAGAAATTGAATTGAACCGGTCCACAAACAGATCTAGGTCGAGCCTAGAATTGGATTGGTCAACCTGTTGACCCAGACCAACTCAAATCTCAACTCAAAACCAAATCAAACCCGACTGAATCTTAATTCGGGGACAAATTTTCTAAGCGCATATATGCGTTCAAAAAGAGATAAAAGGGTGGCTTAAGTTTTGCATTTAAAAATATTTTTTTTTAATTTTTTTTTTAGAAATACTCTACTCCTTATAATCTATCTAATAGTATCAAATTTAGGGTATTTTAGATTATATACATATATGAAATACCTTATGCAAAATTACATATAAGACAAAAAAATATTTTATGTATAAATTTTAATAGGATTTGCATAAGGTATTTCATACATGTATATAATCTAAAATACTCTAAATTTGATACCATTAGATAGATTATAAGGAATAGAGTATTTCTAAAAAAAAAAATTAAAAAAAATATTTTTAAATGCAAAATTTAAGCCACCCATTTATCTCTTTTTGAGGGCATATATGCGCTTAGAAAATTTGTCCTTAATTCGGCGCGAGCCTGAACCAGCTTCCTAATCGCCAGCCGTTCTACCCCGCTGCGTGTGGCTGTTAGACCCAAAGTCTGCAACAATACTGGCGAGCTTCCAAACATGCATCGGACGCCCGTTCACTGCAAAACTCCCTCGAATGGTTTCACAAGGAGAACTACAGCCAAAGATGAACTCCCAGCGAGGTTTCGATGCTGGATTGAAGCCTCTACTGTGAGCCGACATAACCCGACGGTGGCGCCATCGATTTCTAAATCGACTCTAAACACAACCATACAGGAGGTAAAGCAATGGGGGAAGCTGACTTACCTCAAGGCGATGTTGGGCAGATGTTGCAAGCGAAGAAATCACTTCGCTGACTTTAGGAAGGATGAAGAATCACCACCTTCTTCTCCACCTCCGGCAAACCCGAGTCAATGTCAATCCTCCTCTAGCGTTCCTTTTCTCTCTCCATTCGCTGTAGTTGGAATGGAAAATGAGACGAAAACAAAGAAACTCCTCCGTTCCACGTCCCTCTCCTAGAAATGCAACCACACTCTCTGGAAAAAGCTGAAATTACAAGTGTTGAGGACTCAAGTGTGACTGAAAGTTATCGAGATGCAGAAATAAGAATGAAGGGAGAAAGGCTAAAAAGGTGTAGGTAGATTTTGGAGGGGGCAGATTCAAGAACTGAATTGGATAAGTATATAAGTGAAGAAATTGATGATGATTCTGAAGATTTTGATATATTATCATGGTGGAAGGTAAATAGCCCTAGATTTCCTATACTATCACAAATGTCTAGAGATGTGTTTGTTGTCCCTATTTCTATTGTTGTTTCAGAATCAACATTTAGTACTAGAAATCAAGTTCTTGATCCATTTAGGAGTTCTTTGTCACCTAAAGTAGTAGAAGTTCTGATATGTGCCCAAGATTGGTTTCAAAGATCACACCATCGAATTAATATTGAAGAAATAGTTGAAGATATCAGTAAACTTGAATCAGGTAAAATTTTTATTTTACTCTATCATTGTATTTTTTTTCTATGCATTTATTATTGTTCTTGAACTTTTTACTAAACTCATCCTTTGTTTGCAGAATTTTCAAACTTGACTTGATGGCAATGATTGTTTAGTGTGAGATCTAATCTCTTGCTTATTTTTTTGTAAGCAGTTGTAAGAAATAAATTATTTTAAAATAACATTCTTATTATATTCCTTTTTAATCTCTTGCTAGTGATTAACTTGCTTTTTTTTTATTTGTAGTTTGTGGGACGACATGGATGGCATTATTGGATTTGGACGCTTGGTGGAATTTCTTTCTTTTTCTTTTTTTTTGCCAAGGGCAAGAATTTGATTGTATTAAATCAAAAAAGTAGTTACAGGTTATGTACAGTCACCATCATTCTCACTTTTGGATCCAAGAAAAATTTTTGCAGAGTCTCCCCTGCATTTCTAGCGCATGGACCCTGCGTACAGTCTAACTATCCTCAAAGACACATGAGAATTAAACATCAAAACACTAAGAGAGAACAGTGTACGCCAACACCAGCATAAAAACCACGTCAAAAGAAACCTGATGGTTGCACATGCAAATTTTCAGCATCAATAGACATATATCTTTAGCGCAATTGAACTTGTCTCCTGCATCCTTTCCATCGCCATTTCACCTGCATCCTGCAGCTCCTTTGAATCCGCCAAGTAGTTTTACATCAAGATCTGCTGTCGTTGAGTTGCATCTTTGCCTCTTCATAGCCCCTCGTGGCGGTATAAGCGGCCGCACGCAGGATAGTCTCATTTGGTCTTCATCGCAAGCTCCCGCATGGATGAGAATAAGTGCCGCATGGTATGGTCCTGCATTTGCGTGATCTGCCCCCATGGTATTCAGCCCCTCCAATAGGTACCAGCCGGCTTGGAACATAGAACTGTCCATTGCATGGTTGAGATATGCATCCGACCTGTGCAATGAACAAAATATGCCAGCCAAGAAAATAGTTAGCATTCGAACCGCCTACAGGTAAGCGCTTTACACCTCCCCTAAGTCACTCCAAGATCTACAGAAATAAGTAACGTGAGGGTGATGGTCCGGCTGAGGAATGTAGCTTGAGAGTTTTGCTTTAATATCCGAAACCATGCAACCAAGGAAGGCCATGATTCCCTTTTCTGAGCTCCCCAAATCTGGTTATTGCGGAACCGCCAGATGTAGTAAAGAGCCCCGGCGAGAATGAGTTTAAAAATTAAGCCTTGATAGGAAATAGGTAGTTATTAAAGCCCACATCTTCTAGTTATTAAAGCCCAAAATCCTGCCACAGCGTCACAGTAAAGAAATAGGTAGTCAATAGTCTCTGGGTGGGAATGACAAAGCAGACAATGGGGATTATGCACAATGCCCCAATCATGTAACAGCGCCCTAGTAGTTAACCTTCGTTGGCAAAATAGCCACAAAAAGAACGAATGCCGCTGAACTCTCGAACTCAGCCGACGAGCGTTGAAGCCATCTCCAGCTCCGCTTGCAGATTCAGCAACGCACAGAGACGCGTCACCAAAGCTCTGTTTTCGCCACCGAACATCGCCCATCGACGAAAGAACACTTTTGCTGGTCACGCGACTGGATGCCTTCGTCACCGACGAACGTTGTCCAACGTCGCACTTGTCGCCTGCCGATCCAGCGCTACCGATAGAACAACGAATGCCAAACATTGTGTTCCACGCCGAACACGAGTGGCAGAAGAAACAACACTCAGCATATGCATTTTTTAGGTTCGGCGTTGCGGAATAGGATTGGCAACGGGTCGAGTACTTGAGATTTTACTCTAAATTCGAACCCGACCCGCCACCCGAACTTGCTACCCGAACCCGACCCAAACTCAGGTCAGATATTTAAACGAGTCCCGCGGGTACCCCATTAATTAAAAAACTAAATTATTTGTTATATAAAATATATTTTAAAAATTAAAATTAAAATAAATATATTTATATAATAATTATTTAATTTAATTTTTTATATTTTTAATAGTAATAAATATTTATATAATAGTTCTTTTATTATTATTTATACTCTAATAATAAAAATTAATATTTATAATTTTTTTTATTAAAGTCGGGTATCGGGTACTGGGTACCCACCTCCCTAAACCCGAACCCGACACATTTAGCTAATCGGGTACCTGAACCCATCATAAACGGGTCGGGTTGAGTTGGGTACCCGTCGGGTTCGAGTGAAATTGCCACCCCTACTGCTGAACCAACTAAGCTCAGACCTATTTTTTGGTCAGGCAAGTGCAGTTCAATTAAATTTGAACCAGTTTACTTCAGACCCATTGAGGCCCATTTTTGAACCAATTTCGGCTCAATCTCACGGGTTTACTCAAATTCAAACTGTTTCAATTCGTGCCTAATTCAGTGGGTCAAGATCTAGACTTTTCTAGACCGAGAAGTTAGGCATGTGCGGGTGAAAAAAACATTTGTTATTACAATGATGAACAACATGATGCCATTCCAAGTTCCAAAATTTTCCAGTGAAAAATTTAATAACTGGTGCATCCGAATGAAAGCGTTACTAGGTGCATATGATGTGTGGGACATGGTAGAAAATGAATATGTAGATCCAGTTGACCCAACTTCTCTAACTCAAGTACAGAGAGACCTTCTTCAAGGTTCAAGAAAGAAGGATCAGAAGGTTGTTTCGTTGATTCATCAAGCATTGGATGAAACTACATCTAAGAAAATATCCAATGCAATAACAGTCAAACAACTGTGGGAAATGTTGCAAAGTGCTTGTAACAGAAGCTTGAAGGCCAAAAGGGTTCACCTTCAAAGCTTGAGAGGAGAGTTTGAAGCTCTCTGTATAGAAGAATCTAAGAAGGTATCAGATTATATCTCAAGGGTTGCAACGATCTCAAATCAGATGAGAAGACTTAGTGATAAAGTACCTGAAATTAAGGTAATTAAGAAGATTCTCATATCTCTGACTGAGAAATTTAACTATATTATCACGGCCATAGAAGAATCAAAAGACTTGGAAGAAATATCCTTAGAAGAATTATCAGGCTCCTTAGAAGCTTATGAGGAAAAGTTAAACAGAAGGAAGAAAGAACCTTTGGAGTAGCTTCTACAGTCTTAATTGAATCTAAAAGAGACAACAAGGAGAAGACCTGAAAATTATAGAGGCTGAGGTCATAGACGAGGACAAAGTCAAGGTCTTGCAAGAGGTAGAGGTAACAAACTCATGAAAATACTTCTCAATTTACCTCGACAAAAGTGTGGGGTCATTTTTGTTACATTGAGAATGTATTATGACCGTTTCAAATCCACCTTAAATTAATAAGGTTTTTGTTTAGCGGGTTCTGACTTCCAGTGAGCGCAAGCGCTCACTGTTAATTACCCCCAAAATTTAGGGAACCTTTGATTAAGAGATTTATAATACGCAACAAGATAAGAGCGATGATCAGATGATGTCATTTACAAAATTTCATTCATGAATTTAATTTGACATGATACATATTTCGACATGAGAAAAGAAAAAAAGTTCCATCAACGTGGGTAATTTGTGTTTGTCGAACTTTAGCCTTGTAACGGCGTGTTGGTCAATATCCGGCCCAGGCAGTACAACATTATATCGAGGAGCTACGCCCCGATGATAGACATCGACGTACGCACCTCCCAAACGATATCCCATCGTAATGCATTAAGACGTATTGGATATTGGACTTGAAGAAAATTACTCGGCCTCACGGCACATTGAATAACTTGGATTTGGTAATTATCTGGCCTTACGGCGTGTTGGGTAACTTGATTTGGGAATTTATCCAGCCTTGCGGCGTGATGGATAATTTGATTCAGAATTTTATCCGGCCTTGCGGCGTGTTGGATAATTTGATTCAGAATTTTATCCGGCCTTGCGGCGTGTTGGATAATTAGATTTAGAATTTTATCCGGCCTTGCGGCGTGTTGGATAATTTGATTCAGAATTTTATCCGGCCTTGCGGCGTGTTGGATAATTTGATTCAGAATTTTATCCGGCCTTGCGGCGTGTTGGATAATTTGATTCAGAATTTTATCCGGCCTTGCGGCGTGTTGGATAATTTGATTCAGAATTTTATCCGGCCTTGCGGCATGTTGGATAATTTGATTTGAGAATTTATCCGGCCTTGCCGAACGAAACGTTATACCGGGGAACTGTGCCCCGACGCTGAACGTCGACGTACGCACCTCCCAAACGATATTCCGTCGCGTTGACCTAAGGCATTCGAATCCTACCTAAATGTACTATTTAAATTGCCATGACGCGTAACGCCATTAACTCCCAGTCGCATTGTCTGGGTTAGAATTTGAAGGGAGAACCTAGTCATACCACGTAGCCCTCTACGGGCTTCGCGACCTTGGTTGAGGAATAGCTTGATCTCATGGCCTCAATCGAAAAGCGGAATCTCTTTTCCCTCTCTTGCTGTAGGGATAGTCAGTCAGCGAGTGGAATTTGGGTGGAGTGGGGCTCATTTTGACCATTTGACGAAATCTGGCAACTCCGTTTAATCGGTAGATTTGAGTGATGTTTGGACTGATGCGAAGTTACGAACCGAGAGGGTACAGGTGAGATGTCTGGAATTTAACGTAGCATGTTACGGTTCCTTTAAACCTGTTACTTAATGTTATCGCCGATCTAGCGTCTCTCGTTAAGCCGAAACCCGACAGGACATGATTACGTCATGTGAATCCTTGGTCTCGCGATTTACTCCTGAAGAGTAAAGTCGACCGTTCGGAAGGGAGATGCGTCCCTTTTGTCACTTAGGCGGCGAGCGGGTCATGAACAGCCCATCTAGGCGACGGCTGCTTTCGAACGAAGGGGGAGCACTGATTCTCTGAAGGACAGTAGAGAAGGAGAGGACCCACTGATCTCCGGCAACACTGGTAATGAGATTAGGGTTCCGGGCGATGATCTCAGAGGACACGGTGCTAGCGGCCGAGTGAGAAGACGGGCGAGCGCTGGCGAATCGCACTACGACGGTGGTAATCCCACGCCAAATCTGAGCTTCATGGGGGGCAGAGGGCAAAGGATTGGCGTTCCCCGCACACTTAGATTGACGTATAAGCTATTATCCCTTCGTTCGTTTATTGGTCTGCATCCTTTGTTATTCTTTTCGTATGATTCGAACTCGTTGGTCTCAGGATTCCTCCCAGCGGATTGAAAGAAATCCCCATCGATTATTAGGGCCAGCCATTCTCCTGATTTCCAGCAGTGCTTCGAAGCAAAATCAGCTCCAGGGTTTGGTGTTTTTTGCCGAACAGATCTTTTAGGAAGTTCGGCTGGTGAGCATTTCCTGTCGTATAATCGTTTCTCCCTTTACATTGGTGGATTCCAGATATACAGCTCATCTATTATATATTATATATTTTTTTTAGCGAAAGCCCCATGGAAGAATTCCAAACGGCGGCAAGCTCTCGCTGACGAGGATGTTTATTCTCCTCTTGTGAGCTCAAGGAGTTAGGAGGAACAGGTACTCATTTTCCATTTCCGCATTTTATTCTATCTTTGCTTTTTTTCTTTTTTTTGTTCCTCCCTTTTTCTTTTTTTTTCTTGTCTTTTTGTCACGTATATTTTAACGAATCTTCTTGGTATCTTCTCAGTCTATTCTTGCTCTATTCCCCCTTTTCGTTGTTTTTTTTTTCTTTACTCCACCCCTTTTTAACTGGCTTCTCTTACCCCTAGGATATCTCAGTTCTTTTAGTTTTCAACCGTCTTCTCCCCTTCCCCTAATGCCGTGCGATGCTCAATGCATCTTGGGCCTCAACGAGAGATGGCGCGAGCGTGTGATGCCAGGGTACTTAGTATGCTCATGACGCCTAAAAAAAATCCGAGCAATCGAGAGAGAAAAAAGGGTGGTGTGTGTGTGTCTTCTGTGATGCCAGGGCACTTAGTGTGCCCATGAAGCCTAAAGAAAATCCGAACAATCGAGCAACCGAGAGAGAAAAGAAAAAAGTGGTGTGTGTGTCTTCTGTGATGCCAGGGCACTTAGTGTGCCCATGAAGCCTAAAAAAGAAAACTCAGATACCGATCAAAAGAAGTTTCTCCTCCCCTCTTTTACCTTCTCACGTTCCTGCGTTTTTGTTCCTTGTGATCCCCCCTTTTTTTTTAAGCTTCTCTCCCTCTTTTATAGGCTGCAGGCTTTCCTTCTTCCCCTTCCTCCCTATTGTCTTCTCCCTTCCTTTTTTTTTTACCATCGACACCTCTTTATATCATCCCAGCCTAATGAGACAAAATTTACTTGACAGGCGCCTTTTTCCTTCCTTGCTCTTCTCCGCGCCTCTTTTTTTTGTGTCAACCGTGTCGGCCTCTTTTTTTCTTGTCTTTTTTACCAACCTCGACCGTCTCCGTTTTGTCAGCGATTCCCTTTTATTTTGTTGGTTTTTTTTTTACTGCTGCGATCAGTGCCCACCGGTCCAACCCCAGCTGCTTCATTTATCAACTTTTTTTAATCTTTATTCCCTCTTACTTTAGCTGCTGTGATCGGCGTTCACCAGCCCTTTTGTCGTATCTTTTGGTTTCTGGTTTTATATAGGGTCATAATTCCTGGTTTTATATAGGATCAGAATCAATTTTTAACCCCATCTCTTCCCTTTGATTTGCTGGTGCGTATCGAGTCTGGTGCTCCTGGTCTAGTCCAAAGTCAAAACCGATTTTGGCTTGATCATCTTAGCAAGTCTGAGGTACCCGATGAGTGTTTGATAGTTTTTTTTTCTTTTGTAACCTTTCATGTCTTCTCAATTTAGAACTCATGGACACAGAGCACTTACACCCCCATTCACCCTTTTTGCAGGGTTACCAAGTCTTCCCTCCTTGGTGCTATCTTCCTCTCTAGGTGGATCTCGGTAGGTGTAAATCGCTGGTTCTATCCTTCTGGCTAGCTTTCATGGAATCTCTTTATGACATTTAAACCGTTTCTTTCAACAGTAAGCTTTATTCTACATTAGAGGGTAGTTTTCGGTAGACATTGGCAAAGGACTTGCATAGTAACAATTGTATGGAAACGAACATGTAGGATAACACAGATGCTTCAATTATCCATCCTCATTTAACATCAAATGGCATATTGAGTTCTTTTGCGAGGCCTTACTATGATATCTCCAATTTACAATATGGATAAAGGTCCCCTCAAGAAGAAGTAGCGTGATTCATCTGGTAGTAAAATTCTTTGTGTCAGATCTTTCTTTTGTTGATTGTTCGCTTCCTTTACTAATTTTTCTTGCCTTTTAAGCAAACCTTGTTTTTATAGCAATAAGACTCCCGCATGGTTTTCAAGTTCTTATTCATTTTCAGCATTCTGCAACTTTATATGCGATTTTCTGTTTTCTTCCTGTTCATTACGAAGCCAAGAGTTTAGTTCCCTGATCTCATAATCATATTCTGATTGAAGATCAGCAGCACTCTTCTCTAATTTGCTGGTTGGAATCTCTATATGAGTTCCATGGGTGGCCGGTTCTTGCTGGAGCTGGTTCATCATGACCTGATCCGGTACTTGTTTGTGAAGTGGGCAGCTGACGTGCTTCTCCATATCACGAATCTTTTACTCATTCTCTTGCTGAACCATGTCAATTTATTTTTTTTTGCAAAATAAATGGCTCAACAAATTGCCCCCCCAACGGGTTTGTATAAGCAAGACGCGTATACAAGACCGTTGGGAAGACGGAATATCCATGTATTTTCTTACTATTCTCGTTATTGCTCCAGGTGTTGACTTGGTATTCCGGCTCTTCTGTCTTTATCTTCTTGTATTGTTCATGGGCTTCCTGTGGTCCCGCCGTGCCTCCATGCCATTGGACGAACCTAATGATGAAGCAATTATGGAGTATATCAAGAAATGTGATCCCCTCGGTCACTTTCGGGGAATGTGGCATGAGTGGCGTGATGTAATGTTGGAGGGCAGGGACATTTTCCACAACAAGATACCCCGTCACTTGTCCATGCCTTTGGTGCCGACGGAGTACAAACCTCACCCCCATTTTGAGAGTGGAAATTGGACGCCTCTAGAGCGTAATGTGACAGGAATGATGAACAAGTCTCGCATCTTCGATCAAGGCCCTGACTTACATTTATGCCTTGAACCCCACACCAGAATATCCCATCAAGAGTCAAACTTCTTTTTGGGTTTAGAGATGGCTGCTAAACGCGTACCGAGGTGGGCCTCGCGATTTAACATTTGCGGTAGCGTCACGCACCATCCCGGCTACACAGAGTGGGCATGGTACATCTTGCGCAGCGAGAGGAAGATTCTTAAGAAGGCCGGGATTCATGAGGCCATCATGTTGTCGCTATTTAATTATGAGTATGATATTACTTTACTAAAAAACATCTTAGAACATTGGAGTCCGGTCACCAATACATGTTATCTTTGTGAAGAGGAGATTGTCCCGAGTCTCTGGGACATGCGATATATTTGCGGGCTCCCCATATTAGGCGCCCGATATGATGAGCATGTGCCGGATGAAAAGGCACTCTTTGGTGAGACTGCTAATGGCGAGTTCCGATGTTCTCCCTCCCTCAAGGCTGTGTTCCACCATTTTTATGAGTTACTTCATAGGTATTCTGGGGCTGTTTCCATTACTCAGTGGATCCTACATTTCGTCGACTTAGGCACCGCATACGAGACCGGCTTCCCCTCGCCGCGTGATCCCTTTGGTGTCGGTTCAGAAAACACTCTGGTGCAGGACTATGATACACCCCTTCGGCCTCCTATCGCGGCAAAGGAAATGGACCGAGTTACATTCCTTACGGCCTTTTTAGCTTGCTGGCTATGCCACTTTGCCATCCCCTACAAGTACCCGAATCGCATTAGGCCGAAGGTTTTTATTATGGCTGATAGACTGGCGCGAGGAGTTCGTCTTTCCTTGGCCCCGGCGGCGTTGTCGAATTTATTTCGGTCTTTGAGAGAGGCGTGCACCGCTGACTTCCCGGGCTCACAAGACACGCTGATTCCCCTTCATTATCTGTTTGGATGGTTCAATCTACAGTTTCAAGGGCCATACACCACTGCCGCTTTTGAGGCTATGAAGCGTAAGTTACCCCTCATGATATGCATTGCTGGGGCTCATCCGGTTCGCTTTAGAGATCTTGAGGCACGTTTACTCTTTCGCAAGGACAAGGTCTTTGGGCATCATCGGGTCATATTCCCAAACAAAGCAGGATGTCTAGGCGGGCAGGCTGATGTTCAGGATAACCCCGTTGACGTATTGACTGAGGATGGGTGGCTTGCCACCGAATTCCTCGTGAGCATTCGGGTAGGCTGGCTACCCTTTAGGAGTGGAGATCTTGCATTTTTAGAAATGTACAATCCTCATGGATGCGCTCGCCAGTTTGGTTTTGATCAGGTTATTCCTCAAAGTGTCCTGGATTATGGGAAATTATCAGGTGACCTTGCGACGATGGCCTCTTGTTGGTGTTTGCTGCTCCGGCGTGGGACCCATTCGTCTTTTGCCATCCCGGCTCGTGGCCGGGTTCCTAGATGCAGTTACGGATACCTGAGATGGCACTCCATGCATTTGAAGGCGCTTTTCAGTTATGACATCAAGGACACGTTTGGTTTCACCGAGAAGTCCCATCCGCGGAAATTCTTGAAGAGGACAACTAGTCGGTCGTCATACGGCTTTGAGTTTGACCTCTCTCGGTCTTCATCCCTCAAGCGGCCAAAGATCTTGGGCCTAGGGGCGGCATCGCTTAGCTTATCTGAGGTAACATCTACCTTTTCCTTTGTTCTTATAGTATGCGGTATCATCGATTTGACACTTTTACCTGGGGTGCAGGACGTAGGACATGTACGAGGATCCAATTCTGTTCTTAGCGTTGAAGGGTATTCGGGCGAGGATACAACTCCGCAGCGAGCGAGCAAGGACGAGTTGACCATCACAGGTGCTATTTTCTTTATTGGACATTCCGTGTATTCCCCTTTTATGCACTTGTTTGTTTGATACAGCAATTATCTCCGATATATGCGTTTATCTCTGACTTGTGATTATTTCTGACGTGTTCTGTGTTCTTTAGAGGTTCGGTCTGCAACCAAAATTGCTGAGCAGGTACACGCTCACCCCCCTGATGATGCGGCGGACATGGATGATATTGATACCGCCGAACTGTTAAGACATTATCCGAGTGACTCGTCTGACGATGTGATTGGGGCCTTGAAAGGAAGTATGACTTGTCCAGGTTTTGTAGACTGCAAAATTCCTTACGTTTGACTTACAATCTGATCTCGGTGCAGTTGTTCACGTGCCGGTAGAATCGACGAGGGAAGCTGATACCGGCGCAAGTGAGAGGAATTCCTTGATCAACTCAGAGACGAGTAAGGCCTAAAGTTCTCGAATTGTATCCTTCTATTTATCATCTTTACCATCGTGATGCTGTAGTTTGGGCTACACATGGTAAATCTTTTGAATAGCGCTTCTAATGACGATTTCATGTTTGATCAATGTCAGGTTTGCTTGTAGGTCTAAAGCACGCGCCAAGTACGTTGGGGATCGAGGCGGAAGGGGTATCTTCTTTGCATAATGGTAACTTCTTGTTCCTCCTTATGCTGGCAGGATGTTTCAAGAAAAAGCGGGGACACGAGTCCCTTTCCATATATCCTAATGACTGTGTCACTTAGCAGGATTTTGTTCTTATTATTGTTATCATTTTGTGACATTTTCAGTGCCTGTATCGGAAGGTATGGACACCGTCGCAGGGAACGAGGGGGCCGTGGAGGACGGTAATTTTCGTCACCCGTTTTTTTATTTCTTAGCTGCATTGCATTGCCATGATAGTGGGAGAAGAATTTCATCTTTCTCATGCTCGTGACTTATCATCGCTTTGCTTTCCAATCAGTTTTCATCGCCAATGTTATTTCTTTAATTGCGCATAACCCTTGTCTCTTCTTGACTGTACGTGATCTGTTATGGCGGCAGGAGGGTGTCCGACCGGTCTGATATCTTGCGCTGAACGAGCTGTCGCAGGGATGGTGAACGTGCACAAAGAAGGTATGCCCTCCATAATCTTTCTGTCGGCACGTATCCTAATGTACTTGATTGTGGGTCGCTTCTTTCGCAATAGTAATTTAAATTTATACTGTGCGCTGGATGACTAATCTTAGTATCACGGGCAAAACTCTGGCATCCTTGTTTTGTTGGTGGCAGGTATGGGGGAGGCAAGTGCTGGGGATGGTCATTCTTTCGGCGATGGAGGATCTCAACGTGACGGGTCCTCCGATCAAGGTAACCTCGCCGTGCCTGCATGGTTTATCATACGCCAGCTATGTACCACTATTTTCTTTAATAATCCGCTTCACGTTGTCATTTCAGGGGTTGTGAGTGGAGTTCGAGAGATTATTATGCCGCTGCCTCCCGGGCCGTCTACTTCTCGGGTTTCAGATATAGTCCGGTGATCGCAGGAGAGAGCAGCCCGTTTCCTTATTTCTGACTACCTTGGCGCGTTTCGCGACGAGGACTCACTTCCCACAGTGGAAGAGTTCCTGGCTTCCTCACATAGCATCTCGCAAACCTTGGCCAGTTTCAAAGCTCTGGAGGCTACTTGGGAAGGACTGAGTCGGGAGGTAATAGAAGTCTTGAGGCAACTTGAGGTCGAGCAGGACTCATTGATCAGTTTGGATACTGCCGCTCTCGATTCCCAGATCAGCAAAGAGGCAATCGTTCTGGAGGATTTATGGTCCCTTCAAAGTAGTTTGATTATTGAGAAGAACGCTATAATGATGTCTTGTGATTTAGCCAGGGCCAAAGTGAGGCGGATCGACGCGTGCATGGAACAAATTGACGAAGAAAGGGAGAGGCTCCTATCGGAAAGACGTGCGGCAATTTCTGACATGCAAGATTGTGACGACAATTTGGAGAATATTGAAACTGCCAAAGCACAAAACTCAGAGCTAATTGATGCAACTGAAGTCCACCAGGCTTCGTTAGAGACTCAGCGCGAGAAGAAGGGAGTTGAGCGCAGCAGACTTACTTCTGTCATTAAAGAACGAAGGCACATCCTTCAGAACATAATCAAAGAATTTTGATGTGTTTCTTTTGTGCTATGCGCTTGGATTTTTTGTATTTTGGGGTGTCTCTGTATTTTGATGTATCTCTTCCTGTATCATGTGTTTGGACTTTGACATTTGGGATGTCTTGTACTCATTGGTGTATCATTTACCTATTCAGGATCGTTTTGTTCTTGATTGGCTGTGATTGATGTAATGATGGCTTCTTTTCAGCAGATTGTTAAAATTGGTATGGTGGTTGTTGCCCACTTGTAACTGGTGTAATGTCATGCTTGTATTGTTAAAACTGTTGCTCACTTATAAGTGATATAGTGTCATGCTCGTATGATCTCATTGCCAACTATACTAAATATGGTAAGTTAAAGAATACCACCACATTTCCTCAGTGAGTATTTTACCATTTCCTATTTCGGTTAGATTGCATAATTGAGACTTGGAAGAATATAGTTCAGTAATAGATGGTGTAAGAATCACAAAACATTTTTCTTTCTTTGAACTCTGAAATTCATCTTGCTCCTTTTATGGAAGCTAGAAATCTGTGTAGCTCTTGATGCACCTAGTAATACACATGCTCTAAAAGGTCATGATCACCTTGAGGTAGATGAATGAATGCCAAGTGGGTATAAACATGTCGACTCTGACTAGTGTTTCTGTGTAACTATGGCTATGACATTGTCCTCTTTTGCAGGCTTTGGGACTGCACTAACGACATGCTGTGGCTATGGCGGACCTCCATACAACTACAATCAAAACATCCCGTGTGGTGCTGATGGCTGCCAAGTCTGCCCTATTGGTTCCAAGTATAATAGCTGGGATGGAATTCACTACACAGAGGCAGCCAACGCTGCAGTGGCCTTCAAAATGCTGACAACAGAGTACTCAAGACCCAGCCTCAAATTTGATTATTTCTGCACTTCTTAATTTTAATCTTGCATATCTATTCTTTCATCTTGCTCGAGCAGCAAGGGCTTAAGTTTATCTTGGGAGTGAGCGCTTAACTCTATTCTCCCATCAATGCTTGTATATAAGAATTGTAATCCCCAAAAAGAAAAGGAAAACAGTAGGACAGAATCAAATCAATGTCACTAAAATCTCTTTCATTGTGTGGAGCTCTCTTTGAAGATGCTTATGTGGCTGTGTGGCAGGAGTGGTTCGAAAATAGAGCGACCGTAACCAAATCGGACCCGTATGTCCAGGGGATTGATTGAGACGGCACGGGCACGGACAAGCACGCCGCGAGGCTTCAGATTGGGGACTCTGACGTCCGGGCGCACCTCGAGGATTTCGGGGCCGCCGAAGCGCGGCAACAGCACGGCTCGCCCGTTGTTGTTGTTTTTTTTTTTTTGTCATTTTTAAGGGAATTAGGGACGAATTTATGCTTCCATCATCCAACCTGGTGAATGCTCATATGAGGAATTTACGCAGGTCTAGCGAACAGTCAGCTGGCAACGGCTTTGATATTCTCGAGCCTAGTGTCGCTTGGTCAGGATCAGATTCGCGTTTTAAGCATGGTATTTCTTTAAGAAACGGCCGTTGATGGGTGGCATCGGGTGCATTCCCTCTTGATCTGTTAGTTGATAGGCTCCACCTTCGTAGACTTTTTCTATCATGTAGGGCCCTTCCCAATTAGGGTTGAACTTCCCTTTTGCTATCTTGTTGGATATGATGGGTCGTCTTACTGCTAGGACAAGATCTCCTTTCTTGAAAGTGCGTTCTCTGGCCAACTTGTCATACGCCCTTGCCATTTGTGCTTGGTATAGCTCTAGGTTTTGTTGTGCAATCAGCCTTTGCTCATCAAGAGTGTCCAGCTCATCAAGACGTAATTGGGCATTTTCATCCATGGTCATGTCACATTGCATCGCCATTCTTAGCGAAGGTATTTCGACCTCGAGTGGAAGCACGGCTTCGACACCGAAGACTAGGGAATAAGGCGTCGATTGTGTGGGCGTGCGATACGTGGTTCGATAAGCCCATAATGCTTCTACTAGCTTCTGATGCCACTCTTTCTTGTTCTTTGAAACGCTCTTCTTGAGCAGCTTGCATAGAGTTTTATTGAACGCTTCAGCTAGTCCATTCGCTCTTGGATTGTATATCGAGGAATACCGCCAATCAATTTTGTGACGCTCTGCAAATTTGTAAACCAAGACGTTTTTGAAGGCCAAGCCGTTATCGGATATGATCCGCCTAGGGGTTCCAAAACGACTCAATATATTCCCGCGAAAGAAATTGACGACATTGGCGGCCTTGACTTCTTTTAATGGGATGGCCTCCGCCCATTTGGAGAAGTAGTCTGTTGCTGCGAGTATAAATCGATGCCCCAGAGAAGAAGGAGGTTCTATGGGCCCCACTATATCTGTCCCCCATATTTCGAATGGCCACGACGAAACCGTCGGATGAAGAGGGTTAGGGTGCTTATGAATTAAATCTCCATGCACTTGGCACAAATGGCAAGTCTTTGCGCAGTTTATGCAATCTCGTACCATGCTTGGCCAGTAGTACCCCAACCTCTTAATCTTAAGATACATCTTGGGTCCTGATTGGTGGGCACCGCAAAGACCGGAATGGACTTCCTGTAATACGTGAGTGACCTCATCCATTGCAATGCACCTGAGCCAAAGCTGTTCGTACGATCGACGATACAGCGTGTCATTCACAAATGTATACCGAAGGGCCCGTTTTTTCAATTGTACTCTTTGAGTCTTATCCTCGGGTAGGATGCCACTTTTGAAATAGTTGACGAACGGCTCTCTCCAGTCATGTTCTTGTGTGAGGGAGATTGTCATAGTATCTGTTACTTCTTTCTTGTTGGCGTGATCGTCTTCGGCCGGTGCGATCAGTTTCCTGTCTCTGATCACGATGTTGACTTGGTCAACGGATGGCCCAGCTAGCTCTTTGGCAAATTTCGCCAGTGCGTCCGCTCTACCATTAGCAGCCCTGGCGATGCAGGTCAGAGTGACGTACGGTATTTTTATCATGAGTTCCACAGCTTTCGCATGATATTTGTGCAGTTCCGTTTTCTTGACCTGGTATTCACCCGTCACTTGTTTGACGATGAGCTGGGAGTCGCCGTACACATGCATTCTTTCGATTTTCATCTCCAGCGCGAGCTTAAGTCCGGCGATCAAAGCCTCGTACTCAGCCTCGTTGTTGGTGCAAGGACCAGTGAGGGCTAAGGAGTAATGCAATATTCCTTTTTCTGGGGTGACGAATACCAGGCCGATTCCTGACTTTACTTTCGGGATATTTGGGGGGATAGCTGGTTGAATTGAAGACGCCCCATCGAAGTAGAGTTCCCAATATCCATCGTCGGCTTCGGTATTTAATATTTCCTCGTCTGGTAAGTCGTAACTCAGAGGAGAGTCGTCGGGGACAGGATGAGCTGCTAGGAAATCGGCGAGAACTTGCCCTTTTACTGCTTTCTGCGACACATATGTGATGTCGAATTCCTGGAGCAGGACGGCCCATTTAGCCAATCGTCCTGTTAAAGTAGGCCTCGTCATCAGGTATCTTAAAGGGTCGACTTTTGATATGAGACGAACTTCATGCTCAAGGAGATAATGCCTTAATTTTTTAATGGCGAATATCAATGCCAGACATTGTTTTTCGATTGGGGAATAGGAATGTTCTGCTCCTACAAACATTCGGCTAAGATAATACAAGGCGGTCTCCTTCCCATCGTCGTTATCCTGGGCCAATAGTGCCCCCAAGGATGCTTCCAATGCCGTGGTATATAAGATGAGCGGCTTTCCAGTGATAGGCGCCCCAAGGACCGGAGGGCATGAAAGGTATTCTTTGATATTTTCGAAAGCGCTTTGACACGTACTATCCCAAATGAATGGAGCATTTTTCTTTGTCAGCTTCGAAAAGGGGTGGATTCGCCCGGATAAGTTGGAAATGAACCTTCTAATATAAGCCAGTCGTCCTTGAAAGGATCTAAGCTCTTTAAGATTCTTTGGGGGCGGCATGTCTTTGATTGAGCTTATTTTCGCGGGATCAATTTCGATCTTTTTGTGTCTGACCACGAAACCCAGGAATTTTCCAGATGATACTCCAAACGCGCATTTGAATGGGTTCATTTTGAGGTTGTATTTGCGGATGCGAGTGAACATGGTCCTCAGGTCCTGACAGTGCTCTGTTTTAGATTGCGATTTGACCACCAAATCGTCCACGTAACATTCGACGAGTTTGTGGATTAAATCGTCAAAGATCTTAGTCATTGCGCGTTGATACGTTGCCCCAGCGTTCTTTAACCCAAACGGCATAACGGTATAACAAAAGATGCCGATAGGCGTACGAAACGCAGTGTGCTTCTCGTCTTCAAGCGCCATCTTAATTTGATTGTAACCAGATGACCCGTCCATAAACGAGAACACTTCAAAGTTTGACACCAAGTCGATCATTACTTCTGTCACAGGGAGTGGAAAATCGTCTTTGGGACATGCGCTATTCAAGTCTCTGAAATCCACGCAGATCCGGATTTGCCCGTTTTTCTTCTTCACAGGGACGATACTTGCTATCCAGTCTGCATATTTCTCCTCTCTTATGAAGCCTGCCTCAATTAATTTCTTTATTTCAAGGGTGATCTGCTCTTCAAGTTCTATCCTCATTCTTCTTGGTGCCTGCTTTACTGGAGTAGCATCAGGGCCGATCGACAAATTATGGACGGTGACCTCCGGACTAAGGCCTGGCATCTCTTTATATGTCCACGCAAAGCAGTCACTAAACTCGTGGAGGAGTGCCTCCAGCTGGTCCTTTTCATGCTGAGAGAGTTGTGCACTTATATAATTGGGCCTGACATCCTCTTCTGACCCAAGATTGACCTCAATCAACTCATCGCAGGTAGTCTGCCCCCCATCTTCCAGTTCTTTCGGTGCCCTTTTGAATTCTTCATTTTCTTGCTCCATTTCATATGTTTCGCCTATTGTCACCATATTGCAAGTATATGGGTGAAACATAAGAGCTTCTTCACTTGGTTCTGTGTACCCTAAACCCCGAGTGTTGGAGATCTTCCCATTTGGTAATGTGATATTCCGTGAACTTGGGTTCCACAACTTCTCAAATTGGCGTAACTCACTCTTTAAACGAGGGTTCAAGCAACCGTACTTTTCTACGAGATTTCTTAAGCTCGGAGGGTAATAAGCAAATGGGGGAACTTTGATGAGTTGCGTTGGCTCTGGGTCATTTTCCTTGTTTGTCATGACGTGATGAATTTCGTCTGACTGATAGAAGTGTATTGGTTTATGGACGAAGAGTCTTCCTCTTGTGCATTCCCTCTTGCTAGGGACCGTAAAAATTTTCATCTCTATAACTTGCGATGCATTCAGGGGAGTGAAACCCTTAAGATAGCCTTGAGGAATTCTCAAAATTCCTACTTCATATTCCGCCATATTTTGTCGCGTCTTCAGTCTTTGTGACCATCCTTCCCTCTCGTGAGTTTCAACCACGTCGCACGTAGAGGCTGAACAATCACTCGCTTCTGACTCGGAGTCACTTTCGAGATGTGGACATGCGGACAGAGTCGTCTTCTTTAATTTAGAGATGATCGTGTTCTGCAGTGTTGGTTTTATAGGCTGCGCTGTCGATCCAATGAAATAGTGTGCGTCTTCATATTTAACTTCATGCACCGAGAAGGGCTGAATGTCCCCATCGATACGTTCTTCCCTGCCTTCCCTTAAGTATTTCAAGCATTGGTGCAAGGTAGAGGGGACTATGTGATTCTCATGCAGCCAAGGTCTCCCGAGTAACGCCTTGTATGAGGTATCAGTGTCGATGACATGGAATTTAACTTTGGTCTTTAGATCGTCGAGCTGCAATGGTAAGCATATAGAGCCTAAAGCCTTCTGGCTGTTTTTGTTGAACCCTTGGATAACAACTTTTTCAGTCGTTAAATTATGGACGCCTAAGGAAAGGCTTTTTAAGGTCCGTAAGGTTATGAGGTTAACTGACGATCCTGGATCAACTAAGATTCTGCTTATCTTCATTCCTTCCACGTCCCCAGTCACATATAGCGGTCGATTATGCTGCGACGTTCCCAATATCATGTCATCGTCGTTGAAGGTAATGGACGACGTAGCATATGTACTCAGTGCCTCTTTTATATCAGCCTCCACGAAGAATGCTTGGAATTTTTGAGGATTTTGTAAGGCGTAAATAAGAACATCTCTCAGTTCTTGTGACATCATCAAGGCGTCGTATATGCTGAGGAGAGCGGGAACCTTTCTCAAATGTGATAGTATGTTATATTCAGAAGAGGATAGCTTTAACGGGGGTACTGCATCGTCGCCCATTTCCTGCGTTTCAATTTGCTTTCCTTTGAGTTTTTCCTTTTCCTTGTCTATTGTGCGCCCCATTATGACCTTGCCGCTCCTAAGATTCATTTGGCAGGATTCGTTTATTTGCTTACTGCTTTTAGCGGCGGGTACTTCCTCATATAGGTAGGCAGGTAAGATTTCGTCTTCGGAGTCACTTCCCAAGTTGATCGCGTTACAGGTACCCATCCTTGTGGTAGTGACGCCTCTAATGTTGTCAGTTTTATCTTCCTCTAAGGGCTTCGGGATAACCGATATCATTCTGCAGGACTCCACCTCGTACTCTTCATTCTCTGAATCATCTTCCAGGAGTCTCTCCCATACTTCTTCCGTGATGTAGTGGTGAAGTTTTATAGGCTCCGGCCTTTCTTGCACGTACTCTTCAAGCGAGTCGATGTATTTTTTGAGATCGTCCTTTTCTTGCGCTTTAGTCGAAAAGACTATTTTCTTATTTTTGTTCTTCAGCTGAGGGTTCTTTTCCTTTTTCTTTTGACTTTCCCTTGTTGGTGGACGAGGTCTTGGCGATACGTACCGTGGGGACAGGGAGTCTTTCCACACTATGCCTGGTATTTGTTGTAATTTTCGGAGGAGTCGCAGTGTCTTCTTCAGCACCACGGTATTCCACTCTTGGTCTTCTACATGCGTCGGATTTATTCTGATTTGAACGACATCAACCTCCTCGGTTTGGGCTTCATTCAATACCTGCTTCGATAGAGTTATCTTCCCTGTCTTATATTGTTTCTCTACCCAATCTTTGAAAATATAACAGTCTTCTATTGTGTGCCCCAGTACGAGATGGTAAGGGCAAAAGTTGGGATCGTCAGTTTTATTGCTTTCTTCGGGGCGTTTCGGCTCTGGCAGTTGTAAGCCGTTTTTTAGGGCGTCCCTAAATATTTTCATCGTCTTTTCTCTTTTGAACGAATAGATTTTATTCTTTCTTTCTTCAAGGGTCAATGGCTTGCCCCGGCTATTTTCACCGAGCGTTGGCGCTCTCTCGATTGGAGGCACGTTTGTATTATGAACTTCTACCCTTTTGCCTCTGTTAGCAACGTTTGTATAGGCGATTTTGGGTTCATTCCTCCTTGGTTCTTCCCTTCTGAATTTTGGGTTCTGCGTATTCACATAAGGCTGGTGGTTTGTTCGTTCCAGCTTTGCCACTTGGGTGATCAAATCTTGAAATGTCGAGATGTTATTGCCGCAAAGAAAGGGGGCCATCCAGCTATCGATGTTGCGGACCAACAAATCCACGGCCTCGGTTTGCTCTAGTGGCTTTTCGCATTTGATACTCAAATTTCTCCATCTTGTAATGTAATTGAGGACGGTCTCATCCTTTTTCCTCTTTGTATCGGCCAGGTCCGCGATTGTAATCTTATCGCTCACCGAAGCAAACTTCATTCTGAAGGCTTCCTCCATGTCAGCCCAAGTTCCGATGACTTCGTTCTCCAGAGAGTAATACCACTCAAAGGCAACCCCTGAGAGACTTTGTGGGAATTGCCGGAGCAATAGGGCGTCGTTGCCGCCAGTGTTTCCACAAGTCGCGACGAAATGAGCCAAGTGTTGGTCAGGATTTCCTACCCCATTAAACATCTTAAAATGCGGTACGATGTACCCTTTGGGGTAAGGGACATTATCGTATACAGCTGGGTAAGGTCTCCCTCGTCTTCTTCGCGGGACAATTTTGGTTCCTTCCATTTGCTTCAGCTGGTCCATCACCATTTCTTGTACTTCCTTCCTAGTCAAAGTGATGGCCTCGTCATTTGACTGTGCTGGTAAAGAAGATGTCGCCGGAGCGTTATTTTGTTCCCGCGATGATTGTTCTTGGCGCAACATCATCTCTTGCGTCTTTGCAAGAGTATTAGTCACCTCCTCGAACTTCGCCATGAGGATGCTCATGTCGTTATCCCTCTTCTTGAGTTGTCTTTTAAGGTCGGCGATAGCTTCATCTCTATGGTCATGATTAGTGGTCATGACGGGTTCTTCTTCCTCTTCTTCTTCCTCTTCGAAAGTTTCTTGGCGTAGAGGGGCCGCTCCTAGTTCGTACCGTTGAACAGGCTCCTGGATTACGATAGAGGCCAACTTTTTACCCTTGGCTTTCCTTGTCATCACACGAAGGGTATCCTCCTCTGAATTAGAGCCGGTCTCTCGTGCATGATCCACCATCCGCACTGTATGGATTATATGACCCTCTGTCTCCTTATGGCTGATCTTGGAACGTCTTTCTTTTCTTTTCATATTCTTCCGAGCCCTTTTGTATGTCTCATAAATCCTTTGAGATGTTGTCTTTTGAGTAGTGATATTTCTGGGCTTTGGGTGTGGCTTGGCCTGTACGTGGGTTTGCAGCCGCAGTCCCTCCACCAGGTTAGAATTTCTCGTAACTGATAGAAGTGGTGCAAATTTGTTTGTTACGGCTGTTTCTGTCTTGGCGGTGGAATGGCTACGCCTCACAGGGATTAAGCAACCTTGTTTGCAGAGCCTAGCCTCCTTCTTCCTCAAGGCTTGTCGTTCCTGCTTCCTTGTCTTCTCAGGGCTTGAGAACATAGTCTGGTGGATCTTGCCCCCGTTAACAGTAAAAGACGGTTCCTCCTCCTCTTCGTTGAATATGCCCCCATTATCAGTGAATGATGGCCCTTCCTTTTTCGTGGCAGTCTCCTTCTTCTGTGAGGAGGTCTTACTCTTGATAACCGGAGTATTCTTTCCCTTAATGTTCTCGGAGTCTATGAAGGGTAGGTAGATGAACTCAACGTCTTCCTCCGAAATGGAGCCAAATTGGACACCATGCATGATGATCGATGCATCCTCAACAAAGATGTTCAACTTCTTTGCCATTGCTGCGCAGAACAAGAGAAGTGTAAGAACGAGGGCACGGAATTTTGGTGTTGCGTAATATAGATCTCGAAGATGAAAGGAGAAGCCAGTCCCACCGGGCGTGCCCGAATTTGTGGGGTCATTTTTGTTACATTGAGAATGTATTATGACCGTTTCAAATCCACCTTAAATTAATAAGGTTTTTGTTTAGCGGGTTCTGACTTCCAGTGAGCGCAAGCGCTCACTGTTAATTACCCCCAAAATTTAGGGAACCTTTGATTAAGAGATTTATAATACGCAACAAGATAAGAGCGATGATCAGATGATGTCATTTACAAAATTTCATTCATGAATTTAATTTGACATGATACATATTTCGACATGAGAAAAGAAAAAAAGTTCCATCAACGTGGGTAATTTGTGTTTGTCGAACTTTAGCCTTGTAACGGCGTGTTGGGCAATATCCGGCCCAGGCAGTACAACATTATATCGAGGAGCTACGCCCCGATGATAGACATCGACGTACGCACCTCCCAAACGATATCTCATCGTAATGCATTAAGGCGTATTGGATATTGGACTTGAAGGAAATTACTCGGCCTCACGGCACGTTGAATAACTTGGATTTGGTAATTATCTGGCCTTACGGCGTGTTGGGTAACTTGATTTGGGAATTTATCCAGCCTTGCGGCGTGATGGATAATTTGATTCAGAATTTTATCCGGCCTTGCGGCGTGTTGGATAATTTGATAATTTGATTCAGAATTTTATCCGGCCTTGCGGCGTGTTGGATAATTTGATTCAGAATTTTATCCAGCCTTGCGGCGTGTTGGATAATTTGATTCAGAATTTTATCCGGCCTTGCGGCGTGTTGGATAATTTGATTCAGAATTTTATCCGGCCTTGCGGCGTGTTGGATAATTTGATTCAGAATTTTATCCGGCCTTGCGGCGTGTTGGATAATTTGATTCAGAATTTTATCCGGCCTTGCGGCATGTTGGATAATTTGATTTGAGAATTTATCCGGCCTTGCCGAACGAAACGTTATACCGGGGAACTGCGCCCCGACGCTGAACGTCGACGTACGCACCTCCCAAACGATATTCCGTCGCGTTGACCTAAGGCATTCGAATCCTACCTAAATGTACTATTTAAATTGCCATGACGCGTAACGCCATTAACTCCCAGTCGCATTGTCTAGGTTAGAATTTGAAGGGAGAACCTAGTCATACCACGTAGCCCTCTACGGGCTTCGCGACCTTGGTTGAGGAATAGCTTGATCTCATGGCCTCAATCGAAAAGCGGAATCTCTTTTCCCTCTCTTGCTGTAGGGATAGTCAGTCAGCGAGTGGAATTTGGGTGGAGTGGGGCTCATTTTGACCATTTGACGAAATCTGGCAACTCCGTTTAATCGGTAGATTTGAGTGATGTTTGGACTGATGCGAAGTTACGAACCGAGAGGGTACAGGTGAGATGTCTGGAATTTAACGTAGCATGTTACGGTTCCTTTAAACCTGTTACTTAATGTTATCGCCGATCTAGCGTCTCTCGTTAAGCCGAAACCCGACAGGACATGATTACGTCATGTGAATCCTTGGTCTCGCGATTTACTCCTGAAGAGTAAAGTCGACCGTTCGGAAGGGAGATGCGTCCCTTTTGTCACTTAGGCGGCGAGCGGGTCATGAACAGCCCATCTAGGCGACGGCTGCTTTCGAACGAAGGGGGAGCACTGATTCTCTGAAGGACAGCAGAGAAGGAGAGGACCCACTGATCTCCGGCAACACTGGTAATGAGATTAGGGTTCCGGGCGATGATCTCAGAGGACACGGTGCTAGCGGCCGAGTGAGAAGACGGGCGAGCGCTGGCGAATCGCACTACGACGGTGGTAATCCCACGCCAAATCTGAGCTTCATGGGGGGCAGAGGGCAAAGGATTGGCGTTCCCCGCACACTTAGATTGACGTATAAGCTATTATCCCTTCGTTCGTTTATTGGTCTGCATCCTCTGTTATTCTTTTCGTATGATTCGAACTCGTTGGTCTCAGGATTCCTCCCAGCGGATTGAAAGAAATCCCCATTGATTATTAGGGCCAGCCATTCTCCTGATTTCCAGCAGTGCTTCGAAGCAAAATCAGCTCCAGGGTTTGGTGTTTTTTGCCGAACAGATCTTTTAGGAAGTTCGGCTGGTGAGCATTTCCTGTCGTATAATCGTTTCTCCCTTTACATTGGTGGATTCCAGATATACAGCTCATCTATTATATATTATATATTTTTTTTAGCGAAAGCCCCATGGAAGAATTCCAAACGGCGGCAAGCTCTCGCTGACGAGGACGTTTATTCTCCTCTTGTGAGCTCAAGGAGTTAGGAGGAACAGGTACTCATTTTCCATTTCCGCATTTTATTCTATCTTTGCTTTTTTTCTTTTTTTTGTTCCTCCCTTTTTCTTTTTTTTTCTTGTCTTTTTGTCACGTATATTTTAACGAATCTTCTTGGTATCTTCTCAGTCTATTCTTGCTCTATTCCCCCTTTTCGTTGTTTTTTTTTTCTTTACTCCACCCCTTTTTAACTGGCTTCTCTTACCCCTAGGATATCTCAGTTCTTTTAGTTTTCAACCGTCTTCTCCCCTTCCCCTAATGCCGTGCGATGCTCAATGCATCTTGGGCCTCAACGAGAGATGGCGCGAGCGTGTGATGCCAGGGTACTTAGTATGCTCATGACGCCTAAAAAAAAATCCGAGCAATCGAGAGAGAAAAAAGGGTGGTGTGTGTGTGTCTTCTGTGATGCCAGGGCACTTAGTGTGCCCATGAAGCCTAAAGAAAATCCGAACAATCGAGCAACCGAGAGAGAAAAGAAAAAAGTGGTGTGTGTGTCTTCTGTGATGCCAGGGCACTTAGTGTGCCCATGAAGCCTAAAGAAAATCCGAACAATCGAGCAACCGAGAGAGAAAAGAAAAAAAGTGGTGTGTGTGTGTCTTCTGTGATGCCAGGGCACTTAGTGTGCCCATGAAGCCTAAAAAAGAAAACTCAGATACCGATCAAAAGAAGTTTCTCCTCCCCTCTTTTACCTTCTCATGTTCCTGCGTTTTTGTTCCTTGTGATCCCCCCTTTTTTTTTAAGCTTCTCTCCCTCTTTTATAGGCTGCAGGCTTTCCTTCTTCCCCTTCCTCCCTATTGTCTTCTCCCTTCCTTTTTTTTTACCATCGACACCTCTTTATATCATCCCAGCCTAATGAGACAAAATTTACTTGACAGGCGCCTTTTTCCTTCCTTGCTCTTCTCCGCGCCTCTTTTTTTTGTGTCAACCGTGTCGGCCTCTTTTTTTCTTGTCTTTTTTACCAACCTCGACCGTCTCCGTTTTGTCGGCGATTCCCTTTTATTTTGTTGGTTTTTTTTTTGACTGCTGCGATCAGTGCCCACCGGTCCAACCCCAGCTGCTTCATTTATCAACTTTTTTTAATCTTTATTCCCTCTTACTTTAGCTGCTGTGATCGGCGTTCACCAGCCCTTTTGTCGTATCTTTTGGTTTCTGGTTTTATATAGGGTCATAATTCCTGGTTTTATATAGGATCAGAATCAATTTTTAACCCCATCTCTTCCCTTTGATTTGCTGGTGCGTATCGAGTCTGGTGCTCCTGGTCTAGTCCAAAGTCAAAACCGATTTTGGCTTGATCATCTTAGCAAATCTGAGGTACCCGATGAGTGTTTGATAGTTTTTTTTTCTTTTGTAACCTTTCATGTCTTCTCAATTTAGAACTCATGGACACAGAGCACTTACACCCCCATTCACCCTTTTTGCAGGGTTACCAAGTCTTCCCTCCTTGGTGCTATCTTCCTCTCTAGGTGGATCTCGGTAGGTGTAAATCGCTGGTTCTATCCTTCTGGCTAGCTTTCATGGAATCTCTTTATGACATTTAAACCGTTTCTTTCAACAGTAAGCTTTATTCTACATTAGAGGGTAGTTTTCGGTAGACATTGGCAAAGGACTTGCATAGTAACAATTGTATGGAAACGAACATGTAGGATAACACAGATGCTTCAATTATCCATCCTCATTTAACATCAAATGGCATATTGAGTTCTTTTGCGAGGCCTTACTATGATATCTCCAATTTACAATATGGATAAAGGTCCCCTCAAGAAGAAGTAGCGTGATTCATCTGGTAGTAAAATTCTTTGTGTCAGATCTTTCTTTTGTTGATTGTTCGCTTCCTTTACTAATTTTTCTTGCCTTTTAAGCAAACCTTGTTTTTATAGCAATAAGACTCCCGCATGGTTTTCAAGTTCTTATTCATTTTCAGCATTCTGCAACTTTATATTCTGATTGAAGATCAGCAGCACTCTTCTCTAATTTGCTGGTTGGAATCTCTATATGAGTTCCATGGGTGGCCGGTTCTTGCTGGAGCTGGTTCATCATGACCTGATCCGGTACTTGTTTGTGAAGTGGGCAGCTGACGTGCTTCTCCATATCACGAATCTTTTACTCATTCTCTTGCTGAACCATGTCAATTTATTTTTTTTTGCAAAATAAATGGCTCAACAAAAAGGAGGAGGTAGAGACAAAACATATCAAACTTAGAGGGCTTACAAATCACAAGTGAGATGTTACAATTGTAACAAGTTTGGACATTATGCTAGGGAATGCGATCACGCTTGTAATGAAAGAGCTTATCTATCTCAAAAGGAGAGCATTGATGATTAAAAGGAGAGTGATGAGGAGCTAGATTGTAAGCTTTTAATGGCATATAAGAGCTCTACATTGGAAGTAGATCTTTGTTACATTGACATGTATGGAGATAAATTCTATTTTATAGATTTTGATGATGAGAATGATAATGACATTACTACGTCTGAAGACTCTCTAAAGATGGATGTACAAGAGGAAGTCATAGTTACATGTTTGGAAGCATGCCCAGATGACTATGAAAAACGAGAAAGAGTTTGTGTTAAGATAAATGCTAATAATGAGCATGAGCCAAGAAAAGAAGTAGAACAAGAAAAGAAAAAGCAAAAGACTAGTCTTGATGAATATAAAATTATGCCTCAAGCTACATTTTGGGAGATTGGAGAGAGTTCAAGATAGAGGCTATAGAGAGACACTGAGGATGATGATGGTTTTATGCTAGACATAGTGCCACAGGCAGAGGTTGCTGATAGAGGACCATCAAATAGAGTATCTTGGGAGATGGGAGAGAGCTCAAGACATCCCCACATAATAGAAGTAGAAGACTTATACGGTGAAAATGGAATCTTTATATGTCACTTTGTTGATGTAGAGCCTATTAACTTTGTTGAAGTTAATGAAGATGATCAATTCAGAAGGATCATCAACGAAGAAATAGAAGAGCATACTAATACAAGAGATAAAAGAGTATACAGTAGAAGAAAGAAGAAAAGACATAAAGCAAAGCTCGTGGGAAAGAGATACCAGTAGTGTAAATGCATTGGTTAATATTTCTCTAACATATGCTTAGAGTTAGTTAGTGTCAAGTTAAAGCGTCAGAGTCATGTTTAAGGGAGAGTGTTAAAAATAGAAATAGTAAACACGACTCTATGTCATGCGTGTGTGTGATGTAGGGGTTGAGGTGTCATGAGTTGAGGTTTAGTGTGTCGTGAGGATTAGTGGTGTCGAGGGTTAGTGGTTTTTATTTTTAGCATAGACTAGCTATGTTATTTCCTATAAATATCTGTAATTTGTATTGTTTTGTAGCAGCAGCATTTCAATACAAGTGATTATGTTGTGTCTCTGTCTCTGTGTTGTGTGTGTGTGTTTTCTCTCGTCTTCGTGCTTCCGCTTGTGTTGCTGCCAACAATTACAGGAACAACATATACCAGAAGTAGTCACTAATAAGAGCATACAACAATGCATCAACAATGCAAACATGCTATAGCGAAATAGCTAAAACATTTAGGCACATAATCATAATCAGGAACAAGAAAAGTCAAATAGCACAACCAAGACTCATGCAAATGTATCACCAAGAATAAATGACATAAAGGTTACATGTTGTATAATAAGAAGAGTGAAGAACTTACCTTATTATACGCTAACAAAATTGATTTAACTCAAAGACCTATGTGCAGGCGAACCAATTGACCTGCATAGTTGATTTGCAAAGAAATACAATCAAATTGATATCAAATAAGCCAAACAACACTACCACTAGATAGCATAGTCCAAAACTTAAGGAACTGGCCTTGGTTCAACTGAACCGGACATAAATCCTATTGAACTAATCAAAATTGCATCGAACCGGCCAATCACATGCTGAACCATGCTGAAGCCAGACTTGATCACACAATTACTCTTAAATTAGATAGGCAATTACATAAGCTTTTTATTGACCACTTGAACTGGCCATGATTCGATAAAAATTGAATTGAACCGGTCCACAAACAGATCTAGGTCGAGCCTAGAATTGGATTGGTCAACCTGTTGACCCAGACCAACTCAAATCTCAACTCAAAACCAAATCAAACCCGACTGAATCTTAATTCGGCGCGAGCCTGAACCAGCTTCCTAATCGCCAGCCGTTCTACCCCGCTGAGTGTGGCTGTCGGACCCAAAGTCTGCAGCAACACTGGCGAGCTTCCAAACATGCATCTGACGCCCGTTCACTGCAAAACTCCCTCGAATGGTTTCACAAGGAGAACTACAGCCAAAGATGAACTCCCAGCGAGGTTTCGATGTGGATTGAAGCCTCTACTGTGAGCCGACATAACCCGACGGTGGCGCCATCGATTTCTAAATCGACTCTAAACACAACCAAACACGAGGTAAAGCAACGGGGGAAGATGACTTACCTCAAGGCGATGTTGGGCAGATGTTGCAAGCGAAGAAATCACTTCGCTGACTTTAGGAAGGATGAAGAATCACCACCTTCTTCTCCACCTCCGGCAAACCCGAGTCAATGTCAATCCTCCTCTAGCGTTCCTTTTCTCTCTCCATTCGCTGTAGTTGGAATGGAAAATGAGACGAAAACAAAGAAACTCCTCCGTTCCACGTCCCTCTCCTAGAAATGCAACCACACTCTCTGGAAAAAGCTGAAATTACAAGTGTTGAGGACTCAAGTGTGACTGAAAGTTATCGAGATGCAGAAATAAGAATGAAGGGAGAAAGGCTAAAAAGGTGTAGGTAGATTTTGGAGGGGGCAGATTCAAGAACTGAATTGGATAAGTATATAAGTGAAGAAATTGATGATGATTCTGAAGATTTTGATATATTATCATGGTAGAAGGTAAATAGCCCTAGATTTCCTATACTATCACAAATGGCTAGAGATGTGTTTGTTGTCCCTATTTCTATTGTCGCTTCAGAATAAGCATTTAGTACTAGAAATCAATTTCTTGATCCATTTAGGAGTTCTTTGTCACCTAAAGTAGTAGAAGTTCTGATATGTGCCCAAGATTGGTTTCGAAGATCACACCATCCAATTAATATTGAAGAAATAGTTGAAGATATCAGTAAACTTGAATCAGGTAAAATTTTTATTTTACTCTAACATTGTATTCTTTTCTATGCATTTATTATTGTTCTTGAACTTTTTACTAAACTCATCCTTTGTTTGCAGAATTTTCAAACATGGCTTGATGGCAATGAGTGTTTAGTGTGAGATCTAATCTCTTGCTTATTTTTTTGTAAGCAGTTGTAAGAAATAAATTATTTTAAAATAGCATTCTTATTATATTCCTTTTTAATCTCTTGCTAGTGATTAACTTGCTTTTTTTTATTTGTAGTTTATGGGACGACATGGATGGCATTATTGGATTTGGACACTTGGTGGAATTTTTTTTTTTTTTGCCAAGGGCAAGAATTTGATTGTATTAAATCAAAAAAGTAGTTACAGGTTATGTACAGTCACCACCATTCTCACTTTTGGATCCAAGAAAAATTTTTGCAGAGTCTCCCCGCATTTCTAGCGCATGGACCCTGCGTACAGTCTAACAATCCTCAAAGACACATGAGAATTAAACATCAAAACACCAAGAGAGAACAGTGTACGCCAACACCAGCATAAAAACCACGTCAAAAGAAACCTGATGGTTGCACATGCAAATTTTCAGCATCAATAGACATATATCTTTAGCACAATTGAACTTGTCTCCTGCATCCTTTCCATCGCCATTTCACCTGCATCCTGCAGCTCCTTCTTTGAATCCGCCAAGTAGTTTTACATCAAGATCTGCTGTCGTTGAGTTGCATCTTTGCCTCTTCATAGCCCCTCGTGGCGGTATGAGCGGCCGCACGCAGGATAGTCTCATTTGGTCTTCATCGCAGGCTCCCGCATGGATGAGAATAAGTGCCGCATGGTATGGTCCTGCATTTGCGTGATCTGCCCCCATGGTATTCAGCCCCTCCAATAGGTACCAGCTGGCTTGGAACACAGAACTGTCCATTGCGTGGTTGAGATATGCATCCGACCTGTGCAATGAACAAAATATGCCAGCCAAGAAAATAGTTAGCATTCGAACCGCCTACAAGTAAGCGCTTTACACCTCCCCTAAGTCACTCCAAGATCTACAGAAATCAGTAACGTGAGGGTGATGGTCCGGCTGAGGAATGTAGCTTGAGAGTTTTGCTTTAATATCCGAAACCATGCAACCAAGGAAGGCCATGATTCCCTTTTTCTGAGCTCCCCAAATCTGGTTATTGCGGAACCGCCAGATGTAGTAAAGAGCCCCGGCGAGGATGAGTTTAAAAATGTAAGCCTTGATAGGACTGTCGTGCTGCCCAAAATGAGGAGGGCGGAGAAAGAATTCCTGCCAGGATAGGGTAGGAAGATGGAGCCCACATCTTCTAGTTATTAAAGCCCAAAATCCTGCCACAACGTCACAGTAAAGAAATAGGTAGTCAATAGTCTCTAGTTGGGAATGACAAAGCAGACAATGGGGATTCTGCACAATGCCCCAATCATGTAACAGCGCCCTGGTAGTTAACCTTCGTTGGCAAAATAGCCACAAAAAGAACGAATGCCGCGGGATTCTCCCCTTGAACCATATCAGGTTTTTCCAGCTTACCACCGATCCATGAACTTGGCTATCATATGCCGATTTGATGGTGAAATTTTCATGGTGGGTACGGTTCCAAAAAAGATGATCCGAGCTAAGATCTGCTTGGTGGAATTTTGATTTTACAAGTTGATGGCTTTGCGAAAACAAGTGTGACTTTGTGTGTGGCTCAGGCTCTTATGGACCTGTGGTGTTATATTATTTTGTGGTGACTTCAAGAAACAAGTTTTATTAAATGCATTATATTTGAAACTTGCTACTGATAGTCTTGTGTGACTGAATTGTGAAGCTAGAAGACAGAAGTGTACATTGTGAACTTCTGTACTTGTAACTTGGGTAGTCGTGTTACTTTAAAGCATTTCTAGCATTTTGTGGTATTACTATTAAATTGTGTTAGTTTGAAATAGGAATTGTATGATTTTGAAGCAGTAAATTTTCAAATGTGAATTTTGAATTTTTGATGCTTGTTAATGAAATATGGATTGTGAAATGTGTATTTATGAATTGTGAATTTGTGATGCATGCTAGTAAATCTGTGCGTTGGACTAACAAAGTGAACATTTAAAAAAGCCTACACAAATATTTGATGAACAGTTTGTATTGGAGAAATTATATGGACTTATAAATAGAGGTACATGTTCTTTCGATGATACATGGACTTTGGTTATTGCGACTTGCGAGGCAATTCTTCTTTCTAATAATCTTAATTCAGGACTTTCAGCCTTCTTCACATTTGTAGAATCTAATGCAAGTATCTGAATCCCTCAGCCTTCTTCACAATCCTTATGTTCTCCAAATCGCATTTGTTGCTGCCAACTAGCATCTTTGCAGTAAAAGCATAAGAATTCAGAATGTACTGCATCTGCATTACAATTTAAAACAATATATTGATAAAATCGTATTAAGTGTCATTCGATCTTAAGATTCATAAGAACTTCTAATGAACTTAATAAGATATACAAGGGAATATAATTTTCGGTAATTTACTAATTTTTTTTTTTTGATATATTTGGTTCAGTAAGAACTTGGTAATTTTTTAATTTGGTTTGATTTTAATAAGAATGGCAATTTGACCGTCGGGTACCCGATTCAACCCGACCCATTTACACCTGATTTAGGTACTTGTTTACCTAAATGGGTCAGGTTCGGGTTTAGGGATGCAGGTACCCAGTACTCGATGCCCGATTTAAATAATAAATATAAATATATATTTTTATTATTAAAATATAAATAATAATAAAATAACTATTATATAAATATTTATTATTAGTAATAATAAATAATTATAATATAAATATATTTATTATTATTTTAATTTTAAAATTATATTTTATAAAATATAAATAATTAATAATTTATATTTTATTTAATCGGATACCTGTGGGTACATGTGTAAATATCTGGTTCGAGTTTGAGTTATACACTAAAGTACTCAACCCGGGTTCAAATCGGGTTAGAATAATGGATTTTCCTAATCAGGTTGAGTTGGAAACCTCAAGAATATCCATCCGACCCATAACGATTTTGATGGATTCCTATTCTTCACGCACATAAATCGTCTCTCTGTTGGTTAAAAGCTGAGTTGTATAAATTAGTTAAATTAATAAATTTAAATGGATGAATATGTAATTAAATAAAAAAAATTAAGAAGGATTTGACCCTACGCGTGGGGTTACATCTACACACCTTTTCTTTGTGCTTCGGTGGGGTGCTTATCAATAGATTTTAATTTTGAGCAGCAGAATAAAAGGGCACTCTATGTACAAGGGAGAGGTAAAAAGGAAATTTTAATTTTTCTCTTTATTTAATATAATTTACTCATGTCATAAAATAAATAAGAGGCTCCTATTTATAAGTGAAGCCGTTCTTCATAAAATTAAATTAATAAAATTTAAAAGACAAATTCTAGAAAAAAAACATATCTAAAATTAAATAAAACTACAAATTATAAATTGTAACTATATTAAAAATTATAAATTTTAAAATAAATTGACATAGTTCCTGGATCCAGAAATTTGCATGATCATTCACACACACTCAAATATATAATTTTAAAGAGACCTCTTAGACCCCTAACTAAGGTTAACTCCTAGTTGTGCCCTTGGTTTTTACTGCTTCCATGCGGACACGAATGATGGTGTATAAAAACCCTAGCTACCATTCGTTTTAATTGGCCATCTAACTTGTGCCTTCTAGCAAACTCGCATTCGGCTCTGACTAACTTGCTTGCTTGCAGCTCAACACTCTCATTATTGAAAGTAAACACTATCAACACTATTATGACTTGCTTAATGAACAAATTTACCTATTAATTTAATAAGCAAAAATAATAAAATGACTAATTTATTAAAATGTTTAAGTCTAAGTTGAATGGTAGTGAGCCCATTGAGCCCTATATGCTGTATTACTATCTTTGTTTTTTTACATTTATTTAATATGAAACTAAACTAAGATATTACAAACACTCTTATTGTTAATGGTTGTTAATGCTTTGGAGCTGTTTAATCTTTGGAGTTTATGACACTGGTCCTAAATTGTGTAGTAATAAATAGTGTTTTTTTTACTTAAATTTTGACAATGTAAAATAATAAGTTTGTACACACAGAATGATTATGGCTTATCGTGAGGCTCGATGGACCGATGGGTCCCTGAGCTGGTGACGTGGAGGCACGGGAAGGAGGCGCGACCTTCAGTCAAACGGGTTGGATAGTGGAGACGGGTAGCAGGAGGCGAACCCGTGCAGAAAACCAAATTTGTGAAATATTTTACTACTGTTCCAAATAAATGTTGAGAAAATCAAATTTGAGAAGCTGAAAATAAATTTTAAGGTCTCTTCTCTGTTTTAACAGCAACCACGTCATGATCTGAGATGGGAGGCGTTGACTCAAATACAGAATTAGGATTATTCGAGGAAACAAATCTTAAATTATATATCCCATTGTCCACGGACCCGCGTTACATGCAAACAGAGAGTTTTAAAACAACAGCGCGCTTACTGTTTGCTTATTCAAAGAGTAAAAAGAATATGGTAAAATAGCACACACGACACAGACAGCAGAAGCATCGCATATTGATTATTAGAAAGCAAACGTAGTCGATCGTCATCAGTTGTTCATCCAGAACTGGGCCTGCAGCCAGTCGACGAGCTTCTTGTCCACTTGGAAGGCCTTGGCCAGCACGTCATCCGAGATCGGCGGCTTTGACCCGAATACAGCATTGGCAATAGTGATGACTCCTGGGTTCTGGCTGTTCAGAGCAGCTATCGCAACCGCATTGCCGTAGCCACGGTTAAGTTGGAAGTGGATGAGACCTTGTGGAAACACAAACACATCGCCCTTCTTGAGAATCTTGGTGAAGAGTTTGTTGCCGACATTGTTGATGTTGGAGGTGACGAAGCCAACGTAGAGCTCGCCTTCCAACACCGTCAGGATCTCGGTGGCACGCGGGTGACTGTGCGGCGGGTTCAACCCGTTGGGCGCGTAGTCAATACGAGCGAGGGAGATGCCGAGGGTGTTGAGACCGGGGATCAAGTTGACGTTCACCAGTGTCACATTTGATCCGAGCTTGTTTTCGGTGTTCCTGGGCTTGTCCAGCCCTTGGAAGAAGAAATCTTCCGCCTTTGCTTCGTCTGAAGCCTTGCACACGAATCCGTTCACAAACACTGCACATAATATTAATTAATCAATTCATCCATATCTAATGTGAGCAAGCTTTATATAGATTAATAGAGAGATATTCATATAAAAAAACAAAGTAAAATAAACCTTTGGAATCAAAATCAGCAACACAAAAGTCTTGGAGAGGACTAGGATCAAAAGCCAAGACGTAGGAGGAGGAAGCCAAGACAAGCAGCGCAGAAGCTACGAGGAGATTGTATTTGGCAGCCATATCGATCGATGGATCTCGAAATGCCTGCTTGTATCTATGAAAGATGTTGGAGAGATGAGCTCCTCTTATAGAACAGAGGTAGTGCATCCATGCTGTGTTTGGTCATCGACTCCCATTTCAAATCATGGGTTGTATGACGAGTTGGAAGCTTGAACAAGAGATGTTGATTTGTGAACGACTCCCAAGTCCGTGCTGTCATAATCCACTCCGGGGCAGTTTTATCGTACTAATTTTTATTTGAATTATTAATACGGAACTGTTGATTTAATTTCTCGTTGTTCACGTGGTGTCAATTATGGAGAAATAAATTTTATCGTACTTAGTTATTTTCTTTTGCTGCAGGCAGATGATGAATTGTAATTGATTTATCTATAAAATTAATTTCATATTTATTAATATTTTTTTATTGTAACCATAGAATCGATCAAACTATTAAATTTTATTATCTTAGTTATTGATAATAAATAAGATAATAAAATGTTGAGATTGAATCCTGAGTTCATTATTTAACTTGGTTATGTAATATTATTTAATCATTGAAATCGAAAACGTTGATACTTATTATTATTAAAATTTCCTACCACGTGATTCCTTATCTAATTAACAACCCATTCATATTATATATATGTATTATTCAACTACTTGAGTTGACCATAACGGTTGCATGGTCCAGTAAGAAACTCACACGTAGCCACATTTTGTCCATTCATGCCCGCGAATTTAGTCTAAACACAGTAAAATAATTAAACAATGGATGAGTCGTTCAATCTAAACACTGTGCATGCAGATGCAGTGCCTCTGTCTTCTGTATAAACACCTTCCACTAGTGCGATTTGATCTATTAATTGGTGTTTTAAGATTTATGTTAATGTTGAGATGACTAAATTAAATCACACGACTCCTACTATTAATTGGCGGGTCACATCATACTATTAAATCACACTTCAAGGTTGGAACTGGCACTACGATTGCTTCTCAAAATGCCTTTTCAGAGGAAAGTCAAAGGAAATTGCTGTAAAGGATGAAGGCGATTGCATTAGTCACGCATACGTCAAGCCTGACTCACTATGGAAGTCAGGTCAAGTGTTGCCATCCCAACTCACGAGAGAAGGAATAAGAGGTGACAGACTGACAGGGATCAACCACAGGCTTGACTTGGTCTTTAACTAGAGATAAAGAGGACAGAGAGATAAGATTTCGTTTTGAAGGGGGAGGAAGAAAGATTTGTTGGTTCACTTCAGGATATATAGCCATAATAATTTATATAGTACTTGTATACATAAGTTAAACACAAACAAGTTAAAAACAAGTTATACAAAAAGTATTGCAAACCTAAATACAAGTAAAAAGAAGCTACAAAACTAAAAAAAGACTTACTCTATGAACCGTCGAGGATGAAAGTGTTGATGGTTAAAGCTGCAATGGGTGAAGAAGTCTTCAAGGGGTCGTGACGGGCGAACAAGGTTTTGAAGGATGATTGAAGGCCAATGCGAGTTAAGCTCTGTTCTGGGGGAATGCCAGTTGATGGTTAAAGCTGCAATGGGTGAAGAAGTCTTCAAGGGGTCGTGACGGGCGAAGAAGGTTTTGAAGGATGATTGAAGGCCAATGCGAGTTAAGCTCTGTTGTGGGGGAATGCCAGTTGGCCTGAGCTCTGGGACCATGGTGGGGTAAAAAGGAAGGTTTAAGATGAACTTTGGTTATGGAACGGGGAATGATGCGTTAACTTTGTGCTTTGTATTAGAAATTACAAACGTAGCAAGCAACAACTTTCATAAACTATAACGTAACAAATCAAAAAATAAAAATACTGGAGATAAACTATTATCAAAAATAACTCACCACTTAACCTCAACCCTTATGACTCACACGACATAGAGTTGTGTTTACTATTTTTTTTAACACAACATATTTACATGACATATACAACATTAGTTGTGTTTACTATGTTTAACACTTCGCAATTGGAATTCGACTCTATAAAATGTTGGTCTAAAATTTTATCTAGACCTTTATTTAAATAAAAAATATAAATATAAATTATCAAGCAATAGAACTTGCAAAATATATTTTTAAACGAAAGTTAGAATGATAGAACCCAGAGGCATGTTGTGGTTTGTCTTTAGGTGAAAATCCGGACTCTTGTGCGAATTAATTCTCGATTAAACACGTAAGGATAAAACCAGATGTTCCTCTCCAAGTTGATCTAGACATCCTTTCCGCAATGAATAATAAAAAAAATCAAAGATCTAAAAAGAGATCAAACAAATTTGAAGAACAATAAAGGGGAGAGTAGGAAAAAACAAATCTCAGCTATCGCATGTGATTTTAAGCCTTTTCATAAGGTTAGTAATATTAGCATTTAATGTTAACATTAAATAGTTTTTTTTAATTTTACTTTAACAATCCCCCACAATATTAAAAAAATCCTAAATATAATTAAACTGAACAAGATGATTAAATGAATTTAAATTACTCCTCATGCCTATATTATGCGGTTAGTATAGTGCAAGACATAATCTTTACTTAGTAAAAATGCTTCCATCTGAAGGAAAGATAGTGAACTAGTCTTGAACTACTTCCCTTTGACTTAGACTTCAATAAATCTAGTGACAAATACAGGGTTTGTTCGATCGTGGGGTTGCGCATTTTTGGCTGTGTGCGTGTATTTTCATGAGAGTTTGTGATGATTGTCTATGTCCCTAGCAGCAGTCGTATACGGACTCTCTCATGTAGGAAGTCTCTACAAAGGATGAGGATAGAGGCTCATATCGTGGTAATTAACCACTTTGGAAAGTTTTTCTTACCTCTACAATAAGAAGCACAAAATGTACCATCAGGAATGGGAGTGTAGAGTATTAACTCTCTCACATAATTTTTTTTTATACACCATAGTGTTTCATTTTTTTTTATTTTTCAAAGTGTTTCCCGACAAATCAATCAACTTGTTATTACCACATTGTACCTCCTTCAAGGGATCTCCTATCGCCGGTTGAGTTCCCACCACTGAGAGGCCTATTTTCAAACTAATCTCATTCATATTGATACTTTCAATATCATAATCTTGGGCAAATTTTGGTCGAGCTAATAGATTTGTTGTGCTCAATCTTTATAAAAGAAAGAGCTGCAACTTTTATGAGTCAAGCCATTTTATAAACTTTTTTCTAATTTTAATATGACTATTTTTTTACATGAGGCTATTGCTCATTTATAATTTTATTTATTTTTTTTATCTTTGAATCCTTAACTCTTAGTTTAAATATCTTCTCTTGAATTTATTAAGAGAGAAAGGATTTTATTTTTTTAATATAAATTAGACCTAAAAATTAATTAGGGTCTTAAAGTCATTTTAATTTTAAGAGAATTAATTTTTTTATATAAATAATTTTCTTTTTTAATCATAATCCTCATGTATATTTAATTCATTTTGTACATTATGTATATCTTTTCATATTATTTTCATGATTTCTAAAATGACAATATTGTCATGATGATGATATACATAATTTTTATAATGTACATTTTGTTTATTGTGCAGTTATGATTAATATGTGCATTATATACAACATTGTAATATAATCATTAAGCACATTATGAACATAATTTTCATGATGTCCATTAGGAGAATTATGTATGTTGTTTTTAAATATGTACATCAAGTGCATAATATTTATATTTTGCACAATAGGCATAATAATTCTTTTAAATATTGTTAAAATAATTAATTACATATTATGCAGAAATGTCCATTATATTATGAAAATTATACACTTTATGTATTTTATATTTTTTTTGTTAAATACATTATTTATATATATTATGACCATCATGAATGTCAAATATATTATGACATTTATATTTTATATTATGATCATAATTTATATAATATTTAATATTTTACATAATCTCTATAAATATTAGTTTAAATATATAGATTACATTATGTTTATTCTAATTTGGCCTAAGCTAACTTAAGTTGACTCAGATGATCAAGTCTAATATAATTATAAGTTATAATATAAACTAGACTAGCTCTTACGGTTAGGATCATTAGCCTAATTTATATATGATATTATCATTTTAAAATAAAATTTAAAAATGTAGATTTATGTCATAATAAGTACACTAAAACACATAAAGCCGTAGAGAGCTATTAAAACTATAAAGTTAGGAAATAAAAGCCTACTAATAGGCATAGTACAGATTTAATCTTGCATAGTGTAATTTTAGATATTTGATTAATTTTTGTACCATAATTTTTTATCACTGTATTTAGTAGGGCAGACAAAAAGTGGAAAGGATGAAAAATAAATAAACTTTGTATTTAATATGAAGAATAGAAAATGAGAGATGGATTGGAAAGACAATAATATAACTTAGAAATAGCCAAATTTAACAACTAGGCAAAAAAACAATAAAAAACCAAATTGGAAACTGATGAATTAGTAACAATAAATTATTTTTTGTTATATTAAATTATCATAACAAATTATAAATTAATTATTTTCACAGTAATTAATTTACTATTATTACAAACCATCATAATAATTTGATTTTTATCCACGTGTATTGATATTCAGATTAAGAAGATAGTGAAGCCCTTGAGGTCAAATGAAGTTACCAAAGAAAATAACTCCAATGGATATAGTTGTTAATAATAATCCTCCCTCGCGCCACCAAATTAAGAATATCATTTAGATTGATGAAAACCTGATTGTGCTGGGCCGTTTTTGCACTGTTTCCTTTTCCATTTTTTTTGTTTGACAAAGGACACTGGAAGTCAGTTTGCAAGTTTGTGCGAGTAATGATGCAACGAGGACTTCGCGAGCATCAAGCGAGTTCGTTTGTGCAAATTAAGCAAGTTTGTGCAAATAGCTAGTGGATGTGCATGAGTTTGTTTAATTTATTCTGAAGGTTGTCTAGTTGTGTGAAATAGCTAGTGGATGGGCATTCAGCTACTTGGTAGTGGCGGAGTAGTGACCGCAAAGTCAATGGATATTGATGTTTTTTTGGGCAATTATATTTATGATTTTTTTCTCTAAGATTATGTTCTGTTGAAAGGAATCCATAGTAGAAAGGATGAAAAATATAACGAATCTAGATGATTTTTATTGTAATTTTCATCCTTTCCACCGTGAATTTCTTTCAACATAACATAGCTGCCGAAAATCCAACACCTCTTCACCTCTACGATTTAACTTGTCAGAGGTTGAATTTGTTTGTTCTGGCAAGTGGCACAGGGGGGTGGGGCAACGTGGATTAGAAATTGTGATAAGTAGAAGTTGGACGTAGCAATATGGAACAAGTACGTGATGCTGGTAACAATTAGAAATTTAGAATACCTGTCATTGTTAGTGTGTTTGCTTATTATTCTCTCTATTTTCTAGCTCCTTTGCTTATTATTCTCTAGAAATAGAACAGAGAAGAGATTACAGCAAGTGGAAGAATAATTGGAAGCGTATATTTCTTCTTGCGTAATCGATTACAATATGTGCACTCTATTTATAATACAAAACTCTCTACAGAATATGGTAATGAATTGATACAAGGCAAGAGACTAATGTGGAATGAATCAAGAGACTAATGTGGAATGAATCAATCTTTTATTATAACTCAGGAGATAACTAGGGTAGACTATCCTAGAACCACTAAAGTAAAAAAAAAATTGATAGGGATGTTTTGGGTGTAACAATTAGTCCTATAAGAATATAGAGTGATCGCATGTAGCATTTTTTACTCTGGGTATATCAACTACACTAGTTCTTTGATATGTAGCCAATTGTTAATATGATATGTCAAATTATGATAATCTTTTATTATCAATTACTACACTCTAGACTAACCTATTATTATTATTCCAATCATTAATAATTATTAATGAGAAATATTAAAGATTAATTATATTATTCTAAGAATATTATTATCATCACTTATATTATAAAAATATTAACCAAATACAATGACAATAATACTTTGTTAAAAATATAACTAAATATGACAAAATATATGCTCAAATTATCATTCAATATGCACAAAGAAAAAGCACTATGCGATTCCCTGAGTAATTATTTAGGTTATGCATGACAATAGCAACACTATCTTTATATAATATGTATAAATATAATAAAATATGTGCTAAAATATGGCTGAAGCAGAGTGCTGTTTGCTTATTGATTGCGTAAAAAGACAATGATAAAATAGCGAAGACAGATAATTAATTAAGCTCGATCGTCAATTCATCATCAGTTGTTGTCCATCCAGAACTGCGCCTGCAGCCAGTCGACGGTCTTCTTGTCCACCTGGAATGCCTTTGCCAGCACGTCATCGGAGATTGGTGGCTTCGATCCGAACACAGCGTTGGCAATGGTGATGGTTCCCGGGTTCTGGCTGCTCAGAGCTGCGATCGCAACCGCATTGCCATGCCCGCGGTTAAGTTGGAAGTGGATGAGGCCTTGTGGAAACACAAACACGTCGCCCTTCTTGAGCGTCTTGGTGAAGAGTTTGTTGCCGACGTTGTTAATGTTGGAGGTGACGAAGCCAACGTAGAGCTCGCCTTCCAGCACGACCAGGATCTCGGTGGCACGCGGGTGGGTGTGGGGCGGGTTCAAGCCGTTGGGTCCGAAGTCGATGCGAGCGAGAGAGATGCCGAGGGTGTTGAGCCCGGCAATCTGGTTGACATTGACAGCGGTGACATTAGAGCGGAGCTTGTTTGTGGTATTGCGGGGCTTGTCGAGGCCTTGGAAGAAGAAGTCTTCGGCCTTCACTTGGTTGGCATCCTTGCACACAAATCCGTTCACAAACACTGCACGTAATATAATGTTAATGATGATGCATATAATCTATTCAATGATAAGATTGATTACTGAGAGGAGACGTTCATTTATAATTTATATAAAGAAAGAAAAAAATAGATGGAAAACCTTTGGGCTTAAGATCTGCAACACAAAAGTCTTGAAGAGGACTAGGATCAGAAGCCAAGACGTAGGAGGAGGAAGCCAAGGCGAGCAGAGCAAAAGCTAGAAGAAGACTATATTTGGCAGCCATATCGATTGATTATGCTGAAGGTCTGTGAATGGAAGAAGAGCATGCAGGTGTTTATATAGAAGACAGAGGAGTGATTAGTTTGAATGACTCCTCCATTGTTTAATTATTTTACTGAGTCTTGGTTTTTGAAATGATCAACAACACAATTACCTTTTCCACCTAAAATCAGAAGATTAGATAATTTCTCGTTTGACCAAATTCGCGGGCATAAATGGACAAAGTCAAACATAGATATAATAGTTCAATTCACAGGGTAAAGCATGCTTGATTAGAAATTTACACAAGGTTAGACAAAATGTGGCTACGTGTGAGTTTCTTATTGCACCGTGCAACCGTTGTCGTCAACTCATGTAGTTGAATAATGCATATATGTAATATGAACGGGTTGTTAATTAGCTAGTTAAATCATTTGGTAGGAAATTTTATTTTTCAAATAAAAAGAAAACCAAATTCCTAAGCTTTGGATTGCATTGTCAAAGCAAGACCAATCAATTAATTCAACGGATTATGGCATGCAGGTATGATGTTCTTACCCATTCCATTGACAAGCAAGTTTTCTCTCCTCTTTAAATATTTGATCCATCCTAAATCAATCTTCCCAGCAAAAAGAAACACTAGAAAATATTGAATGAGTTGACTTTATTGATAAATCAATTACAATTCTACGTTCACTTATTGTTGCAAGCACTAAAACCACTAATTATTCTCCATCTATATACTTTTTCAAAAAGGTTTAATATTGTTATGGTCTACTGCTTAATCCAGATTAATAGAGGAGAGATATTCATATATAAAAAGAAAGAAAATAAACCTTGGGACTTAAGATCGGCAACACAAAAGTCTTGGAGAGGACTAGGATCAGCAGCCAAAACGCAGGAGGAAGCCAAGGCAAGCAGAGCAAAAGCTACGAGGAGATTGTATTTGGCAGCCATATCGATCGATGGATCTCGAAATGCCTACCTGTATCTATGAAGGATCTTGGAGAGATGAGCTCCTTTTATAGAACAGAGGCAGTGCATCCATGCTTTGAACCACTCTTCCTTTAACTATTTTTACTTTATCTTCACCTTTGAATTTTCAACAAGTTACCTTTGTTAGGATCTATGTGGACTATGCACCATGTACATACATAATATATTGCATTTGGGCATGTAGACGTACATGCATTACAGTAATTAATCGTGTATAATTTAATCTCTAAATTATTTATTGTCATCTATTAATTAGAGTATTAAAAGGGGTTATTTTATTGTGTAGAATCCCTGGGGGGCATAATTGTCTTATCTCTGATGGGCTTATAAGTAATTATGTCCATTAGGTTTTTTCTATATATAGGTGTGGTCCCTGATTGAGGTGTACGGTTCTTGTCGAGAGGTTTTCAGTTTGGTTTCCATCGGCCGCCTGCCTCTCTTGACGAACAACACAATTAGTTAGAAGATCACTCCGGTTGAATTTACAGCATCATGAAATCCGGTATGTTTTTATTACTGTCTTTTTCCATTCGATTTATGCAAGACATTAGGATCGATCTAATAATTGATATCAGAGGGAGGTTTAGTCTTGTTATTTTGTTTGGAAATTATTTTCGGCTGTGATTCATGATTAGGTTTAAGAGCAATTCATCATCACATGATTATGTTTAAGAGCAATTCATCAAATTAAGCCGCGGAGACTCCGCCCACAAAATTTTCTCCAAACCACTGCATCTTCCGACTTTGTCGTTTAATTTGTGTCTCATAAAAAGATAGATCTAGTCATTGCTTGCGTCAATTTAAGATGGTTAATTAACATCAAAGCTGTAAAAGAGAGAACAATTGAGATCATAGTCGTCCCACATGTTTAAATTTATCAAGTAAATAAATAGTTAAAATAAGCAGGAGATAATGGCGAAGAGCAAGAGGAGCATGACTGCATGGCAGCATGAGCATGCAAGCAGTGTAGCGCCGTCAGGCATCCGGCCGGCAGATCAAACGTAGATTTCGATCAATATGATAGCTAAAAGCACCACATAATGTTGTTTGCCTGAGTTCACAAAAATGTCGTCTTGTGGGCAACAAAGTATGCACACATTATTGAACTTAACCAAATCACACTACTTAACACAACACAAAGAACTTTTGAAATATAGCACATAGCGTCATAGCCACACTACATTTTTAGTAATATTTGACTAACTTGAACATTAGAGGGAAAAAAAACTTAGAAAAATCACATGCTTATCTAAAACTAAAATGGTTATCATTTTGCGCTGCATTATCTATAGAATATTTTTGACTGTGCTCTTCTCTATTCCCTGCTACTCTCCCTACTTTGCTGCTCTCCCTACTCCACAGCTTAACTACCATGGCCCCCAAGATGAAGTTGCAAGCAAGAAGTATCTTGTTGACTCAAGTACCTACAAAGGAATGTCTGATATCCAATTTCAAAACACTGAATGAAAAACCTATTACATAATCCTATCCCAATGCCAGATTATTGGCACCAAATATCTGGAGGGGCACTACAAACATTAGGACTCTTCGACGACGTCGCTTGGATGTTCCATCAAGTTGGCTAGGATTAATTCCTCAACGTCAATCTATTGTCTTTGATTTAGATCACTTTGGAGTTTATCAACTTGTTAGATGTAAAAGTCAATATAGACCTAGTTCAAATTACCTTTCGTTAGGCTAATTAAGAGTTTTGAATGATACTAGTTTAATTTAACCACTTATGGTTTTCCCATAGACGACTTATGGAAGTCCCTGCACATTATAATGAGAATGTTTTTTGGACTAATATTGCACAACACCGAGAGTTCTTATTTAAGACTGCCAGGGCATCAGCCATCTCTAATCCCTACTTCTGTTATGTCTACCAAATGCTCACACACACCATATTTGGATGCAGGAATAGCGATGGTATGGTAACTAAAAGTGAATTTTTTTTATATGAGCGATAATGAATAAATACAGGTTGAATGCAATAAAATTTTTTAATCCAACTATTAGCTGAAAGATTATATTTTTCAATCAGAGCAACCCACAAGTCCTCAAATTTGTCACACTGCTACGTAATACTGTCACACTCACTTTGAATTAAGTTAAATAAAAATTAAGTGCAACCCACATATACCAAAGTACACCGAAATTTCTTTGATACAGCTTAATAAATTGAAATAAATACAGTGTTCATAATCATTTAAAACAGTTCTTTGAATCTTGCATGAGAACTTAATTCTTAACATACTCAATTACCATTTTTGAAGTTGCTAACTAACTACTCCAACATATATTGCTTGATTCTTTTTCTTCTTATTCTCTTCCCTGGGCCATATCTGTAAATAAGATAATATCACACGAGTCAGTAATAATGCTAAGTAAGCTTATCCCCAGGGTCAAGATCAAACTCAGGTTGTTGGGTCAAAGGCCAAGGGTCTAAACAACAAATAGCAGGCAACAATTAGGATACAAGTTAAGTTAAATATAATGTAACATCATATAGGAAATAAATGCAATACATTGGAGGTAGCATGAGTATCAAAACAAGTCAAGAATAAGTATTCTCAATCATCAGATTATCAATGACAAGAGCATGTAAATCGGCTAGTGGGTCATCACCCAAATACGCAAAATAGAGTGGTGCATCATATCCTTTATGTTGTGAACACATGCACCACCATGTGTCACGAGTTTCAAGCATGCCATTGGGAGACCCTGATTAGTCTGTATCATGGACAATAAGTCCCCAGCCAGGCAATATCAAGTCCGTAAGCGGCAACAAGACGTGCTCATAATGAAACAAGTCCCTCGAAGGGGTTGGTAATGAAATATTACTGTTAAAAATAGAAATAGTAAACATGACTCTATGTCGTGCATGTGTGTGATGTAGGGGTTGAGGTGTCATGAGTTGAGGTTTAGTGTGTCGTGAGGATTAGTGGTGTCGAGGGTTAGTGGTTTTTATTTTAAGCATAGACTAGCTATTTTATTTCCTATAAATATTTGTAATTTTTATTGTTTCATAGCAGCAGCATTTCAATACAAGTGATTACGTTGTCTCTCTATCTCTGTGTTGTATGTCTCTCTGTCTCTGTGTTGTGTGTGTTCTCTCATGTCACTGTGCTTCCGGTTGTGTTGCTGCCAACAGTGGTATCAGAGCAAGTTTGAAGAACTGCTTAGTAAAAAGTTAAATCTCAGTTTTTGCTGGGCGATGCTGTAGCGGAGAGACGGTACAGCTGAAGACTTTTTACTCGCTGGGCGAGTAAAATTTCACTGCTATTGTGAGATCCGAAGATAGCCTACTGCTAAAGATTGTGTCGTTTGTGTCGTTGAGAGACATAGATCTGTTGACGAGAGAAGCTAAAATCTCATCGAGGTTGTGAGATTTGTTTGAGAAGAAAAATCTCATGTGAGATCTGTTGCTGAAGATTAGAGATTCTCGCTGAGAGAGAAAGATCCGTTGACAAAAAAAATCACACTGAAATTGTGAGATCTGTTGTTGCTGTTGAGAAGAAAAAGAAGGAAACGGCCACATCTTTGCCGCTCAGATTCGTTGTTTGCTGATTTGCTGTTTCCCGTCGGAAAATCGTTTCTCGTTGCTTGCCAAAATCCGATGCTCAGAATCGCTCGCGACTCGCTTCTCAGATCTGAAAAAACTTGCTCAATCGGGGCCAGGCGAAACATCCGTTTCTTGCCTGCAAATTCGATGCCGACCGCTACTCAAAATCGCCATTTTCAGCACCGCTCTCAGAGCCGTGCTGCCGATTCTCCGTCGCCGATAGCTGTTCCGTAGACAAGAGGGCTCGACACCAGGCAAATCATCGCCTGCCGATTCGCCAACGACCGTCGCCAAAGAAGACGAGAAGATTCTCGTCCGAAGAATCTGCACAACGAATCCCTTCGTCGTTCACGAAGCACCCCTGCTCACCTCAACACCGAACCCTCTCGGATGCTAGCTGTATAGATCCAAAAAATCTACCACAACTGCAAGCTCTCAGCAAAGCGCGTCGCCTACTATCGTTGTTCGCCGACTAAAAGCCACTCGCAAACATCAGTTTCCGCCTCCACGTCGAAGACGAACTCGAGAAACATCCGTTTCTCGCCTCTGAGTTCCGCCGTTTGATTGACATTTCACAATGCCGCTGAACTCTCGAACTCAGCCGACGAGCGTCGAAGCCATCTCCAGCTCCGCTTGCAGATTCAGCAACGCACAGAGACGCGTCACCAAAGCTCTGTTTTCGCCACCGAACATCGCCCATCGACGAAAGAACACTTTTGCTGGTCACGCGACTGGATGCCTTCGTCACCGACGAACGTTGTCCAACGTCGCACTTGTCGCCTGCCGATCCAGCGCTACCGATAGAACAACGAATGCCAAACATTGTGTTCCACGCCGAACACGAATGGCAGAAGAAACAACACTCAGCATATGAATTTTTTAGGTTCGGCGCTGCGGAATAGGATTGGCAACGGGTCGAGTACTGAGATTTTACTTTAAATTCGAACCCGACCCGCCATCCGAACTTGCTACCCGAACCCGACCCAAACTCAGGTCAGATATTTAAACGAGTCCCGCGGGTACCCGATTAATTAAAAAACTAAATTATTTGTTATATAAAATATATTTTAAAAATTAAAATTAAAATAAATATATTTATATAATAATTATTTAATTTTATTTTTTATATTTTTAATAGTAATAAATATTTATATAATAGTTCTTTTATTATTATTTATACTCTAATAATAAAAATTAATATTTATATTTTTTTTTATTAAAGTCGGGTATCGGGTACTGGGTACCCACCTCCCTAAACCCGAACCCGACACATTTAGCTAATCGGGTACCTGAACCCATCATAAACGGGTCGGGTTGAGTTGGGTACCCGTCGGGTTCGAGTGAAATTGCCACCCCTACTGCTGAACCAACTAAGCTCAGACCTATTTTTTGGTCAGGCAAGTGCAGTTCAATTAAATTTGAACCAGTTTACTTCAGACCCATTGAGGCCCATTTTTGAACCAATTTCGGCTCAATCTCACGGGTTTACTCAAATTCAAACTGTTTCAATTCGTGCCTAATTCAGTGGGTCAAGATCTAGACTTTTCTAGACCGAGAAGTTAGGCATGTGCGGGTGAAAAAAACATTTGTTATTACAATGATGAACAACATGATGCCATTCCAAGTTCCAAAATTTTCCAGTGAAAAATTTAATAACTGGTGCATCCGAATGAAAGCGTTACTAGGTGCATATGATGTGTGGGACATGGTAGAAAATGAATATGTAGCTCCAGTTGACCCAACTTCTCTAACTCAAGTACAGAGAGACCTTCTTCAAGGTTCAAGAAAGAAGGATCAGAAGGTTGTTTCGTTGATTCATCAAGCATTGGATGAAACTACATCTAAGAAAATATCCAATGCAATAACAGTCAAACAACTGTGGGAAATGTTGCAAAGTGCTTGTAACAGAAGCTTGAAGGCCAAAAGGGTTCACCTTCAAAGCTTGAGAGGAGAGTTTGAAGCTCTCTGTATAGAAGAATCTAAGAAGGTATCAGATTATATCTCAAGGGTTGCAACGATCTCAAATCAGATGAGAAGACTTAGTGATAAAGTACCTGAAATTAAGGTAATTAAGAAGATTCTCATATCTCTGACTGAGAAATTTAACTATATTATCACGGCCATAGAAGAATCAAAAGACTTGGAAGAAATATCCTTAGAAGAATTATCAGGCTCCTTAGAAGCTTATGAGGAAAAGTTAAACAGAAGGAAGAAAGAACCTTTGGAGTAGCTTCTACAGTCTTAATTGAATCTAAAAGAGACAACAAGGAGAAGACCTGAAAATTATAGAGGCTGAGGTCATAGACGAGGACAAAGTCAAGGTCTTGCAAGAGGTAGAGGTAACAAACTCATGAAAATACTTCTCAATTTACCTCGACAAAAGTGTGGGGTCATTTTTGTTACATTGAGAATGTATTATGACCGTTTCAAATCCACCTTAAATTAATAAGGTTTTTGTTTAGCGGGTTCTGACTTCCAGTGAGCGCAAGCGCTCACTGTTAATTACCCCCAAAATTTAGGGAACCTTTGATTAAGAGATTTATAATACGCAACAAGATAAGAGCGATGATCAGATGATGTCATTTACAAAATTTCATTCATGAATTTAATTTGACATGATACATATTTCGACATGAGAAAAGAAAAAAAGTTCCATCAACGTGGGTAATTTGTGTTTGTCGAACTTTAGCCTTGTAACGGCGTGTTGGTCAATATCCGGCCCAGGCAGTACAACATTATATCGAGGAGCTACGCCCCGATGATAGACATCGACGTACGCACCTCCCAAACGATATCCCATCGTAATGCATTAAGACGTATTGGATATTGGACTTGAAGAAAATTACTCGGCCTCACGGCACATTGAATAACTTGGATTTGGTAATTATCTGGCCTTACGGCGTGTTGGGTAACTTGATTTGGGAATTTATCCAGCCTTGCGGCGTGATGGATAATTTGATTCAGAATTTTATCCGGCCTTGCGGCGTGTTGGATAATTTGATTCAGAATTTTATCCGGCCTTGCGGCGTGTTGGATAATTTGATTCAGAATTTTATCCGGCCTTGCGGCATGTTGGATAATTTGATTTGAGAATTTATCCGGCCTTGCCGAACGAAACGTTATACCGGGGAACTGTGCCCCGACGCTGAACGTCGACGTACGCACCTCCCAAACGATATTCCGTCGCGTTGACCTAAGGCATTCGAATCCTACCTAAATGTACTATTTAAATTGCCATGACGCGTAACGCCATTAACTCCCAGTCGCATTGTCTGGGTTAGAATTTGAAGGGAGAACCTAGTCATACCACGTAGCCCTCTACGGGCTTCGCGACCTTGGTTGAGGAATAGCTTGATCTCATGGCCTCAATCGAAAAGCGGAATCTCTTTTCCCTCTCTTGCTGTAGGGATAGTCAGTCAGCGAGTGGAATTTGGGTGGAGTGGGGCTCATTTTGACCATTTGACGAAATCTGGCAACTCCGTTTAATCGGTAGATTTGAGTGATGTTTGGACTGATGCGAAGTTACGAACCGAGAGGGTACAGGTGAGATGTCTGGAATTTAACGTAGCATGTTACGGTTCCTTTAAACCTGTTACTTAATGTTATCGCCGATCTAGCGTCTCTCGTTAAGCCGAAACCCGACAGGACATGATTACGTCATGTGAATCCTTGGTCTCGCGATTTACTCCTGAAGAGTAAAGTCGACCGTTCGGAAGGGAGATGCGTCCCTTTTGTCACTTAGGCGGCGAGCGGGTCATGAACAGCCCATCTAGGCGACGGCTGCTTTCGAACGAAGGGGGAGCACTGATTCTCTGAAGGACAGTAGAGAAGGAGAGGACCCACTGATCTCCGGCAACACTGGTAATGAGATTAGGGTTCCGGGCGATGATCTCAGAGGACACGGTGCTAGCGGCCGAGTGAGAAGACGGGCGAGCGCTGGCGAATCGCACTACGACGGTGGTAATCCCACGCCAAATCTGAGCTTCATGGGGGGCAGAGGGCAAAGGATTGGCGTTCCCCGCACACTTAGATTGACGTATAAGCTATTATCCCTTCGTTCGTTTATTGGTCTGCATCCTTTGTTATTCTTTTCGTATGATTCGAACTCGTTGGTCTCAGGATTCCTCCCAGCGGATTGAAAGAAATCCCCATCGATTATTAGGGCCAGCCATTCTCCTGATTTCCAGCAGTGCTTCGAAGCAAAATCAGCTCCAGGGTTTGGTGTTTTTTGCCGAACAGATCTTTTAGGAAGTTCGGCTGGTGAGCATTTCCTGTCGTATAATCGTTTCTCCCTTTACATTGGTGGATTCCAGATATACAGCTCATCTATTATATATTATATATTTTTTTTAGCGAAAGCCCCATGGAAGAATTCCAAACGGCGGCAAGCTCTCGCTGACGAGGATGTTTATTCTCCTCTTGTGAGCTCAAGGAGTTAGGAGGAACAGGTACTCATTTTCCATTTCCGCATTTTATTCTATCTTTGCTTTTTTTCTTTTTTTTGTTCCTCCCTTTTTCTTTTTTTTTCTTGTCTTTTTGTCACGTATATTTTAACGAATCTTCTTGGTATCTTCTCAGTCTATTCTTGCTCTATTCCCCCTTTTCGTTGTTTTTTTTTTCTTTACTCCACCCCTTTTTAACTGGCTTCTCTTACCCCTAGGATATCTCAGTTCTTTTAGTTTTCAACCGTCTTCTCCCCTTCCCCTAATGCCGTGCGATGCTCAATGCATCTTGGGCCTCAACGAGAGATGGCGCGAGCGTGTGATGCCAGGGTACTTAGTATGCTCATGACGCATAAAAAAAAATCCGAGCAATCGAGAGAGAAAAAAGGGTGGTGTGTGTGTGTCTTCTGTGATGCCAGGGCACTTAGTGTGCCCATGAAGCCTAAAGAAAATCCGAACAATCGAGCAACCGAGAGAGAAAAGAAAAAAGTGGTGTGTGTGTCTTCTGTGATGCCAGGGCACTTAGTGTGCCCATGAAGCCTAAAGAAAATCCGAACAATCGAGCAACCGAGAGAGAAAAGAAAAAAAGTGGTGTGTGTGTGTCTTCTGTGATGCCAGGGCACTTAGTGTGCCCATGAAGCCTAAAAAAGAAAACTCAGATACCGATCAAAAGAAGTTTCTCCTCCCCTCTTTTACCTTCTCACGTTCCTGCGTTTTTGTTCCTTGTGATCCCCCCTTTTTTTTTAAGCTTCTCTCCCTCTTTTATAGGCTGCAGGCTTTCCTTCTTCCCCTTCCTCCCTATTGTCTTCTCCCTTCCTTTTTTTTTTACCATCGACACCTCTTTATATCATCCCAGCCTAATGAGACAAAATTTACTTGACAGGCGCCTTTTTCCTTCCTTGCTCTTCTCCGCGCCTCTTTTTTTTGTGTCAACCGTGTCGGCCTCTTTTTTTCTTGTCTTTTTTACCAACCTCGACCATCTCCGTTTTGTCAGCGATTCCCTTTTATTTTGTTGGTTTTTTTTTTGACTGCTGCGATCAGTGCCCACCGGTCCAACCCCAGCTGCTTCATTTATCAACTTTTTTTAATCTTTATTCCCTCTTACTTTAGCTGCTGTGATCAGCGTTCACCAGCCCTTTTGTCGTATCTTTTGGTTTCTGGTTTTATATAGGGTCATAATTCCTGGTTTTATATAGGATCAGAATCAATTTTTAACCCCATCTCTTCCCTTTGATTTGCTGGTGCGTATCGAGTCTGGTGCTCCTGGTCTAGTCCAAAGTCAAAACCGATTTTGGCTTGATCATCTTAGCAAGTCTAAGGTACCCGATGAGTGTTTGATAGTTTTTTTTTCTTTTGTAACCTTTCATGTCTTCTCAATTTAGAACTCATGGACACAGAGCACTTACACCCCCATTCACCCTTTTTGCAGGGTTACCAAGTCTTCCCTCCTTGGTGCTATCTTCCTCTCTAGGTGGATCTCGGTAGGTGTAAATCGCTGGTTCTATCCTTCTGGCTAGCTTTCATGGAATCTCTTTATGACATTTAAACCGTTTCTTTCAACAGTAAGCTTTATTCTACATTAGAGGGTAGTTTTCGGTAGACATTGGCAAAGGACTTGCATAGTAACAATTGTATGGAAACGAACATGTAGGATAACACAGATGCTTCAATTATCCATCCTCATTTAACATCAAATGGCATATTGAGTTCTTTTGCGAGGCCTTACTATGATATCTCCAATTTACAATATGGATAAAGGTCCCCTCAAGAAGAAGTAGCGTGATTCATCTGGTAGTAAAATTCTTTGTGTCAGATCTTTCTTTTGTTGATTGTTCGCTTCCTTTACTAATTTTTCTTGCCTTTTAAGCAAACCTTGTTTTTATAGCAATAAGACTCCCGCATGGTTTTCAAGTTCTTATTCATTTTCAGCATTCTGCAACTTTATATGCGATTTTCTGTTTTCTTCCTGTTCATTACGAAGCCAAGAGTTTAGTTCCCTGATCTCATAATCATATTCTGATTGAAGATCAGCAGCACTCTTCTCTAATTTGCTGGTTGGAATCTCTATATGAGTTCCATGGGTGGCCGGTTCTTGCTGGAGCTGGTTCATCATGACCTGATCCGGTACTTGTTTGTGAAGTGGGCAGCTGACGTGCTTCTCCATATCACGAATCTTTTACTCATTCTCTTGCTGAACCATGTCAATTTATTTTTTTTTGCAAAATAAATGGCTCAACAAATTGCCCCCCCAACGGGTTTGTATAAGCAAGACGCGTATACAAGACCGTTGGGAAGACGGAATATCCATGTATTTTCTTACTATTCTCGTTATTGCTCCAGGTGTTGACTTGGTATTCCGGCTCTTCTGTCTTTATCTTCTTGTATTGTTCATGGGCTTCCTGTGGTCCCGCCGTGCCTCCATGCCATTGGACGAACCTAATGATGAAGCAATTATGGAGTATATCAAGAAATGTGATCCCCTCGGTCACTTTCGGGGAATATGGCATGAGTGGCGTGATGTAATGTTGGAGGGCAGGGACATTTTCCACAACAAGATACCCCGTCACTTGTCCATGCCTTTGGTGCCGACGGAGTACAAACCTCACCCCCATTTTGAGAGTGGAAATTGGACGCCTCTAGAGCGTAATGTGACAGGAATGATGAACAAGTCTCGCATCTTCGATCAAGGCCCTGACTTACATTTATGCCTTGAACCCCACACCAGAATATCCCATCAAGAGTCAAACTTCTTTTTGGGTTTAGAGATGGCTGCTAAACGCGTACCGAGGTGGGCCTCGCGATTTAACATTTGCGGTAGCGTCACGCACCATCCCGGCTACACAGAGTGGGCACGGTACATCTTGCGCAGCGAGAGGAAGATTCTTAAGAAGGCCGGGATTCATGAGGCCATCATGTTGTCGCTATTTAATTATGAGTATGATATTACTTTACTAAAAAGCATCTTAGAACATTGGAGTCCGGTCACCAATACGTGTTATCTTTGTGAAGAGGAGATTGTCCCGAGTCTCTGGGACATGCGATATATTTGCGGGCTCCCCATATTAGGCGCCCGATATGATGAGCATGTGCCGGATGAAAAGGCACTCTTTGGTGAGACTGCTAATGGCGAGTTCCGATGTTCTCCCTCCCTCAAGGCTGTGTTCCACCATTTTTATGAGTTACTTCATAGGTATTCTGGGGCTGTTTCCATTACTCAGTGGATCCTACATTTCGTCGACTTAGGCACCGCATACGAGACCGGCTTCCCCTCGCCGCGTGATCCCTTTGGTGTCGGTTCAGAAAACACTCTGGTGCAGGACTATGATACACCCCTTCGGCCTCCTATCGCGGCAAAGGAAATGGACCGAGTTACATTCCTTACGGCCTTTTTAGCTTGCTGGCTATGCCACTTTGCCATCCCCTACAAGTACCCGAATCGCATTAGGCCGGAGGTTTTTATTATGGCTGATAGACTGGCGCGAGGAGTTCGTCTTTCCTTGGCCCCGGCGGCGTTGTCGAATTTATTTCGGTCTTTGAGAGAGGCGTGCACCGCTGACTTCCCGGGCTCACAAGACACGCTGATTCCCCTTCATTATCTATTTGGATGGTTCAATCTACAGTTTCAAGGGCCATACACCACTGCCGCTTCTGAGGCTATGAAGCGTAAGTTACCCCTCATGATATGCATTGCTGGGGCTCATCCGGTTCGCTTTAGAGATCTTGAGGCACGTTTACTCTTTCGCAAGGACAAGGTCTTTGGGCATCATCGGGTCATATTCCCAAACAAAGCAGGATGTCTAGGCGGGCAGGCTGATGTTCAGGATAACCCCGTTGACGTATTGACTGAGGATGGGTGGCTTGCCACCGAATTCCTCGTGAGCATTCGGGTAGGCTGGCTACCCTTTAGGAGTGGAGATCTTGCATTTTTAGAAATGTACAATCCTCATAGATGCGCTCGCCAGTTTGGTTTTGATCAGGTTATTCCTCAAAGTGTCCTGGATTATGGGAAATTATCAGGCGACCTTGCGACGATGGCCTCTTGTTGGTGTTTGCTGCTCCGGCGTGGGACCCATTCGTCTTTTGCCATCCCGGCTCGTGGCCGGGTTCCTAGATGCAGTTACGGATACCTGAGATGGCACTCCATGCATTTGAAGGCGCTTTTCAGTTATGACATCAAGGACACGTTTGGTTTCACCGAGAAGTCCCATCCGCGGAAATTCTTGAAGAGGACAACTAGTCGGTCGTCATACGGCTTTGAGTTTGACCTCTCTCGGTCTTCATCCCTCAAGCGGCCAAAGATCTTGGGCCTAGGGGCGGCATCGCTTAGCTTATCTGAGGTAACATCTACCTTTTCCTTTGTTCTTATAGTATGCGGTATCATCGATTTGACACTTTTACCTGGGGTGCAGGACGTAGGACATGTACGAGGATCCAATTCTGTTCTTAGCGTTGAAGGGTATTCGGGCGAGGATACAACTCCGCAGCGAGCGAGCAAGGACGAGTTGACCATCACAGGTGCTATTTTCTTTATTGGACATTCCGTGTATTCCCCTTTTATGCACTTGTTTGTTTGATACAGCAATTATCTCTGATATATGCGTTTATCTCTGACTTGTGATTATTTCTGACGTGTTCTGTGTTCTTTAGAGGTTCGGTCTGCAACCAAAATTGCTGAGCAGGTACACGCTCACCCCCCTGATGATGCGGCGGACATGGATGATATTGATACCGCCGAACTGTTAAGACATTATCCGAGTGACTCGTCTGACGATGTGATTGGGGCCTTGAAAGGAAGTATGACTTGTCCAGGTTTTGTAGACTGCAAAATTCCTTACGTTTGACTTACAATCTGATCTCGGTGCAGTTGTTCACGTGCCGGTAGAATCGACGAGGGAAGCTGATACCGGCGCAAGTGAGAGGAATTCCTTGATCAACTCAGAGACGAGTAAGGCCTAAAGTTCTCGAATTGTATCCTTCTATTTATCATCTTTACCATCGTGATGCTGTAGTTTGGGCTACACATGGTAAATCTTTTGAATAGCGCTTCTAATGACGATTTCATGTTTGATCAATGTCAGGTTTGCTTGTAGGTCTAAAGCACGCGCCAAGTACGTTGGGGATCGAGGCGGAAGGGGTATCTTCTTTGCATAATGGTAACTTCTTGTTCCTCCTTATGCTGGCAGGATGTTTCAAGAAAAAGCGGGGACACGAGTCCCTTTCCATATATCCTAATGACTGTGTCACTTAGCAGGATTTTGTTCTTATTATTGTTATCATTTTGTGACATTTTCAGTGCCTGTATCGGAAGGTATGGACACCGTCGCAGGGAACGAGGGGGCCGTGGAGGACGGTAATTTTCGTCACCCGTTTTTTTATTTCTTAGCTGCATTGCATTGCCATGATAGTGGGAGAAGAATTTCATCTTTCTCATGCTCGTGACTTATCATCGCTTTGCTTTCCAATCAGTTTTCATCGCCAATGTTATTTCTTTAATTGCGCATAACCCTTGTCTCTTCTTGACTGTACGTGATCTGTTATGGCGGCAGGAGGGTCTCCGACCGGTCTGATATCTTGCGCTGAACGAGCTGTCGCAGGGATGGTGAACGTGCACAAAGAAGGTATGCCCTCCATAATCTTTCTGTCGGCACGTATCCTAATGTACTTGATTGTGGGTCGCTTCTTTCGCAATAGTAATTTAAATTTATACTGTGCGCTGGATGACTAATCTTAGTATCACGGGCAAAACTCTGGCATCCTTGTTTTGTTGGTGGCAGGTATGGGGGAGGCAAGTGCTGGGGATGGTCATTCTTTCGGCGATGGAGGATCTCAACATGACGGGTCCTCCGATCAAGGTAACCTCGCCGTGCCTGCATGGTTTATCATACGCCAGCTATGTACCACTATTTTCTTTAATAATCCGCTTCACGTTGTCATTTCAGGGGTTGTGAGTGGAGTTCGAGAGATTATTATGCCGCTGCCTCCCGGGCCGTCTACTTCTCGGGTTTCAGATATAGTCCGGTGATCGCAGGAGAGAGCAGCCCGTTTCCTTATTTCTGACTACCTTGGCGCGTTTCGCGACGAGGACTCACTTCCCACAGTGGAAGAGTTCCTGGCTTCCTCACATAGCATCTCGCAAACCTTGGCCAGTTTCAAAGCTCTGGAGGCTACTTGGGAAGGACTGAGTCGGGAGGTAATAGAAGTCTTGAGGCAACTTGAGGTCGAGCAGGACTCATTGATCAGTTTGGATACTGCCGCTCTCGATTCCCAGATCAGCAAAGAGGCAATCGTTCTGGAGGATTTATGGTCCCTTCAAAGTAGTTTGATTATTGAGAAGAACGCTATAATGATGTCTTGTGATTTAGCCAGGGCCAAAGTGAGGCGGATCGACGCGTGCATGGAACAAATTGACGAAGAAAGGGAGAGGCTCCTATCGGAAAGACGTGCGGCAATTTCTGACATGCAAGATTGTGACGACAATTTGGAGAATATTGAAACCGCCAAAGCACAAAACTCAGAGCTAATTGATGCAACTGAAGTCCACCAGGCTTCGTTAGAGACTCAGCGCGAGAAGAAGGGAGTTGAGCGCAGCAGACTTACTTCTGTCATTAAAGAACGAAGGCACATCCTTCAGAACATAATCAAAGAATTTTGATGTGTTTCTTTTGTGCTATGCGCTTGGATTTTTTGTATTTTGGGGTGTCTCTGTATTTTGATGTATCTCTTCCTGTATCATGTGTTTGGACTTTGACATTTGGGATGTCTTGTACTCATTGGTGTATCATTTACCTATTCAGGATCGTTTTGTTCTTGATTGGCTGTGATTGATGTAATGATGGCTTCTTTTCAGCAGATTGTTAAAATTGGTATGGTGGTTGTTGCCCATTTGTAACTGGTGTAATGTCATGCTTGTATTGTTAAAACTGTTGCTCACTTATAAGTGATATAGTGTCATGCTCGTATGATCTCATTGCCAACTATACTAAATATGGTAAGTTAAAGAATACCACCACATTTCCTCAGTGAGTATTTTACCATTTCCTATTTCGGTTAGATTGCATAATTGAGACTTGGAAGAATATAGTTCAGTAATAGATGTTGTAAGAATCACAAAACATTTTTCTTTCTTTGAACTCTGAAATTCATCTTGCTCCTTTTATGGAAGCTAGAAATCTGTGTAGCTCTTGATGCACCTAGTAATACACATGCTCTAAAAGGTCATGATCACCTTGAGGTAGATGAATGAATGCCAAGTGGGTATAAACATGTCGACTCTGACTAGTGTTTCTGTGTAACTATGGCTATGACATTGTCCTCTTTTGCAGGCTTTGGGACTGCACTAACGACATGCTGTGGCTATGGCGGACCTCCATACAACTACAATCAAAACATCCCGTGTGGTGCTGATGGCTGCCAAGTCTGCCCTATTGGTTCCAAGTATAATAGCTGGGATGGAATTCACTACACAGAGGCAGCCAACGCTGCAGTGGCCTTCAAAATACTGACAACAGAGTACTCAAGACCCAGCCTCAAATTTGATTATTTCTGCACTTCTTAATTTTAATCTTGCATATCTATTCTTTCATCTTGCTCGAGCAGCAAGGGCTTAAGTTTATCTTGGGAGTGAGCGCTTAACTCTATTCTCCCATCAATGCTTGTATATAAGAATTGTAATCCCCAAAAAGAAAAGGAAAACAGTAGGACAGAATCAAATCAATGTCACTAAAATCTCTTTCATTGTGTGGAGCTCTCTTTGAAGATGCTTATGTGGCTGTGTGGCAGGAGTGGTTCGAAAATAGAGCGGCCGTAACCAAATCGGACCCGTATGTCCAGGGGATTGATTGAGACGGCACGGGCACGGACAAGCACGCCGCGAGGCTTCAGATTGGGGACTCTGACGTCCGGGCGCACCTCGAGGATTTCGACCCCGCCGAAGCGCGGCAACAGCACGGCTCGCCCGTTGTTGTTGTTTTTTTTTTTTTGTCATTTTTAAGGGAATTAGGGACGAATTTATGCTTCCATCATCCAACCTGGTGAATGCTCATATGAGGAATTTACGTAGGTCTAGCGAACAGTCAGCTGGCAACGGCTTTGATATTCTCGAGCCTAGTGTCGCTTGGTCAGGATCAGATTCGCGTTTTAAGCATGGTATTTCTTTAAGAAACGGCCGTTGATGGGTGGCATCGGGTGCATTCCCTCTTGATCTGTTAGTTGATAGGCTCCACCTTCGTAGACTTTTTCTATCATGTAGGGCCCTTCCCAATTAGTGTTGAACTTCCCTTTTGCTATCTTGTTGGATATGATGGGTCGTCTTACTGCTAGGACAAGATCTCCTTTCTTGAAAGTGCGTTCTCTGGCCAACTTGTCATACGCCCTTGCCATTTGTGCTTGGTATAGCTCTAGGTTTTGTTGTGCAATCAGCCTTTGCTCATCAAGAGTGTCCAGCTCATCAAGACGTAATTGGGCATTTTCATCCATGGTCATGTCACATTGCATCGCCATTCTTAGCGAAGGTATTTCGACCTCGAGTGGAAGCACGGCTTCGACACCGAAGACTAGGGAATAAGGCGTCGATTGTGTGGGCGTGCGATACGTGGTTCGATAAGCCCATAATGCTTCTACTAGCTTCTGATGCCACTCTTTCTTGTTCTTTGAAACGCTCTTCTTGAGCAGCTTGCATAGAGTTTTATTGAACGCTTCAGCTAGTCCATTCGCTCTTGGATTGTATATCGAGGAATACCGCCAATCAATTTTGTGACGCTCTGCATATTTGTAAACCAAGACGTTTTTGAAGGCCAAGCCGTTATCGGATATGATCCGCCTAGGGGTTCCAAAACGACTCAATATATTCCCGCGAAAGAAATTGACGACATTGGCGGCCTTGACTTCTTTTAATGGGATGGCCTCCGCCCATTTGGAGAAGTAGTCTGTTGCTGCGAGTATAAATCGATGCCCCAGAGAAGAAGGAGGTTCTATGGGCCCCACTATATCTGTCCCCCATATTTCGAATGGCCACGACGAAACCGTCGGATGAAGAGGGTTAGGGTGCTTATGAATTAAATCTCCATGCACTTGGCACAAATGGCAAGTCTTTGCGCAGTTTATGCAATCTCGTACCATGCTTGGCCAGTAGTACCCCAACCTCTTAATCTTAAGATACATCTTGGGTCCTGATTGGTGGGCACCGCAAAGACCGGAATGGACTTCCTGTAATACGTGAGTGACCTCATCCATTGCAATGCACCTGAGCCAAAGCTGTTCGTACGATCGACGATACAGCGTGTCATTCACAAATGTATACCGAAGGGCCCGTTTTTTCAATTGTACTCTTTGAGTCTTATCCTCGGGTAGGATGCCACTTTTGAAATAGTTGACGAACGGCTCTCTCCAGTCATGTTCTTGTGTGAGGGAGATTGTCATAGTATCTGTTACTTCTTTCTTGTTGGCGTGATCGTCTTCGGCCGGTGCGATCAGTTTCCTGTCTCTGATCACGATGTTGACTTGGTCAACGGATGGCCCAGCTAGCTCTTTGGCAAATTTCGCCAGTGCGTCCGCTCTACCATTAGCAGCCCTGGCGATGCAGGTCAGAGTGACGTACGGTATTTTTATCATGAGTTCCACAGCTTTCGCATGATATTTGTGCAGTTCCATTTTCTTGACCTGGTATTCACCCGTCACTTGTTTGACGATGAGCTGGGAGTCGCCGTACACATGCATTCTTTCGATTTTCATCTCCAGCGCGAGCTCAAGTCCGGCGATCAAAGCCTCGTACTCAGCCTCGTTGTTGGTGCAAGGACCAGTGAGGGCTAAGGAGTAATGCAATATTCCTTTTTCTGGGGTGACGAATACCAGGCCGATTCCTGACTTTACTTTCGGGATATTTGGGGGGATAGCTGGTTGAATTGAAGACGCCCCATCGAAGTAGAGTTCCCAATATCCATCGTCGGCTTCGGTATTTAATATTTCCTCGTCTGGTAAGTCGTAACTCAGAGGAGAGTCGTCGGGGACAGGATGAGCTACTAGGAAATCGGCGAGAACTTGCCCTTTTACTGCTTTCTGCGACACATATGTGATGTCGAATTCCTGGAGCAGGACGGCCCATTTAGCCAATCGTCCTGTTAAAGTAGGCCTCGTCATCAGGTATCTTAAAGGGTCGACTTTTGATATGAGACGGACTTCATGCTCAAGGAGTTAATGCCTTAATTTTTTAATGGCGAATATCAATGCCAGACATTGTTTTTCGATTGGGGAATAGGAATGTTCTGCTCCTACAAACATTCGGCTAAGATAATACAAGGCGGTCTCCTTCCCATCGTCGTTATCCTGGGCCAATAGTGCCCCCAAGGATGCTTCCAATGCCGTGGTATATAAGATGAGCGGCTTTCCAGTGATAGGCACCCCAAGGACCGGAGGGCATGAAAGGTATTCTTTGATATTTTCGAAAGCGCTTTGACACGTACTATCCCAAATGAATGGAGCATTTTTCTTTGTCAGCTTCGAAAAGGGGTGGATTCGCCCGGATAAGTTGGAAATGAACCTTCTAATATAAGCCAGTCGTCCTTGAAAGGATCTAAGCTCTTTAAGATTCTTTGGGGGCAGCATGTCTTTGATTGAGCTTATTTTCGCGGGATCAATTTCGATCTTTTTGTGTCTGACCACGAAACCCAGGAATTTTCCAGATGATACTCCAAACGCGCATTTGAATGGGTTCATTTTGAGGTTGTATTTGCGGATGCGAGTGAACACGGTCCTCAGGTCCTGACAGTGCTCTGTTTTAGATTGCGATTTGACCACCAAATCGTCCACGTAACATTCGACGAGTTTGTGGATTAAATCGTCAAAGATCTTAGTCATTGCGCGTTGATACGTTGCCCCAGCGTTCTTTAACCCAAACGGCATAACGGTATAACAAAAGATGCCGATAGGCGTACGAAACGCAATGTGCTTCTCGTCTTCAAGCGCCATCTTAATTTGATTGTAACCAGATGACCCGTCCATAAACGAGAACACTTCAAAGTTTGACACCAAGTCGATCATTACTTCTGTCACAGGGAGTGGAAAATCGTCTTTGGGACATGCGCTATTCAAGTCTCTGAAATCCACGCAGATCCGGATTTGCCCGTTTTTCTTCTTCACAGGGACGATACTTGCTATCCAGTCTGCGTATTTCTCCTCTCTTATGAAGCCTGCCTCAATTAATTTCTTTATTTCAAGGGTGATCTGCTCTTCAAGTTCTATCCTCATTCTTCTTGGTGCCTGCTTTACTGGAGTAGCATCAGGGCCGATCGACAAATTATGGACGGTGACCTCCGGACTAAGGCCTGGCATCTCTTTATATGTCCACGCAAAGCAGTCACTAAACTCGTGGAGGAGTGCCTCCAGCTGGTCCTTTTCATGCTGAGAGAGTTGTGCACTTATATAATTGGGCCTGACATCCTCTTCTGACCCAAGATTGACCTCAATCAACTCATCGCAGGTAGTCTGCCCCCCATCTTCCAGTTCTTTCGGTGCCCTTTTGAATTCTTCATTTTCTTGCTCCATTTCATATGTTTCGCCTATTGTCACCATATTGCAAGTATATGGGTGAAACATAAGAGCTTCTTCACTTGGTTCTGTGTACCCTAAACCCCGAGTGTTGGAGATCTTCCCATTTGGTAATGTGATATTCCGTGAACCTGGGTTCCACAACTTCTCAAATTGGCGTAACTCACTCTTTAAACGAGGGTTCAAGCAACCGTACTTTTCTACGAGATTTCTTAAGCTCGGAGGGTAATAAGCAAATGGGGGAACTTTGATGAGTTGCGTTGGCTCTGGGTCATTTTCCTTGTTTGTCATGACGTGATGAATTTCGTCTGACTGATAGAAGTGTATTGGTTTATGGACGAAGAGTCTTCCTCTTGTGCATTCCCTCTTGCTAGGGACCGTAAAAATTTTCATCTCTATAACTTGCGATGCATTCAGGGGAGTGAAACCCTTAAGATAGCCTTGAGGAATTCTCAAAATTCCTACTTCATATTCCGCCATATTTTGTCGCGTCTTCAGTCTTTGTGACCATCCTTCCCTCTCGTGAGTTTCAACCACGTCGCACGTAGAGGCTGAACAATCACTCGCTTCTGACTCGGAGTCACTTTCGAGATGTGGACATGCGGACAGAGTCGTCTTCTTTAATTTAGAGATGATCGAGTTATGCAGTGTTGGTTTTATAGGCTGCGCTGTCGATCCAATGAAATAGTGTGCGTCTTCATATTTAACTTCATGCACCGAGAAGGGCTGAATGTCCCCATCGATACGTTCTTCCCTGCCTTCCCTTAAGTATTTCAAGCATTGGTGCAAGGTAGAGGGGACTATGTGATTCTCATGCAGCCAAGGTCTCCCGAGTAACGCCTTGTATGAGGTATCAGTGTCGATGACATGGAATTTAACTTTGGTCTTTAGATCGTCGAGCTGCAATGGTAAGCATATAGAGCCTAAAGCCTTCTGGCTGTTTTTGTTGAACCCTTGGATAACAACTTTTTCAGTCGTTAAATTATGGACGCCTAAGGAAAGGCTTTTTAAGGTCCGTAAGGTTATGAGGTTAACTGACGATCCTGGATCAACTTAGATTCTGCTTATCTTCATTCCTTCCACGTCCCCAGTCACATATAGCGGTCGATTATGCTGCGACGTTCCCAATATCATGTCATCGTCGTTGAAGGTAATGGACGACGTAGCATATGTACTCAGTGCCTCTTTTATATCAGCCTCCACGAAGAATGCTTGGAATTTTTGAGGATTTTGTAAGGCGTAAATAAGAACATCTCTCAGTTCTTGTGACATCATCAAGGCGTCGTATATGCTGAGGAGAGCGGGAACCTTTCTCAAATGTGATAGTATGTTATATTCAGAAGAGGATAGCTTTAACGGGGGTACTGCATCGTCGCCCATTTCCTGCGTTTCAATTTGCTTTCCTTTGAGTTTTTCCTTTTCCTTGTCTATTGTGCGCCCCATTATGACCTTGCCGCTCCTAAGATTCATTTGGCAGGATTCGTTTATTTGCTTACTGCTTTTAGCGGCGGGTACTTCCTCATATAGGTAGGCAGGTAAGATTTCGTCTTCGGAGTCACTTCCCAAGTTGATCGCGTTACAGGTACCCATCCTTGTGGTAGTGACGCCTCTAATGTTGTCAGTTTTATCTTCCTCTAAGGGCTTCGGGATAACCGATATCATTCTGCAGGACTCCACCTCGTACTGTTCATTCTCTGAATCATCTTCCAGGAGTCTCTCCCATACTTCTTCCGTGATGTAGTGGTGAAGTTTTATAGGCTCCGGCCTTTCTTGCACGTACTCTTCAAGCGAGTCGATGTATTTTTTGAGATCGTCCTTTTCTTGCGCTTTAGTCGAAAAGACTATTTTCTTATTTTTGTTCTTCAGCTGAGGGTTCTTTTCCTTTTTCTTTTGACTTTCCCTTGTTGGTGGACGAGGTCTTGGCGATACGTACCGTGGGGACAGGGAGTCTTTCCACACTATGCCTGGTATTTGTTGTAATTTTTGGAGGAGTCGCAGTGTCTTCTTCAGCACCACGGTATTCCACTCTTGGTCTTCTACATGCGTCGGATTTATTCTGATTTGAACGACATCAACCTCCTCGGTTTGGGCTTCGTTCAATACCTGCTTCGATAGAGTTATCTTCCCTGTCTTATATTGTTTCTCTACCCAATCTTTGAAAATATAACAGTCTTCTATTGTGTGCCCCAGTACGAGATGGTAAGGGCAAAAGTTGGGATCGTCAGTTTTATTGCTTTCTTCGGGGCGTTTCGGCTCTGGCAGTTGTAAGCCGTTTTTTAGGGCGTCCCTAAATATTTTCATCGTCTTTTCTCTTTTGAACGAATAGATTTTATTCTTTCTTTCTTCAAGGGTCAATGGCTTGCCCCGGCTATTTTCACTGAGCGTTGGCGCTCTCTCGATTGGAGGCACGTTTGTATTATGAACTTCTACCCTTTTGCCTCTGTTAGCAACGTTTGTATAGGCGATTTTGGGTTCATTCCTCCTTGGTTCTTCCCTTCTGAATTTTGGGTTCTGCGTATTCACATAAGGCTGGTGGTTTGTTCGTTCCAGCTTTGCCACTTGGGTGATCAAATCTTGAAATGTCGAGATGTTATTGCCGCAAAGAAAGGGGGCCATCCAGCTATCGATGTTGCGGACCAACAAATCCACGGCCTCGGTTTGCTCTAGTGGCTTTTCGCATTTGATACTCAAATTTCTCCATCTTGTAATGTAATTGAGGATGGTCTCATCCTTTTTCCTCTTTGTATCGGCCAGGTCCGCGATTGTAATCTTATCGCTCACCGAAGCAAACTTCATTCTGAAGGCTTCCTCCATGTCAGCCCAAGTTCCGATGACTTCGTTCTCCAGAGAGTAATACCACTCAAAGGCAACCCCTGAGAGACTTTGTGGGAATTGCCGGAGCAATAGGGCATCGTTGCCGCCAGTGTTTCCACAAGTCGCGACGAAATGAGCCAAGTGTTGGTCAGGATTTCCTACCCCATTAAACATCTTAAAATGCGGTACGATGTACCCTTTGGGGTAAGGGACATTATCGTATACAGCTGGGTAAGGTCTCCCTCGTCTTCTTCGTGGGACAATTTTGGTTCCTTCCATTTGCTTCAGCTGGTCCATCACCATTTCTTGTACTTCCTTCCTAGTCAAAGTGATGGCCTCGTCATTTGACTGTGCTGGTAAAGAAGATGTCGCCGGAGCGTTATTTTGTTCCCGCGATGATTGTTCTTGGCGCAACATCATCTCTTGCGTCTTTGCAAGAGTATTAGTCACCTCCTCGAACTTCGCCATGAGGATGCTCATGTCGTTATCCCTCTTCTTGAGTTGTCTTTTAAGGTCGGCGATAGCTTCATCTCTATGGTCATGATTAGTGGTCATGACGGGTTCTTCTTCCTCTTCTTCTTCCTCTTCGAAAGTTTCTTGGCGTAGAGGGGCCGCTCCTAGTTCGTACCGTTGAACAGGCTCCTGGATTACGATAGAGGCCAACTTTTTACCCTTGGCTTTCCTTGTCATCACACGAAGGGTATCCTCCTCTGAATTAGAGCCGGTCTCTCGTGCATGATCCACCATCCGCACTGTATGGATTATATGACCCTCTGTCTCCTTATGGCTGATCTTGGAACGTCTTTCTTTTCTTTTCATATTCTTCCGAGCCCTTTTGTATGTCTCATAAATCCTTTGAGATGTTGTCTTTTGAGTAGTGATATTTCTGGGCTTTGGGTGTGGCTTGGCCTGTACGTGGGTTTGCAGCCGCAGTCCCTCCACCAGGTTAGAATTTCTCGTAACTGATAGAAGTGGTGCAAATTTGTTTGTTACGGCTGTTTCTGTCTTGGCGGTGGAATGGCTACGCCTCACAGGGATTAAGCAACCTTGTTTGCAGAGCCTAGCCTCCTTCTTCCTCAAGGCTTGTCGTTCCTGCTTCCTTGTCTTCTCAGGGCTTGAGAACATAGTCTGGTGGATCTTGCCCCCGTTAACAGTAAAAGACGGTTCCTCCTCCTCTTCGTTGAATATGCCCCCATTATCAGTGAATGATGGCCCTTCCTTTTTCGTGGCAGTCTCCTTCTTCTGTGAGGAGGTCTTACTCTTGATAACCGGAGTATTCTTTCCCTTAATGTTCTCGGAGTCTATGAAGGGTAGGTAGATGAACTCAACGTCTTCCTCCGAAATGGAGCCAAATTGGACACCATGCATGATGATCGATGCATCCTCAACAAAGATGTTCAACTTCTTTGCCATTGCTGCGCAGAACAAGAGAAGTGTAAGAACGAGGGCACGGAATTTTGGTGTTGCGTAATATAGATCTCGAAGATGAAAGGAGAAGCCAGTCCCACCGGGCGTGCCAGAATTTGTGGGGTCATTTTTGTTACATTGAGAATGTATTATGACCGTTTCAAATCCACCTTAAATTAATAAGGTTTTTGTTTAGCGGGTTCTGACTTCCAGTGAGCGCAAGCGCTCACTGTTAATTACCCCCAAAATTTAGGGAACCTTTGATTAAGAGATTTATAATACGCAACAAGATAAGAGCGATGATCAGATGATGTCATTTACAAAATTTCATTCATGAATTTAATTTGACATGATACATATTTCGACATGAGAAAAGAAAAAAAGTTCCATCAACGTGGGTAATTTGTGTTTGTCGAACTTTAGCCTTGTAACGGCGTGTTGGGCAATATCCGGCCCAGGCAGTACAACATTATATCGAGGAGCTACGCCCCGATGATAGACATCGACGTACGCACCTCCCAAACGATATCTCATCGTAATGCATTAAGACGTATTGGATATTGGACTTGAAGGAAATTACTCGGCCTCACGGCACGTTGAATAACTTGGATTTGGTAATTATCTGGCCTTACGGCGTGTTGGGTAACTTGATTTGGGAATTTATCCAGCCTTGCGGCGTGATGGATAATTTGATTCAGAATTTTATCCGGCCTTGCGGCGTGTTGGATAATTTGATTCAGAATTTTATCCGGCCTTGCGGCGTGTTGGATAATTTGATTCAGAATTTTATCCGGCCTTGCGGCGTGTTGGATAATTTGATTCAGAATTTTATCCGGCCTTGCGGCGTGTTGGATAATTTGATTCAGAATTTTATCCGGCCTTGCGGCGTGTTGGATAATTTGATTCAGAATTTTATCCGGCCTTGCGGCATGTTGGATAATTTGATTTGAGAATTTATCCGGCCTTGCCGAACGAAACGTTATACCGGGGAACTGCGCCCCGACGCTGAACGTCGACGTACGCACCTCCCAAACGATATTCCGTCGCGTTGACCTAAGGCATTCGAATCCTACCTAAATGTACTATTTAAATTGCCATGACGCGTAACGCCATTAACTCCCAGTCGCATTGTCTAGGTTAGAATTTGAAGGGAGAACCTAGTCATACCACGTAGCCCTCTACGGGCTTCGCGACCTTGGTTGAGGAATAGCTTGATCTCATGGCCTCAATCGAAAAGCGGAATCTCTTTTCCCTCTCTTGCTGTAGGGATAGTCAGTCAGCGAGTGGAATTTGGGTGGAGTGGGGCTCATTTTGACCATTTGACGAAATCTGGCAACTCCGTTTAATCGGTAGATTTGAGTGATGTTTGGACTGATGCGAAGTTACGAACCGAGAGGGTACAGGTGAGATGTCTGGAATTTAACGTAGCATGTTACGGTTCCTTTAAACCTGTTACTTAATGTTATCGCCGATCTAGCGTCTCTCGTTAAGCCGAAACCCGACAGGACATGATTACGTCATGTGAATCCTTGGTCTCGCGATTTACTCCTGAAGAGTAAAGTCGACCGTTCGGAAGGGAGATGCGTCCCTTTTGTCACTTAGGCGGCGAGCGGGTCATGAACAGCCCATCTAGGCGACGGCTGCTTTCGAACGAAGGGGGAGCACTGATTCTCTGAAGGACAGCAGAGAAGGAGAGGACCCACTGATCTCCGGCAACACTGGTAATGAGATTAGGGTTCCGGGCGATGATCTCAGAGGACACGGTGCTAGCGGCCGAGTGAGAAGACGGGCGAGCGCTGGCGAATCGCTCTACGACGGTGGTAATCCCACGCCAAATCTGAGCTTCATGGGGGGCAGAGGGCAAAGGATTGGCGTTCCCCGCACACTTAGATTGACGTATAAGCTATTATCCCTTCGTTCGTTTATTGGTCTGCATCCTCTGTTATTCTTTTCGTATGATTCGAACTCGTTGGTCTCAGGATTCCTCCCAGCGGATTGAAAGAAATCCCCATCGATTATTAGGGCCAGCCATTCTCCTGATTTCCAGCAGTGCTTCGAAGCAAAATCAGCTCCAGGGTTTGGTGTTTTTTGCCGAACAGATCTTTTAGGAAGTTCGGCTGGTGAGCATTTCCTGTCGTATAATCGTTTCTCCCTTTACATTGGTGGATTCCAGATATACAGCTCATCTATTATATATTATATATTTTTTTTAGCGAAAGCCCCATGGAAGAATTCCAAACGGCGGCAAGCTCTCGCTGACGAGGACGTTTATTCTCCTCTTGTGAGCTCAAGGAGTTAGGAGGAACAGGTACTCATTTTCCATTTCCGCATTTTATTCTATCTTTGCTTTTTTTCTTTTTTTTGTTCCTCCCTTTTTCTTTTTTTTTCTTGTCTTTTTGTCACGTATATTTTAACGAATCTTCTTGGTATCTTCTCAGTCTATTCTTGCTCTATTCCCCCTTTTCGTTGTTTTTTTTTCTTTACTCCACCCCTTTTTAACTGGCTTCTCTTACCCCTAGGATATCTCAGTTCTTTTAGTTTTCAACCGTCTTCTCCCCTTCCCCTAATGCCGTGCGATGCTCAATGCATCTTGGGCCTCAACGAGAGATGGCGCGAGCGTGTGATGCCAGGGTACTTAGTATGCTCATGACGCCTAAAAAAAAATCCGAGCAATCGAGAGAGAAAAAAGGGTGGTGTGTGTGTGTCTTCTGTGATGCCAGGGCACTTAGTGTGCCCATGAAGCCTAAAGAAAATCCGAACAATCGAGCAACCGAGAGAGAAAAGAAAAAAGTGGTGTGTGTGTCTTCTGTGATGCCAGGGCACTTAGTGTGCCCATGAAGCCTAAAGAAAATCCGAACAATCGAGCAACCGAGAGAGAAAAGAAAAAAAGTGGTGTGTGTGTGTCTTCTGTGATGCCAGGGCACTTAGTGTGCCCATGAAGCCTAAAAAAGAAAACTCAGATACCGATCAAAAGAAGTTTCTCCTCCCCTCTTTTACCTTCTCATGTTCCTGCGTTTTTGTTCCTTGTGATCCCCCCTTTTTTTTTAAGCTTCTCTCCCTCTTTTATAGGCTGCAGGCTTTCCTTCTTCCCCTTCCTCCCTATTGTCTTCTCCCTTCCTTTTTTTTTACCATCGACACCTCTTTATATCATCCCAGCCTAATGAGACAAAATTTACTTGACAGGCGCCTTTTTCCTTCCTTGCTCTTCTCCGCGCCTCTTTTTTTTGTGTCAACCGTGTCGGCCTCTTTTTTTCTTGTCTTTTTTACCAACCTCGACCGTCTCCGTTTTGTCGGCGATTCCCTTTTATTTTGTTGGTTTTTTTTTTGACTGCTGCGATCAGTGCCCACCGGTCCAACCCCAGCTGCTTCATTTATCAACTTTTTTTAATCTTTATTCCCTCTTACTTTAGCTGCTGTGATCGGCGTTCACCAGCCCTTTTGTCGTATCTTTTGGTTTCTGGTTTTATATAGGGTCATAATTCCTGGTTTTATATAGGATCAGAATCAATTTTTAACCCCATCTCTTCCCTTTGATTTGCTGGTGCGTATCGAGTCTGGTGCTCCTGGTCTAGTCCAAAGTCAAAACCGATTTTGGCTTGATCATCTTAGCAAATCTGAGGTACCCGATGAGTGTTTGATAGTTTTTTTTTCTTTTGTAACCTTTCATGTCTTCTCAATTTAGAACTCATGGACACAGAGCACTTACACCCCCATTCACCCTTTTTGCAGGGTTACCAAGTCTTCCCTCCTTGGTGCTATCTTCCTCTCTAGGTGGATCTCGGTAGGTGTAAATCGCTGGTTCTATCCTTCTGGCTAGCTTTCATGGAATCTCTTTATGACATTTAAACCGTTTCTTTCAACAGTAAGCTTTATTCTACATTAGAGGGTAGTTTTCGGTAGACATTGGCAAAGGACTTGCATAGTAACAATTGTATGGAAACGAACATGTAGGATAACACAGATGCTTCAATTATCCATCCTCATTTAACATCAAATGGCATATTGAGTTCTTTTGCGAGGCCTTACTATGATATCTCCAATTTACAATATGGATAAAGGTCCCCTCAAGAAGAAGTAGCGTGATTCATCTGGTAGTAAAATTCTTTGTGTCAGATCTTTCTTTTGTTGATTGTTCGCTTCCTTTACTAATTTTTCTTGCCTTTTAAGCAAACCTTGTTTTTATAGCAATAAGACTCCCGCATGGTTTTCAAGTTCTTATTCATTTTCAGCATTCTGCAACTTTATATTCTGATTGAAGATCAGCAGCACTCTTCTCTAATTTGCTGGTTGGAATCTCTATATGAGTTCCATGGGTGGCCGGTTCTTGCTGGAGCTGGTTCATCATGACCTGATCCGGTACTTGTTTGTGAAGTGGGCAGCTGACGTGCTTCTCCATATCACGAATCTTTTACTCATTCTCTTGCTGAACCATGTCAATTTATTTTTTTTTGCAAAATAAATGGCTCAACAAAAAGGAGGAGGTAGAGACAAAACATATCAAACTTAGAGGGCTTACAAATCACAAGTGAGATGTTACAATTGTAACAAGTTTGGACATTATGCTAGGGAATGCGATCACGCTTGTAATGAAAGAGCTTATCTATCTCAAAAGGAGAGCATTGATGATTAAAAGGAGAGTGATGAGGAGCTAGATTGTAAGCTTTTAATGGCATATAAGAGCTCTACATTGGAAGTAGATCTTTGTTACATTGACATGTATGGAGATAAATTCTATTTTATAGATTTTGATGATGAGAATGATAATGACATTACTACGTCTGAAGACTCTCTAAAGATGGATGTACAAGAGGAAGTCATAGTTACATGTTTGGAAGCATGCCCAGATGACTATGAAAAACGAGAAAGAGTTTGTGTTAAGATAAATGCTAATAATGAGCATGAGCCAAGAAAAGAAGTAGAACAAGAAAAGAAAAAGCAAAAGACTAGTCTTGATGAATATAAAATTATGCCTCAAGCTACATTTTGGGAGATTGGAGAGAGTTCAAGATAGAGGCTATAGAGAGACACTGAGGATGATGATGGTTTTATGCTAGACATAGTGCCACGGGCAGAGGTTGCTGATAGAGGACCATCAAATAGAGTATCTTGGGAGATGGGAGAGAGCTGAAGACATCCCCACATAATAGAAGTAGAAGACTTATACGGTGAAAATGGAATCTTTATATGTCACTTTGTTGATGTAGAGCCTATTAACTTTGTTGAAGTTAATGAAGATGATCAATTCAGAAGGATCATCAACGAAGAAATAGAAGAGCATACTAATACAAGAGATAAAAGAGTATACAGTAGAAGAAAGAAGAAAAGACATAAAGCAAAGCTCGTGGGAAAGAGATACCAGTAGTGTAAATGCATTGGTTAATATTTCTCTAACATATGCTTAGAGTTAGTTAGTGTCAAGTTAAAGCGTCAGAGTCATGTTTAAGGGAGAGTGTTAAAAATAGAAATAGTAAACACGACTCTATGTCATGCGTGTGTGTGATGTAGGGGTTGAGGTGTCATGAGTTGAGGTTTAGTGTGTCGTGAGGATTAGTGGTGTCGAGGGTTAGTGGTTTTTATTTTTAGCATAGACTAGCTATGTTATTTCCTATAAATATCTGTAATTTGTATTGTTTTGTAGCAGCAGCATTTCAATACAAGTGATTATGTTGTGTCTCTGTCTCTGTGTTGTGTGTGTGTGTTTTCTCTCGTCTTCGTGCTTCCGCTTGTGTTGCTGCCAACAATTACAGGAACAACATATACCAGAAGTAGTCACTAATAAGAGCATACAACAATGCATCAACAATGCAAACATGCTATAGCGAAATAGCTAAAACATTTAGGCACATAATCATAATCAGGAACAAGAAAAGTCAAATAGCACAACCAAGACTCATGCAAATGTATCACCAAGAATAAATGACATAAAGGTTACATGTTGTATAATAAGAAGAGTGAAGAACTTACCTTATTATACGCTAACAAAATTGATTTAACTCAAAGACCTATGTGCAGGCGAACCAATTGACCTGCATAGTTGATTTGCAAAGAAATACAATCAAATTGATATCAAATAAGCCAAACAACACTACCACTAGATAGCATAGTCCAAAACTTAAGGAACTGGCCTTGGTTCAACTGAACCGGACATAAATCCTATTGAACTAATCAAAATTGCATCGAACCGGCCAATCACATGCTGAACCATGCTGAAGCCAGACTTGATCACACAATTACTCTTAAATTAGATAGGCAATTACATAAGCTTTTTATTGACCACTTGAACTGGCCATGATTCGATAAAAATTGAATTGAACCGGTCCACAAACAGATCTAGGTCGAGCCTAGAATTGGATTGGTCAACCTGTTGACCCAGACCAACTCAAATCTCAACTCAAAACCAAATCAAACCCGACTGAATCTTAATTCGGCGCGAGCCTGAACCAGCTTCCTAATCGCCAGCCGTTCTACCCCGCTGCGTGTGGCTGTCGGACCCAAAGTCTGCAGCAACACTGGCGAGCTTCCAAACATGCATCTGACGCCCGTTCACTGCAAAACTCCCTCGAATGGTTTCACAAGGAGAACTACAGCCAAAGATGAACTCCTAGCGAGGTTTCGATGTGGATTGAAGCCTCTACTGTGAGCCGACATAACCCGACGGTGGCGCCATCGATTTCTAAATCGACTCTAAACACAACCAAACACGAGGTAAAGCAATGGGGGAAGATGACTTACCTCAAGGCGATGTTGGGCAGATGTTGCAAGCGAAGAAATCACTTCGCTGACTTTAGGAAGGATGAAGAATCACCACCTTCTTCTCCACCTCCGGCAAACCCGAGTCAATGTCAATCCTCCTCTAGCGTTCCTTTTCTCTCTCCATTCACTGTAGTTGGAATGGAAAATGAGACGAAAACAAAGAAACTCCTCCGTTCCACGTCCCTCTCCTAGAAATGCAACCACACTCTCTGGAAAAAGCTGAAATTACAAGTGTTGAGGACTCAAGTGTGACTGAAAGTTATCGAGATGCAGAAATAAGAATGAAGGGAGAAAGGCTAAAAAGGTGTAGGTAGATTTTGGAGGGGGCAGATTCAAGAACTGAATTGGATAAGTATATAAGTGAAGAAATTGATGATGATTCTGAAGATTTTGATATATTATCATGGTAGAAGGTAAATAGCCCTAGATTTCCTATACTATCACAAATGGCTAGAGATGTGTTTGTTGTCCCTATTTCTATTGTCGCTTCAGAATAAGCATTTAGTACTAGAAATCAATTTCTTGATCCATTTAGGAGTTCTTTGTCACCTAAAGTAGTAGAAGTTCTGATATGTGCCCAAGATTGGTTTCGAAGATCACACCATCCAATTAATATTGAAGAAATAGTTGAAGATATCAGTAAACTTGAATCAGGTAAAATTTTTATTTTACTCTAACATTGTATTCTTTTCTATGCATTTATTATTGTTCTTGAACTTTTTACTAAACTCATCCTTTGTTTGCAGAATTTTCAAACATGGCTTGATGGCAATGAGTGTTTAGTGTGAGATCTAATCTCTTGCTTATTTTTTTGTAAGCAGTTGTAAGAAATAAATTATTTTAAAATAGCATTCTTATTATATTCCTTTTTAATCTCTTGCTAGTGATTAACTTGCTTTTTTTTATTTGTAGTTTATGGGACGACATGGATGGCATTATTGGATTTGGACACTTGGTGGAATTTTTTTTTTTTTTTGCCAAGGGCAAGAATTTGATTGTATTAAATCAAAAAAGTAGTTACAGGTTATGTACAGTCACCACCATTCTCACTTTTGGATCCAAGAAAAATTTTTGCAGAGTCTCCCCTGCATTTTTAGCGCATGGACCCTGCGTACAGTCTAACAATCCTCAAAGACACATGAGAATTAAACATCAAAACACCAAGAGAGAACAGTGTACGCCAACACCAGCATAAAAACCACGTCAAAAGAAACCTGATGGTTGCACATGCAAATTTTCAGCATCAATAGACATATATCTTTAGCACAATTGAACTTGTCTCTTGCATCCTTTCCATCGCCATTTCACCTGCATCCTGCAGCTCCTTCTTTGAATCCGCCAAGTAGTTTTACATCAAGATCTGCTGTCGTTGAGTTGCATCTTTGCCTCTTCATAGCCCCTCGTGGCGGTATGAGCGGCCGCACGCAGGATAGTCTCATTTGGTCTTCATCGCAGGCTCCCGCATGGATGAGAATAAGTGCCGCATGGTATGGTCCTGCATTTGCGTGATCTGCCCCCATGGTATTCAGCCCCTCCAATAGGTACCAGCTGGCTTGGAACACAGAACTGTCCATTGCGTGGTTGAGATATGCATCCGACCTGTGCAATGAACAAAATATGCCAGCCAAGAAAATAGTTAGCATTCGAACCGCCTACAAGTAAGCGCTTTACACCTCCCCTAAGTCACTCCAAGATCTACAGAAATCAGTAACGTGAGGGTGATGGTCCGGCTGAGGAATGTAGCTTGAGAGTTTTGCTTTAATATCCGAAACCATGCAACCAAGGAAGGCCATGATTCCCTTTTTCTGAGCTCCCCAAATCTGGTTATTGCGGAACCGCCAGATGTAGTAAAGAGCCCCGGCGAGGATGAGTTTAAAAATGTAAGCCTTGATAGGACTGTCGTGCTGCCCAAAATGAGGAGGGCGGAGAAAGAATTCCTGCCAGGATAGGGTAGGAAGATGGAGCCCACATCTTCTAGTTATTAAAGCCCAAAATCCTGCCACAGCGTCACAGTAAAGAAATAGGTAGTCAATAGTCTCTAGTTGGGAATGACAAAGCAGACAATGGGGATTCTGCACAATGCCCCAATCATGTAACAGCGCCCTGGTAGTTAACCTTCGTTGGCAAAATAGCCACAAAAAGAACGAATGCCGCGGGATTCTCCCCTTGAACCATATCAGGTTTTTCCAGCTTACCACCGATCCATGAACTTGGCTATCATATGCCGATTTGATGGTGAAATTTTCATGGTGGGTACGGTTCCAAAAAAGATGATCCGAGCTAAGATCTGCTTGGTGGAATTTTGATTTTACAAGTTGATGGCTTTGCGAAAACAAGTGTGACTTTGTGTGTGGCTCAGGCTCTTATGGACCTGTGGTGTTATATTATTTTGTGGTGACTTCAAGAAACAAGTTTTATTAAATGCATTATATTTGAAACTTGCTACTGATAGTCTTGTGTGACTGAATTGTGAAGCTAGAAGACAGAAGTGTACATTGTGAACTTCTGTACTTGTAACTTGGGTAGTCGTGTTACTTTAAAGCATTTCTAGCATTTTGTGGTATTACTATTAAATTGTGTTAGTTTGAAATAGGAATTGTATGATTTTGAAGCAGTAAATTTTCAAATGTGAATTTTGAATTTTTGATGCTTGTTAATGAAATATGGATTGTGAAATGTGTATTTATGAATTGTGAATTTGTGATGCATGCTAGTAAATCTGTGCGTTGGACTAACAAAGTGAACATTTAAAAAAGCCTACACAAATATTTGATGAACAGTTTGTATTGGAGAAATTATATGGACTTATAAATAGAGGTACATGTTCTTTCGATGATACATGGACTTTGGTTATTGCGACTTGCGAGGCAATTCTTCTTTCTAATAATCTTAATTCAGGACTTTCAGCCTTCTTCACATTTGTAGAATCTAATGCAAGTATTTGAATCCCTCAGCCTTCTTCACAATCCTGATGTTCTCCAAATCGCATTTGTTGCTGCCAACTAGCATCTTTGCAGTAAAAGCATAAGAATTCAGAATGTGCTGCATCTGCATTACAATTTAAAACAATATATTGATAAAATCGTATTAAGTGTCATTCGATCTTAAGATTCATAAGAACTTCTAACGAACTTAATAAGATATACAAGGGAATATAATTTTCGGTAATTTACTAATTTTTTTTTTTTGATATATTTGGTTCAGTAAGAACTTGGTAATTTTTTAATTTGGTTTGATTTTAATAAGAATGGCAATTTGACCGTCGGGTACCCGATTCAACCCGACCCATTTACACCTGATTTAGGTACTTGTTTACCTAAATGGGTCAGGTTCGGGTTTAGGGATGCAGGTACCCAGTACTCGATGCCCGATTTAAATAATAAATATAAATATATATTTTTATTATTAAAATATAAATAATAATAAAATAACTATTATATAAATATTTATTATTAGTAATAATAAATAATTATAATATAAATATATTTATTATTATTTTAATTTTAAAATTATATTTTATAAAATATAAATAATTAATAATTTATATTTTATTTAATCGGATACCTGTGGGTACATGTGTAAATATCTGGTTCGAGTTTGAGTTATACACTAAAGTACTCAACCCGGGTTCAAATCGGGTTAGAATAATGGATTTTCCTAATCAGGTTGAGTTGGAAACCTCAAGAATATCCATCCGACCCATAACGATTTTGATGGATTCCTATTCTTCACGCACATAAATCGTCTCTCTGTTGGTTAAAAGCTGAGTTGTATAAATTAGTTAAATTAATAAATTTAAATGGATGAATATGTAATTAAATAAAAAAAATTAAGAAGGATTTGACCCTACGCGTGGGGTTACATCTACACACCTTTTCTTTGTGCTTCGGTGGGGTGCTTATCAATAGATTTTAATTTTGAGCAGCAGAATAAAAGGGCACTCTATGTACAAGGGAGAGGTAAAAAGGAAATTTTAATTTTTCTCTTTATTTAATATAATTTACTCATGTCATAAAATAAATAAGAGGCTCCTATTTATAAGTGAAGCCGTTCTTCATAAAATTAAATTAATAAAATTTAAAAGACAAATTCTAGAAAAAAAACATATCTAAAATTAAATAAAACTACAAATTATAAATTGTAACTATATTAAAAATTATAAATTTTAAAATAAATTGACATAGTTCCTGGATCCAGAAATTTGCATGATCATTCACACACACTCAAATATATAATTTTAAAGAGACCTCTTAGACCCCTAACTAAGGTTAACTCCTAGTTGTGCCCTTGGTTTTTACTGCTTCCATGCGGACACGAATGATGGTGTATAAAAACCCTAGCTACCATTCGTTTTAATTGGCCATCTAACTTGTGCCTTCTAGCAAACTCGCATTCGGCTCTGACTAACTTGCTTGCTTGCAGCTCAACACTCTCATTATTGAAAGTAAACACTATCAACACTATTATGACTTGCTTAATGAACAAATTTACCTATTAATTTAATAAGCAAAAATAATAAAATGACTAATTTATTAAAATGTTTAAGTCTAAGTTGAATGGTAGTGAGCCCATTGAGCCCTATATGCTGTATTACTATCTTTGTTTTTTTACATTTATTTAATATGAAACTAAACTAAGATATTACAAACACTCTTATTGTTAATGGTTGTTAATGCTTTGGAGCTGTTTAATCTTTGGAGTTTATGACACTGGTCCTAAATTGTGTAGTAATAAATAGTGTTTTTTTTACTTAAATTTTGACAATGTAAAATAATAAGTTTGTACACACAGAATGATTATGGCTTATCGTGAGGCTCGATGGACCGATGGGTCCCTGAGCTGGTGACGTGGAGGCACGGGAAGGAGGCGCGACCTTCAGTCAAACGGGTTGGATAGTGGAGACGGGTAGCAGGAGGCGAACCCGTGCAGAAAACCAAATTTGTGAAATATTTTACTACTGTTCCAAATAAATGTTGAGAAAATCAAATTTGAGAAGCTGAAAATAAATTTTAAGGTCTCTTCTCTGTTTTAACAGCAACCACGTCATGATCTGAGATGGGAGGCGTTGACTCAAATACAGAATTAGGATTATTCGAGGAAACAAATCTTAAATTATATATCCCATTGTCCACGGACCCGCGTTACATGCAAACAGAGAGTTTTAAAACAACAGCGCGCTTACTGTTTGCTTATTCAAAGAGTAAAAAGAATATGGTAAAATAGCACACACGACACAGACAGCAGAAGCATCGCATATTGATTATTAGAAAGCAAACGTAGTCGATCGTCATCAGTTGTTCATCCAGAACTGGGCCTGCAGCCAGTCGACGAGCTTCTTGTCCACTTGGAAGGCCTTGGCCAGCACGTCATCCGAGATCGGCGGCTTTGACCCGAATACAGCATTGGCAATAGTGATGACTCCTGGGTTCTGGCTGTTCAGAGCAGCTATCGCAACCGCATTGCCGTAGCCACGGTTAAGTTGGAAGTGGATGAGACCTTGTGGAAACACAAACACATCGCCCTTCTTGAGAATCTTGGTGAAGAGTTTGTTGCCGACATTGTTGATGTTGGAGGTGACGAAGCCAACGTAGAGCTCGCCTTCCAACACCGTCAGGATCTCGGTGGCACGCGGGTGACTGTGCGGCGGGTTCAACCCGTTGGGCGCGTAGTCAATACGAGCGAGGGAGATGCCGAGGGTGTTGAGACCGGGGATCAAGTTGACGTTCACCAGTGTCACATTTGATCCGAGCTTGTTTTCGGTGTTCCTGGGCTTGTCCAGCCCTTGGAAGAAGAAATCTTCCGCCTTTGCTTCGTCTGAAGCCTTGCACACGAATCCGTTCACAAACACTGCACATAATATTAATTAATCAATTCATCCATATCTAATGTGAGCAAGCTTTATATAGATTAATAGAGAGATATTCATATAAAAAAACAAAGTAAAATAAACCTTTGGAATCAAAATCAGCAACACAAAAGTCTTGGAGAGGACTAGGATCAAAAGCCAAGACGTAGGAGGAGGAAGCCAAGACAAGCAGCGCAGAAGCTACGAGGAGATTGTATTTGGCAGCCATATCGATCGATGGATCTCGAAATGCCTGCTTGTATCTATGAAAGATGTTGGAGAGATGAGCTCCTCTTATAGAACAGAGGTAGTGCATCCATGCTGTGTTTGGTCATCGACTCCCATTTCAAATCATGGGTTGTATGACGAGTTGGAAGCTTGAACAAGAGATGTTGATTTGTGAACGACTCCCAAGTCCGTGCTGTCATAATCCACTCCGGGGCAGTTTTATCGTACTAATTTTTATTTGAATTATTAATACGGAACTGTTGATTTAATTTCTCGTTGTTCACGTGGTGTCAATTATGGAGAAATAAATTTTATCGTACTTAGTTATTTTCTTTTGCTGCAGGCAGATGATGAATTGTAATTGATTTATCTATAAAATTAATTTCATATTTATTAATATTTTTTTATTGTAACCATAGAATCGATCAAACTATTAAATTTTATTATCTTAGTTATTGATAATAAATAAGATAATAAAATGTTGAGATTGAATCCTGAGTTCATTATTTAACTTGGTTATGTAATATTATTTAATCATTGAAATCGAAAACGTTGATACTTATTATTATTAAAATTTCCTACCACGTGATTCCTTATCTAATTAACAACCCATTCATATTATATATATGTATTATTCAACTACTTGAGTTGACCATAACGGTTGCATGGTCCAGTAAGAAACTCACACGTAGCCACATTTTGTCCATTCATGCCCGCGAATTTAGTCTAAACACAGTAAAATAATTAAACAATGGATGAGTCGTTCAATCTAAACACTGTGCATGCAGATGCAGTGCCTCTGTCTTCTGTATAAACACCTTCCACTAGTGCGATTTGATCTATTAATTGGTGTTTTAAGATTTATGTTAATGTTGAGATGACTAAATTAAATCACACGACTCCTACTATTAATTGGCGGGTCACATCATACTATTAAATCACACTTCAAGGTTGGAACTGGCACTACGATTGCTTCTCAAAATGCCTTTTCAGAGGAAAGTCAAAGGAAATTGCTGTAAAGGATGAAGGCGATTGCATTAGTCACGCATACGTCAAGCCTGACTCACTATGGAAGTCAGGTCAAGTGTTGCCATCCCAACTCACGAGAGAAGGAATAAGAGGTGACAGACTGACAGGGATCAACCACAGGCTTGACTTGGTCTTTAACTAGAGATAAAGAGGACAGAGAGATAAGATTTCGTTTTGAAGGGGGAGGAAGAAAGATTTGTTGGTTCACTTCAGGATATATAGCCATAATAATTTATATAGTACTTGTATACATAAGTTAAACACAAACAAGTTAAAAACAAGTTATACAAAAAGTATTGCAAACCTAAATACAAGTAAAAAGAAGCTACAAAACTAAAAAAAGACTTACTCTATGAACCGTCGAGGATGAAAGTGTTGATGGTTAAAGCTGCAATGGGTGAAGAAGTCTTCAAGGGGTCGTGACGGGCGAACAAGGTTTTGAAGGATGATTGAAGGCCAATGCGAGTTAAGCTCTGTTCTGGGGGAATGCCAGTTGATGGTTAAAGCTGCAATGGGTGAAGAAGTCTTCAAGGGGTCGTGACGGGCGAACAAGGTTTTGAAGGATGATTGAAGGCCAATGCGAGTTAAGCTCTGTTGTGGGGGAATGCCAGTTGGCCTGAGCTCTGGGACCATGGTTGGGGTAAAAAGGAAGGTTTAAGATGAACTTTGTTTATGGAACGGGGAATGATGCGTTAACTTTGTGCTTTGTATTAGAAATTACAAACGTAGCAAGCAACAACTTTCATAAACTATAACGTAACAAATCAAAAAATAAAAATAGTGGAGATAAACTATTATCAAAAATAACTCACCACTTAACCTCAACCCTTATGACTCACACGACATAGAGTTGTGTTTACTATTTTTTTTAACACAACATATTTACATGACATATACAACATTAGTTGTGTTTACTATGTTTAACACTTCGCAATTGGAATTCGACTCTATAAAATGTTGGTCTAAAATTTTATCTAGACCTTTATTTAAATAAAAAATATAAATATAAATTATCAAGCAATAGAACTTGCAAAATATATTTAAACGAAAGTTAGAATGATAGAACCCAGAGGCATGTTGTGGTTTGTCTTTAGGTGAAAATCCGGACTCTTGTGCGAATTAATTCTCGATTAAACACGTAAGGATAAAACCAGATGTTCCTCTCCAAGTTGATCTAGACATCCTTTCCGCAATGAATAATAAAAAAAATCAAAGATCTAAAAAGAGATCAAACAAATTTGAAGAACAATAAAGGGGAGAGTAGGAAAAAACAAATCTCAACTATCGCATGTGATTTTAAGCCTTTTCATAAGGTTAGTAATATTAGCATTTAATGCTAACATTAAATAGTTTTTTTTAATTTTACTTTAACAATCCCCCACAATATTAAAAAAATCCTAAATATAATTAAACTGAACAAGATGATTAAATGAATTTAAATTACTCCTCATGCCTATATTATGCGGTTAGTATAGTGCAAGACATAATCTTTACTTAGTAAAAATGCTTCCATCTGAAGGAAAGATAGTGAACTAGTCTTGAACTACTTCCCTTTGACTTAGACTTCAATAAATCTACTGACAAATACAGGGTTTGTTCGATCGTGGGGTTGCGCATTTTTGGCTGTGTGCGTGTATTTTCATGAGAGTTTGTGATGATTGTCTATGTCCCTAGCAGCATTCGTATACAGACTCTCTCATGTAGGAAGTCTCTACAAAGGATGAGGATAGAGGCTCATATCGTGGTAATTAACCACTTTTGAAAGTTTTTCTTACCTCTACAATAAGAAGCACAAAATGTACCATCAGGAATGGGAGTGTAGAGTATTAACTCTCTCACATAATTTTTTTTTATACACCATAGTGTTTCATTTTTTTTTATTTTTCAAAGTGTTTCCCGACAAATCAATCAACTTGTTATTACCACATTGTACCTCCTTCAAGGGATCTCCTATCGCCGGTTGAGTTCCCACCACTGAGAGGCCTATTTTCAAACTAATCTCATTCATATTGATACTTTCAATATCATAATCTTGGGCAAATTTTGGTCGAGCTAATAGATTTGTTGTGCTCAGTCTTTATAAAAGAAAGAGCTGCAACTTTTATGAGTCAAGCCATTTTATAAACTTTTTTCTAATTTTAATATGACTATTTTTTTACATGAGGCTATTGCTCATTTATAATTTTATTTATTTTTTTTATCTTTGAATCCTTAACTCTTAGTTTAAATATCTTCTCTTGAATTTATTAAGAGAGAAAGGATTTTATTTTTTTTAATATAAATTAGACCTAAAAATTAATTAGGGTCTTAAAGTCATTTTAATTTTAAGAGAATTAATTTTTTTATATAAATAATTTTCTTTTTTAATCATAATCCTCATGTATATTTAATTCATTTTGTACATTATGTATATCTTTTCATATTATTTTCATGATTTCTAAAATGACAATATTGTCATGATGATGATATACATAATTTTTATAATGTACATTTTGTTTATTGTGCAGTTATGATTAATATGTGCATTATATACAACATTGTAATATAATCATTAAGCACATTATGAACATAATTTTCATGATGTCCATTATGAGAATTATGTATGTTGTTTTTAAATATGTACATCAAGTGCATAATATTTATATTTTGCACAATAGGCATAATAATTCTTTTAAATATTGTTAAAATAATTAATTACATATTATGCAGAAATGTCCATTATATTATGAAAATTATACACTTTATGTATTTTATATTTTTTTTGTTAAATACATTATTTATATATATTATGACCATCATGAATGTCAAATATATTATGACATTTATATTTTATATTATGATCATAATTTATATAATATTTAATATTTTACATAATCTCTATAAATATTAGTTTAAATATATAGATTACATTATGTTTATTCTAATTTGGCCTAAGCTAACTTAAGTTGACTCAGATGATCAAGTCTAATATAATTATAAGTTATAATATAAACTAGACTAGCTCTTACGGTTAGGATCATTAGCCTAATTTATATATGATATTATCATTTTAAAATAAAATTTAAAAATGTAGATTTATGTCATAATAAGTACACTAAAACACATAAAGCCGTAGAGAGCTATTAAAAGAAAAACTATATACTATAAAGTTAGGAAATAAAAGCCTACTAATAGGCATAATACAGATTTAATCTTGCATAGTGTAATTTTAGATATTTGATTAATTTTTGTACCATAATTTTTTATCACTGTATTTAGTAGGGCAGACAAAAAGTGGAAAGGATGAAAAATAAATAAACTTTGTATTTAATATGACGAATAGAAAATGAGAGATGGATTGGAAAGACAATAATATAACTTAGAAATAGCCAAATTTAACAACTAGGCAAAAAAACAATAAAAACCAAATTGGAAACTGATGAATTAGTAACAATAAATTATTTTTTGTTATATTAAATTATCATAACAAATTATAAATTAATTATTTTCACAGTAATTAATTTACTATTATTACAAACCATCATAATAATTTGATTTTTATCCACGTGTATTGATATTCAGATTAAGAAGATAGTGAAGCCCTTGAGGTCAAATGAAGTTACCAAAGAAAATAACTCCAATGGATATAGTTGTTAATAATAATCCTCCCTCGCGCCACCAAATTAAGAATATCATTTAGATTGATGAAAACCTGATTGTGCTGGGCCGTTTTTGCACTGTTTCCTTTTCCATTTTTTTTGTTTGACAAAGGACACTGGAAGTCAGTTTGCAAGTTTGTGCGAGTAATGATGCAACGAGGACTTCGCGAGCATCAAGCGAGTTCGTTTGTGCAAATTAAGCAAGTTTGTGCAAATAGCTAGTGGATGTGCATGAGTTTGTTTAATTTATTCTGAAGGTTGTCTGGTTGTGTGAAATAGCTAGTGGATGGGCATTCAGCTACTTGGTAGTGGCGGAGTAGTGACCGCAAAGTCAATGGATATTGATGTTTTTTTGGGCAATTATATTTATGATTTTTTCTCTAAGATTATGTTCTGTTGAAAGGAATCCATAGTAGAAAGGATGAAAAATATAACGAATCTAGATGATTTTTATTGTAATTTTCATCCTTTCCACCGTGAATTTCTTTCAACATAACATAGCTGCGGAAAATCCAACACCTCTTCACCTCTACGATTTAACTTGTCAGAGGTTGAATTTGTTTGCTCTGGTAAGTGGCACAGGGGGGTGGGGCAACGTGGATTAGAAATTGTGATAAGTAGAAGTTGGACGTAGCAATATGGAACAAGTACGTGATGCTGGTAACAATTAGAAATTTAGAATACCTGTCATTGTTAGTGTGTTTGCTTATTATTCTCTCTATTTTCTAGCTCCTTTGCTTATTATTCTCTAGAAATAGAACAGAGAAGAGATTACAGCAAGTGGAAGAATAATTGGAAGCGTATATTTCTTCTTGCGTAATCGATTACAATATGTGCACTCTATTTATAATACAAAACTCTCTACAGAATATGGTAATGAATTGATACAAGGCAAGAGACTAATGTGGAATGAATCAAGAGACTAATGTGGAATGAATCAATCTTTGTTGTCTAATTGATTCGTATCACTAATGTCGCTAACAGCCCCCCACAAACTTAGCGTGGAAGGATGAACGTTAAGTTTGGCTAGCAAATGCTGGAACTTGACACGCGTGAGAGGCTTAGTGAATATGTCAGCAATTTGATCATGGGTGGAAATATAGGAGACCAGAAGTTGCCGCAGAGCGACACGCTCTCGAACAAAATGAAAATCAATTTCCACATGCTTAGTGCGAGCGTGGAAGATGAGGTTAGCAGCCAAATAAGTAGCACCAATATTGTCACACCAAAGAGTGGGGACTTGAGTAGAAGAGAGATGAAGCTCAGTTAAGAGTGATTGGATCCAGATGACCTCTGCAGTAGCATTGGCAATAGCCTTATATTCGGCCTCCGTGCTTGATCGAGAGACGGTCGGTTGCTTTTTTGGAATTCCAGGAGATAAGATTTTTACCAAGAAAGATAGCAAAACCACTAGTGGATATCCGATCTTCTGGGGAGCCTGCCCAATCAGCATCACTATAGACATTGAGTTGACGCGACGAAGTACGATATAGAAGAAAGCCATGAAGTATGGTGCCTTTGAGAAATCGAAGGATCCGTTTCACCATTTCCCAATGTAGTGTAGTGGGATTGTGCATAAATTGACAGACACGGTTGACAGCAAAGGTGATGTCGGGCCGTGTGATTGTAACATATTGCAGGGCGCCCACTATGCTTCTATATAATGTCGGATCTTGAAGTGGTTGATCAGAAGAGGAAGTAGTAGTGGTAACAGCAATAGGTGTAGAGATCGGACGAGCACCATCCATTTTAGCACGTTGAAGAATTCCAATGATGTACTTGCGTTGGGATAGAATGACAACCGTCAGCATGAGAACAGAGCTCAATGCCTAAGAAAAATGTGGCGAAGCCAAGGTCCCGTATGGCAAATTCTTTACCAAGAGAAGAAATTAAATCATCTATGAAGTGAGCATCAGTGCCAGTAATAAGAATGTCATCGACATAAACAAGGATATAGATCATTACTGATGACCGGCAGAGATAGAATAAGGATGTGTCAGTCTTAGAGCCGGAGAAGCCTTGAAGTTGTAGCCAATTGCTCAAACGTTGGAACCAAGCCCTAGGTGCTTGGCGAAGACCATATAAGGAACGACGAAGATGACAAACATGATCCGGAAATTGTGGATGTTGAAAACCAGGTGGTTGTTCCATAAACACCGTTTCTTCAAGATGGCCATGTAAAAAGGCATTAGAAACATCCAATTGACGAATGGACCAGTTGGAGCTAACTGCTATGGAGAGCAATAAGAGAACAGTAGTTATTTTTACTACAGGACTGAAAGTATCATGAAAATCAATACCAGGTTGTTGACGAAAACCCTTTGCTACAAGGCGAGCTTTATGTCTTTCAATGGAGCCATCAGCTTTATGCTTCAAACGAAAAACCCATTTATAGCCAATGATGTTCATAGATGGCTGTCGAGGAACAAGAGTCCATATTTGATTACGTAGAAGAGCATCAAACTCAGAAGCCATGGCCAGTCTCCATGCAGGATCTTTATTTGCTTGAGAGAAACAAGTCGGCTCAGTGGATGGTAAGGAGGCTACCAATGCCTGTGGGAGACTATACTTTGTGGTTTGCATAGGAATCGTGCTTTGGTAAATGTCCTGAATGAATCTGGTGCGACGTGGAGGTGTAGTACTATCTGGAGAGAATGAAGCACTAGGAGAAGAATGGAAGAGCAGAGGCGCACACAAAAATCTCTAAATCAAATCAAAAAAGAAAAAATTTCAGCCAACTCTTATAAAAGAAAAGCAGAGGCGCACACAAAAATCTCTCAGAGAGGGAGAGGCAAGAAGATGTAGCCGGCAGCAAAAAAAGAGAGACGGAGGAAGATAGGAATTAACTCCTAGCCTCCACCTAGCATTGTCATCAACGCACACTCTACCAACACCATTTTGGGGCGTAATTCTTCAGTGTTATATGATGTTCGACACAAAAATAGGGGAGGCTGGAAGAAGTCTTCGGCAACAATAAAAAGCGCGGAGGTAAAATAATCGAGGGGGCAAGACGCTGCAGTCAGGAGCAAAGAAAATAATCGAGAGCAAGATTGGAAAAGGAGGCCTCTACAAATAAAAAAAAACAAGAGGAAGCGCTGCAGATTGGTCGACAACATGAAAAATAAAAAGTGAGGACACGGCACATACAAAAAAAAGAGTCTCGGCTGAAGTGGGATCTAAGGCAAGGAGAAAGGAGGCAGAGGAGGTTTCGGCAATAAAAACAAAAATAGAAGAAGAGGGGGCAGAAGCTGTTCTCAAGAAAAAAAAAACAAAAAAGGAGTAGGAGGTGAAAGAAGGGAAGCTAGTTTGTTAGGATTTCACGATTTGCATATCCTATAGATCCTAGGATTCCTATATCCAGCTTCTTTTTGGGATTCATATACCTTATACCTTAAAAGAAAGGGCGGTTGGAAGAATCTGACGGCATCAAAAAGGAGAAGAGGGTGCTGCGGCATGAGTCTCGGCAAGAAAGAGAGAGAAGAAATAAGAAAAGGCTCTCGGCAAAATAAGAAAAAGAAGATAAAAAAAGATAGAGGCTCTCAGCAACAAAAAAGACGAGGAGGCCTCGGTTGCAAATAAAGAAGAGAAGAAAGCTGTTGGCAAGGAAGAGATTAACACAAAAAAGAAGAAGAGAAGAAAACTCTTGGCAAGGAAGAGAGCAACAAAGAAAAGGGAAAAAGAAGGCGACAAAATTTTCTTTTGTGAAGAGCAAAAGAAACATCTATGCTAGGATTCTCGTATCCTAAAAATCTATCAATGCGAGGATTTTTATATCCTAATCGATGAAAGGATTTTCATATCCTAATCTATGTAGGATTCTCATATCCTAAAAGGCTATTGATGCGAGGATTTTTATCCTTTGCTTCTGGGATTTGAGATTGTTTTTGAAAAAAGCTGAAAGTAAAAAGGATGTATTTTCATCCTGTTCATACGACCCTTTGCAATTCCCAGAAAGATTTCTTTGCTGCAAACGGTAAGCAGCTTAGAAATAAAGCAACCAAGAAAAAGTTTTGAAATTATATAGTCAAGGAGAAGATCGACGAAAAGAAAAGCAAGATTTACAGCCAAAGTCTATGGAATTAGAAAGTTTCTCTTTTAAGCAAAACTTGTGAACAGGGGATACAATATCAGTAAGTTGGAGACGACACTGGTAAAAAAACAAGTAAGCGTCGACAGTTTACAACAAAAAAGAGGAAGAAACAGAAGAGTAAAAAATAAAAAATTCCAGTGGAAGATTGAAGAACGAGTGAAAATCGGGGGAGAAAGAAGATTAAGAATTTTACCTTGAATTAACGCCTGGAATTCACTGCTTGAATACCAGATGATGAACGCCTGGAATTTGCTGCTTATCCCATTGGATTCCATCATGTTAACCGGGTTCAAAATTCAAATCCAATTGAAGCGGATCCAACCTGGTTAACTCCTCCTCCGGTTGCTATATCTGTCTTCGCTTATCGCGACGGGTCTTTCCCACAGATAGTATCGCCTGAAACTCGCCACGCCTTTGGAAACTCAGCAGCCCGGAGCAGCGCCATCGGAAGCTCAGCGGCACTGATTGAAGCCCGATCGCAACGTTGGAAGCCCAGTGACGCTTCTCAGCGACTCCATCTTTCCTTCCCGTCTCCTCCGGCAAGCAGCTCAGCGTGCGTCGTGAACTATCGAAAAAGATAGTCACCTCCCCTTTCAGCCACGAGTGGACCCCTCTCGCCAGCGTCGTCTTCACCCCACCTGCTTGTATCGAACTCGTCGGCATAGCGCCGTGACCCCGAACGAATCTCGTCGCTGATTCAGCAGCAGTTCAGGCGAGTCGTTTGTAGACGCCATCGAGCCAACATTTAACAACGCCGCTGATAGCAGCGTCGTCGGGAGTGCAGCAATACCTTCGCCTCTCTTCCCCCGCTAGATTCTCGCCGAGCAGAAGTGTCACCGTTATCCCTCTTCCCCTCGCCAGTTCCCTGTCGGCAGCTTAGCGACGCCGGCATCTCCATCGAGGAGCGGAAGAATTGAAGCTAGAAGACGCTGCGTCACTCCCTTTTGCCCCGATTCAGGAACACCGTGAAATGGCTCACGGGAAAAAGACAAGAGTAAAGTTACTCTTTGCATAAAAAGATAAAAAAAAAAAATAAAACAAAAGGAATGTTCAACGTCACCTATGACTAAACGTCAGACCCTAAAAAGTTCTCAAAAACATTCTCAATTAAAATATTTATCAATAATACTATTGAAAGTCTTAGCGCATCGTAAAGAAGTATTATTTGGAAGGAGCATACGTCGACGTTTAACGTCAGGGCGTAACTCCTCAATACGGCGTTACACTTGTTAAGACTCAAAAAATTAAAATATCCATTAAGTCGTCAAGGCTAAATAATTCACAAAATAAAATATCCAATAAGCTATGAGGCCAGATATTTTCTAAAATTCGAATATCCAATAAGCCGTTAAGGCCAGATAATTCATAAAATAAAATATTCAATAAGCTATTGAGGCTGGATATTTTCTCAAATTTGAATATCCAATAAGCCGTCAAGGCCGGATATTTTCTAAATTAAAATATCCGATAAGCTGTCAACGCCGGATATTTTCTAAATTAAAATATCCGATAAGCTGTCAACGCCGGATATTTTCTAAATTAAAATATCCAACAAGCCGTCAAGGCCGGATATTTTCTAAATTTAAAATATCCAATAAGTCGTCAAGGCCGGATATTTTCTAAATAAAAATATTCAATAAGCCGTCAAAGCCGGATATTTTCCAAAATCAAATATCCAATAAGCCGTCAAGGCCGGATATTTCCCAAATTTAAAATATCTAGTAAGCGTCAAGGCCGGATATTTCCCAAATTTAAGATATCCAATAAGCCGTCAAGGCCGGATATTTTCTAAAATATCCACTAAGCCGACAAGGCCGGATATTTCAAATCAAATCTGGATACTCATAAGCCATGAATGACGAGTATAAATCAAATTCAAATACTCATAAGTATAAATCAAATTCAAAAGCTTATAAGCCACTAAGGCCGAGCACAAATTAAATTTGAAAACTCATAAGACATCAAGGCCGAGCATATATGAAGTCCAAACGCTCACAAGCCATCAAGGCTGAGCACATGTCAAATCCAAATACTCACAAGCCATTAAGGCCGAGTACATGTCTAATCCAAATGCTCATAAGCCATTAAGGCTGAGCATACATCAAGTTCAATTACTCGTAAGATGTTAAGCCATCAAGGCTGAGCACATGCCAGATTCAGATGCTCACAAGCTATTGTGGCCGAGCACAATCAAGTAAATTACTCATAAGCCACCAAGGCAGAGTATGCAAATTCAAGTTCACATACTTGTAGACCGTCAAAGCTGAGTGATCATCAAATTCAAATACTTGAAGGCTAAGTGATTCAAAATTTAAGCCATGCATCAATATGAAATTTATACAAATATTTTACCCTCCAATTTGTGGAATGTTGTTTACTTATATAGATCTCTTAATCAAAGATACCCTAATTTTAGGGGTAATTAACAATAAGTGTTTGCGCTCATTGGAAGCCAGAACCCATTAAACAAAAAGCCTTATAATTTAAGGTGAATTTAATATAGGTCACATTACATTTCAATGTAACACTTTTTGACCCCACAATGGCCTTCATCATTATCTCAACACCTCAAGAATTCATCATCGAGTATCTTGTTCCCATACATTGGAGCAAAATGAATCTGCTGAACGAAAACACAATCATATCATTGAAACCTCCCTTGCTTTGCTTCAACATGCCTCTATGCTACCAAATATTGGGATGATGCTGTTTCTATTGCCGTTTATATCATCAATCGTCTTCTAACTCATGTTTTAGCAAATAAAAGCCCCTTGAAAAAACTCTACAATCGTACTCCCAAATATGAATTTATACGTGTTTTTGGTTGCGCATGTTATCCTTGGCTTAAACCTTACAACAAACACAAACTAGAATCTCGTTATTTATTATGTGTCTTCCTTGGTTATAGTAATTTGCATCATGGATATCATTGCTTACATGTACCGACCGAGCGGATTTATGTTTCTCGACATGTTATCATTAATGAATCTCACTTTCCTTTTTCCAGCACAAAGCAATCATGAGCTCAATTGTCGAAATCATTCTATGCCATCAACAATTATATGTCCAGGTATTTTGAGAGTAGCACCATCTCAATCAACCATTCCAACAAATCAAGCAACTCTAGCACCGTCATCATCTTCGGACGACAAAGAATCCTCGTTCCCTAACATGCCACATGATGAATCCAGTGATACTTTATCTCCTCAAGACAATGCCCTCTCATCATATAATATAGTTCAAGACATTGAACCTTAAGAATCAAATGACATACAGTCAATCCCAGTCGACGCCAGACACTCCGACTCCACCTCTTTGCACTAGGACACTCCGAGATATCTATAACAACATTGTCCCTATCTCTACAAGGGTTCAAAGTACCACAAAGCATACATTACCTCATGCACTATTAGCATCCTTATCATCAAATGAATTAATATGTTTTACACAAGCATCTAAAGACCCCTCCTGGCGAGCAGCTATGGCTTTTGAATTCGATGCTTTACTCCGTAATGGAACTTGCACATTAGTTCCAAGGCTTCCTTATGTGAACATTATTGGATGCAAATGGGTTTTTTGCCTCAAATTTAAGACTAATGACACCATTGAATGACACAAAGCCCGCCTTGTTGCAAAAGGATTTTGTCAACAACCAGGTATTCACTTCACTGAAACATCTAGTCCTGTGATCAAAATTACCACCGTTCATTTATTAATATCCACTGCCATTAGCTCGAGTTGGCCTATTCGCCAACTAGATATTTCAAATGCTTTTTATATGGTCATTTAGAAGAGAGTTTATATGGAGCAACCACTTGGCTTTCATCATCCTCAATTTTCAAATCATGTGTGTAATCTCAAAAAGTCTATTTATGGCCTATGGCAAGCTCCTCGAGCATGGTTTAATCGTTTAAGTGGATGGTTGCAAACTCAAGGCTTCATAGGCTCCAAAACAGACACATCCTTATTTTACTACTGTAACTCCAATATCAAGATCTATATTCTCATATGTATGGATGATATTTTAATCACGGGCATCGACTGTTCTTGTATAAATGATTTAATTGTTTCTTTCGGTAAGGAATTTGCCATTAGAGACTTGGGGTTCGTTAATTTCTTCTTAGGCATTGAATTATTACAACATCCTCATGGTTGTCTTCTATTTCAGAGTAAATATATATTAGGTGTTCTTCAATAGGCCAAAATGGATGGTGCTCGACCAATCTCAACACCAATATCTATCCCGTCCTTCTCATCATCGTTCACACCTATGAAGGATCCAACCTTATCTAGGAGCATAGTTGGAGCTTTACAGTATGTCACTATTACTAGACCAGATATTACTTATGTAGTTAATCATGTATGTCAATTCATGCATTCTCCAACCAATCAACACTGGGAGATGGTCAAGCGCATACTTTGTTATTTAAAAGACGCTATTTTACATGGTCTTCTCTTACATCGCAACTCCTCTCGAGATTTACATGTGTATAGTGATGCTGATTAGGCTGGCTCTCCTGAAGATCAAAGGTCGACTAGTGGCTTTGCCATTTTTTTTTGGTAAAAATCTCATATTATGGAATTTCAAGAAACAACAAACTATGTCTTGATCTAGCATTGAAGCAGAATATAAAGCAATTGCTAATGCTACTGCAGAAGTCATTTGGATTCAGTTGCTTCTTTGCGAACTTCAACTTGTTTCCTCACAAATTCCCAATCTTTTGTGTGACAATATTGGAGCTACATATCTGATAGCCAATCCAATCTTTCATGCTCGTACAAAATATGTGGAGATAAATTTTCATTTTATATGTGAACGTGTAGTAATGCGTCAACTCATGGTATCCTATGTCTCCACGAATGATTAATTTGTTGATATCTTTACTAAGCCACTCTCACGAATCAAGTTTCAAGGGTTATTGTCCAAACTCAATGTTCGACCATCCACGTTGAGTTTGCGGGGGAGTAATGACAGTAAGGATTGATATTGTTTCCAAATCAATCCTTACCAAAATCGGCAGCAACGAGTGCAATCGTGGACAATCCACACGATTGCAATCTCTTCTTATTTAGCAATAGAATTATATTTATATACAATTACATGGATTGATTTCATCGATGTAACATTATGAATTGTATTGATTGCTGAGTGTAAAAAAAAATGATTACTTTGTTCTGTCTCTTCTCTACTTTCAACACTCATGTTTCTTCTTTGTCTCTCCTCAACCTTAGCACTAGGAAGTGTATTAGTGAGGCATTGTATTCTTGTGTGAAGGGATGTAAAAGAAAAAGAGGTTAAATACAAAAGAAAAGAAAGAACAAAAAAAAACAAAAAGAAAAAAAAAAAGGAAAACAATAGGAAGCTAGTTTTGAGTGTGTGGCACTACTGTGGGGCTGATTCGGCTTAGGGAGTAGGTGAGGTTTCCTTTCACACCTTGAGATAGCATTGCTCAGTCTAGTCCTACCCGCTCTGGGTAGACTATCCTAGAACCACTAAAGTAAAAAAAAAAATTGATAGGGATGTTTTGGGTGTAACAATTAGTCCTATAAGAATATAGAGTGATCGCATGTAGCATTTTTTACTCTGGGTATATCAACTACACTAGTTCTTTGATATGTAGCCAATTGTTAATATGATATGTCAAATTATGATAATCTTTTATTATCAATTACTACACTCTAGACTAACCTATTATTATTATTCCAATCATTAATAATTATTAATGAGAAATATTAAAGATTAATTATATTATTCTAAGAATATTATTATCATCACTTATATTATAAAAATATTAACCAAATACAATGACAATAATACTTTGTTAAAAATATAACTAAATATGACAAAATATATGCTCAAATTATCATTCAATATGCACAAAGAAAAAGCACTATGCGATTCCCTGAGTAATTATTTAGGTTATGCATGACAATAGCAACACTATCTTTATATAATATGTATAAATATAATAAAATATGTGCTAAAATATGGCTGAAGCAGAGTGCTGTTTGCTTATTGATTGCGTAAAAAGACAATGATAAAATAGCGAAGACAGATAATTAATTAAGCTCGATCGTCAATTCATCATCAGTTGTTGTCCATCCAGAACTGCGCCTGCAGCCAGTCGACGGTCTTCTTGTCCACCTGGAATGCCTTTGCCAGCACGTCATCGGAGATTGGTGGCTTCGATCCGAACACAGCGTTGGCAATGGTGATGGTTCCCGGGTTCTGGCTGCTCAGAGCTGCGATCGCAACCGCATTGCCATGCCCGCGGTTAAGTTGGAAGTGGATGAGGCCTTGTGGAAACACAAACACGTCGCCCTTCTTGAGCGTCTTGGTGAAGAGTTTGTTGCCGACGTTGTTAATGTTGGAGGTGACGAAGCCAACGTAGAGCTCGCCTTCCAGCACGACCAGGATCTCGGTGGCACGCGGGTGGGTGTGGGGCGGGTTCAAGCCGTTGGGTCCGAAGTCGATGCGAGCGAGAGAGATGCCGAGGGTGTTGAGCCCGGCAATCTGGTTGACATTGACAGCGGTGACATTAGAGCGGAGCTTGTTTGTGGTATTGCGGGGCTTGTCGAGGCCTTGGAAGAAGAAGTCTTCGGCCTTCACTTGGTTGGCATCCTTGCACACAAATCCGTTCACAAACACTGCACGTAATATAATGTTAATGATGATGCATATAATCTATTCAATGATAAGATTGATTACTGAGAGGAGACGTTCATTTATAATTTATATAAAGAAAGAAAAAAATAGATGGAAAACCTTTGGGCTTAAGATCTGCAACACAAAAGTCTTGAAGAGGACTAGGATCAGAAGCCAAGACGTAGGAGGAGGAAGCCAAGGCGAGCAGAGCAAAAGCTAGAAGAAGACTATATTTGGCAGCCATATCGATTGATTATGCTGAAGGTCTGTGAATGGAAGAAGAGCATGCAGGTGTTTATATAGAAGACAGAGGAGTGATTAGTTTGAATGACTCCTCCATTGTTTAATTATTTTACTAAGTCTTGGTTTTTGAAATGATCAACAACACAATTACCTTTTCCACCTAAAATCAGAAGATTAGATAATTTCTCGTTTGACCAAATTCGCCGGCATAAATGGACAAAGTCAAACGTAGATATAATAGTTCAATTCACAAGGTAAAGCATGCTCGATTAGAAATTTACACAAGGTTAGACAAAATGTGGCTACGTGTGAGTTTCTTATTGAACCGTGCAACCGTTGTCGTCAACTCATGTAGTTGAATAATAAAAAAGTTTTTTTTTCCTCTATGATAGAGTAGTCACCAAGGAAAACTATGGTCATAAACTAAATCACTTAAAATTTTTCTAAGCGGAGTCTATGCCTAGGATTGTTAGGAGAGGCTTAATCTAATCAATAATATTGGTTTAATAATCGAGCAACCTGATTATTATGCAATTCATCAAATTTACATAGTTTTCAAAGCAATAGGATGGATTCATATTAAACCGCGGAGACTCCGCCCACGAAATTTTCTCCAAACCACTGCATCCTCCGACTTTGTCGTTTAACATCAAAGCTGTAAAAGAGAGAGAACAATTGAGATCATAGTCGTCCCATATGTCTAAATCTATCAAGTAAATAAATAGTTAAAATAAGCAGGAGATAATGGTGAAGAGCAAGAGGAGCATGACTGCATGGCAGCATGAGCATGCAAGCAGTGGAGCGCCGTCAGGCATCCGGCCGGCAGATCAAACGTAGATTTCGATCGTGTCAGCCTCCTACCAATCCTTGGAAAAGCTGGCGACGCCAAATCTGAACGATTCTGACTGGGCGGGAAATTCTCCGTGTCACGTTTCTACTTAATGCGCATACAGTCAGTAGATGACGGCAGTCACGTTTCTTTGAATCTTGCATGAGAATTTAATTCTTAACACACTCAATTACCATTTTTCAAGTTGCTAACTAACTACTCCAACATATATTGCTTGATTCTTTTTCTTCTTATTCTCTTCCCTGGGCCATATCTGTAAATAAGATAATATCACACGAGTCCGTAATAATGCTAAGTAAGCTTATCCCCAGGGTCAAGATCAAACTCAGGTTGTTGGGTCAAAGGCCAAGGGTCTAAACAACAAATAGCAGGCAACAATTAGGATACAAGTTAAGTTAAATATAATGTAACATCATATAGGAAATAAATGCAATACATTGGAGGTAGCATGAGTATCAAAACAAGTCAAGAATAAGTATTCTCAATCATCAGATTATCAATGACAAGAGCATGTAAATCGGCTAGTGGGTCATCACCCAAATACGCAAAATAGAGTGGTGCATCATATACTTTATGTTGTGAACACATGCACCACCATGTGTCACCATGTGCCATTGGGAGACCCTGATTAGTTGTATCATGGACAATAAGTCCCCAGCCAGGCAATATCAAGTCCGTAAGCGGCAACAAGACATGCTCATAATGAAACAAGTCCCTTGAAGGGGTAGGTAATGAAATATTACTGTTAAAAATAGAAATAGTAAACATGACTCTATGTCGTGCATGTGTGTGATGTAGGGGTTGAGGTGTCATGAGTTGAGGTTTAGTGTGTCGTGAGGATTAGTGGTGTCGAGGGTTAGTGGTTTTTATTTTAAGCATAGACTAGCTATTTTATTTCCTATAAATATTTGTAATTTGTAATTTTTATTGTTTCATAGCAGCAGCATTTCAATACAAGTGATTACGTTGTCTCTCTATCTCTGTGTTGTATGTCTCTCTGTCTCTGTGTTGTGTGTGTTCTCTCATGTCACTGTGCTTCCGGTTGTGTTGCTGCCAACAGTGGTATCAGAGCAATTTTAAATAACTGCTCTAGTAAAAAGTTAAATCTCAGTTTTGGCTGGGCGATGCTGTAGCCGAGAGACGGTACAGTTGAAGATTTGTTACTCACTGGGCGAGAAAAAAAAATTTCACTGCTATTGTGAGATCCGAAGATAGCCGACTGCTAAAGATTGCGTCGTTGAGAGACATAGATCTGTTGATGAGAGAAGCTAAAATCTCATCGAGGTTGTGAGATTTGTTTGAGAAGAAAATTCTCATGTGAGATCTGTTGCTGAAGATTAGAGATTCTCGCTGAGAGAGAAAGATCCGTTGACAAAAAAAATCACACTGAAATTGTGAGATCTGTTGTTGCTGTTGAGAAGAAAAAGAAGGAAACGGCCACATCTTTGCCGCTCAGATTCGTTGTTTGCTGATTTGCTGTTTCCCGTCGGAAAATCGTTTCTCGTTGCTTGCCAAAATCCGATGCTCAGAGTCGCTCGCGAGTCGGTTCTCAGATCTGAAAAAACTTGCTCAATCGGCGCCAGGCGAAACATCCGTTTCTTGCCTGCAAATTCGCTGCCGACCGCTACTCAAAATCGCCATTTTCAGCACCGCTCTCAGAGCCGTGCTGCCGATTCTCCGTCGCCGATAGCTGTTCCGTAGACAAGAGGGCTCGACACCAGGCAAATCATCGCCTGCCGATTCGCCAACGACCGTCGCCAAAGAAGACGAGAAGATTCTCGTCCGAAGAATCTGCACAACGAATCCCTTCGTCGTTCACGAAGCACCCCTGCTCACCTCAACACCGAACCCTCTCGGATGCTAGCTGTATAGATCCAAAAAATCTACCACAACTGCAAGCTCTCAGCAAAGCGCGTCGCCTACTATCGTTGTTCGCCGACTCAAAGCCACTCGCAAACATCAGTTTCCGCCTCCACGTCGAAGACGAACTCGAGAAACATCCGTTTCTCGCCTCTGAGTTCTGACATTTCACAATGCCGCTGAACTCTCGAACTCAGCCGACGAGCGTCGAAGCCATCTCCAGCTCCGCTTGCAGATTCAGCAACGCACAGAGACGCGTCACCAAAGCTCTGTTTTCGCCACCGAACATCGCCCATCGACGAAAGAACACTTTTGCTGGTCACGCGACTGGATGCCTTCGTCACCGACGAACGTTGTCCAACGTCGCACTTGTCGCCTGCCGATCCAGCGCTACCGATAGAACAACGAATGCCAAACATTGTGTTCCACGCCGAACACGAGTGGCAGAAGAAACAACACTCAGCATATGAATTTTTTAGGTTCGGCGCTGCGGAATAGGATTGGCAACGGGTCGAGTACTTGAGATTTTACTCTAAATTCGAACCCGACCCGCCACCCGAACTTGCTACCCGAACCCGACCCAAACTCAGGTCAGATATTTAAACGAGTCCCGCGGGTACCCGATTAATTAAAAAACTAAATTATTTGTTATATAAAATATATTTTAAAAATTAAAATTAAAATAAATATATTTATATAATAATTATTTAATTTTATTTTTTATATTTTTAATAGTAATAAATATTTATATAATAGTTTTTTTATTATTATTTATACTCTAATAATAAAAATTAATATTTATATTTTTTTTATTAAAGTCGGGTATCGGGTACTGGGTACCCACCTCCCTAAACCCGAACCCGACACATTTAGCTAATCGGGTACCTGAACCCATCATAAACGGGTCGGGTTGAGTTGGGTACCCGTCGGGTTCGAGTGAAATTGCCACCCCTACTGCTGAACCAACTAAGCTCAGACCTATTTTTTGGTCAGGCAAGTGCAGTTCAATTAAATTTGAACCAGTTTACTTCAGACCCATTGAGGCCCATTTTTGAACCAATTTCGGCTCAATCTCACGGGTTTACTCAAATTCAAACTGTTTCAATTCGTGCCTAATTCAGTGGGTCAAGATCTAGACTTTTCTAGACCGAGAAGTTAGGCATGTGCGGGTGAAAAAAACATTTGTTATTACAATGATGAACAACATGATGCCATTCCAAGTTCCAAAATTTTCCAGTGAAAAATTTAATAACTGGTGCATCCGAATGAAAGCGTTACTAGGTGCATATGATGTGTGGGACATGGTAGAAAATGAATATGTAGCTCCAGTTGACCCAACTTCTCTAACTCAAGTACAGAGAGACCTTCTTCAAGGTTCAAGAAAGAAGGATCAGAAGGTTGTTTCGTTGATTCATCAAGCATTGGATGAAACTACATCTAAGAAAATATCCAATGCAATAACAGTCAAACAACTGTGGGAAATGTTGCAAAGTGCTTGTAACAGAAGCTTGAAGGCCAAAAGGGTTCACCTTCAAAGCTTGAGAGGAGAGTTTGAAGCTCTCTGTATAGAAGAATCTAAGAAGGTATCAGATTATATCTCAAGGGTTGCAACGATCTCAAATCAGATGAGAAGACTTAGTGATAAAGTACCTGAAATTAAGGTAATTAAGAAGATTCTCATATCTCTGACTGAGAAATTTAACTATATTATCACGGCCATAGAAGAATCAAAAGACTTGGAAGAAATATCCTTAGAAGAATTATCAGGCTCCTTAGAAGCTTATGAGGAAAAGTTAAACAGAAGGAAGAAAGAACCTTTGGAGTAGCTTCTACAGTCTTAATTGAATCTAAAAGAGACAACAAGGAGAAGACCTGAAAATTATAGAGGCTGAGGTCATAGACGAGGACAAAGTCAAGGTCTTGCAAGAGGTAGAGGTAACAAACTCATGAAAATACTTCTCAATTTACCTCGACAAAAGTGTGGGGTCATTTTTGTTACATTGAGAATGTATTATGACCGTTTCAAATCCACCTTAAATTAATAAGGTTTTTGTTTAGCGGGTTCTGACTTCCAGTGAGCGCAAGCGCTCACTGTTAATTACCCCCAAAATTTAGGGAACCTTTGATTAAGAGATTTATAATACGCAACAAGATAAGAGCAATGATCAGATGATGTCATTTACAAAATTTCATTCATGAATTTAATTTGACATGAGAAAAGAAAAAAAGTTCCATCAACGTGGGTAATTTGTGTTTGTCGAACTTTAGCCTTGTAACGGCGTGTTGGGCAATATCCGGCCCAGGCAGTACAACATTATATCGAGGAGCTACGCCCCGATGATAGACATCGACGTACGCACCTCCCAAACGATATCCCATCGTAATGCATTAAGACGTATTGGATATTGGACTTGAAGAAAATTACTCGGCCTCACGGCACATTGAATAACTTGGATTTGGTAATTATCTGGCCTTACGGCGTGTTGGGTAACTTGATTTGGGAATTTATCCAGCCTTGTGGCGTGATGGATAATTTGATTCAGAATTTTATCCGGCCTTGCGGCGTGTTGGATAATTTGATTCAGAATTTTATCCGGCCTTGCGGCGTGTTGGATAATTTGATTTAGAATTTTATCCGGCCTTGCGGCGTGTTGGATAATTTGATTCAGAATTTTATCCGGCCTTGCGGCGTGTTGGATAATTTGATTCAGAATTTTATCCGGCCTTGCGGCGTGTTGGATAATTTGATTCAGAATTTTATCCGGCCTTGCGGCATGTTGGATAATTTGATTTGAGAATTTATCCGGCCTTGCCGAACGAAACGTTATACCGGGGAACTGTGCCCCGACGCTGAACGTCGACGTACGCACCTCCCAAACGATATTCCGTCGCGTTGACCTAAGGCATTCGAATCCTACCTAAATGTACTATTTAAATTGCCATGACGCGTAACGCCATTAACTCCCAGTCGCATTGTCTGGGTTAGAATTTGAAGGGAGAACCTAGTCATACCACGTAGCCCTCTACGGGCTTCGCGACCTTGGTTGAGGAATAGCTTGATCTCATGGCCTCAATCGAAAAGCGGAATCTCTTTTCCCTCTCTTGCTGTAGGGATAGTCAGTCAGCGAGTGGAATTTGGGTGGAGTGGGGCTCATTTTGACCATTTGACGAAATCTGGCAACTCCGTTTAATCGGTAGATTTGAGTGATGTTTGGACTGATGCGAAGTTACGAACCGAGAGGGTACAGGTGAGATGTCTGGAATTTAACGTAGCATGTTACGGTTCCTTTAAACCTGTTACTTAATGTTAACTCCGATCTAGCGTCTCTCATTAAGCCGAAACCCGACAGGACATGATTACGTCATGTGAATCCTTGGTCTTGCGATTTACTCCTGAAGAGTAAAGTCGACCGTTCGGAAGGGAGATGCGTCCCTTTTGTCACTTAGGCGGCGAGTAAAGTCGACCGTTCGGAAGGGGGAGCACTGATTCTCTGAAGGACAGCAGAGAAGGAGAGGACCCACTGATCTCCGGCAACACTGGTAATGAGATTAGGGTTCCGGGCGATGATCTCAGAGGACACGGTGCTAGCGGCCGAGTGAGAAGACGGGCGAGCGCTGGCGAATCGCACTACGACGGTGGTAATCCCACGCCAAATCTGAGCTTCATGGGGGGCAGAGGGCAAAGGATCGGCGTTCCCCGCACACTTAGATTGACGTATAAGCTATTATCCCTTCGTTCGTTTATTGGTCTGCATCCTCTGTTATTCTTTTCGTATGATTCGAACTCGTTGGTCTCAGGATTCCTCCCAGCGGATTGAAAGAAATCCCCATCGATTATTAGGGCCAGCCATTCTCCTGATTTCCAGCAGTGCTTCGAAGCAAAATCAGCTCCAGGGTTTGGTGTTTTTTGCCGAACAGATCTTTTAGGAAGTTCGGCTGGTGAGCATTTCCTGTCGTATAATCGTTTCTCCCTTTACATTGGTGGATTCCAGATATACAGCTCATCTATTATATATTATATATTTTTTTTTGCGAAAGCCCCATGGAAGAATTCCAAACGGCGGCAAGCTCTCGCTGACGAGGACGTTTATTCTCCTCTTGTGAGCTCAAGGAGTTAGGAGGAACAGGTAGTCATTTTCCATTTCCGCATTTTATTCTATCTTTGCTTTTTTTCTTTTTTTTGTTCCTCCCTTTTTCTTTTTTTTTCTTGTCTTTTTGTCATGTATATTTTAACGAATCTTCTTGGTATCTTCTCAGTCTATTCTTGCTCTATTCCCCCTTTTCGTTGTTTTTTTTTTCTTTACTCCACCCCTTTTTAACTGGCTTCTCTTACCCCTAGGATATCTCAGTTCTTTTAGTTTTCAACCGTCTTCTCCCCTTCCCCTAATGCCGTGCGATGCTCAATGCATCTTGGGCCTCAACGAGAGATGGCGCGAGCGTGTGATGCCAGGGTACTTAGTATGCTCATGACGCCTAAAAAAAAATCCGAGCAATCGAGAGAGAAAAAAGGGTGGTGTGTGTGTGTCTTCTGTGATGCCAGGGCACTTAGTGTGCCCATGAAGCCTAAAGAAAATCCGAACAATCGAGCAACCGAGAGAGAAAAGAAAAAAGTGGTGTGTGTGTCTTCTGTGATGCCAGGGCACTTAGTGTGCCCATGAAGCCTAAAGAAAATCCGAACAATCGAGCAACCGAGAGAGAAAAGAAAAAAAGTGGTGTGTGTGTGTCTTCTGTGATGCCAGGGCACTTAGTGTGCCCATGAAGCCTAAAAAAGAAAACTCAGATACCGATCAAAAGAAGTTTCTCCTCCCCTCTTTTACCTTCTCACGTTCCTGCGTTTTTGTTCCTTGTGATCCCCCCCTTTTTTTTAAGCTTCTCTCCCTCTTTTATAGGCTGCAGGCTTTCCTTCTTCCCCTTCCTCCCTATTGTCTTCTCCCTTCCTTTTTTTTTTACCATCGACACCTCTTTATATCATCCCAGCCTAATGAGACAAAATTTACTTGACAGGCGCCTTTTTCCTTCCTTGCTCTTCTCCGCGCCTCTTTTTTTTGTGTCAACCGTGTCGGCCTCTTTTTTTCTTGTCTTTTTTACCAACCTCGACCGTCTCCGTTTTGTCGGCGATTCCCTTTTATTTTGTTGGTTTTTTTTTTACTGCTGCGATCAGTGCCCACCGGTCCAACCCCAGCTGCTTCATTTATCAACTTTTTTTAATCTTTATTCCCTCTTACTTTAGCTGCTGTGATCGGCGTTCACCAGCCCTTTTGTCGTATCTTTTGGTTTCTGGTTTTATATAGGGTCATAATTCCTGGTTTTATATAGGATCAGAATCAATTTTTAACCCCATCTCTTCCCTTTGATTTGCTGGTGCGTATCGAGTCTGGTGCTCCTGGTCTAGTCCAAAGTCAAAACCGATTTTGGCTTGATCATCTTAGCAAGTCTGAGGTACCCGATGAGTGTTTGATAGTTTTTTTTTCTTTTGTAACCTTTCATGTCTTCTCAATTTAGAACTCATGGACACAGAGCACTTACACCCCCATTCACCCTTTTTGCAGGGTTACCAAGTCTTCCCTCCTTGGTGCTATCTTCCTCTCTAGGTGGATCTCGGTAGGTGTAAATCGCTGGTTCTATCCTTCTGGCTAGCTTTCATGGAATCTCTTTATGACATTTAAACCGTTTCTTTCAACAGTAAGCTTTATTCTACATTAGAGGGTAGTTTTCGGTAGACATTGGCAAAGGACTTGCATAGTAACAATTGTATGGAAACGAACATGTAGGATAACACAGATGCTTCAATTATCCATCCTCATTTAACATCAAATGGCATATTGAGTTCTTTTGCGAGGCCTTACTATGATATCTCCAATTTACAATATGGATAAAGGTCCCCTCAAGAAGAAGTAGCGTGATTCATCTGGTAGTAAAATTCTTTGTGTCAGATCTTTCTTTTGTTGATTGTTCGCTTCCTTTACTAATTTTTCTTGCCTTTTAAGCAAACCTTGTTTTTATAGCAATAAGACTCCCGCATGGTTTTCAAGTTCTTATTCATTTTCAGCATTCTGCAACTTTATATGCGATTTTCTGTTTTCTTCCTGTTCATTACGAAGCCAAGAGTTTAGTTCCCTGATCTCATAATCATATTCTGATTGAAGATCAGCAGCACTCTTCTCTAATTTGCTGGTTGGAATCTCTATATGAGTTCCATGGGTGGCCGGTTCTTGCTGGAGCTGGTTCATCATGACCTGATCCGGTACTTGTTTGTGAAGTGGGCAGCTGACGTGCTTCTCCATATCACGAATCTTTTACTCATTCTCTTGCTGAACCATGTCAATTTATTTTTTTTGCAAAATAAATGGCTCAACAAATTGCCCCCCCAACGGGTTTGTATAAGCAAGACGCGTATACAAGACCGTTGGGAAGACGGAATATCCATGTATTTTCTTACTATTCTCTTTATTGCTCCAGGTGTTGACTTGGTATTCCGGCTCTTCTGTCTTTATCTTCTTGTATTGTTCATGGGCTTCCTGTGGTCCCGCCGTGCCTCCATGCCATTGGACGGACCTAATGATGAAGCAATTATGGAGTATATCAAGAAATGTGATCCCCTCGGTCACTTTCGGGGAATATGGCATGAGTGGCGTGATGTAATGTTGGAGGGCAGGGACATTTTCCACAACAAGATACCCCGTCACTTGTCCATGCCTTTGGTGCCGACGGAGTACAAACCTCACCCCCATTTTGAGAGTGGAAATTGGACGCCTCTAGAGCATAATGTGACAGGAATGATGAACAAGTCTCGCATCTTCGATCAAGGCCCTGACTTACATTTATGCCTTGAACCCCACACCAGAATATCCCATCAAGAGTCAAACTTCTTTTTGGGTTTAGAGATGGCTGCTAAACGCGTACCGAGGTGGGCCTCGCGATTTAACATTTGCGGTAGCGTCACGCACCATCCCGGCTACACAGAGTGGGCACGGTACATCTTGCGCAGCGAGAGGAAGATTCTTAAGAAGGCCGGGATTCATGAGGCCATCATGTTGTCGCTATTTAATTATGAGTATGATATTACTTTACTAAAAAGCATCTTAGAACATTGGAGTCCGGTCACCAATACGTGTTATCTTTGTGAAGAGGAGATTGTCCCGAGTCTCTGGGACATGCGATATATTTGCGGCTCCCCATATTAGGCGCCCTATATGATGAGCATGTGCCGGATGAAAAGGCACTCTTTGGTGAGACTGCTCATGGCGAGTTCCGATGTTCTCCCTCCCTCAAGGCTGTGTTCCACCATTTTTATGAGTTACTTCATAGGTATTCTGGGGCTGTTTCCATTACTCAGTGGATCCGACATTTCGTCGACTTAGGCACCGCATACGAGACCGGCTTCCCCTCGCCGCGTGATCCCTTTGGTGTCGGTTCAGAAAACACTCTGGTGCAGGACTATGATACACCCCTTCGGCCTCCTATCGCGGCAAAGGAAATGGACCGAGTTACATTCCTTACGGCCTTTTTAGCTTGCTGGCTATGCCACTTTGCCATCCCCTACAAGTACCCGAATCGCATTAGGCCGGAGGTTTTTATTATGGCTGATAGACTGGCGCGAGGAGTTCGTCTTTCCTTGGCCCCGGCGGCGTTGTCGAATTTATTTCGGTCTTTGAGAGAGGCGTGCACCGCTGACTTCCCGGGCTCACAAGACACGCTGATTCCCCTTCATTATCTGTTTGGATGGTTCAATCTACAGTTTCAAGGGCTATACACCACTGCCGCTTCTGAGGCTATGAAGCGTAAGTTACCCCTCATGATATGCATTGCTGGGGCTCATCCGGTTCGCTTTAGAGATCTTGAGGCACGTTTACTATTTCGCAAGGACAAGGTCTTTGGGCATCATCGGGTCATATTCCCAAACAAAGCAGGATGTCTAGGCGGGCAGGCTGATGTTCAGGATAACCCCGTTGACGTATTGACTGAGGATGGGTGGCTTGCCACCGAATTCCTCGTGAGCATTCGGGTAGGCTGGCTACCCTTTAGGAGTGGAGATCTTGCATTTTTAGAAATGTACAATCCTCATAGATGCGCTCGCCAGTTTGGTTTTGATCAGGTTATTCCTCAAAGTGTCCTGGATTATGGGAAATTATCAGGCGACCTTGCGACGATGGCCTCTTGTTGGTGTTTGCTGCTCCGGCGTGGGACCCATTCGTCTTTTGCCATCCCGGCTCGTGGCCGGGTTCCTAGATGCAGTTACGGATACCTGAGATGGCATTCCATGCATTTGAAGGCGCTTTCCAGTTATGACATCAAGGACACGTTTGGTTTCACCGAGAAGTCCCATCCGCGGAAATTCTTGAAGAGGACAACTAGTCGGTCGTCATACGGCTTTGAGTTTGACCTCTCTCGGTCTTCATCCCTCAAGCGGCCAAAGATCTTGGGCCTAGGGGCGGCATCGCTTAGCTTATCTGAGGTAACATCTACCTTTTCCTTTGTTCTTATAGTATGCGGTATCATCGATTTGACACTTTTACCTGGGGTGCAGGACGTAGGACATGTACGAGGATCCAATTCTGTTCTTAGCGTTGAAGGGTATTCGGGCGAGGATACAACTCCGCAGCGAGCGAGCAAGGACGAGTTGACCATCACAGGTGCTATTTTCTTTATTGGACATTCCGTGTATTCCCCTTTTATGCACTTGTTTGTTTGATACAGCAATTATCTCCGATATATGCGTTTATCTTTGACTTGTGATTATTTCTGACGTGTTCTGTGTTCTTTAGAGGTTCGGTCTGCAACCAAAATTGCTGAGCAGGTACACGCTCACCCCCCTGATGATGCGGCGGACATGGATGATATTGATACCGCCGAACTGTTAAGACATTATCCGAGTGACTCGTCTGACGATGTGATTGGGGCCTTGAAAGGAAGTATGACTTGTCCAGGTTTTGTAGACTGCAAAATTCCTTACGTTTGACTTACAATCTGATCTCGGTGCAGTTGTTCACGTGCCGGTAGAATCGACGAGGGAAGCTGATACCGGCGCAAGTGAGAGGAATTCCTTGATCAACTCAGAGACGAGTAAGGCCTAAAGTTCTCGAATTGTATCCTTCTATTTATCATCTTTACCATCGTGATGCTGTAGTTTGGGCTACACATGGTAAATCTTTTGAATAGCGCTTCTAATGACGATTTCATGTTTGATCAATGTCAGGTTTGCTTGTAGGTCTAAAGCACGCGCCAAGTACGTTGGGGATCGAGGCGGAAGGGGTATCTTCTTTGCATAATGGTAACTTCTTGTTCCTCCTTATGCTGGCAGGATGTTTCAAGAAAAAGCGGGGACACGAGTCCCTTTCCATATATCCTAATGACTGTGTCACTTAGCAGGATTTTGTTCTTATTATTGTTATCATTTTGTGACATTTTCAGTGCCTGTATCGGAAGGTATGGACACCGTCGCAGGGAACGAGGGGGCCGTGGAGGACGGTAATTTTCGTCACCCGTTTTTTTATTTCTTAGCTGCATTGCATTGCCATGATAGTGGGAGAAGAATTTCATCTTTCTCATGCTCATGACTTATCATCGCTTTGCTTTCCAATCAGTTTTCATCGCCAATGTTATTTCTTTAATTGCGCATAACCCTTGTCTCTTCTTGACTGTACGTGATCTGTTATGGCGGCAGGAGGGTCTCCGACCGGTCTGATATCTTGCGCTGAACGAGCTGTCGCAGGGATGGTGAACGTGCACAAAGAAGGTATGCCCTCCATAATCTTTCTGTCGGCACGTATCCTAATGTACTTGATTGTGGGTCGCTTCTTTCGCAATAGTAATTTAAATTTATACTGTGCGCTGGATGACTAATCTTAGTATCACGGGCAAAACTCTGGCATCCTTGTTTTGTTGGTGGCAGGTATGGGGGAGGCAAGTGCTGGGGATGGTCATTCTTTCGGCGATGGAGGATCTCAACGTGACGGGTCCTCCGATCAAGGTAACCTCGCCGTGCCTGCATGGTTTATCATACGCCAGCTATGTACCACTATTTTCTTTAATAATCCGCTTCACGTTGTCATTTCAGGGGTTGTGAGTGGAGTTCGAGAGATTATTATGCCGCTGCCTCCCGGGCCGTCTACTTCTCGGGTTTCAGATATAGTCCAGCGATCGCAGGAGAGAGCAGCCCGTTTCCTTATTTTTGACTACCTTGGCGCGTTTCGCGACGAGGACTCACTTCCCACAGTGGAAGAGTTCCTGGCTTCCTCACATAGCATCTCGCAAACCTTGGCCAGTTTCAAAGCTCTGGAGGCTACTTGGGAAGGACTGAGTCGGGAGGTAATAGAAGTCTTGAGGCAACTTGAGGTCGAGCAGGACTCATTGATCAGTTTGGATACTGCCGCTCTCGATTCCCAGATCAGCAAAGAGGCAATCGTTCTGGAGGATTTATGGTCCCTTCAAAGTAGTTTGATTATTGAGAAGAACGCTATAATGATGTCTTGTGATTTAGCCAGGGCCAAAGTGAGGCGGATCGACGCGCGCATGGAACAAATTGACGAAGAAAGGGAGAGGCTCCTACCGGAAAGACGTGCGGCAATTTCTGACATGCAAGATTGTGACGACAATTTGGAGAATATTGAAACCTCCAAAGCACAAAACTCAGAGCTAATTGATGTAACTGAAGTCCACCAGGCTTCGTTAGAGACTCAGCGCGAGAAGAAGGGAGTTGAGCGCAGCAGACTTACTTCTGTCATTAAAGAACGAAGGCACGTCCTTCAGAACATAATCAAAGAATTTTGATGTGTTTCTTTTGTGCTATGCGCTTGGATTTTTTGTATTTTGGGGTGTCTCTGTATTTTGATGTATCTCTTCCTGTATCATGTGTTTGGACTTTGACATTTGGGATGTCTTGTACTCATTGGTGTATCATTTACCTATTCAGGATCGTTTTGTTCTTGATTGGCTGTGATTGATGTAATGATGGCTTCTTTTCAGCAGATTGTTAAAACTGGTATGGTGGTTGTTGCCCACTTGTAACTGGTATAATGTCATGCTTGTATTGTTAAAACTGTTGCTCACTTATAAGTGATATAGTGTCATGCTCGTATGATCTCATTGCCAACTATACTAAATATGGTAAGTTAAAGAATACCACCACATTTCCTCAGTGAGTATTTTACCATTTCCTATTTCGGTTAGATTGCATAATTGAGACTTGGAAGAATATAGTTCAGTAATAGATGGTGTAAGAATCACAAAACATTTTTCTTTCTTTGAACTCTGAAATTCATCTTGCTCCTTTTATGGAAGCTAGAAATCTGTGTAGCTCTTGATGCACCTAGTAATACACATGCTCTAAAAGGTCATGATCACCTTGAGGTAGATGAATGAATGCCAAGTGGGTATAAACATGTCGACTCTGACTAGTGTTTCTGTGTAACTATGGCTATGACATTGTCCTCTTTTGCAGGCTTTGGGACTGCACTAACGACATGCTGTGGCTATGGCGGACCTCCATACAACTACAATCAAAACATCCCGTGTGGTGCTGATGGCTGCCAAGTCTGCCCTATTGGTTCCAAGTATAATAGCTGGGATGGAATTCACTACACAGAGGCAGCCAACGCTGCAGTGGCCTTCAAAATACTGACAACAGAGTACTCAAGACCCAGCCTCAAATTTGATTATTTCTGCACTTCTTAATTTTAATCTTGCATATCTATTCTTTCATCTTGCTCGAGCAGCAAGGGCTTAAGTTTATCTTGGGAGTGAGCGCTTAACTCTATTCTCCCATCAATGCTTGTATATAAGAATTGTAATCCCCAAAAAGAAAAGGAAAACAGTAGGACAGAATCAAATCAATGTCACTAAAATCTCTTTCATTGTGTGGAGCTCTCTTTGAAGATGCTTATGTGGCTGTGTGGCAGGAGTGGTTCGAAAATAGAGCGACCGTAACCAAATCGGACCCGTATGTCCAGGGGATTGATTGAGACGGCACGGGCACGGACAAGCACGCCGCGAGGCTTCAGATTGGGGACTCTGACGTCCGGGCGCACCTCGAGGACTTCGGGGCCGCCGAAGCGCGGCAACAGCACGGCTCGCCCGTTGTTGTTGTTTTTTTTTTTTGTCATTTTTAAGGGAATTAGGGACGAATTTATGCTTCCATCATCCAACCTGGTGAATGCTCATATGAGGAATTTACGCAGGTCTAGCGAACAGTCAGCTGGCAACGGCTTTGATATTCTCGAGCCTAGTGTCGCTTGGTCAGGATCAGATTCGCGTTTTAAGCATGGTATTTCTTTAAGAAACGGCCGTTGATGGGTGGCATCGGGTGCATTCCCTCTTGATCTGTCAGTTGATAGGCTCCACCTTCGTAGACTTTTTCTATCATGTAGGGCCCTTCCCAATTAGGGTTGAACTTCCCTTTTGCTATCTTGTTGGATATGATGGGTCGTCTTACTGCTAGGACAAGATCTCCTTTCTTGAAAGTGCGTTCTCTGGCCAACTTGTCATACGCCCTTGCCATTTGTGCTTGGTATAGCTCTAGGTTTTGTTGTGCAATCAGCCTTTGCTCATCAAGAGTGTCCAGCTCATCAAGACGTAATTGGGCATTTTCATCCATGGTCATGTCACATTGCATCGCCATTCTTAGCGAAGGTATTTCGACCTCGAGTGGAAGCACGGCTTCGACACCGAAGACTAGGGAATAAGGCGTCGATTGTGTGGGCGTGCGATACGTGGTTCGATAAGCCCATAATGCTTCTACTAGCTTCTGATGCCACTCTTTCTTGTTCTTTGAAACGCTCTTCTTGAGCAGCTTGCATAGAGTTTTATTGAACGCTTCAGCTAGTCCATTCGCTCTTGGATTGTATATCGAGGAATACCGCCAATCAATTTTGTGACGCTCTGCAAATTTGTAAACCAAGACGTTTTTGAAGGCCAAGCCGTTATCGGATATGATCCGCCTAGGGGTTCCAAAACGACTCAATATATTCCCGCGAAAGAAATTGACGACATTGGCGGCCTTGACTTCTTTTAATGGGATGGCCTCTGCCCATTTGGAGAAGTAGTCTGTTGCTGCGAGTATAAATCGATGCCCCAGAGAAGAAGGAGGTTCTATGGGCCCCACTATATCTGTCCCCCATATTTCGAATGGCCACGACGAAACCGTCGGATGAAGAGGGTTAGGGTGCTTATGAATTAAATCTCCATGCACTTGGCACAAATGGCAAGTCTTTGCGCAGTTTATGCAATCTCGTACCATGCTTGGCCAGTAGTACCCCAACCTCTTAATCTTAAGATACATCTTGGGTCCTGATTGGTAGGCACCGCAAAGACAGGAATGGACTTCCTGTAATACGTGAGTGACCTCATCCATTCCAATGCACCTGAGCCAAAGCTGTTCGTACGATCGACGATACAGCGTGTCATTCACAAATGTATACCGAAGGGCCCATTTTTTCAATTGTACTCTTTGAGTCTTATCCTCGGGTAGGATGCCACTTTTGAAATAGTTGACGAACGGCTCTCTCCAGTCATGTTCTTGTGTGAGGGAGATTGTCATAGTATCTGTTACTTCTTTCTTGTTGGCGTGATCGTCTTCGGCCGGTGCGATCAGTTTCCTGTCTCTGATCACGATGTTGACTTGGTCAACGGATGGCCCAGCTAGCTCTTTGGCAAATTTCGCCAGTGCGTCCGCTCTACCATTAGCAGCCCTGGCGATGCAGGTCAGAGTGACGTAAGGTATTTTTATCATGAGTTCCACAGCTTTCGCATGATATTTGTGCAGTTCCGTTTTCTTGACCTGGTATTCACCCGTCACTTGTTTGACGATGAGCTGGGAGTCGCCGTACACATGCATTCTTTCGATTTTCATCTCCAGCGCGAGCTTAAGTCCGGCGATCAAAGCCTCGTACTCAGCCTCGTTGTTGGTGCAAGGACCAGTGAGGGCTAAGGAGTAATGCAATATTCCTTTTTTTGGGGTGACGAATACCAGGCCGATTCCTGACTTTACTTTCGGGATATTTGGGGGGATAGCTGGTTGAATTGAAGACGCCCCATCGAAGTAGAGTTCCCAATATCCATCGTCGGCTTCGGTATTTAATATTTCCTCGTCTGGTAAGTCGTAACTCAGAGGAGAGTCGTCGGGGACAGGATGAGCTGCTAGGAAATCGGCGAGAACTTGCCCTTTTACTGCTTTCTGCGACACATATGTGATGTCGAATTCCTGGAGCAGGACGGCCCATTTAGCCAATCGTCCTGTTAAAGTAGGCCTCGTCATCAGGTATCTTAAAGGGTCGACTTTTGATATGAGACGGACTTCATGCTCAAGGAGATAATGCCTTAATTTTTTAATGGCGAATATCAATGCCAGACATTGTTTTTCGATTGGGGAATAGGAATGTTCTGCTCCTACAAACATTCGGCTAAGATAATACAAGGCGGTCTCCTTCCCATCGTCGTTATCCTGGGCCAATAGTGCCCCCAAGGATGCTTCCAATGCCGTGGTATATAAGATGAGCGGCTTTCCAGTGATAGGCGCCCCAAGGACCGGAGGGCATGAAAGGTATTCTTTGATATTTTCGAAAGCGCTTTGACACGTACTATCCCAAATGAATGGAGCATTTTTCTTTGTCAGCTTCGAAAAGGGGTGGATTCGCCCGGATAAGTTGGAAATGAACCTTCTAATATAAGCCAGTCGTCCTTGAAAGGATCTAAGCTCTTTAAGATTCTTTGGGGGCGGCATGTCTTTGATTGAGCTTATTTTCGCGGGATCAATTTCGATCTTTTTGTGTCTGACCACGAAACCCAGGAATTTTCCAGATGATACTCCAAACGCGCATTTGAATGGGTTCATTTTGAGGTTGTATTTGCGGATGCGAGTGAACACGGTCCTCAGGTCCTGACAGTGCTCTGTTTTAGATTGCGATTTGACCACCAAATCGTCCACGTAACATTCGACGAGTTTGTGGATTAAATCATCAAAGATCTTAGTCATTGCGCGTTGATACGTTGCCCCAGCGTTCTTTAACCCAAACGGCATAACGGTATAACAAAAGATGCCGATAGGCGTACGAAACGCAGTGTGCTTCTCGTCTTCAGGCGCCATCTTAATTTGATTGTAACCAGATGACCCGTCCATAAACGAGAACACTTCAAAGTTTGACACCGAGTCGATCATTACTTCTGTCACAGGGAGTGGAAAATCGTCTTTGGGACATGCGCTATTCAAGTCTCTGAAATCCACGCAGATCCGGATTTGCCCGTTTTTCTTCTTCACAGGGACGATACTTGCTATCCAGTCTGCGTATTTCTCCTCTCTTATGAAGCCTGCCTCAATTAATTTCTTTATTTCAAGGGTGATCTGCTCTTCAAGTTCTATCCTCATTCTTCTTGGTGCCTGCTTTACTGGAGTAGCATCAGGGCCGATCGACAAATTATGGACGGCGACCTCCGGACTAAGGCCTGGCATCTCTTTATATGTCCACGCAAAGCAGTCACTAAACTCGTGGAGGAGTGCCTCCAGCTGGTCCTTTTCATGCTGAGAGAGTTGTGCACTTATATAAGTGGGCCTGACATCCTCTTCTGACCCAAGATTGACCTCAATCAACTCATCGCAGGTAGTCTGCCCCCCATCTTCCAGTTCTTTCGGTGCCCTTTTGAATTCTTCATTTTCTTGCTCCATTTCATATGTTTCGCCTATTGTCACCATATTGCAAGTATATGGGTGAAACATAAGAGCTTCTTCACTTGGTTCTGTGTACCCTAAACCCCGAGTGTTGGAGATCTTCCCATTTGGTAATGTGATATTCCGTGAACCTGGGTTCCACAACTTCTCAAATTGGCGTAACTCACTCTTTAAACGAGGGTTCAAGCAACCGTACTTTTCTACGAGATTTCTTAAGCTCGGAGGGTAATAAGCAAATGGGGGAACTTTGATGAGTTGCGTTGGCTCTGGGTCATTTTCCTTGTTTGTCATGACGTGATAAATTTCGTCTGACTGATAGAAGTGTATTGGTTTATGGACGAAGAGTCTTCCTCTTGTGCATTCCCTCTTGCTAGGGACCGTAAAAATTTTCATCTCTATAACTTGCGATGCATTCAGGGGAGTGAAACCCTTAAGATAGCCTTGAGGAATTCTCAAAATTCCTACTTCATATTCCGCCATATTTTGTCGTGTCTTCAGTCTTTGTGACCATCCTTCCCTCTCGTGAGTTTCAACCACGTCGCACGTAGAGGCTGAACAATCACTCGCTTCTGACTCGGAGTCACTTCCGAGATGTGGACATGCGGACAGAGTCGTCTTCTTTAATTTAGAGATGATCGAGTTCTGCAGTGTTGGTTTTATAGGCTGCGCTGTCGATCCAATGAAATAGTGTGCGTCTTCATATTTAACTTCATGCACCGAGAAGGGCTAAATGTCCCCATCGATACGTTCTTCCCTGCCTTCCCTTAAGTATTTCAAGCATTGGTGCAAGGTAGAGGGGACTATGTGATTCTCATGCAGCCAAGGTCTCCCGAGTAACGCCTTGTATGAGGTATCAGTGTCGATGACATGGAATTTAACTTTGGTCTTTAGATCGTTGAGCTGCAATGGTAAGCATATAGAGCCTAAAGCCTTCTGGCTGTTTTTGTTGAACCCTTGGATAACAACTTTTTCAGTCGTTAAATTATGGATGCCTAAGGAAAGGCTTTTTAAGGTCCATAAGGTTATGAGGTTAACTGACGATCCTGGATCAACTAAGATTCTGCTTATCTTCATTCCTTCCACGTCCCCAGTCACATATAGCGGTCGATTATGCTGCGACGTTCCCAATATCATGTCATCGTCGTTGAAGGTAATGGACGACGTAGCATATGTACTCAGTGCCTCTTTTATATCAGCCTCCACGAAGAATGCTTGGAATTTTTGAGGATTTTGTAAGGCGTAAATAAGAACATCTCTCAGTTCTTGTGACATCATCAAGGCGTCGTATATGCTGAGGAGAGCGGGAACCTTTCTCAAATGTGATAGTATGTTATATTCAGAAGAGGATAGCTTTAACGGGGGTACTGCATCGTCGCCCATTTCCTGCGTTTCAATTTGCTTTCCTTTGACTTTTTCCTTTTCCTTGTCTATTGTGCGCCCCATTATGACCTTGCCGCTCCTAAGATTCATTTGGCAGGATTCGTTTATTTGCTTACTGCTTTTAGCGGCGGGTACTTCCTCATATAGGTAGGCAGGTAAGATTTCGTCTTCGGAGTCACTTCCCAAGTTGATCGCGTTACAGGTACCCATCCTTGTGGTAGTGACGCCTCTAATGTTGTCAGTTTTATCTTCCTCTAAGGGCTTCGGGATAACCGATATCATTCTGCAGGACTCCACCTCGTACTCTTCATTCTCTGAATCATCTTCCAGGAGTCTCTCCCATACTTCTTCCGTGATGTAGTGGTGAAGTTTTATAGGCTCCGGCCTTTCTTGCACGTACTCTTCAAGCGAGTCGATGTATTTTTTGAGATCGTCCTTTTCTTGCGCTTTAGTCGAAAAGACTATTTTCTTATTTTTGTTCTTCAGCTGAGGGTTCTTTTCCTTTTTCTTTTGACTTTCCCTTGTTGGTGGACGAGGTCTTGGCGATACGTACCGTGGGGACAGGGAGTCTTTCCACACTATGCCTGGTATTTGTTGTAATTTTCGGAGGAGTCGCAGTGTCTTCTTCAGCACCACGGTATTCCACTCTTGGTCTTCTACATGCGTCGGATTTATTCTGATTTGAACGACATCAACCTCCTCAGTTTAGGCTTCGTTCAATACCTGCTTCGATAGAGTTATCTTCCCTGTCTTATATTGTTTCTCTACCCAATCTTTGAAAATATAACAGTCTTCTATTGTGTGCCCCAGTACGCGATGGTAAGGGCAAAAGTTGGGATCGTCAGTTTTATTGCTTTCTTCGGGGCGTTTCGGCTCTGGCAGTTGTAAGCCGTTTTTTAGGGCGTCCCTAAATATTTTCATCGTCTTTTCTCTTTTGAACGAATAGATTTTATTCTTTCTTTCTTCAAGGGTCAATGGCTTGCCCCGGCTATTTTCACCGAGCGTTGGCGCTCTCTCGATTGGAGGCACGTTTGTATTATGAACTTCTACCCTTTTGCCTCTGTTAGCAACGTTTGTATAGGCGATTTTGGGTTCATTCCTCCTTGGTTCTTCCCTTCTGAATTTTGGGTTCTGCGTATTCACATAAGGCTGGTGGTTTGTTTGTTCCAGCTTTGCCACTTGGGTGATCAAATCTTGAAATGTCGAGATGTTATTGCCGCAAAGAAAGGGGGCCATCCAGCTATCGATGTTGCGGACCAACAAATCCACGGCCTCGGTTTGCTCTAGTGGCTTTTCGCATTTGATACTCAAATTTCTCCATCTTGTAATGTAATTGAGGACGGTCTCATCCTTTTTCCTCTTTGTATCGGCCAGGTCCGCGATTGTAATCTTATCGCTCACCGAAGCAAACTTCATTTTGAAGGCTTCCTCCATGTCAGCCCAAGTTCCGATGACTTCGTTCTCCAGAGAGTAATACCACTCAAAGGCAACCCCTGAGAGACTTTGCGGGAATTGCCGGAGCAATAGGGCGTCGTTGCCGCCAGTGTTTCCACAAGTCGCGACGAAATGAGCCAAGTGTTGGTCAGGATTTCCTACCCCATTAAACATCTTAAAATGCGGTACGATGTACCCTTTGGGGTAAGGGACATTATCGTATACAGCTGGGTAAGGTCTCCCTCGTCTTCTTCGCGGGACAATTTTGGTTCCTTCCATTTGCTTCAGCTGGTCCATCACCATTTCTTGTACTTCCTTCCTAGTCAAAGTGATGGCCTCGTCATTTGACTGTGCTGGTAAAGAAGATGTCGCCGGAGCGTTATTTTGTTCCCGCGATGATTGTTCTTGGCGCAACATCATCTCTTGCGTCTTTGCAAGAGTATTAGTCACCTCCTCGAACTTCGCCATGAGGATGCTCATGTCGTTATCCCTCTTCTTGAGTTGTCTTTTAAGGTCGGCGATAGCTTCATCTCTATGGTCATGATTAGTGGTCATGACGGGTTCTTCTTCCTCTTCGAAAGTTTCTTGGCGTAGAGGGGCCGCTCCTAGTTCGTACCGTTGAACAGGCTCCTGGATTACGATAGAGGCCAACTTTTTACCCTTGGCTTTCCTTGTCATCACACGAAGGGTATCCTCCTCTGAATTAGAGCCGGTCTCTCGTGCATGATCCACCATCCGCACTGTATGGATTATATGACCCTCTGTCTCCTTATGGCTGATCTTGGAACGTCTTTCTTTTCTTTTCATATTCTTCCGAGCCCTTTTGTATGTCTCATAAATCCTTTGAGATGTTGTCTTTTGAGTAGTGATATTTCTGGGCTTTGGGTGTGGCTTGGCCTGTACGTGGGTTTGCAGCCGCAGTCCCTCCACCAGGTTAGAATTTCTCGTAACTGATAGAAGTGGTGCAAATTTGTTTGTTACGGCTGTTTCTGTCTTGGCGGTGGAATGGCTACGCCTCACAGGGATTAAGCAACCTTGTTTGCGGAGCCTAGCCTCCTTCTTCCTCAAGGCTTGTCGTTCCTGCTTCCTTGTCTTCTCAGGGCTTGAGAACATAGTCTGGTGGATCTTGCCCCCGTTAACAGTAAAAGACGGTTCCTCCTCCTCTTCGTTGAATATGCCCCCATTATCAGTGAATGATGGCCCTTCCTTTTTCGTGGCAGTCTCCTTCTTCTGTGAGGAGGTCTTACTCTTGATAACCGGAGTATTCTTTCCCTTAATGTTCTCGGAGTCTATGAAGGGTAGGTAGATGAACTCAACGTCTTCCTCCGAAATGGAGCCAAATTGGACACCATGCATGATGATCGATGCATCCTCAACAAAGATGTTCAACTTCTTTGCCATTGCTGCGCAGAACAAGAGAAGTGTAAGAACGAGGGCACGGAATTTTGGTGTTGCGTAATATAGATCTCGAAGATGAAAGGAGAAGCCAGTCCCACCGGGCGTGCCAGAATTTGTGGGGTCATTTTTGTTACATTGAGAATGTATTATGACCGTTTCAAATCCACCTTAAATTAATAAGGTTTTTGTTTAGCGGGTTCTGACTTCCAGTGAGCGCAAGCGCTCACTGTTAATTACCCCCAAAATTTAGGGAACCTTTGATTAAGAGATTTATAATACGCAACAAGATAAGAGCGATGATCAGATGATGTCATTTACAAAATTTCATTCATGAATTTAATCTGACATGATACATATTTCGACATGAGAAAAGAAAAAAAGTTCCATCAACGTGGGTAATTTGTGTTTGTCGAACTTTAGCCTTGTAACGGCGTGTTGGGCAATATCCGGCCCAGGCAGTACAACATTATATCGAGGAGCTACGCCCCGATGATAGACATCGACGTACGCATCTCCCAAACGATATCTCATAGTAATGCATTAAGACGTATTGGATATTGGACTTGAAGGAAATTACTCGGCCTCACGGCACGTTGAATAACTTGGATTTGGTAATTATCTGGCCTTACGGCGTGTTGGGTAACTTGATTTGGGAATTTATCCAGCCTTGCGGCGTGATGGATAATTTGATTCAGAATTTTATCCGGCCTTGCGGCGTGTTGGATAATTTGATTCAGAATTTTATCCGGCCTTGCGGCGTGTTGGATAATTTGATTCAGAATTTTATCAGGCCTTGCAGCGTGTTGGATAATTTGATTCAGAATTTTATCCGGCCTTGCGGCGTGTTGGATAATTTGATTCAGAATTTTATCCGGCCTTGCGGCGTGTTGGATAATTTGATTCAGAATTTTATCCGGCCTTGCGGCGTGTTGGATAATTTGATTCAAAATTTTATCCGGCCTTGCGGCATGTTGGATAATTTGATTTGAGAATTTATCCGGCCTTGCCGAACGAAACGTTATACCGGGGAACTGCGCCCCGACGCTGAACGTCGACGTACGCACCTCCCAAACGATATTCCGTCGCGTTGACCTAAGGCATTCGAATCCTACCTAAATGTACTATTTAAATTGCCATGACGCGTAACGCCATTAACTCCCAGTCACATTGTCTGGGTTAGAATTTGAAGGGAGAACCTAGTCATACCACGTAGCCCTCTACGGGCTTCGCGACCTTGGTTGAGGAATAGCTTGATCTCATGGCCTCAATCGAAAAGCGGAATCTCTTTTCCCTCTCTTGCTGTAGGGATAGTCAGTCAGCGAGTGGAATTTGGGTGGAGTGGGGCTCATTTTGACCATTTGACGAAATCTGGCAACTCCGTTTAATCGGTAGATTTGAGTGATGTTTGGACTGATGCGAAGTTACGAACCGAGAGGGTACAGGTGAGATGTCTGGAATTTAACGTAGCATGTTACGGTTCCTTTAAACCTGTTACTTAATGTTATCGCCGATCTAGCGTCTCTCGTTAAGCCGAAACCCGACAGGACATGATTACGTCATGTGAATCCTTGGTCTCGCGATTTACTCCTGAAGAGTAAAGTCGACCGTTCGGAAGGGAGATGCGTCCCTTTTGTCACTTAGGCGGCGAGCGGGTCATGAACAGCCCATCTAGGCGACGGCTGCTTTCGAACGAAGGGGGAGCACTGATTCTCTGAAGGACAGCAGAGAAGGAGAGGACCCACTGATCTCCGGCAACACTGGTAATGAGATTAGGGTTCCGGGCGATGATCTCAGAGGACACGGTGCTAGCGGCCGAGTGAGAAGACGGGCGAGCGCTGGCGAATCGCACTACGACGGTGGTAATCCCACGCCAAATCTGAGCTTCATGGGGGGCAGAGGGCAAAGGATTGGCGTTCCCCGCACACTTAGATTGACGTATAAGCTATTATCCCTTCGTTCGTTTATTGGTCTGCATCCTCTGTTATTCTTTTCGTATGATTCGAACTCGTTGGTCTCAGGATTCCTCCCAGCGGATTGAAAGAAATCCCCATCGATTATTAGGGCCAGCCATTCTCCTGATTTCCATCAGTGCTTCGAAGCAAAATCAGCTCCAGGGTTTGGTGTTTTTTGCCGAACAGATCTTTTAGGAAGTTCGGCTGGTGAGCATTTCCTGTCGTATAATCGTTTCTCCCTTTACATTGGTGGATTCCAGATATACAGCTCATCTATTATATATTATATATTTTTTTTAGCGAAAGCCCCATGGAAGAATTCCAAACGGCGGCAAGCTCTCGCTGACGAGGACATTTATTCTCCTCTTGTGAGCTCAAGGAGTTAGGAGGAACAGGTACTCATTTTCCATTTCCGCATTTTATTCTGTCTTTGCTTTTTTTCTTTTTTTTGTTCCTCCCTTTTTCTTTTTTTTTCTTGTCTTTTTGTCACGTATATTTTAACGAATCTTCTTGGTATCTTCTCAGTCTATTCTTGCTCTATTCCCCCTTTTCATTGTTTTTTTTTCTTTACTCCACCCCTTTTTAACTGGCTTCTCTTACCCCTAGGATATCTCAGTTCTTTTAGTTTTCAACCGTCTTCTCCCCTTCCCCTAATGCCGTGCGATGCTCAATGCATCTTGGGCCTCAACGAGAGATGGCGCGAGCGTGTGATGCCAGGGTACTTAGTATGCTCATGACGCCTAAAAAAAAATCCGAGCAATCGAGAGAGAAAAAAGGGTGGTGTGTGTGTGTCTTCTGTGATGCCAGGGCACTTAGTGTGCCCATGAAGCCTAAAGAAAATCCGAACAATCGAGCAACCGAGAGAGAAAAGAAAAAAGTGGTGTGTGTGTCTTCTGTGATGCCAGGGCACTTAGTGTGCCCATGAAGCCTAAAGAAAATCCGAACAATCGAGCAACCGAGAGAGAAAAGAAAAAAAGTGGTGTGTGTGTGTCTTCTGTGATGCCAGGGCACTTAGTGTGCCCATGAAGCCTAAAAAAGAAAACTCAGATACCGATCAAAAGAAGTTTCTCCTCCCCTCTTTTACCTTCTCATGTTCCTGCGTTTTTGTTCCTTGTGATCCCCCCTTTTTTTTTAAGCTTCTCTCCCTCTTTTATAGGCTGCAGGCTTTCCTTCTTCCCCTTCCTCCCTATTGTCTTCTCCCTTCCTTTTTTTTTTTACCATCGACACCTCTTTATATCATCCCAGCCTAATGAGACAAAATTTACTTGACAGGCGCCTTTTTCCTTCCTTGCTCTTCTCCGCGCCTCTTTTTTTTGTGTCAACCGTGTCGGCCTCTTTTTTTCTTGTCTTTTTTACCAACCTCGACCGTCTCCGTTTTGTCGGCGATTCCCTTTTATTTTGTTGGTTTTTTTTTTGACTGCTGCGATCAGTGCCCACCGGTCCAACCCCAGCTGCTTCATTTATCAACTTTTTTTAATCTTTATTCCCTCTTACTTTAGCTGCTGTGATCGGCGTTCACCAGCACTTTTGTCGTATCTTTTGGTTTCTGGTTTTATATAGGGTCATAATTCCTGGTTTTATATAGGATCAGAATCAATTTTTAACCCCATCTCTTCCCTTTGATTTGCTGGTGCGTATCTCCTGGTCTAGTCCAAAGTCAAAACCGATTTTGGCTTGATCATCTTAGCAAGTCTGAGGTACCCGATGAGTGTTTGATAGTTTTTTTTTCTTTTGTAACCTTTCATGTCTTCTCAATTTAGAACTCATGGACACAGAGCACTTACACCCCCATTCACCCTTTTTGCAGGGTTACCAAGTCTTCCCTCCTTGGTGCTATCTTCCTCTCTAGGTGGATCTCGGTAGGTGTAAATCGCTGGTTCTATCCTTCTGGCTAGCTTTCATGGAATCTCTTTATGACATTTAAACCGTTTCTTTCAACAGTAAGCTTTATTCTACATTAGAGGGTAGTTTTCGGTAGACATTGGCAAAGGACTTGCATAGTAACAATTGTATGAAAACGAACATGTAGGATAACACAGATGCTTCAATTATCCATCCTCATTTAACATCAAATGGCATATTGAGTTCTTTTGCGAGGCCTTACTATGATATCTCCAATTTACAATATGGATAAAGGTCCCCTCAAGAAGAAGTAGCGTGATTCATCTGGTAGTAAAATTCTTTGTGTCAGATCTTTCTTTTGTTGATTGTTCGCTTCCTTTACTAATTTTTCTTGCCTTTTAAGCAAACCTTGTTTTTATAGCAATAAGACTCCCGCATGGTTTTCAAGTTCTTATTCATTTTCAGCATTCTGCAACTTTATATACGATTTTCTATTTTCTTCCTGTTCATTACGAAGCCAAGAGTTTAGTTCCCTGATCTCATAATCATATTCTGATTGAAGATCAGCAGCACTCTTCTCTAATTTGCTGGTTGGAATCTCTATATGAGTTCCATGGGTGGCCGGTTCTTGCTGGAGCTGGTTCATCATGACCTGATCCGGTACTTGTTTGTGAAGTGGGCAGCTGACGTGCTTCTCCATATCACGAATCTTTTACTCATTCTCTTGCTGAACCATGTCAATTTATTTTTTTTTTGCAAAATAAATGGCTCAACAAAAAGGAGGAGGTAGAGACAAAACATATCAAACTTAGAGGGCTTACAAATCACAAGTGAGATGTTACAATTGTAACAAGTTTGGACATTATGCTAGGGAATGCAATCACGCTTGTAATGAAAGAGCTTATCTATCTCAAAAGGAGAGAAATGATGATTAAAAGGAGAGTGATGAGGAGCAAGATTGTAAGCTTTTAATGGCATATAAGAGCTCTACATTGGAAGTAGATCTTTGTTACATTGACATGTATGGAGATAAATTCTGTTTTATAGATTTTGATGATGAGAATGATAATGACATTACTACGTCTGAAGACTCTCTAAAGATGGATGTACAAGAGGAAGTCATAGTTACATGTTTGGAAGCATGCCCAGATGACTATGAAAAACAAGAAAGAGTTTGTGTTAAGATAAATGCAAATAATGAGCATGAGCCAAGAAAAGAAGTAGAACAAGAAAAGAAAAAGCAAAAGACTAGTCTTGATGAATATAAAATTATGCCTCAAGCTACATTTTGGGAGATTGGAGAGAGTTCAAGATAGAGGCTATAGAGAGACACTGAGGATGATGATGGTTTTATGCTAGATACAGTGCCACATGCAGAGGTTGCTGATAGAGGACCATCAAATAGAGTATCTTGGGAGATGGGAGAGAGCTCAAGACATCCCCACATAATAAAAGTAGAAGACTTATATGGTGAAAATGGTATCTTTATATGTCACTTTGCTGATGTAGAGCCTATTAACTTTGTTGAAGTTAATGAAGATGATCAATTCAGAAGGATCATCAACGAAGAAATAGAAGAGCATACTAATACAAGAGATAAAAGAGTATACAGTAGAAGAAAGAAGAAAAGACATAAAGCAAAGCTCGTGGGAAAGAGATACCAGTAGTGTAAATGCATTGGTTAATATTTCTCTAACATATGCTTAGAGTTAGTTAGTGTCAAGTTAAAGCGTCAGAGTCATGTTTAAGGGAGAGTGTTAAAAATAGAAATAGTAAACACGACTCTATGTCATGCGTGTGTGTGATGTAGGGGTTGAGGTGTCATGAGTTGAGGTTTAGTGTGTCGTGAGGATTAGTGGTGTCGAGGGTTAGTGGTTTTTATTTTTAGCATAGACTAGCTATGTTATTTCCTATAAATATCTGTAATTTGTATTGTTTTGTAGCAGCAGCATTTCAATACAAGTGATTATGTTGTGTCTCTGTCTCTGTGTTGTGTGTGTGTGTTTTCTCTCGTCTTCGTGCTTCCGCTTGTGTTGCTGCCAACAATTACAGGAACAACATATACCAGAAGTAGTCACTAATAAGAGCATACAACAATGCATCAACAATGCAAACATGCTATAGCGAAATAGCTAAAACATTTAGGCACATAATCATAATCAGGAACAAGAAAAGTCAAATAGCACAACCAAGACTCATGCAAATGTATCACCAAGAATAAATGACATAAAGGTTACATGTTGTATAATAAGAAGAGTGAAGAACTTACCTTATTATACGCTAACAAAATTAATTTAACTCAAAGACCTATGTGCAGGCGAACCAATTGACCTGCATAGTTGATTTGCAAAGAAATACAATCAAATTGATATCAAATAAGCCAAACAACACTACCACTAGATAGCATAGTCCAAAACTTAAGGAACTGGCCTTGGTTCAACTGAACCGGACATAAATCCTATTGAACTAATCAAAATTGCATCGAACCGGCCAATCACATGCTGAACCATGCTGAAGCCAGACTTGATCACACAATTACTCTTAAATTAGATAGGCAATTACATAAGCTTTTTATTGACCACTTGAACTGGCCATGATTCGATAAAAATTGAATTGAACCGGTCCACAAACAGATCTAGGTCGAGCCTAGAATTGGATTGGTCAACCTGTTGACCCAGACCAACTCAAATCTCAACTCAAAACCAAATCAAACCCGACTGAATCTTAATTCGGCGCGAGCCTGAACCAGCTTCCTAATCGCCAGCCGTTCTACCCCGCTGCGTGTGGCTGTCGGACCCAAAGTCTGCAGCAACACTGGCGAGCTTCCAAACATGCATCTGACGCCCGTTCACTGCAAAACTCCCTCGAATGGTTTCACAAGGAGAACTACAGCCAAAGATGAACTCCCAGCGAGGTTTCGATGTGGATTGAAGCCTCTACTGTGAGCCGACATAACCCGACGGTGGCGCCATCGATTTCTAAATCGACTCTAAACACAACCAAACACGAGGTAAAGCAATGGGGGAAGATGACTTACCTCAAGGCGATGTTGGGCAGATGTTGCAAGCGAAGAAATCACTTCGCTGACTTTAGGAAGGATGAAGAATCACCACCTTCTTCTCCACCTCCGGCAAACCCGAGTCAATGTCAATCCTCCTCTAGCGTTCCTTTTCTCTCTCCATTCGCTGTAGTTGGAATGGAAAATGAGACGAAAACAAAGAAACTCCTCCGTTCCACGTCCCTCTCCTAGAAATGCAACCACACTCTCTGGAAAAAGCTGAAATTACAAGTGTTGAGGACTCAAGTGTGACTGAAAGTTATCGAGATGCAGAAATAAGAATGAAGGGAGAAAGGCTAAAAAGGTGTAGGTAGATTTTGGAGGGGGCAGATTCAAGAACTGAATTGGATAAGTATATAAGTGAAGAAATTGATGATGATTCTGAAGATTTTGATATATTATCATGGTAGAAGGTAAATAGCCCTAGATTTCCTATACTATCACAAATGGCTAGAGATGTGTTTGTTGTCCCTATTTCTATTGTCGCTTCAGAATAAGCATTTAGTACTAGAAATCAATTTCTTGATCCATTTAGGAGTTCTTTGTCACCTAAAGTAGTAGAAGTTCTGATATGTGCCCAAGATTGGTTTCGAAGATCACACCATCCAATTAATATTGAAGAAATAGTTGAAGATATCAGTAAACTTGAATCAGGTAAAATTTTTATTTTACTCTAACATTGTATTCTTTTCTATGCATTTATTATTGTTCTTGAACTTTTTACTAAACTCATCCTTTGTTTGCAGAATTTTCAAACATGGCTTGATGGCAATGAGTGTTTAGTGTGAGATCTAATCTCTTGCTTATTTTTTTGTAAGCAGTTGTAAGAAATAAATTATTTTAAAATAGCATTCTTATTATATTCCTTTTTAATCTCTTGCTAGTGATTAACTTGCTTTTTTTTATTTGTAGTTTATGGGACGACATGGATGGCATTATTGGATTTGGACACTTGGTGGAATTTTTTTTTTTTTTGCCAAGGGCAAGAATTTGATTGTATTAAATCAAAAAAGTAGTTACAGGTTATGTACAGTCACCACCATTCTCACTTTTGGATCCAAGAAAAATTTTTGCAGAGTCTCCCCTGCATTTCTAGCGCATGGACCCTGCGTACAGTCTAACAATCCTCAAAGACACATGAGAATTAAACATCAAAACACCAAGAGAGAACAATGTACGCCAACACCAGCATAAAAACCACGTCAAAAGAAACCTGATGGTTGCACATGCAAATTTTCAGCATCAATAGACATATATCTTTAGCACAATTGAACTTGTCTCCTGCATCCTTTCCATCGCCATTTCACCTGCATCCTGCAGCTCCTTCTTTGAATCCGCCAAGTAGTTTTACATCAAGATCTGCTGTCGTTGAGTTGCATCTTTGCCTCTTCATAGCCCCTCGTGGCGGTATGAGCGGCCGCACGCAGGATAGTCTCATTTGGTCTTCATCGCAGGCTCCCGCATGGATGAGAATAAGTGCCGCATGGTATGGTCCTGCATTTGCGTGATCTGCCCCCATGGTATTCAGCCCCTCCAATAGGTACCAGCTGGCTTGGAACACAGAACTGTCCATTGCGTGGTTGAGATATGCATCCGACCTGTGCAATGAACAAAATATGCCAGCCAAGAAAATAGTTAGCATTCGAACCGCCTACAAGTAAGCGCTTTACACCTCCCCTAAGTCACTCCAAGATCTACAGAAATCAGTAACGTGAGGGTGATGGTCCGGCTGAGGAATGTAGCTTGAGAGTTTTGCTTTAATATCCGAAACCATGCAACCAAGGAAGGCCATGATTCCCTTTTTCTGAGCTCCCCAAATCTGGTTATTGCGGAACCGCCAGATGTAGTAAAGAGCCCCGGCGAGGATGAGTTTAAAAATGTAAGCCTTGATAGGACTGTCGTGCTGCCCAAAATGAGGAGGGCGGAGAAAGAATTCCTGCCAGGATAGGGTGGGAAGATGGAGCCCACATCTTCTAGTTATTAAAGCCCAAAATCCTGCCACAGCGTCACAGTAAAGAAATAGGTAGTCAATAGTCTCTAGTTGGGAATGACAAAGCAGACAATGGGGATTCTGCACAATGCCCCAATCATGTAACAGCGCCCTGGTAGTTAACCTTCGTTGGCAAAATAGCCACAAAAAGAACGAATGCCGCGGGATTCTCCCCTTGAACCATATCAGGTTTTTCCAGCTTACCACCGATCCATGAACTTGGCTATCATATGCCGATTTGATGGTGAAATTTTCATGGTGGGTACGGTTCCAAAAAAGATGATCCGAGCTAAGATCTGCTTGGTGGAATTTTGATTTTACAAGTTGATGGCTTTGCGAAAACAAGTGTGACTTTGTGTGTGGCTCAGGCTCTTATGGACCTGTGGTGTTATATTATTTTGTGGTGACTTCAAGAAACAAGTTTTATTAAATGCATTATATTTGAAACTTGCTACTGATAGTCTTGTGTGACTGAATTGTGAAGCTAGAAGACAGAAGTGTACATTGTGAACTTCTGTACTTGTAACTTGGGTAGTCGTGTTACTTTAAAGCATTTCTAGCATTTTGTGGTATTACTATTAAATTGTGTTAGTTTGAAATAGGAATTGTATGATTTTGAAGCAGTAAATTTTCAAATGTGAATTTTGAATTTTTGATGCTTGTTAATGAAATATGGATTGTGAAATGTGTATTTATGAATTGTGAATTTGTGATGCATGCTAGTAAATATGTGCGTTGGACTAACAAAGTGAACATTTAAAAAAGCCTACACAAATATTTGATGAACAGTTTGTATTGGAGAAATTATATGGACTTATAAATAGAGGTACATGTTCTTTCGATGATACATGGACTTTGGTTATTGCGACTTGCGAGGCAATTCTTCTTTCTAATAATCTTAATTCAGGACTTTCAGCCTTCTTCACATTTGTAGAATCTAATGCAAGTATCTGAATCCCTCAGCCTTCTTCACAATCCTGATGTTCTCCAAATCGCATTTGTTGCTGCCAACTAGCATCTTTGCAGTAAAAGCATAAGAATTCAGAATGTGCTGCATCTGCATTACAATTTAAAACAATATATTGATAAAATCGTATTAAGTGTCATTCGATCTTAAGATTCATAAGAACTTCTAACGAACTTAATAAGATATACAAGGGAATATAATTTTCGGTAATTTACTAATTTTTTTTTTTTTATATATTTGGTTCAGTAAGAACTTGGTAATTTTTTAATTTGGTTTGATTTTAATAAGAATGGCAATTTGACCGTCGGGTACCCGATTCAACCCGACCCATTTACACCTGATTTAGGTACTTGTTTACCTAAATGGTTCAGGTTCGGGTTTAGGGATGCAGGTACCCAGTACTCGATGCCCGATTTAAATAATAAATATAAATATATATTTTTATTATTAAAATATAAATAATAATAAAATAACTATTATATAAATATTTATTATTAGTAATAATAAATATATTTATTATTATTTTAATTTTAAAATTATATTTTATAAAATATAAATAATAAATAATTTATATTTTATTTAATCGGATACCTGCAGGCACATGTTTAAATATCTGATTCGAGTTCGAGTTAGTTGTATAAATTAGTTAAATTAATAAATTTAAATGGATGAATATGTAATTAAATAAAAAAAAATTAAGAAGGATTTGACCCTACGCGTGGGGTTACATCTACACACCTTTTCTTTGTGCTTCGGTGGGGTGCTTATCAATAGATTTTAATTTTGAGCAGCAGAATAAAAGGGCACTCTATGTACAAGGGAGAGGTAAAAAGGGAATTTTAATTTTTCTCTTTATTTAATATAATTTACTCATGTCATAAAATAAATAAGAGGCTCCTATTTATAAGTGAAGCCGTTCTTCATAAAATTAAATTAATAAAATTTAAAAGACAAATTCTAGAAAAAAAACATATCTAAAATTAAATAAAACTACAAATTATAAATTGTAACTATATTAAAAATTATAAATTTTAAAATAAATTGACATAGTTCCTGGATCCAAATTTGCATGATCATTCACATACACTCAAATATATAATTTTAAAGAGACCTCTTAGACCCCTAACTAAGGTTAACTCCTAGTTGTGCCCTTGGTTTTTATTGCTCCCATTCGGACACGAATGATGGTGTATAAAAACCCTAGCTACCATTCGTTTTAATTGGCCATCTAACTTGTGCCTTCTAGCAAACTCGCATTCGGCTCTGACTAACTTGCTTGCTTGCAGCTCAACACTCTCATTATTGAAAGTAAACACTATTATGACTTGCGTAATGAGCAAATTTATCTATTAATTTAATAAGCAAAAAATGATAAAACAACTAATTTATTAAAATGTTTAAATCTAAGTTGAATGGTGGTGAGTCCATTGAGCCCTATATGCTGTACTATTATCTTTGTTTTTTTACATTTATTTAATATGAAACTAAACTAAGATATTACAAACATTCTTATTGTTAATGCTTTGGAGCTGTTTAATCTTTGGAGTTTATGACACTGGTCCTAAATTGTGTAGTAATAAATAGTGTTTTTTTTACTTAAATTTTGACAATGTAAAATAATAAGTTTGTACACACAGAATGATTATGGCTTATCGTGAGGCTCGGTGGACCGATGGGTCCCTGAGCTGGTGACGTGGAGGCACGGGAAGGAGGCGCGACCTTCAGTCAAACGGGTTGGATAGTGGAGACGGGTAGCAGGAGGCGAACCCGTGCAGAAAACCAAATTTGTGAAATATTTTACTACTGTTCCAAATAAATGTTCAGAAAATCAAATTTGAGAAGCTGAAAATAAATTTTAAGGTCTCTTCTCTGTTTTAACAGCAACCACGTCATGATCTGAGATGGGAGGCGTTGACTCAAATACAGAATTAGGATTATTCGAGGAAACAAATCTTAAATTATATATCCCATTGTCCACGGACCCGCGTTACATGCAAACAGAGAGTTTTAAAACAACAGCGCGCTTACTGTTTGCTTATTCAAAGAGTAAAAAGAATATGGTAAAATAGCACACACGACACAGACAGCAGAAGCATCGCATATTGATTATTAGAAAGCAAACGTAGTCGATCGTCATCAGTTGTTCATCCAGAACTGGGCCTGCAGCCAGTCGACGAGCTTCTTGTCCACTTGGAAGGCCTTGGCCAGCACGTCATCCGAGATCGGCGGCTTTGACCCGAATACAGCATTGGCAATAGTGATGACTCCTGGGTTCTGGCTGTTCAGAGCAGCTATCGCAACCGCATTGCCGTAGCCACGGTTAAGTTGGAAGTGGATGAGACCTTGTGGAAACACAAACACATCGCCCTTCTTGAGAATCTTGGTGAAGAGTTTGTTGCCGACATTGTTGATGTTGGAGGTGACGAAGCCAACGTAGAGCTCGCCTTCCAACACCGTCAGGATCTCGGTGGCACGCGGGTGACTGTGCGGCGGGTTCAACCCGTTGGGCGCGTAGTCAATACGAGCGAGGGAGATGCCGAGGGTGTTGAGACCGGGGATCAAGTTGACGTTCACCAGTGTCACATTTGATCCGAGCTTGTTTTCGGTGTTCCTGGGCTTGTCCAGCCCTTGGAAGAAGAAATCTTCCGCCTTTGCTTCGTCTGAAGCCTTGCACACGAATCCGTTCACAAACACTGCACATAATATTAATTAATCAATTCATCCATATCTAATGTGAGCAAGCTTTATATAGATTAATAGAGAGATATTCATATAAAAAAACAAAGTAAAATAAACCTTTGGAATCAAAATCAGCAACACAAAAGTCTTGGAGAGGACTAGGATCAAAAGCCAAGACGTAGGAGGAGGAAGCCAAGACAAGCAGCGCAGAAGCTAGGAGGAGATTGTATTTGGCAGCCATATCGATCGATGGATCTCGAAATGCCTGCTTGTATCTATGAAAGATGTTGGAGAGATGAGCTCCTCTTATAGAACAGAGGTAGTGCATCCATGCTGTGTTTGGTCATCGACTCCCATTTCAAATCATGGGTTGTATGACGAGTTGGAAGCTTGAACAGGAGATGTTGATTTGTGAACGACTCCCAAGTCCGTGCTGTCATAATCCACTCCGGGGCAGTTTTATCGTACTAATTTTTATTTGAATTATTAATACGGAACTGTTGATTTAATTTCTCGTTGTTCACGTGGTGTCAATTATGGAGAAATAAATTTTATCGTACTTAGTTATTTTCTTTTGCTGCAGGCAGATGATGAATTGTAATTGATTTATCTATAAAATTAATTTCATATTTATTAATATTTTTTTATTGTAACCATAGAATCGATCAAACTATTAAATTTTATTATCTTAGTTATTGATAATAAATAAGATAATAAAATGTTGAGATTGAATCCTGAGTTCATTATTTAACTTGGTTATGTAATATTATTTAATCATTGAAATCGAAAACGTTGATACTTATTATTATTAAAATTTCCTACCACGTGATTCCTTATCTAATTAACAACCCATTCATATTATATATAGGGGTGAGCATTCGGTACCGGTACCGAAGTACCGTACCGAAATTTTCGGTATTCGGTATTTCGGTACTGGTATTTCGGTATTTCGGTACTTCGGTACCGGTACCGAATTTTTAATCGGGATTTCGGTACCGGTACCGGTACCTCAAAAAAATTTCGGGATTTTTTTATGGTCCCGAAGTACCGATTACATTTATTTATTAAAAATATTTATTAATTTTTTTATACTGATGCCAAAAATCTCATGGACCGGGCTGGGTGAAATTGGGCCCTATCCAATGCTGCCGATGGCCCTAGTGTCACGCCCAGCCCGGATGGCCCGTCCATGTCAGTAAAGTTCGCCTGGAAGGCTGGAACTGTGTGCCAACACCGAATTTGCAAATTCGATTCGAGCCACGGAAAGGATTTTGTTGACTTGGTCAACATGTAGAACCTCGTTTCGAATGCCTGGAGCCGTTCGAAAACTCTTTCGCCTCTTCGCACGAACGCGAACGCCACCTGCGTTCATTGGCATCGACTACGTCCGTCGGAGACGTTGCCGGGGAAGGCGGGTGGATGGCGTGCGTTCCTCAGCCTCCATCTTCGTCGGAGATCACAGCCGCCGAGTCGCATCAACCGGACAGACACCAGTCCGCTGTCGAGTGCTTCGTCGCCGCTGTCGAATGCTTCGTCGGAGATCACAGACGTTGCCGGGGAAGACGAGTAAGCTGGCTGCTGTCGATTTCTACATCGCCGCCCGAAGTTCTCTCTCCTTTTCACTCGTCCGCTGCTCCCCTCTTAAAGAAGCGAGCATCATCGGTTTTGGAAGGGCGGACGGACGCCAGCCCGCCTTCCATCTTCGCTGCGTCGTCTTCGCCGGATTAGAGACCAAGGACGCCGCAGTAGATCTTGACGCAGGCAGCACTGACAAGGGAGAGGGGGCTGGCGCCTGGCGACGAGTGGAGGAGAGGCGAGAGAGCTCCCTTCGGCGACGAGACTATCGCCAACGGCGAGGCTTCTTCTCCAGCGTACCTCCTGCGAGCAGCGTGCAACGACGCCGAACTTGCCGCGCGCCATGAGCTCACCCGTCTCCCCCTTCTTCTCCGGCGTCGAGGACCGGCGGCAAGAACGAACGCAGGCGGCGTTCGTTTTCACGAGACGGACGTGGGACGCGGATTCGAACGCGATTTCGGCGTTCGAAACAAGGCCGCAGTCAACGTTGTCAACATTAAAGGCTTCGAATTGAAATCGGAACGTGACTTTGATTTTGATTCGCACGTATTTTAAGATGTTGGATTGATTCGGTATTTTGGGATTTTCCCGAAGTTTATTTCGGGAAATCGGTACCGGTACCGATATAAATTTCGGTATTCGGTACCGGTACCGGTACTAAAAAAATAAATTCGGTACTTCGGTACCGAAATTTCGGTACCGGTACTGGTACCGAAGTACCGAATGCTCACCCCTAATTATATATATGTATTATTCAACTACTTTGAGTTGACGATAACGGTTGCATGGTCCAGTAAGAAACTCACACGTAGCCACATTTTGTCCATTAAATCACACTTCAAGGTTGGAACTGGCACTACGATTGCTTCTCAAAATGCCTTTTCAGAGGAAAGTCAAAGGAAATTGCTGTAAAGGATGAAGGCGATTGCATTAGTCACGCATACGTCAAGCCTGACTCACTATGGAAGTCAGGTCAAGTGTTGCCATCCCAACTCACGAGAGAAGGAATAAGAGGTGACAGACTGACAGGGATCAACCACAGGCTTGACTTGGTCTTTAACTAGAGATAAAGAGGACAGAGAGATAAGATTTCGTTTTGAAGGGGGAGGAAGAAAGATTTGTTGGTTCACTTCAGGATATATAGCCATAATAATTTATATACTAGTTGTATACATAAGTTAAACACAGTATACATGAGTTAAACACAAACAAGTTAAAAACAAGTTATACAAAAAGTATTGCAAACCTAAATACAAGTAAAAAGAAGCTACAAAACTAAAAAAAGACTTACTCTATGAACCGTCGAGGATGAAAGTGTTGATGGTTAAAGCTGCAATGGGTGAAGAAGTCTTCAAGGGGTCGTGACGGGCGAACAAGGTTTTGAAGGATGATTGAAGGCCAATGCGAGTTAAGCTCTGTTCTGGGGGAATGCCAATTGATGGTTAAAGCTGCAATGGGTGAAGAAGTCTTCAAGGGGTCGTGACGGGCGAAGAAGGTTTTGAAGGATGATTGAAGGCCAATGCGAGTTAAGCTCTGTTGTGGGGGAATGCCAGTTGGCCTGAGCTCTGGGACCATGGTGGGGTAAAAAGGAAGGTTTAAGATGAACTTTGGTTATGGAACGGGGAATGATGCGTTAACTTTGTGCTTTGTATTAGAAATTACAAACGTAGCAAGCAACAACTTTCATAAACTATAACGTAACAAATCAAAAAAATAAAAATACTGGAGATAAACTATTATCAAAAATAACTCACCACTTAACCTCAACCCTTATGACTCACACGACATAGAGTTGTGTTTACTATTTTTTTTAACACAACATATTTACATGACATATACAACATTAGTTGTGTTTACTATGTTTAACACTTCGCAATTGGAATTCGACTCTATAAAATGTTGGTCTAAAATTTTATCTAGACCTTTATTTAAATAAAAAATATAAATATAAATTATCAAGCAATAGAACTTGCAAAATATATTTTTAAACGAAAGTTAGAATGATAGAACCCAGAGGCATGTTGTGGTTTGTCTTTAGGTGAAAATCCGGACTCTTGTGCGAATTAATTCTCGATTAAACACGTAAGGATAAAACCAGATGTTCCTCTCCAAGTTGATCTAGACATCCTTTCCGCAATGAATAATAAAAAAAATCAAAGATCTAAAAAGAGATCAAACAAATTTGAAGAACAATAAAGGGGAGAGTAGGAAAAAACAAATCTCAGCTATCGCATGTGATTTTAAGCCTTTTCATAAGGTTAGTAATATTAGCATTTAATGTTAACATTAAATAGTTTTTTTTAATTTTACTTTAACAATCCCCCACAATATTAAAAAAATCCTAAATATAATTAAACTGAACAAGATGATTAAATGAATTTAAATTACTCCTCATGCCTATATTATGCGGTTAGTATAGTGCAAGACATAATCTTTACTTAGTAAAAATGCTTCCATCTGAAGGAAAGATAGTGAACTAGTCTTGAACTACTTCCCTTTGACTTAGACTTCAATAAATCTACTGACAAATACAGGGTTTGTTCGATCGTGGGGTTGCGCATTTTTGGCTGTGTGCGTGTATTTTCATGAGAGTTTGTGATGATTGTCTATGTCCCTAGCAGCAGTCGTATACGGACTCTCTCATGTAGGAAGTCTCTACAAAGGATGAGGATAGAGGCTCATATCGTGGTAATTAACCACTTTGGAAAGTTTTTCTTACCTCTACAATAAGAAGCACAAAATGTACCATCAGGAATGGGAGTGTAGAGTATTAACTCTCTCACATAATTTTTTTTTATACACCATGGTGTTTCATTTTTTTTATTTTTCAAAGTGTTTCCCGACAAATCAATCAACTTGTTATTACCACATTGTACCTCCTTCAAGGGATCTCCTATCGCCGGTTGAGTTCCCACCACTGAGAGGCCTATTTTCAAACTAATCTCATTCATATTGATACTTTCAATATCATAATCTTGGGCAAATTTTGGTCGAGCTAATAGATTTGTTGTGCTCAGTCTTTATAAAAGAAAGAGCTGCAACTTTTATGAGTCAAGCCATTTTATAAACTTTTTTCTAATTTTAATATGACTATTTTTTTACATGAGGCTATTGCTCATTTATAATTTTATTTATTTTTTTTATCTTTGAATCCTTAACTCTTAGTTTAAATATCTTCTCTTGAATTTATTAAGAGAGAAAGGATTTTATTTTTTTAATATAAATTAGACCTAAAAATTAATTAGGGTCTTAAAGTCATTTTAATTTTAAGAGAATTAATTTTTTTATATAAATAATTTTCTTTTTTAATCATAATCCTCATGTATATTTAATTCATTTTGTACATTATGTATATCTTTTCATATTATTTTCATGATTTCTAAAATGACAATATTGTCATGATGATGATATACATAATTTTTATAATGTACATTTTGTTTATTGTGCAGTTATGATTAATATGTGCATTATATACAACATTGTAATATAATCATTAAGCACATTATGAACATAATTTTCATGATGTCCATTATGAGAATTATGTATGTTGTTTTTAAATATGTACATCAAGTGCATAATATTTATATTTTGGATAATAGGCATAATAATTCTTTTAAATATTGTTAAAATAATTAATTACATATTATGCAGAAACGTCCATTATATTATGAAAATTATACACTTTATGTATTTTATATTTTTTTTGTTAAATACATTATTTATATATATTATGACCATCATGAATGTCAAATATATTATGACATTTATATTTTATATTATGATCATAATTTATATAATATTTAATATTTTACATAATCTCTATAAATATTAGTTTAAATATATAGATTACATTATGTTTATTCTAATTTGGCCTAAGCTAACTTAAGTTGACTCAGATGATCAAGTCTAATATAATTATAAGTTATAATATAAACTAGACTAGCTCTTACGGTTAGGATCATTAGCCTAATTTATATATGATATTATCATTTTAAAATAAAATTTAAAAATGTAGATTTATGTCATAATAAGTACACTAAAACACATAAAGCCGTAGAGAGCTATTAAAAGAAAAACTATATACTATAAAGTTAGGAAATAAAAGCCTACTAATAGGCATAGTACAGATTTAATCTTGCATAGTGTAATTTTAGATATTTGATTAATTTTTGTACCATAATTTTTTATCACTGTATTTAGTAGGGCAGACAAAAAGTGGAAAGGACGAAAAATAAATAAACTTTGTATTTAATATGACGAATAGAAAATGAGAGATGGATTGGAAAGACAATAATATAACTTGAAATAGCCAAATTTAACAACTAGGCAAAAAAACAATAAAAACCAAATTGGAAACTGATGAATTAGTAACAATAAATTATTTTTTGTTATATTAAATTATCATAACAAATTATAAAATAATTATTTTCACAGTAATTAATTTACTATTATTACAAACCATCATAATAATTTGATTTTTATCCACGTGTATTGATATTCAGATTAAGAAGATAGTGAAGCCCTTGAGGTCAAATGAAGTTACCAAAGAAAATAACTCCAATGGATATAGTTGTTAATAATAATCCTCCCTCGCACCACCAAATTAAGAATATCATTTAGATTGATGAAAACCTGATTGTGCTGGGCCGTTTTTGCACTGTTTCCTTTTCCATTTTTTTTGTTTGACAAAGGACACTGGAAGTCAGTTTGCAAGTTTGTGCGAGTAATGATGCAACGAGGACTTCGCGAGCATCAGGCGAGTTCGTTTGTGCAAATTAAGCAAGTTTGTGCAAATAGCTAGTGGATGTGCATGAGTTTGTTTAATTTATTCTGAACGTTGTCTGGTTGTGTGAAATAGCTAGTGGATGGGCATTCAGCTACTTGGTAGTGGCGGAGTAGTGACCGCAAAGTCAATGGATATTGATGTTTTTTTGGGCAATTATATTTATGATTTTTTCTCTAAGATTATGTTCTGTTGAAAGGAATCCATAATAGAAAGGATGAAAAATATAACGAATCTAGATGATTTTTATTGTAATTTTCATCCTTTCCACCGTGAATTTCTTTCAACATAACATAGCTGCGGAAAATCCAACACCTCTTCACCTCTACGATTTAACTTGTCAGAGGTTGAATTTGTTTGTTCTGGTAAGTGGCACAGGGGGGTGGGGCAACGTGGATTAGAAATTGTGATAAGTAGAAGTTGGACGTAGCAATATGGAACAAGTACGTGATGCTGGTAACAATTAGAAATTTAGAATACCTGTCATTGTTAGTGTGTTTGCTTATTATTCTCTCTATTTTCTAGCTCCTTTGCTTATTATTCTCTAGAAATAGAACAGAGAAGAGATTACAGCAAGTGGAAGAATAATTGGAAGCGTATATTTCTTCTTGCGTAATCGATTACAATATGTGCACTCTATTTATAATACAAAACTCTCTACAGAATATGGTAATGAATTGATACAAGGCAAGAGACTAATGTGGAATGAATCAAGAGACTAATGTGGAATGAATCAATCTTTGTTGTCTAATTGATTCGTATCACTAATGTCGCTAACAGCCCCCCACAAACTTAGCGTGGAAGGATGAACGTTGAGTTTGGCTAGCAAATGCTGGAACTTGACACGCGTGAGAGGCTTAGTGAATATGTCAGCAATTTGATCATGGGTGGAAATATAGGAGACCAGAAGTTGCCGCAGAGCGACACGCTCTCGAACAAAATGAAAATCAATTTCCACATGCTTAGTGCGAGCGTGGAAGATGAGGTTAGCAGCCAAATAAGTAGCACCAATATTGTCACACCAAAGAGTGGGGACTTGAGTAGAAGAGAGATGAAGCTCAGTTAAGAGTGATTGGATCCAGATGACCTCTGCAGTAGCATTGGCAATAGCCTTATATTCGGCCTCCGTGCTTGATCGAGAGACGGTCGGTTGCTTTTTTGGAATTCCAGGAGATCAGATTTTTACCAAGAAAGATAGCAAAACCACTAGTGGATATCCGATCTTCTGGGGAGCCTGCCCAATCAGCATCACTATAGACATTGAGTTGACGCGACGAAGTACGATATAGAAGAAAGCCATGAAGTATGGTGCCTTTGAGAAATCGAAGGATCCGTTTCACCATTTCCCAATGTAGTGTAGGGGGATTGTGCATAAATTGACAGACACGGTTGACAGCAAAGGTGATGTCGGGCCGTGTGATTGTAACATATTGCAGGGTGCCCACTATGCTTCTATATAATGTCGGATCTTGAAGTGGTTGATCAGAAGAGGAAGTAGTAGTGGTAACAGCAATAGGTGTAGAGATCGGACGAGCACCATCCATTTTAGCACGTTGAATAATTCCAGTGATGTACTTGCGTTGGGATAGAATGACAACCGTCAGCATGAGAACAGAGCTCAATGCCTAAGAAAAATGTGGCGAAGCCAAGGTCCCGTATGGCAAATTCTTTACCAAGAGAAGAAATTAAATCATCTATGAAGTGAGCATCAGTGCCAGTAATAAGAATGTCATCGACATAAACAAGGATATAGATCATTACTGATGACCGGCAGAGATAGAATAAGGATGTGTCAGTCTTAGAGCCGGAGAAGCCTTGAAGTTGTAGCCAATTGCTCAAATGTTGGAACCAAGCCCTAGGTGCTTGGCGAAGACCATATAAGGAACGACGAAGATGACAAACATGATCCGGAAATTGTGGATGTTGAAAACCAGGTGGTTGTTCCATAAACACCGTTTCTTCAAGATGGCCATGTAAAAAGGCATTAGAAACATCCAATTGACGAATGGACCAGTTGGAGCTAACTGCTATGGAGAGCAATAAGCGAACAGTAGTTATTTTTACTACAGGACTGAAAGTATCATGAAAATCAATACCAGGTTGTTGACGAAAACCCTTTGCTACAAGGCGAGCTTTATGTCTTTCAATGGAGCCATCAGCTTTATGCTTCAAACGAAAAACCCATTTATAGCCAATGATGTTCATAGATGGCTGTCGAGGAACAAGAGTCCATATTTGATTACGTAGAAGAGCATCAAACTCAGAAGCCATGGCCAGTCTCCATGCAGGATCTTTATTTGCTTGAGAGAAACAAGTCGGCTCAGTGGATGGTAAGGAGGCTACCAATGCCTGTGGGAGACTATACTTTGTGGTTTGCATAGGAATCGTGCTTTGGTAAATGTCCTGAATGAATCTGGTGCGACGTGGAGGTGTAGTACTATCTGGAGAGAATGAAGCACTAGGAGAAGAATGGAAGAGCAGAGGCGCACACAAAAATCTCTAAATCAAATCAAAAAAGAAAAAATTTCAGCCAACTCTTATAAAAGAAAAGCAGAGGCGCACACAAAAATCTCTCAGAGAGGGAGAGGCAAGAAGATGTAGCCGGCAGCAAAAAAAGAGAGACGGAGGAAGATAGGAATTAACTCCTAGCCTCCACCTAGCATTGTCATCAACGCACACTCTACCAACACCATTTTGGGGCGTAATTCTTCAGTGTTATATGATGTTCGACACAAAAATAGGGGAGGCTGGAAGAAGTCTTCGGCAACAATAAAAAGCGCGGAGGTAAAATAATCGAGGGGGCAAGACGCTGCAGTCAGGAGCAAAGAAAATAATCGAGAGCAAGATTGGAAAAGGAGGCCTCTACAAATAAAAAAAAACAAGAGGAAGCGCTGCAGATTGGTCGACAACATGAAAAATAAAAAGTGAGGACACGGCACATACAAAAAAAAGAGTCTCGGCTGAAGTGGGATCTAAGGCAAGGAGAAAGGAGGCAGAGGAGGTTTCGGCAATAAAAACAAAAATAGAAGAAGAGGGGGCAGAAGCTGTTCTCAAGAAAAAAAAAACAAAAAAGGAGTAGGAGGTGAAAGAAGGGAAGCTAGTTTGTTAGGATTTCACGATTTGCATATCCTATAGATCCTAGGATTCCTATATCCAGCTTCTTTTTGGGATTCATATACCTTATACCTTAAAAGAAAGGGCGGTTGGAAGAATCTGACGGCATCAAAAAGGAGAAGAGGGTGCTGCGGCATGAGTCTCGGCAAGAAAGAGAGAGAAGAAATAAGAAAAGGCTCTCGGCAAAATAAGAAAAAGAAGATAAAAAAAGATAGAGGCTCTCAGCAACAAAAAAGACGAGGAGGCCTCGGTTGCAAATAAAGAAGAGAAGAAAGCTGTTGGCAAGGAAGAGATTAACACAAAAAAGAAGAAGAGAAGAAAACTCTTGGCAAGGAAGAGAGCAACAAAGAAAAGGGAAAAAGAAGGCGACAAAATTTTCTTTTGTGAAGAGCAAAAGAAACATCTATGCTAGGATTCTCGTATCCTAAAAATCTATCAATGCGAGGATTTTTATATCCTAATCGATGAAAGGATTTTCATATCCTAATCTATGTAGGATTCTCATATCCTAAAAGGCTATTGATGCGAGGATTTTTATCCTTTGCTTCTGGGATTTGAGATTGTTTTTGAAAAAAGCTGAAAGTAAAAAGGATGTATTTTCATCCTGTTCATACGACCCTTTGCAATTCCCAGAAAGATTTCTTTGCTGCAAACGGTAAGCAGCTTAGAAATAAAGCAACCAAGAAAAAGTTTTGAAATTATATAGTCAAGGAGAAGATCGACGAAAAGAAAAGCAAGATTTACAGCCAAAGTCTATGGAATTAGAAAGTTTCTCTTTTAAGCAAAACTTGTGAACAGGGGATACAATATCAGTAAGTTGGAGACGACACTGGTAAAAAAACAAGTAAGCGTCGACAGTTTACAACAAAAAAGAGGAAGAAACAGAAGAGTAAAAAATAAAAAATTCCAGTGGAAGATTGAAGAACGAGTGAAAATCGGGGGAGAAAGAAGATTAAGAATTTTACCTTGAATTAACGCCTGGAATTCACTGCTTGAATACCAGATGATGAACGCCTGGAATTTGCTGTTTATCCCATTGGATTCCATCATGTTAACCGGGTTCAAAATTCAAATCCAATTGAAGCGGATCCAACCTGGTTAACTCCTCCTCCGGTTGCTATATCTGTCTTCGCTTATCGCGACGGGTCTTTCCCACAGATAGTATCGCCTGAAACTCGCCACGCCTTTGGAAACTCAGCAGCCCGGAGCAGCGCCATCGGAAGCTCAGCGGCACTGATTGAAGCCCGATCGCAACGTTGGAAGCCCAGTGACGCTTCTCAGCGACTCCATCTTTCCTTCCCGTCTCCTCCGGCAAGCAGCTCAGCGTGCGTCGTGAACTATCGAAAAAGATAGTCACCTCCCCTTTCAGCCACGAGTGGACCCCTCTCGCCAGCGTCGTCTTCACCCCACCTGCTTGTATCGAACTCGTCGGCATAGCGCCGTGACCCCGAACGAATCTCGTCGCTGATTCAGCAGCAGTTCAGGCGAGTCGTTTGTAGACGCCATCGAGCCAACATTTAACAACGCCGCTGATAGCAGCGTCGTCGGGAGTGCAGCAATACCTTCGCCTCTCTTCCCCCGCTAGATTCTCGCCGAGCAGAAGTGTCACCGTTATCCCTCTTCCCCTCGCCAGTTCCCTGTCGGCAGCTTAGCGACGCCGGCATCTCCATCGAGGAGCGGAAGAATTGAAGCTAGAAGACGCTGCGTCACTCCCTTTTGCCCCGATTCAGGAACACCGTGAAATGGCTCACGGAAAAAAGACAAGAGTAAAGTTACTCTTTGCATAAAAGATAAAAAAAAAAATAAAACAAAAGGAATGTTCAACGTCACCTATGACTAAATGTCAGACCCTAAAAAGTTCTCAAAAACATTCTCAATTAAAATATTTATCAATAATACTATTGAAAGTCTTAGCGCATCGTAAAGAAGTATTATTTGGAAGGAGCATACGTCGACGTTTAACGTCATGGCGTAACTCCTCAATACGGCGTTACACTTGTTAAGACTCAAAAAATTAAAATATCCATTAAGTCGTCAAGGCTAAATAATTCACAAAATAAAATATCCAATAAGCTATGAGGCCAGATATTTTCTAAAATTCGAATATCCAATAAGCCGTTAAGGCCAGATAATTCATAAAATAAAATATTCAATAAGCTATTGAGGCTGGATATTTTCTCAAATTTGAATATCCAATAAGCCGTCAAGGCCGGATATTTTCTAAATTAAAATATCCGATAAGCTGTCAACGCCGGATATTTTCTAAATTAAAATATCCAACAAGCCGTTAAGGCCAGATATTTTCTAAATTTAAAATATCCAATAAGTCGTCAAGGCCGGATATTTTCTAAATAAAAATATTCAATAAGCCGTCAAAGCCGGATATTTTCCAAAATCAAATATCCAATAAGCCGTCAAGGCCGGATATTTCCCAAATTTAAATATCTAGTAAGCCGTCAATGCCGGATATTTCCCAAATTTAAGATATCCAATAAGCCGTCAAGGCCGGATATTTTCTAAAATATCCACTAAGCCGACAAGGCCGGATATTTCAAATCAAATCTGGATACTCATAAGCCATGAATGACGAGTATAAATCAAATTCAAATACTCATAAGTATAAATCAAATTCAAAAGCTTATAAGCCACTAAGGCCGAGCACAAATTAAATTTGAAAACTCATAAGCCATCAAGGCCGAGCATATATGAAGTCCAAACGCTCACAAGCCATCAAGGCTGAGCACATGTCAAATCCAAATACTCACAAGCCATTAAGGCCGAGTACATGTCTAATCCAAATGCTCATAAGCCATTAAGGCTGAGCATACATCAAGTTCAATTACTCGTAAGATGTTAAGCCATCAAGGCTGAGCACATGCCAGATTCAGATGCTCACAAGCTATTGTGGCCGAGCACAATCAAGTAAATTACTCATAAGCCACCAAGGCAGAGTATGCAAATTCAAGTTCACATACTTGTAGACCGTCAAGGCTGAGTGATCATCAAATTCAAATACTTGAAGGCTAAGTGATTCAAAATTTAAGCCATGCATCAATATGAAATTTATACAAATATTTTACCCTCCAATTTGTGGAATGTTGTTTACTTATATAGATCTCTTAATCAAAGATACCCTAATTTTAGGGGTAATTAACAATAAGTGTTTGCGCTCATTGGAAGCCAGAACCCATTAAACAAAAAGCCTTATAATTTAAGGTGAATTTAATATAGGTCACATTACATTTCAATGTAACACTTTTTGACCCCACAATGGCCTTCATCATTATCTCAACACCTCAAGAATTCATCATCGAGTATCTTGTTCCCATACATTGGAGCAAAATGAATCTGCTGAACGAAAACACAATCATATCATTGAAACCTCCCTTGCTTTGCTTCAACATGCCTCTATGCTACCAAATATTGGGATGATGCTGTTTCTATTGCCGTTTATATCATCAATCGTCTTCTAACTCATGTTTTAGCAAATAAAAGCCCCTTGAAAAAACTCTACAATCGTACTCCCAAATATGAATTTATACGTGTTTTTGGTTGCGCATGTTATCCTTGGCTTAAACCTTACAACAAACACAAACTAGAATCTCGTTATTTATTATGTGTCTTCCTTGGTTATAGTAATTTGCATCATGGATATCATTGCTTACATGTACCGACCGAGCGGATTTATGTTTCTCGACATGTTATCATTAATGAATCTCACTTTCCTTTTTCCAGCACAAAGCAATCATGAGCTCAATTGTCGAAATCATTCTATGCCATCAACAATTATATGTCCAGGTATTTTGAGAGTAGCACCATCTCAATCAACCATTCCAACAAATCAAGCAACTCTAGCACCGTCATCATCTTCGGACGACAAAGAATCCTCGTTCCCTAACATGCCACATGATGAATCCAGTGATACTTTATCTCCTCAAGACAATGCCCTCTCATCATATAATATAGTTCAAGACATTGAACCTTAAGAATCAAATGACATACAGTCAATCCCAGTCGACGCCAGACACTCCGACTCCACCTCTTTGCACTAGGACACTCCGAGATATCTATAACAACATTGTCCCTATCTCTACAAGGGTTCAAAGTACCACAAAGCATACATTACCTCATGCACTATTAGCATCCTTATCATCAAATGAATTAATATGTTTTACACAAGCATCTAAAGACCCCTCCTGGCGAGCAGCTATGGCTTTTGAATTCGATGCTTTACTCCGTAATGGAACTTGCACATTAGTTCCAAGGCTTCCTTCTGTGAACATTATTGGATGCAAATGGGTTTTTTGCCTCAAATTTAAGACTAATGACACCATTGAATGACACAAAGCCCGCCTTGTTGCAAAAGGATTTTGTCAACAACCAGGTATTCACTTCACTGAAACATCTAGTCCTGTGATCAAAATTACCACCGTTCATTTATTAATATCCACTGCCATTAGCTCGAGTTGGCCTATTCGCCAACTAGATATTTCAAATGCTTTTTATATGGTCATTTAGAAGAGAGTTTATATGGAGCAACCACTTGGCTTTCATCATCCTCAATTTTCAAATCATGTGTGTAATCTCAAAAAGTCTATTTATGGCCTATGGCAAGCTCCTCGAGCATGGTTTAATCGTTTAAGTGGATGGTTGCAAACTCAAGGCTTCATAGGCTCCAAAACAGACACATCCTTATTTTACTACTGTAACTCCAATATCAAGATCTATATTCTCATATGTATGGATGATATTTTAATCACGGGCATCGACTGTTCTTGTATAAATGATTTAATTGTTTCTTTCGGTAAGGAATTTGCCATTAGAGACTTGGGGTTCGTTAATTTCTTCTTAGGCATTGAATTATTACAACATCCTCATGGTTGTCTTCTATTTCATAGTAAATATATATTAGGTGTTCTTCAATAGGCCAAAATGGATGGTGCTCGACCAATCTCAACACCAATATCTATCCCGTCCTTCTCATCATCGTTCACACCTATGAAGGATCCAACCTTATCTAGGAGCATAGTTGGAGCTTTACAGTATGTCACTATTACTAGACCAGATATTACTTATGTAGTTAATCATGTATGTCAATTCATGCATTCTCCAACCAATCAACACTGGGAGATGGTCAAGCGCATACTTTGTTATTTAAAAGACGCTATTTTACATGGTCTTCTCTTACATCGCAACTCCTCTTGAGATTTACATGTGTATAGTGATGCTGATTAGGCTGGCTCTCCTGAAGATCAAAGGTCGACTAGTGGCTTTGCCATTTTTTTTTGGTAAAAATATCATATTATGGAATTTCAAGAAACAACAAACTATGTCTTGATCTAGCATTGAAGCAGAATATAAAGCAATTGCTAATGCTACTGCAGAAGTCATTTGGATTCAGTTGCTTCTTTGCGAACTTCAACTTGTTTCCTCACAAATTCCCAATCTTTTGTGTGACAATATTGGAGCTACATATCTGATAGCCAATCCAATCTTTCATGCTCGTACAAAATATGTGGAGATAAATTTTCATTTTATATGTGAACGTGTAGTAATGCGTCAACTCATGGTATCCTATGTCTCCACGAATGATTAATTTGTTGATATCTTTACTAAGCCACTCTCACGAATCAAGTTTCAAGGGTTATTGTCCAAACTCAATGTTCGACCATCCACGTTGAGTTTGCGGGGGAGTAATGACAGTAAGGATTGATATTGTTTCCAAATCAATCCTTACCAAAATCGGCAGCAACGAGTGCAATCGTGGACAATGCACACGATTGCAATCTCTTCTTATTTAGCAATAGAATTATATTTATATACAATTACATGGATTGATTTCATCGATGTAACATTATGAATTGTATTGATTGCTGAGTGTAAAAAAAAATGATTACTTTGTTCTCTGTCTCTTCTCTACTTTCAACACTCATGTTTCTTCTTTGTCTCTCCTCAACCTTAGCACTAGGAAGTGTATTAGTGAGGCATTGTATTCTTGTGTGAAGGGATGTAAAAGAAAAAGAGGTTAAATACAAAAGAAAAGAAAGAACAAAAAAAAACAAAAAGAAAAAAAAAAAGGAAAACAATAGGAAGCTAGTTTTGAGTGTGTGGCACTACTGTGGGGCTGATTCGGCTTAGGGAGTAGGTGAGGTTTCCTTTCACACCTTGAGATAGCATTGCTCAGTCTAGTCCTACCCGCTCTGGGTAGACTATCCTAGAACCACTAAAGTAAAAAAAAAAATTGATAGGGATGTTTTGGGTGTAACAATTAGTCCTATAAGAATATAGAGTGATCGCATGTAGCATTTTTTACTCTGGGTATATCAACTACACTAGTTCTTTGATATGTAGCCAATTGTTAATATGATATGTCAAATTATGATAATCTTTTATTATCAATTACTACACTCTAGACTAACCTATTATTATTATTCCAATCATTAATAATTATTAATGAGAAATATTAAAGATTAATTATATTATTCTAAGAATATTATTATCATCACTTATATTATAAAAATATTAACCAAATACAATGACAATAATACTTTGTTAAAAATATAACTAAATATGACAAAATATATGCTCAAATTATCATTCAATATGCACAAAGAAAAAGCACTATGCGATTCCCTGAGTAATTATTTAGGTTATGCATGACAATAGCAACACTATCTTTATATAATATGTATAAATATAATAAAATATGTGCTAAAATATGGCTGAAGCAGAGTGCTGTTTGCTTATTGATTGCGTAAAAAGACAATGATAAAATAGCGAAGACAGATAATTAATTAAGCTCGATCGTCAATTCATCATCAGTTGTTGTCCATCCAGAACTGCGCCTGCAGCCAGTCGACGGTCTTCTTGTCCACCTGGAATGCCTTTGCCAGCACGTCATCGGAGATTGGTGGCTTCGATCCGAACACAGCGTTGGCAATGGTGATGGTTCCCGGGTTCTGGCTGCTCAGAGCTGCGATCGCAACCGCATTGCCATGCCCGCGGTTAAGTTGGAAGTGGATGAGGCCTTGTGGAAACACAAACACGTCGCCCTTCTTGAGCGTCTTGGTGAAGAGTTTGTTGCCGACGTTGTTAATGTTGGAGGTGACGAAGCCAACGTAGAGCTCGCCTTCCAGCACGACCAGGATCTCGGTGGCACGCGGGTGGGTGTGGGGCGGGTTCAAGCCGTTGGGTCCGAAGTCGATGCGAGCGAGAGAGATGCCGAGGGTGTTGAGCCCGGCAATCTGGTTGACATTGACAGCGGTGACATTAGAGCGGAGCTTGTTTGTGGTATTGCGGGGCTTGTCGAGGCCTTGGAAGAAGAAGTCTTCGGCCTTCACTTGGTTGGCATCCTTGCACACAAATCCGTTCACAAACACTGCACGTAATATAATGTTAATGATGATGCATATAATCTATTCAATGATAAGATTGATTACTGAGAGGAGACGTTCATTTATAATTTATATAAAGAAAGAAAAAAATAGATGGAAAACCTTTGGGCTTAAGATCTGCAACACAAAAGTCTTGAAGAGGACTAGGATCAGAAGCCAAGACGTAGGAGGAGGAAGCCAAGGCGAGCAGAGCAAAAGCTAGAAGAAGACTATATTTGGCAGCCATATCGATTGATTATGCTGAAGGTCTGTGAATGGAAGAAGAGCATGCAGGTGTTTATATAGAAGACAGAGGAGTGATTAGTTTGAATGACTCCTCCATTGTTTAATTATTTTACTAAGTCTTGGTTTTTGAAATGATCAACAACACAATTACCTTTTCCACCTAAAATCAGAAGATTAGATAATTTCTCGTTTGACCAAATTCGCCGGCATAAATGGACAAAGTCAAACGTAGATATAATAGTTCAATTCACAAGGTAAAGCATGCTCGATTAGAAATTTACACAAGGTTAGACAAAATGTGGCTACGTGTGAGTTTCTTATTGAACCGTGCAACCGTTGTCGTCAACTCATGTAGTTGAATAATAAAAAAGTTTTTTTTTCCTCTATGATAGAGTAGTCACCAAGGAAAACTATGGTCATAAACTAAATCACTTAAAATTTTTCTAAGCGGAGTCTATGCCTAGGATTGTTAGGAGAGGCTTAATCTAATCAATAATATTGGTTTAATAATCGAGCAACCTGATTATTATGCAATTCATCAAATTTACATAGTTTTCAAAGCAATAGGATGGATTCATATTAAACCGCGGAGACTCCGCCCACGAAATTTTCTCCAAACCACTGCATCCTCCGACTTTGTCGTTTAACATCAAAGCTGTAAAAGAGAGAGAACAATTGAGATCATAGTCGTCCCATATGTCTAAATCTATCAAGTAAATAAATAGTTAAAATAAGCAGGAGATAATGGTGAAGAGCAAGAGGAGCATGACTGCATGGCAGCATGAGCATGCAAGCAGTGGAGCGCCGTCAGGCATCCGGCCGGCAGATCAAACGTAGATTTCGATCGTGTCAGCCTCCTACCAATCCTTGGAAAAGCTGGCGACGCCAAATCTGAACGATTCTGACTGGGCGGGAAATTCTCCGTGTCACGTTTCTACTTAATGCGCATACAGTCAGTAGATGACGGCAGTCACGTTTCTTTGAATCTTGCATGAGAATTTAATTCTTAACACACTCAATTACCATTTTTCAAGTTGCTAACTAACTACTCCAACATATATTGCTTGATTCTTTTTCTTCTTATTCTCTTCCCTGGGCCATATCTGTAAATAAGATAATATCACACGAGTCCGTAATAATGCTAAGTAAGCTTATCCCCAGGGTCAAGATCAAACTCAGGTTGTTGGGTCAAAGGCCAAGGGTCTAAACAACAAATAGCAGGCAACAATTAGGATACAAGTTAAGTTAAATATAATGTAACATCATATAGGAAATAAATGCAATACATTGGAGGTAGCATGAGTATCAAAACAAGTCAAGAATAAGTATTCTCAATCATCAGATTATCAATGACAAGAGCATGTAAATCGGCTAGTGGGTCATCACCCAAATACGCAAAATAGAGTGGTGCATCATATACTTTATGTTGTGAACACATGCACCACCATGTGTCACCATGTGCCATTGGGAGACCCTGATTAGTTGTATCATGGACAATAAGTCCCCAGCCAGGCAATATCAAGTCCGTAAGCGGCAACAAGACATGCTCATAATGAAACAAGTCCCTTGAAGGGGTAGGTAATGAAATATTACTGTTAAAAATAGAAATAGTAAACATGACTCTATGTCGTGCATGTGTGTGATGTAGGGGTTGAGGTGTCATGAGTTGAGGTTTAGTGTGTCGTGAGGATTAGTGGTGTCGAGGGTTAGTGGTTTTTATTTTAAGCATAGACTAGCTATTTTATTTCCTATAAATATTTGTAATTTGTAATTTTTATTGTTTCATAGCAGCAGCATTTCAATACAAGTGATTACGTTGTCTCTCTATCTCTGTGTTGTATGTCTCTCTGTCTCTGTGTTGTGTGTGTTCTCTCATGTCACTGTGCTTCCGGTTGTGTTGCTGCCAACAGTGGTATCAGAGCAATTTTAAATAACTGCTCTAGTAAAAAGTTAAATCTCAGTTTTGGCTGGGCGATGCTGTAGCCGAGAGACGGTACAGTTGAAGATTTGTTACTCACTGGGCGAGAAAAAAAAATTTCACTGCTATTGTGAGATCCGAAGATAGCCGACTGCTAAAGATTGCGTCGTTGAGAGACATAGATCTGTTGACGAGAGAAGCTAAAATCTCATCGAGGTTGTGAGATTTGTTTGAGAAGAAAATTCTCATGTGAGATCTGTTGCTGAAGATTAGAGATTCTCGCTGAGAGAGAAAGATCCGTTGACAAAAAAAATCACACTGAAATTGTGAGATCTGTTGTTGCTGTTGAGAAGAAAAAGAAGGAAACGGCCACATCTTTGCCGCTCAGATTCGTTGTTTGCTGATTTGCTGTTTCCCGTCGGAAAATCGTTTCTCGTTGCTTGCCAAAATCCGATGCTCAGAGTCGCTCGCGAGTCGGTTCTCAGATCTGAAAAAACTTGCTCAATCGGCGCCAGGCGAAACATCCGTTTCTTGCCTGCAAATTCGCTGCCGACCGCTACTCAAAATCGCCATTTTCAGCACCGCTCTCAGAGCCGTGCTGCCGATTCTCCGTCGCCGATAGCTGTTCCGTAGACAAGAGGGCTCGACACCAGGCAAATCATCGCCTGCCGATTCGCCAACGACCGTCGCCAAAGAAGACGAGAAGATTCTCGTCCGAAGAATCTGCACAACGAATCCCTTCGTCGTTCACGAAGCACCCCTGCTCACCTCAACACCGAACCCTCTCGGATGCTAGCTGTATAGATCCAAAAAATCTACCACAACTGCAAGCTCTCAGCAAAGCGCGTCGCCTACTATCGTTGTTCGCCGACTCAAAGCCACTCGCAAACATCAGTTTCCGCCTCCACGTCGAAGACGAACTCGAGAAACATCCGTTTCTCGCCTCTGAGTTCTGACATTTCACAATGCCGCTGAACTCTCGAACTCAGCCGACGAGCGTCGAAGCCATCTCCAGCTCCGCTTGCAGATTCAGCAACGCACAGAGACGCGTCACCAAAGCTCTGTTTTCGCCACCGAACATCGCCCATCGACGAAAGAACACTTTTGCTGGTCACGCGACTGGATGCCTTCGTCACCGACGAACGTTGTCCAACGTCGCACTTGTCGCCTGCCGATCCAGCGCTACCGATAGAACAACGAATGCCAAACATTGTGTTCCACGCCGAACACGAGTAGCAGAAGAAACAACACTCGCATATGAATTTTTTAGGTTCGCGCTGCTGAATAGGATTCGCAACGGGTAGGGTACCTAATATTTTATCCTAAATTCGAACCCGACACCGCCACCCGAACCTGACCCAAACTCAGGTCGGATATTTAAACGAGTCCCGCGGGTACCCGATTAATTAAAAAACTAAATTATTTATTATATAAAATATATTTTAAAAATTAAAATTAAAATAACTATATTTATATAATAATTATTTATTTTTATTTTTATATTTTTAATAGTAATAAATATTTATATAATAGTTCTTTATTATTATTTATACTATAACAATAAAAATTAATATTTATATTTTTTTTTATTAAAGTCGGGTATCGGGTACTGGGTACCCACCTCCCTAAACCCGAACCCGACACATTTAGCTAATCGAGTACCTGAACTCATCATAAACGGGTCGGGTTGAGTTGAGTACCCGTCGGGTTCAAGTGAAATTGTCACCCCTACTGCTGAACCAACTAAGCTCAGACCTAATTTTTGGTCAGGCAAGTGCAGTTCAATTAAATTTGAACCAGTTTACTTCAGACCCATTGAGGCCCATTTTTGAACCAATTTTGGCTCAATCTCACGGGTTTACTCAAATTCAAACTGTTTCAATTCGTGCCTAATTCAATGGGTCAAGATCTAGACTTTTCTAGACCGAGAAGTTAGGCATGTGCGGGTGAAAAAAACATTTGTTATTACAATGATGAACAACATGATGCCATTCCAAGTTCCAAAATTTTCCAGTGAAAAATTTAATAACTGGTGCATCCGAATGAAAGCGTTACTAGGTGCATATGATGTGTGGGACATGGTAGAAAATGAATATGTAGCTCCAGTTGACCCAACTTCTCTAACTCAAGTACAGAGAGACCTTCTTCAAGGTTCAAGAAAGAAGGATCAGAAGGTTGTTTCGTTGATTCATCAAGCATTGGATGAAACTACATCTAAGAAAATATCCACTGCAATAACAGTCAAACAACTGTGGGAAATGTTGCAAAGTGCTTGTAACAGAAGCTTGAAGGCCAAAAGGGTTCACCTTCAAAGCTTGAGAGGAGAGTTTGAAGCTCTCTGTATAGAAGAATCTGAGAAGGTATCAGAGTATATCTCAAGGGTTGCAACGATCTCAAATCAGATGAGAAGACTTAGTGATAAAGTACCTGAAATTAAGGTAATTAAGAAGATTCTCATATCTCTGACTGAGAAATTTGACTATATTGTCACGGCCATAGAAGAATCAAAAGACTTGGAAGAAATATCCTTAGAAGAATTATCAGGCTCCTTAGAAGCTTATGAGGAAAAGTTAAACAGAAGGAAGAAAGAACCTTTGGAGTAGCTTCTACAATCTTAATTGAATCTAAAAGAGACAACAAGGAGAAGACTTGAAAATTATAGAGGCTGAGGTCATAGACGAGGACAAAGTCAAGGTCTTGCAAGAGGTAGAGGTAACAAACTCATGAAAATACTTCTTAATTTACCTCGACAAAAGGAGGAGGTAGAGACAAAACATATCAAACTTAGAGGGCTTACAAATCACAAGTGAGATGTTACAATTGTAACAAGTTTGGACATTATGCTAGGGAATGAAGAGTCCCCTTCAAGGGGGAGCGAAACCCTACTTGGCGCAAATTAAGTTTTGGCAGCGGAAATTAGGGTTTCAAAGATAAGATCGCATGTAGTTCATATGATCAACTTATCACAATGGAATAGATCATAAGGGATCATACCAACGCCATTGGATTGGATGGTGTTTTGGAAGCAAAGACGCAATTGCTTCTTCTCCGAAGATGACGCACACAACGAATGAAGATGGCTTCTCCTTGTCGTCTTTGTGCTAGCAAAGCTTCAAGGGGTCCTTTGTGTGGAGGAAGATGGAGATGCGAGAGTGATGTTCACCTTGGCCGAAATCTTCTCAACTCTCTCGTGAAGACAAGCCACACACGAGAGCGCAAATGAGAGAGGCGAGCGTTGAAGCGTTTTTGGCGTTGAAGAGAACATGCGCTAATGACTTTCCAAAAATAGGAAAGACACGAAGCCATGCGCCCATGATGTCAAAACCGATCGAAAACGCCTCAAGCATTGAACCATGCGTTCACTCTCTTGAACCGGTTCAATGCAATTGCATTTGGTCCAAAGACCAAATCAAACCAGCCCAAGCCATTTGGTCTAGATCATCTTAAACCCTAAGGCTCCAGATCTAACCGTTCATCTCTTGATGCTCTTGATCTCATTGATCCAGCATCAATTCTCTCGATCGAAGCTTACCGATCTCAAGCCCCAATCAATCAAACATGATCAGACCAGATCTCACTTACAATCAGAGTTTAAACTCCTTCAAACTGAACCTAAACAATTCAGTCCACACGATCTGACTTAAGTAAGCCATATCATCGAATTGTGCGACCCTAAGGGTTTCCTTTAAATGTCGGTAACGATAACTTACGTTATCACGATCAGTGAGGGGTATCTAGCAACACATCACTGTCTCCCGATATAAAGGAAAGAGTCTTCCAAGACTACACCCAAACCACAGCACAAGTGTGAATCCACTTCACGAGGCATACAAATTTCCTTTGCCACTGGATGTTCTTATTGGACAAGCGAGTCAAGCCTGTAACTCCAATATGATGAGCATGATTAGATCAGATGAACATAGTCACCTGGGTATGGCCATACACTTTCTCAATCATCTCATCCAGGGGGGCCCCAGAAGAACATCACACTCCTTAAACAAGAAGACGGCAATCCTATATCTATCGCTAGTGCCCTAACATGACTCATGATCATTATCCAAGATAGTCTATAACCATTATGTTTCAAATGATATTGAACTACCTCAAAACAATGACAATCATCATTTAGAAACACAAGTGATCTCAAGTCAGAGGATATGTGCCACTTGTTGCATTCAAGGATTATTCACATTGTGACAAGCAATTGAATATCCTAGTAGGGTCTGTCCAGTACATCCAATGTACCCATGAGCCTACATCTTATTCCATGCTCGAAGCATCCTATAAGATTAGAACACATATTAGTCTCAATCATATCAAGGCTGTCTCATGTTCACCAAGATATCTCGACTAAGGACTTTATAGCATGTCAGCCTAGCTGAACAACATTGAGACATCATTCAGAAGTACACTTGTTGCAGCAGACAATGTAACAACCTGAATAACAACCATTGCCTTTATAAACATAAGAGTTTATACATGATACTGATACAATCCCAAGGCCTCAAACATTAGCCTTAAGGGCATACCCCAACAGGGAATGCAATCACGCTTGTAATGAAAGAGCTTATCTATCTCAAAAGGAGAGCAATGATGATTAAAAGGAGAGTGATGAGGAGCTAGATTGTAAGCTTTTAATGGCATATAAAAGCTCTACATTGGAAGTAGATCTTTGTTACATTGACATGTATGGAGATAAATTCTGTTTTATAGATTTTGATGATGAGAATGATAATGACATTACTACGTCTGAAGACTCTCTAAAGATGGATGTACAAGAGGAAGTCATAGTTACATGTTTGGAAGCATGCCCAGATGACTATGAAAAACGAGAAAGAGTTTGTGTTAAGATAAATGCAAATAATGAGCATGAGCTAAGAAAAGAAGTAGAACAAGAAAAAAAAAAAAGCAAAAGACTAGTCTTGATGAATATAAAATTATGCCTCAAGCTACATTTTGGGAGATTGGAGAGAGTTCAAGATAGAGGTTATAGAGAGACACTGAGGATGATGATGGTTTTATGCTAGACACAGTGCCACAGGCAGAGGTTGCTGATAGAGGACCATCAAATAGAGTATCTTGGGAGATGGGAGAGAGCTCAAGACATCCCCACATAATAGAAGTAGAAGACTTATACGGTGAAAATGGTATCTTTATATGTCACTTTATTGATGTAGAGCCTATTAACTTTGTTGAAGTTAATGAAGATGATCAATTCATAAGGATCATCAACGAAGAAATAGAAGAGCATACTAATACAAGAGATAAAAGAGTATACAGTAGAAGAAAGAAGAAAAGACATAAAGCAAAGCTCGTGGGAAAGAGATACCAGTAGTGTAAAGGCATTGGTTAATATTTCTCTAACATATGCTTAGAGTTAGTTAGTGTCAAGTTAAAGCGTCAGAGTCATGTTTAAGGGAGAGTGTTAAAAATAGAAATAGTAAACACGACTCTATGTCATGCGTGTGTGTGATGTAGGGGTTGGGGTGTCATGAGTTGAGGTTTAGTGTGTCGTGAGGATTAGTGGTGTCGAGGGTTAGTGGTTTTTATTTTTAGCATAGACTAACTATGTTATTTCCTATAAATATCTGTAATTTTTATTATTTTGTAGCAGCAGCATTTCAATACAAGTGATTATGTTGTGTCTCTGTCTCTGTGTTGTGTGTGTGTGTTTTCTCTCGTCTTCGTGCTTCCGCTTGTGTTGCTGCCAACAATTACAGGAACAACATATACCAGAAGTAGTCACTAATAAGAGCATACAACAATGCATCAACAATGCAAACATGCTATAGCGAAATAGCTAAAACATTTAGGCACATAATCATAATCAGGAACAAGAAAAGTCAAATAGCACAACCAAGACTCATGCAAATGTATCACCAAGAATAAATGACATAAAGGTTATATGTTGTATAATAAGAAGAGTGAAGAACTTACCTTATCATACGCTAACAAAATTGATTTAACTCAAAGGCCTATGTGCAGGCGAACCAATTGACCTGCATAGTTGATTTGCAAAGAAATACAATCAAATTGATATCAAATAAGCCAAACAACACTACCACTAGATAGCATAGTCCAAAACTTAAGGAACTGGCCTTGGTTCAACTGAACCGGACATAAATCTTATTGAACTAATCAAAATTGCATCGAACCGGCCAATCACATGCTGAACCATGCTGAAGCCAGACTTGATCACACAATTACTCTTAAATTAGATAGGCAATTACATAAGCTTTTTATTGACTACTTGAACTGGCCATGATTCGACAGAAATTGAATTGAACCGGTCCACAAACAGATCTAGGTCGAGCCTAGAATTGGATTGGTCAACCTGTTGACCCAGACCAACTCAAATCTCAACTCAAAACCAAATCAAACCCGACTGAATCTTAATTCGGGGACAAATTTTCTAAGCGCATATATGCGTTCAAAAAGAGATAAAAGGGTGGCTTAAGTTTTGCATTTAAAAATATTTTTTTTTAATTTTTTTTTTAGAAATACTCTACTCCTTATAATCTATCTAATAGTATCAAATTTAGGGTATTTTAGATTATATACATATATGAAATACCTTATGCAAAATTACATATAAGACAAAAAAATATTTTATGTATAAATTTTAATAGGATTTGCATAAGGTATTTCATACATGTATATAATCTAAAATACTCTAAATTTGATACCATTAGATAGATTATAAGGAATAGAGTATTTCTAAAAAAAAAAATTAAAAAAAATATTTTTAAATGCAAAATTTAAGCCACCCATTTATCTCTTTTTGAGGGCATATATGCGCTTAGAAAATTTGTCCTTAATTCGGCGCGAGCCTGAACCAGCTTCCTAATCGCCAGCCGTTCTACCCCGCTGCGTGTGGCTGTTAGACCCAAAGTCTGCAACAATACTGGCGAGCTTCCAAACATGCATCGGACGCCCGTTCACTGCAAAACTCCCTCGAATGGTTTCACAAGGAGAACTACAGCCAAAGATGAACTCCCAGCGAGGTTTCGATGCTGGATTGAAGCCTCTACTGTGAGCCGACATAACCCGACGGTGGCGCCATTGATTTCTAAATCGACTCTAAACACAACCATACAGGAGGTAAAGCAATGGGGGAAGCTGACTTACCTCAAGGCGATGTTGGGCAGATGTTGCAAGCGAAGAAATCACTTCGCTGACTTTAGGAAGGATGAAGAATCACCACCTTCTTCTCCACCTCCGGCAAACCCGAGTCAATGTCAATCCTCCTCTAGCGTTCCTTTTCTCTCTCCATTCGCTGTAGTTGGAATGGAAAATGAGACGAAAACAAAGAAACTCCTCCGTTCCACGTCCCTCTCCTAGAAATGCAACCACACTCTCTGGAAAAAGCTGAAATTACAAGTGTTGAGGACTCAAGTGTGACTGAAAGCAAGTGTGACTGAAAGTTATCGAGATGCAGAAATAAGAATGAAGGGAGAAAGGCTAAAAAGGTGTAGGTAGATTTTGGAGGGGGCAGATTCAAGAACTGAATTGGATAAGTATATAAGTGAAGAAATTGATGATGATTCTGAAGATTTTGATATATTATCATGGTGGAAGGTAAATAGCCCTAGATTTCCTATACTATCACAAATGTCTAGAGATGTGTTTGTTGTCCCTATTTCTATTGTTGTTTCAGAATCAACATTTAGTACTAGAAATCAAGTTCTTGATCCATTTAGGAGTTCTTTGTCACCTAAAGTAGTAGAAGTTCTGATATGTGCCCAAGATTGGTTTCAAAGATCACACCATCGAATTAATATTGAAGAAATAGTTGAAGATATCAGTAAACTTGAATCAGGTAAAATTTTTATTTTACTCTATCATTGTATTTTTTTTCTATGCATTTATTATTGTTCTTGAACTTTTTACTAAACTCATCCTTTGTTTGCAGAATTTTCAAACTTGACTTGATGGCAATGATTGTTTAGTGTGAGATCTAATCTCTTGCTTATTTTTTTGTAAGCAGTTGTAAGAAATAAATTATTTTAAAATAACATTCTTATTATATTCCTTTTTAATCTCTTGCTAGTGATTAACTTGCTTTTTTTTTATTTGTAGTTTGTGGGACGACATGGATGGCATTATTGGATTTGGACGCTTGGTGGAATTTCTTTCTTTTTCTTTTTTTTTGCCAAGGGCAAGAATTTGATTGTATTAAATCAAAAAAGTAGTTACAGGTTATGTACAGTCACCATCATTCTCACTTTTGGATCCAAGAAAAATTTTTGCAGAGTCTCCCCTGCATTTCTAGCGCATGGACCCTGCGTACAGTCTAACTATCCTCAAAGACACATGAGAATTAAACATCAAAACACTAAGAGAGAACAGTGTACGCCAACACCAGCATAAAAACCACGTCAAAAGAAACCTGATGGTTGCACATGCAAATTTTCAGCATCAATAGACATATATCTTTAGCGCAATTGAACTTGTCTCCTGCATCCTTTCCATCGCCATTTCACCTGCATCCTGCAGCTCCTTTGAATCCGCCAAGTAGTTTTACATCAAGATCTGCTGTCGTTGAGTTGCATCTTTGCCTCTTCATAGCCCCTCGTGGCGGTATAAGCGGCCGCACGCAGGATAGTCTCATTTGGTCTTCATCGCAAGCTCCCGCATGGATGAGAATAAGTGCCGCATGGTATGGTCCTGCATTTGCGTGATCTGCCCCCATGGTATTCAGCCCCTCCAATAGGTACCAGCCGGCTTGGAACATAGAACTGTCCATTGCATGGTTGAGATATGCATCCGACCTGTGCAATGAACAAAATATGCCAGCCAAGAAAATAGTTAGCATTCGAACCGCCTACAGGTAAGCGCTTTACACCTCCCCTAAGTCACTCCAAGATCTACAGAAATAAGTAACGTGAGGGTGATGGTCCGGCTGAGGAATGTAGCTTGAGAGTTTTGCTTTAATATCCGAAACCATGCAACCAAGGAAGGCCATGATTCCCTTTTCTGAGCTCCCCAAATCTGGTTATTGCGGAACCGCCAGATGTAGTAAAGAGCCCCGGCGAGAATGAGTTTAAAAATTAAGCCTTGATAGGAAATAGGTAGTTATTAAAGCCCACATCTTCTAGTTATTAAAGCCCAAAATCCTGCCACAGCGTCACAGTAAAGAAATAGGTAGTCAATAGTCTCTGGGTGGGAATGACAAAGCAGACAATGGGGATTATGCACAATGCCCCAATCATGTAACAGCGCCCTAGTAGTTAACCTTCGTTGGCAAAATAGCCACAAAAAGAACGAATGCCGCTGAACTCTCGAACTCAGCCGACGAGCGTTGAAGCCATCTCCAGCTCCGCTTGCAGATTCAGCAACGCACAGAGACGCGTCACCAAAGCTCTGTTTTCGCCACCGAACATCGCCCATCGACGAAAGAACACTTTTGCTGGTCACGCGACTGGATGCCTTCGTCACCGACGAACGTTGTCCAACGTCGCACTTGTCGCCTGCCGATCTAGCGCTACCGATAGAACAACGAATGCCAAACATTGTGTTCCACGCCGAACACGAGTGGCAGAAGAAACAACACTCAGCATATGCATTTTTTAGGTTCGGCGTTGCGGAATAGGATTGGCAACGGGTCGAGTACTTGAGATTTTACTCTAAATTCGAACCCGACCCGCCACCCGAACTTGCTACCCGAACCCGACCCAAACTCAGGTCAGATATTTAAACGAGTCCCGCGGGTACCCCATTAATTAAAAAACTAAATTATTTGTTATATAAAATATATTTTAAAAATTAAAATTAAAATAAATATATTTATATAATAATTATTTAATTTAATTTTTTATATTTTTAATAGTAATAAATATTTATATAATAGTTCTTTTATTATTATTTATACTCTAATAATAAAAATTAATATTTATAATTTTTTTTATTAAAGTCGGGTATCGGGTACTGGGTACCCACCTCCCTAAACCCGAACCCGACACATTTAGCTAATCGGGTACCTGAACCCATCATAAACGGGTCGGGTTGAGTTGGGTACCCGTCGGGTTCGAGTGAAATTGCCACCCCTACTGCTGAACCAACTAAGCTCAGACCTATTTTTTGGTCAGGCAAGTGCAGTTCAATTAAATTTGAACCAGTTTACTTCAGACCCATTGAGGCCCATTTTTGAACCAATTTCGGCTCAATCTCACGGGTTTACTCAAATTCAAACTGTTTCAATTCGTGCCTAATTCAGTGGGTCAAGATCTAGACTTTTCTAGACCGAGAAGTTAGGCATGTGCGGGTGAAAAAAACATTTGTTATTACAATGATGAACAACATGATGCCATTCCAAGTTCCAAAATTTTCCAGTGAAAAATTTAATAACTGGTGCATCCGAATGAAAGCGTTACTAGGTGCATATGATGTGTGGGACATGGTAGAAAATGAATATGTAGATCCAGTTGACCCAACTTCTCTAACTCAAGTACAGAGAGACCTTCTTCAAGGTTCAAGAAAGAAGGATCAGAAGGTTGTTTCGTTGATTCATCAAGCATTGGATGAAACTACATCTAAGAAAATATCCAATGCAATAACAGTCAAACAACTGTGGGAAATGTTGCAAAGTGCTTGTAACAGAAGCTTGAAGGCCAAAAGGGTTCACCTTCAAAGCTTGAGAGGAGAGTTTGAAGCTCTCTGTATAGAAGAATCTAAGAAGGTATCAGATTATATCTCAAGGGTTGCAACGATCTCAAATCAGATGAGAAGACTTAGTGATAAAGTACCTGAAATTAAGGTAATTAAGAAGATTCTCATATCTCTGACTGAGAAATTTAACTATATTATCACGGCCATAGAAGAATCAAAAGACTTGGAAGAAATATCCTTAGAAGAATTATCAGGCTCCTTAGAAGCTTATGAGGAAAAGTTAAACAGAAGGAAGAAAGAACCTTTGGAGTAGCTTCTACAATCTTAATTGAATCTAAAAGAGACAACAAGGAGAAGACCTGAAAATTATAGAGGCTGAGGTCATAGACGAGGACAAAGTCAAGGTCTTGCAAGAGGTAGAGGTAACAAACTCATGAAAATACTTCTCAATTTACCTCGACAAAAGTGTGGGGTCATTTTTGTTACATTGAGAATGTATTATGACCGTTTCAAATCCACCTTAAATTAATAAGGTTTTTGTTTAGCGGGTTCTGACTTCCAGTGAGCGCAAGCGCTCACTGTTAATTACCCCCAAAATTTAGGGAACCTTTGATTAAGAGATTTATAATACGCAACAAGATAAGAGCGATGATCAGATGATGTCATTTACAAAATTTCATTCATGAATTTAATTTGACATGATACATATTTCGACATGAGAAAAGAAAAAAAGTTCCATCAACGTGGGTAATTTGTGTTTGTCGAACTTTAGCCTTGTAACGGCGTGTTGGTCAATATCCGGCCCAGGCAGTACAACATTATATCGAGGAGCTACGCCCCGATGATAGACATCGACGTACGCACCTCCCAAACGATATCCCATCGTAATGCATTAAGACGTATTGGATATTGGACTTGAAGAAAATTACTCGGCCTCACGGCACATTGAATAACTTGGATTTGGTAATTATCTGGCCTTACGGCGTGTTGGGTAACTTGATTTGGGAATTTATCCAGCCTTGCGGCGTGATGGATAATTTGATTCAGAATTTTATCCGGCCTTGCGGCGTGTTGGATAATTTGATTCAGAATTTTATCCGGCCTTGCGGCGTGTTGGATAATTAGATTTAGAATTTTATCCGGCCTTGCGGCGTGTTGGATAATTTGATTCAGAATTTTATCCGGCCTTGCGGCGTGTTGGATAATTTGATTCAGAATTTTATCCGGCCTTGCGGCGTGTTGGATAATTTGATTCAGAATTTTATCCGGCCTTGCGGCGTGTTGGATAATTTGATTCAGAATTTTATCCGGCCTTGCGGCATGTTGGATAATTTGATTTGAGAATTTATCCGGCCTTGCCGAACGAAACGTTATACCGGGGAACTGTGCCCCGACGCTGAACGTCGACGTACGCACCTCCCAAACGATATTCCGTCGCGTTGACCTAAGGCATTCGAATCCTACCTAAATGTACTATTTAAATTGCCATGACGCGTAACGCCATTAACTCCCAGTCGCATTGTCTGGGTTAGAATTTGAAGGGAGAACCTAGTCATACCACGTAGCCCTCTACGGGCTTCGCGACCTTGGTTGAGGAATAGCTTGATCTCATGGCCTCAATCGAAAAGCGGAATCTCTTTTCCCTCTCTTGCTGTAGGGATAGTCAGTCAGCGAGTGGAATTTGGGTGGAGTGGGGCTCATTTTGACCATTTGACGAAATCTGGCAACTCCGTTTAATCGGTAGATTTGAGTGATGTTTGGACTGATGCGAAGTTACGAACCGAGAGGGTACAGGTGAGATGTCTGGAATTTAACGTAGCATGTTACGGTTCCTTTAAACCTGTTACTTAATGTTATCGCCGATCTAGCGTCTCTCGTTAAGCCGAAACCCGACAGGACATGATTACGTCATGTGAATCCTTGGTCTCGCGATTTACTCCTGAAGAGTAAAGTCGACCGTTCGGAAGGGAGATGCGTCCCTTTTGTCACTTAGGCGGCGAGCGGGTCATGAACAGCCCATCTAGGCGACGGCTGCTTTCGAACGAAGGGGGAGCACTGATTCTCTGAAGGACAGTAGAGAAGGAGAGGACCCACTGATCTCCGGCAACACTGGTAATGAGATTAGGGTTCCGGGCGATGATCTCAGAGGACACGGTGCTAGCGGCCGAGTGAGAAGACGGGCGAGCGCTGGCGAATCGCACTACGACGGTGGTAATCCCACGCCAAATCTGAGCTTCATGGGGGGCAGAGGGCAAAGGATTGGCGTTCCCCGCACACTTAGATTGACGTATAAGCTATTATCCCTTCGTTCGTTTATTGGTCTGCATCCTTTGTTATTCTTTTCGTATGATTCGAACTCGTTGGTCTCAGGATTCCTCCCAGCGGATTGAAAGAAATCCCCATCGATTATTAGGGCCAGCCATTCTCCTGATTTCCAGCAGTGCTTCGAAGCAAAATCAGCTCCAGGGTTTGGTGTTTTTTGCCGAACAGATCTTTTAGGAAGTTCGGCTGGTGAGCATTTCCTGTCGTATAATCGTTTCTCCCTTTACATTGGTGGGTCGTGACGGGCGAACAAGGTTTTGAAGGATGATTGAAGGCCAATGCGAGTTAAGCTCTGTTGTGGGGGAATGCCAGTTGGCCTGAGCTCTGGGACCATGGTGGGGTAAAAAGGAAGGTTTAAGATGAACTTTGGTTATGGAACGGGGAATGATGCGTTAACTTTGTGCTTTGTATTAGAAATTACAAACGTAGCAAGCAACAACTTTCATAAACTATAACGTAACAAATCAAAAAATAAAAATACTGGAGATAAACTATTATCAAAAATAACTCACCACTTAACCTCAACCCTTATGACTCACACGACATAGAGTTGTGTTTACTATTTTTTTTAACACAACATATTTACATGACATATACAACATTAGTTGTGTTTACTATGTTTAACACTTCGCAATTGGAATTCGACTCTATAAAATGTTGGTCTAAAATTTTATCTAGACCTTTATTTAAATAAAAAATATAAATATAAATTATCAAGCAATAGAACTTGCAAAATATATTTTTAAACGAAAGTTAGAATGATAGAACCCAGAGGCATGTTGTGGTTTGTCTTTAGGTGAAAATCCGGACTCTTGTGCGAATTAATTCTCGATTAAACACGTAAGGATAAAACCAGATGTTCCTCTCCAAGTTGATCTAGACATCCTTTCCGCAATGAATAATAAAAAAAATCAAAGATCTAAAAAGAGATCAAACAAATTTGAAGAACAATAAAGGGGAGAGTAGGAAAAAACAAATCTCAGCTATCGCATGTGATTTTAAGCCTTTTCATAAGGTTAGTAATATTAGCATTTAATGTTAACATTAAATAGTTTTTTTTAATTTTACTTTAACAATCCCCCACAATATTAAAAAAATCCTAAATATAATTAAACTGAACAAGATGATTAAATGAATTTAAATTACTCCTCATGCCTATATTATGCGGTTAGTATAGTGCAAGACATAATCTTTACTTAGTAAAAATGCTTCCATCTGAAGGAAAGATAGTGAACTAGTCTTGAACTACTTCCCTTTGACTTAGACTTCAATAAATCTACTGACAAATACAGGGTTTGTTCGATCGTGGGGTTGCGCATTTTTGGCTGTGTGCGTGTATTTTCATGAGAGTTTGTGATGATTGTCTATGTCCCTAGCAGCAGTCGTATACGGACTCTCTCATGTAGGAAGTCTCTACAAAGGATGAGGATAGAGGCTCATATCGTGGTAATTAACCACTTTGGAAAGTTTTTCTTACCTCTACAATAAGAAGCACAAAATGTACCATCAGGAATGGGAGTGTAGAGTATTAACTCTCTCACATAATTTTTTTTTATACACAATAGTGTTTCATTTTTTTTTATTTTTCAAAGTGTTTCCCGACAAATCAATCAACTTGTTATTACCACATTGTACCTCCTTCAAGGGATCTCCTATCGCCGGTTGAGTTCCCACCACTGAGAGGCCTATTTTCAAACTAATCTCATTCATATTGATACTTTCAATATCATAATCTTGGGCAAATTTTGGTCGAGCTAATAGATTTGTTGTGCTCAATCTTTATAAAAGAAAGAGCTGCAACTTTTATGAGTCAAGCCATTTTATAAACTTTTTTCTAATTTTAATATGACTATTTTTTTACATGAGGCTATTGCTCATTTATAATTTTATTTATTTTTTTTATCTTTGAATCCTTAACTCTTAGTTTAAATATCTTCTCTTGAATTTATTAAGAGAGAAAGGATTTTATTTTTTTAATATAAATTAGACCTAAAAATTAATTAGGGTCTTAAAGTCATTTTAATTTTAAGAGAATTAATTTTTTTATATAAATAATTTTCTTTTTTAATCATAATCCTCATGTATATTTAATTCATTTTGTACATTATGTATATCTTTTCATATTATTTTCATGATTTCTAAAATGACAATATTGTCATGATGATGATATACATAATTTTTATAATGTACATTTTGTTTATTGTGCAGTTATGATTAATATGTGCATTATATACAACATTGTAATATAATCATTAAGCACATTATGAACATAATTTTCATGATGTCCATTATGAGAATTATGTATGTTGTTTTTAAATATGTACATCAAGTGCATAATATTTATATTTTGCACAATAAGCATAATAATTCTTTTAAATATTGTTAAAATAATTAATTACATATTATGCAGAAATGTCCATTATATTATGAAAATTATACACTTTATGTATTTTATATTTTTTTTGTTAAATACATTATTTATATATATTATGACCATCATGAATGTCAAATATATTATGACATTTATATTTTATATTATGATCATAATTTATATAATATTTAATATTTTACATAATCTCTATAAATATTAGTTTAAATATATAGATTACATTATGTTTATTCTAATTTGGCCTAAGCTAACTTAAGTTGACTCAGAGGATCAAGTCTAATATAATTATAAGTTATAATATAAACTAGACTAGCTCTTACGGTTAGGATCATTAGCCTAATTTATATATGATATTATCATTTTAAAATAAAATTTAAAAATGTAGATTTATGTCATATTAAGTACACTAAAACACATAAAGCCGTAGAGAGCTATTAAAAGAAAAACTATATACTATAAAGTTAGGAAATAAAAGCCTACTAATAGGCATAGTACAGATTTAATCTTGCATAGTGTAATTTTAGATATTTGATTAATTTTTGTACCATAATTTTTTATCACTGTATTTAGTAGGGCAGACAAAAAGTGGAAAGAACGAAAAATAAATAAACTTTGTATTTAATATGACGAATAGAAAATGAGAGATGGATTGGAAAGACAATAATAGAACTTGAAATAGCCAAATTTAACAACTAGGCAAAAAAACAATAAAAACCAAATTGGAAACTGATGAATTAGTAACAATAAATTATTTTTTGTTATATTAAATTATCATAACAAATTATAAATTAATTATTTTCACAGTAATTAATTTACTATTATTACAAACCATCATAATAATTTGATTTTTTATCCACGTGTATTGATATTCAGATTAAGAAAATAGTGAAGCCCTTGAGGTCAAATGAAGTTACCAAAGAAAATATCTCCAATGGATATAGTTGTTAATAATAATCCTTCCTCGCGCACCAAATTAAGAATATCATTTAGATTGATGAAAACCTGATTGTGCTGGGCCGTTTTTGCACTGTTTCCTTTTCCCTTTTTTTTTTTTGACAAAGGACACTGGAAGTCAGTTTGCAAGTTTGTGTGAGTAATGATGCAACGAGGACTTCGCGAGCATCAGGCGAGTTCGTTTGTGCAAATTAAGCAAGTTTGTGCAAATAGCTAGTGGATGTGCATGAGTTCGTTTAATTTATTCTGAAGGTTGTCTGGTTGTGTGAAATAGCTAGTGGATGGGCATTCAGCTACTTGGTAGTGGCGGAGTAGTGACCGCAAAGTCAATGGACATTGATGTTTTTTTGGCAATTATATTTATGATTTTTTCTCTAAGATTATGTTCTGTTGAAAGGAATCCATAGTAGAAAGGATGAAAAATATAATGAATCTAGATGATTTTTATTGTAATTTTCATCCTTTCCACCGTGAATTTCTTTCAACATAACATAGCAGCGGAAAATCCAACACCTCTTCACCTCTACGATTTAACTTGTCAGAGGTTGAATTTGTTTGTTCGGGGGTAAGTGGCACAGGGGGGTGGGGCAACGTGGATTAGAAATTGTGATAAGTAGAAGTTGGACGTAGCAATATGGAACAAGTACGTGATGCTGGTAACAATTAGAAATTTAGAATACTTGTCATTGTTAGTGTGTTTGCTTATTATTCTCTCTATTTTCTGGCTCCTTTGCTTATTATTCTCTCTGTTCTGATAGAACAGAGAAATAGAACAGAGAAGAGATTACAACAAGTGGAAGAATAATTGGAAGCGTATATTTCTTCTTGTGTAATCGATTACAATATGTGCACTCTATTTATAATACAAAACTCTCTACAGAATATGGTAATGAATTGATACAAGGCAAGAGACTAATGTGGAATGAATCAAGAGACTAATGTGGAATGAATCAATCTTTGTTGTCTAATTGATTCGTATCACTAATGTCGCTAACAGCCCCCCACAAACTTAGCGTGGAAGGATGAACGTTAAGTTTGGCTAGCAAATGCTGGAACTTGACACGCGTGAGAGGCTTAGTGAATATGTCAGCAATTTGATCATGGGTGGAAATATAAGAGACCAAAAGTTGCCACAGAGCGACACGCTCTCAAACAAAATGAAAATCAATTTCCACATGCTTAGTGCGGGCGTGGAAGATGGGGTTAGCAGCCAAATAAGTAGCACCAATATTGTCACACCAAAGAGTGGGGACTTGAGTAGAAGAGAGATGAAGCTCAGTTAAGAGTGATTGGATCCAGATGACCTCTGCAGTAGCATTGGCAAATAGCCTTATATTCGACCTCCGTGCTTGATCGAGAGACGGTCGGTTGCTTTTTTGGAATTCCAGGAGATAAGATTTTTACCAAGAAAGATAGCAAAACCACTAGTGGATCTCCGATCTTCTGGGGAGCCTGCCCAATCAGCATCACTATAGACATTGAGTTGACGCGACGAAGTACGATATAGAAGAAGGCCATGAAGTATGGTGCCTTTGAGAAATCGAAGGATCCGTTTCACCATTTCCCAATGTAGTGTAGTGGGATTGTGCATAAATTGACAGACACGGTTGACAGCAAAGGTGATGTCGGGCCATGTGATTGTAACATATTGCAGGGCACCCACTATGCTTCTATATAATGTCGGATCTTGAAGTGGTTGATCAGAAGAGGAAGTAGTAGTGGTAACAGCAATAGGTGTAGAGATCGGACGAGCACCATCCATTTTAGCACATTGAAGAATTCCAGTGATGTACTTGCGTTGGGATAGAATGACAACCGTCAGCATGAGAACAGAGCTCAATGCCTAAGAAAAATGTGGCGAAGCCAAGGTCCCGTATGGCAAATTCTTTACCAAGAGAAGAAATTAAATCATCTATGAAGTGAGCATCAGTGCCAGTAATAAGAATGTCATCGACATAAACAAGGATATAGATCATTACTAATGACCGGCAGAGATAGAATAAGGATGTGTCAGTCTTAGAGCCAGAGAAGCCTTGAAGTTGTAGCCAACTGCTCAAACGTTGGAACCAAGCCCTGGGTGCTTGGCGAAGACCATATAAGGAATGACGAAGATGACAAACATGATCCGGAAATTGTGGATGTTGAAAACAAGGTGGTTGTTCCATAAACACCGTTTCTTCAAGATGGCCATGTAAAAAGGCATTAGAAACATCCAATTGACGGATAGACCAGTTGGAGCTAACTGCTATGGAGAGCAATAAGCGAACAGTAGTTATTTTTACTACAGGACTGAAAGTATCATGAAAATCAATACCAGGTTGTTGACGAAAACTCTTTGCTACAAGGCGAGCTTTATGTCTTTCAATGGAGCCATCGGCTTTATGCTTCAAACGAAAAACCCATTTACAGCCAATGATGTTCATAGATGGCTGTCGAGGAACAAGAGTCCATGTTGTTGTCCATCCAGACAGCAGAAGCATCGCATATTGATTATTAGAAAGCAGAAGCATGGTCGATCATCATCAGTTGTTGTCCATCCAGAACTGGGCTTGCAGCCAATCAACGGTCTTCTTGTCCACCTGGAAGGCCTTCGCCAGAACGTCATCGGAGATCGGCGGCTTCGACCCGAACACGGCGTTGGCAATGGTGATGACTCCTGGGTTCTGGCTGCTCAGACCTGCGATCGCAATTGCATTGCCGTACCCGCGGTTCATCTGGAAGTGGATGAGGCCTTCAGGGAACACAAACACGTCGCCCTTCTTGAGCATCTTGGTGAAGAGTTTGTTGCCCACGTTGTTGATGTTGGAGGTGACAAAGCCGACGTAGAGCTCCCCTTCTAGCACCGTTAGGATCTCGGTGGCGCGCGGGTGGGTGTGCGGCGGGTTCAGCCCGTTGGGCGCGAAGTCGATGCGAGCGAGGGAGATGCCGAGAGTGTTGAGGCCAGGGATCTGGTTGACGTTCACCTGTGTCACCATCGACCCGAGCTTGTTTCCAGTGTTCCCGGGCTTGTCCAGCCCTTGGTAAAAGAAATCTTCCGCCTTTGCTTGGTCCGAATCTTTGCACACGAATCCGTTCACAAACACTGCACATAATAATAATTAATCAATTCATCCATATCTAAAGTGAGCAACCCATGATAGAAGTACTGCTTAATCCAGATTAATAGAGGAGAGATATTCATATATAAAAAGAAAGAAAATAAACCTTGGGACTTAAGATCGGCAACACAAAAGTCTTGGAGAGGACTAGGATCAGCAGCCAAAACGCAGGAGGAAGCCAAGGCAAGCAGAGCAAAAGCTACGAGGAGATTGTATTTGGCAGCCATATCGATCGATGGATCTCGAAATGCCTACCTGTATCTATGAAAGATGTTGGAGAGATGAGCTCCTTTTATAGAACAGAGGCAGTGCATCCATGCTTTGAACCACTCTTTTCTTTATTTTTAATTTATCTTCATCTTTGAATTTTCAACAAGAAGCTACCTAAAACATTGCCTTCTTCATCTTTGAATTTTCAACAAGACGCAGCTCTAACGTAGATTTCGATCGTGTCAGCCTCCTACCGAATCGCTAGAAAAGCCCGCAAGGCCAAATCTAAACGGTCCTGAATGGGCGAGAAATCCTCCGTACCACGTCTCCACTGTACCTTGGCGCGCGTTGACGTGCGAGCTCGCGGTTTGATTCGGTCGCTGTGCTTTAATTTCGTGACTTGCTCTGCAAGAGAGCTCGACCTGCTCTGCCAAATGTTCAACTTGCTCTACAAATGGAAATTGCATAGGCTAATAGGAAATTCACACGTGGACATTATAATCTAGGTGTTCTATGATCAATATAGTTGCTCCAGAATCTTCTACTGTATGTATGACTGTGCCCATGCAAGCTCGGGAACGGTCAAGAAACAAACCACCACCAATCTTCTGTTGGACAAGAGGTGGTGTGTTGTTGTTGATAATTCAAAGATTAAGATAAACTGAAAATTGGATGAAGGAAGAGCGGGTCAAATTAGTCTGCTAAGGAGTGCTTCTACAGATTCTATATAAACAGCTCCAACTCTCTGTCCTCTTGATGTACTAAGATTAGATCTTCAAGAAAATTTCAAGATCCATCGATCGATCGATATGGCTGCCAAACATAATCTTCTCTTAGCTTTTGCTCTGATTGCCTTGGCTTCCTCCTGCGTTTTTGCTTCTGATCCTGATCCTCTCCAAGACTTTTGTGTCGCTGATGATGACTCCAAAGGTTTCTATTTTGATCTTAATTAGATACATGAGCATCTCCATCTATTAATCTTGAGCATTTATTTTTTTTACTAATTAATTAACTAATATTATATGCAGTATTTGTGAACGGATTAGTGTGCAAGGATCCGAACCAAGTGAAGGCGGAAGATTTCTTCTTTGATGGTTTTGCCAAGGCCGGGGACACCGCAAACAACCTCGGGTCAAAGGTGACGCTGGCGAACGTGGAAAAGATCCGCGGCCTCAATACCCTCGGCATCTCCATGGCCCGCATCGACTTTGCGCCCAACGGATTGAACCCGCCGCACACCCACCCGCGCGCCACCGAGATCCTAACGGTGCTGGAAGGTGAGCTCTATGTCGGCTTCGTCACCTCCAACATCAACAACGTCGGCAACAAACTCTTCACCAAGACGCTCAAAAAGGGCGACGTGTTCGTGTTTCCACAAGGCCTCATCCATTTTCAGCTTAACCGCGGGTATGGCAACGCAGTTGCGATCGCGGCTCTGAGTAGTCAGAACCCAGGAGTGATCACCATTGCCAACGCCGTGTTTGGATCAAAGCCGCCGATCTCCGATGACGTTCTGGCGAAGGCCTTTCAAGTAGACAAGAAGACCGTTGATTGGCTGCAAGCTCAGTTCTGGATGGACAACAACTGATGATGATCGACCATACTCCTGCTTCCTATATTAATTAATGCATGCATAAATAACTCCCATCTCTATGGCATATAAATGCAATCAATAAGCAAACTGATATTGTTGTCTTTGTTTGGGTACTTGTGGAAACGGTTTGCATGTAGCGCAATATAATGTAATGAAAAGACTACATACGTACTGTATTTTTCGAAATTGATTGGGTCCACACGTCGCTTATGTATTCCTCAAATCTAGGAGCGGATCTATGTATGCGTTTGACTATATTTGCACTAAGAAATTTGAAAAAAAAGTACATTATCATATCGACTAATATATATAAATATTTTAAATTATTTTTACAAGTCTCGGTATCCATGGTTTCCTGAAAAAAATTTCTATTGAAGGTCTCAACAGAGCCATCTTAGGTTGGCTCCATCCCAACCATTCATCTTGGATTCTAAAAAAGGTTAATAACGGAGCAACGTTTGCTCCCGTTAACATTTCTCTCCCCTCAATAAACCCTTCTCTCTCCTCCATAAACCCTTATTCTCATCACTTGAACACTCTCTCTCCTCATTCGAAAAAGCATCTTGCATGTTTTTCATCTCTTGCTGCACTTCTTATTGACGGCGGCGGCTTGAAAAAAATTTCCTCTTTGTCGTCGAACTCGCCAAAGAAGTCCCTCTACCCTCGCCGGCGTCTCCTCTCTTCCCTCCTCACACTCTCCTCACTATCTCCCCTTATACGTTCATCGCCAACTTTTTAAAATTTGCCCTAGCTGTCGTGCTGCTTGCTCCACCACTTTTGCCACTTCAATTGATTATCACCAAATCAGGAAAGCCAATTTCTTTTACTTCGTAGTCATTTAAGGATAAATCAAAATTTTTAAATTTTTTAAGAATTTTTTTTATTTCGTAGAAATTCTATTCACTATCAGATAAATTTTTATCAAATACATGAAAAATTAGTTTAGGTGTTATTGTCAAATATTATTATAATGATCATGCTCATGCAATTTTTTTTTTAAATTTTTTAGAACTTTTTTATTTCGTAGAAATTATTGTCAATATCGTAGAAATGCATGCCAAATGCACTAAAAATTTGAGTTAGAGAATGATTTTAGTCTTAAACAGTTATTACAATGATCATGAAACTTTTTTTACATTTTATTTGAATTTTTTATTTCATAGAAATTCTAGTCAATATCGTAGAAATTAGTGTCAAATACAGTCAAAAATTAAGTTAGCAGTTGTTGTTAGCCTGAAATAGTTATTATAAGTACAATAATGATTATGCTATTTTTTTTTATTTTTTCAGAATTATTACCACTACACAAGTTCTAAGACACTATGGAGAAAGGAAAGAAGCCGATGATGTACAATAAGATCCTCAGTTGGGAGTCATCAGACGATGAAAGTATTTCCTGAAATCAACTCGAATACTATAAAATCGGTAAGTAAAAATCTAAATGATAGTGTTAATTTTATTTAGGGTAATTTTAAAATGATTTAATTAACGTGCCAGGAAGTGGACGATATGGAAGCATCAGTAAAAGTTGAGCCAATTGAGCCAATGGAACGAAGCAGACAAAGAATCTATTTATCTTCTTAACTCTTCTTGTTTTAACTAGTTAAATATTATTGTTCATCTATTTGCAATATGAAATTTCGCATATGTGAATGTGTGAAGCACATTATGTGGACTGCTTAATATGGTTTGTGATTTAACCAATTAAAATTCTGGATATCTTGTATTTATACTGTGTGTAATTTCACCTCTATGAACTAATAATATCATAGAAAAATTCCAAGATATTATAGAAATCTGATGGAATATCGTAGAAAAATTTTGGATATCATGGAAAAATCCTATATATCGTAGAAAAATTCTGGATATCGTAGACAAAAATCCTGTATATCTTAGAAATCATCCTGTATATTGTAGAAAAATTCTAGGATATCGTAGAAATCATTCTGTATATTGTAGAAATATGGTAGAATATTGTAGAAATCGTCCTGTATATCGTAGAAAAATCCTGGATATCGTAGAAAAAAAATCACAAAGATTATGAAAACAACCTTATAACCAATATATTTATAAAATATTTTCCAAAATAATTACAACACATTATATACAACTTACATCAGTTTAGGAAATTGATTAACATTTACCATACTCACTCTCCAAAAGTCCTCTAAAGAGTTCTAAACTTGTAATGGCCCTAAGCCTTGGCATATCAGACTGTGAAAAATCAAAATCCTTGTTGCTACACAAATAATCCATGTACTTCATTATAAAAATACCACAATCTGTACTATCATATTGTTTGGGGCAGTTTTCTTCCCAAGTCAGTGGCCAATGCCCTATATCAATGCTGCCATTCTCGCTTTGGAGTTTAAAATGTGACCTTAATACAACAACCTACAAAGGAAAAAAAATAATTTGTTAAATGCATCATTATACTATATTGCATACAATTAAAATGCCAGAATAACATTACTTACATATATAGCAAGAACTGTAGCATGATCCCTATGGATATATAACGAGTTATACACTTTCATATTTTTATTTTCCACATCTATGTACAATAAAAACCAGTGTTCGTCATACATATCGGGGCAAAAATTCTACATATGTTTGTAAGGGTTTCAATGGTCAAGTGTTCTAAACACCTAGCTGATGCACCAAATTTACCAACCGTGTATAATATATACAATTTGGAGAGATATAAGCAAAAGGAGGGTAATTTAATTTGTCTTCTTTGGACCTCTTTATAAGTAGTGCTGCATATGCGTCGATGGCCTGTATGCAAATAAAGTAGTTAGTTCTCATTTGAGTAGCTTAATTAAAGATATATAACAAATTCAGCAGTTAGATAATCCTTACATCATCCGAAATGTATCGACCAAATAATATATCATACACCCTTTCTTTGTCTATTCCTCAACTGAAACCATCGTTGAATCTTTTAAATTCCCAGGTCATATACTCCTCCAGTTGAGTCTTTTGTTCTTCAGTTATGTATTGCCGCCCACAATAATCTGTTCTATGTTTATCCTAATAAATGTAATATAATAAAAGAATCATTTAATATCGTAGAATATCAGTTAGAATATTGTAGAAAAATTCTAGGATACCGTAGAAATTAGCTAGAATACCATAGAAATGAAATAGAGTATCGTAGAAAAAATCCAGAATACCGTAGAAATCAACTAGAATATTGTAGAAAAAATCCACCATACTGTAGAAATCAGTTAGAATATCATAGAAAAATTCAGCATACCATAGAAATCAGCTAGAATATCATAGCAAACCCTAATATTTAATAACTTCTACAAAAATTGAATGAGATATACACAAACTACTACCTTATCCTCATATGGTACATCTGGCACAGTTTCATCCACAGTACTCGGGGCCTCCTGATTACTTGTGGCCCTTTTCTTCTTCTTCTTCTTCTTCTTCTCTTGAGTGTAAGGGCTTACGATCATATTCGAGGGTTTTTTTGCCCTTTTCCCTTTCCCTTTGCTTGATTTGTAGACTATCAATTGTTCTCCACCCTCCCCCTTTCCCTCATTGCTTGAGTCATCTCTTCTTGCATTAGACCTCAACAACTCATTTTCCTGCAGAAGCTTTGCATCAGCCGCTGACCTCAACAACTCATTTTCTTGCAAATGCTTTACTATTTCCTTTTCATAATCAGCTTTCTATGAATCCACCGACCTCAACCACTCATTTTCCTATAGAAGTTTTGCATCAGCTGCTGACCCCAACCACTCATTTTCGTCAACAAGAACAATTATTCTCTTGAACTCTCTGAACTCCAATTATCTCCAGAACTGCTCATTATCTTAATTTCTACAACATTCAATGTTAGTGAGGTGCATTTATATGCATTTCTACAATATGAACCAAAATTTCTACGATATGAAATAATTCTGAAAAACTATAAAAAAAATTACACGATCCTTGAAAAAAAATATTAGATTCACTAATGAGATTCTCAACCACTCCTAACCTAGTTTTTCAGTACATTTATCTGAATTTCTACAATATGAACCAAAATTTCTATGATATGAAATAATTCTGCAAAAATATAAAAAATTGCATGATCCTTAACATAAATATTAGATTGACTAATGAGATTCTCAGCCACCCATAACCTAGTTTTTCAGTGCATTTACATGAATTTCTACAATATGAACCAAAATGTCTACAATATGAAATAATTCTGAAAAAATATAAAAAAAAACTCCATGATCCTTAGCATAAACATTAGATTCAGTAATGAGATTCTCAGCTACCCCTTAGTATTTTAGTGCATTTACTTAAATTTCTACAATATGAATCAAAACTCCTACGATATGAAATAATTTTGAAACAATGTAAAAACATATTGTGTTATCCTTTGCATAAATATTATATTTACTAATGAGATTCTCAGCCACCCATAACCTAGTTTTTCAACGCATTTACACGAATTTCTATAATATGAACCAAAATGTCTATCATATGAAATAATTCTGAAAAAATATAAAAAAAAACTGCATGATCCTTAGCATAAACATTAGATTCAGTAATGAGATTCTCAGCTACCCCTAACCTAGTATTTTAGTGCATTTACTTAAATTTCTACAATGTGAATCAAAACTCCTACGATATGAAATAATTTTGAAACAATGTAAAAACATATTGCGTGATCCTTTGCATAAATATTATATTTACTAATGAGATTCTCAGCCACCCATAACCTAGTTTTTCAGTGCATTTACATGAATTTCTACAATATGAACCAAAATGTCTACAATATGAAATAATTCTGAAAAAATATAAAAAAAACTGCATGATCCTTAGCATAAACATTAGATTCAGTAATGAGATTCTTAGCTACCCCTAACCTAGTATTTTAGTGCATTTACTTAAATTTCTACAATATGAATCAAAACTCCTACGATATGAAATAATTTTGAAACAATGTAAAAACATATTGCGTGATCCTTTACATAAATATTATATTTACTAATGAGATTCTTAGCCACCCATAACCTAGTTTTTCAGTGCATTTACATGAATTTCTACAATATGAACCAAAATATCTACAATATGAAATAATTCTAAAAATATATAAAAAATTGCATAATCATTGACAATAACATTAGATTTAAACTGTAAATTTAATTGAATTAATATGAAAAATTAGAGGAAATGACAGGAGCATCGCCAAACCTAGGTTGGCGATGAACAGTCTTCAATAGTAGCGAAGTCGGGTGGGCAAGTGGCGGTTAGGAGGAGATAGAAGTTACCTTACTAGGGTTGGTGGTGATCTCCAACAACGGCGAAATCGAGTGAGCAGAAAAGAACGGTAGTGCTACAACTAGGGCTCCCTTTCTTCACCATAAGGAGATAGGAAAAAGCCTAGAAGAGTGAGGAGAGAGTCCGACGAAGGAGAGGAGTGTTGAATATGCCGGCGATTGCAAGAGTAGAGGCGATGAGGGCAAGGAGACGATGAGAGGCTAGATGGTCGAAGAACAAAATTTCTCAGGGAAGAGCGAGAAGTTTCGAGTGAAGAGAGAGGAGAGAAAGGTTTATGGAGGAGAGAGAAGGGTTTATTGAGGGGAGAGAAATGTTAACGGGAGCAAACGTTGCTTCGTTATTAACCTTTTTTAGAATCCAAGATGAACGGTTGGGATGGAGCCAACCTAAGATGGCTCTGTTGGACCTTCAATAGAAATTTTTTTCTAGTTTCCTGCTATTATTTGGCAGTATCGAATCGTTCTTCACCGTCATCATCAAAATCTCAGTGACTATGTTTGGTCAACGGTAATGTTGTCTTTGTTCAACAATTCCACATGTCAAATCATGGGTTGTTTGACGAGTTGGAAGCTTGAATATGGAGATGTTGATTTGTCAACGACTCCCAAGTACGTGCTGTCATAATCCACTCCAGGCCAGTTTTGTCGTACTAAATTTTATTTGAATTATTAGTACAAAGCTGTTGATTTAATTTCTCGTTCTTCACGTCATGTCAATTATAAACTACTAAGCAGGAAGAAAGGAAAAAACCCTTTGTTTAGTAGGACAGATGGAAAGAGAATCAGAAAAAAAAATATTCCTATTTTCCCTTCAAAATCAGGTGGAAAGCTCGAAAACTGTTTGTTGCTGCTGTCCATGCTTTGCATACACCACCCTCGCCACTATCCATGTGCCCTCACCAATATACAGACATCCACATGAGCTTGAGCTCTACCCTAGCAGCTGTCCATGAGTCCTCGCTGTCATCAAGGCAAGCTTACTGCTTGTTGTTGTACATGAGTGCAAGCTCACCATCCGCGAGCTCAAGCTCACCCTACCACAATCCAGGAGTCCTCACCACCATCCACGCAAGCTCGCTGCTCGCCACCGTCCACGCGGGCTCACTCCTCGCCGCCGTACATGAGCACGAGCTCGTGTCACTGCCGTTCGTGAGCTCGCTGCTTGCCACTGTACATGAGTGCAAGCTCACCATTCGCGAGCTCGAGCTTGCGCTACCACCATCCAGGGGTCCTTGCCACCATCCTTGCAAGCTTGTTGCTCGCCGCCTTACACAAGCGCTAGCCTGTTGTTGCTGCCATCCGCGAGCTCAAGCTCGCCGCACACCAAATGCACGAGAGCTCACATGCAACATGTGATTTTATAATCTTTTCCTTCCTTTCTTCCCTTCCATCCTCTTTCTCTTTGCCCTCTTTTTTTTCCTCCCTCCTACTAAACGAGAAAAATCTCCTGGGATGTATATAACTTGGTTTGACGTATGGCAGATTAATTATAAAATATAATTTATGTAATATTATATATACATTTATATAATATTATATACATAATATAATAAAATTTTGATAATTTAAATAATTATGGTTTTAACTTATGTATTGTTAAAGCATTAGAAAGCATTGGATGCTCGGACGCTAAAGGAAAGAACAACAAGGAGTTTGAATTCATGGACTCAGCAACTTGGAAAAAGTCTTAATGCACAAACCAGATCCAGAATTACCAATAAAATTCTATATTTAACAATTGTATACAAAGAATATTAATTATACATTTTCATTGATTTACATCTTGCATCATACAATGTATATAATAGTAAACACAAGAGAAATACAATTGCCTTTTTGCCTTTCATCCATCTTCTATTCCATTGTCTTTTTCATGATATTAGAGCAAATAGGCCACTAATAAAATTCCTTCATTCATGGCTGGAAAAGGAAATGAGTCAAGTTTCACAAGCGTCAAAGTTATCTATCTCAGAAATATGGCATCAACGTCTTGGTTATCTCAGAAATATGGCATCAACGTCTTGGTCATCCTTCAGACAAAGTTTTCACCTTGTTTTTAAATTATATTGAAGATATAAAATCATATGAAAAATCTATCTGCATAGTATGTTCATTCGCGAAACAAACCAGAATACCATTTCAAATAAATTCTATTCGTACTAAAGCTCCTTTTGAATTAATACATGCTGATATTTGGGGAGGATATCACATACACATACCATCCAGTACAAGGGCAAAATATCTCCTCACAATTGTTGATGATTTTACTGGTTGCACTTGGATATACTTGTTGAAAAATAAGTCAAATGCACAATCATGTATAATACAATTTATGAATCTTGCTGAGAACCAATTTGCGCCTAAGTTCAAAATCATCAGCAGTGACAATGGTCTTGAATTTAGCAAGAGGAAATTCTACTTTGAAAAAGGGAATCATGCATCAAACAAGTTGTGTATCCACACCACAACAAAACGGAGTTGCAAAAAGGAAAGACCGTCATCTTCTGAATGTAGCTTGTGCTCTAATGTTTCAAGCTAGCTTACAGAAGAAATTTTGGGATGATGCAATATTGACAGCCAATTATCTCATTAATCGTACTCCAACTCAACTATTACATGGAAAAACACCAATTGAAGTGCTCACACATGTACCACCCTCATATAATCACTTTCAGGTATTTGGAAGTTTGTGCTCTGCTTCTACACATTACCAATGGCGCACAAAATTTGATCCCTGGAAAAATAAATGTGTTTTCTTAGGCTACCCATAGGGCAAAAAGGATACCGGGTTTTGGATCTATCCAATCGCAAGATGTTTGTTTCGCGCGATGTTATCTTCTATAAGAACATGTTTCCATTTGCGACTGAAAATAAAGAATAAGTATAGAAATTCACAAGTCACAACAAACTGCCAGCAATATAAATCTCATGCCATTAAAAAACAATGTAAGTTCAAAACCATACTTGAGCTTGGAAGAAATTCACACTAAAAGAGTGCAAAACTGCAAAATTTGCCCCACTGAACACCAAAATACTGAACTCACCATAGGAGAGATGGAAATTGAGGAGATCATGCTATACCCGTGTTTTTTTTAAGGGTATACTGGTAAATAATGTAAAATCAAATAAGCCTTACCTCTATCACTTTTGTTCTCTCTTCTCTCCCGATTTTTATTTCTCTTCCTTGCCGCCTCTCGCGTTCCATGCCAAGTTTGCCACCGTTCATGCTCCGGCCGCCTCCTCCTCTCCTCCTTCTTCAAGTGAGGTCGGGCGACCCTTCCTGCGATGCCTTCTTAGCGTTTTCGTGTGTGGGTGCGCCGGTGACGCCTCCTCCTTGCCGGAACTCGCCCGCGCCGCCGTCGAAGTCCGGCGACCTTCTTGCTGTAGGGAAGCTTCGATTCAGACCTAGAGTTTTGTGCTTGTTGGGTTTTCCCCAATTTTCCTTGGCTGCCTGCCCAGTTTTGTCGTTGCTTGCAGCAACGCCGCCGTTCGTCGCTGCCTGCACTTGTGTCACTTGCTGCCGGTTGACCCGCCGTCCATCGTCCACGCCAGCAGCTCTGCTAGCTTCTTTGCCAGCCCTACCGGTTGTAGGTGTGCCGCTTGCCGCCGCCACCGGCTATCGTCCAGGATGTTGCTCACTGCCAGCTGCGTCGTCGATCAGCGCCTACAGCCGTTCCGCTTGTAGTTGCGCTGATCACTGTCTGCTGTTGCCTGCAACCACTCATGCTGTTTTCCTCCCAGCCACTTGAAGCCGTGTTGTCGTCTGTCGTTGTTCCGACATCGTCGTGCTGCTGTGTCGTTGCACCGCCTACAGGTGTCTGCCACCATTGGCTGCCGTCACTGGTTGTTGCTTCTTAGTGCCATCTGTCGCCAGCTGTCGTGCCTCTATTGTTGTGATTTGCTGACACTGCCTGTTGCCGCACAACTTATTCCGTCGTTGCCATAGTGCAGCTAGCGCTGTTGTCGTGTGGCCGTGTTACTGTGCTACTATTTGGGGTGGGGTGTAGTAGGTTAGTTACCCCAGTTGTTTCTCTGATTGTGACTATTGTTGCAGGTATTGCTGCTACCATGCACCTGTGTTGTAAGTATGAGGTTGACCTTGACTACGTACGGGACACTTGTTGTTGCTGATCATCTTCCGTAGTGGGTGATGTTGCTATAGTGTTAGCGAGCACCTGTACGTGCTGACATGTATGTGTGCTCGTCATCGATCCCTATCCAGTTGGAGGTTGTAGTGCTGTATCGCACTATTGTGTTGTCATTGTTGGCTCATCGAGGGTAATACCAGTTGAGGTTGAGACAGTGTGGTCTCAGGCTTATGAGCTTCTGATATACTGGACGCTACTGTGAGGCAGGTAGGAATCCTATCCTTATCTTTGCAATCATGGTATTAAATGTGTTCTATTGAGTAGTTGCTAAATACCGTGATATCTTGTAGCTCTGTTGTTTGATTTCGATTCAATTTTCATTGCACTCTATGTGTTGTCTTTATTCATGCATACAGATGCTTATGTGATGTTACATGGGTTGCATGGTAGTTACATTATTCTTGAGTTCATGATTGAGTTGATATGGGCTATTGAGTCGTGGATCCATGTATTGCACAGTTGTGAGATTTGGCCCCATTGGGCAGTTGTATGACTTGTCGTGCTATATTGTTATCTTTTTTGGCTGATATTAGCTAGGGCTGTGCCTTATAGGCCAGCGGACTAAGGAGTATACCAGATGCCGTTTCACGGCTACGGGGCCGGCTGGTAGGTTTCCTAGATGGAGTCCTTCGAGATTTTCTAGGGTTACCTAGGTGTTGGACGCAACACCTCTGAGCTGTCATTGAGGCAATTGTTCCATCGTATGAGCAACGATGGGAACACTCTGTATAAGAGTGCGGGCTCGTCATGGAGCATTATTTGATCATCGCTCTTGATTGCACGACGCATATGTGGTTTTATATTTTGATTGGTGTTGCTTCATATCATGTTGAGTTACCTTGTATCGTTGGTAATTTGGTTTATCAGCTATTTGATGTCATATCATATCTTGTTGGACGCAACACCTCTGAGCTGTCATTGAGGCAATTGTTCCATCGTATGAGCAACGATGGGAACACTCTGTATAAGAGTGCGGGCTCGTCATGGAGCATTATTTGATCATCGCTCTTGATTGCACGACGCATATGTGGTTTTATATTTTGATTGGTGTTGCTTCATATCATGTTGAGTTACCTTGTATCGTTGGTAATTTGGTTTATCAGCTATTTGATGTCATATCATATCTTGTTGATTCCTACTTAGCTCTTTAAGTTAACTCCCTTTGTTGTTGCCTCCAGGTAGCGAGCTTGTGATATTATTGCTGATATTTGGATTTATATTTTGATATTTTGATCGATCAGATTGTTCTGATCCGGGTGTTAGTATTTGTGCTCGATCAACTGTATTTGAGTTGGTTATTGAGACTATTTTTTTTATATTGATGATTGTGGATATACAGGTTTTGTTATTTTGAGCTGGATTATTTGTTCAGTTTTTATAGGAGATATTTTATCCTGTGGGTTAAATTGTCGTGCTTCACAAGCAATTTGCTAACCTTTAGTTTGGTTAGTGCTCGTTTGGGGCGTGACAGATCAACCCAACAATAGTTAATGAGAAATCTACCTTAGATAATGAAATTTAGAACACACAGCTCTCATCTATTGATGTGCAAAATAATACATGTTGCTCTTCATGCAATACAAAAACTCCAAACTATTTAAAGGACTACCATATAGAGATGTCTCTGCAACAAGGGACAACCCTTGTACCAATTCAGTCGCTGCTAAAAACATTAGCGTCAAATATTATTTAAGCAATGTGCTTTCATACAATGGAATTGCACTAAGTCAGCGAACCTTTATAGCTTCTATTTCCACCTCACGAGAACCATCTACATTTGACCAAGCAATATCTAATCAAAGATAGTGTAATGCAATGCCCGAAGAACTTGATGCACTTGAACAAAATGGAACATAGACATTGCAATAACTACCAAAAGCAAAACAAGCGATTGGAAGAAAATAGGTGTATAAAATCAAGTATAGTCTCACCGAGGTAATCTCTCAGCTCCCTTGGTTCTGGCGTTTTCTCCTCCCTCGTTTCTTCATTGATGTCGCATCTTGTTTCCGGTGACATCGCGGCTGGATTTTTCGGACGCCTCCCTCCTCTATTTTCGGCGACCTCTCACCCTCGACTTCCCGGCGTCCTGCAGTTCTCGCCCGAGCCCTCTCTTCTCCGGCTGAGAGCTTGCCTTCGTCCTACGTCTATTCTGCTTCCGGCGAGGTCACGTCCGGCTGCTTCTCCCGGCGATGTTCCGCCGGCGAGTTTCCTGTCCCCTGTTGTTCTCTCTTTTCCTGTTTTCTCCACCTACGTGCGGATGTGGGTCTGCTTGTACTTGTTTCTGTCTTCGGCTGTCTGCTTATAGCCTTCTTCTCCTCGTCTTGTGTTGTACTGCATTCTATTGCCTGTGAGCAGTATCTCTCCCATTGAGTATTCCCCACTGCTTGCGTGCACTGATCGTTTTGGTTGTTTTGTTAGGCTGAGGTGAGGATAGCCTCACCTGCCAGTCACGCCCTGTCGGCCAGATTATGCTGCTTCCGTGTAATTTTTTTCGTCCCTCCGTGGGATAGTTTGCTATAAGTCCTGTGTGACTCATTTTTATGCATCAAGCCTAATTTTTTTTAAAAAATTTTATTACCCTTTTTTAGGGTATCACACTAAATATATTGATCAACTTTCAACGTAACTAATCAAAATTCTACATAAATTTATTTCTTTAATCAAAACTATATTAGTCAAATTCTTAGTATACTTGTGTAATTTGGCTTTAGCATCAAAGAGGAAATGTCTTGAATTGTTTTAGGACCTTCATATTGTTTGTAGTATGCCACATATAATAACAAAAAAAGGCTATCACATTTAGATGAAAGTTAAGCCAATTATGTGAACGTATGAAACCCCAATATGGCTCCTGGTAGGGGCTTCTTTGTAAATGTACAACACTTTCGGGTTCAGTTGTAAAAGTGGCGTTTTTATTAAAAAAACAATAATTAACAACAAAAACATCCGAACCGATTCGGCCGAACATCCTTTCCCCCGATTTCTCTCACGTCCGCCTTCACGCTCGCCGTGCGCTCGAACCGTTGCCGATCCATCTCCTGCGACATACGACTGTTCCGGCCGTCGATTGGTGGAGGGCGACACTTGCTGCGGCGTTGTTGCGGCGTCCTTTCACGTGAGCAAGTGCCGGCGCCGTTTTCTCTATCTCGGTGTCCATCCGCGTCGCCGCCGGCTTCCGACGCTGTTCCTGTCGGGCGGACGCTATTGTTCGGGCCAGACACACCTCGTCGCCGCTGCTCCACAGTTTCCACCAATTTTGCTGTCGCGCCACCGCTGCTGACGTCTAGTGACAACGCTGTTGGGTGGAAGCTGTTTCTCGGGCCGGATTATTGCGTTTTCGCGACTTTCCCCCAATTTTCGCCACTGTTCCGCCGCCGTGCTGTCGCCACTACCGATCTTTCTGGCGAGCCGTTAGGTAACGATACCTTAGACCATTATTCCTCTTTAATTGTGTGGTTTAATTTCATGGTCATGGTTGAGTGATGCATATAGGCGTATTCACTATTTAAAAATACATGAATGTCTATATATGGATACACGCGTACATACATATTTTAACAATTACAAATGAATGATCGAATGACCATAAATAATTAACAATTAAATGAAATGGGTGTTATTACAATTCTCATAAATAGAATGGCCATGAATAATTCAAGCTCGCTAGAAATATTAGGGGGGAAACTTTTGGAGAGACAAAATCTAGAGAGGCGACTCCCCATTGAGAAGTCTTGGTTGTCCTCAACCTAAATTTGCTCTTGAACATTAAAGAGTTACTATAAGAATCTCAACAACTAAAAAACTTAGTTGAATAGACTTGGATTGCAAAATGTCCTTGAAGACATTCCCAAAACTATAAGTTGATTATTTTGTAGTTGGGAAAAATGATCGAACAACAAATATTCTATGAACCCCACAAAATCAGAGGTAAAAATGATTTAAGGAGATAAAATCACGTGGCACATAAATGAGAATCTCGCCTACACGCAAATTCAAATACTAGTAACCCAACATAAATTTAATTCTTTAATCAAAACTTCACTAGTCAAATTCTTCATGCACTTGCTTAATCTGACTTGAGCATAAAAGAGACATCTTGTATTCCTTTAGGACCTTCATGTTGTTTGTAGGAATGTCAAATACAATAACAAAAAATAGAGATGATAATGCATCTAGATGAAACAAATTAAGCCAATTGTGGACAAAATAGAGATGAAGATGAGTCCTCACCATTAGCCTCCCTCATAGCTCTGACATTACATAACTAGTTGCATATTTTGATTCTATCAAATGTCACATTTTCCCTCTAGTTTGTGTACATAGCCATAGATTATTGCCTCAAGGTCACCTGTTGGAAATATAAACAAAAACTAATTAGATAGCAAAATGATAGTTGATAAAGGATTTTGACTACAAATGCTATAAAAAATACGTACTTCATTAAGTAGCACATTGGTTGGTAATGTATACATCTCTAATTCCAGTAACAATTAGTGAAATAATTAATTTACATTTTAAATAGAAGCATTACATTTTAAATAGAAGCACAACTACCGTCAAAGAAATTAATGAGAAGGCATTGGAACCAAGGGTGGGCATTCTAGATGTTACTATAGTTAGAGGAGTCAATTTGATACCAAACATAATGTGGTTGTTGTCCGTTGATATAGATAGAGTACTAGGAGACGGAAAGGGAAAGAATGAGGGTACTAGTGGTAGAGGGTAGTGATACAATATTACTGTGGTAGAGGAGGGAAGGAGAGGGAGAGTTATAAATGAAAAGGACTGACGTTGAGAATGTGCCATCGTCAATCTAGTTTAGTCGACTTTTGGGCATTGATTGCTTAATCATCAAAGCTAGCTATTGAGTTCCTATAACACTTGTTGGTCCAGATAATGAGTTTCAAGTAAACTTGTTGATTGTTGAGTGTTTGTGCTAGTAGTGAATGAGAGAGGGGGTCAAGAGAAGGCAGAAGAGCAAAAGGAACAAAGAAAGTAAAAGATGATGATTGATTTAATGGTATGTACCAATGTTCAAGGAACTGGTTGGTTTTGTAGATTCATATCAATCCGGCGGTGATAGCGGAGTAGGCGAGATGCAACGAAAGAAGAAGGAGAAGAGGATAGGAATAAGAAGGATAAAAAGAAAGAGAAGAATCGTGGTGGAAGCGGCAGCGGACATGGTAGAAGTGATAGCGAACGCGGCGGAAGCTGAAACTGATGGCTTTTCTTCCCCTTTTATTTCTTTTATTTCTTCTTTTTCTTCTTCTTCTTCTGCTTTTTCGCCCTCTTCTTTCTTCTTCTGCTGCTCTGCACAGTTCCACCAGTAAGGACGGTATGTACCGATCCAAGTGTGGATCGGTATGCCGGTCCGAACCGGTTCTTTGAACCTTGGTATGTACTATATTGATGAAGATTGGAAATTGCAGAAAAAATTATTAAATTTTTGCCAAGTTCATGATCACACTGTTAGAGGGATAGGCATAGCTATTGAAATGTGTCTTCTTGATTGGGGCATTGATAAGGTTTTTTCTGTGACGGTTGATAATGCTTCTAGCAATAATGTTGCCATCAATTACTTGAGAGAAAAAATAGTCAACTGGGGTTTTAGTATTGCACATGGAAAGTATATGCATATGAGATATATTGCTCATATAGTTAATCTGATTATACATGATGGGTTAAAAGAGATTGACTCTTCTGTTTATAAAATTTTACAAGCTGTTCGTTATGTACGATCGTCTCCATCAAGATTAAGTAAATTTAAAGAATGCATTGAAATTGAGAAAATTCAGTCTAAGAGTTTATTGTGCTTAGATGTAAGCACTAGATGGAATTCAACATATCTTATGCTTGATGCTGCTCAAAAATTTAAAAAGGCATTTGAAAGATACAAAGTCTTAGATCCTAATTTTTGCTATGAATTAGCAATGGATGATGGCAAGATGGAGTACCTAGCCATGGAGATTGGGAATATGCACGACGAACTATTCAATTTTTGGAGAACTTTTATGCTCTTACAGTCAAAGCTTCTGGTAGCTTATATGTGACTTCTACTATTCTTTTTGATGAGCTAAATTTAATTGATAAATTATTGAACAAAATGGGAGATAGTGAAGATTTTGAATTATCAATTATGGCTTATTCCATGAGAGAAAAGTAAAACAAATACTGGGGTGACACTTCGAAAACAAATAAGTTGGTGTATATTGCTGCTATATTTGATCCTCGGCTTAGATTTAAATATATTGAAGGAGAGCTTTGCACACTATATGAGAAGGAGAGGGGTTCGGTTGTGGCCAAAGACATAAAGATCGCACTATTTGAGATGTTTAATGAGTACAGACGATTGAATACTTCTCAAAAAGGAGCACAATCAAATGAGAATGCTCAATTTCAAACTACTGTTGCTAATGAAACCATTGAGAATGAAAATTTTCGTGAAGCAGAAATAAGAAAGAGAAAAGAAAGGATGAAAAGGTGCAGATCAGAATTTGAAGGAGTGGATTCAAAAACTGAATTAGATAAATATATATGTAAAGACGGTGATGAGGATTCTGAAGATTTTGACATATTGTCGTGGTGGAAAGTAAACAGCCCGAGATTTCCAGTGCTTTCACAAATAGCTAGAGATGTACTTGCAGTCCTTTAGCACTGGGGGCCGAGTTCTTGATCCATTTCGAAGTTGTTTATCTCCAAAAATAGTGCAAGCTCTCTTATGTACTCAAGATTGGTTGAGAGATTCTGATTCATCATCTGACATAGTTGATATTCAAGAAACTATGGAATACATTGATAAACTTAAAATGGTAAAATATTTATTGCATTTTTTTATTAGTTACACCTTATGATATTTTGATGAAATCATATTTAATGACATTTTTTTTGTGAGCTGAATTTTGTAGAATTTACAACATTAACACCAGTTAATATGTAAAGCATGTGTTGGCTACTTCAGACTTCAGTGCTTGTATAAGGTAAGATAATTGTTGAACTATTTTGTGAGTTGAATTTTGTTTATGAACTATTTTGATATTTGACTACTAACTACTAAGATAATTGTTGTTTATTGGTTGTAAGCTTATAGCATTATTGACTTATTGTGTTGACTCATCAATTTTGCAGCTTGAGTGCTTGTATAAGGTAATATCGCATACCATTAAGGCATTAACTCATCTTTTATAGTGAAATCAAATGTAAGGATAATGTCGTCTTACTAAATTGTTTAACAGGCTAAGGGAATGACATGTTATCTTAAATTTGATGCTTGAAGCTTGAAGCTTGATGCTGATATCTTAAATTTGATGGGGTCATGTACTCATGTGGTTGACTAGAGCAATGTAATGTTATTTAATCATGTGATGTGATAATGTAAAATAATGTGGTGAAAATATTTTGAGTCTGTGAGATATTGAGACTGTGACAATGTGGTGAAATATTTTGTTACATTGAGACTGTGACATTATGACAAATTGACAATGTGTCGATGAGACATTGAGTCGCTGGAATTTGTTTATGAAATATTTTATTACAATGTGTTTGTGAGACATTGAGTTGCTGGAATTTGTCTGTGAGATATTGTGACAATGTATATGAAATATTTTGTTACATTGAGACTGTTAATTTTAAATCTGTTTGGATTCCATGCTTGAGAGAAAGTTGATGCTTGTCCAGTCATCTTACGCATGAAGACTGGACCGTTCATCCTTGAGAGAAATTTGTTTGGATTCCATGCTTCTTGAGAGAAATATGATGCTTGTCCCGTCACCTTTTCAACATTTGTTTTGGATTCCATGCTTGTCCAGCTCCAAATCTGAAACGGTCAAAATTTGTTTGGATTCCATGCTTCTTGAGAGAATGCTTGTTGAGAGAAAGTTGATGCTTGTCCAGTCATCTTACGCATGAAGACTGTTAATCAAATGAGAATGCTTGTCCAGTCATCTTAAATTTGAGTTTTGACCGTTCCAAATTTGGAGAGTTTTGACCGTTCCAAATATGGAGCTACTTCCGCAGAACAGGAACGCAGCCTTTTCAACATTTTTTTTTCTCTGTACATAGGCAGATTGTCAAGTCATTGTTAGAAAGCAATGAGCAATTGTCCAGAAGTGAATCAGCCATTCAATTTTCAGCATGATATCAAATGCTATAAAATTTCCTTCAGTAAAGGAAAGCCAACATGTGCAGAGCGCAAATAACACGGAAAGTACTATTCATTTGTTAATATGTCTACTAACAATAGTTCTAGACTTCTAGTCTTGAATAAACATAACTCGTGTTCTTAAGGCTTCAGCATTTGCTCAGTTGCTTGGCAGTTGGATTTGTGAAAATATCTACCTCATCCCACTGTTTCATAATTGGATTTGATAGGACTTAAAATCAGTAAAAAGAATGAGAACCTTCAGATAGAACACATCGATTTAACCAAGTTATTGCTTTCCGAATTATACAAAAATAAGTAGAATCGAGATTAAAGAAAGTAAGAAACACACATATACAACAACAAATCAGAGAGTTCCATACACAACGTATCAATTACAGATTTACAGTGGGAAATTTTCATCCTTGTTACCCCATAGAAATTAGAATAAGAGTGTCCTAATTAGAAAATAAAACTATCATGCATGCCAAAGAGAAAAATTGATAAAAGTAAATTGATCCTAGCACAAACAGTATTCATCAAATGTAAACAAATAAACAATATCATGAGTAGTTTAAGGGAATATTTTTTTTACTCTTTTAGATTAATTAGGTAATATTTTAATATTTTTTTAATCGGTAAATTGGTAATTTACCGATTTATTGATCGGTAATTCGGTAATTTACCGATTTATCGATCAATAATTTGGTAATTTACCGATCGGTAAATACCAAATTCGGTATCGATTTCGGTAATAGATTTTTCGTTTTCGGTAATTTAATTTTCGATAAATCGATTTTCAATTTTTCGATTTTTACCGAATGCTCAATCCTAGGGGTGGGCAAACGGTTCTGTTTATTCGGTTTTTACCGATTTACTGATCAATTCGATAAATTCGGTATCGGTATCGGTAATATATTTTCTAAAATTCGGTTTTCGGTATCGGTATCGGTTTTTCATTTTTCGGTTAGGTAAAAACCGAACTTACCGATACTAAGTATTAAACGGTAAATTCGGTATATTCGATATTGTAAATTACCGAATTTACCGATTTGAATTAAAATTATTAATTTTTATTTGATAAATATTTAAAAATAAAAATATTATTATATTTATATAAATAAAATAATTTAATTCGGTAATTTACAGAATTTTCGGTAAATTCGGTTCGGTATATATTCGGTAAAAACCTTATTCGGTTCAGTATCGATAATCAAAATTTCGGTAATTTCTTAATCGGTAATTTTGGTATCGATAAATTCGGTTCGATTTTTACCGAATACCCACCTCTACTCAGCGCTATTCCCGAGCTTGCATGGGCACAGTCATACATACAGTAGAAGTTTCCGCAGCAACTATATATTGATCATGGAACACCTAGATTATAATGTCCACGTGTGAATTTCCTATTAGCCTATGCAATTTTCATTTGTAGAGCAAGTCGAACATTTGGCAGAGCAGGTCGAGCTCTTTTGCAGAGCAAGTAACGAAATTAAAGCACAGCGACGGAATCAAACCGCAAGCTCGCACGTCAACGCGCGCACAGGGACAGTGGACACGTGGTACGGAGGATTTCCCGCCCATTCAGGACCGTTCAGATTTGGCCTTGCGGGCTTTTCTAAGGATTCGGTAGGAGGCTGACACGATCGAAATCTACGTTAGATCTGCTGGCTGGATGCGCTGACGGCGCTCCACTGCATGCATGCTCATATGCGCCTCCGCTTGCCCTTCACGAATAAAAGTTATATGCGGTACCATCCACCACTCAAGTATGTATTGGGATATGCATTTGTACAATCTCTAAATATTTGAGATAAAATGAGTGGTGGATGATGTCACAGCATATCACTTTTTTCCACCCTTCACCATTACCTCATGCTTATTTTCAAACATGTGCGAAGACTTTGGTTTCAGTGTTTCTCTCTTTTCACATTTTATGTTAATTAACCATCTTAATTTGACGTAAGTAACGACTAATTCCATCCATTAATTGAATAGTAGCAATTATCCAAATCTAATGCTAGACGAGTAGGTTTCACCCTCTCACAATTTTCTAATAATTTATTTTATGTAATCCTCACTTAAAATGGCTATCCTCAGCTTCCAAAATACAAATAAATACTGGAGACCATGGACGTGAATTTGGTCAAAGAAAGAAGACAATCTTTTAGAGCCTGTTTATCAAGAAGTAAAATAGAGGAAAACGAATGGAAAATAAGTTTTTCCGTCATATATCAGAAAAAATGGAAACAAATAAATGGATAACGTGAAGGAAAATAGGGGTATTTTCTTTCGTTTTCTGATCCGCCCAAATCGGGTAGATTTACATTTCTCAATGCTCGCTCAGCCGCTCGCCTCGCCTGTGTCTTCGCCAGCTCACCTCGAGGCGCCGTCGCCAACCTCGCCATTACCAACCTCACCCAGCTCTTGCCGACCTCGCCCAGCCGTCGCAAACCTTGCCTAGCCATTGCCGACCTCACCTAGCTCTCCTCGCCAATGTCTGACCTCGCCCAGCCGTCGCAGACCTCGCCCAGCCATCGCTAATAGCAACAATACCAGAATCGACAGCAAGGATTGATATATTGCCAAATCAATCCTTGCCATCATTTACAAACTTCCCATATGTAGAGAAATCATTCTAAACATATAGCTGAGATGAAGCCATAATTTGTGATGGCGCTCGGCAGATTCTTCATCTATATAATTGTAATCATCTTTGTAAAGTGCACCGAGAATAATTAAGAGAGCCTTCTCAATTCCCCTGTCTCCTTCTATCTCCTCTTTCTACATGGTATCAGAGCGGTCTCTCGGTGTTCTCTTGCCGAGGCATATTTTAAAGCAGCACTTTTCTATTTGCTTGTTGCAAACAAATCAAGTTTCCTTCGCATCGAAGTATGTGTTAGTGTGGTCTTTCGGCGATTCTCCTGTTTGGCTGCTGCAACAAATCAAAGATTCCTTCCACTCAACTATTTTCTGTCTACGAGTACACTCAATGGTATATTCTTTCCGGATCTCTCTTCTTTTATCAACATGTCTGAAGCTAATTTGTCTGGATCAAATATACTATACTCAAATAACGTCTTCAACACATCGTCGACTTCACTTAATCCAAGTGGCATTTCTTTTCAGCCTATTAAACTTACCCATGATAATTATTTATTATGGAAGACGCAATTAATGCCTATTTTACGAGTACATGATTGTCTTAATATTCTTGATGGAACTCTTACTTGTCCTAGTCCACTAGATCCCAATTATCATGATTGGATCAAGAAAGATCATGTGATATTAACATGGATTATATCAACACTCTTAGAAAATGTTCTTCCTTTGGCTGTTGGCCTTAACTCATCGCGAGATGTTTGGGAAGCTCTGTCATGTGCTTTTGCTTCTCACTCGTGTGCACGTGTCCTTCAGTTAAAAACACAATTACAAAAGATCGAACGAGGAGACAAATCTATTGATGAGTACATGCAAAATGTCAAAAGTATTGCCAACAATCTTGCGGCAATTGGGCATCCAATATCAGATTCTGATCTCTTAACGCACATATTAACAGGTTTAGGCCCATCTTATGATATTGTTGTTGCAACTATCTCTATTCGTGTTGAAAATTTTAGTCTTGAAGAGGTTCATGGTATGCTCTCCTCACATGAACGTATACTACAGTTACAATCTATGCGAAACTCTGAAGACTCTCTTCTAGCTATTCATGCAACAAGAGTCAATGATTCTATGGGCTCTAATTCTCAACGTGGTGGTCACTACAATCATGGCAGATATGGCAGAGGCAGAGGGCATCATCAAGTAAGATGTCATATATGTCTTTCTTTTGAATACTACGCTCATGAGTGTTATAAAAGATTTGACAATACTTATACTGGCGGATATTCAAGAGGCAATCAACAATCATATGTGCATAATACTACTGTCTCTACTTTACCTCATACCTCATCTACAATAAGTTGGTACCCAGATTTTGGAGCCACGCATCATGTTACTCTTGATTATAATGCTCTTTTAGACACTATGCCTATTATGCATCAGATACTATACAAGTCAGCAACGGTGTAGGTTTGCAAATTAGTCACCTTGGAAACACATACTTAGTTTGTCCTACTCGCAATTTTCACATGCGCAATGTTCTCCATGTCCCTACTTTAATCAAAAATTTACTTTCTGTTCATCAATTTGCCTCTGACAATAATGTTTATTTTGAGTTTCACCCAAATGAGTGTTTTGTGAAGGATCAAGCGACGGGATCCATTCTGCTCCGGGGCGGCATAAAAAATAATCTATATCATATTCAACCTTCATCCTCTACTATTTATATCGGCGAACGCACTAATACTACATCTTGGCATGCTAGACTTGGGCACCCTTCCTTGCGTATTGTTCGGCAAATAATAGACCAATATGGTCTTCCTGTTTTCAGAATAATGTTTCTAGACATTGTCATGTTTGTATGCAGGCTAAAAGCCATAAACTTCCCTTTTCAATATCAAATAATATATTGTCTTCTCCATTAGAACTTATTCACTCTGATATTTGGGGTCCTGCCCCTATCTTATCCAATAATGGTTTTTCATATTGTCTCTTTTGTTGACGATTTTAGCAAATTTACTTGGCTTTTTCTCATGCATCGCAAATCTGAACTTACTACTATTTTCTGTCACTTTCAAAAACATGTTGAACGATTTTTTGGTCAAAAAATTCTAGCCTTCCAATCAGATTGGGGAGGCGAATTTCAAGGTCTACGTAAACACCTTCAAGCTTCAGGAATTCATCATCGCATATCTTGTCCTCATACTCCAGAGCAAAATGGGTCTGCTGAGAGAAAACACAGACATATCATTGAAACTGCTCTAGCCCTACTACAACATGCCTCTATGCCTGCAAAATATTGGGATGACGTCATGTCCACTTCTGTTTATCTCATTAACCGACTTCCTACATCTAATCTGGCCCACAAAACTCCTTTAGAAAGACTTTACAATCGCCCTCCTACTTATGACTTTCTTCGTATATTTGGTTGCACATGTTTTCCTTGGCTTAGACCCTACAATAAACATAAACTCCAACCATGCTCTTTACTATATGTTTTCCTTGGATATAATAATTTATATCATAGTTATCGTTGCTTACATGTACCAACCGGGCGGATCTATATCTCCCAGCATGTTGTCTTTGATGAATCTTTCTTCCCTTTTGCAGTAAAATCAGATCATGCTTCTAGCTCGCAAAGTCCTCCGCCGTCAACTACTATATATTAGGGCCTTTTAGGAGCAATTCCATCTTCATTCATTAGATCTACATCAGTTCTGGAACGGTCCTCTTCTTATCCGGATACAAGCTCCTCAGCTTCACAAATAGCAGTTCCTCATGCCTCAAGTGACAATCAGTCTGCGCCATCAACTCCTATATCTCCATCAACTCCAACGACATCTTCATCAACTCTAGAATATGAGACTCCTCCCCGGCGCATGCGAATGCTTTAAGATATTTATAACAACACCGTTCCTTTATCCAGTAGCATTCAAGTCAGCACTAAACATACATTACCACATGCATTATTGGTGTTATATTTGTAAATAATATTAAGTTGAGGGGTAAAATTGGAATTGGAAAAAAAATCAAAATCAAAATCGATAGCCGAGCCCCACTTTCGGCCGCTTCCCCTATTTCCCCCTCTCCCCCACGATCCTCTCTCCCTCTCTTCCATTCGTGAGCCCCAACCACCTAGGCTCATCGCTGCCTCCATCTCCGGCGACGTGTGACTTCTCCGGCCACCGGATGGTGTCGAGGTGACACTCCGAGTTGTTGCTTGTCGACGCCCTGCTTCACGCGTGTGCATGCCGGCCACTTCTTCTCTCGCCTGAACGCCGCCCTTGTCGCCATCAGCTTCCGGCGACTTCTTTGGCGTGCGAGCATGCTTCCGGCCAGCCACTACTTGTTCCCCTTTTTCTTCCCTTTGATGTTGTTGTTCGTGGCTGCGTCGTCGCCATTGCTTGTGGCTACTCCGCCGCTGCACTGCCGTCACCCATGGCCACGCCGCTGTTGGTTGTTGTTGCTGCCAGTGTTGGGCTGCCGTTGATGATGATTTCCAGCGATGTCTTGTCCTAGAGGGGGCTACCGGTGAAGCGTGGATAGCTTCGGGGTTTTTGGGTCATCTTTCCATTGTGCCGATGTGTCGTCACTGACGATTTTTCTGGCTAGTTGCTTGGTAACGATGACTTACCCTTGTATTTCATTTTTGTTGGTAGAGCTTTGTATTGTGATTTATGTGGGGGTGTACACGTACATTTATACGTATATATGGGTATACGTATGTGTACAAGTATACAAATGGAGAAATTTCATATGTATGTGGATAAATACATGTTTAAATATTGATGAGTTAATTAATGAGAAATGGATTGAGGTAAATGAATGGTATGGAAAAGAGAGAAAATTAATGTGATCATTGAGATAATTTGGAATGATATGTATAAGTGTATGCATGTGTACATGCATATATGTGGGTATACGTAGGTGCATGTGTGCATTTATTGACATTGATAATTTAATAAATGAAAGCTAAAGGTTTGTGACATCATCAGTGATGTATGTTTTCATAAATGATGTTATAGATAATACTTGGTTTGAGCTGGACAAGGTGGTTCAAGAACTGAAAGCTGTAAATGTGCTAGGAGCTTCAGCGATAAAGGTAGGAATCGTTTTCTTTGTTCTTGGAATCATGACATAGTGCTCGTAAAGTATATGATATGAGTAAAGATTAGATGTCATGATATCTTGTTGCTCTTTCCTCATTGATTTTGCTTCTACTCCATTGTGCTCCAGTTCAGTCATTTATTGATGCATATATGTGCTTATAGTTAATTAATGTTTCATGAGTTATGTGATGTACCACATTGCATTTGTTGATATGGATGTGGTGGAGATTGGTATTTTATAATGGTTGTTTAAATGGATCACCGGTTACAACATTTATTAATGATATGGTAAAGGAATCATGTGGATGCGCTTATAGGCTTGTGATCTATGTTATACAATTGTGTTGTGATGTATTTGATATATGCATGTATAATATATGTCGTGGCACTTTGTGATCTATGACTGGCTGATGTTAGCCAGGGGCTAAGCTTTGTAAGCCAGTGGACCATGTTTTGTACCAGAGGCCATGTATTGGCTATGAGACTGGTTTTGTATCGGTTACCTATTTGGAGTCCTTCGGGATTGTCCAAGGTTTCCTAGGTGTTGGATGCAACACTGCCGAGATGCTATTTGAGTGAAGTTGTTTTATTGTGTGAGTGACGATGAAAACACTCTTGATAAGAGTGCGGACGCGTAATGACGTTGTTTATGGTTATTGCTCTTGATTACACGACATTGTGCTGATTATGTGTTTTGGATATCATTATATACAGTTTCATTGTTATGAGTATGGTGTTGGTTATGGTTCAATTTACTTGATGCATGCATATTTGTTGTGATTCCTACTTAGCTATTTAAGCTAACATCCTTTTGTTTTGCCTCTAGGTAAAGAGTTGCTTATGTTGTTGTTGGTGGTGGCTAGATGTAGAGGCTACCAGATCTTGTTGTCATGTTATAGATAGATAGTTGGACTTGGAGTAATAATGATGTAAATTATTATTTGGATTAACGTTCTCATTTATTGTTGTTGATATTCTAATTGATCGAGTGTGTGTCAATCTATATGTTGTAATTGGTGAAAAGGATTTATATACTTCTTGTGTAAGTTATATAAATGTGGATTCATTTTGGATAAATTGTTGGATTATTTGTTTTATTATGTTGACCACAATTCATAGTGTTACACCCCCGGGCAATTAGCTAACCGTATTGGGTTGGTGCTCGTCTGGGTCGTGACAATTGGCTTCATTACCGCTAAGTGAACCGACTTGTTTCACTCAAGCTTCTAAAGACCTTGCTTGGCGAGCTGCTATGGCTTCTGAATTTGATGCCCGTCTTCATAATGGTACTTGGACACTTGTTCCTTAGTCTCCCTCTATGAACATTATTGGTTGCAAATGGGTCTTTAAAATCAAGTATAAGGCTGATGGTACCATTGAACGACACAAAGCATGTCTTGTAGCTAAAGGCTTTCGACAACAACCAGGTGTTGACTTCACCGAAACATTCAGTCCGGTTGTCAAGATCACTAATGTTCGCCTTCTATTATCTATTGCTATTAGCTCTAATTGGCCTATTCGTCAGCTGGATGTTTCTAATGCTTTTCTACATGGTCAGTTAGAAGCAATAGTATATATAGAGCAACTGCCTGGTTTTCATCACCCCCATTTTCCAAATCATGTTTGTCATCACAAAACATCTCTTTATGGCTTACGGCAGGCTCCCTGTGCTTGGTTTCATCGCTTAAGTGGATGGTCGCAATCACAAGGATTTATAGGCTCTAAGACCGATACTTCTCTATTCTACTATTGCGCCTCTGGTATTATGATCTATATTCTCATATATGTGGATGATATATTGATTACTGGCACTCATTCCTCACACATTAATGGCTTAATTAAATCTCTCAGCCAAGAGTTTGCCATTTGAGATTTGGGGTCTGTCAATTTTTTCTTGGGTCGAACTATCCCAACATTCTCATGGATGTCAAATATCACAAAGTAAATACATCATAGGAATTCTACAACATGCCAAAATGGATGGTTCACGACCTTCTTCAACACCAATGGCTATTTCTTTTTCCTCATCATCCGCTACACCATTCAAAGATCCAACTCTTTATCGCAGTATAGTAAGCACATTACAATATGTCTGTGGGGTCATTTTTGGTCATTTGAAAATATGATTGAACTTTTTCAAATTCACCTTATAAAAATAAGATTTTTTATTTAATGGGTTTTGGCTTCCAATGAACGCAAACATTCATTGTTAATTACCCTAGAAAATCAGAGTACCTTTGATTGAGAGATCTATGTTATAAAATAAAATAACTGAATAATATGATTCATTAAACATTATAATGAAGATACACAATGAAATTCATAAGAGAAAAGTCTTCGTCAACTTGGGTGATTGGTGTTCGAGGGGATATCCGGCTTCAACAGCTTTTTGGATAATCAATTTGGAAAATACTCAGCCTCAACGACTTATGAGCATTTGAATTTGACATGTGCTCGGTCTTGATGACTTGTGAGAATTTGAGTTTAACATGTGCTCGGTCTTGATGACTTCTGAGTAGTTGAATTTGAGATGTGCTCGGTCTTGACGACTTGTGAGCAATTGAATTTGATATGTGCTCGGTCTTGATGACTTGTAAGTAATTGAATTTGACATGTACTCGGTCTTAACGACTTGTGAGCATTTGTGCTAAATCTTGATGACTTATGAGCATTTGTGCTCGGTCTTGACGACTTGTGAGCATTTGAATTCAACATGTGCTCGGTCTTGACGACGTGTGAGCATTTGAATTCGACATGTGCTCGGTCTTGACGACTTGTGAGCATTAGAATTCAACATGTGCTTGGTCTTGACAACTTGTGAGCATTTGAATTCAACATGTGCTCGGTCTTGACGACTTATGAGCATTTGAATCCGACATGTGCTCGGTCTTGACGACTTGTGAGCATTTGAATTTGACATGTATCCGGCCTCAACGGCTTGTTGGATATGGATATCCGGCCATGACAGCTTGCTGGATATCAGATTTAAAAGATTACCCGGCCTAAACGACTTATGGGTAAAGATATCCGGCCTTGTGGTATGTTGTATATTCGATTTCAGAAGTTACCCGGCCTCAACAGCTTATTAGGTAAAGATATCTGACCTGACGGCGTGTTGGATATTTGAATCTTAATAAACACAACATCATATTGAGGAGTTACGCCCCGACAGTAAACGCCGACGTACGTACCTCCCAAACAATACTTTATTGTGATTCTTTATCCGGCCTTGATGGCTTATTGAATATTTAATTTGAAAGATATCTGGCTTTGACGTAAGTAACGACTAATTCCATCCATTAATTGAATAGTAGCAATTATCCAAATCTAATGCTAGACGAGTAGGTTTCACCCTCTCACAATTTTCTAATAATTTATTTTATGTAATCCTCACTTAAAATGGTTATCCTCAGCTTCCAAAATACAAATAAATAATGGAGACCATGGACGCGAACTTGGTCAAGAAAGAAGGCAATCTTTTAGGTAGCTTCTTGTTGAAAATTCAAAGATGAAGAAAAATTAAAAATAAAGAAAGGAGTAGTTCAAAGCATGGATTCACTGCCTCTGTTCTATAAAAGGAGCTCATCTCTCCAAGATCTTTCATAGATACAAGCAGGCATTTCGAGATCCATCGATCGATATGGCTGCCAAATACAATCTCCTAGTAGTTTTTGCTCTGCTGGCCTTGGCTTCCTCGTGCGTCTTGGCTTCTGATCCTAGTCCTCTTCAAGACTTTTGTGTTGCTGATTTTGACTCCAAAGGTTTATTTTCTTTCTTTTTATATATGAATATCTTTCCTCTATTAATCTGGATTAAGTAGTACTTCTATCGTAGGTTGCTCACTTTAGATATGGATGAATTGATAATTATTATTATGTGCAGTGTTTGTGAACGGATTCGTGTGCAAGGCCTCGGACCAAGCAAAGGCGGAAGATTTCTTCTACCAAGGCCTGGACAAGCCCGGGAACACTGGAAACAAGCTCGGGTCAATGGTGACACGGTGAACGTCAACCAGATCCCTGGCCTCAACACTCTTGGCATCTCCCTTGCTCGCATCGACTTCGCGCCCAACGGGCTAAACCCGCCGCACACCCACCCACGTGCTACCGAGATCCTGACGGTGCTGGAAGGCGAGCTTTATGTCGGCTTCGTCACCTCCAACATCAATAATGTCGGCAACAAACTCTTCACCAAGACGCTCAAGAAGGGCGATGTGTTCGTGTTCCCTGAAGGTCTCATCCACTTCCAGCTTAACCGCGGCTATGGCAATGCAGTTGCGATCGCAGCTCTGAGCAGCCAGAACCCGGGAGTCATCACCATTGCCAATGCCGTATTCGGGTCGAAGCCGCCGATCTCTGACGACGTGCTGGCAAAAGCCTTCCAGGTGGACAAGAAGCTCGTCGACTGGCTGCAGGCCCAGTTCTGGATGGACAACAACTGATGATGATCGACCATACTTCTGCTTTCTAATAATCAATATTCGATGCTTCTGCTGTCTGTGTCGTGTGTGCTATTTTGGCATAATCTTTTTACGCTCTGAATAAGCAAACAGTAACCACGCGTTGTTTTAAAACTCTCTGTTTGCATGAAACGTGGGTCCGTGGACATGGGATATATAATTTAAGATTTGTTTCCTTGAATAATCCTAATTCTGTGTTTGAGTCAACGCCTCCCATCTCATCATGACGTGGTTGCTGCTAAAACAGAGAACAGACGTTAAAATATATTTTCAGCTTTTCAAATTTGATTTTCTGAACATTTATTTGGAACAATAGTAAAATATTGCACAAAATTAAACGATATGTGGCCACACTTTCAATCTCTATGCCTTCAGTTATAAGTTTTGGTTCTCATTGTTGTGTACTCAGTCCAAACTAATTTTTCATTTGTATGTTTCTTCCGCTTCTATATATCAACATTTTTCAAAATTTTTGTGTTATTCATTTTCATTTTGGTTGACATTTTATCAAATAAGTTTTAGACCATCTTTAACTTCACAAGAAATAAACACTCAAAACAAAACAACCACGCATGCCATAATCATTTTACTACTAGAAAGAAAAATTCTATGGAGAATCTCAAATCGCCGTCCGAACATGGAAGATAAAGCAATAATTTAAACCTCCCTAATTATGGTTACATCATAGTCTTAGCCCTTATTAAGACCGTAGCCTATAGACGGTAGAGTTATTTTTGGTTATATTTAAATGTGATTTATCTTATAAATTATAAGATATTTTGTCTAATGAATTTTGGTTTCCAATGAGCACAATGACTCATTGTTAATTACCCCTAAAAAATAATAGTACATTTGATTGAGAGATCTATATTATGAAATAAATAAAAAAACTAATAATATTATTCATGAACATTATGAAAATACATGATTTGATAAAATAAAGGATAACGAAAGAAAATAGTCTTTGCCAATTTGGATTACTAGTATGTGTGTCAAATATCTACAACGACTTATTGGATATTTATTTTGGAAATATTTGGCCTCAACAACTTATTGGATATTTGATATTTTAAATAATATCCAACCTTAGCAACGTGTTGATATTTAATTTATAAAATATCCGGTTTCAACGGCTAATTAGATATTTAATTTGGGGACTATCCGGCCATGACGGCTTGTTGGATATTCTATATCTTAGATAAAATCTGGCCTTAAAAACGCAATGTCATATTGAAGAGTTACATCCCGATGATAAACATCGACGTACACACCTCCCAAACAATACTTCATTGTGATACATTAAAGTTTTCAAAAAAATTTTATCCGGCCTTGATGGCTTATTGGATATTTGAATTAGAAGATATCCAGCCGCGACAGCTTATTGGATATTTAATTTATGAAGTATCCGGCCTCTGGTGACTTGTTGGATATTTAATTTAGAAAATACTTGACCTCAACGGCTTATTGGATATTTAATTTGGAAGAATATCCGGCCTTGATGGTTTATTAGATACTTAACTTTAGAAAATACCCGGCCTTGATGGTTTGTTGAATATCTGACATTTTAGGCAATATCCTGACTTAGTGACATGTTCGATATTGTAACCTAATGAACACAATGTAATATTGAGGAATTATGCCCCGAGGGTAAACATCGACATATGCACCTCCCAAACAATATTTTATTATGATGTGTTAAGGCATTCATTGGATATTTAATTTGGAAAATGTTCCCTTAGTAGCATATTGGATATTTTGATTTGGAAAATATCCGGCTTTAGCGGCGTATTGGATATTTTAATTTGTGAAAATATCCAGTCACAACAGCTTATTGGATATTTTAAATTAGAAAATATGCGGCTTCAGCGGCTTATTGGATATTTTAAATTAAAAAATATCCGGTCTCAGCGGCTTATTAGATATTTTAAATTAGAAAATATCCAACCTTAGCGACTTACTGGATATTTTAATTTGAGAAATATGCGGCCTGAGCGACTTGTTGGATATTTTAATTTTAGGAAATATCCAATCTCAACGATTTATTAGATATTTTAATTAAAAAAATCTATATTTTAAAAAATATCCGGTCTTTAATGGGATATTAGATAACTTTTAGGTAAAGAGAAAGAAATGAAGCAGTTTTCATTCGAATGATTTGATTTGATTAATTTAATTAATAAGACTGACATTAGCAGCACCAACCGGATTGAAATCTTTCATAGGATTTTCATGCCACGGAGGATTCTCCGCATTTTATCCGCGAAGACCGCGGTGAGCTGTTCTTACTATGTAATCGTATTAAGGCAAGTACGTGTAGGACATAATTAACTATTCTTTTCAGCATACTTGTGACGATTAGAGGTGGCCATGGGGCATGGGCCGTGCCCGGGCCCGGGCAATGCCTGGCACGACCCGTTTCCAATTGTGTCGTGCCAGGCACGGCACGGCGGAGAAACGTCTGGGCCCGGTACGGCCCGCGGCCCGATTAGCCGTGCCGGCCCAGGCACGGTTACGGTAGAAGCTAAGTACGGATCCGGCACGTGGTCCTGGCACGGCCCGCGGGCTAGCGTCCACACGCGGGCCGAATACGGCCCAACGGGCCAAATGTGGCACGCGTGCCAAATTTAAAAAAATAAATTTTAATTAAAATAAATTAAATAAATAAGTAAATTATTTATTAATTAAATTATATAAAATAAGAAAAAATTTATAAAATGTGAAATTGAGAAATATGTATTTTACACAAATTTTTGAAAAAAATTAAATTATTATATATTACAGCTAAAGTTTGTGGAAAGCTGAAAATTTTTAATACTATTACAGAATTATTTTTGGAACAAGTTATCCTACTGCAAATCTGTATTTTCCTAAGATTTGTGAAATTAATATAACAATATCAGAATGGTTGACTTCTCCTAACCCAGTGATTCAAAGAATGACAACAAAAATGATGGATAAATTTAAATGCTATTGGAATGTGATTCATGATATAATGGGAGTTGCTACAATGTTGGATCCTAGGTACAAGATGAGCTTACTTCAATATTATTACCAAAAGTTATATCGTGTTGATGCTTCAGTTGAAGTTCATAGGATTCAACAACTTTGTTATGATTTAGTTTCTGAGTATCAATTAAAAACAAAAGAAACTAATATCAATCCAGCTGATGAGGTTGATAATTCTGCAATAGATGACTCATTAAATGATTTTGATGCATTTGTAATGAGTCAAAAAAGAGCAAGAACTTCACATCTCAAAACAGAGCTTGATATTTATTTAGAAGAAGACATACTTCCAAGATCAACAACTTTTGATATTCTTTTATGGTGGAAGTTGAATGGTATCAAGTACCCAACACTACAAGCAATTGCAAGAGATGTGCTAGCAATTCCTATATCCACTGTGGCTTCTGAATCTGCATTCAGCACGGGTGGCAGAATTTTAGGCCCACATCGAAGTCGATTACATTGGTATACTTTAGAGGCATTGATGTGTGCTAGAAGCTGGCTGTGGAGTCAAGAGAACAAAGGTAAAATTATATATTAATAATTACTAATTGTTTACTTATGAACTTATATCATAATATGTTTTTATCATTTTGCAGGAATGAGTTCTAAAGCAATTGATAAATTTGCAAATATACTTAATGAGATAGATTCTGAGGATGAAGGTATGATTGATAATTGATATCAAATTAATCATAATTTATAAAAATAATATATTCTATTTTGTTCAATGCAGATGAATTGCTGTCAAGTGGAGCCCGAGCAACTTTTGGATTAGAAGATGATTGACAGCAATTTATGATTATTTTCTTGGTGATTTTGTTGATGTTGACTTGTTTTAATTGCTTACTTGCCTACTTGGTGATTTTGTGGATGTGGAACTGTGGATTGTGAACTGTTGCATACTTGGACTGATGTGGATTGTGGAACTGAACTATGGACTATGCTACTAGCTATCATGTAGTTGTTTTGTTTATGCCTCTAATACTACGGCCCTATATAATCATGATGTTCACTGTTGTTTTGTTTATAAATTGGTCTATGTTGCAAAATAGTAGATTTATCTGATCCAAAACAGGTAGAAATATTTATTGATGCTATTTCTTTTTTTTTTCTTTAGGGAAGTTCTGAAAATCTGGAATCTATACGCATGGCTGGAGTTCAGGTCTATGTTTTATTTTGTTCTTAACTTCTTATAATGTATTGCTGCTGTTTTGTTCTTATAATGTATTGCTGCTGTTTTACCTGATCTAGATATCAAATACTTGACAAAAATATGTAGGTTACTTGGCCTTGCAGCGCTGGTTGAGGTCTGCTATCTCCCCTTGTTTTGTTCAAAACTTGATCCAAACGTAAATGCCTTACTCCAACTATGCTTTACTTCAATTTTCTACTATACCTAAATGCCAATTTAAATTGCTTCTTTCTATTGCAGAATGTTTTCTCATGTTTATTCACTGTTGATTCATGTTTTAGGTGCACAATGAGAGTAAAATGGACAGAGTATTAGGCATAGAGGGTATACAGCTAACAGCTGATCGCCTGATTGGTATCAATAACCGTGATCTTGCTATGCTTTTGTCTGATGTACTATAAAATAAAATTTTAATTGCTGCCTTTATGTTCCTTTCCACTTGAAAGTTGTGATAATATAAAATATCTTTACCTTGAAGCAAGAATTTTTTATTTTTGTTCATTGCTGATTTGCTGTTTCCCGTCGGAAAATCGTTTCTCGTTGCTTGCCAAAATCCGATGCTCAGAATCGCTCGCGTCTCGCTTCTCAGATCTGAAAAAACTTGCTCAATCGGCGCCAGGCGAAACATCCGTTTCTTGCCTGCAAATTCGCGGCCGACCGCTACTCAAAATCGCCATTTTCAGCACCGCTCTCAGAGCCGTGCTGCCGATTCTCCGTCGCCGATAGCTGTTCCGTAGACAAGAGGGCTCGACACCAGGCAAATCATCGCCTGCCGATTCGCCAACGACCGTCGCCAAAGAAGACGAGAAGATTCTCGTCCGAAGAATCTGCACAACGAATCCCTTCGTCGTTCACGAAGCACCCCTGCTCACCTCAACACCGAACCCTCTCGGATGCTAGCTGTATAGATCCAAAAAATCTACCACAACTGCAAGCTCTCAGCAAAGCGCGTCGCCTACTATCGTTGTTCGCCGACTCAAAGCCACTCGCAAACATCAGTTTCCGCCTCCACGTCGAAGACGAACTCGAGAAACATCCGTTTCTCGCCTCTGAGTTCCGCCGTTTGATTGACATTTCACAATGCCGCTGAACTCTCGAACTCAGCCGACGAGCGTCGAATCCATCTCCAGCTCCTCTTGCAGATTCAGCAACGCACAGAGACGCGTCACCAAAGCTCTGTTTTCGCCACCGAACATCGCCCATCGACGAAAGAACACTTTTGCTGGTCACGCGACTGGATGCCTTCGTCACCGACGAACGTTGTCCAACGTCCCACTTGTCGCCTGCCGATCCAGCGCTACCGATAGAACAACGAATGCCAAACATTGTGTTCCACGCCGAACACGAGTGGCAGAAGAAACAACACTCGCATGTGAATTTTTAGGTTCGGCCCAGCTGAATAGGATTGGCAACGGGTCGATTCAAACTCGACCCGCCACCCAAACTCACTACCGGAACCCGACCCAAACTCAGGTCGGATATTTAAACGAGTCCCGCGGGTACTTGATTAATTAAAAAACTAAATTATTTGTTATATAAAATATATTTTAAAAATTAAAATTAAAATAAATATATTTATATAATAATTATTTATTTTTATTTTTATATTTTTAATAGTAATAAATATTTATATAATAGTTCTTTTATTATTATTTATACTCTAATAATAAAATTTAATATTTATATTTTTTTTATTAAAGTCGGGTATCGGGTACTGGGTACCCACCTCCCTAAACCCGAACCCGACACATTTAGCTAATCGGGTACCTGAACCCATCATAAACGGGTCGGGTTGAGTTGGGTACCCGTCGGGTTCGAGTGAAATTGTCACCCCTACTGTTGAACCAACTAAGCTCAGACCTAATTTTTGGTCAGGCAAGTGCAGTTCAATTAAATTTGAACCAGTTTACTCCAGACCCATTGAGGCCCATTTTTGAACCAATTTCGGCTCAATCTCACCGGTTTACTCAAATTCAAACTGTTTCAATTCGTGCCTAATTCAGTGGGTCAAGATCTAGACTTTTCTAGACCGAGAAGTTAGGCATGTGCGGGTGAAAAAAACATTTGTTATTAAAATGATGAACAACATGATGCCATTCCAAGTTCCAAAATTTTCCAGTGAAAAATTTAATAACTGGTGTATCCGAATGAAAGCGTTACTAGGTGCATATGATGTGTGGGACATGGTAGAAAATGAATATGTAGCTCCAGTTGACCCAACTTCTCTAACTCAAGTACAGAGAGACCTTCTTTAAGGTTCAAGAAAGAAGGATCAGAAGGTTGTTTCGTTGATTCATCAAGCATTGGATGAAACTACATTTAAGAAAATATCCAATGCAATAACAGTCAAACAACTGTGGGAAATGTTGCAAAGTGCTTGTAACAGAAGCTTGAAGGCCAAAAGGGTTCACCTTAAAAGCTTGAGAGGAGAGTTTGAAGCTCTCTGTATAGAAGAATCTGAGAAGGTATCAGATTATATCTCAAGGGTTGCAACGATCTCAAATCAGATGAGAAGACTTAGTGATAAAGTACCTGAAATTAAGGTAATTGAGAAGATTCTCATATCTCTGACTGAGAAATTTGACTATATTGTCACGGCCATAGAAGAATCAAAAGACTTGGAAGAAATATCCTTAGAAGAATTATCAGACTCCTTAGAAGCTTATGAGGAAAAGTTAAACAGAAGGAAGAAAGAACCTTTGGAGTAGCTTCTACAGTCTTAATTGAATCTAAAAGAGACAACAAGGAGAAGACCTGAAAATTATAGAGGCTGAGGTCATAGACGAGGACAAAGTCAAGGTCTTGCAAGAGGTAGAGGTAACAAACTCATGAAAATACTTCTCAATTTACCTCGACAAAAGGAGGAGGTAGAGACAAAACATATCAAACTTAGAGGGCTTACAAATCACAAGTGAGATGTTACAATTGTAACAAGTTTGGACATTATGCTAGGGAATGCAATTATGCTTGTAATGAAAGAGCTTATCTACCTCAAAAGGAGAGCAATGATGATTAAAAGGAGAGTGATGAGGAGCTAGATTGTAAGCTTTTAATGGCATATAAGAGCTCTACATTGGAAGTAGATCTTTGTTACATTGACATGTATGGAGATAAATTCTGTTTTATAGATTTTGATGATGAGAATGATAATGACATTACTACGTCTGAAGACTCTCTAAAGATGGATGTACAAGAGGAAGTCATAGTTACATGTTTGGAAGCAAGCCTAGATGACTATGAAAAACGAGAAAGAGTTTGTGTTAAGATAAATGCAAATAATGAGCATGAGCCAAGAAAAGAAGTAGAATAAGAAAAGAAAAAGCAAAAGACTAGTCTTGATGAATATAAAATTATGCCTCAAGCTACATTTTGGGAGATTGGAGAGAGTTCAAGATAGAGGCTATAGAGAGACACTGAGGATGATGATGGTTTAATGCTAGATACAGTGCCACAGGCAGAGGTTGCTGATAGAGGACCATCAAATAGAGTATCTTGGGAGATGGGAGAGAGCTCAAGACATCCCCACATAATAGAAGTAGAAGACTTATATGGTGAAAATGGTATCTTTATATGTCACTTTGCTGATGTAGAGCCTATTAACTTTGTTGAAGTTAATGAAGATGATCAATTCAGAAGGATCATCAACGAAGAAATAGAAGAGCATACTAATACAAGAGATAAAAGAGTATATAGTAGAAGAAAGAAGAAAAGACATAAAGCAAAGCTCGTGGGAAAGAGATACCAGTAGTGTAAAGGCATTGGTTAATATTTCTCTAACATATGCTTAGAGTTAGTTAGTGTCAAGTTAAAGCGTCAGAGTCATGTTTAAGGGAGAGTGTTAAAAATAGAAATAGTAAACACGACTCTATGTCATGCGTGTGTGTGATGTAGGGGTTGAGGTGTCATGAGTTGAGGTTTAGTGTGTCGTGAGGATTAGTGGTGTCGAGGGTTAGTGGTTTTTATTTTTAGCATAGACTAGCTATGTTATTTCCTATAAATATCTGTAATTTTTATTGTTTTGTAGCAGCAGCATTTCAATACACGTGATTATGTTGTGTCTCTGTCTCTGTGTTGTGTGTGTGTGTTTTCTCTCGTCTTCGTGCTTCCGCTTGTGTTGCTGCCAACAATTACAGGAACAACATATACCAGAAGTAGTCACTAATAAGAGCATACAACAATGCATCAACAATGCAAACATGCTATAGCGAAATAGCTAAAACATTTAGGCACATAATCATAATCAGGAACAAGAAAAGTCAAATAGCACAACCAAGACTCATGCAAATGTATCACCAAGAATAAATGACATAAAGGTTACATGTTGTATAATAAGAAGAGTGAAGAACTTACCTTATCATACGCTAACAAAATTGATTTAACTCAAAGACCTATGTGCAGGCGAACCAATTGACCTGCATAGTTAATTTGCAAAGAAATACAATCAAATTGATATCAAATAAGCCAAACAACACTACCACTAGATAGCATAGTCCAAAACTTAAGGAACTGACCTTGGTTCAACTGAACCGGACATAAATCCTATTGAACTAATCAAAATTGCATTGAACCGGCTAATCACATGCTGAACCATGCTGAAGCTAGACTTGATCACACAATTACTCTTAAATTAGATAGGCAATTACATAAGCTTTTTATTGACTACTTGAATTGGCCATGATTCGACAGAAATTGAATTGAACCGGTCCACAAACAGATCTAGGTCGAGCCTAGAATTGGATTGGTCAACCTGTTGACCCAGACCAACTCAAATCTCAGCTCAAAACCAAATCAAACCCGACTGAATCTTAATTCGGCGCGAGCCTGAACCAGCTTCCTAATCGCCAGCCGTTCTTCCTCGCTGCGTGTGGCTGTCGGACCCAAAGTCTACAGCAACACTGGTGAGCTTCCAAACATGCATCGGACGCCCGTTCACTGCAAAACTCCCTCGAATGGTTTCACAAGGAGAACTACAGCCAAAGATGAACTCCCAGCGAGGTTTCGATGCTGGATTGAAGCCTCTATTGTGAGCCGACATAACCCGACGGTGGCGCCATCGATTTCTAAATCGACTCTAAACACAACCATACACGAGGTAAAGCAATGGGGGAAGCTGACTTACCTCAAGGCGATGTTGGGCAGATGTTGCAAGAGAAGAAATCACTTCGCTGACTTTAGGAAGGATGAAGAATCGCCACCTTCTTCTCCACCTCCGGCAAACCCGAGTCAATGTCAATCCTCCTCTAGCATTCCTTTTCTCTCTCCATTCGTTGTAGATGGAATGGAAAATGAGACGAAAACAAAGAAACTCCTCCGTTCCACGTCCCTCTCCTAGAAATGCAACCACACTCTCTGGAAAAAACTGAAATTACAAGTGTTGAGGACTCAACTGTGACTGAAAGTTATCGAGATGCAGAAATAAGAATGAAGGGAGAAAGGCTAAAAAGGTGTAGGTAGATTTTGGAGGGGGCAGATTCAAGAACTGAATTGGATAAGTATATAAGTGAAGAAATTGATGATGATTCTGAAGATTTTGATATATTATCATGGTGGAAGGTAAATAGCCCTAGATTTCCTATACTATCACAAATGGCTAGAGATGTGTTTGTTGTCCCTATTTCTATTGTTGCTTCAGAATCAGCATTTAGTACTAGAAATCAAGTTCTTGATCCATTTAGGAGTTCTTTGTCACCTAAAGTAGTAGAAGTTCTGATATGTGCCCAAGATTGGTTTCAAAGATCACACCATCCAATTAATATTGAAGAAATAGTTGAAGATATCATTAAAGTTGAATCAGGTAAAATTTTTATTTTACTCTAACATTGTATTCTTTTCTATGCATTTATTATTGTTCTTGAACTTTTTACTAAACTCATCCTTTGTTTGCAGAATTTTCAAACATGGCTTGATGGCAATGAGTGTTTAGTGTGAGATGTAATCTCTTGCTTATTTTTTTGTAAGCAGTTGTAAGAAATAAATTATTTTAAAATAGCATTCTTATTATATTCCTTTTTAATCTCTTGCTAGTGATTAACTTGCTTTTTTTTATTTGTAGTTTATGGGACGACATGGATGGCATTATTGGATTTGGATGCTTGGTGGATTTTTTTTTTTTTGCCAAGGGCAAGAATTTGATTGTATTAAATCAAAAAAGTAGTTACAGGTTATGTACAGTCACCACCATTCTCACTTTTGGATCAAGAAAAATTTTTGCAGAGTCTCCCCTGCATTTCTAGCGCATGGACCCTGCGTACAGTCTAACTATCCTCAAAGACACATGAGAATTAAACATCAAAACACCAAGAGAGAACAGTGTACGCCAACACCAGTTGCACATGCAAATTTTCAGCATCAATAGACATATATCTTTAGCGCAATTGAACTTATCTCCTGCATCCTTTCCATCGCCATTTCACCTGCATCCTGCAGCTCCTTCTTTGAATCCGCCAAGTAGTTTTACATCAAGATCTGCTGTCGTTGAGTTGCATCTTTGCCTCTTCATAGCCCCTCGTGGCGGTATGAGCGGCCGCACGCAGGATAGTCTCATTTGGTCTTCATCGCAGGCTCCCGCATGGATGAGAATAAGTGCCGCATGGTATGGTCCTGCATTTGCGTGATTAGCCCCCATGGTATTCAGCCCCTCCAATAGGTACCAGCCGGCTTGGAACACAGAATTGTCCATTGCGTGGTTGAGATATGCATCTGACCTGTGCAATGAACAAAATATGCCAGCCAAGAAAATAGTTAGCATTCGAACCGCCTACAGGTAAGCGCTTTACACCTCCCCTAAGTCACTCCAAGATCTACAGAAATCAGTAACGTGAGGATGATGGTCCGGCTGAGGAATGTAGCTTGAGAGTTTTGCTTTAATATTCGAAACCATGCAACCAAGGAAGGCCATGATTCCCTTTTTCTGAGCTCCCCAAATCTGGTTATTGCGGAACCGCCAGATGTAGTAAAGAGCCCCGGCGAGGATGAGTTTAAAAATGTAAGCCTTGATAGGAAATAGGTAGTTATTAAAGCCCACATCTTCTAGTTATTAAAGCCCAAAATCCTGCCACAGCGTCACAGTAAAGAAATAGGTAGTCAATAGTCTCTGGGTGGGAATGACAAAGCAGACAATGGGGATTATGCACAATGCCCCAATCATGTAACAGCGCCCTAGTAGTTAACCTTCGTTGGCAAAATAGCCACAAAAAGAACGAATGCCGCAGGATTCTCCCCTTAAACCATACCAGGTTTTCCCAGCTTACCACCGATCCATGAACTTGGCTATCATATGCCGATTTGATGGTGAAATTTTCATGGTGGGTACGGTTCCAAAAAAGATGATCCGAGCTAAGATCTGCTTGGTGGAATTTTGATTTTACAAGTTGATGGCTTTGCGAAAACAAGTGTGACTTTGTGTGTGGCTCAGGCTCTTATGGACCTGTGGTGTTATATTATTTTGTGGTGACTTCAAGAAACAAGTTTTATTAAATGCATTATATTTGAAACTTGCTCCTGATAGTCTTGTGTGACTGAATTGTGAAGCCAGAAGACAGAAGTGTACACTGTGAACTTCTGTACTTGTAACTTGGGTAGTCGTGTTACTTTAAAGCATTTCTAGCATTTTGTGGTATTACTATTAAATTGTGTTAGTTTGAAATAGGAATTGTATGATTTTGAAGCAGTAAATTTTCAAATGTGAATTTTGAATTTTTGATGCTTGTTAATGAAATATGGATTGTGAAATGTGTATTTATGAATTGTGAATTTGTGATGCATGCTAGTAAATCTGTGCGTTGGACTAACAAAGTGAACATTTAAAAAAGCCTACACAAATATTTGATGAACAGTTTGTATTGGAGAAATTATATGGACTTATAAATAGAGGTACATGTTCTTTCGATGATACATGGACTTTGGTTATTGCGACTTGCGAGGCAATTCTTCTTTCTAATAATCTTAATTCAGGACTTTCAGCCTTCTTCACATTTGTAGAATCTAATGCAAGTATTTGAATCCCTCAGCCTTCTTCACAATCCTGATGTTCTCCAAATCGCATTTGTTGCTGCCAACTAGCATCTTTGCAGTAAAAGCATAAGAATTCAGAATGTGCTGCATCTGCATTACAATTTAAAACAATATATTGATAAAATCGTATTAAGTGTCATTCGATCTTAAGATTCATAAGAACTTCTAACGAACTTAATAAGATATACAAGGGAATATAATTTTCGGTAATTTACTAATTTTTTTTTTTTTGATATATTTGGTTCAGTAAGAACTTGGTAATTTTTTAATTTGGTTTGATTTTAATAAGAATGGCAATTTGACCGTCGGGTACCCGATTCAACCCGACCCATTTACACCTGATTTAGGTACTTGTTTACCTAAATGGGTCAGGTTCGGGTTTAGGGATGCAGGTACCCAGTACTCGATGCCCGATTTAAATAATAAATATAAATATATATTTTTATTATTAAAATATAAATAATAATAAAATAAGTATTATATAAATATTTATTATTAGTAATAATAAATAATTATAATATAAATATATTTATTATTATTTTAATTTTAAAATTATATTTTATAAAATATAAATAATTAATAATTTATATTTTATTTAATCGGATACCTGTGGGTACATGTGTAAATATCTGGTTCGAGTTTGAGTTATACACTAAAGTACTCAACCCGGGATCAAATCGGGTTAGAATAATAGATTTTCCTAATCAGGTTGAGTTGGAAACCTCAAGAATATCCATCCGACCCATAACGATTTTGATGGATTCCTATTCTTCACGCACATAAATCGTCTCTGTTGGTTAAAAGCTGAGTTGTATAAATTAGTTAAATTAATAAATTTAAATGGATGAATATGTAATTAAATAAAAAAAATTAAGAAGGATTTGACCCTACGCGTGGGGTTACATCTACACACCTTTTCTTTGTGCTTCGGTGGGGTGCTTATCAATAGATTTTAATTTTGAGCAGCAGAATAAAAGGGCACTCTATGTACAAGGGAGAGGTAAAAAGGGAATTTTAATTTTTCTCTTTATTTAATATAATTTACTCATGTCATAAAATAAATAAGAGGCTCCTATTTATAAGTGAAGCCGTTCTTCATAAAATTAAATTAATAAAATTTAAAAGACAAATTCTAGAAAAAAAAAACATATCTAAAATTAAATAAAACTACAAATTATAAATTGTAACTATATTAAAAATTATAAATTTTAAAATAAATTGACATAGTTCCTGGATCCAGAAATTTGCATGATCATTCACACACACTCAATATATAATTTTAAAGAGACCTCTTAGACCCCTAACTAAGGTTAACTCCTAGTTGTGCCCTTGGTTTTTACTGCTCCCATTCGGACACAAATGATGGTGTATAAAAACCCTAGCTACCATTCGTTTTAATTGGTCATCTAACTTGTGCCTTCTAGCAAACTCGCATTCGGCTCTGACTAACTTGCTTGCTTGCAGCTCAACACTCTCATTATTGAAAGTAAACACTATTATGACTTGCGTAATGAGCAAATTTATCTATTAATTTAATAAGCAAAAAATGATAAAACGACTAATTTATTAAAATGTTTAAATCTAAGTTGAATGGTGGTGAGTCCATTGAGCCCTATGTGCTGTACTATTATCTTTGTTTTTTTACATTTATTTAATATGAAACTAAACTAAGATATTACAAACATTCTTATTGTTAATGCTTTGGAGCTGTTTAATCTTTGGAGTTTATGACACTGGTCCTAAATTGTGTAGTAATAAATAGTGTTTTTTTTACTTAAATTTTGACAATGTAAAATAATAAGTTTGTACACACAGAATGATTATGGCTTATCGTGAGGCTCGGTGGACCGATGGGTCCCTGAGCTGGTGACGTGGAGGCACGGGAAGGAGGCGCGACCTTCAGTCAAACGGGTTGGATAGTGGAGACGGGTAGCAGGAGGCGAACCCGTGCAGAAAACCAAATTTGTGAAATATTTTACTACTGTTCCAAATAAATGTTCAGAAAATCAAATTTGAGAAGCTGAAAATAAATTTTAAGGTCTCTTAACAGCAACCACGTCATGATCTGAGATGGGAGGCGTTGACTCAAATACAGAATTAGGATTATTCGAGGAAACAAATCTTAAATTATATATCCCATTGTCCACGGACCCGCGTTACATGCAAACAGAGAGTTTTAAAACAACAGCGCGCTTACTGTTTGCTTATTCAAAGAGTAAAAAGAATATGGTAAAATAGCACACACGACACAGACAGCAGAAGCATCGCATATTGATTATTAGAAAGCAAACGTAGTCGATCGTCATCAGTTGTTCATCCAGAACTGGGCCTGCAGCCAGTCGACGAGCTTCTTGTCCACTTGGAAGGCCTTGGCCAGCACGTCATCCGAGATCGGCGGCTTTGACCCGAATACAGCATTGGCAATAGTGATGACTCCTGGGTTCTGGCTGTTCAGAGCAGCTATCGCAACCGCATTGCCGTAGCCACGGTTAAGTTGGAAGTGGATGAGACCTTGTGGAAACACAAACACATCGCCCTTCTTGAGAATCTTGGTGAAGAGTTTGTTGCCGACATTGTTGATGTTGGAGGTGACGAAGCCAACGTAGAGCTCGCCTTCCAACACCGTCAGGATCTCGGTGGCACGCGGGTGACTGTGCGGCGGGTTCAACCCGTTGGGCGCGTAGTCAATACGAGCGAGGGAGATGCCGAGGGTGTTGATACCGGGGATCAAGTTGACGTTCACCAGTGTCACATTTGATCCGAGCTTGTTTTCGGTGTTCCTGGGCTTGTCCAGCCCTTGGAAGAAGAAATCTTCCGCCTTTGCTTCGTCTGAAGCCTTGCACACGAATCCGTTCACAAACACTGCACATAATATTAATTAATCAATTCATCCATATCTAATGTGAGCAAGCTTTATATAGATTAATAGAGAGATATTCATATAAAAAAACAAAGTAAAATAAACCTTTGGAATCAAAATCAGCAACACAAAAGTCTTGGAGAGGACTAGGATCAAAAGCCAAGACGTAGGAGGAGGAAGCCAAGACAAGCAGCGCAGAAGCTAGGAGGAGATTGTATTTGGCAGCCATATCGATCGATGGATCTCGAAATGCCTGCTTGTATCTATGAAAGATGTTGGAGAGATGAGCTCCTCTTATAGAACAGAGGTAGTGCATCCATGCTGTGTTTGGTCATCGACTCCCATTTCAAATCATGGGTTGTATGACGAGTTGGAAGCTTGAACAAGAGATGTTGATTTGTGAACGACTCCCAAGTCCGTGCTGTCATAATCCACTCCGGGGCAGTTTTATCGTACTAATTTTTATTTGAATTATTAATACGGAACTGTTGATTTAATTTCTTCGTTGTTCACGAAAGTTAGAATGATAGAACCCAGAGGCATGTTGTGGCTTGTCTTTAGGTGAAAATCCGGACTCTTGTGCGAATTAATTCTAGATTAAACACGTAAGGATAAAACCAGATGTTCCTCTCCAAGTTGATCTAGACATCCTTTCCGCAATGAATAATAAATAAATCAAAGATCTAAAAAGAGATCAAACAAATTTGAAGAACAATAAATGGGAGAGTAGGAAAAAACAAATCTCAGCTATCGCATGTGATTTTAAGCCTTTTCATAAGGTTAGAAATATTAGCATTTAATGCTAACATTAAATAGTTTTTTTTTAATTTTACTTTAACAATCCCCCACAATATTAAAAAAATCCTAAATATAATTAAACTGAACAAGAAGATTAAATGAATTTAAATTACTCCTCATGCCTATATTATGCGGTTAGTATAGTGCAAGACATAACCTTTACTTAGTAAAAATGCTTCCATCTGAAGGAAAGATAGTGAACTAGTCTTGAACTACTTCCCTTTGACTTAGACTTCAATAAATCTACTGACAAATACAGGGTTTGTTCGATCGTGGGGTTGCGCATTTTTGGGTGTGTGCGTGTATTTTCATGAGAGTTTGTGAGGATTGTCTATGTCCCTAGCAGCAGTCGTATACGGACTCTCTCATATAGGAAGTCTCTACAAAGGATGAGGATAGAGGCTCATATCGTGGTAATTAACCACTTTGGAAAGTTTTTCTTACCTCTACAATAAGAAACACAAAATGTACCATCAGGAATGGGAGTGTAGAGTATTAACTCTCTCACATAATTTTTTTTATACACCATAGTGTTTCATTTTTTTTATTTTTCAAAGTGTTTCCCGACAAATCAATCAACTTGTTATTACCACATTGTACCTCCTTCAAGGGATCTCCTATCGCCGGTTGAGTTCCCACCACTGAGAGGCCTATTTTCAAACTAATCTCATTCATATTGATACTTTCAATATCATAATCTTGGGCAAATTTTGGTCGAGCTAATAGATTTGTTGTGCTCAATCTTTATAAAAGAAAGAACTGCAACTTTTATGAGTCAAGCCATTTTATAAACTTTTTTTTAATTTTAATATGACTATTTTTTTACATGAGGCTATTGCTCATTTATAATTTTATTTATTTTTTTTATCTTTGAATCCTTGACTCTTAGTTTAAATATCTTCTCTTGAATTTATTAAGAGAGAAAGGATTTTATTTTTTTAATATAAATTAGACCTAAAAATTAATTAGGGTTTTAAAGTCATTTTAATTTTAAGAGAATTAATTTTTTTATATAAATAATTTTCTTTTTTAATCATAATCCTCATGTATATTTATTTCATTTTGTACATTATGTATATCTTTTCATATTATTTTCATGATTTCTAAAATGACAATATTGTCATGATGATGATATACATAATTTTTATAATGTACATTTTGTTTATTGTGCAGTTATGATTTATATGTGCATTATATACAACATTGTAATATAATCATTAAGCACATTATGAACATAATTTTCATGATGTCCATTATCAGAATTATGTATGTTATTTTTATTATGTATATTATAATTTTTCTATACATTATGTACATAATGATTATGATGTGCATTATGTTTTTTACCTCCATTTTGTACATTATTATTTTTTAAATATGTACATCAAGTGCATAATATTTATATTTTGCACAATAGGCATAATAATTCTTTTAAATATTGTTAAAATAATTAATTACATATTATGCAGAAATGTCCATTATATTATGAAAATTATACACTTTATGTATTTTATATTTTTTTTGTTAAATACATTATTTATATATATTATGACCATCATGAATGTCAAATATATTATGACATTTATATTTTATATTATGATCATAATTTATATAATATTTAATATTTTACATAATCTCTATAAATATTAGTTTAAATATATAGATTACATTATGTTTATTCTAATTTGGCCTAAGCTAACTTAAGTTGACTCAGATGATCAAGTCTAATATAATTATAAGTTATAATATAAACTAGACTAGCTCTTACGGTTAGGATCATTAGCCTAATTTATATATGATATTATCATTTTAAAATAAAATTTAAAAATGTAGATTTATGTCATAATAAGTACACTAAAACACATAAAGCAGTAGAGAGCTATTAAAAGAAAAACTATATACTATAAAGTTAGGAAATAAAAGCCTACTTAATAGGCATAGTACAGATTTAATCTTGCATAGTGTAATTTTAGATATTTGATTAATTTTTGTACCATAATTTTTTATCACTGTATTTAGTAGGGCAGACAAAAAGTGGAAAGGACGAAAAATAAATAAACTTTGTATTTAATATGACGAATAGAAAATGAGAGATGGATTGGAAAGACAATAATATAACTTGAAATAGCCAAATTTAACAACTAGGCAAAAAAAAAAAAAAAATTAAAAACCAAATTGGAAACTGATGAATTAGTAACAATAAATTATTTTTTGTTATATTAAATTATCATAACAAATTATAAATTAATTATTTTCACAGTAATTAATTTACTATTATTACAAACCATCATAATAATTTGATTTTTATCCACATGTATTGATATTCAGATTAAGAAGATAGTGAAGCCCTTGAGGTCAAATGAAGTTACCAAAGAAAATAACTCCAATGGATATAGTTGTTAATAATAATCCTTCCTCGCGCCACCAAATTAAGAATATCATTTAGATTGATGAAAACCTGATTGTGCTGGGCCGTTTTTGCACTGTTTCCTTTTCCATTTTTTTTGTTTGACAAAGGACACCGGAAGTCAGTTTGCAAGTTTGTGCGAGTAATGATGCAACGAGGACTTCGCGAGCATCAGGCGAGTTCGTTTGTGCAAATTAAGCAAGTTTGTGCAAATAGCTAGTGGATGTGCATGAGTTCGTTTAATTTATTCTGAAGGTTGTTTGTTTGTGTGAAATATCTAGTGGATGGGCATTCAGCTACTTGGTAGTGGCAGAGTAGTGACCGCAAAGTCAATGGACATTGATGTTTTTTTGGGCAATTATATTTATGATTTTTTCTTTAAAATTATGTTCTGTTGAAAGGAATCCATAGTAGAAAAGATGAAAAATATAATGAATCTAGATGATTTTTATTGTAATTTTCATCCTTTCCACCGTGAATTTCTTTCAACATAACATAGCACCGGAAAATCCAACACCTCTTCACCTCTACGATTTAACTTGTCAGAGGTTGAATTTGTTTGTTCTGGTAAGTGGCACAGGGGGGTGGGGCAACGTGGATTAGAAATTGTGATAAGTAGAAGTTGGACGTAGCAATATGGAACAAGTACGTGATGCTGGTAACAATTAGAAATTTAGAATACTTGTCATTGTTAGTGTGTTTGCTTATTATTCTCTCTATTTTCTAGCTCCTTTGCTTATTATTCTCTCTGTTATGATAGAACAGAGAAATAGAACAGAGAAGAGATTACAACAAGTGGAAGAATAATTGGAAGCCTATATTTCTTCTTGTGTAATCGATTACAATATGTGCACTCTATTTATAATACAAAACTCTCTACATAATATGGTAATGAATTGATACAAGGCAAGAGACTAATGTGGAATGAATCAATCTTTGTTGTCTGATTGATTCGTATCACTAATGTCGCTAACAGTGAAAGTCAAACCCTAGTTCACATGCGCATCTAGGAGATCTTGCATAGGCGAAAAACTAGGTTTGATAAGATCGAGAGGCAAGATAATATGAGCAACCATAAAAACATGCGTTACCATTGCCATTGATCGAGTGGCGACTTGGAAGAAGAAAGGGCGAGCGGCTCTTCTCCAAAGGAAATCGCACACAAGAAGATGATGACTTCTTCCTTGTATTCCTTGTGCTAGCAAAGATCCAAGGAGTCCTAGATCGTGTATGAGGAGATGTCTCTCTCCCTTTTGCTGGCCGAACTTCCTCTTGTCGTGAAGATCCTTCACACGAGAGGAGAGGGGGCGAGAGAGAGATAGGCGTTCGAACGTGGGGGCGTTTTCTCAAAGAAAACGGCTTCCAAAAATAGTAAGTCCATAACCCCATGTTTAACTCCACTTGAAGCCATCGATAACTCCTCTCTCAATTGAACCATGCGTTCACCAAGTGAACCGGTTCAATTCTATTTGGTTCAAAGACCAAACCGAAACCACCATGGTCTTGATCTCTTTGAACCTAATGGTTCAAGATCTAACCACACATCTCTCGACCCTCTTGATCTCTATGATCAAGCATCAATTCTCTCGATCGAAGCTTACCGATCTCAAGCCCTAATCAATCAAACATGATCAGACCAGATCTCACTTCCAATCAGAGTTTAAATTCCTTTAAACTGAACCAGAACAATTCAGTCCACACGATCTGACACAAGTAAGCCATATCATCAAATTGTGCGACCCTAAGGGTTTCCTTCAATGTCGGTAACGATAACTTACGTTATCACGATCAAAGAGGGGTATCTAGCAACACATCACTGTCTCCCGATATGAAGGAAAGAGTCTTCCAAGACTACACCCAAACCATAGCACAAGTGTGAATCCAATTCACTCGGCATACATGTTCCCTTTGCCACTGGACGTTCTTATTGGACAAGCCTGTCAAGCCTGTAATTCCAACATGATGAGAATGGTTAGATCAGATGAACATAGTCATCTGGGTATGGCCATACACTTTCTCAACCATCTCATCTAGGGGGGCCCCTTTAGAACATCACACTCCAACTAGGAGAGGCAATCCTATATCTATCACTAGTGTCCTAACATGACTCATGTCCACTATCCAAGATAATCCTTAACCATTATCTTTCAAATGATATTGAACTACCTCAAGACAATGTCAATCATCACTTAGAAACATAAGTGATCTCAAGTCAAAGGGAATATACCACTTGCTTGCTTATAAGGATTTATTCACATTGTGACAAACAATTGAATATCCTAAGTAGGGTCAGTCCAGTACATCCAATGCACCTATGTGTCTAAATCTTATTCCATGCTCGAAGCATCCGATAAGATTAGAACACATATTAGTCTCCATCATATCAAGGCTGTCTCATGTTCACCAAGATATCTCGACTAAGGACAATACCGCATGTCAGCCAAGCTGAAACACCAATGAGACATGTAGTATGGTATAGAAGAAGGCCATGTAGTATGGTGCCTTTGAGAAATCGAAGGATCCGTTTCACCATTTTCCAATGTAGTGTAGTGGGATTGTGCATAAATTGACAGACACGGTTGGCAGCAAAGGTGATGTCGGGCCGTGTGATTGTAACATATTGCAGGGCGCCCACTATGCTTCTATATAATGTCGGATCTTGAAGTGGTTGATCAGAAGAGGAAGTAGTAGTGGTAACAGCAATAGGTGTAGAGATCGGACGAACACCATCCATTTTAGCACGTTGAAGAATTCCAGTGATGTACTTGCGTTGGGATAAAATGACAACCGTCAACATGAGAACAGAGCTCAATGCCTAAGAAAAATGTGGCGAAGCCAAGGTCCCGTATGGCAAATTCTTTTCCAAGAGAAGAAATTAAATCATCTATGAAGTGAGCATCAGTGCCAGTAATAAGAATGTCATCGACATAAACAAGGATATAGATCATTACTGATGACCGGCAGAGATAGAATAAGGATGTGTTAGTCTTAGAGCCGGAGAAGCCTTGAAGTTGTAGCCAACTGCTCAAACGTTGGAACCAAGCCCTGGGTGCTTAGCGAAGACCATATAAGGAATGACAAAGATGACAAACATGATCCAGAAATTGTGGATGTTGAAAACCAGGTGGTTGTTCCATAAACACCATTTCTTCAAGATGGCCATGTAAAAAGGCATTAGAAACATCCAATTGACGAATAGACCAGTTGGAGCTAACTGCTATGGAGAGCAATAAGCGAACAGTAGTTATTTTTACTACAGGACTGAAAGTATCATGAAAATCAATACCAGGTTGTTGACGAAAACCCTTTGCTACAAGGCGAGCTTTATGTCTTTCAATGGAGCCATCGGCTTTATGCTTCAAACGAAAAACCCATTTACAGCCAATGATGTTCATAGATGGCTGTTGAGGAACAAGAGTCCATGTTTGATTACGTAGAAGAGCATCAAACTCAGAAGCCATGGCCAGTCTCCATGCAGGATCTTTATTTGCTTGAGAGAAACAAGTCGGCTCAGTGGATGGTAAGGAGGCTACCAATGCCTGTGGGAGACTATACTTTGTGGTTTGCATAGGAATCGTGCTTTGGTAAATGTCCTGAATGAGTCTGGTGCGACGTGGAGGTGTAGTACTATCTGGAGAAAATGAAGCACCAGGAGAAGAATGTGCCTCGTCCAAAGAAGGTGCACCGGTGGAAGGTTGAGAGTGTGCCACGTTTGAGAAATTAGGGTTGGAAGAAGGCACATCAGGAGAAGGAGATGCATATGGAGAGTCTGCATCCTCTAAGAAATTTGGGTTGGAAGAAGTGTCGTTGCCCTCAGAAGATGAAGCAACATGCGGGTTGGTGTTGCGCATAGGAGAAGGGGCCGCTCCAAGAATGCCGTGATAAAGTGTAGTTGTAGATGGTGGTGATCTTGAAGGAGAAAGATCATTATCCTTTGCTGCAAAGGAAAAGATAGATTCATCAAAAGCAACATGCCGGGAAACATTTATTCGCCCGGTCGGTAAATGTAAACAGCAGTAACCATGATGCAAAGTACTATAACCAAGGAAAACACATAATAAGGAGTGAGGTTCAAGTTTGTGCCGGGAGTATGGACGAAGACAAGGGTAGCATGCGCAACCAAATGTACGTAGCAACTGATAATTTGGAGAACGATTATAAAGAGTTTCAAGCGGACTCTTGTTGTGAAGAACAGGTGTAGGAAGGCGGTTGATGAGGTAGACAGCAGTAGAGGCGGCATCATCCCAATATTTTGTCGGAACAGATGCATGACGCATTAGAGCGAGAACAATTTCAATAATGTGTCTATGTTTGCGTTCAGCGGAGCCATTTTGTTCCGGAGTATGAGGGCAAGACACACGGTGAGTAATACCATGGAGATAAAGATGATGATGAAGACCTTGAAATTCACCTCCCCAGTCGGAGTGAAGAGATAAAATTTTTCTACCAAAGTGACGTTATACATGTTTTTGAAAATGACAATAAATATCGAGAAGGTCTGATTTGCGGCATATAGGAAAAAGCCAAGTAAATTTACTAAAATGATCAATAAATGAGACATAGTAAGAAAATCCAGTAGATGATAAAATAGGCGCAGGGCCCAGACGTCTCAGACGTCTGAATGTATTATTTCTAGCGGAAATGAAGATGCATAATTAGAAGAAATAAAAGGAAGCTTATGACTCTTTGCTTCCATACATGCATGACAACTGGATGCTACAGACTCAGAAGTGATTGGAAGGTCATGCTTATTGATGACTTGATGCACAATACGTAGAGATGGGTGGCCAAGACGGGCATGCCATGAAGATGTACTAGTACGTTCTCCAAGATGGATAGCTGGGGGTGATGATGATAGATGATAGAGATTATGTCTGATTCCTCCTTTGAGAAGAGTCGACCCCGTGACGCGATCCTTCACCAAGCATTCTTGTGGATGAAATTCGAAATAAACATTATTATCAAGAGAAAATTGACGAACAGAAAGAAGATTTTTGGTAATGGCAGGAACATGTAAGACATTGCGCATGGAAAAATGACGAGTATGAGAAGATAAATATGTGTTTCCAAGGTTAGTAATTTGCAAACCTTGTCCATTGCCGATATTGACGGTGTCAGATCCTTGATATGGCATAATTTCAGATAAAGCGTTCTGGTCGGGAGTGACATGGTGTGTAGCGCCGGAATCCGGATACCAAGATTGAGAGGAATATGCATCACCAGTATGTGGAGCAATTGACGAGATGCTTGGAGCTAGCGCATGTTGATTGTGAATTGAGGCAGTGGACATGATGTTGTGAGCTTGCGCATAAGATGGGCGCCACATTGTATTATGCTGAGAAAAGCCGCCTGTAAAATTAGTGTCATAGCGTTTGTAGCATTGATGCGCAAAGTGACCTGTAGTGAGGCAAATTTGGCATCTTCCAGGGTTGCGTCCACGGCATCTACCACGCCCTCGGCTTGACCCTCCACGAGTATAGTTGCGCCCTTGATTGGAGGAAATTGTGGAGTTGATGGTAGGAAAAACAGTATCAGATCTTCGTGCGCTTTGGAGTTGAAGAAGACGTTCATGAGAAGTGAGCATGCCGTGAACTTGATCCCTGTGTGAGTGTATTCGGACTCGAGTCAAACGTTAACTCATGGGTGAAAATAATAAAAAATATTACTGTAATTGAGGGCATGACACTAGTTGTGATGCTCCCGGGATTTAGCACAAATCCCAAAGCACACCGAGATGGAGCGATGATGGGACCCCTCGTCATCAGCCGTGATGGACGACTCGGGTGTGCGATCGTGTCACTGAGGCTGACACAAGTCCACAGGGCGAGGGTCGAGTCAAACCACGGAGTGTGGGTTCACACGTGGATGTGGGCTTCTAACTCGACCCATGGACCCCGGACCCTCTCGCACGAGCTTGCGAGCGTGTGCATCGAAGAGGGTCAACTGTGGGGCGATTCTGAGGTCTAATCGACCCCGAACTGGCACTGAACCATCCTTCCAGGCTGAATCGAACCGGTTCAGCCGGTTCAGACCGGTGTACAGTGCACGCGCGTGTGGAAGAGGGGAATTTCCCCTATTTCTCTTCCAGCGCCGTGATCGACGCCGTCCGCCGTCGATTGCGCCACCTGGAAGCACGCCCGCCGGATTTGGAAGGTGGCCGGAGGTGCGGGCTGGCGTGGTGACGAGGACGACGGAGTTTGAAGGCTGGGACTCCTACGTGGACGAGCCTAGGGCGACGATTGGAGGTCGCCCCGGTGGAAGCGAGATCTCCGGCCAATCACCGGCGGAGATCGCGGTTGCGTGGCGACGAGGATGGAAATCCCATCCTCGTCGAGAGGAGGTTGCGATCAAGCGAATTGGGAGCTTGAGCAAGGTCTGGCGACGACGAATCTTCGGCGAGATCTAGATCTGAAAACAGAGTCTGCTTCTTCTTCGTGATAGAACAATTGAATATACCACTTGCTTGCTTATAAGGATTTATTCACATTGTGACAAACAATTGAATATCCTAAGTAGGGTCAGTCCAGTACATCCAATGCACCTATGTGTCTAAATCTTATTCCATGCTCGAAGCATCCTATAAGATCAGAACACATATTAGTCTCCATCATATCAAGGCTGTCTCATGTTCACCAAGATATCTCGACTAAGGACAATACCGCATGTCAGCCAAGCTGAAACACCAATGAGACATTATTCAGAAGTATACATACAGCAGCAGATAATGTAACAATCTGAATAACAACAATTGCCTTTATAAACATATACATAGTTTATACATGATACTGATAACAGCCCAAGGCCTCAAACATTAGCTTTAAGGGCATACCCCAACAAACAGCCCCCTACAAACTTAGCGTGGAAGGATGAACGTTAAGTTTGGCTAGCAAATGCTGGAACTTGACACGCGTGAGAGGCTTAGTGAATATGTTAGCAATTTGATCATGGGTGGAAATATAGGAGACCAGAAGTTGCCGCAGAGCGACACGCTCTCGAACAAAATGAAAATCAATTTCCACATGCTTAGTGCGAGCGTGGAAGATGGGGTTAGCAGCCAAATAAGTAGCACCAATATTGTCACACCAAAGAGTGGGGACTTGAGTAGAAGAGAGATGAAGCTCAGTTAAGAGTGATTGAATCCAGATGACCTCTGCAGTAGCATTGGCAATAGCCTTATATTCGGCCTCCATGCTTGATCGAGAGACGGTCGGTTGCTTTTTTGGAATTCCAGGAGATAAGATTTTTACCAAGAAAGATAGCAAAACCACTAGTGGATCTCCGATCTTCTGGGGAGCCTGCCCAATCAGCATCACTATAGACATTGAGTTGACATGACGAAGTACGGTATAGAAGAAGGCCATGAAGTATGGTGCCTTTGAGAAATCGAAGGATCCGTTTCACCATTTTCCAATGTAGTGTAGTGGGATTGTGCATAAATTGACAGACACGGTTGGCAGCAAAGGTGATGTCGGGCCGTGTGATTGTAACATATTGCAGGGCGCCCACTATGCTTCTATATAATGTTGGATCTTGAAGTGGTTGATCAGAAGAGGAAGTAGTAGTGGTAACAGCAATAGGTGTAGAGATCGGACGAGCACCATCCATTTTAGCACGTTGAAGAATTCCAGTGATGTACTTGCTTTGGGATAAAATGACAACCGTCAGCATGAGAACAGAGCTCAATGCCTAAGAAAAATGTGGCGAAGCCAAGGTCCCGTATGGCAAATTCTTTACCAAGAGAAGAAATTAAATCATCTATGAAGTTAGCATCAGTGCCAGTAATAAGAATGTCATCGACATAAACAAGTATAGATCATTACTGATGACCGGCAGAGATAGAATAAGGATGTGTCAGTCTTAGAGCCGGAGAAGCCTTGAAGTTGTAGCCAACTGCTCAAACGTTGGAACCAAGCCCTGGGTGCTTAGCAAAGACCATATAAGGAACGGCAAAGATGACAAACATGATCCAGAAATTGTGGATGTTGAAAACCAGGTGGTTGTTCCATAAACACCGTTTCTTCAAGATGGCCATATAAAAAAGCATTAGAAACATCCAATTGACGAATAGACCAGTTGGAGCTAACTGCTATGGAGAGCAATAAGCGAACAGTAGTTATTTTTACTACAGAACTGAAAGTATCATGAAAATCAATACCAGGTTGTTGACGAAAACCCTTTGCTACAAGGTGAGCTTTATGTCTTTCAATGGAGCCATCTGCTTTATGCTTCAAATGAAAAACCCATTTACAGCCAATGATGTTCATAGATGGCTGTTGAGGAACAAGAGTTCATGTTTGATTACGTAGAAGAGCATCAAACTCAGAAGCCATGGCCAGTCTCCATGCAAGATCTTTATTTGCTTGAGAGAAACAAGTTGGCTTAGTGGATGGTAAGGAGGCTACCAATGCCTGTGGGAGACTATACTTTGTGGTTTGCATAGGAATCGTGCTTTGGTAAATGTCCTGAATGAGTCTGGTGCGACGTGGAGGTGTAGTACTATCTGGAGAGAATGAAGCACCAGGAGAAGAATGTGCCTCGTCCAAAGAAGGTGCACCGGTGGAAGGTTGAGAGTGTGCCTTGTTTGAGAAATTACGGTTGGAAGAAGGCACATCAGGAGAAGGAGATGCATATGGAGAGTCTGCATCCTCTAAGAAATTTGGGTTGGAAGAAGTGTCGTTGCCCTCAGAAGATGAAGCAACATGCGGGTTGGTGTTGCGCATAGGAGAAGGGGCCGCTCCAAGAATGCCGTGATAAAGTGTAGTTGTAGATGGTGGTGATCTTGAAGGAGAAAGATCATTATCCTTTGCTGCAAAGGGAAAGATAGATTTATCAAAAGCAACATGTCGGGAAACATATATCCGCCTGGTCGGTAAATGTAAACAGCGGTAACCATGATGCAAAGTACTATAACCAAGGAAAACACATAATAAGGAGTGAGGTTCAAGTTTGTGCCGGGAGTATGGACGAAGAAAAGGGTAGCATGCGCAACCAAATGTACGTAGGAACTGATAATTTGGAGAACGATTATAAAGAGTTTCAAGCGGACTCTTGTTGTGAAGAACAGGTGTAGGAAGGCGGTTGATGAGGTAGACAGCAGTAGAGGCGGCATCATCCCAATATTTTGTCGGAACAGATGCATGACGCATTAGAGCGAGAACAGTTTCAATAATGTGTCTATGTTTGCGTTCAGCGGAGCCATTTTGTTCCAGAGCATGAGGGCAAGACACACGGTGAGTAATACCATGGAGATGAAGATGATGATGAAGACCTTGAAATTCACCTCCCCAGTCGGAGTGAAGAGATAAAATTTTTCTACCAAAGTGACGTTCTACATGTTTTTGAAAATGACAAAAAATATCGAGAAGGTCTGATTTACGGCATATGGGAAAAAGCCAAGTAAATTTACTAAAATGATCAATAAATGAGACATAGTAAGAAAATCCAGTAGATGATAAAATAGGCGCAGGCCCCAGACGTCTGAATGTATTATTTCTAGCGGAAATGAAGATGCATAATTAGAAGAAATAAAAGGAAGCTTATGACTCTTTGCTTCCATACATGCATGACAACTGGAAGCTACAGACTCAGAAGTGATTGGAAGGTCATGCTTATTGATGACTTGATGCACAATACGTAGAGATGGGTGGCCAAGACGGGCATGCCATGAAGATGCACTAGTACGTTCTCCAAGATGGATAGCTGGGGGTGATGATTATAGATGATAGAGATTATGTCTGATTCCTCCTTTGAGAAGAGTCGACCCCATGACGCGATCCTTCACCAAGCATTCATGTGGATGAAATTCGAAATAAACATTATTATCAAGAGAAAATTGACGAACAGAAAGAAGATTTTTGGTAATGGCAGGAACATGTAAGACATTGCGCATGGGAAAATGACGAGTATGAGAAGATAAATATGTGTTTCCAAGGTTAGTAATTTGCAAACCTTGTCCATTGCCGATATTGACGGTGTCAGATCCTTGATATGACATAATTTCAGATAAAGCGTTCTGGTCGGGAGTGACATGGTGTGTAGCGCCGGAATCCGGATACCAAGATTGAGAGGAATATGCATCACCAGTATGTGGAGCAATTGACGAGATGCTTGGAGCTAGCGCATGTTGATTGTGAATTGAGGCAGTGGACATGATGTTGTGAGCTTGCGCATAAGATGGGCGCCACATTGTATTATGCTGAGAAAAGCCGCCTGTAAAATTAGTGTCATAGCGTTTGTAGCATTGATGCGCAAAGTGACCTGTAGTGAGGCAAATTTGGCAACTTCCAGGGTTGCGTCCACGGCATCTACCACGCCCTCGGCTTGAGCCTCCACGAGTATAGTTGCGCCCTTGATTGGAGGAAATTGTGGAGTTGACGGTAGGAAAAACAGTATCAGATCTTCGTGCGCTTTGGAGTTGAAGAAGACGTTCATGAGAAGAGAGCATGCCGTGAACTTGATCCCTGTGTGAGTGTATTCGGACTCGAGTCAAACGTTAACTCATGGGTAAAAATAAAAAAAAAATATTACTGTAATTGATGGCATGACACTAGTCAACATGCAAACAGTTGGTGTCTGAAGCAGAGTTCTGTTTGCTTATTGATTGCGTAAAAAGACAATGATAAAATAGCGAAGACAGATAATTAATTAAGCTCGATCGTCAATTCATCATCAGTTGTTGTCCATCCAGAACTGGGCCTGCAGCCAGTCGACGAGCTTCTTGTCCACCTGGAAGGCCTTCGCCAGCACGTCGTCCGAGATCGGCGGCTTCGACCCAAACACGGCGTTGGCAATGGTGATGACTCCTGGGTTCTGGCTGCTCAGAGCTGCGATCGCAATTGCATTGCCGTATCCGCGGTTCATCTGGAAGTGGATGAGGCCTTCAGGGAACACAAACACGTCGCCCTTCTTGAGCGTCTTGGTGAAGAGTTTGTTGCCCACATTGTTGATGTTGGAGGTGACAAAGCCGACGTAGAGCTCCCCATCTAGCACCGTCAGGATCTCGGTGGCGCGCGGGTGGGTGTGCGGCGGGTTTAGCCCGTTGGGCGCGAAGTCGATGCGAGCGAGGGAGATGCCGAGGGTGTTGAGGCCTGGGATCTGGTTGACGTTCACCGGTGTCACCATCGACCCGAGCTTGTTTCCGGTGTTCCCGGGCTTGTCCAGCCCTTGTTAGAAGAAATCTTCTGCCTTTGCTTGGTCCGAATCCTTGCACACGAATCCGTTCACAAACACTGCACATAATATTATTTAATCAATTCATCCATATCTAATGTGAGCAAGCTTAATGCAGATTAATAGAGAGAGATTCATATAGAGAAAGAAAGAAAAAGAAACCTTTGGAGTCAAGATCAGCAACACAAAAGTCTTGGAGAGGACTAGGATCAGAAGCCAAAACGCAGGAGGAAGCCAAGGCAAGCAGAGCAAAAGCTACGAGGAGATTGTATTTGGCAGCCATATCGATCGATGGATCTCGAAATGCCTACCTGTATCTATGAAAGATGTTGGAGAGATGAGCTACTTTTATAGAACAGAGGCAGTGCATCCATGCTTTGAACCACTCTTCCTTTAACTATTTTTAATTTATCTTCATCTTTGAATTTTCAACAAGTTACCTTGTCCGCAACAAAAGTTCTTTCTTGACCAAGTTCGCGTGCATGATCTCCATGTTTGTTTTGTTTATTTGTATTTTGGAAGCTGATGATAGCCATTTTAAGTCAAGATTAGATACAAAAAAAATATTAAAAAAATTATAAGAGGGTGAAGCCTTGTTGTCTAGCATTAGATTTGAATCTATCAAGTAAATAAATAGTTAAAATAAGCAGGAGATAATGGCGAAGAGCAAGAGGAGCATGACTACATGGCAGCATGAGCATGCAAGCAGTGGAGCGCCGTCAGGCATCCGGCCGGCAGATCAAACGTAGATTTCGATCGTGTCAGCCTCCTACCGAATCCTTGGAAAAGCTGGCGACGCCAAATCTGAACGATTCTGACTGGGCGGGAAATTCTCCGTGTCACGTTTAGGGCTGTTCATGGTCGGTTAACCGAACCGTTCACCATAGTCAACCGGTTAACCGAACCGAATGGAAGGGAAAAACCACAAACCATTCCTGAACCGTTCGACCGGTTAACCGGTCAAACGGTTAACCACGGTTAACCGATTATAATTTATTTATTAAAATTTATTTTAAAAAATTAACTTTGACTATTAAATATTATTATTTAATAATTAAATATTTTAAAAAATTAATTTTTAAATTGATTTTACTTATTAAATATTATTATATGATAATTATATATGTAAAATAATTAGTTTTTAAGTTGTAGTGAATGGGTTTCGAACTCATGACCTACTAACTCGCAAAACAACCTTCAACCATTGCACTAGATAAACAATCTAAATATAATTTTGAGATATACATATATATACCGGTCGGTTCGGTTAACCGGTCAAAATTTTTTCTCCGAACCATAACCGAACCGAACCGAACCATTATACTCAAAAAACTGACCGTGAACCGAACCGATCCATTCGGTTAACCGCCCGTTCGGTTCGGTTCGGTCGGTTTTTTGGTTCGGTTCGATTTTTCGGTTTTTTTGAACAGCCCTAGTCACGTTTCTACTTAATGCGCATACAGTCAGTAGATGACGGCAGTCTGTACAGATGGTTGCTTAATCCAATAAGAAACGCACATGTGGACATTATAATCTTGGTATTCTATAACAAATATAGTCAGCGTCCGCATGGAGTGCCTCTATAGATTCTATACAAACAGCTCCATTCTCTTTCGTGCATTCTAGTTAGAAAATCTCAAAATCAATCACTCGATCAATATGATAGCTAAAAGCACCACATAATGTTGTTTGCCTGAGTTCACAAAAATGTCGTCTTGTGGGCAACAAAGTATGCACACATTATTGAACTTAACCAAATCACACTACTTAACACAACACAAAGAACTTTTGAAATATAGCACATAGCGTCATAGCCACACTACATTTTTAGTAATATTTGACTAACTCAGGTTGTTGGGTCAAAGGCCAAGGGTCTAAACAACAAATAGCAGGCAACAATTAGGATACAAGTTTAGTTAAATATAATGTAACATCATATAGGAAATAAATGCAATACATTGGAGGTAGCATGAGTATCAAAACAAGTCAAGAATAAATATTCTCAATCATCAGATTATCAATGACAAGAGCATGTAAATCGGCTAGTGGGAGACCCTGATTAGTCTGTATCATGGACAATAAGTCCCCAGCCAGGCAATATCAAGTCCGTAAGCGGCAACAAGACATGCTCATAATGAAACAAGTCCCTTGAAGGGGTAGGTAATGAAATATTACTGTTAAAAATAGAAATAGTAAACATGACTCTATGTCGTGCATGTGTGTGATGTAGGGGTTGAGGTGTCATGAGTTGAGGTTTAGTGTGTCGTGAGGATTAGTGGTGTCGAGGGTCAGTGGTTTTTATTTTAAGCATAGACTAGCTATTTTATTTCCTATAAATATTTGTAATTTTTATTGTTTCATAGTAGCAGCATTTCAATACAAGTGATTACGTTGTCTCTCTGTCTCTGTGTTGTATGTCTCTCTGTCTCTGTGTTGTGTGTGTTCTCTCTCGTCACTATGCTTCTGCTTGTGTTGCTGCCAACAGTGGTATCAGAGCAAGTTTGAAGAACTGCTCTAGTAAAAAGTTAAATCTCAGTTTTTGCTGGGCGATGCTGTAGCCGAGAGACGGTACAGCTGAAGACTTGTTACTCAGGCGAGAAAAATTTCACTGCTATTGTGAGATCCGAAGATAGCCGACTGCTGAAGATTGTGTCGTTGAGAGACATAGATTTGTTGACGAGAGAAGCTAAAATCTCATCGAGGTTGTGAGATTTTTTTGAGAAGAAAAATCTCATGTGAGATCTGTTGCTGAAGATTAGAGATTCTCGCTGAGAGAGAAAGATCCGTTGACAAAAAAAAATCACACTGAAATTGTGAGATCTGTTGTTGCTGTTGAGAAGAAAAAGAAGGAAACGGCCACATCTTTGTCGCTCAGATTCGTTGTTTGCTGATTTGCTCTTTCCCGTCGGAAAATCGTTTCTCGTTGCTTGCCAAAATCCGATGCTCAGAGTCGCTCGCGAGTCGGTTCTCAGATCTGAAAAAACTTGCTCAATCGGCGCCAGGCGAAACATCCGTTTCTTGCCTGCAAATTCGCTGCCGACCGCTACTCAAAATCGCCATTTTCAGCACCGCTCTCAGAGCCGTGCTGCCGATTCTCCGTCGCCGATAGCTGTTCCGTAGACAAGAGGGCTCGACACCAGGCAAATCATCGCCTGCCGATTCGCCAACGACCGTCGCCAAAGAAGACGAGAAGATTCTCGTCCGAAGAATCTGCACAACGAATCCCTTCGTCGTTCACGAAGCACCCCTGCTCACCTCAACACCGAACCCTCTCGGATGCTAGCTGTATAGATCCAAAAAATCTACCACAACTGCAAGCTCTCAGCAAAGCGCGTCGCCTACTATCGTTGTTCGCCGACTCAAAGCCACTCGCAAACATCAGTTTCCGCCTCCACGTCGAAGACGAACTCGAGAAACATCCGTTTCTCGCCTCTGAGTTCCGCCGTTTGATTGACATTTCACAATGCCGCTGAACTCTCGAACTCAGCCGACGAGCGTCGAAGCCATCTCCAGCTCCGCTTGCAGATTCAGCAACGCACAGAGACGCGTCACCAAAGCTCTGTTTTCGCCACCGAACATCGCCCATCGACGAAAGAACACTTTTGCTGGTCACGCGACTGGATGCCTTCGTCACCGACGAACGTTGTCCAACGTCCCACTTGTCGCCTGCCGATCCAGCGCTACCGATAGAACAACGAATGCCAAATATTGTGTTCCACGCCGAACACGAGTGGAAGAAGAAACAACACTCGCATATGAATTTTTTAGGTTCGGCGCCACTGAATAGGATTGGCAACGGGTCAGGTACATGAGATTTTATCCTAAATTAGAATCCGACCCGCCACCCGAACTCACTACCCGAATCCAACCCAAACTCAGGTCGGATATTTAAACGAGTCCCGCGGGTACCCGATTAATTAAAAAACTAAATTATTTGTTATATAAAATATATTTTAAAAATTAAAATTAAAATAAATATATTTATGTAATAATTATTTATTTTTATTTTTATATTTTTAATAGTAATAAATATTTATATAATAGTTCTTTTATTATTATTTATACTCTAATAATAAAAATTAATATTTATATTTTTTTTATTAAAATCGGGTATCGGGTACTGGGTACCCACCTCCCTAAACCCGAACCCGACACATTTAGCTAATCGGGTACCTGAACCCATCATAAACGGGTCGGGTTGAGTTGGGTACCCGTCGGGTTCGAGTGAAATTGCCACCCCTACTGCTGAACCAACTAAGCTCAGACCTAATTTTTGGTCAGGCAAGTGTAGTTCAATTAAATTTGAACCAGTTTACTTCAGACCCATTGACGCCCATTTTTGAACCAATTTCGGCTCAATCTCTCGGGTTTACTCAAATTCAAACTGTTTCAATTCGTGCCTAATTCAGTGGGTCAAGATCTAGACTTTTCTAGACCGAGAATTTAGGCATGTGCGGGTGAAAAAAACATTTGTTATTAAAATGATGAACAAGATGATGCCATTCCAAGTTCCAAAATTTTCCAGTGAAAAATTTAATAACTGGTGCATCCGAATGAAAGCGTTACTAGGTGCATATGATGTGTGGGACATGGTAGAAAATGAATATGTAGCTCCAGTTGACCCAACTTCTCTAACACAAGTACAGAGAGACCTTCTTCAAGGTTCAAGAAAGAAAGATCAGAAGGTTGTTTCGTTGATTCATCAAGCATTGGATGAAACTACATTTAAGAAAATATCCAATGCAATAACAGTCAAACAACTGTGGGAAATGTTGCAAAGTGCTTGTAACAGAAGCTTGAAGGCCAAAAGGGTTCACCTTCAAAGCTTGAGAGGAGAGTTTGAAGCTCTCTGTATAGAAGAATCTGAGAAGGTATCAGATTATATCTCAAGGGTTGCAACGATCTCAAATAAGATGAGAAGACTTAGTGATAAAGTACCTGAAATTAAGGTAATTGAGAAGATTCTCATATCTCTGACTGAGAAATTTGACTATATTGTCACAGCCATAGAAGAATCAAAAGACTTGGAAGAAATATCCTTAGAAGAATTATCAAGCTCCTTAGAAGCTTATGAGGAAAAGTTAAACAGAAGGAAGAAAGAACCTTTGGAGTAGCTTCTACAGTCTTAATTGAATCTAAAAGAGACAACAAGGAGAAGACCTAAAAATTATAGAGGCTGAGGTCATAGACGAGGACAAAGTCAAGGTCTTGCAAGAGGTAGAGGTAACAAACTCATGAAAATACTTCTCAATTTACCTCGACAAAAGGAGGAGGTAGAGACAAAACATATCAAACTTAGAGGGCTTACAAATCACAAGTGAGATGTTACAATTGTAACAAGTTTGGACATTATGCTAGGGAATGCAATCACGCTTGTAATGAAAGAGCTTATCTATCTCAAAAGGAGAGCAATGATGATTAAAAGGAGAGTGATGAGGAGCTAGATTGTAAGCTTTTAATGGCATATAAGAGCTCTACATTGGAAGTAGATCTTTGTTACATTGACATGTATAGAGATAAATTCTGTTTTATAGATTTTGATGATGAGAATGATAATGACATTACTACGTCTGAAGACTCGCTAAAGATGGATGTACAAGAGGAAGTCATAGTTACATGTTTGGAAGCATGCCCAGATGACTATGAAAAACAAGAAAGAGTTTGTGTTAAGATAAATGCAAATAATGAGCATGAGCCAAGAAAAGAAGTAGAACAAGAAAAGAAAAAGCAAAAGACTAGTCTTGATGAATATAAAATTATGCCTCAAGCTACATTTTGGGAGATTGGAGAGAGTTCAAGATAGAGGCTATAGAGAGACACTGAGGATGATGATGGTTTTATGCTAGATACAGTGCCACAGGCAGAGGTTGCTGATAGAGGACCATCAAATAGAGTATCTTGGGATATGGGAGAGAGCTTAAGACATCCCCACATAATAGAAGTAGAAGACTTATATGGTGAAAATGGTATCTTTATATGTCACTTTGCTGATGTAGAGCCTATTAACTTTGTTGAAGTTAATGAAGATGATCAATTCAGAAGGATCATCAACGAAGAAATAGAAGAGCATACTAATACAAGAGATAAAAGAGTATATAGTAGAAGAAAGAAGAAAAGACATAAAGCAAAGCTCGTGGGAAAGAGATACCAGTAGTGTAAAGGCATTGGTTAATATTTCTCTAACATATGCTTAGAGTTAGTTAGTGTCAAGTTAAAGCGTCAGAGTCATGTTTAAGGGAGAGTGTTAAAAATAGAAATAGTAAACACGACTCTATGTCATGCGTGTGTGTGATGTAGGGGTTGAGGTGTCATGAGTTGAGGTTTAGTGTGTCGTGAGGATTAGTGGTGTCGAAGGTTAGTGGTTTTTATTTTTAGCATAGACTAGCTATGTTATTTCCTATAAATATCTGTAATTTTTATTGTTTTGTAGCAGCAGCATTTCAATACAAGTGATTATGTTGTGTCTCTATCTCTGTGTTGTGTGTGTGTGTGTTTTCTCTCGTCTTCGTGCTTCCGCTTGTGTTGCTGCCAACAATTACAGGAACAAACATATACCAGAAGTAGTCACTAATAAGAGCATACAACAATGCATCAACAATGCAAACATGCTATAGTGAAATAGCTAAAACATTTAGGCACATAATCATAATCAGGAACAAGAAAAGTCAAATAGCACAACCAAGACTCATGCAAATGTATCACCAAGAATAAATGACATAAAGGTTACATGTTGTATAATAAGAAGAGTGAAGAACTTACCTTATCATACGCTAACAAAATTGATTTAACTCAAAGACCTATGTGCAGGCGAACCAATTGATCTGCATAGTTGATTTGCAAAGAAATACAATCAAATTGATATCAAATAAGCCAAACAACACTACCACTAGATAGCATAGTCCAAAACTTAAGGAACCGGCCTTGGTTCAACTGAACCGGACATAAATCCTATTGAACTAATCAAAATTGCATTGAACCGGCTAATCACATGCTGAACCATGCTGAAGCCATCACACAATTACTCTTAAATTAGATAGGCAATTACATAATCTTTTTATTGACTACTTGAACTGGCCATGATTCAATAGAAATTGAATTGAACCGGTCCACAAACAGATCTAGGTCGAGCCTAGAATTGGATTGGTCAACCTGTTGACCCAGACCAACTCAAATCTCAGCTCAAAACCAAATCAAACCCGACTGAATCTTAATTCGGCGCGAGCCTGAACCAGCTTCCTAATCGCCAGCCGTTCTACCCCGCTGCGTGTGGTTGTCGGACCCAAAGTCTACAGCAACACTGGTGAGCTTCCAAACATGCATCGGACGCCCGTTCACTGCAAAACTCCCTCGAATGGTTTCACAAGGAGAACTACAGCCAAAGATGAACTCCCGGCGAGGTTTCGATGCTGGATTGAAGCCTCTACTGTGAGCCGACATAACCCGACGGTGGCGCCATCGATTTCTAAATCGACTCTAAACACAACCATACACGAGGTAAAGCAATGGGGGAAGCTGACTTACCTCAAGGCGATGTTGGGCAGATGTTGCAAGCGAAGAAATCACTTCGCTGACTTTAGGAAGGATGAAGAATCGCCACCTTCTTCTCCACCTCCGGCAAACCCGAGTCAATGTCAATCCTCCTCTAGCGTTCCTTTTCTCTCTCCATTCGCTGTAGTTGGAATGGAAAATGAGACGAAAACAAAGAAACTCCTCCGTTCCACGTCCCTCTCCTAGAAATGCAACCACACTCTCTGGAAAAAGCTGAAATTACAAGTGTTGAGGACTCAAGTGTGACTGAAAGTTATCGAAATGCAGAAATAAGAATGAAGGGAGAAAGGCTAAAAAGGTGTAGGTAGATTTTGGAGGGGGCAGATTCAAGAACTGAATTGGATAAGTATATAAGTGAAGAAATTGATGATGATTCTGAAGATTTTGATATATTATCATGGTGGAAATTAAATAACCCTAGATTTCCTATACTATCACAAATGGCTAGAGATGTGTTTGTTGTCCCTATTTCTATTGTTGCTTCAGAATCAGCATTTAGTACTAGAAATCAAGTTTTTGATCCATTTAGGAGTTCTTTGTCACCTAAAGTAGTAGAAGTTCTGATATGTGCCCAAGATTGGTTTCGAAGATCACACCATCCAATTAATATTGAAGAAATAGTTGAAGATATCAGTAAACTTGAATCAGGTAAAATTTTTATTTTACTCTAACATTTTATTCTTTTTTATGCATTTATTATTGTTCTTGAACTTTTTACTAAACTCATCCTTTGTTTGCAAAATTTTCAAACATGGCTTGATGGCAATGAGTGTTTAGTGTGAGATCTAATCTCTTGCTTATTTTTTTGTAAGCGGTTGTAACAAATAAATTATTTTAAAATAGCATTCTTATTATATTCCTTTTAATCTCTTGCTAGTGATTAACTTGCTTTTTTTTATTTGTAGTTTATGGGACGACATGGATGGCATTATTGGATTTGGACGCTTGGTGGAATTTTTTTTTTTTTTTGCCAAGGGCAAGAATTTGATTGTATTAAATCAAAAAAGTAGTTACAGGTTATGTACAGTCACCACCATTCTCACTTTTGGATCCAAGAAAAATTTTTGCAGAGTCTTCCCTGCATTTCTAGCGCATGGACCCTGCGTACAGTCTAACTATCCTCAAAGACACATGAGAATTAAACATCAAAACACTAAGAGAGAACAGTGTACGCCAACACCAGCATAAAAACCACGTCAAAAGAAACCTGATGGTTGCACGTGCAAATTTTCAGCATCAATAGACATATATCTTTAGCGCAATTGAACTTGTCTCCTGCATCCTTTCCATCGCCATTTCACCTGCATCCTGCACTCCTTCTTTGAATCCGCCAAGTAGTTTTACATCAAGATCTGCTGTCGTTGAGTTTCATCTTTGCCTCTTCATAGCCCCTCGTGGCGGTATGAGAGGCCGCACGCAGGATAGTCTCATTTGGTCTTCATCGCAGGCTCCCGCATGGATGAGAATAAGTGCCGCATGGTATGGTCCTGCATTTGCGTGATCTGCCCCCATGGTATTCAGCCCCTCCAATAGGTACCAGCCGGCTTGGAACACAGAATTGTCCATTGCGTGGTTGCGATATGCATCCGACCTGTGCAATGAACAAAATATGCAAGCCAAGAAAATAGTTAGCATTCGAACCGCCTACAGGTAAGCGCTTTACACCTCCCCTAATTCACTCCAAGATCTACATAAATCAGTAACGTGAGGGTGATGGTCCGGCTGAGGAATGTAGCTTGAGAGTTTTGCTTTAATATCCGAAACCATGCAACCAAGGAAGGCCATGATTCCCTTTTTCTGAGCTCCCCAAATCTGGTTATTGTGGAACTGCCAGATGTAGTAAAGAGCCCCGGCGAGGATGAGTTTAAAAATGTAAGCCTTGATAGGACTGTCGTGCTGCCCAAAATGAGGAGGGTGGAGAAAGAATTCCTGCCAGGATAGGGTAGGAAGCTGGAGCCCACATCTTCTAGTTATTAAAGCCCAAAATCACAGTAAAGAAATAGGTAGTCAATAGTCTCTGGGTGGGAATGACAAAGCAGACAATAGGGATTCTGCACAAGGCCCCAATCATGTAACAGCGCCCTGGTAGTTAACCTTCGTTGGCAAAATAGCCACAAAAAGAACGAATGCCGCGGGGTTCTCCCCTTAAACAATACCAGGTTTTCCCAGCTTACCACCGATCCATGAACTTGGCTATCATATGCCGATTTGATGGTGAAATTTTCATGGTGGGTACGGTTCCAAAAAGGATGATCCGAGCTAAGATCTGCTTGGTGGAATTTTGATTTTACAAGTTGATGGCTTTGCGAAAACAATTGTGACTTTGTGTGTGGCTCAGGCTCTTATGGACCTGTGGTGTTATATTATTTTGTGGTGACTTCAAGAAACAAGTTTTATTAAATGCATTATATTTGAAACTTGCTACTGATAGTCTTGTGTGACTGAATTGTGAAGCCAGAAGACAGAAGTGTACAATGTGAACTTCTATACTTGTAACTTGGGTAGTCGTGTTACTTTAAAGCATTTCTAGCATTTTGTGGTATTACTATTAAATTGTGTTAGTTTGAAATAGGAATTGTATGATTTTGAAGCAGTAAATTTTCAAATGTGAATTTTGAATTTTTGATGCTTGGTAAGAGCTTGGTAATTTTTTAATTTGGTTTGATTTTAATAAGAGTGGCAATTTGACCGTCGGGTACTCGATTCAACCCGACCCATTTACACCTGGTTTAGGTACTTGTTTACCTAAATGAGACAGGTTCGGGTTTAGGGATGTAGGTACCCAGTACTCGATGCCCGATTTAAATAATAAATATAAATATATATTTTTATTATTAAAATATAAATAATAATAAAATAACTATTATATAAATATTTATTATTAGTAATAATAAATAATTATAATATAAATATATTTATTATTATTTTAATTTTAAAATTATATTTATAAAATATAAATAATAAATAATTTATATTTTATTCAATCAGATATCTGCGGGTACATGTTTAAATATCTGATTCGAATTCGAGTTATACACTAAAGTACTCAACCCGGGTTCAAATCGGGTTAGAATAATGGATTTTCCTAATCAGGTTGAGTGGGAAACCTCAGGGATATCCATCCGACCCATAACGATTTTGATGGATTCCTATTCTTCACGCAGAAAAATCGTCTCTCTGTTGGTTAAAAGCTGAGTTGTATAAATTAGTTAAATTAATAAATTTAAATGGATAAATATGTAATTAAATAAAAAATAATTAAGAAGGATTTGACCCTACGCGTGGGGTTACATCTACACACCTTTTCTTTGTGCTTCGGTGGGTTGCTTATCAATAGATTTTAATTTTGAGCAGCAGAATAAAAGGGCACTCTATGTACAAGGGAAGATGTAATATTAGTTTTCATTAGTTTGGTCTGAGAACCAAAACTTATACATGAAGACATAGAGATTGAAAATATGGCCACATATTGTTTAATTATGTGAAATATTTTACTACTGTCCAAATAAATGTTGAGAAAATCAAATTTGAAAAAGCTGAAAATAAATTTTAAAGTCTCTGTTTTAACAGCAACCACGTCATGATCTGAGATGAGAGGCGTTGACTCAAACACAGAATTAGGATTATTCAAGGAAACAAAACTTAAATTATATATCCCATTTCCACAGACCCGCGCTACATGCAAACAAAGAGTTTTAAAACAACAGCGTGCTTACTGTTTGCTTATTGAAAGCGTAAAAAGATTATACTAAAATAGCACAAAAACACAGACAGCAGAAGCATCGAATATTGATTATTAGAAAGCAAACGTAGTCGATCGTCATCAGTTGTTCATCCAGAACTGGGCCTGCAGCCAGTCGACGAGCTTCTTGTCCACTTGGAATGCCAGTTGATGGTTTTGAAGGGGTCGTGACGGGCGAAGAAGGTTTTGAAGGATGATTGAAGGCCAATGCGAGTTAAGCTCTGTTGTGGGGGAATGCCAGTTGATGGTTAAAGCTGCAATGGGTGAAGAAGTCTTCAAGGGGTCGTGACGGGCGAAGAAGGTTTTGAAGGATGATTGAAGGCCAATGCGAGTTAAGCTCTATTGTGGGGGAATGCGAGTTGATGGTTAAAGCTGCAATGGGTGAAGAAGTCTTCAGGGGGTCGTGACAGGCGAAGAAGGTTTTGAAGGATGATTGAAGGCCAATGCGAGTTAAGCTCTGTTGTGGGGGAATGCGAGTTGGCCTGAGCTCTGGGACCATGGTTGGGGTAAAAAGGAAGGTTTAAGATGAACTTTGGTTATGGAACGGGGAATGATGCGTTAACTTTGTGCTTTGTATTAGAAATTACAAAGCGTAGCAAGCAACAACTTTCATAAACTATAACGTAACAAATCACAAAAATAAAAATAGTGCAGATAAAATATAACACTAATTTATTAGCTGCAGCCACCATAAAACAAAGGTTACATGCATTTATATAGAAAATAAAATAGCTGACCTATTATCAAAAATAACTCACCACTTAACCTCAACCCTTATGACTCACACAACATAGAGTTGTGTTTACTATTTTTTTTAACACAACACATTTACATGACATATACAACATTAGTTTTGTTTACTATGTTTAACACTTCGCAATTGGCATTCGACTCTATCAAATGTTGGTCTAAAATTTTATCTAGAGCTTTATTTAAATAAAAAATATAAATATAAATTATCAAGCAATAGAACTTGCAAAATATATTTAAACGAAAGTTAGAATGATAGAACCCAGAGGCATGTTGTGGCTTGTCTTTAGGTGAAAATCCGGACTCTTGTGCGAATTAATTCTAGATTAAACACGTAAGGATAAAACCAGATGTTCCTCTCCAAGTTGATCTAGACATCCTTTCCGCAATGAATAATAAATAAATCAAAGATCTAAAAAGAGATCAAACAAATTTGAAGAACAATAAAGGGGAGAGTAGGAAAAAACAAATCTCAGCTATCGCATGTGATTTTAAGCCTTTTCATAAGGTTAGAAATATTAGCATTTAATGCTAACATTAAATAGTTTTTTTTTTAATTTTACTTTAACAATCCCCCACAATATTAAAAAAATCCTAAATATAATTAAACTGAACAAGAAGATTAAATGAATTTAAATTACTCCTCATGCCTATATTATGCGGTTAGTATAGTGCAAGACATAACCTTTACTTAGTAAAAATGCTTCCATCTGAAGGAAAGATAGTGAACTAGTCTTGAACTACTTCCCTTTGACTTAGACTTCAATAAATCTACTGACAAATACAGGGTTTGTTCAATCGTGGGGTTGCGCATTTTTGGCTGTGTGCGTGTATTTTCATGAGAGTTTGTGAGGATTGTCTATGTCCCTAGCAGCAGTCGTATACGGACTCTCTCATATAGGAAGTCTCTACAAAGGATGAGGATAGAGGCTCATATCGTGGTAATTAACCACTTTGGAAAGTTTTTCTTACCTCTACAATAAGAAGCACAAAATGTACCATCAGGAATGGGAGTGTAGAGTATTAACTCTCTCACATAATTTTTTTTATACACCATAGTGTTTCATTTTTTTTATTTTTCAAAGTGTTTCCCGACAAATCAATCAACTTGTTATTACCACATTGTACCTCCTTCAAGGGATCTCCTATCGCCGGTTGAGTTCCCACCACTGAGAGGCCTATTTTCAAACTAATCTCATTCATATTGATACTTTCAATATCATAATCTTGGGCAAATTTTGGTCGAGCTAATAGATTTGTTGTGCTCAGTCTTTATAAAAGAAAGAACTGCAACTTTTATGAGTCAAGCCATTTTATAAACTTTTTTTTAATTTTAATATGACTATTTTTTTACATGAGGCTATTGCTCATTTATAATTTTATTTATTTTTTTTATCTTTGAATCCTTGACTCTTAGTTTAAATATCTTCTCTTGAATTTATTAAGAGAGAAAGGATTTTATTTTTTTAATATAAATTAGACCTAAAAATTAATTAGGGTTTTAAAGTCATTTTAATTTTAAGAGAATTAATTTTTTTATATAAATAATTTTCTTTTTTAATCATAATCCTCATGTATATTTATTTCATTTTGTACATTATGTATATCTTTTCATATTATTTTCATGATTTCTAAAATGACAATATTGTCATGATGATGATATACATAATTTTTATAATGTACATTTTGTTTATTGTGGAGTTATGATTTATATGTGCATTATATACAACATTGTAATATAATCATTAAGCACATTATGAACATAATTTTCATGATGTCCATTATCAGAATTATGTATGTTATTTTTATTATGTATATTATAATTTTTCTATACATTATGTACATAATGATTATGATGTGCATTATGTTTTTTTACCTCCATTTTGTACATTATTATTTTTTAAATATGTACATCAAGTGCATAATATTTATATTTTGCACAATAGGCATAATAATTCTTTTAAATATTGTTAAAATAATTAATTACATATTATGCAGAAATGTCCATTATATTATGAAAATTATACACTTTATGTATTTTATATTTTTTTTGTTAAATACATTATTTATATATATTATGACCATCATGAATGTCAAATATATTATGACATTTATATTTTATATTATGATCATAATTTATATAATATTTAACATTTTACATAATCTCTATAAATATTAGTTTAAATATATAGATTACATTATGTTTATTCTAATTTGGCCTAAGCTAACTTAAGTTGACTCAGATGATCAAGTCTAATATAATTATAAATTATAATATAAACTAGACTAGCTCTTACGGTTAGGATCATTAGCCTAATTTATATATGATATTATCATTTTAAAATAAAATTTAAAAATGTAGATTTATGTCATAATAAGTACACTAAAACACATAAAGCAGTAGAGATCTATTAAAAGAAAAACTATATACTATAAAGTTAGGAAATAAAAGCCTACTTAATAGGCATAGTACAGATTTAATCTTGCATAGTGTAATTTTAGATATTTGATTAATTTTTGTACCATAATTTTTTATCACTGTATTTAGTAGGGCAGACAAAAAGTGGAAAGGACGAAAAATAAATAAACTTTGTATTTAATATGACGAATAGAAAATGAGAGATGGATTGGAAAGACAATAATATAACTTGAAATAGCCAAATTTAACAACTAGGCAAAAAAAAAAATTAAAAACCAAATTGGAAACTGATGAATTAGTAACAATAAATTATTTTTTGTTATATTAAATTATCATAACAAATTATAAATTAATTATTTTCACAGTAATTAATTTACTATTATTACAAACCATCATAATAATTTGATTTTTATCCACGTGTATTGATATTCAGATTAAGAAGATAGTGAAGCCCTTGAGGTCAAATGAAGTTACCAAAGAAAATAACTCCAATGGATATAGTTGTTAATAATAATCCTTCCTCGCGCCACCAAATTAAGAATATCATTTAGATTGATGAAAACCTGATTGTGCTGGGCCGTTTTTGCACTGTTTCCTTTTCCATTTTTTTTGTTTGACAAAGGACACCGGAAGTCAGTTTGCAAGTTTGTGCGAGTAATGATGCAACGAGGACTTCGCGAGCATCAGGCGAGTTCGTTTGTGCAAATTAAGCAAGTTTGTGCAAATAGCTAGTGGATGTGCATGAGTTCGTTTAATTTATTCTGAAGGTTGTCTGGTTGTGTGAAATATCTAGTGGATGGGCATTCAGCTACTTGGTAGTGGCAGAGTAGTGACCGCAAAGTCAATGGACATTGATGTTTTTTTGGGCAATTATATTTATGATTTTTTCTTTAAAATTATGTTCTGTTGAAAGGAATCCATAGTAGAAAAGATGAAAAATATAATGAATCTAGATGATTTTTATTGTAATTTTCATCCTTTCCACCGTGAATTTCTTTCAACATAACATAGCACCGGAAAATCCAACACCTCTTCACCTCTACGATTTAACTTGTCAGAGGTTGAATTTGTTTGTTCTGGTAAGTGGCACAGGGGGGTGGGGCAACGTGGATTAGAAATTGTGATAAGTAGAAGTTGGACGTAGCAATATGGAACAAGTACGTGATGCTGGTAACAATTAGAAATTTAGAATACTTGTCATTGTTAGTGTGTTTGCTTATTATTCTCTCTATTTTCTAGCTCCTTTGCTTATTATTCTCTCTGTTATGATAGAACAGAGAAATAGAACAGAGAAGAGATTACAACAAGTGGAAGAATAATTGGAAGCCTATATTTCTTCTTGTGTAATCGATTACAATATGTGCACTCTATTTATAATACAAAACTCTCTACATAATGTGGAATGAATCAATCTTTGTTGTCTGATTGATTCGTATCACTAATGTCGCTAACAGTGAAAGTCAAACCCTAGTTCACATGCGCATCTAGGAGATCTTGCATAGGCGAAAAACTAGGTTTGATAAGATCGAGAGGCAAGATAATATGAGCAACCATAAAAACATGCGTTACCATTGCCATTGATCGAGTGGCGACTTGGAAGAAGAAAGGGCGAGCGGCTCTTCTCCAAAGGAAATCGCACACAAGAAGATGATGACTTCTTCCTTGTATTCCTTGTGCTAGCAAAGATCCAAGGAGTCCTAGAACGTGTATGAGGAGATGTCTCTCTCCCTTTTGCTGGCCGAACTTCCTCTTGTCGTGAAGATCCTTCACACGAGAGGAGAGGGGGCGAGAGAGAGATAGGCGTTCGAACGTGGGGGCGTTTTCTCAAAGAAAACGGCTTCCAAAAATAGTAAGTCCATAACCCCATGTTTAACTCCACTTGAAGCCATCGATAACTCCTCTCTCAATTGAACCATGCGTTCACCAAGTGAACCGGTTCAATTCTATTTGGTTCAAAGACCAAACCGAAACCACCATGGTCTTGATCTCTTTGAACCTAATGGTTCAAGATCTAACCACACATCTCTCGACCCTCTTGATCTCTATGATCAAGCATCAATTCTCTCGATCAAAGCTTACCGATCTCAAGCCCTAATCAATCAAACATGATCAGACTAGATCTCACTTCCAATCAGAGTTTAAATTCCTTTAAACTGAACCAGAACAATTCAGTCCACACGATCTGACACAAGTAAGCCATATCATCAAATTGTGCGACCCTAAGGGTTTCCTTCAATGTCGGTAACGATAACTTACGTTATCACGATCAGAGAGGGGTATCTAGCAACACATCACTGTCTCCCGATATGAAGGAAAGAGTCTTCCAAGACTACACCCAAACCATAGCACAAGTGTGAATCCAATTCACTCGGCATACATGTTCCCTTTGCCACTGGACGTTCTTATTGGACAAGCCTGTCAAGCCTATAATTCCAACATGATGATAATGGTTAGATCAGATGAACATAGTCATCTGGGTATGGCCATACACTTTCTCAACCATCTCATCTAGGGGGGGGCCCCTTTAGAACATCACACTCCAACTAGGAGAGGCAATCCTATATCTATCACTAGTGTCCTAACATGACTCATGTCCACTATCCAAGATAATCCTTAACCATTATCTTTCAAATGATATTGAACTACCTCAAGACAATGTCAATCATCACTTAGAAACATAAGTGATCTCAAGTCAAAGGGAATATACCACTTGCTTGCTTATAAGGATTTATTCACATTGTGACAAACAATTGAATATCCTAAGTAGGGTCAGTCCAGTACATCCAATGCACCTATGTGTCTAAATCTTATTCCATGCTCGAAGCATCCTATAAGATTAGAACACATATTAGTCTCCATCATATCAAGGCTGTCTCATGTTCACCAAGATATCTCGACTAAGGACAATACCGCATGTCAGCCAAGCTGAAACACCAATGAGACATTATTCAGAAGTATACATACAGCAGCAGATAATGTAACAATCTGAATAACAACAATTGCCTTTATAAACATATACATAGTTTATATATGATACTGATAACAGCCCAAGGCCTCAAACATTAGCCTTAAGGGCATACCCCAACAATCTCCCACTTGCACTTAAACTAATGGTTGAGAAATCTCAAGCCCATATTATTACAGTGCTTTTCATGCTTCTGCTGCGCCAGAGGCTTTGTAAGCGGGTCAGCTAGATTGTCATCTGTATGTACCTTGCAGATCTTGATCTCTCCTCGATCTATGATCTCACAGATCAAATGAAACCTTCTCTGTATGTGCTTGGACTTCTGGTGTGACCGTGGTTCCTTTGCTTGTGCAATCGCTCCAGTGTTATCACAGAAGATAATCAGTGGATCTGCACTCGAAGGAACAACACCAAGTTCTTGAATGAACTTACGAATCCACACTGCCTCCTTTGATGCTTCTGAGGCTGCAACATACTCGGCTTCTATTGTGGAATCAGCAACAATTGATTGTTTGAAACTCTTCCACACCACTGCTCCTCCATTCAAGCTAAAAACATAGCCTGATTGCGATCGAAAATCATCTTGGTCAGATTGGAACGAAGCGTCAGTATATCCTTCAATACTGAGTTCTTCCTGACCTCCATAAATCAAGAACATATCTTTGGTTCTTCGAAGATATTTCAAAATGTTCTTGACCGCAATCCAGTGTGCCTTCCCTGGATTACTTTGGAACCGACTGGTCACGCTTAACCCGTAAGCGACGTCTGGGCGAGTACATAACATCGCATACATGATAGACCCAATAGCCGAAGCATAAGGCGTATTGTCCATCTCATCTTTCTCAGACTGTGTTTGAGGACACTGGCTCTTTGAAAGATTCAGACCATGTCTGACTGGAAGATATCCTCTTTTAGAATTTTCTAAATGGAATCTTTCCAGGACCTTATCGATGTAAGTACTCTGGCATAGCCCGAGAAGCCTATTAGATCTATCTCTATAGATCTTCACACCTAATACATAGGCTGCTTCTCCCAAATCTTTCATCTGGAAATATTTTCTTAACCATGCTTTGACTGCATGCAGTTCAGGAATATCGTTTCCAATGATCAAGATATCATCGACGTAGAGGACTAGGAAAGTAATCACGCTCCCACTAAACCTTTTATACACACACGGGTCATCTTCATTTTTGATGAAACCAAATTCACAAACTGATTCATCAAAACGAATATTCCAGTTTCTTGATGCTTGTTTAAGTCCATAAATGGACTTCTTTAATTTGCATATTTTATGACGTTCTGATGGATTGATGAAACCTTCAGGCTGTGTCATATACACATCCTCTTCTAGTTTTCCATTAAGGAAAGTGGTCTTCACATCCATTTGCCAGATCTCATAATCATAATATGCTGCTATCGCGAGAATAATCCGAATGGATTTGAACATGGCTACAGGAGAGAAAGTTTTATCATAATCTATCCCGTAGATTTGTTTGAAACCTTTCGCAACTAGCCTGCCCTTATAGGTAACTACGTTACCATCCATGTCTGTCTTCCTTTTGAAGATCCACTTACAGCCTATAGGGATTACTCCCGGAGGCGGATCAACCAAATCCCAGACTTGGTTATCGGACATGGAGTCCATCTCGGCTCGCATAGCTTCAAGCCAACTTGCTGATTCCGGTCCACTGACCGCATCCGCATAAGTGAGGGGTTCATCATTAATGATGTAGATTCCGTCATAGCGCTCAGGCTGACGACGAATCCTTCCCGATCTACGCGGTTCCCGTGATATCTGAGCCTCAGGTTGAACATTAACCTGTTCTATTTGCTCAGGCTCATCCAACTGAGCTTGACTACTTTGTCCCTCTTCTGGATTTTCATCCAGCTTTATTTCTCTCCCACTGGCCTCTTGCAGAAGAAATTCCTTCTCAAGAAAAATAGCCGTTCGAGCAACAAATACTTTGTTCTCCTTGGGATCGTAGAAATAATAACCCTTAGTTTCTTTAGGGTAACCGACAAAGATACATTTATTAGATCTGCTCTCCATTTTCCCAGAGGCGAGCTTTTTGACATAAGCCTCGCAACCCCAGATTTTAATAAATGTTAAGCTCGGCTATTTCCCATACCATAACTCAAATGGTGTCTTTGAAACTGCCTTGGATGGCACTCGGTTTAGCACCTTTGCAGCTGTTTCCAGTGCAAATCCCCAAAAGGAGTAAGGTAGAGTAGCCTGACTCATCATAGAACGAACCATATCCAATAAGGTTCTATTTCTCCTCTCGGACACACCATTCCATTGCGGTGTTCCTGGCGGAGTGAGCTGTGAGATGATCCCACACTCCTTCAGATAGTCAGTAAACTCATGACTCAAGTATTCGCCACCTCGATCTGAACGAAGTGCCTTGATATTTCGGCCTAACTGATTTTGTACTTCATTTTTGAATTCTTTGAACTTGTCAAAAGATTCACTCTTATGTCTCATTAGATAGACATAACCATACCTACTGAAATCATCAGTAAAAGTAATGAAGTATAAATAGCCACCTCTGGCATGTTTACTAAAAGGCCCACACACATCACTGTGAATAAGGTCAAGTAAACCTGAAGCCCTTTTACCTTTATTAGAAAAAGGAGTCTTCGTCATTTTACTCATTAAACAAGCTTTGCATGTATCAAGCTCCTCATAGGAGAATGATCCCAGCAGTCCATGATCATGCAACCGCTTAATGCGCTTCTTGTTAATATGGCATAAACGACTATGCCATAACAAGGTACTGTCATCAGCATACTTGGCTTTCTTGTTATCAATTTGTTGTACAGAACATTCCATGTCCAACATGTATAACCCATTGTTAATCGACCCAGTTGCATAAACAATATTATCATATGAAATACAACACTGTGAAGTTTTGCATTCAAAAGAAAAACCTTTCCTGACAAGAGCAGGAATAGAGATAATATTCTTAGTTATGCTTGGCACAAAATAACAATTGTCAAGTTCTAATACAAAACTAGATGGTAAAGAGATGTTATATTGTCCTACAGCAACAGCAGCAACCCGTGCTCCGTTTCCAACTCGTAGGTCCACCTCATGCTGTCCCACCTGTCTTCTTCTCTTGAGTTCCTGCACATTTGAACAAATGTGAACTCCACATGCAGTGTCCAACACCCATGAAATCGAAGAAGCTACCATGACTTCAGTCACGTAAATACCTGAGCCAGAAGTGAAAGGCTTGCTTCCCTTCTTCTCTCCTTGGAGCGCTTTACAGTCCTTCTTCCAGTGACCCAGCTGGCCACAATGGAAGCATCTGTTGTCCTTTGACCGCTTCAACTTTTGTTTCAAAGCCTTGTTGTAGCTCTTGATAGGGGTTTTGCCCTTATTCCCCTTCCTCTAGTTCCGTGAAGGAACCATCAAGACAGAGGATGAAGGCTTTCCCTTCTCAAGAGTCTGCTCTGTGGTGCAGAGCATGTTCAGTAACTCTGCCGGAGTACAGTCGATTTTGTTCATATTAAAATTAATGATGAACGAATCGAAAAAAGCCGGGAGAGACTGCAGGATAATGTCCACAACAAGTTCCTGATTGATGGTGTGTCCCAGTTTCTCTAGAGCCTCCTTGTACCCAATCATCTTGAGTACGTGAGCTCCCACTGGACTCCCTTCAGTCAGTTTGCTATGAAAGAAAAGTTTTGTCAAGTTATAGCGTTCAGTCCTTGCCTGTGCAGCATACAGCATCTTGAGATTTGCTATAATATCAATAGCAGACAAATCCTCATGCTGACGCTGTAGCTCGGGCGTCATTGACGCAAGCATAAGGCAAGCGACATCAGTACTATCACTGACGTGCTTCTCATAAGCATCCCGAACCGCCCTTGCGGCGTTCGCAGCGGGTTGAGCCGGTATTGCCGACTCAAGGACATACAGCTTCCTCTCAGCTTTAAGCACAATCTTAAGCTGTCTGTACCAGTCTGAGAAGTTTGGCCCAGCAAACTTCTCCTTTTCCAATATGGATCGCAAATTGAGCCCTGTGGTGTTCGTTGCTGCAGGAATCTACAACATGGCAAGAACAACAAGGTCAGTATCCATGTTAGAATCATTCCAGGACTTAAGAGTGATTCTTTTCTCACTATTTTGTCTGACTGAAAAATCCAATAAAACAGCCCGAAAGAGTGAAACTCTTTTAGTGAGATGGGATCCAGATTTCATACTTGATCTCCGCGTCCCGCTCAGGCGAGATAAGATGCACAGAGAGTTCAAGCACTAGTCACTGGTAGGCTATCCATGCCAATCGCCAACCTGTGCGATTCCCCTTCATCTAGGCAATCCAGAAGACCATGCCAACTGAGTTGGTACAACACAGTTTCTGTTTCCTTAGATGGCTGCCTCCATACAGCTATCATATGCTCAATATGTAGCCTATATGGTCAAGCTGACCTGACCTACTCCCTGGACCATCACATGCTATGCTGAGCAACGAGAAGAGATAAATCCCTTCTCTGTAGCATGTAGATGTAATCGCACACCATCTGAAGATAGCTGGGCGTGCCCACTGAGTGGGTACAACACGGCCCCAACGATAGTCAGAACAGTGAGGTTTCGCGTCAGAAGGCAATCGAGCTTGATATGGTCGTTGGATTTTAACGGTCATTTTATCTTCTTACTATCATGCAAATTCTATAGTGATAGCAGAAGAATATAAACATTCATGTGCTAATATTACTTAAAACAATAAGTAGAAAGCACAATTATCTTATGTGGTAAATGCCCTTAAAAGCCTAAGTAAAACTCTAGTTTTACAAAAGTCTTCACGTGACCTCTTTATGGGTCTTTTACATTTCATCTGGCCCAGCTCGGGCCAAAGCGCCCTGCAGGCAGTATGCACCTGTTCTAGAGTCGAACTCTAGACCTCCACCTGGTGAAGCCACTGACTGCAAGCGCCTCTGCCATGTGTGCTCATGAGCTCATGTCTGATCAAATTACATTTTAATCTATCTAGACATGGTTTGACTCGCAGGTCAAATATACATTTTCATAAATTAAAGTGTGATTCGCAGATCACAGTAAAATTTATAAATTAATTCTAGGCACGCAGGCCCCAGCACAGCACACCAAAAATAAGGGCAGCCCACAAAAGATTAAATAAACACCCAATGAACATGTCAAACATGCATACATGTGATCCAAACAGAAAATAAAAATTTTTGAAATACCCATGGCATCAATTTTATTTCCTTATGTGCCCTACTACCTTACAACGGTCCATTAGCAGGTATCCACTCAACAGACCAAGTCAGACCCACTGCCCTTGCATGCACCCAGTCATAACTGACTTGTGTCGACCTAGTGGTCAACTATGCATGCCTTAAGGGCTGAACATCCCACATGATTTCTGGCAAGCGGGTGTGACCCCGGGCCTTAATCATGATCGTTCACTAGGCGCCTTAATCACACATCGCTACACACCCTTCTGCAGTCGACCTATAGCCACCTGTTATGCTTGCGCACAGGTGCTATCTGGTCGACCCATCTAGGCTGTCAGATGGTCTGATTAGGCTGTTGGGTCCAGACTTGACTAACGACTTCAACCCTGTTAACCCGTCTAAGAGTTTAAAGCAGGCGCTTAGATAGATCTAAATGAGGGGGCGCGCATGATAATATTTTGGTTGAAAACTATCATGAAGAGCGCAAACAAACATTACATGCGCAAGCTTACATCTAACATATAGCATGTATTTTCGCATGACATCATGAAGATCTATCCAACGCATAAAAAAAACATGGATCACAACAAGATGGCGATCATATATATCAAGCCAAAAACCCTAACCCTCTGATACCAATTGAAAGTCAAACCCTAGTTCACATGCGCATCTAGGAGATCTTGCATAGGCGAAAAACTAGGTTTGATAAGATCGAGAGGCAAGATAATATGAGCAACCATAAAAACATGCGTTACCATTGCCATTGATCGAGTGGCGACTTGGAAGAAGAAAGGGCGAGCGGCTCTTCTCCAAAGGAAATCGCACACAAGAAGATGATGACTTCTTCCTTGTATTCCTTGTGCTAGCAAAGATCCAAGGAGTCCTAGATCGTGTATGAGGAGATGTCTCTCTCCCTTTTGCTGGCCGAACTTCCTCTTGTCATGAAGATCCTTCACACGAGAGGAGAGGGGGCGAGAGAGAGATAGGCGTTCGAACGTGGGGGCGTTTTCTCAAAGAAAACAGCTTCCAAAAATAGTAAGTCCATAACCCCATGTTTAACTCCACTTGAAGCCATCGATAACTCCTCTCTCAATTGAACCATGCGTTCACCAAGTGAACCATTTCAATTCTATTTGGTTCAAAGACCAAACCGAAACCACCATGGTCTTGATCTCTTTGAACCTAATGGTTCAAGATCTAACCACACATCTCTCGACCCTCTTGATGTCTATGATCAAGCATCAATTCTCTCGATCGAAGCTTACCGATCTCAAACCCTAATCAATCAAACATGATCAGACCAGATCTCACTTCCAATCAGAGTTTAAATTCCTTTAAACTGAACCAGAACAATTCAGTCCACACGATCTGACACAAGTAAGCCATATCATCAAATTGTGCGACCCTAAGGGTTTCCTTCAATGTCGGTAACGATAACTTACGTTATCACGATCAGAGAGGGGTATCTAGCAACACATCACTGTCTCCCGATATGAAGGAAAGAGTCTTCCAAGACTACACCCAAACCATAGCACAAGTGTGAATCCAATTCACTCGGCATACATGTTCCCTTTGACACTGGACGTTCTTATTGGACAAGCCTGTCAAGCCTGTAATTCCAACATGATGAGAATGGTTAGATCAGATGAACATAGTCATCTGGGTATGGCCATACACTTTCTCAACCATCTCATCCAGGGGGGCCCCTTTAGAACATCACACTCCAACTAGGAGAGGCAATCCTATATCTATCACTAGTGTCCTAACATGACTCATGTCCACTATCCAAGATAATCCTTAACCATTATCTTTCAAATGATATTGAACTACCTCAAGACAATGTCAATCATCACTTAGAAACATAAGTGATCTGAAGTCAAAGGGAATATACCACTTGCTTGCTTATAAGGATTTATTCACATTGTGACAAACAATTGAATATCCTAAGTAGGGTCAGTCCAGTACATCCAATGCACCTATGTGTCTAAATCTTATTCCATGCTCGAAGCATCCTATAAGATCAGAACACATATTAGTCTCCATCATATCAAGGCTGTCTCATGTTCACCAAGATATCTCGACTAAGGACAATACCGCATGTCAGCCAAGCTGAAACACCAATGAGACATTATTCAGAAGTATACATACAGCAGCAGATAATGTAACAATCTGAATAACAACAATTGCCTTTATAAACATATACATAGTTTATACATGATACTGATAACAGCCCAAGGCCTCAAACATTAGCCTTAAGGGCATACCCCAACAAACAGCCCCCTACAAACTTAGCGTGGAAGGATGAACGTTAAGTTTGGCTAGCAAATGCTGGAACTTGACACGCGTGAGAGGCTTAGTGAATATGTTAGCAATTTGATCATGGGTGGAAATATAGGAGACCAGAAGTTGCCGCAGAGCGACACGCTCTCGAACAAAATGAAAATCAATTTCCACATGCTTAGTGTGAGCGTGGAAGATGGGGTTAGCAGCCAAATAAGTAGCACCAATATTGTCACACCAAAGAGTGGGGACTTGAGTAGAAGAGAGATGAAGCTCAGTTAAGAGTGATTGAATCCAGATGACCTCTGCAGTAGCATTGGCAATAGCCTTATATTCGGCCTCCATGCTTGATCGAGAGACGGTCGGTTGCTTTTTTGGAATTCCAGGAGATAAGATTTTTACCAAGAAAGATAGCAAAACCACTAGTGGATCTCCGATCTTCTGGGGAGCCTGCCCAATCAGCATCACTATAGACATTGAGTTGACATGACGAAGTACGGTATAGAAGAAGGCCATGAAGTATGGTGCCTTTGAGAAATCGAAGGATCCGTTTCACCATTTTCCAATGTAGTGTAGTGGGATTGTGCATAAATTGACAGACACGGTTGGCAGCAAAGGTGATGTCGGGCCGTGTGATTGTAACATATTGCAGGGCGCCCACTATGCTTCTATATAATGTTGGATCTTGAAGTGGTTGATCAGAAGAGGAAGTAGTAGTGGTAACAGCAATAGGTGTAGAGACCGGACGAGCACCATCCATTCTAGCACGTTGAAGAATTCCAGTGATGTACTTGCGTTGGGATAAAATGACAACCGTCAGCATGAGAACAGAGCTCAATGCCTAAGAAAAATGTGGCGAAGCCAAGGTCCCGTATGGCAAATTCTTTACCAAGAGAAGAAATTAAATCATCTATGAAGTTAGCATCAGTGCCAGTAATAAGAATGTCATCGACATAAACAAGTATAGATCATTACTGATGACCGGCAGAGATAGAATAAGGATGTGTCAGTCTTAGAGCCGGAGAAGCCTTGAAGTTGTAGCCAACTGCTCAAACGTTGGAACCAAGCCCTGGGTGCTTAGCAAAGACCATATAAGGAACGGCAAAGATGACAAACATGATCCAGAAATTGTGGATGTTGAAAACCAGGTGGTTGTTCCATAAACACCGTTTCTTCAAGATGGCCATATAAAAAAGCATTAGAAACATCCAATTGACGAATAGACCAGTTGGAGCTAACTGCTATGGAGAGCAATAAGCGAACAGTAGTTATTTTTACTACAGAACTGAAAGTATCATGAAAATCAATACCAGGTTGTTGACGAAAACCCTTTGCTACAAGGTGAGCTTTATGTCTTTCAATGGAGCCATCAGCTTTATGCTTCAAACGAAAAACCCATTTACAGCCAATGATGTTCATAGATGGCTGTTGAGGAACAAGAGTCCATGTTTGATTACGTAGAAGAGCATCAAACTCAGAAGCCATGGCCAGTCTCCATGCAAGATCTTTATTTGCTTGAGAGAAACAAGTTGGCTTAGTGGATGGTAAGGAGGCTACCAATGCCTGTGGGAGACTATACTTTGTGGTTTGCATAGGAATCGTGCTTTGGTAAATGTCCTGAATGAGTCTGGTGCGACGTGGAGGTGTAGTACTATCTGGAGAGAATGAAGCACCAGGAGAAGAATGTGCCTCGTCCAAAGAAGGTGCACCGGTGGAAGGTTGAGAGTGTGCCTTGTTTGAGAAATTACGGTTGGAAGAAGGCACATCAGGAGAAGGAGATGCATATGGAGAGTCTGCATCCTCTAAGAAATTTGGGTTGGAAGAAGTGTCGTTGCCCTCAGAAGATGAAGCAACATGCGGGTTGGTGTTGCGCATAGGAGAAGGGGCCGCTCCAAGAATGCCGTGATAAAGTGTAGTTGTAGATGGTGGTGATCTTGAAGGAGAAAGATCATTATCCTTTGCTGCAAAGGGAAAGATAGATTTATCAAAAGCAACATGTCGGGAAACATATATCCGCCTGGTCGGTAAATGTAAACAGCGGTAACCATGATGCAAAGTACTATAACCAAGGAAAACACATAATAAGGAGTGAGGTTCAAGTTTGTGCCGGGAGTATGGACGAAGAAAAGGGTAGCATGCGCAACCAAATGTACGTAGGAACTGATAATTTGGAGAACGATTATAAAGAGTTTCAAGCGGACTCTTGTTGTGAAGAACAGGTGTAGGAAGGCGGTTGATGAGGTAGACAGCAGTAGAGGCGGCATCATCCCAATATTTTGTCGGAACAGATGCATGACGCATTAGAGCGAGAACAGTTTCAATAATGTGTCTATGTTTGCGTTCAGCGGAGCCATTTTGTTCCGGAGCATGAGGGCAAGACACACGGTGAGTAATACCATGGAGATGAAGATGATGATGAAGACCTTGAAATTCACCTCCCCAGTCGGAGTGAAGAGATAAAATTTTTCTACCAAAGTGACGTTCTACATGTTTTTGAAAATGACAAAAAATATCGAGAAGGTCTGATTTACGGCATATGGGAAAAAGCCAAGTAAATTTACTAAAATGATCAATAAATGAGACATAGTAAGAAAATCCAGTAGATGATAAAATAGGCGCAGGCCCCAGACGTCTGAATGTATTATTTCTAGCGGAAATGAAGATGCATAATTAGAAGAAATAAAAGGAAGCTTATGACTCTTTGCTTCCATACATGCATGACAACTGGAAGCTACAGACTCAGAAGTGATTGGAAGGTCATGCTTATTGATGACTTGATGCACAATACGTAGAGATGGGTGGCCAAGACGGGCATGCCATGAAGATGCACTAGTACGTTCTCCAAGATGGATAGCTGGGGGTGATGATTATAGATGATAGAGATTATGTCTGATTCCTCCTTTGAGAAGAGTCGACCCCATGACGCGATCCTTCACCAAGCATTCATGTGGATGAAATTCGAAATAAACATTATTATCAAGAGAAAATTGACGAACAGAAAGAAGATTTTTGGTAATGGCAGGAACATGTAAGACATTGCGCATGGAAAAATGACGAGTATGAGAAGATAAATATGTGTTTCCAAGGTTAGTAATTTGCAAACCTTGTCCATTGCCGATATTGACGGTGTCAGATCCTTGATATGACATAATTTCAGATAAAGCGTTCTGGTCGGGAGTGACATGGTGTGTAGCGCCGGAATCCGGATACCAAGATTGAGAGGAATATGCATCACCAGTATGTGGAGCAATTGACGAGATGCTTGGAGCTAGCGCATGTTGATTGTGAATTGAGGCAGTGGACATGATGTTGTGAGCTTGCGCATAAGATGGGCGCCACATTGTATTATGCTGAGAAAAGCTGCCTGTAAAATTAGTGTCATAGCGTTTGTAGCATTGATGCGCAAAGTGACCTGTAGTGAGGCAAATTTGGCAACTTCCAGGGTTGCGTCCACGGCATCTACCACGCCCTCGGCTTGAGCCTCCACGAGTATAGTTGCTCCCTTGATTGGAGGAAATTGTGGAGTTGACGGTAGGAAAAACAGTATCAGATCTTCGTGCGCTTTGGAGTTGAAGAAGACGTTCATGAGAAGAGAGCATGCCGTGAACTTGATCCCTGTGTGAGTGTATTCGGACTCGAGTCAAACGTTAACTCATGGGTAAAAATAAAAAAAAAATATTACTGTAATTGATGGCATGACACTAGTCAACATGCAAACAGTTGGTGTCTGAAGCAGAGTTCTGTTTGCTTATTGATTGCGTAAAAAGACAATGATAAAATAGCGAAGACAGATAATTAATTAAGCTCGATCGTCAATTCATCATCAGTTGTTGTCCATCCAGAACTGGGCCTGCAGCCAGTCGACGAGCTTCTTGTCCACCTGGAAGGCCTTCGCCAGCACGTCGTCCGAGATCGGCGGCTTCGACCCAAACACGGCGTTGGCAATGGTGATGACTCCTGGGTTCTGGCTGCTCAGAGCTGCGATCGCAATTGCATTGCCGTATCCGCGGTTCATCTGGAAGTGGATGAGGCCTTCAGGGAACACAAACACGTCGCCCTTCTTGAGCGTCTTGGTGAAGAGTTTGTTGCCCACATTGTTGATGTTGGAGGTGACAAAGCCGACGTAGAGCTCCCCATCTAGCACCGTCAGGATCTCGGTGGCGCGCGGGTGGGTGTGCGGCGGGTTTAGCCCGTTGGGCGCGAAGTCGATGCGAGCGAGGGAGATGCCGAGGGTGTTGAGGCCTGGGATCTGGTTGACGTTCACCGGTGTCACCATCGACCCGAGCTTGTTTCCGGTGTTCCCGGGCTTGTCCAGCCCTTGTTAGAAGAAATCTTCTGCCTTTGCTTGGTCCGAATCCTTGCACACGAATCCGTTCACAAACACTGCACATAATATTATTTAATCAATTCATCCATATCTAATGTGAGCAAGCTTAATGCAGATTAATAGAGAGAGATTCATATAGAGAAAGAAAGAAAAAGAAACCTTTGGAGTCAAGATCAGCAACACAAAAGTCTTGGAGAGGACTAGGATCAGAAGCCAAAACGCAGGAGGAAGCCAAGGCAAGCAGAGCAAAAGCTACGAGGAGATTGTATTTGGCAGCCATATCGATCGATGGATCTCGAAATGCCTACCTGTATCTATGAAAGATGTTGGAGAGATGAGCTACTTTTATAGAACAGAGGCAGTGCATCCATGCTTTGAACCACTCTTCCTTTAACTATTTTTAATTTATCTTCATCTTTGAATTTTCAACAAGTTACCTTGTCCGCAACAAAAGTTCTTTCTTGACCAAGTTCGCGTGCATGATCTCCATGTTTGTTTTGTTTATTTGTATTTTGGAAGCTGATGATAGCCATTTTAAGTCAAGATTAGATACAAAAAAAATATTAAAAAAATTATAAGAGGGTGAAGCCTTGTTGTCTAGCATTAGATTTGAATCTATCAAGTAAATAAATAGTTAAAATAAGCAGGAGATAATGGCGAAGAGCAAGAGGAGCATGACTACATGGCAGCATGAGCATGCAAGCAGTGGAGCGCCGTCAGGCATCCGGCCGGCAGATCAAACGTAGATTTCGATCGTGTCAGCCTCCTACCGAATCCTTGGAAAAGCTGGCGACGCCAAATCTGAACGATTCTGACTGGGCGGGAAATTCTCCGTGTCACGTTTAGGGCTGTTCATGGTCGGTTAACCGAACCGTTCACCATAGTCAACCGGTTAACCGAACCGAATGGAAGGGAAAAACCACAAACCATTCCCGAACCGTTCGACCGGTTAACCGGTCAAACGGTTAACCACGGTTAACCGATTATAATTTATTTATTAAAATTTATTTTAAAAAATTAATAATATGATAATTATATATGTAAAATAATTAGTTTTTAAGTTGTAGTGAATGGGTTTCGAACTCATGACCTACTAACTCGCAAAACAACCTTCAACCATTGCACTAGATAAACAATCTAAATATAATTTTGAGATATACATATATATACCGGTCGGTTCGGTTAACCGGTCAAAATTTTTTCTCCGAACCATAACCGAACCGAACCGAACCATTATACTCAAAAAACTGACCGTGAACCGAACCGATCCATTCGGTTAACCGCCCGTTCGGTTCGGTTCGGTCGGTTTTTTGGTTCGGTTCGATTTTTCGGTTTTTTTGAACAGCCCTAGTCACGTTTCTACTTAATGCGCATACAGTTAGTAGATGACGGCAGTCTGTACAGATGGTTGCTTAATCCAATAAGAAACGCACATGTGGACATTATAATCTTGGTATTCTATAACAAATATAGTCAGCGTCCGCATGGAGTGCCTCTATAGATTCTATACAAACAGCTCCATTCTCTTTCGTGCATTCTAGTTAGAAAATCTCAAAATCAATCACTCGATCAATATGATAGCTAAAAGCACCACATAATGTTGTTTGCCTGAGTTCACAAAAATGTCGTCTTGTGGGCAACAAAGTATGCACACATTATTGAACTTAACCAAATCACACTACTTAACACAACACAAAGAACTTTTGAAATATAGCACATAGCGTCATAGCCACACTACATTTTTAGTAATATTTGACTAACTCAGGTTGTTGGGTCAAAGGCCAAGGGTCTAAACAACAAATAGCAGGCAACAATTAGGATACAAGTTTAGTTAAATATAATGTAACATCATATAGGAAATAAATGCAATACATTGGAGGTAGCATGAGTATCAAAACAAGTCAAGAATAAATATTCTCAATCATCAGATTATCAATGACAAGAGCATGTAAATCGGCTAGTGGGAGACCCTGATTAGTCTGTATCATGGACAATAAGTCCCCAGCCAGGCAATATCAAGTCCGTAAGCGGCAACAAGACATGCTCATAATGAAACAAGTCCCTTGAAGGGGTAGGTAATGAAATATTACTGTTAAAAATAGAAATAGTAAACATGACTCTATGTCGTGCATGTGTGTGATGTAGGGGTTGAGGTGTCATGAGTTGAGGTTTAGTGTGTCGTGAGGATTAGTGGTGTCGAGGGTCAGTGGTTTTTATTTTAAGCATAGACTAGCTATTTTATTTCCTATAAATATTTGTAATTTTTATTGTTTCATAGTAGCAGCATTTCAATACAAGTGATTACGTTGTCTCTCTGTCTCTGTGTTGTATGTCTCTCTGTCTCTGTGTTGTGTGTGTTCTCTCTCGTCACTATGCTTCTGCTTGTGTTGCTGCCAACAGTGGTATCAGAGCAAGTTTGAAGAACTGCTCTAGTAAAAAGTTAAATCTCAGTTTTTGCTGGGCGATGCTGTAGCCGAGAGACGGTACAGCTGAAGACTTGTTACTCAGGCGAGAAAAATTTCACTGCTATTGTGAGATCCGAAGATAGCCGACTGCTGAAGATTGTGTCGTTGAGAGACATAGATTTGTTGACGAGAGAAGCTAAAATCTCATCGAGGTTGTGAGATTTGTTTGAGAAGAAAAATCTCATGTGAGATCTGTTGCTGAAGATTAGAGATTCTCGCTGAGAGAGAAAGATCCGTTGACAAAAAAAAATCACACTGAAATTGTGAGATCTGTTGTTGCTGTTGAGAAGAAAAAGAAGGAAACGGCCACATCTTTGTCGCTCAGATTCGTTGTTTGCTGATTTGCTCTTTCCCGTCGGAAAATCGTTTCTCGTTGCTTGCCAAAATCCGATGCTCAGAGTCGCTCGCGAGTCGGTTCTCAGATCTGAAAAAACTTGCTCAATCGGCGCCAGGCGAAACATCCGTTTCTTGCCTGCAAATTCGCTGCCGACCGCTACTCAAAATCGCCATTTTCAGCACCGCTCTCAGAGCCGTGCTGCCGATTCTCCGTCGCCGATAGCTGTTCCGTAGACAAGAGGGCTCGACACCAGGCAAATCATCGCCTGCCGATTCGCCAACGACCGTCGCCAAAGAAGACGAGAAGATTCTCGTCCGAAGAATCTGCACAACGAATCCCTTCGTCGTTCACGAAGCACCCCTGCTCACCTCAACACCGAACCCTCTCGGATGCTAGCTGTATAGATCCAAAAAATCTACCACAACTGCAAGCTCTCAGCAAAGCGCGTCGCCTACTATCGTTGTTCGCCGACTCAAAGCCACTCGCAAACATCAGTTTCCGCCTCCACGTCGAAGACGAACTCGAGAAACATCCGTTTCTCGCCTCTGAGTTCCGCCGTTTGATTGACATTTCACAATGCCGCTGAACTCTCGAACTCAGCCGACGAGCGTCGAAGCCATCTCCAGCTCCGCTTGCAGATTCAGCAACGCACAGAGACGCGTCACCAAAGCTCTGTTTTCGCCACCGAACATCGCCCATCGACGAAAGAACACTTTTGCTGGTCACGCGACTGGATGCCTTCGTCACCGACGAACGTTGTCCAACGTCCCACTTGTCGCCTGCCGATCCAGCGCTACCGATAGAACAACGAATGCCAAATATTGTGTTCCACGCCGAACACGAGTGGAAGAAGAAACAACACTCGCATATGAATTTTTTAGGTTCGGCGCCACTGAATAGGATTGGCAACGGGTCAGGTACATGAGATTTTATCCTAAATTAGAATCCGACCCGCCACCCGAACTCACTACCCGAATCCAACCCAAACTCAGGTCGGATATTTAAACGAGTCCCGCGGGTACCCGATTAATTAAAAAACTAAATTATTTGTTATATAAAATATATTTTAAAAATTAAAATTAAAATAAATATATTTATGTAATAATTATTTATTTTTATTTTTATATTTTTAATAGTAATAAATATTTATATAATAGTTCTTTTATTATTATTTATACTCTAATAATAAAAATTAATATTTATATTTTTTTAATTAAAATCGGGTATCGGGTACTGGGTACCCACCTCCCTAAACCCGAACCCGACACATTTAGCTAATCGGGTACCTGAACCCATCATAAACGGGTCGGGTTGAGTTGGGTACCCGTCGGGTTCGAGTGAAATTGCCACCCCTACTGCTGAACCAACTAAGCTCAGACCTAATTTTTGGTCAGGCAAGTGTAGTTCAATTAAATTTGAACCAGTTTACTTCAGACCCATTGAGGCCCATTTTTGAACCAATTTCGGCTCAATCTCTCGGGTTTACTCAAATTCAAACTGTTTCAATTCGTGCCTAATTCAGTGGGTCAAGATCTAGACTTTTCTAGACCGAGAAGTTAGGCATGTGCGGGTGAAAAAAACATTTGTTATTAAAATGATGAACAAGATGATGCCATTCCAAGTTCCAAAATTTTCCAGTGAAAAATTTAATAACTGGTGCATCCGAATGAAAGCGTTACTAGGTGCATATGATGTGTGGGACATGGTAGAAAATGAATATGTAGCTCCAGTTGACCCAACTTCTCTAACACAAGTACAGAGAGACCTTCTTCAAGGTTCAAGAAAGAAAGATCAGAAGGTTGTTTCGTTGATTCATCAAGCATTGGATGAAACTACATTTAAGAAAATATCCAATGCAATAACAGTCAAACAACTGTGGGAAATGTTGCAAAGTGCTTGTAACAGAAGCTTGAAGGCCAAAAGGGTTCACCTTCAAAGCTTGAGAGGAGAGTTTGAAGCTCTCTGTATAGAAGAATCTGAGAAGGTATCAGATTATATCTCAAGGGTTGCAACGATCTCAAATAAGATGAGAAGACTTAGTGATAAAGTACCTGAAATTAAGGTAATTGAGAAGATTCTCATATCTCTGACTGAGAAATTTGACTATATTGTCACAGCCATAGAAGAATCAAAAGACTTGGAAGAAATATCCTTAGAAGAATTATCAAGCTCCTTAGAAGCTTATGAGGAAAAGTTAAACAGAAGGAAGAAAGAACCTTTGGAGTAGCTTCTACAGTCTTAATTGAATCTAAAAGAGACAACAAGGAGAAGACCTGAAAATTATAGAGGCTGAGGTCATAGACGAGGACAAAGTCAAGGTCTTGCAAGAGGTAGAGGTAACAAACTCATGAAAATACTTCTCAATTTACCTCGACAAAAGGAGGAGGTAGAGACAAAACATATCAAACTTAGAGGGCTTACAAATCACAAGTGAGATGTTACAATTGTAACAAGTTTGGACATTATGCTAGGGAATGCAATCACGCTTGTAATGAAAGAGCTTATCTATCTCAAAAGGAGAGCAATGATGATTAAAAGGAGAGTGATGAGGAGCTAGATTGTAAGCTTTTAATGGCATATAAGAGCTCTACATTGGAAGTAGATCTTTGTTACATTGACATGTATAGAGATAAATTCTGTTTTATAGATTTTGATGATGAGAATGATAATGACATTACTACGTCTGAAGACTCGCTAAAGATGGATGTACAAGAGGAAGTCATAGTTACATGTTTGGAAGCATGCCCAGATGACTATGAAAAACAAGAAAGAGTTTGTGTTAAGATAAATGCAAATAATGAGCATGAGCCAAGAAAAGAAGTAGAACAAGAAAAGAAAAAGCAAAAGACTAGTCTTGATGAATATAAAATTATGCCTCAAGCTACATTTTGGGAGATTGGAGAGAGTTCAAGATAGAGGCTATAGAGAGACACTGAGGATGATGATGGTTTTATGCTAGATACAGTGCCACAGGCAGAGGTTGCTGATAGAGGACCATCAAATAGAGTATCTTGGGAGATGGGAGAGAGCTTAAGACATCCCCACATAATAGAAGAAGAAGACTTATATGGTGAAAATGGTATCTTTATATGTCACTTTGCTGATGTAGAGCCTATTAACTTTGTTGAAGTTAATGAAGATGATCAATTCAGAAGGATCATCAACGAAGAAATAGAAGAGCATACTAATACAAGAGATAAAAGAGTATATAGTAGAAGAAAGAAGAAAAGACATAAAGCAAAGCTCGTGGGAAAGAGATACCAGTAGTGTAAAGGCATTGGTTAATATTTCTCTAACATATGCTTAGAGTTAGTTAGTGTCAAGTTAAAGCGTCAGAGTCATGTTTAAGGGAGAGTGTTAAAAATAGAAATAGTAAACACGACTCTATGTCATGCGTGTGTGTGATGTAGGGGTTGAGGTGTCATGAGTTGAGGTTTAGTGTGTCGTGAGGATTAGTGGTGTCGAAGGTTAGTGGTTTTTATTTTTAGCATAGACTAGCTATGTTATTTCCTATAAATATCTGTAATTTTTATTGTTTTGTAGCAGCAGCATTTCAATACAAGTGATTATGTTGTGTCTCTATCTCTGTGTTGTGTGTGTGTGTGTTTTCTCTCGTCTTCGTGCTTCCGCTTGTGTTGCTGCCAACAATTACAGGAACAAACATATACCAGAAGTAGTCACTAATAAGAGCATACAACAATGCATCAACAATGCAAACATGCTATAGTGAAATAGCTAAAACATTTAGGCACATAATCATAATCAGGAACAAGAAAAGTCAAATAGCACAACCAAGACTCATGCAAATGTATCACCAAGAATAAATGACATAAAGGTTACATGTTGTATAATAAGAAGAGTGAAGAACTTACCTTATCATACGCTAACAAAATTGATTTAACTCAAAGACCTATGTGCAGGCGAACCAATTGATCTGCATAGTTGATTTGCAAAGAAATACAATCAAATTGATATCAAATAAGCCAAACAACACTACCACTAGATAGCATAGTCCAAAACTTAAGGAACCGGCCTTGGTTCAACTGAACCGGACATAAATCCTATTGAACTAATCAAAATTGCATTGAACCGGCTAATCACATGCTGAACCATGCTGAAGCCATCACACAATTACTCTTAAATTAGATAGGCAATTACATAATCTTTTTATTGACTACTTGAACTGGCCATGATTCAATAGAAATTGAATTGAACCGGTCCACAAACAGATCTAGGTCGAGCCTAGAATTGGATTGGTCAACCTGTTGACCCAGACCAACTCAAATCTCAGCTCAAAACCAAATCAAACCCGACTGAATCTTAATTCGGCGCGAGCCTGAACCAGCTTCCTAATCGCCAGCCGTTCTACCCCGCTGCGTGTGGTTGTCGGACCCAAAGTCTACAGCAACACTGGTGAGCTTCCAAACATGCATCGGAAGCCCGTTCACTGCAAAACTCCCTCGAATGGTTTCACAAGGAGAACTACAGCCAAAGATGAACTCCCGGCGAGGTTTCGATGCTGGATTGAAGCCTCTACTGTGAGCCGACATAACCCGACGGTGGCGCCATCGATTTCTAAATCGACTCTAAACACAACCATACACGAGGTAAAGCAATGGGGGAAGCTGACTTACCTCAAGGCGATGTTGGGCAGATGTTGCAAGCGAAGAAATCACTTCGCTGACTTTAGGAAGGATGAAGAATCGCCACCTTCTTCTCCACCTCCGGCAAACCCGAGTCAATGTCAATCCTCCTCTAGCGTTCCTTTTCTCTCTCCATTCGCTGTAGTTGGAATGGAAAATGAGACGAAAACAAAGAAACTCCTCCGTTCCACGTCCCTCTCCTAGAAATGCAACCACACTCTATGGAAAAAGCTGAAATTACAAGTGTTGAGGACTCAAGTGTGACTGAAAGTTATCAAAATGCAGAAATAAGAATGAAGGGAGAAAGGCTAAAAAGGTGTAGGTAGATTTTGGAGGGGGCAGATTCAAGAACTGAATTGGATAAGTATATAAGTGAAGAAATTGATGATGATTCTGAAGATTTTGATATATTATCATGGTGGAAAGTAAATAACCCTAGATTTCCTATACTATCACAAATGGCTAGAGATGTGTTTGTTGTCCCTATTTCTATTGTTGCTTCAGAATCAGCATTTAGTACTAGAAATCAAGTTTTTGATCCATTTAGGAGTTCTTTGTCACCTAAAGTAGTAGAAGTTCTGATATGTGCCCAAGATTGGTTTCGAAGATCACACCATCCAATTAATATTGAAGAAATAGTTGAAGATATCAGTAAACTTGAATCAGGTAAAATTTTTATTTTACTCTAACATTGTATTCTTTTTTATGCATTTATTATTGTTCTTGAACTTTTTACTAAACTCATCCTTTGTTTGCAAAATTTTCAAACATGGCTTGATGGCAATGAGTGTTTAGTGTGAGATCTAATCTCTTGCTTATTTTTTTGTAAGCGGTTGTAACAAATAAATTATTTTAAAATAGCATTCTTATTATATTCCTTTTTAATCTCTTGCTAGTGATTAACTTTCTTTTTTTTATTTGTAGTTTATGGGACGACATGGATGGCATTATTGGATTTGGACGCTTGGTGGAATTTTTTTTTTTTTTTTTGCCAAGGGCAAGAATTTGATTGTATTAAATCAAAAAAGTAGTTACAGGTTATGTACAGTCACCACCATTCTCACTTTTGGATCCAAGAAAAATTTTTGCAGAGTCTTCCCTGCATTTCTAGCTCATGGACCCTGCGTACAGTCTAACTATCCTCAAAGACACATGAGAATTAAACATCAAAACACTAAGAGAGAACAGTGTACACCAACACCAGCATAAAAACCACGTCAAAAGAAACCTGATGGTTGCACGTGCAAATTTTCAGCATCAATAGACATATATCTTTAGCGCAATTGAACTTGTCTCCTGCATCCTTTCCATCGCCATTTCACCTGCATCCTGCACTCCTTCTTTGAATCCGCCAAGTAGTTTTACATCAAGATCTGCTGTCGTTGAGTTTCATCTTTGCCTCTTCATAGCCCCTCGTGGCGGTATGAGCGGCCGCACGCAGGATAGTCTCATTTGGTCTTCATCGCAGGCTCCCGCATGGATGAGAATAAGTGCCGCATGGTATGGTCCTGCATTTGCGTGATCTGCCCCCATGGTATTCAGCCCCTCCAATAGGTACCAGCCGGCTTGGAACACAGAATTGTCCATTGCGTGGTTGAGATATGCATCCGACCTGTGCAATGAACAAAATATGCAAGCCAAGAAAATAGTTAGCATTCGAACCGCCTACAGGTAAGCGCTTTACACCTCCCCTAATTCACTCCAAGATCTACATAAATCAGTAACGTGAGGGTGATGGTCCGGCTGAGGAATGTAGCTTGAGAGTTTTGCTTTAATATCCGAAACCATGCAACCAAGGAAGGCCATGATTCCCTTTTTCTGAGCTCCCCAAATCTGGTTATTGTGGAACTGCCAGATGTAGTAAAGAGCCCCGGCGAGGATGAGTTTAAAAATGTAAGCCTTGATAGGACTGTCGTGCTGCCCAAAATGAGGAGGGTGGAGAAAGAATTCCTGCCAGGATAGGGTAGGAAGCTGGAGCCCACATCTTCTAGTTATTAAAGCCCAAAATCACAGTAAAGAAATAGGTAGTCAATAGTCTCTGGGTGGGCATGACAAAGCAGACAATAGGGATTCTGCACAAGGCCCCAATCATGTAACAGCACCCTGGTAGTTAACCTTCGTTGGCAAAATAGCCACAAAAAGAACGAATGCCGCGGGGTTCTCCCCTTAAACCATACCAGGTTTTCCCAGCTTACCACCGATCCATGAACTTGGCTATCATATGCTGATTTGATGGTGAAATTTTCATGGTGGGTACGGTTCCAAAAAGGATGATCTGAGCTAAGATCTGCTTGGTGGAATTTTGATTTTACAAGTTGATGGCTTTGCGAAAACAAGTGTGACTTTGTGTGTGGCTCAGGCTCTTATGGACCTGTGGTGTTATATTATTTTGTGGTGACTTCAAGAAACAAGTTTTATTAAATGCATTATATTTGAAACTTGCTACTGATAGTCTTGTGTGACTGAATTGTGAAGCCAGAAGACAGAAGTGTACAATGTGAACTTCTATACTTGTAACTTGGGTAGTCGTGTTACTTTAAAGCATTTCTAGCATTTTGTGGTATTACTATTAAATTGTGTTAGTTTGAAATAGGAATTGTATGATTTTGAAGCAGTAAATTTTCAAATGTGAATTTTGAATTTTTGATGCTTGGTAAGAGCTTGGTAATTTTTTAATTTGGTTTGATTTTAATAAGAGTGGCAATTTGACCGTCGGGTACTCGATTCAACCCGACCCATTTACACCTGGTTTAGGTACTTGTTTACCTAAATGAGACAGGTTCGGGTTTAGGGATGTAGGTACCCAGTACTCGATGCCCGATTTAAATAATAAATATAAATATATATTTTTTATTATTAAAATATAAATAATAATAAAATAACTATTATATAAATATTTATTATTAGTAATAATAAATAATTATAATATAAATATATTTAATGTTATTTTAATTTTAAAATTATATTTTATAAAATATAAATAATAAATAATTCATATTTTATTTAATCGGATATCTGCGGGTACATGTTTAAATATCTGATTCGAATTCGAGTTATACACTAAAGTACTCAACCCGGGTTCAAATCGGGTTAGAATAATGGATTTTCCTAATCAGGTTGAGTGGGAAACCACAGGGATATCCATCCGACCCATAACGATTTTGATGGATTCCTATTCTTCACGCAGAAAAATCGTCTCTCTGTTGGTTAAAAGCTGAGTTGTATAAATTAGTTAAATTAATAAATTTAAATGGATAAATATGTAATTAAATAAATTTAATTTTGAGCAGCAGAATAAAAGGGCACTCTATGTAATATTAGTTTTCATTAGTTTGGTCTGAGAACCAAAACTTATACATGAAGACATAGAGATTGAAAATATGGCCACATATTGTTTAATTATGTGAAATATTTTACTACTGTTCCAAATAAATGTTGAGAAAATCAAATTTGAGAAGCTGAAAATAAATTTTAAGGTCTCTTCTCTGTTTTAACAGCAACCACGTCATGATCTGAGATGGGAGGCGTTGACTCAAATACAGAATTAGGATTATTCGAGGAAACAAATCTTAAATTATATATCCCATTGTCCACGGACCCGCGTTACATGCAAACAGAGAGTTTTAAAACAACAGCGCGCTTACTGTTTGCTTATTCAAAGAGTAAAAAGAATATGGTAAAATAGCACACACGACACAGACAGCAGAAGCATCGCATATTGATTATTAGAAAGCAAACGTAGTCGATCGTCATCAGTTGTTCATCCAGAACTGGGCCTGCAGCCAGTCGACGAGCTTCTTGTCCACTTGGAAGGCCTTGGCCAGCACGTCATCCGAGATCGGCGGCTTTGACCCGAATACAGCATTGGCAATAGTGATGACTCCTGGGTTCTGGCTGTTCAGAGCAGCTATCGCAACCGCATTGCCGTAGCCACGGTTAAGTTGGAAGTGGATGAGACCTTGTGGAAACACAAACACATCGCCCTTCTTGAGAATCTTGGTGAAGAGTTTGTTGCCGACATTGTTGATGTTGGAGGTGACGAAGCCAACGTAGAGCTCGCCTTCCAACACCGTCAGGATCTCGGTGGCACGCGGGTGACTGTGCGGCGGGTTCAACCCGTTGGGCGCGTAGTCAATACGAGCGAGGGAGATGCCGAGGGTGTTGAGACCGGGGATCAAGTTGACGTTCACCAGTGTCACATTTGATCCGAGCTTGTTTTCGGTGTTCCTGGGCTTGTCCAGCCCTTGGAAGAAGAAATCTTCCGCCTTTGCTTCGTCTGAAGCCTTGCACACGAATCCGTTCACAAACACTGCACATAATATCTAATGTGAGCAAGCTTTATATAGATTAATAGAGAGATATTCATATAAAAAAACAAAGTAAAATAAACCTTTGGAATCAAAATCAGCAACACAAAAGTCTTGGAGAGGACTAGGATCAAAAGCCAAGACGTAGGAGGAGGAAGCCAAGACAAGCAGCGCAGAAGCTACGAGGAGATTGTATTTGGCAGCCATATCGATCGATGGATCTCGAAATGCCTGCTTGTATCTATGAAAGATGTTGGAGAGATGAGCTCCTCTTATAGAACAGAGGTAGTGCATCCATGCTGTGTTTGGTCATCGACTCCCATTTCAAATCATGGGTTGTATGACGAGTTGGAAGCTTGAACAGGAGATGTTGATTTGTGAACGACTCCCAAGTCCGTGCTGTCATAATCCACTCCGGGGCAGTTTTATCGTACTAATTTTTATTTGAATTATTAATACGGAACTGTTGATTTAATTTCTCGTTGTTCACGTGGTGTCAATTATGGAGAAATAAATTTTATCGTACTTAGTTATTTTCTTTTGCTGCAGGCAGATGATGAATTGTAATTGATTTATCTATAAAATTAATTTCATATTTATTAATATTTTTTTATTGTAACCATAGAATCGATCAAACTATTAAATTTTATTATCTTAGTTATTGATAATAAATAAGATAATAAAATGTTGAGATTGAATCCTGAGTTCATTATTTAACTTGGTTATGTAATATTATTTAATCATTGAAATCGAAAACGTTGATACTTATTATTATTAAAATTTCCTACCACGTGATTCCTTATCTAATTAACAACCCATTCATATTATATATATGTATTATTCAACTACTTGAGTTGACCATAACGGTTGCATGGTCCAGTAAGAAACTCACACGTAGCCACATTTTGTCCATTCATGCCCGCGAATTTAGTCTAAACACAGTAAAATAATTAAACAATGGATGAGTCGTTCAATCTAAACACTGTGCATGCAGATGCAGTGCCTCTGTCTTCTGTATAAACACCTTCCACTAGCTAGGAGGCTTCAACACTAATCAAGTTGGAAAAAATTTGTGCAATGTGGTGTTGTTTGGAAAAAATTTGTTAGCGGGTCACATCATACTATTAATTGGTGTTTTGAGATTTATGTTAATGTTGAGATGACTAAATTAAATCACACGACTCCTAAAGCATCAATCAATAGTACGATTTGATCTATTTTCTAATTTCTAGGTGTGAACCCACTTACAAAAGTGTGAGAGTAGAGAGAGAGAAAAGAGAATCCACATTAATTTATATAAGGCAGTAAAAATGTTACTTTTTGTGCAATGTATGAAAAGGAAATAAAAGAGTGTTGCTTGCTGGGAGGTCTGTTTGAATATTTTGCATGAGAATGCTTTGTTCTATGAATGATCAGAATAGTGGTCAACCACTATAAGCAAAGAGTTTATCCCATAGGTTTTTCAACCATCAAGATGTGTAAAAGCGTTATGGTTTTAGAGATCCGATAAAACATGCAACTGTACTGTAAGGTTTATTTTACTGGATTTATCCGCAAAAAGATTCAAGGTTGGAACTGGCACTAGGATTGCTTCTCAAAATGACTTTCCAGAGGAAAGTCAAAGGAAATTGCTGTCCCTGTAAAGGATGAAGGCGATTGCATTAGTCACGCATACGTCAAGCCTGACTCACTATGCAAGTCATGTCAAGTGTTGCCATCCCAAACTCACGAGAGAAGGGATAAGAGGTGACAGACTGACACGGATCAACCACAGGCTTGACTTGGTCTTTAACTAGAGATAAAGAGCACAGAGAGATAAGATTTCGTTTTGAAGGGGGAGGAAGAAAGATTTGTTGCTTCACTTCAGGATATATAGCCATAATAATTTATATACTAGTTGTATACATAAGTTAAACACAGTATACATAAGTTAAACACAAACATTGTCATGATCTTGGGATGGCACCATAGTGTTTATACACCATAGTGTTTATAATTTTTATACACCATAGTGTTTCATTTTTTTTATTTTTCAAAGTGTTTCCCGACAAATCAATCAACTTGTTATTACCACATTGTACCTCCTTCAAGGGATCTCCTATCGCCGGTTGAGTTCCCACCACTGAGAGGCCTATTTTCAAACTAATCTCATTCATATTGATACTTTCAATATCATAATCTTGGGCAAATTTTGGTCGAGCTAATAGATTTGTTGTGCTCAGTCTTTATAAAAGAAAGAACTGCAACTTTTATGAGTCAAGCCATTTTATAAACTTTTTTTTAATTTTAATATGACTATTTTTTTACATGAGGCTATTGCTCATTTATAATTTTATTTATTTTTTTTATCTTTGAATCCTTGACTCTTAGTTTAAATATCTTCTCTTGAATTTATTAAGAGAGAAAGGATTTTATTTTTTTAATATAAATTAGACCTAAAAATTAATTAGGGTTTTAAAGTCATTTTAATTTTAAGAGAATTAATTTTTTTATATAAATAATTTTCTTTTTTAATCATAATCCTCATGTATATTTATTTCATTTTGTACATTATGTATATCTTTTCATATTATTTTCATGATTTCTAAAATGACAATATTGTCATGATGATGATATACATAATTTTTATAATGTACATTTTGTTTATTGTGCAGTTATGATTTATATGTGCATTATATACAACATTGTAATATAATCATTAAGCACATTATGAACATAATTTTCATGATGTCCATTATCAGAATTATGTATGTTATTTTTATTATGTATATTATAATTTTTCTATACATTATGTACATAATGATTATGATGTGCATTATGTTTTTTTACCTCCATTTTGTACATTATTATTTTTTAAATATGTACATCAAGTGCATAATATTTATATTTTGCACAATAGGCATAATAATTCTTTTAAATATTGTTAAAATAATTAATTACATATTATGCAGAAATGTCCATTATATTATGAAAATTATACACTTTATGTATTTTATATTTTTTTTGTTAAATACATTATTTATATATATTATGACCATCATGAATGTCAAATATATTATGACATTTATATTTTATATTATGATCATAATTTATATAATATTTAACATTTTACATAATCTCTATAAATATTAGTTTAAATATATAGATTACATTATGTTTATTCTAATTTGGCCTAAGCTAACTTAAGTTGACTCAGATGATCAAGTCTAATATAATTATAAGTTATAATATAAACTAGACTAGCTCTTACGGTTAGGATCATTAGCCTAATTTATATATGATATTATCATTTTAAAATAAAATTTAAAAATGTAGATTTATGTCATAATAAGTACACTAAAACACATAAAGCAGTAGAGAGCTATTAAAAGAAAAACTATATACTATAAAGTTAGGAAATAAAAGCCTACTTAATAGGCATAGTACAGATTTAATCTTGCATAGTGTAATTTTAGATATTTGATTAATTTTTGTACCATAATTTTTTATCACTGTATTTAGTAGGGCAGACAAAAAGTGGAAAGGACGAAAAATAAATAAACTTTGTATTTAATATGACGAATAGAAAATGAGAGATGGATTGGAAAGACAATAATATAACTTGAAATAGCCAAATTTAACAACTAGGCAAAAAAAAAAATTAAAAACCAAATTGGAAACTGATGAATTAGTAACAATAAATTATTTTTTGTTATATTAAATTATCATAACAAATTATAAATTAATTATTTTCACAGTAATTAATTTACTATTATTACAAACCATCATAATAATTTGATTTTTATCCACGTGTATTGATATTCAGATTAAGAAGATAGTGAAGCCCTTGAGGTCAAATGAAGTTACCAAAGAAAATAACTCCAATGGATATAGTTGTTAATAATAATCCTTCCTCGCGCCACCAAATTAAGAATATCATTTAGATTGATGAAAACCTGATTGTGCTGGGCCGTTTTTGCACTGTTTCCTTTTCCATTTTTTTTGTTTGACAAAGGACACCAGAAGTCAGTTTGCAAGTTTGTGCGAGTAATGATGCAACGAGGACTTCGCGAGCATCAGGCGAGTTCGTTTGTGCAAATTAAGCAAGTTTGTGCAAATAGCTAGTGGATGTGCATGAGTTCATTTAATTTATTCTGAAGGTTGTCTGGTTGTGTGAAATATCTAGTGGATGGGCATTCAGCTACTTGGTAGTGGCAGAGTAGTGACCGCAAAGTCAATGGACATTGATGTTTTTTTGGGCAATTATATTTATGATTTTTTCTTTAAAATTATGTTCTGTTGAAAGGAATTCATAGTAGAAAAGATGAAAAATATAATGAATCTAGATGATTTTTATTGTAATTTTCATCCTTTCCACCGTGAATTTCTTTCAACATAACATAGCACCGGAAAATCCAACACCTCTTCACCTCTACGATTTAACTTGTCAGAGGTTGAATTTGTTTGTTCTGGTAAGTGGCACAGGGGGGTGGGGTGTAGGGACCCCTTTCGAGAGGGGGGCGAAACCCAGCATGGCGCATATAAGGGAATATAGCAGCGGAAGGGGGTTTCAAGAGTCGCAAAGCATGTATAAGATGATCAACTTTGAAAGCTTAAATAAATAGGATGTGATTCATACCATGGCCATCGATTGGATGGCGCCTTGGAAGCAAAGACCAAAGAAGATCTTCTCCAAATCGTCACACACAAGATGAAGATGCGCTTCTTCTTGTCGTCCCTTGTGCTAGCAAGGATCGTCCAAGTATCCTTGATCGAATGGAAAGGGAAGGAGAGATGATTACTTGGCGATGCTTTTCTCCTCTTCTCGTCAAGCCCCTGTCCTCACGAGAGTGCAAGCCTCAAATGCTTGAGCGGCGACAAAAGCGTGAGGAAGAGAAAAACAAGAGGCGTGGTCACGTAAGTGATCATGCTTTCTAAAAATAGAAAGTCACACTTCCACTTGCGATCATGGGTTTACCCCAATCGCAAACTTCTCTTAAATTGAACCATGCGCTCACCTTAACGAGCTAGTTCAATTCGGTTTGGTCCAAGACCAATTAACCCAAGCATTATGGTCTAGATCTCAAATAAACCCTAAGGCTCCAGATCTAACCGTTCATCTCCTGATGCTCCTGATCTCACCGATCGAGCATCCATTCTCTCGATCGAAGCTTACCGATCTCAAGCCCTAATCAATCAAACATGATCAGACCAGATCTCACTTACAATCAGAGATTAAATCCCTTTAAACTGAACCCAAACAATTCAGTCCACACGATCTGACTTAAGTAAGCCATATCATCAAATTGTGTGACCCTGAGGGTTTCCTCTAAATGTCGGTAACGATAATTCTCATTATCACGATCAGTGAGGGGTATCTAGCAACACATCACTGTCTCCCGATATAAAGGAAAGAGTCTTCCAAGACTACACCCAAAATACAGCACAAGTGTGAATCCAATTCACAAGGCATGCAAATTTCCTTTGCCACTGGATGTTCTTATTGGACAAGCCTGTCAAGCTTGTAACTCCAATATGATGAGCATGATTAGATCAGATGAACACAGTCATCTGGGTATGGCCATACACTCTCTCAATCATCTCATCCAGGGGGCCCCTTTAGAACATCACACTCCTTAAACGAGGAGACGGCAATCCTATGTCTATCACTAGTGCCCTAACCTGATTCAAGCTCACCATCCAAGATAGTCTATAATCATTATGTTTCAAATGATATTGAACTATCTCAAAACAATGACAATCATCATTTAGAAAACACAAGTGATCTCAAGTCAGAGGAAATGTGCCACTTGTCACGTTCAAGGAATATTCACATTGTGACAAACAATTGAACATCCTTGTAGGGTCTGTCCAGTACATCCAATGTACCTATGAGTCTACATCTTATTCCATGCTCGAAGCATCCTATAAGATCAGAACACATATTAGTCTCAAACATATCAAGGCTGTCTCATGTTCACCAAGATATCTCGACTAAGGACTTATAGCATGTCAGCCTAGCTGAACAGCTTTGAGACATTATTCAGAAGAACATATATTGCAGCAGACAATGTAGCTAACTGAATAACAACCATGCCTTTATAAACATAACAGTTTATTACATGATACAGATACATTCCCATAGGCTTCAAACATTAGCCTTAAGGGCATACCCCAACATGGGGCAACGTGGATTAGAAATTGTGATAAGTAGAAGTTGGACGTAGCAATATGGAATAAGTACGTGATGCTGGTAACAATTAGAAATTTAGAATACTTGTCATTGTTAGTGTGTTTGCTTATTATTCTCTCTATTTTCTAGCTCCTTTGCTTATTATTCTCTCTGTTATGATAGAACAGAGAAATAGAACAGAGAAGAGATTACAACAAGTGGAAGAATAATTGGAAGCCTATATTTCTTCTTGTGTAATCGATTACAATATGTGCACTCTATTTATAATACAAAACTCTCTACATAATATGGTAATGAATTGATACAAGGCAAGAGACTAATGTGGAATGAATCAATCTTTGTTGTCTGATTGATTCGTATCACTAATGTCGCTAACAGTGAAAGTCAAACCCTAGTTCACATGCGCATCTAGGAGATCTTGCATAGGCGAAAAACTAGGTTTGATAAGATCGAGAGGCAAGATAATATGAGCAACCATAAAAACATGCGTTACCATTGCCATTGATCGAGTGGCGACTTGGAAGAAGAAAGGGCGAGCGGCTCTTCTCCAAAGGAAATCACACACAAGAAGATGATGACTTCTTCCTTGTATTCCTTGTGCTAGCAAAGATCCAAGGAGTCCTAGATCGTGTATGAGGAGATGTCTCTCTCCCTTTTGCTGGCCGAACTTCCTCTTGTCGTGAAGATCCTTCACACGAGAGGAGAGGGGGCGAGAGAGAGATAGGCGTTCGAACGTGGGGGCGTTTTCTCAAAGAAAACGGCTTCCAAAAATAGTAAGTCCATAACCCCATGTTTAACTCCACTTGAAGCCATCGATAACTCCTCTCTCAATTGAACCATGCGTTCACCAAGTGAACCGGTTCAATTCTATTTGGTTCAAAGACCAAACCGAAACCACCATGGTCTTGATCTCTTTGAACCTAATGGTTCAAGATCTAACCACACATCTCTCGACCCTCTTGATCTCTATGATCAAGCATCAATTCTCTCGATCGAAGCTTACCGATCTCAAGCCCTAATCAATCAAACATGATCAGACCAGATCTCACTTCCAATCAGAGTTTAAATTCCTTTAAACTGAACCAGAACAATTCAGTCCACACGATCTGACACAAGTAAGCCATATCATCAAATTGTGCGACCCTAAGGGTTTCCTTCAATGTCGGTAACGATAACTTACATTATCACGATCAGAGAGGGGTATCTAGCAACACATCACTGTCTCCCGATATGAAGGAAAGAGTCTTCCAAGACTACACCCAAACCATAGCACAAGTGTGAATCCAATTCACTCGGCATACATGTTCCCTTTGCCACTGGACGTTCTTATTGGACAAGCCTGTCAAGCCTATAATTCCAACATGATGAGAATGGTTAGATCAGATGAACATAGTCATCTGGGTATGGCCATACACTTTCTCAACCATCTCATCTAGGGGGGCCCCTTTAGAACATCACACTCCAACTAGGAGAGGCAATCCTATATCTATCACTAGTGTCCTAACATGACTCATGTCCACTATCCAAGATAATCCTTAACCATTATCTTTCAAATGATATTGAACTACCTCAAGACAATGTCAATCATCACTTAGAAACATAAGTGATCTCAAGTCAAAGGGAATATACCACTTGCTTGCTTATAAGGATTTATTCACATTGTGACAAACAATTGAATATCCTAAGTAGGGTCAGTCCAGTACATCCAATGCACCTATGTGTCTAAATCTTATTCCATGCTCGAAGCATCCTATAAGATTAGAACACATATTAGTCTTCATCATATCAAGGCTGTCTCATGTTCACCAAGATATCTCGACTAAGGACAATACCGCATGTCAGCCAAGCTGAAACACCAATGAGACATTATTCAGAAGTATACATACAGCAGCAGATAATGTAACAATCTGAATAACAACAATTGCCTTTATAAACATATACATAGTTTATATATGATACTGATAACAGCCCAAGGCCTCAAACATTAGCCTTAAGGGCATACCCCAACAATCTCCCACTTGCACTTAAACTAATGGTTGAGAAATCTCAAGCCCATATTATTACAGTGCTTTTCATGCTTCTGCTGCGCCAGAGGCTTTGTAAGCGGGTCAGCTAGATTGTCATCTGTATGTACCTTGCAGATCTTGATCTCTCCTCGATCTATGATCTCACGGATCAAATGAAACCTTCTCTGTATGTGCTTGGACTTCTGGTGTGACCGTGGTTCCTTTGCTTGTGCAATCGCTCCAGTGTTATCACAGAAGATAATCAGTGGATCTGCACTCGAAGGAACAACACCAAGTTCTTGAATGAACTTACGAATCCACACTGCCTCCTTTGATGCTTCTGAGGCTGCAACATACTCGGCTTCTATTGTGGAATCAGCAACAATTGATTGTTTGAAACTCTTCCACACCACTGCTCCTCCATTCAAGCTAAAAACATAGCCTGATTGCGATCGGAAATCATCTTGGTCAGATTGGAACGAAGCGTCAGTATATCCTTCAATACTGAGTTCTTCCTGACCTCCATAAATCAAGAACATATCTTTGGTTCTTCGAAGATATTTCAAAATGTTCTTGACCGCAATCCAGTGTGCCTTCCCTGGATTACTTTGGAACCGACTGGTCACGCTTAACCCGTAAGCGACGTCTGGGCGAGTACATAACATCGCATACATGATAGACCCAATAGCCGAAGCATAAGGCGTATTGTCCATCTCATCTTTCTCAGACTGTGTTTGAGGACACTGGCTCTTTGAAAGATTCAGACCATGTCTGACTGGAAGATATCCTCTTTTAGAATTTTCTAAATGGAATCTTTCCAGGACCTTATCGATGTAAGTACTCTGGCATAGCCCGAGAAGCCTATTAGATCTATCTCTATAGATCTTCACACCTAATACATAGGCTGCTTCTCCCAAATCTTTCATCTGGAAACATTTTCTTAACCATGCTTTGACTGCATGCAGTTCAGGAATATCGTTTCCAATGATCAAGATATCATCGACGTAGAGGACTAGGAAAGTAATCACGCTCCCACTAAACCTTTTATACACACACGGGTCATCTTCATTTTTGATGAAACCAAATTCACAAACTGATTCATCAAAACGAATATTCCAGCTTCTTGATGCTTGTTTAAGTCCATAAATGGACTTCTTTAATTTGCATATTTTATGACGTTCTGATGGATTGATGAAACCTTCAGGCTGTGTCATATACACATCCTCTTCTAGTTTTCCATTAAGGAAAGCGGTCTTCACATCCATTTTCCAGATCTCATAATCATAATATGCTGCTATCGCGAGAATAATCCGAATGGATTTGAACATGGCTACAGGAGAGAAAGTTTTATCATAATCTATCCCGTAGATTTGTTTGAAACCTTTCGCAACTAGCCTGCCCTTATAGGTAACTACCTTACCATCCATGTCTGTCTTCCTTTTGAAGATCCACTTACAGCCTATAGGGATTACTCCCGGAGGCGGATCAACCAAATCCCAGACTTGGTTATCGGACATGGAGTCCATCTCGGCTCGCATAGCTTCAAGCCAACTTGCTGATTCCGGTCCACTGACCGCATCCGCATAAGTGAGGGGTTCATCATTAATGATGTAGATTCCGTCATAGCGCTCAGGCTGACGACGAATCCTTCCCGATCTACGCGGTTCCCGTGATATCTGAGCCTCAGGTTGAACATTAACCTGTTCTATTTGCTCAGGCTCATCCAACTGAGCTTGACTACTTTGTCCCTCTTCTGGATTTTCATCCAGCTTTATTTCTCTCCCACTGGCCTCTTGCAGAAGAAATTCCTTCTCAAGAAAAATAGCCGTTCGAGCAACAAATACTTTGTTCTCCTTGGGATCGTAGAAATAATAACCCTTAGTTTCTTTAGGGTAACCGACAAAGATACATTTATTAGATCTGCTCTCCATTTTCCCAGAGGCGAGCTTTTTGACATAAGCCTCGCAACCCCAGATTTTAATAAATGTTAAGCTCGGCTATTTCCCATACCATAACTCAAATGGTGTCTTTGAAACTGCCTTGGATGGCACTCGGTTTAGCACCTTTGCAGCTGTTTCCAGTGCAAATCCCCAAAAGGAGTAAGGTAGAGTAGCCTGACTCATCATAGAACGAACCATATCCAATAAGGTTCTATTTCTCCTCTCGGACACACCATTCCATTGCGGTGTTCCTGGCGGAGTGAGCTGTGAGATGATCCCACACTCCTTCAGATAGTCAGTAAACTCATGACTCAAGTATTCGCCACCTCGATCTGAACGAAGTGCCTTGATATTTCGGCCTAACTGATTTTGTACTTCATTTTTGAATTCTTTGAACTTGTCAAAAGATTCACTCTTATGTCTCATTAGATAGACATAACCATACCTACTGAAATCATCAGTAAAAGTAATGAAGTATAAATAGCCACCTCTGGCATGTTTACTAAAAGGCCCACACACATCACTGTGAATAAGGTCAAGTAAACCTGAAGCCCTTTTACCTTTATTAGAAAAAGGAGTCTTCGTCATTTTACCCATTAAACAAGCTTTGCATGTATCAAGCTCCTCATAGGAGAATGATCCCAGCAGTCCATGATCATGCAACCACTTAATGCGCTTCTTGTTAATATGGCCTAAACGACTATGCCATAACAAGGTGCTGTCATCAGCATACTTGGCTTTCTTGTTATCAATTTGTTGTACAGAACATTCCATGTCCAACATGTATAACCCATTGTTAATCGACCCAGTTGCATAAACAATATTATCATATGAAATACAGCACTGTGAAGTTTTGCATTCAAAAGAAAAACCTTTCCTGACAAGAGCAGGAATAGAGATAATATTCTTAGTTATGCTTGGCACAAAATAACAATTGTCAAGTTCTAATACAAAACTAGATGGTAAAGAGATGTTATATTGTCCTACAGCAACAGCAGCAACCCGTGCTCCGTTTCCAACTCGTAGGTCCACCTCATGCTGTCCCACCTGTCTTCTTCTCTTGAGTTCCTGCACATTTGAACAAATGTGAACTCCACATGCAGTGTCCAACACCCATGAAATCGAAGAAGCTACCATGACTTCAGTCACGTAAATACCTGAGCCAGAAGTGAAAGGCTTGCTTCCCTTCTTCTCTCCTTGGAGCGCTTTACAGTCCTTCTTCCAGTGACCCAGCTGGCCACAATGGAAGCATCTGTTGTCCTTTGACCGCTTCAACTTTTGTTTCAAAGCCTTGTTGTAGCTCTTGATAGGGGTTTTGCCCTTCTTCCCCTTCCTCTTGTTCCGTGAAGGAACCATCAAGACAGAGGATGAAGGCTTTCCCTTCTCAAGAGTCTGCTCTGTGGTGCAGAGCATGTTCAGTAACTCTGCCGGAGTACAGTCGATTTTGTTCATATTAAAATTAATGATGAACGAATCGAAAAAAGCCGGGAGAGACTGCATGATAATGTCCACAACAAGTTCCTGATTGATGGTGTGTCCCAGTTTCTCTAGAGCCTCCTTGTACCCAATCATCTTGAGTACGTGAGCTCCCACTGGACTCCCTTCAGTCAGTTTGCTATGAAAGAAAAGTTTTGTCAAGTTATAGCGTTCAGTCCTTGCCTGTGCAGCATACAGCATCTTGAGATTTGCTATAATATCAATAGCAGACAAATCCTCATGCTGACGCTGTAGCTCGGGCGTCATTGACGCAAGCATAAGGCAAGCGACATCAGTACTATCACTGACGTGCTTCTCATAAGCATCCCGAACCGCCCTTGCGGCGTTCGCAGCGGGTTGAGCCGGTATTGCCGACTCAAGGACATACAGCTTCCTCTCAGCTTTAAGCACAATCTTAAGCTGTCTGTACCAGTCTGAGAAGTTTGGCCCAGCAAACTTCTCCTTTTCCAATATGGATCGCAAATTGAGCCCTGTGGTGTTCGTTGCTGCAGGAATCTACAACATGGCAAGAACAACAAGGTCAGTATCCATGTTAGAATCATTCCAGGACTTAAGAGTGATTCTTTTCTCACTATTTTGTTTGACTGAAAAATCCAATAAAACAGCCCGAAAGAGTGAAACTCTTTTAGTGAGATGGGATCCAGATTTCATACTTGATCTCCGCGTCCCGCTCAGGCGAGATAAGATGCACAGAGAGTTCAAGCACTAGTCACTAGTAGGCTATCCATGCCAATCGCCAACCTGTGCGATTCCCCTTCATCTAGGCAATCCAGAAGACCATGCCAACTGAGTTGGTACAACACAGTTTCTGTTTCCTTAGATGGCTGCCTCCATACAGCTATCATATGCTCAATATGTAGCCTATATGGTCAAGCTGACCTGACCTACTCCCTGGACCATCACATGCTATGCTGAGCAACGAGAAGAGATAAATCCCTTCTCTGTAGCATGTAGATGTAATCGCACACCGTCTGAAGATAGCTGGGCGTGCCCACTGAGTGGGTACAACACGGCCCCAACGATAGTCAGAACAGTGAGGTTTCGCGTCAGAAGGCAATTGAGCTTGATATGGTCGTTGGATTTTAACGGTCATTTTATCTTCTTACTATCATGCAAATTCTATAGTGATAGCAGAAGAATATAAACATTCATGTGCTAATATTACTTAAAACAATAAGTAGAAAGCACAATTATCTTATGTGGTAAATGCCCTTAAAAGCCTAAGTAAAACTCTAGTTTTACAAAAGTCTTCACGTGAGCTCTTTATGGGTCTTTTACATTTCATCTGGCCCAGCTCGGGCCAAAGCGCCCTGCAGGCAGTATGCACCTGTTCTAGAGTCGAACTCTAGACCTCCACCTGGTGAAGCCACTGACTGCAAGCGCCTCTGCCATGTGTGCTCATGAGCTCATGTCTGATCAAATTACATTTTAATCTATCTAGACATGGTTTGACTCGCAGGTCAAATATACATTTTCATAAATTAAAGTGTGATTCGCAGATCACAGTAAAATTTATAAATTAATTCTAGGCACGCAGGCCCCAGCACAGCACACCAAAAATAAGGGTAGCCCACAAAAGATTAAATAAACACCCAATGAACATGTCAAACATGCATACATGTGATCCAAACAGAAAATAAAAATTTTTGAAATACCCATGGCATCAATTTTATTTCCTTATGTGCCCTACTACCTTACAACGGTCCATTAGCAGGTATCCACTCATCAGACCAAGTCAGACCCACTGCCCTTGCATGCACCCAGTCATAACTGACTTGTGTCGACCTAGTGGTCAACTATGCATGCCTTAAGGGCTGAACATCCCACATGATTTCTGGTAAGCGGGTGTGACCCCGGGCCTTAATCATGATCGTTCACTAGGCGCCTTAATCACACATCGCTACACACCCTTCTGCAGTCGACCTATAGCCACCTGTTATGCTTGCGCACAGGTGCTATCTGGTCGACCCATCTAGGCTGTCAGATGGTCTGATTAGGCTGTTGGGTCCAGACTTGACTAACGACTTCAACCCTGTTAACCCGTCTAAGAGTTTAAAGCAGGCGCTTAGATAGATCTAAATGAGGGGGCGCGCATGATAATATTTTGGTTGAAAACTATCATGAAGAGCGCAAACAAACATTACATGCGCAAGCTTACATCTAACATATAGCATGTATTTTCGCATGACATCATGAAGATCTATCCAACGCATAAAACAAACATGGATCACAACAAGATGGCGATCATATATATCAAGCCAAAAACCCTAACCCTCTGATACCAATTGAAAGTCAAACCCTAGTTCACATGCGCATCTAGGAGATCTTGCATAGGCGAAAAACTAGGTTTGATAAGATCGAGAGGCAAGATAATATGAGCAACCATAAAAATATGCGTTACCATTGCCATTGATCGAGTGGCGACTTGGAAGAAGAAAGGGCGAGCGGCTCTTCTCCAAAGGAAATCGCACACAAGAAGATGATGACTTCTTCCTTGTATTCCTTGTGCTAGCAAAGATCCAAGGAGTCCTAGATCGTGTATGAGGAGATGTCTCTCTCCCTTTTGCTGGCCGAACTTCCTCTTGTCATGAAGATCCTTCACACGAGAGGAGAGGGGGCGAGAGAGAGATAGGCGTTCGAACGTGGGGGCGTTTTCTCAAAGAAAACAGCTTCCAAAAATAGTAAGTCCATAACCCCATGTTTAACTCCACTTGAAGCCATCGATAACTCCTCTCTCAATTGAACCATGCGTTCACCAAGTGAACCATTTCAATTCTATTTGGTTCAAAGACCAAACCGAAACCACCATGGTCTTGATCTCTTTGAACCTAATGGTTCAAGATCTAACCACACATCTCTCGACCCTCTTGATCTCTATGATCAAGCATCAATTCTCTCGATCGAAGCTTACCGATCTCAAACCCTAATCAATCAAACATGATCAGACCAGATCTCACTTCCAATCAGAGTTTAAATTCCTTTAAACTGAACCAGAACAATTCAGTCCACACGATCTGACACAAGTAAGCCATATCATCAAATTGTGCGACCCTAAGGGTTTCCTTCAATGTCAGTAATGATAACTTACGTTATCACGATCAGAGAGGGGTATCTAGCAACACATCACTGTCTCCCGATATGAAGGAAAGAGTCTTCCAAGACTACACCCAAACCATAGCACAAGTGTGAATCCAATTCACTCGGCATACATGTTCCCTTTGCCACTGGACGTTCTTATTGGACAAGCCTGTCAAGCCTGTAATTCCAACATGATGAGAATGGTTAGATCAGATGAACATAGTCATCTGGGTATGGCCATACACTTTCTCAACCATCTCATCCAGGGGGGCCCCTTTAGAACATCACACTCCAACTAGGAGAGGCAATCCTATATCTATCACTAGTGTCCTAACATGACTCATGTCCACTATCCAAGATAATCCTTAACCATTATCTTTCAAATGATATTGAACTACCTCAAGACAATGTCAATCATCACTTAGAAACATAAGTGATCTGAAGTCAAAGGGAATATACCACTTGCTTGCTTATAAGGATTTATTCACATTGTGACAAACAATTGAATATCCTAAGTAGGGTCAGTCCAGTACATCCAATGCACCTATGTGTCTAAATCTTATTCCATGCTCGAAGCATCCTATAAGATCAGAACATATATTAGTCTCCATCATATCAAGGCTGTCTCATGTTCACCAAGATATCTCGACTAAGGACAATACCGCATGTCAGCCAAGCTGAAACACCAATGAGACATTATTCAGAAGTATACATACAGCAGCAGATAATGTAACAATCTGAATAACAACAATTGCCTTTATAAACATATACATAGTTTATACATGATACTGATAACAGCCCAAGGCCTCAAACATTAGCCTTAAAGGCATACCCCAACAAACAGCCCCCTACAAACTTAGCGTGGAAGGATGAACGTTAAGTTTGGCTAGCAAATGCTGGAACTTGACACGCGTGAGAGGCTTAGTGAATATGTTAGCAATTTGATCATGGGTGGAAATATAGGAGACCAGAAGTTGCCGCAGAGCGACACGCTCTCGAACAAAATGAAAATCAATTTCCACATGCTTAGTGCGAGCGTGGAAGATGGGGTTAGCAGCCAAATAAGTAGCACCAATATTGTCACACCAAAGAGTGGGGACTTGAGTAGAAGAGAGATGAAGCTCAGTTAAGAGTGATTGAATCCAGATGACCTCTGCAGTAGCATTGGCAATAGCCTTATATTCGGCCTCCATGCTTGATCGAGAGACGGTCGGTTGCTTTTTTGGAATTCCAGGAGATAAGATTTTTACCAAGAAAGATAGCAAAACCACTAGTGGATCTCCGATCTTCTGGGGAGCCTGCCCAATCAGCATCACTATAGACATTGAGTTGACATGACGAAGTACGGTATAGAAGAAGGCCATGAAGTATGGTGCCTTTGAGAAATCGAAGGATCCGTTTCACCATTTTCCAATGTAGTGTAGTGGGATTGTGCATAAATTGACAGACACGGTTGGCAGCAAAGGTGATGTCGGGCCGTGTGATTGTAACATATTGCAGGGCGCCCACTATGCTTCTATATAATGTTGGATCTTGAAGTGGTTGATCAGAAGAGGAAGTAGTAGTGGTAACAGCAATAGGTGTAGAGATCGGACGAGCACCATCCATTTTAGCACGTTGAAGAATTCCAGTGATGTACTTGCTTTGGGATAAAATGACAACCGTCAGCATGAGAACAGAGCTCAATGCCTAAGAAAAATGTGGCGAAGCCAAGGTCCCGTATGGCAAATTCTTTACCAAGAGAAGAAATTAAATCATCTATGAAGTTAGCATCAGTGCCAGTAATAAGAATGTCATCGACATAAACAAGTATAGATCATTACTGATGACCGGCAGAGATAGAATAAGGATGTGTCAGTCTTAGAGCCGGAGAAGCCTTGAAGTTGTAGCCAACTGCTCAAACGTTGGAACCAAGCCCTGGGTGCTTAGCAAAGACCATATAAGGAACGGCAAAGATGACAAACATGATCCAGAAATTGTGGATGTTGAAAACCAGGTGGTTGTTCCATAAACACCGTTTCTTCAAGATGGCCATATAAAAAAGCATTAGAAACATCCAATTGACGAATAGACCAGTTGGAGCTAACTGCTATGGAGAGCAATAAGCGAACAGTAGTTATTTTTACTACAGAACTGAAAGTATCATGAAAATCAATACCAGGTTGTTGACGAAAACCCTTTGCTACAAGGTGAGCTTTATGTCTTTCAATGGAGCCATCGGCTTTATGCTTCAAACGAAAAACCCATTTACAGCCAATGATGTTCATAGATGGCTGTTGAGGAACAAGAGTCCATGTTTGATTACGTAGAAGAGCATCAAACTTAGAAGCCATGGCCAGTCTCCATGCAAGATCTTTATTTGCTTGAGAGAAACAAGTTGGCTTAGTGGATGGTAAGGAGGCTACCAATGCCTGTGGGAGACTATACTTTGTGGTTTGCATAGGAATCGTGCTTTGGTAAATGTCCTGAATGAGTCTGGTGCGACGTGGAGGTGTAGTACTATCTGGAGAGAATGAAGCACCAGGAGAAGAATGTGCCTCGTCCAAAGAAGGTGCACCGGTGGAAGGTTGAGAGTGTGCCTTGTTTGAGAAATTACGGTTGGAAGAAGGCACATCAGGAGAAGGAGATGCATATGGAGAGTCTGCATCCTCTAAGAAATTTGGGTTGGAAGAAGTGTCGTTGCCCTCAGAAGATGAAGCAACATGCGGGTTGGTGTTGCGCATAGGAGAAGGGGCCGCTCCAAGAATGCCGTGATAAAGTGTAGTTGTAGATGGTGGTGATCTTGAAGGAGAAAGATCATTATCCTTTGCTGCAAAGGGAAAGATAGATTTATCAAAAGCAACATGTCGGGAAACATATATCCGCCTGGTCGGTAAATGTAAACAGCGGTAACCATGATGCAAAGTACTATAACCAAGGAAAACACATAATAAGGAGTGAGGTTCAAGTTTGTGCCGGGAGTATGGACGAAGAAAAGGGTAGCATGCGCAACCAAATGTACGTAGGAACTGATAATTTGGAGAACGATTATAAAGAGTTTCAAGCGGACTCTTGTTGTGAAGAACAGGTGTAGGAAGGCGGTTGATGAGGTAGACAGCAGTAGAGGCGGCATCATCCCAATATTTTGTCGGAACAGATGCATGACGCATTAGAGCGAGAACAGTTTCAATAATGTGTCTATGTTTGCGTTCAGCGGAGCCATTTTGTTCCGGAGCATGAGGGCAAGACACACGGTGAGTAATACCATGGAGATGAAGATGATGATGAAGACCTTGAAATTCACCTCCCCAGTCGGAGTGAAGAGATAAAATTTTTCTACCAAAGTGACGTTCTACATGTTTTTGAAAATGACAAAAAATATCGAGAAGGTCTGATTTACGGCATATGGGAAAAAGCCAAGTAAATTTACTAAAATGATCAATAAATGAGACATAGTAAGAAAATCCAGTAGATGATAAAATAGGCGCAGGCCCCAGACGTCTGAATGTATTATTTCTAGCGGAAATGAAGATGCATAATTAGAAGAAATAAAAGGAAGCTTATGACTCTTTGCTTCCATACATGCATGACAACTGGAAGCTACAGACTCAGAAGTGATTGGAAGGTCATGCTTATTGATGACTTGATGCACAATACGTAGAGATGGGTGGCCAAGACGGGCATGCCATGAAGATGCACTAGTACGTTCTCCAAGATGGATAGCTGGGGGTGATGATTATAGATGATAGAGATTATGTCTGATTCCTCCTTTGAGAAGAGTCGACCCCATGACGCGATCCTTCACCAAGCATTCATGTGGATGAAATTCGAAATAAACATTATTATCAAGAGAAAATTGACGAACAGAAAGAAGATTTTTGGTAATGGCAGGAACATGTAAGACATTGCGCATGGGAAAATGACGAGTATGAGAAGATAAATATGTGTTTCCAAGGTTAGTAATTTGCAAACCTTGTCCATTGCCGATATTGACGGTGTCAGATCCTTGATATGACATAATTTCAGATAAAGCGTTCTGGTCGGGAGTGACATGGTGTGTAGCGCCGGAATCCGGATACCAAGATTGAGAGGAATATGCATCACCAGTATGTGGAGCAATTGACGAGATGCTTGGAGCTAGCGCATGTTGATTGTGAATTAAGGCAGTGGACATGATGTTGTGAGCTTGCGCATAAGATGGGCGCCACATTGTATTATGCTGAGAAAAGCCGCCTGTAAAATTAGTGTCATAGCGTTTGTAGCATTGATGCGCAAAGTGACCTGTAGTGAGGCAAATTTGGCAACTTCCAGGGTTGCGTCCACGGCATCTACCACGCCCTCGGCTTGAGCCTCCACGAGTATAGTTGCGCCCTTGATTGGAGGAAATTGTGGAGTTGACGGTAGGAAAAACAGTATCAGATCTTCGTGCGCTTTGGAGTTGAAGAAGACGTTCATGAGAAGAGAGCATGCCGTGAACTTGATCCCTGTGTGAGTGTATTCGGACTCGAGTCAAACGTTAACTCATGGGTAAAAATAAAAAAAAAATATTACTGTAATTGATGGCATGACACTAGTCAACATGCAAACAGTTGGTGTCTGAAGCAGAGTTCTGTTTGCTTATTGATTGCGTAAAAAGACAATGATAAAATAGCGAAGACAGATAATTAATTAAGCTCGATCGTCAATTCATCATCAGTTGTTGTCCATCCAGAACTGGGCCTGCAGCCAGTCGACGAGCTTCTTGTCCACCTGGAAGGCCTTCGCCAGCACGTCGTCCGAGATCGGCGGCTTCGACCCAAACACGGCGTTGGCAATGGTGATGACTCCTGGGTTCTGGCTGCTCAGAGCTGCGATCGCAATTGCATTGCCGTATCCGCGGTTCATCTGGAAGTGGATGAGGCCTTCAGGGAACACAAACACGTCGCCCTTCTTGAGCGTCTTGGTGAAGAGTTTGTTGCCCACATTGTTGATGTTGGAGGTGACAAAGCCGACGTAGAGCTCCCCATCTAGCACCGTCAGGATCTCGGTGGCGCGCGGGTGGGTGTGCGGCGGGTTTAGCCCGTTGGGCGCGAAGTCGATGCGAGCGAGGGAGATGCCGAGGGTGTTGAGGCCTGGGATCTGGTTGACGTTCACCGGTGTCACCATCGACCCGAGCTTGTTTCCGGTGTTCCCGGGCTTGTCCAGCCCTTGTTAGAAGAAATCTTCTGCCTTTGCTTGGTCCGAATCCTTGCACACGAATCCGTTCACAAACACTGCACATAATATTATTTAATCAATTCATCCATATCTAATGTGAGCAAGCTTAATGCAGATTAATAGAGAGAGATTCATATAGAGAAAGAAAGAAAAAGAAACCTTTGGAGTCAAGATCAGCAACACAAAAGTCTTGGAGAGGACTAGGATCAGAAGCCAAAACGCAGGAGGAAGCCAAGGCAAGCAGAGCAAAAGCTACGAGGAGATTGTATTTGGCAGCCATATCGATCGATGGATCTCGAAATGCCTACCTGTATCTATGAAAGATGTTGGAGAGATGAGCTACTTTTATAGAACAGAGGCAGTGCATCCATGCTTTGAACCACTCTTCCTTTAACTATTTTTAATTTATCTTCATCTTTGAATTTTCAACAAGTTACCTTGTCCGCAACAAAAGTTCTTTCTTGACCAAGTTCGCGTGCATGATCTCCATGTTTGTTTTGTTTATTTGTATTTTGGAAGCTGATGATAGCCATTTTAAGTCAAGATTAGATACAAAAAAAATATTAAAAAAATTATAAGAGGGTGAAGCCTTGTTGTCTAGCATTAGATTTGAATCTATCAAGTAAATAAATAGTTAAAATAAGCAGGAGATAATGGCGAAGAGCAAGAGGAGCATGACTACATGGCAGCATGAGCATGCAAGCAGTGGAGCGCCGTCAGGCATCCGGCCGGCAGATCAAACGTAGATTTCGATCGTGTCAGCCTCCTACCGAATCCTTGGAAAAGCTGGCGACGCCAAATCTGAACGATTCTGACTGGGCGGGAAATTCTCCGTGTCACGTTTAGGGCTGTTCATGGTCGGTTAACCGAACCGTTCACCATAGTCAACCGGTTAACCGAACCGAATGGAAGGGAAAAACCACAAACCATTCCCGAACCGTTCGACCGGTTAACCGGTCAAACGGTTAACCACGGTTAACCGATTATAATTTATTTATTAAAATTTATTTTAAAAAATTAACTTTGACTATTAAATATTATTATTTAATAATTAAATATTTTAAAAAATTAATTTTTAAATTGATTTTACTTATTAAATATTATTATATGATAATTATATATGTAAAATAATTAGTTTTTAAGTTGTAGTGAATGGGTTTCGAACTCATGACCTACTAACTCGCAAAACAACCTTCAACCATTGCACTAGATAAACAATCTAAATATAATTTTGAGATATACATATATATACCGGTCGGTTCGGTTAACCGGTCAAAATTTTTTCTCCGAACCATAACCGAACCGAACCGAACCATTATACTCAAAAAACTGACCGTGAACCGAACCGATCCATTCGGTTAACCGCCCGTTCGGTTCGGTTCGGTCGGTTTTTTGGTTCGGTTCGATTTTTCGGTTTTTTTGAACAGCCCTAGTCACGTTTCTACTTAATGCGCATACAGTCAGTAGATGACGGCAGTCTGTACAGATGGTTGCTTAATCCAATAAGAAACGCACATGTGGACATTATAATCTTGGTATTCTATAACAAATATAGTCAGCGTCCGCATGGAGTGCCTCTATAGATTCTATACAAACAGCTCCATTCTCTTTCGTGCATTCTAGTTAGAAAATCTCAAAATCAATCACTCGATCAATATGATAGCTAAAAGCACCACATAATGTTGTTTGCCTGAGTTCACAAAAATGTCGTCTTGTGGGCAACAAAGTATGCACACATTATTGAACTTAACCAAATCACACTACTTAACACAACACAAAGAACTTTTGAAATATAGCACATAGCGTCATAGCCACACTACATTTTTAGTAATATTTGACTAACTCAGGTTGTTGGGTCAAAGGCCAAGGGTCTAAACAACAAATAGCAGGCAACAATTAGGATACAAGTTTAGTTAAATATAATGTAACATCATATAGGAAATAAATGCAATACATTGGAGGTAGCATGAGTATCAAAACAAGTCAAGAATAAATATTCTCAATCATCAGATTATCAATGACAAGAGCATGTAAATCGGCTAGTGGGAGACCCTGATTAGTCTGTATCATGGACAATAAGTCCCCAGCCAGGCAATATCAAGTCCGTAAGCGGCAACAAGACATGCTCATAATGAAACAAGTCCCTTGAAGGGGTAGGTAATGAAATATTACTGTTAAAAATAGAAATAGTAAACATGACTCTATGTCGTGCATGTGTGTGATGTAGGGGTTGAGGTGTCATGAGTTGAGGTTTAGTGTGTCGTGAGGATTAGTGGTGTCGAGGGTCAGTGGTTTTTATTTTAAGCATAGACTAGCTATTTTATTTCCTATAAATATTTGTAATTTTTATTGTTTCATAGTAGCAGCATTTCAATACAAGTGATTACGTTGTCTCTCTGTCTCTGTGTTGTATGTCTCTCTGTCTCTGTGTTGTGTGTGTTCTCTCTCGTCACTATGCTTCTGCTTGTGTTGCTGCCAACAGTGGTATCAGAGCAAGTTTGAAGAACTGCTCTAGTAAAAAGTTAAATCTCAGTTTTTGCTGGGCGATGCTGTAGCCGAGAGACGGTACAGCTGAAGACTTGTTACTCAGGCGAGAAAAATTTCACTGCTATTGTGAGATCCGAAGATAGCCGACTGCTGAAGATTGTGTCGTTGAGAGACATAGATTTGTTGACGAGAGAAGCTAAAATCTCATCGAGGTTGTGAGATTTGTTTGAGAAGAAAAATCTCATGTGAGATCTGTTGCTGAAGATTAGAGATTCTCGCTGAGAGAGAAAGATCCGTTGACAAAAAAAAATCACACTGAAATTGTGAGATCTGTTGTTGCTGTTGAGAAGAAAAAGAAGGAAACGGCCACATCTTTGTCGCTCAGATTCGTTGTTTGCTGATTTGCTCTTTCCCGTCGGAAAATCGTTTCTCGTTGCTTGCCAAAATCCGATGCTCAGAGTCGCTCGCGAGTCGGTTCTCAGATCTGAAAAAACTTGCTCAATCGGCGCCAGGCGAAACATCCGTTTCTTGCCTGCAAATTCGCTGCCGACCGCTACTCAAAATCGCCATTTTCAGCACCGCTCTCAGAGCCGTGCTGCCGATTCTCCGTCGCCGATAGCTGTTCCGTAGACAAGAGGGCTCGACACCAGGCAAATCATCGCCTGCCGATTCGCCAACGACCGTCGCCAAAGAAGACGAGAAGATTCTCGTCCGAAGAATCTGCACAACGAATCCCTTCGTCGTTCACGAAGCACCCCTGCTCACCTCAACACCGAACCCTCTCGGATGCTAGCTGTATAGATCCAAAAAATCTACCACAACTGCAAGCTCTCAGCAAAGCGCGTCGCCTACTATCGTTGTTCGCCGACTCAAAGCCACTCGCAAACATCAGTTTCCGCCTCCACGTCGAAGACGAACTCGAGAAACATCCGTTTCTCGCCTCTGAGTTCCGCCGTTTGATTGACATTTCACAATGCCGCTGAACTCTCGAACTCAGCCGACGAGCGTCGAAGCCATCTCCAGCTCCGCTTGCAGATTCAGCAACGCACAGAGACGCGTCACCAAAGCTCTGTTTTCGCCACCGAACATCGCCCATCGACGAAAGAACACTTTTGCTGGTCACGCGACTGGATGCCTTCGTCACCGACGAACGTTGTCCAACGTCCCACTTGTCGCCTGCCGATCCAGCGCTACCGATAGAACAACGAATGCCAAATATTGTGTTCCACGCCGAACACGAGTGGAAGAAGAAACAACACTCGCATATGAATTTTTTAGGTTCGGCGCCACTGAATAGGATTGGCAACGGGTCAGGTACATGAGATTTTATCCTAAATTAGAATCCGACCCGCCACCCGAACTCACTACCCGAATCCAACCCAAACTCAGGTCGGATATTTAAACGAGTCCCGCGGGTACCCGATTAATTAAAAAACTAAATTATTTGTTATATAAAATATATTTTAAAAATTAAAATTAAAATAAATATATTTATGTAATAATTATTTATTTTTATTTTTATATTTTTAATAGTAATAAATATTTATATAATAGTTCTTTTATTATTATTTATACTCTAATAATAAAAATTAATATTTATATTTTTTTAATTAAAATCGGGTATCGGGTACTGGGTACCCACCTCCCTAAACCCGAACCCGACACATTTAGCTAATCGGGTACCTGAACCCATCATAAACGGGTCGGGTTGAGTTGGGTACCCGTCGGGTTCGAGTGAAATTGCCACCCCTACTGCTGAACCAACTAAGCTCAGACCTAATTTTTGGTCAGGCAAGTGTAGTTCAATTAAATTTGAACCAGTTTACTTCAGACCCATTGAGGCCCATTTTTGAACCAATTTCGGCTCAATCTCTCGGGTTTACTCAAATTCAAACTGTTTCAATTCGTGCCTAATTCAGTGGGTCAAGATCTAGACTTTTCTAGACCGAGAAGTTAGGCATGTGCGGGTGAAAAAAACATTTGTTATTAAAATGATGAACAAGATGATGCCATTCCAAGTTCCAAAATTTTCCAGTGAAAAATTTAATAACTGGTGCATCCGAATGAAAGCGTTACTAGGTGCATATGATGTGTGGGACATGGTAGAAAATGAATATGTAGCTCCAGTTGACCCAACTTCTCTAACACAAGTACAGAGAGACCTTCTTCAAGGTTCAAGAAAGAAAGATCAGAAGGTTGTTTCGTTGATTCATCAAGCATTGGATGAAACTACATTTAAGAAAATATCCAATGCAATAACAGTCAAACAACTGTGGGAAATGTTGCAAAGTGCTTGTAACAGAAGCTTGAAGGCCAAAAGGGTTCACCTTCAAAGCTTGAGAGGAGAGTTTGAAGCTCTCTGTATAGAAGAATCTGAGAAGGTATCAGATTATATCTCAAGGGTTGCAACGATCTCAAATAAGATGAGAAGACTTAGTGATAAAGTACCTGAAATTAAGGTAATTGAGAAGATTCTCATATCTCTGACTGAGAAATTTGACTATATTGTCACAGCCATAGAAGAATCAAAAGACTTGGAAGAAATATCCTTAGAAGAATTATCAAGCTCCTTAGAAGCTTATGAGGAAAAGTTAAACAGAAGGAAGAAAGAACCTTTGGAGTAGCTTCTACAGTCTTAATTGAATCTAAAAGAGACAACAAGGAGAAGACCTGAAAATTATAGAGGCTGAGGTCATAGACGAGGACAAAGTCAAGGTCTTGCAAGAGGTAGAGGTAACAAACTCATGAAAATACTTCTCAATTTACCTCGACAAAAGGAGGAGGTAGAGACAAAACATATCAAACTTAGAGGGCTTACAAATCACAAGTGAGATGTTACAATTGTAACAAGTTTGGACATTATGCTAGGGAATGCAATCACGCTTGTAATGAAAGAGCTTATCTATCTCAAAAGGAGAGCAATGATGATTAAAAGGAGAGTGATGAGGAGCTAGATTGTAAGCTTTTAATGGCATATAAGAGCTCTACATTGGAAGTAGATCTTTGTTACATTGACATGTATAGAGATAAATTCTGTTTTATAGATTTTGATGATGAGAATGATAATGACATTACTACGTCTGAAGACTCGCTAAAGATGGATGTACAAGAGGAAGTCATAGTTACATGTTTGGAAGCATGCCCAGATGACTATGAAAAACAAGAAAGAGTTTGTGTTAAGATAAATGCAAATAATGAGCATGAGCCAAGAAAAGAAGTAGAACAAGAAAAGAAAAAGCAAAAGACTAGTCTTGATGAATATAAAATTATGCCTCAAGCTACATTTTGGGAGATTGGAGAGAGTTCAAGATAGAGGCTATAGAGAGACACTGAGGATGATGATGGTTTTATGCTAGATACAGTGCCACAGGCAGAGGTTGCTGATAGAGGACCATCAAATAGAGTATCTTGGGAGATGGGAGAGAGCTTAAGACATCCCCACATAATAGAAGTAGAAGACTTATATGGTGAAAATGGTATCTTTATATGTCACTTTGCTGATGTAGAGCCTATTAACTTTGTTGAAGTTAATGAAGATGATCAATTCAGAAGGATCATCAACGAAGAAATAGAAGAGCATACTAATACAAGAGATAAAAGAGTATATAGTAGAAGAAAGAAGAAAAGACATAAAGCAAAGCTCGTGGGAAAGAGATACCAGTAGTGTAAAGGCATTGGTTAATATTTCTCTAACATATGCTTAGAGTTAGTTAGTGTCAAGTTAAAGCGTCAGAGTCATGTTTAAGGGAGAGTGTTAAAAATAGAAATAGTAAACACGACTCTATGTCATGCGTGTGTGTGATGTAGGGGTTGAGGTGTCATGAGTTGAGGTTTAGTGTGTCGTGAGGATTAGTGGTGTCGAAGGTTAGTGGTTTTTATTTTTAGCATAGACTAGCTATGTTATTTCCTATAAATATCTGTAATTTTTATTGTTTTGTAGCAGCAGCATTTCAATACAAGTGATTATGTTGTGTCTCTATCTCTGTGTTGTGTGTGTGTGTGTTTTCTCTCGTCTTCGTGCTTCCGCTTGTGTTGCTGCCAACAATTACAGGAACAAACATATACCAGAAGTAGTCACTAATAAGAGCATACAACAATGCATCAACAATGCAAACATGCTATAGTGAAATAGCTAAAACATTTAGGCACATAATCATAATCAGGAACAAGAAAAGTCAAATAGCACAACCAAGACTCATGCAAATGTATCACCAAGAATAAATGACATAAAGGTTACATGTTGTATAATAAGAAGAGTGAAGAACTTACCTTATCATACGCTAACAAAATTGATTTAACTCAAAGACCTATGTGCAGGCGAACCAATTGATCTGCATAGTTGATTTGCAAAGAAATACAATCAAATTGATATCAAATAAGCCAAACAACACTACCACTAGATAGCATAGTCCAAAACTTAAGGAACCGGCCTTGGTTCAACTGAACCGGACATAAATCCTATTGAACTAATCAAAATTGCATTGAACCGGCTAATCACATGCTGAACCATGCTGAAGCCATCACACAATTACTCTTAAATTAGATAGGCAATTACATAATCTTTTTATTGACTACTTGAACTGGCCATGATTCAATAGAAATTGAATTGAACCGGTCCACAAACAGATCTAGGTCGAGCCTAGAATTGGATTGGTCAACCTGTTGACCCAGACCAACTCAAATCTCAGCTCAAAACCAAATCAAACCCGACTGAATCTTAATTCGGCGCGAGCCTGAACCAGCTTCCTAATCGCCAGCCGTTCTACCCCGCTGCGTGTGGTTGTCGGACCCAAAGTCTACAGCAACACTGGTGAGCTTCCAAACATGCATCGGACGCCCGTTCACTGCAAAACTCCCTCGAATGGTTTCACAAGGAGAACTACAGCCAAAGATGAACTCCCGGCGAGGTTTCGATGCTGGATTGAAGCCTCTACTGTGAGCCGACATAACCCGACGGTGGCGCCATCGATTTCTAAATCGACTCTAAACACAACCATACACGAGGTAAAGCAATGGGGGAAGCTGACTTACCTCAAGGCGATGTTGGGCAGATGTTGCAAGCGAAGAAATCACTTCGCTGACTTTAGGAAGGATGAAGAATCGCCACCTTCTTCTCCACCTCCGGCAAACCCGAGTCAATGTCAATCCTCCTCTAGCGTTCCTTTTCTCTCTCCATTCGCTGTAGTTGGAATGGAAAATGAGACGAAAACAAAGAAACTCCTCCGTTCCACGTCCCTCTCCTAGAAATGCAACCACACTCTCTGGAAAAAGCTGAAATTACAAGTGTTGAGGACTCAAGTGTGACTGAAAGTTATCGAAATGCAGAAATAAGAATGAAGGGAGAAAGGCTAAAAAGGTGTAGGTAGATTTTGGAGGGGGCAGATTCAAGAACTGAATTGGATAAGTATATAAGTGAAGAAATTGATGATGATTCTGAAGATTTTGATATATTATCATGGTGGAAAGTAAATAACCCTAGATTTCCTATACTATCACAAATGGCTAGAGATGTGTTTGTTGTCCCTATTTCTATTGTTGCTTCAGAATCAGCATTTAGTACTAGAAATCAAGTTTTTGATCCATTTAGGAGTTCTTTGTCACCTAAAGTAGTAGAAGTTCTGATATGTGCCCAAGATTGGTTTCGAAGATCACACCATCCAATTAATATTGAAGAAATAGTTGAAGATATCAGTAAACTTGAATCAGGTAAAATTTTTATTTTACTCTAACATTGTATTCTTTTTTATGCATTTATTATTGTTCTTGAACTTTTTACTAAACTCATCCTTTGTTTGCAAAATTTTCAAACATGGCTTGATGGCAATGAGTGTTTAGTGTGAGATCTAATCTCTTGCTTATTTTTTTGTAAGCGGTTGTAACAAATAAATTATTTTAAAATAGCATTCTTATTATATTCCTTTTTAATCTCTTGCTAGTGATTAACTTTCTTTTTTTTATTTGTAGTTTATGGGACGACATGGATGGCATTATTGGATTTGGACGCTTGGTGGAATTTTTTTTTTTTTTTTTGCCAAGGGCAAGAATTTGATTGTATTAAATCAAAAAAGTAGTTACAGGTTATGTACAGTCACCACCATTCTCACTTTTGGATCCAAGAAAAATTTTTGCAGAGTCTTCCCTGCATTTCTAGCGCATGGACCCTGCGTACAGTCTAACTATCCTCAAAGACACATGAGAATTAAACATCAAAACACTAAGAGAGAACAGTGTACGCCAACACCAGCATAAAAACCACGTCAAAAGAAACCTGATGGTTGCACGTGCAAATTTTCAGCATCAATAGACATATATCTTTAGCGCAATTGAACTTGTCTCCTGCATCCTTTCCATCGCCATTTCACCTGCATCCTGCACTCCTTCTTTGAATCCGCCAAGTAGTTTTACATCAAGATCTGCTGTCGTTGAGTTTCATCTTTGCCTCTTCATAGCCCCTCGTGGCGGTATGAGCGGCCACACGCAGGATAGTCTCATTTGGTCTTCATCGCAGGCTCCCGCATGGATGAGAATAAGTGCCGCATGGTATGGTCCTGCATTTGCGTGATCTGCCCCCATGGTATTCAGCCCCTCCAATAGGTACCAGCCGGCTTGGAACACAGAATTGTCCATTGCGTGGTTGAGATATGCATCCGACCTGTGCAATGAACAAAATATGCAAGCCAAGAAAATAGTTAGCATTCGAACCGCCTACAGGTAAGCGCTTTACACCTCCCCTAATTCACTCCAAGATCTACATAAATCAGTAACGTGAGGGTGATGGTCCGGCTGAGGAATGTAGCTTGAGAGTTTTGCTTTAATATCCGAAACCATGCAACCAAGGAAGGCCATGATTCCCTTTTTCTGAGCTCCCCAAATCTGGTTATTGTGGAACTGCCAGATGTAGTAAAGAGCCCCGGCGAGGATGAGTTTAAAAATGTAAGCCTTGATAGGACTGTCGTGCTGCCCAAAATGAGGAGGGTGGAGAAAGAATTCCTGCCAGGATAGGGTAGGAAGCTGGAGCCCACATCTTCTAGTTATTAAAGCCCAAAATCACAGTAAAGAAATAGGTAGTCAATAGTCTCTGGGTGGGAATGACAAAGCAGACAATAGGGATTTTGCACAAGGCCCCAATCATGTAACAGCGCCCTGGTAGTTAACCTTCGTTGGCAAAATAGCCACAAAAAGAACGAATGCCGCGGGGTTCTCCCCTTAAACCATACCAGGTTTTCCCAGCTTACCACCGATCCATGAACTTGGCTATCATATGCCGATTTGATGGTGAAATTTTCATGGTGGGTACGGTTCCAAAAAGGATGATCTGAGCTAAGATCTGCTTGGTGGAATTTTGATTTTACAAGTTGATGGCTTTGCGAAAACAAGTGTGACTTTGTGTGTGGCTCAGGCTCTTATGGACCTGTGGTGTTATATTATTTTGTGGTGACTTCAAGAAACAAGTTTTATTAAATGCATTATATTTGAAACTTGCTACTGATAGTCTTGTGTGACTGAATTGTGAAGCCAGAAGACAGAAGTGTACAATGTGAACTTCTATACTTGTAACTTGGGTAGTCGTGTTACTTTAAAGCATTTCTAGCATTTTGTGGTATTACTATTAAATTGTGTTAGTTTGAAATAGGAATTGTATGATTTTGAAGCAGTAAATTTTCAAATGTGAATTTTGAATTTTTGATGCTTGGTAAGAGCTTGGTAATTTTTTTAATTTGGTTTGATTTTAATAAGAGTGGCAATTTGACCGTTGGGTACTCGATTCAACCCGACCCATTTACACCTGGTTTAGGTACTTGTTTACCTAAATGAGACAGGTTCGGGTTTAGGGATGTAGGTACCCAGTACTCGATGCCCGATTTAAATAATAAATATAAATATATATTTTTTATTATTAAAATATAAATAATAATAAAATAACTATTATATAAATATTTATTATTAGTAATAATAAATAATTATAATATAAATATATTTAATGTTATTTTAATTTTAAAATTATATTTTATAAAATATAAATAATAAATAATTCATATTTTATTTAATCGGATATCTGCGGGTACATGTTTAAATATCTGATTCGAATTCGAGTTATACACTAAAGTACTCAACCCGGGTTCAAATCGGGTTAGAATAATGGATTTTCCTAATCAGGTTGAGTGGGAAACCTCAGGGATATCCATCCGACCCACAACGATTTTGATGGATTCCTATTCTTCACGCAGAAAAATCGTCTCTCTGTTGGTTAAAAGCTGAGTTGTATAAATTAGTTAAATTAATAAATTTAAATGGATAAATATGTAATTAAATAAAAAATAATTAAGAAGGATTTGACCCTACGCGTGGGGTTACATCTACACACCTTTTCTTTGTGCTTCGGTGGGTTGCTTATCAATAGATTTTAATTTTGAGCAGCAGAATAAAAGGGCACTCTATGTAATATTAGTTTTCATTAGTTTGGTCTGAGAACCAAAACTTATACATGAAGACATAGAGATTGAAAATATGGCCACATATTGTTTAATTATGTGAAATATTTTACTACTGTCCAAATAAATGTTGAGAAAATCAAATTTGAAAAAGCTGAAAATAAATTTTAAAGTCTCTGTTTTAACAGCAACCACGTCATGATCTGAGATGAGAGGCGTTGACTCAAACACAGAATTAGGATTATTCAAGGAAACAAAACTTAAATTATATATCCCATTTCCACAGACCCGCGTTACATGCAAACAAAGAGTTTTAAAACAACAGCGTGCTTACTGTTTGCTTATTCAAAGCGTAAAAAGATTATACTAAAATAGCACAAAGACACAGACAGCAGAAGCATCGAATATTGATTATTAGAAAGCAAACGTAGTCGATCGTCATCAGTTGTTCATCCAGAACTGGGCCTGCAGCCAGTCGACGAGCTTCTTGTCCACTTGGAAGGCCTTGGCCAGCACGTCATCCGAGATCGGCGGCTTTGACCCGAATACAGCATTGGCAATAGTGATGACTCCTGGGTTCTGGCTGTTCAGAGCAGCTATCGCAACCGCATTGCCGTAGCCACGGTTAAGTTGGAAGTGGATGAGACCTTTTGGAAACACAAACACATCGCCCTTCTTGAGAATCTTGGTGAAGAGTTTGTTGCCGACATTGTTGATGTTGGAGGTGACGAAGCCAACGTAGAGCTCGCCTTCCAACACCGTCAGGATCTCGGTGGCACGCGGGTGAGTGTGCGGCGGGTTCAACCCGTTGGGCGCGTAGTCAATACGAGCGAGGGAGATGCCGAGGGTGTTGATACCGGGGATCAAGTTGACGTTCACCAGTGTCACATTTGATCCGAGCTTGTTTTCGGTGTTCCTGGGCTTGTCCAGCCCTTGGAAGAAGAAATCTTCCGCCTTTGCTTCGTCTGAAGCCTTGCACACGAATCCGTTCACAAACACTGCACATAATATTAATTAATCAATTCATCCATATCTAATGTGAGCAAGCTTTATATAGATTAATAGAGAGATATTCATATAAAAAAACAAAGTAAAATAAACCTTTGGAATCAAAATCAGCAACACAAAAGTCTTGGAGAGGACTAGGATCAAAAGCCAAGACGTAGGAGGAGGAAGCCAAGACAAGCAGCGCAGAAGCTACGAGGAGATTGTATTTGGCAGCCATATCGATCGATGGATCTCGAAATGCCTGCTTGTATCTATGAAAGATGTTGGAGAGATGAGCTCCTCTTATAGAACAGAGGTAGTGCATCCATGCTGTGTTTGGTCATCGACTCCCATTTCAAATCATGGGTTGTATGACGAGTTGGAAGCTTGAACAGGAGATGTTGATTTGTGAACGACTCCCAAGTCCGTGCTGTCATAATCCACTCCGGGGCAGTTTTATCGTACTAATTTTTATTTGAATTATTAATACGGAACTGTTGATTTAATTTCTCGTTGTTCACGTGGTGTCAATTATGGAGAAATAAATTTTATCGTACTTAGTTATTTTCTTTTGCTGCAGGCAGATGATGAATTGTAATTGATTTATCTATAAAATTAATTTCATATTTATTAATATTTTTTTATTGTAACCATAGAATCGATCAAACTATTAAATTTTATTATCTTAGTTATTGATAATAAATAAGATAATAAAATGTTGAGATTGAATCCTGAGTTCATTATTTAACTTGGTTATGTAATATTATTTAATCATTGAAATCGAAAACGTTGATACTTATTATTATTAAAATTTCCTACCACGTGATTCCTTATCTAATTAACAACCCATTCATATTATATATATGTATTATTCAACTACTTGAGTTGACCATAACGGTTGCATGGTCCAGTAAGAAACTCACACGTAGCCACATTTTGTCCATTCATGCCCGCGAATTTAGTCTAAACACAGTAAAATAATTAAACAATGGATGAGTCGTTCAATCTAAACACTGTGCATGCAGATGCAGTGCCTCTGTCTTCTGTATAAACACCTTCCACTAGCTAGGAGGCTTCAACACTAATCAAGTTGGAAAAAATTTGTGCAATGTGGTGTTGTTTGGAAAAAATTTGTTAGCGGGTCACATCATACTATTAATTGGTGTTTTGAGATTTATGTTAATGTTGAGATGACTAAATTAAATCACACGACTCCTAAAGCATCAATCAATAGTACGATTTGATCTATTTTCTAATTTCTAGGTGTGAACCCACTTACAAAAGTGTGAGAGTAGAGAGAGAGAAAAGAGAATCCACATTAATTTATATAAGGCAGTAAAAATGTTACTTTTTGTGCAATGTATGAAAAGGAAATAAAAGAGTGTTGCTTGCTGGGAGGTCTGTTTGAATATTTTGCATGAGAATGCTTTGTTCTATGAATGATCAGAATAGTGGTCAACCACTATAAGCAAAGAGTTTATCCCATAGGTTTTTCAACCATCAAGATGTGTAAAAGCGTTATGGTTTTAGAGATCCGATAAAACATGCAACTGTACTGTAAGGTTTATTTTACTGGATTTATCCGCAAAAAGATTCAAGGTTGGAACTGGCACTAGGATTGCTTCTCAAAATGACTTTCCAGAGGAAAGTCAAAGGAAATTGCTGTCCCTGTAAAGGATGAAGGCGATTGCATTAGTCACGCATACGTCAAGCCTGACTCACTATGCAAGTCATGTCAAGTGTTGCCATCCCAAACTCACGAGAGAAGGGATAAGAGGTGACAGACTGACACGGATCAACCACAGGCTTGACTTGGTCTTTAACTAGAGATAAAGAGCACAGAGAGATAAGATTTCGTTTTGAAGGGGGAGGAAGAAAGATTTGTTGCTTCACTTCAGGATATATAGCCATAATAATTTATATACTAGTTGTATACATAAGTTAAACACAGTATACATAAGTTAAACACAAACATTGTCATGATCTTGGGATGGCACCATAGTGTTTATACACCATAGTGTTTATAATTTTTATACACCATAGTGTTTCATTTTTTTTATTTTTCAAAGTGTTTCCCGACAAATCAATCAACTTGTTATTACCACATTGTACCTCCTTCAAGGGATCTCCTATCGCCGGTTGAGTTCCCACCACTGAGAGGCCTATTTTCAAACTAATCTCATTCATATTGATACTTTCAATATCATAATCTTGGGCAAATTTTGGTCGAGCTAATAGATTTGTTGTGCTCAGTCTTTATAAAAGAAAGAACTGCAACTTTTATGAGTCAAGCCATTTTATAAACTTTTTTTTAATTTTAATATGACTATTTTTTTACATGAGGCTATGCTCATTTATAATTTTATTTATTTTTTTTATCTTTGAATCCTTGACTCTTAGTTTAAATATCTTCTCTTGAATTTATTAAGAGAGAAAGGATTTTATTTTTTTAATATAAATTAGACCTAAAAATTAATTAGGGTTTTAAAGTCATTTTAATTTTAAGAGAATTAATTTTTTTATATAAATAATTTTCTTTTTTAATCATAATCCTCATGTATATTTATTTCATTTTGTACATTATGTATATCTTTTCATATTATTTTCATGATTTCTAAAATGACAATATTGTCATGATGATGATATACATAATTTTTATAATGTACATTTTGTTTATTGTGCAGTTATGATTTATATGTGCATTATATACAACATTGTAATATAATCATTAAGCACATTATGAACATAATTTTCATGATGTCCATTATCAGAATTATGTATGTTATTTTTATTATGTATATTATAATTTTTCTATACATTATGTACATAATGATTATGATGTGCATTATGTTTTTTTACCTCCATTTTGTACATTATTATTTTTTAAATATGTACATCAAGTGCATAATATTTATATTTTGCACAATAGGCATAATAATTCTTTTAAATATTGTTAAAATAATTAATTACATATTATGCAGAAATGTCCATTATATTATGAAAATTATACACTTTATGTATTTTATATTTTTTTTGTTAAATACATTATTTATATATATTATGACCATCATGAATGTCAAATATATTATGACATTTATATTTTATATTATGATCATAATTTATATAATATTTAACATTTTACATAATCTCTATAAATATTAGTTTAAATATATAGATTACATTATGTTTATTCTAATTTGGCCTAAGCTAACTTAAGTTGACTCAGATGATCAAGTCTAATATAATTATAAGTTATAATATAAACTAGACTAGCTCTTACGGTTAGGATCATTAGCCTAATTTATATATGATATTATCATTTTAAAATAAAATTTAAAAATGTAGATTTATGTCATAATAAGTACACTAAAACACATAAAGCAGTAGAGAGCTATTAAAAGAAAAACTATATACTATAAAGTTAGGAAATAAAAGCCTACTTAATAGGCATAGTACAGATTTAATCTTGCATAGTGTAATTTTAGATATTTGATTAATTTTTGTACCATAATTTTTTATCACTGTATTTAGTAGGGCAGACAAAAAGTGGAAAGGACGAAAAATAAATAAACTTTGTATTTAATATGACGAATAGAAAATGAGAGATGGATTGGAAAGACAATAATATAACTTGAAATAGCCAAATTTAACAACTAGGCAAAAAAAAAAATTAAAAACCAAATTGGAAACTGATGAATTAGTAACAATAAATTATTTTTTGTTATATTAAATTATCATAACAAATTATAAATTAATTATTTTCACAGTAATTAATTTACTATTATTACAAACCATCATAATAATTTGATTTTTATCCACGTGTATTGATATTCAGATTAAGAAGATAGTGAAGCCCTTGAGGTCAAATGAAGTTACCAAAGAAAATAACTCCAATGGATATAGTTGTTAATAATAATCCTTCCTCGCGCCACCAAATTAAGAATATCATTTAGATTGATGAAAACCTGATTGTGCTGGGCCGTTTTTGCACTGTTTCCTTTTCCATTTTTTTTGTTTGACAAAGGACACCAGAAGTCAGTTTGCAAGTTTGTGCGAGTAATGATGCAACGAGGACTTCGCGAGCATCAGGCGAGTTCGTTTGTGCAAATTAAGCAAGTTTGTGCAAATAGCTAGTGGATGTGCATGAGTTCATTTAATTTATTCTGAAGGTTGTCTGGTTGTGTGAAATATCTAGTGGATGGGCATTCAGCTACTTGGTAGTGGCAGAGTAGTGACCGCAAAGTCAATGGACATTGATGTTTTTTTGGGCAATTATATTTATGATTTTTTCTTTAAAATTATGTTCTGTTGAAAGGAATTCATAGTAGAAAAGATGAAAAATATAATGAATCTAGATGATTTTTATTGTAATTTTCATCCTTTCCACCGTGAATTTCTTTCAACATAACATAGCACCGGAAAATCCAACACCTCTTCACCTCTACGATTTAACTTGTCAGAGGTTGAATTTGTTTGTTCTGGTAAGTGGCACAGGGGGGTGGGGCAACGTGGATTAGAAATTGTGATAAGTAGAAGTTGGACGTAGCAATATGGAACAAGTACGTGATGCTGGTAACAATTAGAAATTTAGAATACTTGTCATTGTTAGTGTGTTTGCTTATTATTCTCTCTATTTTCTAGCTCCTTTGCTTATTATTCTCTCTGTTATCATAGAACAGAAATAGAACAGAGAAGAGATTACAACAAGTGGAAGAATAATTGGAAGCCTATATTTCTTCTTGTGTAATCGATTACAATATGTGCACTCTATTTATAATACAAAACTCTCTACATAATATGGTAATGAATTGATACAAGGCAAGAGACTAATGTGGAATGAATCAATCTTTGTTGTCTGATTGATTCGTATCACTAATGTTGCTAACAGCCCCCAACAAACTTAGCGTGGAAGGATGAACGTTAAGTTTGGCTAGCAAATGCTGGAACTTGACACGCGTGAGAGGCTTAGTGAATATGTTAGCAATTTGATCATGGGTGGAAATATAGGAGACCAGAAGTTGCCGCAGAGCGACACGCTCTCGAACAAAATGAAAATCAATTTCCATATGCTTAGTGCGAGTGTGGAAGATGGGGTTAGCAGCCAAATAAGTAACACCAATATTGTCACACCAAAGAGTGGGGACTTGAATAGAAGAGAGATGAAGCTCAGTTAAGAGTGATTGGATCCAAATGACCTCTGCAGTAGCATTGGCAATAGCCTTATATTTGGCCTCCGTGCTTGATCGAGAGACGATCGGTTGCTTTTTTGGAATTCCAGGAGATAAGATTTTTACCAAGAAAGATAACAAAACCACTAGTGGATCTCCGATCTTCTGGGGAGCCTGCCCAATCAGCATCACTATAGACATTGAGTTGACGCGACGAAGTACGATATAGAAGAAGGCCATGAAGTATGGTGCCTTTGAGAAATCGAAGGATCCGTTTCACCATTTCCCAATGTAGTGTAGTGGGATTGTGCATAAATTGACAGACACGGTTGATAGCAAAGGTGATGTCGGGCCGTGTGATTGTAACATATTGTAGGGTGCCCACTATGCTTCTATATAATGTCAGATCTTGAAGTGGTTGATCAGAAGAGGAAGTAGTAGTGGTAACAACAATAGGTGTAGAGATCGGACGAGCACCATCCATTTTAGCACGTTGAAGAATTCCAGTGATGTACTTGCGTTGGGATAGAAGACAACCGACAGCATGAGAACAGAGCTCAATGCCTAAGAAAAATGTGGCGAAGCCAAGGTCCCGTATGGCAAATTCTTTACCAAGAGAAGAAATTAAATCATCTATGAAGTGAGCATCAGTGCCAATAATAAGAATGTCATCGACATAAACAAGGAGATAGATCATTACTGATGACCGACAGAGATAGAATAAGGATGTGTTAGTCTTAGAGCCAGAGAAGCCTTGAAGTTGTAGCCAACTGCTCAAACGTTGGAACCAAGCCTTGGGTGCTTGGCGAAGACCATATAAGGAACGGCGAAGATGACAAACATGATCCGGAAATTGTGGATGTTGAAAACCAGGTGGTTGTTCCATAAACACCGTTTCTTCAAGATGGCCATGTAAAAAGGCATTAGAAACATCCAATTGACGAATAGACCAGTTGAAGCTAACTGCTATGGAGAGCAATAAGCAAACAGTAGTTATTTTTACTACAGGACTGAAAGTATCATGAAAATCAATACCAGGTTGTTGACGAAAACCCTTTGCTACAAGGCGAGCTTTATGTTTTTCAATGGAGCCATCGGCTTTATGCTTCAAACGAAAAACCCATTTACAGCCAATGATGTTCATAGATGGCTGTCGAGGAACAAGAGTCCATGTTTGATTACGTAGAAGAGCATCAAACTCAGAAGCCATGGCCAGTCTCCATGCAGGATCTTTATTTGCTTGAGAGAAACAAGTCGGCTCAGTGGATGGTAAGGAGGCTACCAATGCCTGTGGGAGACTATACTTTGTGGTTTGCATAGGAATCGTGCTTTGGTAAATGTCCTGAATGAGTCTGGTGCGACGTGGAGGTGTAGTACTATCTGGAGAGAATGAAGCACCAGGAGAAGAATGTGCCTCGTCCATAGAAGGTGCACCGGTGGAAGGTTGAGAGTGTGCCTCGTTTGAGAAATTACGGTTGGAAGAAGGCACATCAGGAGAAGGAGATGCATATGGAGAGTCTGCATCCTCTAAGAAATTTGGGTTGGAAGAAGTGTCGTTGCCCTCAGAAGATGAAGCAACATGCGGGTTGGTGTTGCGCATAGGAGAAGGGGTCTCTCCAAGAATGTCGTGATAAAGTGTAGTTGTAGATGGTGGTGATCTTGAAGGAGAAAGATCATTATCCTTTGCTGCAAAGGGAAAGATAGATTCATCAAAAGCAACATGCCGGGAAACATATATCCGCCCGGTCGATAAATGTAAACAGCGGTAACCATGATGCAAAGTACTATAACCAAGGAAAACACATAATAAGGAGCGAGGTTCAAGTTTGTGCCGAGAGTATGGACGAAGCCAAGTGTAGCATGCGCAACCAAATGTACGTAGGAACTGATAATTTGGAGAACGATTATAAAGAGTTTCAAGCGGACTCTTGTTGTGAAGAACAGGTGTAGGAAGGCGGTTGATGAGGTAGGCAACAGTAGAGGCGACATCATCCCAATATTTTGTCGGAACAGATGCATGATGCATTAGAGTGAGAACAATTTCAATAATGTGTCTATGTTTGCGTTCAGCGGAGCCATTTTGTTCCGGAGTATGAGGGTAAGACACACGGTGATTAATACCATGGAGATGAAGATGATGATGAAGACCTTGAAATTCACCTCCCCAGTCGGAGTGAAGAGATAAAATTTTTCTACCAAAGTGACGTTCTACATGTTTTTGAAAATGACAAAAAATATCGAGAAAGTCTGATTTACGGCGCATAGGAAAAAGCCAAGTAAATTTACTAAAATGATCAATAAATGAGACATAGTAAGAAAATCCAGTAGATGATAAAATAGGCGCAGGGCCCCAGACGTCTGAATGTATTATTTCTAGCGGAAATGAAGATGCATAATTAGAAGAAATAAAAGGAAGTCTAGTGATTGGAAGGCCATGCTTATTGATGACTTGATGCACAATACGTAGAGATGGGTGGCCAAGACGGGCATGCCATGAAGATGCACTAGTACGTTCTCCAAGATGGATAGCTGGGGGGTGATGATGATAGATGATAGAGATTATGTCTGATTCCTCCTTTGAGAAGAGTCGACCCCGTGACGCGATCATTCACCAAGCATTCATGTGGATGAAATTCGAAATAAACATTATTATCAAGAGAAAATTGACGAACAGAAAGAAGATTTTTGGTAATAGCAGGAACATGTAAGACATTGCACATGGAAAAATGACGAGTATGAGAAGATAAATATGTGTTTCCAAGGTTAGTAATTTGCAAACCTTGTCCATTGCCGATATTGACGGTGTCAGATCCTTGATATGGCATAATTTTAGATAAAGCGTTCTGGTCGGGAGTGACATGGTGTGTAGCGCCGGAATCCGGATACCAAGATTGAGAGGAATACGCATCACCAGTATGTGGAGCAATTGACGAGATGCTTGGAGCTAGCGCATGTTGATTGTGAATTGAGGCAGTGGACATGATGTTGTGAGCTTGCGCATAAGATGGGCGCCACATTGTATTATGCTGAGAAAAGCCGCCTGTAAAATTAGTGTCATAGCGTTTGTAGCATTGATGCGGAAAGTGACCTGTAGTGAGGCAGATTTGGCATCTTCCAGGGTTGCGTCCACGGCCTCTACCACGCCCTCGGCTTGAGCCTCCACGAGTATAGTTGCGCCCTTGATTGGAGGAAATTGTGGAGTTGACGATAGGAAAAACAGTATCAGATCTTCGTGCACTTTGGAGTTGAAGAAGACGTTCATGAGAAGAGAGCATGCCGTGAACTTGATCAACAGTAAAATCGTCAAGACGAGTTGTGATGGCGGGAATAAAGTTATCATAAGAAGGCCCCAAACCAGCAAGAACATACATGAGAATGTCCGGATCAGAAATCGGATGGCCAATTGCAGCTAGACTATTGGCTATGGTCTTAATATTTTGCATATAATCATCAATAGAACTATCGCCTCATTGAATTGAGTGTAATTGAGCTTTTAATTGAAGTATACGAGCCCTGGAATGAGATGAAAATGCTCGAGCAAGAGCTTCCCATACATCATGAGAAGAATCAAGACCCACGATTATTGGAAGAACCGATTTAGATATAGTGGATAGAAGCCATGTCAGTATAATTTGGTCCTTTTTGATCCAGTTAGAATAATTTGGATCATCTTGTGGAGGACATAGGATTGTGCCGTCAACAATACCAATCAAATCATGAACTCGTAATATAGGTAAGAGTTGTGTTTTCCAGAGTAAAAAATTATCTCTAAATTTCTATTTTTTTTTACTTTTACAAAATTACAAAATATGACGGTAAGAAAAAATCAATTGACAGAATTAGTTTAGTTCCAATTGAAAATTCTTGATTCATCAGCCATTCTCATTATAGAGAAGACTAACTAAGAGTGACATAGGTAGAAAAAATGGTTCATCCGCTGTGACATTGACTCATCCTATGATTCGGAATCAACCGATTGATTGTAGAATTTGTGAGTTGAGTAAAGGAATAGGGTCAATTTGATAGGTTGAAAGGATATACCACTAGTTGAAAGCCCAGAAGAAAGATTTGTGGCTTCAGTAGGTACCGTAAAATAAATGTTGCTTGAATTGATTTCAGACATTGCCGCCGTTGCAAGAACCAGTGCGGGAAACGACAGTAGGCGGGGATCTCGCCGAAAAAAGGAAGTCGCCGAGAGATCAGAAGCTGTCGCTGGTTGCTGTTTGCTGTCGTCGGGTGGAAGTCTTGCTGAAAATCAGAAATCAGAAGTCGAACACACGTACAGAAATCAGAGATCAGGAGTCTTGCTGAGAGAAGATCGCATGTCGCTTTGATACCATGATAGAACAGAGAAATAGAACAGAGAAGAGATTACAGCAAGTGGAAGAATAATTGGAAGCGTATATTTCTTCTTGTGTAATCGATTACAATATGTGCACTCTATTTATAATACAAAACTCTCTACAGAATATGGTAATGAATTGATACAAGGCAAGAGACTAATGTGGAATGAATCAATCTTTGCTGTCTGATTGATTCGTATCACTAATGTCGCTAACATGTTCTCTCTATTTTATAGCTCCGTTGTTCGGGAAGGATGCGTTCGGATGTGGAATGGACATCTCTGACGATAATCTTCCTAATGTTTCTTGTTTTCTAGTTGAATGGACATCCATCCGTCCCATGACAATTTTGATGGATTCCTATTCTTCACGAGGTAAAATCGTCTCTGTTGGTTAAAAGCTGAGTTGTATAAACTAGTTAAATTAATAAATTTAAATTGATAAATATGTAATTAAATTACAAACACTTTCATTGTTTGTGGTTGTTAATGCTTTGAAGTTGTTTAATCTTTGAGGTTTTTGACACATGCCGTAAATTGTGTAGTAATAAATAAAGATTTTTTTTCACTTAAATTTCGAGGATATAAATTATTAAGTTTGCACACAAATAAGTTTATGGCTTAGGCTGCCAAGATTGTTACAATTATAAAAAATTTTAACGATTAGAGTCATTTTACTAACTTGATTATGAAACTTTCTACATGCAAATAGTTATTTTATGAAATAAAATCTAATATAATGGTTTAAAACCTAAACTTATCAATGTACAATAATATATTTTATGACCTGAGCTATTATTTACAACGTAGGCCATAAACTTCAAAGCTTTGACAGCCTTTGAAAGTGTGGCCACATATCGTTTAATTATGTGAAATATTTTACTACTGTTTCAAATAAATGTTCAGAAAAATCAAATTTGAGAAGCTGAAAATAAATTTTAAGGTCTCTTCTCTGTTTTAACAGCAACCACGTCATGATCTGAGATGGGAGGCGTTGACTCAAATACAGAATTAGGATTATTCGAGGAAACAAATCTTAAATTATATATCCCATTGTCCACGGAACCGCGTTACATGCAAACAGAGAGTTTTAAAACAACAGCGCGCTTACTGTTTGCTTATTCAAAGAGTAAAAAGATTATGCTAAAATAGCACGCACGACACAGACAGCAGAAGCATCGCATATTGATTATTAGAAAGCAGAAGCATGGTCGATCATCATCAGTTGTTGTCCATCCAGAACTGGGCTTGCAGCCAATCAACGGTCTTCTTGTCCACCTGGAAGGCCTTCGCCAGAACGTCATCGGAGATCGGCGGCTTCGACCCGAACACGGCGTTGGCAATGGTGATGACTCCTGGGTTCTGGCTGCTCAGACCTGCGATCGCAATTGCATTGCCGTACCCGCGGTTCATCTGGAAGTGGATGAGGCCTTCAGGGAACACAAACACGTCGCCCTTCTTGAGCATCTTGGTGAAGAGTTTGTTGCCCACGTTGTTGATGTTGGAGGTGACAAAGCCGACGTAGAGCTCCCCTTCTAGCACCGTTAGGATCTCGGTGGCGCGCGGGTGGGTGTGCGGCGGGTTCAGCCCGTTGGGCGCGAAGTCGATGCGAGCGAGGGAGATGCCGAGAGTGTTGAGGCCAGGGATCTGGTTGACGTTCACCTGTGTCACCATCGACCCGAGCTTGTTTCCAGTGTTCCCGGGCTTGTCCAGCCCTTGGTAAAAGAAATCTTCCGCCTTTGCTTGGTCCGAATCTTTGCACACGAATCCGTTCACAAACACTGCACATAATAATAATTAATCAATTCATCCATATCTAAAGTGAGCAACCCATGATAGAAGTACTGCTTAATCCAGATTAATAGAGGAGAGATATTCATATATAAAAAGAAAGAAAATAAACCTTGGGACTTAAGATCGGCAACACAAAAGTCTTGGAGAGGACTAGGATCAGCAGCCAAAACGCAGGAGGAAGCCAAGGCAAGCAGAGCAAAAGCTACGAGGAGATTGTATTTGGCAGCCATATCGATCGATGGATCTCGAAATGCCTACCTGTATCTATGAAAGATGTTGGAGAGATGAGCTCCTTTTATAGAACAGAGGCAGTGCATCCATGCTTTGAACCACTCTTTTCTTTATTTTTAATTTATCTTCGTCTTTGAATTTTCAACAAGAAGTTACCTAAAAGATTGCCATCTTTCTTGACCAAGTTCGCGTCCATGGCCATTTTAAGTGAGGATTACATAAAATAAATTATTAGAAAATTGTGAGAGGGTGAAACCTACTCGTAGCATTAAATTTGGATAAGTGCTACTATTCAATTAATGGATAGAATTAGTCATTGCTTACGTCAAATTAAGATGGTTAGTTAACATAAAAGGTGAAAAAGAGAAAAAGTGAAACCAAAGTCTTCACACATGAAGGGCAAGCGGAGGCGCATATGAGCATGGATGCAGTGGAGCGCCGTCAGCGCATCCAGCCGGCAGATCTGAAAAAATTTTACCCAACTGCACCGACCTGCAACAAGGTACCCAACTATGTGTAGGTTTAACGATCATCGTTCGATCGTGTCAGCCTCCTACCGAATCCTTTTAAAAGCCCGCAACGCCAAATCTAAACGATCTAGAATGGTCGGAAAATTCTCCGTATTATATTTTTATTAACGAAAAATAATATTTTAAATCTAGTAGTAAATTTTATTAAATTTATTTTAAATTTTTTATCTATAAAGTTAAAAATATTTAGAGATGTGTATATTTACACATTCCAAAACACATGGATGAAATATGAGACTACCGTCCCATGCGTTAGCCCCGCACATAATATTTTTCCAACACAGAGAGGTTTGAAGTATGAGCTTGCGGACTTGGGGTTTGATTCGGTCGCTGTGCTTTAATTTCGTGACTTGCTCTGCAAGAGAGCTCGACCTGCTCTGCCAAATTTATTTAAAAAAGAAATTTGATGCACAAACATCTGATGATAGAGGCCTATACAAATGGTTGCACAGGGTTGAATTGGAAAAAAAAAAAAGAAAAATGGTTGCATAAGCCAATAGAAAATTCACACGTGGACATTTTAATTATCCATGACCAATATTAGTCGCTGCGGCCACTTCTACTGTATGTATGACTGTGTCCATGCAAGCTCGGGAATGGTCAAGAAAGAAACCACCACCAATCTTTTGTTGGACAAAAGGTGGTGTGTTGCTGTTCATAATTCAAAGATTAAGATAAACTTAAGATTGGATGAAGGAAGAGCGGGTCAAATTAGTCTGCATGGAGTGCCTCTACAGATTCTATATAAACAGCTCCATCTCTCCATCCTCGATGTATTAAGATTAGACCTTGAAGAAAATCTCAAGATCCATCGATCGTTCGATATGGCTGCGAAATATAATCTTCTCTTAGCTTTTGCTCTGGTTGCTTTGGCTTCCTCCTGCGTTTTTGCTTCTGATCCTGATCCTCTTCAAGACTTTTGTGTTGCTGATGATGAGTCCAAAGGTTTCTATTTTGATCTTAATTAGATACATGAGCATCTCCATCTATTAATCTTGAGCATTTACTTTTTTTACTAATTAATTAACCAATATTATATGCAGTATTTGTGAACGGATTAGTGTGCAAGGATCCGAACCAAGTGAAGGCGGAAGATTTCTTCTTTGATGGTTTTGCCAAGGCCGGGGACACCGCAAACAACCTCGGGTCAAAGGTGACGCAGGCGAACGTGGAACAGATCCGCGGCCTCAACACCCTCGGCATCTCCATGGCTCGCATCGACTTCGGGCCCAATGGCCTGAACCCGCCCCACACCCACCCGCGCGCCACCGAGATCCTAGTGGTGCTGGAAGGAGAGCTCTACGTCGGCTTTGTCACTTCCAACATCAACAACGTAGGCAACAAACTCTTCACCAAGACCCTTAAGAAAGGCGACGTGTTCGTGTTTCCACAAGGCCTCATCCACTTCCAGCTTAACCGTGGGTATGGGAACGCAGTTGCAATCGCAGCTCTGAGTAGCCAGAACCCGGGAGTGATCACCATTGCCAACGCTGTGTTTGGATCGAAGCCACCGATCTCCGATGACGTGCTGACGAAGGCCTTCCAGGTGGACAAGAAAATCGTTGACCAGCTACAAGCCCAGTTCTGGATGGACAACAACTGATGATGATCGACTATACGTCTGCTTTCTATATTAATTAATGCATGCATAAATAACTCCCATCTATATGGTCTATAAATGCAATCAATAAGCAAACTGATAAATACGTACTGCTACAACTCAGTTTGCATGTAGCGCGCAATATAATGTAATGAAGACACTACGTACGTACTGTGTTTTTCGAAATTTGATTGCGTCCACGCGCCGCTTATGTATTCCTCAAATCTTAGAGCGGATCTATATATGCGTTTGACTATATTTGCACTAAGAAATTTGAAAAAAAAAGTATATTATCATATCGATTAATATATATATATATAACTCTCCGGATTGGTAGTTTATTGCTATTATTTGGCAGTATCGAATGAAAAAAAGTTTAAAGCAGGGCCACCGTTGGGAATGATGGCTCTCTATCTACCATCTATATTTACTTTGAGACGTGTAAATACACTCAACTCTAACAGCTTGTTTACGAAGAGAGATGGATGGGTGGGAAGGAGATAATTGTAAAAGTTATTGTTTACCCAGGCGGATGGATGGAAATGAAGGAATTTTAGGATGGACGGACGAGGGAAAAATCCCTTGTTTCTCGTCCCCCCGAATTAGACGGATTTTCACTCGAAGTGTTACGCCCCCCGAGCGCCACCCTAGATCCACGCCGGGAATCCCGGCCTCGGGACGCAATAACAACTGTACCTGATAAGATAGCACGGAATCCAAGAGGTACAGGATAGAATAATATATTATAACAAAAGCCAACCCGATCACAAATATTCATAAGTCAAACCCACAGACAGATACAAGACCAGCATAGCGGTCAACAGAACCAACAACGCGACCGGCGCAGCGGTCGACAGACTAAACAGATAACGAGACCGGCGCAGCGGTCAATAAGTCCAACAGGTAATACGACCGACGCAGCGGTCGACAAGCCAACAGATAACAAGACCGGCGCAACGGTCAACAAGTCTAACATCTACATAATATAACATAACATCCGACACACTGATAAGATGCAACACAAACCCACCCAGACTGGTGGTCACAAGACTGATATGACAGAACATAATAACATACAACACTGACTCATATGCAACTCAGACCCACCCAGACTGGTGGTCACAAACTATCTATCTAATCCGCTCCAGAAGAAGCCACGACAGAACCTGGAGGCAAATCAAAGGGGGTTAGCCGGAGGCTAAGTAGGGATATCACAAGTTGTATGGTGCATGATCAAATATAAAGATTTACCAAAACTACAACCAAGACTCTACATGACTCATATAGAGTATAATCAAATCTCAAATACGTATCGCTATACGTGTCAACATACACAGGTAGAAAAACTGGGAGCTGATACAGCATTGGTCCATGACCCTCGACTCTATAAACATAGAGCAGTCTATAACCCACAACTCTATAAAGTAGAGTAGTCCCTACTGATGGCTCCCCGAACGGTAGAGACGACTGTCCGTCGACAGCCCGCTAGTGTAGCGTCCTACACGCAGTACAACCCTCACTAGGCTGATATCAGACCTCAAGCCCGTAACATCGGACTCTCTCGGTCAAAAATAGGGAGACGATCACACAACATCTCAGATAGAAATATCACAGGCAGTATCCGAGGTATACTGGACTATCTATCGCTAGATATCCAGCCCTCAATGTATGTATAACATGACATCATAACACCTACCAACTATCAATAAACATGCAACAACAAAATACTCATACCGTGTTTCATGCAACGGGTTATGTCAATATGAATATAACTCAGAGCAGAACGGAATTAGATAGTAATCAACAGTAATATCAACAATAAGGAGGTGCCACTAATCTACACATGTGGTTGGCACCGAAACAAAGGACGGAGATAGAATCTCTACCTCAAACAGCAGATGAATAGTACAGATCCAACCCGATAAGCACGAGATCAGGTTACAGGTCCTAATAGGTTAAAGCATCGTATAAGCTACAACGTTCCACTTAATCCATTTAATCATAATTTTCACTTATCATTCTAACCCGGGTTCATTAGATTAAACGGATTAGATTAAGTTCTTAATCAAGTTCAACAGATATACAAGTCCAAGTTTGATCACAGGCGTTCATATACGTTCGGAGAGGGTTCGGGTACTAACCGAGTTCGTAGCCACGTGCGAACGTATAACACCACGGAAACACCAGGATACGCAAGAACCAACCACATGGACGTAAATCGCGGCGTCAGCACGGATTTCGGAGATCGCCGGAAGTTCGCTCGAACAGTAGCGCCGCCACTACAGTGTCGCCGGAACAGTAACTCCGGTGGTCGGATCGGAACTTTCCGGTAGTCGAAGTGAAGCCGCCACCAAGAGGAGCTCGGCCGTACTGTTCTTTCCATGAGAAGACGCCGGAATCACCGGGGAAAGCAAGAAAACCGAGGGCGGCGTCAAACTCGGATATCGCTGGAATCGAAGAAGACAACCCCCGAAAACACGCCAGGAGGTGGCGAAAACGTCCGCCGCAGTCGAAGGAACTCGCCGGAGCCGCTGGAGACGAAGGACGCTTCGGATCTAGGGCTCGCACGCATTCTCATCACCGAACCACAACTCACGAGCGGAAGGGGAAAAATCGATGCCGGAATCAGACGCTGGCTAAGGTTTTGTCGTCGCCGGCACCAAATCTGGCCGGAGGAGTCGCCGGAACAGATGGATGCGCACGAGGAAGGAGGAGCGAGCGTTGATTGAAGGAGGAAGGCAGCGTTCATTCACTTGGTGAAGGAAGACGAGCGCGAAGCAGGGGAGGAATAAAAAGGGAGGAGCAACGCTTATAATGGGAAAAGTGCCAATCAATACCCAATTAATGCAACCTTTGGGCTCCCCATTAATGCAACCCTTGGGCTTCCAAAATGTAACATTCTCCCCACCTTAAAGAATTTGGTCCACCAAATTCAAACACATTTATTAACGGGGAACACAATAGGATTACATAACACTCGTACAAGGATTACTCATCCACGTACACGTTCTCTGGAAATAGATCCGGGTGGTTCTTCATAAAGTCATCCTCACGCTCCCAAGTGGCCTCACTCTCAGGATGATTCTTCCACTTAACTTTGATTAGACTGATAACCTTATTCCTCAATCGGTGCTCTTTACGGTCTAAAATCTCAACAGGCATCTCCGCATACGTGGCATCCTGTCTGACATGAATAGCACCATGCGCCAAAACATGTGAAGGGTCCGCTATATGCTTACGTAGCATTGACACGTGGAACACTGGGTGAATATGTGAGTACGTCGATGGAAGTGCTAATCGGTATGCGACAGCTCCGACACGCTCCAATATCTTGAAAGGGCCAACATATCGCGGAGCCAATTTACCAGAATACCCGAATCTAGTCGTACCCTTCTTCGGAGAAGTCCGAAGAAATACGTGATCGCCAATGTCAAACTCGAGAGGACGTCGTCTTTTATCCGCGTAACTCTTCTGTCGGCTTTGGGCAGTTAGTAATCTCTGCCGAATAATTTAGACCCTTTCAGCATCCAATTCCATCATAGTTGGTCCCAATACACAACTCTCACCTGCTTTGTCCCATAATACCGGGGATCTACACCTTCTGCCGTATAAAGCCTCAAAAGGTGTCATCTGGATCGCCGAATGATAACTATTGTTATAAGCGAATTCCACTAAGTGCAGGTGTAACTCCCAACCGTCCGTAAAGTCCAAAGTAATAGCTCGGAGCATATCCTCTAGTGTCTGAATAGTTCGCTCCGATTGGCCGTCCGTCTGTGGGTGATACGCAGTACTAAATCGTAACTCAGTTCCTAGAGCTTTCTGTAAGCTGCCCCAAAACCTAGACGTGAACCGTGGGTCTCTATCAGAAATAATGCTGGCAGGAACCCCATGTAGTCGTATAATCTCCTGACAATATAGTCTTGCCAGCTTATCCATAGAGTAATTCTTTCTTATAGGTAAAAAGTGGGCTGGCTTGGTCAAGCGGTCAACGATCACCCAGATCGAGTCATGGCTAGAGCGTGACCTTGGAAGATCTGTCACGAAGTCCATAGTAATATGTTTCCATTTCCATTCCGGAATAGGAATACTCTGTAAAAGCCTAGAAGGATTCTTATGCTCAATTTTCACTTGTTGGCATACTAGACATCGCCCGACATACTCTGCTACATCTCTTTTCATGCCTTCCCACCAATATGATTTCTGAAGATCCCTATACATCTTCGTAGCACCAGGATGTACTGCAAACCTCGATTTATGTGTCTCATCCATTAATTCGTCTTTAATCACTTTAGGTACACAGAGGCGGTTCTGACATCTGATCACACCCTGATCATCCTGGGTAAATTTCGCTCTCTTACCTTTCGTAATAATAGACTGCAAATACCAATCATTAGGTTGAGCCTCAATTATTTTCTGCACAATTAAAGATTGCGCCCTCATAACTGCCAAGCATTCGTGCTCAGTAGGACATATAATTTCAACTCCTAAGTCTGCCACTTGTCTGGCCAACTCCGTCGGAGTCACCCGTAAATGAGTTAATACCCCAGCAGTCTTTCTACTTAAGGCATCAGCTACCACATTGGCTTTTCCCGGGTGGTAATTAATCGTACAATCATAATCTTTAAGGAATTCTACTCATCTACGTTGTCTCATATTCAATTCCTTCTGTGAAAATAAATATTTCAGACTTTGATGATCCGTAAATACCTCAAAGGTAACGCCGTATAAATAATGTCGCTAAATCCTGAGGGCGAATACCACGGCAGCTAACTCCAAGTCATGTATCGGATAATTCTTCTCATGCTCTTTCAATTGACGTGAGGCATACGCAATAACCTTATCATACTGCATTAATACAACACCTAAACTTTGAAAAGATGCATCTGTATATACCGTATACCCCTCGTCACCCGTTGGAAGAACCAGTATAGGTGCACTGACAAGTCTTCTTTTCAATTCCATGAAACTATTTTCACAATTTTCATCCCAGAAGAATTTCACTTCTTTCTTCGTCAGATTCGTGAGTGGACCAGCAATTTTAGAAAAACCCTCGACGAATTTCCGATAATATCCAGCTAATCCCAGACAACTCCGAACCTCAGATACAGTCTTCGGACTTTCCCATTCCACAATAGCCTTAATTTTCTCAAGATCAACCACCACGCCTTCGCCAGAAATCACATGGCCTAAGAAGGTAACTTCACTTAGCCAAAATGCACACTTGCTATACTTAGCATACAATTGTTCTCTTCTAAGTGTTTCAAGCACAAGTCTAAGATATCCCTTATGCTCTGCTCTACTCCGAGAATAGATCAATATATCATCAATAAAAACCACCACGAACCGGTCTAAATAGTTAATGAAAACCCGGTTCATCATATCCATAAAAGCTGCCGGAGCGTAAGTTAGACCAAAGGGCATGACTAGAAATTCATAATGCCCGTAACGTGTCTGAAAAGCAGTTTTCGGCACGTCCTCACCACAAATCCTCAATTGGTGATACCCAGACCTCAAATCAATCTTCGAATATACACAAGTACCTTTGAGCTGATCAAACAAATCGTCAATCCGCGGCAAAGGGTACTTATTCTTCACGGTAACTGCATTCAACTGTCTGTAGTCAATACACAGTCGGAATGAACCATCCTTCTTCTTCACAGACAAGACAGGAGCACCCCACGGAGATGCACTGGGTCTGATAAATCCTTTATCAAGAAGCTCATGTAATTGTACCTTCAACTCCTCAAGTTCACGTGGCGCCATCCGATAGGGTGCCTTGGAGATAGGCGTCATGCCAGGCTGGAGGTCAATAGTAAAATCAACAGCCCTACCTGGGGGCAATCCAGGTAATTCCTCAGGAAATACATCAGGAAATTCCCTGACAACCAACACACATTCTATAGGGATGGAGGTCTGACTACCCGTATCAATAATAGACATTAGAAAACCATTACATCCACTGCTAAGTAACCTCTTATCTTGCATAGCAGAGATAATAGGAGCAATCTGACTAGATACTCCAGTAAATGTGAATGTCCTATAATCATGACTTTTGAATACCACCGTGCAGTCATCGCAATCAACCACCACACAGTTATAAGAAAGCTAATTCATCCCAAGAATGATCTCGAAATCTGAGAACTCTAGTAACATCAGATCCGAGTAGATAATCAGTCCGTTGAAACTCATAGGGCACTGCTGTACCTCTAAGTAAGAACGTAATGTACCACCAGAGGGTACAGATATAGTCATATCATGCTGAGAGAAAACCGGCTCTAATCCCAACTTTTTCATAAAAGCATACGAAATAAAGGAGTGCGAGCTACTAGTATCTATCAGTAAGAATGCAGGTGTATTAAATACTGAAATTATACCTCACATAACGTTGCCTGTCTTGCGCTGGGCATCCTGCTCAGTCAGCACATAGGCCTGACCAGTCGTGGGGACTTGTTGCAGTCTACCCTGGGGAGTCAGTGTAGTGTGACTGTGGCGAGGAGGTCGAGGTTGTCCTTGTCGAGCAGGTGGAGCAGATCTCTGCGTACTAGGGGCAACCTGAGGCTGCTTACCCCTATTTGGGCAGTGGCTCTTGTAGTGGTTGATGACATGTAAAAATATGATATTTCGTGACTCAATTTCATTCTTATTTTAGAGCATAATGCATGTTTCATCTCATTTATTTACTCAAATGCTTCATATTCTTTAGAACCTTCACTTTTCCTCTATTTTAATGAAATGCAGGTATTTGGCCTCAAAATCGATGGAATTTGGAGAATCTGAAGGTATGTGACGATTTCCCATGATGAGATGGAGCTATATGCCAATTTTCAGCTCAATCGGAGTCCTCTACATCATACACGGCCATGGGTGTGTACAGCCGTGCATCATAAGTCGTCAGAATTCACTTAACCGAGCCATACACGGGCATGGCTGTGCACCCATGCACGGCCGTGTATTGTTACGCATAGCACGACAGGCGTCCGGTATTTTGTTTGTAGCTTTCTATTCTGGGCTCAGAATTGGACAAAATTTGGGGAGCACCTTCCCAACTTAGGCACAAACGTTTTGGGATAGAAATCATCGGATTTTGTCAAGCAACAAAGGAGAACAAGGTGAAAGGGCGACAACTTAGGGTTTTGGGGTGATTTTCTGATCGGCGACACTGTTCCGGCAGGTTTCTCTCTTCGTTCCGACGTGGAGGATCACGCTGAGCCATCTTCAATCAAGGATCCACCATTCCCTTTGGTTTGATTCGATTTTCATGAGAGATTCTATGTATTTAACGATGTATACCATAGCGTAAACCTTATTTCGGGGTTTGGGCGTAGCCCACTGTAAGAATGCTTGATAATATGACTTGATCTACATATTCCTCTATTTATCTTTGTTCTTATTCATGTTTAGGATGTTTTAATTCTTGTTTACATACTGGCCATATGTGTGCATGCTTTAGATGTCGAGGGAAGGACTAAGAGGTGAACCTTGACCATCGGAACCCCTAGACTGGACTGGTGATTTCGTGTTACGAGAGCACTCGAAATCACTCGAGGAACCCTAATCTTTCACAGATCCCATTGGATCCGCCTTAACCCTAGTAAGCCATGAGAGTAGGAGATTTGGGTTAAGACGGATACCGGACCGTGTCCTGAGAGGGAGCGCGTCTGTACCCTAGGAAAGGTTACCTTGAGAACTTAGATAAAACTTTATTTAAATTGTCAAGCCCTAATATTTATGCATGCTTCATTGTGGTGAAACCTAAAACCCCGAATCTCTCTCATAATCTCAAAACCCCGTTTGCTTTGCTCTCTGCGCTGCTTGTTCTTAATCTGCCTTAGTTTAACTACTTGCTCTAGGACATTAGCCATTTTCCCATTAATCATTAACCTAGCTTTCGATTGACTGATTTGTTAGTACTTGACCCTAGTCCTTGTGGGTTCGATCTTTTTATTATGCGATAGACCATGCACTTGCGGTAGCAGCCGTCTAGGCCATATCAAGTTTTTGGCGCCGTTGCCGGGGACTAGGTTGCCAATATTAACACGATCAAAAGATCGATAGACTAGGTTTAGTTAGATTTTATTTGCCTTTTATTTTGTTTATTTGCTTTTTGTTTTTAGCTGTAGTTTTTCTTTTTTATTGGTGCGGTGCTACTAATCTTTTCTATCTAGGTACTTGTTTATGCCCAGGAACACTACGCGAACAGGGAAACTTGTACCTGGAGATCCGGAGATAGAGCGCACTTTCCGTTTAGTCAGAAGAAATTTGAAAAGACTTAAACTTGAAGGCAACTTTTCTGACAGTCAGACGATAGAAGCCACTCGCTCCTTGAAAGATTATGCAGCGCCCACCATTTCTGGCATGCACTCGAGCATATCGCGACCGGCTATCGAAGCCAACAACTTCGAGATCAAGCCGTCACTTGTACAGATGGTGCAATAGAATCAATTCAGTGGAGCAGCAACTGATGATCCTAACCTTCATTTATCTATCTTTTTAGAATACTGCGACACTTTAAAAATTAATGGTGCTCATCCTGATGCTATTAAACTGAGACTTTTCCCTTTCTCTCTCAGTGATCGAGCTAGGGTGTGGTTGCAGTCTTTACCGCAGGCATCAATCACAACGTGGGAACAACTATCATAAGCTTTTCTGTCAAAATACTTCCCACCGAGCAAGACCGCCCAGCTCAGGAATCAGATAACCAACTTTGCCCAAAGAGAAGGAGAGTCCATGTATGAAGCATGGGATAGGTTCAAGGAATTGTTGAGGATGTGCCCGCACCATGGTCTACAGAAATGGGTGATCGTACACACCTTCTACAGTGGATTGCTGTACCAGACCAGACTTTCTGTAGATGCTGCTGCTGGTGGGGCATTAATGAACAAGAACTATGATGATGCGATGGAACTGATAGAGGACATGACCCTCAATCATTATCAGTGGTCAGGAGAGAGGACCCAGCACACTCGAAACTCAGGGAAGTTTGATGCTAACTCAATCGATTCTTTAATGGCAAAAGTAGACTCTCTTTCATCAAAGATAGATTCTATTAATGTCTCTACTGCTAATTCTTTGACTTGTGATGTTTGTGGAGTGACAGGATATTCTGCTGATAGCTGTCACATCTTGAGCGCCCCTTCTGAACAAGTCAATGCCATTGGGAATTTCAGGAATCAGAACGACCCCTACTCAAACACCTACAATCCGGGATGGAGAAATCATCCAAATTTCTCCTACAGGTTAAATCAAGGGCAAGTTCCTCCTGCTAATTTTCCTAATCAGAATTTCTCTTCTAATTTCAGGCCTCCTGGGATACAGCATCCATCAGCCAACCAAAGACAACAAGATCCTCCACAGAAGTCCAGACTGGAACTAATGATAGAGAACCTCATGGCGAGTCAGACAAAGCACAACGAGACCATGAATACCATGAGTGAACAGATTCGCCAACTAAACATGAAAGTAGACTCTATCGCAACCCACCAGAAATTCATGGGGAATCAGATCACACAACTTGACCAACGAACCAATTCAATCCAGGAGACAATTAACCAGAACGAGCACTGTAATGTGATAACGACAAGGAGTGGAATCCAGTTGGAGGATCCAAAGATGCCCGAACCTATGGTAGGGGCAAAGCAGAATTCACCTGAGGAAGGTCCGCCAGATGAGAATCCCACAGTTAACTCGAATCCAGAACAATGAAGACTGCATGCGCAGAAGGAGCAGGTTTACATTCCACCTCCACCGTACAAACCGCCCATCCCTTTCCCTCAGCGATTGGCTAAGGCTAATTGGATTGGCAGTTTAGAAAATTCTTAGAGGTATTAAAAAAAATTATATATCAATATTCCTTTTACTGACGCTCTTTCACAAATGCCAGCATACGTCAAATTTTTAAAGGAGATACTTTCTAAGAAAAGAAAGATCGAGGAGCAAGGAACAATTGCCCTGACTGAAGAATGCAGTGCTGTGCTTCATAATAAACTTCCATCCAAGCTGAAAGACCCAGGGAGTTTTTCTATCCCCTGTCAAATCGGGAATATGCCCTTTAATAGAGCTCTATGCGATTTAGGGGCTAGTGTTAGCCTAATTCCATTGTCTATTTGCAGGAAGCTGAGTATGGGAGATATGAAGCCTACTTCTATATGTCTCCTCCTGGCTGACCGATCAATGCGCTGACCGGTAGGGATCATTGAAGATATACCAATAAAGGTTGGAGAATTCTTTATACCTGCAGACTTCATAGTACTGGAAATGGAAGAGGACACTCGATTACCCATTATCCTTGGGCGCCCCTTTCTTGCAATTGCCGGCGCCGTTATTGATGTGAAAAATGGGAAATTGGCATTGAATATTGGTGAGGAAAAATTAAAATTCGATCTGTCTTCTGCTCTAAAAAAACCATCTTTTGCAGATTCTTGCTGCGAATTGACACCAAGGAGGACGACACTGAACCCATCATACCAACTGCCGAGGACACTTGGGAAGTTTGTCTGCTAAATGATGAACACGAAGGAGATGCTGATGAGCATCAGCATCAAGCAAAAAGTCTGGAGGAGTTCACACTGAGAGGTCTCGGAGGCCACAATTCGAAAGTCTGGGAGAGTTTAAGTCTGGTCCTTCCATCAAGAAGGAGTTGGAGTTCAAACCCCTTCCTGATAATCTTAGGTATGAATTCCTTGACGCCAACTCTACTTGCCCTGTCATCATTAGTGCTGACCTCAATGCAGAAGAAACCGCGAAGCTACTGAATGAACTACAGCTCCACAAACAGGTAATTGGATACTCATTAGAAGATATTAAAGGGATTAACCCTTCGTTCTGTATGCACAGGATTTTCTTGGAGAGCGACAGTAAAGCTTCGGTGGAATTTCAGCGCCATTTGAACCCAAACATGAAGGAAGTGGTCAAGAAGGAAATATTGAAACTACTTGATGCGGGGGTTATCTATCCAATATCTGACAGTGAATGGGTAAGTCCGGTACACGTCGTACCTAAGAAAGGAGGAGTCACTGTGGTCAAAAACGAAAATAACCAGCTCATACCCACCCGTACTGTGACTGAGTGGCGTATGTGCATCGACTACAAGAGACTAAACAAGGCCACGCGCAAAGACCACTACCCACTCCCATTTATTGACCAGATGCTGGAGCGGTTGGCGAAGAACTCTCACTTCTATTTTCTTGATGGTTTCTCTGGATTTTTTCAAATCCCCATCCATCCAGAAGACCAGGAAAAGACTACTTTCACCTGTCCTTATGGGACATTCGCCTACCGCCGGATGCCATTTGGGCTGTGCAATGCCCCCGCCATTTTTCAAAGATGCATGGTTTCAATTTTTTTAGATTTTATAGAAACTATAATGGACGTTTTCATGGATGACTTCTCAGTTTATGGCACTTTATTTGATATTTGCTTGGCTAACCTCTCTAAAGTGTTGAACAGGTGCAAAGAAGTCAACCTCATTTTGAATTGGGAGAAGTGCCATTTCATGGTGTGAGAGGGAATAGTGCTCGGACATTTGATCTCAGAGCGTGGCATCGAAGTTGACCAATCCAAAGTGGAAGCCATTGAAAAGATGCCATCACCTTCATCTGAAAAGGGAGTTCGAAGTTTTCTTGGGCATGCCGATTTTTATCGCCATTTTATAAAAGACTTTTCAAAAATTGCTAGACCATTGACCAACCTGCTCGCTAAAGATGTTTCTTTTTCTTTTGACCAGATTTGCATGACGGCTTTTGAGAAACTGAAAAAAGCCCTAACCTCAGCCCCTGTCATGCAACCGCCGAATTGGACACTCCCGTTTGAGCTCATGTGCGACGCCAACGATTTCGCAGTTGGAGCAGTGTTAGGGCAACGGGAAGACAACAAGTTACATGCCATCTACTATGCTAGCCGGACATTGAATGAAGCTCAGATTAACTATGCTACCACGAAAAAGGAGCTACTTGCTATTATTTTTGCTTTTAATAAGTTTAGATCCTATGTTATTGATTCAAAAGTAATTGTATACACTGATCATGCAGCTATCAGGTACCTTCTAACCAAGAAAGATGCAAAACCAAGATTAATTTGCTGGATCCTCTTATTACAAGAATTCGATTTAGAAATCCGCGACAAGAAAGGCTTAGAGAACCTGGTGGCTGATCATTTATCCCGATTACCACATGAGGATCAAGAAGAGGAGAGTTGCCGGGACATTAATGATTATTTCCCTGATAAGCATCTCCTAGCCTTAACCGAAATTGAAGCTCCGTGGTATGCTGACTATGTAAATTATTTAGTGTCTGACGTCATTCCCTTTAATCTTTCGTGGCAGCAAAAGAAGAGATTTCTACACGACGTGAAACACTATTATTGGGACGATCCTCTCCTATTTCGAAGGTGCGCCGACGGCCTCTTTCGGCGGTGCATACCTGAGACAGAGATCCAAGATGTACTATTTCACTATCACTCATCTCCTTATGGGGGCCATGCTAGTGCTTCGAAGACAGCCTTCAAAGTACTGCTATCCGGACTTTACTGGCCTACTATTTTTTGGGATGCCTGGCGATTCATTACTCATTGCGATCAGTGTCAACGATCAGACAGCATTTCCAAAAGAGATGAGTTACCATTGACCAACATCTTGAAACTAGAAATCTTCGACGTTTGGGGGGTGGATTTTATGGGACCATTCCCATCCTCCTATGGACATCGATTCATATTGGTAGCTGTGGACTATGTCTCTAAGTGGGTAGAAGCCTTAGCCGAACACACATCTGATGCTAAGGCAGTAACCCGAATGCTCAAACACACCATCTTCCCCAGATTTGGTGTACCCCGAGTACTAATAAGTGACCGGGGTTCTCATTTTCTGAATCACAAATTAGCCTCCTTATTGAAGAAGTACGGGGTATCCCACAAGGTCGCAACCCCATACCATCCACAGACTAGCGGACAAGTGGAAATATCCAACAGGGAGATAAAGACTATCTTACAAAAGACGGTTAACTTCTCGCGAACTGATTGGTCATTGAAGCTAGACGACGCACTCTGGGCTTATAGAACAGCTTTCAAGACCCCACTAGGGATGTCTCCCTATCAGCTAGTGTATGGCAATCCTGCCATCTCCCAGTTGAAGTTGAGCACAGAGCTTATTGGGCAGTCAGAAAGCTGAACTATGACCTTCAAAGTGCTGGTGATAACAGAAAGCTCCAACTCAATGAACTAGATGAAGTCTGTCTGTCTGCATATCACAATGCGAGGATCTACAAAGAACGGACGAAGAGATGGCATGATAAACATATCATTACAAAGAACTTCCAAATAGGGGATCATGTCCTTCTGTTTAACTCGCATTTGAAACTCTTTCCAGGGAAATTGAGAACAAGATGGTCTGGGCCATTCACTGTGAAAAGAATCTTTCCACATGGAGCTATTGAAATTTGGAGTCATAAATCAGGAAGTTTTAAAGTGAATGGCCAAAGATTAAAACTCTATTTCACGCATGATATCATCGACAAAGGAGTCTCATTGCATATTTCTGATCCTCCACCTCCAGACCCACCATGAGCACCATTCCGGTCAAGCTAGTGACCTTAAAGAAGCGCTTGTTGGGAGGCAACCCAACCTCTTTTGCATTCTTACACTTTCTTTTGCATTTTTATAATTTCTTATTTATTTTCACTATCTAGACATTGTTATTTTTCAGTTTTTCTTTCATATTCATGCTCTCTAGGCTGTACCATGCTGATAGAAACTTTTCTGGATTTTTCAAGTATCACCGAGCCATGCACGGTCGCACTCGTGCATCCATGCACGGCTCGGTTAACTCATCCCAGCGTGAGGCCAAGAGATGCACGGGTAGGGGCGTGAAGAGACACACGGCCGTGAGCACTTTTCTAGATTTTTACCGAAACATGCACGGGCGCACCCGTGCATCCATGCACGGCCATGCATCGTAAGTGAACTTTGTTGGATCGATCTGACCGAGAGCTGCACAGGCTGGGCCATGTATCCATACATGGCCATGCACGATAAGTGATAAAAAGGGGAGCGTACACAGCCTCGTGCACACCCGTGCACGAAACCCTAGCCGCCGCCGCCGCCTTCCCGATCCGCCACCTCCGGAGCCCGATCGATCGCCGGCGACCCACCATCCTCTTCCCCACCTTCCGGTGACTGTTTCCCCCATATTTCCGGCACCGTTCCATGCCTCACGATGCCGTCCACCGCAACCCTAACTTCGGTCGCCGCCCGCGATTCCACCGCCGCCGACCGTCTTTCCTCATCGCCGATGCCTCCAAAGCTTCCTACTCAGCACCAGCTACCTTCCCGTCGCCTCCCCGCACCTCTCAGATGTCCAGACGCAAGCAACCCATCTCCAAGCACGGGGCGTCCTCTTCTCACGCCGCCGGCGAACCCCATCCGCCACCTGCCTTGCCGCCTACACCATACGGTATCATCTGCCGTGATCCAGAGCAACTTGTCAAGCTTACTGCCCTCGCACGCCGTCCAGTGATCACCACCAGATTTCTAGATCATGGCACGCTGCAAACATTGGGTTTCTACGAAGATGTACAATGGATGTTTCAACGAATGGGCTGGGACCAGTTCTTCACCATGTGCTACCCCACCTACATCCCCATTGTACTGGAATTCCTGTCTTCCATGGAGTTCCATGCTAGCATCCACACTGACGACGACGACGGCAGTCTATCCTTCAGACTCAACAACACTGAGTATGTGCTGACACTGACAGAGCTAAACTCTATATATGGTTTTCCTACAGAAGGGACAAGGCTCACACCTACAGCATTCAATGATAGCAATTTCTGGGCTGAACCAACTGACCTTAGACCCTTTTACACCAGGACATCTAGGGCCACTTGCCTCAGAAACCCTGTTTTGAAGTATGTGCATCGTGTTATGGCACATACCATCTTTGGATGAGGAGAGTCTGATGGCCTGGTCCGAGCATCTGAGCTTCAATTTTTATGGGTGATGTTGTATGGGGTCCGCCTCAACACTGCTTTTCACTTTGCCCGACAAATCCAGAAAGTATCAAGAGCACCAAAAGGTGCAATATCTCTCGGGGGACTTCTCACCCCTATCGCTCGCGCAGTAGGGATTCATCCCTATCAAATGGAGTAAGCCCGGGGCAACTGCCGACTTGATCTCGATTCCTGCGTTTCGATGCGGATGATAGTGAAGGAAGGTGAACTTTACAGCTTGATCTTCCCCGGGAGCGATGTGAAGTTGCCACTACCAAACCCTGCACGCACCACTATTCGTGAGCGGCGGAACTGGAAAGTCAAAGCAGTTGAAGATGTGGATGTACCTCTTGCCACTTAACCACCACAACATGCTCAGCAACGCCCTTCTACCCAGCTCGACCGCATTGAGGCCTATGTCCGCTTTATCCGGGACGCACAGGAAGAGACTCATCTGTCTGTCTCTGAAGGTAATTACCGGATCCAACAACTTGAGATAGAAGTGGAGCGCCAAGGACGAACACAGTCCTCTATTTTAGAGTCTGTGCATGAGCTTCAAGCGAGACTCCGTCGATGCTGGGGATGAGCTTCTTTGGTTTCACCCGTCACTTGGTCAGCTTTCTGTTTTTCCAGTAGTTTATTTTAGTTATTAGTTTGCATCTATCTGCTTTTAGTTTATTACATTCTTAGTTGCATGTTTTAGTTTTCTTAGTCGTATCAACATCTATAGTGTCTTATCCAACCCCACTCTTTTCATTCATGATATTTGCTTTGTCCTTTAGTATTGCATTGTTCTATGCCTACTTGATTGCTTGGGATAGGAATCTTGACTTTTATCTACCAATGGTCTATAATGGTTATGGTTTTCACATATGATTCTTTGGTTTACTGTAGTTGATTGATATAATTAACCCGATTCATTATTGGTAGAATCTTGAAGAGTATGCTTGTTACTCCACCTTAGCCTTGATATGCATCTTATGTGTAGAAAGCGATTGTATCTAGTTTCTATCTCTACTTTATTTATGCACTTTGTCATGGGGGTTAGAAATACTAATGGTGGTACCGAAGTGTTCTTGTACATTGCACTTTGTACTTCCACTTGGCACTATTTATAGCATCTCAATAGCAAAAGGGTTAGTGGTACCTAAGTTCCTTGTTCATCATACTTGGCATTACCCCATAGTTTTCAATAATGACAGTGGTACCAAAGTGGTACCGAAGCACAGCTTGGCACTTGGCACTGTTATTCAAAAAAAAAGGCACCACATAGGGACTATGTGGCACTGATGCTATTCTCTCATGACTTAGTACACAGTGTTATGCTTTTTGAAAGCTTGATCAATCATATCATGTGCGTGAGATGCATTGTAGAGGTTTTTGGTTATGTAACTTTGCATGTTCTATAGATTGTATTCATGATAATTGGTTTAATTTGCTTTCCATACTGCATTATAACCTGAAGAGTTGTTGTGTTTAACCATTAACCTCATTAGACCTACTTAAGCTACTTTGAGATTCCTTATTCCATGTCATCATTATATTCTAGCCAATTCAATTGCTTGATGACAAGTAAAACCTTAAGTCCGATGTATTTTGATGACATGTAAAAATATGATATTTCGTGACTCAATTTCATTCTTATTTTAGAGCATAATGCATGTTTCATCTCATTTATTTACTCAAATGCTTCATATTCTTCAGAACCTTCACTTTTCCTTTATTTTAATGAAATGCAGGCATTTGGCCTCAAAATCGATGGAATTTGGAGAATCTGAAGGTATATGACGATTTCTCATGATGAGATGGAGCTATACACCAATTTTCAGCTCAATCGGAGTCCTCTACATCATACACGGCCATGGGTGTGCACCCATACACGGCCGTGCATCATAAGTCGCCAGAATTCAATTAACCGAGCAGTACACGGGCATGGCCGTGCACCCATGCATGGCCGTGTATCGTTATGCATAGCACGACAGGCGTCCGGTATTTTGCCTGTAACTTTCTATTCTTGGCTCAGAATTGGACGAAATTTGGGGAGCACCTTTCCAACTTAGCCACGAACGTTTTGGGACCAAAATCATCAGATTTGGTTAAACAACGAATGAGAACGAGGTGAAAGGGCGACAACTTAGGGTTTTGGGGTGATTTTCTGATCGGCGACACTGTTCTGGAGGGTTTCTCTCTTCGTTCCGACGTGGAGGATCACGCTGAGCCGTCTTCAATCAAGGATCCACCATTCCTTTTGGTTTGATTTGATTTTCATGAGAGATTCTATGTATTTAACGATGTATACCATAGCATAAACCTTATTTTCGGGGTTTGGGCGTAGCCCACTGTAAGAATGCTTGATAATATGACTTGATCTATATATTCCTCTATTTATCTTTGTTCTTATTCATGTTTAGGATGTTTTAATTCTTGTTTACATACTGGCCATATGTGTGCATGCTTTAGATGTCGAGGGAAGGACTAAGAGGTGAACCTTGACCATCGGAACCCCTAGACTGGACTGGTGATTTCGTGTTACGAGAGCACTCAAAATCACTCGAGGAACCCTAATCTTTCACAGATCCCATTGGATCCGCCTTAACCCTAGTAAGCCAGGAGAGTAGGAGATTTGGGTTAAGACGGATACCGGACCATGTCCTAAGAGGGAGCGCGTCAGTACCTTAGGAAAGGTTACCTTGAGAACTTAGATAAAACTTTATTTAAATTTTCAAGCCCTAATATTTATGTATGCTTCAGTGTGGTGAAACCTAAAACCCCGAATCTCTCTCATAATCTCAAAACCCCGTTTGCTTTGCTCTCTGCGCTGCTTGTTCTTAATCTGCCTTAGTTTAACTACTTGCTCTAGGACATTAGCCATTTTCCCATTAATCATTAACCTAGCTTTCGATTAACTGATTTGTTAGTACTTGACCCTAGTCCCTGTGGGTTCGATCTTTTTATTACGCGATAGACCGTGCACTTGCGGTAGCAGCCGTCTAGGCCCTATCAGTGGCCCATCTCATGACAGTAATGGCACTGAATATACTGGAGTGGGCAGTCCCGGGAGATATGGCCTACCTCCCCACACTGATAGCAGGCCCTCAGGTCAGGAGAGGATCCAATGCTCGGCGGAGGTGACTGGATGGATCGCCTAGACACGGACCCAGGGGCCCATAATGTCTGGCCCTGCTGGATCGAACGAGTACCAGATTGCTGCATATATGGATTCCAGCTTGTAGAAAAACCAGAATCCCTTGTGTGGCTAGATGCGAGCGCCTTGCCCTTGTGGCCCTTCAATTCTATGGCCTTCTCATTCTTCTCAGTGCGGCAGGCCATAGCAACGACGGCCCGGTAATCCTCAGGTGGCGCTGAATTAGTTCCCCGAGCAATAAGGGGATCCAGCCCACTAATAAAGTGACTCGACTGAGCCACCACAGTAGGTACCATCTCCGGAAACATCTACGCCAGTCGTTGAAATTCCGCTAAGTACTCGTCAACCGAACGACTGTTCTGCTCCAAGGTCATAAAGTCGTGTCGTAGAGTCTCCCGTACCGTCTCTAGGAAATACTCAGTGTGGAAAGCCTCGCAGAAGACCTCCCAATCATAATGAGCCACGCCAATCGTGTGTTCGAGTCCCTCGAACCAATCCTTGGCGTCGTCAGAGAAGAAATAGACAGCCAACATAACCCGTTGATCATTAGGGCACTATAATATATTCAAAGTGTCTGTTACACTTTGCAGCCATCGGTTTGCTTCCTTCGGGTTCGGTTGCCCAGAAAACACCCCAAATCTTCTCTCCCCCATCGTAGTAAAGCGAGACGCTAACTCCAACGCTGCAGTCGAGGGAGTTTCACGCGCTCTACGCCGAGGTGGTTCTTGGACCGGGGGTTCTTGAGCACGTCGCCTGCTTCCAACCTCACTAACATTGTCATCGTACAGAGTCAGCGGAGCAGCCATAGAAGGTTCCACCCTTCTCTCACTGTCAGAACTAGACGCCCTCTGCATCCAACTAAGTGGGGCACTTAATGCTTCGCGGGCCAATCCTATCATACACCCGAGATGAGAAGTCCTTTTTGGTGCCATTTCCTGTGACGCACCAACAACAATTAAAGGACTACATTAAGTAAGATCACAGTTTATCGAAATTAGATGCGAGTAATACTAACGCGTTCGCAAATCCTAGTGTTTGATATTAAGTCCTTAAGTCAGCCACAAGATCCTAAACCAAACTACTCTGATACCACTAATTGTTACGCCCCCGAGCACCACCCGGGATCCACGCCGGGAATCCCGGCCTCGGAATGCAACAACAACTGTACCTGACAAGATAGCACGGAACCCAAGAGGTACAGGACATAATAATATATTATAACAAAGGCCAACCCAGCCACAAATATTCATAAGTCAAACCCACAGACAGATACAAGACCAGCATAGCGGTCAACAGAACCAACAACGCGACCGGTGCAGCGGTCGACAGACTAAACAGATAACGAGACTGGCGCAGCGGTCAATAAGTCCAACAGGTAATACGACTGACGTAGCGGTCGACAAGCCAACAGATAACAAGACCGGCGCAGCGGTCAACAAGTCTAACATCTACAGAATATAACATAACATCCGACACACTGATAAGATGCAACACAAAGCCACCCAGACTGGTGGTCACAAGACTGATACGACGGAACATAATAACATACAACACTGACTCATATGCAACTCAGACCCATACAGACTGGTGGTCACAAACTATCTATCTAATCCGCTCTAGAAGGAGCCACGACAGAATCTGGAGGCAAATCAAAGGGGGTTAGCCGGAGGCTAAGTAGGGATATCACAAGTTGTATGGTGCATGATCAGATATAAAGATTTACCAAAACTACAACTAAGACTCTACATGACTCATATAGAGTATAATCAAATCTCAAATATGTATCGCTATACGTGTCAACATACACAGGTAGAAAAACTGGGAGCTGATACAGCATTGGTCCACGACCCTCGACTCTATAAACATAGAGCGGTCTACGACCCACAACTCTATAAAGTAGAGTAGTCCCTACCGATGGCTCCCCAAACGGTAGAGACGACTGTCCGTTGACAGCCCGCTAGCGTAGCGTCCTACACTCAGTACAACCCCTCATTGGGCAGATATCAGACCTCAAGCTCATAACATCGGACTCTCTCGGTCAAACACAGGGAGACGATCACACAGCGTCTCAGACAGAAATATCACAAGCAGTATCCGAGGTATACTGGACTATCTATCGCTAGATATCCAGCCCTCAATGTATGTATAACATGACATCATAACACCTACCAACTACCAATAAACATGCAACAACAAAATACTCATACCGTGTTTCATGCAACAGATTATGTCAACAGGAATATAACTCAGAGCAGAACAGAATTAGATAGTAATCAACAGTAATATCAACAATAAGGAGGTGCCACTAATCTACACATGTGGTTGGCACTGAAACAAAGGACGGAGATAGAATCCCTACCAACAGTAGATGAACAGTACAGATCCAACCCGATAAGCACGAGATCAGGTAACAGGTCCTAACAGGTTAAAGTATCGTATAAGCTACAACGTTACACTTAATCCATTTAATCATAATTTTCACTTATCATACTAACCCGGGTTCATTAGGTTAAACAGATCAGATTAAGTTCTTAATCAAGTTCGACAGATGTACAAGTCCAGGGTTAATCACAGGCGTTCATATACATTCGGAAAGGGTTCGGGTACTAACCGAGTTCGTAGCCACGTGCGAACGTATAACACCACGGAAACACCAGGATACGCAAGAACCAACCACACGGACATAAACCACGGCATCAGCATGGATTTCGGAGATCACCGGAACTTCGCCAGAATAGTAGCGCCGCCGCTACAGTGTCGCCGGAACAGTAACTCCGGTGGTCGGATCGGAACTTTCCAGTAGTCGAAGTGAAGCCGCCGCCTAGAGGAGCTCGGCCGTACTGTTCTTTCCGTGAGAAGACGCCAGAATCACTGGGGAAAGCAAGAAAACCGAGGGCGGCGTCGAACTCGGATGTCGCCAGAATCGGAGAAGATGACCCCCGAAAGCACACCAGGAGGCGGCGGAAACGTCCGCCGCAGTCGAAGGAACTCGCCGGAGCCGCTGGAGACGAAGGACGCGTCGGATCTAGGGCTCGCACGCGTTCTCGTCACCGAACCACAACTCACGAGCGAAAGGGGAAAAATCGATGCCGGAATCAGACGCTGGCTAAGGTTTTGCGTCGCCGGCACCAAATCTGGCCGGAGGAGTCACCGGAATAGATGGACGCGCACGAGGAAGGAGGAGCAAGCATTGATTGAAGGAGGAAGGCAGCGTTCGTTCACTTGGTGAAGGAAAACAAGCGCGAAGCAGGGGAGGAATAAAAAGGGAGGAGCAACGCTTATAATGGGAAAAGTCCCAATCAATACCCAATTAATGCAACCCTTGGGCTCCCCATTTAATGCAACCCTTGGGCTCCCCATTAATGCAACCCTTGGGCTTCCAAAACGTAACACGATGTGTCGCTCTTCGCCAGTCTTCTCAGTTCTCCCGACTCCCGTATACGAGCTGCTAGTTGCCCTGCTCGCCGCCGCTGCTAGTCGGCCCTACTCGCCGCCGCTGCTCACCCCTGCCACTCGCCGCCGTTGATCATCGCCTCTGCCGCTCAAGGTATGGAGCTCCTTTCTTCCCCTCCTTTCCACATCGTCGCTCCCTTTCCCCATCGTCGCTCCTGCATTGTCGCTTCCTTTCCGCTGCTCACTATCATCAAGTCTCTGCTACTCATTGTCGCCGTTGATCCGTAAGTAGCTTTTTGTATCTCAGATTTTCATTGGGCTCCTCTACATCTCTTGCAAGCGGCGCATCTGCATCCTCTATAGCTTCTTCTAGCTCCGATAACATTGTGGATAGTTCAGATGGTGTCATTGTGACCACTTGTGGTTGAGATGATGCGGCCCTGTTTTTACCATGCCTCTTCCTTGCCTATGCAAGTATAAAGAAATTACCGAATATTTGTTAGAAAAAAAGGAAAGAGATGGAGACCGAGGTTTGACTAATTCGAACACAAACCATGGGAGAGACAGACAAAAGCTTAATTAGCAAGATAATATTTAATAGTTGTTAAGTATTTTATAAGTATTGAATAATATTTAAGTAAAAAAGCATTACCTAATATATAAAATTCATCTTATTTTCCATCCCTTCAATAAACGCAAGGAAGGATTTCATTTCACATTTTCCCTTCCATCCAAATATCCTTTTCATCTAAAAATTCATCCCTCTAAAAATCCATCCCTCTTAGTATACACAGGCTAAGGAATAAAAGTTTTAAGTAGGGCCACCGTTTAGAACTATGGCCTTATCCATAGTCCACAATCACTTTGTAATGTATGAATGCATACATCTCTAAGTATTTAACATTGGATAGATGGTGAATGGGCAAAATGGTGCCCCGCTTTTAACAAATTTTCCTAACTCTAAGAGTCTGTTTTATTGGGGAGAAAATTGAAAGTCCCTTTTCCAAGGGGGGGTGAAACCCAAAGGGGGCGCATATCAAAGTTTCGCAAGGGATGTTAGGGTTTCATAGATCGATTTATATGTCATATGATCAACTTTCAATACCTTATATAGATGAAAAAGGATTCATACCATTGCCATTGCTTAGATGGCGACTTGGAAGAGAAAGATGCGTGTGCTTCTTCTCCAAAAGTGACGCACACAAGGTGAAGATGACTTGCTCCTTTGAATCCTTTGTGCTAGCAAAGCTCTTCAAAGTGTCCTTGTCGAATGGAAGGGAATAGGATGAGAGCTCTAGCTTGGCCGAATCCTCTTCAAGGCGTGAAGTACTTCTCTACACGAGAGAGGGGGCGTCAAGAGGAAGAAGCGAGCGTTGAGGCGTTGAGGCGTTGAGGGAAGTGGCGTTTATGACTTTCCAAAAATAGAAAGACATGTAGCCATGCGCCCACGACATCAAAACCGACCAAAAACGCCTACAAGCTTTGAACCATGCGTTCACTCATGTGAACCGGTTCAAATCAATTCGATCCAATTGCATTTGGTTCAAAAACCAAATCAAATCAGCCCAAGCCATGGTCTAGATCTCATTGAACCAAATGGTTCAAGATCTAACCGTTCATCTCTTGATGTTCTTGATCTCACCGATCTAGCATCAACACTCTCGATCAAAGCTTACCGATCTCAAACCCTAATCAATCAAACATGATCAGACCTGATCTCACTTACAATCAGAGTTTAAATCCCTTTAAACTGAACCAAAACAATTCAGTCCACACGATCTGACTTAAGTAAGCCATATCATCAAATTGTGCGACCCTAAGGGTTTCCTTCAAATGTCGGTAACGATAACTCACGTTATCACGATCAGTGAGGGGTATCTAGCAACACATCACTGTCTCCCGATATAAAGGAAAGAGTCTTCCAAGACTACACCCAAACAACAGCACAAGTGTGAATCCACTTCACTAGGCATACATGTTTCCTTTGCCACTGGATGTTCTTATTGGACAAGCGTGTCAAGCCTGTAACTCCAATATGATGAGAGTGATCAGATCAGATGAACATAGTCATCTGGGTATGGCCATACACTTTCTCAACCATCTCATCTAGGGGGCCCCTTCAGAACATCACACTCCTAAAACAAGGAGACGGCAATCCTATATCTATCACTAGTGCCCTAACATGACTCATGCTCATTATCCAAAATAGTCTATAATCATTATGTTTCAAATGATATTGAACTACCTCAAAATAATGCCAATCATCATTTAGAAACACAAGTGATCTCAAGTCAGAGGACACATGCTACTGGTTTGCATACAAGGATTATTCGCATTGTGACAAGCAATTGAATATCCTAGTAGGGTCTGTCCAGTACATCCAATGTACCCATGAGTCTACATGTTATTCCATGCTCGAAGCATCCTATAAGATTAGAACACATATTAGTCTCAATCATATCAAGGCTGTCTCATGTTCACCAAGATATCTCGACTAAGGACAATACTGCATATCAGCCTAGCTGAACAACATCGAGACATTATTCAGAAGTATACGCATTGCAGCAGATAATGTAACAACCTGAATAACAACCATTGCCTTTATAAACATAGAGTTTATACATGACACTGAAATAATCCCAAGGCCTCAAACATTAGCCTTAAGGGCATACCCCAACAAAAATAAGGAGAAGAGAAAGAAATAATAATTTTCTCCTAATTATTTTCTCCCCTCTTCCTCGTGGCCCACTCGCCTCAAGCTCGCAGCTCGAAACCTCGTCGCTCGCCCACTTCTCTCGCCGTCGCAGCCCACTTCCCTTTCTCCCTCGCCTACTCCCCACCTCCTTCCCCTTCCTGACGCCCAAGCCTCCTCCTCCCCTTCGCCTTCGCCGCGAGACACGGTTGTTAGGTCTATGACTCGTAACAAGCTAAGCCCAGAGGTTTGGGCCCCAACCCAAGGTTTACAAACCCGAATCCTGTTCCGGTTCTTCCGAAATATTCCATCTACAGCGGGATTCGACCCCTGGACATGACCCTCATGAGTCATGACCTTCTAACCATTGAGCTGCAGCTCAAATGGTTAAAGGTCATGACTCGTGAGGGTCATGTCCAGAGATCGAATCTCGTTGCAGACGAAATATATTCGGAAAAACCGAATCGGGATTTGGGTTTGTAAAACTTGGGTTAAAGGCCCAAACCTCTGGGCCTAGATTGTGACCTAACAAAAAGGCACCTTTAACCCAATGAGTTAAGCGATCATTTTGTAACATTGTATATCATACATTCCATCTATATATTGGATTCAACGCATTGTTACTTATTTTAATTCATGGTATTAGTCAATTTTATTTATTGTGAAAATATATATATTAACTGCTTATTGAAAATTTATTACTTGCACATTTTGCAGTTTTATTCCTTTTAGATATTGTCTAACTTAAATATTCCTTTTAGATATTGTCTAACTTAAATACTACTGTGACTTCATGTGAAACTAAAAAAATGTCAGTTGAAATTCTTTCGAATGTGGGGGTGGTTGACTAACGTCAATACACTAAAACTCAAAAGAAAGAAGTTAGACCTAAGACTGTTGATCTAGAATTTTTTTTCATAGACTCTAATACATATAAATGTCCAGTAATTAATTTTGATAAATTGTGATAATAATTGGAGTAGACATGTTAAGATTAGATAAAAATCTATTAGATGATTTGTATTACATGATGATGATAATCTTGTTGATTGCCTCACTAAAGGTTTGTCTGAAACCAAAGTGATGGCCTCATCAAGGGGAATGGGGGTTCGCCCATAATGGGCCCTCCTACAGTGGCAACCCAACCTCTGTGATAGGTAAACCCTGGAAAGAGGTTCAATGGGTAACAACAAGCTGACTGGTTGGCCAAGGAGTACCAACTAAATATTTATAAAAACACTATTGTGTTTGTTGGAGTTATTATAAAACTCCAATGCCCCATTCCTAAGGTGATTATGTACTCCTATGTAGATGTAAGGTTGAGTATAACTCTTAAAGAAACCCAAAGGTATATCCTAGGAAGTGCCTCTACACACTTCCTCATAGGGTTCTCCTATATGTAACCTCTTCGTATACGGCCGCGGAATAGAGACTGGACCTCTCTAGCTAAGTGGAGGTTACATGAAAAGAAGATTATGCGCATGGCCAAAAATGCGCAACACCGCGACACAAGGTTGTTGTATCGTGTGTGCACCGTTCAACGTTGGGTCAAAGGGAATGTAGTTCAAGACCTGGTTCACTATATTTCTTCCAATAGAGTTCCGTGTACTAAGTGTGAAAAGCATGGCTTTTCCCTGACCGTGTGATATAGGCATTTGACAGTTCTTTTTCTTTAGTTTGAACTTTTTGTGTTTTGTGGGGGATTGTTGGAACTTTTAGGGAAACCCCAAAAAGCCCAAACCCATTAAAGGCCCCCTTAATGCTTAGTTTATTTATTTTTATCGGGCACTAATTTACTGTTTATTATTTTTGCCCAAATATTATTTATTTCCTATTTTTGGTAAATAATTAAGACATATTAAAATTGTCTTAATTATGGCCGAACACCTACTCATTTAGGGGCAGGCGTGCGTCACGTAACCAACCAGAAATAGTCTCTACCCGATGGCACCTCTCACTATATATGGAGATGTGCCTCGCCGGTCTGGAGGATATTCTCATTCGCTTTTCTCTCTCTCATGCTTCTCTTTTTTGCTGTCAGCCGAAAGCTCCTTGTGTTAAACTGTTACACCAATGCGCCGACAGTAGCAGCACCTGGTTGAATCTTCAAGGTGAAAGATCGGATTTCATCCCGCGCGAGGGACCGAATATTTGCCTAAAGATAGATCTTCAGATCGCCTCCAGGTTCTCTGACTCTAATCATTTCTTTGTTTTTGTTAATTATAGGATTAGGAACAACAACGGTGCTGAGGACGGGACGGTGAAGCGGCTCCACCCTACTGCGAGCCCTCCCTGCGAGCAGCGTTTTCGCCCGGATCAAGCCCTCCCCGCGAGCTCGCATCGCCTCCACCGCCGCGAGCTGCGCACGCGAGCCTCGAGCTTCTGCAGCTTCCCTCCGGCGTGGAGGACATCGAGTCTCACCGGGATCTCGTCGAAGCGCCCACAAGCCTCGACCGTCTGCAGCTTCGCCGGGATCGAGCCCTCCCCATGAGCTCGCCTCCGCCGCCGCGAGCTCGCCTCGCCTCCACCGCCACGAGCTGCTCCCGATTTGGTTTCTTCCCTGATTCATGTTCCGCAAGTGAGCTTCTGCAGGATGCAAACAAGTGTCTTTCACGTGATAATCACGTCCTTCAATCTTTTTCCCTTTCTTTTTCTTTCTTTATTTTTTCTCCTCTTCAATTTTTCTTCCTCTCCAATAAAACACAGCCTAAATGTTTTAGATTGTATAGATGGTGAATGAGATGTCAAATCATGGGTTGTTTGACGAGTTGGGAGCTTAGTTGATTTGTCAACGACTCCCAAGTACGGGCTGGCGTTGTCCACTCTGGGGCAGTTTTATCGTACTAATTTTTATTTAAATTATTAGTACGGAGCTGTTGATTTAATTTCTCGTTGTTCACGTCGTGTCAATTATAAACTACTAAGCAAATAACGAAGTCACTTCAATATCTATTAGAGAAAAATCTATCGGGGAACAATGTATATAATTTGGTTTGGCGTGTGGCAGATTAATTTTAAAATATAATTTATGTAATATTATATATAAATTTATTCATAATATATTAAATTTTAGGTAATTTATATAATTATGGAGAAATAATTTTTTTAACTTAATTATAATTTTTAAAATTAAAAATAACACTAATAACACAAATCCTACCAACGAAACTTTAATTAGTCATATAGTTTTAGTTAGTGTCCTCCCCAACTTTACTCTTCCAATTAGCCACGTGTCGAAATATTTTGTTATTAATTATTGTGTTGCTGGGAAAAAGTCTAGTGAGAATAATTGATAGTATTAGTACGTAAACTAATGGGTTATTTTCTTTTGCTGCATGCAGGCGATGAATTGTAATTGATTTATCTATAAAATTAATTTCATATTAATTAATATTTTTTCCCTGTAATCATAGAATCGATCAAACTAGAAAATTTTACTATCTTAGTTATTGATAATGAAATTTTGAATTTTAATTCTGACTTTATTACTTAACTTTGTTATGTACGAACATTAGATTTTATAAATGTTTTGACTCGTTAAGATTTGATCAGACGGCTCACAGGGAACGGAGCAAACCCTTGATCATATCAACGGGCAAGGAAACTCTACAAATAAAGACTAATGCGGGAATCATAAGGATTTCTATTCCCACTACTATTATTTAATTAGTTTGTTACATTTAACGAGATGCAACCAAATTTAAGTGCATATTAGATCATGCTATCATACGCCATGCTACTTTCTTTTATTCAAAGACTACCTATATAATCAATCCAATGGCGTAGTTTAATTTCCTTATTTTTTTTTTAAAGAAGTTCTTCCTAACAATTCTACTCCTTTAGCCGCTTATTCAAGCTATCGATCTAAGCTACCCTATGCGGTGAGATCCCTATTAGGGCCCGTTTACTTAAGGAAAAAGGTTAAAAAAAGAAAAGAGAAAGTAAAAAAGGAAAAGAGTATTAGCTTATTTACTTGGCGAATGAATAATTTAGAAAGAAAAGTAAGAAAAAAAGTTAGATATTAATCCCTCTATTTAAAGGCATGTCTTAATTTTATTAATTTCATACCTCGCTTTTCCCCGCGCTATTACTCATCCTCGCTCACTATGAGCTTTTTTCGACTACTTGTCTTTGCTATCAATGCTTGAGCTCGCCACCATTGCTCGTTCTTATCATTGCTGTTTGTCCTCGCCATCGTTGCTAATATTTAATAATTATATGATATTAATAGTATATATATATATATAATATAAGTGAAAAAAATAAAAATTAAAGTGTATATATCGATCCTTCAAACTTTCTTTCTTTCTAAGTAAACACAAGAAAGGAAAACCTATAACATATTTCATACATCTATTTGTCTTTTTTTTTCTTCTTTCCCTTCTTTGCACTTTGCATCCGTCCAAGTAAACACTATGTAAGGGTCTATTTACTATGAGGGATTTCAGGAATAAAGAAATGAATTCTAATAAAATCCTTCCTTTACTTGAAAGGACGGATCAAAAATAAAAAAAAATATGATAAATAAAAACAAGCAAAATCTCTCATTTTTTTATCCGCCCAAATCGGGCAGAAAGAGCATATGGACGTAAAGAAGGAATTTAATAAAATCTTTCTTATTTTCCTGACGAGTAAACACAAGGAAAAAATTTTATTAAATACTTTCCTTCTTATCTAAAATTTTTTTTCTTCTCAAGTTTTCCATTTTTCGAAAAATCTATCCCTCCTAGCAAACATAGCATTAAAATAATAAGCCCCGGTGCTTATAAGATATATTTTGTATCAGCTCGTTGTTGTTTCGAATCTTTTCCTATCTTTCAGAGTTGCAGGGTGTTCTCCAGGTGAAATTAACATTACATGATTTGTGATTCTTTTTGTTAAAGAAGGTTTGTTTTTTCCCGTATTATCGGAACCTGATCCTTGCAATTCACTCCAGCTCGCTATTAATTGTTGAATCGAAAATTCATTTATCCATATCCTTAAATTTTCATATTTATAATTTTCTTTTGCTTATAAAATAGATAATGTAGAATGGATCAAACACTTAATGAGAGCGGAAAAGAGTTGCTTTGGTCAATCGAATCAGTTCAACCTCATATACATTATCCATCATATTATATTACTAGTCACTTTATTGTTTGACCTTAGCTTCGAACTAGCCACGCCTTCTATATTTGACTTTGTCCATGCAAGCTCGTGAATTTAGTCAAGCAAGAAACTCATTTGTGGAAAAGGTATTACTTTTTTTTGTTGTTGATCACTTCAAAAACCAAGACCGGGTAAAACTAAACAAAATCAAGAATCCTTCAAATTAATCATAAATTCTCATGTACTAGTTAGTGTTCGTGTTCGTGTTTCCACAAGGCCTCATCCACTTTCAACTTAACCGCGGGCATGGTAATGCGGTTGCGATCGCAGCTTTGAGTAGCCAGAACCCGGGAACCATCACCATTGCTAATGCTGTGTTCGGATCGAAGCCGCCGATCTCCGATGACGTGCTGGCAAAGGCATTCCAGGTGGACAAGAAGACCGTCGACTGGCTGCAGGCGCAGTTCTGGATGGACAACAACAACTGATGATGAATTGACGATCGACCTTAATTAATTACTAAATTTCTTTGTCTGTGGTATTTTTATCATTATCTTTTTACGCAATCAATAAGCAAACCGCACAATGCTTCTGCCACAAACTGCTTGCATGTTGACTAGTAATGTAACGTGTGGGCGTTGAATAATATTTAAGCTTGTCTGTATGACCAAACTTCTCCATATTTTTTGTTATTTAAAACTTTATTGGGTCAACGCGTTCCTGATTTCCTCAACTCTGCAGACTTTGCCCTGGAATTTGGTAGAATTCAAACCTTGGCATTCATTATCACAAATCTACTGAAAATAATAATTAATTATTTCCTATACGTAGTTGCCTTGATACGATTACATAGTAAGAACAGCTCACCTCGGTCTTGGCGGATAAAAATGCAGAGAATCCTCCGTGGTAAGAAAATCCTACGAAGGATTTCAATCCTGTTGGTGCTGCTGATGCCAATTTTATTAATTAAATCAATCAAATCAAATCATACGAATGAAAAGTGCTTCATCTCTTTCTCTAACGCCCTCTCATTGACTTCTTAACCTTACCTGAAAGCTTTCGAATACAACGACCACAACGACCCTATATATATATATATATATATATATATATATATATATATATATGAAAGTTAAGCCAATTATATGTGAATAGTATGAAACCTTGGTATGCTCACTGGTAGGGACTTCTTTGTAAATGTACAGCACTTCTGAGTTTAGTTGTAAAAGTGGCGTTTTTAATAAAAAAAATAATAATTAACAACAAAAAAATCCGAACCGATTCAGCCAAACATCTTTTCCCCCGGTTTCTCTCACGTCACTAGGGTTGGTAAGGGGTCGAGTACCGATATTTTCTACACTACTCATAATCGAACCCGAATAATAATCTTACTACCTATACCTGATTATCTACCCGATTTTTTTCCTAAACCACTACTCGAACCCGACCCCAAATAAAAGTTTAACTACTCGAACCCTATAAATACCCGATTTGAATAATTTATAATAAAATTCAGGTATTACAAATATGGGTACCCGAATTTTAGTATATAGTAAATAGGTTAGATTGTAACGGGTACCCGCTAAACCTGACCCAATTAAATAGCTTTAACCATTTATATTGAATAAATTACTAATTAATGATCTTAAATAATAAGAAAAAATACAGTTAAAAAACTCAAAATAAAATATTAATCTCTAGCATAACAAAGATAATAACTTAACATGAATCAAATAATTTTTGAGAAATATTTGAAGTATCAATATTCCATTAAAGAGAAACATTTCTATTATGCAAAAAGAACAAGAAGACTTACTAGCTCCGGTATATATTCCATAGGCCCATTCACCTTCAGATTGACACCAGGAGGATGCATGAAATAGCTCTTTGGCAAAGTTGTTTGGAACTATAATACAAAAACAAAAGTAAGGAGGTGGAGTGAAATAGAAACTACAAAACCAACATTAGATAATTCAAAAAAAGAATGACACCTGATGACCTGAATTATCAAGGATAGTTCCAGACAGAATCAATCAAGCATCAAGTCTAGCTAAAGTTTTCAATACATAAAAAACATAAGCAGAATATAATACCAAGTAACCAACATCTCATCCAACAAGTTTTAAGTGCACTACAACACATGTAACAATAATACAACAGTCAACACTAAAAACAAAAGTAAAACACTTCAACAGCCAATGCCCCATAATATCAAAACCATAAAAATACTTCAACACTTAAATTGTCATGGCACAATGCCCATAATATCAAAAGTGATGCACTTTAAGTGCACAAATATCATGAATCTTCTAGTCTTCTTCTTCGTAATCAAATGTGTAACTTGATTCTACAACTGAAGATAATCCTTCATCAATAATACAACAACCAACATTTAATAATACATCTATAATATAACATTTAATAATACATCAATAATACTACAGCCAACATTAAAGAATGTATATTACCTTTTGACTCGTTCTTTAACCAATTTTGTGTACACATCAAGGCCTCCAAGGTAAGTGGATGAAGCTTACTTCAGTGGTTGTTCACCACTCTTCCACTAGTGTTAAATGCTGACTCAGATGCAACTGTGGAAATAGGAATAGAAAGAAAGTCTCTAGCAATCAATTGCAAGGTGGGGTATTTGATTCCATTTATCTTCCACCAATCAAGAATGTCAAATACATGAGTCCATGGCAATACCGGCTCATCTAAATAAGGATCTAATTCAGATTTCACAAGCACACCAGTGGAAGAAGAATTTAGAAATGCAACTAACTGTAAAATATCGTCTGAACTATTGCCAACTAGAGTAGATGGTATTGGTGAACTATTAGAAGAATGAGAATTTATTGCAGAAGATTTAGATTGATACTCATTAAGCAAATCATAACAAGTTTGCTTAAGTTGATCAATCTCATAAGTTGTATCCTCACCATAAATTTGAGGAAAATAAAATTCCACCACCTTCAACTTGTATCATGGATCCAAGACAACAACCACAGATAATACTATATTGAGAACTTTCTAATATTTCTCAAATTTGTTAAACATTTTCTTTGTCATTGCACTAATTAAGATATCATCATAAGACATCCAACTTACTATTGCATTTCAAAGTCGACACACTTGGACAAAATATAAATTTGCAGTAGAATATGTAGTTCCAGAAAATAATTCAGTGGCTTTATAAAATATTCATAATTTCTCAGCAATGCTTGCAGCTATCTCCCAATCCTTTTCACTAGGTAAGCAAGTATAATATTTATCTCTAAGTTTCAACCTAGGAAAAAGGTCTTTATACCCTATCGCAGTCTCAAGCATCAAGTAAGTTGAATTCCATCTAGTTCTACAATCAAGACTCAATTTTTTTGAACAAACAACTTTTGCTTGACGAGTCACATCTTCAAATTTTTCTACTCTAAATGGACTTGCTGACCAAAATGCAACAGTATCACGAATTCTTTCAATTGAATCTTCAATTATAGTTAATCCATCTTTTACCACAAGATTCAAAATGTGAACACAACATCGCATATGAAGAAATTTCCCATCAAGCAAAAGTTCAAAAAATAGCTTATCTTTGATAATATAAACCATACCATCATTAGAACTGCAATTATCAACAGTGATGGTTGAAATCTTGGTTTCTATATTCCACTGAGTTAATCCATCTATCAATTCTTGTGTAAGAAGATGCATTGTGTGAGGTGCTGGGACATAAACAAACCTACATGTGTAGACATTAAGATCAATATTAGTTTATAAACTCGTAAAATAATTGAATACACATATTATATAAATAAAAGAATTACCTCAAAATACGACTTTGCAAAGTCCAAGAGTCATCAAGAAAATAGGCAGTGATGGACATATAACCTTTTCTTTGATTTGAAGTCCACATATCTGTTGTACTAGCTATTCAACTTTTTAATTTCTCAAACACATTTAGTAACTTCAATTTCTCTAAATTATAGATCTTGAAAATATCATCCTTGGTTGTGTTTCAAGAGACTATTTTGAAAAGCGGCTGAAGGCTAGCAACAAATTTTCTAAAGCCAACATGATTGACTATAGAAAGAGGGTGATGTAGGGACACATCCAAGGAGATCAACAAGGATTCGGAAGACCCCAATTCGATATGGGATGAGTACTTGATTCATTTTGGCACTTTGGGACTTGCCCAATTCTTGTGAAAACTTGTTAATTTCCTGCATTTTATGTTATTGTAATGTTGCTATAAACTCTATTTACTTCCGATCGTTAATATTTTGATAACTAGGAGTAGCCTAGGATTTATTTTATGAAGTCTTGTTTTTATTTTTAGTGGATGTAATAGGTTGTTTCTAGCCTAGGGATGTACACCTATATTGCACATGCAAACACCTACTCCTTCAACGACATCATGGCTTTGGCAAGAGTCGGTCAAGATCAGTCAAAATCAGCTCAACATTTAAATCAAGTTCAGCTCCAAGTCAAGACCAGCTTCAAATCAAGTCAACACAGCTCAATCTTGGTATGGATTGATTACCACTCAGCAAGATCCAGCTCACAGGCCAATTTAATCCCAAGTTATGGAGCAGCCCTCGCATAAACACTTAAACCTCCTTTCAGCTTAGCCAATCCAAGATGCGCATGTCAGCTTCATCTACGAGCAAATCTCTTCAACCCAACGGCTACAAAGAAAACCCTTCACATCAGCATGCGCATGGAGTATTCTTCACGTCAACAATAGCAAACAGCCAGCCATCAGCCAACGGATATCTTCAGCTAGAGAATGCCAAGAGTCGCCCCAAAAAAATGTAATCGTTGGAGATTAGGTTTTATGCTTGCGTTTGTACACTTTGCACTTTAGAATTGACTATTTTGAAATCTGAAACTTGTGTGTTAGGTTGTGCGTGTTTGAGGGTTGAGCTTGCTCCTCTACCTTCTTTGCAATTTTCCACAACGATCATTTCCACTCTCCATCCGGTCACTCTCTAGCGTACTGTTCCATTGCCGAGTTTAGAACCTTCAACAAGCCATCTTTTGGGTTGGAGTCAGGAAGCATTGAAGGCTCAACAATCATCCCCTTGAGATCATTTTCTGCCAAAGCTCACTACCGGAAGTACTTAGAAGGGGTTCGGCCCCCTTCCCTTAAGGGGGCCCTAGGTGCATTCCTTCCAAACCATTTCCCTTAAACTGCGTTTATTGAATCTTGTTTGAGCTACATACCTAAGGGATCTAGGGTCATAAATTATGTTCTTCATCAGTGGTATCAGAGCATACCTTAGGTGCTCATCTGTGTTTTCTGAAAGTTTTTGAACCTGCTATTTTGCACAAGGATTTCTGAAATTTTCGGCTGTTGTGATCTCTGTTTCCTGAAATTTTCTACACTTGCTTGCGTGACTGATTTTCTGAATCATCGGTTCTCTTTGGTTGATTTCTTGTTCATGATTCTCTAGGATTATTTTTCTCGGAACATTACTGCTTGTGCTGAAATCTACACTAAAGCTGTTTGATAGAAAGCTAGGTACTGTTCCTTACCGGCTTGCTTTGCTGATACCTACTAGCTGTAGTTCTGATTTCTGATTTTGGGCTTAAGTTACTATTACTTACCCTGCTTGATCTCGGCTAATCTTACAGTTGCTGTAGTGTGTACCTTATCTTATGTGCTAGTAGTTGGTCTAATAATATTTCCTGCTGTGTGCTGAAGTTTACAATTTCTAGCTACTATAGTATAATTTGTTCACTCTGTAGTTGGCTAACTACATGCTTGTTGCAATATCATTGTACTTGTGTTGTTCTTTATATAATTGTGCTGTTCTCTTCACTGTTTGAGTGCTTAAAACACCTCATACACCATGGTTGTTCGCACGGGAACAATCAGTTAGCTAAGGAACCTGAATCCAATCCCACCACCATGAATACTGTCATCAATATGCTTGCTAATCTGCAGGCTTCCATGGATGCCTTAAACCAACGGGTTGGTGAATTAGAAAATGCTAGGCACAACAACGACACACAATCCATCCACCCACCTGAACCATCCCTAGGGGAACCAACTCAGCCCCAACCTTCAACCCTTAGGAGGCCTCAAGAACCACAATGGGGGGAAGGTACTAGCCGAACCGATAATGAACCTAGAGGGAGCCCAAGACCTGATTTAGGAGGTGTCCCTGAAACTCAAGCTGATCACCCTAGAAACCCAACCTACACTCCTAATGGATACCCACTAGGAGACCCAGCCCATAGAACCAATTCTTACCACTGTGAGGAAGAGGATATGTACCGAAACCTTAGGCTCACCACTCCCATCTTTGAAGGCAGCCTAGACACCCAAACCTTTTTAGAGTGGCAAACACAAGTAGAACACTACTTTGTGTGGAGCCGGATACCTGAGCATGGTAAAGTCCAGTGTGTTAAGTTCCTATTAAGAGGCTTAGCCCAAATGTACTAGAATAGTGTGGAGCTTAAGCTGGCTAGGAGTGGCATTTCTCCCATCACCACTTGGGAGGAAATGAAGTGGAAGCTGAGGGAGAAGTATGTCTCTCCCAACTATAGGCAAAAACTATATGATCAACTCACTAGGCTTACCCAAGGAAATGATTTTGTAGCTGAGTATAATGGGAACTTTGAAGATCTCTTACTTAGATGTGAGCTTAATGAGGAACCTTGGTTGTCTCTGAACCGATACAGGGGGTGTTAAGGACCGATATCAAGAGGGTCTTTATCCATCATAGGTGTGAAACCTTAGTCGAAGCTTACCACCCACAATCTGATGGACAAACTGAAGTGGTAAACCGGTCCCTTGGTAATATCTTAAGATGCTTAATAGGGGAGCACCCGGGTAATTGGGATAAACTTCTTCCCACTGCTGAATTTGCTTTTAATAGTGCGGTGAATAGGACCACTGGTGCAAGCCCTTTCCAACTTAATTTTGGTTTCCAACCCCGCAAGCCAATAGACTTAGCTCCTTTATCATCACCTTTCAAACAAAACCATTCAGCTTTGTCTTTTGCTCAATATATTGTCAAAATACACAATGAAGTTAGAGATCATATAACCAAGAACACACTTAAGTATGAAATGGCAGCTAATCCTCATCGTCGTTCTATGACATTGCAGGAAGGTGACTTGGTAATGCTTAGAAACCGGAAAGAAAGACAGCATGGTGCCAACAACAAGTTACAACCGAGGGCCATGGGTCCTTTCCGAGTCTTAAAGAAGGTAAATGATAATGCATATATGCTTGACTTGCCATCAGCCCTTGGAATACACCATACCATCAATGTGGAAGACTTAACACTATACAAAGAGCCTCTCAACATTGAGGCGCCAGCTCCAACAAAGAAGACCGGTCGGATCCTTGAAGTACAACAACGTTTCACCAAGCAAGGGATTCAAAACCACTATCTTATCCAATGGGAAGATCACACTGAAGAATGGCTCCCTGAAGAAGAAGCGCGCCTACATCTTCCGAGGGAACTTGAGAGCTTTCCATCTAATTCTCCGAAGGAGAATTCTTCAGCCCCCGGGAAAGCTGATGTAGGGACACATCCAAGGACATCAATAAGGATTCGGAAGACCCCAATTCGATATGGGATGAGTGCTTGATTCATTTTGGCACTTTGGGACTTGTCCAATTCTTGTGAAAACTTGTTAATTTCCTGCACTTTATGTTATTGTAATGTTGCTACAAACTCTATTTACTTTCAGTCCTTAATATTTTGGTAACTAGGAGTAACCTAGGATTTATTTTATGAAGTCTTGTTTTTATTTTTAGTGGATGTAATAGGTTGTTTCTAGCCTAGGGATGTACACTTGTATTGCACATGCAAGCACCTACTCCTTCAACGACATCATGGCTTTGGCAAGAGTCGGTCAAAATCAGCTCAACATTTAAATCAAGTTCAGCTCCAAGTCAAGACCAGCTTCAAATCAAGTCAACACAGCTCAATCTCGGTATGAACTAATTGCCACTCAGCAAGATCCAGCTGACAGGCCAATTCAATCCCAAGCTATGGAGCAGCCCTCGCATAAACATTTAAACCTCCTTTCAGCTCAGCCAATCCAAGATGTGCATGTCAGCTTCATCTACTAGCAAATATCTTCAACCAACGGCTATAAAGAAAACCTTTCACATCAGCATGCGCATGGAGTATTCTTCACGTCAACAACAGCAAACAGCCAGCCATCAGCCAACGAATATCTTCAGCTAGAGAATGCCAAGAGTCACCCCAAAAAAATGTAATCGTTGGAGATTAGGTTTTAAGCTGTACACTTTGCACTTTAGAATTGACTATTTTGAAATCTGAAACTCGTGTGTTAGCTTGTGCGTGTTTGAGGGTGGAGCTTGCTCCTCTACCTTCTTTGCAATTTTCCACAACGATCATTTCCACTCTCCATCCGATCACTCTCTAGCGTACTGTTCCATTGCCGAGTTCAGAACCTTCAACAAGCCATCTTTTGGGTTGGAGTCAAGAAGCATTGAAGGCTCAACAATCATCCCCTTGAGATCATTTTCTGCCAAAGCTCACTGCCGAAAGTACTTAGAAGGGGTTTGGCCCCCTTCCCTTAAGGGGGCCCTAGGTGCATTCCTTCCAAACCATTTCCCTTAAACTGCGTTTATTGAATCTGGTTTGAGCTACATACCTAAGGGATCTAGGGCCATAAATTCTGTTCTTCATCAGAGGGTATTCATATAAAACAATAGCAGATGTCAATTCATGCCTTGAAATATCCTGATCAAATGTAAAATTTCCAAATCAAAATTTTTCATCATTTTTTCTTTCAAAACTAAGTAGTTTTTGCTTATCCCAGCTTACATCAATCTTAGAATTATTTTTACTTGAACATGTATTCATATGATTTTTCAAGGCTGTTGTTCCATTTTTGCTATTAGCCTTCAGAGAAGATTTATAATAATTGCAAATTGCAACATCTAAACCATCTATAATTTTCTTTTCAAAGTGATCCCAAACATCTAAAGTTAATTTTCGGCATTTGCGAGTTGAATCGCCTAAGGGAGGTTTACTTGAAGATAACACATTTTGAGTTGAACCAATATCATTGGATGGACTTGGAGATGGAGCAGCTGGTGCTGGAGATTCTGGTGTAGTTGATTGGCTAGTTGTAGACATAGGTGATTGTCCTGTAATTGCCTCTATGATTACTGAATGTGAAATTGTTATATTGGTATTATCATCCACATTCTTGATATTATCATCTGATGATATTTTATAATAACCTATTTTCCTATAAAAGAATTAAACAATCATGGAAAATATATAACTATATTATCAGCTGATGACATAATAGAACTAAGAACTACATTAAGAACCATCCCTTAGATAAGCACAAATGAAGATTAATAGGAAACAACTTCATTGCATACTGTAGAAGTGGAGAAGCGGTGGTGAAGGCGTGAAACGCCAGCGATGGTTTGAAGCTACAGCGAAGGTGTGATGTGGTAGGGGTGATGCAACAACGAAGGCGTGAAATGGCGGCGAAGCAGTGGCCAAGGCACCAAGCGGCGGCGAAATAGACCGGCATGGCGATGGCAGAGGAAAAGTGGAGAACCTAGGGTTTTCTCATCTCCCGTCGGGCGAGATGACGAGATCGAGAGTTCGAGCTGCTCGATCAATCGATCCCAAGTAAAGTAAATGATTTAGGGTTAGTGGGTTATAGGATTACTAAATAATAATTATATTTTTATTTATAAGTATATATATATATATATATATATATATATATATATATATATATATATATATATATATATATATATATAATATCAAAACTAGTGAATGTGCATTGAACATGGATTCCCTAGCTCATACGGATATGCTTTATTATAAATCAATGGGGCGCGGAGAAATGTTCTAAAAAGTGTACATCTAATCATGGGATTTAAGACGGTGAAGGATGATAATTAATGGTATGGGTACTTATACCAATGCATTTATTTCTTTTACTGAGCATGACTGTGGAATTGCAAATTCATTTATTCATTTCTTGTTGAGTCGAGAATATAGAATGGATCAAATACTTAAAGCGAGTTGCTTTGGTCAATGGAATGAGTACAATATCATATACATTATGTATGTGCCATCAGCCATCTTATTATATGACTGGTTACTTTATTGTCTGACTTTGTTTCTAACTAGCCAAGCATGCTATATTTGACTTTGTCCATGCCAGCTCGTGAATTTAGTCAAGCAAGAAACTTATTGGTGGAAAAGGTATTACTATTTTTGTTGTTGATCACTTCAAAAACCAAGACCAGGTGAAAGTGAACAAAAGCTAGAATCCTTCAAATTAATCATAATTCCCATGTAGTAGTTAGCGCCTTTTTATCTGCTATATAAACACCTCCATCATCTTCTTCTAACTCAAAAAACCTTCAACATAATCCATCAGTATCCATCCATCGACCGATATGGCTGCCAAATATAATCTACTTCTAGCTTTAGCTCTGCTTGCCTTTGCTTCCTCCTATGTCTTGGCTTCTGATCCTAGTCCTCTTCAAGACTTTTGTGTTGCCGATCGTAACTCCAAAGGTATTCTATCTAGTTCTTTCACTCTTTCATTATATAACTGAACATCTCTTCTCTGTAATCAATCTTTATCATTATATTGATTTTGTATACGATAATTAACATGATACTATATGCAGTGCTTGTGAACGGATTTGTGTGCAAGGATGCTAACCAAGTGAAGGCAGAAGATTTCTCCTTCCAAGGCCTCGACAAGCCCCGCAGCACCGCGAACAAGCTCCGCTCCAATGTCACCGCCGTCAATGTCAACCAGATTGCCGGCCTCAACACCCTTGGCATCTCCCTCGCTCGCATCGACTTCGGACCCAACGGCCTGAACCCGCCCCACACCCACCCGCGTGCCACCGAGATCCTGGTCGTGCTGGAAGGCGAGCTCTACGTTGGCTTCGTCACCTCCAACATCAACAATGTCGGCAACAAACTCTTCACCAAGACGCTCAAGAAGGGCGATGTGTTCGTATTCCCGGAAGGCCTCATCCACTTTCAACTTAACCGCGGGCATGGCAAGGCGGTTGCGATCGCAGCTCTGAGCAGCCAGAACCCGGGAACCATCACCATTGCCAACGCTGTGTTCGGATCGAAGCCACCAATCTCCGATGACGTGCTGGCAAAGGCATTCCAGGTGGACAAGAAGACTGTCGACTGGCTGCAGGCGCAGTTCTGGATGGACAACAACTGATGATGCATTGACGTTGGAACTTAATTAATTACTAAACTTGTCTGTCTGTGAAATTTTATCATTATCTTTTTACGCAATCAATAAGCAAACAGCACACTAATTCTTGCATGATATGTTTGCATGCATAATAATGGAATATGTGATCGTTTAATAATATTTAAGCTTGTTTGCATGACCAAACTTCTCTATATATTTTTCTTCTTTGAAACTTTATTGGGTCAACGCGTTCCTGAATTTAAACTTTATCATTCATCGTCACAAGTATACTGAAAAGATTAGTTAATTATGTCCTATACGTTGTTGCCTTGAAACGATTACATAAGAACAGCTCACCTCGGTCTTGGCGGATAAAAATGCGGAGAATCCTCCGTGGCAAGAAATCCTACAATCCGGTTGGTGCTGCTGATGTCAGTTTTATTAATTAAATTAATCAAATCAAATCATACGAGTGAAAAGTGCTTATCTCTTTCTCTTACCCCTTTCCCATTTACATCCTAACCTTACCTCATCAAAAGAGTAATGTGAACAAAGTAAAACAAAGTCCTCCATATCTAAAAGTAAGACTAACCCACGTCTGAAAAAGTCTACAAAGCAAAAGTCTGCAAAGGGTTCACCATGGCCCAACCAAATGTGAATGAAAAGACTCTAAAGGTGGCTCTCATGGACTCAAGCGATGACTCTCCATTATTTTTAATGTGACATTTTACTCCATGTAGGACTTAGCTCCACATCCATCACCTGATTTCCATAAATGAGATCAAATCATTTTCCCACTAAAATTGTAAAAGCCAAAAGACAAATGTGTCGTAACATAATAAAAGTTATCAACTTAGTGATATTGTTATATTCCAAACAATTGCCCTTACAACATGATCATAGATAAAGTATCAAAGGTTCATAGGAACATTTGGTCGAATACCAAAGAAAACTAATCAATTCGCCAAAATCATGAGCATAGAATATTGCATAAGGTTAATTACAAATTATACCATACGAGTTCTAGGCCTAAGAGTAGAACATGTCAAATTGGATCAGCCCAATTCATTCAAATGAATCATAAGGAGAATATGTTGTAGCTGAAGAAGAAGTACAACATGAAGAAGTAGTAAAAAATAAGAGAAGCGGTGGTAAGAAGAATATGTTGTAGCTGAAGAAGAAGTAGTGAAAAAAGAGAAGCGGTGGTAAGGAGAATACATTGTATCAGAAGAAGTAGTAAAAAAAAAAAATATGGTGGAAAGGGAATTTTTTGTGGTGGAAGCGAAGAAGCAAAACACCATTGTCAAGGATTTTTCTTTCAATTCAATTGTCATGGGATTATTATATCCTTCTATTCTCAAGGATTCCTATATCCTTTAATTCACGTATCTCATGAGCTTCAAGGATTTCTATCCTGCGCAACTCGGGATGCTATGGGATTCTGTACTTACTCAGGATACTATGGGATTTTGGGTATGCAAACAAAAAAAAAAGAAGGGAAGAAAATAGAGGAGAGACTCTCAGAAGCAAAGCAGGAAGTAAAAAAAAATGAGAGAAAAGGAAAAGGGAATGAAGCGACCAAAACAAAGAAGGGAAGAAGAATAGAAGAATTATAGAAGAGTGTTTACCTTAATATGCTTGCCGCGCTCCACGGATCGAGAAGATTATCTGGACGAAGGAGAAACGCTGATGAAATAAATGAGTCAGAGAAAAATTGGAAAACACAGATAAAAATAAAAATAAAAAGTAAAATAAAATACCTTAAATCTACAAGCTTTATCTGAACTTTCAAATTCGCTGAGAAGATATAAAATCTGTAAACTCAATCGTGGCCCCTGCGCTTTTCTTTTAATCTGGAAGCCTGTTTAGCTTCTGGAAGCTTGCTCTAATTCGACTCAGCTTCTCTTAGATTATGTATTTTGGATATCATCGTATACAGTTTTATTGTTATGAGTATGATGTTAGTTATGGTTCAGTTTACTTGATGCATGTATATTTGTTTTGATTTCTACTTAGTTATTTGAGCTAACATCCTTTTGTTTTACCTCCAAATAGAAAGTTGCTTATGTTGTTGATGGTGGAAGCTAGACGTAGAGGCTACAGATGTTGTTGTCATTGTTATAGATAGATAGTTGGATCTAGAGTAATAATGATATAAATGGTTACTTGGATTAATGTTCTCATTTATTGTTATTGATATTATTAGGTTATGGTTTCGATTTGATATTTATATCGAGTGTATGCCGATCTATATGTTGGTTATTGTGAAAAGGATATATGAGATAATCATTTGTGTTATGATTTATCTATTTCTTGTGTAGGTTGTATAAATGTGGATTTATTTTGGATAAATTGTTGGATTATTTGTTATTATTATGTTGACTACAATTTATAGTATTACACCCCCGGGCAATTAGCTAACCGTATACAGTTGGTGCTCATTTGGGTCGTGACAAGTTGTCCTAAAATGAGAAAGGCATGGGTACATATTAGATAACCGTGTACTAGATTGACTCACTATACAAATGTTACGTGGGTTGTTATATAATTGTCATAAGCATTCTTATAATGATAGTAGTGTATGTGATCCTTTAATTGAGGTCACTATATCAGTAGTTGTATACTTTGATATAGTCAAATGTTATCCGTAATTATTGATCATAAAGGTTGTAATTGGGTATGTTATAAATCATGAAAAGAAATATAAATAATTTAGATAAAATATGTCTCTCCTATATAAGGGGAGTTTTGGCAGGCCCCTTGATCAAGTGAGAGTAAATGCATGGTCCTGCTCAAATGAATCGATTTGAGATATCAATTACATATGTTATATTAGTTTACTTAGAAATAAAAAAACATAATGATTGAAGTATACAAATGTAATATGTACCATACTTTGTGTTTAATCTAGATTCTAAAGACAATGATTATTATATGATATAGAAAGGTTAGGTTAGATTTTGACACTCTTATGACTTAGATATCATTAATGTGTTACTATTAGTAACATTATAATTTAAATATAGTATCATAAAAATCTATTAGGTCAAACGTTAACATCGAATTAGAATCTTATCTAGATAAGAGTTCAAAGAATGATGGTGATGGTAATCATATATTATATATATATATATATCCATATTTATAATATTTCTTTTTCTTATTGAGTCGACAATATAGAATGGATCAAATACTTAAAGCGAGTTGCTTTGGTCAATGGAATGAGTACAACATCATATACATGCTATATTTGACTTTGTTTCCAACTAGCCAAGCATGCTATATTTGACTTTGTCCATGCCAGCTCGTGAATTTAGTCAAGCAAGAAACTTATTGGTGGAAAAGGTATTACTATTTTTGTTGTTGATCACTTCAAAAACCAAGACCAGGTAAAAGTGAACAAAAGCTAGAATCCTTCAAATTAATCATAATTCCCATGTAGTAGTTAGCGCCTTTTTATCTGCTATATAAACACCTCCATCATCTTCTTCTAACTCAAAAAACCTTCAACATAATCCATCAGTATCCATCCATCGACCGATATGGCTGCCAAATATAATCTACTTCTAGCTTTAGCTCTGCTTGCCTTCGCTTCCGCCTATGTCTTGGCTTCTGATCCTAGTCCTCTTCAAGACTTTTGTGTTGCCGATCGTAACTCCAAAGGTATTCTATCTAGTTCTTTCACTCTTTCATTATATAACTGAACATCTCTTCTCTGTAATCAATCTTTATCATTATATTGATTTTGTATACGATAATTAACATGATACTATATGCAGTGCTTGTGAACGGATTTGTGTGCAAGGATGCTAACCAAGTGAAGGCAGAAGATTTCTCCTTCCAAGGCCTCGACAAGCCCCGCAGCACCGCGAACAAGCTCCGCTCCAATGTCACCGCCGTCAATGTCAACCAGATTGCCGGCCTCAACACCCTTGGCATCTCCCTCGCTCGCATCGACTTCGGACCCAACGGCCTGAACCCGCCCCACACCCACCCGCGTGCCACCGAGATCCTGGTCGTGCTGGAAGGCGAGCTCTACGTTGGCTTCGTCACCTCCAACATCAACAATGTCGGCAACAAACTCTTCACCAAGACGCTCAAGAAGGGCGATGTGTTCGTATTCCCGGAAGGCCTCATCCACTTTCAACTTAACCGCGGGCATGGCAAGGCGGTTGCGATCGCAGCTCTGAGCAGCCAGAACCCGGGAACCATCACCATTGCCAACGCTGTGTTCGGATCAAAGCCACCAATCTCCGATGACGTGCTGGCAAAGGCATTCCAGGTGGACAAGAAGACCGTCGACTGGCTGCAGGCGCAGTTCTGGATGGACAACAACTGATGATGAATTGAGGATGGAGCTTAATTAATTACTAAACTTGTCTGTCTGTGAAATTTTATCATTATCTTTTTACGCAATCAATAAGCACACAGCACACTAATTCTTGCATCATCTGTTTGCATTCATAATAATGGAACATGTGATCATTGAATAATATTTAAGCTTGTTTGCATGACCAAACTTCTCTATATATTTTTCTTCTTTGAAACTTTATTGGGTCAACGCGTTCCTGATTTCCTCAACTCTAAATACGACTTGTTCCTGAATTCAAACTTTACCATTCATCGTTACAAGTATACTGAAAAGAATAGTTAATTATGTCCTATACGTAGTTGCCTTGATACGATTACATAGTAAGAACAGCTTACCTCGGTCTACGCAGATTAAAATGCGGAGAATCCTCCGTGGCAAAAAAATCCTACGAAGAATTTCAATCCGGCTGGTGCTGCTGATGTCAGTTTTATTAATTAAATTAATCAAATCAAATACGATGAAAAGTGCTTCATCTCTTTTTCTAACCCCCTCTCATTGACTTCCTAACCGACCTAAAAGCTATCCAATACAACGACCCTATATATATATATATATTATAGTGCCTTAGGTAGAAGCATTCAAGAAGAGAAATAAATCTTTAGAGCAAACTATAGGGGAATAGGGCCTTAGGTAGAAGCTTTCAAAAAGAAGAGAAATATTAGGAGGATTTTTTTGGAGAGAGAATCCTATTAGGCAGCTCTTTTAAAGATAAGGTCTTAAGAACATTGTGTTAAATGGTCAACAGCAATATTAAGTACTATAAAAATATTATAAATTGCTTTTGAAAGAAGCAATGTAAATTACTATAATTTTATAAAGGTATTATTATATAAAATTATCAAACAACATAAATTATTATTAATTTATAAAGCTATTACTTTATAAAGTTATTATTTTATAAAGTTATTATATATATATATATATATATATATATATATATATATATATATAGTGGTTTAATGGAAGAGTAGCAAAGGAGAAAAATAACGTGAGCAGGTGGGTTCTATCCCGCAAGTCGAGCTGTACTTTCAAACGTAGTCAGAGTCCCAGCTAACTTTAATGCACTAATTTAAATGAGGGGAAGACCATATAATCATTAGAGTGAGTGATTTTATAGTAGAGTCACTCCCTCCGGTTTGATATGTTATGTGATGTTGTATTTGGTTAGTGGTGATGTAGAATTTGAGTCTGCATGTTCATTTTCTTGTATTGTTTGTTTGTATTCCAACCAAAGAGAGAATTGACAAGCCAATGATTAATTCTTTCTAGGCATTGGGAATCTCGATGGTATAGATGAAGCTATGAAAGGAGAGAGAATTATCAGCTCTAACTATTGCCCTAGAAATACTTATGTTCTTTTTTTTGTCACTACCAACTGTGCATATATTCAATTTTATTTTTATTTACTGCTATTGACTACATATCATGTGTGCCTACGTTCATCAATTATTTATTCATATTAAAAAAAATATACCAGCTAATTAGTATTGGACATAGATTCGCTAGCTAATTCAGAAATAATCCATGGGACGCAGAGAAATGTCATAAAAAGTTATGATCGGATCACGGAATTACGGCGTTGAATTTGAAGGAAAATAATTAATTGCTTCTGGCGGCGCCTCACCACTTGAAGATTGACTAGGATTCGATTCGTATACAAACTAATAGAAGCCCTCTTAAATTGAGGCAAAACGCATCTCAAAATAGGTTTATTTATGTTATGAATCATAATTGAGGCAAAACGCATCTAAAAGATATATAACTTATGAATCATAATTACATAAGTTATTTATGTTACATAAGTTTTATAATCAAATGAAACTGAAAGTGGATAAATAGACATCCGCAATATTATTCATAACACTCCCCCTTGGATGTCTATTATAAAATATGTGCCTCGTTAAAACTTTTACTAGGAAAAACCCTGTAAGATAAAAACCTAATAAAGGAAAAGAATACACTATATTTATAAATGTCAATTGATATCTTTGAGTCTACGAATCCCAATATTATATACAAGCTTTTCAAATATTGAAGTAGGAAGTGCCTTGGTAAATAGATCCGTTAGATTATCACATGAACGGACTTGTTGAATACTTATATCATCATTCTTTTGAAGATCATGAGTGAAAAAGAATTTTGGTGAAATATGTTTTGTTCCATCTCCTTTAATGTACCATTCTTTTAACTGGGTAATACATGCAGTATTATCCTCATATATGATTATCGGAATCATTTTCTTTGAAGATAAGCCACAAGTGTTACGTATGTGTTAAATCATAGATCTCAACCAAACACATTTTGGACTTGCCTCATATAGAGCTAAAATTTCTACATGATTAGAAGATGTGGATGCTATGGTCTGTTTCATAAACCGCCATAATATAGCTGTTCCACCATATGTAAATAAACAACTTGTTTGTGATCGACCATTATGAGGATCTGACAAATAATCTGCATCTGCATAACTAATTAAGTCTGATTTGGGCACTTTTGAGTAAAACAAACTCATATCTATTGTTCCTCTAAGATAGCGAAGTATTTGCTTAACTCCATTCCAATGCCTTCGCGTAGGTGAAGAACTATGTCTTGCTAATAAATTAATAACAAATGTATAATTAGCAAGATACATTAGTGCTCCAATTGCACTAAGGTATGGTACTTCAGGACCAAGTAGTTCTTCATCCTTTTCTTGAGGTCTAAAGGGATCTTTATTCACATCTAATGACCTTACAACCATCGGAGTGCACAACGGATGTGACATGTCCATATAAAATCTTTTTAACACCTTTGCTAAATAAATATTGTGATGTATAAAAATTTCATTATTTAAGTATTCAATTTGTAATCCAAGACAAAATTTTGTCCTTCCTAGATCTTTCATCTCGAATTTTTTCTTTAAACAATTTATAGTTTTTAGAAGCTCTTCAGGAGTTCCAATAATATTTAAGTCATCAACATAAACAGCAATTATAGCAAATCCATTTTCAGATCTTTTAATAAAAATACATGGACAAATGGGATTATTTTTATATCCTTCTTTTAGCAAATATTCACTAAGGCGATTATACTACATACGTCCAGATTGTTTCAACTCATAAAGAGATTTATTCCATTTGATTGAATAATCTTCTCTAAATTATGTGCTTCGGGAAGATTAAAACCTTCAGGTAGTTTCATATAAATATCATTATCTAGAGATCCATATAAATAGGCTGTAACAACATCCATCAGATGTAAATCGAGCCCTTCTTGTGCTACTAGACTAATTAAGTACCGAAACGTACTTGCATCAACTACAGGTGAATATGTTTCTTCAAAATCAATGCCGGGTCTGTGAAAAACCTTGAGCAACAAGGCGTGCTTTATATCTTACAATTTCACCATTCTCATTTCGTTTCCGTATTAAAACCCACTTATATCCAATAGGTTTTACACCTTTAGGTGTATGGACTACAGGTCCAAAAAGTTTTCGTTTAGTAAGAGAATTTAATTCTTCTTCAATTGCATTTTTTCAATTTTGGCCAATCATCTCTTTGTTTGCAATCTGAAATAAACTTTGGTTCATGATCATCATTATCATGTATTATATCAAGCGCTATATTATATGCAAAAACATCATCAACGTTGACTTCATTTCGATTCCATTGTATTTTATTCATGACATAATTTATTGAGATCTCTTTATTTTCAGAAATTTCAGTTTCTTGTGTTTCTTCTAGAATTGGAATATTGGTTATGCTAGAGGAATCTTTTGGAGTTATTATATCCTCGATTCGGCCATCTTGATTTTTAGCTCCTTTTCTTATTCGAGGATTTTTATCTTTGGAACCGATGGGTCTGCCACGCTTCATGCGTGCTTGAGACTCATTTGTGATACTTGATTTTCCAATAGGAATATCAATTTTTATTTGAGCATTAGCAGCTGGTATATATGACTTAGTTACTCTTTTTGGGTAAGTAAATGCATCTGGTAATTGGTTGGCTAAGCCTTGTAAATGAATTATCCTTTGAACTTCTATTTCGCATTGTTTTGTACGAGGATCAAGATGAGATAATGATAATTCATTCCAACTAATATCTTTTTCCAACTGCTTCTTTTCTCCCCCTAATGTCGGAAAATTTTATTCATTAAAATGATAATCGGCAAATCAAGCCATGAATAAATCTCCTGTTAATGGTTCAAGATACTTTATTATAGATGGAGACTCATATCCAATATATATTCTCAACCTTCTTTAAGGACTCATCTTAGTGCGTTGTGGTGGAGCAATTGGAACATAAACAGCACATCCAAAAATTCTTAGATGGGAAATATTAGGTTCTTGACCAAAAACCAATTGTAAAGGGGGGAAACTTATGATAGCTTATTGGTCTGATGCGAATCAATACTACAGCATGCAAGATTGCATGTCCCCAAGTTGAATTTGGAAGCTTTGATCTCATAAGCAATGGTCTTGCAATCAATTGTAAGCACTTAATGAATGATTCTACAAGCCCATTTTGTGTATGAACATGTGCTACAGGATATTCAATATCAATTCCAATAGACATACAATATTCATTAAAAGCTTGAGATGTAAATTCACCAGCATTATCAAAGCGTATTTTCTTAATTGGATAATCTGGAAAATGAGTTTTTAATCGAATTATTTGTGCAAGCAATCTCGCAAACGCCTAGTTGCGGGTTGATAATAAACAAACATGTGACCATCTAGTTAAAGCATCAATTAAAACCATAAAATATCTAAATGGTCCACATGGTGGGTGTATTGATCCACAAATATCACCTTGTGTGCATTCTAAAAATGCAAGAGATTCAGTCTTAACTTTGACTGGTGATGGTCGAATTATCAACTTGCCTTGGGAACAAGAAGCACATGAGAAATTATTGGATTGAAGAATCTCCTAGCTCTTCAATAGGTGCCCACATGAATTTTGAATTATTTTTTGCATCATAATAGATCCGGGATAGCCCAATCGATCATACCAAATAATGAATTTGTTATTATCTGTAAACGTCTGGTTTACAATATTATATATTTCAATTGTTTTAATATAAGTGTAGTACAATCCGGAGGAAAATGTAGGTAATTTTTCCAAAATATATTTTTTACTTGATATAAGTCTTGTGATATAAAAGAATTCAATATTCCCTTCATTTGTTGTTTCGATATGATATCCATTTCAGCGAATATCTTTAAAGCTTAATAAATTTCTTTGAGACTTTGTAGAATACAATGCATTATCAATGCATAATTTAGTTCTTCCATGTAATAATATATTAGCTCTTCCGGAGCCTTCAATTATTTTTGTACTACCAGATATAGTATTAACATTAGCTTCTTGCATTGTTAAATGCGAGAAGTATTTTTTATCCTTGAGAATTGTGTGAGTTGTTGCACTCTCAGCAAGACAAATATCTTCATTATTAATGCTGGTGCCAACTAAAGGAATACTCATTCTTCATTGAAAAATAAAAGTCCATATAGTTAGAAAAATGCTACTAGAGAAAAAAGAATGTATTTTAAAAGATAACAAAACTTATTATTTTATTAACTGAAAAAAAATATTAAGACTAGATATCAATATATAAGAAATTATTTTTTTTAACTGAAAAAAAAAAGAATATATTTTTAGAATGCATACAAGGTAGATAATATTAATTACTATCATAAAAATATAAAAACAAAGTAGATAATATTCAATATTATTTAGATAACATAATTAAAATTTCAGATTTAAATACCGAGAGAAATCTGAACACAGAATTGAAATGCATGAATAAAATCACAGAATTGAAGTAATATGCGTGAGTAAAGATTAAATGGTAGAGTGATTTAAATCTTAACCAAGAGCAAATAAATAATAAATATTATACCTGATAGAGCTTTCTTAGTTAGAGGCTCATGCTGATAACGTGTTATGAAATGAAATAAACTAATAAACAAAGTAATAAAGAGATGCAATAATTGAGATAAAAAGATATTTTATTTCAAATCATTTTCTATCGTATCAATACACCAAAAGGATGCTCTATTTATAGCAATCCAAAAGATATATAACTTATGAATCATAATTACATAAGTTATTTATGTTACATAAGTTTTATAATCAAATGAAACTGAAAGAGGATAAATAGACATCCACAATATTATTCATAACAAAATAAAATTAAACTGGCGCAATTTAATAATGAACCGCGAAATAGCCTAATGGTTTGCTGAACTAAAACAAAAACCGCATCGCGGATTTGAGCCCCTGCGAACGCAATTAAGTTTTATATTAAAAACATAATCCTTTTATCTTTTAAAAAATTTTTTAAAAATTCTAGAAAAATCATAAAAAATTTAAAAACATAAATTCTGAAATTTTTAAAATTATTTTTCAAAAATTTGAGTTATTACAAATGGTGGTATCACAATCAGGATATGCCAACAAGGCATATTCTATTCAGTCAGGACATGTAGATCCTCACTACGTGATATTTGGCCTGTGCTTTACATTGGAAACTTTGTTGTCTTTTTCCATATGCGTGTTCACAGGATGTCTCTTTTTTTCTGACTTTCTTGCAAATTTATATATCGTGGTAAGCAAACCCCTTGCTTATTTTAATATATCTCTAATTGGCATCTTATTCTTTAATTATTATCAAGAATATTTTATGCATTTGTTTTTATCCTCTGTGCATTGATGTTTTATTAGAATTCATACTTTTGATTGGACGTCCAGCTTGCAATCATCCGTGTAAATCCTATTATGAATGGTGGTTAGAACATCATAATTTGATTCATATTAGAATCAGTTTACTTGATACTTTTTGAGGATTAAGTGTTTATATGTTATTGGAGTCTTATTGAATAATTTACAAGAGCAAAATTAAAAATTTTGGCAATGACACCATTTGTAAATTGATTTTCTTGCTATCATCTACATTAAGTTTTTTATTACCAAACTATTTCTAAATAGATTTTGATTTAAAAGCTAATTATAATCTAAATAGAAGCAGGGCCAAACAGGCCCTAAAGAGTCACATCAACTTCTATGCTACTTTTTTTTGTCACTACCAACTGTGCATATATACAATTTTATTTTTATTTACTGCTATTGACTACATATCATGTGTGCCTACGTTCATCAATTATTTATTCATACTAAAAAAAAATATATATACCAGCTAATTAGTATTGGACATAGATTCGCTAGCTAATTCAGAAATAATCCATGGGACGCGGAGAAATGTCATAAAAAGTTATGATCGGATCACGGAATTAGGGCGTTGAATTTGAAGGAAAATAATTAATTGCAATTATTTCTTTTACTGAGCACGGGCGTTGACTTGCGATTCAATTATGCATGGAGTTGATTTCTCATTATTTCTTTTGATAGTGAGGACATGGGCAAAGTGGAATGGATCAACTACTTGATCCGCTTTGCTTTGGTCAACGGAAGGAGTACAACATCAAATACATTATCTCTCTCTCTTTTTATTTATTTATTTATTTATTTAAGCAAAAGATTTCCTACCACGCGATTGATTCGGTACCTAATTAACGACACCTTCCTATTTTATATTGGTACTAATCAACTCAACTACTTAGGTTGACGAGGCGGACCAATAAGAAGCTCACACGTAGTCACTTTACTGTCTAACCTTTACTTAATTTCTAATGAGGCATGCGTTCTTTTACTTTGTCCATGCAAGCTCATGAGCTTAGTCAAGCAAGAAACTAAAATTGTGGAAATGGTACTAGTGTTGCTGATGATTTCAAAACCAAGACCAAGTAAAATTAATCAACATCCTGTGCCTCTATGCCTCCTATATAAACTCCTGCATGCTCTTCTTCAATTCACAAACCCGCAGCATAATCCATCGATATGGCGGCCAAATATAATCTTCTCGTAGCTTTTGCTCTGCTTGCCTTGGCTTCCTCCTCCTACGTCTTCGCTTCTGATCCTAGTCCTCTTCAAGACTTTTGTGTTGCCCATCTTAAGTCCCAAGGTTTTTCATCTATTCCTTTCTTTCTTTATATAAATTACGAATGAACGTTTCCTCTCTGTAATCAATCTTCATCATTGTATAGATCATATTTATCATAACTAACATTATATTACATGCAGTGCTTGTGAACGGATTTGTGTGCAAGGATCCCAACCAAGTGAAGGCCCAAGACTTCTTCTTCCAAGGTCTCGACAAGCCCCGCAGCACTGATAATAAGCTTCGCTCCAATGTCACCGCCGTCAACGTCAACCAAATTGCCGGCCTCAACACCCTCGGCATCTCTCTCGCTCGCATTGACTTCGGCCCCGACGGTCTGAACCCGCCCCACACCCACCCGCGCGCCACCGAGATCCTAGTGGTGCTGGAAGGAGAGCTCTACGTCGGTTTTGTCACTTCCAACATCAACAACGTTGGCAACAAACTCTTCACCAAGGTGCTCAAGAAGGGCGACGTGTTTGTGTTTCCACAAGGCCTCATCCACTTCCAACTTAACCGCGGGTATGGCAATGCAGTTGCGATTGCAGCTCTGAGCAGCCAGAACCCCGGAGTCATCACCATTGCCAACGCTGTGTTCGGGTCAAAGCCGCCGATCTCCGATGATGTGCTGGCCAAGGCATTCCAGGTGGACAAGAAGACCGTCGACTGGCTGCAGGCGCAGTTCTGGATGGACAACAACTGATGATGAGCTGGATTAATTACTGAACTTGTGTGTCTGTGGTATTTTTATCCGTATCTTTTTAGGCAATCAATAAGCAAACAGCATACTGCTTCTTCCAAGATCTGTTAGTAATGTAACGTGTGATCATTGAATAATATTTAAGCTAGCTTACATGGCCAAACATCTCTATTATTTTTCTTTTAAACTTTCTTGGGTCGACGATTCCTGATTTGGTAGAATTCAAATCTTCCTGCTCATCATCATCACTAATATGCTACAAGTATTGTGATGGATCGGTCCCTAGCCAACCTAGACCAAAGTTAATGTTGCATTCAAGCTCCAATCAGTTCAAATCGAACTTGACACAAATTAGTTACAGTGAACTTATACAGTAATTTACCAAATAACTTTAAAACAGCTATTACAGTAACTACGTAGCAATAATTGTATTGCATTTCTTAACAAAGCTGTTATATTTATGCTGTACATAATATTAGATTGAGGGGTAAATTTGGAAATTGGGAAAAAAGGAAATCCAAATCAAAATCGAAGTAGCCGACGGTTCGGCCGCTTCCCCTCTTTCCCCCTTCTCTCCCACGATCTCCCTCTCTTCTCCCTAATAACCTGTTTATTTGGAAGCGAAAAAAATTAAAAAGAAAAAAAAAATAAAAAGAAAAGAAAACAATTTTCTCTTTCAAGCATTCTGTTTTTTAGAAGGAATAAAAATAGGAAAAAAAATTTATTACTAAAAAAGATAAATAAAAATATATATATTGATAAAATATAATATATATTTGACACATACATTTATAATTTATTATGAGTTTATAAAATTATCAAGGGTGGCCGGTGCGAGCAAGCATAGCGAGCGAGGAGAGAGACGCAAGCGTAGAGAGCAAACGGAGAAAGCTAGAGGAGGATGATGCCAGTTTCCTTCTCCTTTGTGCACACAAGAGAGGCGAAGCTAGAAAGGGAGACGCATGAGATAAGAGAGGCGTGAGACACGAAAGGGTTTAGTGATCGAGCAATCGAGTTTTCTCTCCGATTTGAGAGAAAATTTTAGAGAGAAAATATTAAAGTTTTCTTTCCATTTTTCTATCCTCCCATCCCATTCTTTCCAAAGAAACGAGAGAAAAAAAATCTTTTCTCTCTCTTTTCTCCTATTTTCTCTCCAAAGAAACAGACCCTAAGGGTTTGTTACCTTCGGAGGAAAACTAGAGGGAAAGGAAAGAAAAATAAGTTTTTCGCTATTTTTTTGGGCGGAAGGAAAAATTTGAGTGGAAAAGTGGATGAAAAATTTTGTAACTTTTCTTCCGAAACTTTTCCACCTGAATCGGACGGAAAAGTTGGAGAAAACACAATGCCACTTCGCCCGACCTTTGAAATTAATTTTCCTTCTTCTTTTTCTTCCTTTCAAGGAAACAGGATATGAATTTTTTTTCTTTCCTTGCAATTTTTCATTCCTAACAATTTTCCTTCCCTCCAAGGAAACAGAGGGTAAATCTGCTTCGTTCTTCCCTTGTTCGTGTGCACCGATGCCCAGACTCATCGCCGCCTCCATCTCCGGCGACGTGCAACTTCTCCGGCCACTAGGTGGTGTCGAGGTGATGCTCTGGGTTGCTACATTTTTGTCACCCTGCTTCACGCGTGTACACACCAGCCACTTCTTCTCTCGCCAGAACGCCGCCCATGTCGCCGTCGGCTTTTGGCCACTTCTTTGGCGTGCGGGTGTGCTTCCGGGCCAGCCACTACCTGTTCCCCTATCTTTCCCCATTATTGTGCTTGCCGCCCATGGCCGCGCCGCTGTTGGTTGCTGCTTCTGCCAGTGTTGTGTTGTCGCCGATGATGACTTCCGGCGAAGTCTTGATCTAGAGTGGGCTGCCGGTTAAACATGGACAGATTTGAGTTTTGGATCGTCTCTCTCTTGTGTTAATGTGTCATCACCGACGATCTTTCCGGCAAGTTGTTTGGTAACGATGACTTACCTTTCTATCTAATTTTTGTTGATAGAGCTTGTATGATAGTGATTTATGTAGAGGTGTACACATACATTTATACGTATATATAGGTATACGTATGTGTACAAGTATACTGATAGAGGAATTTCAGTTGTACATGGATAAGTGTATGTTTAAATATTGATGAGTTAATTAATGAGAATGGTATTGAGGTAAATGATTGGTATGAAAGAGTAAATCTATAAATGATTATTGGGATAATTTGGAATGATGTGTACAAGTTTATGCACGTGTACATGCGTATATATGGGTATATGGGTATATGTAGGTATATGTGTATATTTGTTGATATTAATTAAATAAGTGAAAGTAGTGATTGGTGATATCATCAGTGATGTATGATGTTGTAGATGATACTTGGTTTGAGACTGGACAAGGTGGTTCAAGAACTGAAAGCTATAAATGTGATAGGAGCTTCAGCGATAAAGGTAGGAATCGTTTTCTTTGTTCTTGGAATCATGACATAGTGTTAGTAAAGTATGTGTTATGAGTAAAGATTAGATGTCATGATATCTTATTGTTCCTCTTTATTGATTTTGCTTTTACTCCATTGTGCTCCTATTTCAGTCATTTATTGATACATATATGTGCCTATGATTGATTGATGTTTCGTGAGTTATGTGATGGTACCACATTGTATTTATTATTGATATGGATGTGGTAGCGATTGGTATTATATGATGGTAATTTAAATGGATTACCAGTTATATCATTATTAATGATACGGTGAAATAATCATGTGGATGAGCTTATGGGCTTGTGATATAAGTTGTACCGTTGTAATGTGATGTATTTGATATATGCATATATGATATATGTCGTGGCACTTTGTGATCTATGACTGGCTGATGTTAGCCAGGGACTGAGCTTGATAAGCCAGTGGACCTTGTTTTTGTACTAGAGGTCATGTATTGGCTATGAGATTGGTTGTATCGATTACCTATTTGGAGTCCTTCGGGATTGTCCAAGGTTTCCTAGGTGTTGGATGCAACACTGCCGAGCTGCTAGTTGAGAACAGTTGTTTCATTGTGTGAGCGACGATGAAAACACTCTTGATAAGTGCGAATGTGTAATGGCATTGTTTATGGTCATTGCCCTTGATTACATGACATTGTGCTGATTATGTATTTTGGATATCATCGTGCACAGTATTGTTGTTATGAGTATGGTGTTGGTTATGGTTCAATTTATTTCATGCTTGCATATTTATTGTGATTCTTACTTAGCTATTTAAGTTAACATCCTTTTGTTTTGCCTCCGGGTAAATAGTTGCTTATGTAGTTGATGGTGGTTGCTAGATGTAGAGGCTGCATATTTGTTATTACTATATTGATCACAATTCATAGTGTTACACTTCCACGCAATTAACTAACCGTATTGGGTTAGTGCTTGTTTGGGTTGTGACAAAAGCCTAATCAGAAAACAAGCACTTTGTCACTTTCTCTAACCTTTCTTTGACTTGCTGATCAGAAAACAAGCACTTCATCACCAAATCTACTTCAACTTGACTTGGGAGGAGAAGAACACTTGAACCTCTTAGGTATGCACCAGTAGGCAAAATAGCAAGCGTACTTTTTATTGGCTAACTTTATTAATCCAGCATGGATAATGTTAATTTATATATGAAAATTCCCACACCATATATATTTTTTTAACTGTTGCATTTGGTTTTCAATGTAATATCTGTATGGAGTTCCTTGGAATTCCTAGCATCGAGAGTTGCTAAATAAGTGAAACATGCTTCATTTGAATGCCTGTGCTACCTGTGACATTCAACTCTTAGTCTTATTTTGTGACGAAGAATTAGCACTACATATTTCTCCTTTTCTTTATTGAAAATTTTGTTAAACAGTATGATCTTTTATTCTCTCAGTGATTTATCTCATGCAATATAATAACATGTACATGCAAACCGTATGGGTGTATTGGAGATGCCAAACTCGCATAATGACAATGTATCTGCTCAACACTTACTAGAAGTGACTGAAGCAGCTCTCTCACACGAAACAGCTCTGCTCATTGCTTGTCACTCGACATAAGCAGTGGAAACAACTCTCACAAATGAAGCTTTTGCTTCTTCTCACTCTTACATATGAAGCAATGAAAAACATGAAGCAAGTTTTGTGTCTGGTTTTATCTAGTAATGTTCTATATATATCTGTTTGAGGTTAGACCAAAACACAAATATTATTCATTTTAGATTTAGTATAAACAAATTTCAGAAGTATCCACTGTGAGTTACTCAGCTTAGGAGTGCTTTAATTAGGATTTTTAAGCGTGAATGGTCAATTATAATTTGATTTGAAAATACAAGCGTGAATGGTCAATTATAATTAGATGAAATAGCTCTGCCCTGTTGCTTAATACTTGGTAGAAGTGACTGAGTAGCTCTGTTCATTGCCTTGCTCGACATTAAGTGGTGGAAGTAACTCTCACGAATGAAGCTTTTGTTTCTACTCACTCTTTCATATGGAGCAGCGAAAAACATAAAATAAATTTCGTATCTTGTTTCATCTTGTTTTGTCCTATATGTATTGACCTGAGCTTATACCAGAATATCAGTATTATTCTTTATTATTTATATTTAATATAAACCAATTTTAGAAGTATCCATACTCAATTTAGGAGTGCTTTAATTAGGGTTTTTATGCGTGAATGGTCAATTATATATTTGATTTGAAAATACAAAAGCTGAATTAAAGGCCCGTTATACTATTAAAATTGTAAAAATGTCCCCTTAGAATTGATTGCTTAAATAAAAATTATATATATATCGACCGTTTAATAATGTTATTAAAAGGCATAACTTTATTTAATATATATTTGATATTTTACAAACTAATAAATTTACCACCGAAGAGCCCAGATGTCTTTATTTTACTTTTTGTAAATATGAGGTGCCTGATTGTAATTAGAAATTGAACATAAGCGAAGGAGGATAAATATGGGTAAATTCGTCCATCCTCGCGTTTTGGCGTGTGGCGAGGAGCGAGGAAGGTGTGAGATGGGCGGGAAGGGGAAGAAACCGGAGTCTTCTCACTGTTCGCCGCCGTCTCCATGAAGCTCTTTCCCTTGGCATCAGGTTCTTGTTCTTCTTTTTCTCGTCTGCTTCCATCCCTCTCAACGTCCCAATCGACCTCTCACGCCCTATTTTTCTCGCCCTTTGAGGTTGTGAAACCCAAACCCTAATTATCTTGCTTTTGAAACACTGAAGCTGAAAATAGTGGTCGTAGAAATCGAGAATCCAATATTCGTTGAGGTTGTGGTCGTGTGGGGATTGGTTATTGGATGGAAGCTTTGATTGATCGTTCGGTCGAGGCGGTGTATTTTCTGTTTTTTTTTTAATCTCTCTTTTAAGTTTCTCTGTCTCAGTTTGGGCTTATTTGAGCCCCTGCAACACGGGGTAAAGCTTCCGTATGCTTAAAAGAAGTATTTAACTAACTCATGGATGCCATTTAGCCTCGTTAGATGCCTAGAATAGAATTAATAAATATGGACATTCAAATCATTTTTAAGAGGAACAAAGAATTACACTATTTTGTGTGGCCTATTTAATGGAAGTTCTTCAATCCGATGTCTTTATGACATTATCTAGTACTCTAGGAAAAAAAGGGTAGTAATCTATTGCATCAAGGGCAGCCAAGCCTCATCTTAAAACTTGCAATATCCTATAGCTCTCATCGTCGTGGAGTTCTATAACATCTGATGATTCAACAGTTCTATAACTTCCAATCATCAGATGCTATTATAGCATGGGCCATCTACTGGTATTCAACAGTGCTATGTTGGGTGTAAATTGACATGTTTATGAGATGGACAAGAGATGCAGAAAATTAGCCTGGAGAAATATCAGCAATCAGGCAAATATTAGCATAACATCTGATGATTCATCTTTTGCATGCTACATTATGTCTAGTCTAATGAGTTAGCAATATCTTTAATATAGTCATGTTTCCTCTTCTTTTTCCCACCATCATGATTTGCTTATTCATACGCTGAAATTTATTAATGAGAAAACTCATGGAGCCTTTTCATCTACATGAAGTTCTGGAAGCAACTGTTGGTTTCCCTTTGTCATCAATCTTCATTGAGCATATTTTCATGTAATGCAAATGACATATGTTTATATTAGAGAAATATTCTGTTTCTGGTTTTTTGGTTAGGATTTGTATCTTCAGTATTTGAACTCTTACCTGTGGAACAAAAAAACTTGAGATCTGCAGCAGAAGGACATTAATTTTTGTACTTAATGGTATTTCTTTAAATACATGGGTGATTGTTTACTGTTTACATGCTAATACTTTCCTATATGTTTGATCAAAGACTTCAAAACTAGCATATAACTATGTTGGTTTAGATCTTTGTAACTAGTACCAGTTACTTGAGATTTTATTTTAGTTCATTCCTTGAATCCATTGCATAATATTATAATAATCTTATGGGTTGTTTTATGTCAATTTTAATAATGCTAAGTAGGTTGTTTTCTTTATTTTGGCAGTGCTTCTGATGGCAAACTCAAGAAATGGCAGTCTAAGGACTCTGACATTCTGTTACATGCTCTTAAAACAATGGCCGCAGTTCTTAATTGTATGACTTTGACTTTGTTGCAACATCCTCTTGTACAGGTACGCCTCTCATCTCTCTTTCTCTTTATTTGTAACTGGAGCATATTATCGCCCTCCTAATATACAACTTCTTGACTACATTTCATTTTAGGATTTTTTAGCCAGCAAGTTTAACTTCTTATTTGTGAACATTGTTGTCAAAATAAATATGTTGATTTGTTTTTCCCATGAGCAGTTTTCCCTTAGCTAGATATTAATCAGTATGCAATTTGAGAATATAGAAATATTTAAAAGACAACTTTTGAGAAAATGCATCTGTTTGTAAACTTGTAATAATGTGAAAGATACTTCATGGGTGGTTCCTATTGCACAATCACAATCAGGATCTGCCAACAAGGCAGATTCTATTCAGTCAGGACATGTAGATCCTCACTACGTGATATTTACATGTCCTCACTACGTGATATTTGGCCTGTGCTTTACATTGGAAACTTTGCTGTCTGTTTCCATATGCGTGTTCACAGGATGCCTCTTTGTTTCTGACTTTCTTCCAAATTTATATATCGTGGTAAGCAAACCCTTGCTTATTTTAATATAGCTCTAATTGGCATCTTATTCTTTAATTATTATCAAGAATATTTTATGCATTTGTTTTTATCCTCTGTGCATTGATGTTTTATTAGAATTCATACTTTTGATTGGATGTCCAGCTTGAATCATCCTTGTAAATCCTATTATGAATGGTGGTTCGAACATCATAATTTGATTCATATTAGAATTAGTTTACTTGATACTTTTTGAGGATTAAGTGTTTATATGTTATTGGAGTCTTATTGGATAATTGTGCTTTCGGTTATTACCCAATAGGCCTCCTTTCATTTAGTATATGTAAGAGGAACCTTATTTTGAATAACAATTTTTCAGATTTTCTTCTAACATGTCAGTAGAGCCCTAATTTCTTCCCTACTAGCACGGCCTCCTCTCCTACCACATTTGTAGTTGCTCCACCTTTCCATTGCCACTCCCCTTCTTTCATACCAGCAGCCTCCCTCCCTTTCTCTGTGATTACTCTTCTTGCCTAGGGATGGTAATTTAGCTCGAGATGGTTAGGTACCTTTATGGTGGTTTGGGTACTTGATTAGTGTTCGACAAAAAAAATCCCTAACATTTATGCAGTTATTTAGCAAGATTTACATAAACAATAGAAGAAAATTGCCAAAAATCTGTAACGCATCATTTGCACACGCCTCATGGTCCAAATTTGGACCTATAATTGGCGCACCTTTATTAAACCAGGAAGGAAATATAAAAAATCTGCAACGAATTATGATAAGTGCGAGCTGGAAATGGAATATCTGCGAAAACTGAAAATAGCGCCAAATTGATTATTTGATTGAAAACTGAAATAGAAAGGAGGATATTGTATTTATTAGCCAAGAGTGTATAAAAGAGGCTAGAGAACTCTAAAAGGGGGCTAGAGAGAAAAAAAGCGAGAAGACTGAGCGAGAAGAGAGAGAGTAAAAAAGAGAAGAGAAGAGGGACTGGAAAGACTGAGCGATGAAGTAAAAAAAAAGAAAGAGAGATTCACACCGGATTTTTTTAAAAAAAGAAAAGGTAAAAGAGAAGGATATGGTCTTCGGCTCATCATTTTTAATATTATTTTGGACTTTATGTTTTTTTTTTCCTGATGATACATTGTTGTTGATATTATTATTGATATACTGCTGGTGATATTATTATTGATATAATGCTGCTGGTATTATAAACTGTTATAACTGCTCATATATTTGTGATAAACTGTTTATAACTGAATGTTGATATATGTTGTGATATATTGTTGATATATTATAAACTGCTCATATACTTGTGATAAATTGTTTATAACTGATTGTTGATATATACTGTGATATGTTGTTGATATATTATAAACTGCTCATATACTTGTGATAAACTGTTTATAACTGATTTGATAAAGGTTGTGACATATTTGATATACTATAACAGATGGACCTCGCCATATAGTATATGAGGCCGCAACAGTCTTCTCAGGGCGACCGCCAGCGAGCTTTGGAGGGGAGCTCTAGAGGCAAGGTAAGTTCATGAACTCACTTTGGGAAAAAGTTCCTTCTCTGGACGAGAGACTTGCAAAAATGGATTGGATAGGAATGAATCGAGAAAGAGTTTATTGGACTACATCAAATCTAGAACTTTTGTTCTTCCCAGAATTTGTGTTACCTTTTGATGCATATAAGATGAAACCGTGGATCATACCAATCAAATTACTTTTTTCTAATATTTATTATTATGAAAAAGAAAAAAATATTAGTCAAAATAAAAACATCAAAGATTCTATAAAAATAGAATTTACAAATTCCAACCAAGAAAAAAAAGAAGAGGCTTTCTCACGCTTGATAATATGGAGAGGGTGACCAAGTCTTCTGATGAGGAGCCACCCGACTATTCCTTCAGAGGCAAAGGCAAGAGTTCAAAGGCCCAGGGCTCTCATTCGAGGAAGAAGAAGCGAGTTTCTTTGCCACTAACAGTCCACCTATTCCACTCATGTATCATTGCCTCGCATAGAGGACTATGTGACATTTAGAGTGGGTGGGCTGTTTTGCTTCTGGTTGTTATTTGTCTTGTTTCTGATTGACATTTAGTATTGTTATTTGACATTTGGTATTGTTATCTGTAGCTACTATTTGATGGTCTAATCTATAGGTCATAACATAGCTTTGTGACATGAATATTTCTATGCTGCTTGTGTTGTTGTGACATTTATCTGTTTGTGCTGCTTGTAGGTTTTTCGTGATATTTTGTTATTCTAGTGTTGACGTGCAAGTGATTATTATGTGATATTATTATGATTGAGATGATGATACTGTGCTATTCGATTTATGTTTATACTGTGATTTGTCTATTGTGATTCAGGAATTTTAGTATAACCGATATTATTTTGTTTATAAAAAATGCTTTGATCCTAATCCTGTGATAGCCATGTATAAATTTTGAGATTGATTAAATGCATGGTGTGCAGTGTAGTAGTTATGATACGTTGAAAGCACCACCTGATTAAGATATATTTTATGAACTTTTTCAAATGTTCTATGATTTTAAAATCTTCTGATTGGAATGATTAAGAATGTTGAATTAGTGGGTCATATATTTCTAAATGTTCAAGGATGGCATGCTAGTAGTTTGCATATGATTTCATGTTGAGGCACATACTTGCCTGTTCATTCCATGAATCCATGCTATTGTTGGGAGATAATCACAAGTGTGATTTATTTTAATAAAAAAAAATAAAAATAAATAAATAATCCTCTGTTTGACACTATAAAAAATTGACAGTGGTACTAAAGACGTGAGTTGAAGTCTACTATCACCATATATTTTGAAAGCTTGTGTTTATACTTGAATATAATAAAATGTGATAATGCTTGTCTTTCAATAATACATTTGTGTCTGACCCAACAAGTTGATTTTGGATGCATTGGATTTGTATGAGTAGTATGTGCTAAATTGAGTTCTTTGTATGCCCCTTGCTAAATGCATTGACTTCTAGAGATTGTGGAACCGTCTGTTGAACTTTTTGGTCATTATCTTATCATTTGATTTCTCATATCTAAGATCATGGACTGCTCATAGATATTGTTTGACTTGGTTACATGCTTCAACTTGAGTGACTATTTTCACACTTGTCATGTGTTTCATCTTAGTTTATTACTTAAGGATAAGCAAAGATCTAAGTCTGTGAGATTTTGATGTTTTGCATTTTGGTAGTGATTTTTGGTATTATTTTATTTCAAAACAAGACCAATTTTGATATTTTTATGTCTCATATAGGCTTATTTACTTGTTTGCAATCTTCACTTTTTTTTGTCTTTTTGCTATTTCATATAAAATCACTTATTTTTGGAGCTTTTTGAAGATTTTAAAGTCATAGACTGATCTCTAATGAAGAAGCAAGTTTACACAACAAATTTGGAATCAATTAGAGCTCTATTTGAAAATCATGGCCAGCCCAAGATTTCAGTCTTTAGCCATGATCTGCAAAAAGGTCTCAAAATCCATAGTACACATCACAGTCAGCCCAAGGTGACAATCTTTGGTCGTGATCATCAGAAAGATACCAAAGGTCAATATTTTTGAAATCACGGTCAGGCCGTGATTATAATCACGCCCATGATTTCATCGAAGACATTTTTCAAAAATGAACAGTACGCTTTACGGCTCAACCGTGATTATTTTGTTCGACCGTGACGAATATCTTTTAGATCTGTATAGTGCACTTCACAGGCGGGCCATGATTTCCGTGTTCACCCGTGGTCGGCCTTCCTCCCCTTCACCTCCCTTATGTTCTTCATCAATCGAAGGCTTAGGAAAATTCAAAAAAATCCAAAAAAAAATAGGGAATCGACAGCCAATGGGTAGGCAAATTGACATGGCATAAAAGCCCTCTTTTTCGTGATGATTAGGGAGAGAAATCAATCATCGACGCGGCTAGGAGACAAAGGCTTCCGGAGAGGATTTTGGGATGATCTCGATTCTTTATCAAACTTTGGGAAAATGTTCGAAATCTCTTCTCCTTCCTTTAATCTTTGTTTGTAATTTTCTTGGTTGATTGGAGAGATCTGTGCTGATTTGTATGGTTATAGTAGCGTAAACCTTTAATCGGGACTTGGTTGAAGCTGGTTGACTATATTTATTATGTAAACTAAATTTATTTTGATATTTTGAGTATTATCTGAACATATTTTACTTAATTGCACTAATTTCATACTATTGCCTTGATCAAGTACTGTTGTGTGTTAGTTGACACGATTTTAACCGTAAGGAGAACCGTTTTGGTAGATCCACTAAGTAAAACTTGTGAACCTCTATCACGAAAGTAGTTAGGGTTCATTCGAGGGTACCATAGTCTTTCACAGAACTCATTGGACTTACTTAAAACGATAAGCTACGAAAGTAGGAGATTGGTTTAAGTAAGTACCAGGTTGTACTGACCACAAGGGGGCAACCTGTACCATAGGAAAAATTTCTTTTGCAAAATGATAAACTCATATATCAAATAAATTCTATTTCAGATAGATATGTCAACATGGTGAATACCAAAGTCCCGATGCCTCTCCGATTGACACCTTCCGTGTAGTTATGATTGATTTCCTATCTTTGCTTTAATTGAAGTTAGATAAATTGTTTTCAAAACCCCTGTTTGATTAGCTTAGCTTTTAAAAATCAAAATTGCTTGTACTTAACCTTGCTCCCTATAAGACCGACATCTTATATATTACTGCAATAACATTGTGCACTTGCAGTGCGTGTCAGCTCATCTCCTGTGAGCTCCCCCACCTCCCACGAGCTCCCCGTCTCCTGTGAGCTCCCCCACCTCCCGCGAGCTCCTCACCTCCTGCAATCACCCCCACCTCGTCCCACCTCCAGCAAAGTCCCCCACCTCCCACCGAGCGTCCCACCTCCAGCAAGCTCCCCCACCTCCTACAAGCTCCCTCACCTCTTGCGAGCTCCCTCGCCAGCGTCCCACCTCCAGCGAACTCCCCCACCTCCCGCCGAGCTCCCCGCCTCTAGTGAGCTCCCCCACATCCAACGAACTCCCCCACCATCGTCCCACCTCTAGTGAACTCCCCAACCTCCTGCAAGCGCACCAGCGTCCCACCTACAGCTTTGCCGAGCTCCCTCGCCTCCCGCTAGTTCCTCACCTCCTGCGAGCTACCCCACATCTAACGAGCTCCCCCGCCATCGTCCCACCTCTAGCGAACTCCCTAACCTCCCGCCCCACCGAGCTTCCCCGTCTCTCGCTAGCTCCTTACCTCCTGCGAGCTCCCCCCACATCCAAACAAGCTCCCCCGCCATCGTCTCACCTCTAGTGAACTCCCCAACCTCCCGCGAGCGTGCCAGCGTCTCACCTCCAACGCTGTCGAGCTCCCCCGCCTCCCACTAGCTCCCTTGCCCTCGTCCCACCTCCAACAACCCCCCCCCCCCCCCAAGCTCCCTGCCTCCTGCGAGCATGCTAGCATTCCACCTCCAGCGCTGCCGAGCTCCCAGCCTCCTACAAGTTCCCCTGCTCGCATCCCACCTCTAACGAGTTCCCCCGCCTCCAACGAGCTCGCCCGAGGCAGCGCCTAGCTCTCGCCTCCCACTATCCCACATAATTTTTCTCTCTGTAACGAGAGAATTTTCCTTTTAATTTCCTTCCCTTCAGCTTTTCATTTCCCTCTTTGTTTCCATCTTTCCAAGGAAATAGAGCTAAGAAAACCAAAAGTCCAACAGGGCAAAGAAATCCAAGGGAAGAGGACTCACCACTCCACAAGGACAACACTCCAATGTGTCCAAGCCAGGGGAAAACTCAGCTTCAATTGAGCAAGAGCAGGATGCAAGGACTAGCCTTGCAGGAGCTGGAGACGTAGCAATGAAGGGAAAGCTTGGGGAAGCCATCTTGTATCGCCCTCATCCAACCCACTCGCAGGTCCCTCTATCCCGTTGGTTGACCCTGTGTTGCTCAAGCTCATTTTCCCACTTGCTCAAACTAATTTTTTTTATCTTTTGTCTTTTCCCTAGTTAGGGCTTCCTTATCTCATAACATCTTTGTAATGGTCAGCCAGGCTCAGAATGGGATATGCGTGGAAGCATCCCTGAGTAGGGGTGAGCAAACGATAAATACCGATTTATCGATTTTGCCAAAAAAAAAAAAAATTTCATTACCGTTACCATTATTGATTACAAAATTACCGATTGGTAAATCGGTAAAATTGGTAAATTACCGATTTTGCTATTGTTATATATTTTTGTAATAAAAATAATATTTATTAATAATATTATAAATTGATTAATATTTATCAAGATATTATTTTATTCAATAAATTATTTTTCTAAAAGAAGTGATGTTTAGTTTTTCAAAATAATAAAAAAAAAATTATTAAGATATTGACTTCTCAACTCAAAATAATTAAAAAGTTTATTTTTCATAAAAATTTGGTAAATCGGTAAATTTACCGAACTGAAATTTTTTTACCATTCCATTTACAGAATACCGAATAGCATAAATTTTATTATCGTTATCATTATCGATTAATGCTCACCCCTATCTTTGCGTCCATGCTCACCACTACCTAAATCTGAAGCATTAATTTTGCTTCTAATAAGTTCCATTAACACATGATTACAACCCTCCATGTGGGAGTAATCCATACGTTCCGAAAACTATTGGGGTCTATTGCTGAATCCGATTGGGTTCGACCGAGTCAACTACCCGAACCTTGCTCCATGTACAGCTAGCGATTGCTGCCCTGACTCTTGCTTCGTGCGCACCAATGCACGCCCCTACAATGTTAACTGAAAGTACAATCCGTCGTAATCCGCATATGCATGCTCAAAGCACGTGCCTCTGTACTGTCTCTAGAAACGAAAGTAGTGCAGTCACTTTCTCTACCTTGTAGAAATTTAGTAATACAAGGTAGAAATTTAGTAATACATGACAGAAATTTAGATAAATATTTTTTAAAATCTAAATTAATTATAGTAATTAAGTTAACACTAAGAAAATAAAATATTATATAAATTATTTTTATTTATGCATTTTTTTATTTTTATGTACTTTTATAAATGTTTTTATGTATATTATAATAATGTAGAAATTTAATACAATAAAGTAGAAATTTAATTGAACTCTATGTTAAACCTAAGAAAATAAAATATTATATATATATATTTACTTATATTTTTTATAATTTTTTACATATATTATAATATCGTAGAAATTTAATGTTATATAGCGGAAATTTAGTTAACTACCTTATTACTAAGTAAATAAAACTCTAACTAGCTTACATAATGGAAATATATATAACAGATCTCAAGATAATATATATATATATGACATAGCATAATTATATTTCTACTATATTATATTAAATTTCTACGATAATACATGGTAGAAATTTAGTAATGCATGGTAGAAATTTAGATAAATATTTTTTAAAATCTAAATTAATTATAGTAATTAAGTTAACACTAAGAAAATAAAATATTATATAATTTTTTTTATTTATGCATATTTTTTTATTTTTTGTGTATTTATATAGATATTATGCATAAATAAAAATATAATAACTTAATTATTATAATTAATTTAGATTTTAAAAATAAAAAATATGCATAAATAACAAATAAATTATATAATGTTTTATTTTCTTAGTATTAACTTAATTACTATAATTAATTTAGATTTTAAAAAATATTTATTTAAATTTTTACCATGTATTATTGTAGAAATTTAATATAATATAGTAGAAATATAGTTATGCTATGTCATATAAAATAAAACTAAAAAAATTTATGCATAAATAAAAATAATTTATATAATATTTTTATTTTCTTAGTGTTAACTTAATTACTATTATTAATTTAAATTTTAAAAAATATTTATCTAAATTTCTGTCATATATTACTAAATTTCTACCATGTATTATTAAATTTCTAGAATAGCATTAAATATTTCATTATACTATAAAATGTTTTGATTGTATAGAGATTCGTGCCAACTCAGCCATAGTGAGAAAACGGAAAGAAAATGGAAGCAAAAGGTGCAAACGGATGCATTTAATTGTATAGAGATTCGTGCCAACTTAATTGAGATAGACGGTGATTAAAGCGCTTTCGGAAGTTTTCTCATAAAGAAGCTTTCTGAGAAAACGCGGCCGTTGTTTGGGCTTAAAAAAAATTTGGGTATGTGTTTTAGTATGGGTAGACTTTAGAAATTAAAATGTATATATAATTTATAATTTAATTGGGTTAAGCAAGTCAACCCATTTATAACACGATATAATCCGATTATTTTTGAGTCATAAATGAGTTGACCTGTTTATGACTCTAACACGATTATAGCGAACGCGAACTCGCCTAATTTCATATCGGATTAGATCGAGTCAATTTTTGTCAGGTCTACTAATATTATTACTAAATTACGAAATGAATTTATTGGTATCGTGCGTAAATTAAATAAATTTTATTATTAAAAAATTACTCACTGAATGTATAGAGAGGATGGTTTTAGCCATTCGAATTAATTATAAATAATTCAAAAAGTTAAAAATAGTAATTACTATTGTTTTATAATAATTATATAAATGCTTTAATTACTTTTGTTATCTTTTTATATTTTTATAAAATTTATAATACTTAATTAAGATTTATTAAATTTATATTTTTTTAGTAATTTTACCGTGTTCATAAATAATGAGTCTAAAAATTTAAAATAAGAGTGCAAATATCAAATGATAGAACTTTCCTTCCGTCTAAGAAAAAACAAGGCATGTAAATTTTTTAACTTTTCTATCCATTCTATTTTCCCTTTTATAAATTTAACATAGTTTAAAGTCTAGAAACTATTCGTCAAATTTATTATAAATTCGTTAAATATTTAATTTAAAACACCCACATTGGGGATGTTTATTTCAAGGTGGTTTGACACCTAAAATCTCAATCTTCTACTTTGATTTGCCATTATCAGCTTAATTTTAATAATAACTCTGCTAAAAAAAATTGTAGATAATAAATCTTATTTTTCTTACTATTTACTGAACAGTTTTTTTACTTTGCTCGTATCTCCTCAGACTTTGATTATACCACTGAAACGATTCAACAATCTATAATGCCAAGAAGTGATATTTCAAAAGTAAAAGGGGGTAAAGCGAAACTTAGAGGAAAAATACGAAGCGAACGGCACTGCAAAATAGGAGCCCCGGCATAACACTTGATCAGTTTTGTGATCTCATCGACGCGAAAGGAAAAAAATAAAATTCTACGGTATTTCACCAATTATGCATATCAAACATGATGAAAAATGATGTAAGGATCGCAGATGATTTTTCTACTGTTTGCTTCCGTGAAACAATTGGTGGCGTTAAAAAACGAATAAGCAGTATGTGCAAACAAACACTCGGGATCAGACTGACGTGCAAATAATTCAGCACGGATGATCTGCTTCTGTTAAGAAACAGCTTCTGAATTCATTCATATACATCATCATTTCCCATTATAAAGTTCGACAAAAAAGATCAGAAAGCATTCTTTTAGAAAAACAAAATAAATCGGTGGGGAATGAAAAGCTGACGAATCAGGAGGGCTATTTAGATTGCATCTGGATACCTTCGATCGACAGCTCCGGCTCTCAACGTGGCAAGAGAACGTCGGAGCAGCGGCGTCCAGGAAACCCTAATCGGCGAGGGCAGCTCAGTCGATGAAGAACGCGCTACTCTCCCCCGCTTTTATAGAGCACAGCTTCAAGTAATGGACCGGCCCAGGCATCATTGATTACCATTTACTTACCCCCGGGCCCCCGGCAGATTGATGATGAATAAATTAGGCTTTGGCAATTACCAAACCCAATCAAGTTTCCCAGCCCACTAAAGCCTACTTTGCAGAACACAGCGCTCCTCCTGATATTGCGAGCACAGATCGGCCTAGATAAGAGCTCGGGTGACCTGCAGCAGCTGCTCGGAGTTCGAGATGGAGAAGACGTGTGCGCGAGATCGGGTGACCTGCAGCAGCTGATCGGAGCGGCGGAGTTCGAGTGTTGCGCGGGCGGAGGCGTCGGCTTCGCGGCTGTCGCGGGGGATAATGTGGTCGGGGATTTCCCATCTTTGGTGGTCGGAGTCGGTTATGCGGACTCGGAGGCGGTTGTTGGTCTCGAAGCTGCGACGAGCAGAGGAGGTTTTAACGTCTGAACTGCTGGGTTGGGAGGTGAGGGTAAGCGCGATCTGCTCACTGACCTGGCTAAAAGATTGAGGGTTGGTATGTCGGCGCCGTAGACTGAGGTTTCTTGGATCAGGTGGAGCTCCGCGGTCAACGATTTTCCAACTCGATCGACGGCGATGGCGTGGACGTTGTATCCGTGCCCGACGACGCCGCCTTGCTCTCCGGAACCGGAGTAAGAATTGAAGGGAGAAGAGAAGCACAGATGCAGGAAGAAGAAGAAGAAGAAGAGGAGGAACACGGAGGAGGCCACGAAGTGCCTCATCGTCTTCCTCCGGTAGTAGTTGACTAAATTCATAAGGTTTCAAGAAGGTCCGGACTGTTATTTACTTGTTTAACCCGTTTTCACCCATTCTTAAATATGCTTTTGTTGTAATTATAATTTTTTAAAAAATTATATTTGTTTTTTTTTTCGTTCAATGAAACATAGAATCAAAAATAAAAAGTTATTTTTTTTATTTCTCTATTCTTTCTCCTTGTGATTTTTCCTCCCTCCCAAAAAATAGAGCAGTGTTCCCTAACAACACCTTATTTACTAGGACGGAAATGCAGGCTAAAAAGATAAAAAAGATAATTTTTTGCTATTTACCATAACAGATGGTAATGAATAGATGGATCAAAGGAAGGATTTTCGTTTCCGTTGTTTTGTAATCCGCCCGAATCAGGCGGAAACACCTCTCGCCCTGTTGTCGCGTCACTTCCCCCACTGCAGCAGTTTTTCTTCATCACAATAGAGGCGATAACACAAAGGAGAGCTCGAAGGAGGTCATGATGACGCCGCACGTCGTCGCTTCCTCACCTCGGCCCGTCATGGCTCTCTACCGTCCCCATCTCCCATCTCCACCCGGACCCCTCATCCCCTTCCTGTTATTCCTCAACCCTAATCTCCACCACCCGCCTACCTCTCTTGTGCCGGCCAAGAAGAGCCCATCTCGGACCTAGAATCGTCACATCCCCCGTCCAACCCGACAACACTGACATCCTTGAGCGGTGCTTCTTGAAGTCCCCAGATTCCGAGCTTACCTCCTACTCCGCAGCCGCCGCTTCTCCAGTGATTAAAGGGGGAAAGTATAGGACCTTCGACACGACGACGCTAGAGAAATCCAAGCTTAATCTGTTGTAGAAGACTACGAGAAACCGTCCAAGGTACAAGGGATACATTTCTAAGAATCAATTTCTCGGGAATTCAATATTCTATTTATTTTTCTTTGTTCGCACTTGATCATTCTTTTAGATCATTATTTTTTATAATTTTTTGTTTAGAATCAATTCACAAATTATAGAAAATACAAATTCAATACTAAAGAGGATTCTCAACCAGTGATATCGTATTTGTTAGCTTCGAGATAAACAAGAAGCATTGATATAGTAATTTTATTGGTATTAATAATGATTTTTTAAATATAAGTATAAAATTAAAAAAATAGGATGTACAAATCAAATTTGTTTCATCGCCGTGCGTAGGCCTGGCAAAAAATTATACGACCCGCCAACACGACACGACACGAGTTTTCGCGGGTTTGGGTTTAACATAATCGTGTTTCGTGTCATTATCGTGTCGACCCGTTTATGACACGCTAAAATTCGTGTCGTGTCGTGTCGTGTCGCGAGTTGACCCGTCTAACCCATATATAATATATATTATATAAAATTAATAATTTATAGATAATTTTAATATAGTGAGTTAAACAGGTTATTCATGTCGTGTCGTGTCAATCGTGTCGTGTTGTGTCAACTAATAACTTTATATTATAAATCGTGTCAATCGTGCCGTGTCATGTCGTGTTATGTGACACGACCTATTTATTAAACGTGTTAATCGTGTCGTGTCGTGTCACCTGTGAAATAAGCGGGTCATGTCTGTGTTTCGTATATTGACACGTATACATAAACGGGTCGTGTTCGTGTCAAGCACAATCGTGTCACGTGTCAAGTATGACACGACACGTTATAACACGCGAAACACGAATTGCCACCCCTAGCCGTGCGTGTGGTTCAAAGCCTTGGCTATGGGCCAATTTGGTAAAGCTGAAGCTTTTAGCTTTTAGCTGATTTGATCAGAGCTGTTTTGACTAAAGACTGGTTGGAAAAACTGAGGCTGTTTGGATAAAACAGCTGATCTAAATAGCAGCTTCTCACTACTGTGCTGTTGAATTTTATTAAGTAAAAAATTTATAAATACATATAAAATTTTATAAATTATAATAAAAATAAATATTTCTAATATATAAAATTTAAAAATATCTAATACAACAATAAATAACATTCTTAATTATGCAAAAATTTTCGTCAAATAATGAAAGATTACTTATGAGTGATTGTCATGTAACTTCTATTAAGTTCTAACCCCAACTCTACTTGTGTTAAGATTACTTAGGGCCGAAAGCTCAGCGTTCTCGTGGGCACCCTCAAGGACACCGCCTCCGCCGCTGCGCTCTCCCCCGCCTCTGCCGTCCTTCGCGCCACGCCACATCATCCCACTGACAAGCCCCCAAATCCCCGCCACATCCACGCCCTCCTCTCCGCTGCCTCCGTTGCTCACGCCCTCAGCGCTCGCCTTTGCTCCACCCGCAACCCGACCGTCGCACTCAAGTGCCTCCTCGCCCTCCACTACCTCCTCAACCGCGGCGCCTTCATCCTCCACGACCAGCTCCCCACCGTCCTCCTCCGGCTACAGCCCCCTTGTCCTCGTCGCCTTCCCCCACGGCTCATTGCTCGCCGCGTGGACCCTCACCTCCTGGGTGCGCTGGTACGCGCGCATCCTTGAGCTGCTCCTCTCCGCCTCCGTGATCCTCATCTCCTTCTCCGCCCCCGGTTAGCGTCTCCGACAAGGATCGCCTCACTGGCATGCTCGACCAAAATGTGATATTGGAGCTAGATGTACTTGTGGGCATGGTTGAGGAAATGTGTCGGACGCCGACGACGAATGGCTGGCGGCGATAGGAAAACTCTACTGAAGCGACTGAAAATCAGGTAAAGACAGAGATCACTGTTTTCACACAGCCACATCACTATATGGAAAGCTACCTTTACTTGCTTTCCCAAAACAGTACAACTTCACAGTTGTTCAAAACTGAGAAGCTCCAAGCCAAACAAAGGAGCTTTCCAAATATTGGAAAGCCCGCCAACGTAAAAGCCAGAAGCTGGCCTTTCCAAACGCCGCCTATGCCGGCTGGTGTACAGTTGATTAAATCATAATTAAACTGACGCTCGTTTTCCTTGGACAATCTTATGCACATAAAAAACGAACTGGATTTTAAAAAACATATTCAAACGGAATTTCTTTTAGAATTCATCGAGGCAAACTGAATTTGGGAAAATATAACTTAACTCTTGCGAAAAGACATGAAGAAACCAGAATAAGAATTATCCATAGAGATACACCCTCTGGACTTCATGATAGAATGGAGCCAATTTGAGTTTCGTCAAAATTGGTAAATTCAATCATTTCTACTTTGGCCGGGCGTTGACGAAGTCATCTCTTCCGGGGTGATTGGCATGTGCAACTGCATTAACAAAAACTCTACAGTCATGATTAGAACATAGCACACTCCATGATTTAAAATATCAAATACAAACTCAGTAACATAACACAGTCCACGCGTAACCGGCTGATTCAGTGAATACATGCATAGAGATGAAAGAAGTGGTATATCCATGTGGTCTGAGCCATGACCGGTATCTCAGGGAACTAACTCGACAGCTTCCACTACTAAAAAGGACGGGAAGATTAGACACAAATAAAAGAATGCCCCTTATGGAAGACGATTGTTTTTATAAGTCTTACCAGGCCTGCTTATTATGGATACAAATCAAGATCCAATACAACTAAAATATAAGTAAAAGATTAAGAAAATTTCAAAGCAATTACTAGTAGCCTCGTATGCACAAGTATAGGGTGCGTGAAATTGGCTACTAGCAGACATAGAGTAATTCAAGACCGCAAACGATTTTACCACAAAAATCAGTAGAAAACAAAAAATATAAATCTTCAGCCATTTAAAAATTGGAATTCATAACAGCAAACTCGGATGCAAGAAAAGCTGAACTAAACTATTAAGTTATGAATACATTTCCAAATAATGCTAAATATATCAGAGTCCAGTTGCTATCTTTCCACATGAAACAAAATAAATTCAGACCACAAAAGTAGAAAACTATACCTAACTATAGAATATTTGTTCATAACATTCTGGCATTTGATGGTAGAATCATATCTACGGCATAGCTCGATGGCTTCCTATCAACAAACAATAAAGAGTTGAAGCATCACATGTTGTATCAGCAAAGTTGAAGTTGTAGAAGCTGACAGACCAGAAATGATAATTAATATATGAGTACACCCAAAGCGTTTGTTGTGCTCATTAGATTTTGTGTCCGATATTGCAGCTCATCAGATATCTTTTGACGTACTATATACTTTCTTAAGAGTATATGATATTTCAATTGCTACTAAAGACCATAGATAAGTTTAACGCCACGAATGACTTAATTTTTCTTGAATGGTGATTCATCTTCCTGAGAGGTAAAATTATGCGAGTGGCAGTTCTTCATTCTCCTGTCAAGGCATGAATCACGGGCACAAGGTTACTCAAGGCAAAAGACATAAATGTATATGTATGAAGTCAACAAGTTTCTGAAGAAATCTATTGATGCACATCAGTATCTACGGAAATTTTGTCAGAGCTTGAGTTATGTTAATTTATCTACCAACTAGAAAATGCTAAAAGCACAACTACCAAAAAAGAACCGGACTCTGTTTGAGTTCATTAAGGCATAAACTGTTGAATCATCACAAAACAAAGAGCTGATGATTAGATTACCAACTAATCAAATAATAAGCATTTAAGCTTAATCAAAAGCAGAAAGAAGCTTAAAATCACTGAACTCGGTCACCATTTGATATAAAAGCACAAACAAAGAACAATATAAAGTAGATTATATAAAAAGGGAACCGAAATCCAAATGATAAAAAGAAAGGAAACACTTACAGCATTAGCAACAGAAAACCAATGGAAACATCGTAAAAGTGGATCGTCGGGCGACGGCAGGCTGTCATGGTTCCAATAGGTTAAGTTCCCAAACTCAGCACGGGAGACCCACTGGCTAACCCAATCTTCCGGAGTTTCTGAGCTGTTCCCGCCATTCCATTTCTTCTTCCCCAAAACATAACCTACACTCGAAGCAATCAAAGGCGACTCACTGTCTAAGTTATAACTTCCCTTTTTTCCATCTAAAAAAGGTTAATTTAGACCCAATAAGAGTAGGCCGATTCAACAACACCAAATCAAAGACTCATACCTCGATATCCTTCGGGAATGGGAACGGTTACTCCCTGCAACTTCCTCCCTCTGAAGAACGCTTCTTCCACGCACAGGCCATCCACCACGACATCTGCTCCACAAGCAAGGATCAGAAGAAGAAACGCGTCCAAATACGGGAGGAGGGAGAGAGCAGACGCAGAAAAAGAAAACGGAAAGAACCTGTTCTTTTGGGCTTGAAATAGTGTGACACAGAGCAAGGGCCATCGTGCTTGATGGAACAGGGGAGGAGGTGGACGCGATCCGTTAGATCAGGGGCGGATGACCTACCGTGAGGGTGGAGATCAACGATTCCTGTCACTCCTTTGCCGCCGGCGCCGCCGCTAGCACCCGGAGAGGACGCCCGGAAGCCACTGCCTTCCGCCATGGATCGGGGTGACGAAACCCTAGAAACCCTGTGTATCGGACCATTACTTAGTGCTCTCCGGATGATTAGTGTTCCGGCGCGCATTTGGAATGCGTTGGAAAACACGGATTGATTCCAAGCCAATTCCTATTTTTAAATATTTGCAGAGCCGCCATTCTGTTCTCAATATTTTACAGATGTGGTGCCTCCCGAAAATTGAAGGTTCAATTCGGATAGTATCCAATCTAAGAGATGCACATTATTTCTCTCACTTTTAATCTAAGGAATTCTTCGTGCCTCTTATTTAGCTTATTAGTGCTTTTGAAAGCACAGTTGATGATCACTTGTACACGATTTCTTTATTATGTATCTCCAAATAAAAGGCTGCATAAACTTAAGATATGTTATACATATTTAGTAACATATAAATATATGAATTTATACTGTAAGTACATATATTACTATTATGATTATACATATGAGAGGCTTGTGATTATACATATTTACATATGATTGTATAGAATAACAAATTATGATTAAGCATGCAGAAATTTTTTTTCTTTTAAGATATGGCTACATAAAGTGAAAACAATCTAAAAATGTGGTGTAATCTGAATTTTTGTCAAGAATTATACAAACTAAAACGTTTTTGATATTAGTGGAATGAGAAAAATAGGCAAAAGAAGCATGAGAGAGAGAACGCACTCCACATATATGCACTGTGCATCAACTGTGGATGGCTATATGTATTCATCGGACGGCATGACCAGTATCTGCATACAGCTATGCGCTGCCGTGCACAGAATACTTAGGGCCCATCTATCAGAGCTAGAGGAGGCCATGGGCTGTGCCCGGGCCCGCCTTGGCGGGCCGTGCCTGGCATGGCCCGATTGTAACCGTGCCGTGCCGGGCACGGCACGACAGAAAAATACTTGGGCCCGGCACGGCCCGCGGCACGTCTAAACGTGCCGGCCCAGGCACGGTTCAACTTCTGGCCGTGCCCGGATCCGGCAAGCGGGCCAAATCCGGCACGCGGGCTGAAACTGGCCCGCGGGCTATGGTCGGCCCAGCGCACGGCCCGAATGTGGCCCACGGGCCGACTTTGGCCCGCTTCATTAAAATAAATAAAATATTAATAAAATAAGAAATTGAGAATTATATATTTTGCATAATTTTTTTAAAAATATATTTAATTATTATTTAATTAATTATTTTATTTTAAACATATATAATTTTAATTTTAATATATTTTATTAAATTAATATTAATTTATTTATTAACAATACTAACAACACATGACTAAAGTTAAAACTAACTCGATTAAATTTCATATTCATAAATTATACATTTAAGCTTAAATCAATTGCCGACATAATGGGCATACACAATTGACCCGTAGCCAACTACGCAAGCAGCTACTATGGAAGATATGTGAGCATTGTGTTAAGCATACTTGCGCTCCGTGCTCCATCTTTTCTATGCATATTGTGCGCTCCATGTTTTCAGCTCTACCTCCTTCTTCAATAATAAAAAACTCAAGTGACTCTTGTGCTTGGTTTGTTTCAATATATTGCTCCGGCTCATCGTTGATATTATCACTATCCTCCTCACTATCACTTATTTCAAAGTCCTCAACCTCTATCTCAATCTCAACCCCAGAAGGAGAGGGAGAAGCCAAAAATTCTTGTCTTGCATGATCAGATAAGTGGATAAAGTGTTCTTCAAACTTGAATACATCAATTCGTATAATTTGACTAACACGTTCGATAATACTTAAAATAGTGATTTTTCATTGATCAGCATTGAAGAAATTTAAGGTAGATGTGAGGAAGATTGAACGTTGAGAATTTGGCATAATGATAATTATCTTCACTCTTCTATTATCTGTCATTTTTCTCTATGTCTCGTGCTCGTGCTCACTACGTGATAATTATATTATAAAAGTAAATTAATTTAATACTTACTTGATCTTCTCCACGTCTAGTCACGTGGTGAGCACGAGGCATAGAAAAAAATGACTAGTCTAGACCGAGAGAGCATTGAATTCTTGATGGCTAAAAAGAAGCTTAAGTTTGAGTTCAATTAAGCAACTAATTGTAACTCAAGACTTAGAAAAGAGATTAAGAGAGTATTAAGAGATAATGAGAAATTATTCCAAAGATAATTGAAAACTTGTGTTAAGAAATGAGAGGGTTGGAGGGTCAATTTATAGGGATGAATTGGGTGTATAATTACATATTTATACCCTATTTTTAATTATTAAAAGGGGCTAAAATGATAATTTTATACCATAAAGACAATTATATCCCTCACTTTTAAAATTTTTATAACTATTATGAGGGCATTTAGGTAAAAATGCATGTTCATTCACGTGTCGTGCCATGCCTGGCCCGGCCCCGCGTCCGTGTCGTGCCTGGCCTGGCTCGGCCCGCGTGCCGTGCCTGGCCTGGGTCCGTGTCGTGCCTGGCCCGGCCCGCGTGTCGTGTCTGGCCCAGGTCCATGCCGGGCTAGGCCCGGCACGGCCCACGGGCCGCAAACCATCAGCCCAGCCCGACCCGAGTCGGGCCATGGGCCGTGCCGTGCCCGGCCCGTGTCGTGCCGAGCCGCGGGCTGGCCCGGCCAATTGACCACCTCTAATCAGAGCTTTGAATACTTAGACCCGTTTAGCAGAGCTTTTCGAATTGATAGCTTTTTAACTGCGGTCCATATATAAGGGAAAAGACTCCTATGGGAAAACCCAGCTTCCGAAGCCCAGCTCCTGCAATAATAACACAAATTCATTTCCAAATTCAACCTTCTAAAGTGAGCTTTTGACAGTGACAAACTGGGAATAGTTGAAGGTCCGGAATAATTGGTTTTTTTAGAAAAAATTATTCGATTTCATACAGACGTGTACCTCAGGATAATCTTAGTTTTGTAACAACTGTTGGAAAGGCCGGGGGAAAGGGGAAGGCCTATCACCAAACCAGCAATTGGAGTAACTACCAACTCAAAAATCTACAATGGATACAGAAACTTGGCTTTAATCAGCAAATGAGGTTGACAACTAACTCAGAAATCAGTGTTGTAGTTTTCAGGCTTAAACCATATCGAGAAATCGATCCCTTTCTTCTTTAGCTCTTCAGTCGCAGGGCCTATCCGCTCAAGAAGCTGCAGTTTAAGCATTCAAGAAATGGTCAGTAATACTATTCAACTAATTTTGTTACATATAAAACTAGACTAAAATTTTAAAAGAGCAAGTAAAGATCAGAAATATCAATTGAGCGCTCGGGTCTTGAAATTTTCCATACTACGGAAAAAATATACATGCGGAGTCATGCTAAATGCGCATACCAGTATATCACAAATAAATCAAAAAAGTTGTGAATTTGGTATTTTAGTTATGCATGTTGATTAATTGCTTCTACTCCATAAATGGTAAATGAAACTGCGGCCTAGTTCATCTCAACTTCACTGAAAACAATTTCTTTAAAGATCTTAGCGTATCTGATATGAGCATGCATTAGGTTAAGAGTAGAATTAAATAATCAACCTTTCCATGAACAACTCCATTGGATACCAAAACAGAGCGATCAAAGACTGTGAACTTTCCACCATCCATTCGTGTGACAGCTCCACCAGCTTCTTCAACCATCTGTTCTTGAAAGAAAGCATGGAGTAACAACACAAGACACATGCAAACAAACGCATAGAATACACGTTAAAGCAGATAAAGATGGATCCCGCAGTAGGTAATGACATGAACAAGCCACTAACTCGCCATAGTGCCCAACCTTGTAAAAAAGAGAAAGAAAGGGAAAAACCAATCCATAAGATAGCTTTTTTTTGTTCACTTTTACCTTTTGTATTAAAACCTTAGAAGTACTCACCGGTGATCAGGGAGTTCATATCCAATCCGATGAAATGATGTTGCCAACATTTTTCATCATCATTTCAGCAGTATCATTGAATATAACGAAAAATAAACAATTAACCATCCCAAAGTAAATCAGGATACTAATCAAAAGGGACCTCCTTGACAAGAATTCTGTAGACCTTGAAAAATAACATGTTTATCCTAGTTTTGCATGAATTATCCTATTGTTTTGACTTACATCAATACAAGCATAATTTAAGACAAAACGATTATGTTATATGCAGTTGCTATAGTTTTATATATTGCATGAATCTTTGACAGACAACATTTACCAGGACACCGGCAGCCATGTCCCACGGCTTGAGTCGATATTCCCAGTAGGCTTCCGCAATGCCAAGAGCAACATGACACATGTCAACTGCAGCAGCACCTAATCTCCTTACGCCCTATACATGTAATATCAATAAATGGAGAAATCTAACAAAATTGTAATTTGGAGAATAAGCTTAAGTGACCACACACCCTGCTAACGTCAGTAAATTCTTTGAAAAGGTTCATGTTAGTTGCCCAGGCATCATCATGTTCATATCCAAATCCTGTTACTAGAAGAGAACGTTCAACCTGCAGAATGAAAATAAATCCATGTCATCCTGAAGAGGAGTCAAAAGGATAACAAAAACGTTATATCAGGTGTGCACAAAATCATCACCATCTACTTCAAAAGTTGGATGAGGTGCTAGTATAAAAATATCAAGTATCTCGATTGCTCCAGAAAAATCACCAAGAATTATGCATATACTCGATGAAGCAACATTCAACTTTCCAAACAGAAGAAAGTTCTTACAGTGATCATGGTTTCAAATCTAGGCTTCATCCGTGTTGGGCAGAGGCAGGCTACTCTAAACTGAATGTCCAGAACAAGTAACAATGGTATTGACAAGAGAGGGCCGATTCTTTTGGACATAATTTTAAACCTATCCTACATTTTATAAAATTTTGAAATGCCTCGTTCCTTTTTTTAGTCCAATGTCTTCCTACATTTTGTCTCAAGAACACCTCATAGGTTGCCTTGTTGAACACACAAAATACAATGTAGCATATATTTTAATACATTATAGTCATCTAACATTAAGTTGCGTGATCTAATATAAAAAAGTCTGTGATTCAAAAACTTGTTCTCATTGTAGTAATAAAATACAATTTATAATATACTGATATGGTGTATAAAATATTAAATTTATGCTGGCATAGCACAATTAGCCTACATGTCATCTATTAGAGGTACATGAAACCAAGGTTCACAAAACTAGTCCTAGACTGAACTAGCATTAACTGGTCCGTGCCAACATAGGTGCACCGACCTTACCAAAGTGTGCGAAGACTGTATATATATACATAGATAGATATGTTATTACAATATGCATTTATGCATATAAATGATACTTATAGCCTAACATTAATCTGACACTGGATTGTACCTTATACTGGTACTCCAGTACAAACCACAAATACTGCCTGCTTCAAGCTGGTTTTCTGAACCTTGTGCATAATTGAATTATTTTTAGAAATATAGGGGAGGTATTTGATACTCTAACAAGTGCAAGGTAGTCTTTCAATTTTTTCCCTTTTTCCTGTAGATGTTTTTGTTATAAAAAGATAGATGAGAACAGTAGCATTCTGTTGTTAGTAGATAATTTATTTGAATATTTGGACTGTTGCATTCTTTGAACTGGAACAATAAGTCACTTAACATTGTAAGATTGATTGAGTCCTAAAGATAGATAGGATAACTTGATTCTCTTGTCTGATTCCCTTGCTCTTTGAATTCAAAGACGGCAGGCGGTTGGTGATTAAGAAGCAGCAGAAGGTAGGACACCAGAAATGAAAATTTGCTGTTTCCTTTGCCTTTCATTCCTATTCTTCCCTTCCTTTTTCTTCTTTCAAGTTTGCCTTTGCCATGTTACTTGACCTTTCCTGCAGTCCCTTCTATTATTTTGTTATGTTATTTTCTTACTTTCTTTTGCCGTCACTTGATTCATTCTTTTTTTAGTTCAACAGGAACACCTAGTTGCATGCTGATTTACCATGCCACAGGCAGAGGACAAATCAATCCTATATCCTTGAGAGGAGTGACCATATTTAAGTTATCAAATGGAACGATATAAATAGTGTTCCACAGTCAACCATATGGCAGTAAAAGTATCCCCTAATGGATAACGGTTTTTTTTAACCAGCCGGAATGAAAACATTATGCTTTGATGAGTTGATATCTGTGATCTAGATATTCAATTTCAAAAAACTAACATCAAAAAACTAACAAAGAAACAGCAATAATAAAATATTTGGAGTTTCAAGGAGAGAAACATTCACCTGATCAGTCTGACTAGCATGAATCCTTTTTCCATTACAAAAGGCTCCACCACCTGCTCAAATTTACATTTATGTTCACAACACTAGTTTCCTAAAAGGCTAGCTATAATTTAATCACCACCTGAATACGCAGTAAATGTGCGAGTATTCCAACACATCGGCCCACCAACAAACTCCACCTAAGAAAAAGAGGAAATGTTGTTATGATACAAAGAAATCATAAAAGTGTATAGGATACTTACAAGAACTATAACCTACGCACTACTTGTAAGAGGTATCTGTGATTTTCAGTTCCTTGCTTGATTTTATATGCTAAACCAAACTATAAGATTAAAGATACTACACAATATTTTCATCAACAAAACGTAAACGATTTACATCAAACTAAAAGAACATGAATTCTTCTTGCGATGGCATCATCTAAGATAATTGGTTATCAAGATTTGAAGCTAAAAGAACATTAATCATTCTTACTACAGCATCAAATGAAAAAAATTGGAAGTATCAGAGTTGTCTGGAAATTACAAACGTCAAATGCCCTTTTACCTTTCCAATCCATGCACAGTGAAAAATACAACATGCTCAATTAACAATTTCTTAAGTGTAAATCAGTAAATGAAATAAATACCACTGATGCAGCAGCTGGCTTTCCATGGAACAGGACTCCCACTGATACAGCAAAGCTAGGATATCCGTGTGCGAAGTTTGTAGTGCCATCTGCGTAGCAGGGGGAGTATACCTCAAAGTGAACTCAAGAGAAGGAAAAAAATAATGTAGAATAGTACATAATCCAAAACAAGCAAGCAATTAATCTGAAAGACATTCTGTTTCTCATACCAGCAGTTATATGAAATCTATTTCTGGCCAAATCATTATACTCTGAGAACTTACCTAGTGGACTTAAAATTTACAATAATTCATATAACTGAGGAGATTACAGACAATTCAATGTACAAAGTTCCAAACCATGCTCATAGGAATGATCTGTCATTTGACAAATGAAAATCTCAAATTAGGTAAATTTTACCAAGTCGTCCACTACTGAAATATGTCATTACATTATAAACAACATAATAACTGGTATATATAGATTAAAAGAAATTTTCCATCTTAGTTTCCAAACAGTAAACCAAGAAATAGCCATACATATCATATACCATGGTTAGCACCACATCATCCGGGCCAGCACCACACCTTCTAGGTAAGACATTAGCAAGATGTCCAGATAAACAGTCCCCTAAATACAACCAACTGAAACACTGACTTCCTACTTCTGAACAAGAGTATCATTAGAAGCTAGTATCAGTTGGAGCAAAACATCTTCTAAGACTCTATTCTCTAACTCTAAGCACAGTTTAACTCATCCTATGCAAAGAAAAAAAAAACACGGGCGTGCCAAACATAACATCACCTCCCAAGAGGAAGATTTTGAATGCAAGTCAAACATGCAGTACTTATTCACAGCAGACCACACACCAAGAAATCTAGTATAGCAACGTAACCACTCACCAATAGCCACATAATTAATGTATCTACTCTTTGTCTTAACACTAATGAGTAAAAAGTAAATGTTGCAATATATTTTTTAAGTGTCCAGTCCAAACTAGATGCATACAGACAACTGAAATCTTATGTTGTGTTGAAGAATTAAAACGCAAATAACGGTCATTTTAGCAGACTGAATGGAACTGGCCTCGCAGGGAGACATCAAAAGAATGGGCTTAGTATGTAAAACAGAGGAGAGTTACAAGAACTGATGCACAGCAAGGGCTGTAGTAAAACAAAGGGAAACAGTGATAAGAAAGGAAGTAATGAACAAAGCTCCACAAGCAGAAATCTAGACAAATGAAATACTTAAATCAATTAAGACCCTTTCTTTATCAATTATTTCACGTGTCTACACGCATTTTTCTTAAATTTCAATGGTTTCGTCTGATCCTTCTCTTGTCAGACTTATTGCCTAGGCAACTAGTAAACTTAAAAATCTAAGTTTACTTGTTGATTACTATTTTATGTGCAGGTAAATTGTAAATAAACCATGCAATTATTAGACATCAAGAATAACAAGGTATATCATAGTCATCTTAAGATTAGCATTAGATCAAATTGGCATCAAATGAAACAAGTGGAGGATAATATCTGCTACAAGATAATAAATCAAATGTACTAGTGCCATTGTTCAAAAAAATAAAAAGAGAAGATTGGGTACCCATGGTTGTTTATAAACTGAAGAAGTATCCCAATTTATGCCAAACAGCAAAAGAAAATTTGTTTAGTCTTTCATATCCTAGGTTAGCTAAACAACTACATATTATACGTATAGTTACTATTTATAAAGAACAACTCAAAGAGAACCAACCTAAAGGATCAATGCACCAGAGATACTCTGACAATGAGTCCCCAATAAGGCCACCTTCCTCACCAAGAATAAGGTGGTCTTTAAAATTCTTTTTCACTACCTCTAAGATAGCTGATTCACTCAGTTTATCAGTGCTGCAGGAATTTGGTAAACATGAATGAGATTTACTTGAAAAAAAGATGTAATAACAGTTTATACTTTGTAGCATCCTGAAGAAGCGAGCCAAGAATCATATATTGGTTAGTCTTTGCAAACTGGATGTAAAATGAAAAGGTAACAGAAACCAATATAAGATATAACGATAGAAGAAGAGACCGTAGTAGAAATTTATTAAATCAGGACCATCGCTTTCCAGGACATATAATTTTTTTTTAAAAAAAAACAATGTTCAGGGTTGTGATTAAATAACTAAATTTGTAACATGTAGCTGTCAAGCAAATAATAAGGTCACTGATACTTGATATAAAAAAGAACTCCTGGACTTAAAGAGAAAAATAAGATCTACCATAGATGGTCTGTCATAGCCTTATACTCCACGTCACAATTGGATTAAGCTATCTATGTATATTTTTTTTTATTTCCAAGTGTTTACAAAAAATTATAGAAAAAACCAAACAATTGATTGTTTATGCTCATAGTTCTCTGCATAATCAACATCATAATAGAATTCTAACTTAATATGTCCATGTGCCCCATGAATACAGAGAAATTATTTACTGATCCATTGTTTGTTTTCACTGAGGAACAATTACAGCTCCGTGAAATTCCTTAGGAATAATGAGTGCAGAAAGAGGAAAAACATGCGATATGACAGGAACAATAATAAAAAAACATAACAAGATAATGGATGATCAGTGTAAGATTGTTTATCTTTGAAAAAGGAAATGGGAATGTCAGCATTATAAGGATATGGTGGGATAGAAAAAGACAAAAGTGGTGAAAACAAAATTCAAGTATCGCGCCTAAGCTGCTAACAACTGCAGAGGCAAACCAAGGGATGGGTGAGCTGTGAGCAAGCGATGCGGATGGACTAGAGGAAAGAGAGCAAGAATGGCGGGGGAATGGAGGTAGAGTAGGCAAAGATAGAGCATGTTTCGTAGGGTAACATGTAGAATCAAGAGGAATAAACAAAAGACATGAATACATGATATTGGCAGTCTATATACCAAGAGGAGGTAAAGAGCTCAATAAAGTAGGAAGCAGTCTCAAAAGAGTTTGCCAACATATTAAGATATGTCGAATTAAAGGATAAAGAAAATGGTAGACCTTCTAAGTTTGGGAAATCAAGAAACATATAGTGAATGAGCAAGGAGTAAGCTTGCAAAATGCAGGAACCTATAAGTAAACATAATAAATATGGCATACCTAATAGGTACGAGGCACATGAATGTTAAATAACATAGCATGAGGGACTTCAAAAAATTATGATTATTATATTTTTGCAACATCTACAGCTAAGTGTAAGAACAAGCAGGACATGAAAAATAATGCATATATTCAAACTGATTGTCTATATGTAAATCTTAATAAAGACTCCAAATTGAGCTTTGATTTCCTCGTAAAAAAATTGAAATACATCAGTAGTACAAATTGGCTCTTAAGCAAAAAAAGATCAAATGACACCATTTAATTATTACAAAAGGTGGTAGCAACATTTGAAGGATGGTAGTACACTCAGGTGGTGGAGTTGAGATAAATTGTGCATGGGATGATTGGTCAAAGTTCTACTAGCAACATTTGAAGGAAAATTAGACCAACCACATTGAACACTAAAAAGGTGTATGGAAATTTGGAGCAAAGGAAGAGCAATGACCTTATTAGTAAAAAGATGGAGTAGCAAAGAGTATGGCAGGAGTAAACACAAAAAAAAAAGTGGGCAAAGGCATTTTAAAGACTCAAAGAACTCTAGCATGAGGAGTAGCTTAGGTAATCTAGTTCAGAAGAAACGTAGCCACCAAATTAAATCTAGTAATTGCTACAAGATATTGATAATCTTGTTATTAAGATGGTATTATCCAAATGATAAATTTCACATGCCTTTAAAAGCTAGAAAATAATTAATGAACGGGTAACCATCATACTTAAGATTGTAATGTCTTCATAAAGTTTGTAGACATGGCATACACTTCTATTTAATGAAAGGATAGTAGCAAGGGTGCCTCAAACCACCTTGAAAGGTTTCAAAAACATCACCATGAAAGCATTATTAGACTCTTATGTCGTTAAGGAGGTAAATAAGAACAATATAACAAGAGCAGTTCTATAAATCCTAGGAATTGAGTGACGAATTAAGATAGTTTGCCATTTCATGTGAACCAACAAACTGTCGAAGTCATCCAATCCAAAGACAGCAATTGTTATCACTGAATTTGATAGCAACACCAAAGATAGCAACAGGCTTAAGTTCATGGCTAGAATGAGTTTCATTAGAAGAGAAAAGTTAAAAGACCTAAAGTTAGATAATAAAATAAGAATTTAGCAATCCATAATTCTTAAGTGAAAGTGAAGAATTATAGAAGAGTTGGGGAGAACATTAGGCTACAAAGAATGGAGGAGAAGACATAGGGAAGGAGGGTGCCAAGCAATGACAGATGGAGAGGGAGAGTAGCTGAGTGGCAAGAGAAGGCATAAAGAAGGATGGTTAGAGCTGAGAGAGAGATGTGTGCGCACAAAAGAAAGATGAGAGGGTGGGTGTTGGGTGCTAGTAGGTGAGTGGGAGCAATCAGCAACAAGAGAGGAAAGGCAGTGGGCAGTGAGAGGTTGTTATATACACTAATACCAAGTTGAACCAATAAAATTAGTAAAATTAACCAAGAACATGGAGGGTGTGTGTGTGTGTACCATGAAGCTATTAGAAGCCCTAACATAAAGATTGAAGATAAAGAAACATGAATAGCACAACAAGAAAGTCAGACGTCAAAAGCAAATAAATATGGCAATTGGCATATAGGAAACGCATTCAAAGAAATGGAATGTCGATATATATAAAATCATATAAAAATAAAAATAAAGAGAGAGAACAGAACCGAGATACTACATACATATTCTTACACCATTGAATTGCATGGTTGTAAAATTCTCTTACTCTGTCACCAAGTCTGTAATTCCTTTGTAATTAATGTTGCGAGGCTTATTCACAGCTTCCATCACAACCTGCAAAAATATTTTTAAACATGAATAGGATTAGATATGGGAACCTTACATGGAAGAGATATTTAATAACAATTAATAGTACATTATCTTTGAAATAAAACACTAAAGACAGTATGGTTTATAAGATAAATCCTATGATATAAAGATCAGTAGTGCAGACAAGGCAACAACATTAGGTTTTGATAGATTTGTGCTAAGTCAACTTCAACTTGATTTAGCATAACCGAAATAATCTAGACCCACCTAGAACGTTTCGTGTATCTAGAGTTCCCAAAACAAAGGTAAACTTGTTATACAGAGAGGTTCCACGTTGCCAGAAATAACAAGGTAGAGCTTTACAATCTGGATAGCATGATCAAGATCATGTAATTTCTGCAATCGGTAAAGAATCCAAAATTCCAAAAAAGCAGTAAAGAAAAGAACAGTAAACAACTATTTTCATTGATCATAAATAGCCAGCTTTGACATGTTGGATGTCCAAAATGAATTCTGCATCGTCATCACATGGAGATATACATATACATTCGCGTAGGTGATTGATTGCATATGTTTGTTTATGTGCATAGAATAATTCTGTATACCTAAAAAAGTATTAATGTCTTTTACATCACTCTTATGGTCACGCATATTAATACGAAACGGTTTGGAATGATCGTTGATTAGAACGCAAAAACAAATTATGTACAGGGCGACCATAATCCCAAGGAAAAGCTGCAAGGCGGTGAGGAAAGCGAAAAAAAAAAAGCGCATGGATGAAGGAACCAAATCAGTAACCTCGGCACCAGTCTGCGCAGCGGTCTCGACAACCTTTAGCAGCTCCGCCCCGGGGATCGGCCCTGTCGAGTCAGCTGCAACCTTGGGGAACCGCCTCTCGGTGGGCGACTCATAGAGGACTGCGCGAGCTCGGAGCCCCAGCGAGCGCCTCGAGGGCAACGGTAGCGCACTCTTGGTGAATGAATTGGCGTAGGAAGGATTGGGCACCGCTGGAATCCTCGGCCTCAGGGAGACAAGGGAGGAAGAGAGGAGGGCTCGGCCCATCTGAGTAGGAGGAAGTTGGAGTGGACACGATCGTTTGGCCGTGATGAATGGGGAGTGGTCGAAGAAGAGACGCCTTTTGCAGCAAGGAAATCGCAAATTGAAAGACTAAAAAAAGGAAAATTTCAGCTACGCCCTCGACTAAGTGAAAAAATACATATGAATCCGTTCTACTAAGCATAAATATATTTGACACAATAATAATAATAATATGATACTTTTTCATAACTCAATCTGTCAGCATAATATGATGATTTATATAATTATATAACATTAACTGTATAATTGTGCCTGCCTACTCATACTTTTTCTAGCATATTTTAAATATGATAAAAAAAAATGATGTGATCTTTTTATTTAAGACGAAGTTTGATTAGCTAACCTGTTACTGTTGTGTTTAGGAAGAAGAAAAAAAAAAGGGATAAATGAAAGAAGAGGAAAAGGAAAAAAAATGAGAGACAAAAAAATCACATATTATGCACGTATAATGACGGCTGAGCACATGCAATGCATGAGCAGCGGCGGTGGTGAGCTTGCGAGTGGCGATGGCATGGGTGAGCTCATAAGTGGCGAGGGCAAGTGGCGAGAGCCCAAGCAACAACAGCGAGAGCAAGCTCATGAGCAGCGAGAATGCTACAATAAACTTTCAACCCAATTTGGGCAAAACGCATTGGACAAAAAATATCATCCACCCTCCTATCCATCCGCCCTATTAAACACAAAAATACTTTTTTCCCTCCCTCGTTGCTTCCTTTTCCCTTCTCCCTTTCTCACTATTAAACACTGCCGAGCAAACTATTTACTTATGGTGTAATTTCTAAAAGAAAAGAATGGAAAAGATATTGAAGTTCCCTTGCAAATAATTGTTTATTCTATTTCTAAAACATTTTTTTTACACATAAAAGACACTGGACTAGTAGATCTCGCAATTTGGATCTACGGGTCGTTTTATTTTGTGACTCATGACCTGATTAGATCAGCCCATACACAAACCATATATTTATATAAGTCAAGAGGCTAAACCTAAACATGACCGTGACCCGTATACAAATAGGTCACCTTAACACAATCTGTCTAACCCATTTAGTAAACACCAAAATCAAGAGCAAAGAGAGAGAAGCCAACAAGTAGGCCTTTGAGGCAATAGTTATCAAGTCAGTAAAGAATAGCAAAGCAACCAAGGTAAAACAGAAAGAAGCATCATTGAAAAGCAACATAGCAAACCAGAATAGAAATGAGAAGAAGATTAGTTTGGACTATAAAGGGTAAGACCATAGCTTTGGATTTTGATTGAATAATTTATATATAGGCTATTGAGTTTAACCACTTAAGCTATAATTTAATCAGATTATGCAGATCAACCCGCTTGTCAAAACAAGTTAATCCATACACAATAAGATCTAACTTAAACCTGCCTAACTCTTTAGCCGAATCTAAAAGTTAAGTTTTCCATCTCCAAATTCTCATAAATATTTAGAAAATATAAGATTAGGCAAACTGATTGAGATGAACTAAGTATTATAAACCAACATTTACTATCTAAGAGAGATTGGGCCAGCACATCCAAACTCTCGCACGGGTCGGTTCCATTCATCTGCATCTTTCCTCCCTTTTGCTTCTCTTGAAAAAATGATAGGTATTCAAGGCTTCAAGCTCCAGAAAACATTGCAAAATTAGTAATAATAAGTTAGTGGAACAAAATCTACGTGCAATTGACCTCCAACCACTTCCAAGAATGAATAATATAGAAAATAGAGAACACCTAACATGTTCTATCAATCTTTGGTTATAGCCAGACAAAGTTGAAACCATAAAAAACAGCTCCACGAACTTCCATGGAGGGGCTATGAGCTATCAAAGCAACCAATCTCAACAAGGTCACATTAGAGTCATATATAATGCTACTCATTGAACATTCCTCTAACGTCCCAAACCAAAAACAGATCAATTTACTCACCATCAGAAACCTGCTGCTGATGCTGTGATGGCGGCTGCTGAGCCTGAGGCTGCTGCCACATGTACGCCACCGAGTGAGGCTGAGACACAGCATACAGAGTTGCCCCAGCCGTTTGATCTACGGGCTTTCCTACCATCATTCCAGGGGGTGGTACATAGTAATAGGGCACTGAATCAGGTGGAGCACCTACAGGCAGAGCAGCTCTTGCAATCCCCAGCCCCTCATCCTTCAACTCGTCCCTTGGAACTATGTCAACCAGGAAGTCAAATATGTCAGTTCTGGTTATGGCAGCTGCAATATCGTTCTTCTGCAGTGTTCTCCTCTTGTTCTCTTCAGTGTGGATCCATGACCTGAGTGTCAGTTCCAGTATAAACATTTCGCAGGCCTTGGCGAAGACAACAGGGGCTTCAGCCGAGATCATGCGAACGTCTTCATCGGCCTTCATGATCTTCTTTATACGGGCAAGCGGAAGGCTGTGGTTCTTGAAGTCAGTGGTCTGTTCTATCTCTAGCATCTGGTTTGCCCAGAAGTTTTGGAGTTGCTGCTGCTGCTGGTGATGGTACTGTTGGACTTGCTGGTATGCAAGCTGATGCTGGTTAGCGAGGGTCACAGGGTTAGTAGGAAATGCTGAGGTTAGTTGTGATGATGCAGGCATCACTCCTGCTGCTGATGGAGCTCCAGCGATCACAGCAGCTGGCTGGTAGGTAGGGGCAGCGTATGCTATTTGAGCAGCACCAGAAACAACTCCAATCACAGGCTGAGTTGGCTGTGATGACTGTTCCATGGCACCCGCTGTCTTCACAGTTTTGACCACCTAAAGTATGCGGCTGAACATTAACTGTAAAAAGGAAAATAACAGGAAAAAAAAATGTTATCTAGCAGCCAGCACTTCACTTTGTGCTATTGGATGACCTCAACTCTAACAGGAAAGACTACCAAGCAGTAGTAGGGGTTTGTAATTATCGCGTAGTCAACAAATATTTCCAAATTATGGAATTAAAACTTCTTCAAATCAAATACAGCAGATGTGCTCCACAGAAGAAATAATCATACAAACGTATGATGCACTATCAATTCCAATTTATGGAGGCTGGAACATGGCCCCTTTGCAATGACCTAACCCTAACCATCCAAAATGCACCGTACAGTCAAAAGTAACTCATCATGCTATTTCATGGTTGAAATCCATTGCAACATGTTTGAAATTCGAAAGCCTATTATATAAGCATATATCTTCAATAGGGAAAGATAATGGACGTGCGTATAGTCAAAAGTAACTCATCATATATTGCAATAGACTTCCAGTATCCACTAAAAGTGGATAAGCAGCAACTGACCCCCGAATAATAACCAATTTGAATCTTTCCCTATTCTTTTTTTTTTACTTTCACTATCATAAACAATAACAAAATAACCTTCTCAAAGAGCTACCACTATGTCCAGAAAAACTTCTCACCAAACAATAACAAAGAAAAGTAAGATAGTATATATCTGTAAGCACAAAAAGAGGCTACGAAACACGTAATTGTCATCAGTAAAGAAATAATATCCATGGGACAAAATAAACAGCTAGTTTACTTCATTTAAGCATATGAATTTACGGAATACCTACCCAATGTGAAACTCACTGGAACTTCATGCACAGGGACACCTCCATCTAGCAAAACGCCCACTTGATTAGGTAAATAGAAGCATATCCCTTTAGACATGCAAGAGCTAATGAAGATGGAAACTCCCATGATCTTTGCATCAAAAATGGGCCAACTAAGTACACTTTCAATAATGCAAATGTAAAATAAAACTGGAGGCCTTCCTTTGACCTTCATTGGATTCAAAATATCAAATTCCGGAAGCTATTATATACTGACTTTATCCATCTATTATCCATTTCATAAGCTTTCTACATCCAACCTTTCCACTGCTTATCTAAAATAGCAAGAATTGACCTTACAAACAGCCAAATCTAAGGCTAATACAACAATATCTGCATACATGCTATTCAGACTTAAAAATAGACATAAAAAAGGACATATATATATATAATACACATGGATAAATACCCCAAGTCCCAACTACCCACAAAAGCAACCATGGTAAATATTCCACCAAAAGCCAAAGCCTTTCAATATCCAACATTATGAGAAGAATAATAAAAGATTTAAGGAAAATGACACTAATTGTGTGAGAGATATTTTCCACACGCTACTAGAAAACTAAGATACCATAAAACCATGAATTTCCACATTTAATCTTGCTATGTCTAAAAGGAATTAATTTTCTAGTAAAAAATAACTGATAACGCAAAACAAAAGTTGAAAAAGAAAACAGTTTGCCAATTCGAGCTAACCTCATTTTCCAACCCTCACATTTTTTTAATGTCACAACTCACAAGATGCCATAAAAGAGCCAAAGGTTTCTCCTGATGGCGTGATGTTATTGACATTTATAATTTGACCACATGTATGTGAGATAGCAAAACTAAATCTAAATTTACATAGCAAAATGGTGCCAATAGAATCTGATTCGTATAACCTCAAAACTTTCCAAGCACTTGTCTTCTATAATTGGAGGAACCATGGTTGCACAGGAGCAGGATTCATGCTAACGGGTATTTGTTTTAAGCAGAAGCAGAAGCTTCTCGTGGTACCAAACAATAAACCTACAAGCTCCTTTAATCCAAAACCTAGAGTATATACAATTTAAACAGAGTCTAAAGGTTCAAAACTGAACAGCTGAAGTTAAAAAAAGAAAAAAAAACAAACAAACAAGTCTTTTACAACATAGGGGTAACCAAGTTAGAAAAAGAAGAACAAACACATAAATTTACTTACGATAAGATCGTAAACGTGAGGACCAACAAAGTAAAGATGAGAACCGCTTCCTCAACTCAGATTAAGCTATCCATATTCAACCGGTCACACGCCAAGCTCAATCTACCCCCTACACAAAGATAGTTAGAAAATCCAGTAAGTTGACCTCAGATTCCTTGCAGCAAACCCGATACGTTTCAAAAAAAACACAGTATTTTGAATGCCTCACGACTGTTGGATGCGAAAAGAAGCGGTGATCATGCAAGCACAGATGCAGAGAAATAGGGCAACGAATCAAACAAACACCATAGAATATCGCAGTTCCGATCTCTTACCTGGAAGGAGGAGAGTAACACCTCGAGCTGACCCCTGCGGAAACCCTAGGGAGAGCGACCGGTGAAAAGAAAAGAGGTGACAAGAGGCGGTATGGCACCGGGCTTGCTCGACACGTGGAGATAGTCGATGGCAGTTCTGGTTAATAAAAAAAGTCAGACAGGGGTGGTTCGGCAATTTCGACGGTTTTTGACCGTCGCTATGTGGTCAACGGCTAACTGGGAAGGTGGTTCGAGTTCAAGCGACAGTCGAGTAATAGCAGACAAGACCTTTTAAAATAATAGTTATATATTTTATTTGTCGTATAACTGATTATCTATTGTATTAATTGCATTTAATAGCGCTTCCTCAAACTAATAATAATAATTAATGAATTAATAATAATCTAATGATAAATGTAATTTCACCTTGAAATTTGGATCCAATGTTGCTAGTTAATTTTCAGTTTGTTTTTCCCCATTCTAAAGTCACAAGGTAAGCATTTGATATTTACTAATACTAAAATTATTAAAAATATATATATCAAATTTTTTATGCCAAAATATTTAAATCAAAATTGAACTGAATTTCTTAAAAATCAAAATGTTACCAACAAATTTGATAAATTTTTAAAAAGTTAAACTATTAAGGATTTAGTTAATTGGGTGAGAGTAATTGGGTTATTAGGTATTGGGTAGCGAATTTTATACTTTTAATAACTAGTTATACTATAATAAGATAAAGATATAATGTAATATATATATATATCAGTAAATTTAGTTTTTTTAATAAACCACAAAAGTAAAAAAAATAAAGATTGAAAATCAAATTTTTTTTATCGAATTGAATTTATTAAAATTTTTAATTATTAGTAAAAGCCAAATATATCAAAGCAAATGTTCACCTCTAAACCCAGTAACCATAACCGATAACCCATTAACATACTACTCTAATAAATAATAATCTACAACCCATTAATACATACATTAATCCACTAAGGCACTAACCCATTAACCCCTTAAAAATAGCTCACTAACCCATTATCAAAATATCTAATCTCTCTGCTATAGCCTATAGTCTCTACTCTATATGCCCTAAATCCTCTCTTCTACCGTCGCCCTTATATTGTTATGCCTTCACTCATGAACAAATCAAAGAACTCTAAAATTCTCTTGCTCTACACTAGTTCACCGGCACAAACCTTTATTTATCTTCTTCGCCATCAATTGCTAGCCACCATTGACGTTGCTTCTCTTCGACGATCCCGTGCTTAATTCTTAGTGACACAATGCAAGTCCTTGGCGGCTCCTAAAGACACTAGGGTGCGTGAAAAGATGAGCTGTTATTTCACCCTCAAAAATCCCTTGTTGCAACTCAAAATCTCTAAATATCAGTGAGTCATGAGAGACCCGTTCATCAGAAGATGTGGGGTGAGGGTTTGTCGCTCTCGCAACTCTAGTTTAACAAGGATAAACTCGAATAAATATACTTCTGCTACCCTAGTGTAACAATTAGTCTAGTTATCGCTAAGTCTTTCGTTGCAAGCTTGAGCCCTTGCAAGTGCGAACTCATATGAGAAAAGTAGGGGTGAGCAAAAGTAACTGGTAACTCAGGTATTATGATATCGACAAACGGGTATTACCGAAAAGTTAGACTATTAAGGATTTAGTTAATTTAGTGATGGGTAATTGAGTTATTGGATATTGAGTAATGAGTTTTAGACTTTTAGTAACTAGTTATACTATAATAAGATTAAGATATAATATATATTTTTAATATATATATATATATATCTGTAAATTTAATTTTTTACCAAATTGAAAAAAATAAAAACTAAAATCAAAATCGAAAATCAAAATTTACAAAACTTATTACCAATATTGAAACTGAATTTTTTTTATCAAACTAAATTTATTAAATTTTCTAGTAATCTGAATTTACTGAACTAAATACTCACCCTAATTTTGCTGGGCATTTTGCTAATTTCATCACTCAACAAATAGCCTAAACGATATTGATTTCAATCCTGAATTCAGGGAGTAGGGGGTTTTCCAACTTTCCACCTACTCTTGTCTACCCAAAAGTAAATGAAGCAAAAATTTTATCGAACTAGACCTAAGTTTTATATTCAAAAGTTCAAATTAATTGAAGTTTAGAAATGGGAATTAAGAAAAATAATTATATAGCAAAATAAAAAAAAAATTGTAAACTTCGGGTTCAGTTTTATGTTAACCAAATTATTCTTATAGATCTTTTGAGCATGAGAGTCTAATCGCATTAGAACAAAGCATGAAATAGTAATCTCTCTCAAAAAATATCATTATAATTTAAAACAAATAATATTTTAGAGCTATTATGCTTAGGTTGGCTTGTATTTAATCATCTCGTCTTATCGAGTATAAAAACTTAATTTAGCAAGTTAAAATTATTGCTATTTTTATTTTTATTATTATTATTTTATATAAATAAATTAAATAATAAAGGCGGAATTCAACCTCCATAAAAAAATTGCTAGTTATATAAAATAATAGTTTGCATTCGGAGTACACTGTGATGTGGCAGTATCTTTAGCTTCTCTTTTTAAAAGTTGATATCCAATTAGTTATTAGCGAGCTCTAAATGTACACCATTAATCCACCACCGAGTGTCTATCATCAGTTATCGAATTGACCAAAGATGAATTTGTTTTCCTTTTTGTTTGTATAACATCCACAAGAGCATCTATACTGTATACGTTTTTCATTTTTTTTTATCTATTTTCTTACATTAGTTATATATTGAACGGACACATAAAAGAAGTTGCTTTAACCAAGGGATTTGCTAATTATTCCTCCTCTACGAGTAAGAGACGATCAATTATTTCAGTAGCAAAGATGCAAGGGCTACTGATGAGATTCTATTAGTTAGTCTAATTCTTACCACTAGAACATTACAAAAGTTGGAATTTACTAGAGCAAACCAAACCACATAATAAAGTCGATTTAGAACCATGGGTGAGGATGTTCCAAAATAAATTTAATCAGAAGGTTACAGCTAAGAATGTTTTATCTACCCAACTAGTCCACAGCCATCTGTTATTGGTTAGTTAGCCTATATTTTCTTTAATTCGTGAATAGCGAAAACATGCTATAGCTCTAACTAGTAAAAACATTGGCTACATAGATACATTTTCAAAACTCATACAGCACTTCTTATTAAGCAGCTGTGGAACTCTAAATATACAAATTTTTTTTTTCTCGTGGTGGTCGAAGAATCACCGAACGAGATTGGCACAACTACTCTACAGTAATTTGCAATACAGTGGTAAGTCTAGGTTTGCGATACCTTCTCAGAAGCAACGAAGAGCAGACAACACTCACTGATGATAAAGCCATACAACCTCCGGCCAGCCATGGTGGCATCCGAAGCCCCGTGAGGGGAAAGAGGATACCAGCCGCAACAGGTATCGCCACAATGTTGTACGCCATTGCGAAGAAGTAGTTCCAACGTATCCGAGAAAAGGTTTTCCTCGAGAGGTCAATCGCGGTGATCACGTCCTCGAGGTTATTTCTCACTAGGACGTAGTCTGCAGCTTCAATGGCAATGTCGGTTCCAGCACCTATGGCCATGCCAACATCAGCAGCAACCAGAGCGGGGGAGTCATTTATGCCATCACCAACCATTGCAACCATGCTTCCATCTGTTTTAAGCGAGTGAATTACATCTGCTTTACCCGCTGGCAGGACTTCTGCTCTCACATCTTGAATTCCAACCTGAAATGAAGGTAAAATTTTAGCTTGATTAGCTTCAGCTGTAGCCTGGAGCAAATTGTATTAATTTGATAAAAAGTGGACAAAGCTTTTAAGGGGCTAAATCCAAGTAACAATAGTACAGATGTGAATTAGTAATTCATCTAATTTTGACAGAACTAAACATGAAAATATATATTGAAAAATGATAAAGTTTATATAGTCAATAAGATGGACATTTGAGCAAAAATGTATTAACTTCAAACTTGATGGAAGTTTCAATCAAAATTTCTCTCCTAAGTATAAATGAATAGTCATTATAAATAGTGCTGGCAACAGCGACTGAAGTAGTACAACCGTGTTGGAAGAGAATAAGCTCAAGATGGTGAAATAGAGGAACAGGTTACGGAAACATGATTAACAAGAATGAAGGATATACCTTGATATATTTTCAGGGTGTCGTGTGGTTTTACAAATACTGATATGAAGCACTTATTCTCTTTAGAAGTCAGTAATGCAGCATAGTGCAGAAAATTTTTCTACTATTTCAGTTAATTGGGCAACTAAGAAACCTACCTCTTTTGCAACAGCTTGGGCAGTCCTCCAATTGTCTCCAGTAACCATGACAGGACATATACCCATCTTTTTTAAGCCTTCCACAACAACCGCCGCTTCTCTTTTCAGGGGATCAGCAACGCCAAGGAGTCCAATGAAGCTACCATCATAAGCCACAAGTATGCCTGTTTTAGCATTCACTTCCAAGTCTATCAAAAAATTTTCAGCTTCAGTAGGAACTACGACTCCATTTTCAGCTAACAGAGCTCTATTGCCCACCTGTAAATAATACACAACTCATCAAAATTTCAAACAGGCAACAGTTAAAGACATATCTACACATATAGTGAGAGTGTGAGACACACAAACTACTGTCAAACTCACCAGAACATTTTTCTCATTGATCATGCACTGCACACCTCTTCCAGGCAAAGCTTTAAAGTCGGTGGTTTCCAGAAGCCATTCTGACAATATTTCCTCCCTGCTCTGCTTCGCATAACTATCTGTTGTAGGAAGCTTACAAAAGTAGTGATAGTGATAGGCATAATCTAGGATTGCCCTAGAAAGAGGATGTTCACTGCTAGCCTGAATTTCATCAATAGAAGGAAAAGATATCGCTGTTAATATCGAATAATCAAAACAAATATGCTTGGTCATGTGAGTGATGCAAATTCTAACACACCTCTGCAGATGCAACTAAAGTAAGAAAATCGCCAAGTTCCATTTCTACGTATACTTTTGCAGTTGTAACAGTAGCTTTCCCTTGCGTAAGGGTGCCAGTTTTATCAAAGATCACATAGTGCAAATTCTGTGCCCTCTCCAAGGCATCTCCTCCTTTAATTAGGACTCCGTGAGAAGCACCAACACCAGTAGCAACCATGACAGCTGTTGGAGTAGCCAGACCAAGGGCACATGGGCAGGCAATGACAACCACTGATATTGAGAACATCAGTGAGAAAACAAAACAGTTATTATTTTCCTCTACCCACGAATCGGGATAAGCTCCTAGTACTCCACAGAGAAACCTGAAGAGGATACATAAAACATTTAGAACAAATTCAGCGATCAATTAACTACATCTTGACATCTTGACCATGAATGTGAACTTACCATCCCAAGAAAGTCAACAACGAGATAGTAATGACAATAGGAACAAAAATACTGGCAACCTGCAATATAAGAAGAGATTTTGGTTTCTGTTTAACAGGTCAAGAATAATGAGGAAATCATACGCAACAGAGGACATAAAGGATACAAACATATTCTAAAAACAGTACAGTACCAGTGTGACCAAGTTGGTACGGATATATACGTACTACATACATACCAGTACATTGGTACAAACATGTTTTAAAACCTTGGATATAAATCATTGCACAATTTAGATCACTCTAACGCTTGAATGGTAATTAGAAGAATGTGTAAAATAAAAACAAAATAAATGGAAAAAAAACAATGCATGACCAGCGAACTATATACTAAACAGACAATGACCATTAGCTCAAATTACACAACAAGATTATTTACAAGCATTTGTGCTTGTTTGAATTAGTTCAATATAAACAAAGAGAAATCGAAAGGAAACAATTTCGAATATAACAGAAAAAACAACAGATTTGTTGACCCGGCCCTAGCATTTGCTACAGAAAAGTTCATGCATACCAATAAGTACCCTTTCATGACACAGAAAACAATGTATGAAACACAGTAAAGATGTCCAGCATAACTATTATCGAAGGAGATTGATGCCAAAGACAAAAGGAAGGTGTAAAGCAGACAAAATAGAGTCAAGAAGCTTAGTAAATTAGATAAAAAAATGTTACTACAGTTACTGACATAGTCAGCAAGTTTCTGAATTGGAGCCTTTGACATCTGAGCAGTCTCCACAAGTGATATTATTTGACTTAGAACTGCATCAGAACCAACCCTTGTGGCTTGAACATGAAGGGCACCATGTAAATTTATTGTACCTCCAACAACAGTAGACGAAACTTCTTTTGAGACTGGTGTAGATTCACCAGTGATCATACTTTCATCAACATGAGTGGTACCCCAAACTACCACACCATCAGATGGAATTTTTGACCCCGGAAGAACTTTTAAGGTATCACCAGGTTGAATTAAGAGTGCATCTATCTCTCTCTCCCCTATATATCTTCCTCCTGCAATCCAAAACCATAAACTAAATAAAACAAATAGTTGTTACCGGAACCAATCCGTGGACCAGTACCTACCGAAAAAACTGGTCAGTTCAGACCGGTTTTAAAACATTGGTTGTTACAATAAACATAAATAAAGTATATATTTCCAGTGAGCATGTTGAATGGTCAACATCAAAATACCTCATTACATAATGAAATTTTCATAGATAAGCAAGAAAGCATCAGATTGAAAGAAAATACCCAGAAAGAACATGACAGAATCATGATTATGATACTGTAACATAAGTTTTTTTTTTACCTTCATCTTTCATCAGCAAGAGAGCTGTTGCCGGGGCAAGTTCTACCAGCTTCTTAATTGCATCTGACGTTTTGCCCTTGGCAAGAACTTCCAAATATTTTCCAAGTAAAACGAATGTGATAATCATAGCACTTGTCTCAAAGTATATTGGAGGCCGAAAGTCAGTGAATGCACCATAAATCAAAGCACCAACTGAATAGAAATAAGAAGCAGAAGTTCCAAGTACAATCAGAACATCCATGTTAGATGACCCATGACTCAGTGCTTTATAAGCGGCTACATAGAATCTTTTGCCAATAACAAATTGAACAATACTGACTAGTACCCACTTCATCAAATCCCCCATCAGAAAGGGTCCACAGTGCATGAGCAAGAAAGAATTAAAGAAACTTATCCGAGGACAAACCATCCGTATGAAGAAGACAGGAATCTGTAGCATAAAATAATAGTCGCAAGGAAGAGTTAGATGATAAAGAACATCTAGACTAATATAATGGAACGATTAATGTACAACTAAAAATCAAACTCACGCTGAGAATTAGACTGGAGAGGAAAAGCCTAAACAATTTTGAGGATTCTTGTACATGATTTGCACTCGCTAGCGTATAAGGGTTCTGCACATATGCCTTTAACTTACCATTGCTTCCTTTCTCAATGGAATCAACAACAGACCTCAAACCAATCAGTTCAGGATCAAAGATGACTTCTACTTCTGAAAGGCTAACGTTAACCTCAAACTGCTTCACTCCTTTCAGGTTCCTTAATATGCTTCGTATATCATATATATCTATTTCACTGGACAATCCAGCTACACACAAAAAAACTTTATTTTGCTCGCTACTTTGCAAAAAGGAAGCATCAAAGCCAGCATCCTCAATGGCACGAACAATTTCATCTTTTTTGATGACTGATGGATCATATTCAACTTCTCCTAGTGAAGTTGCCAGAGCAACAACTGCTCTTCTCACTCCAGGAAGTTTTGCTAAGATACCTTCAATAGAGTTTACACAGGCCGAGCAAGTCATGCCTCCAATCCTGAACTGCCCAGTCAAAGTCTTTTTGGATTTTATCTGATTATTATTTGACTCTGGAAGGACTTCTGCCTCAAATCCTGCATCTTCAATGGCCTCTTTTATGTCTTCATCCTGCATATGGAGATTGTAATCAATTATCCAATACCGGGAACCAAAATATCGTGAATCTTGCAATTGTGGTAAAAGATTATAACCAGGCAATCAACATGCCACCACTCAACTAACACGCTGAAAAAGTAGAAGAAAAGTGAAATATGAAAATGATTAGAAAATTGTATTGATAAGAAGAGTATTGAACAATGAGGTCATACAAGCTACTTAATAAATTATAATCAGCAAAGCAAGCTAGTTAATTTCATCATTGGCAACATCTATTCGTTCTCCTCACATAGTAAATGTACAATGTGTTAATGAATCGCAAATTCATTAAGAAACTAGAACGATTACGATCGCAATAATTCTTCATTTTGAATCCAAAAACAACAAATTTTTAAAAAGGCTCTACAAAATGGTATTCTTTTGCCAAACATTGAAAAGAAACATACATCCTCGCTCCAATTTGGTCAATATAGAAGAGATCAGTGATTATGGATAGCCCAACAAATGCAGTGAGGTTATCTAGATTCTAGAGCACTAAAATCTGCTGCAATTCTAATAGCTTGCTTTCGTGCCAAAGCAGATCATCAGTTAAGAAATGGCTCAGCAGCAGCTGATACCAAACCAACCAGAATCAATGTTTCGCCTCTCACCATTGATATATCTTTGTATGATCAAAGACACTCAAGGATCAGCAACCGAAAATAATAAAGAGAAAATCAAAAGAGAATAGGAAGGATCACAACTCAACCTAAATGCAGAATCATTGGAGTAAATTGCTTATAAGATGTTAACAAGTAGGAAAGCCTCAAGGCAGAAGGGGACGGGGGAATGTTTTTATGTAAAGAGACAAAAACAAAATGAACAGTAACAAACATAATAGCCCTTTTGTTCTAGAGGAAATATGTGCAACAAAGACCAACTTCCAAAAGAGATGCATGTATGAAGGATAATGGCATCATTCCAATGATTCCTTATAACTTAATGGATCTCATGCCCCCCACGTCAGTAATGGCATCATTCATCATTCAAATTTAAGCTTTCTTAACTTTTGATGATAGGATAATGGACCGCCATAGTGGAAACTGGTGAAGGAGAATTAGGATTTGATTCTGGAATAGGAACAAGAGAAACAACCACCACATCTGGGGCAGCAAGTGCGCAAGTTAGTGAATGCTAGCAGAAGGTTGTAGCCGTAATAAATAAAAAGACTTAATTCATTGAGTTTTGAAATTGAAATGAGTAAATCTAAAACCTTACATGGATCATTTGGAAAGAAAGTCTAGTGCTTAGTAACAATTCAAACTTAAGCTGTTGCAATGAAAAAGCATGCGGTGGATCTTGTGTTGGATAAGTCAATCTGTAATGCATTGCACATCAGGCATCCTATCCTTAACTGCCAATACAATTCTAGCCTTAATTAGCCAGGTTGTTCCTCCCCTGATATTAATTTTAAGAAATTTGAGTGTTCAAAGCAAACACAGACTGTAGATATTAGCATGGATAATATAACAAGATTGTGATCCTATCTAGTTGACCTACGGGTCTGGAGCAATAGATAAGTGCAAGAGTAAGGAGAATTAATATTAATAGTAAGAGGTGACACCTTGAAATTATGAAAGACAAATCATGCCAAAAACAATTCTAGATAATGCTTTTATTAACCAAGAACAAAACTTGGAGGCCCAAAGTTAACTAGATTTTGCGTTACTCTAAACCATAAGCGACTAAAATTAGGGAAGTGAATGTTGCTCTTAGAACTCAACTAGCACCTTATAAGAAATTAAAATTTTTGGGTTCTAGAATGAGTATGGCTGCAAGGTCAAAGCTTAAAAGAATTTCCAAGAGAAAACTTATGAGGCTCAAACATACCAAAGATTGACATGCTAAGAGCTCTTTCATAATCCTATGAGTGAGGTGCACAGTGTACTTAGTTGGAGCAATATGTCAACTATGATAATAAGCAAGACCTTAGCTTGCTACCAATCTATGTAGAGGCAGGCCTCTATGACTAGCTTCATAAGAGGTATTGTGGTTGTTTAGGCCATGAAAGGGGTAATAACACATTTATGATGCCCATGGATGTTCTAGGTTGCACATGCACTACACTAACGTGTTCTGCAAGTCTAGAAGCTTGGCTCTTATGTATTCAAAAAATTTCATTGTAATAGAGATAAATTCTTGCCATTCTTCACCAACAATTCAATAGTGGGCCATCGGTTCTTGTTGACTGTGTCCATACCCTTTATACACATCAACTCAGTGCTCCTACTTATTGAATAGAAGGGTAAGTGTTTGGATCAAGATGACAAGGAGTTGCTGCTCATGATGTCTTGAGAAATTCTTTTAGTTATGATTTAGAGGAAGGTGAAGCTATAACATGTTTTCTCATTGTGAAATTGTTAAAATATGAAAAACAATTTCAAATATTAACATGAGGACTAATATTAGGATCAATGCAGATAAATTCTCCACTAAATCACAGAAAAACTCAGTCAAGCCAACATTACAAAATCCAACTACTCATAAAGTAAGAATAAACAATGTATCATACACAAAGACGTTATCAATGCAGGAAAAAACAAAACACTACGTTGCACTTCTCTATCAAATTGATTTAGTGTTATAGAGAGGTCAAAATAGTGGAAGGGATGTAATTCAAAATTAATCAAACATAAAGAATCTTATATAGGAAGTTAGAAATAGTTAGAAGCATTTACCTTCTCAAATAGCTAGAAAGGAATGCACACAATATCGTTCATAACAACACCAGGATAGAATACTCGAAGAACAATTACAAGCAGACCTATGTACTTATCAAAAGAGTTGAATAAGTTATATACCTTTTTTCTCATATTTGTTATACCATTGTTTGCAAATAATGTAGCATCTAAAAATGAATTCAAATTGAAATTTATTTGTACATATAATCCTGACAGTTGTCAGCCTAAATGGGCAACAGCTTGACTCTAAGTTCACCATACTGTTAATTGATTCAGGGATTTGCACTAAACTATACAGAAAAAAAATGTGTATAAGTTTCTTCGATGGCCTTCCATCTCAATGGCCATCAGTCAGTCCAAAGAGATCCAGTAACAAAATGGAATCAACATATTAAGAAACTTACCCCCCACAAAAAATCATATGCGCTGCCACTAAATTAGTAAGTTGCTGATTAGTGGACGTCCACCTACAGTGAAAAGTTTTCCAGAGAATATGTGCGACTGAGCAAACATAAGAACATGAGCAATGAATCAAATTTTGCATCGTTGTGGTGTCTAACACAAGAACAACTATAGAACTTCAAGGCTTTAATCCGTTAAAATATAGCCAAGTTCAACCCCGATACAAGCATGAATTCATGGGAACAACAACTGCTACAAAGAGTAGCAGTAACCATTGTTCCAATTCATAAGCCTCAACAGACCATGATAGTATGATAGCCATTAGAACCGTCGCACGTAGAAAATCTAACACTAGCAAATAAACTATCTACAAGAAAGACTTGGTATAGAAACAACAACAATCTTTTTGAATCAGGTCAAATCCTCTAACACGAAAATTAAAGAACATCAAACTCAGGGGAAAAGCAAATCAGAAGTGTTGTGTGAAGGATTATAAATAAACACAAACATAAACATTAATCAAGGAGTTTCAAAATGGAGTCAAACAAAGATGATTCAAATCAAACTCTACGAGGCTACAAAGTTGTTTACCACATAAAAATCAGCCAAATTAATTTTACCAAGGTGTATATTCGAGTAAATTTCTCTGATGATAGGTCGAGTAAACAGTTAACAAGGTTTAAGAAAGGGCAGAATCCAAAAAAAAGAGTTGCATAGCACAAAATCCGAAAAAATGCCGCATAGTATGACTTCATGGACCAGGTTTGCACAAAAAGAAAATTTCACAGAGAACTGAAATACAGCGCGTCTTCAATCGAAGAAATCAACTACCAGTTCGTCGTATATGATACCGCAAGAGCAACGAAGGTTTTTACCGTTTTAGGAAAGAAACAACAACATAAAACTAAACAAGGCAACATGGGAAAAAGGATTTCGACCTTAACAAGACTGGGATCGAATACGACGTGGGCCTTGTTCTGTAAGAGGGAGACAGAAGCTCGGGAGACTCCGGGGAGGGCGGAAATAGCGCCCTCGACGGCGCTAGTGCAGGCCGAGCAAGTCATCCCGGTGACCCTAACTTGGATTCGCTTCACCCCCTTCTCCGACGCGTCCCTCCCGGTCCCCTCGGGCGGTGCCGCCGCCTCTTCGTCGTAGAAGTCGAGGAGGCGGACGTCCTCGAGGTCGCCATCATCCTCCCTCATCGTGATCGGCCGCCGGCCGCCGGCCACACTCAATTGGATGTCTCTCATGCCTGGAGCCATCGAAGAACTCCAGAGGACGAGAGAGAGACTGAGGGATTGATGGCGAGAAGCGTCGATTTAAAAGAGGCAAAAAAAAAAGGGGTTAAAAACTAATAAAAATTAGAAAGGGAGAAGGAGGAAGACAACAACCAAAGTTGTTGCCAGTTACTGAATTGACGAATTTGCCCCTAAACGAGACCGGCTTTTTAGAATTTGGTCATCACAAGTATAAAATACGTATAATAATTCTACTACGTATTTACTTATTATTCACAAAAATGTCGGGTTAGGTAATTGCAGTTGCAGTTAGCCAGAGTTGTTGTTACGGTCAGAAACACCACAGTAACTTTACGAAACTAATTACCCCGCAAACATATGGACAGATCAATTGTTAAATAATTTATCTATTTAAAGCTTAAAGTGAACGCGGAATATGATTTTTTTTTCTTTGTAAATGTAAACTTTAGAGGCATGCCATGAATCGATCAAACAATGGAAGGGGCAAATCCGGCCGTCAAATTGAACCACGGTCGACCGAGGTACCATACAATTCCTGCATTGGATCCGGTTTTGAAAGAAAAATAAGCGGGTCCAATCGGTCTCATGAAACCGTGTACGCGAAGGAACCAATTTTGACCCCTTCGGTAACCATACCAGATAGTACGAACCGTCTTGAGTTTATTGTACTAACTACTAATCGACCCCCTACAATTTTCATATTCGCCCGGGAAAATTTAACCAATTTGCACGTAGACCTACCATTTAACGCATAATTATACAATGAAAATGTTGAGAAAGAGTTTTACGCCATTATAAGCTTAAAAAGAATGTTGATTATCTAAGGTAGCTCTCAAAAGTTAACTTAGCAACTCATAGACTAATTAAATATGTTATATTTTTGCATAATTAAACATTAAACTAATTGATAATTTATTTATGAATGAGTTAAGTTCAAATCAAACATTTTAGACGTGATTATTAAAATGGATTAAATTTAAAATAAGCTTAAATGATTCATCATTCATCAATGCACGAGATTGACAATCCAATAACCAATATATGCTCTGGCCCTCCTCCGTTGACTTGATGCACAAGTATGCATATGTGCTTAGAGTTGACTTTAGTTGGAAACGGATATTTGGGGTAGAGTTGTTGAACTCCTCTCAAAATTGGATTGTGGTTAGGTTAGGTGACCAATCTCCACCTTGCTGACCTATTCGAGCATTAAACTTGAAGCGAACTCCAAAAGGCCCAACCCACTTTTGATTACTACTCATGGAAACTTGATCTTATAGGAAGAAGATTAAACCAAGTCAAAGTCAACTTTACCGTGTAAAAAAGGTCAATTTTTGTATGATTTATGTTGCAATTTTTAAATTTGTAGGGATCATTGAGGTAACTAGAGAATATTTTTTTTTCTTATACTTTTATTTTTGTTTCTTAGTCTAAATTATTAATTTTCATAATTTTATTAATGGTTAAATATCTCTCAAAAGTGGTCAAATCTAATCCAGTGGGCTGTGTCCTACAGTTTAGGGTTTGGCGTCCATAGATTACACATTTCACCACTGTCTCTTCCCAACAACTGCCACGTGGGTGCTTATTAATAATTTTAGAACAAGGGACAAGAAAATATTTTTTTAATAATTAAAAAATAATCAGGTGTGCACTGTGTAGTGTGTGCTAGATCTGAATGGGATAAAAGTTAAAATCTAGGGCTTATTTATAAGAATAGTACTCCTGCAAAATAAAAAATCGGCCTTATTTAATGTAGACAGCTGACAGGATTGAGGGCGAGAGGGAGGGAGGAAAATAGTTAAATATTGAGAATTTGCAAGTAAACACATGCAATCGCTTCGAAATAATAAGTGCATTTTGCTAAAAGATCTCTAAAATCTTTCAAAGAGATCCTCTGTATTTGGAGAATTTTTTTTTTAATTGGGGGAAAGATTTTCCACTTTTTACATGTTACGTGGTTCAATGTAGCATTTCATTTGTCAAACGATTTTTCCACATTCATGATTTAAGATTAAAACACATAATTCGTCACAAAACTTCCAGAAGGAATGTGAACAAGGAATGAACGGCGCGGCCTCCGTTGACCTCGTCGCCAGTTTGACCAGTTCCCACAAAAACAATATTATTTTCCAATTTTACCCTCCATGACAGGCATGTGATGAAGTCACGCGGACTCGACTTTGGTCGTCGGCGAAATCAATGACGCAGGGGCGTGTTCAACGTTCTGCCGCGCGAGGGCAAAAATGGAAGACTAAAAAGACAGGTGGCAAGTGAAACCCTAGAAGGCTAGAACAGGGAGTGCAGTACAGAGTTGTACTGGACAACGAGACGCTGCATGTACTGCACATCGCGGTGGCGAGTACGACCGCCTCGGAAACGCCGCCGGTGCCCGCGCTCCCGGGTCGCGGCCCAGCCGCTCGCTCCCATAAATCTGGAAGAGTGGAACTTGGCACGGGAGGAATGGGCGGATGGAGCCGCCACGCCGTCGGGGTCCACCGGTCCAGCAGCAGCTCGCTTCGGCCCAACCGACCAGCCGATCGACCAACCAAATGCGGTTGATCTGTTCTTCAATTTGGTTTAATTCGGTTTGATTTGATTTGTTCTTCAAGGCGCGTCAGTCCAACGCTGGTTTGATTTGGTCACTCGTGTTGTCTTCATGCTGTTTTTTTTTGTGCATTCAATGTTTCCAATATATACATATATAAGTATTTTCATATTATGGAAACGGTTTTTATTTTACCCTAGTATTAGTATTTCGGTGCTTTAGCATTGATTTTTTAAAATATATATATATATATAATGTAGGGCGAGATTTGGTTTATTTGTTTATTAAAGTGTTTTTAAAAAGATATATCTCTTTTTTAATTTTTAATTAGTGTTTAATTTTAAACTATTGTAAATAGTGATTGCCTTCATATAAATATGGAATTTTTTTCATAACCACAAACAACAACAAAAAAAACTCTCCTTTTCCTCAAATTTCTTTTCAAATCACCGTCTATTTTTGTTCCTCAAATTGAAAGGTACCACGTGCGTGATTGTCCAAACATCAAAATGCTAGGTATAAAATTCAGCACGTGCATAGAATCTTAGCTTTCTTAGCTAAGAATCTTGAATGACATTTTTTTTCTAAAGCATAGGCCTTAAATAATTTTACTAAAATTTCATATACACACCTCAAAGTATAAAGAGTGTGTTTTTTCCCTTGATGTTTGTTTTCTTAGTTTTAGAGTTTCTTTGCTATCTATCACTATTCTCTAATATCTACATGTACATATTAATCATAATAATAATAAAAAAAAGTAAATAGATCTAGTGAGACTCTCATGGCACCAATCTTATTTTATTTAATAATTTTACTGTGTATTTTTTATATATCTTATATAAAAATATGCGATGAGCATAACACCTGAGTCAGATATATTTTATTTAATTATCTTACTATATATTTTTTATATTATCTTATATAAAAATATACGATGAGCATAACACTTGAGTCAATATCTTACATATAGTGAGTTAGGTGTAAAAGACTACAGACAAACTCGCCTGAGGATTTTATAAAAAAAACCTTTTCAGACTCAAATATATCAAAATTTTTTAAAGAGCAATATATTTTAAGCTATCTTATATAAAAGTATATAACAAATATGTCACTCGAGTCAGTCTGACTTGTGATTATAGAACGAAAATGAGTCAAATGTAAATAATAGATCACATCATCAATTAATATCCAAAACTTATGATGGGATTTAAGTCAATTTGATAAGGGCTAGATGATAGAAGGCATAGCATATTTCACATTAAGTTAAATAAAAATAACACTATCAAATAATGTAAAGTTCAACTATAAGAAATACAAAACCTCTCTTTAGTGAATCTTAGAATCCTCTCTTCCTATTGAGTTTTAAAATTGATTTAAAAATAATTGGAAGAACAATAAGAATGGATAAGGAACACATATAAGATTATTTGTGTATATTGATTTACATAAAATATATTATTATCATTTAATTTATTTACTAAATTGTGTTGAGTGCCCAAAAGAGTATTCATGAAAAAGAATAAAAAAAAGAGAATTTTTTTTTAGAGTACTGAAGGTGGGACTTAGATCTTAAAATTTTTATTATCAATAACTAAGGTATTTTTTATGTTATTTATCACTAACATCCAAAATGGAGAATCTAAAACTTTTTTAGGCCAAATGTACCAAATACACCAACTGAAAAAGTCAGGCAATGTGCGACATGAAAACAAGAAAGACGAACAACTTCCTGAAGTGTTGTTGATGAGCAGATCTCTTGTTGTCTAACCACTATTTCTCAGAGTGGAATGGAGTGCAGTGGCCGAACTCATTCACGAGAGGGGGCATTAAGGTCAAAAGGTGTCCCACTCAAGAAAGAAAAAGACAGCAATTCAGAGGTGAACATGAGCCCTGTTCTAGCTTTACAAATTGGTGTGTTGGAAGCAATGCTGCTGCCGCTGATCTCATTCAGGTGATGGCAAAAAATGGTGGCAGATAAAGGAAGAAGATGAGGAGCTTTTGCTTTGATTGATATGGTTGGTTGTGTAGAGTGGCCAATCATTCAGTCCTTGTGGAAGGCACAGTCATTAAAGGGATGCAATTGGGCTGTTTGGAATCCTAAAAATGACTTAAAGCTGGAGGAAAGTAAAGTGTGAAAGGGTTCTGTAGCAGTTAAGTGGCCAATTTATGACTTCACTTGGATCATTCATTTAAAACACTAGTTTTTGGCAGTGGAGGAATCCGAGTATGCAACAACTATGTACCACATACAGTTAGCCTTTTGTCTTTAACTGCATCAACTGTGGGATGGAAATGGCATTTCGCACCCCAATCGATTGATTAATTAGGGTTTGGCCTTATTGGGAGAAGAAGAATGGAAGGCGTGATTCTTTAGTGCAAGGGATGAATGTGATGGGGATGAGAATTTAGCAAGCAGAGGGGGGTGAACCTAAAGTGCAGTAGAATTGGGCCATGAGCTGCCTCCTGCCTGGGCCGAAACTCGCAACCCAGTTTCCTCTTCAAGGCTCGTTTGACTTGGTTGACTACAATGTCTATTTCATTTTTTTTTTTGGAAATCAGGAACGGTAACTGTTTGAATTTAGGGTTTTTTTTGTTGTTGGAAAGAAGAGTAGATCTGGTTTGTTGTCCATGTCAGGCTGTTCAGCGCCAAATCACCTTTGTTTTATTTGAAGTTGATAATCGAGTCTTTGAATGCGTAGTTTTTGGTAGGGTTAGAATCCATTGGAATTTATCCTATGAAAATCGCATGAATAATTACCTTTTTTTTTTACTTATTTCTAGCTGGATTATAGGATAGAAATCTATAGTTGAATTGATGATAGCTTGTGCTTGATCCAGAAAAAAAACCCGAGCTTTATGGCTATTTATTGCTCCAGGAATTGATACTTACCTCTTTTCACCTGCTTCCCATCAGTGCTTCGATCTTCCAAGAAGTTGATCGATTTGTTCGATGCTCGCTCCGATCTCGAAGTGAGTGTTTAACTTTCTGATATTGTGGAATCTACTTACCTTTTTGGATTCCGATCTGATCTTTGTTCTCAATGCGTTTGTTGATCATTGGAGAAATTTAGGTTTGGCTTTGCCCGCGGCTGGCGAATGAACCGCGGAAGAGAGAACATCGGAGCAAAGAGAAAGGGGGTGGAGGAGGGGATTGAAGACCATTTCGGAAGAGAGAACATTCAGGTGATGGCGGACAGGTATCTTGAGATCCCCAAACTTCATTTATGCTTGCAGATCCATTTCCCTTCGATCTAAACTTGAAAGCCGATTGTATAGTTTTCCCCTTCGATTGCAGATCTATTTCCTTGTGAATCAATTTGATATTTGTTGAATAGATTATGGAATTTCTCAATGACTACACTCTAATATCTATCTATCTACTCAATATGTTAAGATCAAGTTTTCTAGACTATAGTGGGATACATGCAGTCTTCTAGTTTCACCATTTGCAATGCAGTTACCACTTGGCTGAGAAGAAAATTCCATGTGTCCATGGTGTTACTGTGAGCTTTTAAAGCTGGAGCATTCACTGGTACACAGACACCAATATTTCAAACCTTATCTAAGTTTGGTGTTAACAAAAATAAAAATAAAAACCAGTACATTAGATTGCCATTAGATTGGACCAATTTGTAAGTGCTGTGCCGCAAAGCCTCTCTGTTAACAATTCATACCAAGAAATTCTTAAACTTGTAAGCACTCAATTTGATGAATATTTTATTTGTAGGTTTAGAAATATCTTATACTTGTTAGGAGAGAATTGTATGTATATATGTATGCATACGAATGTTGAAAGCTCCGAGAATGTGTTCTCTATAGTTTTAGTTGGTTGTGTTTAGATTTTTATTGTTTGAGATTGTTAATTGTATCGATCGTATAGACAATCCTTGAGTCAACGGTATGGAATTCATTATCTTTCTAGTTGACATGATTGTTGATGTCGTGCCCTCTTTCTTTTTGATAAAGAAAATAGAAATAATATAAAGGGAATTATCAAACACTACGGAACATCATTATAACTAGTTAGCCTTTTTTTCTTTTGCTTTTTTTGTGGATAAGTTCCGGCAGAATCAATGTTACTATGATATTTCATTGAATACGATGAAGAAGACAAGGTTATTGGATATTGTATTGAGACAAACCATTGGTAACCAAAGAATGGGAAGTTGCCAAATGGATAAAAATTAAAGATTTCACAAAGTGATTAATTAGATGATTCGGATTCAATACAAATTGACCTTTCGGGAGGCAGTTTAATACAAATTGACCTTGATGAATCAGAAGCAAGGGGGCTGTACCAATCCATTTGATTAAAGTTTGAAACTTACGGGAGCGAAGGAGTCAATCATCCTCACCACCTCATACTCTCAAAAGAGCAATAGCTCCAAAAAGGCCCAATCCCCTGTGCGCTCTAAGATGCCTTCCACTCCCATTTGATTAAAGTTGAGCAGGCCCTCTAAGAAATTTTACGATGGTAAAAAAATTTTAAAAAAAATTTACGATATAGTCCGTGATAAGAGCTATAGATATCTATAGACACTAAGATTATGAATTTTGGATATATTCATAATGAGATATCATAAATACAAACATCATAAATATAAAATGTATCGTAAACAGTATTTTATCCATGATGTTTGTATCCATAATATCTCATCGTAGATATATCTAGAATTCATCATCTTTAACGTCTATGAATAGTTGTTACTGTGAATTACATCGTAAAATTAATTTTTTAGAGGAGAGTTGCTTAGAATTCTTGAGCAACTGGGGACGGGGTTGCTCTGGAAATTTTTTCCAATTCCAACGCCTTTTTATTCGTCCGTTCTCGCTATCATTTCCCACGTTTCTCTTCGCTAGTTCATCTCGTGAGCTCCACAGCACAATCGAGCCAAGCTCCACTCCTTCCTCCACGATTGCCATGGAGGATGCTTATGTACCTCACTGCGTCCACAGCCAAAGCACCCTCGCGCTCTCTCCCGTCTCCACGCCGCAGCCCCGCGACGCCGGGGGCGAGACGTCGCTGGACTATGACGTGGTCGTAATCCTGGCGGCGATGATATGCGCGCTGGTGTGCGCGCTGGGGCTCAACTCGATGCTCCAGTGCGTGGTGCGCTGCACCCGCCGCGCGCTCACCGAGCCCGTCGGCTGGGTCAACCACCGCCGCCTCAACGCCGGCCTCAAGCGCGAGGACGTCGTCGCCCTCCCCGTCGCCACTTACGCTGCTCCGCTGCCGGGGCCTGGGTCCCCGGCGTCGGCCCCGGCGCCGGGTTGCGCGATCTGCCTCTCCGACTTCGCTGACGGCGAGAAGATCCGGGAACTGCCAGCGTGCGGCCACCGGTTCCACGTGGCGTGCATCGACACTTGGTTGCTCTCCCACTGCTCCTGCCCCACCTGCCGCCACCGCCTCTCGTCGCACGCTGCTGAGCTGCCGCCTCTGGAGGCGGTGATCGCGATCCCTCCGGTTTAACTAGCTCCTCTCTGCATGCGCGCAAGGTATTCGAGCATTTGTCTAATAGAATATATGTTGCTTTTGTTGGCTTTCCTGCTTGTAAATCTCGAGAGGCATACTTTTCCACTGGTACTTAGAGTTACATTAATACTGATGGTAAGCGAACTTAACTTGAGCTCTTAATCCATGAATTGAAGCTACCAGTTTATTGTTCTTTGATGTTTCTTTTTGGTTTTCTATTGTTTTGGATTGTAGGAAAGATTTGCATGGTTTGATTGATGAATGAGAACTGGTAGAGCTTGTAATGCAAGAATGACTTCATCCACTAGAGAAATCACTTGATGACAAAGAGATAAAGTATGAGGCTGACCTCTTGGTATTATGCTCTTTTGGGAAGCTTAGTGGTTCATAAGGGACTTTAATCATGATGAGAATGAGAATATATTTGGGCAGATAGATGCAGCAAATGGCAGGCGGGCCAGGCCTGTTTGTACTGTGTCCTCGCTACGGCCATTGATGAGGAAACAAAAGGTGACAATTATAAGGCCTAAGGTTGGAGCAGAGTGGAAGAAAGATATGGTGTTTTGTCCATGTCGATCCTTCTTTAGTGTAGAAGAGATACTAGTCCACTGGAAATGTTTCGATTATTATTAGCAAGGATTATGCTGAATCACAACTCCAACCCAAGTGTCCATGCTTGTCTAGTGAATCATCATTTATATGTTTCTTTTAAGTCTTCTATAAGAGTATGTCTAAAACCCCATGATCCTATATAAAGGATTGATTATGATTTGTGAAATTATGCAGACACATTTTGATATATTAATCAACCTCCTAGCTGACTGTTTATGGAAATGATCTGAAAATATACGTTTTTAATTTTCTTCCAACCTCAAATATCCTCGAACTATGTATTTGAACATTGCATTATTATCAATATGTATATTTAATATCCATTAGATGCTGCATAATATTCAAAATTTATATATACTTCAATGCTGGTTTTCTTCAGAGATGCATTTCAATTTATCGAATAATGATACTTCTGACATTAGAATTTAGCGTGATGGCATAAACTCGAATAGTGATACTTCTGACAACAGTAAGTTAAACTATGGAGCCTATATTTGAATTAGTAAGAAATCTCATTTTATACACTAACAACTTTCCAACAGCAACCCTTCTGCAAAAGATGGTGAGGGTTTACAACTCTGACTTGCTCAAATAATAAGCTATATGGAAGCTTTAAACTAACCATTCTAGTCAGTTCTAGTCGTTGAACATGCAAAAAGTAGAAGCATACTTTTCTGTGTATATAATTTTGCCTAATTCATGCATATTCTCTAAACATACGTACAAGTCTGCAAAAGACTAGTGCGCTGAAGGATTTCTGTTCCATGTCAAATACGAAAGATCTCCAAGTTTTCTGCAAGATGAACAGCAGTAATTTAGAAATAAAAGATACTACAATTATTGGCAATAATACTAATAGTACTTCATTCAAACTCATGCAATGCCCAAAGTATTGAAGTTTTATTTAAACCATTAAATTACAAATTTGTAGTAAATTTACAAGCGCGTGAATTATTATCTGGCACTATAACTATGAAATGCTAGAGCAATTTGCAAATTCGATGAATATATGGAAAATCAAATTATAAATAAACGAGATCTTTGGCCTATTTGCATATTTATTATGCATCAACAAAAAATAAAAATATTTGCAAGTTCTCAAACTAAAGAGGCAAAGGTATACGAAATCTAGATTGAGACGAGTAATTTGCAAGTACAAAAACTATATTGTTCCATTTGCAATCTTTCAAATTTCAGGGATCAAATTCAAAACCTAAAGTATTTTCAGGAGTCAATTCTCAGATAACTCAAAATTTATAGTACTTGTGAGCAAAAGAGATTAAATTATGCGGGCTGATTTTTACAATTTGCAAAACAACCTAGACATTTAGTGTTAGGCTCTTGGACCAACGGGCCAAACCCACGGACTACCGAACTGTACTACAGCAAACTGGGCCGCGAGGCAGCCCAAGCCCACAAGAAAATCCACACAGCAACACAAGGAACGGAGGCCGCTCGCTGAGGGAATTCAAGCGGTCAACCCGCGATGTTGACCAGATGAAATCAAGGGCTTCATCTTCACCGCGTGCTAAAAATGCAGACGGCAGATTCGACAGAGGCGAGGCGACGAAGCTTGGCGACGACTCGGAAGCGTTCAAGAGAGGGCGGCTTCAACGGGTGAAGCGGACAACGCGGAGGATCAGAGGCGGCTAGGGATTGAGGCACTCCTTTAAAGCTGCGACGAGAGGAGGAGGCGGGAGGATCTTCTTCGGTGGAGCGATTGGGGGTCTTCGACATCACAACTGGCGAGTGGAACTTGTGAGGATTGAGAGTATTGTAACTGGCGTCGAGGGACGACCGGCGAGGGAGGGAGAGGGGCACCGGCATCGGCCAGGGGGTCGTCGGCGACGGAGAAAGTCTTGCAACTCCAATTTTGGGCAATCGAACTGAAGCTTTTCTTCTACGCCTCCTCCCCTGTTTCGAACGATTTTTGTGTTGCGGCGTCGTTCTTCGGCGACGGTAGGCAGCTTCCGGCGACTGTCTCCGGGCCGGCGACGAGAAGGCTTCAACGAGACCGCAAGCACGGCGGCGTTCGGCGGCTGAAGCAACACAGGTGGCGTTGCTACGCAAGGCGAGCCAAAGACGAACGCTTCCAGCGTTCGCTTCGAGGCGTGACGTGGAGTCAGCAACGGGAGACGGTCAACGATCGAATTCGAACGAACGAATTTGAAATTGAGAAGCTGACGCAAGCACAACATCAGCACAACAGAGTTTTACGCGAGCGGCGAAATCGAACGCTGATGCAATCCTTACGTCAGCCGAAGGGTTTACTTCGAGCAGCGTGAGTCAAAATTACATTGACCAGAGGTATTTTTAAATTAGGGTTTGACTTTTCTAAAATTAGGGTTAGGACACCATAACGTATTGTCCAACCCCTCGTGCCCCAGTCTACGTCGTAGCGCGCTGGAATTGCTCCTACTGAGCACCTGCGTCTGCTCCATCTAGGATCTCTTTGATCCACCATGCTGCTGGATCACTTTAGCTCTGATACCTGTTGTCACACCCCGGTCGGAACGGTCTAAAAACAACGCTTATCCGTTGTCTCAGAGCCGTCCGGCGGAACACCGGAACGCGATCGCGCTAGGGTTTCCGGACCTAAGTTCGTCCCCAAATTCAGAACCCTAGTTCACGCTCAATTTTTCTTCCCAAATTACAATTCACTCAAGGAAGGATTTGAAAACCCTAACCCTAATTCGAGAAATCCGGAAGGAACCGATTAAAACCAAAACCCTAAATCAAAATACCTCTTTTCTAATTTTGACCGAAGTCAAAATTACCACCAAATTAATCTGATTTTACTGTTTGAACTCGTCCGCCGAATCGCCCTTGCTGACGTCACGATGACGTCAGCGACCGATTAATTCTCCGCCGCGAACTCGGTTTCCTCCGATGACGTCACGCTGACGTCGCACGCGAAATCGAATTCGATTTCGAATTCGCGCCGCCAATTTTGACCCGTTCGTCGCTGACGTTCGCTTGCGTCAGACGCCAAATCGAACGTCGTCTTCTTCGTCCGTTCGACGCCGCTGCGTCGTCTGCCGAAGCCGAGCGCCGCCGGCGTTCGTTGTCTCCTCGCTCGTCGAAGAAGGAAGGAGGTCGGCAAGGGAGAGACGCCGCATGCGTCTCAGCCTCGTCGCCGACCCGAGACAGCCGCCTGCTGCCGCGTGAAGCGTCGCCGGACTTTGCCGCCGCCGCGTGGAGAAGTCCAGAACAGAGGAAGCAGACGGGGAAGATGGAGAAGAAAGCTTTTATTCCTTCGTTAATCAAGCTACAAAACTCCTCCCTCACCTCTCGTCTCTCTCCCTCTCAGCGTCGGCGTCGCTGCCGCTCACATCGTCTCGCCTCGACACTCATCGTCGCCGGCTCTCTCTCAAGCTCACCGCTTGGTAAAGGCTTTCGCCCTGGAGGGGCGTCCTCCCCGACCCGCCGGGAAGGAGCCGCTTTCCGTCGCGCGCTCCTCCCTCCGTGGTGTCGCCTCTGCGCACCCCGATCGCTGCCGTCCGACGCTTCCTTTATAGAGGAAGCTGCCTCTGTCCGCGTCCGTCTTTGTCGCCTCCTAGCGTCCGAGTCTTCCGCGAAGATCTCGTCGCCTCTCCGAATCGCCCGCAGCATCCGCTTTCCTTGGCGACGACGGCGTCGTCGCGCCCGCGTCCTTTGCGTGGAGCTGCCGGGCTCCTGTTCTTCCGTGTCCGCACGAATACAGCGACGCCGTCGCAGTTGAAGACGACGCCGCGTCCGAAGCTCCGCTTGCCTCGCTGCGACCGCGTCCAAGCCAGCCGCTCGACTCCTTTTCCGCGTGCGTTGTCCGCTTCTCTCGCTACGCCCAGCGTCGCCGTCGTCCGCGTCCGCGCAAAGCTCGCGGAAGACGACGCTCGCGTTGCTCGCGTCGTCTGCCTTCCGATTTCACCTTTGACCGACCCGATTTTGACCATCGATCGGGCTTCGTTTTCTCTTCGCCGTGTGGGTTTAGGCCGTGGCCCAGCCCAACTCGTCCTGGGCTGAACCGGAGAATCCCGGGCCAGACAATTCTCCCCCACTTGATTTGAACATCGCCCTCGATGTTCGTCTGTCGTTCTCCTGTCGTCATCATCGGAGCTCACCGCTCCATGAAGAGGTCTCGCATGCCTCTCTTCATCACGTGTCATAGTGCTTCGCCCAACTCAGTACTTATCAGGGTCACGTCAGTAACGCATCATCCACATAGATGCTCCGCTCAACCTACAAGAACTGAGTTCACGTACTAGCGCACTGAATCTTCAGCACTCCGCCTGACTTGGCACGACTGGGTTCACACCATAACGTATTGTCCAACCCCTCGTGCCCCAGTCTACGTCGTAGCGCGCTGGAATTGCTCCTACTGAGCACCTGCGTCTGCTCCATCTAGGATCTCTTTGATCCACCATGCTGCTGGATCACTTTAGCTCTGATACCTGTTGTCACACCCCGGTCGGAACGGTCTAAAAACAACGCTTATCCGTTGTCTCAGAGCCGTCCGGCGGAACACCGGAACGCGATCGCGCTAGGGTTTCCGGACCTAAGTTCGTCCCCAAATTCAGAACCCTAGTTCACGCTCAATTTTTCTTCCCAAATTACAATTCACTCAAGGAAGGATTTGAAAACCCTAACCCTAATTCGAGAAATCCGGAAGGAACCGATTAAAACCAAAACCCTAAATCAAAATACCTCTTTTCTAATTTTGACCGAAGTCAAAATTACCACCAAATTAATCTGATTTTACTGTTTGAACTCGTCCGCCGAATCGCCCTTGCTGACGTCACGATGACGTCAGCGACCGATTAATTCTCCGCCGCGAACTCGGTTTCCTCCGATGACGTCACGCTGACGTCGCACGCGAAATCGAATTCGATTTCGAATTCGCGCCGCCAATTTTGACCCGTTCGTCGCTGACGTTCGCTTGCGTCAGACGCCAAATCGAACGTCGTCTTCTTCGTCCGTTCGACGCCGCTGCGTCGTCTGCCGAAGCCGAGCGCCGCCGGCGTTCGTTGTCTCCTCGCTCGTCGAAGAAGGAAGGAGGTCGGCAAGGGAGAGACGCCGCATGCGTCTCAGCCTCGTCGCCGACCCGAGACAGCCGCCTGCTGCCGCGTGAAGCGTCGCCGGACTTTGCCGCCGCCGCGTGGAGAAGTCCAGAACAGAGGAAGCAGACGGGGAAGATGGAGAAGAAAGCTTTTATTCCTTCGTTAATCAAGCTACAAAACTCCTCCCTCACCTCTCGTCTCTCTCCCTCTCAGCGTCGGCGTCGCCGCCGCTCACATCGTCTCGCCTCGACACTCATCGTCGCCGGCTCTCTCTCAAGCTCACCGCTTGGTAAAGGCTTTCGCCCTGGAGGGGCGTCCTCCCCGACCCGCCGGGAAGGAGCCGCTTTCCGTCGCGCGCTCCTCCCTCCGTGGTGTCGCCTCTGCGCACCCCGATCGCTGCCGTCCGACGCTTCCTTTATAGAGGAAGCTGCCTCTGTCCGCGTCCGTCTTTGTCGCCTCCTAGCGTCCGAGTCTTCCGCGAAGATCTCGTCGCCTCTCCGAATCGCCCGCAGCATCCGCTTTCCTTGGCGACGACGGCGTCGTCGCGCCCGCGTCCTTTGCGTGGAGCTGCCGGGCTCCTGTTCTTCCGTGTCCGCACGAATACAGCGACGCCGTCGCAGTTGAAGACGACGCCGCGTCCGAAGCTCCGCTTGCCTCGCTGCGACCGCGTCCAAGCCAGCCGCTCGACTCCTTTTCCACGTGCGTTGTCCGCTTCTCTCGCTACGCCCAGCGTCGCCGTCGTCCGCGTCCGCGCAAAGCTCGCGGAAGACGACGCTCGCGTTGCTCGCGTCGTCTGCCTTCCGATTTCACCTTTGACCGACCCGATTTTGACCATCGATCGGGCTTCGTTTTCTCTTCGCCGTGTGGGTTTAGGCCGTGGCCCAGCCCAACTCGTCCTGGGCTGAACCGGAGAATCCCGGGCCTGACATTTAGGGACTAGGAGAAGTAGAGGGACTACTTTGTAAAATTTAAAATTACATGGGTTAGTTTATCATTAGAAGGAATCCATAGCCTAATCTGCAAGGGCTAAATGCAAAAATCATTAAAATTATAAAGGGAAATGCCCGATCTTGAAACTAGTTTACTAATTCATGATTAATATACAGACTATCAAATATCTAGGATAATTGCAGAGATATCGTCCATTTAAGTCAAAAATTAAGAATTATAGACTTTTTTAATACTTTTTTAAAACAAATGTACAAGTAATCCATAATTACATGGACTACTATGAAGAACTATATAAATCATATGGCCCATTTTCATTTTTTTTCAACAGGGGACTAGTTGAAAACACCAAGAGCCTACATCACCTATCAAAATAATAATTGAGAACTTCTTGTGCATGACCGGAAAAAATTAGAATTATGCAGGCTAATTTTTTGTTTTCTCAGAAGAGGTCAACATGCATAATTTCTAAAAGTGCAAACAGCCACCTAACTATAAGGCCTAATTTGTGAATTTCAAATTAGGACCTAATGTATAGAGACTACTCAAAACAAAATTTAAAACGTTTGAGTTATGATCTGTGTATCTATGAAATTCAAGGTTACTCATTACATATAAAACAAAAGAAACTAGATGCGCTAATCAATTTTTTTTAAAACAATAGGGACTAATTATAAATCTAAAAAATGTATAGAAAGCAATGGGACAAAAACTATAAATGTGTAAAATTATAGGATACTATATAAATTAATTAGTCGTTGAGTTGTAGGACTAATTTATATATCTAAGGAATCAAAAAGGCTATTTGTAATTAACAACTAACACGTCACATATTGCCACATCGTAGTATATATGATATATCACATTGCATTCTCTAAATAAATGAACTACACGAATACCAGCAGCGAGGAGTTCCTAGAATCATTCTATTTTACTATATAAATAGAAATAGATAACTATAAAATCATGCTTCGGCTAGACGTGGTGTTACTGGAAATAGACAAACATAATTCAACCTAAGTCAAATTTGCCTTTTTTTTTCTCCAGTGTAGTCTGTCTACGTAGTCCTGCTTCTTGCTATTGTTTGAGAAGTAATTCAGGAATCAGGATATAAGCAAACTAACAAATTGATAACTCTGCAATGCTGTTCAACCATCAAAAGTGGTCACGTAGTAGCAATGATAACCTTCTAAATAGTAATGAATACATATGTTACATGTTAGGAAGAGAAAGAGTTGATATAGAGTCATTTAACTAGGACATAGATTACAAAGTATTTCAAGTTTTCAACTACTATTAAAGATATGAGGAATTAATTTTCATATTCATGAAAATTGAGGATAGTTATAGTTGATGATATCATGATACAATTACGGTAACAATGAAAAGTGGTTTGGCATGTTCAAGACTAAACACAATCAAAGAATGTATGACTAGAGCAGCTGAGAGCAAGCGGAAGTATGAGGCGGATTTGTAGACACCATAGCTCAATTTTACAATGGTAATTACCAATGAAGCTGAACAGCACTAATGAAAGTATTTCAACTAGAACAAAATAGTTGGATTTGTTTATCAAGGATGTACCGAACAAATGAAAGCTACTGAAGGGAACAACTATGAAATTGACAATAACGATTTTTAAAAGAAAAAGCAGACAGAACTCCAATTTTTCAAGGGGTTACGTGCCTGGTGTCTTGTACGTGTAATGTTGTATCAGCTTTCATGACTATAAACTCAGTACTTCAAAAAGTTGACCAGCTTGAACTGGCATCACATATTAAATGAAGAATGGAAGATAAATGAAAAATTCAAAAAGAATAAGAACAACTAATAACCAGTTAACACTTGTATAATGTATTTAAAAGAACTAGAAAACCACAGTCAAACTCGCAAAGCAAACATGAAGCAACATTTATAGAAGACTCATCTTTGTCCATTGAGACTGAACTGCATATCCGCAACTTCATGCATTACAAACTGTACATTTATTGAAGTTATAACATAACAGTAGAAGCAGAAACAATATAAAATGAATTCATACATGCTGAAGAACTTCCAAACATGATAAGTAAGCATTCAATTGATATAAACAGAGATTTGGTATTAAATTCAATATCTAATTAATGGCCATCAGAAGCATGCAAGAGCAACAATGTGAAAAAGCATTCTAGTACAAGCAAACAAAAAAAAACATAGTAGTAACTCTGATTTAAGTAAACATTTAATTGATATAAACAGAGATTTGGTATTAAATTCAATATCTAATTAATGGCCATCAGCAGCATGCAAGAGCAACAATGTGAAAAAGCATTCTAGTACAAGCAAACAAAAAAAAACATAATAGTAACACTAATTTGTATAAATTTCCAAGACAACATCAAATTTATCGGGCAAACATTTTTGTAAAACTAGCTTGCTTCATGAAATTTTATAGAAAAGCGTACCTAGGTTTCACCAAGTACACAACAGTAAAAGCAGTGGCTAGAAGGAAGCATAGTCCTCCAATAATCAGATATGTTACGCCAATAAAATCATTTTTATCACCAAGCCAGCTCGAGGTGGAAAGTACCAATTTCTTATTGCCATTATAACTGTAACTGTTATAATTGTTCTGCAATGTCACTGTTATGATATCATTTGCTTTAAGATCCTGCTCTATTCTCCCATATAGCTTTCTAAATGTTGGAAAGGCAGCTGTGCGCATCCACACGATGAGATCCTCCTGTTCACTCAACTGCCACACAAAAAGCATGATAAGTCTCACTTTCAATTGTATTATTACTAGACAAACTTTAAGTTGAGAGGAGTGTTGATTTTATATTTAGGCTCAGGAAAAAAAGGAAAACAAAACACATCCAATCTAATACAAACACAACATGCAGAATAAATAAGTGGCAGCCAGACATTTGCAGCTAGGAAATAAGCAAGCAAACACAGCAGTTTCATTTGATTTAGATCATTGCATATTGGAAAATGTTTGAAGTTGTGTCATAACTCATAATGCAGTTTCAACCACAAAAATTACTTCATTTGAGGTATCAGGTTTACAGGACACTGAATCCTACCAATGAGGTATCAACTCTTTTCAGCTCACTGTCGGATATATTTAGATTAATTATTAGCAAAACAGATACAAAAGAAATGATGAATAAATCAAACACTCAATCACATGGTTTACAGGACACTGAATCCTACCAATGAGGTATCAACTCTTTTCAGCTCACTGTCGGATATATTTAGATTAATTATTAACAAAACAGATACAAAAGAAATGATGAATAAATCAAACACTCAATCACATGTCCTTCAGAAAAGCAAGTTATATGACTGCTAATTGTATTCGTGGGTATTTAGCAACTTCTAATAACTAAACCTCCAAATCATGGTTTGCATTTATAAACAGCATAAAACATGCTTATAAATAAGATGCAAATAACACGTGTGTAACTATAAATAAAAATCTCACAGGTATATTTGGTTCAAGTCTAGCACCCCCTATCAAAATGCCATTCTGAAAATTCTTTGGAAAAACATTATTTCCAAATTTCTGATTCCTATCACTCTTCCATGAGATGTTCTTCTTGTTCACATTCAAATTTTTATTGTCAATGGCAAAGGTATATGTATCATTGAATAAACTCCAAGCTATGAGGCCACAAGGTACAATTGGAGAACCATCCTCTGTAGTCCTTTCAGGTTCACATCCAGTCGTTGTACCAAATTTCTTAGGATTCATCAGTTGTTCATCATTCCGACTCTTCACATACCTGGAATCAGACTTTGCAATTAATGAAGCAGTAGATAAAACGTTTCACACAAATTTCATTGAAGAGAAACAAGAGAATGATGAAGATTTTTTCTTGCTACTATAAGAGAAAAAACTAATGCCAAATATGCAAACCTCATATGATTTTGGTAGAAGCTATCAAGTTGATAGTAGACGTTAATAGGCTGAGCCATATCCTTTGGTACCTAAGGGAAAGAAAGTAGTGTTAGCAATTTATCTTTATCAAGACTCGCTATGGTAAGGAAGTTCTTCATCACAAGGAAACTAAACCTCTTTGTGGCATCAACACTGAAGATAATAGGAATAAACTACAAGTCCGTTTTCTACATTACGATGTAAAAAACATTAGTCTTCTTACGGTGAGTGTTCTTGTGCATGTTTTGTTGATAGCATCATTTTGGATGTATGTAACCTTGTTATCGCTCATGTTTCCTGGTATGCAGTCTGCGTCATACCGATCCACAATTTCAACAACCTACAAGGAAAGCACAACCATCAGCAGAGATATTAGCTATCAACCCAAGTAAGAAATATTCATTTCAACAATAATTAGCGTACACTGGTGGAGGACATAAGCGCCGCAATACCAATAGTGACGAAGATGACGCCAACAAGTGTAAGAAAAAGGATCGCCTACACGATACAGCACTAGCTTTACCTGCCCATTTTCCTATCTACAACATGTGTCCAACTGTATGCACCCAAAGAAAGAAAGAAAGAAAGAAAATCTAAAGCATACCCATTTTGGAGTAAGAATTGGTTTCCAAGCTGGGAGCTCCTGCTGTGTAAACCTAGAATCTAGGTGTCCCATAGAAGACAATTAACACCTTTAGCATCAAGTTCACAAACATAATTACACTACTCTGCAGCATTATATAAAGATTTAACATAAAACATAAATAGAGATCCAACAAGCAAATTTGAATTGAAATGACGAGCTGAAAAGGGGAAAAAGAGGAGCAAAAGAGCCAGATGAACAGAAACAACGAAAGAAGAGTTCAGATGAAGGAAGAAAAATCCCAGGTCCATAAAACAGATGCAAAAACTACAATAAGAACTTGAGGTCGTGAAGACGGCAGCGATTCTGGGGGAAACGAATCTGCATGGAATCCTAACAACCAAAGGTTGCTCTGCCAATCCTAATCGACGTGACACAAAAAGTATCTCGATAGGAGATTACACTTTGCCCGCTTGGAATTCCTCGTAGGAATCGATTCATTCACCGATTCGGAACCCGGCCCAGCAGAAGAAGAGAGAGAATTCGTCATTCTCAAACACAATAAAGCGTGACAGAGGGAGAAAGATTTGGAGACCGAAAACAGGATCACAGGATGAATCGATGAATCGCTTCGAATCTCTCCTCTAAACCTAGAAAAGGTGAGATTTTCCTTAATTTGTGTGTACAAAACTTTCAAAAATTTGTATGCACAAAATCGACTTGGCTTCCTTTTCTACTTCCAATGCAGCAGCGAAGCCATCGTTTGAATGTGAAAAGAGGGAGGAGGAAACGCGACGAAGGCGACTTCGAAAACGGAAAAAGGGGCGGCAAGGAGCGGATTTAGCGTTGGACAGCAGCAGCCATCGGATTGCTTTGAGATTCCTATTTCCTGCACCGTAGGACCATGAGGACCCGACATGTGTGCATTGTACCGCAGGTGCTCCAAGGGATTAGGCTAGTGGATGGCCGATCTCCAATACTGATCCCACGCATTTAATCGTGGTGGAGCAACAAATGGACGGTAACGATTTGAGGACATGTGGGAGTGTGGTATGTAGACGTCAGATTGCAGGTTTCCCATTAGGTGATTACTTGTAGTGGATCCCAGGAAAACATAATGTGGACCATTGACCACATTGCCAAGAGTTGGCTAAAGGAGGAATTCTTAATGTCACGCTCCGACCTAAAGATACTTCGACAGTATGCAAGGCAAAACAAGGAATTAGAAAGAGATAGGAGGGATTAAAAGAAGAGGAAATAAGATAAAATAAAATAAAATCAAAGAAGAAGCTTTCCAAAAATTAATAATTCTATGAAGATTTATATAAAATGAGGTCCTTGGCTTATGAAAAAACAGGGGAGGAGGATTGGAGGAGATCGATTACACCAAGAAGTTCGACAGACTCAAAAAAAAAGAAAAAAAAGAAAAAAAAAAGAGACACTACTGCCGCTTGATCAAAAGCAAAGTGCTACCGCCACGTACGTTCCGCTGCTAACTCTAGTATCAGAGGCATTAGGTTGTTAACTGAAAGAACCGATTTGTTCGGTGGACGTGGACGCAAGGAAATTTTCTTCCTTGGGCACGATTCCTCGGACATCAGTAAAGTTTTTGTTCGGTCCTGTTGCCTCCGTGATTCTGCTGCCTTCGTGATTCGTTTCTACGCCTGTGCGCCTCTTGATCCGCTACTTTGCTCGATCTGATTTTTCGTTCGCCGCTTGTTCCTCCGGTCAACCAAGGGGCCGGCGCCAACAGATCTTGCGCCGTCATCTCTCTATCTCAGCGAAGAAGTTTGCTGCTGGTCGTTCTGCTCATCGTCGTCACCTGCTAATCAACCGACGACTGCTGAAGCTCTATCGTTGACCCTAGCGGACGAAGAAGAAACGTAGTAGAAGACGAGATCTTGCTGTCGAAAGCCGCTTGCAGCGCCGAAATCCAGAGCTCACCGCTCAGATCCGGCGTCCTCCCGCTGCTAGATCGACGAGCGTTGAAGCTTTCTCCAGCTCTGCTCGATTGAAGAAAGCGGCTGAATTTTTCAGCTGTTAGACGAAGACGAATTCTCGTCATTTTCATATCTGCCCGACTGCTTGCCTCGCACGCAGATGCATTCTCAAAAAAAAAAGGAGCGCCGACGAGCCAACTCCAACGCTCGCTGCTCACCAGAAATCCGCCGCTTAGAATCGCAGCTTGCTTCACTCGCCCAATTCGCTCTTCCGATTACGGCTCCAGACGGTTCGTTGCTTCCAGCACCGACCGCTGCTCTGCTTGACAAAGAATAGACGACGAAGAAAATCGCCGCTCGTCCAAAATCTCGGCGAGCATCAAAGAAGAAGAGAGCGGCTTAGAGTTCCACGCCGAACATGAACGTGTGATCCAAACAAATCTTTGGTTCGGCGCTTGCCGTTCCTCACGCCAGACGCTGGACACAAGAAGAAGTTTTGCAGCGACGCTCGCTCACCTGCCGAACGTCGCCAGTCCAACTCTTTCGTCGCTCGCAACACTGGCCAACTCAAGCACGACCGTCGCTCAAATACTCTGCTGCTCACTTTCCGTTCACTGACGTCAGTGCTTGAAGCCCTGCCTCCGAACATTTATGGACGAATCATCTCTGTCCTCCGAATCTCTCGTTCGCGCCGCTCTCCGCTTGAAGTAGCAGACGACTTTGGACGACAACGCCACTCTGAATCCCCGGACATTTGCTAAGACTCCGCTGCTGTCAACGGTTGCGGAAGACAACTGCAGACGAAATCAACTCCGCTCGACGTCGCTTCTCCCAATGGTCGCCGCCTGCTATCCGGTGACTGCCGAAGTCCTATCACCAGAAGCTCGCGGACGAAGCAGTCTTGTCCGGCGAAGCCTCCGCCCGAATTCTTCGTCTGCTTCGCCCCCGCTGTGCCGTACGCATCTTCCCGAAGATGCCGCCTTCTTCCGCTGAAAACGCCGAAGCCGCTCACCTCTAAGAACGTCTGCCACGGAACCTCTGAAAGCCTTGCGTCCGATCCTGACGGAGTCACCGCTGAAGAGGGAGCCACCTCCTGCTGGAGATTTCACCGAACTACTCGGCACTCGCTGTCCGCGTCCGAGGCTTTCGGAAAGATGACGCTGCCTCCGCCACGCGTTCGGTTGCGTCCGCCGAATCCTCCGATCGTACGTCCAGAGAAGAACTCGCTCGCTCATGCCAAACCAAATCGGTCAAATTTTGACTGGTTCTATTTCGTTTGGTTTACCAACTCAATTTGATATGTTAATTCAACCTCATCTTTGGGCCGGGCCCAATTAACAAAAATTGATCCATTTAGGAAAAGCATAAATTTGCTGAAGATAAAATTTTGTAAATGACTAATGAGCCCTTTTCAAGTTCCTAAATTCTCAAGTGAGAAATTTGATAATTGGTGTATCAGAATGAAAACACTATTAGGTGCACATGATGTTTGGAACATTGTTGAAAATAAAAATAAAATTCTATGATTAAAAAAAAAATCAGATGTTTAACGGCTAAAGATGATTTTTCATCAATATGAGTCAAATGGACAGTCATTGATACAATCTGGGTATTTATCTCTATAAAATTGAGTCCAATCTTCTTGAATACAGTGGAATATGAGCTAATTAACTCACTTAACCTATTTTAATCAAACCCATCATATCATAATATAACCCATCATATCACGATATAATATTGTTTGGGATATGCGTACGTCGATGCTTGTCATCGGGGCGTAGCTCCTCAATATAATATTGCATATATGATGCTCCAAGATAAAACAATTATCCATCACCAAAAATCAACTCCAAATACGCACAAGCTATTGGAGCCGAGTACATGTCAAATCCAAATACTCATAAGCTATTGAAGCCGAGTACTTATCAAATTCAAATACTCACAAGCTATTGGAGCCGAGCACAAATCAAATCCAAAATACTCACAAGCCATGGAGCCGAGTATAAATCAAGTTCAAATGTTCACAAGCCATTAAGGCCGAGCACAAATCAAATCAAATGTTCATAAGCCGTCAAAGCCGAACAGATATCAAATCAAATGTTCATAAGCCGTCAAGGCCGAACATATATCAAATCAAATGCTCAAAAGCCATTAATGCCGAGCTCATATGAAATCAAATACTCACAAGTCATTAAGACCGAGTATATGTTAAACTCAAATGCTCACAAGCCACCAAGGTCGGGTACTTTCCAAATTCAAATACTCACAAGCCATCAAGGCTGAATATTCAAATTTTCAGTCATTCATGAGCCATGTATCGATATGACATTTATAAAAATATTTTTTGCCCTCCAATTTGCGGAAAGTTGTTTATTCTTATAGATCTCTTAATCAAAGGGACCATAATTTTAGGGGTAATTAATAATGAGCGCTTGCGCTCATTGGAAGCCAGAACCCATTAAACAAAAAGCCTTATAATATATAAGGTGAATCTAATAAAGGTCATATTACATTTTCAATGTAACACTTTTTTTGACCCCACAGACTGACCTTTAGACCGGCGTGAAATCCCTAATTTTTGAGCGTGAAATCACCCCTAAATTGGAAACTCTAATTGCCGTCCAAAATTTATCCCCAAATCAAAAGTCAAAAGCCTAATTTAGGAATTACCTCACGTCAAATCTCAATTTTGACTAAGTCAACGAAATCACGCTGCACCGCTTGCGCGAATTTCTGCTCTTGCTGACGTCAGACCCAAATTTCACCGCGTGAATTTGCCGCCTCCGCTTGAAATCGGGTTGCTAACGTCGTGCTTGCGTCAGCCACCCAAATTCGCCGAATCGCTCGAAATCGCCATTGACCACTTTCTGATTTTTGACTTTCTCGAAACAACCGCCACCCGAACGAAAGCTCGTTCATTCGCCGTCTTCGTCTGCATCAAGCGCTCGCTTGTATTCGACGCTGTCGTCGCCAAAGAAGGGACGAGCCGGAAGGAAGAGAATAGCGCCGACCTCGTCCCTCAGCCGCGCCACTACCGAAAAGGATCGCCGCTGCTGGAAACTCTCCAAAACTCTGTCGTCGCGTTGAAGAACAGGGGACGAGAAAAAGCTTCGTTTATTCACCAAAATATCATACAAAAGCTTCGTTTGTTCGGTGTCGCCGTTGAAGACCCTGTCGTGCCGCTGGATTTTTTGCATGGCCTACAGTCGTTGATCGCGTCGTCCGCATCCGTAGCATTCGAACGCTGCGAAGACGACGACGCTGCATCGTCAAAATCGGGGTCAAAATCACCTGTTGACCGCCGAAATTGGGTTACGCTGAAGCGTCTCCCGCTTGGGCTTGGGTTTGGGCCAGGCCTATGACACGTACCGCAAGCGCACAGTTATGTCGTAGTAATATAAAAGATAGTCGAACCCACGGAGAGCAAGGTTAAGTACTAGAAAGTCCAAGTCTCGATAGCTAAGCAAATCAGAAAAGAGTTTTGAATATTAATTAACGGAAATGAGAAATCAAAGCTGTTACGGAAGAGTATACGTATGTGAAAGATTAGAGCTTTAGTATTCACTACACAGACGATCTTAATTGCATTTAAAGAGATGTGTTACATGGATTCAAAATCTTCGCATAAGGAACCTATCCCTAAAGTACGAAATGCCCCCTCTCGGTGGTACACCTCAATGTTTCTCCAGAACGATCTCCGACTCTCGCGGTGGATCGTTCTAAAGAAACCCTACGCGTTCTATGAATGGTTATGAAATCCTCGAATGAGGACCAAACACTCTCATGTCAAGGGTTCATGATGTCTTGTATTTTTATAGTCTTTTAGACCCACATTTACTTGTGAATCGAGACCTATTTTTATGTTTTTATATCTCTTTTCGGCTTATTTCATTGATTTTCTTCAGAAGCTTCACTTCTTGTCATGTTTGATGAATACAGGATAATTAACTCGTTTCTGGAGCTATTTAAAAGTATATTTATGTCCCCGAGTGAATCAAGAACCTTGACAAGAAGTTTGGCTTCAAATGGAGCTAATTTCCAAAATTACGGCCGAGGCCATAATCTGTATTATGGTCGTAATTTCTAGTTTGAATTCTCAGGATGCCCGTTTTCATTTAAGCATAATCATATTTCGAATGTGTGCACTCAATTTTCTCAAAAAAACCCTTTCGGAAAACAAAAACTTCAACAGAAGACATTACTGGTACAGCCGTAATTTCACCTTGCCCATAATCTTCACATCGGCGACCTTTGATACCATATTATAGCCGAAATTCATGTCAAGTCAAAGGTCAATTCACATGCAAAATTTCAGATGAAACGGAGTTCATTACAGAAATTACAGGCATGTCCATAATCTCATTACACTCGTAATGGTGTTAGAGCATTAAGTGCGTTGAAGGGCTGCATTAATTTGGTCATAACTTTTCCGTTACAACTCTGATTTGGGCGTTTTTGGTGTCATTACGATGAGCTTTTAATGGCCCTTAAGTGTATGAACATTTCAAGAGTCGAAGAGCATCAATGCCAACAGTACAGTCATGCCCGTAATCTTCATTACACCCATAATCGTCCTTACGCAGCCCAAAATTAAAAGAGCCATAACTTTGTCATTATAGCTCCGTTTTGGACGCTTAAGGTGTCAAAACGTAGATAATTAAAAGGGCTTTAATGCTGGAATATCAAAGGGCACCTTTGAAATAATAAAAGGGGTGAAAATCTCTAAAGAACGCAGCGCCCAGTTGGGGCTCAAGGTGGGCTAGTGAGTTTTGCAAAGGGAAGTTCTGGGCGATTACAAGGGAGGAGGAAGGAACAGTACATCATTCTAGAAGACTTGAAGGAATGTTGCAAAGTTTCTGCAGAGAGTTTGCTTCCTCTTTCTTCTATTTTCTCTTTAGTTTTTTCTTTTCCTTTAGAGATTTGTGTTGAATCGATGCTATGATAGCATAATCTTCTTTATCGAAACAAGGGTGTAGTTGAGTTGTTTGGATCTTGTTTTCAAACTTGTTTTCTTGTAGCTAATGTAATTTTACCTTGTGTTTATTCGATCTGTGCTGTTTTATTGCTAGTATTGTCTTGATCACGCAATTACTTTTCTTGGGCGCCGCAAGAAGGACCGAAAGGTGAATTGCGACGCTAGATCTGCCTTATCGATCATGCTCTGACCTGTCAAGAAATTGGGCAGGATTTGTGTGAGGAAACTTATAATATCTCTGAACCCAAAGAATCAATCTAGGTACGGTGAGCCATGAAAGTAGGACGCCGATCTAGATTGATACAGGATTATGTCGTCGAAAGAGGGTAATCTGTACCATTTGATATTTCCTTGAACATTTTTAAAATTGCGTTGTTATGATGATTGTCTTGTTTGAGTTTAAGATCCATCAACGAGATACGCTCGAAGTTCCGATGTCTCTAAACTTTGTTTTCTATCCAAAACTTTCGCTTGCTTGATTCGGCTAGCAATTATATCTAGTTGTTGTTTGATTTATTTTATAAAAACCCAAAACATTCACCTAATTGTCTAGCTATTGATTCGTAATCACTCGGTATTTGATCACTATCCCTGTGGGATCGACATCTTAAGTGCTACTACGACAAAGCCGTGACGCTTGCAGTTAGTAGTACGGTAAAGTACACATCAAGTTTTGGCACCGTTGCCGGGGACAGGCAATCAATATCGAAGTTATTTAAGAATTGGTAGACTAGACTTTATCCTGTTTATTTTTATTTCTTTTCTTATTTTTTTAGTAACTTAGTTTTCTCTCTGTTAGCGTAACTTTGCCCCGGCATAAACTTTGTGAAATATTCACTGCCAAACTTCTTAAGTCATCGAAGTCTTTGAAGATATGACCATCTTATTATTACTTGTTAATCATTATGTGTGAAAGCCGATGAAAATTTTAGACAATGTTCTAGTCAAGCTGAGAAGGACGAGAAAAACAATGCAAATACTCAAACTTTTGTGACAATCCTTCACTCTACTAAACGAATCAATTCGCGAATGGTACAAATCTGAAACTCTACATGTGGAAGCACCCCAGGTAACTATTGAAAGAAACCTATACCTGAAATCACTGATTGACAATTTAAGGTATACATTCCTTGGTGCTGATTTATACATTCTAAACTCTTCGTTACACTGTGGTCAAGCTAATGACCCTAAACTAGCGCTTCCTATGAGGCAACCCAAGTGCTTTATTTTTTAAAAATTTTTATTAACTTTTTTTTACATGTGCTATTTTTATTTTTCAAGTTGAGGTTAAGATTTTAGATCTAGCTGTAATTTTACTTTGTGTCAAAAAAAAAAAATTTAGATTACAGGCACAGCTATAACTTAGCTGAAAAACAAGGGCAACCGTAATTTTATCCAAGCCAAGTTCCACGACCAAAGAGGTTTTATGGGCGCCCCTTTTCCACCTCTGCGACATTAATTCAGCGCCGTCCTCCTTAAATCTAAGCAACAACTGTTGCCGGCCTCCTTCAATCTGACTTCCAGTCGACACTTGCTTCAACTGAAGATAACGCCTCCCTCATCAATCATCGGAGCAACACCGTTCTTCCAAATTCAACCCATCGCCACTCTCCATCTCCTTCAATGGAAATCGGCATCAGTTCTTTGTCCTATCCGCTGAGCTATCTACTAGAGAAGACATCCATCCCCTTCCCTCGTGAGCTGGCTTCCTCTTTTGAGAGGGCGGCTGATATTACTGGCGCTCTCCAGCCTTGACAAATCCGGCCGCCGACTTCCGAAAATCCAACCTGAAATCGGCATCGCTCTTCAACCAAATCTGACTTCATCAATCCGGATTAATAGCAGCCACCCATCTTCAATCCCTCTCAAAGTCGCCGCCAGCTTCCACAGGAAACATCCGCCGCCCTCTCAAAATTTGATTGACAGCACCACCTTTCTTCATCTGCTGCCCTCGCCTTCAATCCAGTTTGCAGCTGCTGACTTCCTAGCAAGAATCGACACCTCTCTTCTCAATCGTCAACTGCAGCCGCCCCTTCCTCCAGCCACAATAGAAATCTGCCGCTTCATCTTCTTCAACGGAAAATAGCGAAAGTTATCACCCAGATCCGCTGAGTAACCTGTTGGAGAAGACATTCACCCTTTTCCACCTCCATTACTCCAATCAGCGCCACCCTCCATCAATCCAACCTGAAATCAATGCAGCCCATGCTTCAAGGGAAACTGCCGCCGCCTTTCCCAATCATCACATCGACGTCGCACTACACAGTCTCCAACCTTCCCGCAGAGTAGTTCGCTGTTCGCCGATACTCCTGGATTAATTGAGGCGATGCTCTCCCTTCCGTAGCCACGCCTTCAGCAACGTTATACTGCAGCAGCGAGCGATGAATGCCATCATTAGTTTGCCGTTTCCTCTTCCGTTTAGCAATCAAGCGGCAAATATTCTTTTCGCTTCAAATTCCTTGTTCGCTACTCTATCAGCAGCTTATTATCGCATGTTCACTCTGCCGCTACCCTCGCTTTCGATTGCTGATTTCGTGTGTTCTCGGCGATTCCAAATCTGCTCTGATCTTCAACCAAGCCACCTGTTCCTCCAGCCACGATGGAAATCCGCCGCCCTCTCCTCCTTCCACAACCAGGAAACTGCCGCCACCTTTTCTGATTTTGGCCACTGTCAACGACCCAAAACCCAGCATCAGCCACTCCTTCCATCCCAACCCCTGCTGCTAAGTTCTTCTATAATTTCCTTGCCGTTAATGATGGAAGGAAGCTACTGGAATTCTGCTTGCTCTGCCACGGGGGCTATTTTGCGATAATTGCTAACAACCACTGCCATATTCATGAGCGCCGGCCACCTAGCGCCTGTTGTTGATATCATCACGACCACCGGTGACTCAGGAAGAGACGTTGTCTTCTCTTCATGGATTCCAAGACCTTCTGATCTCCTACTAAAATCATCTGCCGAGACTTTTACTGTTGATCTGCGCCACTACTGCTATCAACATGCTTCATCAATTATTCCGAGACTTGAATCTGATTTGCTCGTCATCTACTTGGATTTCATCTCACCTTGACTCGCGGCAAATTTTTGGTACGATTCCTGCTACTGCTCTCCCTTCATATCAACTTTCAACTACTACATCTGTTATGGCCCCCAAACGAAAGATCGAAGCCCAGAAATCTACCATGCACATACCTGCTACTACATTCTGCCAGCCTGCTTCTTCTGCCATTCCGCCCTCTTCATCGGATGCTATACCGAGACTGCATGCTGTCTTTGGCTATCCTGTTTTCAACGTTGTTCAAATCCACAAATGTCAATAGCTTCTCTAACTTCTCTCGATGTCCTAAATTCACATGCTGATGATGAGGACGACCCTCAAGAGGAAGATGCTGAGATGAGCAAGGACGATGACTCTAACTGATCTTGTGAGTATTGCAACCCATTTCCCCAAATTTTGTGTTTTTTTATATGCTATGCATAGGGAGTATGCATAATTTAAGTCTGGGAGATTGTGGGTTGGATTCATTTTCAAAACATGATATGAAGTAACTCAATACTTATGCTTAAATTATCTGATGATACATTTCATATGTTATGCTCTAATGATATGATGAAGATAAGTGGTGATATTATTTAGGTTTTTAACGGAAATCATGATAGCTTAAAGTTTTATGATTGACTCCTTAGGATATTATTATGTTATGAATCTTAGTTCAAAGTTAGGTAATTCATATGATCATCTTATTTTGATGGAAAAAGATTATGGAGTGATATATCTGATTTTCGATAGAGGTTTTTACTTTCAAGTAATGCTTATGATCTCTCTATAGATGTATGCACTTTTATCTATTTGATTCTCTTTAGTACTTGTTGGGTATAATCAATGCACTCATCTGATGGTTGTTATCTCCTCTTAAAAATAAAAAAAAAAAGACTCCTCTACTTGGCACTGCGAAAAATTGGCAGTGGTACCTAAAAAATGAGTTGAAGTCAAAATAAAATTGAGAGAATGAAAATAACACAAATAAGAGTGCATTGGTGTTTTCCCAACTCGTGTCTATGGATAAATCCTATTCGAATAGAATGCATATACCTCACAGGAGATTATTGCATTTTGAGGAGGTAAGCCTTATCTGACTTTGGTTTTTGGATCTTCACACCCTTATTCCTGACAATAGATGATTATTTTGAATGCTCTGACTTGCTGAGATTTATTCATAATGATATTTCCCTTGGATACAAAATTTTACAAGCTTGACGTGATTTCATCTTATATCTTTATATGATTGAGGACAAGTAATGATTTAAGACTGGGAGATTTTGATGTCTCGTATTTTTATAGTCCTTTAGACCCATATTTACCTGTGAATCGAGACCTATTTTTATGTTTTTATATCTCTTTTCAGCTTATTTCATTGATTTTCTTCAGAAGCTTCACTTCTTGTCATGTTTGATGAATACATGTTAATTCACTCGTTTCTGGAGCTATTTGAAAGTATATTTATGTCCCCGTGTGAATCAGGAACCTTGACCAGAAGTTTGGCTTCAAATGGAGCTAATTTCTAGAATTATGGCCGAGGCCATAATCTGCATTATGGCCGTAATTTCTAGTTTAAATTCTCAAGAAGTCCGTTTTCATTCAAGCATAATCATATTCCGAAGGCGTGCTCTCAATTTTATCAAAAGAAGCCTTTCGGAAGACGAAAATTTCGACAGAAGACATTACTGGTATAGCCGTAATTTCACCTTGCCCATAATCTTCACATCAGCGACCTTTGATACCATATTATAGCCGGAATTCATGTCAAGTCAAAGGTCAATTCACATGCAAAATTTCAGATGAAACAGAGTTCATTACAGAAATTACAGGCATGCCCATAATCTCATTACACCCGTAATGGTGTTAAGAGCATTAAGTGCGTTGAAGGTCTGCCTTAATTTGGTCATAACTTTTCCGTTACAACTCCGATTTGGGCATTTTTGGTGTCATTACGACGAGCTTTTAATGGCCCTTAAGTGTATGAATATTTCAAGAGTTGAAGAGCATCAACGCCGACATTACAGCCATGCCCGTAATCTTCATTACACCCATAATCGTCCTTGCGCAGCCTAAAATTAAAAGAGTCATAACTTTGTCATTATAGCTCCGTATTGGACGTTTAAGGTGTCAAAACGTAGCTAATTAAAAGGGATTTAATGCTGACATATCAAAGGGCACTTCGAAATGATAAAAGCGGCAAAAATCTCTGAAGAACATAGCGCCCAGTTGGGGCTCAAGGTGGGCTAGTGAGTTTTGTAAAGAGAAGTTCTGGGCGATTACAAAGGAGGAGGAAGGAATGGTACATCATTCTAAATGACTTGAAGGAATGTTGCAAAGTTTCTGCAAAGAGTTTGCTTCATCTTTCTTCTATCTTCTCTTTAGTTTTTTTTTTCCTTTAGAGATTTGTATTGAATCGATGCTATGATAGCATAATCTTCTTTATCGGAACAAGGGTGTATTTGAGTTGTTTGGATCTTGTTTTCAAACTTGTTTTCTTGTAGCTAATGTAATTTTACCTTGTGTTTATTCGATCTATGCTGTTTTATTGCTAGTATTGCCTTGATCATGCAATTACTTTTCTTGGGCGCCGCAAGAAGGACCAAAAGGTGAATTGCAACGCTAGATCTGCCTTATCGATCATGCTCTGACCTGTCAAGAAATTGGGCAGGATTTGTGTGAGGAAACTTATAATATCTTTGAACCAAATGGATCAATCTAGGTACGGCGAACCACGAAAGTAGGACGTCGATCTAGATTGATACCAGATTATGCCGTCGAAAGAGGGTAATCTGTACCATTTGATATGTCCTTGAACACTTTTAAAATTGCGTTGTTATGATGATTGTCTTGTTTGAGTTTAAGATCCATTAATGAGATACGCTCGAAGTTCCAATGTCTCTAAACTTTGTTTTCTATCCAAAACTTTCACTTGCTTGATTCGGCTAGCAATTGTATCTAGTTGTAGTTTGATTTATTTTATAAAAACCCAAAACATTCACCCGATTGTCTAGCTATTGATTTGTAATCACTCGGTACTTGATCACTGTCCCTGTGGGATCGACATCTTAAGTGCTACTACGACAAAGCCGTCACGCTTGCGATTAGTAGTACGGTAAAGTACACATCTGTTCACAAGTTTTACAAAGGAGTTCTACAGATACGATTCTCCTCTCGGTATGAATCGCACCGGCTAAGTCATGTTCTTACGTGACCAGAGTAAAATTAAGAAACAAGCATAGCAATGTAAAATAAGCTCAAAAGAGAATCCAATTAATAACATGAAAGTATGAATAGAAACTAAGAATCATGAGTGGGCTTTAACCAAACCCCGAAAGGAGTTTACGCTACAAGCATCATAAATTTGATCAAAATCCTCTTTAGAGAACTAGGAAAACTACAAAGAAAAGTTTCTAAGATGGAAGAGACAATAAACCGAAGCAAGTTTTCAGAAATCACAATGCTTCCTCGATCCAATCTCGCAAATCGCCCCAAAAATCCAATTGTCGCCGTAAACTTCTTGCCCTAGTTTGCTCGAGTGCTGATTTTTCCCCCCTTTAGGAAGTTTCGCTGAGGGATTTTATTTTCTATGGATTCCCCTCTCAATCAACTTTCCAAAACGTGTCCTTTTTCCAAATTTGGACATCTTTAGGGTTAGAAATCAAGGGAAATCCGAAAGAAGGTCGAACTCTTCGGCTGCTTCAGTCGTGATCACGGGTGAACCCCGCCGGGTTCACCTGGCTATGAACTCTTCTGATCAGTTTCGTTGAGAAAGAGTCACCGGTGAACCCCACCGGGTTCACCAGGTCGTGAAGCTCGTTGTGGTCTTTTGCGAAACATCCTTCAGAGAGAATCACAGGCGAACCCCGCTGGGTTCACCTGTCAGTGAGGTGCTCTGGAAGTTTCGGCTGTCGTCAAAAGCACCGGTGAACCCCATCGGGTTCACCTGGCCGTATTTTTCCAACTCCAACTGAGCTCTGTTTGACTCCAAATTTGATGGGCAGCTTCGTCTTCACATGAAATCTTCAAAAGCACTTCAAAATTGGGCGATTTTACCTAAAGTTTCACAAAAACAGAAAATAGTGAAGATTCTGAAGCTTTTAAATAAATGAGCTTAAATGGAGCATGAAAACATTAAAATTAGCCTAGATTTATCATTGAATAATGTTGAAAATCACTATTAAAATAGAGGCATCAAACATTCCCGAACTTAAATCTTTGCTTGTTCTCAAGCAATAAAATAGATGAAATACACGATAGGTATAAGAGAAGTCAATCATGATGAAGCATGCATCTAGAAAACCGTCTATCACCACAATATCTAATCAGAAGAAATCAAGTAAAAGGGGTTTTTCAAGTAGTCAGTAGTTTGATCCCACAATTTCTAGATGTCAATCAACTTAGCTATCGATAAACATAGATTCCAATCAAACATACACAACACTCATGCAATTCCAATCCACCCAAATCATATCGTTGGGGTTAACTCAAGTGTGCCAATTAGGATGTAATACATTAGCTATTATTCTAGACTTCAACTCATATTCTTAGGTACCACTGCTAATTTTTCGCAGTGCCAAGTAGAGGAGTCACTCTTTAGATTTCAACTCGTGTTCCTAAGTACCACTGCCAATTTTTCGCAGTGCCAGGTAGAGGAATCTAAGAGGTTATAATATCATTTTTTTTGTAATATATCCATGATATCATATCCTTTGGCAAATGTAGTGTCTCCCCAACGAAAGAGAGGACGTCAAGGAACGAATAAGTTAAAGTGCATGTTAACAAGAATCACATGTGAATTTTCAAGCATAAACCAATCGAACATTCATAGAAATATTCGACCCACTAATGAACAGCATGGAGTAATCCAAATTAGAAGATTTCAGAATCATAGAATATTTGAACATGATTATAGATTTGTTTCTAGTAAGGTGATGCATTCAACAAGTTTTGATTACTCCTAACCAAGCGTGAATCCAACTATAAAATTTTGAGATTAGCTATCAAAGGATCAAGACTACTATACTCAATGAAACAAGCTAATGAATAAACTCTAAATCACTAATTTATGACATATGACTTGAAATGACTACATGCAACCTCATCAACAATTCACACAACAATAAGAGAATCATGGCAGCACAATAAAATACCAAAATATCAAATCTAAGCATGTCATACATGGATGTCAAGGGGCCTGCAGAAGTGGACCAGGCCACAAATAGTAGCGAATGTAACAGTCAAGGAGTCTGGAGATGTGGACCAGACTCACGAATAATGGCATATAAGTACAATGTCAATAACTATCCATCTCACAAAAATAACGGATCACAATCACAGCAAGTCAAGCAGTACATAGCGACAAGAAAATAAACCAGAATAAGGGCAGCTCACCCACTCTAAATGTCACATAGTCCTCTATGCGAAACCGTGTACGTGAGAGGAGCGGGTGTCAATATAGGGCCACCTGGGAGCTACTTCCTTCTGCATGATTTAGAGCCAGAACCCCGAGAGCTCTTGCTCTTGCCACGTGAAGTAAAATCAGGTTGTTCTTCCTCATCTGAAGAGATAGTTACGCGCTCCATATTCTCTTCATTCAGGAAAGCCAACCTATCATCCATTTTCGAGAGCTTCTCCCACATGGCGCTCATCATCTTATGCTGCCGCTGCATACCAGCTTCCATACCCTCCCAACGAGAAGTGTGCTCCTGATGCAAGTAGGAGAGGGTGGAATCCAACTGATCTTGCTCCTCGCGTTGCTGAAGTTGCTCCTCCCTGAGTTCCTACAGAATAGCCATCATAGAGTCAGAAGAGGAGGAACCGCCAAAATGGAAAACGCTCGAGGCTGGTGGTGCGGTATCAACTGGATCAGGCTGGGAGTCGGTGACTGGCTGGATGCGCCAATTAGCGCGCACGCGCACTGTGGTATGCTTGGGATTAGGTAAAGGAAGGGTGAACTGACTCCCCTTGAAGGTCAAGTAATAAGAGTCCCCTTTATAAACGATGAGCTTCATGGATACACAAGACTCAATCTCGAGTCTGTTGTTGCCAGTGGCTTCCTTTGTTCCATAGGGAATGATACCCAAAGAAACAGCCAATGGAGTGATAAGCCCACTAATGACAATTGCCCCTTTCAACGAGTGGGCGACGCGGCTGAATTGCTTGGCTAAATGGTAGCCAGAGTCCACCCTAAAACCGTGCAGCATACACCACAGATAAAATAATTCTAATTGTCGTACCATCCCGTTGCTCTCCCCATGCCCGAATATGGTATGCGCTAATACACGGTGAACGTATCTGATAACAGGGTTGCAGATGTTGGAAGCGCAGGCGACTCATGCCGAATAGATGTGTTCATTGGTAATTGCGCCCCAGAAGCCTTGTTCACTGTATTCATTTGGAATCTTGCACGCGCAAGGTTCTAGAAAGCCATAGATGCCTCTTAGCTGGGATAGGTTGAGAGTATGCTCGGCGTTACCCAAACAGAAAGTGAGTCGGCCAGGATCATCGTCAAGAATGGGGTCTGCTTTCACTTCGAGGGAATTGAGAAATTCCAAGGTTACGCCGACGTAGGTGGGGGAGAAGAGTTGCATAAACTGCTCCCACCCCACAGTGGTGTACATAAGGTCGACGTCCTCTATAAGGCCTAGTAGATTCAGAGTCCCCCGATTAAGATAGCGTGTATTAAGCACCCGGCGCTGACGAAGGATGAGATAGCGTTCTTCCTGGGCAATATTGTGGAAGATTATCCCGAATTCATTCGGCGGGAAGGTGTATGGTTGCGGGCGACTAGCAGAAACTCGTATACCCCGTGATGAAGAAGAACGTGCTAGTGGAGGTGCTTGAGGATGAGGAGGTGACGATGGGGTGTAATCTTCGTCTTCGCCGGATAAATCTGAGGAGGCGGTGGGAGCAGAATAGCGCGAGGCGATGGTTTTCTTCCTCATAGCCATTCGATCAGCGAGAAAAAACCCTTTGGAAGTCTAGATTTATGTTTGAAGTTGAAAGATCTGGATGGAGTAATAACCGAGTACAGGCGGCAAGATCAAACGGCAATCGGCACAGAGAATACGTACAAAAGGGAAAACTAAAATCCATCATTGAGAGTGGAAGAAACCTACGCAAACCTCAGGGGAAAAACTGGAGTCATAGTGGTAGAAGATCTCCAGGATCGTCGAGGGAAAAAGCGGCGACGGCTCTGGGCGACTGGAGGTGGCGGCGCACGGGTTTGGTGAAAAACCTACACGTGTGTTGCCCTAAATACGGGCGAAGAGCGGTTAGAAGCACGGGCGAACCCCAAGGGGTTCACCAAACCATTAAGTGTTCTGGTGGAAACTAGCAGCAACGGATTTACGGGTGAACCCCGTGGGGTTCACCAAGCTGTGAAGTCCTCTGGATGGATCCGCGCAGATAGAAATACTGGTGAACCCCATGGGGTTGGGGGTTCATGATAGGTCCCGCAAGTGCACGGTCTATCAAAGTAGTAAATAATATTGTTCCCACAGGGAGCAGGTGTCAAGTACCGACCTTTAGTGTCATTGAAAGCTAGATGGTTCAGACTCGAAATAAAAGAATTACTCTAAAACTAAATTATCGAATCAAGAAGTCAACGACCTTAAGGGAAAATTACAGTTTAGGAAGTGTTCGGAACTTCAGGTTTCACCTCGTTGAATTAATTAAATGCAAAACAATGAATCAAATTAAATTAGAAAACGGATCTCCTTCTCTCGAAGCTCAATCCGACAGTAAACAACTTAAGGCGATCATCCTATGGTACGGATTATCTTCTCTCTAGAAAACGGCTCTATGATGATCGTGAATCCTCGAGTGACGTTAAATGGCTCTCGCAATTCAAGTCACAAGTTTAAATGAGAACGATCGAGTGTTACGATTCACCTCTCAGTACTTCTCGTAACACTTAACACATACGAATGTTTGATCAGAACAATCATACACAATAAGCACAACTCATTCAAATAAGTAAATTTACTTAAAATCACACTGAGATTCATAAAAGGTGTTTTACATGTATAGATATGTTCAACGGGTTACCCCCAAGTCCCGAACTAGGGTTTAGTCTAGAAAATACATCGTTTATCAACTAAAACCCACAAAATATTCAAAAGAAAGGGAATTTATAGTACAAGGGTGGGAGATGACAGATCCTTGGTCTTCTTTCGATAGCCCCAAGAAATCTGGATCAAACGAGCCCTGGAATGTAAAAATCGCCCCTCTTTAGCCCTAGTCGCGTCCTTCACGAATTCGACCCCTGTAACCGCCTAATAATCTCGATTATATGCCTCAATCAAAGCCTTGGGCCGTTAGGAATGTTAATTGGAAATTTTTCCCAATTTTCTGGCATCTGGAGCGTCCAATTTGGTGGAAAACGGACAAACGGTCGCGAACAGCGTACGCGAACACGGCCGTGATGATGAACACGGCCAGGCCATGTCGGTTGCGATGAACTGCGGATAAGTAAACCCGGTCGTGACGGTGAACACGGGCAAGTCGTGTTCAGATCGAAATTTCCGAAACACCCTAACACGGGCGTGCGCACGGTGGTGATGAGTTCGGCCAAAGCTGGAATTTCTGTCGGACACGGCCGTGACGATAAGCACGGCCAGGCCGTGTTCTCCTCGTTACATGTAGATGCTGATGCCGCGATGAACACGGCCGTGACGATAAGCACGGCCAGGCCGTGTTCTCCTCGTTACATGTAGATGCTGATGCCGCGATGAACACGGCCGTGACTGTAAGCACGGGCAGGCCGTGTTCAGCATAGGAAGCTCCAAAAATTCTGAAATTTATCTATCTGATACTTGTAATAGGCTGATCCTTTCCCTAACTTCAAATCTCGAATAATCTTCACGAAAATAAATGATAATGACCTGCATTTCATAAAGAAATGAAAAATAGTGAAGATTCTATACTTTATGGGAAAAAGGTATCAAATTGTGACATAAAATAGAAGTTAAGCCTCAAATGATGGTATAAATTAAACTCTAAATCCTATAAAAATTACACCTATCAAAATATCACAGAGTTAAAATCTTGCTTGTCCTCAACCAATTACACTAGCTGAAATATTCAGAAATCAAGAAGACATTATGTTCAAAAGTTAAAGTACGAATCTCATAAGACAACACTTATACTCAATCCTAGGTTGAAGACCATATATTGAGATAGACTGAACTGTGAGCAAAGAATAATGTTCAAGGTCTAATCATAATTCTGAGATAGGAAAAACACTTCATTATGTTTAAGACTATTCCTACTCATAATGTCCTTCAAAACTCAGCCAATCAAGTGCAGTTACACTAGATAACATATTGAACACATTTAAGCATGGAAGCATGAATTTTTAATCGGTGGGTTCAAGCTACTTCCCTGAATTCATTTTCAACCTTGTCACACGAAGGATAAATATTTGTGATGAATGCACCCCCGGTACTTAGTTAGATAACGAACTCAAGGTGTGTACACCACATAATGCACACAAAACTCATTTCTTCACACTAAGTTAGAAGAAAGAGGAGTTGTTCACTATTCTCACACCCATTCTTTTCTCATGTTCCTCTTTATTCTTTTTTTTTACTTGTCGACAGTGCCAAGTTATCACTTAGGTACCACTGCCCCTTTTTGTTCCCCCCTTTTTTTTATAATGCAACCCAATTGAAAAGCTGGTATCAAGGACTATAATAAGCATGAATATTCAAAAATATAACGTCGTGTAAGTAGTAATTCAGAAAAAGAAGGATTGACCACTAGAACATCATGCAAGCCACAGTAAGCATACTCAATTACAATCTACAACCATGGATTCCTAAGCATAAAAGCAGTCATGATGAGATGTTCATTCCCTTAACTCAAGAGACAAAATATCTATATGATTCGTCATAAGTCAAACCAGCATAATAATTGAGGACAAGATCATGCAAACCATCATCACAGACTTAATTTCTTGACACGTGCACAAGATTCGAAACACAAGCATGAAATGAACTCAGTTTATAATAATGAAAACCAGAATAAAAACACTCACAAGAACATAGTACATAAGCAAAACAACTAAAAGAACATAGTCTATAACCACAACACAAAACAAAGAGGGAAACCCTCTACCCACGGCAAAAGAACTGCATAGTCTCCTATGCAGTAAATAGTACATGATAGCATGAAAAGTAAGCAACTTACTAAATATGAAACAAGATCACCAGTCACGAGTATTCATGCGCCGCAGCATCTCCAGAATAGCCTCATGATCCTCGGCCTGCACCCGGCCCTGGCGAGCCTGCTCGGTCTCAATGACTCCCAAGCGCTGTAACACATCCTGCATCTCCAGGCGGTTCTCTTGCTGGTCCTCACGAATCGCCCTAAGATACCCCTCGATGTTGGCATAGGCGGCCGCGATGGACGCTGAAGAACATGGCTCACCATGTCGGAAGGGGCAGAAGGAAGGAGAAGGTGGGGCAGTGTCCATCGGAACGTCCTCGTCAGAAACCGGAAGCATATGCCAATTCTGCCTCTCGCGGATGGTGGTGCGCTCGGGGCGTGGAAGTAGCATCGTGAAGTCGCTCCCACGAAAGAGGAGGCTGAAGGCGTCACCCTCACGGGCGATCATCTTCATCGCCTGACACGACTCTAAGTCGACGCGGGTGCTACCGCACGCCTGCTCCAATCCATAGTGCTCAATGCCCATAGCAGTAGCTATCGAAGTGATGAGGCCTCCACAGGCAACGACCCCCTTCTGTGCGCTGGCCGACTTCTGCAATTGTTTAATCAGATAAAAAGCAGTATTCAACTTGCAGGAGTGTACCATAGCCCAGAGAAAGAGTAGCTCCGTCTGGCAGACGAGACCGTCACTCTGCCCGCGTGTGAAGAGCGTGTGGGCCAACACCTGATGCACATAACGAAAGCACGGGTTGCTGACATGGCTGGCCCGCACCGTCCGGGAGAGATAAGGGCGCTCGCCAGTGATAGCCACCCAGAAATCCTGCTCATTGTATCCCTCTGGTGGGTTGCGAGTACCGTCCTCCGGAAAACCAAATATCTAGTTAATCTGCGACAATGTATGGATGTGATCTTCATTCGCCAGTCGAAAGGAGACAGTGCCGTCGTCGTCGTCATTATGGATGTCCACGTTGATCTCGAGGGACGACATGAACTCCAAGGTAATCGGCACATAAGTCATCGGTGCAATCCGGAAGAACTCCACCCAGCCGATCTGCTGATACATATATAAGACGTCGTCGTGGAGGCCTAGCGTTGCAAGAGTGGCCTGGTCAAGATAGCGGGTGGTGACGACCCGCCGAGACACCAAAAGATCATAACGCGCCTTTTGCGCGGTGTCTCGAAAGAGTGTACCATGCTCATTCGGTTCCTGCTCCATGGCCGGTCGCTTGGAAGTAGACTTTCGAGCCACAACCTTCGTGCGTCGAGACTTGGTGAAGAGGGCTAGAGAACTGGCGGCTGAAAATGGAGAAGAAGCCCTCTACACAGCTGATTCCGGCGAAGGGGAGGCGGAATCCGGCGAGGTGGTGGCGGCAGAGGCTGATGGTGCTGGCAAAGAGCAGGCAACAGTCGGAGGAGGCAGAAGACAGCTGAAAAAGGCAGAGGAGCAGCGGCGGCGGCGAGGAAGGTGAAGACAGGCGGCGGCGCTGAAGAGAAAACTCAGATTTGGGTGGAGATACTCCCAGATCTGGAAATTTGGAGGTGCAGGAGGAAGAAGGGAGGCAGCAGCCGGCCGTGGAGAAGCCTAGGGAACTGTCGGTGGCGAGATCTCGGCGACAATCGGCGAAAAATTACAGCAGGCGGCTAAATCCGACGAAAGGCAGAAACGCACCCAGAAATCCAGATCTGGGTGTCACCGATGGCGGGAGAAAAATGATGAAGCTTCGGACGGTGGCGGACACAAAATCTGGAGAGTATGGAGGCCGGAATCGTCGGAATGGGGCGGCGGCGGCACTGGAATGGGTGTGAACCCTAAATTCTGCCGTCGTGACTTGATATAGGCGGAAGACCCGTTATACAAGCACGGGCGTGATGTGCTGCACGGCATGGCCGTGTCTGGATCGTCAAAAACGGGCGGATTTTAAGCACGCCCGTGATGGAGAACACGGTAAGGCTGTGTTGGGCTCGATGAAATCCTTCCCTAATTCGACACACCCGAGCTGCTGAACACGCCCATACCGTGACCAAATCAGCAAAAGTCCGACCTCTATTGTCACGGCCGTGATGGTAAACACGGCATAGCCGTGTCCACTTCGGAAAGGCTTCTGTTTCAGCGGCGAGCCGATCACGGCCTTGATGACTGTCACGGCCTGGCCGTGATCACTGCGGCAACATCCAAAAGTTCCTGAAAAATCACATAAATCGCCCATAATTAATAAGATGATATTCAATACTTAAAATAACCAAAATCAAGCCATGGGATATCACAAAAAGTATCAAAACAAATATAACAAACCAACAAAACAAACAACAAACTTTAAAGTACAAACAACATAACACAAGATAAATTCATGGGGAGCCTCCCATGAAGCGCTGGTTTTAGGTCTACAGCTTGACCAATAAACATGCTTCAGTGCACATCCAATGGATCAGAGGCAGAAGAAAGAGCATGGAAATGCCCCTTTCTTCTTCGCCTAAATGTAACACCTATAGAGATAAGCAATTATAATAATAGGTGTACATAGGAAAATGTCCTGATGTCATGCAAAATAAAAAAAGTTTTTAAATTCACTGTCTGTCTTTCTAAAAAATAATAAATGTTCCTCTTCATCCCCATCATGAAAAACCGCGGTGCAACCAGAATCAGGGTCCTCATCAAATAAATCATCTAGAGTGGTCCGGTCCTTCGTCATCAATGTGGCACCTACTTGCATATCGGTGCAAAGGTGGGATGCAAGAAAATCCCACTTAGCCTTTGAACCATCGGCAAGCAGAGGTACTGTCTCGACACTACAGCAGGAGCCTGAAAAAGAAGAACCTGGCATATCAACAGATAAATGGAAATCCAAAATAGTATCACAAAAGTTCAGAGAAAGCTCTGCTTGACATCTATAACTGCTCCGGTGGTAGCTAGGAAAGGGTGACCCAAAATAAGAGGTAATCTGGAATTTCCGAACATATCCAAGACTACGAAGTCGACAGGAACATAAAGTTCCCCGACTTTAATTGGGACATCCTCTACTATTCCCATTGGGCGGTGTATAGACCCGTTCGCAAATTGGAGAGCTATAGGCGTGTGTTTCATGCCTCCAAGGTCCAGATTTTTGAATAGGGAGAGGGGCATGATACTCACACTAGCCCCCAAATCACAGAGCGCTCTCTCAATAGAAAAATTACTGATACTACAAGAGATAGAAAAACTGCCAGGGTCAGGAAGTTTTGTAGGCATCAGTGAGCCGTACTGTCCTGTCAATGCTTTAACTATTAGTGGTGGGCAGGAGACAGTGGGTAAATGGGGTAGTGAAGGAACAAGGATTTGCTCTTTGTGTGACCTCTGACTCTATGGGCATTTTCTCAGAATACTGGACATCTGAGCTTTGCTCTTCAGACTCTCCAACAAGCACTTCTCTAGGTATCATCGGAGGATCTTCCACTTGAGTTCCACTGCATGTAACAATCACGTTGCAGTGCTCCTTTGGATTCGCCTCGGGCTGAGAAGGAAGCTGCCCCAATGGCCTAGAGGTTGAAACTGCTTGCTGAGCAATCTGGTTCTCCAGCATCCTCGAGTGCGTGATCAATGAATCCACCTTTGAATTCAATTGCCCCACTGTAGAATTCAATTGCCTGATAAAGCGCCCTGGAAGGTGAAATTGAGTCCCGAATACAGTAGACTTCACGGGTGAACCCCGCCGGGTTCACCTAGCCGTGAAGTTCACTGAAGAAGATTGAGAAGTCCGAATTATGACACTCCACCCCAGAATGCTAAATCCATCATGTTGCTGTAAATTTACCAGTGGAAACCAAGTCGTTTGATGAATATAGTATACCTCATGGGTGAACCTTGTGGGGTTCACCTAGCCGTGAAGTTCTCTGGAAAGCCCAAAAGTTATCGTCTTGAAAATCATGTTGCCACACTATTCCAGTACAACGCAAAGAGACATATGATCAGCAAAAATCCCTAGAATTTAATTAAAACTAAGTGAAACGAAGTTAACAAACTAAGAAGAGTATCTAATAACAACAAGAAGTGATGCATCTATACTAAAACAAACTAGAACTTGGGTTGCTTCCCAAAAGTGCTAGTTTAAGGTCAAGAGCTCGACCAAAAGAGTTTTCATATCACCAAATCTGTAGGGTCTATGAGAGCAAGAACAACTCCTTGCTCGACCCGCTCATCCTCAAAATAATGCTTAAGGCGATGACCATTGACGATGAAGCGTCCTGTGCGTTCAGTCTAGATTGTGATCGCACCATAAGGTTGCACCTACTGTACTACAAAAGGGCCGGACCGCCTTGTTCGAAGCTTCCCAGTAAATAGTCGAAGTCTAGAGTTAAAAAGTAGCACTTTGTCCCCTACATGAAATTTGTTCTTCACAATGCACTTGTCATGCCAATATTTAGTGCGTTCTTTGTATATCTTGGCGTTCTCATATGCGAAGGGGCGCATTTCATCCAGCTCATCAAGTTGCAATTTCCTCTTTTCCCCGACGCTTTTGAAATCTTAGTTAATTTGCTTGATAGCCCAAAACGCCCTGTGCTCAAGTTCAACAGGTAAGTGACAAAATTTATCGTATACAAGTTGGAAAGGAGATATACCTATGGGTGTCTTGAATGCGGTTCTGTAGGCCCATAAAACATCAAGTAATTTCAACGTCCAGTCTTTCCATTATCGTGATACAGTTTTCTCTAGTATTTGTTTGATTTCCCTATTAGAAAACTCGACCTGACCACTAGTCTGAGGATGGTAGGGCGTGGCAATCTTGTGCTTTACACTATACTTCTTCAATAGTGCGCCAAACTTTTGTTCAATGAAGTGGGATCCCCCATCACTGATCAAGACACGTGGAACTCCAAATCGAGGGAAATCGCTTCATAAGCTTTATAACGACCCTGGAGTCATTAGTAACCTCGGCGGATGCCTCATCCCTTTTTGAGAGATTTCTGGTCTGTTGGCAGCTATCACAATTTAAAGTGAAATGTCTAGCATCATAAAATATAGAAGGCCAATATAAACCAGACTATAAAAATTTTAAAGGCTGTTTTTACCGCTCCGGCATGTCCTTCATAAGGTGAAGAATGACAATCGGTCAGCACATCCTGCATCTCTACCTCTGGCACACACCATCTATATAATCCATCTACGCACCGCCGGTATAGGTATGGCTCGTCCCAATAATAAAACTTAACATCATGCAAGAAGCGTTTCTTCTTCTGAACAGTAAGATCAGGAGGAAGAATGTTATACACAATGTAATTCACGTAATCTGCATACCACGGTACCTGTTGTTCCAATAGAGCATAGAAGTGTTCTTCAATGAATGTATCGTTGATCTATAACTCGTCGTCGTTCTTCCTTTTAGCTCCGCCCTCAAGTCTGGAAAGATGGTCAGCCACTAGATTTTCACTCCCTTTCTTGTCTCTGATCTCAACATCAAACTCTTGTAGGAAGAGAATCCATCTAATAAGTCTTGGCTTGGCACCCTTCTTGTTAATCAAATATTTTGATCAGTATAAATAATTACTTTTGAGTTAACCAAGTATAAACAAAACTTATCAAAAGCAAAGACAATTGCAAGTAATTCTTTCTCAGTAGTAGCATAGTTCATCTGTGCATCATTAAGTGTTCTACTGACATAATAAATTGCATGCAGCTTTTTATCTTTCCTTTGTCCTAAGACTACCCCCATGGCTTGGTCACTAGCATCACACATCAATTCAAAGGGTAGTGACCAATCTGGAGGTTAGATCACAGGTGCCGAAATCAAAGCATTTTTAAGTTTCATAAAAGCTTCTTCACATTCCCTATCAAAACAAAAGATAGAGTCTTTAGCCAAAAGGTTAGTTAAGGGGCAAGCAATTTTGGAAAAATCTTTGATAAATATTCTGTAAAAACCAGCATATCCCAAGAAACTCCTGATTCCTCTCACTGTTGTAAGTGACTTCAGATTTTCAATAACTTCAACCTTTGCTCTGTCCACCTCGATTCCACCCTTAGAGACCAAGTGTCCAAGAACTATGCCTTCCCGGACCATGAAGTGACACTTCTCCCAGTTCAATACCAGGTTCACCTCTTCACATCTCTGCAAAACTTTAGATAGATTAGACAGACAATGGTTGAAAGAAGAACCGTACATAGAGAAATCATCCATGAATATGTCCTTAAAGTCCTCATTATAGTCGGCAAATATGACCATCATTGCTCGTTGGAATGTCGCAGGGGTATTGCAGAGTCCAAAGGGCATCCTCCTGTACGCATAGGTCCCGTAGGGACATGTAAAAGTTATTTTCTCCTGATCGTCTGATGGATGGGGATTTGAAAGAAACCTGAAAAGCCATCCAGAAAATAAAGATAAGAATTGTGAGCTAATCTATCTAGCATCTAGTCAATGAATGGTAAAGGAAAATGATCTTTTCGTGTAATAGAGTTCAGTTTTCTATAATCAATACACATCCTGTATCATGTAACTGTGCGCGTTGGTATTAGTTCATCTGCATCGGTCTTAATTACGGTCACACCCCCTTTCTTCGGTACAACATGTACCGGGCTCACACAAGAGCTGTCTGATATAGGATATATGACTCCTGCATCTAAAAGCTTGAGCACCTCTTTCTTCACTACATCTTTCATATGTGGATTGAGTCGGCGTTGAAATTCCACAGAGGGTTTACAATTTTCCTCCAACAAGATATTGTGCATACAGATGGAAGGGTTAATTCCTTTAATATCATCAAGTGAATATCCTATTACCTTCCTATGAAGACGGAGTTCTTGGAGGAGAAGCTCGATTTGATCTTTATCCAATTCTGCACTGATTATTACTGGGTATGTAGAATTGTCACCTAGGAATTCATATTTAGATAGCTAGGTAGATTCTTGAATTCAACTTTCTTCTGCCCCTCTTCTTCGTGGGGTTCTTCTGGTGTGGCATGCGTGCTCGGGTCAGCATCTAGTAGAGCAACACAGCTCTCAATGTTGCCCTCGATGTCTACAGCTTCTGTGTTGGTCAGCGCCAGTTCCAAGGGATCAATCTCCTTTCTGTAAGGTTCGGTCAGTTGTACAGCTTTCTCAACAACATCTACACTACAGCATTCACCTGCAAAAGAAGGTTTTTTCACAGAGTCAGACAAATCAAATTGTATAATATTGTCACCGATGTTCAAGGTAAGTTTCCCATTCTTGACATCAATGACAGCACCAGCAGTAGCAAGAAAAGGTCTCCCTAGGATGATAGAGAGTCTGTCATCCTCATCAATTTCTAATACAACAAAGTCAGCAAGTACAAAATAATTTTCAACTTTAATAGGGACGTCCTCTAAAACACCAACAGGATGACGAACTGATCTGTCTGTAATCTGTAAAGAGATGTTAGTGGGTTTCAAATTACCCAAATCTAGCCTTTTACATAATGACAAGGGTATAGGGCTGACGCTTGCTCCTAAATCGCATAAAGCTCTCTGAAACGTCATCTCTCCAATCTAGCATGGTATAGAAAAACTCCCTCAGTCCTTGAGTTTCTGTGGAAGCTTGTTCTGTATTATTGCGCTGCACTCCTCAGTAAGTGCAACCATCCCTTGATCTTCCAGCTTCCTTTTGTTGGATAGGATGTCCTTCAGGAATTTGGCATAGGTTGGCATTTGCGAAAGGGCATCAACAAAGGGTATGTTAATATATAGCTTCTTTAAAACTTATAGGAACTTACCAAATTGCTTGTCTAATTTGGCTTTGACAAGCCTCTGCGGAAAAGGGATTGGAGGTTTGTAAGCAGGCAGCTAAATATAGGGCCGCTCCTCCTCAGTCTGTTCTTGTGGCATAGGTGTTGTTTCATGATTCGAATCTCTAGCATCAAGTGTTGTATCTCCTCCTCTATCGTCGGTTTGCATTTTTGGGTCTTCCAGTTGTTTGCCACTCCTGGTTGAGATTGCGTTACAGTGCTCTCTCGGATTGATTTCTGTTTGTGATGGAAGCTTCTCTGGTGCCCTAGAGGATGAGCTAGCTTGTTGGGCTAGCTGATTCTCCAGCAGCTTGTTATGAGTTTCCAAGGAATCCATTCTTGTCATCATCATCTTCATCATATCAGTTAGACCTTCAATTTGCTTGCTCAACTGCGAATCATTGTTTTGCTTTGGTGGAGGATTGTAGCTTCTAGCTTGAAACCCTGGTGGCTGTCTGTAGTTTCCTTGAGGAGGCTGTCTTAAATTTTCTTGTGGAGGTTGTGCCTGAGGTGGTGGTACATGCCCTAGTTACACTGGTTGAGTAGTTTTGTATGAGAAGTTTGGGTGGTTGTGCCATCTTGGATTATAAGTGTCAGAATATGGATTATTGACAGGATTAAAATTTCTAACAGCATTTATATGTTTAGGATGACTAGGAATTAGTTGCCCATCTCCCATCTGGCATTTAGTACTTATATGACCTGTAACTCCACACACCTCATAAAATATAGGATTAGCATCTAAAGAGTTTACAGACCAAGAATCGATTTTCTATGTTAGACTATCCACCTTTGCAGTAAGAGCAGTTAGAGTGTCAAGTTCGAATTTACCTGTCTTTCTAGAAGATGTACCTCGTTCTGAAGACCATTGATGGTGATTCATTGTCATGTCTTCCAGGAGGTTCATAGCATCCTCAACTCCTCTACCCATTAAGGTTCCTCCAGCTACGGCATCGACTGTTAGCCTTGTGTTGTAGTCCAACCCATTGTAAAATGTGTGGACCAAAACCCAAGTCTCTATCCCATAGTGTGGGCACATCCTTTGCAGCTCTTTGATTCCTCAATTAAATGGTCTTGGATGGAGGGAAGTATTTGGAAACGAAAGCTTGTGAGAGTTCGGCCCATGTCTTTATTGAAGCTGAGGGTATCGTGTGAAGCCATGCTCTTGCTCTGTCCCTTAAAGAGACGGAAAACAGTCTCAACTTGATAGCATTAGCAGAAACGCAGTTAATTTTCAGTGTATCGCAGTATTCCAAAAATATAGCAAAATGCATGTTGGGGTCCTCCAGAGGAGAACCGCCAAATTGATTTTGTTTAACCATAGTTAAAAGAGCAGGTTTAATCTCGAAATTGTTGGCCTCTACAGTAGGCCTGGCAATTCCCGACTGTAACTCGTGAACATATGGAGCAGCATAATCTCTTAGTGTTCTGTTGTTGTTGATGTTCCTTGCAGGTTGAGGAGCTTGATCATTATTGTAATCTACAGGTATTTGCTTCATTTGGCTTTTGTCTTTCTTTTGTTGAGTTTGTTTAAGCTTTCTTCTATTTCTGAATGTTCTCTCTATCTCAGGGCTGATTTCAAAGAGTTTTCCTGCCTTGGAACTTCTTTGCATAAAAGATATCAGACACAATTACAAAGTTGCAAGGCAGGAAACAATTTAAAAGTGATGTAAAGTAGCTATAAGTAAGAAAAACTAACTAAGGCTTAGTCTATCAATCCTCAGAAATTTAATAATATTAACTGTTGTTCCCCGGCAACAGCGCCAAAACTTGACACGTACCGTAAGCGCACAGTTATGTCGTATTAATATAAAAGATAGTCGAACCCATGGGGAATAAGGCTAAGTACTAGAAATTCCAAGTCTCGATAGCTAAGCGAATCTGAAAAGAGTTTTGAATATTAATTAACGGAAACGAGAAATCAAAGCTATTACGGAAGAGTATACGTATGCGAAAGATCAGGGCTTTAGTATCCACCACACAGACGATCTTAATTGCATTTAAAGAGATGTGTTACATGGATTCAAAATCTTCGCACAAGGAACCTATCCCTAAAGTACGAGATGCCCCCTCTCGGTGGTACACCTCGGTGTTTATCCAAAACGATCTCCTACTCTCGCAGTGGATTGTTCTAAAGAAACCCTATGCGTTCTATGGATGGTTATGAAATCCTCGAGTAAAGACCAAGCACTCTCGTGTCAAGGGTTCACAAGTTTTACAAAGGAGTTCTTTAGATACAATTCTCCTCTCGGTATGAATCGCACCGGCTAAGTCATGATCTTACGTGGCCAGAGTAAAATCAAGAAATAAGCACAGCAATATAAAATAAGCTCAAAAGAGAATCCAATTAATATCATGATAGTATGAATAGCAACTAAGAATCGTGAGTGGGCTTCAACCAAGCTCTGAAAGGAGTTTACCCTACAAGCATCATAAATTCAATCAAAATCTTCTTTAGAGAACTAGGAAAAATACAAAGAAAAGTTTCTAAGATGGAAGAGACGATAAACTGAAGCAAGTCTCCAAAAATCAGAATACTTCCTTGATCCAATCTCGCAAATCACCCCAAAAATCCAATTGTCGCCGTAAACTTCTTGACCTAGTCTGCTCGAGCACCGATTACTCCCCCCTTTAGGAAGTTTCAGAGAAGGCTTTTATATTCTATGGATTCCCCTCTCAATCAGCTTTCCAAAACGTGTCCTTTTTGCAAATTTGGACATCTCTAGGGCTAGAAATCAAAGGAAATCCGAAAGAAGATCGAACGCTTCGGCTGCTTCAGTCGTGATCACGGGTGAACCCCTCCGGGCTCACTTGGCTGTGAAGTCTTCTGATCGGTTTCGTTGAGAAAGAGTCACCGATGAAACCCACTGGCGAACCCCGCTGGGTTCACCTGTCAGTGAGGTGCTCTAGGAGTTTCGGCTATTGTCAAAAGCACCGATGAACCCCGCCGGGTTCACCTGGCCATATTTTTCCAACTGAGCTACGTTTGACTCCAAATTTGATGGGCAGCTTCGTCTTCACATGAGGAATCCCCCCATGGTATTAAAATCTTCAAAAGCATTTCAAAATTGGGCAATTTTACCTAAAGTTTCACAAAAATAGAAAATGGTGAAGATTCCGAAGCTTTTAAATTAATGAGCTTAAATGGAGCACGAAAACATTAAAATTAGCTTGGATTTATCATAGAATAATGTTAAAAATCAGGCATCAGCCTACTTCCCTTGAGTGCGGCCCGGTAGTCTATGGGCCTGACACTTAGTGTCATACCCCCGCCTAACGGTAGTCCGACAGAACACCAGACCGGGCATGAAACTCTAGGATTTTCGGGTATAATTTCACCCCAATTCGGAAACCCTAATTGCCGTCCAATATTTTTTCCCAAATTCAAGAAACGACCAGAAAACCCTAACCCTAATTCAGAAAATCAAAAAATATTGAAACCCTAAATCAAAATACCTCCCTGGTCAAAATTAGTTCTGACCAAGTCAATCCAATCAACGCTCGAATTCACGCGCGCCGAAATCAAAATCACCTCGCAGATGTCACACCAACGTCATCCCTTCTGAACGCTTCCGCCGCGCGTAAGTTTTGGTCTACTTGCGTCAGTCACCCGTTTGATTCGTTTCCGCCGCACGAATCACTGTTTCGATTTTGACCTATTCAAAATCGATTGTTGCCATTACTTCGTCGAGTACTCGTCTTCTTCGCTGAATGTTCGACGCCGCCTGTGTTGTATTGTACTTTCGTCATCACGTCGCGTCGCCGGAGAAAAGGAATGTGCTGTCAGGGGAAGACGCCCTCGTCTTCGCCCTCAACCTTCCGTCGCCGAAAGCTGTCAGAGGCGATGAGAAACAAAGCCGGAAACTCAAAATAGAGGAGGAGATCAGATGAGCGAACAGCTTCGATTTCACTATTAATAAGCTACAAAACCTCTCCGATCTTCGCCGACGACCCCTGTAGAACTATGCCCACTCCCCTCCCTCTTTGGTCGTCTCACTAGACGCCGGCTACAATCTCTCAAAGCCCTCAAAGTTCTGATGACATGCAAATATATGATATATCGTGGCTTAATTCTATTAGTATTTTAAAGTAAAATGCATGTTTCGTCTCATTTATTTGCTTAAATGCTTCATATTCTTCAGAGTGTTCACTTTTCCTTGGTTTTATTGAATTGTAGGGATTTTGCCCTAAAATTGATGAAATTCAGAAGATTTGAAGCCATAGGACGATTCCTCATGTTGAGACAGAGCTACACGTCAAATTTTAGCTCAAACAGACTTTTCTACGCTCTTCACGGGCATGGCCGTGTATCCATGCACGACTGTGTATGAGCCTGCATTCCCAGACTGCGCCGAACCATTCACGGGCACGCCTGTGCACCCATACACGGCCGTGAAGAGATCGGCCAACTTTTCTAGAACTCGACGAAGTGTTCACGGCCACACCCGTGAACACATACACGACCGTGAAGAGTAAGTTTCCAGAAAATAACTTTCGATGAGTCATTCACGGGCATGGCTGTGCATCCATGCACAGCCTGCGTATCATTTCGCCAAACTCAACAGGCATTCGGTTTTTCAGCGATATCTTACTATTTCTGGAGCATAATTTAACAAAATTTTATGTAGACCTTCTAACTTAGAAACGGACGTTTTGGGGCTGAAATCACATGATTTAGGCGAGTGGTTGGGGGGAACGAAGCAAAACAGCGAGACCTAGGGTTGGACAGCGTTTTCTGGGCAACAAAAGAGCTTCCGGTGAGATTTTTCCTTCGTTTCGACGGGGAAGATCATGTTCTACCCTCTCTTGACGTTGATCTAGTCTTCCCTCTGGTTTGTATTAATTTACTTGAGAGATTATGATGTATTTCGTGATGAACATTGTAGCGTAACTCTCTTTTCGAGGTTTGGGCGTAACCCACTGCAAGATGTTGAATATTAATGTTTGATCTATATATTTTTCATATCTTTGTTCTTATTAATGTCTAGGAAGTTTTAATTCATGATTATGTACTAGCCATGCATATTTATGTTTTAAATGTTGTGGGATGGTCTGAGAGGTAAACCACAATCATCGGATCCCCTTAGACTGGACTGGTGATTTCGGCCACGAGAGTTATCGAAATCACCCGAGGAACCCTAATCCTTCATAGAACCCATTGGGTCGGCTTAACCCGGTAAGCCATGAGAGTAGGAGACTTGGGTTAAGTTAGACACCAGATCGTGTCCTGAGAGGGAGCGCGTCTGTACTTTAGGAATGATTATCTTAAAATATCAAACTTTAATATTTCTTCGTGCTTCAGTGCGGTGAAACCCGATACCCCGATTTTCTCTCAAGACAGTAAAACCCCAATTGCTTGTTTCCTGTTCTGCTCATTCTTGATTAGCTGTAGTTTATTTGTTTACATTAGGATATTAGTCATTTCTCCATTAATCAATTATCTAGCTATTAATTAACTGATTAGTTAGTACTTGACCCCTAGTCCTTGTGCGATCAATACTTTTTATTACGTGATAGACCGTGCACTTGCGGTACGCCCCTATCAAGTTCCTCCCACGCTGATCGCTCCCCTGAGCTTACTCGACTTTCACTACTCACTTCCCCCTTTCGAACTCCCTAAGCTTAGTGAAGATAGCTCCCTTCTCACCGCTTCCAATCGGTGTCTTTTAAGGAGCAGGGGACTACCGCCTCTACCCTAATTAGGGTGTCTCTCCGCCCTTGTGTTGCCCTCGTTCGCAAGACCCATTCTCCTCAACGTCTCTTTCCACGTTCGAATACCTCGCCGAGCCGTAGTCGCATCGCCCTCCTAAGTTGTCGCAGCGTTCGCATCCGGATGATATTTAATGTCACAGTCATAATCTTTTAGGTATTCCATCCATCTCCTTTGTCTCATATTTAAATCCTTTTGTGAAAAGATATACTTAAGGCTCTTATGATCAGTAAAAATTTCAAAGGTATTTCCATACAGATAATGACACCATATTTTTAATGCAAATATAATAGCAGCTAATTCCAAATCATGGATAGGATAGTTTCTCTCATAAACTTTTAACTGTCTAGAAGCATAAGCTACCACATTATGGTGTTGCATCAAAACACAACCCAAACCCTAGAAGGAAGCATCACTATAGATCACAAATCCATCATTACCACTAGGTAAGGTTAACACAGGTGCACTAGTCAATCTCACCTTTAACCCTTGAAAACTCTTTTCACAATTTTCATCCCACACAAATTTAGTATTCTTCTGAGTAAGTCTGGTCAGAGGTAACGCTATCTTAGAAAACCCTTCCACAAATCTTCTATAATAACCAGCTAAACCAAGAAAACTTCTTACCTCTGAAACATTAGTAGGCTGAGTCCAATTAAGTACAGCTTCAACTTTCTTTGAGTCTACTAAAATTCCTTCCTTTGAAATTACATGTCCAAGAAAGACCACTTCGCCTAGCCAAAATTCACATTTACTCAGCTTAGCATACAACTTCTCCTTTCTTAGAACTTGTGAGGCCAATCTTAAGTGGTGTTCATGTTCCTCATGAGACTTAGAGTAGATCAGTATATCATCAAAAAATACTATAACAAATTTATCCAGATAATCATGAAAAATTCTGTTCATTAAATTCATAAAAACAGAGGGAGCATTTGTCAATCCAAATGACATGACTAAAAATTCATAATGCCTATACCTTGTTCTGAAAGTTGTCTTACTGATATCAGAATCTTTAATTCTCAATTGATGATACCCAGACCTTAAGTCAATCTTTGGATAAACCTGAGTATTCTGTAATTGATCAAACAAGTCATCAATTCAGGGTAAAGGGTACTTATTTTTAACAGTCACTTGATTAAGTTGCTTATAATCGATGCACAACCTCATCGAACCATCTTTCTTCTTAACAAAAAGAACTGGGGCTCCCCAGGGTGAGACACTTGGGCGAATCAAACCCTTTTCTAATAATTCCTGGAGTTGCTTCTTTAACTCCTCTAACTCCTTAGGAGCCATTCTATATGGTGCCTTAGAAATCGGGTTAGTCCCTGGCTGCAAGTCTAAAGTGAAATCCATTTCTCTAAAGGGAGGAAGACCAGGCAGATCATCTAGAAAAACATCGGGAAATTCCTTAACAATAGGAATATCTTCTAAATTACCATCAGAGATATTCTTTTCAGAAATAAAAGCAAGGAAAACACCACAACCTGACCTTAAAAGCTGAGTAGCTTGAATAGCCGAGACAAGAGGTAACTGGTCTCTAGTCAACCCTCGAAATACCACCTTAGGATTCCTTTCAGGAGACGACGAAGGGGCTGAGGGAAGCAGACGACCTAATGTAGGGACACCACCGAGAAGGTCAACAAGGATCAAGAAGACTCCCAACCGCTATGGGATGAACGCATGACACCTTGATATTTTGTGAACTTATTAGAAGTTTATTATTTTGATACATTGAAATATGTAACAAAACTCTATTTCTATTTTCAGCACTTGATATTTGGTTGTAGTTAGGACTAGCCTAGGTTTATTTCAAAGACTTTATTTTATTTTGTAGTGGTTGTAATAGGTTGTCATAGCCTAAGTTTATGCACACCTGTATTGCACATGCTGCACCTAACCTCCCAACCCTGAAGTGACCTTGGCATAATTAAAGTTCAGCTCAAGTCAGCCCATGGAGAAAAGTCAATTTGAAGTACCAATGTCAAAGACAAACCGGCTCGTGATCAGACTCAGCTCAAGCACCAAATTCAACACACCAGCCCAAAGTTAACTCGAGTTCATGTCCAGCATTCAACCCAAGACCAAATCAGCCATCAATGATAGATTGAAGATAGCTCGCGCAGGATATCCACTTCCAACTCAGCATAAGAACCGACCATAGCAACCTATCAGAACAACCAACCGAGAAGTTGCCACAAATGAAGAATGCCAAGGGTCGTTTCAAAAGATACATGGGAGGGAGGGTTTTAAGCTAGCGCTGTTCACTTTGCACAATCAATCGAATACCTTTGAATCTGAAATCTGTGTTTGTGCTTGTGAGAGTTGAGTTTGCTCCTCTGTGGGTCGAGCTTGCTCCCCTCCGGTTACCAATCCGTCCAACGTTTCCACACTTCACTGCCGATCATTCTCCTTCCACAATCACCAGCTACGATTATTGTTCCTTACCGGGATCGAATACTGTTCCATTGCCGGTGTTGACATCTCCAACGCATTAACATTTGGACTGGAGTTGAACTACACCAGACCTTCGTTCCCAACCTGTGAGAACCCGCAACCGAAGTTTCCTATCTGGAAGACTCAGGAGGAGTTCGGCCCCTTCCCTTAAGGGGCCCTAAGGTGTTTTCCTTCCATCATCTTCAATCTTGCACTTACCGTGTGTTTTTGAGCTACATACCTAGGGTGATTCTTGGGCTAGGATTTTAATCCTTCATCAGTGGTATCAGAGCAACCCTTAGGTGCTCTATGTTCATTGTTCTTAATTTGATTTAGGCATGAGAGAATTTTTGTTGCTATGATCTGTCTCCGTGCCTTCTGAAATTTGCTGCACTTCTGGAGTTTTGCTTTCGGTTTTCTATTGCTGTGTCTGCTACTGAGTTTTGATTTCTGAAGTGTTGCCGTGGATTTTCATCTGCTACGTATTTCACCTGATTTCCTGCTTCTGGGTTGTATCGTACTGTTGGATTTGTGTCGGCTTATAAATTGTGGATTATCACCCGGACACTTCAAACCTGAGACAAACCTTGCTGTATTGAAATTCCCAGCGCAAAGCTGAATTTCAGTATCATTACTGCAGTCTATCGGGTTAACAGTTTGCTGTTACTTACCCTGCTTGCTTGTGTCACTTTTATCTGCCTTACTACTTGTTACATTGCCTGGTCTCCTTTGTTCTACGCTGTGATTTGTGCTAGCCTTCACCAACCTATACCATGGTGGTTCGCACTAGGAGCAACCAGAAGCCTGAAGAGCTTGAGAGCCATACCACTCAAATGGATGCTATCGTCCGTATGTTCACTGAGCTTCAGGCTGACATGAGAGACTTGAGACAACGGGTAGGAGAGTTAGAGAAGACTAAAAGTGACACCAACACACAACATAGTCCTCTAGCTGATCAGCACTTAGATGATCCAGTTGAAACCCAACCACTAAACCTTGGGAGGCCTCCAAACCACCAGTGGGGGGAGGGTACTAGTCGGCAGCCCCAGACCTGGCTCGGAACATAATCCTAGGAGTAGAGGTGGTCATCATAGAAATCAACCTTATACCTTTCATGGGTATCCCTCAGGAGACTCACACTCCAGAGCCTACCACCAGCACCGAGAAGAGGAGGATATGTATCGGAACCTTAGGCTCAACACTCCCATCTTTGAGGGAAGCCTAGATACCCAGACTTTCCTAGAATGGCAAACTCAGGTAGAAAATTATTTCATATGGAGTCGGGTGCCTGAACATGGTAAGGTCCAGTGCGTTAAGTTCCTACTAAGGGGATCAGCCCAGATGTACTGGAACAGCCTAGAGCTCAAGATAGCTAGAAGTGGTCTACCTCCCATAACCACTTGGGAAGAAATGAAGTGGAAACTGAGAGAGAAGTATGTGTCTCCACATTACAGGTAGAAACTATATGACCAGCTCACTAGACTTATCCAAGGTAATGACTCGGTCATTGAGTATAATAGGAAATTTGAAGATTTATTACTTAGGTGTGACTTGAACGAGGAGCCCTGGTTATCTTTAAATCGGTATAAAGGAGGGCTTAGGATTGATGTCAAGAAAGCATTTATCCACCAAAGGTGTGAGACCCTAGCTGACGCTTATCAATTAGCGATGGACATCGAATATGATTTGCAGCAACAATATAAATTTGCCGCACCGAAGCCTAGCACCATAACCTCTAACAACAAGCTGCTAGTCCCCAATATTTCACCCAAAGTACCAACCATAGAGAATAGCTAGAGAGATATAAGAATGCCTACCCAAACCACTAAAGTGACCTGCTATAATTGCTATCAACCCGGTCATCTCTCTAGGAACTGTCCCAAGAAGACTTTACTGATGGAAGAAGTAGTGGAAGAGGAAGAAAACGAGATCCCTATCATAAATGAAGTAGAACATCACCCCGAGTACAATAGTGAAGAGGAACCTTCCCAATTTACCATGGTGGTAAGATGTAACTATATTAAGGAAGTTCCCACTGAAGATTGGAGACGCACTAGCCTATTTTACACCTACACCCAGTGCAATGGCAAAGTCTGCAAAATTGTGGTAGATAGTGGAAGCAGCCTGAATGTGATCTCTAAGCAAGCTGCCGAGAGGTTTGGACTAACCCAAGTGAGACACCCTAAACCATACAACATATCATGGGTTGATAAGACTAGTATACCAGTCGCTTTCAGGTGTGAAGTCCCACTAAAATTAGCAAGTCATCAAGGAAGTGTATGGTGTGACATCACTGAAATGGACGTGGCAAATGTGCTCCTTGGACGTCCATGGTTGTATGATATGGATGTCATCCTCTATGGGAGAAGTAATACATATGAGTTTACCGTGGGAAGAGATAAGATCACCCTTATACCTAGTCTGCCTAGAGAGTTGAGGACATCACATAAGAAAGGTAAAGCGGTTGAACCAAAAAATTCCATAACTCTTTTAAGACCTCAGGCCTTCATGCAAGATGTCAGAGAAACCGGCCTCCTCTATACTCTCCTGGTGCAACAAGTGAATCTGGAATCTGAATCTCAGCACTCCCCCATTATAACCGAATTGCTCAAGGACTACCCCACCATTACCCCGGATGAACTACCCAAGGAGTTACCTCCTGAGAGAGAAATTCAGCATGCTATTGATCTTGTGTCGGGTGCCACGTTACCCCATTTACCTCATTACCGTATGAGTCCCCTAGAACATGCCGAGCTGAGAAGACAAGTAGATGAGCTGCTAATCAAGGGGCTGATTAGGGAGAGTCTTAGTCCATGTGCGGTTCCAGCTTTATTAACACCCAAAAAGGATGTCACTTGGAGAATGTGCATTGACTGCAGGGCCCTTAACAAGATCACTGTTAAATACTGTTTCCCCATCCGAAGGCTGGATGACCTCCTTGACATGATTGTGGGGTCCGCTTGGTTTTCCAAAGTGGACCTTCGTAGTGGGTACCACCAGGTGAGGATTAGGGAAAGGGATGAATGGAAAACGGCTTTTAAAACACAAGATGGTCTATATGAGTGGATGGTTATGCCCTTTGGGCTGACCAATTGATGTGGGGTGAAGACACGTGTAGTGCAAACCATAAAATGATATAAAGATCTAGCAGGAAAGAGATCATTGCAGCAATATAATAACTACAGCAATATAGCTATTCAGATTATTCTGTGAAAATAGTACAGGAATTTTATCAGATTGCAAATGTTGACATATCTTGCAGGTTGATCCTTTGTCATCTAGGTTGAATAAACTTATTTGGCTTGTGGACAAAGATTTGGTCTTTTTGAAGGATCCAAATATTAGACGTAGAGGTCTTTCCGAGTGTGTTAGAAACCTGCAAAAAAAGCTTAATTAGATTAATATTGCGAAGAGAAATAGGCTGCAGGAAACAGAGAGATTTGGAAGCAGGCTAGCATGCGCCGTTCAACGACGGCGGGGCTTGGATCACTCATGAGCGGAGTTGGAGGCAAAGGGATGACGAGATGGTCTTGTCGGCGTCGGAGCTCGGCGAGGGGTTGTGGAGCGACGCAGCAAAATCGTGCCGCGGATGGCTGGCGAGTCCGGGAACAAGGGATCTGGGTTCCTTGAATTCGTTCTTCGTCTGGTGGAGAGGCGGCGATGCGGACTGTGTTGCTTGTGGTTTGGACGACGACCAAGAGTTTGTAGGCGAGGCTGGAATGCTAGAGAGAGCGCGAAGGCGTTGGCGTTCTGGCGGAGGTGGAGACGCGACTGTTCTGTAAGAACAGGGGACGTGCGCGTGTGGAGCAGGGGTCGACGCCGGACGGCCAGTGGTGCTTGGATTTGGAACCTGCTAAAACTGGGAGTTGCTATAGATGAGGCGAGCATGTGGCATGAGTTTCTGGGCAGACGGTGGCCGGTCGGAGGTGGACGACAGTGAAAGGCGGGAGTAGGGCAGAAACTGGGCGGTAACAGGGAAGCTATACGGGTAGACAGAATTGCTCGCCGTTCGTCCGATGGTGGATGAACTCAAAACCTGCTTCAACTGGAGGCTCTCAAGATGGAAGAGAGGTCGTCACCGGAATTTGAGGTCGATTGGTGGCTGGAAAGAGGAGAACGGTGCTGCAAGGCGGAACTAGGGCGGTATGCAGGCGGAAACAGGGGATTCGAACGGACGTTCGATTCCAGCAATCCCAGCGACCGATGGACGGATGCTGGCGGCTGGAGGTTCTTCAGGCGAAGGATACGTGGTGGCTGAAGTTTTGTCGAGATCCGGCCGGTGGATCGTCGGCGGCGAGCTTTCGAAGTTTCGAAACGGGGTGTGGTTGACGTGTGCGGGTGTTTGCAGCGAAATAGCGAGGTTGAGGGAGAAGAGGAGATTAGAGGGAAAGGAGAAGAAGACTTGGTGACACAAGCACCTAGAGGAGGGGGGAGGAAGACATCCGATAGAGGAAGAAAACTATTTCCATCGATTTCAAAACAACTTATTACAGAAAAAGGAGATTACATGCTCAAATAGGCTGGATTTCTACCCGTTGCTCCTTTCTTCATCTTCACGCCAGCTGCAACGGCTGTTTCTTTACCATGGCATCTCCCTTACGTAAGCTTGTTGTTTTGCGTGACCTTTTGACTTGGGCTTGCTAAATATTTGGGCTGCTGTTCTTTGTTGGGCTGGCCATGAATGTAGCCCTAAGTCCTCTTCCTTAGCTAGTTGGGTTGTGTTTGAACTCAAGCTGAACTTTGGCTGAATTTTTAGTAGCTTGAGCTTTGAGCTAGACGTTGATGTGTGCACCCAGTTGACTTGGCCTCATATTAATCACATAGCAAACAAAGCAATAAGGATTAGTGACTCATTATAACTTAGGATTACATTTAAAATTTAGACATAAACATTGACTAAGTCTATGTTCAATCAAGGTTTACAATGATTATACAAAATATTGACTAAGTCAAAATTAAGTCAAATATGTCACACTGCTCCTGCATCACCAATCCTCCCTCTACTTTCATGAGATTGATGCATCATGTCTTAAAGCCGTATATTGGTAAATTCCTTGTGGTATACTTTGATGATATTCTAATCTTTAGTAAGACTGAGGAAGAGCACCTAAATCACTTAAGGGCCACCCTCGATCTGTTGAGGGAGGAACACTTATTGTTGAATTTGAAGAAATGTGTTTTTTTGGTCTAAGAAGTTGAATTTCTAGGTTTCATCATTAATGATCAAGGGTTGAAAGCCGATCCCTCAAAGGTTGAAGCCATTGTTAATTGGCCCACCCCGATATCTATCACTGAAGCTAGAAGTTTCCATGGTCTAGCTACATTCTACAGGAGATTCATACACGGTTTCAGTACCCTAGTGGCGCCCATAACCAACTGTTTGCGCAAAGGAAGTTTTGAGTGGACACCCTCAGCCGACAGAGCTTTTCAGGACCTCAAAGTACAAATCACTACCACACCGGTTTTAAGATTACTCGACTTCAATAAAGTGTTCATCGTGGATTGTGATGCTTCGGGAATTGGAATTGGTGGAACACTTAGTCAAGAAGGGCATCCAATCGTATTTTATAGTGAGAAGCTGAATGAGGCCAGACAACGATACTCCACTTATGATAAAGAGTTTTATGCCATAGTTCAAGCCCTTAAACATTGGAGGCATTATCTTATACATAAGGAGTTCATCCTCAATAGTGACCACCAAGCTCTCATTTACTTGAACAGTCAAGTTAAGCTAAATCCGAGGCATGCGAAGTGGGTAGAACTGTTGCAGCAATACACCTTTGTTTTAAAGCACAAAACTGGAGTACAAAATAAGGTAGCTGATGCCCTTAGCCGCAAATTACTATTACTGAACACACTCCAAGCCTCAGTCACAGGATTTGAGAGAGTCAAAGGCGAGTACAAGGAGTGTCTGGACTTTAAAAGTGTGTTCACTACTCTAGAAGCCGAGCCTACATGCAATCCCGACTTTGAGGTTAAGGAGGGCTACCTATTTAGGAGAGGAAAGCTATGTATTCCACGCACATCCTTGAGGGAATTCTTGGTTTGGGAACTACATGGAGGAGGTACCGCCGGCCATCATGGGCGGGATAAGACCTTAGCTTTAGTGGAAGAACGATTCTATTGGCCCAACATGTTTAAAGATGTATCTAAGGTGGTTGGGCATTGTCAAACATGTCAAGTATCCAAGGCAAGGAGGCACAATACCGGGTTGTACATGCCTTTACCAATACCCGAGGGACCTTGGCAAGCTCTGAGTATGGATTTTGTGCTTGGTCTTCCTCGCACCAGTGCTCATTATGACTCTATCTTTGTGGTGGTGGATAGGTTCACTAAAATGGCTCACTTCATCCCATGTACTAAGACCACAGATGCTTCTCATGTAGCAAGGCTCTTCTTTTCAAATGTGGTGCGCTTACATGGTTTGCCCCGCACCATTGTATCTGACAGAGATGTTAAATTCGTGGGGCATTTTTGGGTTACCTTATGGAAACTAATGGACACCAAGCTTAATTTTTCCACTGCATATCACCCACAGTCGGATGGATAAACTGAAGTAGTAAACCGATCCCTAGGGAATATCCTAAGATGTTTAGTGGGTGAACACCCAGGTACATGGGACAAACTTTTACCAACTGCGGAATTTGCCTTTAATAGTGCTGTGAATCGCACTACAGGCGCTAGTCCTTTCCAGCTCAACTATGGATTCCAGCCACGAAAACCCATTGACCTAGCTCCCTTGCCAACACCCTTTAAGCAAAACCACTCAGCTCTGTCTTTTGCTCAACACATTGTCAAGATTCACAATGAAGTGAAAGACCAGATTGCAAAGAACACTCTTAACTATGAGTTGGATGCTAATCCCCATCGTCGTGTGGTAAAATTGCAGGAAGGAGACTTAGTCATGCTGAGGAATAGGAAGGAGAGACAACATAGACCCAACCACAAGCTCCAACCAAGAGCCATGGGTCCTTTCCGTATATTGAAAAAAGTGAATGATAATGCTTATATGTTGGACTTTGCCGCAGGCCCTTGGGATACATCACACGATCAACATAGAAAATCTGACACCTTATAAAGCACTGCTCCACATTGAGATTCCAGCGCCAACCAAGAGGATCGGACATATACGTGCGGGGCAACAACGCTGCATCAATGGGAAAATTCAACACTATTACCTCGTTCAATGGGTGGATGGGGAAGAGGAATGATTATCGGAGGACGAAGCACACGCACAACTACCCACAGAACTTGAGAGCTACTCATTTAACTCTCCGGAGGAGAGTTCTTCCAGCCCCGAGAAAGCAAGCTGATGTAGGGACACCACCGAGAAGGTCAACAAGGATCAAGAAGACTCCCATCCGCTATGGGATGAACGCATGACACCTTGATATTTTGTGAACTTATTAGAAGTTTATTATTTTGATACATTGAAATATGTAACAAAACTCTATTTCTATTTTCAGCACTTGATATTTGGTTGTAGTTAGGACTAGCCTAGGTTTATTTCAAAGACTTTATTTTATTTTGTAGTGGTTGTAATAGGTTGTCATAGCCTAAGTTTATGCACACCTGTATTGCACATGCTGCACCTAACCTCCCAACCCTGAAGTGACCTTGGCATAATTAAAGTTTAGCTCAAGTCAGCCCATGGAGAAAAGTCAATTTGAAGTAACAATGTCAAAGACAAACCGGCTCATGATCAGACTCAGCTCAAGCACCAAATTCAACACACCAGCCCAAAGTTAACTCGAGTTCATGTCCAGCATTCAACCCAAGACCAAATCAGCCATCAATGATAGATTGAAGATAGCTCGCGCAGGATATCCACTTCCAACTCAGCATAAGAACCGACCATAGCAACCTATCAGAACAACCAACCGAGAAGTTGCCACAAATGAAGAATGCCAAGGGTCGTTTCAAAAGATACATGGGAGGGAGGGTTTTAAGCTAGCGCTGTTCACTTTGCACAATCAATCGAATACCTTTGAATATGAAATCTGTGTTTGTGCTTGTGAGAGTTGAGTTTGCTCCTCTGTGGGTCGAGCTTGCTCCCCTCCGGTTACCAATCCGTCCAACGTTTCCACACTTCACTGCCGATCATTCTCCTTCCACAATCACCAGCTATGATTATTGTTCCTTACCGGGATCGAATAATGTTCCATTGCCGGTGTTGACATCTCCAACGCATTAACATTTGGACTGGAGTTGAACTACACCAGACCTTCGTTTCCAACCTGTGAGAACCCGCAACCGAAGTTTCCTGTCTGGAAGACTCAGGAGGAGTTCGGTCCCTTCCCTTAAGGGGCCCTAAGGTGTTTTCCTTCCATCATCTTCAATCTTGCACTTACCGTGTGTTTTTGAGCTACATACCTAGGGTGATTCTTGGGCTAGGATTTTAATCCTTCATCATGACCTTTCCCCACTAGCACAGTCCTTTCTCGGTGAGCTCTGAGCACAAACGCGACAGCGTCGCGAACTCGTGCGTGGAGAAGACGACGCGAAGAGCAGCGTTCCGATTTTGACCGGAACCGAATTCCTCAGCGGCAAATCGGAGATTGGAGCGACATCAATTTCTCGCAGCGAAATCGATTTTGGCACCGATGTCACGGTGACATCAGCAGAGGCATGATTTCGACGATTTGGGCGTTGATGATTTGGACTGGTGAAAATCATTTTTGACCGTGAGGTATATTTTGATTTGAGGTTCGATTTCTGATTTTAGGGTTAGGGTTTCTCCGTGCGACTTGTAATTTAGGGATAAAAATCGTTCAGGGAGTTAGGATTTTCAATTTTGGGTCGGAAACCCTAAGTAGTTCGCGCTCCGGTGTTCCGCCGGACAACCCTGAGACAACGGATAAGCACCGGTTCAGGGCTGATCCGACCGGGACTTGACACTTATTATATTGAGATAAAAATAGTACGGACAAATATTGGTTAATTACCGCTTATCTAATTTGCCAAATTACTTATTAGTATTACCAAATTTATTAAATTAAAAATTTCACAATTACCCATTTAGAAATCACCAAACATTAATGAACCAAATTTAACGATCATTAAATTACTAAATTTATTTATTTTAACAATCTACTTTTTATGTTATTTAAAAAAATTGTGTTGTTATTGAATCAACTGAAAAATATATTGATTTTACCAAACTAAAACCCGATATATTATTATATATTAATTTAATAAGTTCAATAATTTATCATTTTTTTATTAAATGGTCATTCGATGTCTTAAGAAGTTGCTGATGAAAATTGATGGATATAATTTTAAATATTTATACATTTAATTATGTTAAAAGATATTTGTGCTAAATTCTAATATAAAACAAAGTGGATTTGGTGCTAACAATGTGGGCAATGCGACGGAATCAGGTCATCTTCCTCGACGAAGTGAATAAGATAAGAATAGTAATATCCTGATCAAGCATCCTGCACTAGCAACAAAGTACCCGTTTGGAGCTGCTATCGCCGATTCCATCAAGCTGCCGATGGCGATGCTCCGCGCCGGCCTCCTCGGCCGCCACCTTTCTCACCCCCTCCGCCTTGTCTGTCGACAGGCACGTCTGTTGGCTTTTCTCCGCTATTTTTACTCATTTTTGGATCATCTCTTCTTCTTCTTTCGCGTTTCGCGCCGTCTTCAAGTCTCTACCGGATATCTTTCTGTCTAAATACTGTTCCGCCGGGTTCAAATCTCCATCGCTTCTTCCTCTCCTTATCCATTCATCGATCTGGTCTTCCTTCGCTTTATATGTTGCGTTTTGCTTTCGCCTTCAGTTCCGCAGTGTGCTTTCGGTTGTTGATCTGACCTAGGTTTTGGGTTTTATCTGGTTGGCAGATGAGCACGGATCAGCAGTCCGCCATCTCTCGAATTAAGAAATCGGGGCTCCTGAGGACTCAGGGGCTTATCGGTGGGAAGTGGACTGATGCTAACTGTGGGAAGACCTTACCGGTACACCACACTTTTTCTAGTTCCTAGTGGTGTATAAACTGGGGCACCACAACTCTGTATCTTGTGATATTTATTTTTTGACGGTCATTTTAATGGGAGTAGGTGGACTTCGGAAAAAAAAAAAGAAAAAAAAAGATTGGACTTCGGAGTAAAACAATGTGTATCAGAGAGTTACGATGTGCTTTCTCTCAAAAAGAAAGAAACAAAATAAGTTATAGGTACCAGTGAATTACTCCACTTTAACTGTCATAAAATTTAACGAAGGTGCATCCAATTTTCTTGTTATAGATTGTAGTTGGGCGTACCTGAAGAGTAATGTTTCATCAGTGAGTAATATTGCTAGGATATTATTGCTTATAATGTTGTACATATCACAATGATAATACTCATAATTAGTGCATTATTTTAAATCTCGGTCCCCTGTTACTAGTCTAGTTTTAACCAATGTATACTAATATATCAATATTGTATATTAGTACTGGTTGCATTTCGAATTGGTATGTACCAACGCATAAAAAACTGACCCGAATTAGTGCATACTGTTTGCCGTATGGTACCAATGGTTTATATATAACTAGTTTGAGCTAACCTAAGCTGTGGACTAGTATAAATCAGAAATAGCAGTTGGTTTGGATCAGTATTTTATTTCTTGGTATGGACTACTTATGCAAGGTGGTATGAATTGATTTTTAAAACTTTGAAATAGTGAAAATAGGACATAACTATGAACTTATCATCAAACAGGATTCTTGTTAACTGTTTATGTGTTAGTATATAAATCTTCCCTCTCAAATAGGAGATTGTATAAACAGTTATGTCGAAAACAGAAGTTGCACCAGAATTAGTCCAATGTCCGATGGTTTTAATTTTCAAGGAATTTGATCCTTCATGGAAGGAAAAATGTCTGAGATAGAACAAGCATCTTGATGCTTCAATTGTTTAAACAACATTTCTGAAAATAAGAACTATCAAGCTGTTGAAGATTTTCAGTACCATAAGTTCCACAACCTCATATCTTGATTAGATTCATATCACTATTATGCTACTTTTTGTGAATATAGTAGTCTTCATGATGATTGTTTAGTGGTATCTTTTCATTTTGTCTCACTTTTGCTTTGTTGGCAAGCTTTCTTATTTGTATATGAGAGATCTTTGTTTAATCGAAGATGCTCGCTCATCTTGCAATGCCTTAATAGCTTGCTTTTAGGGGGTATTATATGTCATGTGGAAGGTTTCCACATATACATGGTATGCTGTACTGTTCCAAGAAGCACTTTTGGGTTCTACTGTGGCAAGTAATTCCAGTGCAGTATTGATAAAAATAAAGATTTTCTCTTGTTAATATTCTTTTCTTTAGCTTGTGCGGCATGTTCCTTCTCAGGATGGCAGCTAAATATAGTTCAATAATCTCTGTTCCTCTCTAGGTGCTATTTGTTGTTGCTTCCCATTATATGCCCTTCCTGGTTACTGAAGGATGAACAACAAATAGAGAAAGCTTTCATTAAGATGATTATGTTTTTCCACTCATTTTGTCAGGTACAAGATCCTGCAACAGGTGATATTATTGCAAATGTTCCATGCATGGGCAGAACTGAGACTACCAGTGCGATATCCTCAGCACATGATACATTTCAATGTAAGAAACCTCAGTACTCTTTTTTTTAAAAATAATAATAATAATAATAATGCCAAGTTGGCGCCCTCCACGAATCTCTGAGAACACATTATAAACGATATTATTTTTTTTATCATCTGATTTGGGTCTGTTCAAGAGTTCAGTCTGGCAATTAGTGCAAAGTTCTTTGAAATGTTAACCAGGTCACCTTAGCAAGCAAACCTTTGGCTTACTTACCTTGCTCTTTTGAGTTATGCTCATGACTGTGTTAGCACAAGATCAATTTTCCTAATACTAGGCTCCAGATATTCACTCACTGCTGATTGAGCAGGGTGATATTCTATTATTGCTTGTACTTTCTTTTATTTCGGACGTTTATTTGCCACCTTGCAGATCATTGATGAACTTATCAGAAAAATGCAATGCAAACCATTACTAACCAAAATTCTTATATGAGCCGATATAAGATTCACAAATCAGTTCATGTTCGTACTAATGCACCAACACATACTAACATAAGTATACCAATCTTACCAGTGTTTAACACTTTATATATATATACACACTAATTAATTACATATGTGTGTATAAATAATGCTTATATCAATCCAATACTAGACCGGACCATGTACTGGTACCACCTCAAATTGATTCAAACCAAAATACCACTCTATAACTGATCGGTTTTTGAAACTTGGCTTAGGCAATTTTTTTTTTCACAAATTCTATTCCGACTTTGTTTTTTTACCGTTAGTTCTTTATTATGATGTTTTCTTTGCAGCTTGGAGCAGATTTACTGCAAATGAACGGAGCAAGCGTTTAAGGAAATGGTATGGATTAATAATAAATATGGTAATTACAACTAGAATTCATGTTTACATTATGTTGGCAATGCCGTAATGCTGCTATTGGATCATATTGATGGATATGATTACAAGATAGAGACGTAATAGGCGAGGAGGTTGAGGTTAAGGTTTTAGCCATAACAGCTGCATTTGCCTTGTAGCATTGCACAAACCAAATCCTAGCAGTTCAACGTGGAGTTGTGTCTTGGACTAGGTTGATACTGCTGATGATGATGCTTGGCTAAAGTGGGAGATCCCCCTACCCATAAAGACTCACTGATAGCTAAATTGACACAAAGCAATGTCTACATTAGGAGTGTTGCACCAACTCCATTGTTAATTCAATGCCTGATTGCCACTGTTGTTTCTCCATAGAGCTTTGTCGAAGTGTAAGGAGCCTCCACCAATTTTCTATAGTTTCCATATAGTCACGGACAACATCAAATCAATGCACAGAGAAGAAAAATATCAACTGCCGTGCTTGTAGATTGACACTTAAACATAAACTATGATTCAAGAGTAGATAGTTTTGGTCATTCATGAGGTTTCATGAGAATGAGAAGATTTCCTACCTTTGGCTGGTCACTGTCATTCTCGCTGTTGGAATTGCAAGTAATGTGAAGGAAGACTCCGGGTCATTGCTAAGAGAGGTCTGAGACCTACCAATTATTCAAAAACCTTAATTGTATCAGATACAATGACAACTTAGTTCAGACCTTAACTTGACTATATTCACTATTTAGGCTCCAAACTTCAAATTTTGCGCTCTACTGTGAAGTCCCTTCACTTAGAAAATTTACACTATGCAAGCATGTAAGTATCAGTATTCATTCTCTTGGCGAAATCAGCTTGACTCCATTTATTCATTCTCTTGTTTGAGCTGTATCTCAGAACATCGTTTCAAATCTTACTATCGGTATTCATCTCTTGTTTGAGCTGTGTCTCAGAACATGGTTTCATTCAAATCTCAAAACTGGTGGCCTTGCCATATAAACACATAATAATGATCTCATTTAGCTTCAATAGCTTTGAAGTTAGCCTCACTCCAATTATTCATTCGACAAGGATTTCTCTACTTCCAAAAATATTGCATGAGCTGGTTGTACTATGCCTCATTTGAATAGAAATAATAGAATATTGTTGAGTATCATATCTCACTATATTGATAGGTGCTTTTCTACTTAGACTAATGTTGGTACTTAGTTGGAGCTTGTACTACATCTGAAAGGAATGATGTTCAACATGATAATTATGCCCAGGGAAGATTCAATATCTTTTAATAACTCATATTTGAAACTAATCCCAATTCCCAAGCATGGTTCAAAAACCCGGTCCGGCGAGCCACTGGACTGGTACAATACCGGCATACCGACAACAGCAGACAGCGGCAGCGGGCAGCGCTGATGGTAGCGCAGGTGGAAGCTTATGGCGGAAGCTTCGATTGAAGCTTCTGTTGCCAACGGAAGCTTCGGCAGCGGGCAGCGAAGCTTCCGCCTACGCCTACTGCTTCCGCCCGCCGTCCGTGCTCCGAGGGTCGCTCCGTGACCAGTCCTCCACCGGACCAATACAATCCAGCCGTACAGGCCAGTTTTGGACCGGCTTTTGATTCCATAATCCCAAGACATGATATTGGCATATTGTTTGCCTCATATATAACAAGATATTATGGTCCATTACGAGTTGTATTATAATAGTTAGGACCGAGATTTAAAAATTGATTTGGACCAATCAATTGTATATATATATATAAAATATAATATAATATAATATAATATAAGATAAGAGAGAGAGAGAGAGCATATGTATATCGACCTGAATTGACCTACAATGTGTAATGGTCCAAACTTGGACTGGGACCCGTGTGAGGACTAAATCTGAAGGTGGCTATAGATAAACAAAAGATAAATCATCTTTGTGCAACTAGTGATCATCCAAGGTTTAAAATACCGGTTCAAGCTTGACTAGATGGTTTCAAGTAGAGAGCAACAACAACGAAAGAAGAAGAAGAGGGGGAGAAGGAAGAAGAAGAAGAGGAGAAAGAGAAGGAGAAGCCCACGAACTTTGTGTTCGTTGAAGCTCACTTGCTGCCGCCACTCCTTTCGCTCGCTGCAACGGAGGCGGGTGTTGTGCCTCCTTTCTTATTCCTCCCTTCTTCTTTGTTGTTGTCTTCTTCTTCCACCTACATTCTTCTTTCATGCCTCACTCCACTTTTTCTGTTTGGAACGAAGTGCTTTGTGTACCGGTCCCTACTTAGACCGGTACAAGCCAGCCATGTCGGGCAGTGGATTGATTTCTTAAACATTGTGGTCATCGGAAGATGTATTTGATCCACAATCTTTATAGCTTGGCTAGGTTTAGGAAGAGCAACAATCAAATTCAACACTAGGCAAGTTTAGCCATATCTGATCATATCATTAAGCGCCTTTAATTGTCATCTCTCACTACAGCCTCCTAAGAGCCTCCTCTTGTAATGCTACTTGATATTGCCTTATTTGCCTTCATGATTATCGTGGTACATTTCTTGGGTTGTATAGGTGAATTTTCTCATGTTCACATTTGGAGCTTGAGGTACTATGTTGTTAGAACAGATCTCCTTACCGTGCCTCCATTTCTGACACCATTATCTTTATCTCCAACGTCTTTTGTATTGACACTGCTATCAACATAACTGAAATCGTGGTAGACTTCATGACCACGAACTGTATTAGATGGGATGGTGTTTTTTTTCTGCACTTCGTCCTCATTAATAACATTTGAGGAGTCAAATGGAGTGTTCCCCTGATGTCTCACGTGCGTTCTAGTTTGCTTATAGTGGTCTTGGGTTGTTAGAAGTTAGAACCAGTGTAGTTGATCTAGGAAACTGCATTTTGTGTTAATACCTTTTGCTTTATGTATTCATCAATCTTTTTTCTCGTTAGTGAGTGTTTCTGTCATAAGTATGTGTGATTATGATCAGTTAGTTCGAAAATATATTTTGATGAATGTGGATTTCTTAGCTCATGCGTAATTGTTTTGTGTTGTTTGATTGGAACCACTATTTCATCATTGGATCATTGTTATGGTTGTCAAATGATGATATTAGCATGTTAGCATTTTAGCATCTTGTTTTACCTCTATCTCCTCTCATTATTATGCTGGACAAGTGGTGATATTGTAGTGGACATTCTCAAGCTGGCTATAAGAGAGCTACTTGTAGATATGTGTTTCTAAGTAGAGCGAATTTGGGCTATTTGTTTGTGCATTTGCTCGTAGATTTTCTGTGATTCAACATCTGCATTAAACTTTTCATTGTTTGGGGCATATCCCAAATTGTAACCGCTACTCTGCCATAAAATTAGAACAAACAGAAACTAGATAAATAGAAAGTTTGTATATGGGAGTGAGCCAAGGGATGATTGTGGGTAAAGTAGGTGCAAGCTATACCCTCTTCTTATCTTCTTCACTAATGGCAATTCACCAATGTCCTTTATTTTTAGATTAGTTTAGCATACGTGCGAGGGTTCAACAACAAATATAAATTCATTCTAGATCATCTCGTTAACTCTCTTAAATTTCACACGCTTGCTTGTTACAATCTTGACAACATGATGTAGATAGATCTCCTATACTACATCAACCTACAGATGTAACTACATCATGGTAAAGGGCTGAAGTGTCAATCAACTTGTGAAAGATAGCTTTGCAACTGTTGTTGATGTTGTTCACGTGGGTTGGCTTAGCTCATCTTTCTTGCATCAAAGTGACATCAAAATTTTTTCATTGACCATTTATACTCTTGATTTATCAAGATACCTCCACCTATGCTTTGAGATAGGGCCAACGATTTTGTAGGAAGTTAGAGGCTAAATGTACAAAGAGATTTTGAGAGAGTTTGTGAGATCAAGTGAGAATTAAAGGCATCTCAAGAGTTAAGAATGAATGACTGAAGAATATGAGATGAAGGGGGATATATAAGATGATTTATAATGAAACATTAGCCCAACAATAAAAAAATGTCTAGCTTTTGAGAAAGTCCAAATATCATGGAATCTCATCCATGCGGCCTATATTGACTGAACCGTGCTGGTATACCAACACATTTTATGGCTTGGCTTGTGTGTCTCATGTAATAAGAGGTTTGCTCGGATACAAGGTAACTGAGCTTTGCCGAGACAGAGGGTCCATATGTTGGCCACTTGTTGGACCAATAGTATGGTGATTCAGGGATACTGCGTGATACATAAATTATAAACAGCTACTTAAAACAATGACTTCAAATATGAATTTTTTGTGTTTCATCTATACCAGAAATTCCTTTAGAACAGTTGGGTTCATCTTCATTGATTTCTCTGTAGTATCCATCTGAACACGTTGCTTGGGTAAATGATTTTATCTTCAAATGTTTCTGAAGGTATGACCTAATCATTTCCCACAAAGAGGATCTTGCGCTACTCATAACATTGGAACAAGGAAAGCCTTTAAAGGAGTCACTGGGAGAGGTATCTAAATGACTTTGGTTTTGGTCCTGAAATAGGTTATGCTCTCTATTGATTCCTTCTAAGGTCAAAGTAATTTACATTTGCAAGTTTCTTTGCAGGTTAACTATGGGGCTGCTTTCATTGAATTTTATGCTGAGGAAGCTAAACGGATATATGGAGATATTATTCCTCACCCAATGGATGATCGCCGTTTGTTTGTTTTAAAACAGGCAATTATTCAACCATTTTATATTTTCTTTTAATGTTCATAATTTCATATAACTCTGAACCTTATTGTACTGGAACCTCCCATTTACCGGCTGGTACTTATTATATGTTTACTTTTCATAATTGATTACATTGGCAGTTTAATTGTTATTCTATGATTGACAATGCAGAGAACTTTTGACGATTTACTTTAGTAGTAACTTCTGAGATTTAGAGTTACAATCACACTAGTAAAGGGTGATCACCGTTTGTTTTGAAACAAGCAATTACTCAACCATTTTCTATTTTCGTTTAATGTTCATAATTTCATATAATTCTGAACCTTATTGTACTGGAACCCCCTAGTCAGCAGCTGGTACTTGTACATGTTTACTTTTCATGATTGGTTACGTTGGCGGTTTAATTGTTCTTCTACAATTCACGATGCAGAGAACTTTTGAGTATTTACATTTGTTAAATTTTGGGATTTTAGAGTTACAATCATACTGGTAAAAATAAGGTGTCACACTCTTTTCAGTGTGTTAGGACGAGCGGTGTAAAGGTTGTGAAACATTCAACCACAATAATTACAACAGGTAACTGATTCAACACAAAGATACCGAAGTGTGTTTTATCTTGGATTGATTAGTTACTTGCCTGAGTATATGCGTAGTTGCTGACTATACATAGCGGTTTCTGTTTTATCTGGAATGAATTATGTTTACCATTTTGCTTGGCACGTACTTTCAACTTTCAAGTAGTTTCTATTTTCTAATACCAGTCAACAGCACGGTGTCAGAGAGGCTGCTAAATGGAAGGGTAAAGTGACAAGTCTTCTTTAGATTAAGTTAATAATTACTATATTCGATTTATAATAGTCCTTATTGCATAGAATATTATTGTATTAGTTGAGATATAATTTCTTAGGATTGATTGAGATAGTCTTATGTGGTGACGTGTGGAAGCTATTCTTTTAAGGTTATTCTTCACAATGATTCTTAGAGCTTTTTGGTGATAATGGTTGATTCTAGCTGTCTTGTAGTAAAAATCTACAGATTACTTTAACAGTTTTCACCAGGATACTTGCGTGAATATCCTGGTTTTAGTTCTCGTATTACCAGTAAAGCAATTGAAGGATATCATTAATACAAGTCTTTCTTCAGCATACTGAGAATTCTGCTTCTTGATTTCCTTTGTGGCGAAGCAGATAGTTAAAAAACTTAAATTAATTAGTTTTTTTATTTCTGTAGATGGCCTAATGTTGGCTTTTATTAACTACATAATGGTTGAAATTTCTCATGACACAATCTTGGCCAAATGATAGCAATTATTTGTTTTGTTAATGTTAATTTGAAATTCTAGAATATTCCCTTTATAAGTGGTGATTATGCGTTTGCAGTTTGGCTAATGCTTTCTTTTTGGAGCTTCAGAGAATGATGACTTTGTTATTTGATTTCTTTTGCAGCCTGTTGGTGTAGTTGGCGCAATTACACCCTGGAACTTCCCTTTAGCCATGATTACCAGGAAGGTGATTTATAGCTACACAATTGACATTGTGACATGGAATGTCTATTTCTAAAACCTAATCCTAAATAGAGCACTTTTTCTTTCTTCTAATTCATTTTATTGCCAGGTTGGGCCAGCATTAGCATGTGGTTGCACAGTCGTTGTCAAGCCATCTGAGTATACACCATTGACTGCATTAGCAGCAGCTGAGCTCGCTCTTCAAGCTGGAATACCACCAGTATGTTTTTTTTCCCTTCTCTTATGCTAATATCAAGTTACCATATCAATGTGGATATGTTCTAAAAAGCTTGTGGTCTAAACGTGATTCAAGAGTGTGATTTGACATTTGGATTGAAATAAATAACTAGCTGGAATCATGGTTAAATTTTAGCAGATTTAGTCCACAGGATGTAAAATCTTAGCTACTGATCCTTGTATTGACCTTCTGCTCTAATTCTGTTTTTTGCCTATTATAAACTGACTTTATATCTTATTTTTATATAAATTTCTGTTCTTAGCAGAACAAGCCCATACTGCCTAGTACAAGTTGTCTAGCAACTCTTTTGCCCTTTTGTACAACTTACATCACTTAGTTGTATAAAAGGGCAAAAGAGTTGATAGGTAATACTAGGGATGGTAAAAATATCCGTTCCATACCCAACCTGACTTTGATGGAGAAAATAAAATTTGACTAGGTTTTGAGTCGAGTTTAGGTAAAACTCAATTGTTATAAGTTGGGTCGAGAATAAGATTTTTTGAAACCTGCCTTAGAATTTCAACTTGTATTGTATAGTAAATTTACTAAACATTCATAAGTCATTCTAAAAACTCTAGCGGCAAACAAATCATTTGCTTGCTGAAAAATTTCTGCTTGTGCCTGCCTGCTGCCATTGATCGTTGTTGTTTGTGCTGTCTGCTGTCACTGTTCGTTGCTGCTTGTTGTTACTGTGCATTACTGATTGTTGTCACTGTTTGCGAGGGGCTGCCTCAAGCAGCATGGCATTTACTGTCGGAACTTTTGCTTGCCCACATTTAGAACCACCTTGGTAGCTGACAAGATAAGATGCTTAATCTGCATGGAGTGTGACTGCAAGGTCCTTAGGTGCATGTGCTGACCTTTGGAAGGGGCACTTCGAGAAGCCAGAGGCACGAGCGTGGCAAAACCCACACCATAGTGCCAACCCTAAGTACCACTCTTGCAGGACCAGCACGTACTGAGTGTACAATCTGGTATTGTGCAGTGCTTTAAACCAACTTCACAAATGATTGATACATACCATTCACCACAAGGACCACGCCATTTTGCTCCATCAGCTTAAAATACCAATAAGGTGAAATATATTATCATGATTGTCAGGAATCATACTAAAGCCTTGGTTGTGATGGTGTAACTAGAGTTCGCATAGATAAATATAACTTACCACTGGAATGGGATTTATAATATGCAGAATAGACTGATAAGCACAACATGTCAGATAACTTTATTGTTTCTAAGTACACCACCTTTTTCCCTTTTTGTTTTAGTTGTCCAATTAGTTGTGGAGCAAAGAGGGAGATACTGAAATTAATAGATTTGAGGTCAAAAATTTCACATACAACGCTACAGCTCAGCATCTAGATTTTATTTAACTGTTAAAGGCCATTTCGCTTGTAACTTCCGGTTACCAATTTTCCCATTTTCCATTCTTCAGGGTGCATTGAACATTGTGATGGGTAATGCAGCTGAAATAGGCGATACTTTACTTGAAAGTACACAGGTTTTTCTCCTATTATTCATTGCCATTCTATTTGTTTCTTAGAAACCAAGACGTGTTACTTTTTTTTATTATTTATAGGTAAGGAAGATCACATTTACTGGATCAACAGCTGTTGGAAAGAAACTTATGGCAGGGTCAGCAAATACCGTTAAAAAGGTAAGTAAAATTTTGGCTACAAATGAGAATTCAGTACAGTTCTCGACAGTATCATGATAGAACAATTGCACGGACATGACTAGAAGGAAGATTAAAGATATGGAGTGGTGAATTATTCGCTTTATTTGTAATACCCTGGTTTAGTCACACATTGGGAGTGGAAGAAAATATTATATAGTATATAAGGGTTAGTGGGCTTGCTATTGTTAACTTGGGCTTAAGTATTTTAATAAATTCGGCTACGTTGCAAATCGGTTCACCAATTAATAAATAATTTACTTACTAAGCGGGTCATAATATTATTGCCTAGGTCACCAAATTGGAGTCCAAAATTTGTTACAACTTATTCTTGATTTTGCTTTGAATTTGGGGTTAGAGTAATTATGCTTATGATTGTTTTAACTTTAACATTCATATAAAATATTTCCTAGATTTCCTTGGAACTTGGTGGCAATGCACCTTGCATTGTGTTTGATGATGCAGATCTGGATGTAGCAGTTAAAGGCACTGTAAGTCAATCCCTTCGATTGTCTAAAATATTTGGCTTTTCAAGTGTTTACTTGTATATTTCCTGAATTTCCTTAAACAATCGTACAAAGCATTCTATCTAATTATTTTATGGTCGTTCTCTCCATTTTTGCTAATGGCATGTGTCATTTATTGCATTGATCTTATTGACGAGTTCGTTATGCAATTACAACTTACGAGGATCAATTCTTGCCTTAGATATTTTTGAAACAACATTAGCTAGGTATCATGCTCTTCCTGAGGCCAAATTAGGTGTGCTGAGAATTGGGATAATTGATGACATGGCGATTCCACGGCAACGCTGAAACCAAAAACAAACAAAATCTCATTGAAAGATATCAAATGGCAAAACCAGGAAAAGGAAACATTTTAATACGTTTGAGCACTCATGCACTACTCACTATTGGAAAAAAGAAGAAAAGCCTGTGGCCAATGTTAATAATTTCCTACTTGTAAAAGCTAATGGTTGTTAGTTAGTGCTCCTGATTCTTCTCCAAATCTTCTGAAAGGGTGTATATAGTTAAGACTCAAGACTAGTAATTATTTTAGTGGATGTGGTCGTGTGGTGATAACATGTTTTGAGTGTGTGCAAAAGAGAGAAAAAAGATGTACAAGGAAAATATACCATAATTGCAAGAAAGAAAATTACAAAAAAGTTCTTTTCTTGTTGGCAACTTTGGGATTGGGTGACATCATAATTTGAAGGCAAAAGCTGCTTAAATTTTGGTCAATAACCTTTCTATTTTTAAAAAGACCTTTATTTAAATTTTAATGGCTTGTCAATTCTATTTAGTGTTAGATATATTTTCTTTTTCTTTAAAATAGTACCTTTCATCTTCCATCATATTGTGCATATTTTTATATTGAATATCCATGCTTTCATCTTACGTTTTCTTTTACATTATTATGATTGTATAATTTCCATTACTTGGCATCTTAGTCACATAAAATAGACCTTTACACCATGGTTACGGGAGATGTTTTTGAAAACTAGCAAATCCTACAAGCTAAAATTATGGAAATCAAATTTACCACCCAAAATGATTATACTACACCCTAAATGATGTCATAACTGACGATTAATTAAATTTACGTTGGTAAGTTATGCAATTCATAACTGTTTTGCTAAAAACAACTCTTAAATAAGCTTACAATTATGATAGTAGGTCAGTTTGGGGTAGCTAGAGCTGGTTCGAACAAAGCTGGTTTGACCAGAGCTGGTTGGATAAATGTCATGCTGTTTGGATAAATCAAACTTTAGCTAGTCAAAATTAGTCAAAATAGTCAAATCTAGTCAAAATAATTTTTAACTCATATTAGAGTTAGATTAGAGCTTGATTAGAGTTAGATTAGAGCTAGATTAGAGTTAGAATAAGAGGAATGAAAAAGAAGAGGAGAGTCGGGCTGGCGTGGGCGCCGAGGAAATCTGCTGTAGGAGGGAGGAGAGTCATGCTGGCATAGGAGGGAGGAGAAAGGGAGCTCAGCCGGCGTAGGAGGGAGGAGGAGGAAGCGGCTCAGCCTAGAAGTCTGCTGTCACTCGGATGATATGCAACGAGGGGGAGGAAGCAGAGCTAGGGCTGTCGGATTGCCAATCACCGCCGATGCGTCACCCCTTCTCTTCTTCCTTCCTTGCATCCCCAGATTCACTGTCTCTTCTTCTCAATCCTTCTTCGTCAAATCCGTCACCTGTCTTCTACTTCGCCGATCTTCTCAATCCTTCTTCCCTCAGGGGACGCTTGGACTAGTGGGCTGGACGAGGGGATGTAGCTTCGTCCCAATGAGGGTAGGAGGAGATCTGGAACGAGGGGTAGGAGGAGCTCAACTCCAAGCACCAAGCTTTGTCCAAGCCTGGCTGAGACGAGTGTAGCTTTGTCCCAACGAGGGACGCTGCCGTGCCGAGACGATGCAACAGGAGGAGACGGAGGATGGTGGACCTGTGAGCGGCGATGAAGGAGGGAAGCAGACCTGTGAGCGGTGACGAAGTAGGGAAGCAGACCAGTGGGCGACGAGGAAGGAGGGAGGCAGATTTGCGAGCTGCGACGAACGAGGGAAGTGGACCTGCGAGCGGCGACGAAGGATGGTGCTTCGCGTGAACGTGTTAACGAGAGAAAAGGTTGAAGACGGGCGCGAGTGAGAAGCTGCAAAAGCTGCTCTACGCAACTTTCTCGTAACAGTGCAACCTGAGAAGCTGCATCCCCAAACGCTCCGTTTGACCAAAATCAGCTGGCCGCACCAGCAGAAGCCAAAAGCTGGGCGAACCAAACGGGGCCAGTGTCTGTCCTTCCATAGCCGAGTCTCACCCAAGAATTGTTTTATCCTTTAGGTTGAGAATAGTCTACATGAAACCACAAATATCATCTTGGAGAACAAAGGCATAATTTTGACTAACAAAATAATTGACATTTAGAGTTGACCAGTTGAATAGATAAGGCCATATATTAATGGATGATTTCAAGGATACCACTAGATGAGTCAAGGTTGATGTACTTAGTTTTAAAGGTTAGATCCCAATATCTTTCTTAACTAGCTAATTAACATGGAAGAATTCAAAGAGTTTAGTTTTCCTAGATGAAGATTGTTGGTGTAAACAAAAGTATCAATGTGGACTTAAAGCAAATTTAAAGCACTTAGATCATCCACCTATTATGCATTAGATTCAAGTGAGATTTGGGCTGACAGAGAAATATGTTCAAACATACTCTAAGGATCAATTTTACACTACGTGGATGAATTTAAAATTGTTATCCTCGAATGTGGAAGAAAACTTCAAGTCAGTTTAAGGAGATGCCTATTCGGTAGAAAATTCATGAAGAACATATAATGACAATTAATATGTTTGTTAAAGGCCTTGGGTTAGACATGTAAAAGAAAGTCACATTGCATTCACCTGAATCTGTAGAGGGAGTTTGGTAGTTGAAATTAAAAGATATCTAAAATCGTCTTTGATCAAACATGTGGTCTTTGACTTGTAAATTTCCCTCCAAATTGTGCATTGTCTTTTGGAAAGCAAGCTACTATCACCCAAAATGGTCAATTGTCAAATGAATGGAGCAATATCCTGACGCTATCATCCTAGTCAAGAATCCCCAATTCCCCATAGTTTAACTCCATTGTGATCAACTCCAATATTGAGTTTCACCATTGTAATTAAAATCACATTGTTTCTCAATGTCCTCATTGCTCGACCTTAGAGTAGCACAACACAAAAAAAATTGACTCTACCATGGTTGAACAAGAAGTTGATTCAAAGGCGAATCATTTGAAAAAAGGGATTTGAGGATTTGGATGTTAACATATGACTTAATGTAGTGCTTTATATGTTATCTACTCCTATAATGAATGACACTTATACAAGGTATGATCAATGATGATAATAGCATAAATGTATTTCTTTGTCTCTATACTTAGTTTGATCAAGTTTACACCTAAGTCACATTGCCATCTATAGATACTTGCGTGTGTTGATTAACCTTCCTTGTTTGTGGAATAGAGATGCCTCTTGCCTATTCAAATTGAGGGGTTACAGTAATCTGACTTATATATGTTGACCATAAAAGAGAAAACATGTAAAGGCTATGAGCTAGATAATCGAGTTGGTCCTATTGTCTTAGAAAATCTTAGTTGAACCCTTAATGCACCCGTTGAGAGATTTTTTTTAATTATTTTTTGAAATTAAAGATTGAAATGTTAAGTTGGCAAGCTATCTTTGGAAGACCTTTGGCATATTTTTGGTGCAAATCTTGAGTTTTCTATCTGCTCTTATTTTGCTAATAGATGGTCAAATTCAAGTTAGGAATTGCAGTCTAGGTTACCTTCTTAGGAGCCATTGTTCTTAAAAGGGCTAGGTATTGAGACTTATTTATTGATTATTAAAATTTTCCATGTTAATTTAATTTAAGATCCACAAGCATTGTTGAGCGCATTCAAAAGATTTATGTTGATGTTAAAAAATGCTGAGAAATGACAATTATTAATTGCGTGTTGATTTCTATCACAATATAATGTAGGAACTAATATTCTTCTACACATACATCCTGAATGCTTTTCTTAAAACATTTTAAGAAATATTATGCTAGTGCAAGTTTGAATGAACAGTGAAAAATCGTGTATTCTACGTTCAATAAACAGTAACAGCCATACATAATACATGAGAAGATTAGAGATTAGGGTAAGGCCCAAATACAACAGTAAGGCCAGACCCATATTACTTATAACTTAGTAACACACCCCCTCAAGCTGGAGCAAAAATATCACACATGCCCAGCTTGGTACAAAAAACATGAATCTTGATAGAGTTGAGGGCCTTGGTAAAAATCTCAACGACTTGATCATCAGAGGCGGTGTATGGAGTAGAGATTTGCTGACTCGAGATGACATCTCTGATGAAGTGGCAATCAATCTCCACATGCTTGGTATGTTCATGAAAGGAAGGATTGTTGGCGATGAATATTGCTGACTGGTTATCACAATGCATAGTCATAGGAGCACAAATCATTAGGCCAAATTCATGTAGTAACCTTTTGATCCACAACAACTCACAAGTGGTATGAGCCATAGCGTGATACTCAGTCTCACAGCTGGATCTCGAAACAACATTTTGCTTTTTGCTTTTTCAGTTAACCAGATTGCCCCCTACATATGTACATAAGCCAAAGATGGATTTGCGGTCATCGATATTGCCAGCATAGTCGGCATCACAATAAGATTCAACATTGAAGTGCCTGCTTCGCTCATAGAGAAGGCCTTTACCTGGGGATTTTTTAAGTATTGTAAGATTCGCAAGACGGCTTTCCAATGACATTGTTTAGGGGATTGCATGAATTGGCTAACTACACCAACAGCAAACGAGATATCTGGGCGAGTAATAGTTAGGTAGATAAGTTTTCCTACAACTTGTCTGTAAGCAGTAGAATCAGTATCTTCTGACTTCACCCACATACTGTGATGTTCATTTGGAATTATTGGTACATCAGATGATTTACAATCAAACATACCCGTGTCAGATAGAAGGTCAAGAACATACTTGCATTGAGATAGGTGGAACGAAGAACCCTTGTACGCAATCTCGATACCCAAAAAATATCTAGGTTTGCCCATATCTCTCAGAGAAAATTATGATTGTAAAAAGGTTTTGGTTTTATGTATGCCGGCAGGGTCACTTCCGGAAAGAAGTATGTCATCCACATAAATAGCCAGAACAACCATGCCCGTGGTGGACTTACGAATGAAGATAGAGTGATCCGATTTGCAATGAAGAAAGCCAATCTGAGATATGATGGTGGAAAATTTCTGAAACCATGCTCTTGGACTTTGTTTAAGGCCATAGATAGCCTTGTGTAATTGGCACACGTACCCCCCGGGCTTGACATAACCTGGAGGCTGATCTATATAAACAACCTCAGAGAGATCTCCATATAAGAAGACATTCTTGACATCCAATTGATGAAGAGTCCAATTTAGGTTAATGGCAAGCGATAAAATAAGCCGAACAAAGTTCAAGCGAGCAACAGGAGAGAATGTGTCCAAGTAGTCAACACCATAAATATGCGTAAAGCCCTTGGCCACGAGGTGAGCTTTGTAGCGATTGACCGAACCATCAGGATTGTGCTTAATGGTGTAGACCCACCGACATGAAACAGGTCGGGCTCCGGGTGGTAGGGAAACAAGACTCCACGTGTACCGAGAAGTGAGAGCATTCATCTCCTCATCCATAGCAGCCTTCCAGTGAGGGAAGGAGAGAGCATCAGCGTGACAAGTAGGAACTGTACTAGAGGAGAGGGCATTAAGAAATACAGAATGAAAAGGCGATATCTGTGAGTAGGAAACATAGTGAGAAGCATGATACTTAGCTGTAGAGTGACGTCCCTTGCGAAGAGCAATAGGGAGGTCTGCCGAAGTAGGAGGAGGAGCCTCAGGCGGAGGTGCGTCAGGCATGGGGAGTGAGGGGAGTGCAGGTGGAGGAGCCCAAGGCCAGCGACGATAAACCTGCAAAGGAGCCGAGGAAATACCAAGAGACATATGAGGTGGAACTGGTGAGGAGTCGAGAGAAACAGCGTGAGGGCATGGAGGAGCAAAGTCAGGTGAGAGTTGTGTAGAGGGGTTGAAATACGGAGTGGACTCAAGGAAGGTAACATCCATGCTTACAAAGGATCAACCACGGTGTGGATCAAGGCACCTATATCCTTTCTGAGTTCGAGAATAGCCAAGAAAAACATAACGTGTAGAGTGTGGACTTAACTTATCAACACCAGGGTATAAATTGTGAACATAGCAAGAACAACCAAAGGTCCGGGGAGGAACCGGGAAAGCAGAGCAATTAGGAGTTAGGACAGAAATGGGTGATTTACCATAAAGGGACGATGTAGGAACACGGTTGACCAAGTATGTTGCAGTGAGAACAGCATCACCCCAAAGATACTTAGGGACATGCATATGAAACATGAGAGCACGAGCAACATCAAGAAGGTGACGATTTTTGCGCTTAGCAACCCCATTCTGTTGGGAGGTATAGGGGCAAGTAGTCTGATGAATTATACCCTGAGAGCCACAAAATTTCATAAAGAGAGAGCTGGTGTATTCAAGAGCATTATCAGTACGCAGAATTTTAAGAGGTAAGTTAAACTGATTTCGTATTTCAGAGTAAAACAGAGTAAAAGCATGAAACACATCAGAACGACATTTAAGTAGAGACACCCAGCACATGTGAGAAAAGTCATCTATAAAAGTGACAAAATATTGGTAACCATCTCTGGTGGAAACAGGACTCGGACCTCAAATATCAGAATGAACGACATTAAAAGGAACAGTAATGTGAGGACTACGACAACTAGGAAATGACATCCTATGATGCTTTCCAAGCTGACAAGCATCACACTCAAAATGAGGACAAAACTTCAAAGATAAAATATCTTGGACTTTCGTTGGGGAGATATGGCCTAACCGACAGTGCCACATGTATGAAGAGGAGGCAGTCAAAAGTGCGGCAGAAGTGTCTGGAGTAGGATCGGTAAGAACATAGACTCCTCCCACCCTAAGCCCCCCACCAATCTTCACCTTCGTCCTGAGGTCCTGAAAAAGACAGGAAGAAGAAAGAAAGGTGATGGAACAGTGTAAGCTTTTAGATAGAGCATAAACAGAAATAAGATTAACTGGAAACTTTGAACATAAAACACATTAAGCAATGTAAGTTTGGATGTCAAATGAACAGTTCCAATGTCATGGACGAGAATAAGGGAGCCATCGGCAATTGACATTGCGAAGAGTGGCAAACAATGATCTTTTACCTGAAACATGAGAAGTGGCTCCGGAATCAAGTACCCAAGTGTTAGAAGAGGCGATAAGAGAAGCAGTACCGGAGACACCAGGAGTGGTAGCCATCATGGATGAGGAGGATGCCTCCGCCTGAGAGGCCAACCGAACTAGGCGATCATACTCAGCGGTGGAAACAGTAATAGTCGAATCAGCGGCAGAAGGTGGAGCGGCAACAATATTCTTTCCAGGAGTATGTGATCCATCATCAACAATCAACTTGGCAAAGGAAGGCTTGCCAAATTTTTTCCAACACCGCTCAGATGGATGGTTGGTCCGGCCATAGTAACCACTATTAGTGTTTATGCCCCAGGACCAGAGGATGGTCCATTGTCTAGTTGATAGATGAGTTATCCTGGCATTATCGTTGTCATGCAAGTTTATACATCTGCGCATATGTATATTTGCATATACAATGTCCCTAAGAGATAGATTTTATCTAGTCTCTGTGTTTATCCCTGGTCGAGAATCATGGTGGATATGGGACAATTATGATTCGCTTGAGACTAGTATATGCGCTGGTTGAGCACGGGTTGCTAACGCAGACATATGGATATATCAAGGGAGATATACTGGATCGACCCGCCGTGAGGATTCATCTCAGTGTCACGAGATGAATATCACAGTGACAGAGTTGCGCTTGTCGTAGACTTGAGGACATTGGTATCTCTATATAGTGATTGATGTACTTTGATACAACCTAACGCTTCGCCATAAAAGGGAAGTCATAACGGTTGTCATTGGGTATGTCATAATCTACATGAGAGATTCAATGTGCCAATAGAGGATTTGCCCCTTCCTTACGGGGAAGCTTGATTGTCCATGACGCCCTATATGGATGACTGAAAGTGTATGGTCATACCCAGGTGAGAACCTGATTTAGTCATGCCATATTATTGGGATTAACAAGTATGACACACTTGCCCAATCTGGACATCAGTTGGCAAAAGGACAAGGCAGCACTTGTACTTTGTCGCAGTTTTAGGAGATGTCGATGATGACACCATTCTGATGACTTGGGTAGCAATGATGTACTGCTAGGTGCCACTCATTGCTTGTGATGATTTAGTCATCATTGCCAATGTCTGAAGAACCTACAGGGTCGCACACCTTGACACTCGAGTTCTCATACTGATCGTTTAGCCTCTGATCGAATCATTGTGTGATTCGGATCTTTTGGGGAACTGATGCACTTTTATAGAGAGGATGATATTTTATTTTAGTTCATGTTTGACCACTAGTTGACTCTAGTGGATCACGTTTGACCTCTGTTGACCTATGTTGTCAAAATGAGTCAAACAAGGGTCTGGGTGCAAGTTTGGGCTTGACACTTTAGTCACATGAATAAAATAAAATTATTAATTGGCAAAAGAATTTTTCTCTTCGCTAATTAATAAGCCTGGGCGCAATTTACAATTAATTGCGTCTGCGGGGATTCGATCCCATGATGCTTAATTGTGAGTAGGCGCCTATGCTTGGTCACAATTTATAATTAATTGCGTATGCGGGGATTCAAACCCATGATGCTTAATTGTGAGTAGGCGCCTATGCTCATTATCCCACATGAGAAGTATCTCCAGTGTGCGCCTGGCTCTGCTATTATAAATAGAGAGGCCCACCTGAGAGATTCTTTTGTACCAGACTCTTCTCTTGTCTCTAGTTGTCGCCTCCCCTCTGCTCCTTGGCGTGAGGGTCTAGGAGGTGACGACAATAAAAGTTTTTCGGCATCAAAGGTTGAGACAAGTGGCAGTGCTACCTACTCCTTGTCGCCACCATCCCTTCTTCTCCTTGGCAGTGGCGCAAGTTGAGAAGGCTAGAGGCGTGGATCTCATCTTCCGGGGCTAGCACCCAACGCGGAGATTGGAGAGGATTCGAGGAGTCCGTGTGTGCGCGATTGCAGAGGACGGGCCCTTGCGCGTCTTCATCATCGGCCGCTTCTAAAAGTTGCTTGATAAGGTACTGCCCCTATCACATCCCTTGTATTCTTCGTAAGTCGGTCCTTGTTGAATTAGGAATCTCGTTTCGGGCTCGCTTCTGCTGTTTTCGTTTTCTTATAGCCCGGGGATTTCCAACAGTGGTATCAGAGGCAACTTACGAGATACATCGGTGTATGAGTTTTTTTCTAGCATGCGCATATCATAGAAATTTTTAAAATCTTTATGCCATATTTTATGTGTAGAAAAATAGTAGGTTTGTTATTTTTCGCTCTTATGAAATTCATGATTTTCGGTTTCTACACATGGGGATAGACCCTATGTGTGAGAATTTATTTCTCCTCATATTCATGGGATAGACCCACGATGTGAGACTTGTAACTAGATTTCGGGGCATGGACTGGGTGATTGCCCTAATCCGTACAAGTTAGGGATTGCAAGTGGCATCGATAATCGGGGTATATATGGCCACTTGTAGACTCCTGAGAGAAAACGAAATATCTGAATTTTCGATAAGATCGCGGAGATTTAACGAACATGTTTTCTAATGAAAAACTAAAATCTGGTTCTGTAGTTTTTCATTGCATATAGAAGAGCATGTCTTAACTGTTTTTCCTTATGCATTTGATATGATCAAAGACAAGCCCTATTGCCATGACTGTGATGTATCAATATGAGGCCTGCGTGCCGACTTTCAATCGTGTGTTTTCAATTTTACATTGTAAATCAAATAGAAAGCTTTGATGACATTCTATGGCGTTTTCCTCTCTCTCTCCCTTGTGCATCTCTCAAGGTGGCGCAACTCTCACCTAGCCGAACCCTAGGGTGGCTTCTAGGGTTAAACCTAGGGGCGCATCTAATGGGGTGGCGGCTAGGGTTAGGGTCGGCACACCTCACCTCCCAAGGTGGCGCATCCTCTTGTTTGACCTAACCTTGAAGTAACTTCTAGGGTTACCTAGTTGGTTCACTTAAGGGATGATGGTTGGATAAGGAGGTGGTGCAACCTAGTTAAGCAAGCAAAGGGGGCTGACCTTCATCCTCAACTGAATCCACATGGCTTCTAGGCTTCCTAGTGGCGCATGCATGGGTTCAAGGGTTGATGATAAAGGAAAAGCCACCTAAGGGGGCTAATCTAACTCTTTGACCGAACCTTAATGCCTTATAGGTCTCCTAGTGGCGCATATTGAGGTTCAAGGGTTGAGGAAGAGGATTGACGCTCCAAGCTTGCAAAGGGCTGGTCTTCTATCATTAGCCAAGAGCTTGAAGGTCCATTGGACGCTTCTTAAGTTCATGGGCTGATGGAGGAAGGTCGAGCGCCAATGATGCTTGATGGCACATCCAAGCAAAGGGGGCGCACCTCTAGGTGGCACACCTTGCAAAGGATGATTCGTATCAAGCATTGAGGTGAGATACCTAGCATAGAGATGACACATGGATGTTTGGCCGAACCCTAGGAGGAGCCTAGGGCTTGCGAGCTATCCTCCAGGAAGAGATCTGAGTTGGCCGAATCCTAGGAGGAGCCTAGGATTTGCGAGCTAGCTCACGGAGAAGACTCGGGCTGGCTGAACCTAAAGGGGGTCTAGGGTTTTTCTGGATGGTGCCTTCGGGGTTCGCGAGCTGACCCATGGAGCTGAAGACCTAGGTGGCGCACCTCGGGGCCTTGGAGCAGAGCCCTTAGGGCACTCAGGGATGAGCTAAGGACTTGTTGGCATGGGCTCATGGCTCATTGCCCTTGGTAGTGCTAGGTGGCTAGGACTAGGTTTAGGGGCTTGTTACCCATGTTTTGGGCTTTGATCACATCATATTTACTGTTTCTGCTCTATCATGCCTTTACTGCTTTGTTTTATTCCACCATAGGATTGCATGCCTGTATTGGTAGAATAAGATAAAAATTTGTGGTGCCGAGACCACAAAAATCCTCACAAAATTATTTCAATTCTCGTTTTGCCTTATGACGTGTAACCCTCATCAAACTGTCGATCAATGGTGTTGTGCATTGTTTCCCACCTCCGTGGGACACACTCATTTATCTTCAGGAGGCGTGTGGTGGCAATGATTTCCGTAGTCTGATACAATCGTGATAGACCCATAGACCGATGCTTTGGCGCAGCAGGAGCATGGCAGGTCGTGCTTAGGACACGGTGTTGAGGTTGCTTAATGCAAGGTCCTAGTGCAAGTGGGAGATTGTTAGTGTTTATGCCCTAGGACCTCAGGATGGTCCATTGGGATATGTGTATCACATCTAGTTGATAGATGAGTTATCCTGGCATTGTCGTTGTCATGCAAGTTTGTACATCTGCGCATATATACATTTGCATATACAATGTCCCTAAGAGTCATCCTACGTAGTAAGGAGCAGATGATGACACCATTTTGATGACTCGTATGAACAGATGGATCTGTAAGGAGCTGTGCTTTAGCAGCCGCATAAGAGTCATCCTACGCAGTAAGAAAGATAGTGACGAAGAGTTCCTGCCTTTGCTGAATAGTCACCGATACGTCAGCAGTAGGAGGTTGAAGCATCTTCAACTGGTCTCATTTCTCGTTAAAAGTTCTATAATGACCAGGCACAGAAAGACCAGCCTGTTTGAAATTGAAAAGATCCTCATATAGTTGGTGAACTTGACCAATTGTCTCTTGAGGAGCATAGGTAGCCGCTAGAACATCCCAGATTTCTTTGGCAGTGTCTAAACACATAACAGTGGAAGCAATGCCACCTTCTATACTGCTAAGTAGAGCTGTCACAACAGCCATGTCGGACCGTCTCCAAACATCATAAGTAGGATCTAAAGAGTCTGGGGCAAGGTGTGCATATCCTTGCCATGAGATCCAAGATAGAAACGCATAGAGCGAGCCCATAAAAGATAATTAGTACCATCGAACTTGACAGTGGTTGCAATGCCAGATGCTGGCTTCAGTTCAGTGCTAGAGATATCCATATAGTATGAAGGAATCGACTGGAGAATAAGGAAAAGAAACCCGACAAGAAAAGTGCTGGCTTGCTGTTGAAGGAGAGGAAGGCGACGACTCTATGCTTGACGGTGTCGAAGAAGGAAGTCGCCGAGTGGAGGTCCCTCGGGAAAGAGACAAACACTTGCGGAGAGCGCCTGTTGGCGTCGGACGCAGAAGGCGGAGCAATCAGCAGGAGAGCAGCAGACGTCCGCCTGAGGGCTGGAAGCAGTAACAGCACAAAGATCTAATCCGAATGCAAGAAAACCACCAGCAAAGAGGAAGGAAGGGTCCCCTTAAGTCTCCAGTCGAGTGCTAGGAGAAACGAACAAAAGGGCGATTAGCGGAAGTGAGGTTGAAGGGCGAGCGGAAAGCGGAAGGGGTGGAGGAAGTGTTAGGAGAGGATGATGGTGGAGGAGAGCAGCAGCGCCGGCGCCGGAGCAAGCAGCCAAGAGAGGCGGAAGAGGCAGGCGGCGACGGAGATCGCTCTGATACCAAATTCGAAGGAATAGTAAAAAATCGTGTATTCTGCGTTCAATGAACAGTAATAGCCATACATAATACATGAGAAGATTAGGGATTAGCGTAAGGCCCAAATACAACAGTAAGGCCAGACCCATATTACTTATAACTTAGTAACAGTGCATTTAGCCTATTTTGCATATTGAGAAAACTAGTTTAGAATACTTGTGTTGACAATTTGCGAATATATTTAAAGTTTCAAACATAAACCTATTTTTCAATATTAAGGATTTGTTACCTTATTGATGATATTTGAGCCTCCTAATTATATTGACTTTCCTACATGCTATATTTTTTTGCCGTTTCACTATTAACACTCCTTGTGGTGGCACCATTATTGCCATCGGCTCAAGAAATGTTAAACACAAACACTATTTGTCGCATAGTACTTCTCAGCACTATCTTGACTCATCTTGATTGATATGACATAGGTGATGCATGTGTCTCGATAGGTTATCACTTAATGAATAACTTTGAATTCAACAACAACCACCTTTAGTAGCTCCATTTTACTCCGAACCAAGTGTTCCCTGAATGTTGAGTAGTACCTTTGTACCTATATTGGTCATCAAACCGTATATTTAACTTATTTGAGGTTAAGTATTTTTCAGTTTTTTTGGGTGGTTATGTAATTCAGGTGTTGGGTAGAGTAATTTGTGGTTTTTGTTTAAGGTTGTGTCTAGAACAGTTCTAGGGATATTACATTGAGCAAAATCCTATTTGACTCTTAGGCTATGTTCGGTTGGATGGAATTCACGGTGGAAAGGATGGAAAGTGTAAGATTCATTGTACTTTCCATCCTTTCCTTACACTTTCCATCATTTCCACCGTGGATTCCATTCAACCAAACATAGCCTTAATCTCTCTTAATGTCTCTCGCTTCTCCCCCTCCCACGGTCCCCTCCAAACTTGCCTCCATCACAAGCTCTCAAACTCAATCTCTAGGTTTTAATAGGCAGGCGTGATTGACTAATACCTCTACACCTTACCAGTTGGTGGGAATAGAAAGGGAGTAAACTTAACAATTAATATACCTAATATGTAAATTTCCTAAAATTGTACAGTTATGAAGACTGAGGAGTCACAAATGCCAAACATCCTACAAATTTACAAGCAGGAACATCATAATCCTCTTTCTCACATATAGGTTTGGGGAATTAGATAGTGCTTTGTTATTTGTAGTGTCTTAGATAACACCTTTTTACCTGGTTTACTAATGTGGTTTTAGGAAGGTATAGTTTTGACTCAAAGTGCTTTATGAACTTGTTTACTAAAAATTCTTTTATCTACAAACACCTTTTGGATTTAATGGAACTCTTTGACTTGCAATCTCCACTCATGCTACTTGTCTGATGGATTTTCATCCTAAACCTTCTCTGTGTTCAATAATTAAAAATGCTTAATTCATCACTTCAACTTGCGGCTTGCATGTTTGATTGACTCTTCAAGATTGCTATTTGAATGCATTATCACTTGTCAATCACTTCTTGAAGTTTATCCAAAAATCATTTCATATGAATAACTTACTGTTGACGAGATATTGAAAATTATCTTCAAGCTGATTCTGAACCATTCTCCTAATGTTATTTATTTTGTCAGCTTGCAGCAAAGTTCCGCAACAGTGGGCAAACATGTGTTTGTGCAAACCGGATACTTGTGCAAGAAGGTTCAAATTCTATCACTTTCACAGTAGTATTATGTTTTTGGACTTGGTTATCTATGTAAATATAAACCTGCTGTCCGTTTAAGCCCAATGAGATGCATTGATATTTTTGCCATCACAATGTTATCTATTTGATCTTTGCGTTCCAGAACCCAATATAAAATGTAATCTATCTATACAGTTGATATTTCAATTATCACCATATTCATGGTATATTTGGTGAAATGGTATCTAAACTTTGACAGTGCCTAATAACTTTCTGTTAAAGCCTCATCCTATGGATTAAAATTTCAATTATCTTTCAGAAATTTATTGAGTTTTTTTTAATCCTATGCACTTTAAATTGCATGCACTCTTGTAATTTGGTCCAGCCTTACTTTGTGACTAATTTCTAGAAGAGGGAAAGTTGTACTGTCTATCAAGGTTCAAACACCCGTCGGAGCGTACTGGCTCGCCGGACCGGTACGGGACCGATGTACCATTCGGTTCCAGACTACAGCGTAGGCAGCGTGGCGGGCAGATCGTGCGAGTTTCGATTCGAAGCTTCTGCCACCAGCAGAAGCTTTGATGCGGTACATCCGGTACTGGACCGATTTTAAGAACACTGGTGTCTATGTTATTTAAGGCTGAATGCACACTATATCTACAAGTCCCAATGTGCAAAGTGTGTGTCTAGATGCGCACTTGATATATATATATATATATATATATATATATATATATATATATATATATATAGTATCTAGACAATTTATATTGATTAGTGATTACATTTATAAATTCTTAGTTGTAATAAACATTCAAATAAATAGCACAACAATTTAAATTGAAATATACTCGAAATAAATACTACAATATTGGAAACTAAATACTAATTATAAAATTCTAAACCCAAACTTTAAATAAACATCACAACGTCAATGTAAAGCAAACTTAATAGAAAACAAAAGCAAAAGGTATAATTTGAATTGCCACATTTATCAAATCAAAGGTGATCACCATATTATAACAATAATGAGTAATAGAAATATCATAGCATGACATCAAAATCTCAAAATTGAAAAAGAAAAAAAAAATATTATTCATAATAATAACCCTCTTTATCATATATCCTTATCATCATAGTTTTTATATCTTTCATGTTATTTGGGTTCATCAAAAGCATAAGTGGCATCAAGGCATGGATTGGATGCCTCGGCTAGACACTTGCTTAGGTGGCGCTTTATGAAAGAGACACGTCTAGCATTTTTCAAGGTAGGTGCATTTATGCCTTGCGACTTTTTTGCTCCTAGGAACACCTTTGACAATTCTGATGCAACATCTATAGTTGAGTCCTTTGCTGTTATATAAGCTGCACTATGAGTCAAATTTAAAGATGAGAGTATGAGATTGTAGTCTATTGCATATACATACAACTAAAAGAAAATTATTGCCTAGCATGTGTGTTTGTATTGACTAATAGTTGTTAAACATCTGCATATCTGTTTACAAAAAGACCATGTTGCATAGCCCATGTGTGAGAAATTTCAGTTTTCGGAGATGGTTCGGTTTTATTGTAGGACTGTAGTACAATCGGTTTTAGTCCAAAAGACTAGACCGGTCTGGTTTTTCAAATCTTTGGTTTTGTCCTATTTTCCTATATTAAAATTTGTTGAAAATATAGAAAAGACAATGGCGATAAGGGATCTTCACCCTTTGGAAATGCAGTTTGGTGTGAAATGTAAATTGATTATAGTTGACTTTGGAGAACAGTGCCATCATAGAAGATGCCGAAGTAACAATAAGGATGTAATTAATTCATGTAAAACTTCTTCTGTTTCACCGTAGAATGGATCATGGTATTAGATCCATAAAATTCTACTAATGAGACTGCTATGAGATGAGCAAAAGCAAATGGAGATCCGTCACATGAAAACTCATGATCGTTGTGTAACTGTGGATGATATAATTGATGTGAGGTATCCCGCCAGGAATGTATTTGAAGCGTGAAATTGGTGCAGCTCAGATCTGTCCTCATGATTTGGTGCACATTTTGGGACAGAAGCTACTAATCCTTGGAAGGAAAGGGGTATTCTCATAGTTCTTTATGTTTACTGACCTTCGTGTGGGGTATTGTAGACTTAGAACTCGCCCTTAGTTTACGCTACTAGACTGATTCATTGTATCTGTGTATGAGATTCATAGTAATGAATTATTAGTGGAAGCTCCTAATTAACGCAGTCTGTAATTTCACACGATATTTCTTTGTTTTTATTCTGTTTCAATGAAACTAGGTTTTACCAGTATGGAGTGTACTAATTGATACACTGAGTTGTACAGCGTAGTCACTAAGACTCACTATAACAAGGTCATATGGCATGCAATGCACGCCGTGAACAAGGACTCTGCATGCTATGGAGCATGGACCATACATTTATTATTTGTCCTTTGTTTGATAATTATATACTAGCAAGAACCAGCCAAGATTTCATACCATGCTGATAATTCTTTTTGCGAGTAGAACAAAGCTTTAGGATTGAATAAAAGATGTTGGGATTGGTTCAGGTATGTTCAAGGGACCTGTATTGTGCCAAACCATACTATTCTATTATAATACTAAGCTTTCCCAAGTGCGTGTGTTGTCACTGGTGCCGTGCTTTGGTTATCAGGGAACTGTTATCAGTATCAAATCAGTCTTCCAAACATTGTGTACTTCAAACTTACTGCCTATTTCTTACTCATTTGTTCCACATTTTTGTATAGGTATTTATGAGAAATTTGCAAATGCTTTCGCAAAGGCTGTTCAAACTTTGCAGGTCGGCAATGGCCTTTTGGAAGGCACTGTTCAGGTACTAATTCCCAAATGAAACTATCTTTTGATGTTATGACGATAGTGACGTTACTGTACTTTAGCAGCGTAATTTGACTCTTAGAATGGTTCATTCTGTGGAAGCATGGTTATCCATTTATCTTTCAATGATTTGTTGAATATTTTGTTAAATAGTAATAGTTATGTGAAACCTCTGATATTACATATTTGCATTTCCTTTGCAGGGTCCATTGATCAATGAAGCTGCTGTGCAAAAGGTGGTTACCCAGGCATAGAAACAGTTTGTTTGTTAGGAAAGCTATTTTATGACTTTTGACATGGATTTCTCTTCCATTGACTTTTGCTTTGTAGGTTGAGACATTTGTGAAAGATGCTACTGCAAAGGTAACCTTGATCCGTAGTGTGCATTTTTCTCTAGCTGGTAAATCTACATTGTATTATACTTGATATTTTCGTTTCCTTTTCAGTTCAGAATTATGTAGAACTGTAGAAGTAGAATGATATGTGCTTTGCTCTAATTCAAAAAGTTCACCCATATAAAATTATAAAATAAAGGATTTGACACTCTACTAGGGACAGAAGATAATGTGCTGGAGCTTATACGATGGCGGTGGCTTGTCTAATAACTGTACCTTAATGTAACCGATGTATCGATTCTCATGTGGTATATGCTTTTGAACTGTAAATAGATAACATTACCTAGAAAATGGAGAATCATATTGAAAGTTTAAACCATGAAGAGTATTCGCTTGTGCTCACCCATAAAATAGTTAGTGAAGCAGACATACCAAATTTTATGATACGAGTTTTTTTTTTCCTGACTCAGACTCTATTAGTAATCCAGCAGCAGTAGATACATAATCATATATGCATTGTTAGTGTTATGGAAGGAGTTTTAAGGATAGTAGTATTTTGTGGTAAAGAAAGATTTTTATAAAATGCACTCCTGTTCGCTTCTTTAATCTTCATATCTAGATAATCTACATACTTATTAAGACATGATGCTTTTCATAGTTCTTATTGGATGAATTTGGAATACTTTGCCTTAAAAAGGCTGGGTAGTTGAGTTTTACTCTTGCTAGTAAGTCCAGTTTAATTTCCTGATCTGTAACATCTCTAACTACAAGTATTTTACAGGGAGCAGAAGTAATAGTTGGAGGAAGGCGACACAGCCTAGGCATGACATTTTATGAGCCTACTGTACTTGGGAATGCAAACAATGAGATGCTAATATCTCGGTAATAATCTATGGCCTTCCTTAAATTGGCACTTGTTTTACACTGATGTAATGTTTTCATTGTCTAGAGGGTTTATAGGTAGGTTAACTTGGAAAGCTTGCAATCAGAAAACCTATAGATGTAGCTTAAATAGTACCATTCTGAAGTTATTAATCTAAGCATTTGTCTAGCTTAGTTTACCTAATTCTCTTTCATTTCAGTATTTTTTAAAACTATTTTGTATCTCCACAGACAAGAAGTATTCGGTCCAGTTGCACCACTTTTGCGCTTTAAAACTGAAGAAGAAGCTATTCAGATGGCTAATGACACAAATGCAGGTTTGCTAAATTTTAGTTATAGTTGATTCTTTAGGCATTTGATATATATATATATATCAAATGCCTGTTCAATCTAGTTGAGTATTTTGTGTTGGATTCAATTGATTATTTTAATATGCATCAAAATCCCACATTTGATATACTACTATGAAAGTATAAGTGATTGAACTAGGAGCATGTACATATATGTGGGTATATGATTTGTACATTTGCATATCTAGCAAGATATTCTTAAAATATAAAAGTTATATGCAAATTATGATTTAAAATTTCAGTTTATATTAGTGTACCAGTTCATTATTTGGTTTATATATATACATATATTTATATATGTAGATATATATCGGTTGGGATCAACCTATACCATGCATCTACGGAGGGTGCAAACTAGTTTTTAAAACTGTGCAGATTAGACTATTAAAGCTTTCAACTAACCTTTTGCTATAAAATAAAGTCGATGGTGTTTTCCTAGCATTCTCATATTAAGAGCTGGAGGAACAACCAAGGTATGACATATTGCTTGGGGAGTGATGTAGATAACGCTTGCATCAGCTTTAGTAGAATTTCTTCACTTAAGGCAAAGAATAGAGAAGGGTTGGATACGTAGTGCATAAATAGAGTGGCGTAGGTAGTGCAAGTACATGACTATTTTGACATCTTGGTCTTGTCCCATCCTTGTAAGTTAAGAGTTATTCATCATGTCACAGCAACGGTAAAAATGCTTTCGACTTCTAAGATTATCTTTACTCATACATTCTTCCTCTTTTTTGTTATTTCCCTCATTAGGATGCAACTGGATACATTTGTTTGTTTTCTTTTTAATTATAGAACTTGATGTATAGCCATTATGGAGGTTTGCAACTTTGAATATTTGCAAAGAAACATCCAGTGCTCCAAAGAGATTGACTACTAGAAAACAGTTCTTGTTGTTAGTCTAAAAATTTATATAGACTTTTATTTAATTAGAAATAAATATTGGTAAAATGCTTGTAAATAAATTAAAATAAAAATTTAGAAAGATTGAACCCAAAGGCACTTGGAAGCTTGTCCTAGGTGAAAATCTGGGCTCTTGTATAAATTAAATCCGAATTGAACGTTCGAGAATTTAATTAAGACTCCTCTACTACGGGCATGACTATGGAAAGGATGACTAGATGCCCTTTCAATAAAAATTAGCGAAAACCAGAAATGAGAGAAAATAAAGAGTTGTTGGAGGATCTTAGCCAAGTTGGATGTCTTTTTATAGATGAGATCCAATGGTCGGAAGACTGTAAACTGTTCCGACCAAAACTGTCATATGTTAATGCCCAACTTATAACTGTCAACGATATATTAATGTGCAGCAGCCCATAAAAGCCGTGTGTTAATTTGTGACAGTTGTAATGACACATTAAAATTGAAGAATTTTTAAATTTTTTTCCAAGGATACTCGTACAAAGGGAACAGGAAAAAAAAATCTACTCACATGTATTTTGGCAGAAGTATACAGAACCACATAATTAACAGAATTAAAACCTGTGCAGGTTTAGCGGCTTATATATTCACTAGAAGCATGCCTCGTTCATGGCGTGTATCTGAAGCTCTCGAGTATGGACTCGTCGGAGTTAACGAGGGACTGATATCCACCGAGGTGAGCTTCAGAGTCATCTTAAATATCACAGCATCATCAATGTTTTTGATCCGTTTGTATTTGTCTTAAAAGGTCGCACCATTTGGAGGATTCAAACAGTCCGGACTTGGACGGGAAGGCTCAACATATGGAATAGATGAATACCTGGAAGTATGTAGAGCAAAATTTCCTTTTCTACTTAATTGTTGCTTTCATTGTATTGATCATGTGGGTGGGCATTGTGTCATTGCAGATTAAATATGTGTGCTTAGGTAACTTGAAGGAAGCTTAACACGGATAACAGAAAAATAGCTGGAGCTCAACATTGTTGAAGGTTAAATTCAAGTTCCATATTTAAAGCCTGTTTTTCAAGGTTTAGAGAGCTGATACTAGATAAGAAAGGAAATGAGTGGATCATGATTTGGCATGCGTTAGACTCCTGAGGGTTGTCAATATCTACAAGTTCGAGCTTTCCTCTGAGATTAATAAAGTTAAGCAATAAATCTTTTATTAATTTCATGTGCGGGCTTGCGCCATGGATGCCTACGCAGTTGGCAAAAACTTCATGAGGAACGAAAGTAACATTTTGTTGCTCTACTCTGCGAGAGATTAAAGATCCAGCTTAGGGCTGTAGCATACCCTGGACAATAAACGTTCAGATACTGATACTCACAAAACGATAGGTCATTCGTCAACATGGAATCAATTGCAAAATTCAAGGTCATTGATTACATTAGCCGGCTAAAAATTTTGATTAATTATTAAATATTATTTATCTTACTACTTAAATAACTATTCCAATGGATATTACCACACCAAAAAATATTGCACAAGATTCTAAAAAAAAATCAAAATGCTTTAGTCATCAGTCATTCATATACCCGTAAGTCTTATCTTCACTAATTCCACATACTTTTTCCTGCCATTAACTTCGCTTTCAACAATGTGCATCTAAATGTAAGAGGAATTATGATGCAGCATCGATGTCAACAACTGGATGACCAAAAGGATATGTAAATTTAAACACGAAACGGTGTTTTTGGTGAAAAATTCTAATCAACGCTCAAGGTTAATCCAAAAGTACTGTAAAGCTGAGGTTGTAATGACAATTAATAGACAAAAGTAACTCCTGCTTTCCAGTTAAAACCATAGTTCTTATATCTTGCGTTTGCTGATCCTCCCTTTTCCCCTGCCCCGTTTCTTGCCTTTCAGCTTTAATTTCTTCTTCAACTTTTTCTTTCCTATACCGCCGGAGGCTTTCAGAAGTGAATTGGACTGGCAATGAGCAGCGGTTACTTCACTCACTATTTCCACATCTGTTCAAAAGAAAAAAAAAACAATAAAGAAAAGAAGAGAAGACAAAAACAACTACTACACGATATGAAGTGCATAGGAGAAATGCTATCCAAGTCCAATTTTCCAGCTAAGTCGGCAATTAGCACACCATCACCTCGCAACGAACTTGAGCAATCAAAAAGTTCTCATACATTTTTCAGCACAAGCACACTGGTATTCTGAACTCTACATATTCAAACGTACTGAGAAACTGCGACGATCTTCTAGCAGGAATCAATTAAAGTGCAGTGCAATTTTCTTCTTACAAGGTAACGTTTCTAGATATGAGATAATGCTCTGCACAAACGGCAATGTAGCTGACTTGCAAGTTCTGCTTTCCTGGAATAAAGTCTAGAGACATGAGGGAAAGATCTTCAGTGTCTATGCTAATTGGGCAAACCAGGTTCACATATCACAGTTCGCAATTGGGAAGGAAACTTGGTTAAAAGGACTAAATATATTCCCTTGAGAAATGGACTGACATAACAATTAACAAGCATCAATTTGACGATGAATAAATTAAGAAATTTCAACCACCACAGAACAGTTATCCTAAAATCCATCGTCAAGAGACAATTTGTACATAACAATTAACAAAGATTAATTTGAAGATGAACAAAGTAAGAAATTTCAACCACCACAAAAAAATTATCCTGAAATCCACCATCAAGGCACAATGTAATACGCCTTTCCAACGTACTGAAAATTCACACTTCAGTCTACAACAGAAAATGGTTCTTTAGTTCAATCAGGACGTCTCTACCAGCTCCATCAATTCTTGCATGAAAGACTGATAAAAGGCCTAGAACTAGAAAATCTCGTTCATCTAGTGTTTGCATGAAATGCCACATCCTCTCCGTGTTATAAAAAGTCACCATTTTGATAAGCCTATTCACAGTAAGAAATGTTTTAAAAAAACCACAATTTATTTGCTTAATTAAATTAATTGATAAAGAACTAGTGCATAATATAGCTTCTGTAATTCATTTCACTTCACCAAAAGTCATGGTGCGGAGAAACTTCATACAGCCTATTTTAAGGGGGAAAATCTTAGATGGCGAGTACATCACTACATCTCTATTCGAGATTAGTCCAATATCATAATATCTCACGTCAATACATCTAGTACCACTGTAGCATAACATTACTAGTACCCAAGACAAGACCATGAGCGAGATTCTAAACCTTGAGTACATGCACTCTAAAATTGCTTAAAAGTTTGAACTTAGAAGTACTCTAATCCAAGCCTTGTGCTCAACAATGCAAAATATGCATATCCTATTATGACTAAAAACTAAAACTACATAATTTATGCTTATATGAGTATTTCATTGAAAATCAAAGGTGTGCTCTACCTCGCATATTAGTTAAATCCTAGTACCAAAGATATCGTGGAAAAATCAGATTGACTCTTGATATTATTACCCCAATCAAATGATGCCATTGTTAAGTCATACAATTAGGCGCAAAGATCAGGAAATCAAGATCTGCCACATCCTCACGAGGTGATGTAGGATGTAGAGACGATGGTCCTTTAGTGAATGACAATGTCAGATAAAAAATTTGCAACGGCACACATTAGGTCATAGTATGGTCCACATGCCTCTGGTGTTTGTTGCTTTCATACCATCTTCATGGTCCGTGTCCAAAATCACATTTTTTTTTTAAGAAAAAAAGGGTAGTTGTCAGTTGTCCTTGTTAAACAAAGATGTGTGATATCTCACATGATTTAAAGCGCAACCTCAATGGAATATTTGATCCGATTAACTTGAAGCGTTAAACTTTCCACTTGCATACAAGATCCTTCAAATATGTGTATTCAACTTTTTTTCCTATCACAATTGATAGGAAAAAATGTTAAAAATTCAAAAGAAGAAAAGACAATATATGAAAAAAAAAAAAAGAGAAGATACACAAATAATAAAATTTAATGTGAGTAGAGTAAGGCAACGAAAAGCGACCAAGAGGAGTAAGTAGCCGCATATGTTAGAATGCCTTGAATAATAATGCACTCCTCGATATGAAATAAGCAAGTAGTTAACCGTACTTAGAACTGAAGGGTAATGGGATTTCTCCATTTTACTATTTATGTGCCATTTTAAATCTTCTCCTGTTTTCATTAATTAATATACCCAGCAACTGATTTTATGATCTTCATCATCAGTAAATAATTTGCCTGTCTATTGCAGAGCACCTTACGATCCAAGAACAAGATAATCTCATAATTTCAAGTCACATGAACCAAGTGGATTTCACTAACCAGTAGATTGCATAAATCACTATCTCCATCATTTGAAAAGAAGAATCAAACTTAACAAACAAATTAAATTGAATCCAAGTGTTCTTCAAGGGCGATCCGTCAACAAATAATTTTCCGCAACTTCTTCAATTAGCACTTAACTACGATGCATTTATTCAGGATCAATCGACTGAAAAAATCAGAGTGGAGAAGAGCATATTTTGCCCATCTACTAGTAAAAAACGTAAACAAACTATGGCTCCGGCACAACGAATTACTCACCCATGGCGGCGGAGATATCGGCCGAGGGTTGATCGATGGCCGGAGGCACTTTAACAGGAAGCTTGGGGGCGGCGAGAGCGGCCTCCTGAGCGGCGAGCTTGGCCGCCTCCTTCTTCTCGTAGTGGGGCTCTGCGATCTCTCGTCTCAGCGTCCTCAACCGCTTCTCCCTCTTTGATCGCAGCGACTTTGCCATCTTGCTCGAGGGTTTAGTTAGGGTTCTACCGGCGCGCGTGAGGGTGAGGCTATCATGTGCTTTCATATATAGCGCATGTGCGGAGCACGTGAGAGACAATAAACGGCTAAGATGATGTCGAAATATGAGCCCACGGCAACAAAGATGTCCGCATGATAATAGTATGCACGTCCACGAAAAAATTTTCGCCGAATCGTACCCTTCGGAGCGTGATCGCATAAGGGTCCCCTAATCTTCAAGGTTTATCACACAAAAAAATTATCAATGTACACGATCTTATGTTACCTTAACAGACGAATGAACCATCCGTGATCTTGTCCCAAACCATGGAGTGTTGAGCATTGAATGGGTTCACCTTATCCCGAAAAAATTTTCGTCGAATGGTACCCTTCGGCGTGTGATCGCAGAAGGGTCCCTAATCTTCTAGACACACATCTTGATGCAAGGTCTATCACACAAAAAAATGTCAATGTACACGATCGTAAGTTAACGTTTTCGTCTTATGTTGCCCGCCCTCTCGTTAGGGTAAATATTCTGATGTCGTCGGGAAGTCAAACCTGAAGGTGCCAGCGTCGGCTAGCTGTTGCCGTCGGCCAAGCTGAAGCTTCAACCGGCAACGAGTGTCTTCGTTGACGAGAACGGACTGGACGCCGTCTACCTGCGTGAGTTTCATCAGACGAGGTGCCGCTTCTGCGACCACGATTTGGATCCGGGGGAGGTTGAGGCGGTGAAGGAAGTGGGAGAAGTGGATGGCAGTTCGCCGCGAAGACGGAGTTGGAGAATTCAAGAGCAGCCGCTAATTCCATTCGGCAGCATCAACTCCTCTTCGCAAGCCTTTGCTTCCAATCAGCCATCGCCGTTGCCTACTAGATTCAAATCCTCCTCCACTGCCTCATCCCGTCCCTCACTGCCGCCGCCACCACCACCACAAGTGCCACCGACGCCACGACCATCCATGCCCCCACCGCCGCCGCCCCTTGGCGGCCGTTGGAGCGGATGGCAACCAGAAGAAGCTAAAGCCGCTACACCGGGATAAGGGAAAAAATTTTCGCCAAATGGTACCCTTCGGTGCGTGATCGCAGAAGGGTCCCCTAATCTTCCAGCCACACATTTTGATGCAAGGTCTATCACACAAAAAAATGTCAATGTACACGATCTTATGTTACCTTAACAGACGAATGAACCATCCGTGATCTTGTCCCAAACCATGGAGTGTTGAGCATTGAATGGGTTCACCTTATCCCGGTGCAGTGGCTTCAGCTTCTTCTGGTTGCCATCCACTCCAAAGGCCGCCGACGACTACGGTGGCACAGGCAATGGCCTAGCAGACAGGCCGCCGGGTGGACGGGCCGGGCCCCGCCAAGGGGCGGCGGCGGTGGGGGCATGGATGGTGGTGGCGTCGGTGGCGCTTGTGGTGGTGATGGCGGCGGCGGCGAGGGACGGGATGAGGCAGTGGAGGAGGATTTGAATCTAGTAGGCAGCGGCGATGGCTGATTGGAAGCAAAGGCTTGCGAAGAGGAGTTGATGCTGCCGAACGGAATTAGCGGCTGCTCTTGAATTCTCCAACTCCGTCTTCACGGCGAACCGCTATCCACTTCTCCCGCTTCCTTCACCGCCTCAACCTCCCCCGGATCCAAATCGTGGTCGCAGAAGCGGCACCTCATCTAATGAAACTCACGCAGGTAGACGGCGTCCAGTCCGTTCTCGTCAACGAAGACACTCATTGCCGGTTGAAGCTTCAGCTTGGCCGACGGCAACAGCTAGCCGACGCCGGCACCTTCAGGTTTGACTTCCCGGCAACATCGGAATATTTACTCTAACGAGCGGGCGGGCAACATCAGACGGAAACGTTAACTTACGATCGTGTACATTGACATTTTTTTATGATAGACCTTGCATCAAGATGCGTGTCTAGAAGATTAGGGAACCTTATGCAATCACACACCGAAGGGTCCATTCGGCGAAAATTTTTTCCACGTCCACATGCCTTTGGCTTACTCGTAAAAATTACGCACTCTTCGCTCATATGGTGTCGGTTGGTGTAGTTTCGGTCCTCATCGGCGTCTCTCGCTGCAACTTTCATGCTTGGTGTTTCCGCCGATCTAGCGTATGGATCTTTAATCTCTCCCTTTTTTTAAAGTATTTCCTTCTTTGGTTGAAGCGATCTCTTACTCAATCTTCCTTCGGTTGATTCTTACTGTGCGGTAAGAGCATATGCACGGAGAGATTTCTAGTTTCTTTTGAATCGTATTAGAATTTACAGCGGGATTCTCTGGATTTCTGAAACTTCTACTGGTTATAGTATATCGTAGCATGCCAAGTGGTGGTTCTCTAATGTGAGTACCGAAGGCTTTGTAGAAATCCATTTAACATGACAAGCTTCAAGTAGAGGTGAGCAATGGTGGAGGATGGATATGCGTTGAAAGGAAGAAGCATTTGGTAATCGCCCTTCCATCGAGAAAGACAAATTGATAATTTCTCCGATAAATCGTATGGTATAGGTATGAATCTTGCTGCAAAAAAACTGAGATTAATTTAGGAATGAAACTTGTCAAGCAATGGGTCTAAAGTCATTGGTACAATTTGCTCCATGTAAAAAATGAGAATTCTTGAAGGAAAATTTGAGTGCAGCATGGCCACATAGGTCATTATAGAATTCTTTCTTGAAGATATGCATGATATTGTCGAACATTGTCTCGCAAAGGAAGAGAATAACTCACTTTGAAAAGCCATCTGGGCTTGAGACTTTGTTTGAGCCTTTGGCCACGACGGCTTGGTGGATCTTATATTGGAGAAAAATTGTTGTAGGGTGGGCTAAAAGTTGGGTAATTCATGCGGTTAGAGGGTATTCCTTTGAATTGATATTAGGGAAGGGTTAGAGGTTCTCATAATGCCTACAGAATGATCATTAAGACCGTAACATGAGAGAGATGAATCATTTCTTCAGTTTTAGGAGCTAACCTTTGTTACTTCCATTAGAAAGCATGAGTGTAGATCTTTAAGTAGACTCATCAGTTGATCCAATTCAGCTTCAAGTAGTAGGAAGGTCTCTTCAATGTTTTCGAAGTTCATGGATTTGGTTATTGACGTATTTTCTTCCTTTTCTTTTGAACGTGGCCCAGTACGTCTTACTCATTTGGAAATTGTCTGTATTGGTGGTGATCTTAATTGACAATAAAATTGCTTTTTTTGCCCTCTAGATAATCACTAAATCCCACATAAAAGTCCAACTGAATTGCCACATTGACAGATCTAGCATTTACTGAGTCTAATGCATGCAGTAACAATAGAGAAAATACACCTCAAGTAATGTCAAATTCAATTTTAAGCACTTCCCTTAGCTTCAGAATTTGATCCTCAGGCAGGATTAGCACTACAGTTGCCTCTTTGGTTCTGCTGTCATCTGTTAGTTGGGGACCTTGAAAGACCAAAACTGTTCCCTCATTGCCAATCCCATCGATGCTGTAGTCGATATGAGTGGGCTTCTGGCCCATAAGCTCCAACTGTAGGTCTACCCCTTTCATATCAACAAAAGTTAGATTTGTACCATAAACAAGAAAATCCTGGCCACCAATATCGCCTACGCTGATATCTTCAACTAACTTCGACTCATCCACCTTGCATTTGGAAATCAATATTGCTAGTTCTGAGAACTCAACTTTAGCAGGAGATACATCTGAAGTGACTCTGCCTATCTTTTGCTCGTTGCTCAGTGCTCCACTTCTCTTTCCTGATGGCTCATTTCTGCAAATACTGATCAACTTGGGTTCTTTACCTATTCTAACTTTTGCCAAACAGTACCAGAGTACTGCTGATATTGTTTCAAAATCTGATACTTTTCTTGGCTTGTCCGATTGCAGGCACTTAAGTTTGGATTCTGAAAGATGGAAAGAGTCCGTTGCCATTTTACAAGTGCTGATGATCTGCCAGCAATCTCCAACTGATTCCACCTGCTTGAAGGAAATCGGTTGCGGGATTGCAGGTTCTTGTGCTTCTGTTTGCCTATCTTTTAGAGTTTGGACATTTTGTAGATGAAAGGATTTGTGGGGTTGTTTTCCGCTGAGTAATTGCCCCCACATGTTAATACAGTTTGCAGCTGACTGTGCATCTCCAAGGACATGGGACCAGCTGTATCCGATTGCTAGTCCTCCACACTGGAACTTTGTGACCTGTAAGGAGTTTAAAAGACTTCCCTACTTAGTTCAGCAGCAGTGTTATATGCTTTCACTCCAATAATATCATAGGTAAGATGATTAACTATTTGCACTTTCACGTGCAAGGCGCGTGAGGAGAATCATTGGAGGTCAAGTAGTTAACAGGGGTGAGCAAAGTGATATAACAGAAGAACAAGTGATCACATCGAAAAAGCTCTATTTCACAGGTGCATAAACTGAAATTTTACCAAGTGTTTGATTACTTCTCAAGGAAAAAAATAATATGACAATTAACGATCCATATCATACTTTTAGAGATGACAATGTGTATATTGTCATTGCCCTCTATTTTACTGGATTTTCTGTTGCTGCTAGCACGCAGGTAGCACGAAGGAATATGTTGATACGGAATCAACATGACATTTATAATGCATCAATCAGTGCACCACATGTGATCCACATGAAAAGTGTTAATGCCAGAACAAGAACAAGATTCTTTGGTTGCATTTTGTTTTCGTGATGCATAGTGTGGCAAAATATAATGATTATGAAGAGGCCAAACGTGAACAGCTTCATGTTTTTTTTATTAAATTATTGGTAATCTTTCCCTTCCATTCGGCCTAAGAGGTTAAGGAACTGGGTTAGTTCAGGATTGCTGGATAAGTTTGCCTGATTGTTAGAAATAAAAAACCATGGTCCCATGGCAGGTAGCCATGTATATGTAGTAGGTTATATCATTTACTGTTGCTTCATGAAGAACTTTTAACTTTTGGCCTCTGTAGGGAGCAAGCTCTTGCAGCCACTGAAGGTATCCATTGACACTGGATTCCGTATTACTTACAATTCACGTGGTACAATCAAAGCAGGCCGGTCTGCATTTTTCTTTCAAAAATTTTGATTATTCCAGTCTCCTGAACAGTTCTAGTATGTACAAGAAGCTTGAAGGTGTGTAGGTCTAAATGTTTCTCAAGTGAGCGAGGTGGAGTGTTAGATGAATCCTCCTTAATTTAGTGATAGAATAATGTGAGCTGAAAGCACTTGAGACTTGGTGCGACACTAAAACTGCCAGTAAAAAAGTTTCTGACTTTTTGCTATAAGTCAGAGATAAATTCACTATTATTTTCATCCATGTGAAGAAATTAGTCAAGTTTCTACGACAAACCTCTATTTCATGAATACATTTGGAGAAAGTTCTTTCAGTTACGTGATGTTTAAATTGTAACTACTAAGTTCTTGAATGTGCTCCACAAATATCTGCATTACGACTATAATTGGGAGACTCAGATGTTTGTGCCCAAAGGAATGGTTAAGATACTGTGGTCAATATTACTGGTTTTTTCGCTAGAGTTTTCTCTCCTTCTATCAATCTAAATAAACACACACACACACAAAAAGCAAATACCTTTTAAGTTTTTTCTTGTTTGTCTGCTGTTCTTCCTTTTTTATTCTTTTGTGTTCCTCTCTTCTTTTCTTTACGAGATGATCCTCCGTACACTGCAGATGTTTTGCTTATATAATGGAGGAAATGGTACCCAGCTTAGGCAAAAGGCAACTTAACCTGGGTCGTTAATTTTGACCCTAAAATTATTTTTTTTTTAAATTTTTTTTTAAAAATGTTGTATGTCTTATAAGCTTTGCAATGGTACCAATATTGAGGTATTTTAGATCCCCTATATGTATGAAATATCTTATACAAAAATTAAATTTTTTATATTATAAAAGTTTTTTGTTTTATATGCAAATTTGTATAGGGTATTTCATACGTATAGGGGATCTAAAATACCTCAATATTGGTACCATTGCAAAGCTTAGACATACAATATTTCTAAAAAAAAAAATTTTAAAAAAAATTAATTTTAGGGTCGAAATTAACGACCCAGGTTAAGTTGCCTAAGCCCAGCTTAGGCCATTTCCTCTATATAATGTTTTCCTATCAGACAAAATTTTCTTATGTTCGAGAGTGGGGACAGTTTGCTAACCTACAAGTGAAGATCTGGTTCAACAGCCTGAGAAACATAAATTCTCTCATTTATGTTCAAGTTGTGGTGGTTGGTTCTCAAGTACTCAACAACTATTATTTAAATCAATGCGATTTCAAGTTCCTGAGAGAAAATCAAATATTTGTACTGCAAGAATTTAAAGACTATGGAAGCTACACAAATCATGAACATCATATACCAATCACGGGACCTATGTATAAGGAAAAAACACTAGTTTGAGCTAATTATATGTTGAAGTATCTTAGCAAATTTGATCTTGCTTGCACTATAACATACTTATTGATGAAAAAAAAAATGATGATTACCTCTTTTTCAGTAAGCATATGAAGTTATGCCAACTCTTCTTCTTATCTTATTTGTTGTTATTCAACAGGCAAGTAAACAAGGAAGTCACCTGGATGTAAACCAAGGGAGAGAAGTACAGGTCCGGGCCTAGAACCTTGTCTGAGACAAGGTGCCTCCATCTTTCCTGGTGATCCACTTCGTGCCACTCCTCAAGCGTCTTGCTGCACTGCGCCTCGATGATCCTCACCCCGGAGTCGTTGCATTTGATCACAGGCCTCCCGGCTTCAGTCAACCTGATTCTCCCAGCCACTGGGAAATAGTAGTTAAGCCACATGAACATAGGGTCCTTCAGCTCCTCAATGTTAAGTCTGTCAACTATTTCGTTTTGTTTGAAGTAGTAGACGCTCCTAATGTAGTGCTGCTTCATGAGAAGGTCCGTGTCAGTGAGCTCATGAATCACATTGTCTCCCGTGACAGATCTCGGTACCACTGTGGAAAGCTTGTGGTCACCAAAGACAGCTGCATTGTTGTTCGCGGCACCCATGGCTTTGACCTGGAGAATACCAGAGGAGAAGACAGAGTTCGAAAGGCTACAAGTGAGACGTAGTGGAAGCGGTGTTGCTCCACAAATAGAGCGAAGGAACATAAAATGTGAAGGATGCGTGTGATGGAGTTTCCATGGTGGCAGGCAGGAGCTTTAAATGATATATCAGAGGGACTGGCTTCTTGCAGGAAGAGGATGCATAGCTGGCAAGGGTTAAATTGTATCACAGAATTTGGCAGTTGGTGTCGCTTCAAACATTGACGCTTACAAGAGTTGATTTGTGCAATGCAGATTTGTGCAATGCAGAAATCGGAGGACTAAAAGCTAGGACCAATTTAAGAGACTTAAAAGCTTATGAGTTGGCTCCGTGATTAAAAGAGGACCGGTGATGTTACACCTCAGAAGCTCAGTAGAAATTGGCTATTTCGTGACGCCACAGGGTCAGGGCAGCATTTTGTCATTAATACTGCTGGACGGGCATGCCAGAGGTACGTACTAGGCCTTACCTTTTGGAATTACGACCCATTTAGTGAAAATTTTGTGCGCATCTTTTGCATCACATCCCACCCCCCGATACAAGAGCAATTAGGCATAGTTTAGTGGTACGCTTTTTAATAAATAATTTTCGTAAGATATTTTTTTAATGAATGCTAGTTTATGAGTCCTTGAATTTAGATGGTTTAGATTTAATAGTTATAAATTTTATCAGCTCAAATCCGATGATACCTTCATGGTACATTCCATGAATGCTTGCTTTATAGAATAATTTTTCTCTAGTTTATGAAATTTGGTTTGAGAATTACTTACAACCGTTATAAAGATGTTAATAACTTATTCCGCAAAAGTATAATAAAAAAGCTATATAATTTAAGTGTTGATATGATTGTGAGAAAAAACAAATGAGGAGAGTAAATAGTCTTGTTAGATAATACACATTAATGTTTTTTCTTATTGTTATATAAATTTATAGTTCATGCTAAACCTAGAGTAAACTATTTAGTTCAAATTAGTATAATAAGAGATCTTTCTTCCATCTCTTTGCTGACCTCAATCTTTTATCATCACCTCTGCCCCCATTTGTAATTATCTCTCCGTTTCTTCTCACTTGGCATATCTCATCTCCCTTTTATCATTACCTCAACCATTTTTCTGATTCTTTGCATCTAGACTTTGAGTATGGTTCTCCACATTGCTAAAGAAGAAGACAAACTCGTTGGAACTTTTCATATAAACATAAGTGTCATGCCGATAAGAATTGCGAAGACAGTTTCAATCTTAAACGATAAAGGTGTCAACTTCATAACTGAACGGGTTGATTTAGTATTATCCTTTAACTTGTAAATGGCATCTCTAAGTAGCATAAAAGCTTTTTAGATTTGGAGGTTTATGTTTTAAGGTATAGTATTATTTCTCTAGCATTCCCAAGACTTTCTATCAATCAAATATTAAATATGCTACTTGTAAAATGTTTATTCATAGTTGACTTATGAAGACATCTTCAATCTTAAACAAGAAAGGTGTCAACTTTATAAAAGGACAAGCTGGCAACTTTATAAAAGGAGTAGCTAGCTAAACAAGTTGATTTAGTATTATCCCATGTAACTGCATCTCTCTTGAAGTAATATAAAAGCTATTTAGTTTTTAGGCCCAGGGTTTAAGGTTTAGTAATATTCTCTACCATTTGAGCCCCAAGATTTCATATCAATCAAATATCAAATATGCTACTGGTAAAATGTTTATTAATAGATATTCCTAGATATTATCATAGAGTTTATTATTAGGGGATGTAGCTCAAATGGTAGAGCGCTCGCTTTGCATGCGAGAGGCACGGGGTTCGATCCCCCGCATCTCCATTATATTTATTTGTCATCATCATATATGCTATTTTTTTAGTATAATAATTTTTTTGTTTTATTGTTCAATATCTTGTAGAGAAACTTTTAATTAGAACTTCATAAAATCATTTAGTATTATGTGTGTAAAGCTAACACGCTATTTTTAACAATGTATACATATATATTAATCAATTAATTCATTCCTTTTTTACTTTATCATATTGCTTTATCTTGTGATTGCATGAAGAGTGACCCAATCAACAAATCTTCTCCATTATTTTTATGTGTTTGTCCATTACCTTGTAAATTGTATCTCTAAGTAGCACAAAAGCTTTTTACATTTGGAGGTTCGTGATTTAAGGTTTACTATTATGTCTAGAGCATTTGAGGCCCCAAGAGTCCAAGACTTTCTTTCTATCAATCAAATATGAAGTATGCAATTTTTACAAGTAGTTAATTCATGAAGACATCTTCCATCATAAATAAACAAGGTGTCAACTTTATAAAAAGGGCAAGCAAAACAAGTTGATTTAGTATTATCCCTTAACTTGTAAATTGCATCTCTCTTGAAGTAGCATACAAGCTATTTTTGAGTTTATGGTTTAGTAATATTCTATTATTCTGTGTCATTTAAGGCCCCCAAGATTTCATATTTAATAATATGCTATTTATCAAATATCTATTAATAGTTATTCCTAGATATTGTCATATATTATTAATTGCAAGAGAATGTAGCTCAAATGATAAAGTGTTCATTTTATATGCAAGGGGCACAAGATTTGATTGGGAGGCCAAAATACAAGCAAGGTCAATAGGTTAATTTGAGGTCCAATAATTGCATGCACCTGTCTAGCCTGCAAAGCAGGCAAGCCAATCAACGACCTTGGTTACAAGATCTATGAACAAAATCCCTAGGTCTTTTACTACTCACAATATATTAATCAATTCATTCATTCTTTTATGTACTTTATCATATACATGAAGTGTTACCCAATCAACAAATCTTCCCTATTACTGTTATGTATACAAATTTCTTTGTCCTATTGTCTAAAATCTTCATAGAGAAAACAACTTTTAATTACAACTTCATAAAAACATTGAGTACTACTAGTGTATAAAGCTAACATGATATTATAACGAGATTATAAACACCAAAGTCTTTTACTGAACACGAGATATATATAAATGAATGATAACATTAATCATTCCTTTTTGTACTTCATATATAGTTGTCTTACAATTGCAAGAAGTGTGACCTAATCAACAAAAACTTCTCCTTCAAAATTCATATGAAGTATTTTTAAATTTAGTCGCCTAATGTGGACATGTTATTTTCTTAATTATTTATAACTCTAGATAGCATGAGTAAATTTTTAAGTGACATAACAACATAGGATGAAAATTTTTTTTAAAAAAAATTTGATTCTTTCTTTCACAGTCTCCATTTGTTATAGTGTAGTGGACTGCCCAATTACATTGAGCACTGAATCTTAAAGTATAGTATTAATGTATAAGAATATAGTATCAATACCTGTGCTCAAATTTTACTGTGGTACCTTCTCAAATTTTTGAAGTACCAAACAATGTCCCTTTATACATATAATTATAGATGTTATAACTCACACACCAACATACGGATGCACCTAGACGTCCTAACCCTTATTTGTTAGTTACTTATTTGTTATATTTGCTGGAAATGGATGTTTGCTTGTTAACTTAGTACTTTGTGAATTGTGATGTGAAGAGATTGAAATTTTTGAGATTTCAGAAATTTTTTAAAATAACTTTTTGAGATTTTGGTATTGGTATCGCCAACAACTTCAATAGTATTGTACCAATACCGATGCCCAAAATTATCGCTTCAAGAGTAGTATCGAATTTTCAAATGCACGCCCATCAACATGATAAATTTGACTGCTCCATGCTAGATAATGTTAAAATATATTTTTTAGGGCTAGTTTAATATTGTTTTTACAAAATTATTTAGTATGTCATTATAGAAGCTACAATTTAGAAGCCAATGATATTGTGTTTTGGAGACTATGCTATCATGGACCCATGGTTTTTTAATTATAAAATCAAACTTTAGTTTTCAACTCATTCTATATAGTTATGAATTTAATTTATTAATTATATTTTATAAAAATTATTAGGAATGAACTTTTCCTCCACAAATAAAAAACCAGCAATTCTCAATTTATATATAATAAAAATAAAGAGATATTTGCTATTTGTGTTGAAATTGCAGTAGAATTTTTCTTCACTTCTATATTGATTATATCGAGAGATTGAAGATGATATAAAACTTGCAATATTAGGATAAAATTGTCCTTTTTAATTACATTTTATTATATTAATAATATTATAGTATTAACTAAAATGAATTTTTTTAAGTACTTTATTATAATTTTATGATTTTTTTTATAATGAAACACTACAAATTAGTTGGAAGCTGCAAGTGGTGCTTTTACCATAAAACGACACACTGTTGTCCACATAAGCACTCTAGACTATTATGACATTCAAACACACAATATTTTATTTAAATTAAAAAGTAATTTGAGTTTACTTTAGCTTAACTGATTAATGACACCGGAAAGATCTCAAATGGACTCTTAATCCTTGTTGTAAGAACGAAGTGGCCAAACAGGCTCAACAGATGAACAAGACCAATGAAATTTTTGGAATCAGAACCAATGCCCACAATATACCTTAACTATGGAACGCAGTTAAATCTTTTTTGAAGAACGGTGGTAAATTGAAGATTGAAGTTTTTAATTCAACTGCTTAGAACCTTGAACCACCACAGACCATTTCTTGTTCATCAAATTTATTTAATCCGCTTTGTTCTTTTTGATCTCCACAGCATGATGAGAATGAACTATTAACTGCAGCATATAAACTGGCAATCAATTATTTCAATCGTTCACGTCCGGAACCAAAATAACTTTAAACAATCTGCACATCCCAAGATTCCTAAACAGAACAGCAAACAACTCGATACGCTCTCTTCAACTGCCAAATGCGCTCCAGCAAATCTGATCATATTTATTCAATGCTACAAAAGGACTTTGAATGAACCACGAGGTTCAAGTGTTCTAAACATGGACAGTGCAAATTTAACCGATATTATTAAATTAAAATGGACAAGCAGCTTCCGGTTCTAACTATTCAATCAAAATGAAAAGTTTACAATCTTCACCTAGTCACGTAGCAGCGACTCAAGTCACCTAGTCATGTAGCAGCGACTAAAGCCATTCCTTTGGGTTGATACAAGCATCTAGGAGTTTCCATTCTTCGCTTCCTTCTTCCGGTTGCTGCAGGGAAATTTATAACATTCAGTTTTTTTTTCTCTGCATTCAGTATTTAGTTTGTATGTGTTTGCATGAACAAAAGAGAAAATGACAGTTTGGGCTTGATGACCGTACATGGTCATATTCCCACCGAGCCGTAAGAGGAAGTGAAACAAGAATACTTTCAATTCGTCCACCAGTCTTCAGGCCAAAAGTTGTTCCACGATCGTAAACCTTAAGACGAGGAAAAGTAAAATATCACTCCCTCCGAGTCAGACTTTAGAACTGCTTAAATATAGAAATTTTACTTATTTTTTTGCTTAACTAGATTGAATTCGACATATCGTCCCCTTCTTAATTGTTGCCAAGCCTTGTGCTGCTCATTGAAAGGTGTATCTTTCCTTCGTTCTATGACAGGTATATATGCTGGAATAACAGACTTTGCACACTCTAGGAAAAACACAGATGTCAATTAGCACAATTTACTGAATACCGTAAAAACAAATAGATAATGTTGGCAATTGCCATTCTTACTCTTAATTCATAAGCCGGTGAATAAAATTTACAGTAAAAGCAACTGAAACAGATGAATTGCATTGATTTTTACAGTTAAAAGCAGGGCATGTGAAAATTAGTGTGCAGGATTACCGGTAGAGAAAGCAAGAAGCATTTCTTGGTCGTAGTCATTAAGGTCATCAAAAAATATTCCACCAAGCCCACGCCTTTCACCACGATGCTGCAGGACAAAATCCAACATTTAATTGAAGGAAAAGACTAATTTAGTCTCTGAATTTTGCATCCGGTATTAAATTGATAATTTATATTATTTTTATACAAATGGTCAGATAGCATGAACTGAATTAAAGTATCCATCATTTTTATGTAAATTGTCATGTGTCCCTCATCTCTCAAAGGAATTGGTTCAAACAACTCAACGAGTTAAATAGAATTAAAGTTTAGGACCACGAAAAGATAAAACAATGCAGGTTCATATTTGCACCAAAACAACAAAAGCAACAATTCTCTGCCCATAATTTAGTGGGAAGGACGACTTCTACTAAATATACCAGAATCACTAGAAAATTTAACGTAATAAAGCCTCTCAATCAAAAAATATTTCCCAACCGGAGAAAATGAAATGGGCGGAAGGTGTACCTTGATAAAGAAATAATCATCGCACCATTTCTTGAATCGGGGATAGAAACTTGGATCAAATTTATCACATGCTTGCTTTTGTACCTAATAAGACAGATAAACTAATATGAAAATACACTTAGATAATGTAAATTTAAATGGCACTTCTAATGATAATAGACAATAGTGAATCAGCTATCATAAAAAAATAAATCAATACTAAGTAGAGCAAAATAGTTCCAGCCTATCTTGACCAATATAGACATGCAAACTAACAGCTCAAAAAAGACAAATGAATACTAGTACAAAAGAACAGCATGAGTAAAAAACAATGCACCATCGGCTCAATCTATTTGATCCCAATATTTTACAAAATGCTCGTAATAAAGAAAAAGAAAACAGTAATTTGATTCCTTTATTTCTTGACATTTTATCCATTATCATATTACAAACAGTTGTAAATAATAAAAACTAAAAAGTTAGTACTATAACTTAAAATGTTGAAATTTTAAATACTAAAAACATACCATATGGAAATGCTTTACATCCTCCTCAAAGATATAAGCAGGAGTGAAATCAGTGCCACCACCAAACCACCATTGTCTGGGTGCTCCAGGAGCATCTGGAGGTAAACACAAGTACAAAATGGATAATGTGTTTTCATCAATTCAATTTTTTACACAATGTGCCTGAGAAAAAGAAACAGCTCATACAAATCTATAATGTATAGCTATGTATCCCATTTCATCTACTAAATCATGCGTGATTTTTCAAGTTCTTCAAAGTTCAATCCATAATGACAAACATATTCAACTAATCCATATAATGACAATCTTATCATCAAGAAATTCATTTTATATGCATTTTACGCAAAAGATTAAGGCCTAGTTTGGGGCTGATTCTGCTTCTAGCTTTTGCTGGTTGAAAGGTAGCAAAGCAAAAGCTGTTTGGAAAACATATAATGGATTAAAATATAATCAATTGAGTTAGCACTTATACAAGATATCCAAGATAATGTGGTTTATATTAATATAAGTTGTGGCAAACCAAATAAGAGTATTATTACAATAAGAGAAGTTCAGCAATGCAATCAAGGCAGGCCCGATTCTTATAATTCATAAATTTGAAGATTCTCTGTATGTAAACCATGTTGATGTAAATCATATTAAGCCAAAATATTTCCAGTTCCAAGTTCTACCATTGAATCAATACCGAATTGCATTGAAACAAAAAGCAAAGTGAGAAATAGTTCGCAATCGTATTACAATCGATGCAACGAATCTCTTTAATACGATAAGAAAATGCAGTAGATAAATTGCCCAAACCTAGAGGCCCAGGCATCAATTCGGTATTCATCCTTGCTTCATTGACCCCCACAAGTCCTCCCCCTCTAATCCCCTGAGAATTCCCCAAATCAACAACACCGAATATGCTTTGATCGGCAATCGCAACCATCATCTCGCCGAGCGGAAGAACAGCAGCAGGCGCAACCGGGTTTTCTCTAACCACCCCAGCTCTGACTAGGAACTCCTCAGCGTCATCTCGCCGAGCGTAGGTTGCCGATGCTGGTGCGAGACACCGTGGGTGGCTCCTTTCATTGAGGGCGCCTGCAAGGGGTTAACAAGATCCTTCCACACCTAGTCGACCATCTTCTGGCTGAGGGTCCAGGGCAGTGTGAAGGAGCCCTGTTTTTGGAGGCCAGCGGCGAGTCAGCGGGGCTGGATCTCGTCGCAGAGGTGGAGGAGGAGGTCGGCGAGTCGCTGGAGAAGACGAGGCACGGGAAGCGGGAGAGTTCAGGAAGATCTGGACGCAAGCGCTGCTTGTCGGCGCCGCGCTGGAGATCGGCGAGGCAGCGGAGGTCGGCAGTCGGCGAGGTTTGTCAGCGAGGAGCAGACGAGGTGCACTGGAGAAGACGAGTGTTGTCAGTGTTCCAGTGACGAGAGAAGTAGGCAACTGCGGGGTGCAAGAAGCGAGCTACGGGGTGATTCTACAGGGCAGCGGTTTTCTGTTGGTGCACCCAACAGAATCAGCTCCAAACAACATTAGAAGAGCAGAATCTGCTGACCGCACCAGCATAATCAGGCGGCCAGCAATCCCAAACTGGCCCTAAGTATCTCAGTCATTCAACGCACTTAACCAAGCATTCTAACACAAATGAGTTCACATGTGCATATAGTCCTATGTAAATAAAATTATAACTTAGAGCTAGCGGCTCTCAACATCTGATACCTTGAACTAATCCGTCAAATAATTATCATGAATTGGCATTTTTATGCATAGGAACTTGTGCTTATTACTGGCATAATAAACTGTTCTTGGGTGTAAATGTCCAATTTGATTATTAACCTTAAAGAGTGTTTGACAACTGAAAGGGCAATGGACTAACAATTGAAAATGTATAAACCACCATTACTTGCATGACTTTCAGAATTATGGTATAACATTTGAAGGGATTTTATCCCTGTAGCTCTGAAATTTTATATGCAAAAGTTACTAAAGCCAAAATGGAAATTCACCAAATAAACCTAGTTGACTACAGGTATGCTAATTAGCTAATTGTTGGGAATCAGTGGTGTCAGATAGAACAGCTCCAAAGAGAGTTCAGAAATTTCAGATGACATAATGGACAGCAATTAGTTCCTCTAGCTGGTAGATAGTTGAAAATTACCTTTAGCATTAATATCATTTTGAGCCCTAACTAGAACAAGGCGTGCAAGCAGCTACAGCTCTTCAGGCATTATAATGCTCAAGCAATGCCAGATTCAACAGACAGTTGCAACATCCACCTTATTTGATATGGTTTCAGGAAAAGTGGGCTTTCCACCCAGAGGGAAAGGAATCGTCCTCATTGAGAAGGAGAACTTCATTTTTCATTAAATTAACTTCACAATCAATTATTAGTGAGTTATATAAGGGGATGAACTGACTGTCATCCCAAGTTCGTGCATACATAATTGCTAGAATAACTAAATCAGTAAAATCCTACTAAATTACCTCTCATACTCTAGTGACAAAAATTAGCATGAAGCATAAGCCAGCTCTTCCTATCTACATAACCCTCATCATTGTCACGTTAGATAGAGATCTGGGCAGTACCAACAAAATGGGATGCTCTATAAATTTAATTAACTTTACAGGAAGAAATGTGACAATGATGAGATAGGAGATAGGGGGAAATAATAGCTATCTTATTGAGTATGAATAATGCATCATTAAGAATTAAGCATTCCTACTTTTGTCAATGTGCGTTTACTCTTCTTGGCCATTTTATACAGATCAATGCTGACCAACATAAAGATATATATGGCAATCATTCCACAAATTCTCGAGACATTGATACATATTCTAGATAAGAAAAGTATATCTCAATAAATTTAGAGCTAACTTTGTGGCTGAAGGAGAATAACTCAAGGATCGAAGAAAAAGTTTCCATCAGAAAGAACTTCTGAAATAAGTACCTTTTGGTGCATCGGTTTCAAAATACCGATAGTTGAAATGCAATGTTGGAGCAAATGGATTCTTTGGATGCAAAACCTACAAAACATGAATCATATTACTTAAAAAAGAGATAAAATTTCATGCCTTGAGAGTTAAGAGACCTAGAAGAGATAATATCTCTCTATAATAAAGCATAACATGTATACTAACACTACAGAACAACGAGAGCATAGGAGGAAATCATACATAGATGTTTAAATTATTGATGGAAATACCTAAATTACTCTAGCACTTCATGGTGCATGTTGCAGTTCATTAAGCTAATAAATATCACTAGAGGAAGAACATTTAATGCTCAGAAGTACTTTGAAGCTTAATCCATTACTGGAGAAATATTTAGGCATTTGGGAGTTGGGAACATGCACTTTTATAGTGTACACCACTCAATAAATCAGCATATGGATCGCTGGAAATTCTCTGAAGAACACCTCGCTCAGTATTGTGGCAAGCACTACCAACCATTGCATGGGTTATGTATGAAATTATATCACTAAACATAGAAGAATGTAGTGCTGCACCTGAATTTTATTTTACTCATGGGCCACCGGGTGTCTATCTAATCCGATATTACTCCGTTACCCTCTTTTTCACTACGGCAAAGAAATGGCAGAAAGGATGGTAGCTTTCGAAGATATAATTGTCAAAGCGTACATTTTCAGTTTATGCTTATAATATCTCAAATTACGCCAGCCTATGTTTCTTAGTTCAATCAATCTGTATTTCCTTCGACCAAATGACCTCAGAATCCCTGTGAGAAGAAACCAGTAATCTGTTCAGGACGTGAAGCCATGATCTAGAGCTCAGACCTTTACAGTGGAAATGAGGGAAATCTAGACAATTGCTTCTTCAACAGCACAGTCCTACTGACACACTAACGTATGCAGCCCATTTTCATTCATACCAATCAATCCAAAAGCTTTAATTTGAAAGATTTTCAGGCCATACCGAACTGATTCCAGCAGCAAAGAACGGCACAGGCCCCGGCTTGACCGAAGAATCCCCAGCACCGGCTTTCGCCTCTCCCTTGGCGGCTCGGTAAGCATCCGGCGGCATATTCCCATACACCACGGACACATTAACCCCGGCCTTCTCCCACACCCCGCCATCCTGCAGCACCCGGCTGATCCCCCCACCTCCGCCCGGCCGGGACCACACATCCTCCTGGAACGTCCCGCCGCCATCGGCCGCCTCGATGGCGGCGCATACTTCATCCTGGACCTCTCGAATCATCCGCTCGAAGCGGGCGCGTACAGAGGTGGACGCCGCGGCGTGGGAGCCGTCGGCGGATCGGAGGAAAGAGTCGGGGCGCTCATTCTCGGGGATCTCCTTCTCGATAGCGACGGCGGCGCGGACAGGAACCATCCGGCCGAATCGGGGGCGGGATGCGGCCGCAACGGAGCGGCGGAAGGGAAGGAGAGAGGGGGGCTTGAGGGTTTGTGCGGGTGAGGCGGGCGGTGGGGCGAAGAAGACAGGCGAAGCGGCAGCGGGCATGGCGATGGAGATGGGAATGTGGAATTGGAGGTTTGGGAGAGCGCCGAATCAGGGAAATCGATGGAGGGAGGGTGAGATTATAAGGGGTTCCGGTCACCGGCGGCGGCCCCTGGTATAGGACTGCAGGGTGGTGACGGTATGCCGTGGAGCGGGTGGGAGTGAGTTTTATTTCGGATAAGGAGGTGGATGAGATTACCGCTTTGCTATTGGTGGGGTGAATCCTTGTCTGTGGGTGAGGCTCTTCGAGTTTCCCCCGCATTATTACACACTTTTTTTACTTTAACGTGAATTTTTTTTTATTTTAAAAATTATATGAAATTACCTTACAAATAAATAATTATATTATTTTTTTAGCATTATGTTTCTAGTTTTATTAAATTAAAAAAGAGCAAATAAAAATTCTAATTTCATTTGTATTTTATAACTTTTCTACCATATCCTACTTTTAAAATGATTTGTTTTTACTTGCAAGAAAATAGTAAATAAGTTTAATATATTTTGCAATTTATAATCTGGGGCTGTTTGCATTAAGTTTTTTTTGCTGCGTTGACTAATGGAGCCGTTGACTAAAAACAGTGGGCGCTGGGCCGAAGTAAACACAAAAAAACCTGGTTTTGCATCAGTGTCAAAAGGTTGACGAGAGCAAGCCTCTCTAGAATTGAGATTTATATAATTTTTAAATATTCTCTTATTCTCAGCCTCTATCGAGAAAAAATAGAATTAAAAATAATAGCCAAATTAAGATGCATTTTTGTTTCGAGAATGAAATTTTGAATTAGTAAATTAATATAGACAGCAATTTTCTAATACTCTGAAGCATGCTTCCCGGTGAGGAAAAAAAAAAAGGCAAATACATGGATAATTTTTCTCAACCAACTAGATCTGGTTCAGGCTACCTCCGGCGGAGGTGGTAGGTTAAGGTCGACATCGATCGGAATCCTCCTTGCAGGCGCCGGCATAACAGACGGTGACTCTGGCACGCTCTCTACCCAGCGGCAACCCGTCATGAGGTTGCGCTGGACTGGAAAAGGGGCGGACGAACAATTATTGTGCGTGCAGCTGCTGCTGGGGCTGGATTTGGCGAAAGGGTCGGGGCAGGGGAAGTTGGTGCTGGCCTTGGGGCCGCGGAACCGGAGGGCGGCGGCGTCGTAGGCGCGCGCCGCCTCCTCGGCCGTATCGAAGGTGCCGAGCCAGACGCGGGTCTTACGCGCGGGGTCGCGGATCTCCGCCGCGTACCGCCCCCACGGCCGCTTTCTCACGCCGCGGAATGGCGCATCCTTGCGCTCTCCCCCTGCGCTCGTCGCCGACATCGGAGCCATGGCGAAAAACCCCCCAAATTTCTGCGGGTGCTACAATGCGCCTGCTTCAGCTCCAAAACAGCCGAAGCAGCTAGCGAGGGAAAAACAAGGGTTGCCTTGCAACATATAGGGAGGAGAAAGCGCGGCCAACCAAGAAATTAATTAGGCAAAAAACAATGGAAACCGGCGGCTTGACCGAACTCAGTCGAAGAAGCCACCAGGAGAAGCCAAACGGCAGGAAACCCCACTCGCTTAGCATTTACCCGTGTCGGACCCTTAAGGAGGTTTGAAACGGAGGACGAATAAAGTTGGCGGGTAGGAGTGTGGGTTTGTGGGAAATAATTAGACGAGTGGAAGGAATAATTACAACCATGGCAGTGGGCAGGCCGGGTCGTTGACGACGGCCACGAGGGTCACGGCGGCGCATTGTCATCGAGTTTACACTGTGGCATCATCCGTACCTTGACAGCAGGCCGCCCTGTCACTTTCTCCGCGCATTCGAAAAGACGGGCATGTTTTAATTATTTCATGTGTGGTGTAAGGCGGAGACGGAAGACGTACCGACGTCCGGAGCGTTCTAGAGGATGTTCAAAAAATTTCATATTTAGTTTTAATTGAATAAGTATAGTAATATCTCAAAAAATACTCCATAAATATTAGGGATGGCAGCGAATCGGGTATCCATATTTTTTGCACTACTCATAATCGAACTCGACTAACTACCTGATTATCTATCCGATTTTTTTTCTAACATTGCTACCCAAACCCGACCCCGAATACAATTTTACTATTCGTATACTACCCGAACCCTATAAATACCCGATTTACATATAAACACCTTGAATAATTTATATGCCCATTTACATATACGGGTCGAGTTTAATGGGTACCCGCTAAACCCGACCCGATTATTTAATGACATAATTCTTTCAGGCTTTTCAGCTTAATAAATATATTTATAAAAAAATAAACTGCAAAATTTTATAGCAAGTTCGACGATATATATAACAAGTTCAACAATATATATAACAAGTTCGACAATAACTTGCTATATATATCGTCGAACTGGTTCTTTTATAGCAAGTTCAATAATAATTATTGTCGAACTTGCTATATATATCATCGAACTGGTTCTTTTATAACAAGTTCGACGATATATATAACAAGTTCGACAATAATTATATATATATAACCGGGTTCAGGTAGCGGATATCCGAACTATACTACCCGAACCCGACTCGGGTAGCATTTTCATTACCCATACCCGAATCGAACCCGATTAATAACTACTCGATTACCTATAATCGTGTTCAGATAGCGCGGGTACCCGCTAAAATAGTACCCGACTGCCATCCCTAATAAATATCATAAAATATTTATTTCCCAAGTTAAAATTTAAAATGAATAAAATAAAATATTAAAATAATTAGATTAGACAAATAAGATAAATATTTTTCTAATAAATTTATCCTGCGACTGTGAAAAAATATGCTAGACGTGCCCTTTAATTCACCCATTAATACCATTTTACCTTAAAACAACCGAACTTTTTAAATAAGTTAAATTCTACACAACTTTAAAATCTCTGCTTTATTATATGGACAGCAAAAAAACTCATATTTGATCTGATCCAATCTAATTTTAATAGAAAAAATTTGAGTTAATCGGGTCTCCGATCAAGTTCAGATAAAATCTAACTATTATAAATTAGGTGGGAGTCGAGTATGTAATTTTAAATACCCATCATGAACTTGAACTCGAACCTGAACCTGCCACGCCAATAAAAAATAACCAAAATACTCTCTAAAATTAACCCTAATTGCTCCCTTCCCTTCTCTCTCCCTTCCCACTTGTGTTGCTCTACGCTCCTCTCTTCTCCCTCCTCTCCCTAGTCTCTCCCCTCCCTTCATGCTCCGCTCCACTCCACTCCTCTCCCCTCTCCTCCTCGCTCGCGTTGCTCCCTTACCTTCCCCACTCATGTCACACCCCTAGAATCGTCATGTTAAAAAAAAAAAAATTCATTTCAATTCCAGGATTCAAAATATGTCAAATTTGTGCATTACCACTATATACATATCGATTTTCTAGGGTTGCAACAACAACACAATAACAACCAATCATATAGTAATCCCACTCAATTAATATCATAATTAATCACAATTACCAACTTCAAGATGAGAGATCAAAAGCAACCTTTATTTATACATGAACACAAGGTCACATTTTCTTAGCACTTTACAAAACTTCTTCTTACTTATCCTACATTCCCAAAAGAACATATACAAGAGCATCTCATTTTAGTTCATCACAACCATGCCAAAAGCACATGTACAAAAATATCTCATACAACACATCGAAACCAAGCTAAAAGCCTATAAACATGTACTTCTTCAACATTTTCTTCTAGTGCCCCAAGGGAAAGCAACCAAAAGTTAACCTGTAAATAGATATTAAATCAAAAGAGTGAGTTATGGAAAACTCAGCAAGATCTATCTGCCCATGGAACAAAATATAATTTTGTTACTACATTGGAACATAGAGTTTCATGGTAAGTAGCATAAGTACATAACTCGTCATGGTAAGTGGCATAAGTCTGTCCAAATGGTATTCAAAGTAGGAGTACATCAAGAACAAGAATCATATGAATAGCTTAAAAGACTCAAGCATAGGAAGAATGGTAAATTCATGATCTCATGGTATTCATAACATGATAATTTCATGGTATTCAAACAAAATGTCATGATAACAAATATGGTATCATATCATGAGTGTCAAATGTCAAAAGCTCTATCAAAGTATCGTACACAGAATAGTGGGAACTAAAGCAAACAAAGTCCTCCACGTCTGGAAGCTAGACTAACCCATGTATGGGACAGCCCACAAAGCAAAACGCCGGCAAAGGGCTTGCCATGGCCCAACCAAATGTGAGTTGAGGGAATCTAGAGGTGGCCCCCATTGTTTTCAATGTGGCACTTTAGTCCATGTAGCACTTAGTTCCACGTCCATAGTCATAATTCCCATGAATGAGATCAAATCATTTCCCACTATAAGATGTAAGGGCCAAAGAATAATGGTAGCATAACAAAGACGAAGTAACATAATGGCATGATTGCCTTCACATAGTTGCCCTTACACCATGATCATTGATCCATTGTATCAAAGGTTATTATCAAGCTCATTTTAAATGTCATGAAGCAAATAAATACAAAGTTGATCAATTCATACCATCATAATCTTGGAGTGTAACACAATAACATAATCTCCTATAAGAGGTAGAATGCAAGGAAAGAGGAGAACATTGCAAGATAAATCAGCCCAAGTCATTCACACGAATTATAGGGACATATGGCATAGAACCATACAAATGATGAGTCATTGAAACCGTATACAAGTCTACTTTCCAATAAACCAGATTTCAAACCATTTGACTAAGGATACACAAAGATATGGCGATCAAAGTACCAATAGGTCAAACTACCCTGTTTCCAAAATTTTAGGGTATTGCACAAGACAATGTGCACTGATCAAGGTACTAAGCATGTCACATATAAGCAAGCTATGATCCATTGGAAAGATATGTGAATCTACTTTCGTATACAATAGGAATTTCTCAAAACCAAGTTATCAATCAAAAGTTATAAGCAAAATGGTACAAGTAGGTCAGTCTGAAATTACAACAACTAGATTTTGTATTGTGCTACATACCTCATACCCTACATCTCCTTAAGTATAGGAACTATTGGATCCGTCGGAAAGTTTTTCAAGTCTGATTTTACAGAAATCAAGTTTCAATTCAAGATCGTTTGCGTAGACAAAGTTACATCACAAATACCACCATAAGGTCAGATTTGCATAACCAAATCACCATAAACCATGATTTACCATCCTCCACATTCATTTCCTAACATAAAATCATACAAATTCCATCTAATTGCAATCAGAGGTAGATCAACAAATCAAAAACATAAGTTATATAAAAATATACAAATATTGAAAATACAAATATAGGGCAAAACATAGAAATTTGCCTAAATTGAAGTTTTCTTCCTTTTTCTCCTCTTTTTGTCCATTTGAACACCTCCAATCGTCTATCCCTCAAGCCAAACGAAAGTTGCTAGTGAAAAAGCAACACTTTCTCTATTTTTCCCTAATTGCTTTCCCTAGAAACTTCAATAGCATGAGGTGTCTCTCCTAATTTTGTCTTTATCATGAGGTGGCAAGGAAGCATGAGGTGTCATCACCATATGAAGTTTCTTCATGCACTCACACGGTGAATTCACTCATTTCCTTGCCTTGCACGCTAAGCACATGAATTTATTCCATTTATGTTATCTACTTCATCAATTCATAACACATTACCTCTTAGCTAATCATATATGCTCTATGTGGTTGAAATTTCATCAATTCATAACACATTACCTCTTAGCTAATCATATATGCTCTATGTGGTTGAAATTACCTTTTTGCCCATTTTTTTTCACATTATTCCCAATAAGTCATAGTATAAATCTTTAGTTATAGATGCAATATCACTAGAGGAGGAAACTTGAATGTTGTACTTAGCTACCAATTTAAACTTTACATTTCTCTACAAATAAAATAACTTAGTAGGTATAGATGGCACCACTAATTTTGCCTTGTGCAACTCACATGGAACTTACAAGTAAATTTTGCCTTGTTCAAATGAAAATAATAAAGTCTAATACATAATTTTTTTAATCACATTATACAATTAAAATTATAGAAAATTTAGATTTAATGATTGGTTTTCTCTTGCTACTCTTATGAAAATCATTATATAAAGAAAAATATACTTAATATATATTATCACTTTTATTTCATTCAAGTAGGATAAAAACAAAATAAAGCTAATGACTTAGACCAAAGGTTTATCTAGGAGTAAAATCCTAAAAGTATCAAAAAGTATTAAGAATTAATTTATAAATAAACCTTTCAGTAGTAAAAACTCAACCTATATAATATGAGATCCTTTAAGAAGATTCAATATAATAATAAAAAGCCGATTGATTTGTTAATAATATATATATATATATATATATATATATATATATATATATATATATATATATATATACACGGTGTATAAAAATTACATATGATAGAGTTAGATACTTTACAATCACATTCTTGACAATAGTTTTGTGCTTTGATATAGTAAAGAAAATTTTTTTAAAATAGTTAATTACCATGACATGAATATTTATACTCATCCCTAGGAGAGGCAACGGGTCGAGTACCCATGTTTTCACCCTAAACCCAAACCCGACCCGATTGCCAAACTCCCTACATGAACTTGACCCAAACCGGGTCAAGGTATTTAACTGGGTATCCAATTAAATAAAAAATAAATTATTTATTATTTTATTTTATTAAATATATTTTAAAAATTAAAATAAAAAATAAATATATTTATATAATATCTATTATTATTATATTTTTAATAGTAATAAATATTTATATAATAGTTATTTTATTATTATTTATATTCTAATAATAAAAAATATATATTCATATTTTTTTATTGCAATTGGGTATCGGATACCAGATACCCATATTCCTAAACCCAAACCTGTCCTGTTTAGCTAATCGGGTACCCAAATCGGACGGATGAAATTGCCACCCCTACTCATCCCTTGGGGAGAACTTTCAATATTAGAGTCTGTATATGATTACGGCTAAAGATGTAGGTAACCTTCAAAGCTCTCGTAAAGATACATATACATGACCAAAAATATGCAATCTTATGATTAGACAAACCTTATATTATGTATGGATTTATTAAAGTCTAGGTCAAAGAAAATAACTCACCACTAATTTACTATTATTTTAAATAAAAATATTTTTGTTAAATAAAGATTATAGAGTTAAATATACCTTACTAACTTCATCATACTGGCAGTGAGCACTGAGCAATAATTTAATTATTTTTTGAGATTATAATAATTCTAGTTTTTATATAAAAAAAAAAGTAAAAGAGGTTGTTAACTAATCGGTCAACATAAGTTAACTAATTAATGTTTGATTGAGGGCGCTAATATTCTGTTGCTTCTAACAATCGGTCAACATAAGTTAACTAATTAATGTTAAACGGTTGATTGCTATCAGCCGATTGTATTTTTCAATCAATGAATTAACTCGGATGATTGAATCTAATTCGATTAAAACTCAGCCGATTGAATTAAATTGAATTGGCCGGTCAACCGATTGAATTCAATTTAATTTCGAGTGATTTAATTTGCTGATTCTCAATCGCCAGCTAACGTTAACGTTGGAATTTCTACCGTTTGGACTCAGGCTATGAAAAGGGGGCGTGTTTTTTAGGCATTCGCGAATGTCTAAAATTTTTGGCAGCCACGCTCATCACCGTTGACTAGTAATAGTTGACATCTCAAAATCTGGAAACTCTTGTCAAATATTAATATTGGCACAAGTGTTTTAACGTGACGTCACCTGCTTTAATACTGTGCACAGATGGACGGCAATAAGCGGCGACTGCCTAAGTCGCGAATGCCTAAAAAACTTTTCCATAAAAAGGCTGTGAAAATATGGGCTGTGAAACTTTTCCGTTAAACTAATCACTTTTTTGTTTATTTCACTTACACCCTATTGCTTAGAAACTCTCACATTGCCCCTATAGAATTATACTCTAGAAAGACGGATATATATATTTTTAAAAATACATTGAAATAAAATATAATTATTTTAAAGTTTAGGGGGCAAGCAGAATTCGGCCAATTATAACGCCAAACTACTCTGACGAATCGGAGCTGGTGCCGCCGCTCTCCGACGGCGGGTACCCGATGCCGTGGCGCGTGTTGGGGAACACCACGAACACCGTGCTGGCCGCCGCGCCGAGCACCGCCGGCAGCACCATCACCACCGCCTTCCCCTTCTCCGCAAACTCCGAGTAGAAGCACGCGACGGAATCCTTGTCCAGCAACGACACCGCCGCGAACACCAGCAGCGCGAAGAAGGCGTGCACGAAGTCCCCGAACCGGAGCTTATATTTGGACAGGTCGACGGAGTCAGCGTTCGGGTCCGAGAAGGACCAGAGCCCGGTCGAGGTGGCGACGCCGTAGTAGAGCTTGCCGTCGCTGCCAATGTAGCTGTCGGTGAAGGAGGAGAAGCAGCATAGGAAGCCGCAGACGACGAGGAGGGCGGCGGCGAGGTACCGGTTGGCGGCGCCGCAGTCGCCGTTGCTCGTGAGGAGCGGGTTGAGGAACTGGAAGAGGAAGACGGTGCCGCTGGGGAGGACTCTGATGAGGTCGCCGAAGCCCTGGAGGGCCTTGTCCGTTACGGATTTCGTCGCGGCTTTGGTGGTCAGTGACTCTGTCCCATCTCCCGCCATGGCGTTGATCTGTAAGATTCCTTGGCGGCTTGCATGGTGGCGCCGTGCGCCCCTTTTAACGGCGGCGGAGGTGGCGATTGCTTGCAAGGATGATCTGGTTGGCACCTAAAGGTCCATGCGCCGCTGCCGGTTATCCTTAAAAGCAATCCCCAAAGCCGCAACTTCATTCAATGTCTTGCTGATTTTAGAATCCCTTACGACCCTGCACTTCCTCTGATTGATTCTTCCGTGAATCAAATGGAGGAAAGTGAAGCTGATGGTTTGGAGCAATTTGGTCTCACCTAACGATCAGAACTACCGCGAGAAGCTCCTATGATCTGTCGCTGAAACAGTAAGCAACAGCGCTTGTGAAGAAAGTTTTTCTCGTATCCTTTGGTTGGCAACTAAGAGTGAGATGCGTGCTTGAATGGTTTGGAGTTTTTGAAAGATTTGGAGTTGCTTGAAAACAAATGTAGTTAGAATAGATTAAAGCTTTTTAGTTCCTTTCTCTTTTTCTATAGTTTAGGGTTGTTGGGATATCCTTTCTTGAACAAATTCATTTTGTTTCCTAAGAAGTAATATATGCAAGTGTTTAGGGTTGCTTTGCATAATTGCTTGATCTCTTACTATAGAATGGGGTTTTATGTTTGTGCCTCAAGATATCGAGGTGATTGACCAATGATATTATTATGGGAATGTGGGTTTTGCCATATATAGGTCATCTCACTTCTAGCATAAGGTGTTTTAGCCTCACAAAATTATAATAAATATAGTCACTTAGATAGAATCGGGATTACCCAATGCTTTACTAGAGTCCAACACTTTCAAATGCCTCTAACTTCAATTCTTTATGGAGTGCTAATCTTTAGATATTCTTAAGTGATTAGTACTTTGACATTTCTCAAGTGCTTATAATATGCACACTAGAGCTTTCTTTTGTAAAAAAGTTGTTGCTTTGTAGATAATTTTTTACTTAGTAAGTTGGACCCCACACTGCGGGGCCCTTCTCGGTGTGGCCCACTGAGGTTCGAAGAAATGTCTCCTAAGTTTTTTTTTTAGGCGTAGAGCAATCTCACTGAGATTAGCAAAAAGATTCAGCACTCATCAAAAGGTTATTTTATATACCCAACTGGTCATCTAAAGCGGTAAGGTTTGATCAATTCAACTAGTTGGAAACAGCGTGAATGATTCAACTAATTTGTCCGGTTCAAATCATAAAATAATAAATTAAAAAATAAATCATTTCATCTCAGAATCAATAGATTTAACCAAAAAAAAATTCCTAGCAACTCCCTCATTGCTCAACTGGTCATCTCAAGAATCCTAAGCAATGCCTTTCTAAAATATTCTAAGATATCAAAAAAATTTAGAAAAAATATCTATGATATTGTGCATGACAAGAGCTATTCATAAACACCAAGATCGTGGATTTTGGATGTATCTACGATGAAATATAGTGAATATAAATATCGTAGATTTTTTGCTACAGTGAATAAAAAATTTACGATATTTGTATCTAAGATATCTCATCGTGGATACATCTAAAATCTACAATCTTAATATCCATGAATAGCTCTCGTCATACACAACAGCATAAATATTTTTTTTGAATTTTTCGATATCATCTAATATTTTAAAAGAGTGTTACTCAAGATGACTGCTCAGAAATTTTTTTTTGATTTGACCGGTCTTTCGGCATATCACACCAAAATCCTCGTCTCTCTGATCCTCCTTAAGCTTCTTCACCTCGATGCTTGTTGACGCTCCCCTACAACTCCGACGCTCCATCCCCACTCCTAGCATAGCTCTGCCCATTCCCGCATCGTTCCACCCGTAACCTTTGCCTCCAGAGTCTCTACTAAACACTTTCGAACCTTTCTGCAGTACTACCCATCAAACAAAAGCCAGAGCATGAAGCAACCCTATGGAGCCGATCAACCTAATTAACCCTGCATGAGAATTTTTTTAAGAAAATGCTGTCATCGAGAATATAAATCATCTGAACGCCTGTACTTCCTTCCATCAATCCCATTCTTTATTGAAAAAATTATTGCATAAAGCTAGTGCGCACTACACCTGCCAATTTGCTTTTTAGGTGAAGTGCCAATCTCTTTTGTCGCCACGGAATTTAAAGGTAGAATTGATTTGCAGATGCTCCTGTCTACCTTTCAAAATAAGGCCGCTATCGTTGATAAAGTATCCCCTCATCTATGATATGAATTGAGAGAAGCATAAACAAAAAGCTCCTCCCTGCTCAATCTGCAACTTTAGCAGAGCTGGTTTCCTAAATTACTCAAAGCAGATGAAGTTGCAGGCTTGAATTCATTACAAATTGTGACAGGTGTGATCTGCGCTCGGCTGTCGAACACAGAGCAAGAATTAGGATGAAAACACCTGTCATCAGTAAAATTTTTCAGATCAACTTTTAAGATTCAGAATCAGCGCACAAGGGCGTGTGTAATCTTGCATAATCAAACAACACTAATCAGCACAATTTTACATAAAAGAATACTACAGTACAGCTATCTGTCTTTGTTGTTTCACTACCCTCCACTTATTTTCTTCCATCAGCGTTAGACAATTCACAATTCAGAGAGAGAGAGAGAGAGAGAGAGAGAGAGAGAGAGAGAGAGAGGCTATCTAGAATTACACCTAATTTTCATTTCTTCACCAGAAACCAGATCTTCCCTTGTCCGTCCTTGAAAAAAAGGCAGACGGCGCAAGCTTCAGATCTGATTCGACGAAGCAGAGGAAAGCCCCAAAGAGGGCTCAAACAGCAGAAGAGGAGAGCACAGGATCTGGCGCGAGCATCACTCCAGTCTAAGCATCCGCCTGAGCGCCGCAGTAGCCAAGTACTCCCCCACAGCCGGACCGTCCTTCTTCAAGGAGAACCGCGGCAGCGGCAGCGCGCTAGGCGCCGGCGAGTTCGCGAACCCTGACCCAGCGTACACCTCCCCCAGGCCCGCCGCTGGCTTCGCAGCCGGCGCCGGCCTGAGGATCGCGCTTTTACTAAAATCGGCCTTGGCCGGCTTCGCCAGCCGCTCCCGCTGCTTTACGGGAGCCGGGGCAGGCCGGCGAGGGGACTTCCGCCGGGGTATGGGGCCTTCGAGGACGTCGTGTGGGCGCAAGACCTGGGTGGCCATGGCGATCCAAATTACTCGAAGAGGGTAAGTTATTTTTTGCGATCAGGGGATCGGGAGATCGGAAATTTAAGGAGGGGGAGGGGTTGATTCGGGGCAATCGCGAGGCGACTTCGCCGAGGCTTCTTGTAGTCGTCAACTCCCCGCTGAGATTGTTGAGTTAGGCGGTGCCAGGAAGGCAGATTTATGGTGGCGGGAGAGAGGCGGTTGTTGTCGTGGTGGGCCCGCTAGGGTTGGGTTGGAAGGAGTCCAAGTTAACGGCAACGGCCAGGTCGGTGACGTCGGTCTGGCGTGACGGAGTTGGTTTTCCTCGCTGACCTCAGGAGTCAGGAGGCCGCCGCCTTGGCTTCTGATCTCTGCCCCGACGAACGCCGTTAAGTCACCGTGTGGTTGGGTTTACCTCTCTATCAGCCAGCTCAGCAGTATGATCAGTCAAGGTTCATACCCTTCGGCTTACCAGAGAAGGCGAGTGGCATCTTGCGGCGTAAGTTTTGATATCAGCGAATGAATGGGAGGGTTTCGTTACAATAACGTCCGTTTACTTTGATAGGAGGGAGAGTTGGATAAGAACACGTCCACACGCGGCATTTGAGAGTGGGGCCCGTTGAGTTAATGAAACGGCGAACGCGGTATAGAAACTGTGGATGTTAATAACGTTTGGTCAGAAAAAGAAAAACAAAGTAATGTTTGGTCAGAGAGAGACGGTCTTTCTTTTGTTTTTAAAATTTTATTTTCGTTTTCTTAAAACGAGAATTATTTTTTTTATTTTCGACTAAACTACTTAACATTGTGATTTTTGAAGAGAAACAGGAGAAAAAGGAATGAATTTTTTTTTTCTATTATTTTATTAAAAAAAATTATGGAAAGGAAAAAACTATAGAGGTAACATGAGCTCGCCATACACTCGCCTCCCGCCGAGCTCGAACTTGCCTCGCCTCACCTCCCACTACTTCGCCTCCTACCGAGCTCTTTGCCATCATGCGCCCTCCTACCGTTGTGTGCCCTTCCCTATTGTCACCTCCTTCGCTGTTGTCGTGGGAGGAAATTTTTAGTCAATGTGTAAGTTTTCTTTTTCACCATTCTTCCTGTTGTTCTTTTTTTCTTTTTTTTTCTTCTTTCTCTCCAAAGAAATAAAACGGTAAGTTTTTATCTTTATCTAGACGATTTAGAAAAAAGCCTTCACAAAGAACTCCTTCCTAAATTTTTATTGTCTTTTTAAGTATTTATACTTGGGGTGTAAGTATCGATGTATCATGGACCTCGTGAGTATAAATTTCTTCAATATATACACTACAGTGGGTGTATCTCATGGTTGATTAATTGGCACAACTGATACAAATGTGGAGACTTTAAATCTTGATCGGGTCTACTCTTAGGATTATGTTCATATGGCCTAAGTAATCTCAATCAACGGGCTTAATCAGGCCCAACCTTTAAGAGTCTTACGGCACGGACAACGAGAAGTCCCATGAAAAGGTAAAAAGATAAAGTGGAATTAATGGAGAAAAGCCAAAGGTGTATTCCTAGAAAACGCGCCAAGTAAACAGGAAGGCATCTTGCTCCTAGCCAATGACAAGTTGACGACTCACAAGCTATTGATAAAAGCAATAAATTGTTTAATATTTTTAAAAGGGACAAATAAGAAAAGCCCACAGCTCGAACCAAAGTGATCATCGCCGAATCCACTGTACCGAGAATCGAGTATGCTATGTAGAGTTATGTTAGGCGGGTTGAGGTCAAACTCGAGCTCAGGGTTTGGTTAAACGGTCCAGCCCCCCGAGGAGGCTTCTGTGCATGCGGCCCAAGTCATTTGATTCAACGAGCTTAACCAGGCCCAACCACTCAATCCACTCCACACACAGACCGAGAAGGCCGAGCAAAAGGGGTAAAAGGAGAGAGCCGCATTAATGTAGAAAAGCCACAGGTGCATTTAATTCTTTTTTGCACTCACGAGAAAAAGAAGTCAGATTTAAGTATCGACCTACTGAAGAAATTGCAAATCAATTTGAGAACAAAGATGTTTGGTGTTCATTGGGCCATGCATGTTGTTAAATTCCTGCACTTATTTATTCAGGTGGGTGTCAGATATACTCACAGGCTTATTTCCTGTGTGGCAGATGGATTCATGCTTCACTGCACAGTGCACCCCAACCACCCTTTCCACTGTGATAATAAACACAAGAACCCTAGAAAGAATCAAACGCAAAAATAAAATTGAAAAAAAAAGAGATGAAAATAAAAGCACATTCCCCGAGGCGAAAGCACTAGGAATGATAATCGTATTGAACAATCCAAAGACGTAAATCCAAGCAAAACTTACTCGCTCGCCTCCGATCAATCTTCATGCCGAAGCCAACATAATGAATGAGCCGCGATCATGAGCTCCAACCATGTGTGCGCAAAGCTGTCACGCCTGCGGCCCACCGAATAAAAACACAGCGAACACAAGCGCCCTCCCCTGGTCGTCCTTCCCTCCATTTTCTCCTTTTTCTTTTGTTTCCCTCCATTTCTACGCCGTCTCGAGGGAGAAGAATGCGGCGGCCGTTCGAGGTCGAGGCTGAGGGTTTAGCCCCCTTCTTTTCCTTGCTCGTTTTGGTGTTCGCTGTTCCGTGTTGGGGGACACTGCATCCGGTGGACTACCTGGTGCTGCAATCCGTCCGCGAGTCCCTCGCCGATGCGCCGGGCTCCGCTTTCTTCGCCAGTTGGGACTTCACCGCGGACCCCTGCGCCTTTGCCGGAGTCCTCTGTGCTGGCGACCGCGTCGTCGCCCTCTCGCTAGGCGACCCTCGCCCTCGCTCCCCTGGACTCGCCGGCAGCCTGCCCCCCTTCCTCGCCCGCCTCCCCGCCCTCGCTGAGCTGTCCCTCGTGCCCGGCCGCGTCGCTGGCCCCCTCCCCGCCGCCTTCCCCCCGAACCTCCGCTTCCTCGCACTCGCTGGGAACATCCTCTCCGGCTCCATCCCCCGCTCCCTCGCCACTCTTCGCGGTCTCCGCACACTCGATCTCAGCTCCAACCTTCTGACCGGCGCCATCCCCCTGGCTCTCTTCCGTCTCCCCGAGCTCCGGACCGTCATCCTTGCCCACAACCGCCTCTCCGGCCCCATCCCCGCGGCCTCTACCAGCGACTCCACTCTCCTCCGTTTAGACATTAGAAACAATGCCCTAACCGGGGCGCTGCCCTACCTGCCGCCGTCGCTCATCTACCTTTCACTCTCCTCGAACCAGCTTACGGGCCGGGTCGACCGCGTCCTGCCCAGGCTCACCCGGCTCAACTTCCTCGATCTAAGCATGAACCGGCTGTCCGGGCCGATCCCTGGCGTCATCTTCACCTTTCCCCTCGCGTCGCTGCAGCTGCAGAGAAACCAGTTCTCCGGCGAGGTCCGTCCCGCCGGGCCGCTGGCGGTGGCTGGGGCGACTGTAGACCTCAGCTTCAACCGGCTCACTGGCAGCGTGCCGGCGGAGCTAGCGCCGGCACGGCGACTGTACCTGGACTTCAACCGGTTCACGGGGAACGTACCAAAGGCGGTGGTGGCGCGGGTGCTGGTGGGTGGGATGCGGGTGCTCTACCTACACCACAACTTCCTGAAGGGTTTCGAGATCGAGCCGGGCGCGGCACTGCCAGCGGGTACTTCGCTGTGCCTGCAATACAACTGCATGGTGCCGCCGGTGGACGCGCCGTGCCCACGCAACGCCGGGCCGATAAGGACGCGGCCACCTGAACAATGCGCTGCCGTCAGGGAGAATGGCCGATTGGGGTAGAAGTTTTTTGTTGGATGTTAATAATTCTTTCATTATTCTGAACCTTTCAACAGACAAAATTGGTACATTTTGCCGGCCCTTTCTTCTTTCTCCTTTCTCCACTGACAAAAATACACAAAAATACAAGCAGCGATTTTGGAGGAAGCTTTTGCATTATGTTTTTTTTTAATGTAATTATGAATGCCTGTGAATGGGGAGACTGATAGGTGACTGTATGTCTGTATTTTGGTATCCAAACGAACGAATTTGTTGCTGCAAACATTGGAGGGCATTGGAAGTGAGGCCATTAGTCTGCAATATAAAACTCTGCAATGGACGATGGAATTCATACGTTTGTTGCCGAGTGCTGCCAACTCGAGATTCTCTACTTGCGTAGGCTATGCACCCTACGGCCGCACCCTGCAATTTTAAAGAACCGATTCTTGGACAGTTTTTGAACTCTCGGCTAAGCCTACTGACCTTCAAGAAAGAATCACCCCAAGTCCTAGGAGGTAGAGCCATGCTTTTCCCAGAAAACTGTGTATGCCTTAACTGGCACTGACTTTATATTTCGACAATCAAATCACTTTAAATGTCAGTGATATGAAGGATTATCGTTGCGGATAAAACGCTTTACACAAACGCCTAGTGTTAGTAGTGTATGCTCCACTGCTAGTTGTACAAACTATGTTACACAATTAAGGATCTGTCATATAATTAGTGCTCAAAAGTCACATCAATCCCCAATTCAGAATTCAATCACAACGTCTTTGGTTCCTATTTAATAATCAACCAAAGATTGCATAACATCAGGAATGATCTAATTGCGCTGGTATTCAAATAAATATAGATTAACATATGAGCATATGAAATGAGCACGACGAATAATCCACGATGGAAATTAACTATTTACAAATGCAGGAGCTGCATTGCCTGCTTTCATAGTTATAGAGTTTCAGCTAATAGAACAAAATAAATACATACTCTTCAACCCTGGTGCCTCCTCCGACTCTTCTTAGACGAGGCTGGATATGCAAAATTGCCAGGAAATTCCCACCTGGTGACAAAGCAATCCCAGGAAGAACTGACAAGCATTGGGTAACAGGGATGCCAGCTACAATCTCTAACAGCCCCACCGTGCCACGCTAGTTTTGCTGCAATATTTCCAGTAACCTGAAACACAATTGTAGTATAGAAAGCATTAAGTATGACATTGCTTATCAAGCTCAAAGGATTGTTGCGCTCGACATGAGTTACTTCATTAATTCAAGTGATCCAAGCAAAAGACCAGGATGTTCCAGAATGTAGAAGGGAAATGATGATAGGTATATTTTGCAGGTAGGTTGAATAGTGCTGATAGGCATATGTCGTGGAACAAGGTAAAAGTTCTCTTTAGGTGGAAGAGGACCACTGGTAAGCAACTTTTTCTTGGGTAATGAGAAAGCAATTTTTTTTTATCTAATAGTTGACCAGGATGAGAAAATTCAAATAGTAAACACACTGATAGCTAATACGACGGAAAACAAGAAAAAGCAGAAGGATTGAGCTACATACCACATCATAGATGTAAACACAATTATCGTAGGATCCTGTATAGATGTACCTCTGTCCCGTACTACAAATTGCAAAACCACAAAAGAAATAAAATAACGGTTATTTCAACAAGAACCAGCTTTCGATAAACAACTAGAGATGAATAGCAAAAGCACAAGACTGATATAGAACAAACTTTATGCCCGTAACAGTAAAAATCTCTGACAACATGTCAGAATCAGCATTGGGGCTACATAAAATATAGCGTGACTATACCTGTGTGCTGGAGAGAAGTAGCAACGAATCAGAGTGCCCAGGACTGAGTGTCCTCTGTACGTAGCTACAGACTTATCAAATGGATGCTTCAATTTTCGAGATGAGGGTGGGTAATCCATAAATCTATAATCGAAATCAGAATTTTTCCGAATTGAGCTGTATATGGCAGAGAACAAAACTTCAAAAGACTGGATAATTAGGGATTATAAGATTTGAGGAACATGGACGAGTAATAGCATTCAGTTAACTAAGTTAAAATAAGATACAAGCATCACAGAAATCTCTAGTGCTTCAGCATAAACTAAGTGAAAACAAAATTAAACATAGTTGAAAAAAAAGATTTATTGAAATTAGTTAAAACTTAGAATAACATAATCATGTTATAACCTGTAGCCAAGAACCTGAAAATTCATGAAAGCATCAATACACAAGCACATCTTTACTGCAAGATGCATGGCAGTTGGAAGTTCCACAGCCATGTACCTTTCGTAAGGTGATGCAGAAGCAGAGATAAACCCACACAAGGATTCGAAACTCGAAAGCACTATGAAGAGCAAAGACAAACAAGACAGTAGTGCTACAAACCTTCTAGTTAGAATATAGGTGCTATCTTCTATGTTATTTGATACGCTTATTAGAACCAGAAGGATCAAGAGCAGCAGCAAAATTTAGCAGCTTCATTAGAGATAACTTCTAAGATCGGATACTGGAAAAGTGGTAGCCTTAGATCATCGTAGTAGCTACCTATTCTCCAAAAAAGTACTGTTTCTGATTTATGGAACTAGTTTTAAAAACATTTTATATTTAGAGGTTATGTCAAACCAATATATAATGTGTACAAAAGACGCTACAAATAAGAATCAATTCTTAGACCTTTACTGACTGACAATTAATGTCTTAACTTGGATGTGTACCTGACTGGTGCAACTATAGAATAGGTAAATGATAGTGCCATAAAAAAGGAAATCAACTTATTTGTTAAATCTACGGCTGTCAAGGAAAAATGAAATAGAAGAAAAAAAAAGAAAAAGAAACCAAAACAGAAGCTAGATCTTACGAATCAGCAGTGGCAGACATTCTCCGGATGTCCCAAAGCTTTGTAGTTTGGTCTTTACCATTTGATATAAAGTAATGGCCATCCCCACGGCTATCAATAAATGTAATGCCTTCTAGATGACCTTCCAGAACACCTGCTGGTTTTCCTGTTGCAGCATAGCAACGTCTGTCCCAAACCTGAAGGTCGCATAACAATGTGATTCTATGATCAACCAATCAGAAAGTCAGATAGTTTAGTGCTTTAGTAGTAAGATAAAGTAGAATATTATCTCATGTAATTCTAATAGCTTCCCTAAAGTTTAAGCTAGTGTACTGGTCCATTATTAGAACTGGTTCTTTCAGTATACCGGTGGTACCATTGGATTAGTATGTACTACACATACTATACCGGTGGTCCAGTGTTGGATTTGCCTGGATTCTGTACATACCACCCGGTAGAATTAGTGCTGCTTATAGCAAATTAGTGCATTACCAAGCAGATTTGTTGCCCCTCTATTCATTTCATTATGTGATAGAACGTTCACACTAAATACACAAATGAAAAGGCATTCTTGAACAGAAAAAAAATATATAATGCAATCTTGTCTAGGAGAATGTGGTTTTCACTGCAAAACAGAGTCGAGACATGCATGAAGCTTACCTTACAGAGACTATCATCACTGCCAGAATACATGACATGGCCAGCTCCGTCAGCAAATGAAACCGTATTCACGTCATCCTGGAGGAGAACAATTCAGAAACAGAAATGAACAAATTCTTCCATAGAAATTATAGACTTTTATAGATAAATTGCATATAGTTAAGGATATATTACCCATCTTTCAGGGAGAATGAATGCAAACTTTGAAGACAAATTAAGTATTAAAAAGTCACATGGTGACATACTGTGTGGGCTTGAAGCCGCAGCGTCAACTTGTTTGCTTCAAGGTCATACACATATATTGAGTCGTTGCTGCTTCCAGCAACAAGTTCTCGGCCATCATTTGAAAATTTTATGGAATATATTTTAGAGGACATTCCATCAACATCAGAAAAGTCCAAACATTCATGAATCTCCTGTATTCAAAAGTGCTAATGTTTCTGTAATACTAGAAGAGATAATCAAAGAGGGGAAAGAACATAGAGGAAAAGTTCACCTTACTAGCATGCCGTTCAACATAAGTTCAAACTGTTACTTGTAACAAGTATTATAAGATGGACATAACCAATATTTATAGTAAACAAAAGCTTATCATGAAAATAATAAGCATGTGGTAGATAACATTGAAGTGGGCAGGCCAAATAATATCTTGAAAGATCAATTTTCTACATCTAGAAAAGAAACATTTACATAAGAAATATTTCCCTTCTTTCTTTCTTGACCATAAGTATCTTAAATAGAATAAGCATGTTCCATATTTTCTGAAGGTATTTCAATTTGCTAATTAATATTCACAAGGAAATTCAGGACAAGCAATCACAAGAAATTGTTAAATTTGATATCATTATTCTAAATCAGATCAGATTCCCTATCGGAAGTTGATTGGTTTGTCTAACAATTACTCAGGACAGATTTCTAGTAAGAAAAGATGCAGGAACCTCTCTGATTATCAAACATGAAACAAGGGCTATATCCCTTAGTGACATTTTGCAAGTGATTTACGTTACGCATCAATCAGTGTTCTCTCACATTGAAAAAATCAACAAACTTTAACATTCTTATGGAAAAAAAACGCACTGTAATATTAGCTCGTGAAACTGTTGCGCCATTCTGCACATTAACAATATGAACAATTGGCGTAAGACTGGAATACACCTGCAACCATAAAATGATTTTGTTCAAATAAACATATCCAAATAAGAACACCAAAAAAAGGGAAGGTAGTTAGGTAATGTCGTACAAGTTAAGCAGGTAAAAGAATCAGGAAAAGTAAAACTAGTTCCAACATTAACTAATGATTGTTTATAACTAAAAAGTTCTCAACGTCAAGAGAAGAAGTACAATCTCGTGTTCAACTAACTAAACCAAGCAGAAGTCCAGAACCACTCGAATGTAACTGTTTTTGTCAACATATCCAGTCAAGTCCATCAAAACTTTTAACTGTCATTGTTTTTTTGAATAAATCACAATGCGCAAAGTTCATGGACTGTAATTAAAGTTGTAGTGTAACATCATTGTATTATATGTAGCAAAAAAAATCATCATTGTACTGTAGGGGCATCATTAGTCATCTGAACTACAATATAAAGCAGCATGCAACAGAAATGGGTAATACCACCAGACAACCAATTGCGTTATCCAACAAGGTTTATAATCTCAATCCACATCAAGTAGTAAACCATGTGTATACATCATGAACTTAACTGATATACGGATCTTCAATGTTAGTACACCCGATACACTAGATATAATGTGTCAATACACTAGGCATATACTATCTAAGATGTGACTGGTACGCTGATATAGAACAAGATTAAAACTATTAAGTAATACATAGTTTATCTTAAACAATAATTAAATAAATAGTGCATTGAATTCTCCAAGCTCTTAAACACCTATGACGCATGGCACTACATACAATGTGTCAATACACTAGGTATATACCATCTAAGACGTGGCTGGTATGCTGATATAGAACAAGATTAAAACTATAAGTAATACATAGTTTATCTTAAACAATAATTAAATAAATAGTGCATTGAATTCTCCAAGCTCTTAAACACCTATAACGCATGGCACTACCATCAATAGCACTATGTGCATTGGCCAGGGGGTACTTGAAACAATAGACGTAGAATTGCTAAACATTACATCCTTGTTCGATAAACTCATTTTCCTTTTAAATTTGATTGAAATTTATTTGACAATTTGAAATGTTTCTCTCCTTTTGTATTAGAGTTTATGTTATAATGCACTATGGTTAGCCCCACATGGGTTAGAAAGATCTTTCTTGACCTTGCGATAGTCTTATATTTTGATAATACCATAATATACGTAGAATTGCCAAACATTACATCCTTGTTCGATAAACTCATTTTCTTTTTAAATACGATTGACATTTGTATGACAATGTGAAATGTTTATCTCCTTTTGTATTAGAGTTTATGTTATAATGCAATATGGTTAGCCCCACATGGGTTAGAAAGATCTTTCTCGACCTTGCGATAGTCTTATATTTTGATAATACCATAATATAAAAAACTAGGATACACACATACATATGTATACATACATACACACACATTTGCAATAGTCTTTCTCGACCTTGCGATAGTCTTATATTTTGATATATATATATATATATATATATATATATATATATATATATATACACATATGTACTAACTTGTGCTAGCACATATGTACTAACTTGTGCTAGCATCACACCTGTATATTTATGTGTATAGTACTGTCCGGTACCATTAATACTATATATCAATACATTGTACTAATACTACTCTAATAGTGGACCAGTATTCAAAATGGACAATACTATTCTTTTCTTCTCATCTTTGTATTAGTGTCAATCTCTCAACCCAGGCGCCACATCCTTTTAATAGACTCATGGACCTATTGTCATTTGTCCAATTTGTCTTCTCTTACAATGGATCATTGTCACCCTTTTCCTCTTCTTTCCCCTCTTTGGGGCCCTCTCCTCCGTTCCTCATTCTCTCTATGTAGTTGTTGCCATCATCCCTCCACTCCTATGCATTGCCCATTCCCTGTCTAACTCTTCAATAATTGTCTATCAAACAAAAGCTCCTCCACTCCCCCATAACATCCCCTCATTTCCTTATGGTTAAGGCATGTAAACCCTAATCCTTCATCAACCTTGGGATTCTCTCTCCTCTTATTCCATGATTAAGCATGAATCCTTCTTTCACTCTCCTATAACTTAATCCTTCTTTCCCTCATAGCACAACTATCAAATTTAATGGTACTTAAGGATTAAAACATCGATCCATACCATGAGGTGAACCTAGTATATATCGGCCCAAGCCAAGTGGTAGCGATCTTTAAATTTTTGCACAAAGTATTAAAAAAAGAGTGATACTAGTCCAAGTATATTGTCAATTTGTGTCTACCTATGTGTCGTTTTAAATCATGACTATTGTCTAGTATATCAGCTTAGAGTAAAACTTTAAACTTGATGGTACCAAGTATATTCTTTAGGGTCTAGGATTTATATTCTTCCTTGAATCACATTAGCCATCATATCATCTTGACTCATCTCCTCCTAATGCCAAGGATTCCACATATTCTCTTCACAATTTTAAATTATATGACTTCCATCCGACTTCACAAGAGAAAACACTCATATCCAATACATTATTATGATTTTTCAATTAAAAAAAATATAAGACACCCCACACCCCAAAACATAATATGGTGTGAAATTTCACTCTGTAGTTCATATAAAATTTTTTTCAAATCTCAAGTAGTAGGATTAATCTTTGTAAGAGTACTATGCATTGGTCAAGGCCAAATGGAATGAGTGGCAAGTCTATCATCCTCCTATTGCACAGGCACAATGATCTTATCATGCAATATCTTACCTTTGTGATTTAACAATGTTGCCTAGAATCATCTTTTTGTGAACTCACTATCCTATACCTTGAGAATATCTTTCTAGGCTTCTTAGGATTTCAACTTCAAGCTCCTCTAATGTTGCCTGGAAATATCTACTATTATCACAAGGCCAACACTTAGGTCAAATTCATGATAGAGGTTGGAGCTCACATCTACCATGTGTTCACCATGGGCATTCATATTATCCCTTAGATCAATACTACTAGAAGTCCAATCATCCTCCGCAAGCGCAAGTTGTCATTACTCCTTTCTCCATGGACCCTATCTCTGTTACTCCGAATATTACTATTTCAACTACCGACATATAAGTTTCTTAAATCCTCCACTAGTTACTTTTTGTTGAATTTTATTTCAGCTCTCGTAGTTCTTCTACCAAATAGATCCTTGACTCCAAGGCATCTACACATGACATCGACGAAACCCCTATTCAGGTGATCAAAGTTGTTGATTGGAGAACCTTCTTATGGACTAAAACAAAAAGGCAAAAACCAAAGTTACAAGGTTAACTTGAAGCTTGTTCTAACCTTTAGACAAAATGCGTAAGAATTTAGATTTAAGCATACATAACCAGTGGTGATGTGTCTCCGAGGAAGCAAACATCCCTTGGATGTGCATATTACTTATCATAAACCAGTTGGTTTCTCTCTCGAAGTGGGAGCATATGATCACAATTATAGAAGGTGATAAAAAAAATTCAAAATTAGATTCTCGTAGGTTTATAGTGTGAAGCATGAACATGTGATAGCACTCCTTTATGGCATATACCATGAGACTCTTTGGCATGTTGATGACACTAAAATTTATAGTAAATTTTGTGTCATTTCATATATCTTTTTTGTTATATTCATGAGTTTTTACTTGTTTTCAAGTCTTATTTGTTAAATATTGCGGAATCTACACCATTTCTTGTTTTTAATGATTTTTAGGTAAAAAGTGCTATATTGTGATGAATTTTGGAAGATTTGAGCACGCCAATGGATTCTCGACGTTGAGACGAAACCACTCGTCAATTTTTTTGCAAATTAGAGCAAGTTTAAAAAATACACCGCTGCCGTAATAGAAATTACGGGTGTAATTTTCTGCCCAGAAATACACCACTACCGTAATGATTTTTACGGGCCGTAATTTTGGCCCAGAAATCCACAAAAGAAATTATGGTACTGCGGTAAGGAATTCCACAGGCCGTAATTTTGGTCCAGAAATTTACAGAAGAAAATACGACTCTACTGTAATATTTTTCACGGGCTATAATTTTGACTCAAAAACACACAAAACCAAAATACGGCACTGCCGTAATCAAAATTACGATCGTAATTATGTTTTTGGCCGAGTCTTCCGCGGACACTCAAAAACCCGATTTTTGCGATGCAATATCTGGAGATCCAGGGCACCAGTTGAAAAACCATAAAAAGGGGTCTCTTCTATAAATCGAGGAGAAGATTTGAGGACAAGAAGAATCCAATTTCGTGAAGAATCCAGGGAGAAATCAAAAAGAGCGTCCTTAGGGCATGGCCTCTCATCGTGAGGCGTAGAGGCCACCTCAGGCCACCAAATTTACAGGAAAGTTTCGCCCAAGGGAGGAGAGGATACACCGAAAATTTTAGATCGAAAGGAGTTCGATCGATGGAGAAATCGAATAAAGAAGATTCAGGCGTGAATAGTGTTTTGCGATTTTACTATGGAAGTACTGTTTATAGTACTGTAGCAGTACTGTAGCATCAAAAAACCCAAAATTACGGTGGTGTTTCTTCCTTTTTCGAATTCTAATTTATCATAAACTTTTATTGTATTTTTAATTCCATGGTAGTGTAAACTTCTCGTTGGGACATAAGGGTGTAATCCCCTTAATTTCATAATAATTAGATAATCTTTATTTCGTCAGTATAATTTTGATATGATAATTCTGCTTTTGTGACGATTGTCTTTAATTCTCCATAGTTTCATATTATCATCACGTTTTAGAGTTTTCGTGATATGGTTTGAGAAGTGATCTGCTTGAGAACTTAAAATCCTAAAATTGAATATTAGGAACTCATCGTAAGAAATTAGGTTTGTTGTTATTTCTCAATTTTAGAAGTACAATGTCATGTTAATAATCTGAATTTAGGATCGAGTTAATGTGATAAATGTGATGATACTGTGAGAGATCAAGTATCGGATCGTTGGAGAACCATAAGTAGAACCTGTGTTGAGATTCGGATGCACGAAAGTGATCCTTGAGTTTCCACCTGAGATGATTGACTTAGAATTCGGATGCACGAGAGTGATTCTTGAGTTATTTGTCAATGATTTACTTATATCTAACATTGAATAAATCTTGCATGAGAATGATGATTAGTTCTTTGTAAATTGTATGCGCGAGAGCGAGATGATTTATTTATGAAATAAATTATATCTTTATCATAATAAGATTTGATTGACGAACATCTATTTATATCTAGTCATATAAATTAAGATGGATGAAACCCTAGTCCCAGTTTCTCTCTTAGATATTTCATGTACTTTCCTATCGTTTACTTGCATCATATTCGATTTGCTTAGCTAGTGAAAAAACAACTATTTGGTACTTAAATCGTAGGTCTATGTGGTTTGATATCTTTTATTATTTTGAAGTATCCATGCACTTGCGGATTACAACAAGTTTTTTGCGCCGTTGCCAGGACCTTAGTTTTGTTAATATCAAAATAGTTGTTTGTATTGCTAGACTAAGTTTTATTTGTTTTAGATTTAACTTTATTTTCTGTTTTTGCAGGTTTTGGATTTTCACAAGTTGTGACAGAACTATGATTTCTGAAATTTTTGAATTTGCTTGTGTTTTATATTTTCTTTTTTTATATATATTCTGAGAAAAAAAAAATTGATTGATTGGTGTTGGACAATCTTTTTGATCTTGATAGATTTGAAGATATATCTTTTAATCACAACTCATGGGCAACAGAAAGAGGTAAGGTATACATGTTACAAGGTAAGTATGAAGATGATTCATTGTGCACTCTTGCAGATAAATTGAAATTACACTCTTGTATGCATCTTTCTAGGACATCTTATTCTTCTATTAGATGTGATATTTGTAGATGTTTTGATCATTATACTTCTGATTGCCAAATTTTAACTCCTTCAAATCATACTTCTGAACTATACTTTGAGGATACTGAGAAATCTAGGTTAAAACTCATGCTTAAAAAATTCATGACGAATCAAATTCAAATCATGACAAATCGAAGTAAGGAAATTAAAGATCTTAAAGGGATAATTAGTCAGCTTGCTTCTCAAGTAGGATCTTTAACAGCTCATAAGAAAATTTTAGAAACACAGATAACACAACAAGCTTGTTTGTTTGAGTTTGATTTGGAAACTGAGAAATTTGGTTTAGAAAAATCTCCCACTAATTATGATTATTTTGAGATTGAGCCTTATGTGAACATTAATGAATCTCACTCTGATTTTGATGATTGTAAAATTGATTCATCTGATAAATTACTTGTGGAAAAGTTTGAGAAAATTAATTTTGTTAAATCTCCTTTTGATTCTAATGATAGTTTTAAAATTGATTCTTTTGATGATATATTATTTGTGGTTAAATCTAATGAATGATATGAGGGGACTGATTTAGAAAAATCTTACTCTGATTTTGTTGGTAATTTTGAAATTGATAAATTATTTGATGATGAGCATGAAGAACTTGAAAAGGATTTGAAAATTATGAATATTGATGAATCTCACTTTAATGCTTTGCCCATATCTATTATTCAATCTACTGATTTATTTAAAAAATTATGCTTTATTGAGGAATCTAACGTGAGACAGAAAGACTATTTTGATGACCCAATACTTGAATCTTTTGATGGAAGTCCTACTCTTATTGCAATTAAAGATATAATTTTGAAGAAAGGACTAATGATTTTACTTACTGACAAATATAGGAAGATCATTGAATATCCTTTGAGTGGAATTGAAAATTTTGATTTTGATTTCTGCATATTTGAGAAAGCCATGTCGATCTTGATTTATATGAAATTTTGGATGTTTAGATTAGTGGCTAAACTTTCAGGACAATGGAAATGCAGAAAATTGTATGTTATTTACTATGGTACTGATCCACCTGCTTCACCATGATATGTGAGTATCGGTCAAGCTATAGACCTAAAAATTAGCGCTTCTTGGGAGGCAACCCAAGCACTCTTACTTAAGTTTAGTTTCTTTTATTTTAGTTTATTTTTAGAATTAATTTTTCTTTTCTTTTTGCAAGGAAAATTGAACTTTGGGCAAAATACGACACTACTGTAATATTTTTCACGGTGCCGTAATTTCAGCCGATTTCTTACCTGAGAGTTTTGCATTTTTACGGTACTACCATAACCATTTTTACGGTACCATAATTTTGAGTGTTTTCTTACCCGAGAATTTTCCGAAATTTTATGAAAAATACGGCGGTACCGTAATCATTTTCACGGTACCGTAATTGCAGCCGATTTTTGACCAAAGAGTTCTTTGAAAAATACGACAGTGCCGTAACCATTTTTACGGTGCCGTAATTCTATCATATTTCTGACCCAAGAATTTTGTGTATATTACGGCACTGCCGGAACGATTTTAACGCCCGTAATGTTAAATTTGCATTCTGCTTATCTGATTAGGTGTTTTCTCGCAATGAATTTAAGAAACTGGGTTGGTAAAATTTTTGATCTTTAGCACGAACATGAAGTATTCATCTTTTACTATCATTTGGATATTTTTATTGAATTTTAAAGTCCATGGATCATCCTAAAACACATAGCATCTTTTGGTACTTGATTAATTTCTGCAACAGTTTTGTTTGACTGATCTGATTAGCGTTTTTGCTGCAGATTTTTAAGATGCTTTGATGAGTTGAAACCCTGATCTTTCACTTGAAATTGGAAGTATATGTTTCATTCTATCTCTTAGATTTGTTGTTTTCATGAAAATATTTTCTGATCATTCTAGGAAGCATGACAACGTTTGGTAACTGATTAATTTCGGTGTAGTTTTTCATTTAGAAATCTAAGTAGCCTTCTTTCTGCTGATACCATAAATTCCTGACAGATTTTGATCCTTTAATTTTCATACGCCCGGAAAGAATAAGTTTTATTCTACTTCATTGTTATGTCTATTTTCTTTATGGATCATTAAATCTTATTCTTGGGTATAGCTATTTTTCATAACTGAATCAGTATGCTGCTCTACTATCCTTGGACACCTGCAGCTTCTTCTCTAGATTTGCAGCACCTCAGATTACCAGCCTCTGCTACTAGCACTCTGATTTCATCCGGCAAGCACCTTCTGCTTTCAGCTGCCAGCAGCCTCTTACTTCTGCTGCCTCTATTTCCATTGATTTTATTTATTTTTGCAGCAGAATCTTCATTAGTGACTGATTTTTTATGTGCAGTGATATCTCTCGCCGCCCACCTGCCGACAACTTTGCTTTCAGGACTGTAATCTCCAACTGGCCACTGGAGACTACTCATCATCACTCTATTGTCGGCACCACCACCATCATCGATAGCAGCTCTTCAGCTAGCATCTGTTCCACCTCTGCTTCTCGCCTGCACCAGCTCTTTCCACCGGCATCCTTTTCAGACTCCGGCGACATCTCTGATTCTCCCTTGAGAAAATTATTTTTTTTATTATTATTTTTTTAGTTAGATACTATTTTTGGTTTGAGCCTTATGTATTTAAAAATTGCAAAGGTAAAATTTCCAAAAAGCACATCTTTCTAGTGCTACACCCCAAACATTGATTGAGCTTGCTATATAGTTTTGAGAGTATTGTTTGCATTTTCTAGTGATTTTATTTGATATAATTGTATGGTATTGCTACTTGATTTCTTTTGCTATGATTGTATCACTTACTGAGATTTATATTTAATGTCATTGTTGAATCTATCATTTTACACTTTTGACTATGATTGTATGAGTTTGATGCTTCACAACTTTTGCATTAATATTGACATTTTTTATGATTAAATTTTTTATGACTTGAATCCATGTGATAAGAAGGGTGGATTTTTCTATAATGAATGTTTATGCATACCGATGCCTATGAATGGAGATATACCTATTATGCTGAATTTATTTCTTCAATATATATCTACTTGTTGAAATCCTTCATTGATTGATGCATAAGGTCTTGGGGAGATATATTGTTGATGAATGCAATCTAATAGTGAAATATCTTTCTTGAATAAAATGAGCATATGAGTGTAATTTTTGAATTGATGTCAATTGAATAACCTAGCTGATGTTTAGTTTATCTTACTATTTGTTGGGAAGAAAGAATTCAAGATCCAAAAATAGAGAGAGACTCCCTTACTTGGCACTGCGTAAATTGGCAGTGGTACCCAAGATATGGGTTGAAGTCTATAAGAAAAAAAAAGAGAAAAAAAAAATGACTCATCTACTTGGCACTGTATAAAATTGACAGTGGTACCGAAGATAAGAGTTGAAGTCCAAATAAAAAGTGTGTATCTATGTGGGTGCATACCATCAAAAATAAAAAAAAAAATAAAAAAAAAATTTTGGATATCCTATTCCTATAAACAAAGGTATGATAGATTTAAACTGAAACTTAGGTGAATTCATAAGACTGAGATTCTTTTTATTATATAAGTTGTGAAATTTTATTTGATTAAGTTGTGAATCATAAAGATTAATTTCAGAAGACGATATAATTATCTGAAATTTTATGTAGCATTTGGTAGAATATTTCATGAGTGATTATATTTTAGAAATTTATTTTTCATAAAAGAGCATATTTTTCATACTTAGTATTGTTCTTTATTTATTTGCTTGAGGACAAACAAAGTTTGAGCCTTATGTGTTTGATGACACTAAAATTTATAGTAAATTTTGTATCATTTCATATATCTTTTTGTGTCATATTCATGAGCTTTTGCTTGTTTTTAAGCCTTATTTATCAAATATTGCGAAATCTACACCATTTCTTATTTTTGATGATTTTTAGGTAAAAAGTGCCATATTTTGATGGATTTTGAAAGATTTGAGCACACCAATGGATTCCAAACGTCGAAACGAAGCCGCCCGTCAATTTTCTTGCAAATTAGAGCAAGTTTGATAAATACACCCCTGTCGTAATGGAAATTACGGGTGTAATTTTCTGCCCAGAAATACACCATTGCCGTAATGATTTTTACGGGCCGTAATTTTGACCCAGAAATCTACAGAAGGAATTACGGTACTGCCGTAAGGAATTCCACATGCCGTAATTTTGGTCCAGAAATTTATAGAAGAAAATACGGTACTGCCGTAATATTTTTCATGGGCTATAATTTTGACACAAAAATACATAGAACCAAAATACGGCACTGCCGTTGTGATATCCATGCTTTCATTTTGGTATGAAGATCATCTTGTGTGATAGAATTTCATTGGAATTGCATATGTCAAAACAAGTGGTGTCCTCTTGCATTATTTTGTTGGTATATGATAAGCTACTATGGGATATGTTATTCGTTGATGAAGGAGAGACAAATGAATGCACTAAGATGTTGTTCTTAACGGAAAGAGAAGTGAAATCGTGAAGAGAGGAAGAAATAAGAAAGTAAAGGAAATTGGTGCCATGTCATGCTTGCCACCTCATGCTTGCATGAGGGGAAGTTACCAAATGATGACACCTCATGCGAGTATGGGATAATTGAGGGAAAAATTAGAAAAAAATTGCATTGTGCCTAGAACTTTTCGTGTGTTGCTTGAGGAGGAGAAGAGGGGAAAAGAAGAGGAGAAAAAGAAGAAAAAGTCAATTAAGGCAAGTTTCTATGTTTTGCCCTAAAGTTTACTGACCTTGTAGTGGTTTTTATGATGTAACCTTGTCTACGTAAGGGATCTTTGAGTGAAACTTGATTTCTGTAAAAGCAGACTTGAAAAGCTTTCCAACGGATCCAATAGGTCCTATACTTAAGGAGATGTAGGGTATTAGGTATGTAGCACAACACAGAATCTAGGTGCTGTAATTTCAGACTGACCCACCTGTACCACTTTGCTTATAACTTTTGATTGATAACTCGGTTTTGATAAATTCCTGTTGTATACGAAAGTAGATTCACATATCTTTCCAATGGATCATAACTTGCTTATATGTGACATGCTTCAGTACTTTAATCAGTGTGCATTGTCTTGTGCGATACCCTGAAATTCTGAAAACAGGGTAGTTTGACCTATTGGTACTCTAATCGCCATATCTTTGTGTATCCTTGGTCAAATGGTTTGAAACCTGGTCTATTGGAAAGTAGACTTGTATACGATTTCAATGACTCCTCATTTGTATGGTTCTATGTCGTATGTCCATATACTTAGTTTGAATGACTTAGGCTGATTCACCTATGTTAGTGTGTTACACTCCAATGATGGTATGAATTGATCAACTTTGTAGTTCTTTAATTCATGACACTTCTCATTTGATCAAATGAGCTTGATAATGACCTTTGATACTATGGATTAATGATCATGGTGTAAGGGCGACTGTGTGAAGGCAATCATGCCATTATGTTACTATTGTTCTTTGGCTCTTACATCTTATAGTGGGAAATGATTTGATCCCATTTATGAGAATTATGACTATGGATGTGGAACTAAGTGCTACATGGACCAAAGTGCCACATTAGAAATAATGGGGGCCACCTCTTGATCTCCATGGGAGCCACCTCTAGAATCCCTCCACTCACATTTGGTTGGGCCATGGCGAGCCCTTTGCCGGCATTTTGCTTTGTGGGCTTTCCCAGACGTGGGTTAGTCTAGCTTCCAGACATGGAGGACTTTGTTTGCTTTGGTTCCCACTATTCTGTGTACGATACTTTGATAGAGCTTGGGACAGTTGACACTTATGATATGATACCATATTTGTTATTATGCAATTTTGTTTGAATACCATGACATTACCATGTTATGAATATCATGAGATCCTGAACTTACCATTATTCCTATGCTTGAGTCTTTTAAGCTATTCATATGATTCTTGTTCTTGATGTTTGTCATGTTGGAAGACACTGTTTGAATACCATTTGGACAGACTTATGCCACTTACCATGACGAGTTATGTACTTATGCTACTTACCATGAAACTCTATGTTCCAATGTAGTAACAAAATTATATTTTGTTCCATGGGCAGGATAGATCTTGTTGAGTTTTCCATAACTCACTCTTTTGATTTAATATCTATTTACAGGTTAACTTTTGGGTTGCTTTCCCTTGGGGCATTAGAAGAAAATGTTGAAGAAGTACATGTTTATAGACTTTTAGCTTGGTTTCGATGTGTTGTATGAGACATTCTTGTATATGTGATTTTGGCTTGGTTTTGATGAACTAAAATGAGATGCTCTTGTATATGTTCTTTTGGGAATGTAGGATAAGTAAGAAGTTTTTTGTAAAGTGCTAAGAAAATGTGGCCTTGTGTTCATGTATAAATAAAGGTTGCTTTTGATCTCTCATCTTGCAGTTGGTAATTGTGATTCATTATGATACTCATTAAGTGAGATTATTATATGATTGGTTGATATTGTGTTGTTGTTGCAACCCTAGAAAATCGATATGTATATAGTGGTGATGCATAAATTTGACATATTGTGAACCCTGGGATTGAAATAAATTTTTTTTTTATAGGGGTGTGACAGCCGTAATCAAAATTACGGCCGTAATTATGTTTGTGGCTGAGTCTTCCGCGGACACTCAAAAGCCCAATTTTTGCGATGCAATATCTAGAGATCCAGGGCACCAACTGAAAAACCGTAAAAAGGGGTCTCTTCTATAAATCGAGGAGAAGATTTAAGGACAAGAAGAATCCAATTTCGTGAAGAATCCAAGGAGAAATCAGAAAGGGCGTCCTTAGGGCGTGGCGTGGCCTCTCGTTGTGAGGCGTAGAGGCCACCTCAGGCCACCAAATTTACAGGAAAGTTTCGCCCAAGAGAGGAGAGGATACACCGAAAATTTTAGATAGAAAGGAGTCAGGCGTGAATAGTGCTTCGTGATTTTACTGTAGCAGTATTGTAGCAGTAGTGTAGCGCTCGAAAATTCCCAAAATTACGGTGGTGTTTCTTCCTTTTTCGAATTCTAATTTATCATAAACTTTTATTGTATTTTTAATTCCATGGTGGTGTAAACTTCTCCTTGGGACATAAGGGTGTAATCCCCTTAATTTCATAATGATTAGATAATCTTTATTTCATCAGTATAATTTTGATATGATAATTCTGCTGTGACGATTGTCTTTAATTCTCTATAGTTTCATATTATCATCACGTTTTAGAGTTTTCGCGATATGTTCGAGAAGTGATCTGCTTAAGAACTTAGAACCCTAAAATTGAATATTATGAATTCATCGTAAGAAATTAGGTTTGTTCTTATTTCTCAATTTTAGAAGTACAATGTCATGTTAATAATCTGAATTTAGGATCGAGTTAATGTGATAAACATGATGATACTGTGAGAGATCAAGTATCGGATCGTTGGAAAACCATAAGTAAAACCTGTGTTGAGATTCGGATGCACGAAAGTGATCCTTGAGTTACCACCTGAGATGATTGACTTAGAATTCGAATGGACGAGAGTGATCCTTGAGTTCTTTGTTAATGATTTACTTATATCTAACATTGAATAAATCTTGCATGAAAGTGAGGATTAGTTCTTTGTAAATTGTCTGCACGAGAACGAGATAATTTATTTATGAAGTAAATTATATCTTTATCATAATAAGATTTGATTGACGAACATCTATTTATATCTAATCATAGAAATTAAGATGGATGAAACCCTAGTCCCAGTTTCTCTCTTAGATATTTCGTGCACTTTCCTATCGTTTACTTGCATCATATTCGATTTGCTCAGCTAGTGAGAAAACAACTATTTGGTACTTAACACGTAGGTCTCTGTGGTTCGATATCTTTTATTACTTCGAAGTATCCGTGCACTTACGGATTACAACACATGTAAAGCTTCATTATTTGCATAGAAACTTATATCCTCTAGCTAAGGTACATCATCAGCATTCACTATCTAGAAGAGTGCTTAGCTCCCTCTATCTACATTTTGAATGATGAGCAAGATGAGGTCCTTCAAAGATGGAGGAAAAAAGATCATCGCTATCAAATCAACTAAAATAGTTGTCATGAAACGGGAAGGGTTAGAATGACACATATGATTTGGTCAACAAAAGTTCTTTTAAAGAAGAAACTTTTATAATTGCTACAGTGAAAAGCTATGTTACTCATGAGAGATCTACTTCACAAGTGATCTACGGCACAAGTAGAGGTGGGTCTTCAGTTTATGTACTTTCCCTTGGAATCCATATATTACTTATTCTCAAGTTACCTATGTACAATAGGAGGATGGTAGAATTTTAGGCGTTAGGCAATGGGAGAGGTAGATGTCACTACTCATAATAAGGGAACATCCAATCATCTTTAGCCTCAGCAACTCCAAGAGTTAATTAACTATGCCCCACATATAAACTCGTCCGACACGAACTCATGTTGTATCCCTTCTATCATTAACTTGTACCAATTTATAACAAAGTCTATGCCTAAAAAACCCAAGTTTAGACCGTTGCTAAAATTATAAACCAGACCTGTGAATTGGTAGTACAGTACACTGATATTCAAATACTGTTCCCTGCTATTCTTGTGCGCACACTTACGTGATACATGATTGAAAATGGTGTTTCCTTTCCTAGGCAGTTCTTGCCAACTCCAATTGGCCAGGTTAAGTGAGAAACTTCTAAAAACAGTCAAACGAAACATGTCAACACTTACAAGATGTCTTTGATCAGGTGAAAGAGCCGTATCAGTAATTGTCCATCTCAAACTCCGAGCATTAATATCTTTCTGCACTTTCCATGCTTTATCTACATTATATATCTTGATAAGGCTTCCCTGGTTAATAATCAAACAAAGTCAATAGTAAAAGCATTAGTTCCAAAGAGTAAGAGGAAATAAATAATTAGGTTCAGCTAGCCTCCTCCCATCAAACAATCGAGCAATGCACACCTGGAAGGCTGCTACTAGAAGTGAGCCATCAGAGGAAAATTGTGAAATGTATGCTTCACTTCCTACTTTGTCTATTTGTTTTGGAGCATTCACAGGCAGATAGCGACCAAGAATATGAGAGCGATCAGCTAAACAGAACCTTCCTTTTCCAAAAAAATTAGCTTCTCTTGCTAATAACATTGTAGTTGTGGAGACAGGGATCCTCCATCTGTTCGTTAGTGACTTTTGATGATTGATGCAGGGTTCCGATTGAATCTTCGTGATATGAGATATCTCAGCATCGATTGTGAAATTTCCATCATCGGGCACAAGCCACGTAGGATCTCTGCTGCGAATATGCCTGTACCCTCGCATCCTGAAGCACTGCTACTATTTCAGGAAACAGTGGTTATGCTATTTGAGAAATCAAATGATACGCACAACAAATTAATGATCACAATGATCTTCTATGTCTAGATAAATAGATAAACAAGTACTAAGCAAACTCACTACTGCATCTTAAGCATCTGCTTCTTTGAAACAAAAGCACGGAAGAAAAGAACTTGGGTTCTGATAATAAATCCATTCTCAGAATGTAAGCCTTTTCAAAGTTTGTAGAGAATGGAATATGTGAATGCCAAATTTCGGAGAATAAGAATTCCCATTCCTGATTATATTATCAGTCAATACAAAGGAATTTGCTACACCTCTGGAAAGTGGATTCAGTTCTTTCTATTTCAACTCCGGCGGCCTTTTCTTACCCTTTTTTGCTTGTATCGTCCTCTCCTCGGCCGTGTATCGAGAAGAGATTATCAATAAAAAAAAACAAAAACAGAAGAAAAATACCGGGATTAGGATTCACAAAATATTTTCATGCCACTACAGAACGGGTGGCGCAAAAACCTACGTCCTCTGATGCCGATAACCAAATCCCTTCCGCGTTACACTATAAACGTTCGAAAACCGATGAAACAGGTCAAATTGCGAGTTCTAACAATCAAAAACAGAGTTCAAAACGGAGGAAACAAAATTAGAGAAACAGAATCGTTGTAAAACGACTGAAGCAGGAATTCCAAAAGAAATCGGATGCAGACGGGAACAAGATGCGCTCTCATTACCTGATTGGATTCTGGTCCTCGGGTTTTTCGAGCCCTCCTCGTCGATCGAACAGAGGGGAAGCGTTCGCGAGAGAGAGACAGAGAAAGAGGACAGAGCGAAAGGGAAGAGTGCGACTTCCTACTTAAACGAGAGGAAAAATGGGGGAGAAAACTTGAAGCGCATGTTTCTTTGGGAAGGATTGGAATTTGGCAGCCGACAGCAGCAAGCAACCGGGCCGTTCTGAATTCCGTACAAAGCGACTGAAGTTTTGGCACGTCCACCGGGTAGGACGAGTCTCCGGGTTTGCTGAAACGTGCCGGATGGTTAGTGGAATTGTAAGTTCGTCTCATCGTACGGAAGATCAATGGTAACTCGCCGTTCCACGATTCCTGTGTCAGTGACGTGTGCGCTGCGGTGGATGGGCGAGAGCAATAAGTGAAGCACGCGAATTTGTCACGCGCTGGAATTACGCGCTTAGGTGGTGAGTGGTGAGTGGTGAGTGGTGACGGTAGACAGACTGCAAAAACATCTCTGCCACGTAGGATGCGAACAGAAGAATGAATAGTCAAATGCGGCAACAAAAACAACTAATAATTGGAAAATGGAAATTGCGTTATTAGAACAAGAACACATTATTGTTAGACCTGACAATTCGGATCAGCGGATCATAAACGGATCGTGTCAGCTATGACCCATGACCCGATTAAGCCAACCCGTACACGACCCATTTAATTAATTGGGTCAAACTGTCTAACACGAACACGACCTGAATATAATCGGGTCAATCCGACATGACCCGAATAACATATTTATCATTTATATTTTAAATATAAATAATAAATTAATAAAAATTTTATTAAAAATAATAAAATTTTTAGCTTATATGTAGGCCGAAATCTGGGTTAAAAGATAGTTAAAAAATATTTGTGCTTATGGGCTAGTAATGAAAGTTAGGTGAACTTATATTTAAATTTTTTATATAAAAATATATAATGTAATCGGGTTAAGCGGGTCAACCCGTTTACAACCCGACACGACCTGATTATTTTCGGGTCATAAACGGGTTGATCTGTTTTATGACCCAAACATGATTATGACTGACACGAACCCGCCTAACTTCGTGTCGAGTCAGCAGGTCGAGTTAGATTTTGCCAAGTCTAATTATTGTGCATCATTTTTGTAAACTTGCACTATAATATCTAAAATCATCATTTTATTATCAACGAGTGTTATGCCAACTTGAGGTGGGTGAGTGAAAAAATCAAACCTCTCACTCTACATGTGGGTTTTTAAACTTTAACACACTTAAGAAAAAAATTAAAACTCAAAAGATTAAGAAAATACTAAGATGAATTTAAATAAAATTAATTGGAACAATTTTTTTGAAAAATTATGGAATATAATAGGAAAATTAATTAAAAGACATTTTTAAAAATTTCATAATATATAAGGGTTTAAATTTAAATTTGGGCACATAATTTTAAAAATATAAAAATTAAACATGAGATGTGTAGTGTATGACTTGTAAATTGTATCTTCCATAACTCGTGTGCTAGGATACCTTGGGCCACTCTAGGGCACTTTCAGGTCTTGTGTAACCTCGCGCTGGGTGGGGCTAGTGTTGGTCATATGATACTAGTCTATAAGGCTAGCAATTTGATTCGCTGGGGTTGGATACCTGACTGATTTAACCAAATGGGATGGTAAACGAGTTGAATTTGTGTTTAGTGATATGAATACCCGAGTACCTAATACCTGATTTCAATAATAAATATATATATTATTATTAAAATATAAATAATATTAAAATAATTTTTATATAAATTTATATTATTAGTAAATATATAAATAATAAATAATTATTATATAAATATATTTAGTATTATTTTAATTTTTAAATTATATTTTATAAAATAATAAATAATTTATACTTTATTTAATCTAGTACCTATTTAAATACTCCACTTGGATTTAGGTCCTATAATAAAATATCCAACCTAGGTTCAGGTGATAAGTTTTGAAATCGGGTTAGATTCGATTTAATATGGCAATGGTAAAGTACCTGACCCGTTGTAATCCCTACTAGCCCATCAACCACTTAGGATGGTAATCATATCTGTCATAGTCGAACATCTAACCTGATCTATTTATGACAAATTTGAATACTCAATTTTTGATACTTAATTTTTTTAAAAAAATATTTGTTTATTAATATATATATATTTATTATAAAAATAATATATAAAATTATATTTTATATTGTAATTTAAAATATAAAATATAAAATAAATTAAATAAATTTTTTATTTAATCGGGTACGTATTTAAATACTAAGGATGAGTTATGAAAAGGGTACTCGCGTGGGCGGTCTGAGTTGAGTCGAGTTTAAGTGTAAGTTAAAATGATGGTTACGGGACGTGCTGCCATCTGGTGGCCACCTCTCCTAATGAAAATTTCATATTACCTTTCCCTAATTTCAATTCGATCCTCATGTTTAGAAGAATTTTTTATGTATAAAATTTTGATGTTGAGTTTTAATTTAGCTCTTTAGTCCTCAAGTCACCGAAGTACAATAAATTCATGCAGGCGCAGAGGCTCTTCAGCATATCGGGTCCGGTTTAAAAATGTCAAATAATTCCTGTCGGATCAAAGCCATGAAAAAATCCGATCGCAACCGACCCGCTTTTGCCATTGTGAATACCCTAATCCTTTCATATCTTCTCTTTCGCTTTTCCCAGTTCACGGTGCCTGCAAGCCTGCCTCAAGAAGAAAGGAATGGGGAAGGCCGCAAAGGGATCCCGGAAGGGGAAGAAGGCATGGAGAGCCAACATCAGCACCGACGATATCAATGATTACTTCGAGCAGACCACCAAGGACGCTCTCACCGGCGGCGCCGCCATCATCGCCTCTCTCCCCAGCGATTCCCTCTTCTACCACGATACTCAATCCATCGAAAGTACGCTAATTTGTTCTTCAGTTAGATAAATGTCAGGCCTTGGTTCGTGTTCTATACAATTAGTTGGGTTGAGGTTTATCAGGGAAACTTAATATTGTAATTGGCTCGTATAAGAAACGGGTTAACAACAATTTTATACAGAGCCGTGTGTAGGTAGTTATGCGGCAACTTACTTAAACAGATATCTCTTATCATGTTTGTTAAATTTATTATTTTACTGTGCAGATCTAACCTAATATGTATGAATCTTTCCAGGATTTTTCTCCCTTGGAAAAGAAAACAAATATAAATTACCGTGCAGATCTAACCTATCATGCCCTTACTATCTGTATGCTGAGCTCTTCTGAACATTTAGATTTTTCTATGAAATCAATGTGCTCGCCTACAATAGCTTTTGTTGCTTATGCGTCAGATTCAATTATGTGCTTGCACTTCTGTTTTCCCATGGGTTCTTGGTAAATTGTTCCAAGTTACAACATGCTATGTGCACGTTATGCAACATGTAGATAACGTAGTTTGAACTTTAATTATTTCAATTGTGCTTATCTTTACAAATTAAGAGATACCACAAATGGTGGAGCTATTTCCATTATCTATCTCTTTCTTCAGCTCTCGGAAACTTGTTTGATGAAAATGAAAAAAAATATGGCGTCATGAGACATTATTTTTTTTCCCTTCCCAAAAAAGCTCTGAATCGATAAAGTCAACTTTGGGCTTTGAGGAGGCAACTTGGAGATCGTCGTGTTCCTATGCTCCAAGACTAGTTGGGGAGGAATAGTTGTATTGATTATTACCTGCCTTTGGTTGAAAGTATGCTATATCTCCACTAAGATTTGCAATGGCATTTAGGAATCAATCTTCAATTTATTTGTTATATAATGAGAAATCCATTGTTATAATCAAAACTCAAATGAATAAGCTAGGTTTATTTACTTATTATTTTCAATAAAAGACGATTTTCCAGTTTATTAGTTCATTGGACACGTTAATATACTTCCACGTACCGATTTTTGAATGGCTTCAATTTTATGGGATCTTGGATGTTATTTTCTATTATTTTATTACTTGTTCCTGCCAAAATATTTATGATACTTTACACCGTTGATGTTGATATAAAGCTTTGTAACCTCCACAGATATTCCTGCCAAAAGAAAAATTGAGAAGCATAGGGAGAGAGTTCTCCGTTATGAGAGCTTGCTGCAGAAAAATCCATTTGTACAAGCTGTTCCATCTTCCACTTTGAAAAAGTTGAAGAGTAAAAAGAAAAAAACTATTGTAGAAATAGCTCAGCTTAATAAGGCTTCAGAGGTATTCTAGCATTTTGAACTGACATATGGATTATACTAACTTGACATATGGATTATATTGTAGAAATAGCTCATCCTATTTTATGTTATTTATTTCTTCAGGTAAAGGAAATGGATTCTACTGTAACTGACATATGGCAGAATGAAGGTTTTTTTTTTGGCCTCTTCAGTGCATATATTTCTCTATGAATAATGTTCAGCAACAATTTTGGTTTTATCATCTTGAATCTATGTTTTAATATGCAGGTGAAGCGGCTGACAGGTCCAAAAAAGTGAGTTTGTTGTATCTTTTATTTTTATAATAACCATTTAGTTAAGAATATTGTCTATAAGAAAGTTTTATGCAGATGCTTATTTGATATGACTCAAGATAATGTAAAAGCAAACATAAGGCACGGGGGCATTCAGATGTGGACTTTGTTTTTTTTTTGAACTAATGCAATTATGCTATGCTATTAATTGTATGCATGTCTGTTGACTCTTATTCTACACTAATACATTAAATTTGCTTGCAGTAGCATATTAACTATTTGAAAGATTTATGCCTTCAGAAGAAAAAGAATAACGAATGAACCACAGAAAATGACTTTGAGTTTCTGAAATATTAGGATACACACCATTTTTAGCTAAATGTCTTCTTCACAAAAGAAGATGAGGTTCATTGCCATTCATTACTATTTTGATTACTAATAAATGCAGTTATTAAAAGTTAATATGAACATTTGGTCACATTTCTGTGCAAAAAAAAATTTATGTTCTCATTTCTGGTTTCTATGATTGCCATTCCTTTAGGCTATCAGCCGGGAGTTGACTTTTAGCTTCTCATTTCAATGATTCCATTGTCAAGTTCTATATATTGTGAAACTGTATTATGTCTCCTGTCATAGCATATGAATGTTGATTTTTGAAGGACTTTGACATAATACTCTAAGCAAATGGATCCATTCCAAATGCTTAAAGCTAATACAATTGAAGCAGGAAATGATGCACATGCCACCTCGCAGTTTTCCACTTTTACAAGTGCTTACATTTATTTCACCTCAAATATACCAGTACAAGCAGTCGTATGCTGAAGTACATGTTATTGTTTTTGTTTTAATATCTGTCGTACCTTTTATTGAATGTTTTTGTAGGAAGTGATTTATCTATGCTCTGCTAATCCTTCATAAGCGTTGTCTAGTCATTATCTTTTTGGCACCATTGTTTACTATCAGCAGGGGAAGAAAACACGTCATCTGCTGGTTAGTTACTAGTGAAATATAATTCAAACATGCCCCTTCATCAGAAGTGGTTACTTGGCTATTTGGGGAAGTTATTGAAATTTGTAAAAGAACGCAAGGTATTTAAGAATGTAGGAAGTTAATTTTACAAGCGAAAAAATGTATGGTATTTAAATGTAGTATATGCCTTAAAATCTTTTGGGAAAGAGAAGACAGTTGCAAATGAACTTGAGGAGTCTGTGTAATTAAGATATTCAGCTAGATTGAAGCAAAAACATATGCTTGTTTTAATTTTGCCTTCCTTGCAATATGTATCATCAGATCTAAGCACAAACATATTCTTGTTTAATTTGCACAAAGCAAATTACTGTTGATTTATTTTGTTTCTTTCATGTCACCGTTCAAGAATCATCTTCTGTATTTGAGGTGGCATTGTTTGTTTATCTTCATTTGATATTTTCAGAAAAAGAGAATTTCTCTCATTCCAGCTGTTGAAGTGGAGCCACCAGGGTGTTCATTCAATCCTCCATTTGAGGCTCATCAAGTAAACTATGCTGTCTCCATTTGTTTGTTATTCACCCAAGTTGCTGGATAAGCTAGTTAGAATGAAAGACTCGAAGATTTTTGTCATATTTCGTCCCATTCTCTAATTTAGATCTCACTTTGTATAATGTGGTTCTCTAGGATTCATTGGCTCAAGCTGTGGCAGATGAGATGCAGAAAATCTACAAAAAGGAATTGGACCCTCAACCAGTGCCACTAACCGTCCCAGGTGAAGCAGTGGCAGAAGAAGATGTGAGCATGATAATCTCTCTTAATGCTTCTTTGTTGATGAATAAATATTTTATTGATAGTGATATCTAATTTGGCTCAAGGATTGAAAAACTGGTTCATACTGGATGGTACAACTGATTTGTATTGGTCTTAACAAAGACCGGTGCATTGAGTTGGAGCTGTAGAGCGGAGGGGAGATGGCAGAGGAAGTAGAAAGAAGAAAAGGAAGAAGAAGAAAATGAAGGAGAAAAAAGGAAAAGGAGAAGAAGAAAGGAGGAGGAAAAGAAGGAAAAAAAGAAAGCTCGCATTGCTTCATTTTGCTTCTGCTGTACATGAACTAGACAATATTGGATGCGTTGCCCCTGCAATAGAGGAGGAGAAAAAGAAGAAGAAGAAGAGGAAGAGTAGGAGGTGAGGAGCTATGCACCGATATACCACTCACCGTATCTTCTTCTCTTCTTCCCTTCTCTTCTTTCTTCTTCTTATTCTTTGAGCCGAAGGTGAGGTACATATTCTTTCTTCTTCTTATTCTTTGAGCCGGAAGCAAGGAGCTATGCACCAGTATGCCACTTCTTCTTATTCTTCGAGCCGAAAACGAGGAGCTATGGACTAGTGTGCCACCCACTATATCTTCTTCTTACTCTTCTCCATTGTGGCTGCCCCTATCTCGTCCATCCGTTTTTGTCCCGTGTGAATTGGTACGAACCAGTTTGAGCTCTTCTTCTTCTTACTTTCATTCTTCTCCACCGCTCGAGTAGAGTGGCAAGGGGACAACACAAGGCCCAAGACCTCTTCCTCCTGGCAAGCGGACAACATGAGGCACTAGTTCTCTTCCTCTTCTTGTTCCTCGTTCTCTTCTTATTCTTCCTCTTCCTCTTCTCCACTGTGGCGCTGTGGCGCTGCTCCTATTTGGTTCATTTGTTTTTGTCTGGTACTTACTACTGACTTGTACGTACCAATTAATACTACCGGTATTAGCTTGGATTAACGGACCAAAATTTAAATCCTTAATTTAGTTTAGTAAACAATTCATGTTATATTCATATCTATTCACCTTATTGTCTTTCTTTTCTTTCTTTGCTGCTCAACAAGTGGACAACATGAAGCGTGAGTCCTTTTCCTCTTCTTCCTCGTCCTTGTTCTCTTCTTCTTCTTCCTCTTCCTCTTTTCGGTTGCCTGACAACATGAAACGTGAGTCCTTTTCCTCTTCTTCCTCGTCCTTGTTCTCTTCTTCCTCTTCCTCTTCCTCTTTTCGGTTGCCTCCATCCAAATCATTTGTTTTAGTTCATTTGTTTTTGTCCACGACTACATACTAGTCCGAGCTTGGAATGACACTAGGTCTATTTTACTAGCATATTGAAAATGAAAGTCAATAAGCCAGATATTGACAATGCTTGATTGCAACTCTTAACATTAAGCCATAAAAGCCTTAAGTGCACAATCATTGTTTATGCATTACTAGCCATTCAACTTTTCTAAGTAGTAATATCTACCTTCTTATGCGATATTTTTAAAAAAATTCTTTATGCTGTATCCTCTTTGTTCTATTTTCAAAAAATTAATTTCTCTTTTATTCATTATTTCGAAGATTATTCTGTGATTTAATATTATACTTAGGTTTGATGTATAAGTTTTTCATTGGTTTGATTTTGGTCAAGAGGATCTCGATGTGACATCTTCTGATATTTAATGGGTTAAAGTAAAGGGATAAAGAGCGAATATAATACTTATGCAAATAATTATGTTGTGAATTGTTGAGATTAGTTAGGTTACTACAAATTCTAATAACTTAAACTGATGGGAAAGGTTCAAGATACTCCCATGATGAAGCTACTAGCATTGAATTGTGGCAACAACATGAGTAAGTTAGACAAAACAATTAGATGAGCCAGAATTCAAACTCTCTGGTAGCATGTTGAGAGTAGCTGGGGTACTGCTTATCCTAAAAGTTTAAACTTTAAACTGTTAGTAAAGAACTAAATTTATGTATATATAGTTTAAGATGAATGAATGATAACATATCAGAGTTTTTTTGCTTGGTGATTTGTATTTATAATTCCATATATAACACTGTATGTTTGATAGGTTGTTTACAAAATATTTGTTTTTAAATAAGTAGCTACTCTTGATATATGCCTGAGTCTAATTGTGCATATGAGGTGAATCAGAACTATTTATTCAAAATATTTAAGGAATATCTTGTTTTGTTAAGGTGATAGTATACTTTTCAAATAGTAATCTGCGATTAAACGTTTGGGACTGCATGGCCATCTTTCAGAAATTTTTTCTGGAGGCTGATGATGGAAATGAAAGCGATATAGAAGAGGAAGCAGACAATGTTGTTGCTGAACTACCTGAAGTAAGGTATGCCATTTCAGGTGCCCTCTTTGCAAAAGTGTTCTGCTCGATTCTTAGCAAATCTTATTCTCAAGTTGGATTATATATCTTGAATGTCGCTATTATATTTGTAGGTTGACTAAAAAATGTTGTTTGCCCTTGAAAAATAACAAAATGTGTTGCATTTTGAGTTTGTCTTTGAATAGTGGACTTGCAAGTGTTGTATGGTTGATGTAAATGCATATCTTACCCCTTTAAATTTCTATTTCTGTTGATGAATTCTAATAATCCTAAGAAACATATGTAGGGTTATCACTCACAGATGACAAATTCCCAGTTAATTTATGTCCTCTCTACGACTAAGCAATAAATTATACTTTACTTGTTTATTGTACCAACCGGTCTGGTACAGTCCGATACAGATCAGTACCAGTTGGTATGGTCCTGTACTGACTGGTCTGGTACTAGTTGGTACTTGGTACCGGACCAGTATTGACCGCTATCTTAAACAACCTTAGTTTCAGCAGCCTACTATTACTTAGGTAATAGTTGTAACTTGATCCGGATCTGTCAAGCTAATTTTATCTTTGACATAGTCCTAGATGGATTGTGCTGCTAACCATGGCATATGAAAAATTTAGTTCTAGTAAAATGTTTATGAGAGTAAATTTCCATTTTCGAGTGACAAAGATCAGAGGGGAAACTGATAAGTAGGAAGCCCCTTACTGTCTCGTTAATTTTCCTATTTTTATGACATCACACTAATGATTCACACGCATCACAAATTCCAATCCATGCTTAGCACTGAATTAATATTCACAATGGATCCTGTACTGTGTCAACACAACAATTTGGCTTCTCTACCTAGAATAACGACACATCAGTTGTGTAAATGTTTGTGCCATAAATCTGTAATCTTTTGTAAGTCTATTGCAAACTTGTATAATTTATCCTTCTAGTTTTCTGAAAATTCCTTGCCTTTAACTATGTTAGTTATATTTATTATCCAATCTGGACGATGCTATGTTCCTTAACAATGCTCATTTGAATATAGTTATCCGAAAGTTCAATCCATAGTATCATTAAAATTGTGTGCTTTAAGTGTAGGGATGGGCAATCGGTAATTTCCGATTTACTGATTTTACCAAGCAAAAAATTTCATTAATATTACTGTTACTGAACAAAGAATTACATAAATCGGTAAAGTTGGTAAATTACTGTTTTTACCAAATTTTATATTATTTTTTAATATAAACAATTTTTATAAATTATTTTAATTAAGAACTTGTGTATAGTGTATGACACCCATTGTTTATAGTGCAATTTTTAAGTTCTAAGTTGAGTTTTAAAAAAAAGAATTATATGATATAGTTATCTAAGAAATAAAGCAAAAAATTATTTACACTTTTCTCTTCAAAATTCTAATTACCATTTATTTCTAAAAGTGCTTGAAGCTCATCAAGCACTAGTTGGGCAGTGGGGCTGATGGTCAGGGGACTGGGAGCCAGGGAGGATAGGTGGGCTGTGAAGCCCAGGCAAATGAGCTACATAGCCCAGCGAGAGGCCCAGATGGGCTGAGGGTCTCTAATTTAATTATATTTATTATTTATATGTAACAATTTCAGTGAATCGGTAAATTCCGAACCGAAAACTTTTTTATCGTTAACGAATACCGAATAACATAAAAGTTTTGCCACGTTACCAAATTTATTGAAGTTAATTACCTATTCATGCTTTGCATACATATTTTATATTTTTTATGTATGTTACCCGTTGGAATTGACCAGTACTAATATTTTATATGCATATATGTACATATATACATATCCATACATGTATATGCATATTTACGTATATATACTAGACCGATGTTGCATGTACTTGGTAATTAGTATAGAGTCAGACCTAATAAATCTTTAGGATTCCGATTGTCATAACCAGAAGTATGGCTTAGAAAAATTATTTCATAGAGGTTAGGTACTAGAATGCACTGTCTTGTGTTTTACTTGTTTTTAGGTTCCTGCCGTCGTTTAACAATTTAACTAATGGTTTTCAACTTGCCAAATTAGCGGGCTATTTGCTATTATAGCTGCTGCTCATCAAATTTGGAATAAAGCTTTTTGCGAGTTTTCGAGTGCGTGCTATTGAGAACGGCATTTTTTTCCCTCATACATTTAAAAACTTTAACAAATAACATTTTTTTACTTACAGTAAGGTAAGTTTCATCAGGTGGTTAATACTACAAAATTTGGGACTTGCATAAAGCTTTGGCATCTTGTCTAATGCAATAAGCTTTTGCAAAATCTTTTCATCTTAGATCACGAGATTCCTAGTATTTTTTTCTACAGAAAATCACAAACAAAGAGAGTAACTCGAGTAGAGCTAAATCGAAGAGCCAGGCGGAAGGAGCAGCTAAAAGCAGAAGCTGCAGCAAAGAAGATAGATTGCCTTTCGAAGGAAATTGATAGGTACATCACCTACTCATGAGCTGGGGTTGCATGTTAAGCTTAACATCTTTAGCAATGTGATGCAGTTTGCCAGATATAATGAAAGAAATAGCAAAAGAGGACGAAGAGAAGGACAGAAGACATATGAGACGGGTTGTAACTAGGCAGGAAAGATTAAAATCTGCTCCACCTCGGCTAGGGAAGCACAAGTAATGCCCTGAACATGTTATTGCTATTCTTATCTGTTGTCTCTTTCAGCTGCATTATCAATACTATCTTCAAAGTGCACAGCTGGCCAAAGTATTTGTAAGAAAAGCACAATCTATATATATAAACTGGAGCTTACATTTTTACTGTTTTAGCAAGTCTTATGTTAAGGTTCTGATGAATCACCGATGCAATATTTTAGAGTACTTTGTTGAAATCCTTGAGAAGAATGCTCAGCATTTCAGACAACAGATCTTGATCTATGCTTACGTGTTCACTCTATTGGATTCGATGTGTGATATCACTGAACTTTATACAAGTTGATCACTGCATTCGATATGATTTGATTGTTCCATCTTTAATGCATCCTGAAAAAATCATGTCAAGTGATCTTGGTTGTTTTGTTAATAAAATGACGCTCCGAGTGCCTCACCTGATTGCACGCAATTGGCATCCATTTTTTAATATATTTAGCTTTGTTAAATGCTAAATAACTCACACACAAGTTTTTTTTTTTATGTTGATCTAATTATTTGTTTCTGTGCTCTTTTTATAGATTTGAACCAGCTCCTGTTCAAGTTCTTCTGACGGAGGAAATTTCCGGGTCCCTTAGGAAGCTGAAGGTGAGTGGCCTCAACATAAAACAACAAATCGATCTTTTTATCATATCGAAGTAACAATGTTTTTTTGGATCAATCTTCATTATTTAAAATAGTATTCTCTTGCTTTATAGGGCTGCTGTACTCTTACGAGGGATCGCTTCAAAAGCCTGGAAAAAAGGGGGATGCTTGCTCCACTAGCTAAGGGATCCAGGTTAGTTGATTGTCAGCTTTTTTATATTAATTTGGATAGTAATTATAGACGAGCTTTCTGTCATAACTCAAGTAATATGTACGTCGTTGATGTGGGCTATGCATGTTGGCAGATAACCACATCATCCTGCGAATATATGCATTTTATTGCTTCTATGTGAAATCTTATTAAACTTTTTTCAACCCTTATGCTTTTTATGCTAACAGTAGTTTATTTAATTTCTAACAGGCGGAGGAAATAAAAACACACGACTTCCTTTTGAAACATGAATTTGGTTTTTATAAAGCAGGAAGTGGGTTGATTGGATCTCCCCATGTGGCAACATGACTGACTGTCTATGAATTCAAGTTTGCAATTGTTTCCCTATTTTGCTACATCTTGAATTTTAGTTTGCCGTTAGTGAAGTTTGTTTCAATACAGAAATAGTATGCACCTTAAAGCTAGTGTATAAGCAAGTAATGCAAAGTTTCAGCAAGATGTCTGGCCTTTTTTTTTTTGCTTAAATTTTGTTCCGGGGAGGTACCCGAATAAATGTTGTGTGCGGGCCATGCGGTGGCCCCATCCACCATCCAAAGTAACTTTGGGATATATAAATATACTTATCTCACAGTCTTTTTAATAATTTGGAGGGTGGATGTGGCTACCATGCGGTGGAAAAAAACTTTTAAGTGTCAAAAACGGGGGCATTTAAATTTAATAGATATTTATTTTAGAAATGATGTACATTTTGTAAACTATCTAATGGTATTAATATTGAGGTATTTTAAATTACGTATATATAGAAAATATGCTAACCAATGTTAAATTTTTTTATAATGTAAATAGTATTTTTTGTCTTATATGTGATATTGGTTAGAGTATTTTTTATGTATATATAATTTAAAATATCTTAATATTGATATTATTGGATAGCTTACAAGATGTACATCATTTCTAAAAAAAATAAAAAAAATTTTAAATAACAAATTTAAGTGCCCCCATTTTTGGCACTTAAGTGCTCGGGGGCACTTATAAATTTTGTTCCCATGTGGTGGCTCGGCATTTAATATTTTTTTGTGCACATTTCTATGCGGTGTCACGCTTAGGATTCTTATAGTTATACTGTTGAGGGCCAGTCAGATTGAGACGTGCCTTTGACGTGGCAGGATCTAATCTTATTTATTAGTTGACGCGCTTTAGCATCGTGCATGGCAAGATTTAAGCCCTGTTTAACAGGGCAGACAGAAACTAATAGCGTGTTTAGTAGGAAGGAAAGGAGGAGAGAAAGGATGGAAAGTTGGAAGGAGAGCTATAAAATCGTGTTTAGTAGGACGGATGGAAATAAGGAAGGAAAAATGAAAGAAAAATGAGAGGGAAAATAGCCCTATTTGCATTCCGCCCAAATTGGGCGAAAAATCGGACAGAAAGTTAGATTTGCCCTTTTCATATGTATTTTCATCCTTTTCTTTTTTTATGCCCGCTCTCCCTCTTGTGCTTTTCTTGCAATCTTCTTCATCATCGTTGTCATCGCCGTCATCATTGCCATTGTCGTCATCATCATCGCCATCATCGCCTCTCATCTCTTGTTGCCATCATTTTACCATCGCCTCTCATTGTCATCATTGACATTAAAATAAAAAAATAGAGTATGTTTATCAATCTTTCTTTCTTTCCTTCTAAATAAACACAATAATGAAAAATCTTATTATTATTTTTTCTTTATTTTTTTTCTTTCTTACTTTCTTTTCCTTTTAACTTTCTTTCTTTCTTACTAAACACAGCATAAGAGAAAAGGGGTTCTAGAAGAGAATAGAAAAAAAGGGGATGGAAAAGAAATACATGTGATTTGCACATGCTCAATTTTCCTTTCCTCTTTCGTGTAGAGCTCTCTCCCGTTGAGCTGTCGCTGTCTCTCCCGCAGGGGTGTACATTCGGTATTTACCGATACCGAATATACAGAACCGAATAAGCAATTTACCGATTATTTACCAAACCGAATTTACCGAATAATTTTTGGTAAATTCGGTAAATTACCGATTTACCTATTTAAATTATTTAATTTTTATAAATATAATAATATTTTTTATTTTTACCAATTAAACTACCAAATCGAATTATTTTACCGAACCGAATATACCGAATTTACCGATTAACCGAGTAAATGAGTAATGTGTAAATAGGTAAACGGGTAAAATCGAGTATATAAAGCTTAATCGGTAAAATCGGTTATTTACTGAATTCAAAAAAATTAACCGATACCGATAACCGATTTATAAAAAAATTTATTACCGATACCGATACCGATACCGATTTAACTGAACCGATCGGTAAATACCGAATTTACCGATCCGAATGTACAGCCCTACTCTCCCGTCCCCGTCGAGCCATTGCTAGCCCTCTCTCTCGTCCTCGTCGAGTCATCGTCAGCCCTCTCTCCCTTTTGCGTCGAGTGGCCACTAGCTGTCTCTCCCGTTCGTGTCAAGCGCCTGCATCTAGCCTGCCCAATAACTCCCTGCCCATGTCGCCGTTGCTATCCGCTGTGAGTGTCCATTCGCTGCGAGCGTCGGTCGTTCGGTCGCGTCGAGCGTCACCGTCCCTCTCTCCCGTACACGCCAAGCTGTCACTAGGAGCAGCGTTCGCATTGCCGCCGCCTATGCGTTCGTGTCGAGCCATCATTGTCGTCCGTGCCGAGGCATCATCACCGTCCACTACTTGTTGCAATGTGCGGGAGTTTGAAGTGGATGCAAGCAGCTCGCGTCCGTGAGCTTTTGGCTTTTCTTCCGATTTGGAGGGATCGTATTTGGGCGAAAAATGACTACTGTTTAGTCACTATTTAGTCTGCCTTATTTTTCGTTCACCCTATTAAATATCAAAAATAGTTTTTCTTTTTTACTTTTCATCCTTTCAGCTCTCATTTTTTTTCTATTAAACACAGCATTAAGTGCGTGTGGACCTCACTGGCTCAATTCATTGAAAACGTACCATAATTGGAATTAATAATGCATTAACGGTGACGTGATAACTAGTTCGTTGCACCCCTTCCCCCTTGTTAGCTGAATTAAGTTTTTCGGACAGAATGATTTGGTCTCTTTAATTTTATTTATGATGTATATATTTTTTTTGACATGAATTGAAGCTTAATTGAGAGTGCCCACAAAAAATTAAAACCAATAAATATCAACAATTTATTTATTATGATTGGCTTAAATTTGTGATAAAATCATAGTGGTATATGTTGTATTGAATACCACTATAGACATATTTAATATTAACTAAAGCATAAAAAAATCAACCAACAACAAGATTATTTGCCGTATCTTTTATTTATAAAATTACTATTTTTTATACGCATGACTCGCCTCTAATATTATATGCATTAATGGCTCAAGTGATCTAGCAGTGTTAAATCGTTAAATTACAATGGCTCAAGTGTAAAAATATTGGCTAAAATAAAAAAAATAAAATAATAATACCTAAAATTTTTAATCAACTAATTTTAAAAACAATTATTATATAAATATATTTTATAGAAATTTTATAATGAAAATGAAAATAAAAATTTTAGTTTCATTAAGTTGGCCATCCGAATAGGGTTTCCATTATTTAGTAGGGCGTTTGACTTGGTTATTTAGCTAATTTAAATATTAGATTTATGTAATTGAATCTAATTTGAATTTAGTGAAAAGAAAAGTTAAGAATTTGAGACGTTGAAATTAATTAGGTAACAAACAAAGGAAATAAGAGTCAAAGTGGGATTCTCAAAGCAAGAACAACTACATTGAAATTAATTTCGATATGAACATCATAATAAACAGGGTGCATAGATGGATAATCTTGATTAGAACGGATTATTCATTTCAAGACTCATCCTTATTCTCAGAAAGAGAGAGAGAGAGAGAGAGAGTAGTGAATTAATTAATGACGTTGCATTTCTTCCGGATCTCGCCGGCCTTGCCGGTGAGGACGCCGATGTGGCCCATCTTGTTGATGGATTTCTTGAAGGCCTCGATGAAGTCGCAGGTGGATGCGCTCAGCTCGCTGACGAGCTTTCTGGCGCGGGGGTCGGTGAGGAGGGTGGCGTCGGACGGGAAAATGTCCCTGTGCTTCTGGAGGTTGGCATAGTAGCGGCTATCGAAGTGGGTGCTGCTGCGGGGGTCCATCGGCACCGTCGTGGTGTTGTCGTCCAGCGTGGTGCACTTGGTCTTCAGGAAGGCGGCGTACTTGGGGTCCAGCACCGGGTCGGTGTCGCCGTTTCTGTCCTGCCCGGTGAAGTTGTACAGCCGCTGGGTGAACGTGTTGCAGTGCGCGATCCCGATCGTGTGCGCCCCCGACAGCACAACGAGGTCCTTCTCGTCCAGGCTCTTGTTCCTGAACTGCGCGGACAGGACGGAGAAGTTGGAGGCAGGCGACGGGTTACCCGCCTCCGCCTCCGATTTCAACGACACCCTGCCGTCTCTCCGCCCCGTCTTCACCTCCCACAGCGGCCTCTTGAACTGCACATTACAAAAGTCATCAACTCGCCATCCCTGCGTGCACTACACAATGATTAAATCATACTTTGAAGGAGACGGAGTCTCTGGCGGCCAGCGCCACAATGTCGGCGCAGGAGACCACCCCCGGGCAGCACGCCTCCACCGCCTCCTTGGCCTCCTCGATGATGTCGAAGCCGGCCAGCCCCGCGTTCGGGCCTGCATCCTTCTCGGCCTCGTTGTTCGCCGTCGAGTCGATCAACAGCGACGCGTCACAGCCCTGCATGCATGCACGTTGTCGATCAACCAATGTCCATACTCTGTTTCCTAGATCTAGCCTAAACGTACCCGGACGAAGCAGTCGTGGAAGAAGAGCCTGAGGAACTTAGCTGCCAGCCCGGAGTTTTTGGCGACGCGCTTCCAGATGATCCTCTGAACGATTTCCTCGGCGTTGGGGCATGTCTTCTTGTAGAAGTTCTTCTTCAGGCCCGATGCCTCCGCAACAGCGCCGCCTCCGAGAGCTGCGACCGCTGCCACCGCCACCACCACCGCCAGGAGGCTGCCGCAGCAAGCAATTGGCTTCATCCTTGAGTTTCGATGATCTCGCAAAAAAAAAAAATGTCTGAATTGTGGGCTCTAATTATTCATCCGAGTTTCCTTCTACTTGTTGCTGCGGCTGCTGCTACTGGTAGCTCAGCCTGCTGCATTATTTATAGCTAGCACTGCAGATCTATCTATAAGTCCTCATCTCGTACAAACGAAGAAAACTACCAGATGTTACTTGATTTAACAGAAAAATGTGCCAATTTAGGTTGAATCCCAATCGTTGACCGTCTGTTGAAACTAATGATTTCAAGTTGATAAGATGCTTATCATTTGTAACGCATGAAACATAAATTGTACGAGTCGAAAAGTCAGCATCACCGACAGTCGGCCAATTTATTGGGTTTGGTGTTCAAAATTATGAAATTGATATAAAAAATTTTAACGCTATCTGCAATAGGGAAAAATGTTAACTTTGAGATGTGTGCATTCACACATCCCAAAGTATAAGTGAAGGGTGGATGGGGCCACCGTTGGGAGTGGCGCCCCCTCTTCTAACATTTTTCCCTGCAATAGTGGTCGATAATAATTTAATGTGATGTTCCCGGAATTTAAGCACAAATCCCAAAATACACCGAGGGTGATCGATGACGGGACCCCTCGTCATTAGATGTCTTGGACGACTTGGGCATGAGATTGTGTTACTGAGGTTGACACAAGTTCATAGGACGACGGTCGAGTTGAACCACGGAATGTGGGTTCACATGTGGATATGAGTTTCCGGCTCGACCCATGGACCCCAGACCTTCTTGCGTGAGCTTGCGAGCGAGTGCGACGAAGAGGGTCGACCGTGGGATGATTCTGAGGTCTAATCAGCCCCGAACCGGCCCTGAACTAGCTGAACCAATGGTTCAGGCTGAATCGAACCCAATTCAGCCAGTTCACGAGCACGTACGTAGGAATGGGGTAAAATCCCCCTTGTTCCGGCTTCGTCTCAGCGAAGCTTGCTGCCGCCGTTGATCCAGCCAGTTAGAGAGGTGCTCGTCGGATTTGGAAGGTTGCCGGATAGAAAGTTAGATTTGCATTCAGCCCAAATTGGGCGAAAAATCGGATAGAAAGTTAGATTTGCCCTTTTCATACGTATTTTCATCCTTTTCTTTTTTATGCCCGCTCTCCCTCTCGTGCTTTTCTTGCAATCTTCTTCATCATCGTTGTCATCGTCGTCATCATTGCCATTGTCGTCATCATCATCGCCATCATCGCCTCTCATCTCTTGTTGCTGTCATTTTACCATCGCCTCTCATTGTCATCATTGATATTAAAATAAAAAAAATAGAATATGTTTATCAATCTTTTTTTCTTTCCTTCTAAATAAACACAATAATGGAAAATCTTATTATTTTCTTTTTTCTTTATTTTCCCTTCTTTCTTACTTTCTTTTCCTTTTAACTTTCTTTCTTTCTTACTAAACACAGCATAAGAGAAAAGGGGTTTTAGAAGAGAATAGAAAAAAAGGAGATGGAAAAGAAATACATGTGATTTGCATATGCTCAATTTTCCTTTCCTCTTTCGTGTAGCTCTAGCTCTCTCCCGTTGAGCTGTCGCTGTCTCTCCCGCAGGGGTGTACATTCGGTATTTACCGATTTAAAATTTACCAAAACTTTTAATATCGATACTGAACCGAATAAGCAATTTACCGATTATCTACCGAACCGAATTTACCGAATAATTTTTGGTAAATTCGGTAAATTATCGATTTACCTATTTAAATTATTTAATTTCTATAAATATAATAATATTTTTTATTTTTACCAATTAAACTACCAAACCGAATTATTTTACCGAACCGAATATACCGATTAACCGAGTAAATGAGTAATGTATAAATAGGTAAACGGGTAAAATCGAGTATATAAAGCTTAATCGGTAAAATCGGTTATTTACTGAATCGAAAAAAAATTAACCGATACCGATACCGATAACCGATTTATAAAAAAATTTATTACCGATACCGATTTAACCGAACCGAAATTACCTAACCGATCGGTAAATCGGTAAATACCGAATTTACCGATCCGAATGTACAGCCCTACTCTCCCGTCCCCGTCGAGCCATTGGTAGCCCTCTCTCTCGTCCTCGTCGAGTCATCGTCAACCCTCTCTCCCTTTTGCGTCGAGTGGCCACTAGTTGTCTCTCCGGTTCGTGTCAAGCGCCTGCATCTAGCCTGCCCAATAACTCCCTGCCCATGTCGCCGTCACTGTCCGCTGTGAGTGTCCGTTCGCTGCGAGCGTCGGCCGTTCGATCGCGTCGAGCGTCACCGTCCCTCTCTCCCGTACGCGCCAAGCTGTCACCAGGAGCAGCGTTCGCCATTGCCGCCGCCTATGCGTTCGTGTCGAGCCATCATTGTCGTCCGTGCCGAGGCATCATCACCGTCCACTGCTTGTTGCAATGTGCGCGAGTTTGAAGTGGATGCAAGTAGCTCGCGTCCGTGAGCTTTTGGCTTTCCTTCCGATTTGGAGAGATCGTATTTGGGCGAAAAATGACTACTGTTTAGTCACTATTTAGTCTGCCTTATTTTTCGTTCACCCTATTAAATATCAAAAATAGTTTTTCTTTTTTACTTTTCATCCTTTCAGCTCTCATTTCTTTTCTATTAAACACAGCATTAAGTGCGTGTGGACCTCACCTGGCTCAATTCATTGAAATCGTACCATAATTGGAATTAATAATGCATTAACGGTGACGTGATAACTAGTTCGTTGCACCCCTTCCCCCTTGTTAGCTGAATTAAGTTTTTCGGACAGAATGATTTGGTCTCTTTAATTTTATTTATGATGTATATATTTTTTTTGACATGAATTGAAGCTTAATTGAGAGTGCCCACAAAAAAATTAAAACCAATAAATATCAACAATTTATTTATTATGATTAGCTTAAATTTGTGATAAAATCATAGCGGTATATGTTGTATTGAATACCACTATAGTCTATAGACATATTTAATAGTAACTAAAGCATAAAAAAATCTACCAACAACAAGATTATTTGCCCTATCTTTTATTTATAAAATTACTATTTTTTATACGCATGACTCGCTTCTAATATTATATGCATTAATGGCTCAAGTGATCTAGCAGTGTTAAATCGTTAAATTACAATGGCTCAAGTGTAAAAATATCGGCTAAAAAAAAAAAAAAAAATAATACCTAAAATTTTTAATCAACTAATTTTAAAAACAATTATTATATAAATATATTTTATAGAAATTTTATAATGAAAATGAAAATAAAAATTTTAGTTTCATTAAGTTGGCCATCCGAATAGGGTTTCCATTATTTAGTAGGGTGTTTGACTTGGTTATTTAGCTAATTTAAATATTAGATTTATGTAATTGAATCTAATTTGAATTTAGTGAAAAGAAAAGTTAAGAATTTGAGACGTTGAAATTAATTAGGTAACAAGCAAAGGAACTAAGAGTCAAAGTGGGATTCTCAAAGCAAGAACAACTACATTGAAATTAATTTCGATATGAACATCATAATAAACAGGGTGCATAGATGGATAATCTTGATTAGAACGGATTATTCATTTCAAGACTCATCCTTATTCTCAGAAAGAGAGAGAGAGAGAGTAGTGAATTAATTAATGACGTTGCATTTCTTCCGGATCTCGCCGGCCTTGCCGGTGAGGACGCCGATGTCGCCCATCTTGTTGATGGAGATCTTGAAGGCCTCGATGAAGTCGCAGGTGGAGTCGCTCAGCTCGCTGACGAGCTTTCTGGCGCGGGGATCGGTGAGGAGGGTGGCGTCGGACACGAACATGCCCCTGTGCTTCTGGAGGTTGGCATAGTAGTGGCTGTCGAAGTGGGTGCTGCTTCCGGGGTCCATCGGTACCGTCGTGGTGTTGTCGTCCAGCGTGGTGCACTTGGTCTTCAGGAAGGCGGCGTACTTGGGGTCCAGCGCCGGGTCGGTGTCGCCGTTCCTGTCCTGCCCGGTGAAGTTGTACAGCCGCTGGCTGAACGTGTTGCAGTGCGCGATCCCGATCGTGTGCGCCCCCGACAGCACAACGAGGTCCTTCTCGTCCAGGCTCTTGTTCCTGAACTGCGCGGACAGGACGGAGAAGTTGGAGGCAGGCGACGGGATATCAGCCTGCGCCTCCGATTTCAGCGACACCCTGCCGTCTCTCCGCCCCGTCTTCACCTCCCACAGCGGCCTCTTGAACTGCACATTACAAAAGTCATCAACTCGCCATCCCTGCGTGCACTACACAATGATTAAATCATACTTTGAAGGAGACGGAGTCTCTGGCGGCCAGCGCCACAATGTCGGCGCAGGAGACCACCCCCGGGCAGCACGCCTCCACCGCCTCCTTGGCCTCCTCGATGATGTCGAAGCCGGCCAGCCCCGAGTTCGCGCGGGCTTCCTTCTCGGCCTCGTTGTTCGCCGTCGAGTCGATCAACAACGACGCGTCACAGCCCTGCATGCATGCACGTAGTCGATCAACCAATGTCCATTCTCTGTTTCCTAGATCTATCCTAAACGTACCCGGACGATGCAGTCGTGGAAGAAGACCCTGAGGAACTTAGCTGCCAGCTCGGAATTTTTGGCGACGCGCTTCCAGATGATCCTCTGAACGATTTCCTCGGCGTCGGGGCATGTCTTCTTGTAGAAGTTCTTCTTCAGGCCCGATGCCTCCGCAACAGCGCCGCCTCCGAGAGCTGCGACCGCTGCCACCGCCACCACCACCGCCAGGAGGCTGCCGCAGCAAGCAATTGGCTTCATCCTTGAGTTTCGATGATCTCGCAAAAAAAAATGTCTGAATTGTGGGCTCTAATTATTCATCCGAGTTTCCTTCTACTTGTTGCTGCGGCTGCTGCTACTGGTAGCTCAGCCTGCTGCATTATTTATAGCTAGCACTGCAGATCTATCTGTAAGTCCTTACCTTGAACAAACGAAGAAAACTACCAGATGTTGCTTGATTTAACCGATAAAAGTTCTTAGTTGATGATAGCAATGCTAAATGATAACTAATTAATTATCATTTAGGTTGAATCCCAATCGTTGATCGTCTGTTGAAACTAATGATTTCAAGTTGATAAGATGCTTATCATTTGTAACGCATGAAACATAAATTGCACGAGTCGAAAACTCAGCATCGCCGACAATCGGCCAATTTATCGGGTTTGGTGTTCAAAATTATGAAATTAATATAAAAAAATTCAACATTATCTGCAATAGCGGTCGATAATAATTTAGCATACTATTGATCATTATTACAGTCGATGAGGCCTTCAATAATTTGGCAAAAGTGTTATTGCCTCAGTAAATGATGTAAGACTTCATACTCCATGTTTATATTCTCTAACATAAAGTAATTTATGCATTTAAGATGAGCACAAATATCGTACTCAATGTTAAATCAACTATTTTATCATCATTTTAATTTTTTTATAAGCAGTAGAGACAGAACTATTGTAATATCTTGAATTTAGTCCCACATTAAATATGGAAGAAAAAATATTCTCATATATATTATTTAGTTGTCATTATCCTAACACTTTACATCATCAAATTCTATTCGCTTGCCTAGATCACCTCTCACAAGGTCATTATCTATGATATGCTTCTTTATAATGAAAGGGCATTATTATTAACGAAATAGAAACGATAGCATGGAAGGCATTAAACAGACGGAAAGGGAAATGTAACTACAATGTTTTGCTATTCATGAAGCAACGAATTAAAAGTGAGCAAGGAGAGTGGTTGGATCACTAGTAGCTTGTGCCCTAGAAATGAAGGAAGGATTGGAGGAGCCCCTTAATTTAAGGGCGTCGTCCTCTTGGTCGGTGAGGGAAAGTAACCAAAAAGGGAGGGCAATGTGGACTGCACCGATCTATCTTTTACCACCTATTTACTCTATTTTTGTTTTCCTTTTGATTTATCCGTTTATTTTAGTTGAGGTTAGAATTATATTAAACCCAAAACGAATCCCTAATTTAGACGATTTAAGCATGCATAAATTGAACACCAAATAAATTTCTTCATCGATTATTAAGAAACTATTGTAAATATGAGTTGTTGATCTCGTTATTGACCCCTCTTCTTGTAGGATCGATCATTGAGAGCCATCTAGCAAAAGCAATCTAGTGAGTCTAGGTTTTGACTTGAATCAACTTAATTGTGAGACCATGTGTGGCTAAGAATCTTATACATCCACCAAACAAGTTGGACTTTTCCATGCCATAGAAATCAATTAATGTGGGGTACTGGGGTGTAATGACCCACAATTGATGTCATTATCACTATCTGTCGGTGACCAGTTTTTGCATTTTAATTTGAAGTCCCTAGTCATCAACATAATTAATCGCCACAATTTTAGCAATTTTCCACTTTTCTATTTAATTTTCATATTTTTTTATTGAATTTTTGTTTTGTGCTCTTTAATCCTGCATTGCATGTGACTTTAGTGAGTCAAACATTGACTAATATTGACTAAATTAATACTTCGTTACATGGCCTAACATTCACAATTAAGTTGCAGTGTACTGGTCAAATTACAATTTCAAATATATTTTTAAATTTAACATAAAATATTTTTAATAATTTTTGGTATATTTACACTCAGCCTTTTAATATTGAATAAAATTTTAATAAATATATAAGAAAGTTCGAAATCTACCTATCACTAATTTCTTTCTACATCAAACCCCTCATGTTGCATTCAATTTCTTTCTCCATCGAATTATTCGTTATGCCAAGTTATATATAATTTGAACTAAAGTACATATATTTTTTTAATATTTATAGATATTATTAATAATGACTACCAAGGCTACGTTTGGTGTATATGAAATTTTTAACTTTTGTTGGTTAAAAAAATACTTATTGAAAAGTAGCTGATTGGAAAAGTTAAAAAGTGTTTAGCTAAACTGTTATGCTGGTCAAATTTTTTTAAAAAAATATTTAAAAATAATTTTAAATTTAATATTTTTTTTATTAAAATAATATTTTTGTTATCGTAAAGACATACGAATATAGGTATATACATGAGATGTAAAAAAAAATAGTTAGAAAGTAGCCAAAAGTAGCTCCATCCTAGTTTTTCCAGACATAACTTTTTGGTTCCAAACCTAGAAGCAGCTTACCAAACACTCTAGCTTTTCAAAATCAGCTATTTTTGGGCCTAAGTAAGTCTGCTCCATTTAGTCATTTTTTATTATGGACCTAATTAGCAAAGTGACTCTTAGGGGTGTCAATGGGTACCCGAACTCGCGGGTACCCGACTCGACCCAACCCGTTTATGACGAGTTCGGGTACCTGATTAGCTAATCAGGTTCGGGTACCCAATTAAGATACCAGATACACATTTAATATATAATAAAAAATAATTTTTTATATTTATATATAATAAATTAATTTTTTTTATATTTATATATAATAAATTAATTTTTATAATTTTTAATAAATATATTTATTATTATTAATATTATTTTATAGTTATATTTTATAAAAATAATTTAAAAATAAATATTTTAATTTAAATGGGTACACGTGGGTACCTGTATAAATACCTGACTCGGGTTTAGTCGAGTTTGGGTCGGGTCGGGTTCGAATTTGGCCAAAACTTATGGGTACCCGACCCATTGACATCCCTAGTGACTCTTTATATCCTTAGAGAAGAAAAAGAAACGTTGAAAAAAATGGCAAAAAGAAAAACAAAAAAAAGATTAAGGGAGGAAAACATTTTACCCTAGAATGAATGAAATGCCAAAAATTAGATTTTATATATTGGAATGAAAAGTAAAAAAAAAAGAAAATAAAGATAAAAAGAGCCTATTTTTATCTCATTGGTTGTAGTCAAAATTGGGCATAAACTATATAAAAATATCCTATTTATTTTTATTTTATACAAGTATTATGAGTGTCTAGTTGAAATGGAGCTTTCAATCCACTATTTTTTTGTCAATTTATTAGACTCACCGACTAAAATCGCAGCTTTTACCTTATTATTTATGGGCATGCATGCAAGCATGACATTGAGCAAGCTGATTACATTGAATGACACACGAACATGTCAACGTCATACCATGTGTGAAGAGCAATTCCCCGTAGACCAGGCTGAGGAAGCTGGACTGGGTAGGTGGCCCAAATCCACTCCACAAGCCCAATCCAACCAATGGGATGTTGGGCGAAACGAGGCCAGGCGGGCCTCGATTTCTTCCACGGCCGAACGAAGCTCCGTCCCCAGGACGCGATTAGCGGCGTCCTTCCCGGCGATGGTTCCGGTTCTTTCTCCGACGAAGACTTCGGCGATGTCTCCGGCGGGAATGGCAATATTGGCGGCTGGACCGGCGGACGAGATTCACGGCGTCGACAGTGGACGCGTTCGGCAACGGAATCACGCGGAGGCGTGATTCAGGGACGCTCAGTGAAGGAAGGAAGAGCTGGCGGCCGGGTGGACTTTCCAAAGGAGGAGGGTCCTTCCTCCTTAAAGCTCCAGGCGGTCAACGGCAGGAAGAGTGGGGGGGAGCTTCGTCTTCGAAGCAGAGGAGGAACGGGGAGCGACTTCCCCTGTTCCGAGATTTGGTGAGCGAGACGTTCCCTTCCAGGCGGCGCGACCCGGCGGCGCGAGAGAGGAGGGGGAGGCGGGACCGAAGCCGGCGGCGTGCTTCTCTGCCTCCCCCGTCGATGGCAGTAGCAAGCAGCGGTTTCCACATCTTCTTCCTCGTTCCAGGGCGCTGGCCCTGATGCCGTCGTCAGAGGGTGGCGACGAAGGAGACCAGCGAGGTCTCTTCCCGGAGCTGTAGCTCTGATGCCGTCGCAGAGGGTGCGACGATGGGTTTTCCGGCGAGGAGAGGAAAACTTGTAAAGTCGATGGTGAGGTGCCGTCGACGTGAGGGAGCGAGGGAGAGCTCATGTATTAGGGTTTATGTAGGTTGTCTGGCCAGCAACGTAAATTTCCCTAAGCTTGCTTGTCTTCTCTGGCTCCGACGAGTCTCTGTGATTTCCGGCGTGTTTCTGGTTTTCCCGGCGATATCCTTCTTCTCCTCCATCTTCACTGGCGATCTCCGACGGCTTCCGGCGAGAGGCTGAGGCTCGGACAGGCGGTTCGAGCCTGCCGCACGCCTCCCTCCCATCCACCACCAGCGGCTCTGGTGGAGGCGAACGAACGACGCAGGCGGCGTCGTTCGAACGCGTGAAGACGACGCCTCAACTAGCGTTCGCTCCGAGGCGTGGTCAACTCCGTCGGCACGGTCAAAATCGACGAGCGCGGCGGCCAAAATCAAATTCGATCTTCGGATTTCGATTTTGGGTGGATTTTGCACACAAACCCACGCTGGTTGGCTGACGTGGACAGGCAGATTGGGCTGGGCATGACAGTGGTATCAGAGCTAAGGTTCTGCCGGTAAGATGGTAATGGACCAACCGAGTCGAGGAGGTATCGACCTGATCGGAATGGAGGAGATGACGATGCTACTTGGGGCAAGTAGCAGGTGCACAGGTGGTGCACCAACAGAGGCAGGCAGTGTGAGCGTCCGCCGCCCCTTTCCAGAGCATGGGGTTTCTGATGCCGTTGCCGAGGGGGCGACGATGAGAGGTCTGCCAGATCTCTTCCCGAAGCAGCGGGCTCCAATGCCGTCACCAGGCGGGTGATGAGGGATTCCGACGTCAGACGGGATGTCGATGAAAGGTCTGCGAGACTCTTTCCAAGGCTACGAGTTTGGTGATATTGGTTGCTGACGAGCATGATGATTCCAGTGCGATAGGACGTGAACTCAATCACTACAGGTTGAGCGGAGCATCTGAGGATGATGCGTTATGGACGTGACCCTGATAGCATTGAGTTGGACGGAGCACTAAGGCACGATAGGACGTCGGCTGGATCACAGGAGGTTGAGCGGAGTACCAGAGGGTGGTGCGCTAATACGTGAACCTGGTTGTGTTGAGTCGGACGAAGTGCCGAGGCCATGCGAGGTTGGTTCAGCAGCATTCATCAACCAGATAGGAGCACAGGCGGGGCTCCGACGGAGGACCCTGAAGAGGACGTCGCAGATTTGGCGGGGGGGGGGGGGGGGGGGGGGGGGGGGAGAATGTGAAGAGCAATTCCCCGTAGACCAGGATGAGGTAGCTAGACTGGGTAGGTGTCTCAAATCCACTCCACAAGCCCAATCCAACCAATGGGATGTTGGGCGAAACGAGGCCAGGCGGGCCTCGACTTCTTCCACGGCCGAACGAAGCGGACGGAGCAGGCGGCTCCGTCCCCAGGACGCGATTAGCGGCGTCCTTCCCGGCGATGGTTCCGGCTCTTTCTCCGACGAAGACTTCGGCGATGTCTCTGGCGGGAATGGCAATATTGGCGGCTGGACCGGCGAACGAGATTCACGGCGTCGACAGCGGACGCGTTCGGCAACGGAATCACGCGGAGGCGTGATTCAGGGACGCTCAGCGAAGGAAGGAAGAGCTGGCGGCCGGGTGGACTTTCCAAAGGAGGAGGGTCCTTCCTCCTTAAAGCTCCGGGCGGTCGACAGCATGAAGAGGGGGGGAGCTTCATCTTCGAAGCAGAGGAGGAACGGGGAGCGACTTCCCCTGTTCCGAGATTTGGTGAGCGAGACGTTCCCTTCCAGGCGGCGCAACCCGGTGGCGCGAGAGAGGAGGGGGAGGCGGGACCGAAGCCGGCAGCGTGCTTCTCCGCCTCCCCCGTCGATGGCAGCAGCAAGCAGCAGTTTCCACATCTTCTTTCCTGTTCCAGGGCGCTGGCCCTGATGCCATCGTCAGAGGGTGGAGATGAAGGAGACCAGCGAGGTCTCTTCTCGGAGCTGTAGCTCCGATGCCGTCGCAGAGGGTGCGACGATGGGTTTTTCGGTGAGGAGCGGAAAACTTGTAAAGTCAACGATGAGGTGTCGTCGACGTGAGGGAGCGAGGGAGAGCTCATGTATTAGGGTTTATGTAGGTTGTCTGGCCAGCAACGTAAATTCCCTAAGCTTGCTTGTCTTCTCTGGCTCCGACGAGTCTCTGTGATTTCCTACGTGTTTCTGGTTTTCCCGGCGATATCCTTCTTCTCCTCCATCTTCACTAGCGATCTCCGACGGCTTCCGGCGAGAGGCTGAGGCTCGGACGGGCGGTCCGAGCCTGCCGCACACCTCCCTCCCATCCACCTACCACCAGCGGCTCCGACGGAGGCGAACGAACAACGCAGGCGGCGTCATTCGAACGCGTGAAGACGACGCCTCAACTGGCGTTCGCTCCGAGGCGTGGTCAACTCCGTCGGCACAGTGAAAATCGACAAGCGCGGCGGCCAAAATCAAATTCGATCTTCGGATTTCGATTTTGGGTGGATTTTGTACACAAACCCACGCTGGTTGGCTTGATGGACGGGCAGATTGGGCTGGACGTGACACCATGTAACATGGCTCCACAATAGTTGGGCCATCAGCGTCATGCCATGTAGCATGGTTCCGGGATTGTCGAGCATCTCCATGCCACTGTAATCTGTTCCTGCCCTAAATTGCCCACGCGGCCGAATCTCATACTATTGAACCTTGCTAGGTCGGGGGATATAACTAGCAAACACGAAGTCATTTTTGACACCAAGCGATGTGGGACAATGTGCATGGGCTAGGAGGAATAAGTGCCCTGCTGTGAGGACTCTGACACCTGCCGTCAAGATTTGGTAGTCTTAATCCCGGTACTCTACAACTACAAGCAATCATATTTGAAGAATTGTATTGGTGGCCTCTCTCTACTATTTGTTTTTAAATTTTTTATTTTTTTAGCATAGACAAATTAAGTACGCAAATTAAAATTTATTTTAAGTTTTTATTATCATTAACTAAAATCTTAGCCAGTTTAACTAACTGATACCTTATATTTCAAAATATCACAAGTCTCGCACTTTATGAGTACCTATTTTTTTTAAAAAAAATCTAAATAATAATGTCAATTTTAGTACCTTGTTTCTACTAGCGAAAACAAGATGAAAATGATAGAAAATAATTTTTTTCTTCATTTACTAGCAATAATGAAAATGGATAGCGTTTTTAAATCCACCTCGGGCGAAAATATATTTTCTTCTCTAATCTCACTTTTCTACCTTTCTCCTTTGTTATCGTCACATGAGCCACAAAGCTATCGTCATTTTCTTCCCTACACGAGCACGTCATCGTTGTCTTTCCTGCACGAGCATGCTGTCGTCGTCTTCTCGCCACCGCCTCCTACACTTGCCTCCTCCGCCATCGCATCTGCTAGCCAGTGGCAAGGATGGGGTGGGCCACCGACAATAGAAGTGGGGGCGCTGCTTCGCACACAAATGGAGAAGGTGATCATGTGATCAATTTTACTCCTCCCCTCTTTCTCTTACAACTAACAGAGCTTAAGGCTCTGTTTACTAGCAGGGACGGGAAAGCAAAGAGATAGATTTAGCAGAGGGGAAGGAAAAAGAAAGGGATGGAAATTTGAGTCATGTGAAATCACGTGACCACACGAGATGGAGAGAGATCGGCGAGGCCATGGACGCGGGCGAGAGCTCTCGCCAGGCGACGTGAGGTGAGGACGGCGAGAGCTCTCGCTAGGCAACACGATGCAAGGACGTTGGAGAGTTCAACATCTGTGAGCTCTCGCCAGCGTCACTCAACAGGCGATGCGAGGCGAGGACACTGGTGAGCTCAACATCCATGAGTTCTCACTAGCCTTGCTTGCTAGGCGAGGATGTCAGCGAGCTCGGCGTCCATGAGCTCTTGCCAGCTCATGGGTGTTGGAGAGTTCAGTGAGGTTCGTGAGCTCTCACCAGGTGATGCAAGGCGAGGACGCTGGTGAGCTCGACATCCGTGAGCTCTCACGAGACGAGGACGCTAGCGAGGTCTGTGATGCGAGGTGAGGTCAGAGGCGTGCTGGCGAGGCAAGGTAGGCGAGGTTCACGACACAAGCAATGCAAGCATAGCGTTTTCACCAGATTTGGGCAAATTGGAAAACGGCAAAAAATCACTCAATTTTCCTTCATCTAATCCATCTGGTCATTTCTGTCTACTTTAGTAAATGACGAAAAATTACTTTTTTTTTCCTTTCGATCCTAATTTCCATCCTAGTAAAAGTGCTTACCTTTTGCTTTCCTGCCAGTTATGTGCGCTAGATAAATTATATGTAACGACTTAACCTGGCTCTATTTTGGGCCTTTAGACCAATAGGGCTAAGCCCAAAACTATTGTACGTCAATTTGAATTTGGACCGTTTGTGCTTGTTGGGCCGTGGGTTAGCCTGTTTGCTTAAATGGAAGTTTGGTGATGTTCAGTCCAATATTGAACGATGGAAGAAGAGGAAAAATGCAAAAACAATTTTCAATTCCTCATGTCGGCAGCAATATAGAGTTTAAATTTGGTATAAATTTTGTTGATAATTATTTAATTTTAAATGTATTTAGAGATAATGTTTTCGTTATATGGTTCAAATTTAATTAAATTATTAAATTCATAAAAATGTATTATAATATATTATGCCAAAATAACATCAATAAAAAAAACTTTTAAAGAAACTAATCACGGCTGCCCTCGGAAGAAATGTCCTAAGCTGGGTACCCAGTTTAGGATTTTTCGTCTAGGTCCTTTAATTTGGGCTTAAAAATATTTTTTTTTTAAATTTTTTTTGGAAATATTGTATACCCTGTAAGCTATCTAATGGTATCAATATTGAGGTATTTTAGATCTTATATACGTATAAAATACCCTATACAAAAATTAATTTTTTATATAATAAATAGTATTTTGTCTTATATGTGATTTTGTATAGGGTATAAGATCTAAAATACCTTAATATTCATATCATTGGATAGCTTACAAGATATATAATATTTTTAAAAAAAATTAAAAAAAAATATTTTTGAGCCCAAATTAAGGGACCAGATGAAAAATCCTAGCTTAGGACATTTCTTCCTGTCCTTGGGCTAGGCCAGCTTCCCAAAGCAGCGATCGCTCTCCACATCCGCGTCGCCACCACTGCTGCCTCACCGCCCAGCGCTCGTCCCCGATCCATTACAAATTTCTCCCCCCTGTTAGTGGGCGCATTTTCTAAGCGGCCCCAGTCGCTTAGTTTCATCCGAACGAACAGCCCTTCGCATGTGACACGTGGCAAAAAAAAATCCAACGGCCCGTTTCCTTCTCTTTCATCTTTGTACCTTTATGTTATTTTTCTCTTCGCGTCCCCGCTGCCACCACCCTCTCCGCCTCTACTTCGACCGCCCACCTTCCTCCTCCCCTCTTCTCTCAGACTCCCTCAAACAGCGACGGCAAAACTGCAGCAGAGGAGGAGGTGCAGGATCCAGCTCCTCGTACCTCTATTACACAACCTCCACCGCTAGGCAGTGGAGGTCAAAGGTCAGCATGGATGCCCTCATCTTGGGCTGCATCTCCGAATCGACGCCCGAAAACGATATCGCTGGGATCGTCGTCCTCTCCGGTGTCACAGTATTGGTAGGAGCCTAGACGGCTACTACCGCGCAAGTGCACGGTCTATAGCGTAATAAAAAGTTCAAACCCACAAGGACTAGGGTCAAGTACTAACTGATCGGTCAATTCGTAGCTAGGTTAACAATTAAGGGAGAAATGACTAAAATCCTAATGCAAGTAATTAAACTAAAACAGTCTTAAATCAAACAACACAAAGAGCAAAGCAAATGAGGTTTTAGATATATGAGAGATATTCGGGGTTTTAGGTTTCACCACACTGAAGCATGCAGAAATATTAAGGTTTGATGTTTTAAATTGAGTTTTATCTTAGTTCTCAAGGTAATCCTTCCTAGGGTACAGACGCGCTCCCTCTCAGGACACGGTCTGGTATCCGACTTAACCCAAGTCTCCTACTCTCGTTGCTTACCTAGGTTAAGTCGGATCCAATGGGATCTGTGAAGGATCAGGGTTCCTCGGGTTATTTCGAGTGCTCTCGCAACACGAAATCACCAGTCCTGTCTAAGGGGTTTCGATGATCAAGGTTCACCTCTCAGTCCTTCCCTTCACATCTAAGACATGCATACGTATGGCCAGTACATAAACACGAGATAAAACATCCTAAACATGAATAAGAACAAAGATAAGTAAAGAAATATATAGATCAAACATTAATATCAAGCATTCTTACAGTGGGCTACGTCCAAACCCTGAAAATAGAGTTAACCTACAGGATTCATCGTTAAATACATAAAATATCTCATGAAGGTTGATTCAAACCAAAGGGAAAGGTAGATCCTTGATGGAAGAAGGTCCAGCACGAAGATCCACACCGGAACGACGAAGAAATCAAGCCGGAACAGTGTTGTCGCCCAAAAATCACCCCAAAACCCTAAGGTCTTGCCGTTTCACTTCGTTCTCCCCAACTGCTTGATCAAATCTGGTGATTTCGGGTCCCAAATCGTGTGTATCCAAGTTGGAAAGGTCTCCCTAAAATTTCGTTCAATTCCGAGCCAGGAATAGAAAGTTATGGCCGAAATACCAAGCGTTTGTCGAAGCTGCACGAGACGATGCACGGCCGTACATTGATGCACACTCATGACCCTGCACTCTGTAGAAGGCTCCGATTGGGCTGAAATTTGGTGTGTAGCTTTGTTTCATCACGATAAATCATCTCATACCTTCAAATTCTCTAAATTCCATCAATTTTAAGGCCAAAAACCTACATTTTCATAAAACAAGGGAAAAGTGAAGACTCTGAAGAATATGAAGCATTTGAGTGCATAAATGAGACAAAGCATGCATTTTACTCCAAAATAATAATAGAAACGAGTCACGATATATCATATATTTGCATGTCATCAAGTATCCAACATGCTGATCCCATCCGAGCTTTCCCCTCGGCCCCCTTCCTTGAAGAAGCTGAATACAGTATTCAACAGGCTGATCCCTCCCCGGGGCAGCGAACGCAGGCACGTAGCGGCGTTGAAGACGAAGATGAGGAGGAGAGGGTGGTGGCAGGGGGACCGAAGAGAAAAAAAACGTAAAGGAACAAAGATGAAAAAGAAGGAAATAGGCCGTTGGATTTTTTTTCTTGCCACGTGTCACGTGCGAAGGGCTGTTCGTTCGGATGAAACTAAGCGACCCCGATCGCTTAGAAAACGCGCCCCTTGTTAGTCGCTCTCAACCACACCACGATTCGTACCTCAAGTCGGTCGCATCCTCATCACCGCCTCTCGCGCCGCCTCCGCCGCAGGAGGACTCGGAGGCGCTGTTGTTGTACGCGATGGTGGCAGAGGGGGCTATCGGGCCTTCGAGTCAACTCATCCTTCGAATCGAACCGAATGGGAGAGCCCAACTTGTGTCGCCGATGGCCCACTTCAATTAAGAAAAATTTCGACGACAAGAAAAATTTCGCCGATGGTCCACGTGACGAGAGAGGAAAAAAAAATATTTCGACGACAAGAAAAATTTCACAAGACGATAAAATCAATCGGAAAAGATTTTCTATCATGTTCACAGCCGAAATATTTTTCCAAACAAAAATAAGCAAAGACTAACCAAGCTCTGATACCAATTGGAAGATTGATCATAATGTCTTGCTCATAAATTGAATGGAGAATACTATAATAAAAAACATACCTGATTTCATGATGCTGTGAATTCAATTGGAGTGATCTTCTGACTGATTGTGTTGTTCGTCAAGAGAGGCGAGGCGGCCGATGGGAACCAAACTGAAAACCTCTCGACAAGAACCTTACACCTCAATCAGGGATCACACCTATATATAGGAAAAATCTAATTGGCATAATTACTTATCACCCCATCAGAGATAAGACAATTATGCCCCCCCCCCCCCAGGGATTCTACACAATTAAAAGACCCCTTTCCACACTCTAATTAATAGATGGCAATTGAATAAATTTGAGATAAAATTATATACGATTAAATACTGCAATGCGTCTACATGCTCAAATGCAATATATTATGCATGTACATAGTACATAGTCCACGTAGATCCTAACACGGCTTCCCAAAGCAGCAATTGCTCTCCACATCCGCGCCGCCACCACTGCTGCCTCACTGCCCAGTGCTCGTCCCCGATCCATTACAAATTTCTCCCCATGTTAGTCGCTCTCAACCACGCCACGATTCGTACCTCAAGTCGGTCGCATCCTTATCACCGCCTCTGGCGCCGCCTCCACCGCAGGAGGACTCGGAGGCACCATTGTTGTACGCGATGGTGGCAGAGGGGGCTATCCGGCCTTCGAGTCAACTCATCCTTCGAATCGAACCGAATAGGAGAGCCCAACTTGTGTCGCCGATGGTCCACTTCAATTAAGTGCACACCCGTCCAATACCGTAGGAATTAATAAATATAAAATTTTTACTATCAAATTATATATCTTCGCATATATGAAAAAAATACAAAGAGTAATTAGTATAATGACAGAATGCTGTTGTCTTTTTGTGAATGATCTTACTTCACAATAAATTAAAAAAAAATAAAAAAACAAAGCTTTCAAGGGTTGGCAGTGGAAGAATTCTGAGCTGGAAATTCAAGTTTGCTTCTTTTAGTGAGCAGCCAAATTAGGTTTTCCTGCTCACAATCTTGTGTTTGACTCTTTTTTTTCTCAAAGAATTCAAACAGCACTAATTAGCAGAGTTGGAAGCATGAGCTACACCAATTCCTCTCCAAATCACTCGCAGAACAGCCTGTTCACAATCTGGTGTAGCTCATGCTTCCAGCACTAATTAGCAGAGTTGGAAGCATGAGCTACACCAATTCAGGAGAACAACAGAGCAGGCATGAAGGAATCCCTTTCCTTCGAGCCTTCAAGGATATCCTGAAGCCAAACAAGTTTCCCAGAACAGCCTGTTCTCTTCCTCCTGCCTTGCCGTGCTCTGTTTAGCTTCTTCTTTTTCTTTTTCTTCGTCGTCATCGACGGCAGCGGTGGCGATGGCTGCGGCGGCGGAGGCACCACCGGCATCTTCTTCTTCGTAGCCTTGGTGGCTGGGGCTGTTGGCTTCGTCATCGGAGTTGAGTTTAGAAACAGAGGCGGCGTCGTTGGCGTCAAGGCAGCAGGATTCTTGGTCGTCGTCCGAGGTGGGCGAGATGGGGCGGCCGGCGGCGGGATCTGAGCCGGATTCGGAGTCGGCAGAGGCCTCCATTGAAGGTGGAGGGGGGAGATGCATCCGCCTACTCGGCGTGCCATCCATTTGAAGGCCAAGGTTGGGGGAGTGCAGCTGATGTGACGGCGAGAGCGGAAAGTGACTATCAATGGTGGAGGACGACGCTGTGAATGGTAGATGCACTGTGTAACTATGTTTATTACGGTGGAAGAGTGTGAAGCTCCGTGATCCGGGATCCTACGCATGCCCCTGCACCGAGGCACATTACCTGATGGCAAGTGTCGCCCTTGATTTTAAATATTCGGCAGACAGGCTATCACAAAATTCCTCTCAATTACACTAATAATTAAATTTAATAATTATAAATGAGTTAATAATTCAATTTAATATTATATATTTAAAACAAATATTACAAGTTAAATATTGCGATGAAGCAATGAAACAAAACTCACATGCATTGCATGATTGCATTCTGGTATAACGCCACGTGACAGGCCGACATCTGTGGCCCGTTAGTTTGGGAAGGAGTGCTTCTAGAAGAAATGGACAGGGTCGGTGCCTCGGTGGGCCGGTGTCTTATGCGTTGTATGTGGGCATTAATATCAATCAACTCCAACCCGTCTTCCTCGATCAAAGCATAGTACAAGGATCGTTCTCCCACTGACTCCTAAAATATTGAGATTGTAGAGCCATAAATTAAAAATTCATCCTAATAAAATCAAACATTTCATGTGGAAAGAACTTGGGAGTCCGAATTCTGCAATTAAAATGATATACTCTGGTTTCCCCTCAATGTAAAATGGTTCCACTGAAATAATAGTTGTGTGAGGTAAGACCACTAAGGGTAGTCATACTTAAATGTAGCCTTATAAGCAAAGAAATTAGCTTTGGTGTGAAATGGATCAATAGACACTAAGGAAGGCGTACAAAGAGTTACTCATCGGTTTGCAACTAGGCATTTAATATTTGGTCCTCACAGTTGGAGGTCACTAACATGGAGGAGATGATATAGCTACAATTTCACGACGATCAAATGTTAGGATTTAGTTTGTAATAACTCATTGGAAGGGAAGATGATATTGTATTGAGGGCAATAGGGTTGTGTTGACCATACACCATGTTCAATCCCTTTGTCATGCTTGAAATTTGGTGAGGCTAGCTTAGGTAAACTAAGATGCCAAGTCATAGCAATAGTGAGTCACCACATTAACATATGTTTACGTAGAAGCGTCGAATAATGACAATGTAAAAGTTGCTGTAACCAAACTCAATAACAATGCATAGCAACTAAATGAAGATTAGACATAATGTGCAGATTCATCCTTTGAATATGATAAATTCATTCTTTCGTCATATGATAAAGTTGAGGATACTTTTGCTTGTAAGGGAGGACCTCAAAAAATGAGAAATGAAGAGGAAAAAAAAAACTTCATTCTATCCATATTTTGTGTTCTGTTAAATTAAAAGAAATGGTCCTTATTTAGAGGGTAAAAACATTCCTTAATTCCCATTCAAAATTAATTAAATCAATAAGCCAAAATTGATTAAAATAAAATATTAAAGAAATTAAATTTAAAGGTTATGATAATAATTATAATTAAATTCCAAAATTTTAAAAAATAAAAAACCAACAATCTCTTAAAAAAAGTAAGTTTTTTTTTTTTTTTCAAATCATATTAAACTCCGCAAATGTGCTGGTCCTTGTTGATATCACAATTAGCAAAGATTATTGCTCAACGTGCTAATAAACGGATCTCTATTCAAAGATGTATAAACTACACATATTTTGACCTGACATAAAACAATGCACACGTAATATAATAAAGTTATGATATGAGATTGTCCACTTATCATCATCTTAATTATCATAAATTTCATAGGAGTTGCTAGAAGTGCGTTATCTTTGATTATATATAGATACCCTTATATAATAGAGCCTTTACGTTGAATGATTTTCTATAAATTAATAATGAATGCTTATGGATTAACTTCAAAAAAAAGTTTCGAACAATATTCTATAGTTTGTGAATGCAAAAGTAAATAATTGCTTATTATAATGAAAAATGGGTAGTTGAAATTAATCTGGGTTCCTTCTCTAAATATCTGAGGCAGCTTATAGTAACGTGAGACTAGATAAGGTACCACGCCAAGTGAATGAAACCTAATTTGACTTTTCGATTTTGATGGGATACCTACTCTTTTAAATTTTTACGTACAGAAAACACAGGCAAGTCTCCTCTGAGAAAGCTAGCTGCTCCTTCACTGTGTCACACCTTCGCGGCCTCCGGTCTTTTACAACCCGTCCAAGGAAGCTCCTAAACCTCAGTCGAGGTTATGGTTTGCCCTAGAACTGAGATAGCACAGAGATACTCAAGAGCCTCAAAAAGCATTTGCAACCAATTTGGAATAATAATCAACGATTTATTTCTTGAGGTAACAAAATATAATGAAAATATGAGTCAGTGACAACACATATTCACTCAATTGAGATATCACATCCATCTATCTTTTGATGTCTTCTGATTAACTAGTAAAGATTGACTTGGAGTTGATGCTAAATCTACTGTGCCAATGGCACTCAGTATCACAGTATCAGGTACAAAATATCATGCTAAGTTGTTTACTTTTACATCAATTCCACATGTCTAGAGAAAAAGAAAGTCATTTGGCATGTGTATTTGTTAGACGGTCAAACAGATATCACAGCAAAAAGCTATCAAACCAAAAAAACGTGCGTAAAAAACAAATATAGAATCAATAGTACATACGCAGTAGAAAAAGGAACTTACAGCACTAGGACAATCTAAAATGCATTTTCAGTGACTGGAAAAGGATGCTGATCTGAGGATAGGTATATTGGAATAGCTACCTGCAAAAGGTACAAATCGTTATTACTTTTTTCTCAACAATGTATTGAGCAGAAGAGAACGCTCTTTGGTTGAAATCCTTGACACACCAATTTCCCTGTTTTACTCTTTTTAGTTCTGTATATCCACCCACGGCCTCTTTGATCAGGCGACGAGATAAATGCTTTGTCCGTGATAGAAAAAGATTAGCACACCAACCAACTTGTAAATTTGAATGTACAGATAACTTTTTTGGTAGGAGCAAAAGTTCCATTGATACCTACTATTTATTAAACAGGCAAGAAATGGTTGAAGCAAACAAAAGGAAAGAATCAAAGTTCCAAGACCAGGCAATATCCTTCAGTTAAAACGCTACAATTTACCTATACTTCAGCATGTTGGCGCATCACAAAAGCCAATCGATAGCCTATAGTTAAAGCACAAAAGAAAGAATATAAAATCACAAAAACACACCTCAGAAAATAAGCCATGATTTCTGAGTTCACCCGCAATTTCATCAGACAAACATTGAGCAGGGAAATTAAATTACTGAAAAGGAAAGATGAAGACAAAAGAGTGTTTAACTGAGCATTCATAACGGTCAATAGATGTTTTGTACGAAAATGTTGAAGTAGGGCGTCAGCAAACAAATCAAGCAAATCGAAATTACTTTAACAATGTAATGAAGTCGAGTAGAAAAATCTTTTCACAAACAATTCATAGGATGATTTCAATATATCAATCAAATACAGCAATAAATAAAACATTCTTTTAAAAAAAAAAAAGCAAACTGTAGCTTGTTCATTGCATCAACAATCAACACAAATGGTTTACGGCAGTCAAGATTCATGCGAGAATCGAGAATATATATATGGTCTTGCTCAGGAGATACAGGGATGTATGCCCTCTTCATTGCATGTGTGCATTCACTTGCATCGAACAGCTGCTGTTCGATGCAAGACTTTAGCACACACATCGGACAGCAACGATAGGCTTTGCATATGAGCCAATATGCAGCGGCGCTGCCTAAAATTCTATCTCAAATTCTTCCTCAAAGAACCTCGACACCAATTTGTTCTTGGTAGAACAAGAAAGATGTGCATTGTAATCATTAATCCCTGCCGTAACAGTACACAAGTATTGCAAACAAATCATAATGGAACGTTAAATATCATCACATTGACTTCGAAAACAGTTATATTGTGCAAAATCAGTATATTTATCTCAGATAATTTCTTAGAGGAACTTCAACTCTTATCAATAGAAGTTACCTGTAGAAAAGAGGTCCACACAAATATGTGATGTCGGATTATTTAAAAAAAACAAAACGGATGTGAAAATTTCAAATGCCGTGCACAGCAGGGAGATCTCCCCTGAATTGCACGAAGAGAAGGGAATGCAAGCAACAGTAGTAGCTGGTAAATAGGAAATTGACTTACCTCAGGTGTAAAACCATGTGTCATTTCAAGAATAAAGCCAATGAATTGACGTTGCTCCAGCGCGTGATTCTTCTACATGATTTTAAAGTTTCAATGTGGCACAGCGAAATGTCACCGGCTAACTACAGGACAACACAAGAAAAGCTATGTTGTCAATTTTTGCTACATCCCCAAAAAATAGATACATTTATCGCGACCTCAGCTCAAGATATCTCTAGGTTTCTTCTCCGCCATTAATTTCCGCTCTTCGAGATAAGGAAAACATGCTTTTTATCAAAAAGTAATATGGATCATGACAAGATCCGTAAGGCAAATCTTACATTATCCACTGGTTGCATCCGAATGGGCATCACTTCGCGATCTATTCACTTTGATTGACGATGGATCCAGAGATGGAAACCGAGGTGGGGAAACGCGGAACGCATTACGCATGCCCTGCGCCTGCGGGGATCTTGGGGTCCAGGCGGAGATGGTGAAGGCCATTGCGACGGTTGAAGCCATCCATCGATCTCGAGGTCGAGGCCATGAGGCGATAGGGATCGGCGGTGAAGAGGAGGAAGACGAACGAAAGATGCGAAGGGGGGGAACGAATCAGCTTGGCCCGAGTTCGATAGGAAGCTGGTTAGGGGTGCGCAAAAAGAACTCAAAAACTTAATTCAGAATCCCTAAACAGGTTTTAAATTAATTCAGAAAATTTTAATTTTTTAGGCGAGTCTAATTTTAATATTTTTATATTTAACTTGCAAAATCTAAAAAAATTAAAAATTCTCTAAAATAAAATTCAAACAATTCAAACATTTTATATAAAAAATCTTATTCTCCCATAATTAGATGTTTTTATATGGAAAATAAGTTTTTCTTATGATCTCTTTCTATGGCAATGGTTATTATAATTATACAACATCACATGCGGCTATTGTATTAAGTAATTTCCTTATTTGGTCTATAATATAAATTAAATATTTTAATTTAATTATACAAAATAAATGTGCTGTATCCGAAACTAAAATTTATAACCTATCCGAGCTCATAAAAACACATTTTACCGCCTACCCACGGTGATGGGATTTAATTTGGTACCCTATATGTGTTAACTATAGGGTACCAAATTAGTGGGCACCCGTTAGGTATGGCAACGGGGCTCATAATTTGTTTTGTCATTTCCAATCTGACCCAAACTCGACGACTTAAAAAAAAATCCCACCCCACACACAATGAAACCTAACCCTAAACAGCCTAAAAACTAAGTATTTATTATAAATAATACATTTAAAATTAATTTTCATTGCATATTCATAATATTTTATATAAATAATAATATAAATAATTAACAAAGTATTATAAATTTAGTAACTAGGTTATAACTTAGAAAGAGATAAATTTATCATTTTAATAATCGAGACAGGTATTTGAATTCTCATACCCGACCCCAACTCGACTTTACCCAGTTGGGTTTTACTCGAACCTAATCTGAGATCCAGTCAACTCGACTTTCCCCTGTTGACTTCGGGTTAGGTCGGGTCGGTTTGAAAATAGGCTTTCTTGCCATCTCTAGTACCCGCCCCTCCTAGAACCTATTTAAAGGTAAACGAGTAGATGTTATTCGGATTCAGATAGGATATGAGTAGTGCATATTCTATCCAAGTCAGGTTCGGATAGCATAGAGCAGATACCTACTATTCGAACCCAATTTTATTTATGTTATATATATATATATATGTTATTTTATTTATATGCTATAAATTATAGTTTTTTGATATATTAGTGATTTGCGAGTACCCATTTACCCTACTCGAAATTTGATAATTATTAAAGTATTATAGGGTCGGGTACCCAAATTTTAATTGGGTAACCATATATATTAAGGGTGAAATTTTAATAGGATAGATATTTAAGTCAAGTATTTATAGGGTTTGGATATTAAATAGATAATTAAATTTTTAATAAGGAAGGCTATATGTAGAGGTTCTAAAAGTTAAACGGATAGTTATTCGAGCACTAAAAGAATTTTTTAGGTTAGGATATACGAAAAATGAATAATCCACTGTGATCCCTAGTTAACTATGATATTTTAAACATTTTAAGAAAATATATTCTTAGAATGTTATTTTATTTTTATAATTTCATATACAAAATCGCGCGCGGCAAAATCGCGTTGCCTTCAAGTTAAAATATCCGCCGTCAAGCTACTCGACCATCGGCCCCGTTCTCTGCGAACTTACTGTCTACTCGCGGTGATGGGATGGTTTGGCCCAGTTTGGTTCAGCTGGAGCTGGTTGGAACAGAGTTGGTTGGAGCAGAGCTGGTTGGATAAATTTGTAGCTGTTTGGATAAAACAACTTGTAGCTGGAGCTGGTTATTTGGATAAAACAACTTGTAGCTAGAGCTGGTTAATACTTATAAGTGATATTTTGTATTGTTAAGTACACAAAAAAATAAATTCACAACAAAAACATAATATTTTGACTAATCAAATATTGCTTATCCCATACAAGAAAGCATCAAATGTTATAATACAAAAAGTATCTCTCAATTACACATTTCAAGATAATAAACTCAAGGTAATCTGATTGCGAATCATATCAATATCAGTAGTATGCACTGCAACCCCTGTAACTTCATTCTCTTCAGTATCTTCAAAGACATTTTCCACATTGATATCAGGATTATTATCTCCTTCATGAAAAATCCGATCAGAGTTTGTAGTTTGCCTAATATAATTATGCAGTGTCATTGTAGCAAATACAATCTTCACTTGAGTTTTAAATGCAAATGAGGGCATATCGCGTAATATATCCCACCTCTTCTTCCACACTCCAAAACATCTCTCAATTACACTTCTAAGAGAGGAGTGTGCCTTATTAAATACCTCTTTCAGCCCTTGCGATGGATGCCCTTGCTGATATTCTTGCAAATGATACCTCACTCCTCTATAAGGACCAAGGTACCCACTTTGATTAGCGTATCCAGCATCAACTAAATAATACTTTCCTACAAATTAATATACAAATCTTATTAATTAACGGAATAATCGCATATGATATCTCACTGAAAATTAATCCCATACCTGGAGGAGGTTTTGGAAATTTTAAATTTGGGGTATTTATTGCTTTTGACAAAACACGAGCGTCATGAGCAGAACCTTCATATCCAGATAATACAAATGTGAATTGCATATTAAAGTTGTATACAGCTAAGATATTCTGAGTCGGCCGACCTTTTCTTCCTATAAATCGCAGTTGATCATGACTTGGTACAACTGCATCTATATGGGTGTCATCAATAGCCCCAATACAATCCTAACAAAATAAATAAGTTCAACAAATGTATTAATTTCACAAATGATAATAAGGAATGCAAATATTAAATATTGAACCTGAAATTATAAATTACCTTAAAATGGGGCATGTACCGATCATCATTTAATATTTGACTTGGAATCTCCTCAAACCCTCTATCAGAGGGCTCTATCAAAACTATTGCAAGTTTGCACACAGTCCTCAACACTTCATAAAAAAATTCTACTTATGGTTTCACCTGAATGTTGAAACCTTTCTTGTACATGTCTGTTTGATGCTCCTTGGGCTAATGTAAAGATGAAGATACCAACTTTCTCAAGAACAGTCATATTTCGTGAAGGCCTTAAGTTATATGATCCCTCCAAAAGTTGACATAGTTGCATAAAATCTTCTCGTTTCATTCTCATCATTCTCCTACACCTTTCAGGATGCCCTTCTGTTATTTCTCGCATGCACCTTATGCCTATATATTCTGATGTCATGCAAGGTGTTTTCAAAATATATCTTAAGTAATATTGTTCCATTGCCAAAGTTGTGTAACGAGCAATATCCCAAAAATCATCAGTGTCATTCTCAATATCCAAAAGATCTTCTATGTGCTCTTCTTGTATAGATGTATCATCACTCTTATCAGATTCCATAACTACACAAAAAAAGTAAATAATAAGCTACACAAAATTTATGGATAACACAAAGTTCAACACTATCAAATAGTTCAACTACACGTAGCAAAACAAAAGCCTCAACACAAAAAGTCCCATCACAAATTGAAATGTTCATATCAACAACATAAAAGGACCGAAACAAATGAGACTATCACAAATTAATACATGTTCATGTCACTAACACAAAAGGCCCATCAGAAATGTAGCAAAACAATACATAATGGCTATTTCCGAGTCTTATAATAATGGTACTGCAACCATGCAATCTGAGTTTGAGTATTTGCTAGTGCAGAGAAAACAGCTCGTTTTGATCTATCTTCCAACAATTCTGTGCAAAATATAAAGAATGGAAAGTCATCCTCCAATCCTGGAATAGTTTGAAGCTGCATAACGACTTCATTAAGGGTGTACCCTGAAGACCCTACTATTCTATCTTCCAATTTGGATCGCTTCTCCATATAGCTTTTCAGTTCCTTAATACCCTCATACATCTCATCTGCAGCTTTACCCTTTAATTTTCGTTTACTACTCTTGCTTATTCCCTGAGATGTTCCTCCCATAAAAGGTGGTTCATCTTCTGCATCCATTGGTGCATATCTTTCTTCATCATCATTATTCTCATCCACTGTAACAGGAACAGAAGAGAACTTTCCAATGGCTACAACTGATCCAAACATAATATCATTCTTCGTTTCAATGTCAGGGTGAATACCTTTCTTTTTGAATTTGGCATACTCTTTATTAACCTACACATAAATTTGAAACATCAAAAATCATAATCAAATAGTACAACAAATGTATTAAGTTGACATAAATTATTATCTTACCGAGATTTTGGTGGCCCACCATTCAGGGGATGCATCTACAGTCTCCAATTTGGCATCCCACCCTAAACCAGTTTTTTTACCCTTCAACTCCTTCCATAATCTCCAGTCCATTTTCAGTTGATCCCATTTGTTTTTTAGTTTGACTCTATCATATTGTAGTCCAGTAAGTTACTGAAAATTTTCTATCACAAATTTCCAGCCTTGTGCAGTGAAATGGCTACCAGGTCGAAAATCTTTATTGATTGCAGCAATACAAGTGTCACAAAAGATTATAGTCGTTTGAAAATTCCACACGGCCTTAGGATTTTTGTTTGCCATTGACACTTCAATATAAATAAGTCACAATTAATTCCAAAATATTGAAATGAAACATACAAAAATCTAAGAAGGAATAAGCATACAAATTCTACATTCTCTTAGGCATATCAATATCCTCATATGAGAAATGGTAAGGATTTGTGAATGTATCTAATGTTCAATTCCATATGAGAAAAGTAAGGATATCAATATCCTCATATGAGAATGGTAAGCTATTGTGAGTAGATTCAAGTAATATCAATATCATGGGTCCTGCAGGTAGTAATATCAATATCCTCATTTAAACAACCAAAATAAGTATCTCCTAGTAGTTAAATATATATGAGTAGATTGAAGTAATATCATGGGTCCTCTTAAGCATATCAATAATCGCATACAAATTGTTTCAGCTCATATTTGTGAATGTATCTAATGGTAAGCATACAAATTCAAACATAAAAATTCTAAGAAGAGATAAGCATACAATATTTTGGAATGGTAAGCATTTGTCATAGAAAATTCTACATTCTCTTAAGCATATCAGGCCAGTTTTGGAATAGTTTGAAGCTGCAAAACATTTGTCTTACGTACGGTAATCATGAATTGGTGTTCTCAAGTAGCAGAGTCCAGCAAAAGAACAATTCAAGTCGCATGCTATTAGAGTCGCAAACTTATAAACGAGATACCAATGTATAAGCAAATGAGAACTCTGATTTAAATCCATATATTCTCTAAACTTTCTCTTATACTAATGTTTAAGAGAAAGATTTAAATCGAGTAGTAGTGAAAACTCTGATTTACAACTTACCCTAAAGTGACAATCAAAAAAGAAAACTTCACTGAATGCAGCAAATAAACTAGATTAACAGTCCAAATGCTGCAAAAGAAGTGCAGGATAAGATACCAGATCAGACATTTGTGCATGTATATTGTTTCAGCTCATATTTGTAGCTCACTGAATGCAGCTCATTTGTTCACATAAACTCGTTGAATGCCAATGATTGACTGAGAATAATAATCATATAAATGAGCCTCTCTGATTTTTTTTCCCACTTAGATCGAAGCTAATTGAAAACACAATACAGTTTAGAAAGATAAACATTTGTAATGTTACGGCATGGAATTAATGAATGCAGAGCAGCAGCTTGGCGACCTTCCTCCGCCCTTGTTAAAGAGAAAGAAGCCGTTCGAGCCCTTGTGGACGACGACGAAGCATCGTCCAGTAGCTTGGCGAGCTTGGACGAAGCCGAAGCATCGTCCCGCTCAACTCCAAGCGCCGGCGACCCCTTGTGGACGAAGACGAGAGAAGGAAGCTGAGATGCATACCTTAACTCTTCGAAGACGAGCAAAGGAAGGAGAGAGGCGCAGATCTGGAAAGGAAGTTGGCGGAAGGAGACCTCTGGAAAGGAAGCTGGCGGAAGCAAGCCGAGCGAAGGTAGCTGGCAGATCTGGGCGCAGATCTTCGAAGATGCGCGGCTCTGGCTGGAGGAGACGCGCAGCTCCTTCGAAGACGATTCAAGACGAGGCTGAGACGAAAGACGAGGCTGGCCGGAAGGACGTCGGACGAAGAAGACGCCGGAAGGAGACGGCGGAGCGCGTAGAGGCAACGAGCGGGTGAAGATCGAAACAATCGGGCGTCTATGCGCGTAGAGGCAAGGCGTGAGGCGCAACGGGCGGAAGCTTTTTTTTCGGAATGCGTGCATGAAAAAGCTGCCAAAGCTGGTTTTTTCAGCTGGCAGAAAACAGTGTAGCTTCTAAAGCGTTTTTCCCAAACAATCAATTGGACCATAAGCTGCTGGGCGCACCAGCTCCAGTTGAAAAGCTGGCTTACCAAACGGGGCATAGTCAGCTCACTAACTCGTGCCATATCAGTATCATAAAAATCCTCGGAATTTTGGTAGTATTGCGGTTACGGTCTTTAGTGTATAACTTCTTGGGGCTTTAAGCGAAAATTTATTAGTTAGGGACTAACCTGAATAAATAAATAAAAGTTGAAAGTTCCAAATTCCAATAATGTGACAACAACTTCGAGATTAAAAAAATAAAAAAATAATGAGGAAAAAAAACGGACGTCTCTCTCTCTCTTTATTTCTCTTTCTACCTCTGTGTGTGGACCCGAGGACCACTCCGACCTCATGGTCCAAAAAGATTCCCCACCAATCACAGCTCACATCTGCACCGTCCAATCACAGCACGGACTACGAGGCCCCACTCGTTCGCCCTCCTCTACTGTTCGTTTCGCCCTCTCGCTTCCGGGCTGGCCCACGGTCCTCTCCCCGTTTCCCCCATTCCATCCCCTTTGCGTTTCTCGCTCTCTAGGGTGGCAAAATGGTAGTTTATCATGGATGGATTTACCATGGCATAGATAAAAAAAATTAATAAAGTTATTTATTGGTAGGATATGTAAAATTCGAATTAATTTGGTAATTTTACTCGAAGATAAATAATGAATGCCAAATTTAATCCCAATAACTTATTATTAACGGCTAAGATTCTTTTCTTTAATAAATAATAATCAATATGTAAAATAAGCGTAACACATATTGTCTAAATGGATTAACACCCACAAACTTATCTTTATTTTTGTCTTCAGTGATTTTGTTCAAGTAGTTTATATTGTTGAAAAATATGCCTTTTTTTCTTGTTACAACTTACAAGGAGTAATCCATAAATTCCCATTGGTTTAAAATTTTGATTATAGCAGTCTGAAAGATTACCGCCGATTCCGATTCCCTATTCCTGTGTCCCGTTTCCGACTTCACTACGTATCCCACTAGAATGAACAAGGGACCAGTGCGTATACATACCGCCCCCAAGTGGCTAGGGACACCGACCCCGACCTCCCACCGAACGCATCTGACGGTCGATATTTCTCTTCCGGAAGCATCGACACCGTCCGTCTCGTGACCCAAGCTGGTCTCAAATCCCAGGATACCCCCAATCTTCCCTCATCCCTCGCCCATCATGGGATTCCCCAGTGGCCGTCGCCTCCCATTCCGTTAGCGGCGGCGGCGGCGGCTGCGTAGCCCCCGTTCGGGCGGCGGGAATGGCGAGGGGCTTCCGATGGGCGGCTTCTTTCCCCGACGAGGTGTGGGAACACGTCTTCTCCTTCCTCCCGACGGACGCCGACAGGAACGCGGCCTCAATGGTGTGCCGCGCGTGGTACCGCATCGAGCGCCGGTCTCGGCGGCGGGTCTTCGTGGGGAACTGCTATGCGGTGGCACCGGCGGTTGCAGTGCGGCGTTTCCCGGAGGTGAGAGTGGCGGCGATCAAGGGGAAGCCTCATTTCGCCGACTTCAACCTTGTGCCGAGCGACTGGGGCGGCGGGGCGGAGTCGTGGGTGGAGGCGATGGCCGAGGGGTGGCCGCTTCTCGAGGAGCTGTATTTCAAGAGGATGGTGGTCTCCGATGACTGCCTTGAGCTCATCGCCCGTTCCTTCAGGAACTTTAGGATTCTGTCTTTGGCCTCCTGCGAAGGGTTCAGCACTGCGGGTCTCGCTGCTATCGCCGCCAACTGCAGGTCAGAGTCTCTGATTTAACTCTTACTCCCGATGCTGGTTTTGGACTCAGATTTGTTCATCTGATGCCAAAGTGTGTGTTTTATCGTGGATTTGCCCTCAAAGTTGATCATTGTTATTGCTAGTTTCTGAATCTCAACTAAGAATTCTTGGTTGCACAGAGTCCAATTCTCATTTTGCATTCAAGCATCCCTTAGGGATTTTATGTACAAGGGCATGCATGTAGTATTTTCACTGATGAGATTGCATGACGAGCTGCTTGATTGACGGAGCGATGGTGCTCTAACTGTAAACACTCCTTTTATCTCCCTGCATTTCTCTTCCGCCGAACTCTGTGGTTCAGATTCGCCAGTCGTGTAGTGAAACAAGTGAACCTGATATAGGTATTTAGATTTGCTCTATTCGGCGAGTATCAAAGATTTGCTTCGAAAAAAAAAAAATATTTTCTTGGGCCATATTTTTTCTTTCCTTTCAGATTTCTCAAATATGCCATGCTTTTAGGAATATGCTTTATAGTTTTTAACAAGGAAAAGTTTCAGTCTTTATATTTCGCTGATTAAGTCTGTTTACCTGGTTTAATTTTCTTCCTCGCTTCTGTGTATATTTTTTCTCCATATTTTCCATATTCTAGTTTCATGCTTGTTTGGAGCCAACAAATAGCTTATGGTTGTTATAGCAGTTAATATTGCTTCCTCATACTCGTTAGATGCTTTCTCAGGGACGAATACGGGCCTGATATGTTATTTGGTTTGTGTTCAATATCATCAAAAGAGATATCAAATTCTTGATAATTGAATGTTTAGAATTGTAGTAGAACTCCGGACTTTATTAAACAAAGTTCTCTTCAATTGTTTAGTTATATGAAAAAATTTTAGAACTTTTAAGAAGGGTCTAAATAAATCGTGAAAAAGTAATTTTTTTCGTGGATAAACTATATCTAGGTAATCTACACACTCTAATCTATCAATGGTACCAATATTATCGTGGATAATTCTACCACGATGAGAAATTAGCAAATTTTCTATTGTGGAAAAAACTGTCCACTAGCTTGTTTTTTCTATGATAATATTTTCATTAATTTTTCATTGTGGATAAGTCTATCCACGATAATATTTGATACTGTTGGATAGCTTAGAGTGTGAAGATTACGTGGATATAGTTTATCCATGAAAAAAATTTACTTTTTCATGATATATTTAGACCTTAAAATTTTCTAGGCAGGTAACCCTAGGTATATAAATATTTGACAAAAAGTTGCATCGACTTGGTATATGTATTAGGGGAGTAAATTTTGTAGTTATATTCATCTTAGTAGGTTTTATTGCACGTGCAGATTTCCTAAATTTTCTATTTTTACTAAACTCCTCCATATCCTAGACACGTTTTGAATTAACTAATCATTACTTATCCTTGTCAGCAGAACCAATTGATTTGACTCAGTGACTGAATCAATATAAGCACTAACTTAATCGGTCTAAACCTTAAGCCTTTGATAATTGTATATATTTTATAAATCAGTTTTAACTAATGTGCTGTTTTATGCTTAAGTGTTTTAAAAATAAATATTTTCTCCAATCAGTTAAGTTAGGTAAGATGCAAAGGTTTTATTAATCTGATACCAAGTTGTGATGGTACTAGCTGCTATCTTCCAGTTTATCCTATTTGATGAGGTGGTAGTGCCTTTTTTCTTGTCAATACGGAACGTGTTCACAAAAGTGAGGTTAAAAAAAAAAGGCTATTTGTTAAGTTGTATTAGCTTTGTTCGCTGGTCTTGTAAGTTCCGGAATTCAAGTTAATTTTCTTTGTTTATTTAAGAAATATCAGTTTTGTCTTGGACTTAGTGTTTTAAGTAATTATACTTATTTTAGTTAATACTAATATTTTGTGTTGACGGTTAAAGTAACTGTTTTATCACAATTCTGTATCCTCACCATCTTGCAAATTAATGTTTGTAGTCTAGATAGATAAATTATATTGTCTAGGAGTTTTGGTTGTTTTGACCTGGTATTCTGAATACTCGTGTTTCTTCTTGTGCGAAAGGAAGGCATTGGTTGTGAGATTTGCTTCAGATTGTTCAACAGAGAGTTGTTATGTGTTTTCTGATTCACACTGTCAGTATAAAATATTCCGTTTATGTTCTTTCCTGTAATTTTTCCTTCACACTGAAACATTCTCTTTCCTGACCATCGGCATAGAATTATTCCTCTTCAGCTTGAACATTTTTTTTCTTAAAAAATTGTTCTATCATTGATGATAAAAGACTTCCTTACCTCCCTGGGTGTTGTAATCCTTGCTTTTGAATCTTTAGTAGATTCCAGGTTTCTTCGTCCTCTTTCCTTCATGGTAGCTAAATACGATCTGTTTCATCTCCCTTATCCTTAGTTGACAACCTGATGCTATCCTAATTGGTCTCTGTTCTCTTTTTTTCTGTCCACCTGAAATTCACTATGGTATGGTCCTCCACTACCTCGGTTGTTTTGCCGTTGTTGGCCTCTGCAAGATTGGCGGCATGGTTATTGATTCATACCTGTGGCAGTTGAAATATGAGGCACTATGTTGTGGTGGCAATTGTGTGAAATAGTTATCTAATTTCATGCACATGAAAGGGCGTCGCAGCCTAGAAAATTTCCGAGGTGAGGACGCGGCCTAAGATTCTTAGGCGAGGCTTAATAGGGACCATTTCTATTGCTTTGGAAATCGTGTAATATTGGATGAACCTGCACAATAATCGGGCTGCATGATTATTAAAGCAATAAGAATGGTTAGATTGAACCTCGCCTAACAATCCTAGGCAGCATCTCCGCCGAGGAAAAATTTTCAGCACAACACAGAAATAAGAGAAAAAAGAGCCAACCATATACATGGCACCAAGGGTTTCTTGATTTCGCTATTATGCTTATACCTACAAGTGAGAACACGTACAAATCCACAGAAGTGTAAGTGTCCAACAATCCTGTAAACCTAATAACCTGGATACTAACAACCTAATTAATAATTCTCTTATGGGATCTACAACTTATTCTCTTGGCTTTCCCTGCAGAAATTAGAAGAGGCAATCCCTCTATAGTACTTTAGTCCGAGTGGAATCTAAAGTTTTCAGTAAAAAAAAAAATATTTTGCTATCTTATTTAAGAAAGGAATTGGAAAGCTTACATATGGAAATTTGGCTTTCAAATATCCAGAAACTGATTATGGAAACACTTGGCATCTATTAATCTTTCATCATGTGCGTCTTGTGCAAATTAATAATTGATTCTTTTTTATCATTTTTACAAATTCTGAGGGTTCACGTATGCTTTAGCCTATTGTTTTAACAATTACTACCATGTGTCTGCTACGTGGTTCATCAACTTGGTTCCGAGGCACCAAATTGCATCTTATAGTGTAATAGTGGAACCTTGATTTACTGGATGTCTGGATTTAGTTTTTAAATAGATTTTTAACATTACAGGAATCTGCGGGTGCTAGATCTGCTTGAAAATGAAGTAGATGATAATTGTCTAAACTGGATCGGTCACTTTCCAGAGTCTTTTACATCCCTGGTTACTCTCAATATTTCATGTGTGGAAAGCGAGGTAAATGTATCCGTTCTTGACTGCCTCATTAGCAGATGTCCGAATCTCAAGACTCTAAGAGTCAATGGTGCCGTGCCTCTAGAAAGGCTAGTTGGTCTTCTACAAAGGGCCCCACAACTAGTAGACCTTGGAACTGGCAAGTTCTCTGCAGAACATCACCCAGAGCTTTTTTCCAAGCTTGAGTCTGCTTTTGCTCAATGTAAACAGCTGCAGAGCCTATCTGGTATGTGGGAAGCTGGGCCAACATACTTACCTGCAATCTACCCAGTTTGTGAGCGTCTTACATCACTGAAGTTGTACGATACTGCAATACAGAACGCAGAGCTCTTAAAATTAGTCAGCCGGTTCAAAAACATGCGGAAACTATGGGTACTCTCATTCACATCTGTGAAAATATTTCATATGTTTTCTATTCCCTCGTTTGTTACATTTTTTCCTATTATCTGTTGATCCTCAAAATAAACTTGTCAATTTATTAATCTCAAGCAACATACCTTATCCCTCTATTTTGCTTCCATTACCTAGTTATCTTTGCTACAAGAAAATGTTTCATAATGGTTGTCCATCTGATTTCAGGAACTTATAGTCTCCTTTAGGTTATGTGGTTTGCTGTGTTTTACCTCTATTACTCTCTAGATGCTTTCTGAAATCTAACCTGTTTGTCAGGTAATGGACTTAATTGAGGATAGTGGACTTACTGCTGTGGCATCATCTTGCAAACGTCTCCAAGAACTCAGAGTCTTCCCTTCGGATCCATATGGTGCGGCGCAACCTATTTCTCTTACCGAACAAGGACTTGTAGTGGTCTCTAGTGGTTGCCCAGTGCTTCAGTCTGTCCTCTATTTTTGTCGGCAGATGACTAATGCTGCTCTCCTTGCTGTTGCCAGTAACCGCCCCAATCTCACATGTTTCCGTCTCTGCATCATTGAACCTCACACCCCTGACTATAGAACTCAAGAGCCTTTAGATGCTGGCTTTGGTGCCATTGTTGAATCTTGCAAGGAACTCCGGCGCCTCTCCATGTCTGGCCTTCTCACTGATCGGGTGTTTCAAACTATAGGGGCTTCTGCAAATCGTCTTGAAATGCTCTCAGTTGCTTTTGCTGGTGATGGTGATGCAGGCCTTCACTACATTCTCTCTGGATGCAAGAGTTTACGCAAGCTGGAAATTAGGGACTGCCCATTTGGGGATAAGCCATTGTTGGACAATGCTGCTAAACTGGAGACAATGCGATCCCTTTGGATGTCTTCATGCTCTGTGACGTTGGGGGCATGCAGATTGCTAGCACAGAAGATGCCCCGACTTAATGTAGAAGTTATTGAAGAGAGAGATCGAAGACCATTGGCGTCACGGTCTGATGATTACCAAGTAGAGAAGATCTACATTTATCGTACCATTGCAGGTCCAAGATCTGATGCACCTCCTTGTGTTTGGACTGTTTAGTGTGACACCATAAAGTATGGAGGTACCCCACTTTAGATCTGCTCATCTTTCACGTTTATATTCCAAAAGCCAAACATTGCTCGAGGAGTTGTCAGTTCATATGAAGTTGAGGTTGAGAATAGTATTCTTAGACTATTATTACTAAGGTCGTCAAGATATCAGCTTAGTTTGCCAATAAGTTGTGGCACTATGACTTGGTAACACTTATTTGTTGCTTTCATTTTTTTTTACTTTTTAGCCATAAAGATTATGTATATGAGGATAATCTACTACCTCTAAGCAGTGCATTTGCAACTTCATAAACGACTCTATTATGCTATTCCAACTCCCTTGCATTGGTTCAGCTGATTGTTTCCAGAATTGGAGGGAATGATCTCTCAAAATACTGTTCTTGAATCATTTTCGACTGTATGCACTGGACATGTTTTAGCTTGACCAATTTCATAAGCTTATCTTTTAGTCTATGATTGATTTGGAATCAGTATTGATTGGTAATTAAGGTCTTCATGCTCTCGACCTGTTGATTGTATTGATTAATACTGGTTGGTATTTCGTTTTCATGAAATATGCTATACCATGTTCAAAGATTCGTGCCTAACTGGTCGAGCATACAATCTTGTCTTTTCTACTAGAAGGGGCCTCCACTATGGCCTGTTTGTAAGTGCGATTCACTGAAGAATCTAAGCTGACTAATCCCTTTCAGTTGCAGCCAATTTGACAAACGAAAACAAATTTGATCCTATTTGGATTTGCTGGCTTTGCGTCTGCATCTCGTTCTTGTTTGGCTCCATTTTCTACAACTTTTCCACACAAGAGCTGGAAGCATTACGATGAGGGAGGTAAAGGACAACTTGCAATTTCTCGCTTGAAGTCCAGATGAGCACGGCCACAGGCACACCACATGCGGTGAAGCAAGCTAGCATGTTAATTAGAAATGGTAATGGATTGATGTTTCAACTTCACACCCGATCCGAACTTAAGTTAGATTTTTATTGCATAATTCAAACTTGCATTAGGTATTTAAACCTAATTTTTTTATTATATATACATATATATATTTATATATTTATGTAAAAATATTTTTACGTTGAACTGAAGTCAAATGCTTTGTCTTTTAACATGAGTGGACAAAAGGAATGCACATTTTTTATGTCTTGTTACCTATCTACCTCTGAGGTTGATAGCAATGACTCTTCAAAATTCCTATATTTAGTTTTGTTTAAAAAGAAGTAAAGAATTATGTGAAAATTAAGAGAAAATTAGAAAGAAAAAAAAATATCAAAGGCATATATATAATTTCTATCTTTATGTGGCAATTAGGTCTCCTCTATGTTATTCGAAATTAAATATTTCAAGATAGAAATGATTTATTATAATTTTTTCTTTACATCTTTGTTTTTAGAAACAATCACTTGGATATGATGACATCAATTTCCTCTTTATTCTATTTTTAAAATCTTATATGACGACGTATTCAGTCAATATCTGAACTAATAGTCTCAAACCTAAAAAGAAAACTCTTTATATTATAAAAATCCGCAGCCCACTCCGGCCATTTTCTCCTCTCTACTGAGACAGCTGATAGTAGTAGCAATGGCTTCGTCCACCGACGACAAGACTCCGCCGGTCGCCGCTGCCGAGACCAACCAGCACAGCTCCTTCGTCAAAGCCGGCGTGTTTCTCAGGCTCCTGCTCTTCGTCGCCACGCTGGTGGCGCTGGTGCTGACGACCACCAGCAAGCAGACCAAGCTCGTGATGACCCCTTTCCTACCAGTCCCCCTGTCGCTCACCGCCAAGTTCACCGACTCTCCCGCTGTCATGTGCGCTTCACTAGTTCCTCATCCTCATGCTTGTTTATCTGTAGTTGATCAGTTGATTCTTCGAATCCTTTTCCTGTTACAATCAATGGTGAATGAACTCCTCATAATTTGAGCTTTCATGCACGCAGATACTTCGTGGCTGCCTCTGCAGTCACATGTTTCTACAGTATCGTTACGGCCATCGTCGCCGCCTTCTACACCTCCAAAGAAACTCCGGCCGCCACCACCTTGCTCCTCCTCATCCTGCCGTCCACAGATGCTGTACTCTCTCTCTCTCTCTCTCTTGCTCTCTTTTTATTTCTTTTTTATCTCTTTATATATATGGTTAAAGGCGAAGGTTAGCTACCCTACTTATTGATAAGGTAAGGAGGAAATTTTCACCTTCGTCACTAATTATTGTGTTGTCTACATCAAATAGATAACTTAAACCCAAATCCAATTTAAGTTTTTTATTTTATAATTCAAACCTTATTTGGATATTCAAATAAGTACACTGAGACATCCGAATTTGAATAAATCAAAGTTTTAAATATTGATGTTTGTATGTAATATTATTTACGTATTAATTGATTAAGTAGGATAATATTATTTAAGCAAATGTTCACATTGACCTACTCGTTTATTGAAAATTCAAAATACGCACATACGGATCTTTCATAACATATGAGGTGGATAATTCATCTTATCTTGACTTGACCAAATTAGGGTGAGACAAATTACGTGCCCTTTGTCGTCTACTGAACTTCCATGCTAATTGGTTCAATCTTTTGTCGTGAGGGAAAACGACAAATTGGAGTGCGGTTGGTTTAAGTACTAAACCCGACATGTACAATAATTGATTTATTTTTTGATGTTGACATGTCTCCTTTTGGCAATAACTGAAAAATAATTAAAAAAAAGTTTTTTTTTTCTTTTTATTTGTTCCTTAAAAATGAAGAAAAACCCTCATTTATCATATTTTTTTTGACATAAATAAATAATTAATGAAAATAAAATATAATCTAAAATTTTATTATCAGCAATTATGTTTTTTTACCGGTTGGGCTAACTGACAGATGTTCTTTCTTATGTAGTTGCTTAGTGGAATTATGGCGTCAGCGACCGGAGCACTGGCCGCCGTGGCATACATCGGCTTGAAGGGCAACTCGCACGTGCAGTGGAGAAAAGTGTGCGACACTTTCGATACGTTTTGCAAACACGTGGGAACCGCAGCCGCCTTCTCGCTTCTCGCTTCCATCATCCTAGTCTTGCTTGTCGTCCTCTCCTTCCATGCACTTTACATAAAAACCCACAAATTAGTTCTTAAGTGATTTTCAGACCACTAGTGTGTTATTGAATATGATTAGTAGAAAAGAACTATAGAAGTAGTACTCATGAAGCTTGTTGTAATTAGTCTAAGATAAATGGACCTCTTAGTTAATCTGCGTGCATGTATAATTTACTTCAAAGATGGTGTAAAATAAATAATGCTTGGCACTACAGTTCATGGATATATGGATACTTATTATTACGATGATGAGTTTGCTTAAATAAATTATTTTAAAGTTTTCATATTTTAATTTTTTTAAAAAGAATTTTTTGAATGATGCTATGCATATTTATTACGCCGACTGTTTATCTCTACTCGCCGCTTGCTTCCTAAATTAAGTCGGTGATTTAAGTATACATCATTTGGGAGTGTAGTTGCTGTTGTGAATTAGTGTTGTAACTATAGCAATTGTCTGATAAGCGTTTGGTAAATTATAATGTAATGCTGTTGTGTGTACCAAATCTTATAATATATTATTATGTATTAATATATTTTTTATATATTTTATTAAATTAAATAATATCTCTCATCTCTTTTTTCTTCTCGTGGGACCGCATCTCGTTCCTCTCCTCTATCTCTCGCTCTAGCTCTCTCTTTCTCTCTCTCCCGCGGGTGCCACGTCTCTTCTCTATCTCTCCGTTATCTTTTTCTCTTCTCCCGTGTGTAAGGCCTGGTTCAATTCGATTCAGAACAGAACCCACTGGCCCGGGCGGCGGCCCAAACCCATGCGGTAAGAAGGAATGCGAAACCCGATTTACACAGTGAACGGAACGCGTTGACCCTAAATTGCTCGATTCGAGCAACGCGGCGTCGACGTCTTCTTCGTCACCGCGGAGTTCGGACGAGGCGGGCGATGGACGGCGCGGAAGCTCGGCAGGTGACCTGAAAAGGCGGCAACGAGAGGATCTGGGCAACGGCGTCAACGTGATTGACGAAGCTTGCGGTGCAGCCCGATTTTAGGGCTAAAGATGCGGGCGGCGCGAAAGGCGGATGGCGGACGCGTTCGCAGGCAGCGCCCTTTAAATACCGTCGATGGGCGACGGATCGGGGATCATGAAGCGATCAGCCACAGCGACACAAGCGGACGAAGCGCAGCGATCGATGGGTGACGCGAAGAAGACGATGCTGTTTCAATTTTGACCGGGTCAAAATCGAAGCAGCGAGGTGAAAATCGATTTCGAATCGATTTGGACGCTAACGTCAGCGGGACGTCAGCCAGGCGGGGTTTGCGAGCGGCGTGATTTTGACTTTGGTCAAAATCCAGATTTGGGGAAAATTAGCGAGGTAAATCTAATTTAGGGTTTGATTTCTTAAATTAGGGTTGGGGTTTCTGATCATGTTTTCGATTTGGGATAATAATTGTACGGGGAATTAGGGTTTCATATTTGGGGTAAGTTTTGTGCCGGAAACCCTAGAGTATCACGCCCAGTGTGGTGATCCGTCGGACTACCTTAGGCCGGGGCGTGACACCGTGGGCCCACACTTTTCACCGCACCGCGCCAAAAGCAGCCCACTGCTTCACTCCCCGGCCTAAAGTTCTCCGGTGGATCATTGTACCGCACTGAAACCCTAGATTCCAGCCCTAAATTCACACCCAAATTCAATTTTGACCATTGTCAAAATCAACTCCGCCGCGCGTAAATTTGAAACCCTCAAATCTAATTTTGACCCAGTCACAATCGCTATTGTCTCTTTCATCACATCGTCATTGAGTGCCCCCTACACTCATGGGTTCGCCAGAGTAAGGCGTGATGGCAGGGTGGAGACCCTTCTCCGCCTTCAGCCTCTCGTTACCGCCGCCTGACAACCACCTGGTAGCTGCCTGCTACTAAAAAGGATGGTGATGAAGCTTGATCGGAAACAGTGGATCCAAGATAGAGAGAAAAGCTTTATTACTCCTTTTGAAGCTACAAAACCTCTCAAGACCGACGACCCCCGTCGCCTACCCTTGTCCCACTCGTCCTTCGTCGCTGACGCACTCGCCGTTGACGCACTCGCCGTTGACGTTACAATCTCTCCCTCACAGAGCACTTCCTCGACGTCCCCTGACGCTGGCATCGACGCCCCCTAGCGCCGGCATGAACGCCCCCTAGCGTCGGCATCAACGCTCTCAAGCGTTGGCATCAACACCCCCCTGGTGCTGGCATCAGGGCCCCTGCCCTGGAAGAATGACGTTTGTCGTCGCTGGTGATGGTGTTGCTCCCAGCACTCTCACACTTTTGTCTGCTCCTCAGACGGATTTGTAGGGCAAGGGATGTCTACGCTCGAGCAACCCAGCGTCCGGGTATCTTGCGTCCTCCACTAAAAGACCTTGTCCTCCCTTCCTTTCGTATGCATCCGCCAAAGCTCGCCAGCTGTCTCAGCTTCCGCTGCGTTCGTTGCGCGTGAAGGTAGAGCCACTGCCTCCGTGTTCGAAGAGCTGTTGAAGACGTGTCCTTCTCCTCCGAAGATCTCGCCCTCGCGCCGCTAATCCTTCTTCGCCCGCCTGGAAACGCCACCCCACGTTTGTCGCATCCGAGGCGATCACTGCTCGCCCCTTTTCCTTGTCCACGCCGAGGATCTCACCGAAGGAAGCTCCCGTGTCGGCTGCTTCAACCACCTCCAAAGAAGGCGGACGCTGCTTGCGTCCGAATCGCCCTCTACTCGATGCCGCCCCACGCCTCTGTGCAACGCCATCCATGCATGTTGTCGACTCCGCAATGCTCGATGCCGCGAAGCTCGCGTCGCTCGAAGATGCCTTCCGATTTCTGAGTTGACCGAGTGGTTGATTCTAAATTGAGCTCCAATTTCATCTTCGTAGCGCGAGCTTAGGCCACTGCCCACCCCGGATCCAATTGGCTTGGCCTGTGGGAATCGGGCGTAACACTAGGCATGGCTAGAGGTGGCCAACGGGCATGACATGGGCTAGGCCCGGCACAATCTATTGACCTGGTCAACAAGTTTGCGAGCAACCTGCGGCCTGTTCTGGGCTGGGCTAGGCACGACACGTGATCGGGCCAAGCACGACACACAGGTGCCGAGCACGACACGTGACCGGGCCGAGCACGGTACAACGGGCTAGCCCAGGCACATCCCGCTTTATCACTATTATATATATATTTTTAAATTTTTTTATATTATTATTATTTTAATATCTAAATAAAATTTTAATGGTCTCGAGATTTTTTTTAAAATTTCTTATTTCTTTCTTATTTCTCTATATTTTTAAAATTTATGCTTTTTAAGAAGCTTTTATATTTGTAGTATTATTTTTAATATATAAATGATATTAGATTATGAATTTTTGGTTAGCTTAACGATATCATATCGTCGAATCCTGACCCAAACATACATGAAACAAATGAAAAATAGTATATGATTTTATTATTTCTATTAATTTTTGCATTTGTACTTGTCATTGAACTTTGTCATATATCTTCGAATTTGTCTAAAATTTAATCCAAATTTGCATGGAAACAATGGAAATAGTGTAGAATACCTTTGTGTGAATTTTAATGAGGTTGTAAAATTTTTTTTATCTTTTTATTAATTTTTATATTTATATTTATGGTCAAGCTTTGTATGAATGTATCTAAAACTTAATTGAAATTTGTGTGTAACGAACACAACGAGAAATTGTAGGATGCACATACGAAAAAGATGTTTTGTGATTTGTGTAAAGATGAATGAACTAGGCAAATATAACTTTTAGGCTCTGTTTTCTTGGAGGGATGAAAAACTGTAAAGAAAAGAGAACCGGAGGGAAAGGAAATCCACAAGCATCTATTTATCGCTATTTCCTTGAGAGAAAAGGAAAACTGGATGAAAAATATTATTATATTATTGTTAAAAATCCTTTTATATTAAACAACTAAATTGAGACAAACTTAATAATAATAAATTTTAAATATAATATTAAATAATTTTTAATTACAAAAACTACCTAATGTTATGAGATAGAGAAAACTATTTTAATGAGTCATATTAAGAAATAATTTTTTATCTTATCTTGAATGCAATGTAGGTGAAAACTACATTCCTAGCTCGGGCACGGCTTCATGCACCAAAGAGCAAGAATGAAATAGATGCAGGGTTCATGCATCAAAGAGAAAATAAATGAAGCTGCATATTTTGCTGGGCATCAACTTGCTTCAGCTGCATATTTGGCTCTGATGAATAATATCATGTATTAAATTCAATTTTCTGGGCATCAACTTGCTTCAGCTGCATATTTTGCTCTTCAAAGAAATGAAGCTTGTTAAACTCATTTCTTTTATTCCATTCTTGCTAGTTGCTTTCTAACTTTGCAAATGTGGATTACTTGAAAAGCAAAACCAATTGTTCTGTTGTTCGTTCGGGCTGCGGTAGTCCTCCCCAAGCTTAGGCACATTGGTATGCTTTTACAGAACATATACAGGACAAAGATTAAAACAAATCCAGTTAGTACATATACATGACAAAGATTTAAACAAATCACAAATGTTACCAACATTTGCAAAGCTGTGGTTAACCTGGACAATTAACAAAAATATCACATGACTTGTTTATCACTAAACTGTAATAAAACAAACCAAATCACAGAGATATCAACATAGAATAAGAATAGAATCTCAAAAACAAGGTAAACACCTCAACTTGGCAATTAAAGCCAAACCAACTCAAGTGCATGTTAGAATTAATACATATAGAAAACAAATGCCAATATCCAAAACATTATACAAGTGCCAATATCCAAAACATGTACAAAGTAACACCATCCAGTGGTCAATATCCAAAATATTATACAAGTGCCAAGATCCAAAACAAGTAAACACTTGGCAACTAGTACAATAGATAGCTAATCAAAACATGTACAAAGTAACACCATCAAGGTGTCAATATCCAAAACATTATACAAGTGCCAATATCCAAAACAAATAAACACTTGACAACTAGTACAATAGATAGTTAATCAAAACATGTACAGAGTAACACCATCAAGGTATCAATATCCAAAACATAGAAGCCAAAATCAACAAGTGTCATTGGCTCATACACTCATCAATTCATTGAGAACTTCAAGTCGTACGTCTTCTGGAGCGGAGAAAAAAACTTCAGTGTACTCTTTACTTGTAGCAAGCGTGACATAAGCACGTGCAATGCGGTGGCGTGGAACTCCAAGCTTACTGAGCTCTTCATATATTTCTTTCTTCGTGTATTCCTTCTCTGTAGATTCTGGATTGATAAACTTATACATAAATTCATTTCCCTCTCGGATACAACCAATAAGCTCATGCATGTTAGAATTTGCCTCTGTGCATCTACTTTTCTCTTTTTGGACTTTATAGAATACTCACTATTTGGGACCGGTGGGCTTGTTCTAGCAACATCTTCATAGGTTGGGTCTTCATCAGGCATACTACCCATTGCTCCTTCATGTGTGTTAATAGCTTGGCCTGCAGTATCTTTACCCCAAAGATTTATATAATCTTTACAAGTCCCAGACACGCTCCCATAAATGTAATAAATAACATAATAATTCAAACAATTAAAAAAAAAAGGCAAACCTTGTTATTTAATAACAAAATATCATGGATAATGAAGATATGTTCTAGAATATATTTTCTAGTCATATGCAATTACTTCATGGATAATAAAGATATGTTCTAGAATATATTTTCTAGTCCAAGAACAATCAATAAGAGCCTTATGCTTAATGAAGATTGGTCCAAATAATAACAGCATATATCTTCTATACATCAATCTGGCATGGAAAGCCACGCTCAAAATCATATAAAATTATTGGTCCGAATTATAACAGAACATATCAGAAACAAAATGTCTTTTTCAGAACAATTCTTTGAACACATACATAGATCATAAGGAAGATGGAAAATAAAAAGAAAGGAAATTTAATGGAAATGAAAGAGCTGAAAGCATCTCAACTTCATTGTGAACGTTCCCAAGTAGGGATGGCAACGGGGTGGGTTTTACCTTCCCCGCCCCGACCCCGCCTCTCTCTACCCCGTCCCCGAACCCGTCGCCGAACCCGACGGGTCTATAAAATGGGTCCCCATCCTCGACCCCGTTGGGGAATCGGGTCCCCGCGGGAAACCCGACCCCGACAAACCCGAACCCTAAATAAAAAATTTAATAAAAAAAAATAAGATAACAACACTAAAGTTGAATAAATAACAATATATATGATAATCATCACTAATGTTGATCTACAACTCTCAATTAAACATAAAATAGAGATGCTCCCAACACTAAACTTGCAAAGCATTATCTCCATGAAACAATTCAAAAAAATCTGCAATAAGGAAAAGATTCAAAATACATCATAATTAAAACTACCATCAACAATCACAATTTCACTAGAAAATACCATCATAATTAAAACTACCATCAACAATCACTATTTCACTAGAAAATACATCATAATTAAAACTACCATCAACAATTCACATTTCCATAATAGGCTAGCAGAAAATACATCACAGTTCCATTCTTCACAGTTCCATTTCATAGTTCTACATCACAGTTCCATAATAGGCTAGTAGAAAATACATCACAGTTCTACATCAATGCATCACTTCATAATTCACATTTCCACGGTTCCATACTTCCACATCAACAAAATGACCAATCATAAATTGCTATTAATCATCTTCTAATCCAAATGTTGCTTGGGCTCTACTTGCCAACAATTCATCTACATTGAACAATATAGATTATATCAATCATCTACATCTAATAAATATCAATCATACATTTAATAAATATGAATCATACTTTCATCCTCAGAATCTATATCATCAAGCATATTTGCAAATTCATCAATTGCTTTAGAATTCTTTCCTATAAAATGATAAAAACATATGATTTCAAAATTCAATAATAAAAACAAGCAAATTAGTTGAGAAAGATAAACTCATCAATTGCTTTAGAACTCATTCCTATAAAATGATAAAACATATGATTTCAAAATTAAATAATAAAAACAAGAAAACTAGTTGAGAAAGATAAATTATATTACCTTTGTTCTCTTGACTCCATAGTCAGCTTCTAGCACACATCAATGCCTCTAATGTATACCAATGTAATCGACTATGATGTGGGCTTACAATTCTGCCACCCGTGCTGAATGCAGATTCAGAAGCCACTGTGGATATAGGAATTGCTAGCATATCTCTTGCAATTGCTTGTAGTATGGGATACTTAACACCATTCAATTTCCACCATAAAAAGAATATCAAAACTTGTTGATCTTGGCAATACGTCTTCTTCTAAATATATATCTAACTCTGTTTTGAGATTTGTAGTTCTGGCTCTTTTTTCACTCATTACAAATGCATCATAATCATTTAATAAGTCATCTCTTGTAGAATTATCAACCTCTTCAACTGGATTGGTACTAAATTCTTGGGTTCTTAATTGATACTCAGAAACTAAATTATAATAGAGTTCTCGAATTCTATGAACTTCAACTGAAGCATCAACCAGATATAATTTTTTATAATAATAATTAAGTAAGCTCATCTTGTACCTAGGATACAACACTGTAGCAACTCCCATTATATCATGAATCACATTCCAATAGCATTTAAACTTATCCATCATTTTTGTTGCCATTCTTTGAATCACTGGATTTGGACAAGTCAACCATGATGATATTGTTATATTAATTTCACAAATCTTAGGGAAATAAAGATTTGCAATTGGATAACTTGTTCCAGAAAATAATTTTGTAATAGTATTAAAAATTTTTAGCTTTCCACAAACTTCAGCTGCAAATTCCCAGTGTGTTGTTGTTGGCAAACAAGTATATTTGTCATCTCGTTGTTTCAACCTATAAAATACATCTTTGTATGAAATAGCAATGTCAAGCATTTTATAAGTAGAGTTCCATCTTGTTGGGCAATCCAAACATAAATTTTTGGTATGAGTCATGCGCAATTGTTTTGCCATCTCTTTGAATTTTTCAATCCTTTTAGGGGTTGTAGTCCAATAAGCAACACTATCTCGAATTTTTTCTACCCCATCTTTGACCACTTCCAACCCATCCTTTACAATTAAGTTTAATATATGCGCACAACGGCGCATGTGGAGTAAAGAACCATCTCTCAACAGAGTATTCAAATTCAATTTATCCTTGACTTTTTGAACCATGACATCATTAGTAGTACAATTGTCTAAAGTAATTGTAGACAACTTAGTATCAATATTCCAATCTAGTAAACACCCTACTAGAACAGCACTGAGTCTATCACTCGTGTGAGGAGCTGGAACATAAATAAACCTAATATAAAACAAACAACAATTACTATTATTAATAATTTCGAACACTAACTTTAGCAAATTATGAAAAACAAACATATATCATAAAGAATTATGTAACTATAATAGTTAATAGATAGTTACCTCAAAATTTGACTTTGTAAACTCCAGGAAGAATCAATATAATGGGCAGTGATCGTCATATATCCTCTTTTTTTATTACTAGAAGTCCACATGTCTGATGTAATTGCAACCCTTCCTTCATTACTATACTTACGTCGCCTCTCTCTTCTTTTGAGTTTTTTGGGCGAACTAAATTTGTAGCACAGGACCCCCGTGATAGATATTATAGGGGAGGTTCTGTCCAATTTTTCTCTGTTTTGTGAAGGAGGAAGGGAGCTGGAGGGTGGAACTCACAATGTACATACTTATTTCTGGATTAATCATATACTCTTTCTTGCCTTTGGCAAAAAAAAAAAAAACCTTGAATACTGGCTGAAGTGCATTTGAATACCTCTTAAAGCCAAACATGATCCACTATTGAAAGTGGATATTCATGCAATATAATTGCATGAGCTAACTCTTTCTTTGCATTATTAGAATCATATATTGTAGCTGTTAATTCAGCTTTGCCTTTTGTTATCTGAGATGTTAGAACTGTTTGCCCTCTCATACTAATCTTTCGTTGAAAACAGAGATCCATATGTTGGTGAAGTGTTTTGTACCATTTTTAGATTTTCCTCTAAGCAACTTTCGACAATAATTGCATTGAGCCTTGTCCTCTCCATTTACTTGCACCTTCTTAAAATGGTTCTACACCACACTTTTAAGTTTTCCACCTTGTGTACTTGTGGTGTCTTGTGGTTGTGGATCTTGTAGTTGTGAACCTTGTGGTTGTGGTTGTGGATTAGAACTACCTATTTCAAGTGATCGAGATACCTCTTCAATTGGTTGAGAGGTTAATTCATTAGAGCAATTAACATTAGAGCAATTAGCATCAGCCATCTACATATGAAAATTGAAATGCAATATAAGTAAACTCACAGTAGTTAGCATTAGTGCAAATATATAATCATAGACAAAATGACTTGGTCAGACTTCCCATATAATATAGCCTAAATATAATCACAGCCAACTAATTTGGCTTCATGACGCTATTATTCAGATTGTCATTCTTAAAGAGAGTCACTAATTGATCCTGTTAATCTACAATGTTTCACCTTTCAGAAATGATAGATAGCTTCTCATGTAATATAGCCTAAATATGATAGGTTTGATAATGAAGAACTTTCTCTAACTTGATTGGTGATTTGTGACAAAATAAACTCCAAATGCAGCCAAATGCCACGAAAAAAAAATGCCACGATAAAACATTGTAATCCTCTCATGAATCTCGTGAGTTAAAAGGAGTCAAGCTGACAAATATACATATTAGTTCTAACATATTAGATTCAACTATAAGATAAAACACTGATGAATAGAATTGTGCAAAATGTCATGAAAAGTAACAATTTTGTGCAGATCAAACACTGATAAAAATACTGATCAATTTTGTGCATATTCTTTGAACAGTAACAAGACAGACGATGCGAAGAAGAAAGATGGGGGAGTCAAAACAAAGGGACACTCACAACGTCCCACCAGATCAATGCTCAGCTCCTCTCATTTCTACATATCGATACTCATCACAGATAGGGCATCAAGCAACTATGGGGAATAAACTTACAGGGAGGCGGTCGAAACTTACAGCTAGCAGGATGAATAATCTTGTCAAAACAGGATGAATAAACTTACAGCGACAGTGACTACGATGGCAACGGTGAGATGGCGAGAGGCGAGGTTGAGAGATGAGGAAGCGGATGGGAGTTGGAGAGTAGGGCGAAGGTGAGAGGCGAGGTCGAGATATGCGGAAGCGGATGGGAGTTGGAGATTAGGCGAGGGCGAGAGGCGAGGAAGGGTGTTGCGGCTGAAAGTGAAAGGGTGTTGCGCTTGCGGCTGTTGCTTGCCGTGTTGGAATGTTAGGGTTTTTGTATTTTAGACTTTTAGGGTATTTAGGTTTAGGGTATTTTAGTAAAACTATATATTCGGGTCGGGTTTTTGATTTCCCAGACCCGTCCCCGCCCCTCTTGATAAGCATCGGGTTTTACCTGAACCCGGCCCCGAACCCCGTCAACACGAGTTTTCCCCATCAACATCGGGTCAGGTCGGGTCGGGTTAGGGTTATTTTGCCATCCCTATTCCCAAGTAATGGCATCATGGGCAATGGAACAATCAGCTTGGCAATTTCAACCAATCTTTTCATCTAAAAGTAGTGCAGAAATATCTCTGTAAAATCGAAAGCTTCATATGCAGAAAGGATCATGCACATATTCGTTTAGTCATATGCAATTACTTCATATGCAAAGCTTATATACATGACATATCTCAGTGTAGAGAAACACCTATTGGATGATCTTTGTCACTGGATATTCTTTGGAGCGACTTCTCCAACCAAGCAAAATCCTGGCATTGCAGCTTCGATGGAGAAGGGATGAGAGCTTGGCCTTCAGCGGGATGAGAGGAGACAGAGAGGGTTTTGGAGCTTGGTTGGGGCGAGGGTTTCGGGCGAGAGTTCTAGTTGGGAGGACAGTTCGAGCGGTGGCGAAGGTTTCGGGTGTCGGTGGGGCGAGATAGGTGTTCGGGCGAAAATGGCTTCAGGCAAGGGGTTCGGGCTACAGGAGAGGTTTTCGGCCGAGGGGTAGAGGAGGAGAGGGTTAGGGCGAGAGAGTTTCGCCTGTCGTGATTCCGGCGGCGAGGAGAAGATCAGTGGACTGAAGACATTCAGGCGTAGGGTTAGGGCGAGAGAGTTTCGAGCGCGTCCGTTTGGTTTTCCCCCTAAATCGGAGGTGGTGTTAAAATGGTACTTTATCCATCTTCTTTTTCTTCCCTTCAATTCCATCATTTCAATGAAACCAGAGAAAATATAATTTTCCATTCTCTCCCTCAGGTTTTCCCTGCAAGGAAACAGAGTGTTAGGCCATTTGCTACCGCCGCCGTTAAAGGCGGAATACAATTTTTTCACTGTTGCAACAGTCGGGCCAAACGAGATTTTTATGGCGTCTGCCGTGATGTGGTGCTGCTCTCGCCGCACGGCCAAACGCAGTCACTGCTTATGATTTCTATTTCTTATAGGGTGCGTGTAGAAAATTTTCTCCTGTTCTATTTCTTATAGGATGCATTCAAAGTAAATTAAATAGCTACGGGCCAAATTAGGCTTACGTGGGCCGACGACACGCGAGGGAGAAAAGAGTGGCCACAAATCCAACTACGTAGCCGCCTTTCACAGTTTCACGTGTTCACGGAAGCATGAAGCTATGTTTAGTGCCTACTTTTTGTTGAAATGATTGTGTCGATGGAATTTCGTGCAAGCATGGACTACGGGCTATGAGCTATTTTTTAAATTATTTTTAAATTTTTAATATAATTTTCTCATTTTACACACAACCTCTGAACCTAACCTAAAGCGTTCTCGTCTTTTTGCCAAAATTGGAGGAAAAGTCGAGGAGCTCAAAGCCACAAACTATGATTGGAGTAGGGTTCATGTATCTTTCTACAAGCGAACCGTGCCTTCTTTTTCTTTCACTACCATGGCATATCGTCCCTACGCGACACGAGTTTTACTTTATATCGCCCCGGAGTTCCCGGTCGTTTCCCTCCCTCCCTCCCTCCTTCAACCATGTCGTTGTGTTCTTCCGCATTGTGCCCCTTCCCTTGCCTGCCTCGATCTAGATCTCAAAGGCTGAGGCTGCGGCTCCGGATCTCGTCCGTGAGCGGCAAGCGGGTGAGCGATGCGCCGCTGGAATTAGTCCACCGCGAATCGGGGATTAAGGCGTCGGTCGCCGAGAATGGCGGATTGGCCGCGCTCTATGACGATGGGTATGGGGACTACACCATCAAGGACTACTTCGACGCCGCCAAGGCGATTACCAAACCCGACGGCGGGCCCCCGCGCTGGTTCTGCCCCGTCGAATGCGGCGCCCCGGTAAAGGGCTCACCTCTGCTGCTCTTCTTGCCTGGTCTGTTCTTCTTTCTTCTCGATTTAATTATGGCAATTAACCCCGTTTTGACGGGGCATGCTATGGAAATCCCGTGTTTTCCTCTTGTGCAGGTGCTGATGGTGTTGGAATGGGGTTGATTCTGCATCACAAGTCGCTTGGAAAGTAAGCTTCTTAGTTAGTAGTAAGTGGATTCATGTATCTAGATACTGACGTTTGTGCGGGAGCACCTTTTTTTTTTGTAAGATACTACACATTCTATGTTTTATGTCTATTTATTTCTTGTATGAAAAACCGTCATTATTACTGCATTACTTTGTTCTAACAACTCTAATATTTAACCCTCTGATATTTTATATTCTGAATTTCTTTTCAAATTAATAGCTAAGATACTTTGGTCGAAGATATGATTAGTTTTCTTTCCGTTTATCTGATCTTACAGGGTTTTCGAAGTACGGTGCTTGCACATCCCTGTACAAGATAGAACAACGTTTGAAGGTTTTCATCATTCTTCTTTTCGTTGCTGAGCAACGTTATGCCATCTATATTTCTATCTTTATTGGTTATTCACATACGCCAGCAATTTCTTGTAGTTTAAATGTGGTTTTGTTCCCAATTAGGAGAATAGCGGAGGCTACTTCGCATGTTTGTCAAATTTCAGATCCATTAGCACTATATATTTGATGTCTTCTGTATTTAGGCCTTGTGAAATTTGTGGACAAAACTGTGAAGAATGAACATGCCATATCTCCAAACAAGCCAATATATGTCGTTGGAGATTCATTAGGTGGAAGCTTAGCCCTCGCTGTTGCGGCTTGCAATCCTAACATTGATTTAGTATTAGTGCTAGCCAATCCAGGTTTGTAACACGGATATTATACTTTTCGTCCCTTTAGTTACTATTCTTGAATTTTTTTTCATTAATATTTGATGGTTGTAATAATGTCTTTGTTTTCCTCCAGCAACATCATTTGGCAAATCACCAGTGCAATTTTTAATACCTATCATGGAGGCTATACCAAGAAACCTTCAAAACACTATTCCTTACTTTCTTAGCTTTGTGATGGGTACACATCTTATCCCATTCTTCTTTCCTTGATTAGATAGCTTTACACATTTTCCTTGTTCCAACTTCCTTTGTTACAGCAATTCTTGTACAAACTTCTTTCTAGCCAAGAAAAACTATGAAGTTGCATATTTTTTGGTTTTTTTGTAGCTAAATTATGATTTGTATACTATGGAATTAGATCATATCAATATTTTATCCTATGCCTGAGTTGATTCAACGTTTTATGTTCATGTGATTGATATGCTGTTACAATCATCTGCTGAGCCCACTCTTAACTAGTCAGCCAATGCAGTCGTGTTATTGTTTTTACTTTTTTTAAGGATTAGAAGGACTTTGAGTTCACTCTGCTGAATAAGAGGGAAAAATGATACTCTCACACAGTAATCTATTGTAGTTTGCTCTTGACAATTTAATCCATGTTAATCCTGTACTCTTGTTCCAGCTTTTCTTTCTCACGACGGTTAGGGCATACGCTATTATTTGGTGAAGAAGAGAACAGATTTCGTGGCCACGGGAAGGGTGATGTAGCTTATTTGTGTGTATTAGAAAAACAACCCATATGCCCTAAGGGTATCCAACAATAGTTGGAAAAAAACTAGATATACTACTAGGTAAGAACTGATTTTATTTCTCCAATCCAATTATCAACTTGACAACATATTCATAAGCTGGTAATTCAGTAGTGGCTACCTGTCTTTGCTGACGTTTCTAGGAGAGGAACAAATACATGGCTCTGAGTGAACCTAAGCTTAAAAAGAACTGGGGCAACTGTAAAGAGATTGACCAGACTGGATCCATAGTGCACACTGAACTTGCCGTTTGTATATTTTCTACATGAACAAGTGGACTAGCCTAGTTATGTAACTCTTTTCATCATTGGTCCCAAAATTTTGGCTGAAAACTTGTTCTTGTGCAGAAAATACTGTTGGGTTAACTTGGCTTGCAGTTTGAGGAACGCAAAAAACCCTCGGGAATTATTGGTCCATAGTTTGTGCAGTGATATGGCTCCTTGATTGAGATTAATAATTGACGACAGCCTGATGTGGCTGATTGCAAATTGCTGAGGATCAGAACTTCTTGTCACTAGCTTTTATTTTTCACAGCAAAAGATTCAACACTATATGATACTTGCATGAGTCTTACCTTCCTTGTGAGACCCTTTTCTAACTATATTCTCTGTTGAGACAATATTATTTTTTACTGTTTTATCTCTTGTAAATAGGTGATCCTATAAAAATGGCAATGACGATTGTTGAAGACGACCTTCCTCTGCCACAAATGCTTGAAGAACTGTCAGACGGTCTCACTTCATTATTGCCTTTGCTTTCAGTAAGACAACTTATCCAGTTACCCTCATTATCTTTCAGTAGGATTAGAATATTTGAAATCAATATGAATTGTCCACAAAGATTTGTTAATACGCTTTCTAAAATAAAGTGAGATGCCTGAAAATTGGATGCCAATGCACGCCATTCTAGAATGCGCAATACCTTGCCCTTGTGACATAAAGCTTATTGCTGCTACTTCAACACCTAATTGCTAAAGAACAACTAAGATGCCACACTTCACTAGTGCTATGGTCTTTCATTCGTTGAAGAATGATAAATATCTCTAAGTTATAATGTGCACTGATCATGTTAGGTCCACGTATAATTCAACTAGAAGATTTTATTTTTGTTAGCTCTTTCTCCAGTAGTCCATATTTAAGGAGTCTTAATTTTTCTTAATAAAATCAAAGATAATCACATATACAAAAAAAAATTAGTCTATTTATCCTATATCTAGAACTTTCCTTGGTATGCTTCTTCTCATCTATTGATGTGCTTCTAGTTAACATCATTTGTATTCGCACCGAGCAGAGGATTTACAACTAAAAATTTTCTGCTATGACACAATTAGTGAAATCTTGTAGGATTTGGCGGACATAATACCAAAAGACACTCTTCTTTGGAAACTCAGCCTGCTGAAGTCAGGTGCTGCTTATGTCAACTCCCGATTGCATGCCATAGAGGCTGAAGTTCTAGTACTTGCCAGGTATTTTCACCATATAACTGCAAACTTCATGGTCCATGCATATACATCTTATTTATATATTGTGATATGGTTTTACTGCCTTCTACGCAAAACTAGTCTCCCTTGTTTTTATGTATTTAGTTTTTGCATATCAATGTATCATGGCAATGTAAAAGTATTGCCGACTTTACTAAATAGGTATTGCTGCATATAGTTATTTTTAATCGAAATCCTATTTGATTTAACTTTTGAGATAGCATTTTTAGATAGATAAATGAAGACATCTAATATATGTTTATGTATATACAATATTTTAAGTTGCATTTTGTAATATATTGTACTATTATGATATAATTATATTTGCAAGGTTTCTATTACTAGTCTATATAAAGACCTAACATTACTAGAGAGAATAAAAAACTAGTCCATGCAAGATAAATAATAATAGCTTTAATATATTAACTTATCACCCCTTTTAATCAGAGCATATATATTAATTATAACAGTTGATACAAATAGAGTAAATTAAGTGTTCAAAAAGCAAAGGATTCTCTCAGGTAGTGAACGTCGTATAGATCTTGTCATTGCATCTCATAGAAAGTGAAGATACCTCTGTGCTTGGTATGTTCATCATACAAGATTATATTACTTGCAGGACTTACCAATTAATATCACAATGCATTACTATTGGCTTAGGAGAAATGATGCCAAAATTTTTTAGGAGAGTAAAATGTCACATCATCTCACAAGTAGAACTTGAACATCAGAACTACAATAGTTTTTTCATACTTCAAAATTCAAATTATAATATTTCCTTTAACACAAGTGCAATAACAAATAAAAGGTTTCCTACCATCGAACTTGCCCATGTTTCTATTGATTAAGTTTTCACAAAGGGCCTTTTAAGATGATGTAGAGTCCTAATATTATTAAATTTATATAAATTAGCTCAAAAATACATACACAAACTAGAAATCAAGCCTACTTATAAGTTATAATTAGATGAAATAAATTAGCAACAAGTTGATGATATTAGTAAGATTTGCACTCTTTGAATAATCATTTTGAGTTTTGACAATAATTTACGACTTAGGTTGGAATATCAACAATTTTGGAACAAAGTAATCATGTCTCTTCCATAAGATATACAATATACTTCCTCTAAGATTAGAATAATGCCCTGAGCACTATAAGTAATCTTAATACCTTGAAATACTATGTATGGTATGCTAAGATCTTTGGCCAGAAATTATCATGGATAGCTGCACTAAAGTTACATGAGTAACGGCATTTAAGAAATTATCAAACTATACTCTAGGATTCTATTCAAGCAATAGATAACTTTCATGGGTTTACACTTTTCATCTTTAGTTTAGCAATATAACCTCAAGGATTCTCTATATAGATCTCAGATGAAATGATGTGCAAACTAGTATTTTTTTAATGTCAAATTGAATCAATTGTTGACTTTTTTTTTCACCAATGGCAAGCAAAAAAAAGTTCATAAATGATAGAAACAATTTGGAACAGAAAAAGTGCTCACTTTTCCCCCTTCCCCGTTAGGGGTACATCCAACAGCGAGATGCATACATCCATCAACTAGACACATCCATAAGGTATCACTGGTACATGGAGAACAAGGCCATATCCCCTTCATTTTAAATGTATCCCCGCTTTCCTTTATTTGATTACCATTCTTTATCCAGTTGTGTCTTCAGTTTTGCCACCACATACAGCAGATTTCCAACGCCTATTTGCCACCACAAACAACAGATTTCCAATGCCCATGCATTTCCTTGCCTGTAAATCAATTGTCGAAGGTAAAGAGAAAAACATTGAACAAAGTTAAGTCTAGAAGTTAGAGAGGACATTTCAAATTAATCTTGATAATAAATTCGCACAAAGTTCGTTGCAAGTAGGTGTCTTGTCAGGTTCCACTGTTCCGCATAAATATGATAATGATATTTAATATTAAAGACCTACCAACGTGTAACAGTTCTTACACCGTGTCAAGGGAAGGCAAGCTCTCATGTCCCTGAGGAGACTAGAGATGCCATCTCACATTCTATTGTCTTTTCCATCGAGGATCAAGTATAACTTCTTGAAGAACAATGATGATGAGTGATACATGTTGAATAAAAATATCTGTCAGCACCATTGATACATATTGCAAAAGACTGTGATAAATGATTATAAGAAATATACGAGAAATATGATGGACAACGATGAATTGTTTGTCTTTGTGAAGTGCAATAGGAGATCAAGATCAGTGGCTATGAGGAGGCAGATATTTAACCAAATAAAATATTGGTGAAGTTTGCATCTACTGCTAGCATGGGCATTTATTGTAGACCTACGGAGCTGAATATGGAGCTAGGGATGATTGTAGTATAATTGTGCTGGGTAGTGAAATATTGATGATGGGTATAGTAATGAATTAAAATTTATCTGAGTTGGTATAAGAATAGGAAGTGGCGTCAGTGCCGTTAAGGCTAGAGACAAACTTTACTACTAGGAAACCTCGATGTATGCTTGAGAATATCAATAATGTTATTATTAGGAAGATGATACACACTTGACATAATGTGAAAGCATAACAGGGGGAGCAAGAACGTTCCATCAAACATTGTATAGAATGCAATGCGTTTGCGCTGGGACTATTAGCTAAACTAAACCTTAGTCGATTATGAAACCTCATTTTTGAATAGAAAAAACTTGAATAGTACTCGCATTTGACATAGTTTGCACGTGAAGGAAAAGAATCGAGGTATTAATTTTTTTCCTTATGCACAGATGAAGAATTGAAGTCCTCTTGCATAGATATATATGGCACCTTCAAATTTGCATTAACAGTTGCGCCAAGAGGAAAATGAGTTGGAATTAGAGAAAGTCTGTTACGGGCCTAATATTGTTAGTAGGTTATTAATAAAATGGATCCGGATTTGTACGTCATATCCGGTTTGCTAAATAGTGAAGTTCTATAAATAAGGGCCTAGGGTTAGAGTTAGGGTGTCGAATTATTTTGTTATTTTCTCATTAGAGCATGCTTTGTATGATTTCTCGCCGGTGACGGCTGAGGGGTTCTATGAATTGGTCCGATCTGCCGGATCGATCGCCGGGGAACCGATGGTCCGACGACGAATAAAGACGGAAGAGATTTCGTTGTCGGTAGTAGATCTGAACCGCAGATTTATTATCGTTGATCAAGCCGACAAAGAAACCCTAGGGAGGAGTCAATCGAAACCCTAGGGAGGAGGTGAACGTAGGACAATCATTGCGAAGGTCTGGGACGTACGACGACTTTGATTCCGGCAGCGGCGACACTGCACGAAGGTATTGTAGCAAAACAATGTACGGTGGTACTGTACGGCGGTACTGTAGCAAAGTACTATAGCATGGTACTGTAACATAGTACTATAGCAGTGGCCTAGAGAGGAAGAGGAAGGATATGCGGCACTTTGTCTGCGGCGCACATGCGGTATACCTATATTAGGATTGGAAAAAAAAAACTAAAGAGATTGGTGGTAAAAAAAAAAGAGATAGGAGTTATAAGAGAAGATGACGAGAAGTGAGGTTGCTCAACATTATATGGAGATGAATCGTCGTCTTGATGTTTTAGATGAAATGAAAGCAATGTTGGGAGAGTTGGTTAAAGAGAAGAAAATGCGAGAGGGTGCAGATGTGATTGTTGATAGGCAGACTTATCTAACCTCGAGCGAGGTCCTGAAGACTACATCACAGAGCCAAAGTAATATGGAGGATAGATGGCAGATTCGTATTCGCATGGAATTACAAGGATTTGACGGAACTGATCCAGTAGGTTGGATTACTCAAGCTAAATATTATTTTGATATTAAAGGCACGCCTAGCAACTATAAATTTCCCATGACGTTTGCTCATATGGAGGGACAAACATGCGATTGAATTCGAGGGTTAAAACGACAAATATCCAATCTTTCTTGGGAAAGGTTGAAACAAGAGATGATACAAAGATTTAGTAATTTTCATACAACTATAGTCCTTGATGAAAGCCACTATGAAGATGTAGTTGGCATTGAAGAAGCTACCGAACTAGAAGGTATAGTCACAGATGGTAAACCAGAACATGGAATGATAATTGAGAAACGGGTATTGAATCAGACAACTGCAGCTGATGCTACGGGTCAAACTATTCAAGTATCAATTGAGGAAGAAAATGATATTTTACCATAGATGGTTAATGGTAATGATAATGCATTTGACAGTGCAGAAAAGATTCACGCGGATATTAGAGAAATAGTAAAAGAAGATGTGCTTAGCGTCGAATTGCTTGAACCTCCTGAAAATGCAAGTACCCATGAGACCACACAATCAAAAGTTGAAGTCATATATGAGAAGCAAGATACACCAATTGAAATTGAAGATCCATCAGTAGCCTTAAACAAAATTGGTATGAATATTGATATTCCAGCTATTGGAGCTATTGAGGAAACGAGAGAAGAAGATTCTAAAATTGAATATAATAAACAAGAAGGGGTAACAGAGGTTTGTAAACTAGTCTCAGGTGTTTGCATCACTTCTACTTCAGCTATTGAAACTTCTGCAGAAATTAGGGAGCTGAAAGCTAAAATTGTCGAGCATAAGCAAGAAGAAGAATTTATACTTGACAAACAAGGAGTTAATCAAGCAAATGAAGCTGTCAAGCTTGAGGCTGCAATGTTTAGTGTTTTTGATTCAACAACTTATCGAGCAATTTGGGATCCTAGAGAAAGCTCAAGATAAAGTTTACCGTCTTGAGGACAAGACTAGTTAGAGAAGAGGGCAATTGTTATGAGCCTAATATTGTTAGTAGGTTATTAATAAAACGGATCCGGATTGGTATGTTATACTCGGTTCGCTAAGTAGTGAAGTTTTATAAATAAAAGTCTAGGGTTAGAGTTAGGGTGTCGAAGTATTTTGTTATTTTCTCAGGGCATGTTTTGCATGATTTCTCGCCGGTGATGGCTGAGGGATTCTATCAAAGTCAAGCAAACATTTTGCATACTCGACTGAATGAGACTAGTATTGACCAAAGTTGGATCAATATCAATATAAGCCGATATGATATTTCTCAAGAAATCAGGTGTTCAACAAGGAGCGGGGATAAATGTTGTGTTATCAATTGGAATCTCAAAATATCAGTTGAAAATTGGAAAAATCAAGTAGGATAGTGAGAAATTGATGTTGATTCCATGCTTGAATCAATTGAAAGCATGAGAAAATTGAAGAAAAGAGGAAGTGATAAAAATGGCCTAAACCCTGAGAACTGAGAATACAAGAGGAAGAGTGAAAAGAGGATGAGATGTACCGAGAAGCAATGGCGCCAGAACAGTCATGATAACTTCATTGCTGATGCAGCGGTCCATCATTGCCATTTCTCATTGGATGGAGGTCTCAGCACTAGTGCAGCATCTCACAAAGAAGTGGAGAGTTGAAGCAACAGAAGTGCACACATGTTTTTGAATCTTTGACATTGACCAAACTTAAAAAACGATAACCTTAGTTAACAGCAATAACTTTTAGTTAATATAAAATACATAAATTAAAAATAAGTTTAATTATATGAAATAAATTGGGCCAATGATTTTAAAATATCAAAATATGAGAAATCAAATAGAGGGAATAAAAATTTAAAATAACAAAAATATATTTTTTAAATTAGTTAATGGTGATAATTTTTAATTAATATATTTAAAATATCTATAACAAGAAAATAAATAAATAAAATAACTTGAATTTAAAATCTAAAATAAGTAATGCTAAATATAATATTATTTTCTAATATTTAAGTGAATAGTTAAGTGTTAGTTACATGATCATGTGAGTCTATTTATATTGTTAGAATTAGTAAAAGTTATAATTATATATTAGAATTTAGTAATGTTAGAAATAATATTATCTACATATAATTAGTACTATTTTCATGTACTCAATATCTCTATATATAAGAGGTATATTCTATGATGGGTCAGAGAAGTTGATTAATCCAATACAACCCTTCAAGGTTATTCGTCTCTCCTCTCTCTATCTCAACCTCTTATCCTTTATTCTTAACACAAATTTATTAAAGCTTGCCATGCAATTTAAACAGTTAACAAAGTAAATTCTTATTTCAGAAATAAAGTTAATATATCAATAATATCAATATGCAAAAATGAACTATGACCTATTTAGTTTAGAAAATTAAAATGTTGTATGGAGTGCGACAGAGAATGCATAGTGATGCGCACGGCAAGGGAATGATAGAGTTAGGGAGGTGGTGGTGATAAAGAGAAAATAAGGATTGGAAATTCGCTTTTGTATTTTTGTTGAAAGTAATTTATTAGAAGACCCTGTAAGATCAACACTGCTAGCGAGAAGAATAAACTAGTTCATTTGGGATTAACTGGGTTATAAGAAAAACGTTAATATACTATTACCATCTAATTTCTTGTATCTGTTGTATATTCTTCATTTTACCCAACCAATGTGATTGCTGTTTGATATAAAATCTAGATATCTAACATATAGCTACTAAAATGTAACTTAGTGGGAAGGATTACCTGTTACCTAGTGGGGATGAAGCAGATCGACTTTGGCGTGCACTAAAGAATTGCAGGGTGAGATATTTCAAGGACAGTGGTCATACCTTGTTACTGGTGAGTTGCCATTCTGGTCAAGGAATCTTCCGGGCTTCTTGTATTTTTATTTATATACATTTCATTGTTCAGGTGAATTTTTGGATTTATTGTATTTCTTATTTCCTTGTTTGGATCAACATTCTTCATTTATTGCCTTCTAGCAGAAAGTTAATCAGTATGTATTCTTCCTGTTACAACTGGTTTATACTGGAATATGCAAATAACAAGACCAGAGCATGATGCCAAATACTGAATTCTCAATTCTTCATAATATTTCAGGAAGACGACATCAATCTACTGAGTATTCTGAAAGGCACTGCCACATATCGTCATTCGAGACACTATGACAGTGTGATGGATTACCTTCCTCCGTCTTTCAGTGATTTCAAAAAGGAGTTTGGTCCAAACTACAGGTGATTGCCAAACTGATGTTGTAAATCATATTTGACAGTAAATCTTCTTTTGAATTATTGATTATTACAGGTGGTACAAAGATGCAACATGTCCAGTCATGCTCTCTACTATGCAAGATGGAAGGATCGTGAGGGGTCTTGCTGGGGTTCCTGATGAAGGTCCTGTGCTATTAGTGGGTAATCACATGATGATGGGATTTGAGCTTCGTTCCATTTATGAAGAATTTTTGAAGGAGAAGAAGGTTGTCTTACGTGGCATGGGACATCCTGTTTTGTTTTCAAAGATTGAAACTCCACGGAAAGAGATTTCTCCCTTTGATACTGTGAGCATCTTTGGCGGATTACCTGTGACTCCCATGAACATGTATAGGCTCTTTTCCAGAGGATCATTTGTGCTCCTTTATCCCGGAGGTGCTCGCGAGGCCCTACACCGTAAGGTGGCCTAATTTCATTTCTGTACTTACTAAAAACTGCTTGATGTTGTCATATAATATCTCTTCTTAAACGTCCATTATATATCCTGTTGTGTTCTCGTGCAGTAATACCATGATAATACTAGTTAATATCTTTGCTAGTTCGAGCCATGAAGATTGCCATAAAGGTTCACATCCTTGTTTTTTATATATCTTGATACTCAATCAAGAATGTGCATATCAAGAGGATGCAGATATAGTTAATCAGGAAAGCTTGATTTAGATGCTGGATATCGAAAATGTAGCACTAGTAGTTAAGAAGTCAATATAGGCTATTGTCAGGTCATAGACCCGGCTTGTGAGATGATAATATATCAAATAGTCCATGAACTGAAAGCTTAAAACTCTTGGGATAGTTGATTAATCAATCAAATCGTAACAGACCATTCGTTGCTTATCTTCTATACTGCTTGAGTTGATACATGGATGCCTAACAGGGTGAAGAGCATCAGTTATTTTGGCCAAACCATCCTGAATTTGTTCGAATGGCTGCTCGCTTTGGGGCTGCAATAGTTCCATTTGGAGCTGTTGGAGAGGATGACCTAGTGGAGGTAACATATCCTTTTTGTTGTTTTAGCAGACTAAACTCTTATTTTGTTCATAATACTTTATTAAAATTGCAATTTATTGTTTTTGCCACATTAAAATATTATTTGGGAGGATGTGTTTTTCACGTAGAGTGAGATAAAAGTTGTGCTGTTCTGAATTGCATCAGTTTCATCGACTACTTGACATGATAACAAGACATTGAACTTGTTTCATGAATTCTATAAATGCACAGTTTTGAGGAACAAATATATCTAGCGTGAGCTGGAAGTTCCAAGAATCATAGGCATATCTTGGTTTTGTCTCTACTAAATTCCTAGAGCAATAAATTTTGAACGGTCTTCAGCTAAAAGAAAATAAAAAAGTGAAAGATGTATAATTTATTTCTGTGGCTTTACAATACAGCAAATCAACAGGTGTGCAATGGGAGCACGTGTCCTTTTGTTGCTGTGGAAAATAATTAAGTTGGTCTGAATCAACACATTTTCATCAGCTTTTTTACTTGCTAATAAAATGGTAGCTAGTTTTCTGTGTGTACGAGAGAGAGAATAATTTATGATATTATTAAAAAGGTCACGTAAATATGGTATTATAATGACCATTACATCAACACCAAATAAAAGACTACATTGTTGGTTTTCAAAAAGGGACTCAGTAAAAGTCAAATGGTTTAGTGACATAAAAGGGCTAGTTGATTTCCAAACATAGTGAATGAAGTGAATCTTTTTTGACATCATAACATCTCTCCCAAAGTCATAGACCACTTTTTTATGTTTCATTCTTTTATGGTAAGTTGAATTGTTGGTACACATGCTATGTTTGCCTACAGCTCTCAACTACAGAGATTCATAATATTCACGGCTTGGATTTGTAGTATGTTTACATCATACATTTATCATCTACAGAGTTTTTAAATTTAAAGGGAAAAAAAAAGCTTCAGGTTTACAAGATGTGACAATCTCTACGGGTGAATATTACCAGATTATGACTTAGATGATTAGCAACAAGGGAGAAGCTCAGGTTTGAGCTAGCAGCGAACACTCATGGTTCCTTGTATTCTCACTGACCTGGCCACTGCATAAGAGATGATGTTCTAGATATCAGTAGGTGTATGTTCTTCCAATAAAGTAAATATAAAAAAAATCTTTTAATGAAAGGATTAAGTGCCATATTTAGAGAGTATCGGAGCCAAAACATAAAAAGGTTAATGGATGTTCAGATTTTAGAGATGCAGCCAACAGGGGCTGATGTAGTGGGCTTCTGCAATTATGGTTCATAATTTAATTTCAATAATCAGTAAGCATTCTGATTAGAATTTGAAGCTAATTGTGAAGACAACTTATTATCTACTCTACGAAAATGTAGCATTGGTAGTTTCTTTTGAAATGTTAAGTTCTATATAGCAGAAATGCTCAGTATTTAGAAGCAAGACAATGAGTGTTGTGCAGACATTCAACTTCAGGGATTGAGCTTACCGTCCTAATTTGATTATAAGCAATCAACCATTGATATGGACCAAATTTGTTATTTCAATAATAATTGAAGCCAGATTTCAGAAGTGCACTCTAAATAATAATTGATTTTGAACCTCAGAAACTCAGTTTAAATCAGAAGGTGTCTAAGGTACTGAAATTAGAATAGTAATACAGGAACTATAGAAACTGTGTAGTGTTCAGTGTAATCAAGCTGTGGAGAGAGGTGCTAGTGCAGATCTAACCAGTTGAAATCAGAATTTATGAGCTTAACTACCAGGAGGTTGAGAAATTCTTAGAATGTATAGGAATCAAACTTGGTTCAGAATCTGTTCAAGCTGAAGAAACTGAGTAGTTTACTGCAGCGTTGAGATAAAAAATAAGGAAAGAAAAAAAAAGAGTTTGCAAGAAGGTGCAGAATATGGATGTTGAACCGTTACAAAGGAGTCAAGTCAAACATCGATTTTGACTTTTGGAAGCGCATTAAGGCTTGATCAAAAATCTTACGTACGCTAGATTTTAAGGAAACAATGAAAAGAAATGTCAAACAGCTGGTCAGGGAAGGATAGAATTAAATACGGCATTTAAAGCAGCAATAAAAAGGGGAAGCGCAAAACAAAAGGAGAAAAAAATCATTACTAATAAAGAAAGGAATGAAGGCGTTGCCAGCGATTAAAATTTTTTGAATAAAATGAGCGCCATGCAAAGGGAAGGAAACAAAAATTCTTTGGAAGTGTGGCTGGGAGCTTATATAAGGAGGGCTAGGCGAACAAAAAAGACACACAAAGAACACAGCGCTGAATGGCTATACGATTTCAGAAGTAAACAGAGAAAAAAATGTTGCTGTCCAGAAAATACGCCCAGTTCAAGTCCTTCCTGGAATCCACCTTGCTACAAGAATAAGATTTCAGTGAAATAAATCTGACCCGCTATTGTTTCTGAACCGTTTTCAACAGGCTTTTCTTCACTGGTAGCATGATTTTCTCTGATTGAAATTCACCCCAACTCACAAGTTCTTTTCTGGATCTGCCACCAATCAATGAACTGAAAAGAAAAGTAGGCATAAGAAGATTTCTTTTACCTTAATCCAAATTCATGGACTTTAAACCATCGAACCTGCTGCCGCTTGACGTAGACGGCTGCCACCATCAACGAATTCACCCCAGCACCCGCCGATGCCTCCACCGAAAGGTATCGGGAACCTAAATTCTAGCCGCTTCCTCCCTTTTTTCGTTGAAGCTCAAATCGATGTAACAATCGTTCCAGGGAGCAGTTCGTGGCCACCTTCCGAGAACTTGGCAATGCCACCATCCCTCTCCCCCTTGCAAGCTCACCGACACGAGCGAACACCTCTGCGATTCCTCTGCCTGTGTTAATACTCGGCCTGTGTTAATACTCGCTAGCGCCTCCACCGATAGAACCAGAGACCTAAAACTCCAGCTGCTTCTTTCCATGCCTTCTTTTGATGCCCAAATTGATGTAGTGATCTCCGGAGAATGGCTCAGGGTCATCCTCCCTGGAGCTCAGCAATACTTCCGCTTCTCCTTTGCCTCTCCTGGGGCTCAAATCCGGCAGCGAAATTGCAACCTCTACCTCTATTACAAGCTCTACTATCACTGATCGTCTTCCCCCTAGCATCGCTGACAAACTCCGGAGAGCAATTCGTAGGTGCCGAGCGAACTCACTGGCGGCATTGCTCTTCTCGCTCCTCACATATAGCAAGCATCGATTGGTGCTGAAACCTGTGCAAAGAGTAACTACACTCTTTGACAAAAATATATATATACAAAAATAGTTAATCATAATAATGATAAATAAATAAATAAAGCAAATGTCTATACATGACTGTCGCCGGTTTAGTCATTTTGATCACTAATCTACATTGTAAAGATTCAAATCTAACTGATATCACGTTTGACTCCAAAAGATACGCCCACTGCCCACATAAATATTTAAATCAGATAAAAATAATCCTGAAAGTCGTGATGTATTGCGACGAAGTATTGTTTGGGAGGTGCGTGTGTCGACGTTTATCGTCGGGGCGTAACTACTCAATACGACGTTGCGTTCGTTAAGGCCGAAGTGTTGTTTTCAAAAATTAAATTATCCAACACGCCGCAAGGCCGGGTAATTTTCCAAAATTAAATTATCTAACACGCCGCAAGGCCGGGTAATTTTCAAAATTAAATTATCCAACACGCCGAGAGGCCGGGTAATTTTCCAAATTAAATAATCTAACATGCTGCAAGACCGGGTAATTTTACAAATCAAATTATCCAACACGCCACAAGGCAGGATAATTTTCCAAATTTAATTACTCAACACGCCGCAAGGCCGGGTAATTTTACAAATCAAATTATCCAACACGCTGCATGGCCGGATAATTTTCCCAAATTTAATTACTCAACACGTCGCTAGGTTGGGTAATTTTTAAATTCAAATTATCCAACACGTCGCAAGGCCGGGTAATTTTACAAATCAAATTAAATTATCCAACAAACCGCGAGGCCGGGTAATTTTCTCAAATTTAAATTATCCAATAAACCATGAGGCCGAATAATTTTTTGAAATTTAAATATCCAATACGCCGCAAGGCCAGATATTTTCCAAATTCAAATCATTCAACACGCCGTCAAGGCCGGATAATCTTCCAAATTCAAATATTCAACACACCTTAATGCATTACAATGAAATATTGTTTGGGAGGTGCGTAAGTTGATGTCTACCATCGGGGCGTAACTCCTCAATATGACATTGTGTTGCCTAGGCCAGATATTATTTAATAAGTCATCGCAAGACTAAACACTTAACGAATACAAATCGCCCAAATTGATGAAAACTTTTATTTCTTTCGTCGTTTATGTATCATGTCAAATTATGTTATAAACGATATTGTTCAGTCTTGTCTTCAATTTTATTTCATAGTATAGATTTCTTAATCAATGGGTTCCTAATTTTAGGGGTAATTAACAATGAGTGTTTGCACTTATTGAAAGCGAGAACCCATTAAACAAAAAGCCTTATTAATTTAAGGTGAATTTGAAAATGGTCATATTACGTTCTTAATATAACACTTTTTGACCTCACACCGTTCCCAACGAAACCTCTCTTTCTTGAGAAGGTCAGTCAATGGCCGCGCCAGCTTACCATACTCCTTCACAAATCGGCGGTAGTACCCTATCAATCCCAGAAATCCTCTTATGCAAGGAACCGGCCATTTTTGGATAGCCAACACCTTCCCCGGGTCCATAGATACACACTCGGGCTGAATAACATGCCCCAAATATTCGACCTTAGTCTGCGCAAATTGGCATTTTTTCTTGTTGGCCACTAAGCGTTGCAGATGTAGTAGATGATCCTCCCATGTAGCACTGAACACTAAAATATCATCAAAAAAATACCAGCACAAACTTGCGGTGGTAAGGGCGAAAAACATCATTCATAGTCACTTGAAAAGTCAGAGGAGTATTCTGTAAGCCGAAAGGCATTACCAAAAATTCATAATGCCCAGTGTGTGTTCAGAAAGCTGTTTTGGGAATATCTTCTGTTCGGACTCTAATTTGATGATAGCCTGATTGTAGGTCAATTTTTGAAAAATAGCTAGCTCCATGTAATTCATCAATCAACTCCTTAATCACTGGAATAGGGTTCGGTATTGTTATATCATTCAAAGTACGGTAGTCCACACAGAATCGCCAACTACAATATTTCTTTCTCACCAATATCCCTGGGCTAGAGTACGGGCTCGCGCTAGGTTGAATTATTCTAGCCTTTAACATTTCCCCTACTAACCTCTTAATTTTATCTTTTTGATTGTGTGGATAACGGTATGGGCGAACTCGGACGGGACCTTCCCCTCGTTAATCACAATGGTAATCTTTTTGATTAGTGGGTCTTGAAGGAGGAAGGTGTGTTAGTTCCGTGAACACTTTAGAAAAGTGCCTCAATATTTGTTGCAATTCCTTCTCGTGAGGCTTGGATAATTGCTTATTAACCTCCAGATGGCCTCCCTATTGTTTCGCTCACAACAATCCCCAATACTCCACCTCACCCCACTTGGTAATCTCCCTGAGGGTCGCTTGGGATCTGACTAAAGTCGGGCTGCCCTTCAATGTTACCTCCTTATTGTCTCTTTGAAACTTCAAGTACAAGTGCTGCCAGTCCGCCCTTATTTCCTCTAAACTTCGCAGCCATGCCACCCTCAAAATGAGATAAACTCCTCCTAGTTCAAATAAGTGAGCATCGATTGTCTCCATGAGTCCCCCTAGGTTGAACTGGAGTTGTGAGCAACATCCGCGTGTCTCGACTCAGCCCCCATCTCCCAACTGCACACTGAAGGAAGGGGTGAGTTTAATAGTCAACCCCAAGTCTTTTACCAAGCTCGTAGAAATGAAATTGTGGGTCGCCCCACTATAAATCATCACTATAATATCTATTCCATTCAATGATCCCAACAATTTCAAAGTTTTGGGGTCCGAAAATTCCTCCAGTGGACCACAAGGAGACCTCCATATTTGTGTTCAAGATACCGTCCTCCACAACCAAATTAGCATCCCCTATCGCTTTTCTCTCTTCAATTCCCTCATCAGTAAGGTCTTTGTCCCTAAGATCATGAGTCTCAAGTTCTTGTTAGCGCAGCAATGCATCGGATGGTAAGATTGATCACGTCTAAAACATTACTCCTTTTCTTGTTTGATCTTAAAATCTTGGTAATAAAGCTATCTACCTTCACGGTTCTTATTAGTTGCCTGACTCCCCTTGACGCTCTTCAAAGTGTATTGTCGTTAATTAGTGGTTGAGGTCGGCTGCCCCAAGCTACACAAGGCCAAAGTAGTGCTCCCTAACTTGTCTTCAGTATTAGTTCTAGCTCTTCCTGAATAATGTCATTTTGTCTTTGTGACCATCGACTGCGAAAATACACCTGGCGTATATAGTGAAATACCAGTACTTCCCCCCTATAGTGCCTCTGGTTTGTATACTAATACTTTCCATGCCAATTAGAACCCATTCAAAATTTCTAGCCAGTTATATCGCCTTCCTCACCGTGGGAGGGCTAAAAGTGCGCCCCACCTCCTGATCTCCTCCTGCAATCCATTGAGGAAGTAGCTCATGGACTATAAAGGGGGCAATCTAGGAAGTCTAGCCACTAAACCCTCGAAGGTTTTCACAAATTCATCTACTAATTTATTGCCTTGTTCCAAAGATGCTAGCATCTCATAAGAATTCGTTGTACTGCTTTCGCTGAACCGTTCTATTAATTCATTCTTCAAGGCTTCCCATGTAAAATCTGGTTTCATTTTCCTAATCCAACTAAACCAATGCACTGCTGCTCCTTCCATGCTCACAAAATCCTAGGGGATGCGCTGCCCGTTGGGGATACCTTGCACATTGAAGTATTGTGCAGCTCTCAAGATCCAACCGAGAGGGTCCATTCCATTAAAGTGGGTAATTCCACTTTGCGACACATCAATTGACGCTCATTGTTGTTAGGTGCTCCCCAGTTCTCAAACGTCACAGGCCCTTGCTCTTGTTCAGGGCTCCTCATAGTTTCTTCCCCACGATTATTAGTTTTGGTTCTTCCGGTCCCCACCGCTAGCTCCTATCGTGGTCCTGAACTGCCCTCCTCAGGCCCTGATATTGGTTCATCCCGTCAATCGCTTGTTTGAACTTGAATGAGAGTAGACCTCCCGTGCTCTCGCAGTGGTGGAGGAAAAGGATCGTCGTTCTCTTCAGCCATTTTCCCTTTCTTGAATGTACCAAACATCTCTTTTAACTCCTTCATGTCTTTCCTTATCTTCCTTCTATCCTCATCGGCTGCTTGCAACCTCTCTTCACTCGCAGCTATTTCAGTTCGCCATTTTTCTTCCCTAGTCACCAACTCCACTATCGTTTTCTCCTAACACTTCAAAACGAGCCTCCGAACGTGTCGATGCCATCCCCTGCTGCTCGCCAGGACCTTCCTTCGAAAACAACTAGCGGAAGAGGCTGCTTCTTCAAGGTGATGCCGGCGGAAAGGAACCCGTTCCAGATGTTGTCATCGCCTTCCTCTCGACGCACATGGATACGGTTGCCATGCATCTTCCTGGCGATCCAGCGCTGCCCTTTGCGATCGTTGTTGCCGGTTGATGATTTCCTTCGCCATGCGAGTCGAATGACGCATTCGACTCGTCCGCTGGTTCCTCCCCCTACGCGTTCGCAGCTTCCGACGATGACTCCACGAAGTCTTCTTCTCCACAGTGAGATCTGGCAGGTCGGACCACTGTTACGATTCGAGGATCGTCCCTCAAGCCGCTACACTTGGGGAGTTTCTCCCAAAAGAAAAAGTACCAAAATACCTAGTTACCTTCCCCCTTCTCAAGCTCCCATTACAAAATCTCTCCTCAGTACCCTGGGCCTGGGCTGATGGCCCAATCTTAATCTTACTCCTCCTAGTGTAGACACACCATGCTGGTTAGGTTGGGGTCGTCGCGGCCCAGTTCGTATAAAAAAAGAGGCGCGTTTCTCCGATTCCACACTCGACGCGGTGGTGTTTGGCGTACATGTGCACGAAGGCGTCTACACCCGATGCTTGATGTTAGGGCGACCCCTTATTGTCCCTTGCCAGCCGACGATCTCTGGCGCTCGGCGTCCATGCTCGGCGGTGCTTGGTGCGTCCACACTCATCCACTCTAGCCTGTGGCGCCTAGTGAGTCCTTCAGCCCTCCCTGCTCACGTCGGCGGACAAGGATAGGATAGGCAGTGGATTCCGTTGACATTCAGCATTATCCTGGTGGTGGCTTCATCTTTGACGACGAAGAACGAAGCGACGGATCTCGACATCTTCGATTTGTGTGGTGGTGACTCGAAGTAGTGAAGTGGCGGTTAGGGTTTCAGCCTGTGGCGGCTCTGGCGCCTAGGGTTCCAGCAAACCCGACAGCATCAACGAGGAGGGTAGCCGCAGCAGTCAGCAGCGTGTGCAGGTCCAACAAGCAACGGGCTCGTGCGTGAAGAGGATAGGTTGCTTGCGTGGGTTTCACGTGCGTGAGGTTGGTTAGGCTTGTGTCATGTGATTCGTGTGACACATGTGTTAATCGGTTATACACGTATGAATTTACGTGGAGTCTTTTTCGACAGTCCAAGGCACGAGGAGTGAAACACGCTACAAAGGTAACCCCCTCGGCTTTTGAACCTAATTGTCGTACCTACATCATCGGTTGAGTTTTTCTGGGCTTTCTACTTGACCGACCTTTTCTAATTAGTGTGTTAGTTTGTGTAGGGCAGGTTGTTATTATCTCTTATTATTCAGCCCAGCCTCTCAAAGGGTCGACCTTGCTTGCTCATGCATAGGTACCGCTATTGTTTATCCGTCGACCCGATTTGGGTATTACTACAAGTGAAGAGTGCGTGCTGAGAAATCTTTAGTTGGTGTGACCTTGTAAGCATACTCGTAGGGGTGGTGTATCACATACTCGGATGATTAGAGTCTTGGTATTTCCGCTTAAGTATATCTATCCGGACGCTTCACTCTAGATTAGGGTTTGGGAGATTCAAAAGAAGTCCCGTTGGTCACTAAAAATTACCCATGACACACACTATGGCTCTATACTTAACCTCAACATTCTATCCCACAATTATATTTTTTTTGCTCTTTTAGAGCTTAAGCAATTATATTTTTTTTGCTCTTTTAGAGCTTAAGCTTTTCTCCCGTATAAGTATAAATGTATAATAATCTAGAACAGAATAATTGAACTCTCGATAGAATTTGCTTTAGTGTTTTTTCTAGGTACAATTTCCTAGGAATTGGGATCTTGTATGAGCTGGTAAACAAAACCAAATGTATAGAAAATATCTTGCAATATGATTGCAAGTTATGCTAAAATGTCCACTAGACAATGATATTAAGTCAGATTAACACCTTGAGTAACATTATTATCACATAGCTTATGACATTATTAGAGAGGTGTATGTGTAGGTTTGCAACTGAGTTGTTTTGTTCAAATCTAAAGTATATTTCTTTGATAGTGAAATAAACTTTTGGAGTTGTTGATAAGAACCTAGTTTGTTCAACTGATAAGAACATTCATTCAAGTATAAACCTTCATTAATTACTGGACTGCAAAACAAAAAGTAAACTTCTAGAGTTGTTGACAATTTCAATCCAAGAAAATTAAGGCTTCTAAAAATCCTTGATCATAACTTTTCGGTTCTTCTCTTATGCCCCGCTCTGCCCCACTACTTGTACCAGTTCGGACCAGCTGGTTTTTTATCCTTAGTTTATGTTACTAGTTCAACCAAGTACTTATCGGTATTTTTACCAGTGTACACTAGAATAATATATTATAAAATAGTGTATTATAATATTGGTAACATAATCTAGTATACAAGGGCCCGTGTGCTGGGTTATGCTTGGTAATATGTATTAGATTTAATATTCGATATGGATGGATATTTTAAACTATGCTTCCAAAGGTAATTTAATGTCAATAATACCTTATATATCATTCACTGTGAACAAAATGCCATTGATGTACATTGGTAGAATACAACAACGATGTCATCCCATTGAATAAAATTAAAATGATCAACTTTACTATGTCGCAGGCTTAAACTGGTGGCAACATATAGAAACATATAAAGCCATGCTCGAGGACATTATTTCAATTTATAGTTTGCCTTCTTGTGTGTGTATTTGTATTTCTCCTTAAAAAAATACTCTTCTTTACATCCATTAGGAACATCTCCTAATTTTGATGGACAACCAATGAGAAAAATATATGAATGAAACCTAAGGTAGTCCCATGTGAGAATATCTCGAAGTGGTCAACATGATAAGTAAGACTGAATCCGTTAGTGGTAAATTTATCTTTGTACCAATCATTGGTTAGTCCAGATTAAATTTGATATTGAAGATCTAGTGACAAACAATAGCGTTAACCTCTTGAGGAGGGAGAATAATCCTTGGTACCTCTCTAAAGTAGTGCCTTCATCTTATCATACATTGCTCATTTTTGGTTAAAAAATAACATGCCTTCCCATGGGTTCTTAAGAACAGAAATAACATATAGTAATAGTTAAAAGAACAAGAAAAAGCAAAAGGTACATGATCATAAGATAACCAATATGAAATTTGATTTACAACAGTATATACCGTTTTCCTTTGCTAAAGGATAAAAGCATTGAGTAGATGAATTGAAAGATATATATATGGCTATAAATTTCCAAGTGAAGTTGGTATTGTGACATTGATTTCTCCTGCATCAATTAACTTAATTCCAACATTCATAATATCTGCATCAATGAAGTTCATATTTTAAAAGTCGAGGGATCCATGTAGAGACAAAACAGCGTCCAATAGGGTGAAGACTTCAGCTTAAGAAAGGAAGAAGAGGCTAGTAGTTGAGCAATAGAGGAGACAAGAACCAGGGTGGTTGCCATAGTTCCTTACTAGCTTCCATATTTTCTAACAAAAATGAGGGACGAAACTACTAGGGTTCTTAACCTTCCTACCCAGTTAGTAAGTGATGAGGCGGACACATATTAGACAAGAGAGGATAGGGTTGTACACCTACAAGTTACTAAAATTGAAGGGTTTTGAATTTCGTGTAGTCTATTATATACTATGAACATTTTGAGTGTTCTGAACTATGCCTTTATGGAAAACTTTATTTTCAATTTAAATCCTTTTCGGTATATTTACTTCTATATAAATATCTTAACTTGTGCAAGCAATAACTTGTTTGATATAACATAGAAATATTTGCTTGCAAAGATGTTTGAATAACCTAGAACTATTAGTTTCTGTAGTGTTAATGATTATTCGTGTGTTGGTTGAATAACAAATGTGTATTGCCTTTGTTAGTTGGTCGTTGATTACAATGATCTGGAGAGCATTCCATTTGTCAAGGAAAGGATCGAAAATATGAATAAAGACATTGTGAACATAAGGTACATATTCATTTAACTATTATGCATTATGCTTAACTAGAGAGTTCCATGCTCAGGGGTTATTCGTTCGTAGGTCTGATGCTGATGGTGAGGTCTCAAATCAAGTTTTGCATCTTCCTGGACTTCTTCCAAAATTACCTGGTCGTTTGTATTTTCTATTTGGAAGACCAATTGAAACACAAGGATTGAATATTTTGGAGGATAAAAAGAATGCAAATATGGTGTACTTGCGTACCAAATCAGAGATTGAGGGCATAATTTCATACTTGAAAATGAAAAGGAAGGAAGATCCATATAGGAACATCATACAGCGGATACTCTACCAGGCTACTTCTGGTTATTCAGATGAAATTCCTACCTTCAAATTATGATGTGGTTGGTTTTTTTAATCCCATTTGTGTAATTTGCACAGATATTAGAGAAAATATTTCAAGTGCACTGATTGTATATGTGTGAAGTGAGGCGATTAACAAAATTTAGAGATTCAATTGGTGATGATGTGAAGCATTAGAAATGACATTACAATGAGTTTCAGCCAGCAATTGGATATGTTCTCGCAACCACTATTATCATCCAGCCTACTGATGGGCCTAGAGTTCGACGGTAATACTCGAATATTGTCTGATCAAAACAAGAGATGCAGCTATTGCCTTAAAATGAATTAGAGGCGACCATTTAGATTAAGAATGACCGCAAGTTCACATGTTCGTCGTTTGTACATATCATGCACTCATCTTACAAAACTGTTCAATAGGAACATGAACCATGTAATGCAGTGAAAGGCAAAAGAATAATAGATATCTAAAATCTAGTAGCACATCTGCGGTTTTTATTGATTTCACATTTTAAAATACATGCAACCGAGCTGTATGATAATTTGCTCTTAAAGAACTGGTCTTCTTCTCTTATATGATGATTTGTGGAGTTCTTGGAACACCATGCGCTACCATGTTTGCTCAAAAAGAAAATAAGAGTTGCAAGAAGGTACTCTCAATTTTGCTCATATCCATCTGTACCTTTGCTGTGTACTGCATTCCGTTTCTTGGATTTTTGTTATAGTCAAATTGATAGTAGTTAGTATTGGTAGTCTTGTTTTTGTTTGTAATTTAAAATGTTGAGAAAGTTACATACTACACGATTGTAGATGTCTTTTTATTTGTTACTTACAAACTGATGCTGTCAAGGAATTTTGACCTGTCAACTTCAGCTTATGCATATCATTACTCTATCCGTGTGGACTCATTCATTTTGTCGTCTTCCATTGCGTTTTCCCATGAAAGGCTTAAGAAATCTGCTACCATGGCATTACCTTGTCTAAGGAGTGGCTTAGGTCATGGATGTTCTCACGAGTGGACCATTGAAATCTGTTCTTCATGCTAATGAATCCTTTTTATGTATTGGAGATAGATGTGGCATAAGAGCTTTCCTTTTCCATATCTTTTATTTACAGATAGTCACAACAGCTATAATTAAACACTTATATTCAGCCCTATAAGCACAGAAAAGCCTGCTTGGGCTCCCTCTCTGTACATGACCCTCAATTGGAAGGCTTTATTTGTTGTTATAGTTTTAATATCTGTGCTTGCAGAAGTTAATATCTGATGATGCATGATGCATTTCTGTCTCTAGTATGAAGTAATATTATGCTCTCTCAATACAAGCGTGAAATGATTGTTCGACAATCTAGCCAGTTCATATCCATTGCTGAAAAAGAAAAGTATATAATCTTTAGTGTCTATCAATCTTTAATCGTCTGGCCCAACCTTTGTTCAGATTCTGTTGTAGTGGCTCATTTCTGTTCCATACTCCATCCAAAATGACTTGTCCCTTCATAATTGCTCTCAAAGCAAGTTTCAGATTTGAACTTCTTGTGGTGCGTCTGTTCCAATACGTCTCCCCTCAATACATGTTCAGTTGGATCACAATTCTAAAGAATATATTCTGCCTAGAGACATTCTCATTTACAGAGGATAAAGCTTTCCTAAAAGGAAGAAGTTTTTGGCCGTTGAGCTCTTACTAAAGCTAAGTAGCTAACAATGAATATATGCCCTCCAACGCTGTATGTGAAGCTGTTCTTGTCCAGAAAGAACGAGATTCCACCCCCAATTTCTCCAGCCAAGTGGTCCAAACCCAGGAGAGATTGCTTGTTCCTTTCCGTGTATAAATAACAAGGACAAGCAAGAGGCAGGAATATCACAGCACAAAAAGCAAGGGAGGAGCACCAAATCAAAGCCGCAAGCATGGCCGCCTACACAGCCTCCAATGGCAGATTTGGTTCCCTCAACGGCCGCGACAGGGCGCGCTTCCGCCTCCAGTCCTGGACCACCACCGATGATAGCGACGGTTTCACCAGCTACGAGGCGCGCTCTGACCACGTCTGCAGGCCGGTCATCATCGGCAGCGATGGTAAGGCCACTGCGGCCGTGTTCGACTGCCCTCCGGGCCACCAACACCACCACCACGGCGGAGTCGTCACCGGCGTCGGCGGAAACGACAGATGGGAGCAGAGCGGAGACGCCTACCGTGTCGACCCGTACAAGACCCAAGGATACGTCAGCAGCGTCCAGACCGCGGCCGACGGAAGAGTTGGGTTCCCCGGAGACAAGTTTCAGCGCGAGAAAGTCGCGGACTTGTACAGTGACGACGACACGAACTACTGGAGCCGCAGGCAGTCGGTGGAGTCTCAGGTTGCCTTGTCCAACAGCGGCGGGTGGGCTCGGGAAGGCCGCACGGCCGGCTGGGGAGCGCCACCACCACCGGTGGGCGCGCTTGGCCGCGTCACGAACGATATCGGCGCCGCCACGGAGTTCATAAGGGAGCCTAGATTTCCAGCAGCGCAGGCCACTGATCGGTGGAGCTCGCAAGCTCCGGCGAGTTTGTATCAGCCGACCACAAGGGAGTCTGGATTTCCAGCAGCGAAGGCTACTGATCGATGGAGCTCGCAAGCTCCGGCGAGTATGTATCAGCCGACCACAGGGGAGTCTGGATTTCCAGCAGCGCAGGCTACTGATCGGTGGAGCTCGCAGGCCCCGGCGAGTTTGTATCAGCCGAGCGTCACGAAGAAGAGCGCGGGCAATGTGATCGATAGCAGAGAGGCCGCCAAGAAGTATGGCGGGCAGTTCATATGGTAATAATTAAGCGTTTCATATATAACTATATATATATAGTTATATATAATTTTCCAAAGGTTATTTGGAGATGATGCAGTCTGTGTTTGAAGTATAAGTTTGGTGTGATAATTCGTGATGTCAAAATTATAAGGCAGCTGGTCAGTATGTCTGAATTCTAATAATACCATGTCCATGTTATATTGTTGAAGTTTGTCTGCTGTAGTTTTGCTGGCTGTAATAGTGGATGAAAAAAAAATAGTCCATAGTTTTCATTCAAATTAGACGGAGCTAAAATAATAGACATTATATATTTATATTATTGCAAAATATTCATTTTTAATTGTATAAATGAAACCAAAATTAAATAAAACTATATTTTCTAACAACCTTACTATTATATATTACATTGTTGCCAAAATCGTTTTGAGCTCTTAGTATTAAATATACAAATATTTCAATTTGATCCCTATACTTTGGATATTATACATAATATTATATGTAATTTTATTTATATATATATATATATATATATATATATATATATATATATATATATATATATATATATATAAGAAAGAGTAATTCCATGTAATGTTCCTTTATTTTTGTGATTAAAAAATAAAAAAAAAATATAATTCATTTACTCTTCCTTTTTATGACGGACGTACATTGACAGCTTTTCTCTTTACCCAAACTTTTTCAGGTGAGCCCGCCCTGAAGAAACCAAAAAGGGCCTGCCATATACTACTTACTGTGAATTGAGTCACGAGATAACCTTTTCCATGACTTCGTCATCTATCTCAACCTCTATTTTCCCAGCTCCATGTGCAGTCATTTTTTCGATTGCCTTTTCTCCTATAAACACTCAAACGGAACGGCTAAGAATTTTAAATTTTATCAAACAAAAAGGTCCCTTTTGAAAAAATAGTGACCGTAGAAAATTTTCTCACTAGCAGTCAAAATTTGCCGTTTCACGCGTCCGGCTCATGGCCGATTCCCTCGCGTTTCCCCTTGCATTTGGAAATTGGAATCCAAAGCACAGGCGGACGCGCGCGTAGGCAGAGAGAGAGAGAGCAACCGCGGTTCCGACACCGACGGCTGCAGTCGAAGGTCGAAGAGACGGCAGGCGGCGTCAGGTTCTGCGCCATCTTCTCTGCTCGTAATTCGGGACCCCTTAGTTCGGCTTCTTTACCATTATCGTATTGTCTGTTCAGCGTGCTCGCTCTCGCTGTAATCTTGCTCCTGTCGCTCCTCAGAAGCATTCTGTTTCTAGGGTTTCTCGGAATCGACGTTTGGTTTCCTTGCTTACTTTTGCGGGTGTCCTCTGGAGCAGTCCGTTTCTAGGAAAAAGAGTATCCAATGCCGAAAATTTTCAGTTTCTCCCGGCGCCGGAAGAAAGTGGGAAGGTAATCTCGACCTGTTACACTATATCTACCTTTCTTTATCGTTTTGCAAACAAGCTTCTGCTTGTTGGAGGGCGAAAAATGGGTATCTTTAGTCTTTACAGGCTTACGGCCTCGGATGGGAGAGAATGATTTCTTTGGTGAGTGAGCCCTAGTTTGAAGACACGGGATATAGTTTTCAAGCTCTTATGAACTTTGATAACTGTTGTTGAACTTGAAACACCTAGTTGGGTCCCTTGTGACGTAATCTAATGTTGGTGTTTGTATGCGCTACAAATTCATGCGTGGGATCTTTGCCGGTTACTTATTTTTTGTGCTTTGGTAGTTTTCTTGATGAAAGTTCAAGATTTTACCTGTTTGTACGTTAGAAAGATTATCACTTTGGATTGTGCAGGTTGAAAGTTCAGCTCGCTGACTCCTTGCAGGGGACTAGAAGTCCCTTCAAATCCTCCAAGAGGCCATCCCAGACCAATGTATGTTGGTGAACCATTTGGGTTTAGTTACTCGTCATGGAGGTAATTATAGATGTTTTATTTCTACAGGATGGGAATGGGATGCCGGCGCCAAGTGATCGCTATAATAACCTCAATAGCCACTGTTCATCCAACACAGTCGATCTGCACAGATGCAGTTTGGGAGCTTCTAAGAACTGGGAAGTGTTACCGACCTATGAAAACAAACCAATTCCTCGTTTCCATGTAATGAGCATTCCGTATTTGTTTACTTTGTTATTCTGGATACACCTAATGCATGTTCATAAAGCGGAAGAGACCTTTCTCCTCTTTCTCCGTCTTAATAGCATGCAGCAGCTGTTGTTGGGAGCAAAATTCTGGTTGTTGGTGGTGACTCCGGCAATGGTTTATTAAACGACATACAAGTAAATCAACTGATGTAGCAATTCATTTTGCAATACGCTCATTCCTTGTCTCCGTTTGTCCATATGGTTTCTGATTATATTCAACTGTCCAATTTAAATTACTTGAAAGATGAACATGCATACTATTTCACTTCCACACTTGTTGACAAACCCTTCTTTATGTTTTAGAGTTTTAGCTTGGACACACTTACTTGGGTGGCTTCCAGTTCAAAGATTTATTCCTCTCCTGGTAGGGTTTCGTTAAAAATCCCCGCGTGCAAAGGTCATTCCTTGGTATAAATCTAATATCTCAGCTCGTAAGCCTTTATATTGCTCCATTCACATTACCTATAATATTAGTTTGTATTGTTTCTTATTGAACCATGCAGATTTTGCATTAATGCTTCATGTATTGTATGCCATCAATTTAACTTTGTTTCCCTTGGAATATCGTGTGACAGATCATTCTTCTCCACTAAAAGGGTTTTCAGTCTCAGTTGTAGAGTACCCAGATAAGAAAAATTCATGGAAAGTCGAACAAATATCCCAAATATAAAGCTTGGTGAAACATTCCTAATGAAAAGGCTCAACTGTCTATTAAACCACATATTCACATATTATGCATTATGGCTGCATTTGGCGCCACCTCATGCATTTCAGCTTATCTTCAAAGCTGAATTCTCCAGCTTCCTCCGGCAGCAGACAGCTCCCAAACGGACCCTAACTAATATTCAACACCAGTAGAGGACTCTTAATTGGCGGTGCTTGAGCTTAACTATTCATAATTAACACTAAATGCTTTCACTTACTAAAAGCTTGGACTTGCAAAGTAATAAAGTTCCATATTTTATGGTGGATGTGGCAAGGTAAATCTATTATTATTTGTGCACTATACAATCAATATCGTTGGAAAGAAACAAGAAAATGAAAGAAAAGTAAGAAAAAGTCTTCAGTGGAAATTTAAGTCAATGTTTCTTTAGTATCAAGAGCTGAAATGAATCATGCTGCCAGATGAAATCATACAACTTTCCACATATGTTGATCTGCCCAAATCTACTTTAAAAAGGATGAAAAGTGTGTTTTAATTACTTCTTATTTGGTTCAATTTTCTTTAAATTGCAACCCCCCTTCTTTCTTCTCCAACATTCATCATTGTCATCTTCGTGTACCTTTCCCTGAATGCCATCTCCATAATACAACTCTACAAGAAAAAAACACAGAGATGAAAGGAAGTATTTTGAAAAGTAAACTATTACACTCTTTCCCTACCTGTCTTGCATGCTTCAAAAGAAACATTAAGGAGGAAATATTAATATCCTTCCATTCTCTAGGATTAATCTTCACTCCCTTCCTCTCTTCCTTTTAATAAGGTCTCTTTTCAATGAAACATCACCTTGTGTTTCCTTCCAAAGAATAATTTTTTTTTGTCTCACAACCGGATTGATGTCGGCTGAAGAGGCCACAGCCTTTGGTCAAGTGATGCATGCTTAGCTGAGGTGGTTGATTTTGTTAGAAGTTCCACCACATAGAGACACTGGTTTGCAGATTAATGGCATACCGTCAACTGACTTTTATTTTGGCATGCGTTGATGGTTAGTTTAGGCTTGCCTTTACAGCATCCCTTACATAAAAAAATGAGTCAATTCCTGGTATATCTAGCTGAGTTGGGTAATTTGTTTTCCCAATTGCTCATTAGTTGTTTTTATTGCCAAACTTACCACACCAATCCCCTGCATCCTTCTCTCCTATCTATCAAATAATAAGATTGAGACCCCTACCTTCTCCTCTTGCCATCACCAATCCTCCACTTGTCTTACTCCTAATATCATTATCTTTTTCACTATTTTGTTTTTTTCCTTTCTTTTCTGAGCATGATATGTAATTTTAATAATGATTCTTTTAATCACTGATGTCTTCTCACTTGATAGAAAACTCTTCATTGTTGTGTATACCACTTTGCTTCTTCCTATGCATATATCATGTTTTAGAAATCATCAGTCCGTATATGTGCTCTGTTCCTCTGCCCATGCTAGCATCTTCAGATTCATCTTCCAAGTATGTTGTTCTCCAGCAGCCAAATCCATGTGATGGTCAAGTTTCATTGTCAGTGTTATATTTATCTACTATCCATTTAGGTGGAGTGTGTCTTATCTTCAGTGTCATTTTTTAAAATTTGGTGCAGAAGTATTATTTTGCACCTACCTATTCATATGAGCCATGACTCCCTTGTTGACCTAATAAGAACATCAATGATAAGAAAAATGTAAAGACAATTCCGAACCATTTGACCTATATAATTCTGTAGGCAAGCAATTATCCTATACTCCCTCTATTCTCGAGAAAAATGGCATGTAAATTGCCATGCCAACACTAGTTTAGTGTCATATAGTGGATTGATCGTAGTAGCTTATTTGATTTCATCTAACCCTACGACAACATTCTAATTAAAGATCGTAAAATTATTTTGTAAATATGGCTAACAACTTCCTGATATATTTTTCCACAACGTTTTAGTTTTGGATTAATTAATGTTTTATGGTTGCATTCTTGTGATACCAATTGATGTTTAAAGGTTCTCTTGAAACCATTTCTGTCTACTTGATGAATACTCGTTATCATTTTATGAGGCAACTGTTTGGTCATATGAAAATTATGAGTTAGTGTTGGTTTTCATAAAAGGCTACGCCATTGATTAAATTTCTGCTCCTTTTTTTTTTCCATGTAGGTTACATGGGGAAACACTGTTCTCCTAGTTGGGGGAAAAACGGATCCTCCCAGTGACAAATTGTCAGGTTGTTTTTTTTTTTCATTTCTGCATCCACTTGTGCTGCAGTTTTTGATATCTTCCAATTCAATCAGGTAATCAATATTCTGCATTAAATTTATTTCAGTGTGGTCCTTTGATGCTGAAGCAGAAATCTGGTCATATGTAGAAGCGAAGGGAAACATTCCGGTAAGTTCTACATGAAGTTTCCTCGGACATTCTTCCACTAAGCATCACTAGGTTGTTTCTTTTATTTTTTATTTATCATTTAAATTCAAGAGTATCAAAACAAGGTTAGCATATACTTAGATGGGTCAGATCATCTGGCTGTCTTATCTTGCTACTGTGTATAGGCAGCCAATGATGCATCATTATCTCTTGTGCCCTGCTAGAGCTGCACTAATATAATTTTTTGGACGGTTTAGGTTGCTCGCAGTGGCCAAACTGTACTCAGAGCGGGCACTGTGTTAATACTTTTTGGGGGTGAAGATGTGAAAGGAAGAAAACTAAATGATCTTTTTATGTTTGATTTGAAGTCGTTAACTTGGCTTCCTTTGCATTACAAGTAAGTTCAGTTTCCCTTTCACATGTTCCTTTGTGAGAACTTCTTGGCTATGGATGGGGCATGATTGCAATAAACTAAGAAACAAAAGATGGTGTTCAATATACATCTGCAAGCCAATGACATAAATTCTGGATTAATTTTCTAATTTAATTATTTTTACTGCTTCATGCTTCCGCTGGATGAAACAAAGAATAATCAGATCACATGCAATTTTTTTGACATGCTTATGGCTGTGGAACTTTAGGTGAATCTCTGATAATATGCAGTTGCAGGGGAACAGGTCCTTCTGCAAGATCAAATCATGTAGCTGCTCTTTATGAAGATAAATTACTTTTCATATTTGGAGGACAATCAAAATCTAGGATTCTCAATGATCTTTATTCTCTAGATTTTGAAACGGTATGTCCTTTTTACCTCATTGCTTACAATTAATCAGTTTGTCTATTTTGGATGTAGCAGATTGGTTAGATACTGTTAACTGTTGCTATATTTCTTTTCAGATGATATGGTCAAGGGTAAAAGCTCATGGCAATCGTCCATCTCCTCGAGCAGGTTGCTGTGGTGCTCTCTGTGGAACTAAATGGTATATCACAGGCGGTGGAAGCAAGAGAAGAAGTATGCATCTCTGTATTTAGATTGCTTTGGTGTATTAGTTTTTTTTAGTAATGGCTATTAAATGATAAATCAACAGTAGAGTCTTGGTAACAGTATCTTGATCAGTTTATTGTGCTCAATAACAGTGATTTTTCTTAGAGAACCATTAAGTAAACTAAAATTTTCACTTTGCAGTTTGTAACTTGATCCAAATTCTTCAAGTATCACTGCAGTTTCAATACTTGATTGGAATGAGGCCCCATCTTACAGTTCATATTTTGCTCTGTTTCTGTATCATTATTTATAACTATTCACCTCCATGGCTATGCTAGGCGATAACTTATTCAACACCTTCACGTGATGCAACCATATCTATCAAAATTCTGAATCATGTTATTTGAATACAAGAAAGCCCAATTGCATCTTCTGATTTAATTTTATGTATTGGACGTTTCACATTAAGGTAATTTTTGTTTTTAAGCTTATAACCTTGCATATTTTTATTGAACATTCATCAGCTTATCCTTTTTGTTTTATTTATTTAAATTTTCCACTTAGTGCGAAGTTAAACAAGAAGCAGTGAGCTTATAATTTCAACAATTTAAGTAATCTCGTTAGTATTTTAGGGTTTTGTTGCATATAAACACCTCATTCTTTCTAGCCTTAATTTCTATTTGCAGGACATGCTGAAACCTGGGTTTTTGATGTACAACAATTTGATTGGTCCATCTATGTTGTGTCACCTAGTGTTTCTATCACGACCTACAAAGTAAGTAGCATTATTATTACTTCTTTTCTAGAACATGAAGATACATATTATTTTACTATTTTTGGAGAATGTGGAAGTTGCACTTACTTAAGGTGGCAAACATTGGAGGCTCCTTTATAACGTCACTATATACAATAACAATAGCAATAATTTCCACCATATATGTCCTTGCATTTTATTCATATCTACTACCATATATGTTACTATCATATTAGGCATTTACATACTAGACATTACAATTATAACTGTACTCTCATCTACTACCATATATGTTACTATCATATTAGGCATTTACATACTATACATTACAATTATAACTGTATTCTCGCTAGACCTACCAATTCGGTTAGTGGGTCATAAATGGGTTGTATATGTTGGGATTTGTTACCTAGTTAAGTTAACTCGAACATGACCTAATTTATTTAATTAAACATATTACCTATTAAATGTCAAGACTTGACAGACCCGACCCGACTACTTGACCCAACCTATGGATGAGCTTTTGGGTCGAGAGAGAGGGGGAGAGGGTGGCAAAGGAGTGAGAAAGAGAAGGAGGGAGGGTAGTGGATGGCAAGAGGGGGAGCAGAGAGAGGAGGAAGGCGAATGAGAGACAGAGAGGAAAGAGGGCGATGAGCGAGTGTGAGAGAGAGAGAGAGAGAGAGAGAGAGAGAGGAGGGTGGTGGATGTGGGAGGGGAGCTGTGAGAGAGGGGGGAGGGGAGCTGAGTGAGAGAGAGAGAGAGAGGGGGGGAGAGAGAGGAGGGTGGTAGATGAGAGAGGGTAGCTGAGAGAGAGAGAGGGAAGGAGGGTGATGGATGTGGGAGGGGAGTAGAGAGAGGGAGGGAGGGTGGTGGGTAGGTAGGGGGGAGCCAAGAGGGAGGGAAGAAGAGAGAGGGGTGGGTAGGGTATTTAGCAAATTAGGATTTTTTTTAGTAGTAGTTTAATTTATTCGAGTTTTATGGGTCAACATGTTTACAACCCGACACGACCTGATTAATTTCGGGTTATAAATGAGTTGATGTATTTATGACCCAAACACGATTATGGCTGACTCGAACCAGCCTAACTTCGTGTTGGATTAGCGGGTCAGGTCATTGGGCTCATGTCAGTTTTTGCCGAATCTAACTCTAGCCATTATATAAAGAGGTATACTATGTTACTCATGTATCATAAAGTAACAGTATTTTTTTTTTTCCAATTTCTTTATATAGAGTGAATTTGGTTGCTAGGAGTTTCCCTAAGCTATTGTTGTTGACTTTGCCTGCGACAAAAGCAATTCTCAATCACTCTCTTTCTCCCCCATCACACACCTAGTTAGTGAAATTAGGGATGACAATGGGTTGGGTACCCGACTTTTTACCCGATACTCGAAATCGACCCAATTGTAAATCTGGGTACCTGAACTTGAGTCAATACCCTATTACATAACCCTACCCGTAGGTACCCAATTAAATGCAAACAATAATTTCAAATTTATTTTATAAAATATAATTTTATAAATTATTATAAAAATAAATAGAATTATCAATAATTATTTTATATTTTTTAATAATATTTATGTATATAAATATATTATTTTAAAAATTGAGTGCCAATTACCACGTACCTATACCTAAAAACCGCCAAATCTAAACCCGTTTTATTTAGCTAGTTGGTACCTGAACCCGCCGTAGAACAAGTTGAGTATCCGAGTATGACCGATGTAATTGCCATTCCCTATAGTGTAGTTGGCTTGTGTAGGTGCTAAATTTGATTCTTGTAATAGTGTATTCAATTCCTATAGATGTTGCAACCAATCTCTTGCTAACTGTCAGATGCTTCCTTTCTTTTACAGCATGCAACAACACATCCCCTCACCTCTACCACCACACTCCTATAGTAAACTCTTATTGCATTCTTCTATTAGCTCAACTCCTTTCTCCTTGTTTGCTACCATCATTGCTGGCATAACAAAGGTTGGTAAGCTCATAAAACCTACTTGCTTTTTCTCTAATTTTAGTACTTCCATTGACATTTTTGTCTTTCTATTGCAAATACTTAAATGTATTATGCAACACTTCTCTCCTATTGCATGCTTCACTTTGCATGAACAAGTAGGACTTTTCTGCCGCATGGAGACTTCGATTAGAGCATGCATGGACACATTTTGCTCTAGCTACTTGTATCTCTCCTCTGTTTCTTGTAGCACATACCAGTATTACACTTATTGCCATATGCGGATTCACACAAATTAGCTTTTGCATGAATACACGACTCTCAACTACTTGGTGTCTTTTCTTTTTTTAGCATGAACAAGCAACACTTACTACCTCTTGAAAAATGGCACAGTTTTGCGCGTGCATGGATACATGACACTCAACTATTTTCATGTTATCTTCTCTCTCATGCATGGACAAATGGAACATTATCTTAATGTTTCTATCTTCAATTTTTGAGTCAAATGCAAGTTTGCATCAACTTTGCATCATGCGTTGAGAGATGAAGAATATAGGAGTTGCACGTACGGAAGGTGGCAAACATATATGACTTATCTATGACAATGACAACATTATCTTATATTATTCTATCACTATTTCCACCATATTGCATTATTTATACCTACCAACATACATACTGCTATTGTATTAGGTATTTCCTTACACAGTGGGTACTTTCATATTACATATGAGTGTTATATTGTGGCCTTCATATAAAAAGGCATCATGCAACTATTCATGTATCTTGAAGTAATGTGATGCCCTTTTTTTGTTTCAACTACTATCCTAGTTGTGTACTGTGGTATAACTTGTTTTTTTTGTAGCATAAATGGATACCCCAACCTAAGATCATGTTGTTGTTTGTACTTATAGTATTCTTCACCTATTCACAATGAATTGTAACATCAAAGTTGTTGGCACTAAGGAAGAACCAACCTGTTATATCACTAGGTAATGAGAAAGTTATGTTTATTTCAACTGTGTAACGATTCAGAGGCTTGGGTATCAGACTCCTAAGTTTTACTCCAGTAAGGATTAACTTGAGTAGTTGGTGGCTGAGAGCTGATGTCGAGAAAAATTCCTAGCTGTAGATCTAGCACAAGCGAATATCATTTTTCTGGATGGTAGGGGTTAATTTTTGTGGCAGCATTCCTTGTGTAAGAAACACTTTACCTTTTGCTATGCAGGGGTTCATTTTGCTTCCCATTCGTCACAAAGACAAACTTTTTCTTCTAGCTTTTGGAGGGTACAAAAAAGAGCCATCTAATCAGGTGTGAGATAAACGCTATGGTCAATATACTAGATCAACTCATTTTTATTTCCTCTCGTACATGAATTGTCATATCACTGTTTCACAGATTGAAATATTGTTATTAGTCACTGATAATCATTCAGTGAACTATCAGTCAGCTCCAGATACAGAACAAACTTATGAAGATTTTGGTGCAAATATCAAGGAATTTGGTGCTCACCTCATGAACCCTTCCTCAAATTCTATGGATCATGTTGTTAGGCATAGTCTGGCATCTGCACTCGAACAGCATATTTCTGGCAGGAAATCTCTTTCAGATGATCCTTCTTTGGATGTTGGGATATCTCTTCGCGAGAAACTTCATCAGGATCAAGATTACGGTTTACCCACTAAGGTTGGTAAGACCCTTAAAGATGAAATACCCAAAATTATTGATTTTAATACTAAATAACTCTCCCTCACAGGTAGAATCTTCAAATTTATGGCTCTGATATGCATATTTGTTGCATTGGTTTTGTCATAGATAGTCTTAGCCAAACTTTAGTTTGCTGGGTTAGATCTTTTGCACCAGAAGCTAATTCTTCTTCACCTTGAGGAAGAAAGCATTTATTCATGATATTAGATGCTGTCTTATTTGGTTAGATGTTGTGTCTTAGTGGTTAGTCATTGGTTATTAGATTTACTCTTAATGGTCATTTACTTATTTTATATTTATGCATTGACTATCGCATTAATGCAATTTCGACACTTTCTAATTATATGGATCAGATTATTAGCGTAACCTTCCATATGAGGTTTAAACAGGTTGAAGGGGCCTTCACTTAGATGGAAATTATGGAGTAATTACAAAAGGAATGCTTGATTCCTACTGATAATTTTTTAGACTCTTATTTTGATCCCGTGCCCTTTCCTCACTAGCAAAGGAATGCCTAATGACTGTCTCGTGGGAATATGTTAACTGTTCCTTCACTTTCCCTTATTAAGAAACTTGAAATTTGATGTAATTTATGGATTTAGCCGTCTGTTTGATTTGATTCCTAAAATAAACATGTTTCTTGCAACTGACAGAGGAACAGGAGGCAAGAAGCTGATACAAAAAAGGATATTGCTGGAACTTCATTTATTACAGAAGAAATTCGTGTTGAATCCGAAGGTTCAATATTTTACCAGAAACAGGGAAAGACTAGTCTTACAGCAGATACTGATCCGGTCCTTTATTTGGAGACTAACGGGAGATCAGTTCTTACAAATCCTTCCAGTATATATCAACTCTATGAAACTAAGATAGCTAGCTTAACTAGGAAAAATATTTTTCTCGAGGAACAGTTGAAAACTGTCTTGACAAGGCAAGAGGATGCTGACGTGAACTTATCTACTGCTGCTAAGAGTAATGAAGAGATGGAGAGAAAATTAGCTATTGCTCTCAAGGAAGCTGAGCTGCTGAAGGAGAAGCTGACAGGATTAGAGTTGGCTCAAGAAGAAGCTAATAATCTTTCAAATATTGCCCACTCCGACAATGTGAAGCTTGAGCATGACGTGGCATTTCTAAAAGCAATTCTTGATGACACTCAAAAGGCAAGTTTTTTAGCCCAAATTTGTGTCTCCAAATCTATGTTTTATCAGGAATTTCTTGTTGTACAGGAACTACACTCGACTCGTGGAGTTTTAGCTGGAGAAAGGGCTAGAGCTTTTCAACTCCAGGTGAAAATATGGTTTCAATCTGTATATGAGTTCCTGTCCAATCCTAGATGTGGGTTGACATCGATTGACTCATTTTCTGTTGTTTTGCAGGTAGAAGTATTCCATCTCAAGCAAAGATTATTATCCATGGACAACAGGGCACCAACACCGAGAAAACCATACCAAGTCTAGAAAGCTAAGTTAATATAATGCGAACAAAACAGCTGTTCTATTCTGGTAAAATTTGTTTTTCGTCCCTTGAGGTTGTTCTATATTTGAGAACTAGTAACCACTCCTATTGTGTAAGCGTCTGGTATTTGTTTCCTTAGCGAGTTGATTCATGTTTTATCTACTTAAATAGACTATCTATTGGATATCATGTGTTCTTACCATTTCTCAGGATAAAGATCCTAAGCAGAGCTTGCCCTTTATACGTTTGTATGAAGGCTTAAGCTCACGGCACCCGATTGGGTGCTTAAGAATTCAAGTTGTCTAATCAAAGTTCAAGCCTGAGATAAGGCAAAATTCATGTCTTTCTGTAGTTATGATTAAACGGCCTAAGTTTTTGAGTGCCTGATCAAACGTTTCAAGCTAGTTCTGAGTTTTTATCTCATTTCTCCCTCTTAAGTGAATAAAGTTTAGGGAGTTTTTGCAGTTTATTGATTTGTTAAACTTTTATGCCTCAGTGACACGATTATCCTTTCAAAATATAAGGATCTGAAGAAGTCGTTTGCACAGATGCCACAATATCTCATTTGCTTTTGTTTTGTGAAACCCTTCCAATTTCTCAACGAAGCAGATCCATCGGTCTTCATTGATCTCCCTCCCTCATGGGCAATGTCCTCCAACTTTCTCTTACAGATTGAGGGACACAGGATTACCCCCATTTGATTTTAATGCGATTGGATCCTGCTATTCTTTATGAACTTAGATTCTCATCTGAATGGGACATGTTATCCTATTCTTCGTATATCATACAAGACTCATTACATTTGAAGGGCCTTGACTCTGCTGTAGCGGAACTCTCCTCACTGATTTACTGCTCTCTTTACCTCCACTACTGATTGTTCTTTTTGTTTGCTAGCTCACCTTCGATGAATTCCCTAGCATGATAAAATTATCTTCCCTTGTATTCTCTAGCTCACCTTCTGCACCCTTGGATATAAAAAAAAAATAATCTAGGCGAGGCCTATTCCCAAGAATTAGAACAAACTAATATATTTTGTTATTCAATTCCTAACGAAGTAATTGTTGCCGCAGGCGCAAGACAAACTACTTTGTACTATGATTCTTGCTCCAGTAAGATGTATGTCTTTAATACCTCCGCAGTATCAAGCAGAACTGCAGAAGTCCTTTTGATGTCCTTGATAAGAATCCAGAATCATCTTCCTAGCATACCACTATTACATGCATGTGGTGAGGTCGATGATGCATAGACTTATTATTTCTTTGTTTAACATCATAGACTTCGAACTGACAAAGCAGTTGCACGTTTTCTTTTCCTCGTTTATAAAAAGATGACTTATTGTTGCCATCACTGACTCTGATCAGGAGCCCTTGAAATTGGCCAAACTGAATACCTGCCCTTGCGGAGCATATTTATCAGAAATAAGCCCTTGCTTAGGCACATAGGCTCACATCCTCTGTTATCCAACAGTATGCTGCTGCCTGTAGTTGACTCAACTTATCGGGTGTCCTGCAGATAGAACCTTGTCCATGTTTATCTTTACGATGATTGACCCTTCCCTATTCACCATTTCTATTCAACAACATTTAACGCGTCTGGGCGTGCGAGAGTCAGGCTGGACTCCGCAATACTTGACGCTCCCCGCCCTGCAAGCTGAAACAAGGGAACTAGTCCCCTCAGATGATGGACTTCCCCGCCCCAGTTTTGCAGGCTTCGGCCCCCCGAACACAGCTGCAATCCGATTTCCACACTTTTCTTGATCTTCAACTGTTATATGACCCACAACGTGGTTCTCTCTGCAATTTGATTACTTTTCTTTTTCTCTTTTGTCTCTACGTGCAAAATTTGGCCCACACGCGCAGGACTGACTCCTTCCCCATGAGCATCGGAATGGCACAAATCCATGATGGATATGTTTTTTTTTAAAAAAAAACTGCTTGGACTGGTAGGAGCTCCAATTAATAATGCATGTAGCTCCAAATCCAGCGGCGGAGGTGGAGGTGGCGCCCCCTGGATTTGCCCTCGTTATGTTTGACTTGCGAGCCATGTGCTCCCGCCTGCTGCTTTCCATCTCTCCTCAACAGTCGCTTTGTCACATTCTCTTTATATATCATTACTCGTCTCGCATCCTTGAATCCGCAGCAAGAACAGGAATTGCAGGAAAGCAGGGTGAGGTTGAAGCAATTACGAAGAGATGGGCTCGGCTGGGGAGACCAACGGCACCCTTCGATACCATTTCGACCACGAGTACGAGACCGAGTCCGACGGCGGTGGGGTCGGATTCAGCGGCCCGCTCGGCGACGGTGCGCCAAGCGCCAGGAAGCTCGGACAGAAGCGGAGCGCGCGGTTCAAGGACGAGGAGAAGTACGTGGAGATCACGTTGGACGTCAGGGACGACGCCATAGCGATCCAGAGCATACAGGCTGGCGACCCGGAGGCGGCGCTGCTCGCGCGCAATCTCGAGCGGCGCTCCGCTATGGTCTCCAAGCTGAAGCAGGTGGGCCACGAGTTCCGGCGCATGGCCTCGTCGTCGTCGCTGACGTCGTCGCGGCGGCTCGACCGCAGCAAGTCCAGCGCCGCGCAGGCTATCAAGGGGCTACAGTTCGTGACAAAGAACGTCGCCAGCGAGGGCTGGCCGGAGGTCGAGCGCAGGTTCAATCAGCTCGCCGTCGATGGGGTGCTCCTTCGGTCCCGATTCGGCAAATGCATAGGTAATTGATTCAGGAAAAGAAAAAAAAAATGAGAATGTGTTACATCTAAATCTGCGTCTAATTGATCTCTGATAACTGCAGGAATGGTCGGATCCGAGGAATTCGCAGGCGAGGTGTTCGACGCACTTGCACGGCGGCGGGGAATTACTGCTTCCGTACTCACCAAGGAGGAGCTCCGCGAGTTCTGGGAGCAGCTCTCCGACCAAAGCTTCGACGCGCGATTGCAGACCTTCTTTGACATGTATGAATTAATTTCCCCCCAAATCAAAGCTTTCAACCCCTCTGCTGCTATCAAATTACAACTTGATATTGCAGGGTGGACAAGAACGCAGACGGCAGGATCACGGCGGAAGAAGTCAGAGAGGTGAGTGTGTGTCAAAATTCAATCACCATTCTGGTGATTTCTTCGTCAAGTTTGCATTTTTATGACATTTTTTGCTCCAGATTATCGCCCTCAGCGCATCTGCGAACAAATTGTCGAGGATCCAAGAACACGTCGACGAGTACACTGCTCTCATCATGGAAGAGCTCGACCCCAATAACTTGGGCTACATTGAGGTCTGTGTCAGCGATCTCTTGTGTTGCCATTCACGCAATTCACATTGAACTCAGCTCACTGTGTCATGCTTGCAGCTCTACAACCTGGAACTGCTGCTGCTGCAGCCGCAGGCCCAGCAGCCGTCGACAAGGCTCTACACCAACAGCAACAACCTGAGCCAGATGCTGAGCCAGAAACTGGTGCCGACCAAGGACCGGAACCCTATCCGGCGCTGCTGGCGCCGGGTCTCCTACTTCATGGAGGACAACTGGAAGCGAGTGTGGGTGATGGCCCTGTGGCTCTCCATCTGCGCCGGCCTCTTCGCCTGGAAGTTCAACCAGTACCGCCACCGCGCCGTCTTCCAGGTCATGGGCTACTGTGTCACCACTGCCAAGGGCGGTGCGGAGACGCTCAAATTCAACATGGCCCTCATACTCCTACCTGTTTGTCGAAATACCATCACTTGGCTACGCAGCAAAACCAAGCTCGGCGTCGTCGTCCCCTTCAACGACAACATCAACTTCCATAAGGTGCTGCAATCAATCACCCATGAACAATTTGACATGACTGAGCTAAAATCTGAGATCTGTGATGGCGCAGGTGATCGCGGCCGGCATCGTCGTCGGCATTGTGCTTCACGTCGGGGCTCATTTGACCTGCGACTTCCCAAGGCTGCTGCACGCCACCGACGCGGAGTACGCGCCGCTGAAGCCCTTCTTCGGCGAGCAGCGGCCGCCCAACTACTGGTGGTTCGTGAAAGGGACCGAGGGGTGGACCGGAGTGGTGATGCTGGTGCTCATGGTAATCGCCTACGTGCTAGCTCAGCCATGGTTCCGGCGGAACAGGCTGAGCCCGACGAACCCCCTGCGCCGGCTCACCGGATTCAACGCCTTCTGGTACTCCCATCACCTGTTCGTTATCGTCTACGTGCTCTACGTCGTCCATGGCTACTGCCTCTACCTCATCAAAAAGTGGTACAAGAAGACGGTACGATCGATTGCTAACTTTGTGGATGACATGAATCTTGTTTCTGTGAACAATCTGAGACTGACAAATTTCCATCAAAAAATCAGACATGGATGTATCTGGCTATTCCCATCACATTGTACGCATGTGAGCGTCTCCTCCGTGCCTTCAGATCCGGCCACAAAACAGTGAGGATTCAAAAGGTTGACAATTTTTCTATATGTCGACGTCAAAATGCATGCAAAACAGTGAAGATTCAAAAGGTTGACATCTCTCCTCTTCCCGCGTGTTGATAGGTTGCTGTGTACCCGGGGAACGTTTTGGCTCTCCACATGTCCAAACCTCATGGATTCAAGTATAGGAGCGGGCAATACATCTTCGTCAACTGCGCTGAAGTCTCCCCGTTCGAATGGTACCAGTTCTCTTGCTTCTAGCTGCATCCATTTTGGTCAACGCCTGCATCCATTTTTCGTCAAAGCCTGCAATTAGAATGTAACAAAACGAATGAATGCATGATACAGGCATCCTTTCTCCATCACTTCGGCCCCGGGAGATGACTACCTGAGCATCCACATCCGCACGAGAGGCGATTGGACTTCACAGCTCAGATCAGTCTTCTCGCAGGTAATGAATGACACTAAATGATTATCGAGAAAATTTTTCTATGAAATTAATATACATTGCAATTGCCTTTAAACTTGGCAGGTGTGTCAACCCGCCAAAAGTGACCAAAGTGGACTCCTCCGAGCTGATGATCGCATGCCGTGCTCGAATGGCCCAAGGTATACCCTACAAAACTATACATTTTATAATGGGGAAAATATTAATTTGCCTCTCGAGTTTAGCCTTAATCTTGATGTAGCCCTTAGAAAAAATCTCAATTTAGCACTTCAATTTAAAATGAAATAAACTCATGATTTTGTTCAACAAATATATGATGATAAATATTATACAAAAAGGTTTTTATTATAATTGATGAATTAATAACCGTTCAGAGTTGGTCAATATGTTTGTTTTAGCTAAAAACTTGTCTTTCCGAAATATGAAGACCACATCGAGAATACGGATAAACGTGAGGGGGTAAAATGAAAATTTTTTCCTTCTATAGCTCACTTTGACTGATAATGACTACGGCCTACGTGCTCAAAATTAGAATGCCAAAGCTGTTGATCGACGGCCCGTACGGCGCCCCCGCCCAGGACTACGAGCACTACGACGTGCTGCTTCTCATCGGGCTCGGCATCGGCGCCACTCCGCTGATAAGCATTGTTAAGGACGTGCTCAACAACGTGGAGCAGAGGAAGACGGCGGCGGCAGCCGCCACGTTCATGACGCAGCGGGCGTACTTCTACTGGGTCACGCGTGAGGAAGGGTCATTCGAGTGGTTCCGTGGAGTGATGAACGAGGTGGCGGAGAAGGACACTGACGGCGTGATCGAGCTGCACAACCACTGCACGAGCGTCTACGAGGAGGGCGATGCGCGTTCCGCCCTTATCGTCATGCTGCAGTCTCTCCATCACGCCAAGAGCGGCGTCGACATCGTATCGGGCACGCGCGTCAAGACCCACTTCGCCAGGCCTAACTGGCGCAACGTCTTCAAGCGCATCACCTTGAATCATCCCAATCAGCGTGTCGGTGAGTCTCCTCCTCTTCCTCCTCCTCCTAAATTAGCTAAGATGTAGCGTAAGATTTAACCCTAAATTAAAGGAATTGATTGAGTTATATGAATGTTTCAGGAGTCTTCTACTGCGGAGACCCTCTTGTGATTGGGGAATTGAGGCGACTGTCACAGGATTTCTCGCACAAAACAAGCACAAAGTTCGTCTTCCATAAGGAGAATTTCTAGTACACACTGTGACCTATTCTTTATAAAAGAAAAATTTTCTGGTGGGCTCTAATCAAATGACTCACGCAAGATGCTTAAGTGTGTAATAGCTTTCTTTTTCCTTTGTTGAAGTTGTTAACTGTATAGATATATCTTGCCATGTACAATTTTATGATCATATAATTTTATACCAATAACAGCTGTGTTCTTCACATCATGAATTTCCTGTTTTGAGCTCATTGCTAGTTCTAATAGTCATGCATTGTCATCCACTAAAGAATACAATCAAGGTGGTTCAGATGTACCATATCTAGCTCCTAATACAAACTGCTTGACCTTAAACTGAGACTCTGATTTTCTGTATCGGTACATTCGATACACTACTTATCATGTTAAGATTGCTAGATGTTTTTGTTCTGTCTGAGCAACACATTACAAGATAGAGTTACAATCTTTGGAGAACTCAGGGGCAAAAGTAAAAGCATGGTCTATAGCCGAACCAAGAGAATCCAAGTATTTATTAGCTATGATCTTTTAGTAACTTTTGCTTCCCACTCTCCCTTTCCTTTCTGCCTTTCTCATCAGAGTAATTGCAAATGCTCCTCCTTTGGTGGAGGGAATAAAGAGAGCTCAAAAAGGTTGTTTTCATACTTCGTTGTAGAAATTTACCCCATGTTATGTTTGTCTGCTTGCTGCTTGTCTTGAGAAGCCAGGATTTTTTTGATGGCCATCTGAATGTAAAGATGATATACTCCTGCCATTTTGCAATATATCGTTAGGCTAAATGCAAACAAAGTTAAGGATGAATATCTTTCCAAACAAGGGCTTCTCTGCTTGTGGTGTTTGAAATCAGCCTCTGCAATGCTATACGTCGGAGCCGCCAACTATAATCCAAAAAGAAACAAAGAAAAGCATCATCAATTCTTTATCCATGATTTACAAGATTCATTTCAGAGCCACTGGTGGGTGGCCCTCATAAAGACATGAACCAACCTCTGGTTACCATCCGCATGAAATGCTTCATTCTCTCCTTAATGCACCAACACAAACCCAGTACATTCCTCCACTTTCCTCCTTTTTCCTTTGCTCTTCTCCATCTCTCTGCTCCTTCTGTCATGGCTGCTGCTGAAGAAGTTCCTGAACCACTCAAGTACCAGGTAAATTACTCCATTTTCTGCTACTCTGCTTCACTTTTCTTGATCAAATTGCTAAATTTGCTCATCTTTGTTTTTCAGACTGTGGCCTTGAAGGTCTCCATCCACTGTGAAGGCTGCAAGAGGGAAGTAAAGAGAGCTCTCCAACACATAGAAGGTAATAAAACTAAGCCAACACTTGCACCAATCGCCTGCTCTAACCTAAACTTAAAAGGCTCTGTTAATTCTCAGGCGTTTACAAGGTTAGCATAGACTTGCAGCAGCACAAGGTGGTCGTCAGTGGCCACGTCCCGGCCGAGACCCTCGTGAAGAAGCTCATCAAAACAGGGAAGCACGCAGAGCTGTGGCCAGAGCCCCCAAAGCCAATTGAGAACCCCAGTGGAGCTGGCAACGGGAAGAAGAAAAGAAACAAGAAGAAGAAGAATAAAAACAAGTCCAACGATAGCAAACCGAATGAGCCACCTGCAGACCCTGAGAGCCATGAATCCTCAGACAATGACGACGACGGCGATGGCAGCTTTAATGAAGCCTCCGGTAAGCCGGAAATTCCAAAGAGCAGCAACATCATAGAGGAGAAGCAGATTGTAGCAGAAAAAACCGTCTCAAATGGAGGTAACTGCAAGAAGGGGAAGAAGAAGAATCGCAGCAGAAACAACAACACCACCACCACCACCAACAATGGTAGTGAAGTTGGTGTCGTTGCAGAGGAAGCAGTAAAAAAAGCAGCATTTGACTCTCCCCTGTGCAACACCTCTCAATTGCCATCATATGTGGTGAGTTACAGATCGGTGCAGCCGAGCATGAGCCATGCCAGAGCGTTCTACCCTTGGCAGACACCGCAGAGCAGCTATGTCTACTCCACTGAGTCCGAAGGTTCTTATTATATCTTCAGTGAAGAGAACGCCAATGCATGCTTTGTTATGTGATGATTTGGATGGCAATACTAATATTTCTTTCTCATTTTGCCTGGAAATGTAACTGTTAAATCTTTTCAAGCTTCCAGCAGTAGCTCAGTGTTGGAATGTGGATGAACTTGAATTCTAGCTAATATTACAGCCTTTTTCTGTCTGTAAATTGAGGGTTCTGCAATTTGTGAAGGTAAGAAACCATCTTGCCTTTCTGTAGGATTCAGTAACGCTATTGTCTGACCTAAAGAAACTTGACTCCTTTTTAGCAATTAGGAACCAGGATCTGATATAACAGAGGTCAAGCTGTGTCCAAGTTTCAACAACCTAATTAAATTTTCAGATAGAAGTGCATCTCATGTCTCATTCTCATTAACTCCTGATGAAGCCGAGGCAAAGTGGTTGACTATGTAATGCTCATTAATGATTACAGAAAGGTCTGATGCATATATATATGTAAGCTTGTGGTCTTGTCACCAGAATTGCCACAAATTCTTAAATGCAAGGAGGGGAAAAAGATTTGAACAAGATCCAACATGAATGTTACCTGATTTGGAGTTCAGCTACCAATTCCACAAATGCTTGCACATTTGTAAGTGTATACTATTGGCTGTAGGTATCGTACCTAAAGTGACTGGCCCTTTGACTCTCCAACGGATGCTTCCCAGCTTCTTCCTCAGAATCAGTTCTCAAAGTGCATGAACATAAAAGAAAGTGTCCTCCTTCCTTTTGTTTTCGCTGATTATATTCTCATTGCACTTGCTGCAGCTGAGGCATCCACTTTTCCGATATGCCCTAATCCCCATGCATTGCTTTATCTCAGATTCCATATATAAATAACATTTACAAATTCAATCAGATTTGTCTCCATTTAGTTGTTTTTCTAATAAATTCATTTATAGTATTTTTTTCCAAATCTTACCTATATTTTTATGGAAATAATTTTTTATTTACTTCACATTATTGTTCAATTATTTACATTTATTCACTTTTCATGTGCATTTTTATGTGCAGCTACAATAGGAGTGATCTTAGTTCTTATTTACACTTGGATTTTAACAAAGTTATATCCACTCAATTAGATGAGTTTATTGAACTTAAATTTTTAATTTAATTTTCATAATTAAATGTATAGTTTATTTCAATTCCATTAGCTCAAATCAAACTTGTAATACTATATTGTTTTCCTTGCTTAGCAACAAAAGAAGTTATTGGTGGTCATCGATGATTTTTACTTCTTAGCCTCCTTCCCCTAAATATTGACCTTATAATAGTCAATGTTCATCACTAATGTTGACGAATAATATTCATCGTTCATGGTCAATGGCACACATTATTTAATATTTAATTTATTATGATTTTTATTTAATTTTATTTTTATTCCATTCCACTAAATGAATGGAATAACACTAAGGCTATATTTACTTGGACGGAAAACTGTGAGGAACAGATGGAAAAATAACTTTTCTGTTGTTATTTTGGACGGATAGAAAATGATGAAAGGAAAAGATAATAGAAAACTTCCTCATTTTCCACGATTGACAATCCGCCCAAATCGGACGAAAAAATAAATTGCGTCACTTCGTCTGACAACGTTACCCTAAATCCTCTTCCTATTTAGTAATTTGTATAGTTTTTAATAAGATTAAATAATATTTAATAATTTTTATAGTTTTTAATAGTATTAAATAATATTTAGTAATTTTTATGGTAATTAATAGTATGAAATAATATTAAATAACTTTATGATATTAATAGTATCTATATAATATTAGTAAAAAAATAAAAATTGAGGGTGTATATATTAATCTTTCATACTATCTTTCTTTCCAAGTAAACACAACGAAGAAAAACTTATAGCATATTTCATTCATCTATTTTTTTCTTTCCTTCGCATAATCCATTCATAAACATAGTGTAATCCATTTAAATTGACAAAAGGATTGAAATTGAATATGGTGTCTCATGCATAATCTTCCTATGTTATGTTGCTTATGTTAGACATTTTATTCCTCGAACTTCTATTCTAGAAATTGGTAATGTTAGATTGATTTATATTTTTAAAAAAATGATGTTTTGAGTTATTATAGTTCAGATGTAATTCATAATAAGTTTAGGATGAATTTTAGGTTTATTATTTGTATCATTCTTAAATTTATAAATTCAACTATGATTACTAAACATTTCAAAATATATATAATAATACTTATATATTAAATTTTTTTTAAAAAAATTATTAGTGTTGCCCTAACTAAAATAATATTGGAGCTGCGAATGTGTCTTACAGTAGCGTCCCTGGAAAACATTTTTTTACACATGATCCCTACCTAAAATTGTTAAGCACGTGCCATCTTCAATGTGATATTGCTTTAAATTTCGTTCAGTATTAATTTATCAATGCACAGTTTTTAAAATAATATAAACGTTTCATATTAACGCGAGCTTAAAAAAAAAGTTTTAAGCGAGAGTCCCGCTTAACTCAGTTAAGCGGTGTCTTAGGATAAAATAAAACTCCTTAAATATAAGATAGAATTTTTTTTATTATAGCCCTTAGGAGTTCTATCCGGAAAAATTTTAGTAGTAGGGCACTCTTCCATAATTTTTTCAGCAGGTGCCCTGATATGTCTTACACGAATTTTGATGCAGGCGAGCAGGAATCTTGATACAATTTATCTCAATGCAATTTTGTATAACAGATCTTGAATATCGTATAATATCAATATAATATCGTATAACACTTTAATATTTTCGTATAACACATATCTATTATCGTATAACACCTAAATATTTTCGTATAATACCTGTAAAATCTCAATATAACTTTATATTGATAGCATACTTATATAATTTTAAATTTTGTTATACGATGTTTAGGTGTTATAAAGATGTTATACGATAATAGACAGATATTATACGAAAATATTAAGGTGTTATACGATAATAGGCAGTTATTATATGAAAATATATAGGTGTTATACGATAATAGATAAATGTTATATGAAAATATTTAAGTATTATATGATAATAAATAGGTGTTATACGAAAATTTTAACATAATAGAAATATCGTGTAACAAAAGCTAAAAATTGTATAAATAGGAGGTGAGATAAAATTACATCGATTTCTATTCATCCGTATTAAGATTCGTGTAAAACATTTTTCAGGATCTTTATCCTGTAAAAATTTATCCACGGAGCGCCCGGCTTAAAAGTTTTTTCTTTAAAATTTTAGGCGGAACCACGCGTAAGAACATTTTTCGGGAACAAATTCCCGCCAACTATCCATCTTGCGCGGCAAACAATCGTGCATAACCATAACAATTATTCGCTCTCTCATGGGATCTTGCCGCCTTCACCTTCGCATCCGGCGTGCTACCTTGGTTGACGACCTGGAGGCATCCGGAGGCCGCCACCGCTTGCTTGAGACGCTCCCCGCACGATCCGCCGTCTTCCGGCGATACCAACGTCCGGAAGTCAATCCCGGGGAGTTCCAAGGCGTCACTTGCTGGGTGAAGATGCCAGTCGGCAGGCTGAGTTTGGGCACCCGGAGGGAGCAGTTCTGGACCCGGCCAATTTGTTGTCCCTTGCCTCCAAATCCGACTCGTGAGCGTGAACTCCGGCTACCGGATATGGGGGCGGGGTTTCTGGCGGGCCGAGCATGTCTTGCCGAGGAGACGGTGGAGGTTGGGCGGCGGGGCGATGATAGCATGCCTTCTAGAATGATCTGGCTTGCAGGCGGAGGTGAGGGTTCGTGAGAGCTCCCTTTTCCTTTTCCTTTTCCTGTACTGCTATAATCTCGTTGTTCATGAAATTTTATTCAAAAGTATGTTAGAGATCGAAGAGTCCGGCAAACTCTGAAAAAAAAAACATTCTTCCAAACCTTTTCTTTTCGAATTAATGTTGCGGAAACAAATTACTTTCATCACATAACAAATTAGAGATCTGTCTGAACAAATTAGACAATGATATTGATATCTTACTTTGCCATTTTTATTTGATACTTTGTTTCTTTTTTATGTTTTCTTTTTGTCCTAGAACATTTAATGAACTTTTGTTAGTTCTAAAATACTATGTTATCTTCTTAATATCTAGCGGGGATAGCTCAGTTGGGAGAGCGTCAGACTGAAGATCTGAAGGTCGCGTGTTCGATCCACGCTCACCGCATTAAATTTTTATTTAAATAGGTAAGAATACGTGATTTTATATCTAAAAACTTATATTTTTATAAAAGTATAATGCGGGGATAGCTTAGTTGGGAGAGCATCAGACTGAAGATCTCGCGTGTTTGATCCATGCTCAACGCATTGATTTTTTTTAAATATGTGATTTTATGTTTTGTAACTTTTATTAGTTATGAGTTTGATTAAAGATCTAAAGGTGTGTTTGCACTATGTTAATCGTATCAAACTTTTTTTTTTGAATATGCATTAGTTCTTATATATTTTTTTTATTATAAAAATATAATATGGGGATAACTTAGTTGAGATAGTATCGTGGGAAGGAATTTACGGTAAAAAATATTGTGGGAAGAAATTTCTCCTTTTTCCAATGATAACTGCAACTCTATTACTCTAGTGAAGATAAAAAAAATTCATTAAAAAATAATTTTGTTGGCATGAAATTATTGATATTGCCAACATATTATTGCAGGTACGGGAAAGTCGGAAACCTTTAGGTGCCAAATTCCCGCCAATTCTCCTCGTCTTGGGCTTAACGATTTTTCGCCCTCCCCCTTCGGTTCGATTTCGAATCCCTCTCCCCTCTGAAGATCTTGCCGCCTTCATCTTCGCATCCGGAGGGATCTAATGGTTCACGAGTGGAAAGCATCCGAAAGGTGGCTTCGTATATTCGAGATGCTTCCAGCACGATCCACCGTCCTCCGGCGAGGCGAGATCTGGAAATCAATATCTGGCGGATCAAAAGGCGTCGCTTCCTGGGGGAACGATGCGATTCGGCAGGCAAGCTGAGTTTGGTCACTGGGAGGCAGCAGATCGGGGCCAACTTGCCATTGTCTACCGCTGAATCCGGGGCCTTGGACGTGCGCTACGGCTACTGGAGATGGCGACGAGGCTCGGAACTCTGGCGGGTTGAGCATGGCTTGCTGAGGAGCCAAAGCCCCAGTTCATGAGGGGTAGAGAAAGCTAAAGAGGAACGAAGAAGAGAAAGGGGGGATACAAAGTGGAAGATGATGGTGGAGGTAGGGCGGAGCGACGATGGTACGTCTTCTAGAATGATCTGTCCTGCAGGCAGAGGTGAGGTCCTTGAGCGCTCCCTTTTCTCTACTTTAATTTCGTTTCATGAAATTTTATTTAAACAGTATGTTAGACATCGAACAGTTCGACAAATTTCAGAAAAATGAACCCTTCTTTCAAACTTTTTTTTTTTTTTTTTTGCGGATTATTGTTGTGGAAGCTAAGAGAAAAACGATTGAAGTTAACTTTCATCATTTACCAGTATGTGACCATTTCGATTTGATACTTTTGTTTTATAATTCGTGTTATCTTATTTTTATCCCCAGACGGTTTAGTATTCAGAAACTATAGTGGTTATATTCTTCTCATAATGTATAGCGGGGATAGCTCAGTTGGGAGAGCGTCAGACTGAAGGTCGCGTGTTCGATCCACGCTCACCGCAATTTAGTTTTTTAGTTATTGATCCATATAGGTTGTGTGTTTGATCCATGCTCATGTAATTTTTTTTTAATTAATTTAATTATTGGTCCATATTTTATAGTATTAGTGAAGTATCCATTAAAAATTTGATGATTTGTGTGTTCAATCAGTATTTAATCATTTCTCACTAAGATTGAGGATTATAGCACTACTTTTTTGTTTTGCATCTCTAGTGTGTTGTTTAACTTATAAGGATATTTATTATTGATAATAAGTCTTAGAACTGAATCTTATTTTCATAAAATAAAAATGTTTATGAACAAGCTCAAACTCCATATCCCTTCTACCTTGGAGATTCAAAAAAAGATCCTAGGTTATTGTCTTCTTATTCAGAGACTAACTTTTTCACTTAGTGCATTCTACAAGTTTTTATTTTAATACAAGAGCTTAGCATAGACTGTTACGCTCCGATTTTTTTTCGTTGATCGCCGGTCAACTGTGGCACTAGACGACAAAAAAAAAAAATCAATCAAATCAAATTTGATTTTGATGGCCTGTATGTGTGCGTCCTTTTCCCTGCTATTTCCTCTGTTCCGCCGCCCGTTTTCTCCTCTTTGCATGCAAATCACTCTTCTCACGCAACGCTTCGTCGCCTCTTTTTGCACGCGACACCATCAGCGTTTCCGCCCCGATTTTCACCATCGCGACGCCTACCAATTTCTCCCTTTAGCTTCCACCCCTCCTTTCTTATGCGCGTCCACTTTCGTCCGGCGACTACTGCGGCGAGGTCCGGTGCCAGCGACGATGAGGCCCAAACCTCAGCGTTCGGTTCCACCGTTGATTTCCCCTCCTCCGCCCACGATTTCTCTTCGGCGACGGACGCACCGTGCGTGCGTCTCTTCTAGCGGCAGCTCTGTCCTTCCTTGCGCCGGCGGTAGCTTTCCTCTTCTCCTTTCGGCGCCGACCCAGCCTGCTGTCTCTCTCGCCTTCACGTCAAGCGAACTAGGGCTTGGTCATAGGTGTACCAAACGGTACTTTCTGGCAACGAATGGTGTGAGTGGCGCCGCCGACGTCTTTCGCCGATCTCCGCTGACTGCGGCGTCCTTTCGCGAAGAGGGTTGTATGACCGGACTCCCCTCGCCGCCAGCTTCCTTCGGTGGGCCAGTGAGCTCCGATTTACACCGGTGAGCACTATTCCGGCGATCACCGCCGGCGATCCTCCGGCGACGCTCAGAATGTTGCCGACGCTCCCTCTTGAGTTTTGCTGTTTCTCACCTCGTCGTGCACCCGATCACTGTTCCGGCAAACTTTCCAGCGAACCTTGGGATCCATGCCGGAGCAGCGACTCGAGTATTTCGGGCTGGCTCTTGCGTATCCGACGACCCTCGGTGAATCACGTTCGCACGTGGCTGCGAACTCGGTTAGTACCCTAATCCCCCTTATACTCGCATTGTAGAATTGCATGCGGTTTAGGGTTATTGTGCGATCCGACAATACGTGACACACCTGCATGTTATAACATTACATTGTTGTATGCGGTAGGGCTCGATCGGTAGTCGGCGTTCGAACGTGTATATCTATTGGTTGGTTCTTTAGCGCAACCCTGCACTTTGAGGTAGGGTCTTCCTCCTGCCTTTGCTATGGTGCCAATTGCATGCTTAGGATAGCGACACCTTACCTTAAGTTTATTCCATTGATTTGCATCTGATTACCGTTGCAGTCTTATCTTGTTGTATTGATCATACATGTGATTGCATGATATCTGTTTTTATGCTGTTGTTTATCTTTATGCTATGTGATCTGAGATGTATACTTGTGGCTCTATATGAGCACCCATTGAGCCCTGCGAGTGGGCTGATCTGATCTGTTGTGCCCTGGATTGGGCTGATATGACTCATTGAGATTATATTGATATCGGTTGGACTGAGGAGTGGGGAGATTATGCCAGTCGACCGAGGTCTGTTCTGTAGCTTGTTGTGGGCGAGGGCTACGCGTTTTGTATGTTGGCCACTAGCTATAGTCGTGATCCGTGATGTGAGGACACTTGTACTATATGCTGTCGACTTGTGTCATCTCCGAAGGGTCGTATACCGACTTCGGGGTGATTGGTGTTTGACGCTACACCAGCGGATTGCCGATGGGCAGCCGTCCCCTTTGTTTTGAGCTGACTTTGGGGACCACTCTTCCAGGAGTGCGTGTCCTTAAGTGGACGATTGACCGAGCTCTATTTTATGGATTGCATGCTGTTGTATCTTCGAGATTATGTTGATTTGTGATATATTTATATTTACTGTTGTACACACACATAGGATAATGGTAGATTCTTGCAAATGAACTTTATTTGTTGTACATGCATCATATCCCTGCATACCCCTACTTAGCCCTTCTGGCTAACCCCCCCTACTCTCCCTCTCTCTTCCTGGTTCTACCGTTGCTCCTCCTAGAGCGAATCTAGATAGTTAGTTATAGTGGCCACCTTGGGAGCTGCATTACGTATCTGTTCATCTATTTTTAGTCAGGTTATATTTATGTGGCAGTGTGGCATGTGGAGCTGTATCTATATGCCTGGTCGTGGATCAGATCGTGGTATTGTACTCATTACATTGTTTTCAGTTGTTTTTATTTGTATATTCCATCGGGGCATGTTGTTGACTCTTGACTCTTGACTTTGTTGATTTGGCCCACAGGTTGACAAGTTTGACCTATTGTGTTCCGAGGGTGGACTTTCCTGGTGGGCCCACCCGAGGTGTCCTCTTCGGGGCGTGACAATTAATGGTATCAGAGCCGAAAGGTCATAATTTAAACCCTAGAGTTGACCTTAAGGACTTAGGATAAATTTAGAAACTTAGGACGGTATCCGGAATTCTATGTTTCTCCTCGCACACACAAATCCTTCTTTGTTGGTTTACCCGTTTGTGATACAGATTGGCGTGTATAGGATATAGTGCTGGTCAGTTAGTTAATCTAACTCGTGCATAAGCACATCTCTTAGCTGGATGCGGAGAACATCCGGATCAAGTAGAGATAGTAGGACAGAACCTTTCATAGTAATTTCTTGTAATCGGTCCGATGGTAATCTTAGCAATGTTAGTAGACAACACGTTTCAGAGCACCCTATCCAAGAACTACCAAGGGGTAGAGCTCGCGAAACTCCATCGAACTGCAGCGATGGAATTAGCATTCCGCTTTACTACCATGGGGTTTTATGGCTGGCGTGTCCAGCAGGTTTGATTTGTCACGTCTCGGGGGTGGATTCTCTAGGCTTGGCCCGCCTAGATGTCCTCTTTGGGGCATGACGATCTGCGTGTTAGACATGCAAATGAAAATTCCTATAGGAACAACAATACGATTAAGGAAAGATGTAATCAGTTGAACCCTCCTAGACGAGGAACAATCTTGCTAGGTATCATCTTAATAGATCTCCTTAGAGCTTGTGGCTTGAACAAGAGAATACCTTACTATTTTCTTGTGGTTCATATAATCTTAGCATAAATATTATGTGGACATCATGCTATAGGCTAAATTGGGAAAACAAATAATTCCTTGAAAAGATTAAGTAAGATCTTATAAGGGGAACTCGCTATAGAGTTTTGGAATTGGTACTGTAGCAATTAATCAGTTGACAAATTATGGCGTAATAAACCAAGTGTCACTGTTGACTTTGGTGGGCCCATAACCCACAGGTCCCAGGATCGAGCTAAAGGAGTAGAAAAGCATCTAATCACATGGATGATACAAATACTCTTACATCGATTTGGATCACGGCCGTCAGAATAGCCAAATGACGATTTAGATGTCCATGTTCAATGATAGTTTTTATGTTGAATTTGGGGACCAAATTCCTTTTAAGGTGTACGTATTGTTGTTGACACAGATTTATATAGAGTTTTACATACTAATTTACTTATGGAAACATGCCTATTTCATGACTTTGAGCCTTACAATTGCCTATATTTGGATACATTTATGAAATCTACACCTGTTTCGGTATTTTTCACATTTTCAGGTCAAATTGACCACATAAAGGGTAGATTCTGACACTTTGGTAGCAGAGGAGCTCATCCTAACTCAAGATGATCATAACTAGGAGTTTTCGAATTCATTGAAGCCTTTGTTGGAAATCACGACTGGGTCCCGATCAGAATCATGCCCATGATCGTCGCTATGCATGAAGCTGAAATCGACAAATCATGACCGGGTTACGACCAAATTCTCGCCTGAGATCGCGGACCCGCCTATTACGAAATCACTGTTTTCTCCCACGTTTCTTTGATCTGACCTGAGGGGAAGCTGAAGGGCACCTAGGACCTTTCTCCCCCGTTGACGAAGGAGGCATGGAGCAGCTTTTAGGGGAGGTTTTGCTCACGAAATCATCATTTCGTGAGGTATGGGCGGCTGAATCGTTGCAGGCTGGCAAAAATCTCTTTCGGCTGAAGCTTTTCAGCAAGCTCTTTTTGCAGGGCATGGGCAAGAGAAGAAGGTTCAGAAGAGAAGAGGATAAAAGGCTTTCTTTGTTCCAAAAAGAAGAAGAGGGGTTTCGGTCCATCAGAGGATTCGCACGAAGAAGGAAACGAGTAGAAGCTGCACTTGCGAGAGAAAAAGGAAGCTGCGCACCTGTACAACTTTGAACACCCTCTGTTGCGTAAGCCTCCTAGAAACATATTTGTAATACTTAGCCTTCATCTTTGAGTTGCTGCATCTATTGTATGATCTTAATATAGTGCTGCATGATCTACTTTTCTTCTGCATCTCTTGTGCAAAACCTATTATTACTTGTGATGTTCATGGCTGAATACATTGTCCATATTGTTATCGTGAACATGCTTGGCTAAACACTAAATCAGGATGTGGGGGTAGCCCTTGATAATGTACAAGTTGTGATAGTTAAAGTTTATTTGCCAAGGTCTTTGCTTGGCCTTGTGAACGTGCTATGCCTGCGTACCCGGAAAGATATGTTCGACTTTTAATCCCTCGGATGAGGTTTGTAAATCAGCTTTTCTAGGAGTTTACTCGCTTGCATAGCTGTACTTACCCGTAGGATTAAAGGGAGGCATTATCCAGAAAGGTATGCTTGAGCCTTAAAGTTGCAAAAGTGAGGTTTGTTAATTGAATCTAGAGGAGAAAACTTGCCCGTTAGACTGTACTCACTTAGGGAAACACCTTAGTGAGGTTTGTTAATCAGATCTCCGGAAGAAAAACTCGCTCGCAGATTTGTACTCGCTCGTGTGACTGTAGGAGTTTAGACACGTCGGAGAGACCCCAGTCCGATCGCGCGTCCGACCCACTTGGTTCAGAGTTTATTCATTCGGTATGTACTTTATCCAACGCTACTCGAAAGAGGGCATTAGAGTCTTTAATCACCTCAAGTACGGTTTAGTATCTCTAGGAGGGTAAAACCTCGCTTGCTGGTCTATACGTACTTGCGAGGATTATAAGAATCTTGGACGTTGTAGAAAGACATTCGTCTGACCGCACGTTAGAACCCTACGGATTGGACTGGTAATTTAGTTTGTGGAAGCAGAGTCCCTAGAACTTAATAAGGGCATTGGCAATAAACTTTGGCTATTCAACTGTAAGGAGTTAATGTGGTGAACCCATATCCTGATACATCTCCTCATTAGAATCCTCTCGTGTGATTTCCTCTGTTTACATTCATGCACTTTCAATTATTTCGTTATCTTAAACTTCACCAATTGCGACATCGTCTGGCTAGTCATTTCGAGATCTATCGGTACTTGCCAGTTAGTCCCTGTGGGATCGATATTTTATTACTTCGATAGACCCGTGCACTTGTGGGTAATGCCTACCTATACCTGTGGGCGCTATCAAGTTTTTGGAACATTCAAAGTTAACGGGCAGAGACTCAAGCATTACATCTCCCATGAACCGATATCGGAGGACACTGCATTGCTTCTCACGGACCCTCCTCCACCAGAATGACACCGATGATGGTCAAGCTAAAGACCTTAAATCAGCGCTTCTTGGGAGGCAACCCAAGCATCTTACTTTAGTTAAATTCATTTTCAGCATCTTTCTTTCTCGTTTTCATGTTTTGTTAAAGCTTCGGTTAGTTTGCATATTCTTGGAAGCCCTTTTGATAATTAGCGTTAAAACCTTAGTTATCGCATGCTAGGACACACCAACCCAGCCTTAGAATGTTTTAGACCGTCTCCACTGAGTTTAGATTTCATTTCTAAGTCGTAGTCATTTTGCTCAAACACATGGTTTTGATGTTTAACAATCGTAATATTCTTGCAGAGAATGCGCATGAACTACGACATTGCTGACTACCAATTCTGAATGCCAATGTTACCAACGTTTAACAAGTTTCATCCTGTGTTGGAAAACCAAATGCATTGCATCTGCACTAATCGATTTCTAATGACCTTTTGAGAGCATGATGTACATCCACGAATTGATCTTGTTTATCTTCAGCATTGGCAATTTACTTTCATAAGAATTGGAAATGACATTTAGGCCTTGATGAGCCCTTTCACTACTTGCATATTTTGCTTTATCTCTATTTGGTTAGCTGTGGATATTGATGATTTTACTTGATCTTGAATGACACAGGGATATCGCAAACTGATGCAGTAGGGAGAGGCATTTTCTGTCGATTTTTCCAAAATCACGGGCGGGTCCTGACAAAAATCCCGACTGTGATTCTCACTCAGCTCAAACATCAGAATTTCGCCGAGAGAATTACGGCAGGGAGGTGACTAAGACCACGGCAGCAATTAGCAGCGCAGAATTATGCGAGAAAATCATGACTGGGGTATGCTGAAAATCATGACCGAGATTTCTCAGAGACAAAGCAAAGACTTATCCGTCGAGAAAATTACGGCAGACCCGTAACCAGAGGCACGGCCATGAAATTCGCGCACAAACGAACAGAGGTGGGTCACGACGAAAATCACGGGCAAGATCTTTCGGAAGACATAATGCTCCCAAAATTTAACGAGAACATCACGGGTGCCCCGTGAATGAAGACACCACCGTGAAGATAGGGATTTAAAGACCGCGGTAAAATAACGAACGGGCCCTAACAGGAATCTCGAGCGAGATTACCAAACTTAACACCTTAACGGGTCCGCCTAGCCAGCCCGACCCGTTAAGAAACCCATTAAGATTTTCACTTAAGCTGCTCGCCCGGGATTCACTAGGGTTCCCGATTTTTCCCCCCTTTCCGTACGACTCACGCGGTGACCCCACAGTGTGCCCCACCTGCTATCGCCGCCGTCCACCTCACCGCCGATCGATGACCCTCCGGCGACTGCTCCGATCATCTCCGGCAAACTGACATTCCAAGATTCCGAACCTTATCTCGCCACGAGGCCCTCAACAACCATCTTCCGATTCTTCAGTGTCCGCCTCTGTTCGCTGCTCCAGAAGCCATGCCGCCCCGTAAGAAGAACACTAGAAAACGACCGTCTGGAACCGCCAGCCCTTGGCCTGAAGCACCGCCACAACAAGCTGCACCACCGGAAATCCAGATGAGGGACAATCACCAGGCGGCAAAGTACCAAGTCTTATCCAACCGCAGAATCGTTAATACCCGTTATATTGATCCACTCACGCTTGCTACACTCGGAATATTCGACGATTTACTTTGGGTATTTCGACAATTTGGCTAGGGGCGATTTTTGCAGTATGCTTATCCCACGTACATCCCTTTCACGCTTGAATTTCTAAGTTCGGTTGAATTGAAAGTCTCTGCTCTAGACAGATATCCTGGACTGTTATCCTTCAGATTGGCGAACACAGAATATCGCCTTACCATAGCTAATCTAAACGACATCTTTGGGTTTCCTGCGTACGCTTCCAGGGTCGGACCACCGAACTTCAATGAAGACATTTTCTGGAGGTGCATCTCCTCCATGTCCGCTTACTCACCCCGGAATGCCAGAGCTTCAACGCTCTCCAACCCCTGCATCCGCTATGTGCATAGGTTACTTGCACATTCGATTTTCGCGAGGGAGGGAGACAGAATTGTACGCCAGCCTGAGTTACTTTGCCTTTAGGGCCTCCTACATCATTTCCAGATTAATACCGAGTACCATCTAGCCCAACAATTCATGCGTGTGGCTCACGCACAGAAAGGAGTTATCTGCATAGGCGGGATGATCACGAGCATAGCTCTATCCCTGGGCCACAATCTTTATGGACAGCCGGAGGCAGTGGGCAGCAGACGACTGGACCTTGAGCACCTACTTTCCATGAAGATGATAGTCCGGCGAGGGGACATCTTCCACCTGACCTTCGCGGATACCACGGACACCATGCCATTGCGAAATACCGCGAGGACAGACGTGAGGGATAGCGCCAACTGGCGCCTACGTTCAGATCCAGCAGCACCAGAGGATCAGACGGTTCCTCTCGACATGGACCCCGGTTCCTCTATCGGTGGACAGCCTCGAACTGCCGCGCGCCCTTCTACGGAAGATTTGCTCCACTTGCTTCGCCAAGACCAGATCCACCAAGGGAAGTAGCTAGCAGCCCTGATGGATACAATGAACTGCATTGAAGTTTTCCTCCACAGCAACATGGCACCACCTCCACCGCGAGATGAGGATGAGGACGTCGACGACACCATCCATGTCTCTGATTCCTCCGAGCCAGCCGACGACGATGATGACCCGGCTGAGTGCAGTGAGTAGGGCTTCACTCTAGTAAGTTCTCCCTTACCCCTTTTGATATATATCTATATTATATGCATCTGGATGATGCATCTTTTGCTTAGGGTGAGAGTACTTACACATTTTGATGGGTCGTGTCTTAACTTCTACTTCTTATGATATGATGTTGTACGAGGGTACTTTTTATGATTGTGACGGTAAACTTTTATGCTATGATGAACTGTCTTTTATGCTGTGCTGTTGTACCAAACTCGCTAACCTGCTCCACTGCTGAACTTTAATGTGCTTCACTTTTATAATGCCTTGACTGCACATGTTTTGATGATGAGATGGTTGTATAGGAAATAGTATTTCAGCTTTCTGATGTTGTGTATATTGTTAGACTGTTGCTGCTTGATGTGATGCTTTGACTATTTTACCATGACTCCAAACTACAATTGCCGAACATGTGTAGAACATGAGTAACATTTTTATGACTTGCTTTCTTGATGCTTTATTCATCTCTTAGACACTTCAGCTTTGCAAGGACATCCATATTGTAGCACACTTATCATGCCCACATTTTTTTTGCTACACTTTCTTCATAACTTTGTGGACACACTTTGAACCATGATTGATGGTTACTTCCCAAATACGTAAGGACCTAAGTCGTAGGTCCTAGCCGAGATTTTCTTACTTGATATTTTCTCATTTGAGATTGATACTTGGTCATTGGCCCGATTTATGACTGATTTAGTCCTCCACACTACATTTAGATCACATTCATTATTGAACAACTAGTCACTCGATTCCTTATACACTAAAAACTTGGGGATTGAACTTTGATAAGCTTTGGGTCTAGGAAGGATCTATAACAACATGAGTGCTATTTATTTGGAAGATTATATACCAAACCACTTGGCACACGCTTATCACCCTTGGTAATTCTAAGTATTAGTTTTGGTTCGAACTCCTCTGACTTGGCACCATACAAAAGATAGAAAGAAAGAAAAGAATGGAAAACAAGAAATAGTGGTACCAAAGTTGCAACTTGGCGCTGCCCAATACATTGAGAAAAAAAAGGAAAAGAGTAGTGGTACCGAAGTCTTAACCTGGCGCTGCCATCAAAAGAAAAGAAGATAAAAGAAAGAAGAGCAGTGGTACCAAAGTTGCAACTTGGCACTGAAATTCAAAGAAAAGAAAGCAGTGGTACCAAAGTCTCGGCTTGGCACTGCAGAAACAGAAAGAAAAAGTGCGGTGGTACCAAAGTCATGAGTAAGGCCTTTACTACCACATTAGAGTTTGCCCTTTTGGTGCTTTGAGTGTATTGGTGTCTCATGTGGTAAGGAATTATTTTCTATCCAGTATTATCGTGCAACTGTTGTCTATAGATTTAACCCGGATACTTTACTTTTCATCTTGACATCTTTAAAGTCTATGGTGATCTGTGTATCCTGTGACTAGCTGTGATTATTTGACATTTATGGATCATTAAGGGAGTGTAACTTCTGTTGAACAATCCTCATGAGACTTCATTTCTTTCTTTTTGCTTGAGGACAAGCAAAGGTTTAAGTCGTAGGTATTCTGTTGACACGGATTTATATAGAGTTTTACATACCAATTTACTTATGGAAACATGCCTATTTCACGACTTTAAGCCTTACAATTGCCTATATTTGGATACATTTATGGAATCTACACCTGTTTCGGTATTTTCACGTTTTCAGGTCAAATTGACCACATAAAGGGTAGATTCTGACACTTTGGTAGCATAGAAGCTCATCCTAACTCAAGATGATCCTAACCAGGAGTTTTCGGATTCATTGAAGCCTTTGTTGGAAATCACGACCGGGTCCCGATCAGAATCATGCCCATGATCGTCGCTATGCCTGAAGCTGAAATCGACAAATCACGACCGGGTCACGACCAAATTCTCGCCAGAGATCGCGGACCCGCCTGTTACGAAATCACTATTTTCTCCCACGTTTCTTTGATCTGACCTGAGGGGAAGCTGAAGGGCACCTAGGACCTTTCTCCCCCGTTGACGAAGGAGGGATGGAGCAGCTTTTAGGGGAGGTTTTGCTCACGAAATCATCATTTCGTGAGGTATGGGCGGCTGAATCGTTGCAGGCTGGCAAAAATCTCTTTCGGCTGAAGCTTTTCAGCAAGCTCTTTTTGCAGGGCATGGGCAAGAGAAGAAGGTTCAGAAGAGAAGAGGATAAAAGGCTTTCTTTGTTCCAAAAAGAAGAAGAGGGGTTTCGGTCCATCAGAGGATTCGCACGAAGAAGGAAACGAGTAGAAGCTGCACTTGCGAGAGAAAAAGGAAGCTGCGCACCTGTACAACTTTGAACACCCTCTGTTGCGTAAGCCTCCTAGAAACATATTTGTAATACTTAGCCTTCATCTTTGAGTTGCTGCATCTATTGTATGATCTTAATATAGTGCTGCATGATCTACTTTTCTTCTGCATCTCTTGTGCAAAACCTATTATTACTTGTGATGTTCATGGCTGAATACATTGTCCATATTGTTACCGTGAACATGCTTGGCTAAACACTAAATCAGGATGTGGGGGTAGCCCTTGACAATGTACAAGTTGTGATAGTTAAAGTTTATTTGCCAAGCTCTTTGCTTGGCCTTGTGAACGTGCTATGCCCGCGTACCCGGAAAGATATGTTCGACTTTTAATCCCTCGGATGAGGTTTGTAAATCAGCTTTTCTAGGAGTTTACTCGCTTGCATAGCTGTACTTACCCGTAGGATTAAAGGGAGGCATTATCCAGAAAGGTATGCTTGAGCCTTAAAGTTGCAAAAGTGAGGTTTGTTAATCGAATCTAGAGGAGAAAACTTGCCCGTTAGACTGTACTCACTTAGGGAAACACCTTAGTGAGGTTTGTTAATCAGATCTCCGAAGAAAAACTCGCTCGCAGATTTGTACTCGCTCGCGTGACTATAGTAGTTTAGACGCATCGGAGAGACCCGAGTCCAACCGCGCGTCCGACCCGCTTGGTTCAGAGTTTATTCATTCCGTCTGTACTTTATCCCAACGCTACTCGGAAGAGGGCATTAGAGTCTTTAATCACCTCAAGTACAGTTTAGTATCTCTAGGAGGGTAAAACCTCGCTTGCGGGTCTATACGTACTTGCGAGGATTATAAGAATCTTGGACGTTGTGGAAAGACATGCGTCCGACCGCACGTTAGAACCATACGGATTGGACTGGTAATTTAGTTTGTGGAAGCGGACGAGATTATCGGAGGGAAGCTACCTACGTGACAAGGAAGCTGAGTCCCTAGAACTTAATAAGGGCATTGGCAATAAACTTTGGCTATTCAACTGTAAGGAGTTAATGTGGTGAACCCATATCCTGATACATCTCCTCATTAGAATCCTCTTGTGTGATTTCCTCTGTTTACATTCCTGCACTTTCAATTATTTCGTTATCTTAAACTTCACCAATTGCGACATCGTCTGGCTAGTTATTTCGAGATCTATCGGTACTTGCCAGTTAGTCCCTGTGGGATCGATATTTTATTACTTCGATAGACCCGTGCACTTGCGGGTAACGCCTACCTATACCTGTGGGCGCTATCAATTGTTATGCCCCGATTTTTCTTCATTGACCGCCGGTCAACTGTGACACTAGACGACAAAAAAAAAATCAATCAAATCAAATTTGATTTTGATGGCCTGTACGCGTGCGTCCTTTTACCTGCTATTTCCTCTGTTCCGCTGCCCGTTTTCTCCTCTCTGCACGCAAATCCCTCTTCTCACGCAACTCTCCGTCGCCTCTTCTTGCACGCGACACCATCAGCATTTCCGCCCCGATTTTCACCATCGCGACGCCAACCAATTTCTCCCTTCAACTTCCGCCCCTCCTTCCTTATGCGCGTGCACTTTCGTCCGGCGACTACTCCGGCGAGGTCCGGTGCCGGCGACGATGAAGCCCAAACCTCAGCGTTCGGTTCCACCGTTGATTTCCCCTCCTCCGCCCACGATTTCTCTTCGGCGACGAACGCACCGTGTGTGCGTCTCTTCTAGTGGCAGCTCTGCCCTTCCTTGCGTCGGCGGTAGCTTTCCTCTTCTCCTTCCGGCGCCGACCTATTGCTCCGACCTAGCCTGCTGTCTCTCTCGCCTTCACATCAAGCGAACTAGGGCTTGGTCATAGGCGTACCAAATGGTACTTTCTGGCAACGAATGGCGTGAGTGGCGCCGCCGACGTCTTTCACTGATCTCCGGCGACTGCGGCATCCTTTCGCGAAGAGGGCTGTATGATCGGACTCCCCTCGCCGCCAGCTTCCTTCGGTGGGCCAGTGAGCTCCGATCTACACCGGTGAGCACTATTCCGGCGATCACCGCCGGCGATCCTCCGACGACGCTCAGAATGCTGCCGACACTCCCTCTTGAGTTCTGCCGTTTCTGACCTCGTCGTGCACCCGATCACTGTTCCGGTGAACTTTCCAGTGAACCTTGGGATCCGTGCCGGCGCAGCGACTCGAGTGTTCCGGGTCTGGCTCTTGCGTATCCGACGACCCTCGGTGAATCACGTTCGCACGTGGCTGCGAACTCGGTTAGTACTCTAATCCCCCTTATACTCGCATTGTAGAATTGCATGCGGTTTAGGGTTATTGTGCGATCCGACAATACGTGACACACCTGCATGTTATAACATTACATTGTTGTATGCGGTAGGGCTCGATCGGTAGTCGGCGTTCGGACGTGTATATTTATTGGTTGGTTCTTTAGCGCAACCCTGCACTTCGAGATAGGGTCTTCCTCCTGGCTTTGTTATGGTGCCAATTGCATACTTAGGATAGCGGCACCTTACCTTAAGTTTATTCCATTGATTTGCATCTAATAACCATTGCAGTCTTATCTTGTTGTATTGATCATACATGTGATTGCATGATATCTGTTTTTATGTTGTTGTTTATCTTTATGCTATATGATCTGAAATGTATACTTGTGGCTCTATATGAGCACCCATTGAGCCCTGAGAGTGGGCTGATCTGATCTGTTGTGCCCTGGATTGGGCTGATATGACTCATTGAGATTATATTGATACTGGTTGGACTGAGGAGTGGGGAGATTATGCCAGTCGACCGAGGTTTGTTCCGTAGCTTGTTGTGAGCGAGGGCTACGCGTTTTGTATGTTGGCCACTAGCTATAGTCGTGATCCGTGATGTGATGACCCTTGTACTATATGCTGTTGACTTGCGTCATCTCCGAAGGGTCGTATACCGACTTCGGGGTGATTGGTGTTTGACGCTACACCAGCGGACTGCCGATGGGCAGCCGTCCCCTTTGTTTTGAGCTGACTTTGGGGACCACTCCTCCAGGAGTGCGTGTCCTTAAGTGGACGATTGACCGAGCTCTATTTTATGGATTGAATGATGTTGTATCTTCGAGATTATGTTGGTTTGTGATATATTGATATTTACTGTTGTACACACACATAGGATACTGGTAGATTCTTGCAAATGAATTTTATTTGTTGTACATGCATCATATCCCTGCATACCCCTACTTAGCCCTTCTGGCTAACCCCCCCCCCCCCCCCCCCCCCTACTCTCCCTCTCTCTTCCTGGTTCTACCGTTGCTCCTCCTAGAGCGAATCTAGATAGTTAGTTATAGTGGCCACCTTGGGAGCTGCATTACGTATCTGTTCATCTATTTTCTGTCAAGTTATATTTATGTGGCGGTGTGGTATGTGGAGCTGTATTTGTATGCCTGGTCGTGGATCAGATGGTGGTATTGTACTCATTACATTGTTTTCAGTTGTTTTTATTTGTATATTCCATCGGGGCATGTTGTTGACTCTTGACTCTTGACTTTGTTGATTTGGCCCACAGGTTGACAGGTTTGACCTGTTGCGTTCTGAGGGTGGACTTTCCGGGTGGGCCCACCCGAGGTGTCCTCTTCGGGGCGTGACATAGACCCTCTTTGGGAGACAATGCAGCCACGGGTGATGTCTTTCAACCGCACTACTTCGACAACTAGAGTTAATTCAGCCATTTCCTGATGGTCACGCTCGTCGCAACGTCGCAAGCCCTTCGTGTCCCACTGTCAGGTTCGGAGGATGTTGGATATAAAATTATGTCGTGGCGTGTGGGGTGGAAACAAGAGCAAAGAGTTCAAATCCTAAACCCCACACCTCTATATTTTCACACGGAAGCATTCCACCAGTACACTGTAAATTTATTTTATACATACTGTTGGATACTTGCAGTTTTTATATTAATTTTTATTTAATAAAAATTATATAAGAAATTGTAATTATTCATAACAAGTGGTATAAAGGCAAGTTGAGATTAGTATTAATATCCATAAAATTTGATATTAAGAAATTTGATCAAATATGAGTTTTTATTATGGAAAATTAAGATAGTGTATATTTTTCATACAAAATGGTTTCCATAAAGCACTTAGTCAAAAAAGACAAGTTTCCAATAAATATGTCTGAAGAATAGAAACAAGAGTTAGATGATAAAGTCCTTTCTGATATTCAATTATGCTTGTTTAATGAAGTTCTTTGAGAGATCATTGAAGAAAGGACTGTGTTATCTTTATAGAAAAAGCTTAAGTCACTCTATATAACTAAGAATCTCACTAGTAAGTTTGTTGTGAAGCATCGTATGCACATACTTAATATAGTAGAAGGTATATCACTTAAAGCTCATCTTGATGAATTTACGTATATATTAATGGATTTAGAAAGTCTTGAGGTTAAGTATGAAAAGGAAGATTAAGCTCTCATGTTGCTTTGTTCGTTACCTCTCTCTTATAAGCATTTTAGGGACACCTTGATTTTAGTAAAGAGACTTTGACAGTTGAAGAGGAAAAAATAGTTTTATTCTCAAAAAACCTTATGAATAAGGAGTTTATTGGTAGTAGTTCAGTGTGAAGTTCTCACAACAATGGAAGATAAGATCAACATTACACAAGGATGGATTCTTGATTCTGCTTACACATTTTACATTTGTATCCATAGAGATTGATTCTCTACTAACACGCCTATTAGTAGTGGAGTTGTGTTAATGGGTAATGATCATCCTTACAATATTGTGGGTATTAATTTAGTCAAAATTAAGATGCATGATGGAATTGTCAAAACTTTTACAGAAGTTAGATATGTTTCAAGTATGTCAAAGAATCTGGTCTCATTGACTACTTTAGATCTTACTGGTTATGATTTTAGTAAAGAGACTTTGACAGTTGAAGAGGAAAAAATAGTTTTATTCTCAAAAAACCTTATGAATAAGGAGTTTATTGGTAGTAGTTCAGTGTGAAATTCTCACAACAATGGAAGATAAGATCAACATTACACAAGGATGGATTCTTGATTCTGCTTACACATTTTACATTTGTATCCATAGAGATTGATTCTCTACTAACACGCCTATTAGTAGTGGAGTTGTGTTAATGGGTAATGATCATCCTTACAATATTGTGGGTATTAATTTAGTCAAAATTAAGATGCATGATGGAATTGTCAAAACTTTTACAGAAGTTAGATATGTTTCAAGTATGTCAAAGAATCTGGTCTCATTGACTACTTTAGATCTTACTGGTTATGATTTTATTGGTAGTGCTGGTGTTCTAAAAGTTGTAAAGGTGCTTTAGTTGTGATGAAAACTCAACAGATGGGTAGATTATGTGTTGCAAACTTCTACAATTATAAGTTTTGTATCAATATCATATGATCTTGCAAAGTTCTACAATTATAAGTTTTGCATCAATATCTTCTTCCATGTCAGACACATATGTCACCAAGTTATAACACATGAGATTGGGGCATTTCAATAAGAAAGGTTTGACTACATTAAGCAAAATGACTCTTCTTTCTTCGCAATTTACATCAAAATTGGACCTTTGTGAGTATTGTTTAGTTGGTAGGCAAAAGAGAGTCAGTTTCAGTATAGGACTCCACAAGACCAAGGACATTCTTAATTACATTCATTCTAACCTTTGGGGATATGTTAGTATTCTTTCAAAAGGTGGTGCTCTCTATATGCTTACTTTTATTAATGACTGCTCAAGAAAGGTATGAGTTTTTTTTTAAAAAAAAATAAAAATGATGTGTTTGGGCAGAAGCAGCTGCAACAATATGCCATTTAGTAAATAGATCTCCTAACATCTCTATTGATTACAAGACTCTAGAAGAGGTATGGTCTAGTCATCTTGCTGATTATTCTGAATTAAGGGTGTTTGGTTGTCCTTTTTATTTTCATATTAATGATGACAAGTTGAAACCTAGATCAAAGAAAGACATATTTATTGGTTACCCTACAGGTGTAAAAGGATTCAAGATATATTATCCAGATTAAGATGCACCTAAATTAATAATTAGCAAAGATGTTGTGTTTGATGAATTATAAAGGAGAGCAAAATGTAGCCTTTGATACTTGTATAGAGAGTTCTTATAAGAAGGTAGAGTTTGAGGTGAAAAATTTAAAGTCTTCAAAAAGAGGTTCACAATCTAGCCTAATTCAATTGTCTACTTCAGATGAGGTAGAAGAAACCCCCCCTAGAGAGAATACACTATTGGCAGAATTAGAACTCCTAGAATAACGAAAAACTCAAATGACTTAATGATTATGTAGCTTATGCATTATTGGTAGCATAAGAAACATATGAGATTTGTGATCCTTCTTGTATAAGTTCAAGTATAGCTTGGACTTGATTTGTATTTCTTACATCTCAGTTCATTTGGAGAAGGTGGAGCAAGTGCTTCAACTATAATGATTAAAATTTAAGTCAAGGTGGAGATTTGGTGGGTATGCTTCTTAAAGTAAACAATTAATTCATTATAAATATGTATAAGTATTTATACTTTTAGTTAATAATTAATAATTTTATAATTATCTAGATTAATAATTTGAAAATTTTATTGATATTATATATTCTTATATTTATAATTCAAATGAAGTTATCTATTCTAGGGTTGAATGAAAAAGTTAGTGATTGTAATTTTATATATGTGTGACAAAAACTTAAGTATTTGATATTTTATCATTTATATTATATATATATATATATATATATATATATATATATATATGTAATATTTTATTTAAAAAATTAATTATTATATAGTTTTCTGCTTAATATTAATTTATAATACTTCTTTCAACAATATTTTTATAGAAAATAATATTGTTTTCAACTCTATACCACAACACTAGCATGTATTGAAAAATTTGTTAGAAATAATTATAAAGAATAATCGATAGAGACAGCCTTGAGGCGTGAACAAAACATAACTATAAAGCCCCAAGTGCCCAAGTACCCGATCTTGACCATTAAATATTATTATTATAAGCCCACAATGGTCCCAAATTCTTGCTTCATAAGATTTAGCTAAAGTTAAAAGCATATAAAGCCTTATAACTTTTTACAATATGGGACTATACAATTCTTCTTTATTGTCACAATTATAAAGTTATATACAACAAAATTGGTATATACTATGCAATACAACTAATATGTATTAGTCCCTACTAAGTGGTGCAGCTAGTTTGTATTGATTTAAGTAGGAACTAATATATACTATATAGAATAGAGTATACTCAGGGAGGTAAGCGATGCAGAAGAGGAGAAGAGCTTCTAGCTATGCTTTGCATATCCACCTTTGCACACAACTCGCGAGAGAGGGAAGCTTCTCATGGGACAAAGTGCCCATTTGGAGCTGCCGCGCTTCCAGCGGCGCTCCAATGGGCAGCAGAAGCAAAAGAATTTCAATCAAATTTTACACAACTGCGCGTTAGAATAGTATTAAAATTTACACTGTGGATGGAAGCAGGCTCCCTCCTGCTTTTGGCTACTGCGCATTAATGTCGACGCGCGTGCAGGGAAGAGTGAGAGAGCACAAGTTCGAATCCGGCTATGCATTTTTTTTTCTTCAACTCCCTTGTTTCTTCTTTCTTTTAAAGAATATTATATATTTTAATCATTGTTTATATAATAATTAATTATATCTATTTAAATTTTAAAATATATATCATCATATACATATAATATACTAATAATTAAATTAAATTTCAAATATAATATATATAATATATAATAATAATTTTATAAAAATAATTGTTTAAATTTTATAAAATAAATTTTCTTTATTTATAAAAAATATGTAATTTTAAATTTAATTTATTTTGACAATTATATTATATATTAATTAATTAATTAATTAATTTATTAGTCCATATACATTATTAAACTTATAAAAATTATTAATATTATCAATTTTATAAAATAAAAAATTAAATCTTATTTAATTATATCTATTTAAATTTTAAAATATATACCATTATATATATAATATAATAATTAAATTAAATTTTAAATATAATATATATAATATTAAATATGTATTAAATTTTAATATATTATTATATTGATTAATCTAATATATAATTATTTTATTTTATTATAAAAATATATAATTTTAATTTTAATATATATTATTAAATTAATATTTATTTATTTATTAACAACACTAATAACCTAATAAATCTATAAAATAAGTTTAATAGTAGTTACTACTGTAACAACACAGTTAGATTCACCAAACACCTTTGACAGCAAATACTACAGTGACAGCGCAGCTATCATAGCATAGCTGCGACAGCGCACCAGAACCAAACTAGCCCAAAGTGTGGGAAAAAGTGGAGTGAAGTGGTGAAGAAGGGAGAACACGAGGAGTGTGAAGAGAGAAAAGTAGGAGAAGACCTTCAGCTGCAAATGTGTCGGAGCTCTTCTCTTTTTCTGTTTTTTTCCTTTTGTTTCTTTCTCTCTTCCTTCTCCTTTTGCCATTTAGCACTGTGATAGAGTAAAGAGAGCAATCGGTTAAGATAGGAATTTATCTCATCTTCCTTGTAGTGTGATGAGGTCAAATATGACCGGACACTATGATGCTTTGCTTTCCTATTCTTTATACAAATTGCGATTGACAATCAAATATATTACACTTGTTTATCCATTTCATTAATTTCTTAGACAGAAGGCAGGGAGGAAAGAATGAAAAGCACATTAAATTTAGTTTTATTTTGTATATTTTAAGTTTAAATTCAATGTGTTTTTCATTCTTTTCTTTCAGTTTTACGTCTAAAAAAACGCACTATAAATAAAGTACGTATAAGTAAATAATGATATTACATATATGGCTTTTGAGCATAAGATTATATATGTGGACCAAGTAATTAGTTGGTTGCCAACTAGAATTGTTATCAGGTTATTGATTTAATAATACTATTGAGCTATCAAAGCATAGCTGTTTCACTATTCGACTAAGTGAAATCACTCTTCCAAAGCTCGATGGTTTTGATTTTGGACTTACCTTTTTATGCTATTTATTTTTGATATTATATGTTATACTCGTATAGTTGTGTACCCTAATTACTCGTTCAAACATTATATTGTTATTTTAGTCATCAGACCCGCGCACATATGCATGTGATTAGTAATACGCGTTGAGGCCTACATAGATCCACTCAATCTAACAATTTGAGTGTGTTGGCATGCCTAATCGACTCATTTGCAATATGACTTCCTTGTGCTCATTATATGTATGCACTATATTCATTACGTATAGTATGATTATATTCTCGTGGGATGGGCATGTAAGTGCTTTATGAATTAAGAAATTATAATATTTAAAAAATAGTAATGTGTTTGTGTAATAGATATGGCAATTCGAATCAATGGGTCATAAACGGGTCGTGTCAGATATAACCCATGACCTGATTAAGCTAATCCGAACATAACTCATTTAATTAATTGGGTCAAATTATTTAACCTGAATACAATTCGAATGTAATCGGATCAATCCAACACGACTTGAATAACTTATTTATTAAATGAATCATTTATTAAGCCGATTTGTTTGACCCGACACGACTCGATTATTAATTTATTATTCATATTTTATATATAAATAATAAATTGATAAAAATTTTATTAAAGTTTATAAAAATTTAGGCTTATGGTGTGAGCTAAAATTTGAGTTAAAAGATGGTTAGAAGAGATTTGTGCTTATGGGTTACCATTGAGAGTTGGGCGAGCCTATATTTATAATTTATATATGTAAATATATAATGTAATTGGGTTAAGTAGGTCAACCCGTTTATAACCCGACAACCCAATTATTTTCAGATCATAAATAGGTTGACCTGTTTATGACCCAAACACAATTATAGCTGACTCAAATCCGCCTTGAGTCGAGATGAATTAGCTAGTCAGGTCAAGTTTTGCTAAGTCTATTATGCAATCTAGAATAACTATTTTCAACACAGTAATTTTTTTTGTAAAAATCTATAAACTAACTAGTTATTATTATATTTTTGTGAGAATTTTGAGTTAGACAAATGGCATGGCATGAAAAAAAATTTATTAGGCCCAATTCTATAACAGAATATATATATATATAATTGGTGTGAAGCAACAAATATATTTGTAAACTATCTTCCAACTTAAAAAGGTGTGGGAGAAAAGCACACTATATTCTTCTCTATAATAACGGGAGATGGCAAAGCATAGAAGGCTAGTTTCCTCCACCAAACCTCTCATGGCGAAGCTTCCGAAAAGCTCCCTCCTTTTGCCCGCCATCCTGCTCGTGGTGGCGGTTCTAGCCCCGGCCGCCGCCGGCGGATCAGCGGGCGAGCTATCCATCGGCTGGATCCCCTCCCTCTCCGGCTGCCGCGGCACTATAACAGAATGCCTCGCCGGCGAGGAGTTCGACCTCGGATCCGGGATCACCCGACGAATGCTCGCCACCTCCAACTACATCAGCTACGGCGCCCTCAAGCGCGACACCACCCCTTGCTCCCGCCGTGGCGCCTCCTACTACAACTGCCGCCCTGGCGCCGAAGCCAACCCCTACTCCCGCAGCTGCTCCGCTATCACCCAATGCCGAGGTTGACAGACGAAAGCAATGTTGTAGATCTTCCCTCAAGTCCGAGGAAATAGCCATTTTTAGGAAGAAAAGTGACGAATTTGGTATGTGGCTTCGCCGTTCTGATTCAGTTTAAATTATCCGTGTGATTGTGCTGGTGTTGTTAAGAATGCCTGTTGTGATTGTGTAAAAAGGAACCACTGATTCTATTCGGTTCCCTTCCCACCTCTGTGCTCAGGCCTCTTCTTTAGAGTTGATTTTCTTTTTCGAGTGTTCGATCACTCTCTGTAGCTTCCATAGAGGTTAAATTGTTCCAATGAGAAAACATGTATGTTTGCTGTAATTGGGATCTCGATCTTTCTTTCTTTTTTGTTTTCTTAGGTGCTGTCAGTAGTGATGATTTGGAGGTTTAGTAGTTGGTAATTCAGTAAGTTTGGTGGAGGATGATAAATGCTTGTTAAGTGGTAATGGGATTGAATTATTGGTGCTTTGATGTTGCCATTGATTTTGGTTGTTGGTTGTCCACCTGCCCCATCCTCTTATTGTTCTTGATTTGGATGTAACAGAAGTTTGCAGCAGATGAAAGTGTAAGATTTCTTGCTACAAAAGGTGGCAGGGGACAGATTAGCAGAAGTTCAGAGCTTAGGGACATGATAGGTGAAAGATTTGCTTAGTTACTAAATTGTTTTTCTACCTTGGAAGTCCAAATGCCTGCCATTTCTGAATTTTGATGGTACGTTTACCTTCCTTAGAATTCCGAAGGAGAGTGGTATTCTTGGCCTCTCTGAAATCTGAATATTGTTAGTGGTCTTCTCTGAAATCTGAATATCAGTAATTCTATATTTTTTTTGGAGGGAATCCACAGGAAAAAAAAAAGGAAAAACACATTGAATTTATTTTTTTTTCCTATTAAATTCAATGTGTTTTTTTTCTTTTCCCTGTGAATTCTTTCTAAAGAAACAGACCATAAGTGTTAAAACCTCGTAAGGTAGTCCCTTCTGTATATTAAACATGGTTTTAGGTTTCAGAAAAGTGTTAAGTGACGAAGATAAATATTTTTTACATGAGTAGGTGAGATGGAATAACTGTAGCTGCTTGCACATACGTTCTGTTCTCCCTTGTTCAAGTGGTTGTTGCAGCATCATTTTCTGCTTTCTTGTCCAACTTGATCTTGAGGCTTGAGCCAAGTCGGTCCCTTTCCCAAAGGGAGCCATTGTTTCCCTTATTTTAAGGAAAATGGTGTAGCTATCAACTTTCAGGTCAGTGACTGATTCATGATCCTACTTTTATTTGCGCAATTCATTGTATGAAGACAAGGCCAACTTAGACAGCTGGAACTGATTAGGGCATTAATGTTCCTGTAAGTTGTGTCGCGACCTAATATCTCTATTTCTGGAGAATACACATGACTCGAGTTAGAAATATTCATTCATATGAGGGCTACAACAAAAGTCCAATAATACGAACTTTTTCATAAGAATGCTTAACCCCTCTAGTCTAGATTGTGCAAGCTGGGAAGGTAAAAAGAAGACTTTACATTGATTAGGGCAGAGGCTGATGATTAAATGATCTCAACTGGCGAATAAAAGGAAATTATGTGCATTTTCAAACCATATACACACAGCATGAAGGGAAATTTAGTATGTATTTATAAAGAGCCTTCTCAACTAGCCAATAATCAATTTAAGAGCCAATAAACTAATGAAAGGGAGTACAAAAGAGAGAAAAACACATTGAAACAATTGGAAAATTGCCACTAGTTCACAATTGACATCAGCAACCAAATTCTGGAATACACAGGAGATTTTGTGGTGTATCCTAATTAGCTTTTATGTCAGTGAATCATTACAGATTTGATTTAAAAAAAACAAGTCAAAGATTTTCAGTTAACCTTATCATAAAAGAACTTACAACCGCTGTATCTAAAAATATCCAAGAAGATTCAAACAAATCACTAGAAAATTCAGCTCCAATGCCCTCAGCTGCTGCTCTGAAAGCAATTCCAAAGGAGTTGCCTTGGATGGCCCCAAGACGGGGTTTTCCACAGACGCCAACAACCAGAGCCTTATCAGAAGACTCTTTAGCCAAGCATGCACAGACTAGTGGCTTCATCTTCGCTCCTCTTTCTTTTAATGCGTCCATTAAGAAATAGCAGAACTTGGTAAGAGCCTGGGGGTGCCCTAAACGCTGAGTGTCAACGGGGTCTTCAAGCCTCACCCAGCGAAATTTCCTGCCACTTCTGATAAAGCCAGTTTTGGTAACTGCAGAGCTACCTTGCCTGAGAATAACTCTCTGAACCTCAATTGCACTTTGCATTCCCTTTCTGAGTTTGTCGATATTGTTCAATGGCAAGGCAGAGTAAGCAAGCCAAAATTGCTCAGCAGATGATGAATCTTTGTCTTCTGCAGATGTTTCCAGCAATGCTGTAACACCATACACCACATCTGCGGCTGAAACTTTGGTGCAATATCCATGAATTCTGAAAAAGCTGCGGAAGTAGAACTCAGTTAGCCCGTATTCTGGCAAGAACCTATCGAACTCGTCTTTCATCTTTTGCTTCACCTCCATGCTCATGTACTGAAATTTCTTCTGGCAATCGGCGAGAGGAAATCCCATTCTGGCTAGCAATAGCTTGAGCTTTTTCAAGCCATTGTCGCTCCATGTTTTCAACTTGGTCGCAGTATAGGAAGAGCATAGCATAGAATCAAACAGATTCCACTCCCTCAACAGCATGAGCCTTGGTTCATCTTCATAAGCAATTCGACAATTCTGAGGTATCTGAATCATTGTACCATCTTTCAGTGTGACTGAGCTGACAGCATCCAGATTTCCAGAGCTGTTTATGTGCTGCTCAAGTTCCATAACCCCGGACTGATATCTCTCGTTTGTTAGCCTCTCATGTACAAATTGATCAGTGAGAGAGACACAAGCCAACCATAACAGCTCATTTGTGTTCTTTCTCAGGGAATGTGCTAACTCAAACATCAAGCAGCCTGATGGCTTTCCGTGGAAAGTACCCAGCTTGTAATATTCTGACTTGAGCTTCCCAAAGAGCTTAATCGGATCAGATTCTGAATCCTGAGAGACCCTTCTGCGCTTCCTGTCCCCTCCCTCAGCCTCTTCATCGTGATCACTATCACTATCTTCGTCGCTGTCGGAGTCTACTTCAATCTCATCGTCACTGTTCAGATCAGATGCATTCGCTAATGCAGAAACATCAAAGTCATAAGCAATATCAGCCTGGTGCTCATCCTCCTGGGTGTAAAGGACAATCACCTGTTCATTCTGCTCGCTGAGGTTGTGGAGGTGGACAGGGCGATGGCTATCAATGACAAAGACAAGAACATCAGGCCCAAGGTTGAAGAAACGGCGTAGGTCACGATGGCAGCCCCAATTGAGGAGAAGTAAGGTCAAAGGCTCACTTGATGGCTTTAGATTGTGATGAGCAAATTTTTCAATCTCACTAAATGATGTGATAGGATAAACCGAGTACCTAATTGAGTCGGTAGAGAGGACGCGAGTTACAATCTTAAGGGCACAAAGGGAGTCCACATCAGAAGCTGAAGGAAATATGAGTAGAGGAGACGATGAGGATGCCAAGGCAGCATCACGCAGGCGTGTGTAGAAGGTCTCAACTTCGAGCTCCCTCACCATAGCTCTTCAATTATGATACCGAAGCCGGGAGCCAGAATTGGAGCCACAACACCTGCTGCCAATCACTTCTTATCAAAAGCAAAACTATGAGGGCAGAAAGCATCAGAAATAAAACAATGAAAATAGAATGTCTTGACAATAAGTAACTAAGAAACTTCAAAATTGACAGAAATTGCACATTTTTTTTGCATAATTACTCAAGAAAATAGCAAGAAATCAAACTGGCTAGCAACATGGAGGCTCAGAACCAAAAGATTCCCCAAATCCATGACCTAATTATTTACATATGAACATATTAAGGTAGATTAAGTTAAAAATTGATTCATTTTCTACCACATGAGGAAGAAGACGAGGGTGCCCCAACCTTAACTCTTAGTGAACGGAGGCTTAAAAACCAAAAGATTTCATGAGATCAGTGACCCAATTATTCACAAATCAAAAGATCGTGGTAGGCAAGTGAAAATTTGCTCCTTTTTCTATTTCAACCCAAATATTAGTGAACGAGGGCTCAAAAATGAAGGATTTCACAAAACCCATAACCTAATTATTCACAAATCAACATATCAAGACAAGATTAAGCAAAAAAATTACTTCTTTTTTTATTGCATGGGGAAGAAAAGAGAACCTCAATCGTACTGAGGTTCGGAAATAAGAGCATTCTGAGAAACCCATGGTTTAATTATTCGAAAATCAACAAAACAAGGTAGATTAAATGAAAAAAAAGATGATTCGTTTTATATTGGATAAGGAGGAAGAAGGGAGTACAACAACAACACTACCCTTAGTGAGATCTACCGCTAGCTCACCAGAGGAGATCAAGTCTAGGACTTGGAAGAAGGACGTACATGTGCTAACAGATAACGAAGAGGATTTACATTGAGCATCTCTTTCCTTCCCCCCGGTTGTTAGTAATATTTCAAAAGATGGAACAATTTCAAAAACCCACATCAGGCAAGATCAAAACAGCACAGATGCAGACAAATAGGGATTGAACCGAATAAACAGCAAGCTCAAACTTTCGATCTCTTACCTGGAAGGAGCGTAACACCTGGATCTGGCCCCTGGAAAACCCTAGGGGGAGCGACTTGTGAAACGAAAAAAAGAGCGCCAAGAAGCGGCATGGCGTCGGGCGTGCTCGTCACATGGCGATAGTTAGATGGCAGTTGTGGTAAATAAAAGGAATCAAACAGGGTCATTTAGATATTTCAAGATGTAAACAGCTCACTATAGCAACGTTAACTCAATCTGCTATAGGCCCAGTTTACCCTATCCAACAACGCTAGGCCCAGTTTTGCTTACCCAATCCATTACTGAACCAAGCCAATCATTCCAGCCTATTATTATAGGTTTCGTCCTAACCTGCCACAGAAGCGGCAACCCCGTCAGCTGAGTCCAATATGGCATATAGGCCCAGTTTTCCACAACAAGTTAGCCTGTTGTATAACTGGGACATCGGCCCGTTTCCTAGCAACGATTATCAATTTTGATAATATTTTTTTAATTCAGAAAAAAAAAATTTATGGATATATTTGCTAAATTAATAAATTCGACAATTTACAAATATAAATATAAAATTAGTAAATTTTATTTGATAAATACACTAAAAAAATTAATACATATTTATATAAGTAAAATAATCTAAACTAGTAAATTGGTAATTTACCAAAAAAAAGTTACTCAGTAAATTAAACTTAATATCGTTCATTTTTTATTTTTTTTTTAAAAAAATGATCTGAATTAGTATAAAAAAATTCTCTAAAAATTTTTTTATCTCTATTTGTCAAATTGAAAAATATTCTCTAGAATAATTATTATTTATCTCAAATTAATAAATAGTCCTTAGATGTCTATCTCTTCATATCACATTGATAAATATTCGCTTGGATATTTAGCTTTTCATATCAAATAATAAATATTTGACTTAATATTTATATTTTTCATACAAATTATTATCAAACTTTCATATAATAATAGATAAATATTTACAAGTCATTTTTGAATATTTAATTTTAAAACTCTCCAATAAAATAAAAATTCATATGCTATTTTTAAGCCAAATATTTATTATCAAACTATTCTTGGTTAATGATAATTACAAATTCTATAAATATCCATAAACCATATAGTAGTTGAATATTTATAAATTTTTTGTACATAACCATATGCCAAAAACAAAGTTTACTCATATATATCTTAATTAAAAGTACCATAAGCTATATAATGTATCATATCTATCATTTTTATTCATATCATTTCAGTTAACAATTTTTGATATATAATGTAAAAAGATAGAAGGCACGGTGTCAGGGTTCGGAGGATGTTCGGTGCAAAACTATGTTAAAGTGCGTCCGTAACAACGGGGACGAACAAAAAGATAAGGAGGTCAGGGTTGATTAAATAAAATAAATGGTGAAAATCACTGAACTCTTTGATTTCATGAATCATAGTATTAAGTAGGCTTCACATTTTAGAGATTGTCTTTTATTTCATTAATTAATTGATCGTCCTCTTTTGTTATTAATATGGGGACTATTATAAGAGAATCTTGTTTGCTTTTAGAGGGCTTAATGTGAGTTCTCTTATGAGATTCTTTTTTGCCCAAAGTCTTACAATGTCATTGTTAAACCCCCAATAGCTATATGTGGCCTAGCCTACGAGCTCACTACTAAAGTCTAGTTCATATAGATTATCCTTTAGTAGACTCGTTAATGAAGAGTAGAGTTCTGTTATGACAAGATATGCCCAATAACATAAGATGAAATAGTCAATTTATGTGGCATATTGATATTACTCCATCCGTTCTCTTATAGATATATGACCATTAGAGGCCCACCTCGCTTGTCTTTTCTATGGTGTTTTGTATTGGTCATCTTTTGACATTGAACTTATTTCTAAATATAATGATCACTATCAAACATATTTATGGTGCATTTGGCACAGCTTTAGGTGTTTTTGCTAGTCACGAAAGTAGATTTTTAGAAATTAGAATATTTGGTTATTAGCTTTTGGGTTTGGAACTCAGAAACAACTGCTTTCTTAAGAAGCTATTATCTCGCTGCTTATGGTTAGCTAAAGTTACTGATGGGTTAAAAAACTGATTTTATTAAATACCTTAAAAATTTTTTAGATATGCCAAACGGACCTTAGTATGACTACCCTAGAGAGTTTATATTAAGGCATGCAAAAGAAAAGTGTCATGCCTGTAAAGGCCATCAAGCTAAACTAAGGAGTTCTAAACTAAGGCCCTCTTTAGTGCAAGCTGCACAGTTATTGATGAGATCAACTACTCAATGGGTGACATGATTTTTTGGATGTTAAATAGAGTTGGTTTGTGGACATAAAGGGAGTTTCCATGAGCCATTTATAACCAATATGACGATGAACTCATTTCCCAATCCCCATCTGTTCAACGAAATGCCTGGCCAACCGAAGCGCCTCAATTGCTCGACTCCGCACATCACGAACGGTAAAACTTGCTCCTGCTGGTGGGTCATCCATTGTTCGTGGTAGTCCTTGTTCTTTTTCCCTTCATGTTCTTCTTCCATTGTGACCTTGTGGCGCCTCTACGTTAAAACTTTTCATGATTCTAGTATCTTTGATCCAGATAAAGGAAGAACTAAATACCGGTGGATTGCCATTGGAGACTTGTCTCACTTAGGTGAAGCTTTCTAGAGCATTGAATTCTACAGTTGAGTGGTGATTCGACAACGAGAATGAAATTGTAGCAATGAACCTCAAAAATTTTCAATTTCTCGACACTTGGTTTGTGATTCAGATGGAACAACATACTCGTTGCCATTTCAGCGTTTCTTCAGACCAATTCGTCATTTTTTCCACTGAGCTTTTGCAATCAGATCAACCATCCCTTATATGTATTACAAACAAGCCTCTTCTGGATTGCAGATCATCATAGAATCGGATTACAAGAATATCATCTATTTTTTTGAAGCTCAAGATAAGCCTCCATTGATGAGTGCCTTAAAGGCTTAAACATCCTAATAGATATTCACTTTATCATTGATAGAGTGAAAATTCATATTTTCTTTTTCATGTTTAGAGGATCCAATCAGGAGGATAGCAACTTGAACAGGTACAGTAAGATAATTAAATAATTATGATCGATCATCCTGATGATTGTGAGATTAAATAAGCCTTACTTAATAGTGAGCATCACACATGATCACTCTGCGCATTAAAGCTAAATGAGTGATATATAGACCTCATTAAATGAGTGAAATACCTTTTAAAAATATTAATGTTTATTAATTAAAGGCGATGTTTTTTTCCAGTATTATACCCAAATTATATCATGATTGTCTTGCAGTCATAAGTGCCAACATTTCACTTCGATTTTATGCTTCTAGCAAGGTCAACAATGATTGGGTGCTGGTGGAGCAGCCTCCTGTTCTTAATAATCCTTCCAAAATAATGACTTGGGGTGATCAGCAGACAAGTCATTGAAGAAAGTGTCGGCATACTTGACTATTCCTGCGCAGCTTGCAGAACTCTGACTTAAGTTTGGCTTCATTTTGTGCCATTCCTAAGTCTATTTCACACGTTGTTAACTGCTATGCAATTATGTTAAATTGTGTACTTTGCTCTCAAGATATGTGATAAATAATTTTCTAACTATTGTTAAAATTTTAAATAACAAATAAATATATTATTTTAAATAATAATATGGTTTATTTTTTTATTATTAAAAATTTAAATGATTTGAAATAATAATATTTAAAACTTTAAGTAAAATCAAGTAATTACTTTTTTTAAGAAACAGTAACATCAAATTATAACTTTTCTATTTTTTTTTACCATTCTCTACTCAAAACTATTAAAATAAACTGGGCCAAACATGTCCTTAAAGTTAAATGCATATTTTACTTGTCATCTCCACCTATTTGTTGCATTTTTTTTTCTATTGTGTTTTCCTTTTCTTCTTCTCATTTTTATTGGTTGAATTTGGCTATTCCAGTGGAGTACATTATGCCATGAATAGGAATGTCAATGGGTCGGGTACCCGCCCTTTTTAGCTAAATTTGAACCCGACCCAAACCCGAACCCAATTAAACCCGAGTCTGGTATTTAAACGGGTACCCATGGGTACCCGTTTAAATTAAAATATTTATTTTTAAATTTTTTTTAAAAATATAACTATAAAATAATAATAATAATAATAATAATAAATATATTTATAAAAAATCATGTTATTATATATATATATATATATATATATATATATATATATATATATATATATATATATATATATATTATATAATAGGATATCAGGTACCCACGGGTATCCATGGGAGTAAATCCGAACCCGATCCGATTAGCTAATCGGGTATTCGAATCTGCCATAAATGGGTCGGGTCGAGTCGGGTACCCATTGACACCCTTAGCCATGAAAACAATGCCGTAGCAATAGGGAAAGAGCAATCCTCTAAGATATGGTTGTTGTTCTTTCTTTCATGCAGATATGATTGTCACAAAACGAAAAAGACCACCTACTTTGTTGTTTGAACTCTAAGATAAATGAATAGATAGATCACTGTTGCTGAGTAAGAATTTAGAAAAAGTAGTGCATTTGTGTGTGGTTTCAGTGGCAGACAAGGCATCTGGAAATGTGCAGATTCTTGTCTATGATCAATGTAATTAGTAATCATCGGAGCATATATTTTTGTCACCTGCCATCAAGATAAATTCTTGTCTAGAATTGGTCCACTAGGAAAGAAAGGTTTTAGACTATGCTCTATTGAAAAAAATTTATGATAAAAGGATAAAAAGTATAATAAATTTAAATAATTTTTATTTAAATTTATTATACTTTTCGTTCTTTTCACCGTGAATTTTTTCTAATAGAACATAAAATTAAATATTTTTCTCATTTTTCCTTTCGTTTTTATTGGGTTGTGCTGGAAGGACATAAACAAAAAGAAAAGGCCAAGCAACTAAATAATCGGTTCAAAGATGGGCCTAAGGAGAAGAAAGTAGAGACAGCTGGGTGATGGTTAACTTGATGGGGATCCTTCAATTTGGTAGGATAATGACTTGTGTTGGCATTAAATTTTGGTACTTAAGAAACCTCATAAGATGGTGGAGAAAAAGAAACAAAATTATTATATAAAACTCTGTTATTATTATATTTTTGTGGTGCTTACATAAACAAAAATTAACTAGTTATTATTATATTTTTGTGGGAATTTGAGTTGGTGGCATGAAAAAATTGATTAGTCTCAATTACAACTATCTTCCAACTCAAAAGGTGTAGGTTCTTCTCTATAATAACTAGAGAGGGCAAAGCATAGAAGGTAACTCCCGCTGTGCCTTTCTCCACCAAACCTCTCATGGCGAAGCTTCCGAAAAGCTCCCTCCTTTTGGCTGCTATCCTGCCCGTGGTTCTAGCCTCGGCCGCCGCCGGCGGAGCAGCTGGCGAGCTACCCATCGGCTGGATGCCCTCACTATCCGGCTGTCGCGGCACCATCGCAGAATGCCTCGCCGGCGAGGAGTTCGACCTCGGATCCGAGGTCACTCGCCGGATGCTCGCCACCTCCAACTACATCAGCTACGGCGCTCTCAAGCGCGACACCACCCCTTGCTCCCGCCGTGGCGCCTCCTACTACAACTGCCGCCCTGGCGCCGAGGCCAACCCCTACTCCCGCAGCTGCTCCGCCATCACACAGTGCCGAGGTTGACAGACGAAAGCAATGTTGTAGATCTTCCACCCGAGTCCGCGCAAAATACCCAATTTTAGGAAGAAAAGTGACGAATTTGGTATGTGACTTCGCCGTTCTGCTACAGTCTGAATTGTTCCTGTTGCTATTGAAATTCGTGTAATTGTATTGGTGTTGTAAACAATGCATGATGTGATTGTGTAAAAAGGCACCACTGATTCTATTCGGTTCTACTTCGGTTCCCTTCCCACCTCTGTGCTCTGGCCTTTTCTAGAGTTGGTGTTCTTCTCTTTTGTTTTGTTTTTTGAGTGCTCGATTACTCTCTGAAGCTTCCGTAGAGGTTAAATTGTTCCAATGAGAAAACATGGATGTGTGCTATAATGGAAATCTCGATCTTCTTTTCTTTCTTTTTTTCTTTTTGTGCTGACATGCTCACATAGAACAATTGGATGATTAAACCCAGTTCTTTTTTCCTGTTTAGGTTATCTGTGTCAGTAGTGATGATTTGGAGGTTCAGTAGTTGGTAATTCAGTGAGTTTGGTGGAGGATGATAAATGCTTGTTAAGGGGTAATGGGATTGAATTAATTGGTACTTCGATGTTGCCATTGATTTTGGTTGTTGGTTGTCCACCTGCCCCATCCTTTTATTGTTCTGATTTGGATGCAACAGAAGTTGCAGCAGATGAAAGAGGTGGCAAGGGACAGATTAACAGTAAGTTCAGAGCATAATTAAGTTGTCAGTAAATTGCAAAATATATCATGAGATTAGGGCCATGATAGGTGAAAGATTTGCTTAGTTACTCAAATGCTTATGATCTGTGAGCAAGGATAACATCTGTTTTCCACCTTGGGATTCCCAAATGCCTGCCATTTCTGAATTTTGATAGTACATCTACCTTCCACCGTAGAATTCCAAAAGAGAGTTGAATTCTTGCCCCTTCTCAACTTTGTTATTGGTTTAATTCTATTCTTTTCTACCTAACTTTGAATTTTTTTCACTTTTCAAGGTATTCACTACATGGTCACTAGAGCTTGTGGGGACATTTATGTAAAGGTTTAAGAACAAGTGTTAAAGCTCATAAGATAAACCCTTGCTTATTTATGTTGGTAGTGTTTAACCATGTATGTTACAGGATGAAGTCTCATAATGCAAAACCATAGACAAGAAAACTAAGGTAAACATGGTGAGTTTCAGGAAAAAAAATGTGTAACTTCTGTTGTGCTTGTAATTTTCTTAATAAACCACCAGATGAAGATAAATACTATTTTACATGAGGAGGTGAGGTGGAATAACCTATAGCTGCTTGCACATTTACTGCATTGTTTAAGTGGTTGCAACATCATTTTCTGCTTTCCTGTCCAACCTCATCTTGAGTCAAGTCAGTAGTTCCCTTTTTCCAAATAGATGCTTCCCTAATCTATAAGGAAAAGTAATGCTTGATGGTGGAACCATGAATTTTTCAGGTCAGTGACTGATTCATGCCGCTACTTTTGTTTGTGCAATTAATTGTATGAAATGAAAGCCAACTTAGACAGCTGGAACTGATTAAAGCATTAATGTTCCTACAAGTTATGTCCCAACCTAATTACTATGGGTGTGTTTGACACAGCTTCTTGGCTATTTTTACTGGTTGTAAAAGTTATTTTTGAGAAGCAGACCTATTTGGCTATCAACTTCTGCACTAATTTAACACATTACTTAACTTTTTCAGCCAGTTATTTTTCAATCAACAGTTTCTCAACTAGTAGAAGCTAAAACATACCCTATTCTGTACTAATTTAACACACTACTCAACTTTTTTAACTAATTATTTTTTAATCAGCAGTTTCTCAACCAGTAGAAATAGAAGCTAAAACACACCCTATGCTTGTGGAGAATGCTCATGCTAAGGGAACCCTCGGGTTAGAAATATTCATTTATGTGAGATCACCGTTGTTCCATAAGAAAGGGAAAACATGAGCGGAGCAGATTTACCTAATGTAATGACCATAACTAGTCAGTACACACATCAAATGGACTACGAACTCTTTCACAAGGACTCGCAGGAAAATTTTATATCTGGAAACCTAAGAATGGTTAGCCCTCTAGCTATTATCCTGATCACAAGAAAAACAAGGTTATGTTTTTCTCTTTGTATATTTATAGCTCTAATCCTTCTATAATGGGATATAATTTAAAGCTTCTCCACTTGAATCGCCCACACATTCACCAAAAACTATACAGTATCTTGTTTGTAGGATAGTCGTAGTTAATTCTTGAATATGTCATATAATTTGATGTTTCAACTACACATGGAACCAGTTTTTTTTTCACCAATAAAGGTTGACAATATTAAGAATGTCTATTCACTCCCTACATCCTGTAACTCTATTGCATTTTGACTTAGAAATGTGTTAGAAATGCAATGATCTTTCATATATAAATTTAGAAAAAAAATTAACCGGAGATAATTCGGAACATTAGTTAATTGAAATTAATTAATGTTAGATAAGGAGTCTAACAGAATGATCTAAAATTTTGTGATACAAGACAAAATTACAGTGGTGTTCGTGGGGTTCAACATGGTGCTAATTACTTAGTAGACTAGGTTGATTTGGTTTATATAAAAAACAATCCGAACTTCATCTAAAAAAACAATTAGATCTAACACTTCTTGGAAGGATCAAACTTAAAAGAACATGTATTCTGTAATCATGTTTGATCTTGCTCTGTTCGCTGGAATCAGAAAATAACAATATCTATAGAGACCAGCTGAACATTTCCGAGTATAAACAACCCAAGCAAATTTGTATCTCTTAAAAAAAAATTTGTTAGTTGACCTTTTATTAATAGCCTTGTTCTTGGATTAAGGCACAGTCATTACCATCCATTTTTGACTAATGATCCATCCTCCAAAAATCTGCTGAATCTGCTGCTCCTCCTGCCTTCTTGATTCTCCTCCCCCTTTTCATTCTCGAAACCTACAGGAATTCGCAAAGAATTCATGAATTCACACGAAATAACCCGAATCCTCGGGGAAAAAAAAAAGAAGTTGCATTTTTTTTGTGTGGAAAGTTCCATGCGTCCTCGATGCACGAAGACGACACGAACCACCGAGGGACAGAGCAGCCGTCCCAGGGTTCACCGGCGGGCCAACAGAACGCTCCTGTCCCTCGTCGGAGGCGGCCGAGGCAGCGGATCGGTGGGGGGATCTCCTCCTCTCTATCGTCGACGCCGGAACTAGTGAAGCAATGGGCCGATGACTTAGAGGCGTGCCGCCGACGGCGAAGGATGGCGAGGTACTAGTGTGTCACACCCTGCGAACTCTTATCTGGCAAACTTGTGTTTGTGTGCCTAAATCAAAATTTCTTTTTGATTTTGACCCCATGTTGACTATTGACTTGGTGCTCGCTCGCCTCGTTTCAAATGCCAATTTGAAACTCCGCTGTATCACCTTCAACCGCGTCTCCGTCTTCAGGCGTACACACACTCGTCGTTGTGCCGAGCTCAGTGAACGCTGCCTGTGTTCCTTCGACTGAGCTCGTTGTCGGAGAACCAGGAATGTGCCGGCAGGGAAAGGGCCTCGCTCTTAGCCCTCAACTGTCATCATCACTTGTCAACCCACCACTAGAAATGATACAGGAACTTGTTGTTGGAAACAAGGGAACTTGTCGTCCCTCCAAAACGAGTTACAAAAACCCCCTTCTTCTTTCACACTCAGATCCCTCTTCTCTGAATTTGACTCTTGCCATTGCCTCTCAGGCGTTGGACTCAGGCGTCTCAGACCTTTTCGACGTCGTCACACTCTATGTCAAAATACAGATCTCTCAGACCTATCCTCAACATCATAGAGAACTCTCAATTCTAGAAAGAGGGCTCTCAGCCTTGGTGAAGGCACTCTGCCACGCACCAGTGGTAACGCTCCAACAGCACACACACACACCTGTTGCTCTCGCCTCGCTTGAGCTTTATAGGGGAAGGGGAAAACCGCCACTCGTGTATCACGCCTAGTATCACGCCCAACCCTTTTAGGCCGTCCACATCAGCTCCATGCCTCCAAATGTGTGCCAAACTCATCCAAACATCGAAAATCAATTTGAATTCAGATTTGATTCAGCCGCGCTCGTTTTGGAGTTGACCCCGGTCAACGCCACAGCCTCGAGACGAACGCCACACGAGGCATCTTCTTCACGCGACTGCAAACGACGCCGCCTGCGTCGTTAGTCCGCGACCGCCGAGCCTCGTTGCCGGAGGAGGTGGACGGAGAGGCGTGCGGCAGGCCGGAACTTGCGTCCGGCCTCAGCCTACGATAATGCGGAAGCTCTGTTGCCGGAGATCGCCGGTGAAGATGGAGGAGAAGAACCTTGACGGAACTCGCCGCCGGAAAACTCAGAGATACGCCGGAGCTGGAGAAGACAAGGAGTAGGGAAATTTACGTTGATTCATCAACCAACCTACATAAACCCTCTTCCTCACCTCTCTCTCGCTCCCTCACGTCGACGGCACCTCGCCGTCGACTTACAAGTTCACTCACCGGAGAAAACTCTTCGTCGCACCCTCTGCGACGGCATCGGAGCTGCAGCTCCGGGAAGAGACCTCGTTGGTCTCCCTTCGTCGCCACCCTCTGACGACGGCATCAGGACCAACGCCCTGGAACGGGGGAGAAGAGGTGAGAGTCGCCGCCTGTCGCCGCTGCCATCATCGGGGGAGGCGGAGGAGCATGCCGCCGGCTCCGGTTCCGCCTCCCCCTCCTCTTCCTCTTGGTCGGAACTGAGAGGGGATCTGCCGCTCGCTCTCTTGGAACAGGGGAAGTCGCGCCCTGTTCCTCTCTTCTTCTTCTCGTCCGCTCGACCCGCGTTCTTAAGGGCGAGGGGCAACGCCGATCTTGGGAAGGTGATCATCCGCCAATTGCCTTCCCAAATCGGGCTGCTAGCGAGCACCTCTACCAGCCAACCTTTCCTTTCCTGGCTTCCGAAAATCTCGCTGCCGGATCTGCAGCCGCCTCGTCCGCGATCGAGTCTACCATCCACGCCGATGACAGGCCTCGCAGATCTTGGTCGCAGATGCGTCAGAGACCCCGCCGGAGATCCAGCCGCTGTCGGTGCCGGAAACGTTGCCAGAGTCCTTGCCTTTGATCGATCGTCATCTTCGCCGGAAGAGTCGATGCCGCCTGCATCGACTTCGTCTGCTCGATTCAGTGGCTGCGTGAAAGCATCCTTGCGGGCCGATGTTGCTGTAGCGCACGGGCTTAGGCCACCAACGTGGATTTGGGCCCCTTTTGTCCTCTAGTCCGGTCCAATCTGATTTGCTCCTCACATTCTCCCCCACCAAATCTGGACGTCGCCCTCGACGTCCTCTTTAGGGTCCCCTGTCGGAGCACTGCCTGTGCTCCAATATGATGATGTATGTTGCTGAACCAACCTTGCATGAATTCAACACTCTGCCCAACTTAACTCAATCATGTTCACGTACTAGCGCACCACCCTCTGATACCACTATCACGCCCAGCCCTTTTAGGCCGTCCACATCAGCTCCACGCCTCCAAATGTGTGCCAAACTCATCCAAACATCGAAAATCAATTCGAATTCAGATTTGATTCAGTCGCGCTCATTTTGGAGTTGACCCCGGTCAACGCCACAGCCACGAGATGAACACCGCACGAGGCATCTTCTTCACGCGGCTGCAAACGACGCCGCCTGCATCGTTAGTCCGCGACCGCCGAGCCTCGTTGCCGGAGGAGGTGGACGGAGAGGCGTGCGGCAGGCCGGAACTTGCGGACGGCCTCAGCCTACGACAATGCAGAAGCTTTGTTGCCGGAGATCGCCGGTGAAGATGGAGGAGAAGAACCTTGACGGAACTCGCTGCCGGAAAACTCAGAGATACGCCGGAGCCGGAGAAGACAATGAGAAGTAGGGAAATTTACGTTGATTCGTCAACCAACCTACATAAACCCTCCTCCTCACCTCTCTCTCGCTCCCTCACGCCTTGCCGTCAATTTACAAGTTCACTCGCCGGAGAGAATAATAATTCTATCAAAGTACATTTAAACAATGCCCGACTATGTCCAAACATTGGTCTGCAGGACATAAACACCAACAATCTCCCACTTGCACTAAGACCAAGGGCAACTGATGTTTAGTCAGTTCCAATGTCTCTAGTATGACCCATTTAGCTTCCGCTGCCCCAGAGGCTATGTTAGTGGGTTTTTCCAGATTGCTATCTGTGTTTATTTTAACAAATTTGATCATCATCCTTATCCATGATCTCTAAGATCAGATGATATGCTGCAGTACATACTTGAGCACTAAGTTCCTTCACTTATGCTATGGCCCCAGTAAGAACTATACTGGACCATCAAGCACCAAGAACTAAATCAAGTTCAAATGAATGAAGCTGCTTCCTTGGCTGTCATAAGAAGCTGCAATGCACTCAGCCTTAATTGTAGAATTTACCACTGCGGTTTGTCTAATGCTTTTCCAGCATACAACTCCACAGCAAGGCAAAGCGCAAATCCTGGCTGTGATCAATAGTTATTAGACTGGAACGAAATATCAGTGTACCCCTGTACACAAAATTCTTCCTGTCTATCATAGATTAGACCTCAATCCTTTATACTTCCCAAGTATATGTAAGGATTCCTTTCACAGCTATCCAGTGTCAAACACTAGGATCTGATTGAAACTTGCTAGCTATGCTCCAAGCATTTGTCATAAATGGTCTTGTGCACTCTGCACAAAATATGGTCTATCTTGTACCCAATGTACCAGGATTATAGACCCATGTTACTACTCTCCAGCTGTGTCATAGGACATAGCATTCTTGAGAGAGTTAGACCATATCTCTCTGGAAGGTATCAATATTTGGAATCATCCAATATAAACCTCTCTAGAAACTCTTGGATGAACGTAGATTGACTAAAGGGCAATGACTTTCTTGGATCTCTATCTATAGATCCTCATGCCTAGGATGTAGGCATCACTCCCTATATCATTCTTCTCAAAATACTTCTCAAGCCTCGTCTTCACCATGTGAAGAGTTGAGATGTCATTCCATGTGAGGAGAATATCATCAATCTTCTAGAACAAGAACTATTATGGTGCTCCCACTGATCTTCTTGTAAACACAGGTTCTTTTAAACATGCTTGCATAACACCATGCATATCTTTATGGCCTTGATATGAAAACCTTCTGGCTATTTCCTTATAGATATCTTTTCAGACGTCCATGCAAGAAAGGCAGTTTTCATAACAACACGCCATAACTGATCATGCAATTATAACAAGTAGATTCCTAATGGACTTAAAACTCAGCTATTGGTGACAAATTTCATCATTATCCACCCAGTGGATTTGCCTGAAATTTTTGTTCACCAGCTTGCCTTTAAGGTAACAATATTACCTTCCATGTCTATCTTCCTAGAAGATTTATTTACAGCCTGTGGGTATAACCCCTTTGGCGGCTCATCCAAGTCCCAGACTTGATCAGCAGACATGGAGTCCATTTTGGGTTCTCATGGCCCTTAGCCATTTCTTGGAATCTGGTCCACTGACCTCGTCCATTTCATCATAAGTCTTAGGTTCATCCCAGATGAAAAATTCTTCATGCCCAGCATTTCGAATCCATCCAGACTTATGTCGTTCCTGTGTTACTTGAACCTCAGGTTGACTTTCAACCTGTATGTGAGATTTTGCTCTCCATCTGTGTCTAATTATATTGTGGTTGATTCTGGACCTTGTCTCAATCAAATCTACTCCCACTAGTTTCTTTCAAAAGAAATACTTTCTCAAGAGAGACAACAGTTTGAGCAACAAATATTTTATTCTCTTTGGGATAGAATTAGCACTCTACAGTGCACCACAAACACATATACTTTTGAGATCACTGCATATTACATTCCCAATTCCATTGAAGAAATGAGATATTTGCATTTTGCAACTCAAAAGCTAACTTAGACACACTTTCCAATGGAGTGACAGTACATCTGTTTACATGGCGTCAAAGTAGTAAATTCGCATGACTATTCAAAGATGGAACCACATTCAATGTGTTCCTCTTTCTTTCTTTGAAATTCACCACACAGTGGTGTTCCAAGTAAGCTGTGAGATAATCCCCACACTCCTTAGGATAGTCATCAAATTTTTCACTAATCACCTTGATCCAATCAAAGTGCTTTAATAGATCCTCTAATTTGATTCTGTACTTCATTTTGAACTTCTTGGATTTCTCCAAAGTTCTTGGGTTGGATAAGGCATACCCACACCTAATGAAGTATATAACACCTCTTAGTGCTTGTTTACATGGGTCCACTTACATTGCTGTGTAATAGATCCAACAAGCCACTACTCCTTCCACTCTTTACGGTGAAGGCAACATCTGTCACATTGTTCCTTTGAACTAGGCTCACATGTATCATAATCCTGAAAAGATAATGATCCCAATAGTCCATGGACCTTTGGATGTGACCATTGTTCTATGGTTCAAGAGACAATGCTATAAGAGGGTGTTTATTGAATCATTGAATCTGATCTTGTGTTACATATAGAACCACAAACTATTATTAACTGTATCACTTCAATAGAACATCTGTTTAAAGAAAATATCATTTATTATTTCAAACTGAAATCCTTTCCAAAAGGAATGATGTTCTAATACATAAGCTGATACATAATAGCAAAGTTCTAGATAAAGTCTTTAAGGCAGTGAGATGATATCAACAGCAGCATCCAATGCTCCGTCCCTGACCCGAGAGTCGATCCCACCAAGCCTCATGGTCCTACTTCTTTTGAGCTCCTGCACATGTAAAACATATGTGAGCCTCACATGCGGTACCCAGTACCCATGAATAAGAAGTAGACATAAAGACCTCGGTAACACAATACCTGAAGCGGATGGATCACATCCCTTCTTCTTTGCCATGCTCTTCTTGGCCATTAATCCTCTTCGAAATACCCATGCATTCCCAGTCTTTCGAAGTATTAGCTTCGAAGATACAGAACCATGGTCATTCTCAGATTTAGGCATACACTCTGAAGATCCAACAGAACTCTCCTAATCTTTATCTATAGAGCATGGTGTGAAGAAACCTTTGAGATGTATGATAAGATCATAAATCCCCATCTCATCACACTCAACTTTGACCTCTGGGGTCATGCACTCTAAGACAAGAGCAGTGTACTCTTCGTTATCTTCACAATGTTCAAGATAGACATTCCACTCCCACTCAGTAGTGAAATACACACTGGGCTAGGATGGTGGTCTTTCAAGAAGATGCATCTTATTTTCTTGTTCGAGTATTTTGGACAAAATCTTGAACCACTTTGTCCAATTTGTCTCATCCAATTTATTTTTATAGAGTTTCAATCTTAGATTAGGAGATGCCATCATTTACAATAAACAAATAAGTAAAATAAGTACAATGATACAGCATTTAACAAGGACTTTAAATTAAATACTATGCTCCCACTACTTCCTAAACAAGTTGAGAACTCTCAAACTCAACATGGAAAGAGGTGAGTAGGATCCTAATTTCACATGAGGTCTCCGCGACTCACGAGGGTGAGTTGGGATGCATAGAGTGTCTCATGCTTTCTTAGGTAGGCATGTCAGCCAATTGTGTCGTGCACAATTCCTCTTAGTTAAGATAGACTAGGCGCCCTGCGTCCAGCGAGGGCTGGATACAACACAGAACCCTATCCTCTCAACAGCTGCCTCCAGTAATTCATCATGTCAGTGACATATGAAAAACTAGTCAAGTCTGGTCCTAACCGTTATGCCCAGGGCCAACAAATTTCCTTGCGAAGGCACGCCCAGGTTAAAACTGGACTGGGGAAATCATTGTCACCACACACCTCCTAAAGATAAGTGGGTGTGTCCCACGAGGGTGGGAAACAGTTCACAACACCACCGATCGATAGTTTGATGAGGGCTACGCGTTAGAAGGCTATCGACTTGATATTGTATTGAGAGTTTTTGCATGTTTGTTTTATTCTTTTCTAGCATGCAGTTTTCCTATGGTTATGGCAGCAAAAGGAAAAACATCACAGGCATGCTATGGACAGAATAATAAACCATCACAGGCATGCTAGTTTGGTCGATATGGTCATAGCCCTTTTCATACACATAACTTGTCACGAGCCATGTGACATGTTATTGTGCATCCAAGGGTTGTGAGTCCCTGAAGCAAATCAGCTCATGCCAGAAGCCGAAAGCAAGTGTCCTTCCTTCAGCCGCAAGTCCATCACCACGCTTCCAAAGCTGGCGCCACTACTGACTTCAGTTGAAGAAGACTCCTTGTTGTTAAGATGAAGTCTTAACCTATCTTCTAATTCTACATCTATTCTAAAACAAGATGAAATCTTTACATCAAGATAGGGAGAGAACCACACGCAGGTGGAAAGAGATTTTACAAGCATTCATCACAAGTGGAAACATGCTTCCACATCACAACACAGGAGGGCACTCGCTATGACCACATCAACCCAATCAAGTGGCAAGAGGCGCATATAAATTTGAAAATCCAGAAAAATCAAATTTTAGCACCTTATGCGCCCAACATCATCCAAAGCACTCTCTTAACCAAATTTATGCCAAAATTTAGATCAAGTTCCATGATGATTTCATAGACCCTAGACACAATGCCCATCCTACTTGACAAAACTACGTGCGCCTTCGGTCTTAAATCAAACATAAAACAAAATCAAATTTCGGCCATAAATTGAAAAGAGAGGTTTAGATGAAAAACGCTTTCTATGTGAAACACGCATGGATAGAAGAAAAATTTTTCAAAATTTTTTCATACAAGCAAACATACACCTTGTGTTTCTCGCAAGTAGCTTTGATACCACTGTTAGGGAATACCGGGTGTAATTTAAAATTTTGCAGTCCCAGGACGCAGCGAAAGAATTATTACACCTGAAACATATTCCGGTCCCAAGGATCCATGCGAGAGGGAAAGACACAAGGATGTGTTAGAGATGTACCTCTTTTGCTTATCTAGTTGCCGAAGCCATGTTGAAGGTGCCCAAGTGTTCGCCCTCTACAAGTATCCACGCGTCGACTCCTTGATCATTGCTCCCTTCCACGCTTGGTGCTAGCCTCGGGAAGAGAATCAAGCCTTAGGGTTCCTTCACTTCTCTTGCGCCACCTCCAAGATGAAAATGCCAAGAAGAGATGAGGAGGAAGATGATGCGCCAAGTGCTTCCTTCTTCTTCTTTGCCTGCGCCACCTTCAATCAAGGTGCGCCTATGGCCAAGGAACTGAGAGGGCTTGTGGCAAGGAGATGCCACAAAACATTAAGAGTCCTTGCGCCAAGAAGAGAGGGAGAAGAAGAAGAACTTGCGGCTATGGAAGAAGATTGCACTCCTTGATGAAGAAGGAGAGCTCCAAGCTCTCAAGTTGTCGCCACCTTAAGCCTCCTTGTGTATGAGACCTCACGTCTTCAAGGAAGGGAACCTAAGAGGGGGCGACAAGGGGTCCTATAAATAGGACTAGAGGCGGTTTGGGCAAGGGCTAGGATCATGCCAAGTGTATGGCTAGGATGAGGTGTCTTGAGGCAAGGAAAGTCTCCAAGACTTTACCATAAACCTCATTCAACCTATCCATAAATGTCCAAGCACTATATCAGCCCAAGACATGCCTCAAATGCATTCTTACCAAGTAGAAGTGGCTAGGCGCAACATGCAAGAGGAATTCGGCTAGGGTGGTGTCTTGGGAGAAACTAGGGTTTAAGGTAAGGTAAGTCTCCAAGACATTACCATATACATCTTCCCTATATCCATATGCGCCTAGGAACTTCCCATAAAAGTTCTCAAGCTATATCAGCCCCAAGACTTGCCTTAGAGGCAAGTATTCCATCCAAGGAAGAGGGGCTAGGCGCCCTTTACTTCCATAATGAAGCAAAGGCACCTCCCTCACCCCATTATGCCCCTAGGCGCCAATGGGGTGAGATTTCTCTCCATTATACCCTTTTAAGTCAATTCCCTCTTCATGACAACTAATTATTGGGCCTCATTGGATAATGAGCTAGCCCAAACTTCATGGCATGGGTTGATTAAGCCATTGGATCTAATCCAATGCAACCCTAATCCAAATGTGACCAATTAAGGTCAATTTCGGGTCAACCTGCCAAAAATGAAGTTTGGCTCCAATAACTTTCTTCCAACTCATCAGGCCCATTGACGCTGATGAAATCTTCCAAATTGATCCAAGTTATCCAATAACTTGATCATAAGGCTTCTGATTAAAGCAACGTCAAGAGTCTATTGCGTGTGACCCCGTAGGATCCATATGACGATGGCAATGATGTAAACATCATAAGTAGTGAGGGGTATCTAGCAACACATCACTACTACCCATGTCATAGAACTTAAGTCATTATGGCAACAACTCCTAACAAATAACGAGGATTCCTATTGCATTATAGATCCCTTTGCCTAAACTGATATCCTGTCATTGGATTAGTCTCAAGTTTATCAATCCAATACATTGGTCATGACTCAACAAATGTGGCCATACATTCCTGTCATGCACCAATAAGGTGGGGCGCCCCCGAGTGGATATCATACTTCCAATAAGGAAGGGGCAAATCCTACTATTGATCATCCATGTCTCTACATGACTTATGACATGCCCAATGTCAGTCGTTTTGGTCTCCCAATTACGGAGAGATGTAAGACTGTATCAAAGCATACCCATCATCAAATCTAGACATGAATACCTCAAGTCTAAGGATCAATGCAAACCTCTTGCATGTGAGATTGACTTGTTGACTAGACAAGTCAATCCTCACGGTGGATCACTCCAGTGCATCCAATGCACCTGTATGCCTGCGTTACTGTGCCCCGCACTTAACCAGCCCATACACCAGTCTCACATGTACCAAAGTTGTCCCATATCTGCTATGGTACCTTTTCTGGGGATAGCTTATGAGAATGGATCCAATCCAAACTCCTAGGACATTATTTATGCAACTCAATATATCAACGTAGGTAGAGAAGTCTGCATAATAACGACCATGCCTTTATAGAGAATAATAATTCTATCAAAGTACATTTAAACAATGCCCGACTATGTCCAAACATTGGTCTGCAGGGCATAAACACCAACACTATCGTCGGTGCCGGAAACATTGCCGGAGTCCTTGCCTTTGATCGGCCGTCATCTTCGCCGGAAGAGTCGATGCCGCCTGCATCAACTTCGTCTGCTCGGTTCAGCGGCTGCGCGAAAGCATCCTTGCGGGCCGATGTTGCTGTAGCGCATGGGCTTGGGCCACCAACGTGGATTTGGGCCCCTTTTGTCCTCTAGTCCAGTCCAATCTGATTTGCTCCTCACACCTAGCGTGATCCGCTCGCCCCAGCTCCATGTCCGCGCTGCCTGTGTGGACCATGTCGCTGGAACGCCCAGAACCGCTGCTCCATGTCGCCCGCATGCTTCGCCCACGTCGCCAAGCCGTCAAAGCCTCTCGTCTGCTTCAACCGCTAGGGAACCGCCGCCCCACCTCGCAAAGCCACGTTCGTCTCTCTCGTCGCTCGCTGGAGAAACTGCCTCTGTTGCGCGTCCATCCAAGATCTTGCTGAGAATGCCGAAGTGCTCTTGCGCCACTCCGTAGGATTCGCCGCTGCCGACAAAGCTCCAAAGTCACGTCCGACGAAACCAGAAATCGCCGCCGCCTCCAAACGAAATGACGCTTCCGATTTGGGAGTTGACCCAAATATTGACCGAAATGTGGGCTTCTCCAACGTGGGCGTGGGCTTCTCCGATTCGGTTCCGCTGGTTGAAGGATTGGTGCAACGAGCTCGTCCATGGCTGGTGAGGCCACCCGGAGCACCTCCTCCTCCTCTGGCTAGTGGAGCTCGCCGCCGTCTCCTGTTCTCGAGCTCAATTACGGACTCGGGTGATCTGAGATGTGCGCGATCATGTCACGTAGTCGATCGTGGAGGTTCCAATTGTGTAAATTATTATTTTTTGTTGGTTAAGCTTGAAATTTAATTTTTTTTTAAAACAATTACTTTAATTCCATTCCATCCGACCAATCACATTCAGCAACCACTATTATTTTCTCTTTTATGTATTTTATTTTATGCATATTTAGCTAAATTTTAATAAACATATAGGCAACCATTATTAAAAAGAAGTATCAATTCGATAGCCAGGCGTGTAAATATTAGAAATGATATATAATTATATTATATATATATATTTATATAAACATTTAGGCAACCATTATTAATATCAATAAATATGTATATAATTTTTAAGACATTATAAATGCTTTGCACAAACGTTGCTATTTTTCACACTGTTACATAATAGAAATTAATAGAAATGGACAATGCAGAGTCACTGGACAAGGAACACGTGATTCATGGTGTATTAGTATATTACACCGAATGCCGTATGCATGAACTTCGTTATCAAGTCCGAAGTTAATTATATCGGCATCGTGAGAAGAAAATTCATCTCCAACTAAACGACAAAAAAATTTCAAGAGTAGCACAATATCATCAATTTACATAAAAATACGAAGAAAAAAAATTAATGACATCCTTCACATGGTAGTAGAAGATGGGCATTGTAGTTGAATGTTCCGCCATTTTTGTACCCACTCCTTTCCTCTTCTCCCCAAGAGTGCATGCACGCATGACAAATTCAAGTGGCAGATCTTGGAAGCGACTGCGGCCACTTGAGATTAGTAGCCTTTGAAGATGGGTGGAGGTGGAGATGCATAACTCAATCCTCCGACTGGTGGTAAGGCGTCAAACGACTCAGTCGGCGGAGCCGGCCCAGAGGGAACGAGAGGAGGAGGAGATGAAGTTGGTGTTGGTGGTGGAGAAGACACGGGAGGTGGAGGTGAGTATACTGGTGGTGGAGGGGAGTACACTGGTGGTGGAGGGGATACTGGAGGTGGTGGTGAGTATACGGGAGGTGGAGGGAATTGCATGGGTGATGGTGGTGGTGGTGGTGACTGCGCTGGGGGTGGTGGGGAGTAGATGGGAGGAGGAGGAGCTTGGAGTGTTGGCGGTGGAGGTGAGTTTACAGGTGGTGGGGGAGATTGGACAGGAGGTGGTGGTGAGACGACAGGGGGTGGTGGAGAGTTGATTGGAGATTGGGGAGAGAGGGCTTCAGGTGGCGGCGGCGAATTTACTGATGGAGGTGGTGGTGAGTTGACCGGAGGCGACGAGTTATCCGCCGAGGGGGTTGGACTTGCTGCTTGTGGCTGTGGTGGAGAGTAGGTCGGTGGCTGCAGTGACGGCTCCGGCGTCACAGTTGACTCTGAATTCTGTGGTGGAGGTGGTGGGTGCTTGTCTTCCACCGGTGAGCTCGCGTACGGCGTCGGCGGAGGGTATGTTTGTGACCGCGTTTCTGAATCTTCAGAAGGTGGCAGTGCGTTTTGAGGTGGTGGAGACGGCGACGAAGATGGAGACGGCGGCTGGGCTGAAGGAAGTGGAGAAGATTGGGGTGGTGGAGACGGCGACGAAGATGGAGATGGCGGCTGGGCTGAAGGAAGAGGAGAAGATTGAGGAGGTGTTGGTGACACTGAAGGTGCCGGGGACGCCGGCTTCGGCGATGGTTTTGGAGGCGTCGGCGTCGACGGCTTCGGAGACGGGGTCACTGTTGGAGTCAAACCACATTTTTGTTTGCTACAATTGATCGGGTTGCTCACAACTGGCTGACAAACTTTTGCCAGCTTCTGCCCGGGCCGCTTCTCGAGGCAGTTTCCTTTATCGTCATAGGACACTTCAGCATCCGGCGATGTCACGCAGTCCTCAGCCTCTCCGTTGAAGTAGTTGTACGCGAACGAGAAGTTGGCGAGGTTGGGCAAGCGGCAAAGCTGCTTGGGCACAGTACCTACGAGCACGTTGCCGGAGAAGTCCAATTGTTCGACCTTGATCAGCCCCTCAAAGCTCGCCGGAAGCGTGCCGGTTAACGAGTTTCTGCTGGCATCCAACACCACCGTGTTACCCAGAAGCCCGATCTCCGAGGGCAAGCAACCGCCGAGCCCGTTGTTTAGCAGCACAAGCTCCTTGAGGGTGGCAACCATCCTGCCGGCGCTGTTCGGAATGCATCCGTTTAACTTGTTGTTGGCGAGGACGACGACCGATGCCGTGGAGTTGCCGAAGTTCTCCGGGATGCTGGAGCTGAACCGGTTGTTATTCAGGATGATGGCGTCGAGTTGCTTCTCGAAGAGCTCCGGCGGGAGGGCACCCTCGAAGTCGTTGAATCTAAGGTCAAGGTACCTCAACGACGGGAGGCCGACCACCACCATTGGGAACGGCCCGACGAAGCGATTGGTGCTGACGTCAAGCTCGTAGAGGAGCACAAGGCGGGAGAAGCTCTTGGGGATGATCCCGCAGAAGCGGTTGGTGTTTATGTGGAACAAGGCGATGTCAGTAAGGAGGCCGAGCTCGACAGGGAGGTACCCGGCGATGTCGGCGCCGTTGAGGTCAACGCCGGCGACAACAGTGAGTGAAGGGTCATCGAGAGCGGTGGTGCAGAAGACGCCGTTGTACTCGCACACATCGGCGCCGACCCAGTTGCCGGTAAAATTGGAGGGGTCGGAGTACATGGCGTGGCGCCATGCTTGAAAGGCGATGTAGGCGCGACGAAGGCGGGAGTTGGGGAACTGAAGGCCGTCGGTCTTGACATCGAATTCGAAGTCATCGTAGAGGTCGGCGTTTTTGGAGAGGCTCATGAGCTGGCGGCGAGCGATGAAAGATGCTTCCGCGTTTGAGAGAGCATGAGAATAGGAGGAGAAAAGGGAGAGGAGGAGGAGGAGGAGGAGGAGAGACAGACCGAAGACCTCCATCATTGGCAATGGCAGATGAAGGGGCTTCCCCACCATGGAGAGCCCAAGGCAAATATGGGGTAAGGAGCTGGAGGGGCAGACCAGGCTTGTTATAGATTCAAAATACATGTTTTCCGATGGCTTGCCGCATTTCGTGGAGCTACCTTCATTTCCTTTCATTGCTTGAATATTGGAGGGGAGAGAGAAATTGACCATGGGGGAGCGGCCTACATTCCAGACTAAATTTGGCGCGAAAAAATGTTCGCAGAATGAACAATCTAAGTTAACACAGTGCAAATTGCAAACTGAGATGACTTGGGAAGTAAAAAAGCTGGTCAAAGAGCAATTAAGGTTCATCTACTATCATCACAATTCACACACCCACAAGGCCACAACCACACCTCAACTTAATATCATACAAGTTACACAAACAAAGACCCACCTCCAGACTACGTACAAGTGTACATCTGTGTTTGTACTTGGCAGCACTACAAGGTTCCCTACATACATATCGCTGTGCTTCCAGGAGGAGGAGGAGCTAAAGAGTGAGATTAGCTTAGATCTAGACTTCGAAGGGAGGAAAAGAAGGCGCAGCGGCGACTTCCACCCCCACCGCCGCTTCCCCTGTTCTCCCCGCCTGGGCGTCTGACATCGATTTCCGCCTAAACCGGTTCCATTCCTTCCCCCCTCCACCTCCTGCTTATGTTTTCAATCCATCATCTTTTTTGTGGTTTAATCGATTATCGTTCTACAAGCTTATATCAAACATCACTAGATTTAGATCAAGAAGAAACATCTTAAAATCGTTTCAGTTTTCCCCAAATCGATAGGGTTTTCTTTCTGAACTCTGAAAACTTAGGGGAGAGATTTCGTTATTGAAAGGCTATAATCCACTTGGCTAAGATGCAAAAAAAAAAAAAATCGGCCTACGAAAATCTTGTTATCGAGCTATAGTAGAATCCGTACGTACCGGAGAAGGGAGACACGGGAGGAGCAGATCCCGCCGGTGACGACAGCGGCGACCCGATCCCCGGCGATGCCCACCCTGGCGGCTTCTTTATCATGATGCTCCTCGTCACCCTCGGCGCCTCCGGCAAGGGGTCCTCCCTATACGACCTCCCGCCGCCATCGGCCGCGCCACTCCTGGCCGCCTCATCTGCCACACCACTATAAGGTCGGATATACAGATCCAGTATCCAAACCACTCCCTATTTCCGACTCAAACCCCGAAGCCCGAGAAGAGAGGGTGGAGAGAGCGCGCGGCCGTACCTTTGGCCGATGCGGCGGAAGGGGAGGAGGATGAGGACCGGAAGGCGAAGGAGGAGTACTTCCGGAGACGGCCGAGGCCGGAGTCCGGGCGGGGGCCGGCTGAGGCGTCGGTCCAGAGCTTGTCGAGGAGCCCCATGGAAGCAGCTCACGTACGTGCGCGAGTGATCCCTGTTGTTCGTAGGGTTCAAAAATGGGAGCGAGCGTTCACTTTTGGAGGGACAGATGAGATTAGGCAAGTGCAGCCGTTGGATTGGATCATGACGGTAACGGAGGAAAGGACCCACGGCGGGCACGGATAAGCACGGATATGGAGGGGCGTGGCAGTCACGTGCGGTTGGACGGGGACCCGTCGACTTGCGTGCGAACACGAGGGCTGCGGCTGGCGGAAATGGATATCAAGATGTGATCTTTCTGGAGACGCAATGTCGTGTCAACTTCCTTTTTTTTATTTAATCAAGTTTAGAAAATTTTCAATGCCATCTACAATACCTTTCTGTTTTGTGTAGCCAGTATTTATATATTTAAAATAACAAATATAAATATTTTACATGAGTTAGAACATAAATATATGACACCATTTTTGTCACTGTGATAGCATCTCATTATGTAGCAAATTTAGGGGTCTCTCAAGCAGAATCTTGTCTAGGAATCTTAAATAAGATTCCATTCAAATTCTTTATTTTGTAATTTGTGTGAATCTTAAAACAAAACGAGACTTAGCTATAAGATTCATACAGCAAAGAGTCTGTCCCAGCTACTATATTTTGTAAGTTGTAATTAAACTTTGCATTAGCTGGGAATAAGTTGAGCTGCTTAAAGAATAAAGATGTTACTTTCTGACAATACTTTTTGCTTTAGTTTAAATTTTAGATTAAATTAGGGCTAAAAACCTGGATTATATATTCTTAACGAAAAAAAAAACGAAAAAGAGAAAAAAGAGTACACTATAAGCTTGTGGTTGGCGAGAGGTGTACAATTTTGGATAACTCCCTTTCAGACGGATAACGCTGGCCCATGCTCTGTCCCAGCTACTATGATGTGCATGAGTGAAGTGTGGTTGCCTTTGACTAGGGGAAATTTTTTTGTTTCTTTTGAGCAGTGAACTAACTGCAAGTGTGCAGCATAAAAAAATGGGAATACAAGTATATAGGTGTGAAGATAAAACAAAAATTGTTCATTGGTGGGCATGGAACTAACTTTTTTCCAAAGGATCCTTATTTTCACGCCCACAATTACTGTAATAAAATTTTTTAAAGAAAGCAAGCCAGACGCTACAGAAACGAGTCATGCAAGACTCAAATGACAAACAAGTGTCCCACGCAGGAGACCCACAACCAACAGAGGCACGGAAGCAGAGCACGAGATTGGCCGAAGGACGCGACCGGCAAATGAGGCACACCCCACCTCAGCCTTCACAGAGCATCGACCAAGAGCACCGAACAAATCTACGCACAGGAGAGGAAAGGCCGAGCGAACCAAAATGTGCTGTACGCAGACAGCCAAAACGAAAACGACGAAAGTGGGAACAAGATTCCACACACAGGCAGCGAGAGGGAGAAAGAAACTGAGACTACGCGCAGGTAGCCGGAACAGAACAAACAACCCTACTCGCAGGTAGGGGAGGAACGGAAGCAACACGTCCACACGCAGGTGGACGGAAGAACACAGAGCACAACGTCCGCACACAGGCGGAGAGAATCGAGCAAAGAAGGAACGTCCACACGCAGGTAGACGAACAGAAAGATTATACGCACAACCAACCAACAGAACGACCACACGAAATCGAACAGAACCCAGAACGAAACACTCCGTCGCCAGAAAGATGGAAGCGGAAGCAGAAGTTTCGCAGTCAAAGGGAAGACGTCGGAAACGAAAGCAAACGAGGATAGAAATACCTCGTCGGAGTCGAGACATCGACTCCGCCGCAGTTACACTGGACTGGACGAAGAAGAAGCCGGAACAGGAGCACCTTCAATGTCGCTCCACCACGCAACCACCCACTAGACGCCGGAAGGTTGGCCGGAGTTAGCCTCCGAACACCGTGCCGAGAGAGCTAGGGGAAGCAAGAGCAGGATGAAAGAAATCGCCGGGAGCCGCTTTGAGAGCTAGACGAGAGCGAAAAGCACCCCCTCAGCCTACGCGAGCGTCGCCTATATGGCGTCGCTTCGACTGCTGCTGCCAGCTCGGACGCCTCTTGGAACGAGATCCTCGCGACGCTCGTCCGGCTGCTCCCGAGGACGCCGCTTCGCTTGAACGAAGCCACCCACCCGCTGCTCTTGTGCCATGTGGAAACTCCGTCCGCTGCTCTTGTGCCACGCGAAAACTCCACCCGCCGACGAAGCTCCACGCGTCGCTATTGTGCCTGCCCGAGGTCGCCGCCGACCTCGTCTTCCCCGTCCGTCAGCGCGTGCCCCTGGAAATGAGACGCTCGCCGCTCGCCTCCACGTGCCTGAGATTTCCCCGGATCTGCCCCCTCTTTGCATGCTCCACGCGTCGAGTTCGCCGCCGGACCCTAGCCTTCTGTCGCCGCCGCCGCGGAGCTCAAAGACGAGCGTCGTTGCCAACGGATGCCGCCGTCCGTCTCATGCATTCGCCCGCCCGTCTGCCCAAAGTAACGCCGAGCCCTAATTTCATACGGGCTTCAAGATTGGGCTGATTTTGACTAGGTCAATGGCCCAGTTGACCAGTCAAATCGGGCTCTAATATTTGGGCTTAACACTTATTATAGCTTGTTAAGTTTGTTTTTTTAGCTTGTTAAGTTTCCCTTTCAATCTCTATCAGCGGTGCTGTGGTGGAATGGACGTCATAAACAAGCCACATTTTAAAACATGGTTTAACTAAGGTCTGATTTTTGCAAAGACGTTATCCGAATAAAACATTTCATTGTATATAAGAAATTTTATTTTTTAAAAAAAAATATTCAGCAAACTCATACCACCTATGTATAAGGTTATATATTTTGGTTCATCAAAGATTTATAATGTTTAGTAACACTTTTAAGGTGTCTTTTTAGAAAAAAAGGTAAAAAAAGAAATGAAAAGTATTATTTTTTTAGTTTTGTTAGAATGTCCCAAAACTATTCCGTTTAAATTAGGGAGAAAAAAGAGAAGAAAATAACATAAAAGAACATGCTCATATTCAACCCCGCTCTTTGCCGCCACCCTTGACTCCTTATGTTTTTTTGTTTTCGCTCGATTCGAGCAGAAAACATAAAGAAAACGTATTTGTGCTACTTGCCTCCTCATCATCTTCTCGCTCTAATTGTTGTCGCCTCCCTCCATCTCTTTGCTACTTGCCTCCTCATCTCCCTCCCTTCTTGGTATCCCTATCCTCGTCTCCTTGCCACCTCTTCTCCTCCTCTATCCTCCCTCTTTGTCTCACCATCTCCTCTCCCCTTCCCCTATTCCATCCGAAGCTCACAAACAAAATAGTATGGTCATGTGAATTTGTTTTTCTCTCTTTCTTTTTTTTGTCTGGTTTCTATTTTTCTTCCCCTCTAATAAAAACACAGCCTTAAAGCTTCAAATTTAAACAATAAGTTACTTTACAATAGTTTATGACAAGAAAATTAAATAAATTGTCACAAATAGAAAAGGTCTTCCAATAAGTTAAAAATAAAAGGAGTCTTACTAAGTACCCTGCATTTAACACTAATTATAAATCAAAGCATTGCTCTCTTCATTAAGAGGAACCTTTGCTGCATAGTACATATGAAGTGGCATTTGAAGTGACAATTGATAACATAATGCACTTTTAACCTTATAAGTATTCTTCAATAAGCCCTAATACAAAATAAAGCGATGATGCTCTCAGCATCAAGAGGTACAGACAAGCATAACTGAAGATCAAGCGGTAGTTGAAGTGAAAAGAGAGAGACTATCAATAGAATAGTATCAAAACATGCAATACTGCAAAGCACGCACTAACTCATCAAATGATCGGATCCACAAAGATCAAAATTCACTGTGCAAGTTTACAACAGGGCATGATGTAGTCCGGACCAAAACTACCGGGCCATGCGTATTTAAACCAAAAAAATTACACACTAAAATGTACAGATTGAGTTGAAAGGAAGAGCTCAAACGTGGGGCAAGAGAAAAAGAATAGCATGGTTGACTTCTCTAATGAGGTCGTATAAGAAGAGCATATACAAGAAGCACAATGACGAGCTTAAGCATTTGCCATCTTCTCGTGGAAGAGAATTGATCAGAACGGGTTTGGCCAAGACTAGAACACCCTCAAACAATCAATTTGAGAATTGAAGTCAGCAGTATTAACTTTTGCAATCTAATCATCTGGATCCATTTCCTCCTCTTGTTCCATGGATCGATTTGTATCACTTCTGTCTCCTTCATCAGAATCAGCCTGTACATCTGCCTCGTTGTCATCATCCAGCAACTCACCCTCTTCAACATCATCATCCTTAGCTCCCGTAGCTTTTACGGAAGTCATTGCTAGGCCACGAACCATCCATTCAGGACAGTCTTCCGGCCTGCCATGAAGTAATTCACTACTGCCAAAAGATTTGGAAGTTTGGCAGGAACATTCTGGAAATGGATGGGAGAGAAAAGATGTGTTTTTCCATAATTGAGACTCTCCAATAAAGCCATCCGCACCCAAGCTCTTGTTAAGATGATGCCGTGCAAGGCCTGTCCAATTACGCATCGGGTGATACAGGTTGTCATGTATAAAGCCAAGCAAACCAGCTAGTCTTTTCCTGGTAAAAGTAACCATCAGTAGATGCTACAGCGGAAGTAAACATAAATCCCTAATCTTAATATCTTTCCTTAAACGCCTTGATGCATGAGTACGAGGAGTTTACCTGTTAGGTCGATATGTTACTCTAGAGGGCGTTTGGTATGACCGGTGACCTATGACCAAGCTTGAAAAATCAGACCACCCACTACCATCATTGTTGAAGCCGGGAAAAAATGCATCAGCTTCAACAGAAACATAGTAATCAAGAGCATCCCAGAGTAACCGGTGTGCTTGCATCCTCAAATCTGTTGGAGAAGGATCAGGCTCTGCATCTGTCTCAGCCACCCAACCATACCATCCTTCCTTCTCATGTTGATAAAAAGGCCTAGCAGGGGGTGGGGGGAGGGGTCGTGGTCGAGGCCCGGCATTTTTCCACTCAACAATAAGCTGTTTTTCACTTTTCATAGAAGAAGGCTGAGGCAGATTTGAAGGAAGAGGAGATTCATCACCAATCAAATTTGATAACTCTTTCTTACTGCACAAGGATGTCCGATCTACTAGATTTGAATACATGGCTTGCAAAGGAACTAGAACCCTCTGCCCACCAAATGTCTCAGATCCAGCCAAGTATATTATGGTGTCTGGTGGATAGCCCAATGCCCGAAGTAGTAACCCAACCTGCAAAGAGTGAAACTTGAATTTCAGAAAGACATCCGCAAGATGTTTTCAAAACAAACTCAGTGAAAAGAAAGTAGGGGCAAGCAAACAACAAAATACTCAAGGAGATTCATCAGTAACTTAAGGAAAAATATAGTTTCAGCTTCTAAAAATAGAAGAATGGGCCATGAATATTTATCATTTTCAATTTCATATGGATACAAAATCTTAGTACTGCAATTTCATCCAATTCAACGTAGGTGCAACTTTGAAGTTAAGATAAGCGTCCAACGACTCCAACGAAACAATAACAAGTTGCACATGGGCACCAGGTATCCATATGATCAAAAAGAACTAATATGATTCAGGTTTGCTTAAAATGATTGCAAATGGAACCCAAATGAGGAGAAAACAAAGGGACAGAGTTATGAAAAGTGGATTTATAGAAAGGACCAAGGAGTATTGGACAATATTAACATTGTTCAACATGACTGGTATCTTTTAGTACCATTAGTTAAGACAAATATTCAACAATATTTGAATCAGTATTTGTCTCAATTACAACAGGAAACATTGTTAAAGATTAATGTTTAAAGTTAACAGGTGGCATGGTTTTTATTCTCAATGTACCAATCATAAGTCAAACCAATACATACCATATGTACAGACACTGCCTAGTATACTGGTTCAATGTCAAGAATAGTTTGTGCTAGACTTACTGCCAGGTACAGCCTGAGATTGTTGGAGGGACTATCACCCGCAAGGTATATAGACCAGCCAATGAATAGGCAACAAAAGCCTAGCCGCAATATACAACATTACAAATATTAAAATTGATACCAAACCCAGGAAAAGGAACTCAACAAATGCTATTCCGAAGAGTACCTTACTCTAAGAAGGTAGTAAAACAACTTTTGATAGATTTAACTTAAGTGAATATAGGACAAAAAAGACCAGTCTGAGCACAGAAATCTGTTGGTTAGTATAACATACGATAGTGAGGAATAGAATCCAACGATAACCCCAAACAATTATAGATAACCAGTTGCTTAATCTTCACTTAAGTCTCTGCTTAGGTTTCAAATACTACTGGGATTAGTGTGCACCAATTGGTATTTAATGGTTTGATGGAGCACCGGGTATGGACTATGTTAAGCTCGAGCTTCCCTTCATTTTTTTACTGTATGAGGAATTTAGAAAGCTCAAGTTGGTATACCATTGGATACATAATTGGGGGTGGCTCCATATTGATGCTTGATGGTATGACCTTTGGCGTTGGCCCCATGCCACCTCAGTAGGGCACTTAAACATGTTCCTAGACTTAGAAAATGTGATTGATCTCGAGTATAAAAAAGGGTATTGAAAGAGCTAAAGGAGCTAGTCGCGTTTGTTGATGGTGCACTTGTAGGCATCAGTAGCAACTCGAAATGGAAATGATATGTTTGGAATGTCATCTTCTCAATAGCAGAAAAGTGCATCCGTATATACCAAACTGATTGGTATGTTAAGCTTGGCAAAAAAATATGGCTTGAAGGGTTGTCTAGTAACTCTTCAATGAGAAAATTAGTTATTTTTAGAAACGAAAATGTTAAGAGCACGATAGTCAAAGCAAAATCTCCAAGTTGCATCCTACTGGAGCAAAGTATAGGTGCTGAAAAGGAAAGGAGATATTATCCCCACTTAACTTTAGGAATTCTTGGCAAAAAACTTTAAGAATTGTGTAATTAATCATTAGTAGTCTTAATATTATATATTGAATCAGAAATATATTATTAATCATTCTAATCTATGAAAGTATTTAAAGGATATAATTTTCTATAGGCCTATATGATTCTAGTTCCGCCATTGAAAAATGAGGTGTGGCAGCCGATAATACCTTGGTATAACATCATCTTGTGGTTGCTTACCAAATCGATGAGCATACAAAATTGGCACAATACGAATGGTGGCAACCACATGCACATTATGCTGCTATCTAGGGTTCAAGGGAACGTTGGAAATACGTTTTGATTATGTCCTTCAATAGCTTTATTTTAAAATCTATCCAATTGGAAGAGTTGCATGAGATGGTGGCCCACTCTGAACTTTTTTCAATCATAGTTGTATCCAAAAAAGTTGGCTCTTCTTGCTGGTTTGTGTTGGTGAGGTGATCACAGTGTTTGACTCAGGTGGCAATGAGACAGGCCATTCGCATTTCTTGGTGTTCAAGGAGACACAAGGTTCACAGCTTCAACTCAAGACCAAATTCTGTACACCTTAACAATAGCTAATGCACTTTATAATCTAGTCTACCAAAGCATTGTCCAACCAACAAACTTCAAATTCCATCATGTTCTCTTTGTGACTAGGTGGCCCAAACTGAAGTTGACAAAACTGTTCTAAGTCAATCAACATGATTTCATGATTACTTAGAATCAAATTACAGAGGATAAATTTGAGAATCTCCCTTAACGTAATAGGCAACAATCTTAAGCTTTTGGTATCCTATAGTGACAACTTGTACTTGCAGACTGATAACCAAGGAAGTGGGTCGTTGTAGCCATCATAGCAAAGAAAGTTCAACATTGAACAACGGAGCAACTTTTGGGATGAACTAGAGGACGCTCGGCTACCACCATAGATTCCTCATGCTAGATCCCTTTTTTTTATTGTCAACGAGTTAATGTTGAGGTGGTGCATCGTTGTACTCACTGTTGGGTCATGATTGCAACTGCACAATCTCTATTTCTTTAGATATACTAACTAATTGCACATGCTGGAACTCAGCCATGGCATGCGTTTCCTCTGTTACCAACTTGTTAGCAGCTTGGTGCAGGATCACATTCCCGTTTAAGTAGTTGGCTGTTGAGAACTGCACGCTGTGCCTTTTGCTTTGCCCTATGGTTGGAAGGTGCATCAAGTGGTTCGAGCAATGCCAAATAAGAGCTGGCGTGTATGGTGGAAAGTGGTTGAATAGTGAGAGTCAGGGGAAGAGGAAGCAAGTGACGAAGAGAGAAACAGAGATAATTCATGTCCTTCCTTGCTTTCTTTAATCATGACTTATTTGTTAAAAGGCTCAAATAATGGCTAAGTAAAACAGGAACAAAAGATTACTAATAAAGGCAATTTGTTGTGTCGTGATTTAAATACCAATATTAAAGGAGAAAAGAAATAGCAAGATACTCTCACTTTAAATTGATTTTGATTCTTCTTTCCTTAATGACCTCTCTCCTTAATCTGCAGCCTATTTCGATCCACTCATTTTCTTCAAGCACTCGTAACAAGTCTTAATTGGAGATATGGTACCGTATCAGTGGTTAATGATGGGATCCGTTATACTAGACCAGCGCCTACTTACTAGGGCACCTAGTAGGACTTTCCAAGAATATTTCTAGTTTTTCAACATGATAATATTGCACCAGAAAAAGAATGAGTGAAGTTACCTCCTCAGGCATTAGAGGGCATGAACCATTTCCTTTTCGAGCAAATGAATCAACATTGAGATTGTCGTGAATCATTCCACGTTCGATTAGTTGCTTCCTTGCATACTGAATTAGTTCGGTATGGACATCCTAATCAATGTATCTTTATTGCGTTCAGCATTAGGCATTATGGTAGCAGTAAAAAGCATACTGCACTGTACTAATAGTAATGAAGGACAACTCACAAATTGACCAACCTGGAAAAGTTCGGCACAACCATGAAATGCTAGGGTCTCCTTTCTGAGGCCGGGGTGATATGATAGATAGGGACTGCCAGTCGCTCTTAACCTGCAGAGGCAATGCCTATTGTAAAGAATAGAAGGTTTGAAGTAGAGTATTTTTGCAGTTTAGCTAAAGATAATACCTCTCTACCATTTGATTGCCAAGTGCCTGAATTTCTCTACGAAATTGAAGAGCATGAAAGGCAACTCTGCATCTAAGTCTCTGATATTCATCCATGCTTGGTGGAAGGATAGGCTACAGAATTGAGAATGGATAAGAGAATCTTAAGAGAATTATGATTTTGACAGGGATTTTTACAAGCAGAATAAAAACAGATAGTCAAATGTTTAACATCATTCACTTGATAGATTACAAAACGAACCAATGAAAACTAGCATTTCTTGCGTCCTCATGAATGAGCTTGTATATTTTTGCACCAATTATCGAAGGATAATATTGGCCTAGAACTTCAGGAGATTAATTAAGTATATAAAATACCAGATATGAGGAATAAATGTTGTGTGCGGGGCCATCGCACCATGTGGTTGCCCCATCCATCGTACAAGTCCTTAAAATGACTTAGAGATGCGTGAAAATGCACATCTCAAGGCATGCATGCACGGCGGATGATGCCACCGCACCATGCAATGGCATCGCATATAAGTTTTTTTTCAGATATGAGTTTGCCTTAAGACAAGAATTGTTGAAAACATAGGCAGTAACTCCAGCAAAAATATGCAGGAAACCTATATGCATATCCTAACAAGGGGGCACAGTATGCAATTTTCTTTATTTGTACTGGGCTTCCTGGCACAAGGAACATGCTCTAGGAACAATCAAGAGCATGTTCCTCCCACGTATCTTCTAGAAAATAGTTTTATCTAGCAAGTATTTTTACAGGAAGCAAGCAAGGTTTGTAAACAATTATAGTAAGTGCCCTAGCTAGAAACAGAACAAGGTATGGACAAACAAAAATTAAAGGATGAGATGGAATTTGGAACGCATGGTGGAATATATATTGGGTTTAAGAAAAAACTTATATACAAATTAGGCTATTCCCTACCAGCTTAAGCTTAGGGATAAATACATCGGAACAAAGCTAATGGCCATGAGATTAAATTCCTCTGTACACTATTTACAAGCTATTGGTTTCTCGTATTATCTGAATCCACCTCTTTACCTCAGTGAACCACCTCTATCAAGGGCCAATAAGCTCATGGATTAGTTATACTACCATGTGGTTACTGTTCATTTGACATAGCTTAATCCAGCTTGTTGTTGAGTGAAATGTTCGAGTACAAATCTAGTGTATGAGATCACAAATATATTAGTTGCCCAAACAAATTTAACACTTCACATGAACAAAGGAGAATATAATCTTTATATAATTAAACGGTCATAAAAAGCATGTAGCCTATCCACATAAAACAAAACAAGTGTTTTGTGCAACTTAACATTACTACTTCTATCTAATTAACAAATGTAATATAATAAAAATATACCTGAAGGCAACGTCCATCGGTAACCAAGATCCTAACAACTTTTGAATGTTTTAGTTTTGGCAATACTTCATCTATATAAAAACTTGGGGAAGCTGATACTTTGGGTGAAATCGTAGGAAGCTTTGTTCTTCTCCTAGCCTCATTCAAGTCCTTTGGCAAGCTCTTTACAACAATAACATCATCCGAGAGGGCTAGTATGAACTGCTCCTCATCATAAATATATGAGAAACTCTTAAATTTTAGGCTGTAAGCATGAAAAAGAAAATGATTAGCAAAAGATCCTTTCGAATACAATCATATCATTTCTGATACATGCATGGATGGCATCAAAAACCTGATGCCTTTGGAACGAACACTTTGTTGGATCTCTGGAATCACCAGTGTTGCATTTAAGAGCCTTGCAATAGCAACTAGATCGCATATCTGGAAGAAAGAAAGTCACTCTCTACTTTGAAGCATGGATAGGAAGTGTTAACAAGCCATGATACAAGAATATACCAAAATTACTGGATGCCTATGTTAGTAATGCACAGCATCAAAGGCTGCCATATTTAGTAACCATATTTTTTCATGATAATGGAAACCTAGAATGGTGCAGTAGAACCTTACCGATGATCTGATCTTGTCAAATCCACCAAAGATCTTTGCATATATAAAGCCATTCTGCTGAGTTGGAACTGCAAAATGTCCAGAAAGCCTCATCAACACGGTGAAAAATAACTGTATAATCATCACCTATTCAGAACTCAGATGGAAAGAGATGGAATAACAATCATAAAGGTGCCTCTGTCCAGTTCAGGAATCCAATTCCACTTAGGTGTAACAGCCCTCAAGTGAAACCACTTCACCTAGATAATTTGGCATTCTTTTTAAATTGATCTACATTAAGAAACTTATAATTGTTTTAGCCAATATTAAAAGATTCAAATACATGTTCTTTGCTTAAAACTAAGCTTCTGCAGTGTCCAGACCACTGTGATTCTTTCTTTTAATTAGATGTATATGTAGTAATAAACAATATTATGTGAACATGTGATATGAAGACAACATGACCAGGTGAAGAACCCTAAAGAAACTTGTCTGAATAGTATAGACAAAATAAATATATACTAATACATTGATCACAAAAAAATGTTCACCTGATCCATTTTCTACGGTAGTTATAAAAAACAAATATACAAATGGAATAGGACAAGAATCACTCCTTGGATGGAAGGAGAAAGTCAAGGTAAAACACAACTAAACAAGAGAAGATATTAATCTATGCGGTAATAGAAAACTTTGCTATTACACAAATTTGCTTTGCTTATTGTGCTAATTAAGAGACTTTAATATTCAAATTAAAAGTTAATTAATGCCCCACAAATTATAAGAAAAACACCTGTTATCATAATAGATTATAATCCCCAAGCGTGCACAATTAGAGATAAATCTCTTTCACCTCTTTCTCCCTCCCCCACTTCCCATAATGATTATAAATTTATAATCCCCAAGTGTGCACAATTAGAGATAAATCTCTTTTACCTCTTTCTCCCTCCCCCACTTCCCATACCACTGATTTTTCAAGATACATCATGATTCAGATGCTTCTTTGACCATGCCCTCTCATGTGGCAAATGGCTTATTTAGGCAAGCATTTCTTCATCTTGAATTGTATCCACATAATGTAGGAACTTCATATGGTTAAGCAAATGCATGTCTTAATGGTCGCATTAAAAATATTCCAGTTGGCCAGGAGAATGCTGAATTTTCTAGTGGACCTGCAACCACTAGCAATTGAATAGCTAATATAAAGTTTCACTTGACTATCATCCTGAAAACTGCTAGACAGTTTTTCAAATACATGGAGGAGTAAAAGGCCTGGAAGTTATTATTATAAGACTATTACATAATCTCATCAAATATAATGATGCGGTGTACTACCAGGGTAGAAGTTTCTCGGCCTTGCATATGGTTGCAACACCTCTAGAGAACTCACTGGACCCCATAACCTTCGTCGTCGGACTATCTGTAATTATAGATATTATAATCGAACTTTAGCTATCAAAAAATAGAACAATAATCTAGTGATCAAGGAAACGTAAAATAATCCAGGTTCAAATAGAGGGTTCTTCAAACCATGATCATAAAGTACAAAACCTAAGCACAAGCGAGCTGATTGTTACAAAATCAAAAGTGACATACATGGCCCACTGGGTATACGTCATCTTCTTGCAGTTTGTGTTGTATAATGCCCCGCACTGAGTAATTTGCAACGATAAGATGCACGAACAAAGAAAGCACTGACAGGGCAAGCCCCACCAGCACAACCATCTTGAACTTGCTCTTGTGGAACATCATAAAGTATAGCTCGCATTTCAACCCCTGGTAAGATACACATTTACAAATCAAACACTCATTGTTGATGAAAAACTAGCCAAGATTTTCACTTTCTATTTGCATGAAATCGCATCAAAACAACTGGAGTGACTTGAAGGAATTCGTCACACTACCAGCAAGAAACACTCAAAATAAAGTCCAGCATTAGTATGCACAAGCGAGATCTACTAGTTCAAAGCTGAGGGAATTACAGAAACTAATAAATCGACTCGAGATTATTCCATAGACAAAGCAGAAGGCTTTTTCAGTTCAGAATTCTTCATCCGACACGACAGGGTTCCATGTCTGATTTGATCTCACGAACGAGCGGCAGATTGAGCAATGACGGAAAAGTAAACAAGCGGAAACACAATGAAGGAGAAAGCAAAGAGTGGAGAACCTAGATAAACCGTTTTGCTGTCCCCCACAAGTTGAGATCCGAGGCAAGAAGCAGAACCATCACCGAAGTCGCCCCTTCTCGGATCTCCTTCGAGGGCGGCCACGGAAGAAAGGGGAAACAGGACAGAGCCCTAGCGATCGCACAGGCTAAGAGAGAGAGACGTCGACAGAAATCCTGATGGAGAAGACGAGGGCCGGATCTTTCGTTTTGCTGCTTTCGGTGAGCTTATTGAAAATTACTCCTTTCTTCACTTCGACCGAATTGTAGTAATTAATTGGAGAGGATGAGGAGGGATGTTGGGGGGAATCGGGATTGCGACCGAGTTGACTCAAGTAATCAATCGCCTAAGGGTGAACCGAGTTGCGCTGGGTTAGATCGTTGCGGGACCCATCGACTGTAAGATCAGATCTAAGATGAAAGATGGCTTTGGATGAGATCTAGTCCTTGGAACCGTACTTTGTGTCGGAAATGGAAGCGCGTCCGAGTGTTATCTATGCTTATTGAGCTTCGTCATGCTAGAATTGGTCAATGCAATAAAATCGTCCCGATCTTTTGTGATTCCTCCCTCGATATCTTCCTCTCAAGATTTGCTAGCTTCTTCTGACAAAGGCTTCCATGGTTATGCATTAATCATCTCCCTAATAGGTTGAGCCTCCTAGATGGTGCCTTTAATACTCAAGATAGTAAGAACTTGCCAGGTGGTAGTATGTTGATGGAATTATATACGTGAGAGATGATGCATTTCTTGTCATTTTGTCGCAAGAACAACACATTGAGTACATCTGCTGATGATTTCATCAAAAACACACGCTGTATTGCAGAAAGCAAGTGAAGATGAAACAAATATAAGATCCAAGAAGCAGAGATGCGTAATCATAAAACCAAATGAACTACCGATGGACCCTGTGAAACGATATTGCCGAACATAAAAGTTTTGATACTAGTTGTGCTCTAGAAGTTGAAACTTCGGAAATACTTGTAACTTAATTGTGTCACACATCACTTAAAGAGATCCCCTCCTATGCGTCAGATTCAACTCCCGTGAAAACAGACTAAATTAATCTTCATCCTCCCCCTCGTTCTCTGCAATGTTGAAGTATCTAAGCTCATAGACATTGCGATCTTTGTTTGAAGAAATGACTCGCAGCCAATCACGCACGTTGTGTTTCTTCAAATACTTCTTTGTCAAATACTTCAAGTACCTACCATATACAAGAAATTTGTGGCATCAGCTCATTTTCCCACGAAAGCAACTACAAACCATGCTGGTGCAACGGTTACACAAACCATAACGCAGGGAGTGATAGTTTTATATTTGAATAAGTGCAAGTGAACATGTTTTACACAGACTGCAAAAGAAATTGCAGGATTCAACATAAAACTACAACACTAACAATAGCATCTATAGTCATTCTGTTAAGTAGACTCCTTGGAATGTAGTACCAAAAAGATGTCAAATAACTAGGCAACAGTATTTTCTCATCAATAGTTTTTCAAATTGGTGACTGTATCCCACACAGCAGAACTGATGAGAGTTGCCACTCGTAAACTTTTACTAACAGCTTAGAACATCAGCAGTTGACTGGTGTGAAAGCAACTCATATTATTATACCATGTTCAAAGAAAGAAACCAATAAGAGAAACACGGAGAGGAAAGCATAAATAGGTGATGGCCAACGATAAAATACACAGCATAGAGAAATTGCTCCTGTAGAGGGCAACGGATCTCTGGAAGAAGAAGAAAAATCATATTTAGAAATTTAACGTAATAGAACACCAAGAAAATGTGTCTGACATTGCTTCAACAACAAAATTAACTTAAGAGACCGATATAATTAGACACAATATATTGATACAAAAGCGAAATATGTCCCGACAACTTTAATTGATAAAGCAACAGAAGAAAGGACTCAAACTAGCTATGGTTCCACAGCAAAAACGTTCGACATAAAGAAGTTCAAGAATTAATTAATTCACACTGAATTGACAAACAGTTGTGTGAATGATTGGTGTGCTGAGCAATTAGCCCCGCTTCACAACTACCAGGGCATAATTTTGCAAATTAACGCCGCTCCAGCCAATCACAGAAAACCCAATAAGGAAACCAAGACCCACAACTCTCACAGAACGGAAGCAGATTGCATAGTTATATTAAAAGAGCAAACCCATGTACCTAAAACCTCACAACACAACCACCAATTCAGTTGCAACCTGGTTTTTTACATCATCAAAACAAAAGATGATAAATTTCATGCCTTATTGTGAAGCTAATAACTAGCGAATCCGCACACTCGTGTACTCTAAAACTGAAACGCGCAATGTTTTCATAGGCAAACAAGAAAATTGCAGGTTCAAAATTGCTGAAAAACTTCTGTCCCAAGATAATCTCGACTCGTGTAAGTTGACAAATAGCTCAAGACAGGTTCCTACCACGTGTGGTTACTGTGTCAACAACAATCTAACTGATATACTGGTATTCTTCCATTGTTTCTATATCGGAGCGCATTTTACAGAATTATCATTCAAAATGCCATCGAAGTATATAAAATAATAACATTTACTTCAATTTTACATCATTTTAAAGAAGCTAGAAACTAAATTCGAATCGATTAATCTGCCCAAATGATAATGGTAGTTGAGGTGCACCATAGAAAAAAATGAGACAGAACATAGATAATATGCTAATTCAGAAATAAGGAAAGATTAAAGCAAGCAATAGCAGTGATTGAGAAAGAAAACAGCCCCCTAGGACATGAAAACTAAGCTTATCCCCTTCAAAGCAATTCTAGTTCATATGTTTGGGTGCCTAAACAAAGATGAAATCAATAACGACAACAGTTCCAACGCGCTATAAGCAGAAGCAGCATTAGAGTTTACCGCTTGGAGAATGGGCCCTCCGAGGTGACGGTTATCTTGCTTTTGTCCCGGGTGACGGTGACGGCATCCCCGAGGGCTCCGGCCTTTCCGCCAGCCACCTTGATCCGCTCCTGGAGGAACTTCTCTAGCGAGGCGATGTCCATGATCTTGTCCTCCACTGGCTTCGCGCAGTCAATCACGAAGGTCGAAGCCTTCTTCTTCCCGGGTTTTTCCCCGGCCGCCGCTCTGCTCCCACCGCGACTCATCGTTCCTGCTCTGCCCTCGAGTCAGCGCCGCCGCCCCGAGGGTTAGGTTTTTCCAGAGAGTCACAAGTGACTGAACCTTAGTGCGTTATCATGTCCCGCGGGATAATGAAACCAACGTGCTCCGGCGCAGCCTTCGTTGATGTCACACTGACGATAAAACGCCCCAACCAATTTCTTCGATGCGCGCTCCGCGAGACATGTTACGCACTCTGTTTGCTGGATTACGGATCGGGTCAGATAGTGGATCAAGGATTGGGGTGAGCATAATTCTATTTTTATCTAATTTATCGATCGATAAATCGGTAAATCAGCTTGATATTTTTGGTATTAGTTTTATGCTTCAGTAATAATTTTTATGTAATTCGGTATTTGATATTCGGTTCAGTAAAAAAAAGTTTGTTTCGGCAATTAATTAATTTATCGATATACATATATATTAATATATAAAAAATAAATTTTTATGAAAAACCGGTATTCGGTAAAATAATTTTTATGTAATTTCGGTATTCGGTTTTCAATTCGATTAATCCATAAAATTTTTTTCATTCTTTTAATAGATTAATTGGGTAATATACTAATATTTTTGTAATCGGTACGGTATTTACCAATTGGTAATTTGGTAATTTATTGATTAGTAAATATCAAACTCGGTATTAGTTTCAATAATGGCATTTTCGGTTTTTGTAAGTCAATAAATTTTTATTTGATTTTTGATAATTCAATTTTTACCATGCTGAGCCGGCCCACCGACGAATCTAGGATTGTGTCAAAACCCTAATTTTTTCCCAAATTCAATTTTGATTCTAACCACAGTGAATTGGCGCTTGCACGCTTTGCTCATGTGAAGCACATCGCTCATTGCGGATTTTGACTTCAATCAAAATCACCTCGTTTCGAACACAACTCCACGCGATCGAAACTCGCCGTCATCTCCTTCGCACAGCGGCTTACGAACACCGCTTATGTTCACTTGCCGGAGCACCTCTGTCGCCGAAACTGATGGGGCGTGCCGGCAGGGAGAAGCCTCGTCGCTTCCTCCCTCAGCCGTCATTGTTGCTCGGAACCTCACAGTCGCGCGGATCACGGTTGCCGAAGGTGACACAAAGCCGATGGAGAAGAATAGAAACAGAGGAAGAAGTTCGCCGGATTTCAGGAGGAAAACTTCCCCTTTATTCTCCTTAATAATATGGTACAAAACCTCCCTTTTCTCGCTCTCTCTCTCCCCGGCGGCGAGCCTCGCCGCCGATACAAGGCTCTCAGCTCTCCTTCTCACAGAGCTTCCCTAATCCGCTCGCCGGATCTTCCACCGCCACTCATTGCTTGGGAATAGTTGGTGTCGAAGGGAAGCTTCCTCCATCTCAAACTCTCTCTTGGCTCTGGTTCTCGTTCTCGGCCTGGAAAGGACGACAGCGCGCCTCGATGGCGGCGCACCCGCTTGGTGCCGCCCCTGGGTGTCACTCTCAGCAGCGCTCACTGCCCCCTCTCTCATCCGCTCCTTGGACGTTTATAGGGAAGAGGGGCGCTCGTACCCCGCTTCTCGTCTCCGCTAGACTCGGTCTCCTCTCGCTTTCACAGGCATCTGCGTCCGAAGAAGGCGACGCTGCTTGCATCGCTTGCCCGAGGATCTCGCCGTCCACATCTTCTGCCGGAGACTTCACCAACGACGCTCGAGTAGCCGCCTTTCGTTCCGCGTCCGTGTTCGCCAGACTCACTGCGTCCGAAGTCGCTCACCTTGTGTCCGGTTTCCACACTGTCGAAGCTACTGCTGAAGGCTTCGCCCGAAGCTGATGGAGAGAATGCTCGATCAAAATCCAATTTTGACCGCATAGTTTTGCTAATTCAGGCTCCCAAATTGCTTTCACCACTTGACTTGGGCCGTCGCCCAGCCCATCTCCTCGTAGCTAGAGATGATAATGGGTACCTGGATTTACAGATATCCGATCCAATTATACTGGATTCGGGTATCTATTTATCTAAACGAAATAAATTTAGATTTAATATATATAAACTCGGGTCGAATCGGGTTCGAGTTTAAGCCTTCGGATACCCAAAACCCGAACACAATTATAAAAAAATAAATATTGTATTTTTATAAAACCTAATCCTATGATAATAAATTAATAATCTCTCTTCTCTTAATTTTTTAATCATTACAAAAAATAAATATTATATTTTTATAAAACCTAATCTGTGATAATAAATTAATAATCTCTCTCTCCTCTTAATTTTTTAATCATTCGACAGACGGTCAGTGGATGGTTATATAAATATTATATTTTATTAAAACCTAACCTTTATACTCTCTCTCCTCTCGACTTTTCTTTCGCAGCGTAGTCGCTTAGATCTCGCCGCCTTTAATAGCTCACCGCCGTCGCTCAGATCTTACCACTTCTAGCCGCTCGCCGCCTCCAGTCAACATCACCTCCAGCAGCTCACCACCGCAGGTATTCGGGTATACATCGGGTCGAGGCTGAATTTTAGAAAATAATACCTGACTCGAGTTTAGATAATAGTAACATATGGTCGGATCAGGTTTGGGTAGTAGATAAACGCATAGATACTTGACCCGTTGACATCCTTACTCATAGACTTCAGGTTTTCAAGGTTGACACCTACCAAGGAACCGCTTCTAGCTTAGGAATATCTTAAAAGATTTCTTTACAGTTTATATGCAAGTTTGTTCTAGCTTTACTCGAGTGGAGAATAATGTTTTTTTTTTTAGAAAAAAAGTGTGGTTCCTAGGTTCATGTTAAAAAAATATTAAACACTCGGGGGATTTTTGAAACCAAAAATAAGGTGTAGCGCATTCTGTTATTTGTTAAAATTTGTATCGATTTGGGTTTTATTTTCAAAATATGATTCCAATTTAGACCAAGAACACTAGTTGAGGTTTGCGAAAAGCCTCTGATTTTATGATAACCTGTGCACAAACTGAAGTATGTTCTTCAGTTTATTGGAAATTTGGAATGAAATAAATACAACAGAAATCTAACGGCAGAGCAACGTAACGATCTTAACATCGTAAAAAAAATCCTAACATCGTAAAAAATGTATAAGATTAATCAAAGAATTCAATGGTTTATTGCTGATATTCAGTCGTCCAGATGGGCCAGCAGATCCTTAATCTTTTTGCGGATGTGCCAAGAATTGATTATGATAATTGGGCACCTTCGCTCCTGATTTTCTGATTGTCATAGTACTCGACTACTGCAGCTCCAGCTAAGGCAGCCAGTGTCAAAGCCTGAGCATGCAACCTGCAAGACACGTACACACACATACCTACCTAAATTTATTTCAAGCTAGAGCTTGCAATAACAAGATGCATGTGAAGAATGAGGTTAAAGAAAATGGAAAGTGAGAGGACTCGCCTGCAAATGAATGCATATTAAGCAAATAAATTTATGACATCAACAGCAGCATGGAGGGGGAATGGTAGATCGGTTTGGAAGAAGCGAGGAAAAGAAATAGGAAAAAAAGGAAAAGTCTAGGAGGGCATTATCATTTACGACTTTTTTAAAATTTTCTACCTCTCTTATCAAGCACGGCATTAGAGTAAAGAATGAGTAAGAGTTAACCAAAAAAAACATTATAAACTTCAATTTAACATTCAAATTTTATATTTTTGTCATAATTTAGAATCTAAAATACAAAATGTCATATTTACAAAACCCATATGATTTATTATCTATCCAAATCAATTTGTAGAAATTGGTTTTATATATATATATATATATATATATATATAGATATATATATCTCCTGAACTTCATGTGTTAAAAGATACAATGTAAGAAGAAAACTGAGATATTTGAACTTACATATCGAAGTAAGATGTAAAGTTGAAGTTCCTGGAACAAAAGTTACAAAACTATAATTTACTTTATGACATATAATTGTTGCCAAAGATTAAAGGCTGTGCAATTAGTTATTAATAGGTTAATCCTTTTTTTTCTAGCAGACAGCACAAAATGTATAAAGCACAATTTAGTTATGAAATATGAGCTTTCAATTTGAACGAAGGCATTTGCTCACACTCACTTATACAAGGCTACAAAGTTGTTTACAATAAACATGATGCGTATATAACCATGGTATCTAATAAACTACATACTTAGTGAACAAATCTTAATTTGATCCTCAACCAACTAATTTTGTAAAACTTCTCCTATTGATGTTATACAACAATTTAGGGCACGTTTGGTCCCTACCAGAAAGCAGCTTTTAAGTTATTTTGAAGAGATAATCACAATCAAAAACAGTAAAAAGTAACTCCGAAGCAAAAAATTTAGAAACTAAAAAATGATATTTTTCCAGCTTCTGCTTTTCCAGAAGTGGGGCCAAATAGGCCCCTTAGTATGACATGGAAATTAAAAATTTTATTACGATATATAAAGCCCAATGCGCTTAATACCATTAACTTAAGAGTAAGTATTTTGGATCACTTTATTTTAGGCTTATTAAATAAATGGATTAGTTATCTCTATAGGTGGATCATAACAAATGGTATAAATAAAGTAGTAATATGTTTGGTGATGGCTCAATAGAAAAAGGTTACCATAGATGGAATTGCCATTGGATTAACCTTATGTGCAACAAACTAGGAATTGTATTGTATTGTAGGTTAGGCCTTGGACTTAAAAAAGATACAAAGTCTTCACTAAGAGAGATTGATATACCTCGATTAGTCTCATATGGAAAATGGATAAAGAATTATCATAGTATACAAGGTCCAATAAACATACTATTATTTATTTGGACTTAAATAGTTTTAATTGTACTATGTTGTTTAATGCTCATCAAATTAATAGTATTTTTAATAGCAAGATCTAATGAAATTATAGTCAGAGAAGTTCCTTTGCACCCAATTGGAGCTACGCCACAAAAGATATATCACTGACTTATTTCAGTTTCCTCTGTGTAGTCTTATAAACATGACAAAAATTCCTAAAAATAATACCTTTTGGGTGTTATTGAAGTGAAATGAGGAAACCTAAATTTAGTTATTGTCATACAAGAGCACACAGCACAGTTAGGAGAACAATCTGCCCAGTCAAAGCATGGTGAAAAGTCTTTCTTGTTCAGTAATGAAGCACTAAAGATCATGGGAAGATTAAAATATCTGTCACAACGATAAAAGTAGAATTTTACTGTAATTTATGTGTTGAAATTCATGCTCCGATAATCCATGGGATGTCTTATAATAGCAAATTAATTAGAGCTTCAATCGCCAACCTCAGACTTCATCAAGTCTTCAGAAAACTATGAACAAAGATCAGCTTTGATCATTGAACAGATATAATCTAAAGCAACAAAATTGTCGCTCCTAGACAAATAACCTTTCAAACATATAAAACCTCGGTTAAGATCCAACACTCACTAAAAGACATTTAAACAAACAGGTACCGGCGGTAAACAAAAAAAAAGTGACCTTTCCAATCACCTTAGAGTCCTATATACAATTCATCAGAAACCGCAATATAAGGAAACCAAGAAACCAAGCTCGTAAAGAGATGAAGCATTAGCAGATGGGAGAGATGGATCAAAACGAACCTCGCATGGATAATCTTCACGCTGGGTTTCATGTTAGGACGAGACCAGTTGTACGCGATCGAGCCCCCAATTCCGCTAAGCCAAAGGCATCCTTTTCGAATTACCACAAAAGCACCAAAAGGTCAACAATAAATTCCACCAAGGGAAGACGATGATGATTAAATAGCTTACCGACGGCCCGAAGCTTGTGCTCCACGACCCATTTCCTGATCGATTCGAACGAGGTCGACCTCTCTGCCATTTCTTCGATCGCCACGGCCCACTCCTCTGCTCTTCTCTCCCCTTTTCTTTTAGTCGAGGCAAATTTGAAGACGGCGAGGGCGGCGTTGGGGCTTTATAATAGGGCGCCATGGTTGCGTTGACCATAACTAAGTGAAGTCAAACTTTACCCCCACTCGATCCAACGGTTGCAAAGCACCTGTGCGTGCAACAGACGCATGAGCTTGCACGACCGACTCATATTGAGAAAATTTCTTGTGCGTATTTGAAAACGGACCAAACGGATCACAGCCGAGCTCTGAGCGCTTGGTTCGTTAACCCGAACCCGCTTCTAGGCATCAGACGGACAGCATTTCGCCGCGGCAGATTCATTGGACAGCTCAGATACGCTTTCCTCCCATCGCCATCTGACCCAATCCAGCTCTCGCGCTCTCCGCCCTAGCGAGATCCGGCTCGAAGTGGTGAAAGAGGAGGGCGAGTGGGAGCGGAGGCGTTGGCGAGATCGAGATGGCGTCGGGATGGGGGATAACGGGGAACAAGGGACGCTGCTACGACTTCTGGATCGACTTCAGCGAGTGCATGTCGGGCTGCCGGCAGCCCAGGGACTGTGCTCTCCTTCGGGAGGACTACCTCGAGTGCCTACACCACGCCAAAGAGGTCAGAACTCAGAGCCCCTCTCTTTCCTAGCTAATCTGTTTATTTTTGTGATTTTTTAATTAATATCTCCCAGGCAACGATGCATCATTCCCTGTAGGATATGATTAAAAAAATCGAAATTATTTTGGGTGGCATTATTTCTGTGTATATAAATGCGCGAATTTGGTGTATGGAGCATAAAGGTTAGATTTGTAACGTCACAATGCCGAGAAAAAGTGAAAACTCTTCTACATTGCTTTGGTATTCGTGGTTAATTTGTCCTTGAGATGCAACACAATCAACAATGTTTGTCGAGTAACACAAATCATTTGAGCAAACACTAGATCGGCCGGCCACAATATGATCTAATGTTTGATCATGTTTTCGGCCTATATGTAATTCCTTCTAATTTGCGGTTTTGGCAATAAACAATGAAGGTTACATAGTTTTTCCTTAAGGAAATTATCCAAATTTTATGACTTTTAGCGACCGATCTCTTCTTTACTTTGTTCTTTGCATTTTGTTTATCTTCCTCTATATGGTTTGAAGTATATTAAAATCCAGCTTCACACTGTTTATGCATATAAACCATTTCTGCGCGTTTTTGAACGAAAGGCCTGGTTGTTCCAGCACGCTTGGAGACAGTACTCCACAGCACACTTGTGATTGCCTCGTAATAATTTAATCCATTTTTACGAGAAGCATCTTATGACATGGGTAACAATCTTTTACTTTGATTACCAGGAAAACAGAATAATTAGGACGCTTACTGCCTTGTAAATCAGTACAAATTCAGAATTTGTAGTTGTAAGATTTTATTGACTCCTCGCTGATATCTTTAGAACAATCATAAAGATCACAACATTCTGCAACTATTTGTTGTCTTTGCTTAATCTTATAGCTATTCATATGTAACACTTATTTGTAATTAAATGCCTTTCCATATGATTATGTACTAATCTATCTTTGTAAAACTCAAGTAATTTGTGATTCGCTGAGGCTGGGCAGTGTAAAGAAGCTGTCTATTCTTTCTCACACTTTGAAGAGTTCCAAGGCGTTTGGACTTGGGATATGACATACACTTTATCTTATTGAATTATCATCGAAGAATAAGCTAGCTTCATTTCAATTGATAGTCACCTTTAATATGGTTCATAATTCATATCTTGTTAATTGAACAAGCTACTTATGTACTTTTACATCTATAATCTCAAGAAAGACCCATATTTGTAGAATGATAACAAGCTACAATCTATAATCCTCATATTGTGTGTTAATTTATAGTGCAGTTCCAACGGAGAAACAGAATTTACAAAGAGGAGCAACGTCAGATAAGAGCTACTGCAAGGAAGGCAACGGAGGAAGCTGAGGGGGGCATAGAGAGTGGAGGCCATTAGCTACATATTACATGCATCTTTTCCAAATTTTGGCATAAAATTGAACGACTTGTTGGGTTCAAAGTACTATCAACCGAGTCTTCCTCTTGTTGGAAGACTTTTGCAGGCTTGGCTGCTGCAAGAACCAAGAAAATAATGTATCTTTTTGCCTGAACAAAAAGGGTGTTCTGTTTCCAAGTTCCGTGTCTTTGCTGTGTATGATAAAATCTTTCTCTTGAATTCAGCGGTCTTGGCTGCGGTTGGAATGAATGAAAAGTTGCAGAGGCATAAAACTTGAAAAAAGAGGAATGGAAAAAAAAAATTCTTAGAGGATAGAAAGAAACTAGATAAGATTAAAGTATTTTTTTTCAATAATGCAGGGTCAAAATATATAATGTTATGAGAAAAATACAGTTAATAATGGTGAAGAGAGAATGTTATACTAGAAGATGTAAAAACATAAAAGAACTACAACTGTAAGTGACTATGCGTCAAAAATTCAGAAATTTCAATCGTAATTAGAACAAATCTGATATTTAATTTAACAAAACACCTTAATTACTTGTATTTAAAAAAAATTCAAAAACCAGTTATCTATGACTGCATTTTTTATAATAATATGTATACTCAATTATCTATTTTAAATTATTTATGTTTGTTGTTCCTTTCTTATAGCTGACCAAGTGCACACGTGACTTTTGTAGATATCTCAGGTCAACCTATCAATTATTTTACCAAGGTCAACGAGGTCAAGAAAAAGTCCATATGGCCCAGCTGTTAAATTCAATCACACACATCAACCGCTGGTCAACCTTCCCTGCTGGCATCAATTTTAACCGTTCGATGAGCCGAGCTACTTCTCGTGTCCTTACACGTGTATCGGGAGTTTTATTCAAACGCAGAGCGTCTTTTTCTCCCAATCCGTTGCGATCCTCTTGATCTCATAATCGGACGGTCAACCTATTCCCTGCATAATGAAATCAACGGCTGTGTACGTATGCATCAGAATCCTCCATAAAAAAGATACAGTTAATAGGAATAAAATAAACGAAGGCAGAGCGGGAGAGAGAGGAGAGAGAGGGGGGCTCAGAGAAAAAAACTTTTCGGGCTCAGAGGAGGCAAAGATGATAACGACAACAATGGGGGCGCTGGAGGGGGCGGTGCTGGACGACGTGATCCATCGGCTGCTAGAGGGCCGGCGGGGCTCCGGCTCGCGGCAGGTGCAGCTCTCCGAGGCGGAGATCCGCCAGCTCTGCATCGAGGCCAAGCAAGTCTTCCTCGCCCAGCCCACCCTCCTCCAGCTTCAAGCCCCTATCAAAATCTGCGGTTCGTTCTCCTATTCCCGATCCTTTCCTCGCATTTTCGTTCATCGTCTCTGTCGCATTTGACGCATCGCGAGCGAACCGAACCGCGATTTCCCCATTCCCGCTTAAGAGTTGCAAATAATTTGGCATCTTTTGGTCGCGCGATTTCCCTAGGCCAATTGCACGAATGAGTGGGTTGATTTATGGCCTTCTCTTGGGTGAGGCTTCCAATTTGGAGAGATTGGGATTCAATTTGTCATAGGAATAGTAATGAAAACATAACCGTAATGTCGACATCGATGCCATATCTTCCCATTATATGATCCTTGTCCTTAAGCGACCTTAACATTCCATGCACTCGTCTCGCTTGATTCTGGACACTGTGTTTCATTGGATTACGGAATGTATGCGTTCAGATGCATTATAATTAAAACCTCAATTGATATCATCTGCCATTCAAAAGCTTGTCATAATATCATGAAATCCTTTCCAGTTATAAAATTTATACACTATGGTAAATAGTATGAACTAGGAGCGATGAGATTAAAATGGAACCCCCATTGGTAAATTATCCATTAATGTTGGCTTCTCTCCTGCATCTCATCGGTAAATCTGTAATATGTCGTAAGTAGTGATTTGCCCCAATCTCATACACCCCCAGCTCTTTGAACTTAATGTGGATATGACCTTGAGAGGCAAATTTCTTGCATTAATTTGTGAGGATATATTAACTACTCTTTCTATCACATATATTAACTACCATACTCAATCGAAAGAGGTAGGAAAATATCATCAATGCAATTTAAGGCTTGATAAACAAATCATTAGATAATCTACAAAATCTAACTGTTAAGAACAATAACTAAATTCTCTGAATCTTATTATTAAGCTCTTTTGGATCTAAATGCATTTCTTTGGTTTTTAATGAGAACCTATTTTCTACTTAAGTGAATGTTTTGAAGTGTTTTTTATAAATGCATGTTTCTGTTTCACATATTACACTGAATGAGTAAATTTAGTCTTTTTTTGCAGATGGTATGGTTGTTTGGTACCAAATAGCAGGTTATTCTAACTCTTTAGATTCGTCACAGGTGATATACATGGACAGTATCTGGACCTTCTGAGGCTGTTTGAAAAAGGTGGCTTCCCTCCTCAATCAAGCTATTTGTTTCTTGGGGATTATGTGGACAGGGGCAAGCAAAGCTTGGAGACAATATGTTTGCTTCTGGCATATAAAGTGAAGTACCCTGATCAGTTCTTCCTTCTGCGTGGAAACCACGAAGATGCAAAAATAAATCGCGTTTATGGGTTTTATGAGGAGTGCAAAAGGCGGTTCAATGTTCGCCTCTGGAAGACATTCTGTGATTGCTTTAACTGCTTACCAATGGCAGCAGTGATTGATGAAAAGATATTGTGTATGCATGGGGGCCTTTCGCCTGAACTTGATAGCTTGGATCAAATCAGAGATGCTGAGAGGCCTTGTGAAATTCCAGAGTGTGGTCTTCTTTGTGATTTGTTATGGTCTGATCCTGATTCTAACGTTCAAGGCTGGGGTGAGAGTGATCGGGGGGTTTCAGTTACTTTTGGTCCTGACAAGCTTGAAGAATTTCTTGAGAAGCATGAGCTAGATCTTGTATGCCGTGGCCATCAAGTTTGTATATCTTTGTCTTGATATGTTTCTTTATTTTTGTGCTTCACTTGGTAAACGTTGCTGACACTAAATTTTCTCTTAGGTAGTTCAGGATGGATACGAGTTTTTCGGACATAGGAAATTAGTCACTATATTTTCAGCACCAAATTATTGTGGGGAGTTTGATAACGCTGGTGCATTGCTGAGCATAGATGAGAACCTATTCTGTTCGTTTGAGATATTGAAGCCCTTTGATTCCATGTCCACTCCAGGAAGTTCCAACCCGTCAAAAACACATAAGAAGGTGACATCTTTAGTTTTTCCATATTTTATTGCCATTAATTTGCTTCATTTCTCCATTCCTGAAATAAAGCTAGTAAAATAGGAAGACACTTGATCTATGTAAAACATTCTTCTTTGCATAAGAAATGTAGAGCATTTTATTGGTTTTCTTGAGATTAAGCTAGTTGAGTTTCCACATCGGTATACTTATGTAAGATTCTTGCTGCGGATTTCAGTCTGAAGCTGGCAAAGTTTGATATTTCTTCAAAACCTGTTGAAAGTTAGATCAAAGGCAAAGATCTAATCGGCAATGATCCACCAGAGCTTCCATTAAAAATGCTGCTAATTTCTGGTACTACCATGTATGCCTTTTCGATTCACCCAACAGCTTTCGAATGATCAGGAGAGTCAAAGTTGTGTTTCATGCAAGCAAAAATTTGTAAAGCGTAGCCCTAAAATATTCTGTGTACAGTAATCTAGGATTTTTGTTCTTCCTGATTTTTTTTTCCCTTCCTCACTGGTGCAGTCTCTGCTTTATTTTTTGTATTTATAGTTGTATGAGATTGCTTTGATGCTCCCGCTGTTCCGGCTATATGCCTGGAAAGCTTGATGTATAAATGAATTAATTGATGTAAAATGGAACTAGCCAATTTGAGTCTAAAAGGGGCAAAAAAATCTATTCAGCGGCATTGATGTCTTCAAACATTACATATGACCCTCAAGTGAAATATTGTGCTATTCTGTTTCTTTCTGGTGAATTATTGGTTATTCACCGATATTGAGGAAGTTTGAGTTTCCTCAAATAGAGATTCTAAAATAACCTTAATTAGAATTTAGCTATATATAAGCACTCATTTTAAGAGCCTCAATCTAATAGGATTTTTAAAAGTGAAGATATTAAGCTTTGCGTTGTCCAAGTTTTTCCTTTCCGTTACACTGTCTAAATATTTAGGTCTTGGTGTATTAGGGTTATTATATATATTACATGAGCAAATTAAAATAATAAAGGACTGATTTAATCTCAAAAATATTATTATTTATAACTAAGATTTTTATGAGTTGAACTAATTCACACACTATTAATTATATTTCGAATATGAATCATATAACAATTACAAGTGAGCCATGTTTCAATTTATCTATTCATCCATAATTTTCATGGTAAAACTATGATATCATATTCCTTTTTCGTTCATAGCAATAAATTAAGATAAGTAATTTACTATTTGACCTAATTAACCATGCAGTATAAGAAAATTCATTTGTGAAAAAAAATTTATTATATTTAAATATTATTATTATATATTTTATCATTTTTAAAATGTGGTTACACTTAATATATAATTTATCACAATCAAAGATAGTTCCATTGGTCCAACTACGATGAATTGATAAATGATGCCCTTTTTTATTTATTTCTTTTTTACTTCTATACATTTCATAAATTGATTTATCCGAATACCTACTTGTACTTGAAAATACCGGCTAGAGTTTCTGTTCGTTTTGGGCTTTCTGGTGTTTGTTATTTGGCCCTGTCCGTACTCATGGCGGGAACGACCTCTCCCTCGTATGGTCAGAGGAAGAGGGCGGGACTGCGTGGAACAGAAGGGACGCGGGCGCTGCTCGAGCAGGTTCCTCATCTCAGCCTCCATTCTCTCTCTTCCTCCTCTTCTCTTCTGTCCTTGTGTATAGGTTTGGCTCTATCTCTCTCTTCATGGGTTTAGTTTCGCCTGCTTAGGGCAAAGGTTTTGTGCTGTTCGAGCAATCGCCCATCGCGCTGCGCTTTGGTGATTCTGTATCTCTGGTTACAGTAGAAGCGGTACCTAATCACGACCATTTGCAAATCTGTAACATTAATGCGCGCCTCAATGCCAAATGCTCGAACATTTTCTAGGCTTTGTTCATCTGCGACTTTACTGTTGCAAAACAAGGCTCCTTTGTGCCAATTAAGTGACAAGAAGGGGCTTCAAAAATATGGAGCGATAGTTTATCTGCTCCGGATGAACTTAGACTACTTAGAATCAAACTATCCTCGCACAATCTCATTTGATTGTAGGTCTTTTTGTACATCAATAGAATTATGGTTATTTTGATAATTTTCAGTGATTCATCAATTTTATGGTTGCAGGTCTTTAAGAATATGAGGTGTGCATGACGAAATTTAAACATAATAATGTGGAATTATACAAGACAAGCAGATTGAAATGGACAGCAGAGAGCTTGGTAGTTGAAATCATTCTCCTCAGAATTATGACATTTGCTCATCAACAAGGACAGATCAATTTCTCCTTTAGAAATTCTTTGGTAGTGGGATAATTGGAAACGTTTCCATGAATGACTGCTTAATGATGCGTCCTTATCAGGTAAATTCACTGGATTACTTTGACATAGCATGCTGATTGAGTTAGATTTTTATGACCGGCTAGGATTGGTAGAGCCTACTATGTTGAAATTCTGCCCTTTTTTGGAGGGTTCATGACCGTTTGCACAGAAAACACAAAGGAAGTTTCACATCTAAATCATCTTTAATCCATACCTAAATCCTTATTCATGTACCATTGTGCTGTTTCCTTGGTTCACTTCTTTTTCTGCTTAACGTTGTTGTAAAAGTATATTTGTTTTAGTTACAATGAGCAAAAACACTAACATGTGGCTGCGAGTTAAGCAATTAATGTTGTTATGTTCATTTCGTGATCCGTTTTACTGAACTAGTTGAAGCCATAATGGATTGAACTAGCCCTTCCATAGTAAGAAGTAGCATTTTCCTTTCCTATGTATCAGATGAAGAGTTGACAGTAGTTTCCCTTTGACCTTATTTGACAAATCTTACTTAACTGCTTCAGCAACACTTTGCTGTTTTCATAGGATTTGCTTGAGTGTTAACTAATCACAATCTTCACGAGCAGTCTGTTCTTGAAAGTTGGAATCGATTTATACTCTACAATGTTGGTACTTAGTTATAGTTTTCTACTTGATGAAACAGTAGTTAACTCGTAGTCAATAATTATTTTGTTTATCATAGGGAATGATATTGCTGTCACTTATCAGTCATTCAGTATGGTTAATCAAGAGAGAAATTTCAAGTCACAAGGATGTTAATGTGCTTTTAGTTGCTATTTGGCAGGAACAATGACCGCGGACTCTAGAAAGCTTTGGAAATATGGCTATGTAAGATGGTGACAACATGGTTATATCTTTGACAATGTCATGACTGAGGAATGAAATAGATGGGTGTAAGTCTTTTAAAACTTTACGCTTGCATGCTGAGTTCAAACATGATAGCAACATTGATCTCCAAGCAGACTAAGATAGGTAGATTTAAAAAAAAAACAAGGTTGGTAGCTCTGGTAATATCCGATTTGTCTTCTTGTGATTTGTTTCCATAAAGCTGACTTTGGTTACTTGGAGCTTTTTTTAGTCAAAATTTTAGCTGATCAAGCAATTCTGTATTGAAATCAGAATCTGACACTTGCCCTTGGTGAGCATCATGCTGTTCCGTCAACAAAGACAGGCATCAAGTCTGGGTGGATTCCTTCTAGGCTATGCCTTCTGCATGAATTTTTGATTGATGCGACATTAACAGGCAACAAATTGCAGACAGGTATGGAAGGTATGATAATGGTGCGTCTTCATCAGGTTCATTTATCTTATCTGATACAACAGAATTAGCTATTAATATCTTGAGCGTGACTCTTTTAGCTGATGGAATGACTCTTTATTCCCAAGGTGGAATTAGAATATTAGAAAGTGTAGAAATTCCTCTTTCCTTCACTGATTTCCTTGCAATAGCTAAATCATAAACAATTGATCTGGAATAGGAAAAGCTCAGAGAGTATTTATTGTATGACTTATTGCCTTAGGCTTTGGAATTACTCTAGGATTACTGATAGATTACCCACCAGAGAGATCCGAAGTATTATTTCACACTTTGCTCACCTGATAATTGTCCCCCTTACTGCTTTACTGTCATCCTTTCATAATTCTTTCTAGTTTATGTTCAAATTGAAGTTTGCTCAACTGACACATGCAAAGTGTAGAATTGTAATCTTCAAGACGAGCAAACTGAGACTATCTCTCAACTGCAAACAAGTTGGAGAAGTGGATACCATGTGTGAGCCAGTCTTCCCTAACAAGTTGAAATTATTCTAATCTGCCAGATAGTGGCATCGGTGGCCGTCGCAGCCCTGCCTTATTCTACTAGAGAATGAGAGAGGGACATATACTGATTGTAGATAGAAACAACCCTAGTGGCTGTTATTTTTATTAATTTATATGTGCTCACATTTCAACTTTTTTTTTTTTGCCTCAGATATTCATCTACATTGTTTTTAAGGTTTCAAGTTTCAAAAGGTATTGAGTGAGTTGCTGATAATGCAATTTACAATCACTTGGAAAAGGGATCATCTTGATCTTCTAACTAGCTAGGTTGTGATATTTAATGTTCTTGGAGGTGTCAGTAAGAATCTTAGTTGCCCATAGGATCGAATTTCACCTTCATTAGTTATTTACTTATCTCAAAAAAGAAATTTACGGTTCATTAACATCTATTTTGTGGTCATCCGGTTTTACTTTCTGAAATTGTTCAGCAGCTATTTTAGTATTCAGCTGTTAATTTAGATTGATGTAGAGTGTAGACAGACCACCACGTAGTCCTCAAACCAGGCAAAAGCCTCGTGCTGTCCTTTTCAAAACGTTGCATTAATTGCTCGGATGCCATTAATTGACGTTTCTTTTACATGCACCACATCAACTTACGCAGCTAAAATAGCAAGAAACCATAAATGACCAAAATGTCCTTCTCTTCCAAAACTCCGCCGCAGAAGAGTTAAAAAAAGGGCAGCCCGTACCCGTCAAACCGGGGGAAAAAACAAAGAACAAAACCCGCCAGCTGTCAGCTAGTAAGCAAACCGGCCGCCGGCGATCACGCGCTCCTCGGCCGCCGCCAGGGCGCCCCCTCCGGTCTCCTCATCCATGAGCATCTGCCGGCACCGGCACTCCTCGCTGCAGAAGGCTCGGTCCCCTCTGCAACAACAACACCACCGACACCGGAACTAAGCCGAGCCCTATAAAGATGCGAGGAAAAGTATCCCCCCACCCTTTGTTATTTCTCTTCCTCACCTGTACATGTAGATGTCCTTCCCCTGCTGAAGCTTCCTCCTACAGAGGCAGCAGCGGTCGAGGAAAGTGCCGGCTCCATGGGCGCTGGAGCGAGGAGGATGAGAGTTCTTGAGCAACGAGGTTTTGCAGATGATCTGGGAGTGGTTCGGGTACGCCTCCAGGAGCACGCTTAGCCCCGCCATGTGCAGCAGCCTGCTCGCTCGTGCTCTCTTTCTTTTTCTCTCTCTCTCTCTCTCTCCTCCCGAGCTGGTGTGGTGCTGCCAAGTGGGAGGCGGAATCGGGGGCTTCTTAAAGGAGGGCGGAGGCGGGTGTGGTGCGCCGCAGGAACAGGGTAAGAGGAGGGGGAGTCTTGATGGGGATTGGGGGGACAGAGGAGGGGACGGTTTGGGCCTCGGGCCGGACGCTGCCTTGTCTTTAGCGGGTAAATAGGTGAATAAATGGGAGGGGCATTAATTGTGGGCGAGCCGGCGAGGGCGAGGTGCCCCGATCTGATTGGCGGACGCAGCGCGGAGTGATGGGTTTGTCACTGTGACTGATTAGTGCCTGCGCTCAGACAGATAAGCGGGTCGAGCCAGCTAAGCCGGGATTTTTTTCAACCGCCCTACCGAATCCTGTTCAGCCTTCGAGGATGATCAGTCGCCATAAAAATTTGTAGGCCTCGCGCTTTTGCACTTTGCACCCTCCTAGCTTTTTGTCTTTAGTAGGGGACCCGATTGAAAGGAGAAAAAAGGTGGAGGGGGAAATTAAATTTTTTTTATTTGATTCATGTTTTTCCAGTTAAAAGTGGTTAAGTTAGAGATCGGTTCGCGTAGCATTGGGATGCGTGGTTAGCAGGTAATGGGCGCCAATTGGGCATGAATTGCATGGGCGACGCATGTCACATCGCTCCGACTGTTTGATATTTGCTTCAAACTGCGCGCAGAGCTCCGTGTCCGTGTGGCTTCACTCTTCAGACCTTCTACTCTAATAATTCAATTTTTTTACTTGAAAGCACCTATAAATTTTTTACGTGGGCAGATTACGTCCAAATTTATTTTGTAAATATAACAATTTAAATGAATTTTTTAATTAAAAAAACCATTGGAGTTTAGCCATGTATGATTGGGCTTTAGATAGAATCTACTAGGGTTTTTGTTCTTGTAAATATGTGAGGAAATATAGGTATCGAGCATGTAATTTTATAATGCTACCCCCTATGAATTGTTCTCTCCACGTAGTGCTTGCCTCTTTGCTTTATGATCTGAAATTCATGAAAAATGTTTAAATCAAAATCAAATTTTTTTTTCTCCAAAATTGAATTGAACTAAATTTAAAATTTTATGTTCCGTTTTAATTTAATTTCGTTAACTAGAATTTAGTTTTTATATTTCTTATCTTTAGTCATATTGATGAAATATTAATTGAGAGTATATACTTTGTGTAAATATACATAAAGGTAAGGTTTTGTGTTTTTTTTTTCAGTTGTTTTACTTTTTAGAAGCATTTTCCTTGTTAACAAAATTAATGTTAATGCAATTTGTTAATCCTTATAATTTAGTTTAATTTTATTTAAATCTGCAGTTATCGTGTTAATGCATAGGTGAAGTCAAGAAATTGATTGTCAAATATCACCAAACACTGCTATATTTGACTCGAAGCAAAGTTGTTTTCATCCATCCAATTAAAAAGCAAAATTGAAAGAAAACACTTTATTGTTTTCTATCTAATATATGATATTTTAGGGAATTCTTTTTTAGAACTATTTGCATGCAAAAACTTAGACATTTTCAGTGAGCCCAATTTAGATTCATAGCCCAATTTTGTGGCCCGTATTCGCTTGGAATTTATCCGTACATTGTCACTGTACGTCTGCACTCGCAAGTTATTTCTTTTTGCTTTTAATCTAAAGTTGGGCCGGGTCGTTTGGAAAATTTTATGGCACAGCCCAATTATGACTTATGAGAGTTCACATCGGACGGCCGATAATTTGTTATCGCGCTTGTATGATTATCCAAATACCACCACGTTCAAAAACTGTACATTCTAGTGGGACCTACAGAATTCTGTTTCTTTTATTCTGGTAAAACTCGGAGTCAAAATTTTGAGTATCTTTTTGTTTGTGTAGCATTCGTAAGCCCTAGGCTCTTGAATTTGCTCCCTATAAATGAAGGCAGCTTGTGTGGCTTTGCGGATGAGTCGACGGCTCGTTGACCCTTTCGCCATGGTAATCGCAGACCTATCCGCCCTTACGTTCCATTCTCTTATGATAGTGCGCCCTCCGTCTCGTCGATCGTGTTCGTTTAGGGAATCGATCTTATCGCCGGTGGTCGCAGCAAGCCGGCCCGTCGCACCGCTTCTAATCCGACGATGTATACCTGAAGCTCGTTCACTCTGTGCTTGGCCAGAAGAGGAAGGGCTTTGATCTCTCGCTATTGCTGATGTTTTGATCAGCTCTATAGTTTCCTGGTGCGGAGAACTGGGAGCAATGTCAATGTGGCCATGCTGAAACGGCTCTTCATGAGGAAGATCAGCTCGCCACCGATCTCCAGGCTTAACACTTCAATGCAAGGTCTGGTATTTTCTCTGATTCTTACTCTTGTTTATTGATGTATCGTCTTCAGAGTCGACGAGGTGCCTGGTCTGAGGGTGACAACTTTGCGGTTCACGGAGCGAGTATTCTGAAAGTTGGGGGAGAATACTTGACCTTTGACCAGCTCGCTCTGAGAGCTCCTCTCGGTCAGGATACTGTAAGTCCAAATCTGTCTACATCTGAAAATCTGTGCGTGCCGTTTCTTTTCTCATTCTTTCTGCTCTGCTGGTTTTCTTTTTGTTTTCTTTCAACTAATGTGGAGATTGCCTAGCATGCTAAATTGTTCTCTATTTTACTATAGGGGCGATACTAGTACTTATAAGCAGTGATAACTAGTGTATTTGATCTTGTCATTGGTTGAATTTAGAGCCCAATTTGCTATTTCATCAAATAGGTTATATATATTGGTGTATATGGCGGAGGAATTTGTAATGGTATCTTAATGCCGAGCAAACAACAAAACTGAAATGAACTAGTGGCCTAAGACGCTATGATTTTGGCTTTATCCGGTATATTCTTTGAGCATTTTTTGGTTACTTTCCTGATATCATTTCTTTGAGTCAGTAAAATGCAAATCATACGATCCAATTGTTACATGCAAGCATGATTATGCGAATGCACAATGTTAGTCGTTATCTTTTATTAAAAAAAATGGATTCAATTTGTACTTTTCTGAGATGATCAAACAAATTTTCTTTTTCTTTTAATAAAGTGATTAGAACTCTGAAAGGATTTGCTTCAGAATTATCGAATCTACATTTTTCCAGAATTGTGGACTTGTTCTTATTTCCATTAGGATTACCTGTGCAGTGATGATATTGTTTGCTTAACCCAGCTCATTATGAGAACTTCCAGTTCCTGGAACTTCAAAGAATAAATGACATGATATATCTGAGCAAAACTTGTGTTGGCACTTGCTGCGCCACTTCCCCTTTATAATCATTTAATCTGATATTATTTAAGTAATGGTCATTTATTATCATACTGTCCTACTCTGATTACACCATAAGCATACTACTTCCTCTAAATTAGAGTTGTTTCCAAAGTTTATAACCAATCTATTAGATAAGTAAGAAAGTCCTATTTTGTTTTGGATAATCGGACTTGCTGAAATTTGTTTTTTCAATCAAATGATTGTCCAGCAACTTTTGGTTCCCAATGATGCCTTTTTACCATGCTAATGCTGAAATGCATTGACGATTTTTTGTAGCTCTATGAGGGAATCATCTAATGCAGAGGCGGATCCAAGACCCGAGGGTATGTGGGGGCAGTATAAAATAAAATATAATAATTATTATATATATTAATTTTTATTTTATATTACATGCAAATAGAATGTAGGGGCGGGGCAATATAGATTATACATTGGTAAATATTTATTTTTGTGGGGGCAAACAGTAGTTTATATATATAATATTTTAATTTATACATGTATATATAAAGTATTTTGATTGCTATGTGGCTCCGCCTCTGATCTAATGCAGTCCACATTGGCATTTGAGAATGATCTGTAAAAATAAAGTGAAATGTCCCATTATATTTTCTGTGGTACTTGGAGGGAGCTTTATTGGTTACAATTTTATTTTTAATCTCTTGTTGATGATTAAGATGCTTTGGAATTCGTTAATTCCCATTTGGATTGCTCTTGCAGTGATGATATTGTTTTCTAACCCAGCTCATTATGAGATGATCCAATTTTTGGAACATCAAAGAATATATATCGTAACAATATCTGAGCAAGACTGTTTGCCCCTTGTCAATTATCTTAAGGAGAATCTGTTCGTGGTCAAGTAATGATAATTATGTGATTTTCCTCTATTTTATGACACAATTCAAGCCTTGGAACTGGCCCCCAATCACGCACTCACCTCTACTTGGATTCCTCGTAACTGCACTTAATTTCCTCCTCAGCACCCCTTTGCCAACTAATCCTTGTGATGATAAATGGCACTAGAGAGAGGACACTATTGGTTTCTCCCTTAACGAGTTAGCGTACTTGTTCCTGCTGAGGAGCTAACTGGACCTCAATGAGCCTTCCTGCTGAGGAGCTAACTGGACCTCAATGAGCCTTGGAAGGGAAGGAAGGCCCTTTGGCTGTCGCACCTTACCCCAAAGGTGAAAATGTTTGGTTGGAAGCTTCCGCACAAAAGGCTTCCCCCCGCAGCCCTCCTTGATAAGTTTGGAATTGGCAGGGTTATACAATTTACTTTCTGTCAAAATAGTTTGGATTTTGTTGAACATAATTTCTTTCAATGTGATTTCACGAATGAAATTTGGACATCTCTCACAAACTCTAGATTACCGTGTCCGATTTAAAGCTTTGTGGTCAAATGGATCTTGGATATTTTAACAGAGAAATATTCCGTCTGATATTGTCGGTAGTTTGGTCTGGTAAGCTAGAAATTCTTATGCTTTCAATGGTAAAGACCCAAAAGAGAACGGAAATAATGAGACTAGTCTCGAGGCTCAGACACAACCGGCCTGCACACTCAGCGGAGTAGTCTCCCGGCTAGTTGAGAATTTATGTGGTTGGCGCACAGGCAATTGGTTCAAATGATGGTGGCCTCGGCTACTTATCTCGAGGCTCATCGGGCGTATGTCGGTTTGCTGTTGATGTTCTGTCGCGCTGAACTTATTGGCATCAAATCTGTGCATCGATACATGTACCCCAATCAAGACTCATTGGGTATACACAGTTCATTATTGAATCAGATTGCAAAAATGCCATTGCTCTCATTCGAGACTATGATCATCCTCCACCGGTGATTGCTCAACAAATCCTTAGAGATATTCATTTCGTTTTGGATAGAATGGAGAAACAATACATTCTCTTCTGTACTAAGCTGGCAATGGTTGGCAACCTTTGCGAAAAACTATACATATTTGTATTTATTGATCTGACAATTGGCCAACTGAACTGTGTATTTTGGCCTCTGGCTTCAGAGGTGTTCTACAATATACATACTTCCTCTTCTGGAAAGAAAAAAATCTTGGAACTGAGCATCAAGAGCAGTTCAACCAAAGTAATCCGACTGTAGTTGTTAACTAACCCTCTTTCTAAAGAATGTGTTGTTTCTATAGGTTTTCCCTGAGAGGTCCTAAGAATGTCAGGGAAGCTGATAAGCACTTTGGTAGACCTCCTAATGTCTCGCAGGGCCACAAAAAGCCTTGCGTCCGATCCAAGCGGTGGAAGTTAGAGAGGATTAGGGGGGATTTATATGGTCTAATTCTACATTAATTTATCTTGTGCTTTCGTGTGACTCCACTCGACTCGATGACATAGCATTGGGAACTCCCAAGCCGACAGTTTTTTGTCCTTTTTGACTGAGTGTATGTCTTTTATCTCTAGTATCAATTGTAAAGTTGGCCTGCTGATCGAGTAATATATGGTATGGTAGTAGTTAGTGAAGGAATAGAATTCATAAATTGTAAAACATAATGTTTATCTTAGAGTTATCAAAGGTAAAAACATGATGTTTGATTCAATCTGTAATCATAAATGTTTTAAATTCCTTCTGAGTCATAATTAATTTTAGGAGAATTTATTGTCTTCATTTAGCTCCTTGAACTGAATAATATAAAGCTTCAAAATATTGAAGCAAGTATCTCTCATCTGGCATATGGCCATTACATAAGTTTATCATTCCATATAGGACTGATAAATAGGGTTCATGTATATGTCATGGAAGATTATCATTCCGTATGGGACCAGCAAATATGATTATGCGTTATTCCCTTATTCTACTTAAACTATTTCGGCAACCTAAGCCTTGCAAGGATCAGGGATAGCGTTAGAACCTCTCAATGAATCCATAGATGTGCTCAGTGATAGCATGAGCCTCTTCTTGGTTGATGAAGTGCCCTACCCCCTCCATGACAATAACCTCCTCGAGCATCGGTACATCTCGCTTGAAGCCTCCGTTGTGAATGTAATCCTGGATGCCATGGAAATGGTAAGTCAAATCCTGGTCGCCCACAATAAATTTGACTGGTACTTTTATCTGTACCCCACTCCATATGGCTCCCAGCTCCCAGCTCCTGCATGAATTGATCAGGCAAACGAAAATCTTGAATTAAAAAAGAAGGTAGAAAACAAAAGAACAAGAATGACTAATGCTGCGGTCTATGCATGTTCCTGTGCATCCTATGTTCTTTCAAAAAAAATTGTGGTAACTATTAATTTCTCATTCAGCTGTTTAATTTGCACTATTCTGCAAGAATTAAGAACACAGGCGTAATTGCAAAACATTTGTGGGCGTAAAACATGAGTAATTAAGGCACCGATAAGTCCACTCTTGGATAGTCAGCCTATTCAGTAAGATTATTCCTATGCGACTGTAAACAAAACTAACTGAAGCACCCTCATTTCTAAGGTTTAGATGTTACCATGGAGCACAAACCACAAAATCTCTACATCCTTTTTTTCTCTTCAATTCTTCCAACTTCTGTCTACCACACACCGTATTGGTGTTTTAACTCTTGTCAGAATAGGCTCATTTTTTTTTCTGTGGGAGTTAATTTATACACAAAAAATCAAATTCAGCGACTACTTACATGTCCATACACCTGTAGTAGTTAACTGGTCCGGTGAAGCCACATTTTTCAAATTTGCTTGTGAAGTAGTCGATATCTTCTTCCGTAAGCCATGATGGCAATGTACCTTCCTTCGGCTCAAGGAAATCTTCCGCGCGCAGTATAGGAGGTTGTGGATCATGGTAAGATAAAAATCTTTGCAAAATCTTTCTAGTACCAACACGAGCAAAAGCTTCCTCTATTTCTCCAGGTTTCTGCATGTATGAAAATGCTTACACACGGAGACTATGGTACAGTAAAGAGCAGACAAATTATGTGAAAAAAATGAGCAAATTTTTGAAAAGATCAATGCCAGCATTAGGTTACGATGGAGAAACATACGGCCACAAATGGGAGTCGCTCTTGCGCCATGGCTAGAAACAATTCAATCACAAGAAAAGCTATTCAGCCAATTGTGTAAGAGCAGGAGATTACTACTAAACAAGTACAAGAAGTAAATGATCAGCAAGCCGGTCCTTTCTAAAATTTACAATGCCTGTAAATCAACAGTACTACTCGAGCAAAAAAAAAAAAAAGGTTAACTGTCATATAGCAATTCTCTTAAAAAAGGGAAATCCTCAAGATTTTTTTTTCATGTGTTCCTTTTGTTTGTGCCAAAAAGGGCCTGTATATCATGCCATACCCCTGCATGACAACATTCTCTATATTCCTGCCTTGTATCTTGAATTGCAAGTAGAAATGAGAAACTACTTTGTTATGGCCATGGATAAGCTTTCCTTGTTAGGCATGACGCCTGCGTATTCGAAGTTGGAACACTCAACAAAGCTATGAATATTGAGGAATTCTGCAGACTGAAAATTATCCGAATAGTGCCACACATTTCTATGGCTTCACGAATCAAATTTACTCTGTTTAGGCATCTCTTATTCATTCCTTGTTATTCTTCTTCCTTGAATATCCAGCGGTAGAATAAATTTTAGAAGCAAAATACCTGATATATCAAGGATGCTCATGCATCAAGAATGAAGATAGATTCAGATGAATGAAAAGAGGCATAAATTAGAAAGCATTTCCAAGTTCAGGTAGGTGAAAACAGAAGAAAGGATGCAAATAAATAAAGAAACGAACCTGGAATTTGCAGATGTAAAAATCATCGCCATAAAGAGATCTGAAGTGCTCTACAAGTTTAACAGCAGGGTTGCGAGGCATAAATGGAACACTTAGGTTCACCAGGGCCTTCACTCTATCCGGTCTTAGCATGCACATGTGCCAAGCCACAAGTGCTCCCCAGTCATGCCCCACCAGAAAAACCTAGTTTCCGCCAAATGTGCAATAAAAAAAAATACAAAGAAATTATATTATTTCACTTGATAAAAATATATATAGTCTTCTCAGTAAACAAATAAAGTAGCAAAAATGTGTAACTTGAATCACATAGTATAGGAAATGTTTCCACGATCCTTTGTTTACTTTTGTCAGTTAATTAAGGTGAATTTAATTAATCACACCTTTTTTCCTTTTTTTCTCTAGCTTAACATCAGATTAGGTCTTTCTTCTATTCTTCTCTAACTCCCCGTATGTGTGGTTGGTGAGAGGACAACAAGGTTCTCTCTGTCACTCTTCGTGCTCCTTACACTCCTAAACACACCCATATAAAACTAATCTAAGCTTCTGGCTCTTTCTTCGCTTCTCACTCTTTTTAAGCTCAATCCACACCTTAACTAAAGCTGACTCAGTGTCGCAGAAAGATCCTTGAAACAACAAATTAGACATATGGGCTTAATCAATCACTTTTGATTCGGGTCAATTTACTAGAAATTTTCGTTGTCTATGAAGAACACGATTTGGTAGCAGATAGGCAGAAAAGAAAAGAAGTGATCTCAAAACATAAAGGTTTTAAGATTTAATGGCACGCATGGTTGTCAGAGAAGACTCATCTTTATCTTAGATAAAGCCACTCTCACTCTAGCAGTTCATGGGAAATTTTCAAATGGCCGCAATGTAAGTTTGGCTCCAACCTCCTGCCACCATGGACGACCAAGAAGGGCAAGAACCCCCAAAAGAATCTCTATTTGTTCATTTTAGTAATCATCCGATCAGGTCTTTTTCGTTCGTCTCCCTTATCCCCGATATTTTCATTCCGAATTAGCAAAAAACTAAAAAGGTTCGATAGGACCGAGAAGTGATCTTATCACCTCGGGAATGTCGAGAGCGTCCAAGAGCGCGATGAGATCTCCGATGATGTGGAACACGGAGTAGGAGGCGATGGCCGGCGGGGCGGAGGTGTCGCCGTATCCGCGTAGGTCGGGAGCGATGGCGCGGTACCCGCGGGCGGCGAGGCCGAGGATCTGGTGGCGCCACGAGTACCAGAGCTCGGGGAAGCCGTGGAGGAGGAGCACCACCGGCCCCTCCCCCTTCTCCGCCACGTGCATGCTGATCCCGTTCGCCTCCACCGCCCGGTGCGTTATCCCCTTCGCATCCATCTTCTTCTCCCCCACCACCTGCCTTGCTCCCAGCTTGCACTTATACAGGGGGCGAAGGTGGCTGACCAACCCAAGCAACGCTATTTCCAAGAGGGCGGTTTGCGTCACCGTCAAATGAAATTTTTTTGTCATCGACCAGAATTTCATTTTTTTTATATATATTTTTTATACATTTTATGTACACCAATTTCAAAATAGATTTCTTAAAAATTAACCCAATTTCATTAAAAATTACTTAGATTTTATAGAATTTGATCTGTAGAATATTGACCATATTTAATAAAAATTAATCAAATTTAATAAAAAAATTAACAAGATTTTATAAAATATTAATCAGATTTCATAAAAATTAATCCGATTTTATAGAATATGTGATGAAATGTTGATCATATTTCAAAGAATATTAACCAGATTTCTTAAATATAAATTGATAGATGTTGATTATATTTCATAGATTTTAATTAAATTTGATTAATTTTTTCTAAATCAATTTCTAACAAATCTGGTCAATATTTTATAAAATTGAATCAATTTCTATAAAATTTAGTTAATTTTTACAAAATCTCATTATTTTTTATGAAATCGGATCAACATTCAATAAAATCTGATTAATTTTTATAAAATCCAGTTAATTTTCTATAAAATTTTATTATTTTCTATACAATCTGATTATTTTTTATAAACCCTCTTTTTATAGATTGGCGCATATAAAAGAAAAGCTGGACCTATACTTTCCCACCAGCAATGAACGGCGTTGAGCCGTTGACTTGACAATTGACAAAAAGGTATCGTTGTTTTCTTCGATACCGTGAGTTTTATTTGGACTTTTCTCACAATTATTTAAACTAATGAGCAGCCTTGGAAGTGCAGCAACAAATTGTTGTATTATTGCTAGACTGGCAAAATCTGACTAGATCCGATCCTTTGACCCAACTCAATTCTAACATAAGTTAGGTGAATTTGAAGCAAATATATAATCTATGTTTGGGTTATAAACATGTTTATGCTAATGCTTATGACCCAAAAATAATTGGGTAATATCATACTATAAACGGGTTGAGCCGCTTAACCCGATTATATTATATATTTATATATATAAATTTTAAATATAAGTCCGCTCGACTCTCAGTGTTAGCCTATAAATCTAATTCTTTTCTAATCATTTTTTAACCTAAATTTTAGTTTATACTATAATCCCAAATTTTTATAAATTTAAATAGAATTATTATTAATTTATTATTTATGTATAAAATATGAATCATAAATTCATAATTGGGTTATGTCGGGTCAAGTAGATCGAGTTAATAAATAACTAATTTAATAAACAGATTATTCGGGTCATATTGGGTTGACCAGATTATATTTCGGTTATGTTCGGGTTAGATAGTTTGACCCAATTTATTAAATGGGTCGTGTTTGGATTAGGTTAATCGGGTCACTGGTCACAGCTGACATAACCTGTTTATGGGCGTGTTTGGCGTTGTAGGCGCGCCTGTAGGTCGCATGGGCCATCGGTCAACATAGTTGATTTTGTTTGGCGCCGAGGGCGCTTGGCGACTGCTTATCTATGTTGAACAAGATTGACTGGGCGTTTTTCATCCGGCTCGCCCTGCGGCTCTCCCCCTGTGGTTTGCATGGGTGCGAAGTGGGCAATCGCACCTGCCGCCGCTCCATCCGCCGGTTCTAGCGAGGCCCACCGCTCCTTCCAGACGATGCCACCTGCCGCCGCGACCATCTCGATCAGTGACCTGAAAAGAATCCGAGAGAGAGGGAGGGAGGGGAGATGGGTGGCGGACGTTGAGAGCAGGACCGGAGCGGACGCTTGGAGGGGGAGATGGGCGGCGGACGTTGAGAGCAGGAGCGGAGCGGACGCTAGGAGGGGGAGATTGGGGCGGACGTTGAGAGGAGGACAGGAGCGGACGCTGGGAGGGGGAGATGGGCGGCGGACGTTGAGAGGAGGAGCAGACGCTGGGATTGTAGTGTCCGAGAGAGAGGGAGGGAGGGGGAGGCAGCGGACATTGAGAGGAGGAGCGGACGCTGGGAGGGGAACCGAGCGAGAGGAAGGAGGAGAAAAATAATGTTTATTTAATCGTTTACTTAATTATATTATTTTTTTTCCGCAGCACTTTTACAACCTATAGCTTTTAATCTTATAGCACAGTATTTTTACAACCTACAATACAACACCTACACTATAATCCCAAACTGGACATATGACTCCTGACTCGAATTGTCGGGTTTAATTATTATTAATTGATATTCTATGTTTCAAATTTGATAATTAATTTTTTTAAAAAAGTTTATCTTTATTAAACTTTTATAGCTATATGTTAATAATATAGAAAATATAATAATATATAATATATATAATCTTCATGAGCCAAGGACGAGTACGTGAGTTAGCGAAGTTAATATCACATTGAATGGCACGAGGAGCTAGCAAAGTGGTAGATTCTATTCATCTATAGTTTGTTAAATAAACTAATACTAAAAATCTAAAGTTCAAATTGAAAGATAGGTCACTGGGTTAATAGTCAGATTTAGGGTTAATGGGTTTGGGAAAGTGGAGTATTATAGTCTGTTACTTATAAATTTATAATATATAATCAGGTTTGAATAATGTATATCAAACATATACCACTTAAAACTAATGGCATGTTTGGCCCCGCTTTTAAGCTGATTTTAAGGAGAAAGCAGTTAGAAAACTATTTGGTAAAGAAAACAGAAATAGAAAAAAATAGTAAAAAAAAACAGTAGTTGGGAAAGTAACAATTTGATGCTTTTACAACTTCTGCCTCTAAAAAAAATAATTTATATAATTTCGTTTAAAAATTTAAGTATTATTATTTTAAATAATTGAAATTTTAATATTAAAAAAATAAAATATATTTTTATTTAAAATAATTTAAACAAATATTTATTTATTATTTTGAAGTTTAACAATAATTAAAAAGATATTAACTAAACATCTTATAAATTTTGACAGTGCAGCACAGCACACATGTTGCTCTTATGTTGCCTCTCGTCACCTTCGACACCCCTTTGCCTCACTCACCTCCGACACCCACATCGCCACGTTGCTCTTGCCTCGCCTACCTTTGACACTGTTCTCATCTCGCATCGACATTGGTGTCGCTGAAGCTAACGGCGATGAAAAGAAAAATAGGAAGAGGGGTCAGCAGATCACCTCTAATGCTCGTTGCTGGGGAGAGGAGTTGGTGGCAAGAGAGAGGAAAAAAAAGAATACATAGGCTCCATTTAGTGGAGTTGAAATGGAAAGTGTTGTCTGGCTGTAGCTAAAATAAGAAGTGATGTATTAGATAATGCTTTTAGGTGAAAAATTATACATAGCTGTTGCAAAAAACCATATAATATATTACACAAAATTATAATAATACAAAACTATATATTATATTATACAAAAATTTTAATAATATAAAACTATATATCATATTACACAAAATTTTATAATACAAAAATTATAACATAACAAGGACCCATTTACATAAATATACAACATATAAAAAGTTAAATATACATTACACAAATATATAAAAATACAGTTCCTATCTTTTAGATTTCATCACATTAATTGTAAATACTACATTTACATAAATATACAATACATACATATTTAAATACACATTACACAAATATATAAAACATAATTGTTATCTTCTAGATTCCATTAAAGTAATTGCAATTTGATGAGAATTATTATCAGTTTTATTATAATGATTTTGTCTATAAAGATTTTATTTTGATTTTATAAATTCTTAATATAAGGTCACTGTTTAAATCTTGTAGGATGGTAAAGTGTTAAGAGAGAAAAATATTTGGACATGGTTCAAACCCACTCCGGGAAGCTAAAGTGGGTGGAAAGCTAGGCAAAAAAAAATTTTCTCATCCGCTTAACTGGGTTAGGAATTAGGATTAAGATGGTTTGAATAAGCAAGTTACCCATTAAAATTATGCCCAGAAATAATACATTCTCTTCTTTACACAGAGAATTCAATAAAGCTGGGAATAGTTGGCAACTGTGAGAAATAAAACAAACCAATAAACAAACTAAATAATTGAGATAGCTTTATTTATTTCCTTTCGTATATCCCAATACAAAAAAGGTGCTCTATAGCAACTCAAAAGATTTATAACTTATGATTAATAAATACATAAGTTAATTATGTTACATAAGTTTTATAATCAAATGAAACTGAAAGAGGATGAATGAACATCCACAATATTATTCATCATACTCCCCCTTGGATGTCCATTATAAAATATGTGCTTCGTTAAAACCTTTACTAGGAAAAACCCCGTGGGATAAAAACCTAATAAAGGAAAAAGAGTACACTATATTTATAAATGTCAATTGATATCTTTGAGTCTACGAATCCCAATATTATATACAAGCTTTTCAAATATTGTAGTAAGAAGTGGCTTGGTAAATAGATCCGCTAGATTATCACATGAACGGACTTGTTGAATACTTATATCACCATTCTTTTGAAGATCATGAGTGAAAATTTTTTTTGGTGAAATATGTTTTGTTCTATCTCCTTTAATGTACCCTTTCTTTAACTGGGCAATACATGCAGTATTATCTTCATATATGATTGTCAGAATTATTTTTTCTAAAGATAAGCCACAAGTGTTACGTATGTGTTGAATCATAGATCTCAACCAAACACATTCTCGACTTGCCTCATGTAGAGCTAAAATTTCTGCATGATTAGAAGATGTGGATGCTATGGTCTATTTCATAGACTGCCATGATATAGTTGTTCCACCACATGTAAATAAATAACTTGTTTGTGATCGACCATTATGAGGATCTGACAAATAACCTGCATTTGCATAACCAATTAAGTCTGACTTGGCCACTTTTGAGTAAAACAAACTCATATCTATTGTTCCTCTAAGATAGCTAAGTATATGCTTAACTCCATTCCAATGCCTTCGCGTAGGTGAAGAACTATATCTTGCTAATAAATTAACAGTAAATGATATATCAGGTCGTGTATAATTAGCAAGATACATTAGTGCTCCAATTGCACTAAGGTATGGTACTTTAGGACCAAGTAGTTCTTCATCCTTTTCTTGAGGTCTAAAGGGATCTTTGTTCACATCTAATGACCTTACAACCATTGGAGTGCACAATGGATGTGACATGTCCATATAAAACCTTTTTAGCACCTTTGTCCAAGACAAAATTTTGTCCTTCCAAGATATTTCATCTCAAATTCTTTTTTTAAACAAGATATAGCTTTTAGAAGCACTTCAGGAGTTCCAATAATATTTTAAGTCATCAACATAAATAGCAAATATAGCAAATCCATTTTCAAATCTTTTGATAAAAATACATGGACATATGAGGTTATTTTTATATCATTCTTTTAGCAAATATTCACTAAGGCAATTATACCACATACGTCCAAATTGTTTCAACCCATAAAGGGATTTATTTAATTTAATTGAATAATCTTCTCGTGAACATGAATTATGTGCTTCAGGAAGATTAAAACCTTCAGGTAGCTTCATATAAATATCATTATCTAGAGATCCATATAAATAGGCTATAACAATATTCATTAGATGTAAATCAAATTAAGTACCGAAACGTACTTGCATCAACCATAGGTGAATATGTTTCTTCAAAATCAATGTAAGGTCTTTGTGAAAAACCTTGAGCAACAAGTCGTGCTTTATATCTCACAATTTCACCATTCTCATTTTGTTTTCACACGAAAACTCATTTATATCCAATAGGCTTTACACCTTTAGGTGTATGAACTACAGGTCCAAAAGCTTTTCGTTTAGTAAGAGAATTTAATTCTGCTCCAATTGCATTTTTCCATTTTGGTCAATCATCTCTTTGTTTACAATCTAAAATAAACTTTGGTTCATGATCCTCATTATCATTTATTATATCAAGCGCTATATTATATGCAAAAACATCGTCAACGTTGACTTCATGTCGATTCCATTGTATTCTATTCATGACATAATTTATTGAGATCTCTTTATTTTCAAAAATTTCAGTTTTTTGTGTTTCTTCTGGAATTGAAATATTGATTATGTCAGAGGAATCTTTTGGAGTTGTTACATCCTCAATTCGGCCATCTTGATTTTTCGCTCCTTTTCTTACTCAAGGATTTTTATCTTTGGAACCGATGGGTCTACCACGCTTCATGCATGCTTGAGACTCATTTGTGATACTTGATTTTCCAATAGGAATATCAATTTTTATTGGAGCATTAGCAGCTGGTATATATGACTTAGTTACTCTTTTTGGGTCAGTGAATGCATCTAGTAATTGGTTGGCTAAGCCTTGTAAATGAATTATCCTTTGAACTTCTAATTCGCATTGTTTTGTATGAGAATCAAGATGAGATAATGATAATTCATTCAAACTAATATCTTTTTCCAACTGCTTCTTTTCTCCCCCTAATGTCGAGAAATTTGATTAATCAAAATGACAATCGGCAAATCGAGCCATGAATAAATCTCCTGTTAATGGTTCAAGATATTTTATTATAGATGGAGACTCATAACCGATATATATTCCCAACCTTCTTTGAGGACCCATCTTAGTGCGTTGTGGTGGAGCAATTGGAACATATACAACACATCCAAAAATTCTTAGATGGGAAATATTAGGTTCCTGACCAAAAACCAATTGTAAAGGGGAGAACATATGATAGCTTATTAGCCTGATGCGAATCAATACTGCAGCATGCAAGATTGCATGTCCCCAAGTAGAATTTGGAAGCTTTGATCTCATAAGCAATGGTCTTGCAATCAATTGTAAGCATTTAATGAATGATTCTGCAAGTCCATTTTGTGTATGAACATATGCTACAGGATGTAAATTCACCAGCATTATCAAGACGTATTTTCTTAATTGGATAATCTGGAAAATGAGCTTTTAGGCAAATTATTTGTGCAAGCAATCTCGCAAACGCTTGTTGCGGGTTGATAATAAATAAACATGTGACCATCTAGTTGAAGCATCAATTAAAATCATAAAATATCTAAATGGTCCACATGGTGGGTGTATTGATCCACAAATATTACCTTGTATACGTTCTAAAAACGCAAGAGATTCAGTCCTAACTTTGAATAGTGATGGTCGAATTATCAACTTTCCTTAGGAACAAGCAGCACATGAGAAATTATTAGATTGAAGAATCTCCTGGCTCTTCAATAGGTGCCCACATGAATTTTCAATTATTTTTCGCATCATAATAGATCCGGGATGGCCCAATCGATCATGCCAAATAATGAATTTGTTATTATTTGTAAACTTCTGGTTTACAATATTATATGTTTCAATTGTTTTAATATAAGTGTAGTATAATCCGGAGAAAAATGTAGGTAATTTTTCCAATATATATTTTTTTACCTGATACGAGTCTCGTGATATAAAGAAATTCAATATTTGCTTCATTTGTTGTTTCGATATGATATCCATTTCGGCGGATATCTTTAAAGCTTAATAATTTTTTTTGAGACTTTGTAGAATATAATGCATTATCAATGCGCAATCTGGTTCCTCCATGTAATAATATATTAGCTCTTCCGGAGCCTTTAATTATTTTTGTACTATCAGATATAGTATTAACATTAGCTTCTTGCATTGTTAAATGAGAGAAGTATTTTTTATCCTTGAGAATTGTGTGAGTTGTTGCATTATCAACGAGACAAATATTTTCAATATTGATATTGGTGCCAACCAAAGGAATACTCATTCTTCATTGAAAAATAAAAGTCCATACAGTTAAAAAAAATGCTACTAGAGAAAAAACAATGTATTTTAAAAGATAACAAAATACAACAAAATTTATTATTTTATTAAATGAAAAAAAAACATATTAAGATAAAACATCGTTATATAAGAAATTATTTTTGAACACTATAATCTCCAAATAAATAATTAATTTTTTTTCTTCTGGATCAGCAAAGAAATCGACAACGTTTAGATGAATAATATCCATATGGTCATAATTAAAACTATCATCTTCACAAGCAAAATTTGTCTCTATCTTTTTCTCTTTGTTTTTCAATGATTCTTGATAAAGGTGTTGGGGATCGTATGGAGAGTATCGCAACGAAAAATAAATAAATCACAATAACAAAGATGCTAGATGATGCTTAATCTCAATCACACAATAAGAACACAAGCGATTTACGTGGAAACCCCCAAAATTGACGGGGAAAAAACCACGGGACACAAAGTCCACCCAAAGATCTCCACTATGCTGTAAAACAAATACAAGAGGCGTCCAAATTTTTTACAAGGAGTATACAACTCCAATAATCATAAAAATTGACAAGAGAATCACAAAAGAGATCACCAAAAATAGTCTCCCAAATATTACTCACGTTCTGAATAAATCTGAGAAATATTTATACCATAAAAACAGATCTCCACTATTGAAAGCAAAGATTATTGAGTCTTCTAACTTCTATCCAAATTTCAGCACGATCGGATCACAGATGACCAGCCGATCGTGCGTTTGATCACAGAAACTATTGCAGCCCAGCAAAAATAGAAAACCAAATCTGTAGCAAATGTTCGGGCTTAGCAGAGAAATTTTCGTACCACCAAATCAGATCACCACCGTTCAGAACGAAAACAAACAGGTTCTCTGGCTGCTGTCCAAAAATCAGCTCGGTCGGACCACGGATGACATTCCGATCATAAAATCAATCACAGCTGCGCAGAGTAGAAATTCCAGCCGCCTCCAACTCGATTTTCTCTCTTGTTCCAAAAAACCCTATGTCTTCAAAGCGCCTCTAGACCAGCATATTCATTTAGCCCTAATGGGCTTTTAATTGTTGGGCCCTCTCCACATAGGAGAGACCCATTAGCCCAACAATTCTCCCCCTCTCGACTATGTGGAGAGGTTCGCCAATCCGGCTATCAATTTGCAAGTCTCAAGCTTCTCTTTCTGCAAAGGCTTTGTCAACATATCAGCACCATTATCATCTGTATGAATCTTCTCAAGTTCTAGCAACTTTTTATCAAGCACATCACGTATCCAATGATATCTCACATCAATATGTTTTGATCTAGAATGAAATGTATGATTCTTTCCAAGATGAATAGCGCTCTGACTATCACAAAATAAAACATACCTCTCTTGAACAAAGCCAAGTTCCTCCACAAACCTTTTCATCCAAAGCAATTCTTTACATGCTTCAGTTACTGCAATAAATTCTGCTTCTGTAGTTGACAGTGCAACACATTTTTGCAGCCTTGATTGTCATGCCACAGCACCACCTGCAAAGGTAATCAAGTAACAAGAAGTGGATTTCCTAGAGTCAATATCTCCTGCCATATCAGAGTCAGTATAACCAATTAGAGTAGGTCCATCACTACCAAAACAGAGTTTTAAATCAATTGTGCCTCGAAGATATCTCATAATCTATTTTATTGCATTCCAATGCTCTCTTCCAGGCTCAGACATAAATCTCCTAACAACCCCAACAACATATGCAATATTAGGTCTTGTACATACCATGGCGTACATCAAACTACCAACAGCAGATGCATAAGGAACTTTTTGCATATCTTCCTTCTCTTTCTCAGTAGAAGGACTTTGATTATGACTAAGCCTAAAGTGTATAGCAAGTGGAGTATTAACCGTTTTAGCTTGATGCATGTTGAACCTTTGAAGTATCTTTTCAATATACTTCTCCTGTGATAACCATAACTTTCTTACCTTTCTATCTCTCACAATTTGCATACCAAGAATTCAACTTGCAGGACCCAAATTCTTTATTGCAAAATGCTTGCTCAACTCTTGCTTCAACTTGTCAATTCTGAAAGCATTCTGACCAACAATAAGCATATCACCAACATAAAGCAATAATATGATAAAATCATCATCAGAGAATCTATGTGTAAAAACACAATGGTCTAAAGAAGTTTTCTTGTAGCCTTTTTCAATTATGACAGATTCAAATTTCTTATACCACTGCCTCGGAGTTTGTTTCAAACCATACAAGCTCTTCTTCAATCTACACACATTATCTTCTTTCCCTTTGACTGTGAAACCTTCTGGCTGCTCCATATAAATTTCTTCATCCAAATCACCATGAAGAAATGCAGTCTTCACATCCATTTGCTCAATCTCCAGATCAAGCTTAGCAGCCAAGCCTAACACAATTCTGATAGATGACATTTTCACAACTAGAGAGAAGATCTCTTTAAAATCAATTCCCTTTTTCTGATTGAAGCCTTTAACAACCAATCCAGCTTTATACCGTGGATGTGAGACATTTTCTTCTTGCTTTAACCTATAAATCCACCTGTTCTTCAAAGCTTTCTTACCCTTTGGTAGTTGTACCAATTCAAAGGTATTGTTGTCATACAGAGATTTCATCTCATCTTTCATGGCTTCAATCCATTGTTGCTTTTGGTCAGATTCAATAGCCTCTTCATAGGACTCAGGTTCTCCCCCTTCAGTGAGGAGTACATACTCATCAGAGGAGTATCTAATAGAAGGTCATCTCTCCCTAGAAGACCTTCGAGCCATATCACTAGATTCCTGCAAGATTTGATCAAAAACTTGATTAGTAGGAACATCATCATCAACCATGTCTTGTTCTGTCCCTTGATGTTGAGGACTATCTCGTACTATGCTATCCAACAGTGTTGATGAAGCAGGATCAACACTCATCTCACAACTCTTAGAAGTCTCCTCTGACTTCCCAATATCCTCAATAGTTTGATTTTCACAGAACACAACATCTCTACTTCTTACAAGCTTCTTCTCTACCAGATCATAAAACTTGTATCCAAACTCATCTTCACCATAGCCAATGAAGATGCACTGACGGGTCTTGCCATCTAACTTTGACCTTTCAACTTTTGGGATATGTACAAAAGCCTTACAACCAAAAACACGAAGGTGATTGTAAGAAACATCCTTACCATACCATACTCTATTAGGAACATCACCTTGTAATAGTACACTAGGAGATAGATTGATCACATGAGTCACTGTCTTTAAGGCTTCACCCCAAAAGGACTTTGGCAACTTTGCTTTTGAAAGCAAACATCTGACTCTCTCAATTAAGATTCTATTCATCCTTTCAGCTAACCCATTAAGCTGAGGAGTCTTCGGGGTAGTCTTTTGGTGTCTGATGCCTTGTAACCTGCAATAATCATCAAAGGCACCACCATATTCTCCACCATTATCAGAGCGTATACATTTAAGCTTCTTTCCTGTTTCTCTTTCAACAAGGGCTTGAAATTGCTTAAATGCATAAAACACTTGATCCTTTGTTTTCAAAGGATATGTCCAAAGCTTTCTAGAATAATCATAAAAAAAGGTGACAAAATAAATAGCACCACCAAATGATCGTACCTTCAAAGGACCACAAACATCTGAATGTACTAGCTCTAGGTGATCTGACTTTCTAGGAGAAGGATGATTCTTGAATGAAACTCTATTTTGCTTTCTTGCCAAACAATGATCACATTTCTTCAACTTTGCACTTTTTACATTTGGAAGTAAGTTCTTCTTGGCCAAACAATCAAGTCCTTTCTCACTAATGTGACTGAGATGCTTATGCCATAACTGAGGGACCTCTTCATTCTCCAAAACATTGACAACTGACTTAGAGATAGAAAACTGTGTCCTATACAAACAAGAATACTTCTTCCCACGAGCCAAAATAAGTGATCCTCTACTGAGTTTCCAATTACCTCCTCCAAAGTCATTATGATACCCCTCATCATCAAGTTGCCCAACTGAAATCAAATTCAGTCTAATATCGGGTGCATGTCTTACATCTTTCAATATTAATTGTGCTCCACTACTAGTTTCCAAGTACACATTACCAACGCCAAGAACTTTTGATTCAACATCATTGCCCATCTTCAATGCACCAAAGTCACCTACAGTATAAGAAGAAAAGAACTCTCTATGGCTGGTAACATGGCGAGTAGCTGCTGTATCTACCACCCAACATGTCTCATCACAAGTGAAATTTACCGCATCTTCAACTTCATGAACAATAATTAAATCATCACTAGTAGATGTGGTAGTAACACGGTCATCATGCTTTTTCTCACTTTTGTCATTGTTACCTATATTCTCTCTTTTCCATTGGTAGCAATATTTCTTGATGTGTCCTGGCTTTCCACAATGATGACATTTAAAGTTCTTATATTTTGATCTTGACTTGCTTTTACTTTTATCTCTGCTCTTATCAATTCTTCGATTACTTCTCCCCCTATTTTCAGTAAAGAGAATCTCTGAGTGTGAGGAAGAACCTTAAGACTTTCTTCTTATCTCCTCATTCAGAACACCTCCTTTCACAAGTTCCAAGGATACAACACCATGAGGGGCTGAGTTAGTAAGGGAGACCCTAAATGTCTCCCATGAATCAGGCAAAGTATTAAGCAACCAAAGACCAAGAACATCATCATCAAATTTAATACCCATACCAGAGAGCTGATCAATCACACCCTGAAACTCATTCAAGTGATCTGCCATAGAATTTCCTTCTTTGTATTTCAACTGTATCAATTTCTTGAGCAAAAATAATTTATTATTACCTGTCTTTGAAGCAAATAATGTCTCAAGCTTATTCCATAGAACTTGTGCATTTGTCTCACTACAAATGTGATTGTAGACATTATCATCCACAAACTGTCGGATATAATTGCACACTTGCTCATGTTCAAATTCTCAATCCTCATCACTTTTGGATTCAGGCTTCTCATTTGTAAACACAGGTAAATGCAATCTCTTAACAAATAAAAGATCTTTAATTTTGTTCCTCCATATGTGATAGTTTGAACTGTTCAAACAAACCATCTTTGTAAAACCACTCTCCATTTTAAGTGCTTAATCTGGTTCAAAACTGAGCGATTAGCACAGAGGTTGAGAGACTACGCCCCGGCGCTAAGCACCGACGTACGTACCCTCCAAACAGCGTAAGCTAACGTCTATATCTTGAATACAACAGACTTTGCACGAGTAACTTGCCTCTGATACCACTTGTTGGGGATCGTATGGAGAGTATCGCAACGAAAAATAAATAAATCACTATAACAAAGATACTAGATGATGCTCAATCTCAATCACACAATAAGAACACAAGCGATTTACATGGAAACCCCCAAAATTGATGGGAAAAAAACCACGGAACACAAAGTCTACCCAAAGATCTCCACTATGCTGTAAAAAAAATACAAGAGGCGTCCAAATTTGTTACAAGGAGTATACAACTCCAATAATCATAAAAATTGACAAGAGAATCACAAAAGAGATCACAAAAAATAGTCTCCCAAATATTACTCACGTTCTGAATAAATCTGAGAAATATTTATACCATAAAAACATATCTCCACCGTTGAAAGCAAAGATTATTGAGTCTTCTAACTTCTGTCCAAATTTCAGCACAATCGGATCACAGATGACCAGCCGATCGTGTGTTTGATCACAGAAACTATTGCAGCCCAACAAAAACAAAAAACCAAATCTGGAGCAAATGTTCGGGCTTAGCAGAGAAACTTTCGTACGTCCAAATCAGATCACCACTGTTCAAAACGAAGACAAACAGGTGCTCCGGCTGCTGTCCAAAAATCAGCTCGATCGAACCACGGATGACATTCCGGCAGATGTGCCAAGCCACAAGTGCTCCCCAGTCATGCCCCACCAGAAAAACCTAGTTTCGGCCAAATGCGCAATAAAAAAAGTACAAAGAAATTATATTATTTCACTTGATAAAGATATATATAGTCTTCTCATTAAACAAATAAAGTAGCAAAAAAGTGTAACTTGAATCACATAGTGTAGGAAATGTTTCCACGATCCTTTTTCCAAAAGCTAACATAAGCTTTACAGTGATCCTTGAATTAACGGATGTCATCACACTTTTTTCAGTTAATTAAGGTGAATTTAATTAATCACACCTTTTTTTTCTATTTTTCTCTAGCTCTTTATTAACATCAGATTAGGTTTTTCTTCTATTCTTCTCTAACTCCCCGTATATGTTGTTGGTGAGAGGCAAACAAGGTTCTCTCTGTCACTCTTTGTGCTCCTTACACTCCTAAACACACCCATATAAAGCTAATCTATGCTTCTGGCTCTTGCTTCGCTCCTTACTCTTTTTTAAGCTCAATCCACACCTTAACTAAAGCTAACTCAGTTTCGCAGAAAGATCCTTGAAACAACAAATTAGACATATGGGCTTAATCAATCACTTTTGATTCAGGTCAATTTCCTAGAAATTTTCGTTGTCTATGAAGAACACGATTTGGTAACAGATAGGCAGAAAAGAAAAGAAGTGGTGATCTCAAAACATGAAGGTTTTGAGATTTAATGGCACGCATGGTTGTCAGAGAAGACTCATCCTTATCTTAGATAAAGCCACTCTCACTCTCACTCTGCCACCATGGACGACCAAGAAGGCAAGAACCCCCAAAAGAATCTCTATTTGTTCATTTTAGTAATCATCCGATCAGGTCTTTTTCGTTCGTCTCCCTTATCCCCGATATTTTCATTCCGAATTAGCAAAAAACTTAAAAGGTTCGATAAGACCGAGAAGTGATCTTATCACCTCGGGAATGTCGAGAGCGTCCAAGAGCGCGATGAGATCTCCGATGATGTGGAACACGGAGTAGGAGGCGATGGCCGGCGGGGCGGAGGTGTCGCCGTATCCGCGTAGGTCGGGAGCGATGGCGCGGTATCCGCGGGCGGCGAGGCCGAGGATCTGGTGGCGCCACGAGTACCAGAGCTCGGGGAAGCCGTGGAGGAGGAGCACCACCGGCCCCTCCCCCTTCTCCGCCACGTGATGCTGATCCCGTTCGCCTCCACCGCCCGGTGCGTTATCCCCTTCGCATCCATCTTCTTCTCCCCCACCTCCTGCCTTGCTCCCAGCTTGCACTTTACAACGGACGAAGGTGGCGGTGGCCGACCAACCCAAATGTGAAATTTTTGTCATCGACCAGAATTTTCTTTTTTTATATATTTTTTATACATTATATGTACACCAATTTCAATATGGATTTCTTAAAAAATTAACCCAATTTCATTAAAAAAAATACTTAGATTTTATAGAAATTGATCTGTAGAATATTGACCAAATTTAGTAAAAATTAATCAAATTTAATAGAAATTTAATAAGATTTTATAAAATATTAATCAGATTTCATAGAAATTAATCAAATTTTATTGATCATATTGATCATACTTCTTAAATATAAATTGATAGATGTTTATTATATTTCATAGATTTTGATTAGTTTTAGTTAATTTTTTCTAAACAGATTTCATGGAAATTAATCCGATTTTATAGAATATTTGATGAAATGTTGCTCATATTTCATAGAATATTAACCAAATTCTTAAATATAAATTGATAGGTGTTGATTATATTTCATATATTTTAATTAAATTTGATTAATTTTTTCAAAATCAATTTCTAACAAATCTGGTCAATATTTTATAAAATTTAATCAATTTCTATAAAATTTAGTTAATTTCACAAAATCTCATTAAGTTTTATGAAATCGGATCAACATTCAATAAAATCTGATTAATTTTTATAAAATCCGGTTAATTTTCTATAAAATTTTATTAATTTCTATACAATCTGATTATTTTTTATAAAATCTCTTTTTATAGATTGCTGCATATAAAAAAAAGCTGGACCTATACTTTCCCAGCAGCAATGAACGGCGTTGAGCCGTTGATTTGACAATGGACATGGAGGTATCATCGTTTTCTTCTATACCGTGAGTTTTATTTGGACTTTTCTGCAATTATTTAAACTAACGAGCAGCCTTGGTAGTGCAGTAACAAATTATTGTATTATTGCTAGATCCGGCAAAATCTGACTGGATCCAACCCTTTGACCCGACTTAATTCGACATCAAGTTAGGTGGACTTAAATCAGAAATAATCGTATTTGGGTTATAAACATGATAATCTGCTTATAACCCAAAAAATAATTGGGTAGTGTCAGATTATAAATAGGTTGATCCGCTTAACCCACTTAACCCGCTTAACCCGATTATATTATATGTTTATATATCTAAATTTTAAATATAAGTCTGCCCAACTCTTAGTGTTAGCCTATAAATCTAATTCTCTTCTAATCATTTTTAACCCAAATTTTGGCTTATACTACAATCCCAAATTTTTATAAACTTTAATAGAATCATTATCAATTTATTATTTATATATAAAATATGAATCATAAATTCATAATCGGCTCATGTTGAGTCAAGTAGATCGAGTTAATAAATAACCAATTTAATAAATAGGTTATTCAGGTCATATTAGGTTGACCCAATTATATTTCGGTCATGTTCGAGGTAGATAGTTTGACCCAATTTATTAAATGGGTCATGTTTGGGTTGAGTTAATCGGGTCATGGGTCACAGTTAACATAATCCGTTTATGACTCGCTAACTCAAATTATGAGGTGTAATTATTATTGATTGATATTTTTAATTTTCAAATTTTATAATTAATTTTTTTTAAAAATTTATCTTTATTAAACTTTTATAGCTATATATTAATATTATATAAAATATAATAATATATAATATATATATAATCTTCACGAGCCAAAGACGAGTAGATGAGTTAGCCGCGTTAAATGCACATTGAATGGCACGAGGAGCTAGCAGAGTGGCAGATTCTATTCATCTATAGTTTGTTAAATAGATGAATACTAAAAATCTAAAGTTCGAATTGAAAGATAAGTCACTTGGTTAATAGTCAGATTTAAGGTTAATGGGTTTGGAAAAGTGGAGGATTATAGTCTGTTACTTATAAATTTATAATATATAATCAGGTTTGAATAATGTATATCAGACATATAATACTTAAAATTAAGGGCAGGCCCCACTTTTAAACTGATTTTAAACAGTTTTTAAGCAGAAAGCAGTTAGAAAATTATTTGGTAAAAAAACAAAAACAAAAAAAATAGTAAAAAAATAAAAATTGGAAAAGCTACAATTTGATGCTTTTGAAACTTTTACTTCTCAAAGAAAGTAATTTACATGATTTCGATTAAAATTTAAGTATTATTATTTTAAATAATTAAAATTTTAATACTAAAAAAATAAATTATATTTATTATTTTAAATAATTTAAAATAAATATTTATTTACTATTTTAAATTTTAACAGTAATTAAAAAATTATTAACTAAATATTTTATAAAGTTTGACAATGCAACACAGTAAGCATAGCACACATGTTGCTCTTGTGTCGCCTCTCCTCACCTGCCTCGTCGCCTTCAACACCCCTTTGCCTCACTCACCTCCAACACCCACATCGCCACGTTGCCCTTGCCTCGCCTACGTTTGAGGCTGCTCTCATCTGGCCTCTACATTGGTGTTGCTCAAGCTAACAGTGATGAAAAGAAAAATAGGAAGAGGGGTTAGCAGATCACCTCCGATGCTTGTTGTTGGGGAGAGGAGCTGGTGGCGAGAGAGAGGAAAAAAAAGAATACATAGGCTCCATTTGGTGGAGCTAAAATGGAAAGATAGTGCTTTCTGTGAAAAATTATACTGTAGATAGCTCTTGCAGAAAACCATATAATATATTACACAAAAATTATAATAATACAAAACCATATATTATATTATACAAAAATTTTAATAATATAAAACTATATATTATATTACACAAAATTTAATTATACAAAAATTATAGCATAACAAGGACCCATTTACATAAATATACAACATATAAAAAACTAAATATACATTACACAAATATATAAAAATACAGTTACTATCTTTTTGATTTCATCACATTAATTGTAAAGACTACATTTACATAAATATACAATACATACATATTTAAATACACATTACACAAATATATAAAACATAATTGTTATCTTCTAGATTCCATTAAAGTAATTGCAATTTGATGAGAATTATTATCAATTTTATTATAATGATTTTATTTTATAATGATTATTATTTATAACGATTTTGTCTATAAAGATTTTATTTTGATTTTTGTAAGGTTTTGATTTTATAAATTCGTAATATAAAGTCATTGTTTAAATCTTGTAGGATGGTAATGTGTTAGGAGAGAAAAATAGTTGTACATGGTTCAAACCCTCGCTCTCTAACATATACAAGTGTATAGCGGCAGTTTGGCGGAAACTTTTTTAGCTTTCCGCATTTCGTAGAAATGTGCACGCACTATTGGCCACTTCGGGAAGCTAAAGTGGTGGAAAGCTAGGCAAAAAATCTTTCCTCATCCGCTTAACTGGGTTAGGAATTAGGATTAAGATGGGTTTGAATAAGCTAGTTACCCATTAAAACTATGCCCAGAAATAATACATTCTCTTCTTTACATAGAGTATTCAATAAAGCTGGGAATAGTTGGCAACCTTTGCGAAAAACTCTACATTGTATTTATTTTGTGGCTATTGGCCATTGGCCAATGGCCAACTAAACTGTGCAATTTGGCCTCTTGTCTTCAGAGGTGTTCTACAATATACATACTTCCACTTTTGGAAAGAAAGAAGTCAGGAACTGAGCATGAAAAAGAACAGTTCAACCAGATGATCCGGTTGTAGTTGTTAACTAACCCTCTTTCTAAACAATGTGTTGTTTCTGTAGGTTCTCCTGAGAGGTCCTAAGAATGCCAGGGAACACTTTGGTAAACCTCCTAATGTCTCGGAGGGCCACAAAAAGCCTTGCGTCCGATCCAAGCGGTGGAAGTTAGAGAGGATATGGTCTAATTCTGCTGTAATTTATCTTGTGCTTTCAAGTGACTCCACTTGACAATCTGCTATGGTGATTTTTATTTAGCATTGGGAACTCCCAAGCCGACAAATGACTAGTTTGGTTCTGCTGCGCTGCCGCAGCTGCACTGTAATAGCTGCGCTGAAGCAATTAGGCAAACGAAAAAAAATCCCAAAAACTGCCGCCGGTCGCCACGCCGCAGACGGGGCCAAAGTTTTTTGTCCTTTTTTATTGAGTGCATTACTTTTGTCTCTAGTGTTACGCCCACATTTACGGTAATATTTTTTTAATTATTTTACCCATGAGTCAACGCTGACTCGAGTCCAAATACGTCAATGCAAGGATCCTAACGGTCGGAACCGCAGGATTGGGCGCGACTGGCGGAATCGGTTCCTCGAACCGACTCCTAGCTCGACTGTGGACTCTTGCGGAGGATCGCTGCCGTTCCAACACGATTCAGGTCAACGTTGACGATTCACCGAAAATCGGTGTCGTCGAGTCGAACCGGGTTCACCCGAACCCAAACGGAATTCACTCCCGTGTCCGTCGGATCAAGCCGGTGCCCGGCGATCAAGGACGGCTTTCCATGCGGCGTCACACGCCGGTAACAAAAAGGAATCCGATCGGCTCCTCTCTCGCACGCCAGCAGAGAGGCCGGACGACGCTCCACCGGCAATGTTGCGCAAGGACAACAAGGACCCGGCGGCCTCGTCCTTCTCGCTCGCAGGCGAGAACAGTCGGAAAGGAAGTTCGCCCGAAGGCGACCACGCTGGCCAGCAATGGCCGACGCTAAAGTAGCGAAGCTCGCACGCGGGCGAGCTCAACTGAGTATGTTGCAGGAGAAAGGAGGGTGGCGTTGGCCACCCTCTACACCGACGCCTGAAGAAGAAGCCACCCGCCTGGGCTTTGCCAAACATGGGGAGGTTGCTTGGGTACACTAGAGAAGATGCCCGCCTAGCTCCTCCGCGTCGGCGACTCTGAGGACGTCTTCGAACGATTCCACCACTGGTGCTCCCGGCGGAACACTCCTTCCGGACTCCACCTCGACGACGACGACGGGGAAAGGGAGCTCGGCCAATCACGCACAGGTGACCGCCGACGCCGAGGAAGCTAACTCGCGCGCAGGCGAGCAGAGGGAGGGAGAAGAGAGCCTCGCACGCAGGCGAGGGTTGGCTCCGGCAGTTCCCGTGCGCAGGCGGTCCGGCCGCCAACAGCAGGAGGAAGGGCTCGCCGGGGAGGAGCTCGGGGTCCGGCCAACGCACGCATGCACTCGTAGAGAACCAAAAGTAAAGAGGCGTCGCCGGAGCCGAGCGAGTGGCCGGAACGAAGACCAGGAGGGCACCGGACCGGCGAGGACGTACCTCAACGAACACACAGGCCGCCGGCTCCTTCTAGTCGGTGAAGCGGTTGCAGAAGTGCCTTCCGAGGCGGTCTGGAGTTGCCGCTGGCGCTGGAGACGTCGATGCATGCGGCGGAAGGGACGAGGACGACGAAGAGGAGACAGGGTTCTCCGGGGCCTCCTACCACCCGCCCGCACCACCGGAAGCCCGGAGAACAACCGCCGACGAAACATCCGGCAAGGAATGCCGGCTTAGCTACCGGAGAGGAGGGGAACGAAACGGCCGAGAGCCAAAAGATCATCGCGTGCAAGCGAGAGAGGAAAACCACGCTCCTCTCTCCTTGTTTTTGCCTTTTCTCCCTTTTGCCCGAGTCAACGTGGCACCCGAGGCATCCCGCTGCCCATGCCCTGTCCATGTCAACTCTCTCCGCACACAATCGCCGTGACATTCACCCGTTGGGGTGGAAATTCCGCCAGGTGAGCGAAAGTAAGGCTGGGCTGACATTTGGGCCGCGCCTACATTCAGCCCACGGGCTTAACATCTAGTATCAATTGTAAAGTTGCCCTGCCGGTCGAGTAATACATGGTACGGTGAGTAATGCATGGTGTCACGCCCCGGTCGGATCGGTCTAGAATTAGCGCTTATCCGCTTCCTAGAGCCGTCCGGCGGAATACCAGAACGCAACTCGCCCTAGGGTTTCCGGCCCAAAATTCGAAACCCTAATCTCCCCAGATAATTTTTATCCCCAATTTACAGTTCGCACGGAAAACCCTAACCCTAATTTAGAGAAAATCCGATCGAAAAACCTTAATTTCAAAATACCTCTCTGGTCAACGATTTTGACCAGTCAACGTCGAATTTCGCCGTTCGCCGCTCGCCGCTTCGAACTCGAAGATCGAATTCGAATTTCTTTCGCTTACGTCAGCCGCTCGTCTGCTGACGTCAGCTTCCGATTTCGTTCGCCGCTCGAAATCGCGTCGCCAATTTTGACTTCCTGCCTCGCTGACGTCTGCTTGCATCAGCCGAAATCGATTTCGCCGAATCGATTTCGTTTGCCTCGAATCGAACGCCGTTCGATTCGTTACAGCGTCGTCGTCTTCAACCTTCGTCCGAAGCCGAGCGCCGCCTGCGCTCCCGTCTCGCCGAAGACAACTCGTCTCTTCCGTCACCGAGTGCCACCGCCGCCGCCGGAGACGCCAAGACCTCGTCGCCGATTCACAGAGAACAGAAAGAGCAGGGGAAAAGGACGATGTCGGAAGAAGCTTTATTTCCCTCAAATAAGCTTACAAAACTCCTCAGTCGTCGGCCCCTGGCCGGTAGCCCTCTCCCCTCCCTCGCCGGTCGTAGCCGGTTACAGTCGCTAGTTTCCTCTTGTCGAAGCTTCACCAAGCTTCTTCAGTGGTCGTCAATGGCGGATCGAGTCCCGTTTTTCCTCTGATCCTCGTCCGCTCCTCTTTATAGAGGACGGCCGCCGCCGCCTCTTCCCGATTTAGGGCTTCCAACGCCCGATTCCGTCGCTTCTCCCGTTGTCGCCGCGTCCGAAATCTTCGCCGCGACCGCATCGCCCGCTCTCGCTTGCGCCGTCGAACGAATCTCGCGGAGACGACGCACGAGCGTCGTCCGCGTGGTTCGACGAACGAGACGCGAGCTCGCGTCTCTCATCCGACCGGGGTCAACGCCCCAATGTTGACCACGGATTTGGGTTATCTGCCGCTGTGCACCTGGATTTGGGCTTGATCCCGGGCTTGGGCCAGACCGGTTGAACCGAGGCCTGACACATGGTATGGTAATAATTAGACCTGATAATTCGGGACAACGAGTTATAAATAGATTGTGTCAGTTGTGATCTGTGACCCAATTAAACCAACTCAAACATAACCCATTTAATTAATTGGGTCAGACTGCCTAACCTGAACACGACCCGAATATAATCGGGTCAACCCGGCACGACTCGAATAACCCGTTTACTAAATGGGGCATTTATTAACCCGATCTGCTTGACCCGACATGATCCGATTATAAATTTATTATTTATATTTTAAATATAAATAACAAATTGATAAATATTTTATTAAAATTAATAAAAATTTGGGAATATTGATGGCCAAAATCTATGTTAGTAAATGGTTAGAAGAGATTTGGACTTATGAGTTAGCAATTAGAGTTGGACTAACCTATATATATATATATATATATATATATATATATATATATATATATATATATATATATATATATATATATATATATATATATATAATGTAATCGGGTTAAGCGTTTACAACCTGACACGACTCAATTATTTTCAGGTTATAAACGGGTTAACTTATTTATGACCCGAACACGATTATGATTGACCCGAATCCGCCAAACTTCGTGTCAAGTTGGGTCGGGTCAGCGGGTTGGTCAATTTTTGCCCGGTTTAGTAGTTAGTGTAAAAACAGAATTCATAAATTGTAAAAAATAATGTTTATCTTAAAGTTATCAATGGTAAAAACCTGATGTTTGATTTAATCTAATCATAAATGTTTTAAATTCCTTCTGAGTCATAATTAATTTTAGGAGAATTTATTCTCTTCATTTACCTCCTTGAACTAAATAAATATAAAGCTTCAAAATATTGAAGCAACTATCTCTTATCTCTCATCTGGCACATGGCCATTATATAAGTTTATCATTCCATATAGGACTGATAAATAGGGTTCACGCATATGTCTTGAAAGATTATCATTCTGTATGGGACCAGCAAATATGATGTATGCGATAGTCCCTTATTCTACTTAAAAACTATTTCGGCAACCTAAGCCTTGCAAGGATCAGGGATAGCGTTAAAACCTCTGAATGAATCCATAGATGTGCTCAGTGATATCATGAGCCTTTTCTTGGTTGATGAAGTGCCCTACCCCCTCCATGACAAGAACTTCCTCGAGCATCGGTACATGTCGCTTGAAGCCTCCGTTATGAATGTAGTCCTGGATGCCATGGAAATGGTAACTCAAATCCTGGTCGCCCACAATAAATTTAACTGGTACTTTTATCTGTACCCCACTCCATATGGCTTCCATCTCCCAGTTCCTGCATGAATTGATCAGACAAACGAAAATCTTGAATAAAAAAAGAAACTAGAGAACAAAAGAACAAGAATGATAAATGCTGTGGATGAATGTTCTATCGAAAAAAAAATTGGTAACTTTTAATTTCTTATTCAGCTGTTTAATTTGCACTATTCTGCAAGCATTAAGAACACAGGCGTAAAATTGCAAAAACATTTGTGGGCGTAAAACATGAGTAATTAAGGCACCGATAAGAACACTCTTGGATAGTCAGCCTATTCAGTAAGATTATTCCTTTACGATTGTGTAAACAAAACTAACTGAAACACCCTCATTTCTAAGGTTTAGATGTGACCATTGAGCACAAAACCACAAAATCGTTACATCCTTTATTTTTTTTCTCTTCAATTCCAACTTCTGTCGACCTCACACCGTAATGATGTTTAACTCTTGTCAGAATACGCTCTTTTTTTTTTCCTGAGGGAGTTAATATATACACAAAAAATCAAATGCAGCAACTACTTACATGTCCATACACCTGTAGTAGTTAACTGGTCCGGTGAAGCCAGAGTTTTCAAATTTGCTTGTGAAGTAGTCGATATCTTCTTCCGTAAGCCATGATGGCAATGTAACTTCCTTTGGCTCAAGGAAATCTTCCGTGCGCAGAGGTTGTGGATCATGGTAAGAGAAAATTCTTTGCAAAATCTTTCTAGTACCAACACGAGCAAAAGCTTCCTCTATTTCTCCTGGTTTCTGCATGTGTAAAATGCTTACATACGGAGACTATGGTACAATAAAGAGCAGATAAATTATGTGAAAAAATTGAGCAAATTTTTCAAAAGATCAATGCCAGCATTAGGTTACGATGGAGAAACATAAGGCCACAAATGGGAGTCGCTCTTGCGCCATAGCTAGAAACAAATCATGACAAGAAAAGCTATTCGGCCAATTGTGTAAGAGTAAATGATCAGCAAGCCGGTCCTTTTTAAAATTTACTATGCCTGTAAATCAACAGTATTACTCGAGCAAAAACAAGGTTAACTGTTATATAGCAATTCTCTTAAAAAAAGGAAATCCTCGAGAATTTTTTTTTTCTTGTGTGCCTTTTGTTTGTGCCAAAAAAGGGCCTGTATGTCATGCCATACACCTGCATGACAACATTCTCTATATTCCTGCCCTTGTTGACTATGTATGTATAGTTGCTTCAGAACTATTAGACTTATTTTTTATCTATATATATAAAGACAGAAACAGCATAACTTGTATCTTGAATTGCAAGTAGAAATGAGAAACTACTTTGTTGTGGCCATGGATCTGCTTTCCTTGTTAGGCATGATGCCTGCGGTATTCAAAGTTCGAACACTCAACAAAGCTACGAATATTGATGAATTCTGCAGACTGAAAAAGTTATCCGAATAGTTCCACACATTTCTATGGCTTCACGAATCAAATTTACTCTGTTTAGGCATCTCTTATTCATTCCTTGTTATTCTTCTTCCTTCAATACCCAGTGGTAGACTAAATTTTAGAAGCAAAATACCTGATATATCAAGGATGCTCATGCATCAAGAATGAAGATAGATTCAGATGAATGAAAAGAGGCATAAATTAGAAAGCATTTCCAAGTTCAGATAGGTGAAACAGAAGAAAGGATGCAAATAAATAAAGAAACCAACCTGGAATTTGCAGATGTAACAATCATCGCCATAAAGTGATCTGAGGTGCTCTACAGGTTTAACAGCAGGGTTGCGAGGCATAAATGGAACACTTAGGTTCACCAGGGCCTTCACTCTATCCGGTCTTAGCATGCACATGTGCCAGGCCACAAATCCTCCCCAGTCATGCCCCACTAGAAAAACCTAGTTTCGGCCAAATGTGCAATAAAAAAAAGTACAAAGAAATTATATTATTCCACTTGATAAAGATATATATAGTCTTCTCATTAAACAAATAAAGTAGCAAAAAAGTGTAACTTGAATCACGTAGTATAGAAAATGTTTCCACGATCCTTTTCCCAAAAGCTAACGTAAGCTTCCTTGAAGTAATTAATTAAATATATGAAGCTAATTAAATCACTTAGGATTTCATCATACTTTTTTTCAGTTATTTAAGGTGGATTTAATTAATCACACCTTTTTTTTCTATTTTTCTCTAGCTCTTTATTAACATCAGATTAGGTCTTTCTTCTATTCTTCTCTAACTCCCCGTATATGTTGTTGGTGAGAGGCAAACAAGTTGTGCTCCTTACACTCCTAAACACACCCATATAAAGTTAAGTTAAGCTTCTGGCTCTTTCTTTGCTCCTTACACTTTTTAAGCTCAATCCACACCTTAACCAAAGCTAACTCAGCTTCGCAGAAGGATCCTTGAAATAACAAATTAAACATACGGACTTAATCAATCACTTTTGATTCAGGTCAATTTATTAGAAATTGTCGTTGTCTATGAAGAACATGATTTGGTAGCAGATAGGCAGAAAAGAAAGAAACAAGAACTCGTGATCTCAAATCATGAAGGTTTTCTGATTTAATGGCACGCATGGTTGTCATTTAATTAGAGAAGACCCATCTTTATCTTAGATAAAGCCACTGTCACTCTAGCAGTTGATGGGAAATTTTCAAATGGCCGCAGTGTAGGTTTGGCTCCAACCGCTTGCCATCATGGACGACCAAGAAGGCAAGAACCCCCAAAAGAATCCCTATTTGTTAATTTTAGTAAACATCCGATTAGGTCTTTTCGTTCGTCTCCCTTATCCCCGAAATTTTCATTCCGAATTAGCAAAAAACTAAAAAGGATCGAGAGGACAGAGAAGTGATCTTATCACCTCGGGAATGTCGAGAGCGTCCAAGAGCGCGATGAGATCTGCGATGATGTGGAACACGGAGTAGGAAGCGATGGCCAGCGGGGCGGAGGTGTCGCCGTATCCGCGCAGGTCGGGAGCGATGGCGCGGTATCCGCGGGCGGCGAGGCCGAGGATCTGGTGGCGCCACGAGTACCAGAGCTCGGGGAAGCCGTGGAGGAGGAGCACCACCGGCCCCTCTCCCTTCTCCGCCACGTGCATGCTGATCCCGTTCGCCTCCACCGCCCGGTGTGTTATCCCCTTCGCCTCCATCTCCTGCCATGCTCTTGCTCCCAGGCCAATACGCTATTTCTAAGAGGGCGGTTCTGGTCAAACTTTGAACCCACTACTAGCTTTGAGAATTATACTTTCCCACGAGCAAACAATATTGAACAGCGTTGACTAAGACAATGCACTGCCAGCACTGGGAGGTATCATCGTTTCTTCGATACTGTGATACCATTTTCAGTTTTATTCGTGACTTTTATGCAATTATTAAAACTATAGCGGTCTTGATAGTACAGTAATACTGTATAAAAAATATATATATATATTAATATTATTTTTTAAAAAAAAATTAGATTATTAATATATAGATTCTAATTTTTATTTTTTTATTCATATTATATAAATATTATTAATATTATAAAATTATTAAATATTAAATATAAGTAACGACAGTAAGAACGATCAGTAATGATGAGCTCGAGCAACAGTGGCAAAAATTGCTACTCGAGTAGCGGCGGCGAAAATGGATAGTCAAGAAAAGCTCAAACCGAATTGAAACGACGTTACGGAGTAAATAGTCAGATTTAAGGTTAATGAGTTCGAGTAAGTGGATTATTGCTTGTTACTTGTAAATTTATAATATATAATTAGATTTAAGTAATGGGTATCAGACATATATTATTTAAATTAAATCTGTTTAATAATACCTGATTTAGCTGAGTAGGCCTGATTAAATTTCCGTTACCATCCCTACTAAGAGGAGTTACAATGTTCAAAATTTTCTAGTAGATAAACACAGAAATGTTACTTGAGTTGATGGGAAAAAAGGATGCCTCGACGCGACAGATTTATACAATTTGTGATCAAATCAAAATTTTCTAGCGCAAGTCAAAGCCTGGAAGTTTATGATCCGATTCGATCTCAACGAACAACACCCTGGTTCAGCTCAAAACCCTAAACAAACTTTATGCCGGAACTGACCTCAATGCTGTAACCGGAAACTTTCTTTCATCAAGATTTCTGATTTTCTTCCAGTGAGATTGATTTCAATAATAAGGGCATAATGGTCATCACGTCGGAGAAATAGCGGCGTCGCGAAGAGTCGCCTCGGTTTCTTGCTCCCCAAGTTCTCGTTTTCAGTCTTTAGCGCCCGCGCCCACCTCCTCGGCGCTTCCGCAAATTAGCACTGCTTTGACCGATCGCCGCAGTTCATCTTGATCGTTCCCTCGCAGATCATGGCTGCTGCTCGGGTCCTCTCTCGCGCTTCGAGAAGCGGCATCGGTTTCCGCCTCCTCTCTGCCTCTCCGCGCAAGGAGCTGGTCGTTAATGGCTTCCATTCCCTGATGCAACTAGCCGAGGGTTCTACCGATCGTTCCTTGATTAAGGTGCCGCTCCTTTCGTTTGCCTTTTTCTGAATTGCACTTCATTGTGCAGAAAAAATGTTCGTTAAAGAATGTTGTGCCAGGTCGACATTTCGACTCAGACTCACAGTGCAGCTTAAGATGTTCTGTGTGTGGCAACAAATTGTATGTTTCACGTTAGTCTAATTATAATTCACTGATCAAGCTTCCTCCGATGAAAATCTTGCTGTAAAGGCTCATAACATTTGTAGTGGTTCACATGCTTGTCGACACTTATGAGCGGGTTGACGCATCAGGTACTATTGTCTCTTCTATGAAACGGCAGCCCAGCTATTAGGAGCTTTGATATTTGATCTTTCTTCTGGTGAGCTTGGTGGGAGAAGTATCGACGAGCAAACCAATAATGACGCCTCTAATGTTGATCTCTGATAATGTTTACAGATTTATTATCAGACGAATCATCAAAAGATATGCTGTTCTAGAAAAAAATGAACTATTCCGATTAGGATTCCTAGAGGAAAACATGTGTTCTATGTAATTGATGTTCATTTCAAAGAAGATTGTTATCATATTGCTAGTTTTTCTAAGAATGAATTTGTGAGTTGTGACTGCATTCTTAAAAAGAAACGAAAGGGCATTTCTCAATCTCCGTGTTAGTATCTTTCTAGAAAGTGCTAGTACTAGTTGTTAACTGGTGATTCCTCGATTCATTTTGGAGTCAGGATGCTTATTTTGGCATCTGCGAACATCATAACAGTAATCACATGCATCAAATTTGTTTAATTACTCACTATGCAGTTGATTCTGTCAGTATCTTATAATAGATGATGACATAAAATTTTGTCTTGCTTCTGTATTTTAGTTGAGACATGCGGATAAAGGCTTAAGTTTACGAGTGCATTGACCAATTAGTCAAAAAATGATTATGTTTGTATTAGTAAACATGAGTCTGCCCGCTTTGAGCAATTTGTTCTGCATGTTCTTCTAGAAGGTGATACTGTTATGTCTAGTTTTTTCCTAAAGCCTGCTTAAAGAAATGGCTGAAGGGATAGAAGAAGGAAAGAAAGCACTTGCTAATAGGTTATTAAAATCAGTTACATGTATTTGATTTTTGCTGATCCTCTTTAACGTCCTGCATTTCCTCGCTTACTTATAGTTGAGGTTGTGAGCAGTGGAAGGTGAATACTAGAATTGAATGATCGGTATTGTCTTTCTCAGTTACTGGCCTAATTTGAAAGTCCAAGATTGATTTGCTCTTTACATCACCACTTATTAAATTATATGTTTGATTTTACAAATGTGCAATATAGAACTCTTTATTTGACCCCTTCATTATCTCCTTAGTGGCATCACCAATCATCGTCGAGATTTGGTTTATTGTGCCTTTTTATCTCTTTAGAGGACAAGAGTCAGTAAGATAAATGGGATATAAATGTCTCTTTACTATAAGATAGTAAGATAAATAACAATAGAATTGCAACAATTTATGTGCCTTTCATTATTGATTATTTAATCTTATTTGACAAATATTTCCTTTTATTCCAAATTGGGTATCTTATGACTCATATTTACACATTGGGGCTGCAGCTTATATGCGAATAAATTGAATATTTTTTTGCTCTTGGTGCTTCATTCTGTGTGTCTAGACATCTAGAATATATTAATGATTTTTTTCCCATGTTGAGAATGGTAATTATTTGGCAGTCTGTGTCTTAATTGTAAGAGTAATATCAATTGAATATATTATAGCATGATCTGCTTTTACTGTTCCAGTGTGTTCCTCGAGAATCGGATCATTTGTTTGGACATTCAAAAATCTTCTCAAATGCTGCTTTCCAAAGATTTGGGTTCTCGTCAACTGCTGCTTCTGATCCCATTGAGGGGGTAGACCAATCTGTTGATGGTGACAACAGTTCACATGATACTTCTGTTACTGGAAACAGGGCTGATGCTGATATACCTTCTGGTGAGTTTATTCTCAAAAGAAAATGGATAATTGTTACAGTTCTAAATCTATATACTTGGAACCTTACCCTGGTAGAACGAGGAAGAGTGTTAAACAATCTGCATTTTCTAATTCAGATGCAGAATCTGAACTTTCTAGGGATGATCTAGTTAAGCTAGTGACTGAAAAGGAAGAATTACTTAAGTTGAAGCAGCAAGAAATTGAAAAAATGCAAGATAAAGTTATGCGAAGCTACGCAGAAATGGAGAATGTCATAGAAAGAACAAAACGGGAGGCAGAAAATTCAAAGAAATTTTCTATTCAGGTTTATCTTCTTATTCATCTGACTTGTCTAATGATTAGTTATGCAATAGATGGATCTTTTGACATTTTAGTCTAGTTCTGGATGACTTTGAACTGTAATCTGTATTCATGATTGCTTAGAACTTTGCCAAGAGCCTCTTGGACGTTGCTGACAATTTGGGAAGGGCTTCGTCTGTTGTCAAGGAAAGTTTCTTGAAGATTGACACATCAAAGGACTCTGTCGGAGCTGTGCCACTCCTTAAGACGTTACTTGAGGGTGTTGAAATGACTGAGAAGCAACTTTCAGAGGCAAGTGCTACTTGTCTCCTTAGTTAAATGATCCATTCTCGATTCTGTCCTTTTGCCTTAATTATTTCTGGGACATAAACAACAAGCTATTTACCATCTCGTTTCTGGAACGTTAACTTATTGTGCCACTGACTTGTAAAGGCACTACATTTTGTTACAAATATGCTTCATTAATAATGTTGATCATCACCAAGGAATTAGAGTAGGTGCATAGCTCACATTTAACAGATTTGAATAATTATTTTGGTGTTTGATCTCTCTATAAACTTTTCTGACCCTTGTGTAATTAGATGCTCAAATATCATGATTTGACTGTGCAAGTTCGTTTCTGCGTGTGTGCTTGATATTAAAGAATCATGTTTTCTGTTATATGGATGGACTTTACACTGCTGGTATATAGCAACTTCTTTGGGAAGACCTTTTATGGTATGTACCCTGGGAATATAGTGAGACACGTAGATTGCAAACTTTGAATTGTTGCAAATAAAATATCGTTATCGTGTTGCAGTCTGATAATAGTTTCAGAAAGAATTTCTCGGTGGTTCAATTTTTTGCATAGCGTTTCTTATTTGTTTGCTGGGTGTGGTTTTATTGCATCTTTCTAAAGTGGTGACTTGTTGGTGCTTTCCCTATAAGTGTTATTTTGTTAGTCGGAAAGACAGACTTACACGGGAGCTTCTAACCTTTGAGATCACGGTCCGTCTAACAAGGCTTTTATCCCTGAAAAAGCTTGTTCTGTCACTTGCAGGTATTCAGAAAATTTGGAATGGAGAAATATGATCCCATTGATGAGAATTTTGATCCAAACAGGCATCTTGCAGTTTTCCAAGTACCAGATGCTTCTAAAGCCCCTGGCACTGTTACAGCCGTTTTGAAGGTAATCATGCGATGCTACCTAGTAGTTAGTGAACGTTTCTTAGAAGATAACGCAAGTTAAAGTCGCCTAACAAATATGCATTACATGCTTTTCAGTCTGGTTACACCCTACATGATCGCGTTATTCGCCCAGCTGAAGTTGGTGTAAGTCGAGCTCCGGATAATGAGGCAGAGCAAAGCTCCAGCTGATGATTTTTTTAGCAGTTCCTCGTTTCCTATACTGCTGTTTCATTCAGATTATATGCTACAATTTTGTGTCTTTCGTCCAGTTTATAGAACATGGTGTATTTAAAATCTGACTTTTGCTAATAGCTAGAGGATCTCGACTCGGAGTCGGGAAACTGAGAGGATAAACCGCCATTTTTTTCACACATGCAGAATGGTTACTGCCTCTTCTTTTCCAATTGAATACTTATCACACATGCAGAATGGTTACTGCCTCTTCTTTTCCAATTGAATACTTATCAAACGCAGAGTTGCCAATAAATTTTTTTGCTTGTTATAACAGTACTAATATTTTTTTCTTGCTCCTTGTTCATAATGGTGCATATTCTACTTCAGAATTTTTGAAACTTTTGTTATAAAATAGCACAAATTGGATCGTAAAAGCACTTCATGATATCACTGCTCAATAATATTTGACAGGGTATAATTAATATTCTAAACAAAGACTGAAAGAAATTATGTGAGATGAAATTGCTAGATGATAAAAATTAGCGATCATATATCTTAATTATAAAATTTAAAAATGTCTTGTCTAAATAAATGATAGACAAATGAATTTTTATTTTCTGCAAGTAAATAATGAAAATAGTAATTAATTTTAACATTTTTTACTAGTTAAACTATTTGACACTTTTTTTGAATTTTCCTCGCAGGCTTCAATATTTTTGTGTTTGTGTATGAATAGCATGAAAAAAAGAGGGGAATTATATTTCTTTTTTATATATAAAAATATAGGAGTTGCGAGAATCAAACTCGTGACCTCAGCACGGACAGAAATCTTCGGCTACCTTAATTTTTATTTTAATTTTTTTAAAAAAATAATTTACACACTCTAAGCTATCCAATGTATCAATATTAGAATAGTTTAGATTATATACAATAAAAAATTATCCTAAATATTATTATAAAAAAGATAAAAAAAATTTTACTATAAAGAAATGTTTATAGTAATTTCTTATTGTGTATAATCTAAACTATCCCAATATTAGTACTATTGGATATCACAATATTAGTACTATTGGATAACTTAGAGCATGTAGATCATTTTTTTTAAAAAAAAAAAATTTAAATAAAAATTAAGCCAGCCAACTGAAACTGTCCTCTCATACCCCAAGTGTTGGGCCCAGGGAATATTGGGCCTAGCCAAGGAAGATTAGCCCAAACCCAAATCAACCAACCCGTCTGCGGTGCATCCTCTTCACTCACGTCGGACGCGAACGCGAGCAAAACTCGGACAGCGGCTGTGACTGGACTGAGCTTCGCGGACGCTGGCGCGAGCTTGACGCGAACGACATCTTCTCCGCAAGGATCGGACGTGAACGCGAGGATGCAACTGCGTCTTCTTCACCACACCGCTCGGATGTAGAGGATGGAATTGGCGACGCAAGCTCGCCGGAAGAAGCGGGCTCGGGCGAAAAAGGAAAGCGCACGGTAGCAGGAGGCGGCGGCTATTTTCCCTATAAAATCGACAGACGAACAAGGGATCAGGCCCTCATTCGGCTACAGGCGTACGAGCTTCTTCTCCATCAAAGGACCACGAGATCATCAACGACATACCTTCTTCATCAACAGAGTGAGCTCAGGGGAGCTTCGGTGGAGATTCCGGCGTCTGGGAGAGACGCCGGCGTGCGAGGCTAGCGAGCTTTGAGCAACGAGAGATTGTAACCAGCGTCTAGGGAGACGACCGGCGAGGAAGGGGACGAGGGCATCGGCGACAGGGGTCGGCGGCGTTAGAGGGAGAGAGTTTTGTAAGCTTTACCGGTGAAATAAAACCTTCTCCTCCGATATCTCCTCTTCCCCTATTCCTGCTCCTCGATACGACAACGACAGTAGCAGGCGGCTGCTAGGGTTTCGGTCGACAGCGACGAGAGATTATGGGGAGAAGGCAGGCGGCCATCCCTAGTTGGGACATAGTCCTCTCCGGCGAGTCCGCACTCAGACGCAGGCGGCGTCGAGTGTGAGGATGACGACGATCGAAGGAGAGTTCCGATTTTGACCAAGTCAAAATCAGAACCCGAAAACTCGAAGCAGCGAAACGAAATCGGATTGAGAGCTGACGTCAGGCGTGACGTCAGCCAAGCGAGAATTCGGAGTGGCGCGGCAACATTGACAAGGTGAAATTGACTGGTCAAAATCGTTGACCATAGGTAAAAATCAATTTAGGGTTTGATTTTCATAAAGTAGGGTTAGGGTTTTCCGAACCTTTTCGATTTAGGGGCGATTTTCCACTCAGGAAAACCAAACCCTAGGGAGTTCACGCCCGGGGATTAGGGATTCGGCGCAATAAATTGCTCCGCCAGAGAACCCTAAGACACCAGTTTAGGGCTGGTCCGGCAAGGGCGTGACACCCAACGGAGCACCAGACCGAGCGTGAGACCCTAGGGTTTCTGGGTAAAATCTCACCCAAATTAGAAACCCTAATTTCCCCGATTAAATTTTTATCCCCAAATTACAAATCACATGGAAAACCCTAACCCTAATTAGAAAACCGAAACCCTAAATCAAGAATTACCTCACTGGTCAACTCTATTTTTGACTGCCGCCCGATTTTTTGATTTGCTGACATCACGATGACGTCAACCGCCAAAATCAAAATCGCCGATTACGTTCCAAATCACGGCGCGTTCAATGTCGCGCTGTCTCCGTGCTGCCGCTGCTCGCTTGTTGTGATCCGAAAGGACACACTTATGAATACAAGTAGGTAGACTTATTTCAGGTGTCACGACCAAAACCTAAGTGTTGGTGTACAGGGGCTTTTGTCACTCCCTAACACGGCTCCAAAAACTTGTTGTCCCTAAACTTGTAGTGTCCGCAAGTGCACGGATACTCGAAGTAATAAAGAAAGTATCGAATCCATAGGGACCTATGTTGTCAAGTACCAAATAATTGATTTCTTCCTATCTAAGCAATCGAATAAAAGCAAAGTAAAGATCGAAAGCACACGGGAAAATACTATCAGAGAGAAACTGGGACTAGGGTTTCATTCACTTTAATTTTCATGACTAGATATATAAGGATATTCATCAATCAAATTCTATTATGATAAAGGCATAATTTACTTTGTAAAGAGATTAACTCACTTTCGTGCAGATAACCATGCAGAGACCAATCCTCGCTTTCGCGCAAGATTTATCCCAAGCTAATGATAAGTAAATCATCAAACAAAGAACTCGAGGATCACTTTCGTGCATCCGAGTTCTAAGTTGATCGCCTTGAGTGGAAACTCAAGGATCACTTTTGTGTATCCGAGTCTCAACACAAGTTCTACCTATGGTTCTCCAATATTTCAATCCTCACTTTCGTGCAAGATCTCCACGTTTGACACAATAACTCAATCCTAGGTTCATAATTATCATCATGACAATTTAAACTACTAAAATAAAGAAATAAGAACTTAACCTAATTTCTTACGGTGAGTTCCTATTAAGCAATTTTAAGGTTCCAAGTTCTCAAGCAAATCACCTTTCGGTCCTTATTGCGAAAACTCTAAATTATGATGATAAAATGTAAACTAAGGAGAATCTTAGAGCAATAATCGCATAAGTAAAATTATCAAAGTAGAATAATCATGATGAAAGCAAAAAGTATCTAGTCATTAAGAAAATCAAAGGGAATTTACTCTCCCATGTCCCAAAGAGTGTTTAAGCTAGCATGGTGAAAAGATTACAGTAATCCATAGTGTTTAAGTGTCAGAAATCCAAAAGAAAGGAGAAGAACACATAAACACACGGCTCTAATAAAAATTACAACCGTAATCACACGCGTGAACAGTGCTAGCGATCGGTTTGTTGTTGATTTCTCCTCCGATTAACCTCCTTTCACTCTGAAACTTCTGGAGCACCTTCTCCTCCTCTATGCGTAGCTTTCACTCAATTTTCACGGCCGGAGATAGCTTGTATGCTTCCCAACGGCGAACCCTAAGGCGGCGGCGTGTAACTCAATTTCTCTCTCTAGAGTGGATGAAAATTAGGGCTTTCGCCCTTGGCATGTTCTCCTCCTCGGAGGCTCCCCTTCTTCTTCTTATGGCATCAAATTTAAAGGTCTAGATCGTCCGCAATCTTCTCCGTAAAAATCAAACTTCAAAATTGACTATGGAGTCGCGTTCAAAAATGAAAATACGACAGTGTAATATTTCACGTCAGTGCCTTAAAATCGCTCGCGTTCTTTGATCTGAATTGTCTGGCAAATACGGCACCGTATAATGGTTCACGGCACTGCCATAAAATCGGCTGAACTCTCTGGTCGAAATCGTCTGGAAAATACGGCCCGTGTCAAAGTTTACGGTAGTGCCGTAAAATCAGGAATTATCTCTGTTCTGAATGCGCTTCAAAATACGGCAGTGTTAAGTTTTACGGCAGTGCCGTATTTTTCATTAAACCTTCTGGTCGGAAATTCTACCAATTTACGACATTGCTCTGATATTACGGTATCGTACGGAAATACGGTACCGTAATATACAATACGGCACTACCGTATTTTGGTTGGTTGCTCCGATTTGCGTGAAATTTGTCAAGTGATCTCCTCGGATGATGGGAATTCTTCCATGTATTTGGATTTTCTTGAAAACGCTATAAATTTGACACAAAAATACCAATGAAATGACACAAAATTTACTATAAATTTTGGTGTCATCAAACACATAAGGCTCAAACTTTGCTTGTCCTCAAGCAAATAAATAAAGAATAATGCTAAGTATGGAAAATATGCTCCTTTATGAAAAATAAATTTCTAAAATATAATCGCTCATGAAATATTCCACCAAAAGCTACATAAAATTTCAAATAAATGCATCGTCCTCTGAAATTAATTCTTAAGTTTCACAACTTTGATCAAATAAAATTTCGCAACTCGCATAATAAACAGAATCTCAATCTCATGAATTCACCTAAGTTTCAGTTTAAATCTATCATACCGTTGTTTACAGGAATAAGTCTCCTAGATCTTTTTCCACACAGAATCTCTCTCATCTTACCCCTCTTTTATTTATTTTTGTACAGATAGCATATACCCACATAGATACATACTTTTTATTTAAGACTTCAACTTTTGTCTTCGGTACCACTGTCAATTTTATACAGTGCCAAGTAGAGGAGTCATTATTATTTTTCCTCTCTCTTTTTTAATAGACTTCAACCCATCTCTTAGGTACCACTGTCAATTTTGCATAGTGCCAAGTAGGGGAGTCTCTCACTATTTTTGTGGATCTTGGATTCTTTCTTCCCAACAAATAGTAAGATAAACTAAACATCAACTAGGTTATTCAATTGACATCAATTCAAAAATTACACTCATATGCTCATTTTATTCAAGAAAGATGCTTCACTCTTAGATTGCATTCATCAAACAACATACCTACCCAAAACCTCATGCATCAATCATTGAAGAATTTCAACAAGTAGATATATATTGAATAAATAAATTCAGCATAAGAGGTATATTTCCATTCACAGGTATTGATATGCATCATCATATAAAAATCCACACATCTCTTATCACATGGATTCAAGTCATAAAAATTTTCTTTAAGTATCAAGAATGTCAATACCAATGCAAAAGGTGTGAAGCGTCAAACTCATACAATCATGGTCAAAAGTATAACATGATAGACTCAAGAAACCACATAAGCCTTAAACAATGCAAAGGATGTAAAGCGATAGAAATTTTTAGGAGAAGAAAAGTGTAGATAATCAAGTAATCAAATCGCAAGAAAGTGCAAACAATACTCACAAAGCTATGTAGTAAGCTCAATCTATAGCGTCAGGGTAGGTGCGGCTGGATCTTCCTCAAAGATGCACCTTCTAAAAAATTTTACATGCACATATTTTTGGGCACATAAGGCTCAGACCAAAAATAGTATATTACTAAAAAAATGATAGGAAATATTTTTCTCAAAGGAAAATCAGAGATATGGCTGAAGGTCCGAAGAAGGTGCTGGTGGAAAAAACTGATGCAAAGTAGATGCCGATGGAGGAGCAGAAGTAGAACAGAGACTAGCTGAAAAGTTGCTAGCAATGATGATGGTGCCGACAGTAGAGTGAGTAATCTCTAGTGGCCTGCTAGAGAATACAGTCCTAGAAGTGAGATCGTCGGCAGGTGGGTGCCAGAAATAGTGCTGCATAGATAAAAAAAAATCAGTCACTAATGAAGAGTCTGCTACATAAATAAATCAAATAAATGGAAATAAAGGCAGTAGAAGAAGTAAGAGTCTGCTGATGGTATAATCCAGTGTCGACGGCTGGAAACAGTGATGTCAGAAGCAGATGTAGTGGTAGCTAGAGGTGGAAGACTGATTTCTGGATCTGGAGCCAAAAGAAGCTATACCATGTAGAAAGCAAGTAGAGCAGCAACTAAATTTTTTATGAAAAGTAGCCATACCCAAGAATAAGATTTAATGATCCAAAAAGAAAATGGACAAAACCATGTAATAGAATAAAACTCGTTCTTTTCAGATGTATGAAAATCAAAGGATCAAAATCTATCAGGAATTTAGGGTATCAACAGAAAGAAGGATACTCAGATTTCAAGATTAAAAACTGCACAGAAGTTAATCAGATTCGAAAAGTTGCTATGTGTCCTAGAATGATCAGAAAATATTTTCATGAAAACAACTAATCCACGAGATAGAATGACACGTGTTCTTCATATTCCATGCAAAAAATCAGGGTTACAACTCATTAAAGCATCTTAAAAACATACAGCAAAAACGCTAATTAGAATAGTCAAAAGAAAATTGCTACAGAAATTAATCAGAATCGAAAAGATGCTAGGGGTTTTAGAATAATCCATGGACTTTAAAATTCAGCAAAAATATCCAGATGATAAACAAAGATGAGTACTTCGTGATGGTGCCAAAGATCAAATATTTTCCTAACCCAGTTTCTTAAAATTACAGCGAGAAAACACCTAGTCAGATAAGCAGACTGTAGAGTTGAATTACGGGCGTAATATCCCTTACGGCAGTGCCGCAATTTACACAAAACTCTCGGGTAAGAAAATATCAAAATTACGGTACCGTAAAAAAATTACGGTAGTGCCGTAAAATACCAAAAACCCTCGGGATGAAATCGAACCAACATTACGGCACCGTAAAGCAAATTACGGCAGTGCCGTATATTGCGCAAAATTTTATTTTCCTACAAAACGAAAAGAAAAATTAATTCTAAAAATAAACTAAAATAAAACAAACTAAGCTAAGCAAAAGTACTTAGGTTGCCTCCCAAGAAGCGCTATGTTTTATGTCATTAGCTTGACCAAAACCCAAAAATCATGGTGAAGCAGGTGAATCAGTTCCAAAGTAAATAGCATGTAATTTTTTTCTTTTTCGCTGTCCAAAAAGTTTAGCCACTAATTAAAATATCCAAAATTTTATATAAATCACAATTACCATGGCTCTCTCAAATATGCAGAAATCAAAATCAAAATTTTCAATTCCACTCAAAGGATATTCAATGATCTTCCTATATTTCTCAGAAAGTAAAATCATAAGTCCTTTCTTCATATTTATATTTTCAATTGCAATAGGACTTTGATTAAAAGATATAAGTATTGGATCATCAAAATAGTCTTTCTGTCTCACATTAGATTCCTCAATAAAGCATGATTTTTTAAATAAATCAGAAGATATGGGCAAAACATCAGAGTGAGATACATCAATATTCATAATGTTTAAATCTTTTTCAAGTTCCTCATGCCCTTCATCAAATAATTTATCAATTTCAAAGTTATCAACAAAATCAGAGTAAGATTTTTCTAAATTAGTACCCTCATATCCTTCATCAGATTTAACCATAAATAATACATCATCAAAAGAATCAATATCATTATTATCAATAGCATCAAAAGGGGATTTTTCAAAATTAGTTTTCTCAATCTTTTTCACAAATAAATTATCATATGAATCAATTTTACAATCATCAAAATCAGAGTGAGATTCATGAATATTCACATAAGGCTCAATCTCAAAACAATCATCATCATTGGGGGAATTTTCTAAATCAAGTTTCTCAGTCTCCAAATCAAACTCAAATAAACATGCTTGTTGTGCTAACTGGGTTTCTAAAATTTTAGAATTAGGAGTCAAAGATTCTACTTGAGAAGCAAGCTGACTAATTATTCCCTTAAGGTCCTCAATTTCCCTACTTTTATTTGTCATGATCTGGCTTTGATTTGTCAAAAAATTTTCAAGAAGTTTGTCATGGATTCTTAAGTAGATTCTTCATTATCCTCAAAATATGGTTCAGAAACATGATTTGAGCAATCCTCATAAAAAGAAGTTTGATTTTCCCATCTAGAATAATGTTGATTATCTTGATAACATGGTGAATTAAAATTTGGAGAATTTAAAAATTAGCAATCAGAAGTATAATGATCAAAACATCCACAAATATCACAACTAATAGAAGAATAAGATGTCTTAACAGGATGCATATTTAAAGTGTCTATTTGACGAGAGATAAAATCTAACTTATCTTGAAGAGTGCATGATGAATCATATTTATATGGCATGTATATTCACCTTTTTCAGTTGCCCAAGAGTTATAAAACATATCTTCAAATCTATAAAGAACAGAAAGATAATCCAACACCAATCAATCAAATAAAACTTTTTTTTTCAAAATATAAAAAAAAATAAAGAAAATATAAAACACAAGCAAATTCACAAATTTTAGAAAATCTTAGTTCTGTCATAACTTATGAAAATCCAAACCTGCAAAAACAGAAAACAAAGTTAAATCTAAAACAAAAAAAACCTAGTCTAGCAATACTAATAACTATTTTGATATTAACAAAACTAAGGTCCCCGGCAACGGCGCCAAAAACCTGTTGTGATCTGAAAGGACACTTATGAATACAAGTAGGTAGATTTATTTCAGGTGTCGCGGCCAAAACCTAAGTGTTGGCATACATGGACTTTTGTCACTCCCTAACACGGCTCCAAAAACTTGTTGTCCCTAAACTTGTAGTGTCCGCAAGTGCACGGATACTCGAAGTAATAGAGAAAGTATCGAATCCACAGGGACCTATGTTGTCAAGTACCAAATAATTGATTTCTTCCTATCTAGGCAATCGAATAAAAGCAAAGTAAAGATAAAAAACACACGGGAAAATATTATCAGAGAGAAACTGGGACTAGGGTTTCATTCACTTTAATTTTCATGACTAGATATATAAGGATATTCATCAATCAAATTCTATTATGATAAAGGCATAATTTACTTTGTAAAGAGATTAACTCACTTTCGTGCAGATAACCATACAGAGACCAATCCTCGCTTTCGCGCAAGATTTATCCCAAGCTAATGATAAGTAAATCATCAAACAAAGAACTCGAGGATCACTTTCGTGTATCCGAGTTCTAAGTTGATCGCCTCGAGTGAAAACTCAAGAATCACTTTCGTGCATCCGAGTCTCAACACAAGTTCTACCTATGGTTCTCCAACATTCTGATCCTCACTTTCGTGCAAGATCTCCACGTTTGACACAATAACTCAATCCTAGGTTCATAATTATCATCATGGCAATTTAAACTACTAAAATAAAGAAATAAGAACTTAACATAATTTCTTACAGTGAGTTCCTATTAATCAATTTTAGGGTTCTAAATTCTCAAGCAAATCACCTTTCGATCCTTATTGTGAAAACTCTAAATTATGGTGACAAAAAGTAAACTAAGAAGAATCTTAGAGCAATAATCGCATAAGTAAAATTATCAAAGTAGAATAATCATGATGAAAGCAAAAAGTATCTAGTCATTAAGAAAATCAAAGCGAATTACTCCCCCATGTCCCAAAGGGTGAAAAGATTACATTAATCCATAGTGTTTAAGTGTCAGAAATCCAAAAGAAAGGGGAAGAACAAATAACCACACGGCTGTAATAAAAATTACAGCCGTAATCACACACGTGAACAGTGCCAGCGATCGGTTTGTTGTTGATTTCTCCTCCGATTGACCTCTTTTCACTCTAAAACTTCTGGAGCACCTTCTCCTCCTCTATGCGTAGATTTCACTCAAATTTCACGGCCAGAGATAGCCTGTACGCTTCCCGGTGGTGAACCCTAAGGCAGCGGCGTGTAACTCGATTTCTCTCTCTGGAGTGGATGAAGATTAGGGCTTTCGCCCTTGGCGTGTTCTCCTCCTCGGAGGCTCCCCTTCTTCTTCTTACGGCATCAAATTTAAAAGTCTGGATCGTCTGCAACCTTCTCCGCAAAAATCGGGCTTCAAAATTGACTGTGGACTCGCGTTCAAAAATGAAAATACAGCAGTGTAATATTTCACGGCAGTGCCATAAAATCGCTCGCGTTCTCTGATCTGAATTGTCTGGAAAATACGGCACTGGATAATGGTTCACGGCACTGCCGTAAAATCGGCTGAACTCTCTGGTCGAAATCGTCTGGTAAATACGACCCGTGTCAAAGTTTATGGTAGTACCGTAAAATCAGGAATTATCTCTATTCTGAACGCGCTACAAAATACGGCAGTGTTAAGTTTTACGGTAGTGCCATATTTTTCATTAAACCTTCTGGTCGGAAATTCCACCAATTTACGGCAGTGCTCTGATATTACGGTATCGTACGAAAATACGGTACCATAATATAGAATACGGCACTACCATATTTTGGTTGGTTGTTCCGATTTGCGTGAAATTTGTCAAGTGATCTCTTCTGGATGATGGGAATTCTTCTATGTATTTGGATTTTCTTGAAAACGCCTAAAAAAACATGTCTTTTTGCCTGAAAATCATCAAAAACTGAAATAGAAGTAGATTTTGTAATATTTGATTAAAAAGACATATAAATGAGCAAATGAGCATAAATTTGACACAAAAATACCAATGAAATGGCACGAAATTTACTATAAATTTTGGTGTCATCATCGCTCAGTCACGTCAATGCCTGACGTCGGATAAGACAGAATGGAAAGGCAGGAGAGAGGTTGCCGCCCCTCTTCCGCCGATCATCATCGCTTGGCAGTCACCTACTGCCGGAATCGTTTCCAAAACCTCCGCCGCCGCGTTGCAGAACAGGAACAGGGGAAGAAAGAGGCGGAGAAGAAGGTTGGTTTTATTCCCTCAAATAAAACTACAGAAGTCTCTCCTGCTCATGCCGACAACCCTTCGGCCAGCGCCCCTCTTCCCTCCCTCGCCGGTGATCCCCTGATCACCGGTTACAATCACTCGATACCAACTCTCATCAGCGTCTCCCTAGACGCCGGAAAACACTGTCGAAGCTTCCCCAAGCTTCAGCGCTCTCCGGTAATCACTGGTGGAGGTCGATTGCTGGTGTCGAAGATCTCTCCGTTGGATCCTCTCTGTGGTGATGGAGTTGCTGGTAGCTGATCCCCTATTCCATCGATATTTGTAGAGGAGGGACGCCGCTCGCCTTCTCTAGTCGAAGCCCTCAGTGACCGCGTCTCTCCCTCCCGATTAGGGCGTCGAGCGCCCGCTTGAGACCGCGTCCGAAGGCTTCACACGTCCATGCCTTCAAGCGCCACCCTGTCCGCATCGCCCGCCCTCTTCGTCCTCGTCCGATCCTCTCGGAGAGAATGTCGACCTCGCCTCCAAACGCTGCGCGGATGAAGACGCGACTGAAGCCACGATTTCAGCAGAGTTCGGGTCAACTTCGAATGTTGACCGAGCTGTTTCCCTTTTGTGTTGGGCTCCGCGTGATGAGTGTCGCGTGGGCTTGGGTCTTCTCTTGGCCCAGTGTGCTTTGGGCTAGACCGGGCTGAACCAAGCCTGACACCAAGTGTCACACCCAGGCCTAAAGGTTCCCCGACAGAACTCTAGACCGGCGTGAAATCCTAGGATTTCTAGGCATGATTTTACCCCAAGTGGAAAACCCTAATTCCCTGGGTGCAAAATCACTCCCAAATTGAAAACACGAATAGAAAACCCTAACCCTAATTCTAAAAACCGAAAAGAACCCTAATTCCAAATAATACCTCGCTTCCAATTTTGACCAGTGGGTCAAAATTATCGCTGCTGCTCGATTTTGCCAAAATTGTTGACCCGGTCAACGATTTCTCGAAGCGAATGCCAAATGCGTTCTTCGTCCCGTTCACGACGTCGCTGCGCGTCGTCTCTTCCGCTGAGCGTCACTGCGCTCGTGAGCTCGCCGGAGACAGGCGTGTTGGCAGTGGGAGATCTGTTCTCTTCACCTCCAGTCGTATCACCGTCAAAAGTTGTTATCGCCGCTAATCGTCCTTGTCGCCGTAGAGACAGCTCGCAGAAGCAGGGGAAGATGACAATGGACGACGCCAAGAGAAGTCAAAACCAGGGGGAAGAAGAATGGAAGAAGTCGCGTCTTATTCCCAACAAAAAGAATCACAAAAGCTTCTCCAAAGTTTCCGACGACCCCTATCGCCAGTGCCCACTCCCCTCCCTCACTGTCGACCCGCCGGTCGACGGTTACAATCATTCAAAGAACCCCTCTCGCAAGAACTTCTTACCGACGTTTCCCTAGACGCCGGACTCCCCTTCTGATCTGAGCTCTCCCTATAGCTTGAAGATGGCAGTGGCTCCCTCCCAGTATCGACAACCCTTGATCTCTCCTCGTCGACAACTTTTAAAGAAGAGGCACCGCCTCTATACTCTGCATCTCCGAGTTCCTCGTTGCGGCCGCGTGCCCGCGCACGACCGTGTCCGAGATCCTTGCCGAGAACTTTGTCTTTATCCACTCCTCTTTCAGCCGCTGCCAGCACTCGTCGTTGCGTCGCCCACATCCTCTGGCGCCGCCGTCCGCGTCATTCGGGGTCTTCAGGGAACTAGTCGTTGCCGAGCCTCGCGGAGACGCCGCGTGTGCACGTTGCGGAGATGATGCTGCTCCGCGTGAAGAGGGCATCCTCATGGCTGAGTCAGCGTCTATGTTCGATTTCGGCGTTGACCGGCCAAAATCGGATGCGCTTAGGTTTATGCGTGGATTTGGGTGTACTTTGAACTTGGTTTGGGCTTGGGCCAGGCCCATTGATCCAGGGCCTAACACCAAGTGAGAATCATGCTACTAAACCAAACACCCACTGCCCAACCATTTAACATCAATTCTTTTTCAGGGAAATATTATATGCCCTGCAAAAAAATATTCAAATCGGGATCTCCACCTGAAATCTGTTCTGATGGCAGACTGGCAGTGGAAGTGCGAGTACGAACTCATATCGAAGCACTCGTTTTTTGCTTCTTGTGGCCTCCCAATGCTGGCGCTCTCTCCCCACACAAAAATCAAATTGAATCGAAGTTTCTGCTTGTTCAGTGTTTTTTTTCCTGATATAAAAATGTCGTATTGCTTTGCGGTCTTTCCTTTTCCGAACACGGAGCACTAGATTTCGTCGTTTAATTTTTCATAAATGTTTGATTGTTCTCTGTAATCTTCTAGCTCTGCCGTCTAGGTTCTTAATTTGGGCGATAGTGATCCTTACAGTCGTAGTTATTCTAGTAGTTGGAGAAAAGGGGAAACAGAAACTTCTTTCTGTCGTTCTCTTTGCATCCAAATTATTATATGATAATATGAAAATTGCAACATGGAGAAAGAACAATATATGTACCGGTTCTGTTTGGCCATGTGGCGAGATATCTACTACAGCCACCGAATTATTACAACTAGACAGCTGCAACTGACTTCACTCCCAAACAAAGCCATCATCTTTTCCAATAAAAAGGTTGCATAAGCAGTAGTACATCAAGGCATTTGTCCCTTCGTAACGTAATAGAGAAGCTCAATGCTTCACGAATCATATCCCTTAGCACAACAGTCGGAATTTGTATATCTCCATCTAAATAGCAGTAGAAAAATGGAAGAGCTTGCAGAACAATCTAGTTTCAGCTTTGTGAGTGAATCTTCCCGGCCAAGTACCACGAATGCATGGCGAGGCAGCCAAAGGCCATGATGTTGGCGAGTGAAGACAATCCGTGAATCATTCCAAATTTCTTATTCATGGCTGCAAGTTGTTGATTGGTTTTTGCTGCTTCGACATTCTTCGACCAGCCTACTTCTCCGCCAATGCTTAGTTCTCTCTCTATCTTGTGCCTCTTCTTCATCATCTGCTTGAGAAAGAAACTAGATCATGTAAAAGAAATTAAATAAAACTAATCCGCACAGAAGGGCTAGTTATCTATGATTCATACAATCCCAACGCTATGTGACGTTTAAATTCAAGTGTTAACATTCTCTGAGAAGCACATTTGCTATCTCAAAAGGCTTCAACGCAAACCTCACCCTGAGGACAGCCATGTTATTAGGCTGAAACCTACCTATATATGTTTTAAAATGCATCTCCTAGAGCACATCATATAAAGTATTCTTAAAAGCACCCAGGTAGAAACCAAGGTTTTTAAAATCAATTTTTCTGGTTCGGACCTCGGACCGGTAGAATAGAACTCGCTACGAACTGCAGGTTTCTCTTTCTTCATCCTCCTCTTCTTTTTTCCTCAGCTCCGCTCGGTTCTAATGGGTTTTTATCCGATATGACCGATATGTACCAGTCTGTCGGACCAGATTTTGGGAGAAACTAAAATAAATAGCCACAATCTTATTTTATAATAACTGTTATGCACTATCCTGTCATTTGATGTTATTGGTCATCCAAAAGCCAGATACTATTATACTATACATACGTGGCATGCTTTGTGATTAAGAGAAAAGGTACAGTTTCTAGTATAAATACTAAAGATAAAGAGTAACCACTAATTTTATCATAATTCAGCAAAAAAAAATAGCCAATTAAAGACACATGATTTAAGCATAATTCAACGACACAGTATGTTAATAGTATAAGGAATAGAAAATGCCATTATAGGATTTTTTTTATTTTGAAAAAAACAAGTAACTAGGCTTTTAAGCAAGACTTAAATGGAATCATTTGTTGTGGTTTTGTTGATCAAACACCACTATCCCTCTTCATCTGTTGTGAAGATAAAAACCAAGCAGTTGGGTTTTTCTAAAGAGAAAGTAACGGTAAGATGCTAGGTGATCTAATTGGGTAAAAGTGATAGAACCACAAAATATAAGTCTATAGAGGTATGTCAATATTCAGGTTGCATGTTATCAGAAATCTTAGGTGGCGGATAGAAACGCCTCTCTTGGATTCCGCGAGGCTGAAACCTCCAGCATAAGGCCACCTAACTTACGCTATTGTAAAGTTGGTTTGTTCAGGAATGTAGTAACTATGAGGTTTTGATCCTGAAACAGGATCACTTGAAGATGATAGTCCATTAGTGCTTTCACGGAGTCCTGGGAGCCATGATGGACACTGAACCTTCTCTCTATATTTTTCAACGATTTGACCCTCTTATAAGTATGCATCGTTCTTTAATAGCTTCTGCATAACAATAATTGCTATGACAAGAAGGAACAACAGGTGATACTAATACTATAACATTAATAATTAACACTACATATACTACGCGTTAAATCCCGACTCTAAAAGCCTGCACCTTGTTTCAGTTGAAAGGTCTGAAGAAATAACCACCAAGCATCCGACCATTCTATAAAACAGCAACCAAGCAAGGATTGTAGTTGGGTCACACTTCTCATAATAATAATTTTAGAAAGTCAGATGCATTAATAATCTGCTTGATTCAAACCTTGAACCTCTATAATATTCTGGTTTCTCCATATGTACTATAAACAATTCTAAAAAGAATGCAAACTTGAATTAATACCTTAAACCTCTCAATGTGTAAATGGGACCACGTACACCATTTGGCAATCTTACCAGTGTTGTTCCACCTCTAAACAATACTGTCACAACAGAAATTCATCACTATACTATCTAAAGTATAAATCATGTTAAAGGTTTTGAATCTTTTGATCAAAATATGAAGTCAAGGGTAGCAGGGAAGATAAACACATAACACATCCTAATTATTTTGTGCCAGAGAAATGTTTTTTTTTTCTTATTGGCAAAAATGAAATGTTTTTTTCCCTGCATCAAAGTTTTAAGAAATGCAATATCACCGGGCAAGTGTAAGATATATCAGATTCCTGCTGCTCTCATTAAAAAATATAATAAATCTTAGTGTAACTAACCATCAACGGTACTGAGATTTGATTAGCTGACTACTATTCCTCAGAAGTTTAGGGCAATAGGAAAGGTGTAATTTATATATTCATGGCAATACATTCCCTCAAGACCAAGATGTCATGAAAATTGAGACCAAATTGAATAATACATAAAAAGAGGCATGGCATGTGCTCTGTTGCCATGATAAGATTTGGTCGAAGTTGAACGATTATTTATGCCAAAAGTTGAAGTACCTGATTTATATATTGGGTTTATAGAGTCTGACGACAAGGAGAAATAGATGGCTTCTGTTAGCAATAAAAAGGTAAATACTTTCAGAGACTGGATTACCTCAATGGTCATTGGAGTGAATACGATCAGATTCGAAAGGTTGAATCCGAGCGCAGCAAGGAGGAACCCTAGTTGATACCTCTCAGTGGTCAAGGCCGACTTCCAAGGTTGGATGAAGGCAAACGCCGCCACCGAAACCGCTGAGCAAACAGACACCAGCATGAAATATGCAGGGAACATCTTGCTCTGAAGATTCCCAAATTGATGCCTCGGTAAATTTCTGCAAAATTTTCACCTGTTCCTCATTACAATCCAACACAGGTTCGCCAAAATAAAGCTCATTCTAGAGAAATTCAGCGATCTTAAATCAAAGATGCGGTGCAGCAACTGAGCAATGTGAAATCAAATGCGGGAATTCTTTCACGGTGGATCGGTGAGCGAGGGGGTTACTTGAACATGATGATGCCGCCGATGAAGGTGACCCACAGGGCGGCGCCCCAGGCAGTGGCGAAGGCGAGGAGGTGAGAGAGCCTGGCGGCGGTGACGGCCGCGGCGGGGGATTCCGGCAGCGAGCCGAGGACGTCGGGCGCGAAGACGACGCCGACGGCGAGGAACGCCACCGCCGTGAGGAAACGGGTGGACCAAGCCATCGCCGAGAAAAAGGAGAGCGGCGGCGTAGGGCTGCCGGCAGCGGTGGACGGATTGGAAGTTTGGAACGATGGTTGTGGACGTGGAAAACAAGATGGCGCTCGCTGGAGAAGGAAAATATTAGGAATTTAATTGAGGGGAAATATTTTTTAAAAAAAAAAAATTAGGACTGGTTTGCGGCAATTCTGGAAGGATCACGCCTCCAATAAGTTTTTTTTAAAAAAAAAAAAATTACGATGTAAATGTTTCTAAATGTTGATTTGCACGATTATATCATATCAAAAAATTTATAAGTGGGAGTCTCACTTAATTGAGTTTACATCGTGTTTACTTGGACGGATTGAAAAATATAAAAGAATGAAAAGAAAAAAAAAATGAATAATAGATGGATGGAATGTGTTATAGATTTTTCTTCCTTGTGTTTACTTGGATGGAAAGAAAGTTTGAAAGATTGATATATACACCCTAATTTTTATTTTTTTATTAATATTATATATATATATATATATATATATATATAATATCATAAAAATATTAAATATTAAATATTAAATACGACCGACGACAACGAGGGCAAGCAGCAGCGGTATGAACGAACAAAGGCGGTCAACTCAAGCAGCGACAGCAAGGACGAGTAGTTGAGAAAAGCTCGTATTGAGCGAGAATAAGTAACGGTGCGATGAAAAGTTATGTGTGAAGTTAGTAAAGTTATGTCATAGTTTCAACTTTCCGTCTGATTTGGGCGGAAAGCAAATGGAGGGATTAATGACTAACTTTCCCTCTTATTTTCCCTTCTAAACTATCCATCCGCCCAAGTAAACAAGTCTATATTCCTTTTCTTCCTATTTTCTTTTCTTTTTTTCTAACTTTCCCCCAAGTAAACAAGGCCTTAGCGATATCTCAAAATCACATAGAATTCTTTACATAAAGTTAGAACCTTTAAGTATACTATTGCACTTTAATGGAGTTTAGCAATGTCTCAAATTAACATAGAATTCTTTACATATAAGATAGAATCTTTGTACAGTAGCACTTAGGCTATATTTTATTGAATGAAATCTAGGGTATAAGATAGAATCTTTATACCATAGTATAATAAATCTATGATGGAAAGATAAAAAACACAATAAATAAATTTTTATCTAAATTTATTATATTTTCTATCCTTTTCATCGTCAATTTCATTCAACAACATAAGGCTATAACATAGCCTTAGGAGTTCTAAATTATGAATAAAGAGTTCTAAATCCCATTTTCCAGTTCTTTGACATGTGTGATTGAGAAGCTTCACAATAAATGTTATCAGTGCACTTTGCTTTTGAATTTAATATGCTATTCTCTAGTTTAGTCGCAAGGGAGTTTGCCGTAGTCTTCGACCTACCGACCCTTGATCAAGACTTTGATTGAAAATATATCGGATCTGCTAAGAAAGATAGGTTCTTGTTTGGAGACAAGAAAAATCTTCCACGTGTAAATGCATACACAAGGATTATTAACTCACGAGTTATTTGTGCTTATTGCACAAGTAAATATACGAGATATATTATATGAAGACTTATAGTCACTGTGTTACATTACTTTTAGAGTCATATCGGTCCTATACATGGTATAATTTCCCTCAATTAGCTCCGAAATGTCATTTTTAGGTAATATACAAATCCAAAGGATGACACTTGGGAGTCAAGAGAACCACCTCCGAATATTCCTATGGAAAGTGAGGTAGTTATGCGCTAGAATAAAATCAAAAGCCAAGATATCCAAGTAGAAGAGGAACTATTATACGTTTCAATCTCAGTGTATTTCAACTCAAGTCTTGGCAAATAGGAAGTTATGCACAAAGGTTCACTCAAACAACTATGGCCCTATTTGGCTCAGCTTCTATTTAAAAATACTGACTGAAGAAGTTTAAGAGTGTTTGGATGCACAGCTTATGGTTAAATTATTTTATTTATAATAAATAATATTTTATTAAAAAAATTCATGTGATAAAAATTATATGATTAAATTTGTAGTTAACTATAATTATAATATTTGTTAAAAATATTATGAGTTATACTATAAAAAAATTATTATTACATATAATGGTTATTGAGCATAAGCAGGTGGGGGCCAGAGAAGCAGCTTCACCCTTACTTCTTAGAGAAGCAGTGATAAGTTGCATTTACATCATGTTTTTTCCTATATTTTATATCATATTTTGAGCTTAATTGAATGATTTTATGCAATTTTTAATGTTTTTACTTCACTTTGCACAGAATCTTCATTTTTTTTTGTTTCTATGAAAATGTAGGTAAAAAAGGCACAAAAATAATGGATTTCAAGAGTTTTGAGGCCATATTATGATTCCCGAGAAAATCACGAGCTTACACGTCGAATTTGGAGTTAAAATAGTGAAGAATGCGAAAATTACGGCCTTGCCGTAATTATGGATCTGCCGTAATTCTGAGTTCGAGCAGAAGGTGAAAAACGGCTAAGTTAAAAAGCTCACAGAAACTTTCACGGGTGAAGCCGTGAATATTTCTGTGACTTAAGTGCTGTACACACAGAGACTTTTACGGCCGTGACCGTGAACGTGTTACGGACCATGAAAACATCCGCCCTTTCAGTTTTTCACTCGATTTGACTCCAAATTAAACCAAAATTGAACCAAACTTTCTAGAAACCTTCCTAGATGGGTTCTATACTGATTAGACTGCAAAAGGAAGGGTTTTGGTAGGGTTTCGGGGGCTGCTAGGCACGAAAACAAGAGGAGGAGGCGGCGACGGCGAGATTCAATTCTAGGGCAGAAATCCGGCGAGAGATCACGCAAAGAGGAGTTTGATCATTTCATCTTCATCACCAGATCAAGGGGAAGAGTTCTAATTACTTTCCTAGTGTCTCTTTGCATTATTTTAGAGAGATTACATGTTGAATTCATCGATGAACATTATGTTTGCTTTGAATATGAACAAGTAAACTCTATTTTTGGGATTTGAGGAATAGCCCGTTGACGATTTATGGATTGAATATATTGTTTTAAATCTTTTACATGAATTTTATAGATTTGATTTGATTAGAATTGTGTTTATTCCGTAATTTACCTTGGCTATGTAATTTTACGTCTTAGACATTGCGAGAAGGACCGAGAGGTGAATCGCAACGTCTGATCTATTATTTTCAAACCTACAAATCCAATCACAAGAGTAATTTGGATTCGTTTGAAGGATTAACAAGGTTTTTCATAAAACTTAATGGGTCTATTTATGTTAATTGTCACAAGAGTAGAGAATTAATGTAAATAGATACCGGATTAAGCTTCGAGAGGAGGTAATCTGTACCTTAGGAAAAATCCCTTTCAAAACTATAATTTTCTGATCAAAGGTTTATTTTTATTAAATTCATAATCGTCAGCGTGGTGAAACCCTAGATCCTGATTTTATCTGAATTGATTTTTAGCCAAAACCCTAAAACCACCTTTTTGTTTCCTTGCATTAGAAGTTTTCAAAATAAAAACTACACTTTGAATCGTCTAGATATAGATCAATCGTGTAATCGGTACTTGACCGTCAGATCCTCGTTGGGAACGATAATCTTTTTATTACTTCGATAAATCCGTGCACTTGCGGATACCTATCAAGTTTTTAGCACCGTTGCCGGGGATCAGGCCAGTCAATACTGATTTAATCATGAGATTTATAGACTAGACATTTTTTTTATTTTTTTTTTATTTTTTTATTTTTGTTTTTATTTTTATTTGTTTGTTTTTGTTTTTCATTTTTTTTGTTTTATTTGTTTTTCACAATTTTTTTATATAGTTAGTTTATTTTATTTTCCTCTTTTTGAATTAACACGTTGTATGAATAGGAGAACTCAAAAATCATTTGACTAGATACTTTACACTTTATTTTACATCTCCTATTTTACATTTTGTATTTTTGAATTTTTATTGCATAAATTAAAAAATAATGTTTAATCAATGTCAATGGTTAGGTCAGACATATGTACCACCGGCGATGCAGACAAGAGAATATGGTACGGATTCATTACAATCACTTGCAACAAGGGTAAATTCTTTTTCTCAACACACTGAATATTTAAGAATGCAATATTCTGTTATTTGTGATATTTGTGGTTCTCATGGGCATCATTTCAATGAATGTCAAGTAGGGATTCCTCCATGCTTTAACTTGCCTAGTACCTATAATCAAAGTTGGGAGGATCATCAAAACTATTTTTACCAGAATGACCCAGCTTTTATTTCATAATCAGACTTTAGTGAACCTCAAAATTCCAACTTAGAAGCCATACTTGAAAATCTTTTAGCTGCTGTGAACAAACAAAGTGAGGATATTCATAGTATGATTTATGGCACTAATAAAAATGACATAGAGGATGGAATCCAGGATAAATATGAGAATTTTGTAGAGTTAGATCAATCATTAGTCATGACTCCTGATTATGATTTACCTTCTTCAAATTTTGATGATTTTAAAAATTTTGATGATTGTGATTTACCTTCCTCAGCACTTTACCAGCCATCTAGTCCCCTCTCACGTAATGAAGTGTCATTCAACACAAATACTTGGGACACATTTGATGAAAAATTTGAACTTTTTGAGTCTTATGAGAAACAGGATAAAGAATTTATGGATCCTCATATAAGAACTAATGAAATTGATGGGGATGAATTTGATAGTGTTAGGATGGAATACGTCCCTTCATTTTCGTATGACACCGCCACCATTGAAGAGAAAAAAATTGAGGAAAAAGATGAGAAAGAGGATCCTGTGCATATTACACCACCACCATATGAACAATCAATTTCTATTCTCCAGGAAAATTCATTGAAAATTTGCATGACAGATGATAAAGGAAATGATTTTAAGGATAATGCTGATGAGGTGATTGAAATATTTTTTTGAATCAAATTCAAGCACAGGTACTGAAAAGTTGATAACACATAAGATTCTTGATCACATTGGCATTGAGGTAAGAGAAAAATCCAATGAAAATTTTGAAAACTTCTTGATCAATCCAAGGTATGAAATTTTTTATTTTAATTCTAATCTTCTTCCAATTACTGACATAAATCTAAAGGAAGAATGCATGATTTTACACTTGGATAAATATAGAAAAATTATTGATTATTCTTTTCATAACTTTAACTTTTGTTTTTGTATTCATGTACTGCTTACTGCGGCATGGATCCACTTGCCTAACTGGATATATTTGGTGGACACACTGATGAGACGAAGGAAAAGCAGAATATTATATGCTCTCTACTATGGCACAGATTCACCAACTCCACCATGACATGAAGCTGTGGTTAAGCTAATGACCTTAAACAAGCGCTTTTGAGAGGCAACCCAAAGTTTTTGAATTTTATTAATTTTTGCATTCTTAGTTTTTCTTTTTAGATTTTCTTTAAATTTTTAGAAATTTTTGTAGCATGTATTGATGAATTTTTATTGATGGAAAATCTTTTAATAAATTTTTTTATTTGCAAGAAATTTTTGTAGAATTTTTACATAAAGAAAAGCTGATCAACGAGACCATCACGGGTGCAGCCGTGAATCATTCATGGATCGTGATTCTTGCGGCAATCTCTTTGTGAGTATATTTAAACATGATTTTGATAGTGAAACATGATGGTATTTAATGTCTGAAACTTGTTTACATTGTAAGATATGATTATCTTTGATGTGACATAGTTTCTAAATTTTTCTATGTCATGTTTTCATTGTTTTGATATGATTATATAGGTTTTTGCCAACGTTTTTAAAAGGAATTTTTGCAAAATTTTTCTGAAATCTATCATTCATTGATTTTAATGTTCATGTATATGCAACAATTTAAATCTAGGGTGTCCTTCATGATATGCTTATTCTTCAAAGCTTTATAGGTATGTATATTTATCTATTTTTGCTTGATGGAAATTTTTATGAATAGGAATTTGGTGATATCTCTTTAAATTGAGATTTGCTCTAACTCCTCTAGTGATAAATATGAAGTCATGAGTTATATTATACCATCGTTTGGCATACTTTAAATCTGTTGCGATCAAGTATCGATAACGATTTAAGTATCATGCCATTGACCGGCTTTCTCCAGAAATAAAAAAAAATAGAGAAAAAAAGAAAGTTGTAGGTTAAGTGGACAACTCCGCTGACTTTCATGATTGAGACTATGAGTTATAGTATACTACTTTGTGGTATACTTTAAACTTGTTATGATGCTGACAGTAAACAGCATATAACAGTTTAAAGACCAAATTGCTTTAAAAATCACTTATCTTTAACATCACTGAAATTCTTGAAGTAGAAATCCTATCTGTTAAGTGAAATAGATTTATTAAATTGAAAGTATCTGATATTTAGTGTGTGTTGAATGGATGTTATGACATGAATTGTGAATTTTATCTTTCTTGGATTGTAACATCTTGGAATTTATCTCTATTATGATTTTTCTTGAATTACTTGAGTTTGAAATATTGATATTGCTTGAGGACAAGCAAAGTTTTAAGTCTAGGGTATTTTGATAAGTTGCATTTACATCATGTTTTTGTCTATCTTTTATATCATATTTTGGGCTTAATTGAATGATTTTATGCAATTTTTAGTGTTTTTACTTCATTTTGCACAAAATCTTTATTTTTTTCTCGTTTCTATGAAAATGTAGGTAAAAAGGCATAAAAATGATGGATTTCGAAAGTTTTGAGGCCATATTATGATTCCCAAGGAAATCACGAGCTTACACGTCGAATTTGGAGTCAAAATAGTGAATAATGTGAAAATTACGGCCTTGGCCATAATTATGGATCGACCGTAATTCTGAGTTCGAGCTGAACGTGAAAAACGGCTAAGTTAAAAAGCTCACACAAACTTTCACGGGTGAGGCCTTGAATCCATCACGGGCCGTGAATATTTCTGTGTCTTAAGTGCTGTACACACAGAGGCTTTTACGGTCGTGGCCGTGAACGTGTTACGGACCGTGAAAACGTCCGCCCTTTCGGTTTTTCACTCGATTCGACTACAAATTAAACCAGAATTGAACCAAACTTTCCAGAAACCTTCCTAGATGAGTTCTATACTGATTAGACTATAAAAGAAAGGGTTTTGGTAGGGTTTCGGGGGCTGCTAGGCACAAAAAAAAAGAGGAGGAAGCGGCGACAGCGAGATTCAATTCTAGGGAAAAAATCCGGCGAGAGATCACGCAAAGGAAGAATTTGATCACTTCATCTTCATCACCAGATCAAGAGGAAGAGTTCTGATTGAAAACCATAAGCATAGGGAACAGAATAATCTTTCAGTGTCCTGTTGTTATAGTTGTTCCCCATTGGTTGTGGAACTCGGTCATTGTTTGCATCAAGCTGAATGTGCTCCATCTGATTTTCTCCTTCTAGATGGTTCATGACCTCTTTATTCAAAATTTGATTTTGCTTCCTTCTTGTCCTGAAGGTGCGCTCGATCTCTGGATCAATGTCAAAGAATGTACCTGCCCTAGAACATCTTTGCATAAAATGATCAGTCAAAATTATAAAGTTCTAAGACAGCAAGTAAATAAAGAGAAAAAGAAAATAACAGTGCAGTAAAAAAAATCTAACCTAAAGCCTAGTCTACCAATTCTCAGAAGTATACTAATATCAACCGTTGTTCTCTAACAACGGCGCCAAAAACTTGACACGTCCCGCAAGTGCACGGTTATGTCGAAGTAATATAAAAGATATCGAATCCCACAGGGAACAAGGTTGAGTACCAGAGAATCTGAGTCCTAATAGCTAGACGAATCGAAATTGGATTTTGAAAACAGAAATCAAAAACAAGCAATCAACGCTACGACGGCAGGGATTAAATATGAGAGAGAAATCAGGACTTTGGTTTCCACCACAATGACTACTTTAATCGCACAAGGCAGATATCGGTTATTTGGATTATTGATTTGCACAAGGAATCTAACCCTAAGGTACAAGTTGCCCTCTCTCGAGTGTACACCCCGGTGTTCGGCTTAGATCGACCACCTACTCTAGCGGTGGATCATTCTAAGACGAACCCAATGAGTTCTATGGCAAATTATAAAACCCTCGAGTGAAAACCAAGCACTCTCGTGTCGAGGTCTCGCAAGTTTTACTAAGAGATTCCACCCTTACGATCCTTCTCTCGATATGAATCGTAACGGCTAACACGTGAAAGTACTCGGCTAAGGTAAAATCACGAAATAAACACTTGAAAGTAAAATATGCTCACAACACAATCCAAATAACAGAATAAAGATAATGTTTACGATTAAATTCGTCAACGGGTTTCAACCAAGCCCCGAAATAGGGTTTACACTACAATAGTCATTGAAACGCTCAAAAATCTTTCTTTTAACATAAGAAGATCACAAGCAAGAATTTCTATGGGATAGGAGAGGATAAACCGAAGCAAATTTGCAAGAATCGTAACGCTCCGATGATCCAATCTCTGAAAATCGCCTTTGAACTTGTGTTATCGCCTTGTTCTTTCGCCCATGCTACTTCATCGCATGATTACTCCATCATTAGAGCAAGAAAATTAGGGCTTTTATATTCTACGTGTTCGCCTTCAAAAGAGCTATCCATAGACACCTCACTTGCCAAATTCGAACTCCAAACGGGTGAGAAATCATGGAAAAACCGAGTAAAGGTCGGTCTCGTGCGTGAGCCTGGATTAGAATCACGGGTGAACCCCGCCGGGTTCACCTGGCCGTGATTCATTCTGTGAGGTCTGGCGAAAGAAGCGCGGTGAACCCCACCGGGTTCACCTAGCCGTGCTTTGCTCTTGACTGTTTTCGGCCGAAAGGAATTTTGGTGAACCCCGCTGGGGTTCACCCAGCCGTGAAGCTCTCTGTGAGTTCTGCTGGCTGGCGACTGGGATGGTGAGGTTCACCTGGCCGTATTTTTCAGGCTAACTCCGTTTTGGCCCAAATTTGACGTGTATCTTTGTTTTCGCATAAGAAATTGTCTCATGGCCTTAGAATCTCCAAAATATGTCGAAAAAGGGTGATTTCACCTGAAATTCCACAAAAATACCAAAAAGTGAAGATTCCGAAGATATGAAGGAAATAAGCCTATAAAGAGTATAAAAGTGTCAGAATAAGCCTAGATTTATCATGAAATGACCATCAAAATTACTACCAAAATGCGAGGCATCAAAATACTCCAGACTTAAATCTTTGCTTGTCCTCAAGCAATAAAATAAGGTGAAACACATGATGGGTGTAAGAGTAATCTTTTGGGTTGAGGCATACATCCAAGTTAGAGAATTATTTAATAACAATCCAAAATCTAATCAAGAAAAATAAAGTAAATGCTTGTTTTAAGTGTTCAACAGTTTCATCGCACAATTTCTAGATGCCAAACAACCTAGTAAGCAATAAACATAGGATTCAATCAAGCCTACACATAATACTCATGCAATTTCAATCCTTCCTATTCAAATCGTTGGGGTTAACTCAATTGTTCCATTAGGGTATGATGCACTAATTATTGCAATAGACTTCAACTCATAACCTTAGGTACCATAGCCAATTTTTCGCAATGCCAAGTAGAGGAGTCTCTTTATTGATTTCAACTTCACATCTCTTAGATTTCAACTCATGTCCTTCGGTACCACTGCCAATTTTGCGTTGTGCCAAGTAGAAGAATCTAAAGGTAATTTTTATATATATATATATATATATATATATATATATATATATATATATATCAGCAATTAATAACACATCCTTTTTGAATGCATGTAGTGTCTCCCCAATAACATAAAGGAATTCAAAGAATAACTAAGTGAATATGTATCTCAATATGATTCTCATGTAAGTTGCAAGCCTTAGTGGATTTAAAAATCATAGAAATGCTTAACCCACAAATGAACAACTCAAACCAATCCAAATCACAAAATTTCAAAATCATAGAATAAATGGACATTATCAAAAAGTATCTCTAACAAGGAGGTATTACTCCAGACTTAATTCTTTGATCATCCCTACTCAATTATGCATTCAGCTCATAAAATTTTCAAAATGGCTATCATAGGACAATTGATACACATGCAAGAAAAATTTCACACAACTCATATGAAAAACATACTAACCATAACACAGTGCGGACACAAGCAAGAAAGTAATGTCATACAGTCATAAGGTGGGGCGTGAAGATGTGGACCAGGCCCACGAATAAGATGGCATATAAGATACAATGCCAGAATATCCATCATAAAATAACAGTCTCAAATCCAAACATAGCAAAGTGAAGCGATCACAGTCAAATAGCCACATGCAGCAAGAAAATAAAAATCGGAGTATAGAAAGCTCACCCACTCTAAAAGTTTGCATAGTCCTCTATGCAATTCCATGATGTGAGAGGAGTGGATGATGACACCGATGTTGATGGGGAGCTACCTCCGCTTGCGCGAGCGAGAGCCAGAAGCTCGGGAGCTCTTGCTCTTCCCGCGTGCACTATAGTCGGGCTCGGCCTCCTCATCGGAAGAGATGTCCATGCGAGCCATGTTTTCCTCATTGATAAAGGAGAGGCGCTCATCCATCGCGGAGAGCTTTTCCCACACCGATCCCATCATTTTGTGTTGCCTCTTCATGTGTGCTTCCATGCACTCCCAATGCGAAGATTGGTTCTGCTGGATGTAGGTAACGGTGGTGTCCAGGTGATCAATCATCTCCCGTTGATGGAGTTGCTCTTCTTTAATTTCCTACAATACAAACATCATAGAATCGTGAGAAGAGGTGCCACCAAAAGAAAAGGCACCTGGTGCTGGTGGTGCGATGTCGACGGGATCTGACTGTGCTTCCTCAACTGGCTGGATACGCCAGTTTCCACGGACTCTGACTGATGTGCGCTCTAGGTTCGGCAAGGGTAGGCAGAATGGGCTCCCTTTGAATGTCATGCAATATGAATCGCCCTTATGAATGATCAGCTTCATGGCAACACAAGACTCAATGTCGAGCCTGTTGCTGCCAGTAGCTTCCAATGTGCCGTAGGGGATGATGTCTAAAGAAACTGCCAAGGGAGTGATCAAGCCGCCAATCACAATCACCCCCTTCAAAGAACGGGCAACACAGCTGAACTGCTTAGCCAAATAATACCCAGAGTCAACTCTGAAACTGTGGAGCATGCACCAGAGATAGAATAATTCTGTCTGAGGGATCATGTCGTCGCTCTCACCGCAGCCAAAGAGGGTATGGGCCAATACGCGGTGGACATACTTGAGGACCGGGTTGCATAGACTAGAGGCACAGGCCACGCGAGCGGAGTAGATGTGCTCGTTAGTAATTGCTCCCAGGAAATTCTGTTCACTGTACTCGGTGGGGATCTTGCGTGCACACGGCTCAGGAAAACCATAAATGTTGTGTAACTGCGATAGAGTAAGGATATGCTCGATATTACCAAGATGGAAGGACAGGCGGCCTGGGTCGTCCTCGAGAATAGGGTCTACTTGTACTTCCAAAGAGCTCAGAAACTCCAATGTCACACCAACGTAAGTGGGGGAGTAAAGCTGCTGGAACTGTTCCCAACCCACTGCTGCATACATCATGTTTACATCCTCTAGCATCCCAAGCATATGCAGTGTGCCTCTCTGTCTAGATACCGTGTGTTGAGCACGCGACGTTGCCGCAGTGTCTGATACCGTGCCTCTTGCCCAGCGTTCCAAAAGATGATCCCGAACTCGTTCGGGGGAGAGACATAGGGCTGTGGTCGGCTGGCAGATGTGCGCGCATGACGAGAAGAAGAGGAGCCAGGCACAACCGAAGATGGTCAGTGAGATGGAGGTGTAGGCGTTGGCTCGTACTCCTCATCGTCGGTGGCGGACGAGTCTGAGAACGCTGGTGTAGGCCGCGCGGTCTTCTTGGCACCCATAACCTTGGTTCGTGGAGGCATGATGGTGGCGAAGATCAAGATCAGCAAGGAAGCCTTGATGAGTAGATCTGGTTGGTTTTTATGCGAGAAGATCCGGGCGGTGGCTTGAGGAAAAACGCAGGCGACGGTGGATCGGTAGAGAAAGGAATTCGGAGAGCAGGCAACACGAAAATCCGGTGCGAAAGATGCTTGTTAGGAATCTTAAACAGAACCTGAGAGATCGTCGTTGAGTGCTGAGAACGAGAGAAGGCAGCGCGATTTGGTTGTCTTCGTCTAAATCGGGAAGTGGCGGCGAAAACTCGCAAAGTCTGCTTATGTGAAAATCAGGGGCGAAACTGAAATGAGGCCAGTCCCCCTCATAAAGAAGCTCGAATCTGGGCTGGAGAGATCTCCTCTATGTTTGGAAAAAAGGGAGAGCTGCGAGATCGAAGGGATCTCGGCGAGATTTGGGGGCGGCGGCAAAAAAGTCAGCACGGTGCTCTAATTTCGTGTGAAGTTTGATGAAATACTGGTGAACCCGCCCATGTTCACCAGCCCGTGATGTCCACTGGTCGAGTCCTGACGCCACAGAAGCACGGGTGAACCCGCTGGGGTTCACCAGCCCTTGTGCCTGTGAAACACTTTGGTCACAAAGTCTGGGCGCGCTGTACAGTGCACTTCACGGGTGAACCCCATGGGGTTCACCAGGCCGTGATTTGCACTGATTAATTCAAAAAATTCTAGAAAAATCTGGTAAAATTCTCATGCGCTCCAACTTCCTCCTACAACATAAAGATATATCAAATTAGTAGCAATCCCCTCTAGAAATCCAAAAATTAAATGAAGAATAAATCAACAGTGTAAAACAACGTCTGAATCAATGCATGAAAACTAAAAATCAAACAAAAACTTGGGTTGCCTCCCAAGAGCGCTAGGTTTAGGTCGGTAGCTCGACCATAAGAGTTTTCAGAGTTGCAAATTTGTGGGGTCTAAGAGAGCAAGAACTTCCTCTCTTTCGACCCACTCATCTTCAAAATAGTGCTTCAGACGGTGCCCGTTAACTATGAAACTTCTAGTTCGTTCTGTCCAAATTGTGATGGCACCATATGGTTGAACTTTCTGAACTGTAAAATGACCGGACCATCTCGTGTGAAGCTTTCCTGGGAATAGCCGAAGCCGTGAATTAAATAGAAGTACTTTGTCCCCTTCACGAAATTCTTTCTTTACAATGCGCTTGTCATGCCAAAATTTGGTGCGTGCTTTGTAGCTCTTGGCATCTTTAGTGGGGTTTGTCAAGGTGGGTCCTAATGGTTCCGTTTCTCTTCTGTAGGGCTCAACATTTTGTGTGCCTTTTTCCACAATGTCAATACTGCAGCATGTGCCTGCAAGAGAAGGTTTTTTCAAGGTGTCAGTTAAATCAAATTAAATAACATTGTCATAGATGTTCAAAGACAGTTTCTCATACTTGACATCCATGACAGCGCCTGCAGTAGCAAGAAAAGGTCTCCCCAGAATGATAGGGAGCCTGTCATCCTCATCAATCTCTAAAATAATAAAATCAGCAGGAATAAAGTAATCTCCTACTTTAACAGGTACATCCTCTAAAATACCAACTGGGTGATGCACAGATCTGTCTGCAAGCTGTATAGAAATACTAGTTGGTTGCAAATCCCCTAGGTCTAGCCTTTTACAAAGTGATAACGGCATAAGGCTAACGTTTGCTCCTAGATCGCACAAAGCTCTCTGAAAGGACATCTCCCCAATCTGGCAGGGTATGGAGAAACTGCCTGGGTCTTTAAGCTTCTGAGGGAGCTTGTTCTGAATGATGGCGCTGCACTCCTCAGTAAGTGCAACAGTCCCTTGATCCTTTAGCTTCCTCTTGTTTGATAAGATGTCTTTCAGGAATTTTGCATAAGTTGGCATCTGCGAAAGAGCATCAACGAAATGAATGTTAATATAAATTTTCTTCAATACTTCTAAAAACTTACCGAACTGCTTGTCTAATTTAGCCTTGACAAGCCTCTGTGGAAAAGGAATCGGTGGCTTGTATGCATGCGGCCCCACGTAGGGCCGCTCCTCTTCAGCTGGTTCAGGTGTCATCGATGTTTCATTTGAACGTGGTTCCACAGGTTCTGGTATCACTTCATCTATCCTGTCATCAGTCGGCATCTTTGGGTCTTCAAGTTGTTTGCTGCTCCGAGTGGAGATTGCATTGCAATGCTCCCTCGGGTTTACCTCTAGTTGGGATGGAAGCTTGCCTGGCACTCTCGAAGACGAGCTAGCTTGCTAAGCTAGCTGACACTCTAGCATTTTATTGTATGTCTCCAGGGAGTCCATCCTTGTCATCATCATCTTCATCATGTCTATCAATCCTTCAAGTTGCTTGCTCAGATTTTAATCATTGCTCGGCCTTGGTTGTGGTGGTGGTGCATTGTAGCTCCTAGTCTGAAATCCTAGCGGTCTGAAATTGTTCTGTTGGGGTTGCCTAAAGTTTCCTTGTGGGGTTGGGTTTGTTGTGGTGGAACTTGTCCAGACTGAATTGGTTAAGTTGTTCGGTAAGAGAACTTTGGATGGCTGCGCCATCCTGGATTGAATGTGCTGGAGTATGGATTGTTGTTTGGGTTAAAATTTCCAACAGCATTCAATTGCTCAAAGTTGATCGCACCCATCTGTCCATCTCCTATCTGGCAATCTGTCCCTGCATGACCTACAATTCCACAGACCTCATAAGAAATAGAGTTAATATCCATCGAATTAACAGACCAAGAGTCAAGCTTTCTAGTCAAATTATCCACCTTAGCCGTCAGTGCAGTCAAAGAGTCAAGGCCATACTTACCTGACTTCTTGGTAGAAGTACCTCTCTCAGATGTCCATTGGTGATGGTTAATCGTCATGTCCTTGAGAAGGTTCATTGCATCCTCAACTCTCCTATTCATCAAAGCGTCTCCTGCTGCTGCGTCCACTGTAAGTCTTGTGTTGTAATCCAAACCACTGTAGAACGTTTGGATCAAAACCTAAGTCTCAACTCCGTGATGTGGACACATCCTTTGGAGCTCTTTAAACCTCTCTCAAGCTTCATATAGGGATTCTCCATCCTTTTGCATGAAACTCGTTATCTGATTTCGTAATTAAATTGTCTTTGATGGAGGGAAGTACTTGGAGAGAAAGGCTTGAGAAAGCTCTGTCCATGCTCTTATCGAAGCAGCATGTAGTGTGTGCAGCCAAGCTCTCGCTCTGTCCCTCAAAGAGAAGGGAAATAGTCGCAACCTGATAGCATCAGTAGACACACCGTTAATTTTCAACATATCGCAATATTCTAGAAAAATAGAGAGGTGCATGTTCGGGTCCTCAAGAGGAGAACCACCAAATTAGTTTTGTTGCACCATAGAAAGAAGAGCAAGTTTTATTTCGAAGTTATTGGCCTCAACAGCGGGCCTAGCAATTCCTGATTGAAAACTATAAACATATGGAGCAGAATAATCTTTTAGTGTCCTGTTGTTATAGTTGTTCCCCATTGGTTGTGGTACTCGGTCATTGTTTGCATCAAGCTGAATGTGCTCCATCTGATTTTCTCCTTCTGGATGGTTCATGACCTCTTTATTCAAAATTTGATTTTGCATCCTTTTTGTCCTGAAGGTGCGCTCGATCTCTGGATCAATGTCAAAGAATGTACCCGCCCTAGAACTTCTTTGCATAAAATGATCAGTCAAAATTATAAAGTTCTAAGACAGCAAGTAAATAAAGAGAAAAAGAAAATAACAGTGCAGTAAATAAAATCTAACCTAAAGCCTAGTCTACCAATTCTCAGAGGTATACTAATATCAACCGTTGTTCCCCGGCAACAGCGCCAAAAACTTGACACATCCCGCAAGTGCACGGTTATGTCGAAGTAATATAAAAGATGTTAAATCCCACAGGGAATAAGGTTGAGTACTAGAGAATCCGAGTCCTAATAGCTAGACGAATCGAAATTGGATTTTGAAAGCAGAAATCGAAAACAAGCAATCAACGTTATGACGGCAGGGATTAAATATGAGAGAGAAATCGAGACTTTGGTTTCCAACACGATGACTACTTTAATCGCACAAGGCAAATGTCGGTTATTTGGATTATTGATTTGCACAAGGAATCTAACCCTAAGGTACAAGGTGTCTTATCTCGAGTGTACACCCCGGTGTTCGGCTTAGATCGACCTCCTACTCTCGCGGAGGCAAATTATAAAACCCTCGAGCGAAGACCAAGCACTCTCGTGTCGACGTCTCGCAAGTTTTACTAAGAGATTCCACCCTTACGATCCTTCTCTCGATATGAATCGTAACGGCTAACACGTGAAAGTACTCGGCCAAGGTAAAATTACGAAATAAACACTTCAAAGTAAAATATGCTCACAACACAATCCAAATAACATAATAAAGATAAAGTTTGCGATTAAATTCGTCAACAGGTTTCAACTAAGCCCCGAAATAGGGTTTACGCTACAATCGTCATTGAAACGCTCAAAATTCTCTCTTTTAACATAGGAAGATCACAAGGAAGAGTTTCTAATGGATATGAGAGGATAAACCGAAGCAAATCTGCAAGAATTGTGACGCTCCGATGATCCAATCTTTGAAAATCGCCTTTAACTTGTGTTGTCGCCATGTTCTTCCGCCCATGCCGCTTCATCGCGTGATTACTCCATCATTAGGGCAAGAAAATTAGGGCTTTTATCTCCTACATGTTCGCCTTCGAAAGAGCTTTCCATAGACACCTCACTTGCCAAATTCGGACTCCAAACGGGTGAGAAATCATGGAAAAATCGAGTAAAGGTCGGTCTCGCGCGTGAGCCTGGATTAGAATCATGGGTGAACCCCGCCGGGTTCACCTGGCCGTGATTCATTCTGTGAGGTCTGGCGAAAGAAGCACGGTGAGCCCCGCCGGGTTCACCTGGCCGTGTTTTGCTCTGGACTGTTTTCGGCCGAAAGGAATTTTGGTGAACCCCGCTGGGGTTCACCCGGCCGTGAAGCTCTCTGTGAGTTCTGGTGGCTGGCGACTTGGATGGGGTTCACCATGGTCGTATTTTTCAGGCTAACTCCGTTTTGGCCCAAATTTGACGTGTAGCATCGTTTTCACATAAGAAATTGTCTCAAGGCCTTAGAATCTCCAAAATACGTTGAAAAAGAGTGATTTCACCTGAAATTCCACAAAAACACCAAAAAATGAAGATTCCGAAGATATGAAGAAAATAAGCCTATATAGAGTATAAAATTGTCAGAATAAGCCTAGATTTATCATGAAATGACCATCAAAATTACTACCAAAATGCGAGGCATCAATTACATGTTGAATTCATCGATGAACATGATGTTTGCTTTGAATATGAACAAGTAAACTCTATTTTTGCGATTTGGGGAATAGCCCGTTGACGATTTATGGATTAAATATATTGTTTTAAATGTTTTATATAAATTTTATAGATTTGATTTGATTAGAATTGTGTTTATGCCATAATTTACCTTGGCCACGTAATTTTACGTCTTAGACGTTGCGAGAAGGACCGAGAGGTGAATCACATCGTCAGATCTATTCTTTTCAAACCTATGAATCCAATCACGAGAGTAATTTGGATTCGTTTGAAGGATTAACATGGTTTTTCATAGAACTTAATGGATCTATTTATGTTAATTGTCACGAGAGTAGGGAACGATAATCTTCACTTATAATCACGAGAGTAAATAGATACCAGATTACGCTTCGAGATGAGGTAATCTGTATCTTAGGAAAAATCCCTTTCAAAACTATAATTTTCTGATCAAAGATTTATTTTTATTAAATTCATAATCGTCAGCGTGGTGAAAGCCTAGATCCTGATTTTATCTGAATTGATTTTTAGCCAAAACCCTAAAACCACCTTTTTGTTTTCTTGCATTAGAAGTTTTCAAAACAAAAACTACACTTTGAATCGTCTAGATATAGATCAATCGTGTAATCGGTACTTGACCGCCAGATCCTCGTTGGGAACGATAATCTTTTTTTTACTTCGATAAATCCGTGCACTTGCGGATACCTATCAAGCAGCTAATTTGTGGGTTGAAACAGAGAAGCTGAAAGGCCAAACATCTCAGCTTCTTGATTTCTGCTGGCTGCAAAGCCATATGCAGGCCCAGAAGCTAGGCCAAAAGGGGCATATATCTCCTTAGTTTGCCAATAATGACTTCACCACTCGGTCGAGGTTAGGCACTAGTGATCATAGGGATGAAGTAATTTTTATATGGCACTGGAGTACAATGGTCATCGTCGAAGCCCCTACTCTACCAAAATATGTAGTGTTGCAAATAATACTAGCACTTAACACTAATGTTGGCCAACGAGTTCGTTAATGTCAGGCCCATGGACTATCGGGCTGCGCTCAAGGGAAGTGGACCAAGCAACAGCCCAAGCCCACGCTACCAACGCCCAAGCCCAAGCCCACGTCACTCAACCCGCAATGAGACGTTGGGAGGAAGCGGCGACATCATCTCCTCCGTGAAGCTCGGATGCAGGCAGTGGCGAGTCTTCAGCGCAAGACTCGGACGGCTTCGGTAGCGGTGCGAGAAGGGGCTGCGGACTACCCTAATTAGGGTTAAAGATGAGGTCGGCACGAAAGATTGGAGGCGGCTCGTTCCTTTAAAGACGTCGATAGGGCAACGGGAAGAGGGAACCAGCAAGCGGAAGATCCTCGTCTTCACAGGGTGAGTTGAGCAAGGTATTGGAGAGAAGCTTCGTTGCCAGGGGGCGACGACAATCGAAAGAGGGATTCCGGCACTAGGGGGCGACCGGAAGAGTGACTTGTAACCGTCAACCGGTGGGTTGACAGCAAGGGAGGGGACGAGGGCACCGATGATAGGGGTCATCAACATAAAGGAGAGGTTTTGTAGGTTCGAAGGTCGAGAATAAAACTTTCCTCTTTATTACCTGAGTTCCTCCTGTTTTTATACTTTTTTCCCACAGCAGCGCTCCGGCAACAGGCGGCTGTCCGACGTCGGTGACGAGAGCCTGAAGGGGAGGTGTGAACCTTCTCTGCTGGCACGCCCTTCTCTAGCAAACTCACAAGCATAGGCGAGCGCAGCATTGAAGGGTGAGGAAGACAACGCAGGCGGCATCGCGAGTTTCGTTCGAACGAAGGAGACGGCTGGCGTCAGTAGCGCGAGTTGCGACGTGGTGAGGAAGTCAACAAAAGTTTGCAGTCAACGGCAAATTTGAGCAAGGCGAATTTTGGTGGCTGACACAGGGCTGACGGCAAAAGAGGCGATTTCTAGCGTAAGCGGCGTACGACGTGATTTTGGGTTAACCGGGTCAAAATCAAAAGGTAAATTAGGGTTTTGCTGATTTGGGGGTGATTTCATGCCCAGAAATTAGGGTTTTGGCTCTATACGAAGATCCGTCGGAGAACCTTAAGTCCGGAGCGTGACAGTTGGTATCAGAGCCAGACTGTGGACCCATACCCACAGGTCAAAGATACACGTTGGCAGGTCAATGTGGTGTGGTCAACACGGCTGCTTCACCCGAGAAGGTGAGAGTCAATCGGAAGATCTAGAAGATCACGAACACAGCCAAAGGATCGTCAGAGAACGTTTGACCCCAGCGTGATCGGGGTGGTAAAGCCAAGGTGACGGCCAAACTACCTGAGAAGATGGTGAATCAGGCAGATCGCATAGCTCAGTTGGAGCAGGTGCTTGGCCTGACTGGTGATAGGGACAATGCGGTGGTTCCCCAAGTGGAATATCTTCAGAGGATAGTGGAGCAACAGCGGTTGCAAATCGAAGCCCTGCAGCAGACCGTGGAGGGTCTAATTGACTTGCCAGAGCAAATCGCAAGGATGTGAGAGGAGATGCAGGCTGAGATCGTCGTGCTGCGCTTGGCTCTAGCGCAAGCATCATGATCGACAGCGACGGCGGGGTAGGAGGCTCCCAAGCTGAAGGTACGTGTTCCTGAGCCATCAATGTTCATAGGGGCCCGATCGTCCAAGGAGATGGAGAATTTCATCTGGGACATGGAGCAGCTGTTCTCTACGAGCCATGTTCCAGAGAGAGAACGGATGCAGGTGTGCATCGCATATCTCACAGCCGACGCGAAACTTTGGTGGACGACCAAAGTTAGCTCGATGTCGGGGGCTTCTAGTTGGCCATGGGAGACCTTCTATGAAGAATTGCGGCGGCAATTTCTTCCCAGAAATTTGGCAGATCAGGCTCATGGCAAGGTGAATCGGCTAAGGCACACGGGGTCAATCCAGGAGTATGTCAGGGCATTCTCTACATTGATGTTGGAGTTACCGGACATGGCAGAAGCAGACAGGAGGTTTTTCTTCCTCCGAAATCTTCAACCATGGGCTGAGATGGAGGTCCACCAACACTCACCACTTAACTGGAGGGCGGCTGCGGCAGTGGCCGAGTCTTTGGTGGACAATCAAAATTCCATATCAGCACCACTAAGGAAGTCGAGGTCATCATCGAAGCGCAGCTCCCCACCGAGAGCTAGAGTTCCAGAGAGGGGTAGACCCTTTCCTCGGCAAGACAGGGGCTCATCGGGACGACAAGAGCCACAGCGGACCGTTGGAAGGGTCCATGCAGAACCAAAGCCACAAGGGTGTTTCTTGTGTGGGGGTCCTCACTGGATGAAAGATTGCCCCATCAGACAAAAGATCATGGCGATGGTAGTGCAGGAACCAACTGGGGAAGCTGAAGACCACATCGAGGGATCGAGGATCGGAGCGATCCAAGTAGCTCTGAACACTACCACAGGGGTGCAGCAGTGTTGGATCAGGTACATCGGCGCAATGGTCGCTAAAGAACTGCCCGTAATAGACATCGAGGGCGATATCCAAGTTGAACGGGGGAGAATTGTCAAGCCCATGGACTACCGGGCCGCGCTCAAGGGAAGTGGACCCGGCAACAGCCCAAGCCCACGCTACCAATGCCCAAGCCTAAGCCCACGTCACCACCCACAACGAGACATTGGGAGGAAGCGGCGACATCGTCTCCTCCACGAAGCTCGGACGCGGGCAGTGGCAAGTCTTCAACGCCAGACTCGGACGGCTTAGGCAGCAGCGCAAGAAGGGGTTGCGGACTACCCTGATTAGGGTTAAAGATGAGGTCGACGTGGAAGATTGGAGGCAACTCGTTCCTTTAAAGACGTCGACAGGGCAACGGGAAGAGGGAACCAGCAAGCGAAAGATCCTCTTCTTCACAGGGTGAGTTGAGCGAGGTATTGGAGAGAAGCTTCGTTGCCAGGGAGCGACGATGATCGAAAGAGAGATTCCGGCGCCAGGGGCGACCGGAAGAGTGACTTGTAATCGTCAACCAGTGGGTTGACGGCGAGGGAGGGGACAAGGGCACCGGCGATAGGGGTCGTCGGCATAAAGGAGAGGTTTTGTAGCTTCGAAGGTCGAGAATAAAGTTTTCCTCTTTATTACCTGAGTTCCTCCTGTTTCGGTGCTTTCTTCCCGCGGCGGTGCTCCGGCAGCAGGCGACTGTCGGGCGTTGGCAACGAGAGCCTAAAGGGGAGGTGTGAACCTTCTCTGCTGGCACGCCCTTCTCCGGCAAACTCACGAGCGTAGGCGAGCACTCGGCGTTGAAGGGTGAGGAAGATGATGCTGGCGGTGTCGTGAGTTTCGTTCAAACGAAGGAAATGGTTGGCATCAGCAGCATGAGTCGTGATGTGGCGAGGAAGTCAACAGAAGTTTGCGGTCAACGGCAAATTTGAGAGCGGCGAATTTTGGTGGCTGACGCAGGGCTGACATCAGAAGAGGCGATTTCGAGCATGAGCGGCGCGCGGCGTGATTTTGGGTTGACAAGGTCAAAATCAGAAGGTAAATTAGGGTTTTATTGATTTGGGGGTAATTTCATGCCCATAAATTAAGGTTTCAGCACAGTACAAAGATCCGTCGAAGAACCTTAAATCCAGGGCGTGACAGTTAACAAGTTCAGACCAGTATAAAGGTGACAAAGCCAATGAGCTAGTTGGCAAGGATTTATAGGTCTATGGAAAGAACTCTGCTTTTAAGCCCTACAGTGATGATGCAAAAATATTGTCATTCAGATTTTGAGATGAAAACCATATTTCTTTTGACGCGATGGATCAAGAATTACAGATAGGTTGGTTGAGTTCTCATTGGAATATCCTCATCGGTTGTTAAGAAAAAGAGGCCTGGGTTTTAAACCAAACTAATATATAAGTGAATTGAAATATGTGGCGTGCGTGCTTATTCATGTCTACCAGTATCTAGTCATTTAACAAAAAGAAAAGTGGGTAGCTTCCATTAACTGCCCACAGATAGATCAGATGTGCAGGCAGACGACATAGCTAATTCAACTCACATTTATTTGTATGTTGAGACACGTGAGTAGCTCAGTCACCAGGGAAATTACAGATGAGCCAAGGAACAAGACACCTGAGTTGAAGGACCTGGAGCATCGAACCTCAATGTCTCGAGCGCCAATGAGATCAAGCATTGAGGGATCCCCGCATAACCCAAGCAAAAAAGAGAGCTCAATAAGGCAGGCAATAGAGAGTGATGGTTTCAATTTTAAACATATATATATATATATATATATATATTGAATACCATAATTGAACAAAATGGTTATTTAGGATAAAGGTGGGAATAGAAATAAAAAAAGTGTCAAATGTAGATAACAAAGAAATAAAAATCTCACGTAAACACTTCTGATCTCAGATACTATCCTGCAAATCACCACTTTTTTTCATCATATTGAAACTGTCCACATATACTATTTGGTACAAAAATCCAAGGAAACAGGATTACGCAACTGATAAAATTCTACCTTCTTATTGCCTTGAGAAGTATCCAAGAAATTACCAACAAAGAATACTATAAAGTCAACATCAGACAACCGACCCTTGAATTTCAATAAATAGTTTGAGAAATATCGGTGTGAACGGCAAGCACTGCCACCAAGAGCAAAAATCAAGACTTGAACGAAATTTTAGTGTTACAAACTTCTTTTGCTTGTCCGTATACTCCAATAAGATGAAAGTCTACTAAAGCAAATAAAACAGAGAAAACCAAGGACCAAATCAAAATCAACTAGAAGGGAATTCCAATTCCGGCTATCAAGCCTACTTGATGTACTGTGAAAGCCATCTAAAACCATCACCATAGCCCATCTTCCGCACAATGCTGCACATGAAGATCTCGAGAGGGCGGACATTGGAGTCTGAAAGATTTACCTTGCCTTTACCAGTAGTGAAGTTGCTAAGGCCTAAATGGAAGCGAAGCTCTTCCTCTGATGCTGCATATGGAATGTCAATCTTGTTGCCCAGAATGAGAAATGGGACGTTTGCTAAAGAGTCATCTGATAAAAGTGCATCCAGTTCCTTCTTTGACTCTGCAAACCTCTCCTTGTCGTATGCATCCACTAGATACACTACGGCATCCACCTATATATACAGTGTAAGTATAGTAGTTTATAAGGTCTACGAATCTCCTCTTTTACAAACCAATAAAATGAGCAACAAGCTTAACACAAATTTGCATACCGCCAATATATCTCAGAAATATTACAAGAAATGCAAAGCAAGCAAATTCCTAACAATTCACACATTCTTTGACATCTATATTATCAATGTCATGTTATACGTTGTGCACGTGTTGAGAAAAAAAAAACCTCAGATAATGACAAATATTAATTAGAAAATCAGTCCTTCAAATATGGCTGCATTAACAAGTATGGCGCTGAAAATGCGCTGCAAGAAGGAAAGCAAGAGTTTGGAATAGGGGCGAGTAGCATACTATTACTATGTAGTATTAACCAAATTGTATATGAAGTTCTGGTTAGAGTAAGGAAATCCTGCCAGATAAATATAGCAAAAACTTAGAAGAAGAGTGGTGTTGAAGCATCAAGGAAGACAGAAAAAAAGATCAAACTAAGCTGTTAGAGATTAGTATAAACAACAAAACACTAATCCAGCAAGAGTACACGCCAACCCCTGGTTCACCCTCCAACATGGCGTAACCTGATAAAGACTACCCCAAGATGAATAAGTTGGTAAACTAGATCAATAGGGCTTATAAATATAGGTGTTAGGTTTGATATTCAGGAGAGTGATATAAATAGGATCCAGAAATTAAATAAAAACGAACTAAAAAGCATGCTTATGGAATAATCTAATATATCTCATATGGTACAGACCTCTTGGGTAGAAGTAATGGTCAAACCTTGAAATAATTCCATGATAGACAAACAAAGTTCAATTTCTTACACCAAGATGAATCATCATGATAAATTGAACCCAATTCTATTCTTAGGATTATAGAGAGTGAAAAAAATAATAATGATTCGGTATATGATTAACCACAAGAAATTCAGCAAGTTCCACATTCAAATCTAGTTTGCATAACGCAATAACTTACGCCCTATAACCTCCAAGAATTAGGGCATTTTATGATTTTATTGTAGAGACGACTTTTAGTTAGGTTGTTCCGGACATCTTCTTCTAAAGGCGCATTAGGTTTGCATCAATACACAAATAAATGATGATGTTTGTTGCTCTTCAGTCCATAAAAGTCAAACGTGAAATCCCTTAGTCAGATTGAATAATACCAACTCTGTCGATCCCCTACAAGATTTATAATCAACCACATAAACTAGCGGGCGATAAAATGGAGTACATTGTAGAACTGTACCAAGTATATGGCAATGAAAATACGGAATAAAAAACCACAAAATGAAAAAAGCATGGTATTGTTCTGAATTCAAGATTATATTTAATACAAAAAAAAAATTAAACAACTAAAACCAGAAAATCAACCCAACATGTGACCTTAAGTGCACAAACACCAGAAGAATTATACTTGGCTACCGTAGAATTAATTTAAAGTGATCTAGGAAAAGTATTCGATGGATCTAGACATGGAAAGTTTTTGTAATGGTCCTCAAGAAAAGTACAATCAATGAGATCAAGTTCCATTTCTATTTAATTTAATAAAAGAAAACGCAGATCTTTCAGCAGACTATGCAATAAAAGAAGAGCTTAAAACATAACAGATCCCAACCAAATGCGGACCTTGGCATAATAATCCTTCCAGACACGTCGTGCGATCTGATGGCCTCCCAAATCGAAAGCCTTAAACTTAATCTTCCCGATGCTCAGCTCCTCCGAAGTTGGGTGCTGCGTTGGCTGGTGCTGAACAAGTCTCTGCGTTCGGGGAAAAAACAATCCAGCTAAAATACAATTAAAAACAATACGATCGACTTATAAAATAACGACAAGGAAAGATAGGGAACGAGGGATCCGACCTCGTCCTTGAGCATATGAAGAAGAGTGGTCTTTCCGGCATTGTCGAGCCCCAAGAACAAGATTTTGGCCTCCTTCTGCCACAAGCCAAGCGAGGCGAGGACCCCGTAAAACCAATCTACCAGGAACATTGCGGTCGGAAGGAAATGGACGTACCGGCGACCAGATCTAGCTAATCAACGCGCGATCTCAGCGAAGTCGCACCAACGAGATCAGATACGACGAACAGAACTGATACCTCGACCCTGGACTCTCCTAGATCGCGGAAGCAGCAAAACGCTGCGATTTGGAGAGAGAGCGAAGGAAACCCTAACAAATCAAATGAAAATAGAGAGGAGAGAGAGAGAGAAGAGTTGGGATTTGGAGGAAACGGAGGAGGAAAAAATGGGACGTCCCGGGTAATTGAATTATTCTTTTTCGCGGTAGGTGATGAGAAGGTTTCTGGCCACCGATCAGCGAGTCAAATTGTTGATGACTCGTTGCGCATTCACTGCGACGGATATAAATTTTTAAGAAATGACCCTTCATAGGAATCTTTTATAAAGTCCAAACCTAAGCTACATGATTAGGCGATTTTTAATTTATACTGCTTAATTTAAAAACAAAATAAATATAATATTAATTATTAAGGTTTATAAAAAAAATATATAAAACATTCATAATACTGACCTGGCAAAATTTGACACGATCCGCTGACCCGACTCGACTCGACACGAAGTTAAGCGGGGTTCGGGTCTGCCATAATCGTGTTCAGGTCATAAACGGGTCAACCTGTTTATGACCCGAAAATAATCGGGTCATGTCAGGTTGTAAACGGGTTGACCCGCTTAACCCGATTACAATATATATATATATATATATATATATATATATATATATATATATATATATAATTTAAATATAGGCTCATCTAACTCTCATTACTAGCCCAAATATCTTCTAATTATCTTTTAACTTATATTTTAGCCCACTCATAAGCCCAAATTTTTATTAATTTTAATATATTTTTTATCAATTTATTATTTATATTTAAAATATAAATAATAAACGAGTTATTCGGATCATATCGGGTTGACCCGATTATATTCTGGTCGTGTTCAGGTTACACAGTTTGACCCAATTAACTAAACGGGTCGTGTTCGGGTTGGCTTAATCGGGTCATAGGTCACAGCTGACACGATCCATTTATGATCCGCTGACCCGAATTGCCAAATACATACAAAGAATGTTTTGAAAATGAATTAATTATTAATTATTAATTTATAATACATGCAAAAAATATTGTGTTTTGAATTAATTATTAATTTATACTTTTAAGTATTTTATTTTTTGCATAAATAAATTTGTAATAATAAATAAGTGGTATACAACTTGTGCACAGTTAAATGGTATATTTACTATTTTAAGTAGGTAAACAAAACAATAAAAATAATTCAATTGAGGATATTTGCTATTTTCTCGTGTTAATTATTTAATTGCGATAACTGATAAATTTATGAAAAAAAATTTGTATTAATTAACGCAACCTCTTTCAAGGTGATCTAATTAACGGGCAAAAGCTAATTTACTATATTTGTGTATTAATTGGAAAAAAACGATTGTGGGTATAATTTGCCAGTGATGGGCGGATTCAACTTTATTTTTAGTGTTTAATTTAGTAATATTTGAATTCAAATAAAAAAAATTTAATGCTTAATATTTTTTAAGAGAGATTATCAGCTCTATTCAATTATGCTTTGAGATGCGTACTTAATATTTTCTAAGAGGGATTTATCGGTCCTACTCAATTATGCTTTGAGATGTGTGGTGTAATCATATATTTTCTTATTCTCACTATTTTGGAAGAATTTAAAGCCGGTGTAGGATTAAAAAAATGTTACTTTGTTTAAGATTCATGAAAAGACAGAAGGCACACTTTTTTTATGTTTTATAACGCTATTATTGCCTTTACGTTTCTTTGTGTTTTATTAAGACCCGATGAGTGTGATGTTGATAAGCACATTCGTTAATGTATTATCTATGTGACTACTATTTTATGTTACCGCGTTGCAAAATGTGGCGTTTATGTTGAAAGAGTCCCAACTACGAGACAAGTATAGATTTCTCAAATAGTTTCGACTTTGATGATTGACACAAGTAGGGATGACGATAAGTGAATTATCTTTTTTTTTATCGAATATATGAATTCAACCCTATTATAAAAACCTAATATCTTAACATGCGTAAAGGTTTAGCTATAAAAATGTATTTTGTATAATAAATTGGGTATCTGACTAAATAAAAATTTTACTTTTTTATTTTTATTTAAAAATATTATATAAAATATATTTATATATTTTTTTTAATAATAATATATATTTTTATTTATGTTTAAATTAGGTATAGATACCGAGTATATATAGGGACGATAAAAATATACAACTCTATTGGGTATCTGATCTGATACTTAATTAACTAAAATGATTTAAAATAAAAATATATAATAATAAAATAATTATTAGTTAATATATTTTTTAAATAATAATTTATATACTAATTTAAAATAAAAATTTATAATTATAATTTTTTATTTAATCTTGTATTCATTTAAATACCAAAGTAAGATTCAAGTTAATACGGGTACTCGACATGAGCCAGGTACAGGTAGTGGGCAATCTGACCTGTTGTCAATTGTCATTGCTAATTATATTCACTTATAATCTAAAATCTAATTAAAATACGAATTAATCTCATTTAGCTAATATATTATCTGAATCTAGCTTACGAATCGGTCGAATAGATATGCAAATATGGTGAATTTAAATGTTAGTCTCTTGACATCAGTAAAAGAAACTCCAAAAGAGTTGTGTTGAAGTGTTAGAAAGAACTAAGAAGACAATTATATATTTGCACACAAAAACTAAAATTTTTTACTATTTTTTCGCACATAAAAATATTCACAAAATGTTAAGGTGCTTTTAAAGTGTTTAAAAATAAATAAAAATAACATGGTAAATAAATAGAGATTGAAATAATATTACGGATATATAAACACTGAGTTTAATTGTTAAATTTTATAATGAGTGTGTGAAAGTAACACACGAGATCTCGCAAGAAAATGAACATGTTGAAATACAAGTTTTGAACACGTGCGCTTAGTAGATACATTGGTAATCTCAGAGCAGAAGAGGATTTTTTTTATTTACCTTATGGCATTTTGTTTTTAAATACAGAGTAAGTTTTACAGAATTGTTTTCATCCGAGAGAAATCAATTTTAAATTTGATCTTGAAAAAGAATAATTGATAAAATGAAACTCCAAGTGCAATGGATAGGTTACTTCGATTTAAGAGAATTTACAAAGTCAATATTGATCAACAAATCAGTAAAGTTCCATAATTGAACTATGATAATATAGATGATTTGGTTATTCAACAAAGTGTGGATGCAACGCCAGTAAGTAGCCTTGGGCTTACTTTCATCAAAGTGCATCATACTAATGCAACGCCAGTAAGTAGCCTTGGGCTTAGATTTTATTTAACTATGGAGAAACATGATCTGGAGCAAAGCACTCAGCAATTTCCAAATAGGATCATAACGAATTTAAGTTCACATCAACAGAAGTCGTCGCTAACTCATCAATTCTACTAGTCCTTTTGCAGCAGGAATATGAACTAATTGTGCATCTAAGAATAGCTGAAATTTAGTGACAAACAGGAACGAGTTAATATCTGTTCTCTCCATAGGTTGGCTCCCGGCACAATTAAAATTTCAAATGAGTGGATCATCTAATTTACTAAACTTCTCGTGAAAAATCTAGCAGACGCTGTAAGCTCCATCTAAAGCTCATCCTGGAACCATAAGAACCAAAAAAAAATCAAGTTGAGAAAACATTGAACAATAGAAATACAGGCTTAAAAAGTAACACAAATCTAGAAAAGGAAAGCAGTTGGTTACATGAGGGGTATCATTTTCTGCATCTGCATCTGAGTCAGACTTTGAATCAACATCTTCTCCGTCATCCTCTTCGTCCTGTCAGAAAATGAATTAAGAGATAAATGGTCGATCAAAGAACGAAAAGAAAATATAATAACTAATACAAGTGTGGATGCCTCAGAAACTTACATCTATATCTGAATCCTCGTCCTTGATTTCCTGTCTCAAGAGAAAATGAGAGAAATTGTTACTATTATAAGTTTAAGGAAAGCAAAATTGGGCTATTATGAGGTCCAACTGAAACGAAGGGGGTCAAACTATTTCTTCGTTCAAGCTCCGCCGTTGAGCATAATAACACGTCTCCAAGTCTATCAACTATGCATAAATTAAGCGGCAGAAATAACAGAAATACAATTTAAAGGAACTTCGAAACTGGTTTCTAGTGACAGACCAAATTACGGTGCACAAAAAACCAATCCAAACTCAAACATTGTCAAAGCTTAATTGCAGAAGCATGATAGATTCCTGAAGCATATAGAGTATTCATACAACAAGGTTAGACACAAGAAATTTAAATCAGCTATCTTCAAAGTCCAAACACGCATATTCTGAACTTTGTTGAATAAGAGAATGGAATTCTCTCATGCATATTCTGAACTTTCTAGTCGATCTCACTACTCGTCAAATTTATGATTAAAGACGTATTAAGAAATAAGATATGCATCTTTCTAAAAAGGGATAAACAAGATGTGTGTACCTCTTCTTCCTTCTTTTTCTCAGCTTCATCGAATGCAGCCTTTTCAGCCTGATAGTGAAACAGAATTTAATTTAGCACTTGGGAGTCCTACAAGATCATATCAGCAATAAAGATTTTGAAACCTACATCCTTCAGCTTGCCCCATGTTTCTTCAGCAAATTTCTTTGCATACTCAGGATCATCACAAACCAAAATGTTGTCAAAGAGAGATCCAGATTTGACCTGAAAAACACTTTTAATCCATAAAAATAGAATGTGGAAAATAGCCAAACCTTGGGTGAAGGCTAACTTACCTGCCATAACTCAATGCCTACATATCTCAAATTAGGGTAAACATAGATGTATGGATCATCCTTGAAGTCTGCAAGGATGTTGAAAGCGTTTATATATTTGAACGATAAGAGAGTGCTTTAGTCCAGTTAAGGAAAAGATAAAAAGTACCTGGATTGTCAATCATTGGAGCCTTCCACTTCCCCTTGTAGTTAGGGTTCTTAATTTTCTGCAGAGGAAAAAAATAGCAATAAGATATTGATCATGCGTTAATGCACATTTTAGATAGAAAAATAAGCTTTTGTACCTTTTGTTTCCATGGTCCCTTGTATTCTGGGTTTGGAATAGTCGGGGCTGTCCATTCGCCATCTTCTTCATCATCCCAATCATCAGGCTGGAATTTTCCGGATAATTGACATGTAGCCAAAAGATTAAGTATAAATGAGGTAAGAATTGCACTTTCTGAGAGCAGTATGTAAGATTAAATTGAAGTATACCTTTTTTGCATCAGGATCAGTAATCTCCTTAGGAATATCATCATACCCCTTCATAAAGTAGCTTAAGTTAGTTTGAAGTAGCCAATAATTAGTTGGCAAGCAAGGAAAATTGTAGGTGGTGGTGAAGCTTAGAAACTACAAACTAATGGTTGTACTTAAATAATCACTCTTAGCTAGGTTAAATTAACCCTGATGTTATCCTCGTGAACAATGATTGGTGAAGGAAATAGTAGTCATGCACAACCCCTACGGAAATGAAAAGAAAACTTTAACAAGAGCTGGAATTTTGACATTATGTTCTACTTTCTTTCTTTAAAATAATTTATGCAGTAGCAAGATATCTGCAGAAATTGAAAATTGCACTTTTGTAAACAAAAAAACAGCACAGCAGAACGTCATTAAGCACCTTCACAATCCAAAGAATGGAATGGAATGCAAACATGTTGATAAAAGGTCAAATCCTAATGAAGTTGTAAAATAATATTACCTCTGGTTTCTTGTCCTCTGGATCAGGAAGGTACTCTTTGTCATCCCAATCTTCAGGCTGTTACATAGGAGAATATGTCAAATAACTCTATTGTGCATGACGGTAGATATCATAAAGAGTTAGGATGAGCAGCTGGCAAGATGTTGCTAACCTTCTTGGCATCGGGATCCTTGATTTGCTTTGGGGGAAGAATATCCCAGTCACTGTATAAGCTACCCGTTTGCTTTTCCTTGTTGTCAATTAGGATGCTGTATGTAGCATCAGGACGGACAATGAAAGTGTAAACATGAGTTAGCTGGTCGGTCTCACATGGAACATCCTTCTTAATCAAATGATTCTTTCCATCACGCGTGAAGATAGCATGGACTTTTTTGGTGCTGTATCCGCAAATGTCTGGTCCAAACATAATGCTGCAGTTTCAAGATGGAGGACATAATGTTAGGTTATCAATTAGAAAAAGCCTAAGTAGATCTGGGAGAATTTCAATGGAGGAGATCATCAAGACCGGATAGTGTTACCTATAAGGGGTATCTCCACCAAATTTCTTCTGATCAACTTCACCGCTGAGCAGCTTAATATAGCCACCACCGCAGTCAAGTTTCTGTTCATGTTTAACTGAGAACTGCAAAACTAGTGTCTTCTCTTTGTTGCTTAATTCGGGGAATGCTGCAGAAATAGCATAGAACCTGTAGTCCTGTGCGGTTTGGATACCTACAGTCAACCAGTTCATCAAGGACCATTTTCAACAGCAATGAAGCAGCGAAAAAGACAGTCGTATAATTATCAACCATCATAACCCGAAGAGCAATACCTTTATCTTCAGGATCGCCAGACCATTTTCCAGAGGTATGGTTCCATTCACCAGCCATGTTCCCATCCATCTTCCATTCAGATTTGACCCACCGATTCTCCCATCCATCTTAATTATACAAAAAAATTTTACAGAACAAATCAGGGAAAAAACAGATATTGTAGATAGCAAAACGTGGTTTTAGATACTTAACAAGGTAATAAAAGAATTACACGCGAATTTGTCTCTGATGCATATCTATGTTTCATCCAAATACTCGATCCGTCAATTTAATTATATGCATTAAACGTTATCGAACCCACGATACTCTATTCAATACTAGAAGTCAAACCAACAAACAAATGAAAGATATAATGCGATCGAACCCATGGAAAATGTTTACATAATGCTCAAACTTTAATGTCCATAATGAAATTGTATAGAAGATTAACAATTCAAAGCGTCAGGAGAAACTCTGATAATTGACAACAAGAAGATGCATAAATGTGGAAATGTAATCCTAAATGTTTCCGCCCGCCCTCCAAATACAAGATACGATAAAAGGCAGCGTCAAGGAAATCAGATGTTTCCCCACTCCCCAGCACTGTCAACTTCAACAGCGCATTGACAGATCGATGGTAAAAATCCCAAACAATCGAAAAAACACGTGCATTGGCACCAAAAACTACAGATCGAAACTGAGACAGAGGGAGAACGAATCAAACAAATCCAGAAATCCAGATTGAGATCGATAAGCAGGAGCACGCACGGCAAGATCACAGATCACGAGTGAGATCGGGCTCCAGCATACCTCCAAACTTCTCCTCGAAGAAAACTTCGGCGGATGCGATGGAGGCAATCGCGAGAGCAACTGCAAGGGCGGCGGCGACGCCAGGGGGCGGAACCTTCATCGGGATCGCCATTGCGAGCTTTTGTTCTTCTTAGCTTGGATCGGACAAAAGAGTGGAAACTAAATGGATAAATAGAGGAAAAGTGTGGAGTCCGGTAACTCCACGTGACCTTACCGCACACGCCCCTTCACCAACCACGCTGGCTGGAATGAAATGGTAGCCAATAATTTACCGCCACGTAACCAAATCGACGTGTCTATTGTGCACACACAATTGGATAAAAATATACAAGGGCCTCAGCTTCTTCGCGTGGAACATTAATGGGAGAAGCGTGCAAATAATAGAAAACTATGGATCATTAATAAAAAATATAATTCTTTTGAAAAATAAATACATAGCAAATTTTAAATGGACTAAAAATAGAAAGAAACGGAAGATGCCCGGTTTGGATAACTTCAGACGTTCTGGAAAGTTCCGTCTGGGAGAACGAGCAGATCGCTTTCATTGGAATCAATCAACGTCCCATGTGGTTCGGTTTGACCAAGTTAGAAAAATAAAGATGTGACGTGTGCATGCCCGAACCAGTGAAAAAAAACACAATATTTTTATTGATAAACTCGTAAGTTCTAATAGACGTGGCAACAAAAATCTAACCCAACTTAGACTCTACACGAATTTAGATAAATACGGATCGTGTTTGGTTATAAACATATCAACTTATTTGACTTAAAAATAATATAAAAGATTATCTAACCCAAATTATATTATATATTTATATTTTTTTTAAAATATATACCCACCACAAGACTAAATTTTTTTTAACCTTATTTTAAACTAAATTTCACCCACACCACAAGTCCAAAACCCAAAATTTTATTAAATTTATTATTTATATATAAAATATAAATAATAATTTTATAATCGGGTCAGGCAAATTTAGTTAATAAATAATCTAATTATTAATAGGTTATTCGTGTCATTTTGATACTTAGGTTAGTGCATAACTCATTTAATAAATGAGTTATTTTGGTAGTTGATCCAAGTATATTCAGGTTATATTCTAGTTAAATATTTTAATTCAATTAATTAAATAAATTTTTAAATCGGATCACGAGTCATACTAGTACGATCCATTTATGATTCGCTAATTCAAATTATTAGGTACCATTCTGAAGCACTTTGATTAAATAACTTTTAATTAAAAAATGATTTGAGAGCTATTCAATCAAGTAATAAATTTAGCTGTTCAGGTTGAAATATAAAACGGGCTTTTATTTTTGCAACGCTAAACAAATACCACAACCTATAAAATATATCATTTTTGTCCCCTTCACAACGGCTAAGGTACATATGAATTTTAAATTTTATAATATCCGGATGTCATTAGGTACATGATTATTTTTACAAATTTCTATCGAAACTGACCTTATTTAAATTTTACAGCACATTAGCAACTTAAACATACTGAATATCTATTTTTTTTTACAAAATAAACAGACAATTGGTTAATACCAGGCTCATTTATTTAATATTTAATTAAATACATATAATTAGATTAAACTATATTTTGCTTTTAATTAATATCTATAATTATCTTTGAATATATACTTAATATTCTAAGAGTCGGTTATGCAATGTGCTAAAGCATGAGTGTTTTATACCTATTTAGCAGGTTATAATTTTACAGTGAGATGTGAATGCCCTAAATTGTTTATAGTATCATTTTGATTATATAAGCTATGAAAATCTAAAACTATACCTAGTGTCACGAGTAATTTTTTTTTATCTCAAAACACTCCCAGAGACGGCAGAATCTATACCATAGATCTCTCGGCTCTCTAATCTACGTGCATAGTGTATGATATACTTGCGAAAGCTCAAAGGAACATGACCATAATTAGCATAATATCCTCATCTAAAGGCTCAATCTCCTACTGAACTCAATGACATACCACGCAGATGCCTCTTCACACACCACACATACACATGAGACCTGACTAGAAGACTAGAACTCATGCCGCATACCCTACATCAACCGCCACTGTACCTCGCATCAACAATGGCATAATACACGACCATGCATCACAAAATAACACAGATAAATAAAAAAAAATTACATTATATTAATAATACATAAAAACCCTCTTCTACGGATATACTTATGCTCACTACGCACCATCGTCTCGCCCATCCTCGTTGATGTCATGTATCATGTAATGTAGGAAGATCAGTCATCAACCCCACATCACTTAGGGAACAATATGCAAGAGAAGTAGATACACTGCCTACTCCTCGTCTAACCTTGATCCAAGGAGCACCTCTCTTAGGGTTGGACCTTGCCTGATGATCACTATCTCAGAGTGATCGATGTCACAGCTTAGGATCCATCCCCTCAACGAAATCTGCTATTCTGTCGCAATAGGGGGTCACCGCCCCAGGGCGACCCGTGTGCACCATTCCACATCAAGCTCCAAGAGAACTCGTGGGAGAATGTTACTAATATAGGGAGGTCTCCACCCCTAGGAAACCCCAAGGTGTCAATGACGTCCGACTCATTAGTATGGATCGATATGGCGTCAAGGGACTCTTTCACTTGTAAGTTTATCCCCCACTACCTCTGTCAAAGCCCAGGCTGTTACGTCCGTGATAAAAACGGACGAAGATGATAATATTTTAAAATAAAATATTAGTAAAAGTTGAATGATGGGACGTTTCTGGAAACGGTGGTCAAGCCCATCTCCTCCCATCACTCGTTGTCGCCGCGCTCGCTTTCTCCCTCCTTATTTCCCCCGTCGCCCGCGTCTCCCATCACGATCGAATGAAACGAAAGCTCGTTCCTTTCGTTGAATCCACTCCCGCTCTCCCTTCCCGAGCGCCTCCACCCCCATCCGGCGACCATTCCGGCGAGATCCGGTGTCGGCAAGACCCAGATCCGCTTCCTGCGAGCAAATTCCGGCGAAGCTCTCTCTTTCTTCTTCTCTCTCGCGTCCGACGGAAAAGCTCCAGATCCGACGTCCGACGCGTCTTCGGCGTCTCCAGCGACCTTCCTCCGGCCTCGGCAGACCTTTCCGCCACCTCCCGAAGTATTTTCGGGCGTCTTCGTCTCCGGCGCCGGCGGGTTGCGCGAGTGGCGCCGCCGACTTCGACCTCAGATCTATGCGGTATCCGGCGTCTCCCTGGAAAACGGACTGTACGGCCGGACTCACCTCGCCGGCGACTTCCTTGTGGCACTTCGGAAATTTTGATCGGTCGCCGAAGTTACTGTTCCGGCGATCACTGTAGCGGCGGCGCTACTGTTCCGGCGAACTTCGAGTTCCGTGCTGACGACTCGGTTACGCGCGCGTGGTTGGTTCTCCCGTATCCCGACTTCCGGTAGTGATTATTACGTTCGCACGTGGCTGCAAACTAGGTTAGTAACCGTACTCCGTCTCCGTACACGTATTACACGAACGCATGCGAACATAACCCTGAACTCACGTATACCTGTCAAACTTGATTTAATAACTTGGTACGACCTGATTAGCATAATGAAACAGGATTAGCATGTTAATTGTTGTTAAATGGATTAAAATAGAATGGTGTGACTTATACATGATTTACCCTGTTAGGTCCTCTTGATTGATACTTGACACTGTGTTGGTTGGATCTGTACTGTTCGGCTACTGTTGAGGTAGGGATTCTACCTCCGTTCTTTGTTACGGTGCCAACCGCATGTGTAGTTAGCGGCACCTCCCTTATTGCTTCTTAGCACTATTGATTACTGTTCTAATTTCCGTTCTACTCTGCGTACATTCCTGTTGACATAAACTATTGCATGAAACATGGTATGAGTATTTTCGGTTCTTGCATGTTTACTTGTAGTTGGTAGGTGGTATGAGTTCTGTATATGTACATTGAGGATTGACTGTCTAGCGATAGACATGTCAATATACCTCAGATACTGTCTGTGAGATTTCTGTCGAGACTGTATGATCGTCTCTGACCGAGAGAGTCCGACGTTATGGGCTTGAGGTCTGTTATCAACCCAATGAGGGGTTGTACTGAGTGTAGGACGCTACACTAGCGGGCTGTCGACGGACAGTCGTCTCTACTGTTCGGGGAGCCATCAGTAGGGACCACTCTTTTATATAGTTGCGGGTCATGGACCACTGCTGTACCAGCTCCCAGATTTTATCTGTGTATGAGGATACATATATATTGATATATATATGTTGAGATTTGATTATACTCTATATGGTCATATAGAGTCTTGGTTGTATTCTGGTAATTCCCTGTATCTGATCATGCACCATATCATTGCAATATCCCTACTTAGCCTCCGGCTAACCCCCTTCGGTTTGCCTCCAGGTTCAGGCGCAGCTCCATCTGGAGCAGAGTAGATAGTTAGTAGTTGGCCACCAGTCTGGGTGGGTTGTAATGCATTTTGGTCTGTTGTTATTTTATATTATGTTGTTGGACTCTGTCGACCGCTGCGCCGGTCATGTTATCTGTTGGTTTGTCGACCGGTGCGCCGGTCCTGTGGTTGTTATTTCTGTTGACCGCTGCGCCGGTCTATATTTCGTATCTGTCGGTGTTGTATTATGGATATTTAAGGCCGGGTTGGCTTCTGTTTAGACTATTTTATTTCAGTCTGTACCCTTCGGTTGTCAGGAGTGATTGACAGGTACAGTGTTGTGCGTCCCGAGGTCCGGGATTCCCAGCGTAGGATCCGGGTGGATTTTTGGGGCGTAACACAGGCCCAACCCCTTTCACCCTCTAGCCAAAGGGAAAGGGAAAAGGGGTGCCACCCCTCTGCTCCATCGCCAAGCTCGAGCCAACGCCCAAGCCCAATGCTCATTGCCTCCATCCTCCGCTGGTGAGGGGGCCGTCGCTCCTCTACTATCACTGGTGGGCTCACCGGTTAGATATTGGTGGTTGGTAATATTTTTCTATGACTTAGGTAGTAATAATATATTACTCGATATCTCTCACTACTTGTGATAACTTATTCGGTTCATCATTGCTAGCGTCACAAGGGATCTATGGGGTGAGCATTCGGTAAAAACCGAAAACTAAATTACCGAAACTGAAAAACCTATTACCGAAACCGATACCGAACTTGGTATTTACCGATCGGTAAATTACCGAATTACCGATTAAAAAATATTAAAATATTATATAATTAATCTATTTAAAAAATATTAAAATATTAAATATTACCTAATTAAAATATTATCGATTGGTAAAAACCGATCGGTAAATCGGTAAATTACCGATAAGAAATTAAAGATTAATAAATAAAAATTTATTTTTTATATATTAATATATATATCGATAAATCGGTAAATTACCGAACCGAAAACTTATTTACCGAACCGAAAATCGAAAACCGAATTACCTAAAAATAAATACCGAACCGAAAACCAAAACCGAATTTATCGAACCAATTTACCGATTTACCGATCGGTAAATCGGTAAATTCGATTTTTACCGAATTATGCTCACCCCTAATCTATATGGTTGTACATGCATACACTTTAAAGTCATTTTTGATCGGATAACTTTAGATCAAATTATGGATTCAAGTCCATTTTGGACATTGGAGATAGCATATCAAGGCAATATTGAATGAGCAGTTTATATAATTCAATTTGTAACAAAAATGGGGCTATGTGCATATTCTAAGTGATCTAGATAAACTAATTGGGCTTTAGGTCTAACGAGTCAAATATTAGAGCCTAGGGCGCCAATAAAGCATGCATAGGAGGCTAAGTACATTGAAATGCAACTAATAAGGCTCATTGGGCTTGCAAAAACATAGTCGCCTGCAGACACATAACTAAGGCTCTGTTTCCTAAGAGGGAAAGAAAAAAGAGGAGAAAGGAAGAACAGAGAGAAGGAAGAATAGGGAGAAGGGAAATAGAATCATGTGCATCGAGGCTGTTTCCTTGGGAGGAAAAGGGAAGATGGAAGGAAGTGGCAATGGCGGCGGCAGAAGGGGCCAGGCGAGCTCTGTAGGTGGAGGCGGCAGCGATGGTGGGCGAGCTCTGTAGGCGGAGGCGGGCAAGCTCTGTAGGCAGGCGAGCGAGCTCTGTAGGTGGGCGAGCTTGGGAAAGGGAGGCGAGCGAGCTCTGCAGGCAAAGGAGGTAGCGGCAGCGAGCGTGAGGCGGAGGCGGGGGAGCTCTGCAGGCGTTGGCGAGCAAGCTCTATAGGTGGGCGAGCTTGGGAGAGGGAGGCGGGTGAACTTTGCAGGCGTCGGTGAGCGAGCTCTGCAGACGGGTGAGCTTGGGAGAGGGATGTCACACTCTTAGATAACAACAATCCATAAAAGATAATCATACGACATAATTTTTTTTTTCGCAAGATCGACAATCAATATCAAGTTTAATGCCTTGAACAATAAAACAAGTGATATAATGTCGTTATCCAAGTTGCAACAAAAAAATATCTATTCCATCAAAAACTTTTACCCAAGCAGAGTAGAGTCATACAATTCGAAAATCCGAAAACTAAAACATGCTACTAACATAAGCCATTGCAATCAATATTCAAAACTAGTAACATACTCCTCAAAACAAGTCTCATGACAACTCTTAATACAAGTCTTTCATGGAGCATATAATGTTTTCCAAGATTACAAAGTTCTATGTTTTAGCCAAAATTCCAAAATGAGCTTCCAAAACTTTCAAACTTCTGCCCACAATGCGTAGCCAAGCTAATCTGCAATAAGGGTTAGTGCAAGCAAGAATGAGCATAAATTGCCCAGCAAGTAATCCCAATGGCTAAGGGAAAACGAACTAAAGATGATAAACTTATCAACGAAATAGTCAACACAATAAAGACATAATGAAAGATAACAGTATTTCCCCTTGAGCACATGAATTGGATAGAGAAAACAAGATAGTCACACATTCTTTAGACAAGGCATTTGGGTCATAAGTAGTCATTAATCATCATTGAGCATTCATATCACAGTAATCATTGATCATTGTTGTGCATTCATATCATGAGTAGTCATGGATCATAGATGTGGGAGAAACAATCATAATTCAAAATTCCTTCCACGTCTGGAAGTTGAACCCATCATCGTCAGGAGAGAGCAAACAAAAGCTAGCTAGAGCATCTTAGGGCTCTTCATATAAATAGATAAAGGGATTCAAGCGGTGGCTCCCATGAATTCAAGAGGTGGCCCCCACCTTTTTAGGAGTGTGGCACTTTGGTCCACAACTATCATGATGTAGTGGGATTCAAGAGGTGGCCCCCACCTTTTTAGGGGTATGACACTTTGCTCCATAACTACCATATGAGAAGTGAGACTCAAGAGGTGGCCCCCACCCTTTTAGGGGTGTGACACTTTGCTCCCACAACTCCTTTGAATGGAGGGATTCAAGAGGTGGCCCCCACCTTTTTAAAGGTGTGGCACTTTGCTCCACATTCATCCACAAATCTCTCATTTGAGTTCACACAAATTCTCCCCACAATAGCTTTCATAAGAAGAATACTAAGACAATGAGCTTGAGCATCACATTGAAGATAAGATATAGCATAAGTCATTGAATACAATATTTGTCATAGGGCATACCATGAGTTCATAGTCATGAATTAAGGCATAGGAAATAGATTCATAATGATCTTGTTGCTTCTAGAATAATTTCAAACTCAAAACACAATATCCACTTTGATGTTAAGCATGTAACCAAAACATGACAGATTCATCATATCAGATTTCGACTTATATTTTAGGCCGAATACTTAATCAAAAATAGTCAATATTATATTCAAAATGAAGCTCTCTGAGTCTAGTTTCCAATAAAACTAGTTTCACAAGATTTTGAGTTGTAGGCAGGGAGATATGGGGGTTTGAACACAGAAAGGTCTGGATGTTAGATTCTCAGAAAAAAAACAGATTAATATATCATAATTGCAACAGATATTTCAGACTGAGTAATTAACCTAAAATAGGAAATATGATATTCAAAATGAAGCTATTTGAATCTACTTTTCCAATAGAACTGAATTCGTCAGATTTGGAGTTATAGTCAGAGAGATATGAGCGGTCGACCATAGGAGGGTCAGAATTCTAGATTTTCAAAAAACAGCTTCATATGTTAGGAATGTGGCATATGTTTCAGAATGAATACCCAACCGAAATTAGCCAAAATGGTATTCAAAATGTAGCACTACGAGTGTACTTCCCAAAGAGTCTAGTTTCACAAGATTTCGAACTATACCTAGGGAGCTATGAGGGTTTGAATGCATAAAGGTTGAAAACCCAGATTTCCAGAAACTGATTTTGTACAGCTAGATTGCAATACAGATTGAAACATGAATACAGCTCAGATATGATTGATATCATATTCAAATTAAAGCTGAATGAATCTAGTTTCATACAAAATTTACTTCGTACAATTCGGAGCTATAGGTCATGAGATATTGGGGTTAAAGCACACAAAGGTCAGATTAGAGAATGCAGATTTCAGCAGAACAGGATTTTAAAACCCTATAAATATTTGAATCCGACTCCATAGAAATGAATATCATGAGATTCAAAACCCAAATCAAGCATAGAAGACACAAGAGACATCGAAATTAGGTGAGGCATGAAGGAGGAACCAGATTCTCCCAATCCTTCCTCTTGGTGGCGGCTCCCTCATAGGGTTCTTTCCAAACCAACGTGACCAGCCTTCTCCCCTTCCTATCACGATTTTTCCTCTCACATTACTAACCCTCAAGGCTTATGTGGCAAGCTTTTCCAAAAATGTCCCTTTTAAGACTCCAATAAGGACATTTAAGCCCATAGTACCAAGATACCATCATCACCCTAGAAAATAACAAGGTTTCAAACATGCATAATTGACCAAGTAATATTATTTACCAAACTTATTATTTGCATACCATCCCAAGGGGTTCATAAATTTTAGGGTATTATAAGGGAGGTGGGTGAGATCTGCAGGCGGAGGCGGGCGAGCTCTGCAGGCGAAGGCGGTAGCGGCAGCAAGCGCGAGGCGGAGGCGGTAGCGGCAGCGAGCGTGAGGCGGAGGCGGGCGAGCGTGGAAGAGGGAGGCGGGCGAGCTTTGCAGGCAGTGGTGGCAGCGTGCTCTGCAGGCAGAGGCAGTAGCGGCAACGAGCCCGCGGCGAGCTAGGGATCGGGAGGCAGGCTCGGGAGAGGAGGTGGGCGAGGGCGAGGGAGGCGGCAGCAACGGCATGTGCGAGTGAGCGAGAGAAAATTGATTTCTCTCCAAATCGGAGAGAATAATTTTGGAAGGAAAACCATTGATTTTTTTTTTTCAAGTAATATTTCCTTCCTCTCCTTTTCCGCTCAAGGAAATAAGAGAAAATAATTTTCTTTTCCCTTCTCTTTCTTTTTCCTCCTAAGGAAACATGCCTAAAATAAACGGGGTATAATAGAGTGTTATATTAAGTCATTAGGGCATAAGGCCAGTGAATTCACCTTGTGTTATGCCCTTTGTAGGAGCACCATGTCGGGTAGAGGCGAAGCCAAAGCTCACGTGGTAGGTTCCAGGGCTCCTACTTGATTGGACGCCTGAGGTGTCTGACCATGCGTGGCAATAAATAGATCCTGTTACATGCGCCTACCTTAATGCTCTAAGACTTATTTGGCAAAGGTGACCATGAGAAGCGAATTTAAGAATACTTCTTTCGTGGTGGAAATTTGCGCCCAAGCTTTTGCACAAATTCCTTGCATGGGTCAATTGACCATGCCTTGTAGGCAGAAGATCAGCCCTCAACACAATTATTTTTCTCTCCTTTACCAACTGCCACTCTCTCTTCTTGGCTCTCTCATAGCGCCACCTCTCTTCTCTCTTTCTTCTTACATGAGCAACACATAAGCTCTTGGAGCCTTAGGTCCTTGCGGAAAAATTTTTACAGCGGGTACCCAGTTGTGAGGGTGTTTCATGATCCTGAACCCATAGAAGATCGTGAAATGTATCATTTTTGAAAATTTTACAAAAATCATTGTAGCAATTTCACGATCCGCTGTCACGCGCTGCAGCTTAGTGCAGCGGGGTACCCCGGCTGCAAAAATTTTTCCGGTCCTTGCCTTTTAAGGCTAACACCACACAAGAAACAATGATTTTCAAAGGCGGTACTATAAAGTTTCAAATTAGCATTATTTCAAATTAGCATTATTTAGCTATCAAACTATTTTTTTTATGAGATGGTTAAAATGTTAGGATTTTATAGTTAATTTGAACCAGAAAAAGAAAAACAATTACGTGTAAAGTTTATAAAAGACGCAGAGGGACATTATAGTCAATATCGTTATATATTTTTTTATTTATATCAATAAAATATAACCTAACATTAAAAGATAAGATTAATAATTTTATGTGAGCCTTCACTAATTGGAACTCGTTTGAGTATTTAAACAACGTAGAGAATTAACTTGAAGTCCTTATATTTTCAATAATTTTTTAAACATTAAACTAATTCAACTGTCTTTAAAATTTTTTATATATTACTTGGAAATGTACATAAACCATAATATTGGTAGCTTAAATTTCCACAACCACTGAAGTTTGACTTTATGATTATACCCTCATGCCACTAGATAAAAAGCGCGGGTATCTAAATTTTTTTAGTAACATTTATTTTATATGAAAAAATTAAAATATACGATCAAATAATTTCATCAATTTTTGATAAGTTTAAGATTAGTTGGACCATGTTATTTGTGTAATTGGAATAGTAGCAAAAAATTGGAAATTAAATCGTAAAGAAAGTTACGAGAAGACCCTTCATATAATTAACCATCAAGAGTGCTGATTTGCAAAAATCCACGAGTTCCTCTCACGTGCCACGCACGCAATTCCTTCATGAGCCCTAGAGCGCTGACCATGATATGCCGCGTAATGCATGAGCCATTATTGGGCCCCATCTGAGCTTTTAGATCAGCTGTCTCGTATAATTTGACAAACAGGGATGCTGCTCAAATAGTGCACAAATCGAAATCCTTAGGTGACACTTCAGAATAACCGTGTGGGTTTGCCTCAACCATATTACGATTTAAGGCGGCTGTCAGATGTCTCGGTAAAATTACGCTATCCCATCTGGAGAAGTAAGGGCACTTTAGTAATAGAACGATACCACCGATCGGCTGTCTGGACGCAGACAGGCACGGGAGTTCTGCAAACGAGATTGTCGTATTGGTAGGGTCCGCACAGATTGCGACCTGAGCTTGGCTGAACCGTGTCTCGACCGGGACGGCGGAATAGCGCTGGTTGCGGAGGGCTTTTTCGTATTATCGCACAACGCGTAGCAAACTAGTTCGCTGATACCTTCGCAGCGTACGCCCACAGCCTGAGAAAAGAGTGGAAAGGGGAAAGGAAAGGCAGCTGGTGGAGGACGACACAAAGGGCGGGCTTCTCCTGCGACTTTAATGGCGGTTAGGGTTTTCAATCCGTCGGCCTAAACCCAAACCTGCTTCCTCGCCTTTTCTTCTGCTCCCAACCCTTCGAATTCTCTTTTTCGACTCCCTTGATTCGTAGCAGGAGAGGAGCTCCTGCGGCGGCGAGCGGTAATGGGCGCTCAGGGCAAGGCGTCGAATTCTTCGAACTCTCTGGTCAGTGTTTCCCTTCGCGTGTTGAAATTTTGCTTCATTTTCTGGAATTGGGCGCTTGTGCTTCGATGCCCTAGTTCTTCTGATCTATGGGTTATTACATCTATTCTTCTTGATTGCACGCTATTTCTGTCTATTGATAAATATTCTGTATCCTTTGTTTTGGCAATTTGCTGGTTCTGTTGCTGCGGTGCCGGTTACCCCATATTAGCGCAAGCATTCATCTAAATGACGATTTATATTTGTGTTTTATTTCCTTATTTGGTCCGAGGACTCGGTTCCATTAGTAACTACCTCACATAACTTTTATTATACACGTTAGTAGAATTTAAGTGGTGTCAGATACATCCATCTTATTCTGGACAATTGTGCTCGTTGTTCTGCAATAGGATCCGTTTCCAACTATTGCGGGGAACTTTGTCTTATGTTTAGTTTTTGTTAGGATCCTATCATTAATGCCTATCAACATGAACAATAACTATGCACCAATTCCTCACTTAGAACTACAACAAAACACATGATTTTGTTAAATACCCATCAACACTATTGCTAATTAATTAATTGCGTGGTACACACCATAATTTCTTTCTTGTTTGTGTTGATCTAGCATAAGACGAAATAGAGAGGCCCCACAACGACTGTAATTCTTTGGATAATATATCAATAATTTCCACTAAGTACTATCTTTTATATTTCTGTAGAGGTGTATTGTAAAACTACCATTTGGTCTCGCAATATGGTTTTCATCTGAGTAAGTGACTTCTTACCTAGAGGAATTTCAAGCTGATAAAGTGGGATGCAAACCAAGTTACCCCATATTTAAGATCTCCACATGCTTGATAGTATGTACGGAGTGATATTTATAGATCAAGTGGGTGATGTCGTGCCAAATTATGCCCTTTGAACCAGGCTCCAGGATCCAGAAGTATGGGGACAAATAGTGGCAGATCCTGAACCCATATGCGATCAATATTAGTATTTAGAGAGAGGCCAGACATAGAAAGAAAAGGTAGGGAGAGGCCAAAGGAGACATAGTATTTGGTGATAAGCTTACTGTTGGTGTATGCTAAATAGAAAGTTGGAATGGAACAATCTAGATCACCGGATGCTTGTCTCAGCAAGAGACTATTGGTCATAGGCTCACTCCCACGAGATGGTGAGAAATGAGTGAGCGACTCAGCGAGGCATGCTAGTGAGAAACATACCGGAGAATTGTAGGCTTATTGTGGTGTAGTCTGTAGGGGAATAACCAATGGCAGAATGTGAACAACTGAATAGATAACAAACAAATGGAAGCTATAGAAGAGTGCAAGTTTGGGCAGTGCATCTCTTGGCACTGAGCGGCTACTATGATTTTGCTTGAGGCTCTAAGTGGATTAGTGGACAATAGTGGTTAGGCCAAACCATCCAATCAAGCTTAGAGGCTAGAGGCCGGAGGAAAGTGAGTTACGGCTGTGATTCTGCGAAGGCTATCAGCATTCGACAATGCTACGAGGGACCGGTGAGTGGTGGTGCTGTGCTTGTAGACTTAGCGGCTAGTGTGATGTGATTGTATGAAGATTGAAGGTTGAACTGTATAGTGATGCTGCTGATTCAATAAAGATGTGAAGTCATAAGTATGTAAAATATGTCAATTTTGTCATTCAGATTTTAAAATAAAATTTACTTATTATAAACGATAGTTGGCTTCAGTGTAGTATAAATCATGTGGTTGAACAATGTAGTGGCATGTGCAATGTGCTATAAATTTTTTCTTACATGCAAAAGTGATAAATATAAATTAATGTAAATTTTAAAAAATAATAAAAGAGAGGGGCAAATAGTTATAATAGAAAGATTACTCTTTATTTATTGGGGGCAAACTATAACTTTATATATATAATATTATATATGTATACATATATGTTTAATATTTGTAACCAAGTGAGTGGGGGCATTTACCCCCACTTGCTGGAGCCACTTCTTTGCAATATTTTCTTCATTGACATAAAGTCTTAAATATCCATTATGAAATTAATGTAGTGTGTTATGCAAGGGGTCAAAACTACTCATGTGATATATGTAGATCAATTCATCGATTTGTCTAGTGATATTCATAATGTGATGTGCATCTATCCCCTCCCCATCTCCTTCATGAGCTGATATATGTGGATAACTATGATATTAAGCTAAAGTGTCCAATGACATGTGGAAGATCACCTTGCCATTGCAAAAGACAAGAAAGTTAATGAGGTTGGTCTTGTCAATGCATCACTCTTCAAAGTAGTACCAACTTATGCTGTGGCCACTTCATGTTCTAGATCCATCTCTGATATTCCTCTTGCTCATCAAGGTAGGGTCCGACATTCTTATATGGAATCAAAAACTAGATCCTGTGCTCATCCTCTTGGTTTGTCAACACCATGGTGTAAGAGGTCATTGGTTTCATGTTGAGAAATGCTGGCAGAAAAACTATTTGGAGATTGCCTAGTCAATCTCCTTTTTCTCTGGCTTGTGGTATGAATTCTTGATGTGAGTTTTTTTGGCTTGGTTGGGAGGGAAAAACCATCAGGTTAAAGGAGAATTGGACTTCACTCGAGTCTAGAAAAAGAAGCCTCGAATGTCTTTTCAGGATTGAAAAGGAATTGTCTGGCTTGCTTCCTCAAGTGCTAAATTTCCTACTCAAGACGTGCTGTGAGGTGGATTATGCCCTGCATGCTCTTCCATTGTCCTAGTTGTTGTTATCATCATTGTCGTTATCAAGCTCAAAGATGGATTGTTTAACACACTGCATTAACGAAGTTACAAGTAACTCTCTTCATTTCAAAGTTTTTCACAGGTACATCTTTGAGTCCTTCATGTTCTTCATACCAAGGTGCTAGGATCCTTGTTATGTGAATTTCTCTTGCTCCTTGGGGTAACACTATTTGTTAATTTTTTTAGACATCAAGTTGCACCTTAAAAGTTTGTCTGATTTGTTACAGACTTAGTGCATTTAACAACAATGGAACAACCTCAAATTAGATTTTGTTTAAACACAAAGTGCCACCATCCTTGCATATGGTTTTATTATGCATGTATTGCTAGTAATGATGTTGCTAACAATTATTGAATGTGTCGTCATATGAGATAAACATTTTATGGTTTAGGAGTTGCACAATAATGATTAAGAGAATTTAAGATAAATTAGATAAAGTTAAAGTGAGTTTGAGAACTTAGAGAATTTGAAAGCTTAGTGATTGAATGAGTGAAGAAGGGGGAGGGGCATAAAAAGGTTTTATAACTTGAAATAATAGGAAAAAAAATGCACCTCATAATAACGTGCCGGGTGAGTTGTGACCATTTGGGAAGATCTTAAAAGCAAGAAACCTATCCGTTGGTCATTTTTTGGTTAGTACGTGTTCATGTATTGTGTGCACTAACATCGGTGCCATGTATTTTTCTAGTACATGCAATGCCAACGCGTCGCTTTAGATGACCCTTATTTGCACATAGTAACTATGCCCGATTTGTACATAAAACCTTAAAACTTAGCATCATTAAAATAGTCATGCTAGAACCATCAATTTTGTTGGACTGTGATGTGTTGTTTATTAATTTCACTTGTTGGATCAAATGGAGAATTTTTTCCCCCAAAATTTAACATGTATATTAAATATTACATCTGTTAAATTATAAATACATAATCGACTCCTTCCTGACAACTTAAGCTTATATAACGAACGAAAATCCAATTAATCTCAACAACATCAACCAATATAAAATGAGCACAAGACTCTCAAACATAATGCAACGGAGGCCACAAGATTGATCTTTAGACCCTTATGGGATAGCACCCTATGCCTTATACAAGATAACTAAGGGAATGATCATTAGAAACACCTTAAATGGGACACGGGCAAATATTGCTACACTGGTGTGATAATACATTAATACTTTTACTGAGTTTTTATCTGCAGACTTCATTATTGGCAATTTGGCATTTAGTTTATGAGGGCTCTTGTGTTATTTAAGTTTTATGGTATATTCTAAAAAATACTCAAAATGTTACATTTTGAATTAATTAAAAACTTCCTTTTGAATAATGTGATGATTCTTTGTAGAACGCATCAAATCTCTACAAAGGAGTGTATGTTGGTATCATGGATCACTCTCAAAGAAGGAAAACATAAGATTTTTATTACTCCAATTTGATTTTTATTCTCTCCAATCCATTTAATCCTCCATTACTTCACATCTTCCTTATCATGGAATCCTCCACCTTGAAAGTTGTGAGACTAAGAAACATTCTCGCGGTATATTCTTACCATCAAACCTACAATAGCTAGATGAGGATACAATCACTTGGGTGGCAAAACTGGTGATGCACTAGCTTTCTTTTTACTAAATAATTGTACAATTGTTTTCTCTCTTGTTTTCCATCTTATTCATGTGGAATTCGGCATATGTAGGTATCCTTTCCCCTCATCAAAGTTGTACCGGACTACCAGTTCTAGACGACTTTAGATGGTTTTCGTAAGAAGATTGATGAAATGAATGGCATAGATGTATACTCTCACATGGGACTAGATCGCTAAAAAATATCAATTAAATGAGCTGATGAACTTGTTACCGTCAAAGTTAAAAGTTAAACATATTATGTTGGTTTACATTACGTAGACTAGTAAGTAAGCCGGTTTGCTCACCAGATGAGTCATAAGCAAGGATTGAAAAACCGGTCCGGTGTCTCCTCGGACCGGTATGTACCGACCCGTACCGGTATGGTACCAGCGGTAAACCGAGAAAAAACCTAATTTTAATTTAAATTTTTTTAATTGTACCGGTACCGTACCGATACCGTACCGATACCGTACCGATACCATGCTGAAATTAATAATTTTTTAATCAAAACCGATACAAACCGACCGGTTTTTCAAAACCGATCGGTACGTACCGGTACCAGTACCGGTACCGAAATAAAATATTAATTTTTTTAAAATACCGTCAGTTTTGTATGGGTCCGAGACCGGTCCCTCACCGGACCAGTACAAACCGGTAAAACCGGTCGGTACCGGACCGGTTTTCATATCCTTGGTCACAAGTAATATTATCATAGCCAATCAAGTCCTGCTAATGATAAGTATTGAATAGGAAAAAAGATGTCATTGGCATTGGAGCATCCAATTGTGTAGGCCTTACATGCCTCCAATCAACGATAGTTCTACACTATGGTACTTGCCTTTAGGGATTAACAATGACATAAATTGCAAGTGTTGCACTTGTAATGCTCCAAGTATTACAATCTATTTGGCTTCATGAGTTTACTAACATTAACATGAGTATAAATATTTACATTGGATCATGTTGTTTTAGACCTATCAAGTTGATGAGTTAGCTTTCTTGGCAAATACTTACCTGGAATAATCTGTGCTACTCATTGTATGTGCTCTCGTGTTCATAAGGATCTTGTAGTTATTTCTGGTACTATCATAATGAAGTTGGGATACATTATACTTCTGTAGTTTCCTCTGTAATTTGCTTTGTTATCAATTTATAATGTTATTGAAAGATTTATTACTATTTGCACCTTTTATGGATGGTTTTGATCTATTTCTTTGTATTGCTAACTTGACTTTTCTTTAATTTGATTGCTCATTTGCTACTGCAGCTTATGATGAACTATTGTCACTAATAATAACTTGATTTTCATTAAATGGTTTAGCGAGTTAAGCTGTATCGGCTGAGCGATGAAGGTAATTGGGATGATCATGGAACGGGGCATGTCAGAGTTGATTATTTGGAGGTTTGACCTTCTCTCTCCTATATTGTCCAATTGATAATGTTTGAATCTTGTTATTGTCAAATTTGTATTTCTATTTTTGAACATTTGCATGCCTTTTGACGTTAAGAGTTGTGACCTACATAGGCTTGTAAAGCAATGGTGCTTTCATTCATAAGTCTAGTGAACTTCAATCTATGAATGGATCCCTGGCATGAAAAACCATATTTGTAAGAACACCAAATACAAAAGCTTAAGGTTTTTTGTTGAGATAGTTAGGATAACAAAGGGGGATACTATCAAATTATTTTAATATAGTACTTAGTTGGATGAGATCACCTTTTTCAACTTAAATTCGTTAGAACAATGTTTTGAACTTGTTTGGATCACATAATAGATGAGATCAGATGGTATTCCTGGTGTATCAGATTGGAGCTAATATTTCTGTGAAATTGAAAAATTGTTTGTGAAATGGTTACTAAATGAACAAATGCTGGAACAAATGCTGAATCTTAACTGGTCTCTTACTAAACTTTGGGAATTTTCTAATATCAAAATATATATAAAATTTAAAATTATCTAATATATCAATAAATATTTTTTTAAACTATTACATGCATAAATTTACTCTTAAAACAGCCAGATAATTATATTATGAGCTAAAACTAGCTAAAACTTACATTCAAAGGTTCACTTGATGTGGCATTCAACATGTTGAAGGGTGGAAAGAGTGATAATCATGAACATTAGGTAAACACAAGACAGGTTTTGGTTCCAAATTCAACATATTAAGCTTAGTTGTAATGCTTTACAGCCACTAATCATTGGGACATGTTGAAATGATAGCTGACATAATTGCAACACATGAGGCGAGTTCATACATTGTGATGACTTTGACCTTTGTATCATTGTTGTTAACACTTTGGATTTTTGACATTTTTCCCTTTAATTACAAGTCAGGAGATTTCAATACTTATAATTAGAATAGAATGATTTCAACAATTCTGCTTTGGTATCACTGCTTCCCTCTCTCTTTGCTCCACAATGCGTAGCAGCTCTTGCATCCCAACAGCCAACTTTTTAACCAATTCTTTTCCATGCTCTTTCTTTGGTTCAGCTACGCCATTCAAAATCATATTCTTCCCTTGCTCCAATGTACGTGAAGCTTGCCTTACATTCTACCATAAAATAGGTAAAGAAACACAAAAGTTAGCAGCATGAGCACAACACTACATAAATTAATTTATAGGAATCTGAATGCACAAAAGCTTGCTAGTTACCAGTTACCAGTCCAATTGCAAGTCATCACAACAAATCTACACAAAGCTTGCAAATCATTGATTCAATTTTATAGGTGCAAAGACTATTCACAACATTTCAAGTGCTAGTTACCAGTCCAATTGCAAGTGCCAGAGAAATCGCGCACTCTTTGATATGAAAAGAGTTATCCTTCTGCAATAAAATCCCAGTGAAGACAAGCAAGATATGGATATGGTCACGAAAACTATCTGTACCACTTCTTGCACAATAAGCAAAGACTATAAGCATTCATATAGCAGGAAACCCTTTGCTTCTTAGCTAAGTAAGATATGTATACCTCAAAGATCATGACCTACACATGTGAATCCATTAAACTTCACGACCAACTATACTCATGCTAAGTCTTTCATGCTAGGATACTTCTCTGTGTTTGAAGACTTCATTCCCTCTAACATAATTCCATAAGCAAACCAAGAGGAAAAAGCATTGTTTTTTGCTGGGTACAGTAGTTGATTGGTTATTTGTGCTATAACACAGGCATATATGCGAACTTAAAATTAAGACAAGCTAAATAAGTATAGGCAAACCTTTTCTATTTACCTTAAAATAATCATCTAGACGGACAAGCAACTAGAGTATATATAGATACACATGATGATCGGTGGCCACAGAAATTTGAGCCCCTAATATTTTGAACAGAATGCCAAGTTAAACTTCAACTAACTAGTTCAATAAACAAATAAAATTCAATAAATTTGGTTCTATTTATGATATTTCAAGTGAATATATAGTTAACTTTCTTGGTGTGTGAAAATCAAGGTATCATGCTTCTACATGTGGAAACGTAAAATGAACTAGAAACGGAAAGCAAAGTTATGAATTGGATGAACTGTGTTTTCTTTTTCAAGAGAACAAAATGGAAATTGCATAAGCAATATTGATGTCTACAGCAGTAAACAGATTCTGACCAAAAACATAGATCATAGATGTCTGCAGCAGTAAGCGATCTCCACGACCAAGAGAAGATAATGATACGGATTAGGAACAGAGGCAAATAGAAGTTTCACCAATTGGAAGCTCTCCGACCACGAGCAGCATCACTTGGATCCGTGGTCGGTGGAGGAAAGGCCGCCGGGGACGGCGGATGCGGTAAATAAAGAAATGTTAGAGCCTCGCCTCATACCTTTTTAAGGTGTCTTAAGGCATGTGTTGATTTCCTTCTCTTATGTGGCGCCGACTCGTGGTGGAGCTCCAGCGGCGGGATCTGGAATAGCTGGTGGCTGGATCTAGAACGACTTCAAGCGGCAACGCCGGCAAGAGGTCGAGGAGGGGCGATTGGTGAGAAGGTGAGGAGAGGCGGAATAGAGAGCGGTGAAGAGGTGAAGAGACGAAGGGGAAATTAGGGTAAGGGTGTACGCTGACTGATGCTAGGCGGCGGCGACGGCGGGAGGCAGTGACGGGTGGAGCCGAAGACGGCGAGCTGGCGAGGACGAGCGATCGAGATGCGTACGAGCGGTGAGACGCATAAACGAGCAGCTGCTGTTACTATTCCCTGGTAGCTACTTTGCATTTACAAAAACTACCCGTGAGAAGCTTTCTCAAAACAGTGTAACTTCTCAGTTGGCTGCGGGGCTGCCCGCAAACGCTAACGCGCGCGGGAAGCGGCCCCAAACGGGGTCTTGTCAATTTGTTAAAGCTAAGCAGCAGTTGGTTTCGTCCATTAGATTGCGAATATTTAGTACTTGAATGGCTTTAGGATTCGACTTGAACGCAGCACATGCAGAAGTACACACTAAATTTTGATTATTTGTATTATGATATTTGGCTTTTAGGGAGCCAAACAATCCAATAGAAGGTTGATGGTCTTCAGATGTTATAGGAAGTCTGAAAGATCAAACAATTCACAAATGAGAATAACCACCTCTTTCTATGTGAGTTTTAGATCAAGTAATTGATGTGTACTGTCTTCCGCCCTGTTAAACAGACTTGGTTTTGTCAGCTTATGTTTGCAGTAGCCAGGTAGCTGTGTGACAAAAGTGACGATAGATCCATATTTTCAGGGATTGCATTTTCCACATATGATGTTGACAGATTATTTAACTATTGCTAGCTATGACATCCTGACGTATCATCCTGAGTTTTTATTTTGCAAGCTTGGGAGCATGTTTATATGGATTCTCCGGACTCCTTGGTATATAGTTACATGAATGTGAGCTACTACACGTATATACTAATATACACATTAATAACTATTCAGAACTGAAAATAGTGGTCACAAACGAAAGAAATGGCGGTTCTTCTAATGGCACCGCTCCAACAACTTGTTATGTGACCTTTCATGAATTAATTTGCCTTTTGAGCATAGCTATGTCCTTCGCATTGGAATATGTGATGTTTTGCATCATCATGCTTTCAGGGAACTGAGGATCTAGGCTTGATTGTGGTTGATGAAGAAGATGATGATATCTTACTTACGCATTGTGTCTCTTCAAATGATATCTACAGAAGGCAAGAAGGTGTATGCTCTTGTTTATCTTCAATATTTAAACTGAAAATTCTTCCTGAAATATTCTATTGTATGTTGCTGAAATGTCATTTTTCTTAACTTAAGATACCATAATATCATGGAAAGATCCAGAACTAGGTGTGGAATTCGCACTGAGTTTTCAAGAGATTCCAGGATGCTGCTATATATGGTAGTTCATTTTGGTATTGTTATCCTCTTTTCTTGTTGTTGATAATGTTCCTTTTTGATGTGTAAATTGAAACTTACACCTGAGTTGCTCTCATATTTTAGGGATCAGGTTTGTGAGATTCAGAGGAACCTTCACTTTAGTAGTCTAGGTGGTAAGTTGATGTCTAACATTTTTTTGCATTATTTTATTTTATTAAAGCTTTCTTAACTCAATACTCATTTTATAGATCTTGAGATCAGTTCTCGCCCAGCAATGGAAGATCTTGAAGCCCCTCGCTCTTTACTATCACATGGTAGATGCTTTGTGCATTACTATCACTTTGTATCAAATTAATTTGCAACTTTTAATTTATTCTATCAGTCCCTGGTGTCCCTAATTCATTGTTAGAAAATTAACCATGACTAACTTTCTATTGCGAGCTCAACTTAGTTAGCAAACAAGGTCCGGGTTAGCAGGGTAAGGAGAGTAGGAGTATATATATATTAGGGTTTGGGGTTAAGAGGAGGGTATCAAGAGCTTTTTTTTGGGTGTGCATCTGGAACAAACTTGCCGGAATAGTGGTTGAGGATATCTATATTCAATAAATCATATCAATTGGTTCGACCTATCTAATCGATCATCGGAGCACCAATGGTTTGGCAACAGGTTAAGGTGGCAGGTGTCGGAGATCTCATGTCCGGTTCTTGTCATTATATTATGCTGATAGGATGAGTTTTTAGAATTTTGTGAAGAAATACAGTAGTATTTTGTGTTAGCTTAGTTTTCTCGACTTAGGTATTAAGTGTGTTTGATAAATATCAATTTAAGTGTGTTTGATAAGTATCACATTTTACATTTTTTAGTGTTCAACAAAAATAATAATATAAAAACTATTGTATACAGAGAATATGAACTGAACTCCATGTGGAACTAAAGTTATCTAAACTCAGAACTTTGATATATTTGATCAAGATTAATTTGGTAGAAGAAATGGGATTAATCATTTTGCTAAGTTCAATGGTTGGAGCTTGGAAAAGATCCACGCGGGAGACTTGCAGCTTGTTATTTTTGTAATCTATTTGTTACCTTGTTATATGTTTTATTGTACATGAGTTAAATTGATTGTTATTCCGGGAAATATCTTTCTTTCAGTTTGTTTCATTGAATTTGTTGTACCTTTTATGTACACTGGCTGTGTTTCTTGCTTTCTTCCAAGTTTCTGTTGTCTATAGAGTGACTATATATTAACCCTATCATTGTTCACTAATTTTGCAGATGAGTCACTTCGCGCTGCTAATAGTGAACTAAGAGAACTTCCATCCATTTCATTATCCAGTCTTCCAATAATTTTGAAGGTCTCAACCGTCTGAGAATCCATTTCCTAATTTTGTTCTGTTTGAGATTGCCCCCAAAATGCATCTTATTGTGCCATGCTAATAATTTTTCCCTTTCTATCATAACTTTGCCTGTAAGGATCGTTGTACCTTCAAATCTGCAAATTCTAATTCATAAGTTTGTTTTTGTTGTTAATCTGCAGATTGTTGCTGCTGTGTTTTTTTTCATGGATATAAGTCTAATTGCTTTTCATCTTTTTTTGCCTCTTCTGCGATTTTGTTTGTTCTTGATTCTCTGAACTTTAATCCATTATTAAGCCGACAGCAGCTATGTTTTGTTCATGCTATTGTGTGCCAACTGAAAATGGTTTACAACCATGGAACTATTTCATAATCTAATAAACCTAAATTCATCTAGGTCATGCTGTAAACAGATTTTTATGATGATCAAGTCCTTAGTGATATATTAAATGGGCGCTGAACTTTGAAGAACTATGTCCAGTTTTTTTCTTTAACCATATTTGTACTTTCCATGTATCAATAATACATAGACATAAGTAACACTTCTGAAACCTTTGATTTCTCCAATTGACCAAAAAGTAACAGATAGTCTATTGTGCTGTAACTACTAATATTGTTTTAAATGGTTTATTCGCTTGACATATGAAATTTTCTTTTTCTTGAGAAAAATCTGATATTCATACGCTTTTGTGTTCTTATGTAATTGGAGTCTTTAGATTTTGTTTCATTGATATACTACGCCAATTTAATTCTCATGGTTCATCATACTTGCAGACTATAATGGATTGTGGTATTATGGATCAGATGCGAGTTGGAGAATTGCTATTAAAAGATGTACGATTATCATTGACCTTGGTTACATGAATTTATATTAATTAATGAACTTGAATTTTTTTGGTTGTTTAGTTCTCTACCATATGATATGCATCGAGACACAAAATTGGCTAGTCTAAAATTCCTCTGTTTTTTATCCTACAAAACCTGCTCTGCATGATTTTTTTTTTTTTGCCGTAGGCAAGTAAGAGAGTCATTAATAGGAAAAAAAAAAACTACATCATCAAAGTATATGGTCACACAGGTCATTTTACAAAATTTTGGCATGGCACACCAGGCCGTGGGTTGGCAATGACATACAACCCTGCTGCAAAAATAAATTCCAGTGCTTCCAATACTTTCTCACATGACCATACACAAGGCAACAAAATGAAACCCGAAGCATAGATGACCACAAGTATAATTGGAAGATAGGGGTTAGTAGTCAAATGTCACTTATCCTCCCAGCATGCACCCGACATCAATGATACGAGAGGAGCCGTGACCGGGGTAAACCACATCACGGAACCAAACATGAGAGAGTTGAAGCACAGAACACATACTTGTGAGTGGTGAAGCCAGAATCTGATTGCAAGCAATATAGTCCGAATTAGTGTGGATAGAATAAGTGGCTGAGAGGGAACTTCCAATCAAGCAGGAGGCGAGGCGAGATGGTCATTGGTCCCGAAAAAGATCTAGGCATAGATTTAGCAAAGATTCCTAGGATGTCATGGAATTCAGCATACTTGGGTCCATCTTGATGGATGAAATAAGAAAGGAGATCTTACACGAAATATCAGAGAAGAGGTTCTTAAGCAGCCAGCCAAAAGGCCCAAAACCTCAGCTGCGCCATGAAAGATACAAAGATTTCTTTTCGTCCAAATATAGCTAGTAATATCTAGGGCGGGACATGTTTATGCTTGACACAAACATGATCCATTTATGTATACGGGTCAATATACAAACATGACCTACTTATTTCACATGTGACACAGATAACACAATTAATAAATAGGTTGTGTCCAACGACATGTTACGATATGATACAACACACTATAATACAAATTATATTATATAATATGACACGAAATTTGTTAGGTCATAAATGGGTTATATATATTATATATTATAAATAATATATAATACATAAATATATTCACGAGTAGACCTGCCGACACGACACAAAATTTGATGGGTTATAAACGAGTCGACACATTTACAACACGAAACAAGATTAGTTTAACCCAGACCCGTGAAATCTCATGTCGTGTCGTGTTGGCGGGTCATATCATATTTTGCTAGCCCCAGTAATAACCAATTCTGTGCTCACATTGTTTGACGAATTCCATGTCTGCCCCACTAGTATATTCTAGAATATCAGTCCAAAAATTTAAGATGGGAAGGGGATGCCACAAATACGTCTAACTAGACCCAAGCATGGACACTAGTTTTATAGTTGAAAAATAGCTGGTGCATAGTCTCATCCCGAGACTAGCAAAGTTGACACGAATGTGTCTCAGTAATTCCCCATTTATATATTCTGCCACGGAACCAAATAACATTTGTTCAAGGCATATGACACATTTATAGGTAGAGGATTTATTAGTCACAAGATGCTAGATATGCGGAATGATGAATACCATATTCAAGATCTTGATGTTGTTACTAGACCCGCATTCTAACGGTCTAATCACCTTTGACCATGAGATCTTTGGCATGCTTTTGTTTGGACCCGTTGATCATAAAAAGGAAGATTACATATACTTAAGTTTTGAAATCATTCCAATGGGTAATTCGAATGCACTGCACCAATACATAATCTTCCCACAGCAGACAAATTGTATTAGCTTGAGCCTCCCTGCATATGATAGATGCTTGATTTTCAGGTGAGGCATCTAGAGACTTTTTCTGGGAGAGGCATATAGTCCCTAAGAGTCTAGTGCTAGAGACTGAGATACCCAGAATGGTAGTCTTTCGTGATACCAAGAATTCTAGAGATGTTATCTTGAATGCTTGTGTCGTAAGCAGATAAAAAGATTTGAGATTTGCTCCCGCGAGCAAATTAAGTCAATAATCTCACAATTGTCTTGGCCGGACTTTAGGTGTTATCTTGACAATAAGTAAATTTTGGTTCAGTATTAAAGTTAGAAATTTCAATCAAGTTAACTGAAAAAAATCAAAATATATTATTACTATTATTATTGTATGAACATTGGCACTATAACAATTTTTTTTAAATGAACAATGAATATGCAAATAACAAAATTAAAATCAAACATTGTTAAGTTTTATGCATTTTCCAACTTTTTAGAATTTACTTTCATGTTTTGTTTTGTGCGGTTTATATTGAACTGCTGAAGTTATAATTTTCTGTAACCTGAATAAAATCAAACCAGACCAATCAAACTGAAATTTTTACATTGCTCACATTGTATTCAATTTTAAATTTGAAGTATAATGACTTCAGTCTCATCTTTCTAACTTTGGTTCTATCCTGGTTGAATTGCTCGAGAAGTGATAAGCCAACAATATTTTCTCCTCCACTGCCAATCCCGCTAAAGCAGAAGTTTCATCTTTCTCCGTTTTCTTTTCCCTCTATCTCTCTCGTATATCTCCTTCACCCTCCATCTTCTCTCTTCCGCTTCCTCTTCTAACTCTTCTCCTCTTCTCTTAAAACTATTCCTCCTGTATTAGTTGGCATTTGAGTCTTATTACTTTTGAACCTTCATCAAATACCTCAATGGTGTCACTACCGCCACTAAGCAAGATAAGTCATTAGTTTTTGCCAAGGTTTATAAAATTGATCCGTATTACACATACAGTCTTATCTCGTACGAAATACTGGTACATGGTTGCATTTTTTTATAATATATATATTATTGGTACCGATTGGAACCGTCAATACCTGTGCCGGTATGGATACCAGTCCGTTAATGGACTGCTATTTAAAACCTTCGTGTTTGCTTGCACTTGTGTTGTGTGTGCCGATATTGAAATTAACCTTTGCATTAGAATGACCATTGTTAAGACTAACCTGGTACAGGCTAAGCATAATCCTATACTCGAACTTCCTCTTGCACTAACATGGAATCAAGTTTTGGCATAAGAACCTCAACAATCACCATGGTGCACGTGTGCGATGGGCAATCTTGCTTGGAGATCGATGCTTCCAACCGTTGTTGACTTTAATATATCATCTCCTGCAACTGCCACAGTGCCCCTTTTCTTGGAAATAGGGAGCCAAATGATTTCTCTAGTTTTGTCAAACTACTAAAGGCCTGCCATCCACATCTTTATTATCAATTGTGTTGCCCTAGCTCCCTTTTCTTTATAGTTAAATCCTTTGTCCTCATTATCACTTGCCCTCTTGTCGACATTGCTAGAATTAAAACATCACCTCAATCTCAATGAACTAAATGTCAGCAACACTCATCTCACTAGCCACTTTCCCGCCATCACCTACCGGTATCTCCATCAAAAAGTTCCCCTAATGTTTTAAGTGCATGCATGTTTACTTCTATGCATTCTGCACACTAGTAGATGTCGCCACCTTCTACTTTGTTCAGCTCCACACCATCCCTAGTCCCACTTTTAACCTTTGCAATTGACCTATGCTATGTGATAAAACCCCCTCATGCTGCCCAACGAAACCCCAAGCTTCTACATCGCCTTTGTTGTTGGTTCTCTTTTTGTCACCAAGGTCATGATCCATGATGCAAGTCATGAGAGTGCAACTACAAGAGGCATGGTGACTAGGACATGACCGCATACATTTAACTGCATACATTTAAGGGTGGGAGCCAAAAGGAAGTTAAAGGATTGGAATGCTAAAATTTAGGAAGATTTAGAAATACCAAAAAAATAAAAAAAAAATATAGGAGAATGTGGAGATGCAGACATTAGCCTTCATAATTATAGTCAACTCATCAGTGTTGGAGATATTAGCTTTCATAATTGTAGATCAACTCATTGAGAATGATGTGATTAGGGATGGAAATTTGACCCAATCCATGGGTACCCAACCTGTTTATGGGGGATTGAGTAAATGTTTAGCTAAATAGAATAGGTTTGGGTTTGACATGTTGGATTTTGATTGGGTTGGACATGTTTAGCTAAAAATAATTTTTATTATTAAAATATAAAATAATAAAAAATATAAATGTAAGAACCTTAGTTGCTGATAACATAGTCTTGGTCAGGTTCTGCCTTCATTTCTTGCTTGCCTATATCAAGGAAATTATTATATAAATATATTTATTATTATTTGCTTTATAAAATTAATATTTTATAGAATATTTTAAAATAAAAAAAATATTTTTTTAAGTTAATCAGATACTTGTGGGTATCCATTTAAATACCTGAGTTGAGTTCGGGTTATGTAATAGGGTGTCTGACTTGGATTCGGTCCGGTTTAGTTATGAGGTAAAAAACCAAGTATTTGAACCATTGTCATTCTTACTCAAAAGCAGTCCTCTTGCAAAGTAAACCTAAGAGAATGACGCAATATCACCAACAAGCCCTTGGAAGAAAGGAAAAAAAAAACGTCTACACATGTTGATCCTCATAACGACTAGTCTTCTCTTCATCCGATACAAGTTGATGAAAGGACCAAAATGGTTATTGCGTAAAAAGCAATTCCCTAGTTTCCAGAGGAGCAACATGTCTCACAAGATGGAGTCAGTCAACAACTCATTTTGAACACACCTGGATATAGATGTGGTAAAGGATCAGTCTTAATATGGTAGTCAATCACGGTAGAGCACTGATTCGTCTCATGCCTTTCCATACCTAGTGGAAGTACAAACAATCAAAATGCCAATAATGTACAACTGTGAGCTGAAGTGTAGATCATTATTTCTAATACCAACAGGCGTTGAATCGTTCTAAAATTTAAGTACTGAAAAACCCAGCTTTTGGAGAACATGTTTTCTAGAGTAAATACATAGCTTGTTTTTCTATTACTTCGTTCCTTTTCAATAAATTGGTAAGGCCTAGACGATTGGCCAAGTTATTAAATAAAATATTTCTCTTGTTCCTCTCAATCCCTTTTGGAGGCTTCTTGATCGAGGAGGAACAGTTTTGAGAAAAGAAGAGTAGAAATGATAGAAGTGGAGGAAGGAAGCAAAAGAGAGAGGACAGAGGAGCAACGGAGAAAGAAGAGAAAGAAAGGGGAGAAACAAGAGCTGCCTTCAGGTGGATTGGAAGATGAAAAGAGGAGGAAGAAGGGGAGAGAATTAGGAGATAATAACTCAATTAATTCATCATATCATTCTAACCTGTCTGTTAAAAAAAATTAAACCTTTGAATAAACATTTACAAGATACAATAACCACAACTACTAACCAACCATTAACCTGCAATGAATGACCATTCTAACACATAACTTAATTATAATCATAGCTAATTAACATAATGACTAAAATCACATCTAGGGATGACATCGTGTCAAGTACCTAGCTTTTTCTCCGATATCTAAACTTGACTTGGGTTCGGGTCACATGATAAGATACCCGACTTGGGCATTTAAATGGGTACATGCAGGTACTTGATTAAATAAAAATATTTTAATTTTTTATTTTTAATTATTCTATAAAATATTAATTTTATAAATAATAATAAATACTTATCAATTGTTATTTTATTATTTATATATTTTTACTAATAAAAAATATTTTTTTATTATTTTAAAAAGAGTTATACCAATAAAGCCGAACATGACCCATTTAGCTAATTGGGTACTTGGTTACCCAGTTATGACAAGTATAATTATCATCCCTATCTGGAAAAGAAAATATCCTCATTTGTTGACCATAAAGTTGATGTAGACTAAGCCAAAGTGACTCTTATCACCATTTTCTTGTTTTTATTCTCCATTGACTTCCTTGCTTCTTTGTGATATGAACTATCTACTAGCAAATCCTTGTTTTCGACTTGTCTTTATCAATTCTGTCATGAAATTTAATCTGGTATTTTGATTGATTAGTAAATGTAGAACTTCCTCATCTTTTCCATGTCTCATAGGCGACGTTATAATACACATAACATTTTCTCTGCTTCTTTTGAAAAAAGTGGCTGTATACTTTGTTATCTATCAAGCCAAATGACTAGTTTACCATGTAGTCAGATGAGGATGACATCTAAATGATAAGATTAATTTAGCAATTTTTCAATTTCAAAGTGTTTCATCCAAATTGTGATGGGTCCTTTCCCTTTCTTGTGTTTGTTGTGAGATGTCTCTTTTTCTCTTATGATTACAAGCAACGGTACCGAGTTAGGAACCTGGGTTGAGGGATATGGATTCTACTGTTTTTGGCACAAATAGGGGTTGCATTGGTTGATACAGCTTGATTATCGTTCACTGGTTAGACCTTAGGCGTTATAAACTGAAATTTGATTCTTGGAATAGCACCTTAATTTATAATATATTTATGTAATGCACAGGTATAGCATGTACTAATGTGTCACAAAGAAAAACTATGGGTGAATCTTTAACTTTGTTATTCAGATTGGCATCTTTTAAAGTTTATCATTAATTGGTTTTCTTCTGTTTCATGTAGCAAGAATTTTTTCCCAAGCTTGTAGAACATTTCAGAATGTGTGAAGATTTGGAAAACATTGAAGGTCTCCATATGATCTTTAGATTGGTGAAGGGGATATGTGAGTATTTTGTATAGCTCACTTTATGTTACCATCTCTTATATTCAGTTTCAACTTTTATACTAATGACAATCTTTGTTTTTTGGTTTGTAGTTTTTCTAAACAACCCACAGATCCTTGACAGAATTTTTGGCGAAGAGTATATTTTAGACATTATTGGTTGCCTTGAGTGTAGGTTCTCTTTCTGATATTTTTTCTACTTGTTGTCAATGCTTATCTGTTACTGAGTTGATGGCATGATTGCTTTTTTGTCTCTTGATCTTTTGTCTGATTTCTTTTATATTTTAAACTGATTTACTGAGCATTATCTGTTATTATTTGACTATAATCCATAGTTGGGATGTATCTATTGATGTCTTTTGTATGTTATAAACAGCATTCTTAGGACCTCGGCATAGTTTGCTTGTTGGACTTTTTTACTTTTTATCCCTTAGTCCATATGCCATATGCAATGCCATGCCAGCTGCAAGAAAACGTACCTTTCGTTGGTTCAGTCATTGGTCACTCATCTCTGTTCTTGGATTTTCTTTTATCCAGTTGGGGTTGACTTTTGAGGTAAATATTTTGTTAAATGATTATGCAGATGGTAGATTATCATTAAGAGAGTTTTCAGATTTGAATCCGACAAGATCCTGCTTTATCCATGTTAAGCCAGAGGAATATGATAACTTGATCATATGCGTCAATATTTCTTATAATACTATTCGGGAATGAATTGAGAAATCCCATTTATCCTTGCATGAATCTGACTAGTTGAAAATCATGACTTGTTATGAACTGCTCCTTCCTCTGGTTCTATCCGACTGGCTAGTTTCTCCTCCTACTAGTTTCTCCTCCTACTAGTTTCAATCTTAAACGTGTTATTAACTGTATTGCCTTTGTTTATAAAATAAATATGTTCTTTGGAACCACATCGTTTACTTGTTAAATGATCATTAAGATTGTAATGATAATGAAAAGAGTTAAAACTTATTCTTGCTGGATTTTATCAAGAAAATTTAGGTAGATGAGTGCAGATATTCATAATTTGATTCATTGGTCACAATTATGTGATAAATTGCCAACATTTTGATATACTTGATAACCACTAATACTATATTAAATTTAATTCCGATTACTTGAATTGAAAATTATTGTACTTTGGATAATAAAAATGAACTATAATTTCTTGTAGATGATCCCGAGGTCCCACAAGTGCAGAGACACCGTGCATTCTTGAAGGAGCATGTTGTTTTTAGGGAGGTTAGTTAATTGGAAATCACTGTCAAATTATTTATATAGTCTATTTTATTTTCTAAAAATATTTGGTCTCCTGCAGGCTATCCCTATCAAAGATTCTTCTGTTCTGTCCAAGATACACCAGAGTTATAGAATTGGTTATGTCAAGGTTAATACCATTTGCTTAGACCGAGGAAATTAGTATTTTCTTTAATTTGTTTTCATGAAATGGCATCTTATTGTTGGTGTGACATCTTAGGATGTCATTTTAGCAAGGAGTTTGGATGATGCTGTAATTTCAAACCTCAACTCAATGATTCACGCTAACAATGCTGCCGTGAGGACCTCAATGTTGCAATCTTTATTCTGTTTATTTGATTTAAACTGTCTCCTAAATTTTATCATGCAATATGGCCTCTTTAAAGGTTGTTTCGTTGTTGAAAGATGATTCCTCTTTTATACAAGAACTATTTGCAAGAATGAGGCCATCCTCCAAATCTGTCGAATCAAAAAGGGACCTGGTAATCAAAACTATTTCCCAGTACATAGGCTAACTTGCAATGAAGCAGATTTCATTTTCATTTGAACTTGTCTTGCTTCTCTCGACGTTTATAAAATATTTTTTGAATGCAACTTGATTTCTGACATGGATTTTATTAATAGATTTTGCAGTTGATTCTTAATTGATGGAGTGCTTTGTTCCTTTAGTTGTTTCCCTTACAAATTGGTTTTTTGGGGCAAGATACTACAATATCATCCTACAGAGGAATCATACGTAGCTATTATATCATGCTAATGTGTACATCGATGAAGGATAGTTATTCAATAATTTAAAGGAGACTTGTAGTTGCATTTGTAGTCTGAGTTAAATGAAGTAGGACTTGAATGAAAAGAGATAGAAGAAGGTTGAAGAAAATTTTATTAGAGATACTCAGTAGTAATTTGATTCCTCTTTTAACTTGTCAAATAATAATGATCCAAACTAAGGTTTAAGGAACTGTTCCATGCCAGTCCAACCATGGACCGGTTCGGTACATAGTCGGTACCAGCTACATAAATAAATAAATAAAATGTATAAAACTATTGGTACCGTATGTCAGTACCACTAGTACGTACCATTAGTATGATTGTTTGCTTTTTTAACCCGCTGTAAGATGTTAATTCTGTATGTTGCTTTTCTTGGATGAGTGTAGAATCGCGAAGCTTGTTGACTTGGTCGATAGAAACCATGTTGGATGTGGCTGAATACATGATATATGAATTTAGATCAAAGTGTTTTTACTATTGATTTGACATTGGAAACAAAAGACATGAAAATGGAAAGAAAACTATAAATCAATGTAAAATAGCCATATAATCTAGCACTTCGGAACTTCTACAGGAGTCTTGTGGCTAATAAGATATTAACATTACCACGGCTTTTAAATGATAGTGAATGTTCAATATTTTCCCTTGCATCATTTTGTATGTTAAGTTCTATTGTGTGAATGAACAAGATTCGTGTTTTTTTGGTTAATTGTGCGATTAAATATTCAATATGGATAAAGGATTCAGTTCATACCTGTCAGGATAATCAAATTCTGTTCGTCCTAAAAGGAGATGAACCCTTGGGGAGGTATAGGAGATCAGAAACATCATGCCTCTGGTTGTCAATTCATTGACTGATCATAGTTGTCATTATTTCAGAAGTTCCTTGAAATGTGAGAAAGCAACACTTGCATGATAATCATTGGGTTAACTGTTGGAGCCAAACCAATGGGAGGAATTGCAGCCCATGCTCCCTAAAATGCGAGAAAGCAACACTTGCATCTGATCATCATTGCCTTTGTTGTCCTCCGAAGCTTAGCTGGAGTTTGAAGAGCACCATTAGACATTGAAGTCTAACAACATAATTTTAGGGCTGATCACTAATATCGCTGCTATGGGAGGCTCCGAGGCCTCATTAATGTGGTAAGAGAGTAATTTGAGTACTCAATTGCCACCAGCCTTGTTGATCTGATGCGATGAAGACATCCGCTCTTATATATCTACTGAGGCATGATATGTGGACAACAGGTGGTGGCTAGGTTACGTTTATGGTTCAGTGGAGTGGGAGAAGAGGGAGGGATTAGATAATTAGAAAGAGTAGACACACACACAGAGTCTATTATCCTTTTACTATATTGGATCACTATCCTTAAAGATGATTTTTCGCTTAAAAGACACGTATTTTATCAGTAAGAATGTCTGTCTTATTTAGGAAGTGAATTCCTTCTATTGTGACATTTATTATCCCTTAATAATTTCCTCTCCAAAGTTGCAACTCCATTTTTGGTATTATTTTAGTTGTAGAGCCATTCCTGTTTGGTTCTGATTAGATGGTTTTCCTTTTTGGCGCTTAGTGCATTGGAAGGTTGGCCATAACATTTGAGTTATGTGATTGGGACCACCAAGCATTATGATATGATATCAGTAATGCATTTTTTAATCTGGCATCAGATTGTTAATTTAGTTCTCCGTATAATTATCTATATCAGTGAAGCATAAATCTCTAGAGTAGCTACTTATATAGAATCAACTTCAAGAAACTACCTAAACTGTATCAAAAAAAGTATCCATTTAATTTGCATATTCAGTATTCATATTTGAGTTTGAGATTCTTGTTGTTGTATATAATTAATGTGTTACATACTTATATGTTTGTAATTTATATTATTCATAAATATAACTCCATATCATGTTTTATGGTCCATATCAATATGTATCTCTGATAGCTTCTACAAGATTCATTGTCAAATATGATGTTTGTGGCTTTCATACTTCTGCATTTTCGTTTAACAGGGTAGTTTGACAAAAAGTTTTTTCATCACTTGCCAGGTTTTCTTCTTGCATGAACTTTGTTCCCTCAGCAAAAGCTTGCCACAAGTTCAGCAACTACGGCTATTTAGGTAGGTTTTTATATTCATATTCAGATGGAGTTAGTTTCTGGTCTAATTTAGAGTTGAAACAAAGCCCACTGATTACTATACAGCTTTTTTGGAATTTGCAGATAAACTTTGTACTGACAATTCATTATTCATCTTTGCTACTGTAATGTATTAATCAAATAGGTGAAGATGGAATATTCAAAGCATGATTTAAGGACTCCGGCCTATACTAGTCTGAAACTCTGAATTGCTTGGCAAGGGTAGCATGTACCAGTCCAACTCTATTTTGGTACATGGTATCGTGTCACATCAGTTTGGTTCCATATATATACGTACATCTAGGTATATTTATATGATAAGTTTCAGGTGGTACCGATCAATACATATCGGTATTTTTCAGATAATGGATTTATACACTGAAAGTTTAGAACAAATCAAAATTGAAAACCTTGATTCAAATTTGAATTACCTGCCATTTATGTTTTAAACTAATATCATATATGATTGTTTCAAACTCTAATTCCCTAGTTTAACCTCCAATTGTTAATCTCAAATCTGTAGTGTGCACTTGTATTGCTCAATAGCTAGACTTCTATATATTGGCAAATTTTGATATACTTAAACGCTTGCTAATGCAGTTACTGTAGCTGTGATGTACACAGACATCTCAGAAACATGCTATAGAAAGCTCCTATTTATCTATGGTGATTAAATTGTTTTGATAGTGACTTAACAGTAATTGTCCAAGGTTTTAACTATTGGTCCACCATGGTTGGTACTAACCTGTAACTCCGTATCTATATATGGTGCCAAGACAATTGGATATATATATATAGCGACCATGTACTAGTATTTGTACAAGTTCGGAATGGGTGTTACGGATCAGTTCTTAAATCCTTGTAGTTATCTATACATTAGTAACTAAGAAACCAAGAACTAGAAGCTGCATGTCGAATTCTGTATTTGGAATGACACCTCGATGAACTGCATTTTAATTGTTCGGAATAATGTTTACAGGACAGGCATGTCATCCTCCTTAATTTTTGTAACAATATAAATTTGCTTGGAAATTTACTAACTTAATACTTTTAAAATAAAAGATACAGATTTTAGTATGGCAAAGAAATATCATAATATATTAAAAGAATTAGTTACAATATTTTCTTTTTCAGAATATGTTCCTTCAAAGACAAATATAACTAAAAGAAGGTTATATTGGTCTATTTAAAAACTTTATGCTCTTTAGGGTACGCCTATGAATCCTTTCTTCAAGTTTTCTGGATGTAATGACTATTTTACTTGCAGGGATCTTGCTACCGAAGGTTTATTTGACGTTATTACAGATGTGCTGCAGAGTCAGGATAGGAAGCTTGTTTCTGCTGGGTAAATGGAATGTCACTTGCATTTTAATCTTTTTACCGGCTTCCTCTTTAGTTAATCCAGCTATCTATTGGCAATGCAGGACAGATATCCTTATCCTCTTCCTTAACCAAGACGCCAATCTCCTTAGATCCTATGTCATCCATCAAGAGGGAAATACTCTCCTTGGCTTATTGGTGAGCTTATTCATTGCCACTGGATCTTGCATGAAATACACATTTTTGTTAATCTTTAGCAAGATCACTCCTTTCTTGAAAAAAATTTTGAAATTTCAGATTCTTTATATTCTTTTTATGTGATTAGTACGTGGCACATGATTAGTTATGAAACTAAACTGATGATGTATCAAGCATATTTTTAGTTTTGACCCAGTCATGGCTCATGATCATCATGGTTTATTGTTCCATGAGATTTTACCCTTAAACAAGGGTAAGTACCGTTCATGGCTAGACCAAATTTCCAAACAGGAACTTGATTAAACACTCTGAAATCGACCCTGATTCAAGTGTTTGGGTTTAATCATTTATGGTGGCATCAGGAAAAATGAAGGAAGAGAAGATTTGCTGTTGTACTGGGCAATTGATCTAGCACTTCAATAACTAGTATGGTAGCTGTAATTGGAAAGAAATTCCTAAATGTCCATGCCCTTCCTCTGTGTCAATGATGTCTGAGCTTACAGGAATGCTATCTTCACGTCCTTAGGGATAACCAACAGTTGGTCCTTTCGCAAATAAATTTTACCATGATCTTCCCAATTCTACAAGCTTGATCTTAATGATTGTATATATTAATAGGAAAGGGAAATGGAGTTTGATACATGAAGTTCCATGCAAGGATTCAAAAATCGTTTGATTTGTGTCGGTCTTAGCATGGACTGGTATGCGGAGCTACAACGGAGCAACTGTAGAGGAAAGAAGAAGAAGGAGAAGAAGAAAAAGAAAAGAAGGAGAAGAAGAAAAAGAAAAGAAGGTGGAGAAGAAGAAGAAGGAGAAAACTCCTTAATTCTTCGTATGCGCAAGTGGCTCTTCCGCTTCCTCTCCTCTTCCTCTTCCTTATTGCTCTTCTTCTGCTGCTCCCGCCAGCCAATTCCATCTGATATGTTGCTTTGTCTTCCTCTCCTCTTATTTTTCTTATTTTTCTTCTTCCTCTTCTTATTCTTCCACTGCTCCTACCCGGTCTGAGTGTGAACCGATATGCTGTTCCGGATTGGCTTTTAAAACCTTAGTTCCATGGTCGATGTTTTTTGGTATTAGCTGTCCGTGTCTATGTAAATGGATAATTAATAGTATAATGTAAAATTTGGCCGTTTTGTTCACCTTTCTAGGATGCTTCTTGACATGGTAGATTATGCCTCTTGTGAGCAAAATTCATTTCAGTTCCCATCGTCAGACTGGATCAACCATACCCTTCAGTTTTTTGGGAGTCTCCTGCTGGAAATTCTATAAAAATTAATAATTGGTTCCTGCAAAGGAGGATTCTCTTCAAGCCTGCACAGAAAACTTACATGATGGTCACAGTAACTGAGTAGGGGCTTCTCCCATTTTATTGGTGAAACATCAATGACTTATGCAGATCTGTAGCTAAAAGCCTGTTGAGGTTCTGGGTTGTAACTTTTTTTGGGACTGAATCAGAGTTTGCTTTCAATGCTCATACTAAACCGAGCTGTTCATCCTGGAAAATGAACCTTTTACTTCAGCTACTAATATCAGCTAATGGACTATCTCCCTGGATGCATGCTATTCCGGGCTTGACAGTATGCTTTGAAGTTCTAACTATTGTATTGCATGTTCTGTCTGAACTACCGGATGTTTCTGGTTATTTTCAGGGATGCAAGTTCTCTGCATCTGCAGCTTCTGTGTCACCTATAAAATTGTGTTATTGCAACCTTGAAAAAAAATGACAAATACCAGATTATTTGTTGATGGATGGTGGTTTAAATTTTTGCATAAAGATAGATAAACAACCATTTAGGAACATTTCATTTCCCCCTATTCTCATCCAATCTCATTCTCTAGTTTGACTTATGACCAAGGAACTAGAGACTGCCAGGTGGTACAACCAATTTGTGCCGAAAGACCAAAAAACTAGGCCCACTTGACACTTACTCTTGTCGATATCAAAGATGACCAATTGACGTTGAAAACCAGAGAGAAATGCGACTCCAGCCTTGATGATGATGATGAGTGTTCCCGCCTAGAGTTGACCCTCTACGTCTTTGGTTTTGAAAGAGTTATAATGCGTCTATGGGAAGGGTTGGTTGGAGCTTAGGGATGCAACACCAACTCAAATGCCCACTCCACACAACTAGTTGGCCGGAGAAGATCTTCCCAGTTCAATTACACGCGATTCAAACAAGAGTAGTTTGCTGGTCTGTTCTACTTCCCAATTGTTCTTTGCTTAGCTCCTTCTCCCATCGGAGGACACACATGTGGATGGGATTCTCACACATAATTGTATAAAGCTTATGTCAGCAAATGTCTCTGCCTCATTTCAGTGGTCCTCCTGGTACGACAACACCAGATTTGGAGGCCATGACAGCCCTACCTACTTCTCTCCATTGAGCTAAACCAATTGTACCTTGTGTTCGTATAATCAATATTACTGGCATTGACTAGTATCTTAAACCTTGGTTCTGACTAGTACAATACTAATTAACCCTTGTGTTAGTATAATCAGCATTAATGGCATTGACTAGTATCTTCAACCTTGGTTCTGACCTATACTAGTTAACCCTGGACTTGTTCTCTGAACTCTATTCTTTGCTAGCTAAAGTATATCTTTAATATTTTTAAATACTTCAATTAGTATCCATCTCTTTTATCACCCTTTTATATTACCATACAATCCAGTTGTAGGTCCTAACGTCCTTCATCCTAAATAAATTTAGTTGACACAAAAGTGCGATATGGTGCCTCCAAACTTGTTCTCTGTAGTAGATCTTTATTTTTAAATACTTCAATTAGTATCCGTTTCTTTCATCACTCTTTTATATTACCATACAATCCAGTTGTGGTTTTTAACATCCTTCATCCTAAATCAAAATTAGCTGACACAAAAGTGCGATATGGTGCCTCCAGACTGTTAGTGTTTCTCATTAGTTATACCATTTAAAGACAGTTAGATTATACTACCCAAAATGAACAGGTTGAAGTTTTTGAATTATGTATTCCTACCACATTTTTGTTCCTTTTACAATTCTGTATTTTTGTGTTTTAACCACTGAATGTGTTTTTGGTTTGCTTGTTATCTTGATTCTATACATCTATGATCTATATTTACATTTTATGTTTCAAAGTTTATTCCAAGATCAAAATATTTTTCAGGTTAAAGCTATAATTACTGACTTTGGAGAGGATGTGCATTGTCAATTCCTTGAAATTATCCGGATATTGATTGATTCATACACTACATCTGGTTCGCAGGTATTTGATTTGGTTTAAACATCTTTTTGGTCTTATTGCTAAATGATTCCTTTCATCTGCTTGTCTAACCATCCAAGCATCATCTTCATCCTTATTTGTTTCCTATGTAATAAACCTAATATACCAAATTAGATTATTTTTTAGATTTTCATTGTTTTGTCTTTCTTGTTTTACTGCCAGTGTACTGGATGCTCTGGTTATAATGCCACTTAACGGGAACATCATAAATTTATTATGATATTTTTTTTTATACAGTTTAAGCCCTGAGCGCAGTTACTGTTGTATTCAGCAATGAAAGCTTTTGGGATTTCAAAATAAATAAATTAATAGTGAGCCACTCATGTGAATTTATTTTTTATGTTTGTTTCTTAGAATCTTTATTCTTGTGATCTGTTTGGCAAATATTTTTTGATGTTATTTGTTATCCTATCAAAATTTTAAGTATTACTCTGTTCCTGCAGAGAGACACAATTGTAGACATCTTCTATGAGAAGCATCTGCCTCTTTTATTAGATGTAATTGCATCATCTTGTCCTCCACAGAACAGTTCCCAGTCAATCAGTAAACCTTCTGGATCATTTACTGTTACTAAACCAGAAATATTATTTAACATTTGTGAGCTTCTTTGCTTCTGTGTGGTTCATCACCCGTACAGAATTAGGTATGACTAGACTTCTATAATTATTACTTAATATTTCTCATTAATATGTTCAAAGAATAACTTCTTTTTATTCTTGTATATGCAGGGGTAGTTTTCTTGTGAATAATTCTGTGGAAAAGGTCTTGTCTCTTACACGCAGAAGAGAGAAGTGTCTGGTTGTATCTGCTGTTCGTTTCATGCGGACTATTATCTCCCGAAATGTAAATTTCTTTGAGCCAGTCAGAATTTTACAATGTCTACAGAATGAGCAAGTATCTTTTTTATCAGACGATCACATGCTGGTTGCTTTGTCACATTTTCTAATGTTGCCTAGGTATTTTTTTTTTCAGCGCCATCAACACCATAGAGGCAGTAACTCTGAAATTAGGGCATGAACTTATTAAGTGATTTTTATGTTCAAATTGTGGTAATAATTGGATTTTTTTTCTACATGACGGAAAGGCTATATGACCACTATGTAGTATATACCAGTGTAGACAAAGTACTGACTAACAGACCAATCAACCTCTAGTTATATATGCCTAATTGTATTGGTAAGACCTGGACTGGAACATATATTTTTTCAATTAGGACATACTTTCCGTTGTGCTTATTATGATAGAACATTCTCTTGCTGGAAATTCATAACCATTGTGTTGGTGAGTATGATAAAAGTATCCCATTATATTCTTTGGCTAATACTACCAGCATTAACTTGCTTTTTGATAAATGCAATGATGCGGTATATAGGTGCATTCAAGGATTTAAAAGCTAGTCGGTGTACATACCGATCCGAGATCAGTCTAGTACTAATATATCTAGGGTCGGTATGTTTCAGTATTTACTTATAGATGGGACCAGGACACTGGTAGGACTGATTTTATTCTTTGCAATTACGCAAATTTAGACATCTCTAATTTTATTTATTTTAAGAAATTTTTTATGGTATTGTCTAAGTTGAAAGCTTATTCATTGTAAGATATTAATTCTCTAGAAATACCATGAACAAACAGTGCTTTTGCGTTTGTTACGGAACAGAAGGCAACGGCATCATTGTACTCTTGTTGTTGTGTGGTTCTGAATATCAAAGTTGAAACTCCATTTGCTCCATTTTGCAAATATGCTATAGTTTATACACCTTCGAAAAACTGATGCATGTGCATCTTTTTAAGAACATTGAAATTTGTTGAGTTGCTATTTAACAAGTGCATAAAAAATATGCTCTCAGTTTTGTGGCATCATGTCACTGATCGAAGATCTATATGGATTGTTCAGAGTTATGGGGACCTTTACCCGTTAAAGAAAGAGCCAATATTGTCTTAGTGGCCATGACAACCCCTCGAGTGAAATTAACTGGTGAGGAATCAAATACAATGAATGGGCTAAGTGGATGGAGAAATGTGATACATTTTTGAGTCCTATCAAGTGTCATATGCTACAAAATAAGCCCATTTGATCCACTATCATGATCATTTTGATACTTCCACATCTGCTGTACTAGTCTAGTCAGGTTGCTGGCGATAAGTTTAGAACTTTTGGAACGAGAAATAATATCCTTAAAAAAATGTGGTGAAATTAAGGAAAGGCTTAGGTGGTTGTTTTAGATATGTTCACACAAATACTATTCTGGTATACCGGGCAGTACAGGCTGTACATACTAGTTCCACCTGTACCAATCCATGGTCAGTATTGTATATATATATATATATATAGTATTGAGCGATACCGTTGGTAGTACCACCGGTATGGACCGGTATTGCAAACTTTGCAAGCTGAAGTTGAATATTTTAAATCTACGCCTTTAGAAGCCAAATGTGATTGACCGGATGGAAAGGTGCTCGGAATTTTTGAGCCATCTACATCTTTCACAGCAGCAGTCTTAAGAAAAATTCCTTTGACTGATTTCTCTGCTTTCTATAAGCGCTCATGATTGGAATTTTTTAGCCGCATGTTTTATATGTATCTGATCTCTTTGTAGTTCTATATGCTAATTTTTGTTCAACGTATGTCTAGCTCATAATACTTTTGAATTAGTTCTTTACTATTCACATCATTTCTATGCAAATCATTCATGAATCTGGATGTTTTCTAGGATGAGCATCTTGTTCGCCATATTGTAAAAAACAATCTTCTGAAACCAGTCATCGAGGCATTCATTAAGAACGGTGATCGCTACAATATGCTGCATTCAACTGTTCTTGAACTTCTAGAGTACATCCGGAGGGTAATCTTTATTTTGGTCTCTTCTCTGCCACCACTTATAGATGAGTTAATTTCCCTCTGTACTTGATATTTGTTCTCACTGCCGAATGCAGGAGAATGTGACAGCTCTTGTCTTGCACATTGTTGATTCTTTCTGGGATCAACTACTTAAGTTTCGGCACTTGGGGACCATCCAGTCCCTGAAGATCAAACATGAGCAGGCATGTTTCCTTTCTCATACTGATATTTTTTGTGTTATTTTAGTTGGTTTTAGACATCAATTAACAGAAAGAAGCTAGCAATGCATTTTAATGTTTGGGTGTTCGTTTCTGTATGCTTTGCTTTATGTCGTTCCCTTTATCTGATAGCTTCTGGAGACTCCTGAGACTAGGAACACTGCCATTTCTGTAGACTCACGTAGAAAGACTGAGGAACGAGCTCTTGAAAAGGAGGAAGAAGATTATTTCAATGATAGGTAAGTTCTTCTGCAGGGTGCCAGGGTCATATGCTTTCTTGACATCTTTCTGTAGCAAGATTATAATTGATGTATAATTCAGTGATGAAGAAGAGTCAGCTGCTCAGTCATCGCAAATTAGAAATCAACATACACAATCAAAGTTGCCTAATGGAACCAAGGACCATTCATCTTTGAGGTATTGTTTAGCATTATGGTCACTTGCCGATAAACAAGAGCATAGTGTATGACTTCTTTTTACTTTAATGAGAGGAAGATGGCAGGGGAGATTTTGGTTTCACGGAAAGCTGACTTTGTTATTTATCAGATTATTTGATTCACGAGGGTCGTAAAGTTGAAAAAAATGCATTTTATTTTATGAGAAGAGCGAAAAGACTGCTATACTTCATCTATCTTTTTGAATTGCATTTCTAGAACTTCATTTAAACAGCCCTCTTCTATATTATTGATATGTGGATCCTCAATGTTTGATGCATCATTAGCTTCTTTTATTTTTTTGCAGGCCTGACCTTGTTGGACTTGTTGACTATGACGATGACGATGATGACTATAATCCACCTCCAAAAAAATCTGATGTTTCTACAGAGAATGATGATGATACAGGCTTTGCGAAGCTCAAGCGCAAGCCTGCCAATCTGCCTGAGTGCAAAGACGAGAAGCCTGTACAAGGAAAGAAACAGAAACTGGAGGTACGTGTTAATGACATCAAGGCCGCTAAGCTTGCTGCAACTTCAAGCTGCAGTTATAGCAACGCGAGGAGCGAGTCATCTATGTGCTCTGCTTCTGTAATGGATAAAAGTACAGTGGGTGAACTCAATATTAGGAAAGATTCTCCAACTCACCAGTTTAATAATCATCTGGCCGAAGCTGCAGACACTAGACAGCCTGGTGGGGAAAATTGTTCATCGGCGCCATTTGACAATTCTTCATCAGAGGGTGTTGTGAATGGCTAGTGTTCCTATTTTTGAGCCTTGTTGAGTAGATGAAGCCATAATTTCGACTTAATTATCAAGCAATGACTTCTCACTGCACAGGATCTCAACAGTGTACGATGTATTTCATGTTTCGAGGTGGAGGAGTAGCAGAACTATATTGATGCTGGAGCCAGACGTGGAAGTGGTGAAGCAGTTAGTGTATATTTCAGTCATAGATCGGTCATAGACATCAGGAATTATTTACACGAGGCGAAGCAGCTTGCAAATCATGTGCTGCAGCATGTTCTTGTGCTTGTTCGCTTGTAGAACAGTTAAGAATTCTAATGCATCTTGTGAGCCATGACAACAAAATATGATTAAGGAGGCCAGCTCTTCGCGCGAGTTTTTAAACAGAGTGTGGGGTTTCTCCATTCAGAGACTATTCATTTATGTACGAGTAATAGTGTAGTATTTTTGTGAACCCCTTCGGTGTTAAGAAACAGAATAAAATTTTATCTAAATTTTCCTGATTATTGGAAGCCATTCTCCGGTCGATCATCAAAAGATTTGGCCCTAAGCCCATTTTATTCACACTCTATTTTATAATATATTCGACTCTCTCTAAGATGAACATTTATCATGTTGATGTAGTAGGGGAGGCGAGGGTTGATCGTCTCCCTTAATCATTTGTGCAAAAAATTGTCGTAAATGATAGTCAATCTGTCCCAACTGTTGTGATTTCTCATTCAAGGAGGGTTGCCCTTTGAAATATTCGACTTCGATTATGCCTCACATATAAGATAGTCGAAGCCTAACAATTCGAATCCGGTTCATTATACCGGTCAAATTATTGGACTGGAGGGGAAAGCTCACAAAATGAAGAAACCCTGGAGAATATGATATACCTATGAGTTTCCAAATAATTTTTTTTTCAAGTAAAAAAACTAAACGTCAAGACAAAATAACAAAAGCATAAATAATTTTATGTACAATAGAATTTTCCCTTATAACAAAAGATATATTTTGCATCTCCCTTTTATTGATCATAGTTGAAGAAAATATAGGCAAAAATGAATGTTTAATTCTCAGTTATTCTGAGAAGTAAATTCATTAATGAGTTTGTTCCTGCATGCAACAGAAACTTTTCTTCATGTGTTTTGATTAGCTAAAACACTGATTTACGTGCATTACAATATAATTTAGAATGAGTATTCAGAAAGAATCAATACCTTAACCAACAAACTGATTTGTTATGGTGTTGATTGCATTCTACAAATTCAAAAAGTATAGTTAAATCATTATCATATTTTTTGTTTTTATATTATTAATCATATCATAGTAAATTATTTTATTTACAAAAATATTACATGTGGTGTATTCTTTTTAAGTGAACTCATACAATAATAAACCCTTAAGTACCACGTAATTATTTAGTTTAATCATAAAATATATTTTATCTATAAAAATGATATGTTGATTATACAGTAATTTCTAATAATAATAACATGCAAATTCTCATTAAAAAACTATATATCTCTTTCACCCACGCACAGCTTTCTTTATAATAACAAAAATACAGGAACATCAAACAGCCCCCGGTCTATGAGATATACTTTAACACTATGTTTACTAGCACGGATGGAAAATAGAAGGGGAAGGATAGTTAAATGGAAAGGATATAAAGATGAATGGAAAAGAAATAAAAGTTTCCCTCATTGTGTTTATCGGGAAGGATGAAAAGTTTGAAAGAAGGAATACATTTGATATGTTCACTCTCCTTTTATAATTTTATACCCATATTTAAAAATATAATTAAATATTAGTAAAATAATTAACTTAAAATTATTAAAATTATAATTGATTTTTAAAATATAATTAAATATTAATTAACCATTAAATATAATTAAATATCCTCGGTCCATTAAATATAATTAAATATTAATTCCAACTTGTACAACAACAACAAGAGCATCACTAATTAATTTAGCAAACCGTTGGAAATATAATTGTTAACATAATAATAAAACATCTAATATCACAATAAAAACAACTAACACCTATAATAAAACAACTAACATCACTAGCATCACTAATCAATTCTAACAGAATAATAACACATCTAACATTACAAATAACACATTGTTAACACAACTAACATATCATTCCATGTTTACAAATAGTTTTCACTTCATAAACTACAAATAGAACTATCCAAACATATCAAGTAGAAGTATCCAAACAACAACAACTATCAAAATGACAATCAACAACAACTATCCAAACATATCAAGTAGAACTATCCAAAATAAGTGGTCTTACATCAACCACTACAACTAAAAAAAATGTTGGATCAAACTACAACAAAAGAGATATCAAACCCTTCATGGCTCAACATCCATCAATGCATTAAGGACTTCCAATCTTAATTCTTCGGGAGCCATGAAAAATAATTTAGCTTTTTCTTTGTTGCTTCCAAGAACCACATAAGTAGTAGCCAATCTATGACGTGGCACTCCACATTTCTTCAGCTCCTCCAATATATTCAGATTTGCATTGTCATTTATCTCAGTATCACCCCTTAGAAATGAATCCATAGATTGGTTTGAATGTTTCATACAATTCACTATGTCATCCAACTTGTTAGTGCTCTTCTCAAACATTGACATTGCAGCTTCTTCAAACTTTGGCTGCTTCCTCTTACTACCACTTTTGATGCTTGTTCCCTCATCAAAGGCTACTCTATCAGGATGGGGGCTCGGATGGTTTACTGCATTACTTTCATCCATGTCCTCTTGCGATGTCTCCTGCTGGGCTATAGGTTCAACATCATCTTTGTCTTTAGCTTCTTTCCTCCAAATGTTCATGAACCCATTACAAGTGCTAGACATGCTGCCGGTGGCTCGATCCTTAGAAAACAGCTCTTGCAACCTCTCATAATTAGTAACAGGAGTACTCCTCCACTTCCTCATACTAGGATTAGCCTGCATAGACAACAAAATAAAAATATTCTGAATATGCAACACACTACATGTAACAACATATATAAGTAAATACAAATAGAAGTATTGATATTTACCTTAATGAGGTCATCCCACACTTGGTCTTCAGCCTCAAACATTTTTGTGTCACTATTCCATGATATGCCACTTAGATTCTTGAACATCTCATGGCAAGTATTAAAATTGTTTTTCAGGGTTTTAATACGATTTTTCAAGTGATCTTTTGTTACGCTAAAACCAAATGCTGGACCACATATAAGGATCATATTTTTATAAGCTGCCGAGGTGAATGTTCCATCCACTCTGAAACCTCTAGTTTGCTGCTCCAACATAGCATCAATGAATAAGCTATCCATTTCCTCGGTCCATTTGATATTTTCTCTCTTTGAGGTCTCACCAACCTTGACTTTTTTACTCATCTTATAATGCAAAACAAATAGAATGTTAAGCTATCACAATCCATCATTATTCAAACATAGAAAATAAACATGAGAAGATACCAAAATGATTACTATTTAAAGAAAAGAAATGCAAGATAACATAACCACATAAGTTTTCAGTTTAATACATCATTGTTCTAGTAATCAAAAAGTGCAACAACAAAACCATCTCCCAAATTTCACAACACATAATCATTCCACATTGCATTTGCTATGTCATCTCTCATTGCAATCCCTTTTCTCACATCCTCATCTACTCTTTCCGCAACTTCTATAACTTGACTCGTTGCATTTGCTAACTCCTCGTCCACTTCTGCAATTATCTGGTCATTAGGATCAACACCCATCAAATAGGACATGATTGTCACTTCTTCAATCCATTACAATAAAACCTATGAATAAAGTAAAATACATGATTGTCAATTAAAGCATCATCAACATCTTTGCTTGAGGGATTGAAATACATGATTCTTAGAAGGGACTTGATATATCTCACTGATCAAGGCACGCACAAAATAATATCAGCTATCATAAAAATATACGGAAACAGTTCTATCTATATATAGGACATGACATGCTCATCAACTAAATTAAAGCATAGCAACTAAGCAGCATGCGAATCAGGAAAACAGCAAAAATCATACTAATTAAGATCAAAAATCATACTAATTAAGAGTAAACATTGAATTGCTTTATTATGTGCTTATATATTGCCCGAACTACTATAATTGTGTACATTATTCGTGTCTATGATGCTCAGCCCGACTCAAGCTAGTTCTTTTCCCATCAAACTCTGGTTACAGACCACTTTGATCTGTTAATCCTCACAGAGATGGTTGGTTTTGGGGAGGGTAACATTGTTGTTAACAAAATACGTAATGGTAAAGGTTACATCAAGCCATAATACAGACATGATGCTTTCATCGATCTTAGGTAAACATAATAAAGAATTTCAAGAGCTTTGGACGAAGTGGCTTATAAATATTACATACTTATGAACTGCTTCCTTGAATTTCTCCTCATCCAGGAATTGCAGTATCAGGAAAACCAATTCCCTGCTCAACGAAGACATCGAACCAGGAATCGCTCCAGCTCAACGACTTGGAGGCCAAGTACAGATAAATAACAAAAACAGCAAACAAACTTCTGGAAAACTTCAAATCCTAAGCGCCACACTTGGACGAGAATACCTCTTTAACATATAAAACAACAAATTTCTTCCTATGTTCCACCTATATTCTGCTAGAAAAGGACCTGGTAAAAGAACTTCGCTGGAGGTTTTTCCAAGTGCACACAAGCTTAACTCCTAAAGAACTCAGGAACAAATGCTCATGTGCATTAACCATCTAACTAGCGGAGTTGTGCTTTGGTAAGGGAAAATACCTTACCAAGTGTGCTTTGGCGAGCGGGCCGAACGGGCGACCGGACGAAGAGGCGTGAGCGGCGACGATCTGTTGCTGGCGGCGAGCGGACGAAGCGTGAGCGGCGAGCGGACGAAGAGGCGTGAGCGGCGAGCGGACGAGGCGTGAGCGGCGAGCGGACGACGAGGCGTGAGCGGTGGACGAAGCGTGGTTTTATTAGGGTTTGATATGCGTTCGAGTGGCGTGAGAATAAGCGACAAATGTGAATCCGCCCGATTTGGGCGGATCACTAATCGGCGGAAACGTTGGTTAAAATCCATCGTGTAATCCATCATCTCAAATCCGTTTGTCTTGATATACAGCGGATTTATAATGTTTCTATCCTTTTCCCTCCTATATCCCTCCCGGTAAACAGAGCCTAAGTGTAAGGCCAAGATACAAAATTGCCTAGGATCCGTACCGACGAACCCTAGCCGACTATTCCAAGTCCTCAGTCCTCAAACGCGCTTCCCTTCCTTTCTTCGTCAAAGCTCCCGATCTAACCCTTCTTCTCGAAATTGAAGCCGATTCACCCTCTCACAGTCTTCTCCTTATCCCAATCGCAATCTCTCTCAAAGTCATATTCGCATAATCCCCATCTCTAGGGAAACCGAAAGCTTGGCCGCCACGGCAGCCGAAGCGGGATAAAGGATCGTACTTCTCATTCTTTCCGTTCATAGCCTCGGCATCTATGTACAGCTTCCGTCGAAGCCGCAATTGCAGCAGGACCTTCTCCTCTGCTGCATTATAAGCCGGGCGATTCTTCCAAGGAGCATCAGCCGAACAGTTGGTCGTCACCCTGCTCAGAGGAGGGCGCCAAAGAATACCGTGAAGGAGAAGGCAAACTTCTGCCGTGTTCCATCCTGCTCTCCTCGTGGATTCCGTTATTGATGGTACGATGCCGCATAATTTCCTCAATACTGTTCTAACTTTTTAATGTAGAATTGTCATCTGCTTTCACAAGTAAAAGTTGAGCAACTGATGTTTAACTGTCAAAGATTCTTGAGATACATACATATTTTGGTTAGGATTCATCCTGTGCTTTCACAAAATATGATTTGATAATTGTTGTTTAACTATCGAGATTGTATGGAGCTTGTGGTATCTTGGTTAACAAATGCTAAGAAATAATAATAACATCAACAATCGAAATCATAAGCATGTATTTAATTTCATGATCAACAAAACAAACAGAAATGTATGGAAAAAAATTCAAATTAACTTATATTATGAGCTTTAATCTTCCTCTCTGTTCTTTTTTTTGGTTCAACTTAAACTTGACGAGATAACTGTAAACCTTAGATCAAGGTTGGTCCGGCCGGTTTTCATCAGACTGGTATGTACTGGTTGTATTGGGCAAAATCCCGACAGAAATGGGTGGAGTAGTGGAAGAAAGAAGAGGAGACGGAAAAAGAGGTGGGAGAGGAAGACCTGGATGTGCCCACCGTCGCTTGCTTGCGACCGCCATCGCCGTCGCCCTCGCTTTGCCTGCCCCTCTTTTTTTCCTTCTTTTCCCTCTTTCTCTCCTTCCTTTCCTCTTCTCCTCCTCCTTCTCCTTCTCCCGCTTGCTCCGCCTGCCCATGTTGTGTTCCGCTCCTTCGTCGGACCGGTTCAGACCAAAAAAAGGGGCCGTTTGGACTGGTTTTTATATCATTCCCTTAGATAATATCATTTTTATTCATGGCTTTCTCTTTCATTGATTCAATCTGAACTCTTATTGAACTGCAAATGAGGAAAGCGTAATGGTGCAAAAATATAAACTCTGAAATTCCTAGATTTATCTAACTGAATCCAACTTCATGTTCTGGTTTGTTTAGTTAACTATGTAAGCTACTCTAACTCACAAGAGGAAGCACGCTAGCTATCATACAGACCAATAATCTTTTTCTTCAAATTGGGAAAAAAACAACCTTGTTTATCTAGATCAGCTTAGTATTGGATAAATGAGTTTCCAAATGCAAAAAAAAAACCAGTAAAAGTGGGTGACCAGATTAAAACATGGATGTTTGTTCAACACGCATGAGACCACTCCCCAAATTCATTTCACAAAGCAAGGTTGAAGATAGAAGCAATGAAGATCAATCACTGATTCACTTTGCTTGATTGATTTTGGAACAAGAACGTATAAAAAGATGGGAGGAGAGGTCTTTCAGAATGATGATCGAAACAAGAAATCTAACTAATTCAGGATGAGAGGATAGACAATAAAGAGATTAGGGTATTGGGTAAGTTGTAGGAATGAGAAGAAGGTTACAGCGTGGACCCTAATGCAGAGAATTTCTAAGAAGGGGGAAACAAATGTGGTTCTTGCGTTCTCAGTATTATTAGGACTATTTTTCCGGCTACCCCCAATCTTTCTTGCAAAAAGAACCTTCAATTTTTAGAATCGCAAATAGTGTATTTGTGACAACAAAACTACATGTGCTTGTCACAAAAAAGGTAACTGTCTATATACAATTCAAAGTTGGCAAGTAGAAAAGGGTGCTTTCCTGCCGTCATTTGTCTCCCAAATGGTCACTGTGTTGTCACGTGGCTGCCACATAAGCTTCCCTTGCTGCCAGTAGGATTCCAGGTAAGTTGTAGTGTTAGTGTGCCCTAACTGAGGGCCCTCCAATGGCTTAATGTGTAATAATTTAGAGTCCTCCAAGTTAGTTGTGGCATTAATGTGTGTTAATGAGAATCCTACAAGTTAGTTGTAGAGTTATTGTTATTTATTTATTTATTTTTTTTTATTTATAGTTGTAGAGTTATTGTTATTTATGATATTTACACTACTCTCTATATGTTTAAACTGTTATATGAATGTATATAAATGAAACGCCAGCTAAACATGTTATTGGGGTATGGAACACATGCATTACTTGTATATAAATGCATTTGAATGCATAGATTTCTTCACATTAACCGTTGGTCATTCCGCACAAATTGCCATCTCAAAGAAATCATGTAAGACTATAATAATATAAATAATAGCAATGAATATTATCTCACACAACACCAGCCGATTCATACAAATTAAACAATGTAGTGTAAGAATGGTAACTGATATCATGGACTAAATTAGGCAACAATGGGACATACCTTAGGTGAATTGCTATCTTTGCAAATCAACGCCATGCAAACAAAGAAAATAAACAAATCATTATAAAGGTTAATTTTTAACTTTGGCTGCAAAAATATGACTTCATTCAAATTTATTTGCTGAATTAGCTAGTTTTCTGCGGGATAGAATTCTTTGATATTATTTTTATTATTAAATGCTATACAAATTCATCGTTGCAGATTGTTCTAGCCAGTCATTTATAGATATGTCAAGCAAGAAGGAAGAGAAAGCCCAAGCCGCTGCTGAGCGTATCAAAGCTGCAGCCCTGTCTGCAGCGAAGGGTCTCAGTCGAGCTCAAGCTGAGCGGGCTGCTGCGGCTGCAGCCCGAAATGTCAATGCCTATGGGCAGAAGGAAGAAGGGCCTAGCCGGTGGCAGGAAAGGAAAGAAGCAAAGCGACAAATGTACCTAATGAGCACAGAGAAGGCTGTCAGATTAGGTGAGAGGAAGGATCTTAAGTCTTCCATTTCCTCCAGTGGTAGTACCTCACAGTGCCAGAAGTGTTATCAGGCAGGCCACTGGACTTACGAATGCAAGAATGAACGTGTTTACATGTCACGGCCCTCAAGAACTCAGCAGCTCAAGAACCCTAAGTTGAAGATGGCCCTATCAGTGTCATATGAATTGGACAACCCTGACATTGAGAAGGATGCAAGGGAGGAAAGGCATGATAAGGAAAATGGAGGGAAGATTAGAGCAAAAAGCAAAAGAAAGCACCAATCTGATACTGATTCAGAGGAGGACAGCAGTGAGGCTTCTGTGTTTGATTCATCTGGCGAATCTTCAGTAAATGCTTCTGACGATTCCTGTGGTGAGTCTAGTTCCAGTTACAGTTCCTCTGATTCTGAAGAGAGGAGGAGAAAGAAGCATAAGAAAAGGAGGCATAGAAAGGACAGCTCGTCGTCTGAATCTTCTGAATCTGAATCTGCTTCAGACAGTGATTCTGAGAACAGCCGAAAGAAAAGCAAGCGCCACAACCATAGGCGTTAGGCTTATTTCAGACAAATGCCTGCTGCGGGTATTAATCTTACTATCTTATGCTATTTGTTTGAAACTTGTGATTGTGCTTTGGCTTAATCTATCCTTTTTGTGGAATTTGCACTGACGATTTTAGGTTCATATATATGGCGTTACCAGCATTATGACTGCTTCTATGTGTCTTATTTGACAAAGTATCATGGAACAATAGAACAGTATTTTCAACTCTGGTTTTCCTTATAAATCAAGTCATGCTTATAGTTCTTTGTTAGAAAATTTGTTACTTCTTGACCACTGAAGAAACTTGACATTAGCCCGTTCTTGAAATAAAAAAAACATATTTAACCACCGCCGAGAAGATTTACATAGTCTAGCAAAATCATTCTTTCCTAGATTGCTTTAACTTTTTCTTGTTGAAGAGGTTCATACTAGGTTCAAGCAACGAATTGCTTATTGATGTTAAAGATGTTCTACGCTAGGCTCATCCCTATAGTTTTGTTGCTTCGCTTCGACTTCTGTTGATCAAGATAAATGTGTACTTCTACCTTGTCATAATAAAAAGATCAGGTGTTTGAACCCTAGTTGACAGGATATAGTATCAAATACATCACTTATTTATAGACTAGCTAGCTGTTCGTTGTATTTCATTATTCCACTTAGCCGTGCAGATGTCAAAATATTGGTGTTAATTGCTGCATTCCTCTAAAAGCTTCCTGCTGCTCACCTTCTTCTAACGTTGAGAATTTGTCTCATTCTTGTTAGGGAGGAGACGGTTCACTTTGGTATATGTACAATGAAGTGTCAACCAATGCTTAATCTGGTTCCCGGAGTAACTGAAGTGTCAGTCGCCAGGTGTCAACTGTCCAGTGAAAATAAAGCAGTAAAGCAATAAATGGCTGTAAACGATTTACCTACCAAATCCTATGATTAGGTTCCAGCATAAGGTTTTGTTGATGTAATACAGTATCTAGGGTGGAAGGTCTTGTTTGAATTATGTACTATTTTTTTGTTGCTAGGTTATGACTTCCTCACCCCATTATTTTTTAGATAATGAGCGTTTGACATTGTAATGTTCGTAGCAGTGAACTGTCACACCCAGTTCTTCGTTGGATTCTGGTTTAAAGGTTTCATCATCTCTTATTTGTCTTGCACATGGAGGCTTCATGCGCAACTAACTGTTAGATTTATTTTACTCTTGTAAACAAAATACTAATTATCTGAATCTGTCAAAATCAGGTTGATTGTGTAGGTTTTTGTTATTTCTTTTATAAGCTAATATAATTTTACAAAGATATGGAAGGGAGATTATCCTACTTTCAAGGGCAGTCACCATAGTCCCCATCCTAGAACTAAAGCATGTATTATTGAAAGTGTTTTTAGAAAATTTTGCATGCTACTAGTAAGCATATGGAGCATAGCATATTTCCTCGAGGATTCTGATCTCTAGTGTTAATAGGTTCATCGTAACATCCAAGGAATTCAAAAAAAAAAAAAAAAAAAAACATCCAAGGAAGTCTAATTCTATACCACGTGGTCAGGGAGAGGATAGCACGTAACGGTAATTTAGATTGCATAAATATAAATGAATTGCGTAAATGACTCCTTAAAGGTCTCTGTTAATGATTTAGTGCAATAAATATAAAGAAATCAACTAATGATATACATTATTGGTATAAAACACTTTAAATAAATTTAACGAGATGGAAGAGCCAGACCCAATCAACATTGATGAGTAAGGCTCGGTAGCTCGGAGTTGCCACGCAGTGACTTCGGCAGACCAAAACAGAACTCACTCACTCGGGCCTCCACGTTTACCCCCACCACTCTCGTTAGGAAGGCAAACCCCTGTTCCAAAATCCTACCTTTTCATATATGATCCTGTTCCACGATCTCTTCTTTTTGTTTTTCGGTGGATTTCCAGTCCTTAAGAGACACTCCGATTCCGGGGGTACACGAGATTTGAACGTGTTTCTTGCTGCGTAGATTCTTTCTCAGGCATTATTAGTGGCTCAAATCCTGTCTTCTCCTAATTTTGTCTCCTACGGCAACGTGTAACTCTTCCTTCTATGCCGTGGACGGCGATCCATTCCCAGATTTGAGCAGGATGAGTCTGTTCATGGTATCAGCGCGAATCCATTTCCGTAAGAAGCTACTCTCCAGCCTTTATGAGCACCGCCGTTTCTGCTTCCTCAATCCTTCTCCCTCCCAGGTACTCCTCTGCTGGCTCTGTATCTTCTCTTGAACCAAAAATTGCATTTTGGCAAACCCAACTCGCGATAATGGAGGCGCGTTTCGGTCGAATCGAGTCGCTTCCTTCACCTTCCGCGTCGCCGATGCCGCCTGCAATGTGCCACCAAAGTTCCGCAGCATTCGAAATGGACGCGAGGAAGCAGAAGCGGAAGTTGTCGAACCGCGAATCGGCGAGGAGGTCACGGATGAAGAAGCAGCAGCACGTGCGGGATCTGACAAACCAGGTGGTGGTTCTGACTACGGAGAACCGCCAGTTGGCGGCGCAGGTGGACGGGCTGGTCCAGCACCACCTGGTGCAGGAGGTGGAGAACGGCGAGCTCAGGGCCCAGGAAGTTGAGCTGACGGAGAGGCTCCGATCACTAAGCTCCGTGCTCCGCCTCGCGGAGGAACTCAGCGGGGTGGTGATGCCGGGCGGTGCCTCAACCCGTGGCAACCCCCTCGCCCAGTATTGGGCATGAAGGCTGCAGACTTGTTACAGAACAAAAGCAAGCCACTTTTTGGTGGTTGTTTCAACTTACATTCCCCATACAACAGTGTTCGACAATTTTATAGGAAACATACTCAAAACTTTTCTTGTAGTACAAAAAATTATATACAAAATTCTCTCTCATAGTCATACACGACCTGATTAGCAATCAAAACATGTTTCTCAGTCTAAATTTGTAACCAATTACAGCTTCCAAGAAGACAGAAAAGCCTCCGGCTGTATGAGCAAACATGCAATCATGTGCATCGAAGACCGCCATTCATCGAATGCATAACTCCAAGTGAGAAGCAGCTTCATATTCGGTCAATGATTTAATTAAGTATTGCTAAATTTGCAGAAAGTCGGACGACCAAATTGTAGCTTCATGCGCTTCCTTGGACAGCTCTATAACATTGCAGACTGCATAACGGAAGGTTGCTCTTGGAATCACGGTATTTGTACACATTTGTACATGCTGGGCCAGCACATTTCTCTCGTGGTGGAGGGTAACTGAACCAGACGATAGTGAACAAGAATTAGGAACATATACATTAGTTAGAAGCTAAGTACAACTTGAAAAGCTCAGTGACTAAGCATAAGTGTTGTCCAAACGCCAGTATACTGGTAATGGCTCGGATAGGTACATATACCAATAACTAACACATAATACACAGAACATACTAGTCTAATCTGATATTTAGTGAACGCCGGTATACATAATAGCATATTATAAGGACTTTTAGTCCTCCGATGTACGATCTATCTCTATACCATATAAGTATTGAGTGATACCAAAGAGGTATTATATGTTGGCACAAACCAGTTCAATACCGAATCAATACAGCAGTGGGGGCCAAAATTGAACATCTTGATGCATAGAATGTGTACAAGGTTATGATCAAACTGGTTCCTATCGAACTTATGGTCACGTAGACGGGTACCAACTTACGCCTCAAACCTTGTCTAGTGTGATAAAGAATTAGACGAGAAAATAGCAGCCCACCTGGATGGCTTAGAACTGAATATGTCAGGAAGATCAACATCGTCAGCGAAAATAACAACAGTACCAGTTGGCCCCATCACCCACCGTACGGTGCTGGGCTGTAATATTTGAGACCTGGCGGTTTTAGCCTGCTTGGTACATAATTTATGGGCAGTTAAAGGGAGAATGGTTTAAAAATAGAATAACTAGTTATGACTACAGTACCTTTTCCTCAAGCTCCTTCTGCTTCTCTTCCTTCTTCCTGTCAGAATCATGTCCCAGTATTTTCCTTATCGCCAAAGCCTATACAAGTTAAAACGTGAATACAAGCTAATTAGGTGCCATACCAACTTAGATCTAGAAAAATAATCAGTATTTTGGGCAAAAACCTCAGATTCTCTAGCTTTCTTCTCTACTTGCATTTTCCGTCTCTGAGCAGCCTCTGCTTTCTTTGCTTGCATCTCAACTTCGGAAAGCTTCTTTTGTTCTGAAATGAGTTCAAAATTGGTTAACTTGCAACTAGTGAAGGACAAAAGTATGGGCTCAAAGTTAGGGCTTTACTTCTTGAAGGAGCAGTAGGCAGCCCGTTAGGGAATTCTATCAAACTTTCACCGTTGCCAGTCTTCCCAGATTGAAGTGCCCTTTGACGGGTTGTAAGAGGTTCAGTTCTAACATCAGAAGGTGACTCAATGGGTGCCTTTTGTTTCTTCCTCTTGGAGTCAGGTCCAGCATCAGATCCAGTTTCTTCCTCTTCAAAATAATCCGTGTCCTCAGATTCTCTTCCTTGTCTTGATTTTTTCCTGTTGTCCTTACTTGACCGAGACAAAACATACTCCTCATCTACATCGTAAGTTGCATTTTTACTCTTACAGTGTTTAGTAATGTTCGACTTGCTGACACCATTCTCCCCACGAAGCTCAGTAACATGATCTGCAGCAACCTTGTATTTCTTGGATTTCTCAGCATATGGAGGCTCACCGTCTCCTTCAGCATCATCAAAGACACGCCTTTTAGGAATCCTCATGCTTTTACGAGTGGGCTCAGAGGCTGGATCTGGTTGTTTTGGAGATAAGCTTGTTTGGACTACCTTATTTCTAAAATCCTCCTTCCTCCCAGGAAAGTTGAGTTGACTAGAATGCTTCAGAGTATCTCCGTGCAAGTTGCTCCCTTCTTCTATTGGAAAATCACCAACCTAGAAGAAGAACTAGAAGTAAAATTTTGAATTTGCACTAAAAGTTTTCTTGTTTGAGTAACAAAGAACATATATATGTACTGAAACTAATAGCGAACAAATGCGCAGAAACTTTAGGCAGAAAACAACAGCAAGAAAATGATCTATCAAACATTGCAAACTCTTCTAGTTCACTATGTGAACCCGCAAGGTATCAAATTAAGATAACGAACTTGAGGATAGATGAATCAGACAGAAACCATCAACACTTAACAACATGAGTTCAGAAGCTTAAAAGTTGCGAGCAAATTTTGCTTAGAACCACACATTAATTCTACAGCAGGAGTTTGCTTGTCGAATGGCATAATATACCTGAGAACTAAGCTGTTGATAAGAAGCATCCAGGGATCGTGGAGGTTTTGCAGAAGATCTAGCATCAACGGACATCGTGTCAGATTTCGCATGTATGGTGCGTGTCACTCCACCAACTTTCAGCTTCACTTTTCTCAATTTGTTCTCAGATGTTCCATGAGCTGCTTCCAGATGATGCGTATCCTCCCCACTTTTTCGATTACCATCTAATGCGCCTGATTTAATCTCAAAGCCTTCATATATTTTGCTTGTTCTTTTCCACTTTGCTGAGCCGAGGGCACCCTCATTGGCATGCTCAGAAAGACGACAATCTCTCGACGAAACGCCACCCGAGCACCCACTGGACTTTTGAAATGCCTTGTCGTCTCTTGTTGCCTTCTTTGAATGTGCTGCAGGGGCAGCTAATCCTGATGGAGAAGGACTATTCAGATAAAATTCTTTCCTTCGGAAGCTAGTCTCTCCGCATCCACTTTCATCAGGAGAGGGCCTTCTTGAATTGCTTGGAGATGGAAAAGACAAGTTAGAACCATCAAAAGCTAGCCACACGTTTGACCGTGGACGCCTAGTATTGCTCCGCCGCTTTTTCATCAGAGAATCCGCACAAATGAAACCAGAGCCACTCAAACTCTCCATCAGAAAAGAAAAAAATAATGCACCTTGAGCGATCGGAGTATCTTTCTCTCCTTTACTTCCTGAGGTTATTCGAAGTGTATCCAGGAGAAAGAACTTCAAATCAGTTATATGTGAAAGGAGCGAATACTAGCTTGGAACAGCACATATGAACATACCAATGCACAACAAAATTCATAGACTGAAATAGCATCAAACTTAGGAGATCAGAGAATGAACAGCATGCCGAAATTAAAAACCAACAGAAATAAAGAAAATTTACTAAATCAAAACCGAGAATTAGCAAAACAGCAATCTGCACAAGTATATACGCACTGATAAATTTGCTGCTGCATCAATTACGTTGTGCTGATAAACTTAACTATATAGACCAGATAAAACAAAGTGAAGACAATGTACATAGCGGAGATAAAAAAGAACGAACGGAAGGAAGAGGCTGTGAAAATTTCAAGCAAAATCCCCAAATGGAAGGCAAAGAAAAGCCCTCGCGAACGCAAAACCAAAAGATCATCGGAGAAAGGAAGAAAAGGACCACCTTTCTGCCAACAGAACGATGAACGAGGGAAACAAAACGCGGAAGCTTCAAGCCGGAGAGAGGGTTCCCTTTATTCCTCTTCAAGGCGAGAGCCGGGGGGCTTGATACGCGGCGGTGGAGACGAAGAGGAGCTTGAAAGATCGGCAAGGCGAAGAGGCACAATGTGAAGAAACGCGATTGAAGAGGAGGGAGGGAGGGAGGGAGGGAGGGAGGGAGGGAGAGGAATAGGGTTAGGGTTTCGGAAACGGAAGAAAAGTTGGAGCAAGGAGGCGACCTCTCGTCTCCTTCTTCCGCTGCCTATGGCCTATGCGCATGATGATGCTATGTGTGATGATGGTGATTATGTGCGTCCATCGCATCATGCATGCGGCCATCCATGTCATGCCTGTCATGGCCATGGTTCGGATCTTCGTCCCGCGCCACAGACCTCAGTGGCACCTTTGCTCTCGCAGCCGGTAGCCGGTAGAGCTTGCGGTGAAGTGCTTGCTTTAAGTTTTTGTTTTTGTTTTTGTGTTTTTTAAAAAAAGAGAAAATACGATTAGATACCAGACGATACCTCGTAGATTGTGTCAATGTCACCTGTATCACTCCCAATTTTATTCATTCTTCTTCCATAATTGATAATTCAATGATGAGTTAAGAAAAATAAATGTCATAGGCTAATGTCGAGCATATAAATTGTAGGACCAAGTTGATAAAAACAAATTGTAGTGACTAAATCTATAAAAATGAAAAATATTGGATGAATGTATAATTTTAAGGAACAATGAGAAAAGCAAACCTTATTGCAGCAAAGTGAGAAAAAATGATAATCTCCAAGCCTTAAAAATACTTCTCACAAATTTTATAATCGCCCCCGGAGGGTGCTTAAAGTATTCTTCTAAACATGGGGTGTAAATTATAATTTGTCCGCGCAAGTCTGAATATGATTCCAACTTTCTGTGAGTTGGACGCGACTCGTTTCCTCCCACGAAGTTTGCATGCCCGCCGCTGCCGCTTTAAATTGCTTACTTCCCGCGCCGCCGACCGGTCCGCTCTGCCTCTTCCTCCTGCAGTCATGCTCCTCCATTACCCAGTTCCTCCAAATCCACGCTCACATGCTTCGCAGTGGACTCTTCGAGGACCCCTTCGTCGCTGCCGAGCTCCTCCGCCTCTCCCTCGCCCTCCCCCCTGGCGGCACCCACTACGCCCGCAAGCTGTTCGAACAAATTCCCCGCCCGACCACCTTCGCCTGGAACTCCCTCCTCCATGGCTTGGCCGACTCCCCCGACCCTGCCGCCTCCCTCGCTCTCTTCCGCGGCATGCTCTCCTCCGGCGCCGCGAGACCGAACGCCCACACCTTTCCTCCCCTCCTCAAGGCCTGCGCCCGCCTCGCGGCGCGCGAGACTGGAGAGCAGCTCCAGGGCTTGGCTATCAAGTGCGCCGCGGACCGCGATGTTTTCTCGAGCAATGGGTTAATCCACATGTACTCCGCGTGTCGGAGGTTCGACCTGGGACGCCGGGTGTTTGATTTGAGCGAGCACCGCGATGTTGCCTCGTGGAACTGTATGCTCTCGGGTTACCTCAATTGCGGTCTTCTGGATCATGCGAGATCCCTGTTTGATGAAATGCCTGAGAGGGGGATCATTTCCTGGAATGCAATGATGAATGGATATGCAAAGTCGGGCAATATCGGTACTGCTAGGTACCTTTTTGACAGAATGTCCAATCGAAATGTGGAATCATGGAATACTATGATCTCTGGATATGCTAAATGTCATCATCTGGACAAGGCCCGGGAACTTTTTGATGAAATGCCCAATAAGAATGTCGTATCATGGAGTGCAATGATAACCGCTTATTCCCAGAGAGATTGCCCAAATGAGGCACTGATTCTGTTTGAAGAGATGAAGAGATTGGATGTGACGCCTAATTGTGCCACCATTGTGAGCTTGCTCTCGGCTTGCTCACACATGGGATCTCTTGAGCAAGGGAGATTAATTCATGCCTACATAGAGACAAAAAAGATGAACGTGGACCCAATAATTGGGACAGCACTCATAGATATGTATGCCAAATGTGGCTGGATAGAAAGAGCAATTGAAGTTTTTGACGCATTAGTGCCTAAGGATGTTTTCTCATGGACAGCGATGATTGGAGGGCTTGCAGTTAATGGCCATGGCTTGAAGGCCTTGGAATTTTTTGGCCGGATGGAGATGGAGGGTGTGAAGCCTAATGAGATCACATATATAGGTGTTTTATCCGCTTGCAGCCATGGTAGGTTGGTGGAGGAAGCAAGAAAATATTTTGATTTGATGACAACAATCCATGGGCTCGAGCCAAAAATTGAGCACTATAGTTGTATTGTTGATGTGCTGGGGAGAGCTGGACTCTTAGAGGAGGCTGTGTCACTTGTGCAGTCCATGCAAAGTTATAATGCGGTGCTGTGGGAAACTCTGCTTGGTGCTTGCCTAATCCATGAGAATGCTGAACTGGGAGAACGGGTCGTTGATCGCCTAGCTGAGCTCAATCTTGATGATGGTGGTGTCTATGTCCTCTTGTCAAACATCTATGCCATGAGGGAGAGGTGGGATGATGCAAGGAGGACACGCATGCTAATGAAGTTAAAAGGTCTCAAGAAGATGCCTGGCCAAAGCTTCGTTGAGGTTCAGGAGATATGCCATGATTTTTGTGTGGGAGATAAGATATGCCATGAACTGTGCGCAGGAGATAATTCACATGCTGTTGCAACAGAAAAGGAAGATGGTTAGTTTAGATCAGCCAAAAACAGCCTGTTGGCTACCAACAAATGATGGCACCTTTCTTATGTGATATAAAGGAAAACAGAGGACCAGAAACTTGGCTCATCTTTATGAGAAGTTCAAATTGCTATGAGGTTCATGGCCACTGCTACAGGTAAGCGTTTAGAATTGTCAAGAACCTACATATATCATCTTTTGCATATTGTCCTAAGCTAATTTCTAAATCTCTAGCTTCCCATTTTCCCAGGTCATGGTCCTATTCTTGTAGAGACCAATGGCAATACCTAGATCACAAATGTCTGAGTTTTCTTAGAGTTACTGCTGTAGTTTGAAAAATAGTAGCGATATGATGCAGATCAGCAGTCGTTAATGTCTTCAAACTATAGCCCATTAAGATGATATGGATTAAATGGATATTAAACCACACATAGGCCAGTATGAAACTGATGCGGGAGAAAGGTTTCAAATCCAATTCAAGAACAGAAAGAGTACAAGCAGTCCCTCATCAAGAAGTGTTCTCTCCAAGAGAGTACAACAAAACCAAAATGACATGCCCTAGCACTCCTCCTCCCCTCCCTTAAGTACATTCCTCACTCTACTCGACCAAACCAGCCTGGGCCTGAACCGGTCCAGCTTTGGCTCGCCGAGTGTAGACCCGCTAGGCTGGGGCCTGAGCCGATTTTGTAACAATACCTCTCCCTGAAAAACAGTCTTGTCCCCAAGGCTGTCATAAAATTCTGGGAACTGTTCTTGAATAATCTCCACGTCCTCCCAGGTTGCCCCCTCGTTCGGCTTGGAGGTCCAACGAATCAGCCACTGCTCCTTGGTGGTCTCCCCATGCACCGTACTACGCGAAGCCAGCACCCGCTCTGGACTGTAGGAAGCCGGAAGCTCCGTCTTGAATTCAGCAGGGAGATCAGCCTCCGCCTTTTCATTTCCCCTGACGCGTTTCAATTGTGATACATAAAAAACCGGGTATACTCTGGAATTAGCCGGGAGCAGCAGGCGATATGCGACCCAACCCACTTGTTTGTCTATACGAAATGGGCCACAGTATCGAGCCGTCAGCTTCTGATTTATCCTTCGAGCGACAGATTGTTGACGATGTTGGCGCAGTTTGACGTATACTAAATCGCCGGCGGAAAATTCAACATCCCTCCGCCGCGCATTGGTAGATCTGGTCATCCATTGCTGGGCTCTCCGCAAGTTGTGCTTAAGCTACCTTAAGATTTCATCTCTGTCAATCAATTCTCTCTCCACGGCCTCCACTGCCGATTCCCCCAGAGTGTATCGCTGTAGGGTAGGAGGGAGACGCCCGTACACCCCGTGAAAAGGTGTCGTGCTAGCCACCGATTGAAAACTTGTGTTGTACCAGTACTCAGCCTAATGTAACCAGTGTGCCCATTTCTTCGGCTGCTCGGAGGCAAAGCAACGCAGGTAGGTTTCCAGACATCTATTCAGCACTTCGGGTTGACCGTCCGTTTCAGGATGATAGGCGGAGCTCATTTTCAGCACGGTGTCCTACAATCTGAAGATCTCCGACTAAAAATGGCTCATGAAAACTGGGTTCCTGTCGCTGACAATTGACCTAGGGGCCCCATGCAGTCGCACAACCTCCTTAACAAAGCGATCAGCCACAGATTTTGCAGATAGCGGATGTTTAAGTGACATAAAATGCTCATACTTGGATAACCGATCGACCACCACTAGAATCGTGTCCACCCCCTTCGATTTCGGTAACCCTGTAATGAAGTCCATTGCGATGTCTTCCTAAATCAACTCAGGTATGGGTAGGGGCTGCAATAAACCCGCCGGTGAGGTGGCTTGATACTTCTGTCGCTGACATACTTGACATTCGGCCACCTAACGGTGGACATCCTCCTTCATACTCACCCAATATATGTTGTCGATCAGCCTCCGGTAGGTGAGATAAGCCCCCAAGTGTCCCCCAGTTGGAGTTTGATGACCCTCTTAAAGAAGCAATTTGACCCATTTCGAAGTTGAGGGAATGACCACCCTCCCCTTATAGAACAGCCGCCCTCGGACGAGCTCATACGGGGTGGGTCGCGATGGTTGCTGGGTTAGTTTTTCCTTGACGGCCGCTAGTGTCGGAACCTGTTGTATCTCGTGCTCAACCTCCTCCATGTCCACCCAAACTAGTTTTGATATGGCGTGCAGCACGGCATGCTTCGGCAACTGCGATAGAGCATCAGCGGCCCCATTCATCGCCCCCGGTCTGTAGGTGACCTCCATGTCATAGCCCAACAGTTTAGCCAACCAATTTTGTTGATCCGGTGTTGTGATACACTGCTCCAGGAGATATCAGAGGGCCTTTTGATCTGTCAGCACCTGAAATTTTCTGCCCAGCAAATATGGCCTCCAATGCTGTATCGCTAAAACTAACGCCATCAGCTCTTTTTCGTACGTAGATTTGGCTAGGTTGGCGTCTAATAGGCTCTTGCTGAAATACGCCAGTGGTCGCCCCTCATGCATAAGGACAGCCTCAATCCCTTTCCCCGACGCATCGCACTCTATAGTGAATTTCTCATTGAAGTCGGGCAGCCCTAAAATAAGGAAGTAGTCATAGCTACCTTTAGATTATCAAAGGCCGCACCGGCCTCGGCACTCCATGCGAAACCCTCCTTCTTGAGTAGATTGGTGACTGGTGAGTGGGCGGGCTATCTTCCCATAGTCTTTGACAAACCGCTGATAGTACCCCGTCAAGCCCAAAAATCCCCTCACCTCCTTCACCGACCTCAGTGTAGGCCACTGGCGAACGCTGGATACCTTCTTTGGGTCCATGGCTACTCCTCCAGGATACATGATGTGACCCAGGTATTCTATTTGTCTCTGCCCGAAGCTCTACATTTTTTTGGTTGGCCACAAACTTGTTAACTCGCAGTGTGTCTAAGGCGATCTCCAAGTGCTCCAGGTGCAGTTCCCACGTGGGACTATAAATCAGAATATCATCAAAAAATACTAAGATGAACCGCCACAGGTATGGCCTGAAGGTGACATTCATCACCGCCTGGAACGTCGCCGGGGCATTCTTAAGGCCAAACGGCATGACCCGAAACTCGTAATACCCTGAGTGAGTTCGGAATGCCGTCTTGTGTACATCCTCCACCTTCACCCTGATCTGATGATAGCCTGCTCGGAGGTCGATTTTCGAAAAATATTCAGCCCCGTGCATCTCGTCAATCAACTCCTCGATCACCGGTATTGGGTACTTGTCCGGTACCGTGATGGCATTAAGGGTTCGATAGTCTACACAAAACCGTCAGTTGCCATCTTTTTTTCGAACCAGAATAACGGGGCTAGAGAAAGGACTCGAACTCGGCTGGATGATTCCGGTTACAAGCATCTCTTGGACCAACCGCTCCATTTCATCTTTCTGGTTGTGCGCATAGCGGTAAGGCATCACCTTCATTGGGCCCTCCTCAGCCCGGGTAATAATCGCATGGTCCAAGTCTCATGTTGGCGGAAAACCCCCTTGCTCCGTAAAGACCTCCGGGTAACGCTACAACAAACCCTGCAGTTATTGGATTTGCCCGTCGGATAACTCGGGCAAAGGCACCCTCTCGTCGGCTACTAAATCTACTGCCCATATGATGCCTCAGAATTCCGTGTCTATGTCTGCATCTTTGCCCAGACTCCTTCCTGACGTCAAGGTCCGGGTAAGTGAGGGGTCCCCTGCCATGGTGATCTCCTACTCCTTGTTCATGACCTTCATATACTTGAGGCCCCAGTCCACCCGGGTCTCCCCCAGGGTCTCCAACCATGTCATGCCGAGCACCAGATCTACCCCTTAGAGGCCGGACAAATACCCCTCCAGGGTAGTGACATACTCCCCTAGGGCCACTCGCAGATCCCGGCACTTTCCCTGCGTCTGGATCTTCGCCCCATCTCCTAGGCTAACCCCATAAGAGGGGGTAGGAGTAACCTGCCATCCCTATCTGTCCACAAGGTGCGCCGATATGAAATTGTGGCTAGCGCCACTGTCTATTAGAATTATTGACGAGATGCCATTGACCTCCCACTGCAGCATCATAGTTCGGGGGCCAAAGAGGCCACCCACTGAATAGTAAGAGATCTCCATTATTTTGCAAGATGATTCCCTGGGTTCGAGGTCCTCCGCTGCCACTTCCTCGCCATCAACGACAAATTGTCCCCTGGAGTCACTGGCCTCCTCCTCGTCATTAATAAGCAATAGCCGAAAACTCTTGGTGCTACACTGATGAGCTGGGTGGTACGGTTGATCACAGCGAAAACATAGACCCTTTTCTCGCTTGCTGACATAATGTTGGTAGGACATCAGGTGCCCTCCCTTCTGCTGGTCCCCCGCCGTGCTACTAGCATAGGACTTTTGGGAACCACCCTACTTAGTTCCTGCTCGATCGGGGCCGTTACCTCTTGTTCCTCTCCATGTTCCTGGTGATCGATTGACGCTTGAACTGGATACGGACCCTGCGTAGGATGGGGCAACCGAAAGCGCAGAGGTGGTTGGTTTGCTGAAGCTTTTGTCCGTCGTCCCTGACGGAGTCAGGACCACCTCATGGGACTCCCCACCAGCCTCGGACGATACCTGGAAAGACTCCCCAGAGCCAGAGGGAGAAGTCCCAGAAATTTCAGCTCAAACAGGTGTCTGCAGTACCAAACAAGGAGAGACACGTCATCAAGAAATACCAAGAGACACCTTGAAGAGGCATTTTGAAGAGACTCTTTGAAGAGACATTTTGAAGAGACACTTTGAAGAGACATTTGAGGAGACACCTTGAAGTCTATATAAGAGAGATGGGTTTTCTTGGGGGAGGTAGTTTTTTTGTGTGAGAATTTCAAGCTTTGTAGTAGCATCTAGTCCACTTTAAACTCCAAGGGTTCTCGCCTAGGGTCCCTTGTCTTGTAATCGTTTTGTGCTTCAATCAAATTTAGTTGTCGGAGTGCCTCCCATCACTCCGGGTGCCGATCTTTGCCTTCAAGGATTGTTTTCAACTTGGACGCCTAGCCCTTGCATTCCTCTAGGGCGCCTAGCCCTTGCCTACCTCTAGGGCGCCTAGCCCTTCGTCTACCCTCAGGACTCCTCGCCCTCCTCTCTGACCAGGCCGAGGACTTGCAACGCTCCGCTTCCACAGCCCCGTAAAGGTTCCGTGCGCTCGTGCATGCTCGAAAGTTGGCTCTACGAGTCAGGTAAGTAATTTCCATTATAGCATCGTGCCCTGGTTTTTCTCGGCTATCGGTATTGCTCAAGCAAGTTGCATTGCGCGGCACGAGTTTCGTCGGTTTTCTCGGATTTTTCCCCGTATCGCACGTTTCTTCTTCCCTCGTCTTACGACCCTCCCACGTTTTCCGCATCATCGTCTCCACCACCTTAGTGTACTGATCTAAGGACCCCCAACCTATTCATCCGTTGCGTCAGTTTTTTGGTATCAGAGGCAGGTTGGAACTAACTCTTATCTAGCTCCGTCGGTCTCTTGCATCATATCATATCGGTTTCTTCGTTTTCTTCTTCTGTATTGCATAGTCGCACCATACCCACATCATGACAACCAGATCAGGAACATCATATCATAACCCCCCTACCCAAGTGCCCGTTTCGACCAAAGAGAGTACTCCGTCTAGGGTAGAGTCGGTTGAGTCGCTGTCCACACGCTTGGAAGCGATGGAGGTGATGTTTCAGCGTCTAATGTCATCGGTCCAACACCTCACGAACCAAGTCATGGAACTAAAAGCTAAGCCCACTGAGGCGTCGCCCTCACTTAGCGTTCCCCCTCCGTTGGCCCCCCTGCAGATGCGTGCCAACGTGTCACCTCGCTATGACCCATTCGGTGATGAATCCGAGTGGGCTGAGGACGTTCCTCCCCCCACGATGTCCCGTCCAGCGTAGCCGCGAGGACGACGAGGTCCGCCGGCTCACGCGCATTGACCCTCCTATCTTTAAGGGTAGCCTGGATCCCAATGACTTCCTCGACTGGGTCGCAGCCGTGGAAAGTTATTTTATGTGGAGTGATATGGCCAACCACCTTCGGGTTGCCTACGTTCGCCTCTTACTTGTCGGCCCTGCCCGATTGTACTGGATGAATGTTGAACGTCAGCTAGTCGACTAGCGCATTCCCCCCATCACCCGGTGGGAGGAAATGTGCTATCGTCTTAAGGAAAAGTATGTCCCTCCCACTCACCGCCAGCGTCTCCTCGACGCCTACTGTGCCATTTCACAGGGGTACGACTTCGTTGACGAGTACCACACTCGCTTCGATGAACTCGGCATCGGCCGTAATCTTAAGGAAGATCCCGAGTTCACCCTATCTAGGTACAAGCGCGGGTTCCGCGAGGACATCCGACGTGCCTTCCCGTCTTACGGGCTGGACTCGATCGTCCTTGTCTTGCATCACGCTCACGAGATCGAGCGCGACCTGCGCTCGCAGCCTCAACGCGGCGAGCCCACTTCCCTGCGATGCCCGGTTCCTGCGCTCCCGGTGCCGGCCCCGGCTCCCCGCCATGAGGCACCCTCACGTCCTCAGCACACAGGTCCCCGACGACCTTCGCGTGATGCTCTACGCAAGGCACCTGCGCCCCGTCTCACTTGGGACGAGAAGGGCAAGGCGCCTCTAGCTGCTGTTCCCCCGGTCCCTGCCGCCACTGTAGTCAGACCGGACACTTCAATCGAGACTGCCCCACCCAGCGCGGCAGGTCCCTGCACATCGCGGCCGCACCGCGCGACCGTCACCCTCCACCCGTTGCCTCCCTTGGGCCTCCACCGGCCCAAGAGGTCGGCCCTCAGTGTTATTCCGATGAGGAGTCGAGCCTTCGACCCACCTTGGCCGTTGTCCGCTGCACTCTTGTCCAAACACCCCCTCCATCCGAGGATTGGAAGCGTACGAGTATCTTTTACACTTATATTAAGTGTAACGGGCACTCGTGTAAGATAGTTATCGACGGAGGCAGCAGCCTTAATGTCGTGTCCCACACCGCTGTCACCCGCTTTGGCCTCCCATTGGTGCCACACCCTCGACCCTACTCCATTGCTTGGGTTGACGCGTCGAGTCTCCCCATCACCCATCGTTGTCAGGTGCCCATCTACTTCGGCGACTATGCCGAGAAGGTGTGGTGCGATGTCACGTCCATGGACGTGGCCCATGTTCTCCTGGGCCGACCTTGGCTCTACGACCGCGACGTGATTCACTACGGCCGCCCAACACCTACGTCTTCCAGCACGGAGGGCGTAAGATCTACCTGACCCCGGCTCCGCCCAAGGAGTTGCGGGCCTCCACATCCAAGGGCATTGTGACTACCACTCCACTGGCCCACTCGGTCCCTCAGCCTCTGACCCTTGTTCGACCCAGCTCTCTCGTCTCCGAGGCCTGTGAGTCCGAGACCATCTACGCACTGATGGTGCGTGAGGTTTCACCCGCGCTGCCAATCCCACCGACCCCTTTGCCGGCGGAGGTTTCAGCCTTGCTCTCTGAGTTCTTGGACATCTCCCCTGTTGACCTTCCTGTTGGTCTTCCCCCGGCCCGCGACATTCAGCATGTCATTGACCTCGTCCCTGGGGCATCTTTGCCGAACCTGCCACACCACCGCCTTAACCCCACTGAGCACACGGAGCTCAAGCGGCAGGTGGATGATCTTCTGTCCAAAGGCTTCATCCGTGAGAGCCTTAGCCCCTGCGCCATCCCGGCCCTTCTTACCCCTAAGAAGGATGGTTCATGGCGGATGTGTATTGATTGCCGCACAATCAATCGCATCACGGTGAAGTACCGGTTCCCTATCCCGCGCCTTGACGATATGCTCGACCTCATATCCGGTGCCTGCTGGTTCTCCAAGCTTGACCTCCGGAGCGGATACCACCAGGTCCACATCCGCGAGGGCGATGAGTGGAAGACGGTCTTCAAGACGAAGGACGGCCTCTACGAGTGGCTTGTCATGCCCTTTGGTCTCACTAATGCGCCGTCGACCTTTATGAGTCTCATGAGCCAGGTCCTTCGCCCCTACATGGGGAAGTTCCTTGTCGTTTACTTTGACGATATCCTCATTTATAGTCACACCCGCGACGACCACCTCGCCCACCTGCGCTTGACCTTCGACCTCTTGTGACAGGAACGCTTGTTCCTCAACGCCAAGAAGTGCTCTTTTCTTGAACCCCAGGTCCAGTTCCTTCGGTTCATCGTGTCTGACCAAGGCCACATGGTTGACCCTGCCAAGATTGAGGCCATTCGCCAATGGCTTGAACCGAAATCTGTCACCGAGGTCCGTAGCTTTCTTGGCCTTGCCGCCTTCTATTGCCGATTCATTAAGGGTTTTAGCACCATTGCTGCCCCTATGACGGCCTGCACCAAGCACGAGGCGTTCTCGTGGACCCCTGCCGCTAGACGTGCCTTCCTGGCGCTTAAGGATATCATGACGTTGGCCCCTGTCCTTCGCCTACCCAATTTCTCGAAGGTCTTCGAGGTCGCCTGCGATGCCTCCGGTACCGGCATCGGTGGCACTCTTAGTCAGGAGGGGCATCTCGTCGCCTTCTTTAGCGAGAAGTTGAACGAGGTGCGCCAACGGTACTCGACATACGATAAGGAATTCTACGCCATCGTTCAGTCCCTCCGACAATGGCGACACTACCTCCTACATAAGGAGTTTGTCCTGTTTAGTGACCATCAGGCCCTCTCGTTCCTCAACGCACAGAAGAAGCTTGCCCCTCGCCATGCGAAGTGAGTCGAGTTCCTTCAGCAATATACCTTTGTGATCACTCACAAGGCTGGCAAGGAAAACGTCGTGGCTGACGCGCTCAGCCGTGTTCGGTCCTTGCTGTGTGTTCTGTCCACCTCGGTTTCTGCCATGGACCACATCCGCGACGAGTATGCAGACTGTCCTGACTTTGACCTCATTCTTGCCCGGCTCCTTGCTGATGACCCACTAGACTGGCCTTACCGTTTACACAACGGCTTCCTTGTGTACGGTAACCGACTCTGTGTTCCCCGCTCGTCCCTTCGCGAGCATCTCCTGATTGAACTTCACGCGGGTGGTGCCACTGGTCACCATGGTCGTGACAAGACCCTGGGTTTGGCCGAAGATCGTTTCTTCTGGCCCACCCTTCGTAGGGATGTAGAACGGGTCGTCCGCCATTGTGGTACATGTCAGCGTGCCAAGCCCTGCCCTGCCAACACCGGGTTGTACACCCCACTGCCCGTTCCTAAGGGTTCATGGCTCGACATTAGTATGGACTTTGTTCTAGGCTTACCTCGCACACGGCCTCGCGCCATGACTTCATCTTCGTTATCGTGGATCGCTTCTCTAAGATGGCACACTTTGTGCCTTGTTCCAAAACGGCCGATGCTTCACGCATTGCACATCTCTTCGTCAAAGGGATTGTCCGCCTACATGGTCTCCCCTTGACCATTGTGTCCGACCGTGACCCTCGGTTTGTGGGACACTTCTGGAGGTCCCTGTGGTCCCTACTTGGCTCCACTCTCAAGTATTCCTCGGCCTACCATCCGCAGACGGACGGTCAAACCGAGGTGGTGAATCGTAGTTTGGGCAACCTCTTGCGGTGCTTAGCTGGCGACTTCCCACGCCATTGGGCTGAGCATTTTCCCGTCGCGGAGTTTGCGTATAATAGCGCCTTCAACCGGTCTACCGGTCTGAGTCCTTTCCAGGTCGTTCTTGGGCACCAATCTCGTAAGCCTCTAGACATGCATAATTTCCCCGCTCATCCTTCCCACCATGAGTCTGCTCATACATTTGCGTTGCATCTTTCGGGTTTACATGACGAGATTCGCCGCCGGATTTTCTTGAGCAATACACGGTATGCTGCTGAGGCCAACGAGCACCGTAGGCCACATCACTTTGAGGTCTAGAGCCAACTGGAAGCTCCAAGCATGCTGCGACGGCCCCTATACGGTTCTGCGGAGGGTTGGCAGCAACGCTTATATCCTCGACCTGCCCGAGGACTCTCTCATCAGCCCCGTCTTCAACATTGCGGATTTGCTAACCTACCATGTGCCTCTTCCTGAAGGCGACCACCCTTCTGCCATGGCGAGCTCTTATTCTCCGGAGGAGAATTCTCCCCACCCCGGGAGAATTGACGGAGTCAGGACCACCTCATGGGACTCCCCACCAACCTCGGACGATACCTGGAAAGACTCCCCAGGGCCAGAGGGAGAAGTCCCAGAAATTTCAGCTCAAACAGGTGTCTGCAGCACCAAACAAGGAGAGACACGCCATCAAGAAATATCAAGAGACACCTTGAAGAAGCATTTTGAAGAGACATTTTGAAGAGACTCTTTGAAGAGACATTTTGAAGAGACATTTTGAAGAGACACTTTGAAGAGACATTTTGAGGAGACACCTTGAAGTCTATATAAGAGAGATGAGTTCTCTTGGGGGAGGTAGTTTTTTTGTGTGAGAATTTCAAGCTTTGTAGTAGCATCTAGTCCACTTTAAACTCCAAGGATTCTCGCCTAGGGTCCCTTGTCTTGTAATCGTTTTGTGCTTAAATCAAATTTGGTCGTCGGAGTGCCTCCCATCACTCCGGGTGCCGATCTTTGCCTTCAAGGATTATTTTCAACTTGGGCGCCTAGCCCTTCGTCTACCCTCAGGACTCCTCGCCCTCCTCTCTGACCCGGCCGAGGACTCGCAACGCTCCGCTTCCACAGCCCCGTAAAGGTTCCGTGCGCGTGTGCATGCTCGAAAGTTGGATCTACGAGTCAGGTAAGTAATTTCCATTGTAGCATCGTGTCCTGGTTTTTCTCAGCTATCGGTATTGCTCAAGCAAGTCGCGTTGCGCAGCACGAGTTTCATCGGTTTTATCGGATTTTTCCCCGTATCGCACGTTTCTTCTTCCCTCGTCTTACAACCCTCCCACGTTTTCCGCATCATCGTCTCCACCATCTTAGTGTACTGATGTAAGGACCCCCAACCTATTCATCCGCTGCGTCAGTCCCCCACGTTGTAGGATGTCCCTTGAGCTCCTCCACCTCCTACTTCCCACTCAATGATGCATGCAAGAGTCATGGCTCGCATTATATTGGTGGAGAAAAGTGCACGCACCTTCTCCCTAATTTCAATCCTCAGCCCCTTTAGAAAGAACCCCACATACTGCTGTTCCGGAAGGTCCGGAATCTGTGATATGATCTCCTCATACGCCGTGATATATTGGGTCACCGTTAGGGTACCCCGCTCCAGGGCTGCCAAACGTTCGTACGCCGTGGTGGCCGGAAAATCACTGTACCGCTGAAGCAATTCTTCTTTCAGAATATCCCACGTGATGCTCGGTATCCTCCGCTTCAACCACCTAAACCAGTGGGCCGCCGGCCCTTCCATGCTTATGAATGCCATGGGAATTCTGTATTCAGCTGTGGTACCCTAGATCTCGAAGTATTGCTCCGCATGGGCTATCCACCCCGTGAGATCCGTTCCATCGAACCCCGGTAACTCCACGCGCCGATGCATCCATCTCCGTTCATCTCCGGCCATCGCCTCCCTATCCGGTTCCCTCTGGTGAGATATCCCCCGTGCCTATCATCGGTAGGATTCCCCAGCGCCGGATGTCCTAGACTCGAATCTTGGGGAGACCATCGCTCCTCGCGGGTTTGAGGAGGTCGGTAAGGCTCAGGTTGAGCCTCAAGGTTAGCCGCCCCTTCGTCCGCCCTTCCTCCTCCATGTTGTGAGCCGCCCCCTATCACGCGTATGGGCGGAGCTTCACCCCTTTGCTCCTTGGCCATCTCAGTCAAGAGCGAGCGCATCTCATCTAGGGTTCCTAGCCGCTTGTCGATCTCCCCTTGGCGACGATTGATTTCCGCCAGTTCCTCCCGCTGTTGCCTCCGCTCTTCAGCTGCCGCCAGAGTCTCCAGCCGCCGATCCTCTCCCACTGCTTGAAGATCAGCCTGAACTACTGCTACGGAGGAGTGGAGAGCCTCCATCGACACTTCCAATGCCTCCAGCCGGGCCTTGCTGCGTGTGGTCGCCATCGGTGGAGGTTCAGCGTTCGTCGCGAATTTGCCCGCCCCATGCAGGTTTCTTCCGATTCTTCCCCCAACCGCTTCTGCCGTCCACTCGACCTCTTTGATGTCCTCCCTAGCTCACGGCAGACTACCGTGGCTAGTTTCCCGATCGCGCCTTCTTCCGCCCTTCCGATCCACCCACTCGATCGCGGCGCGGAAGCGACGCCTTCCTTTCTTAGCAGCCTTCGTAACGTAGTCTCCTTCCCCGCTGGCGATGCCTTCTTGAGGATCTGGCAGGTCGGACCAAATGATGCGGGAGAAAGGTTTCAAATCCGATTCAAGAACAGAAAGGGTACAAGCAGTCCCTCAGCCGAATGATTCCGGCGAGAAGTGTTCTCTCCAAGTGAGTACAGCAAAACCAAAATGACATGCCCTAGCACTCCTCCTCCCCTCCCTTAAGTACATCCCTCACTCTACTCGACCAAACCAACCTGGGCCTGAACCGGTCCAGCTTTGGCTCGCCGAGTGTAGACCCGCCAGACTGGGGCCTGAGCCGATTTTGTAACAGAAACTAACTTTCTTTTCTGTTAGACCTGGTTTATATTTGTAAACTCTAAGGTGGAACCTATGAAGAGGTAGTGCTGCTTCACTTGAATAAATGTTGAAAATTTTCCTCTATACAGCTCGTTTCAGTACATGCATGTAATTTCTAGGCTTGGCTTGTATTTTGAGTACAATAATCTGTTTGATTACTACTTTTGTGATTTAGTATTATTGCATTGTTTTCTTCGATGGCCAAACATTTGCTCTGTAGTTGACACTTGGGATTTCTTTTTTTCTTTTTTTCTTGTAACCCTTCTTGAATTTCTAGGCTTGATATACCCAGGTTCACGTTTGTGAAACTATCAAGTTCGGATTGGCGTGGTTGTGATATTTTCTTAAGCTAAGTACTAAAAATTGACTAGCTTGGGAGTTTGGGTAAGTTTTTAGTGAAGCTTGGGACACAACATTTACTATGAAATATATGACATGTAGATGAAGCATTGGTAACTTAGAAAGTAAGTTAATAAAATGCATAAATATCCTATTTCATGTACATACAATATTAATATGCTAAGTAATTACTATAAGGGTTGGATAAAATTAATTTTCACTATAAATACTCAGAAAAGGCACACTGTTTGATTCTACTAGAAAAAAAATAAATTATATATATATATATATATATATATATATATAGTTATATTGATACACTTATTTTGAAACAATGACTGTTAAAACTCGTGGCACATGAGGTTTTCTGTATTATCAAACTTGAGAGAGCGTAATTTTCAAATATTTGGTGTGCCATTGAAATTTCTTTCGTTAAGCGAACATGTCAACTTCAATTAAGTAGCCACATTGTAGTTGATGGATAACGATTTTACAATGACTCAATCAAATTTTATTCTTCATAGAGAAAAAAAATCTGTTCTACTCGTTCACTCTGTTTCAAATAATGCTGCGCATTGCTGAAAACTACTTCTTGTCATATCAACGTCATAAAATGGATTAATTGCTCAGACTAATTCATCTTTTTTTAAAAAAATCTAAGATATGCATAGGAGACAAGACTTAGATGCTAAATGAGTATAACACAAAAATGGAAAATATAGTTCCTATAAATTATTGTAAGGTAATCTACATCATTCTGCTTCTATTAAGTACTGAATCACGAATTTTCTTGTAAAAATGACTATGAATGCACTTTCTATGTTTTATAAACAATGTAATATCTCATGTTAAATATGAATTATTTTTTTGAGCATCAGCTTATTAGTTAGTTGGCATTAATACATGTGACTAAGAAAGCTGGAAAAGGATATTTACCGCATTCATTTGTTGCCACTGTAGTTGACCTTTCAAGTCATTCTGTGTGTTTCAATCTTAAAATTTAATACCTGAAGCTTTCAACGTCTATTTGAATGCCAGGTTCGTGTCAAAGTTTTCCATTGAAATTAATCACAACCTGTGATTTCAACCTAATTTTATAAGATTCTTACATTTTTTCTTCTTCTCTAGCTCCAGCAATTGAACATTTATCAATCATATCTTTTTTGCCGGAAGATTGCTTTGTAGGTCGAAAGATAATAATGATTTCGAAATTGTTTGAGCTTAATTTGTCTTCTATAGACAAATAGATGGTTGAATGTCAATTTGCTTCCTAACCTGCAATATCAATACTGGTAATGAGATGCATCATCGCCCGTAGTCCGGGTGACATTTCTCTACTTAAATATCTCCCTTAACCAGTGTTTAAAAATACTAATCCATGTTGGACAATACATCCCAGTCCGAGTATAACTGGTACATGAACTGCTTATGTACAGGTTATTTACCAATATTTTAATTAATTGTTTTATAATATAATGGAGCGTTCATTTATTTGCTTTCCTTGGTGAACAAATTCCAAGAACAGAAGAATAGAAGACAAAGATGCATGTGTAACTAAATATGTATGAGATAAAACTGAAGATGAATTCTCCAATTAAATTTTACCTGAGTAGAATGAAATTTACTTGTTTAATTTTTCTATAGACTGTAGTTCTGAGTACCTGTAACTTTTTAATGAAAAATAAACTAGTAAATAGATGCTTGAGTACCTAAAATTTGTTTACTGTTCTTTCAGTGGAAGCAGATGATGTGTCATTCTCTTGAACTTGTTCGGCGGGGAATACAACAGTCTTGATCAAACAACTTCCAGGTATTCTCTCGACCTTCTCGATTAATCGTACACGTAGATGACACTCTGAATAAAGATAATGGCCACAAGCTTGTTCAATCAATCTATATCACATACATGACCTCAATGGGTAAAAGTCAACTGAACTGCTAAGAAATTTATTTCCGTGCATTATTCACACTGTTAACGTTCATCAAAACTTTCGTTGAACTAGAAAAATAGAGTTCATGGATTAGATCCCACCTGCTGTCATGTCCAAGCATGGTTTTTTGCCCAAGAAAGGTCCTAGATTTGAAGGTGGACGATAAAGAACCCATCAAATTGTCTAGTCTTTGAATATCTACAACATAGAATGTAAAGAGGAGTGAATAGAAGAGGCAGAATACAAACGAGATACGGCCTGTTTCCAAGGATTGAATCCTGCACATGGATCGTAATAACCTGGTTCATCTCCTCATAACTGAACAAAAAAACATGCAGACATGTGCAAAAAGATTTGCGTTGTAGAAGTATTAAATTGGGGTAAACTTTAACTAAGCTTTAAACAATTCACTTGATTCATTTGTTTGTCAACTATACAAATCACTTGATCATTCATTGGACTCAGCTCTTGCTATATGATATTTCAATTTTTTAAAAATGTGGTCATTTGCATAACACACCACAACAATCACATAGTTGTGAGACGACTCTATTTTGTCCTAACGGAGTACGTGAACACAGATCGTTTCGATGTTTGTGGCAATAATTTAATTGCGGATTCTATATATTATAAGTTTTGTCGGATAAGATGGGCAATTTAACATTAATACGTTAAGCCCCAGAGAAGTCAATTGCCGACAGTGGAGGACCATGTGGAACTTTCACTTATTAGTTTTGGCAATTCTTTGACTTGATCTAATCCAAGCCTTTCAGTAGTTATAGCAAGCATTGTTTTTCCTTTTAGGCCTCTAATATATTGATTTTTCTAATATCAAACCCCTTTGTCCAAGATTATTGATCGCGGTCTTCTTTGGTGAATTTTATTTTTATGTTTTTACAAAAAAATTATAAAACTGGAAAACATAATAAAATCATTTTAAAAGATGGAAAGTGTTTTTTGTAATAAAAATTTTGACATGTATTTTTTAAATATATTTTAAGACTTCTTCCAAACCACCTTCATAAAAGTATATTATGTTATTTTTTATTCGAAAAATAAACAAATAATTTTCAATTATTTAGATTAATTTCAATATTTTAGAGCATATTAAAGTATTGATATTTTAAAATATGTGTCAAATTTTATAATACAATAAATATATGATATTTGCTATTAATATGAATTATTTTTATTTTTTTACCCCTCAGATGTTTTATATAAATATAATTAGATCATTATAATTCAGGATGGAATATTTGTTATTTTTTTTACAATAGTAAAATAATGCTATTGATAAGCGTTATTTTCGCATTTTTTTTTAGTGAAAACATCGTGGGAGGGCAAATAGATGTTATAACAGAATGGGTTCTAGTTGAAATTTTAGAGTTAAGGACCGAAATGACAAATTGCAAATATGGTGGACCCAGTCAAATTGCTTGTGGACCATTCAAAATCACAAATAGTTGACCTGGTTTTCTTTCTTTTTCTCTAAGAAAAATATTTTAATTAATTGGCTCGAATGACCCGGTCAAAGGGATTGAAATGGTGGGCAATGACCAGCTCGAGTTCTGAAGGATTGAACATTACATCTATCGCTTGAGATTGGGTGGGAATTGTTTGGTGCATTCATACTGCATCATTAATGTGGCAACCCGCATGCATCGTACGATGGTGCTTTGGTTTGCAGTAATCTGGTTGAGCAATGCGTGTCCCATAGTTGTTAGAGGTGGCCAACTGGTGATGCGGAGTTGGCTCACAAGATGGTTAGATTGCTTTGGTTTAGTCCATAAGAGGCCATGCCTATATGTGACTTAGCCAAGCACTCAACACGTATTTAGGGATGATTATAGGGTAGTAGGGTGTTATTGATTACTCATCCTCACCCAGCCTAATTAACTAAGATTTGAATAGTTACTAAACGAGTTTGGGGGCAGATTAGAATATTGTAAATCTTATCCGAGTCAAGGTTCTAGGAAGGTTCAAGTAACACCCTATACTTTATACTCAAATCCAAGAATAAAATATAGTATAATTCAAATATATATGTATTTATACATGTATACGACATGTGTATATGTCGTATACATATACATATATATGTATATATATTAGAAGTTAAGGTGGGTAATTGATTGATTGACTATTCAATTTTATCTTTCTTTATAGTTATTAGTATTTTTGGATATTTATCGAGTTTATGTAATTATCGAGTAGTGAAAATTTAAATACAGTTAGGTTCGAATATGAGTTCTAAAAAATAAACAGTATATAATCGGGTTTGCGGTAGAGTGAACTTCTCATATACCCTATTGCCGTGAACTTCTCATATACCCTATTGCCACCATTTCTACATGTGGCTCATGTAAATTGTACTTGGTAGTATTTGAGATTTTAGGTTTTTAACGAGGCATGACATAGGCTCACATTTTAACTTAGGCATGTGGGTTGACTTATACCTCTGTGCCTTCCAAAAGTTAAAAGATAAAAAAATATATATAAAGGAAAAAAGTCAAAAATTTTGAAAAATCCAAAAGGGTAAAAAAAGAAAAATGAGAAAAAAATTTAAAATTTAAATCATGGACCATGCTTGTGACTTGCCATTATGTTGTGTTTGATGCGTGATCATGTTGTGCTTGACTTGTGGTTCATATTATGCTTGAACTACCATACATGTTGTGCCGATCTTTGCCCGTATAATATATGCTTTTGTGTGCCTTGCTTGAATTAGCACATTACATAGGATAATCGGACTAGCTTGTTTGCTATGGCAAGTAAACCAGATTATCCCACTTGTGTGCCTTATCTTTTGTGCGCCTTGTTGACAAATTAATGACTCAGTGCTTAACAAAGCCCATAGTGTGCGAGGCCAAGGTATGACATGAGCCAATAGGTGGACACGAGTCACTCAATTCATTAGCCACCTCCAATAGACGTTGCACATGTTTCAACTTTCAACTAATTTTCTAATGGGAACTCTACTCTGTAAACCTAGTTAATTTACTCCTATGCCAGTGAAAAACCATCTTATTTGCAATTTATTTCAATGAGTAGGTGTTAGTTGACTTTAGATGTGGCATGAACAAAAGGTAGATTTTGTGGTTTTCTTGGTAGCCATCTAATCGAGCAGTTTTTACCCCTGCGTGTATCAGGCCTTATGCAAGGCATACCCTTATGTAGGATTTATTTTTTATTTTGTGGATTTTTTTTTAAATATATGCAAAGGTCCTTCTCATATAAATTTTGTGAAGGTTCTCTCTGTGGTCGTTGATCAATGTATGATCATATTTTTAGGTCATTTGATGTTTCTACTTTGTGGTGCCCCTTTTGCATACACCATCAATCATATCTATGTTGGATGATGGTGAGTATAAAATTCTATAGGCAATCAGATGACCTGAAGGAATTTATGAAAGACCCCAACATAGAATTTTTTTTTTTTTTTGAAAAAAAAATCATTCTCATTTCTATCGCTCACTATAAACTGGACAGATCCAAGAGAGCCTGGAGGACAACAGTGCAAGATAAGGAAAACTATAATATTAATGATAAAAAATAGAAAAAAAAAGTAGTATCAATAGATAGAAAATTCTTTTGGTTTATTTATTTCCGGCTTGCCTCTCCTCCAGGTAAAGATGTCACCTGCTCTTGTCCCCATCCCTATAATGTGAGTGAGAACTGACAGAAATGGGACACGGTCGTGTCCTCTCTCACTAGGTTGGATTATGATTTCATCATTAAAAATAGCTTTTAAGTCTTAATTAGCGGGATTGTGTTGTGTTCTATCATCCTCTTTGTATAAAAATACTTTTGTACTTGAATCGATCATGATCTACATTCTATACAAAATATATTTCTTACTGCCTATTTCAAAAAAGAGAAACAAGGAGGGAAAGTAATTCTTTCCTTCCATTTCCTTGGTTTCAAAAGAAGAAAATAAACAACGGAAAGTATTTTTACTTTTCTTTCTCTCCAAAATCGTTCCCTCAAAAAGAGACGGAAATCGATTTCCGTCCTTCGCCCAAAACAAAAAACACAAAGTTATGCCTGAGCCTCTCGTCCTCTCGCCGCCTTCCTCGTCCTCTCGACGCCTTCCTCTTGATCTCGTCGCCTTCCTTGTCCTCTCGCTGCCTTTCTCCTGATCTCGCCGCCCCTCCCGTTCTCGCCGCCGCACCTGGGCGGAAGAGGCGCTGAGGTCAGGAGGCTGAGAGGCGGAGGCCTCCGATGGCTCATGTGATGATCTCACCGCCCCCTTGCCTTCTCGCCTCGTACGTGCGAGCTCGCCGTGCCTCTCCCCTCTCGCCTGCTCGTCCGCTCGTCCGAGCTCACCGCGCCCTCTCCTCTCTCGCTCGTACACGCTGCATCCTCCCCTCTCGCCGCTGCTTCCTCCCCTCTCGCCCGTACGTGCAGGAACCACTCTCCGTCTTCCAGAATCGGCAAGTCCTGCTCCATGTCGCCTCTGGCAGAAAACTTGAGTAGGTCACGGTCGGATGCAGCGGCGAAGAGGAGGCGACTTTCAACTTCGAGGATCTAATGACATTACCTGCGAAATTGGTAGCGAAAGGGAAACTGGGGAAGGTGGCGTTGAGTGGCCGTTGGAAGAGCGCGGGCGGTATGGGACTCTCGAACTTGTTGAAGCGGAGGTCGAGGAAGCGGAGAGTCGGGAGGTGTAGCACGGCGTCGGGGAAGACGCCGACGAAGCGGTTGTTGCTGAGGTCGAACTCATGGAGGAGGCGGAGGCGATGGAAGGCGCAGGGGACTGTGCCGCAGAAGCGATTGGAGTCCAGGTGGAGGAGGGCGAGATCGGAGAGGAGGCCTAGTGCGGAGAGTGATGATGGAGGCAGAGGCCGCGAGGGTGATGATAGTGACGGAAAACTATTTCCTTTCACCGAAACACGAAGCATAAAAAGGAAAGCAATTATTTCTTTCCTTTGCTATTTTTTTTCTATAGGCATTTCTCTTTCTTCCTCATTTCTATCTCTGCTTTGAAACAAGCCATTACATCCAAGTCCTAATCAGAAAGGAGAAGCAGAACCAGAACCATGGCTCACAATCAATGCAATTGAAATAGTCATTTTCTTCATAGTTGTTTCATATTAGTCAGCGGCTATACAGATTGGGTCGGGTTAGTTAACCAGTCAGTTAGTTAACCCTGCGAACTAGTGGCTTGACTGGTTGAGCTCCTGTCAGAATTTAGAAACATTGCCTATATATATCCATACTACAATACTCTTGTTCTTACAGATGATAAAGGAGAGCTTCATCAGCTAGGGGAATAGGATGGCTTCAAAGACCATCTTCAAGTCCCTGCTCTTGTTCAACAAGTTCTTAGTGAGAAGGCTGAGGACTTCATGTGCAAGCCATGGGAGATTACAGAAGTCATACCCTCCTATAGAAGACCTCTCAAGCAAAACCATAGTTTGTGAAATTGAAGGAGGGCTTCTCAGGATTAGCTCCACTTTCCCCTACTTCATGCTTGTGGCATTGGAGGCGGGGGGGTTCTTGAGGGGCTTGCTCCTCTTGGCGCTCTACCCCTTCATTTGCTGCCTGAACCGCGAGGTGGCCATGAGGGTCATGGTGTTTGTCTGCTTCTTTGGGCTGAGGGAGGATAAATTCAAGGTGGGGAGAGCTGTGCTGCCGAAGTTCTTCTTGGAATGTGTTGGACTGGAAGGTTTTGAGGTGTTGATGAGGGCAGGGAGGAAGGTGTGTGTGACGTCCATGCCTACTGTTATGGTGGAGGGATTTGTGAAGGATTATTTGGATGTGCAAGTGGTGGTGGTGGGCAGGAAGCTCAAGGTGCTTGGTGGCTACTTCACAGGAGTGATGGAGGAAACAGTGGAGGAAGAGTTTGAGCAGTTGATGGGAAGTGGCAGGCAGGTGGAGGATGGATTTGTTGGATTTGGAGGCAGCTCTTCTCTCCACAAGCAACTCTTCAATCACTGCAAGGTTAGTGAAACATTTCAATACGACTGAATCTTTAGTTATAATCAAACATCTCCATTGTTCGTTGAGTTTGTGATTCAATTTCCTGTTTTGATCTCTCTGTCGTAAATTAGCAGAAATTTCACTACTTGTTTGATTCATTTACTGCTATTGTTTGTTGAGTTTGTGATTCAATTTCTTTTCTGATCTTTCTGCAGTAAAATTAACAGTAGCTTCAGTAGATTTCTCTATTTGATTGATTCATTTACTGTTATTGTTTGTTGAGTTTGTGATTCAATTTCTTTCTCTGATCTTTCTGCAGTAACATTAACAGTAGCTTCAGTAGATTTCTCTATTTGATTGATTCATTTACTGGTTAAAATCAATAATTAAACAAAAGAAAAGTAAGTTTTGTTATGGATTTCAAACTGATTGCATGTATCACCAGTTTGAAACTAACTACATATATATTGTTTAGAATTGCTCACATTTCATGGATATCAATATATCATATAATATAATATAAATATAAATGCATTGGTTTTTAAGAATTAGGTATCGGTTGTTTTCTTAGCCCCACCTTCTAATATAATACAAATATACGGTTTGTTAAAAAAAGGTTGGTAGTTAGCAAATCAAATTAAGCAAAAATCAAATGCACGGGTTGACAAATGGTATAATACTACTAGGGTCTTTTATTATTCATTCAGTAATTTTTTTTTTTCATTCAGTAATTTTGAATCGTATTCAAACCTGCGGCGTCCTCTTCATACAGGAAGTGTACCTTGTGACTGAAGGCGACAAGAGGCGGTGGCGTCCCCTCCCCCGATCCGAATACGCCAAACCCCTCATCTTCCATGACGGCCGAATCGCCTTCCGCCCAACCGCCGCTGCCACCCTCGCCATGTTCTTCTGGCTCCCATTCGCCTTCGTCCTTGGCTTCGCCCGCGCCTTCGTCTTCATCCTCCTCCCCTTCTCCCTCTCAATTCCCCTCGTCTCCTTCCTCGGCATGCACTCTCACCTCATCATTTCGCCCTCCTCCCCCTTCTCCTTCCGCCGCCCACCTGATCTCCCCAGCTGCCTCTACATCTGCAACCACCGCACCCTCCTCGACCCGCTCTACATCTCCGCCGCAATCGGCCGCCGCATCACCGCCGCGACCTACAGCGTGAGCCGCATCATCGAGTGGTTCGCCCCCGTCCGGACCGTCCGGCTGTCGCGAGACCGGGCCACGGACAAGGCGCTGCTGCGGCGGTTGTTGAGCGAAGGGGACTCCCTGGTGGTCTGCCCGGAGGGGACGACGTGCCGCGAGCCGTACCTGCTCCGGTTCAGCCCGCTCGTGGCCGAGCTGAGCCGGGAGGTGGTGCCCGTGGCGTTGTGGTCGTGGGTGGGGATGTTCTACGGGACGAGCACGAGGCCAGACAAGTGGCTGGACCCGCTGTACTTCCTCATGAACCCTATCCCCCGTTATGACGTGGAGTTGATGGAGCCGGTGGCGACGGGCGGCGACGGTGGTGGTGACGGCGGTGGCAGTTGCGAAGTGGCTAACCGGCTACAGCGGGAGATTGGGAGGGCGTTAGGGTTTGAGTGCACCGCTTTTACTAGGAAAGATAAGTACATGATGCTTGCCGGCAACGAGGGAATTGTGGAGAGAGATGCGAAATCAAAATAAAATGAGGAAGAAATCTCAGTAAGGGTCATTTGTATACTTATTATGTTTTAAATGTTTATACTTGTATTAGAAGTATTAGTAGTCATTAATTGTAGTAATAGTTAATAAGATATCTTCTTTTGTGATTCAACTTTTAGATTCATGTATTTAAAATTCTAATATGATCATTTTAAAAATAGTTTTAAAATCGGTAATATGTAAACCATCAGTGATCACATAAACTTTAAGATAAATGATTAGGAAACATGCAAATTTCAGGTAGAAATGGATATAGTAATTTTCTCAAACATAAAAGGGAAAAAATTATGAGTTAAAGGTATGTCAATAGCATCTATTCTTGCCTCTCAAAACATAGTAGGGTTGGGCAAAAGTTGAGCGAGGACGAAATGAAAACGATTGAAACTGGACGCTATAGGTAAGGCAAAATGTAAAATATGATAAAGTGAAAGAGAAAAGAGTCTCTTTGTGCTTGATTTTTTAAGAATAATAAATTGGGCCCGTACAAAAAGTCCCTTGTAATTTGTATTGGGTTACGGAGAAAGGTCTGAATAAATAGAGTAATTTATTCGGTATACACTTGTGATTTTTGATTGCTTGGTTTACTTTGCAAACCATTCAACAAAGAGGGTTTTTGTTTCAAAAATCCAATTGCTATAACCCCGTTTGGCCTAGTTTTTGGGTCTACTTGTGATTTTGTAGCCTGTAGAAACTAAAAAATTAAGACATTTAGTCCTTTAACTTTTCTATTCCAACCCATAAGTTAGCATTGTAGCTGGGAAGCAAGTGTGAAACTATTTATCTGCCCCACACTACTTTTTTGCCTCGATTTTTATTTCAACCCACAAATAAAATGTATATTTTCTCTCTCAATTCTTATAATTTTTTTCTATAATGCACCATGATCATAATTTGATATTTTTAATAATTTAAAATATATTTTTATTTTTAAAATCTTACTTGTGAATATTAAAATTGACTTATTAGCTTTATAAATTTTAAATAATGCAACCTAATTAGCAATACTTTAACTTAAGTTAAGCATAAAATGCTAACTATAAATTTAGTCATATAATTTTTATTTTTATAATTTTTTTAATAAAAAATATTTATTATAAATAGAATAATCTAACCATGAGCTATTCATCCAAACACCCTTCAAACTTTTTCAGCTAGCATCTTTTCAACCAATACTTTGACTTTGTTTGGCCTAGTTAGAACTTTTAGCTTTTGCTAGTTCAGAAAGTTCTGTTGGGAAAAGTTTGAAGCTATTTGGATGCACAATTTTTGATTTTTTTTCCCTATTTGTGCTGTGCTGTGTTGCTAAGTAGAAATATTTTTAAAAAAATTTGCTAGGATCCTGTATATAATAAATAAATGTTTCTGAATAATAACTCTCCGGCCTCAAGCAAGTTATAGCTACTCAGGGAAAAAATAACAATTCTGATATGGTAGATGAGCTATAGCCTGCAGTTTATCCATCCAGGAGAAAATTGTCTCATTCAAATGTTAGTGGAGTAGAAGTCGTGGTTTTTTTTCTCCTTTTCAAATTAATGCCGAACTGAGAGTTGACATGATACAGACTAGAAGTGCTTAGTTCAGCATTTTTGTGCTAATAGTTACTGGTCAGCCCCTCCTATTGGTTCAATGCTGAAATCAGGCTTGCTTATGGATTTCCTTTTGTTAACAAACATGAATTACCTAATGCTAAGTTGATTTAATTTGCATATTGATATAAATCTACAACTCTGCATTCTCATGTATCAAGAAGACGATAGATGATTGGAAGCCTAGAAATTAATTAGCAGCTTACCTCTAATTTTTTTTTCTTACAGATTTCAGAGGCGACGGTGGCTGCTCTTCGTCCGCGAGTTCTGCAAGAGTGAGGGCGAGCGACGAACGGCTTGCTGCAATAATACTCTTCGATGGTGGCTGTCTCAAAATTCTCGATCGATGGCCAACGACGTAGGAGAGATCTTGCAAGAGTTGCTGTCGTCGGGCGAGCGAGAGGCAGCTACGGATGGAGCAAACGTGCGAGGGGAAAAGGGAAAGAAGACCTAGAGGCGACGGCGACGGCTGCTCTGTGCTTGATCGATGGCCGGCGACACATGAGAGAACCTGCAAGAGTTCTGTCGTCGGGCGAGCGAGAGGCGGCTACGGGAGAGTTCTGTCGTCGGGCGAGCGAGAGGCGGCTACGGGAACGCTTGAGGGGAAAAGAGAAAGAAGACCTAAGGGAGTGGAAAAGCCAGCCTCAGGCATGGAGAAGCAGCCCTTGGCGCACTTCTCCAATACAATAAACTGCCCCGTTCAGAACCGAGAAGCTACAGACCCAAATGGTCCAGCTTCTCTGAAACAGTAAAAAATCGCTGCCCGCAAACCTCATATTCTACAGTGAGTAGAAACTAGAAATAAAAGCTGAGCCAGATGGGGCTATGAATCCATGTTTTACAAAAGTTAAACAGTGTGTTTTGAACTTTCTCCAAGAAGTTACAGTTGAAAAACATATTATCAATAGAGTCAATAGTTTGGATGCAAGATCATCACATGACAAATTATATGCATAAATGTTTGGGCCTATAAGCCCGTTTAGTATCATGGGCTCTCATTTTGGGCCCTAGTGTTAGGCCTTGGATCGTTGGGCCAAACTGGACCGAAGCCCACAAGGAAACATGCATGGCGGCGGCCCAAACCCAGGCAACGCACGCGCACGTGGAGCCGGATTTCCTGGTCAACGCGTAATGTTGACCGAAGCTTGTTGGCCCTTCGTCCGCGAGCGTTACGGGCAACGAAGTCGCCTTCGCCGAGAGAAGCGGACGCAGGCGACGACCAAGCTCGGAGCAGCGAGATTCTCGGCTAAAGACGACACTCGAGTGTGACTGCGTGGAGCGGAAGACGCGGACGCTGGCGAAGAACTCGGAGACAGCAAGCAGATCTTCTCCTTTATAACTTGAAGCAGGGCGCCCCTTCCAGAGCAGAGGATCCACCAGCGAGCGACTGAGGTAGCGAGTGCTTGGAGAGGGACGAAGCTTAGGGAAGCTTCGAAAGAGATTGTAGCCGTCGGTGAGTGTACCGTCGGCGAGGGAGGGGAAGAGGGCGACGACGACGGGGAGGGGAAGAGGGCGACGACGACGGGGGTCGTCGACGAGAGCTTTTGTAAGCTTCGAAGAAGGAAATAAACCAAGCTTTCCTCTATCTCTTTCTGATTCCCCTGTTTCCTCTGTTCTCCAGCACAGCAGCGGCGTTCCTGAGTTTCCAGCGGTGGACAGCTGCCAGCCGGCGACTCGACACCAAAGGAAGGCAGGCGGCCTTTCCCCCTAGATGGCGCGTTCCCTCCGGCAAGCCGAGTGCAGGCGGACGCTCGAGCTTCGACGGGGTTCGTGCGTTAAAGACGAAGGCGAAAGTTTCGAATGCGTGGGCGTTCGAAACGAGGAGCAAAGCGGCTGACGAGGCAGTAGTCAACAGTCAACGCAAGCGGCGAAAATCGATTTGGGTGACGTCGGAGGGACGTCAGCACACGAATTCGCAATCGAATTCGGAATTTGGGCGGCGCGATGTTGACGACAATTGGAGATTTTGACTTTGGTCAAAATTAGAGTGAGGTATTTTGATTAGGGTTCGATTTCGGTTAGGGTTTTCCGTGCGAACTGTAATTTGGTGATAAAAAGTACTCAGGGAAATTAGGGTTTCTGAGTTGGGGGTGAGATTTGCCCGGAAACCCTAGGGAGTTCATGCTCTGGTGTTCTGCCGGACAACCCTAAGACACCAGTTTAGGGCTAATCCGACCGGGGCGTGACAACTGGTATCAGAGACTGTGGGCCATTCCCATAGGTCAAAGATCCGGCCAGGTTGGTGATGATAGGTTGCTGATGAGAGGGTGACCGGAGATGGAGCAGACATATGTGCTCAACATGAACAGTTCCAGCGCGCTATGACGTAGACTGGGGCACGAGGGATTGGGCAGAGTGTCGAGACTGGCACGTTATGATGTGAATCCAGTCGTGCCAAGTCAGGCAGAGTGCTGAAGATCCAGTGCGCTAGTATGTGAACTCAGCTGTTGCAGGTTGAGCGGAGCATCTGTGTGGATGATGTGTTACAGACGTGAGCCTGATAGCACTGAGTTGGGCGGAGCACTATAGCACGTTACGACGTGGGCCAAAACACGAGGTGAGCTGGGCAGAGTGCAGAGATCAGCACGTTATGACGTGAGCCTCGTTGTTCTGAGTCGGGCGGAGTGCCAAGTCCATGCGAGATGGACAACGACGAGAGCTCTACAAGATCACTTCCTAGAGCAGGAGGCTCCGATGCCATCACCAGGAGGGTGATGAAGAAGGGTCAGCGAGATCCTTTCCAGAGCAGGAAGCTTTGATGCTGTTACTAGGAGGGTAACGAAGAGAGGTACGCGAGACCTCTTCCCGGAGCAGCGAGCTCTGATGATAGCATCAAGAGGGCGTTCGACGAACATCGAGGATGATGTTCATATCAGGTAGGAGAGAATTGTTAGGCCCTGGATCGTTGGGCCAAACCGGACCGAAGCCCACAAGGAAACACGCGTGGCGGCGGCCCAAACCCAGGCAACGCATGCGCACACGGAGCCGGATTTCCTGGTCAACGTGTAATGTTGACAGAAGCTTGTTGGCCCTTCGTCCGCGAGCGTTATGGGCGACGAAGTCGGCCTCGCTGAGCGAAGCGGACGCAGGCGACGACCGAGCTTGGAGCAGCAAGATTCTCGGCTAAAGACGACGCTCGGGCGTGACTGCGTGGAGCGGAAGATGCGGATGCTAGTGAAGAACTCAGAGACAACAAGCAGATCTCCTCCTTTATAATTCGAAGCAGGGGCAATGAGAAGAAGGAGCGCGGTGGGCGACACCACAGAGGTGAGCGCGACTCCACCGGCGACGGCAAGGGCGCCGTCGCCCCTTCCAGAGCAAAGGATCCACCAGCGAGCGACTGAGGTAGTGAGTGCTTGGAGAGGAACTAAGCTTAGGGAAGCTTCGAAAGAGATTGTAGCCATCGGTGAGTGTACCGTCGGCGAGGGAGGGGAAGAGGGCGATGACGACGGGGGTCGTCGACGAGAGGTTTTGTAAGCTTCAGAGAAGGAAATAAACCAAGCTTTCCTCTATCTCTTCCGATTCCCCTGTTTCCTCTGTTCTCCAGCACAGCAGTGGCGTTCCTGAGTTTCCAGCGGTGGACAGCTGCTAGCCGACGACTCGACACCAAAGGAAGGCAGGCGGTCTTTCCCCCCCAGACGGCGCGTTCCCTCCGGCAAGCCGAGCGCAGGTGGACGCTCGAGCTTCGACGGGGTTCGTGCGTTAAAGGCGAAGGCGAAAGTTTCAAATGCGCGGGCGTTCGAAACGAGGAGAAAAGCGGCTGACGATGCAGTAGTCAGCAGTCAACGCAAGCGGCGAAAACCGATTTGGGTGATGTCGGCGGGACGTCAGCACACGAATTCGCAATCGAATTCGGAATTTAGGTGGCGCGGCGTTGACGGCAATTGGGGATTTTGACCAAGTGAGATATTTTGATTAGGGTTCGATTTTCTAATTAGGGTTAGGGTTTTCCGTGCGAACTGTAATTTGGGGATAAAAAGTACTCGGGGAAATTAGGGTTTCTGATTTGGGGGTGAGATTTACCCGGAAATCCTATTGAGTTCACGCTCTGATGTTCCGTCGAACAATCCTAAGACATCAGTTTTAGCTATGTTGAGCCACTTATTTCACCCGGAAATAGCAAAAAGAATATTGCCGAAATTCAATTAAGATCAACTTGAGATTGACAGTTCAATGACACCAACATTTCATTAGATAGCAGTAAAAAGGAGAGCGATGCAATGTAAGCGGTATAAATATAGACAATAGAAGCATGATGACTGTAAAGCCTAAACAACAAGCAGACAAAAAGGTGTGCATCCTGGACATACACATGCACTACGCATTATTCCTATTTTTCTCTTAAAAGAAAAAAATAATAATAAACCTCACTGATGCTTCAAGCATTCTGGTATTGTATCTGAGGGGTAGTGATAGGAGGGAGCTGGAGAGCAGAGTTCGAAGGCAAAAAGACTGAGAGGTAGCATCATATCTGAGAGGTAGATTGGGGAAAGAGCTGGAAAGATACGAAGCTATACGGTAAGAGTGGCGCATGGAAAACCTGGCCCGCGCCATTAAAAACACAGAATGCAGGGCGGCGACTGTCAAAAAGGAGAAGAATGAAAGGAACGTTGGCAGCGGCCAATAATGAAGGTAAAGACAAAAAAGAGCCTGCAAGTGGGAAGTGTTCAGGGCTGATAGGAAAACAGAAAAAGGCGTTCACGAAAAAATATAATAAGTAAAAATAAACAGGCAAAAAGGGAGAGGAGGGGAACCAGTGGCTTATAAAAAGGAGGGGGTTGGCTAAGAAAGGGGGAGAGCTTCGACATCGCAAGAAGGAGGAAAAGAAACGGTAAGGAGCAAGAGAGAAGGGAGAACACGGGAGTGGAAGAAGGTAAAACAAAGGAGAAATTTCTTTGTCTGGATTTCTTAGGCTTCATGGTCGCATTAAGCGACCTGGCATCACGAAAAAGCACACACCACTTTTTTTCGATCACTCGGATTTCTTAGGCTTCATGGTCGCACTAAGCGACCTGGCATCACGAAGAACACGCACGCACTATTTCTCTTTTCTTCAAGCTTAAAGCGCATTGAACACTCTATGGCACACGCTGAATAAAAAGAGAGGAAATTCCGAGTTGACTGAAAGGAGAGGAGATGACTCAAAAGATGAGTAGAGGATGAAGAGATGATAGAGAGGGTGAAGTGATGCAGAAAAGATTCGTAAAGAAAAAGAGAGGGATAATAATGAGAATAAAAAAATAAAAGAAAAAAAATCTGAAGGCAGTGAAATCGTAGGAAGGCCAGGGGAATCCGTAACAAAAAACAGCAAAATGAAGAAGAGAGAATGCGAAAGATCGAGGGATAGAAGAGAAGAGAAGATGAAAAGAACAAAAGAGAGAAAGTACATACCTATTAAATTTTGCCAAAGACCCTTGCCGCACTTGACGTCTCCCCAGTTTCCCTCAAAGCCGGGTATGAAACTGCAGCACAATGAGAATAGCTCCTCTGCCTCGTCCAAAGTTCACAGCATGCGACATCATACCGTCGTGATCAAAGAAACCCAGCAGCTATCGAAGTACCCCTTATCGTTGTTCTAAGCACCAAAGCGCCAGAAGCCCACTGCCAGACAGATGGCCAAAGAAATTAATTAGAGAAGATGTTGAGAAAACAGTAAAAAAAACTTAATCTTACTCTGAACCCTGAACGAAGAAAGAATCATCTATCACTACGAGAGTGAGCAGCAAATAAATTACAGAAGGACCCCTATCACTGCTATACTGTTGCAGACAGAAAGTAAAGGAGAGGTAGAAGTCTCATCGTGACTCGTCGCAAATATGCACCACCGCAGGAAAGGGGCAGCAAGGAGAAGTGCCGGCTTGGGGGATCGACGTGAAAATAAACCCGATCCAATACCGATTCTAGTTTCTCCACCGGCAGCACGACTTCTCCGGACCAGGGTTTGCCACGACTGTGCCATTAAGCGACAAAACAGAGACCAATCAACAAAGATAGAACCCTGGCCTTGCATGAAATACACTTTCTGCCCTAGCAAAACCATGCCGTTCAAGACATACCTCAAGAAGCCGACGCCATCGCCCTACCAAGGGCTGACGACGCCCGATCTCCCTGCCACTCCTAGGGCTCGGATCCGGCGGTGGAGTTATGACCCGAAGTGATCTTCCTCGCCAAAGTCACGAATAACGCCGATAGACCTCTTCCCAGACCGGCTCATCGCCCTCACCCTACCAAGGGCTGACGACGCAAGAGCGGCCGCTGCCACCTCCTCAACAACTCTCAACGACAAAGGACTTTCCTCCAATAAGATTCAAGACAAATCGCTCAACAAGTCCCTCGATCGCGAGCTATCTCTTCTACGAGCGACGCTAGCGGGCTCGTCCCGGGACAGCGCCTGGATGGCCTCCGCCGCCGTGGACGCGCTGCGAATTGCCAGAGCTTTGCCTTATCACCTCTTCGCCGGAGCATAAACCATTCAGAACCCCCTCTCCAGGTTGCCGTCGCCGAAATAGCTGGCTCAAGCTCCGCCTGTTGGCTGAGCGATGAAGAGAGCCTCGTGTCGTTTGAACTGTCAACGAGAGGAACTTTACCTTTTGACTTTACGTCACTAAGTTACAACGGGAAAACGGCTCATATGGTGTTGTTAACTACGCTCTTCCTAGCGTCGGTCTGATCAATGGTGTGATTAAAATTTTTTAAGGATGACACTCGTATGTTAAGTAAAAAAGACGATTATATATACGGATCGTCAATTTTGCACTAATTTCCGATCCCCTCGTCAAAATCGCAGAGACGCCGGTGCCACATAATCTAGTTACTCTTTCAAAGAAAATTCCAAATGAAATGAATAAATTAAAATCTGGAAGGTTAAAAAGAGGAGAAACAAAAATCCACTTAAAACGTATCCAATCAGCTATTGACTCTAATGACAAGCCGTCTAAATGTAATCGAGGCCTTAGGACAATGTGACGAAATATCGTTTGGGAGGTGCGTACGCCGATGTTTACCATCGGGGCGTAGCTCCTCGATATAGCGTTACGCTCACTAGGCCGGATCAAATCCCAAAATAAATTATCCAATACGCCGCAAGGCCGGGTAAAATTTTTTTAAAATCAAATTATCCAATACGCCGCAAGGCCGGGTAAAATTTTTTTTAAAATCAAATTATCCAACACGCCGCAAGGCCGGGTAATTTCTCCAAATTTAATTATCCAGCACGCCGCAAGGTCGGATAAAATTCCAAGTCAAATTGTCCAAGATGTCGCAAGGCCGGATTAATTCTCAAACCAGATTGTCCAATACGCCGCAAGGCCGGGTAAATTTTTAAATTCAAATTATCCAACACGCCGCAAGGCCGGGTAATTTCTCCAAATTTAATTATCCAGCACGCCACAAGGCCGGATAAGATTCCAAGTCAAATTGTCCAAGATGCCGCAAGGCCGGATTAATTCTCAAACCAGATTATCCAACACGCCGTAAGGTCGGACAATTCCCAAATCCAAGTTACTCAACACGCCGTGAGGCCGAGCAACTTCCCTCCAAAATAAATTATCCAATACGCCGCAAGGCCGGATAACTCTCCTCAAATTCAAGTCATCCAACATACGCCGCAAGGCCGGATGATCTCCCAAACCCAATATCCAACATGTCTTAATGCAGTACAATAGAATATTGTTTGGGAGGTGCGTACGTCGATGTTTACCATCGGGGCGCAGCTCCTCAATATAACGTTGTACTGCCTAGGCCGGGTATTACCCAATATGCCATCACAAGACCCAAGTTTGATGAACACAAATCGCCCATATTGATGAAAGCTCCTTTTTATTATCATGCCAAATTATGTATTACGTCAAATCAAATTAATGAATGATATCAGTTGACTATGTCTCTTATTTTGTTGCGTATTATAGATCTCTTAATCAAATGTTTCCTAATTTTAGAGATAATTAACAATGAGCACTTATGCTCATTGAAAGCCGGAACCCATTTAACAAAAAGCCTTATTGATTTAAGATGGATTTGAAGTGGTCATAATACATTTCTCAATGTAATAATTTTGACCCCACAAGCTAGTTTAGAGCTGATTCAACCGAGATATAACATTTCCGCGACGAGTGAGCGCACGACTCCGAGTGGATGGAGCACGTGCGGGTGGCACGAGGAGTAATGGCCCGTGGCGATGACGACGTCGCATTGTCCCGCAAGTCACAACCCCAGCTCGAGCTCTCCAGCGGTCGGATCGGCCTCCACGTCATCGATCTGCAGGTTCGACGGTCCAGATCGTCCATGAAACTGGTTGCAGCTTGCGGCTTGCAGGTGCTCTCCGAAACCCTACCTTTCGCTTCATCGCCATCGATTGTTCTTCCATGAATTTTCCAGGTTTAATCTATCTTTTTTCTTTACTTTTTTGGTTTATTTTGCCTGCATCAGGTTGAGAAGGAGAGGAGATGAAAGCAGTTCCTGCAGAGGAGAAGGAGATGGAGGTGGGAACGAAGGAGAAGGAGGCGGAGATCAAGGCGGAGAACGGGAAAGGCGAGGTGTATGACGTGGGCGACGACGAGGAAGAGGAGGAGAGGGAGGACGAAGATGATCCGGAGGAGATCGTGGATCTGGATGGTGGTGATGACGACAACGAAGATGGAGCTAGCGACGATGGGGAGGATGATGTCGATGAGGAAGATACTGATGACGATGACGAGGAAGACGAGGAAGACAACTATGCCGAGCAGTTCCCGTCTAAGGGGTTTCGCCCCCAAGTACAGGAGGAAGACGATGAGGAGGAGGAGGAGGGGCGTGCCAATGGCGACGATGATAGCGATGCCGACGACGATGATGGGGATGAGGAAGAAAATGTATATTTCTCTCAACTTTTTATTGAAAATCGTATATTTTTTTATCTACTTATCGTAATTTTACAATATATGCTGATTAATTGTTCAATACTGTGCTTTATAATTCCTTTCATTCTAGATCAACCTCTTCGTTTAATCATGTAGATCTGAATTTTCTTTTCTTTTGCCTTTTAATCAGTTCTTAGGTTTTTTAGTTGTGGCTCTTGTTGTTTAACTAGTCTACTTTAGGTTGTAAAAATATTTTGCCGTTTCTTAAGAAAAACCTTCATACACTTGCCTATCTTGTGCTGGAAACGTTTGGTTTCATGATGTCTATTTGTTGATATAAACGTATATATTTGCATACACCCCTGCAATTAGCCAGTATAAATTCATTGTGCCCGCGTTTCTCACTCTACTTACTACTCCTGTTAGTATGCTATCCATTGACAACTGCTCGGATCATTATCAATCCTTTGGAAAAGCCCTCTTCTGCTCGGTAGTCCTTTGTTAGTTTTTCATTTCAGGGAGGGATTGTGATGAAAGTGTGGTTTGATTTCAAAGCTTTGTTATCCTTTAAGTTAACTAGCATCTTTTATCATTTGTATTTGTAGATAAACATGCTCACATGTGTGTTTTTCTGTGACATGAGACATCTTGGCATTCTTTTCTAGAGATAGAACACTTATACTTGTGTTGCTTTCTTGTATTTTTTGAGTAAAAAGTTTATAATGGACTTTTTATTGGATTTCTAGAAATGAGGAATTATAACTATGAATTTATAAAAGTGATATTATTTATACTTTTTAATTTCAAAAAAATAAAAAAAATCTATGAATTGTCCTTTATGTAAAATTTTTTACTTTGCTCTGTCGTTATGTCTAGCTGATCGCTTAGTTTATTGCCTGTTGAAATGTGGAGATAGCTGAATGTGTGCTTATATTGCTGAAAAGAGCTAGATATATTATCTAAGATTTTTCTCTTTCAATGTTCCAAGGTGGACAAGTTTTTTGTTCTCTTCTTGAAAATTTTAAAAACATATTTATGTAACTACTGATGTTGCAGGTCCAAGTATTTTGGTTTCGGTAATTATTTCCAATCTGGTTGCCAGATGGACAAAGCCGCATTTAGGTTATTTTGATCTTAGATTTTCTATTTGTTATACTCTAGGGATAAAAATCTTTTACACCTGAGGCGGATAAGTCCCGATATGAAAGGTGCCATTTTAGAATACTCGATTGAACAAATTTGTAATTTGACTTCGAGCCACCTGATTAATATGTCTTTTGAAGTATTTTATCTTTTTGTGTTTTGATTGGGCAGCCACAAGTGAAATCCGCCTGATGTCTTAGACAACCTTTAGGGTCTGTTTTATTGGGGAGAAAGAAGAGAAAAATAGAAAGAAAATTTTTTTTTCTCTTGATTTGTTGAAAAGACTAATTTGAAGGAAAAGAAAAGTGGACCACTTTTCTCCCTTTTTTTTGTTCTCTCTGAAAGAAGGAGAAAACACTTTTCTCCTCTTCTTTGCTGCCAACCTCACTATTTTTTTTCCACTTATTTTTCTTCTTTTCCTCTATACTCTTTTCTCTTTTTTTTCTTGCCCCCCAATAAAATAGGCCCTTATTGTTGGGACGTGTGCACTGGCTGTAGAAGATTTTCTCCCTGTTTTAGCAGTATATAACTTGCAATTTTGAGAAAAAAATCTTAGATGTCTGCTATGCAGAAGAACATTGGCAAAACTATATATGGCTGCATATTCATGTGAAAATTTTATAACTGCTGCTAATTATTATTATATTATTGTTATTGTTTTTGTTGTTATTATTATTATTGTTTTGCTTTCTCAAAGCTGCCAAGAATCCTATAAATTAGGTGACAATATAATATGCACAGGGTTTTTCCGGAATAAAGTTACCTTTTGTGTTAACTCTGTGCTTTGCTTATCGCTTTTCATTTTAGCCATCCACGTAATTGTTCCTGACTTTCACAACTTATTTAATACCAATTCATAGAATCTTCTGTCACTGCAAATCAACTTCACCTTTATTTTCTGCAATCTTTCATGTTGTAGAAAAATTAGGTCTTACATTTGTTTCGTATCTTGTCTGGAACATATTATTCATTTTTTGGGGATTAAATAATTTTGAAATGTAATTAATTTTTGGGTTGTTTACGAGAAAGCTGCACCAGGTACTTGGGAAATAGGATCTTTAGTGAATTTTTGGTTGTGACTTGATTTTCTTCCCTCTTTTCTTATTTGAAAAAGAGAGCAAATGTGGTCATAAGGAGTGACTAGACTACTATTCATCTGAGAGCACAGCACAGGAACCTATATCGAGATATATTTATTCCTTTACCATTTTTTTAAAAGAAAATTACCATTGATTTCCGAGTTCTGTGTTAGATTTATATGTTTTCAAAGAAGAAAAAGCATTAAAAATTATGGAGCCAATTCTTGCTATTATATTGCCGTATACATATGGCACTTTTCTTATTTTTGTTACGTTCTATTTAGGGCACCACTCTTTTTCCTCTCTAACATGTTGGTGAACGCACACTTTTAGGAGGAACCAGGAATCCGGAATATAGTGAAGCCATTTGTCCATTTAGAAGATGTAGAAGATTCAAGTGATTTTGAGCCAGGTGATGAAATTGAAGAGGATGACACTATTGAAGGTTGTATCCCTGGTTTAGGTGGTAATGATTCCATCAAGGATGGGACACCATCAAAGAGAAAAAGATCAGCCAAGGATGATTCAGATGAGGATGATGAAGAAGAAGAAGATGACGAGAGGCAGCCAAAGCGATAGAGGGTCGCTATGTTCCTAATTGACCTACAGTTGAACTCTGAGTCCCTTATGTCTACATCACTTGATACCTAATTTGGTTTTAGGTTAGCCTGTTAAATGCAAGATTAATTATTGTGTAATGTTTAAAGTTTGTTAGCATGTACATTTGAACTGTGCGAATGTTGCCTGCCATTTGCTCCAGTTCTATCTTTATATTTCTTTTAGTGGTTTGTTTGTAGCCCTTTGACTGGCCAGTTGAGTAGTTTTATACCTTGTTTTGGACGGAATCCACAGGGAAAGAAAGAAACATATTAACTCTAGTAGTATTTTATATCTAGATTCAATTTTTTTTTTCTTTGTGTTTTTCATCATGGAAACAAAGCCTAAATATTATAGTGATTCAGGTGTTCATAACTCTTCAAGGTCAACATTTGACCCAATCTGACAGATTGGCTTCTACAATATTGGTCAGCATAGCTCTCTTAATCCTTGAGATCTTATCACTCAGGCTTGAAGCAATGCAGAGGTATTGATGCCTGCATTGTTCAATAGCCTGAGAGGCTATTGCTTGAACACTTGATGAGTAGATAATTTGTTAACTGATAATGCTCCACTCTTAGGTGAAGATGAGGATAACAAGATAATAGAAAGAATAAGGAGAAAGAGAAGGATAAGACATATCAATCTTCATAATTTAATTTATTCTTCTTCTATGATAATAACCCTTATATGAGGTTTTATAATACATAATAACCATCAGTATAACTAATACTATCTTTACTAATACAATTACTCCAACAAACCCACTAATATAATAACTATTATTAACTTATAATATATTATAATAAACTAAAACACAACAACTAATATTACAATAAAACGAATTCACATTCATATCAAAATGCTTCTTTTTTATTTCAATAATACACACTTCAATTGAGGGTTTTTAAAGTATATTTTTATTAATAACATTTTTATAAGTAATCAAGATTCTATATTGTAATGTTTTTTACTTTTTATGCAAGACATATAAAAAGTAATACGTTAATAATGTAATTTATTAATATTTTTTATTATCTTTTTAGAAAATAAAAGTGTAATCTATTTCAACATTTTTCGAGTAATACCGGAATTTTTAATTTAATTGAGAGCATAACTGAATTGGCTATACACATCCTGACTTCTCTCCCCCAGCACATACGCTGACACCGCCTTACGGACTCGAGACTTTTCTTATTTTCCTTCACTGCTTCCTTCTCCCTCTCCCGAGCCTCTCGCCCTAATTCCGGAAGCCGACGCCGAGCGCCTTGGTTTCTCGCACCGCTCTCGCGCTCGCCTCGTGGCAGCCCAGGTTCGATCCCTCGTCCGTGGCAATCCAATCGGATCGCCCCCTTACTCATAATGCTTCTCATCCTTTCGTGCCCTTGGTTCCGGCAGGGATCGTCGGTAAATCGCTCAATTCTTGGTTTCCTTGGGCGTATCTTTCTTTTGGGGCTCAATCCATCAATTCTTGCCCTGCACGCAGGCGGCTGCAAGCGTAGTTGTCTCCCCTGCCAGAGGTAGTTTGATTGCCCCGTTTCTTTGGAATGCTTTTCAGAATAATAAGGTTGATGGATCTCCTGAGCCCTTGATGTTGTAGAGGAATGTTTTTCTCCGGGGATGCGTCCGCCAGGAAACGCGTTGATTTGGGTGGACGGAGTTCGAAAGAGAGTGACCGGAAGGTGTTACTGGAGCAGGCGCGGGTTGATAGGAAGCGGAGGTTAGTCCTTCGACAGCAAACATCGGCTGCAATCAAGATCCAGGTAGGGATTCATTCTCTCCTTGCATTTCAATATTTCGAACTAGCTGACTGATGTCCTAATTTGAGAAGTTTTTGCTAATAGGCAAGTGTTTTGCTAAATTTGATTGTGCTTACCTGTTTTTGTTTATTTTCAATTACTACTCCATGATTATGTTCTACGGAAGCCATTTTTGTGTAAGTTCACATATGGTGGGTGACACTTAAGCTTCTGTAATGAAACTTTAGCCTCTGTTTGTATGCTTGACTGTTGTTTCCTTGTAACCTTAGGTATGCTGTTGCTTTCTATCTTATGCTTGAGACGCAGTTTGACAAATTATTGGTTGCAGAAATGCTTTAGAGGGAAGAAGGATGTCGATATAGCACGCTCAAAAGTACGGGAGCAGTTCCACGCGACCTTTGGGGCACATGGAGAGAATGTAGATTGGTAGGAACTGTGTTTATATTGGGCTCCTCTTGAGCTCCTTGTTACTGTCATCCAGCCAAATTCTTGTCATCTTGCAAATTTTACATGAATCATTGTTCTTTTATATCAGGCGTTCATTTGGTCATGATTCACGTTTTCTTCGCCAGCTGCTTTTCTTCTTTAATGCAAACAATCGCAGTGATGTTATGGTTCTTGTGGAAGCATGTCGATTGCTTTTGCAATATGCACAACAAAACGGTAAGACTTTAAGATGTTGTTAGTTCAAATACATGATGTTAATTTACTTCATATTGATGTAAAATGTGTTTATTTGTCGATCTACTTATATTTAGAATGTGCCAAAATCTCTCAAAAGTATGTTTACATGTGGAATATCTAAGGTTTTAGTTTGCTCAATTAGTAAAGATCTTAGTTGTTAATTAGATGGCTCTAGATAAATCTCATCTATATGAGGAATATCATTTGCTATTTGCATTTTGATATGGTAGTTATGAATGTTGTGCTTATGTTTTTAGTGCTAGGTGGAAAATGTGGATGAAAAAAATTAATTAATACCAAGAGGCATAATATATATCCATCCATATATATGTATATATGTACAAAATGTTTTAAAAACAGGTATGTACCACCCATTACAAGTGGTATGTATTGGCCCCCTATATTAGTACATGGTATAAGGTTGATATTGATTGGTACCATATGTGGTATAGACTAGTATTTTAAACCTTGTGTATATATGCAGGTGTATATACATATACACATATATAAATATATATACATATACACATATAAATATGTATACATATACATATATGTATATATATGCAGGTGTATATACATATATATGTGTGCACAACTTGTAGTTGAATGGTGTGTCTATTTCATGTAAGGAAATCCCTTCTATCACTTGATGTGAGAATATATTGTGAAATAACAAAGTGTTGTTGACATTAATATATTTTAGTTTTCATGTGGATGTAAGGATGTTGTTTGTTTTCACTATTAAAGGAGAGAGAGAGAGAGAGAAACACAAGTATTTAAGTGTCATCTGCCATGCACATAGGATACTTGGTGCATTAATGTATATGTGAGAGAATGCCGAAGAAATTATTGGAAGGAGAAATAAAATATTTGAGTTGGAGAGAAAGCATTGATTATATGCCCATCAAGCTTCCACTATGTTGTATATTACAACCATCATGCCACTGAAGCCTTAAAAGTAGTCAAAGCTATCGAAATTAAGCATAGAAGAAAAGAGAATGCAGGGAGACTACAGGGGAAGCATAATTGCTAGGACAAGAGACACTTATTTGCTATAAAACACATGAGATAGATAAAAACTCGAAGGCTCTGTGTACTAGCACGGATGGAAAATAGAAAGGAAAGGATAATTAGGTGGAAAGGATAAAACGATGGAAAGTAAAGTTAACAAATTTTCCCTCATCGTGTTTATCGGGAAGGATAGAAAATTTGAAAGGAGCAAATTTGATATGTTCACTCTCCTTTTATAATTTTATACCCATATTTAAAAATATAATTAAATACTAGTAAAATTATTAATTAAAAATTATTAAAATTATAATTGATTCTTTAAAATATAATTAAATATTAATTAACCATTAAATATAATTAAATATTAATTCCAACTTGTACAACAACAACAAGAGCATCACTATAATTAATTAACCATGTAATTAATTTAGCAAACCGTTGGAAAGATAATTTTTAACATAATAATAACACATCTAATATCACAATAAAAACAACTAACACCTATAATAAAACAACTAACATCACTAGCATCACTAATCAATTCTAACATAATAATAACACATCTAACACCACAATAACACAACTAACACCACAATAACACAACTAACATTACAAATAACACATTGTTAACACAACTAACATATCATTCCACGTTCAAAGATAGTTTTCACTTCATAAACTACAAATAGAACTATCCAAACATATCAAGTAGAAGTATCCAAACAACAACAACTATCCAAACATATCAAGTAGAACTATCCAAATTAAGTGGTCTTACATCAACCACTACAACTAAACAAAATGTTGGATCAAACTACACCAAAAAAGATATCAAACCCTTCATGGCTCAACATCCATCAATGCATTAAGGACTTCCAATCTTAATTCTTCGGGAGCCATGAAAAATAATTTAGCTTTCTCTTTGTTGCTTCCAAGAACCACATAAGCAGTAGCCAATCTATGACGGGACACTTCACATTTCTTCAGCTCGTCCAATATATTCAGATTTGCATTGTCATTCATCTCAGTATCACCCCTTAGAAATGAATCCATAGATTGGTTTGAATGTTTCATGCAATTCACTATGTCATCCAACTTGTTAGTGCTCTTCTCAAACATTGACATTGCAGCTTCTTCAAACTTTGGTTGTTTCCTCTTACTACCACTTTTGATGCTTGTTCCCTCATCAAAGGCTACTCTATCAGGATGAGGGCTCGGATGGTTTACTGCATTACTTTCATCCATGTCCTCTTGTGATGTCTCCTGCTGGGCCATAGGTTCAACACCATCTCTGTCTTTAGCTTCTTTCCTCTAAATGTTCATGAATCCATTACAAGTGCTAGACATGCTGCCGGTGGCTCGATCCTTAGAAAACAGCTCTTGCAACTTCTCATAATTAGTAACAGGAGTACTCCTCCACTTCCTCATACTAGGATTAGCCTGCATAGACAACAAAATAAAAATATTGTGAATATGCAACACACTACATGCAACAACATATATAAGTAAATACAAATAGAAGCATTGATATTTACCTTAATGAGGTCATCCCACACTTGGTCCTCGGCCTCAAACATTTTTGTGTCACTATTCCATGATATGCTACTTAGATTCTTGAACATCTCATGGCAAGTATTAAAATTGTTTTTTAGGGTTTTAATGCGATTTTTCAAGTGATCTTTTGTTACACTAAAACCAAATGCTGGACCACATATAACTAACATATTTTTATAAGCTGCTGAGGTGAATGTACCATCCACTCTGAAACCTCTAGTTTGCTGCTCCAACATAGCATCAATGAATAAGCTGTCCATTTCTTCGGTCCATTTGATATTTTCTCTCTTTGAGGTTTCACCACGCTTGACTTTTTTACTCATCTTATAATGCAAAACAAATAGAATGTTAAGCTATCACAATCCATCATTATTCAAACATAGAAAAGAAACATGAGAAGATACCAAAATGATTACTATTTAAAGAAAAGAAATGCAAGATAACATAACCACATAAGTTTTTAGTTTAATACATCATTGTTCTAGTAATCAAAAAGTGCAACAACAAAACCATCTCTCGCATTCACAACACATAATCATTCCACATAGCATTTGCTATGTCATCTCTCATTGCAATCCCTTTTCTCACATCCTCATCTACTCTTTCCGCAACTTCTATATCTTGACTCGTTGCATTTGCTAACTCCTCGTCCACTTCTGCAATTATGCTATCATTGGGATCAACACCCATCAAATAGTTGTGTAAAACACAACATGCTAAGATTATTTGAATATGTGTCCTAAGAGGATAACATGGTTCAGTTCCACTAGCTATAATAGGAAATTTTTTTTAATACACCAAAAGCTCTTTCAATCATATTTCGAGCAGATGCATGTCGATGGTTAAAAAGCTAATTTGCATTATCTGGAGCACGTTTTAAATATTCTTTCAGGTGATACCGGAGTCCTCTATAAGGTGTGATAAGATAACTTTTAATCCCGAATCCAGAATCACCTAAATAAAACTTCCCTACAAGAATGGTATAACACTTTTAATAACAAATCCAAATACCCATGAACAAAGTTTTTAATAATAGAAGATAAATATTTACCTTATGGAATGATTAAGCTATCAGATCTATTGAGGGCATCCTTTAACACCCGTGAATCAGATGTGGTTCCTTCCCAACCAGGAAGGACATAAGTAAACCTCATGTCAAACGAGCATGCTGCCAACACATTTGTTGTTGGCCAATCCTTCCTTCCCCTAAATCTAGATGCATCCTTAGAAGGGACTTTTATAGATTTCGGCGAGAGGGAGAAGTCACTGGTCGCTAGCGGTGAGAGGGATAAGTCGCAGGAATAGGGTTAGAAGCGTGAAAATAGCCAACGTTCGTAAATCCGCCCGATTCGGGCGGATCACAAACCAGCAGAAAAATAGGGTAAAATCCACCCTATTATCCATCCGTCCATTTCCGTCCTCACTGGTATACAATGGATTTTATACATTTCCATCCTTTCCATCCTAATTTCCGTCCTGGTAACATAGTGGAAGGAACAAAAGAGGGTGATGCAGGAGGGTGTATTGTTGCAATCCTAGTTTTTAGGTCTCTATGTAGCACATGAAGTTGATAAATAGAGCTTGAAACATGAAGATATGGTTGTAAAGGTATCATTTTATGGGAATGAGAATGAGGAGGGCCTTTTTTGCTACCTTAATCTAGTATGACACAGCCCAAATTGCTTGTGAAGTTGTGCATAGTCAATTTCGGTTGGTTTTGTTGTCCTTGGTCACGGCTAAGAAGGTGATGTGTGAGTGAATGTAGGTTTTCAACACATGCAGAGGACATATGGCCAGTGCGTTGAACAATATCTTTAACTTAAAGTAGGATGGACAGTCAATGATTATTATGCCTTTCTCTATGGCAAGTGATATGAGTCGAGTGAGTATCATCCCCCTTGCCAGCTAAATGTTTGATCTTTTGAAGTAGCAAGTTGCTAATTTTTTTTCTTGTTTAGTGATATCTATGCATTGTTAGGCACTCATCTTCTACTGTACTTTGCATTCTTAGTCTATAAAAGGTCTTTGCTCACCTTCTGGAAGTTTCTAATTTTAGCATCCTACATCAGCAATTTACTGAGGTGACTGATCTTGTTGCTTTTACTTCTTGTGGAAGCATCGGTTATTTTTATCTTTTTTCCATCATACTAACTTCTGTTCTTGCTATTTATGTTGGTCATGTCTCTTTGATTGACAATTACACCTTGTATATACTTCAAACTATGAAATGTCTTTAGATACATCTCCATTACTAAAATCTTGGAAATGCACCATATTTTACTGGTATTGAGGTGGTCAAGTAAGTTATTCCTCTTATTCTTTCTCTGTGCTCTTGATTTATTAAAATAATGTTTTATTTGGGTGTAAATCTAGCAATCCAAGATAGATTTACACAAGGCTTATGAGTTATGAATGTGTGTTGAGATATTTTGTTGAGACTAGTCTTTAAAAAACTGAGCTGTATTATGGTCCGTTTGTATCACTCCAACCTCGTACCAGGACCTGCAGAAGGTGTATATATATATCAACGATGTATCAGTACATGATTGTATTGTTTGGTTTGAACTCTTTTTTTGAAATTTCTAAAGTATATTAATCTTCAATTATCATAGTTTGTTGGATTTGTTCATGTATGTACAGTGCAATCTTTTCCATCTCACTGAATGAAGTATGTTGGGTTTTGTATAGTATTGGGGGCCTAAGGCAAGGTGTTTTACTGTTCATAGATACTATTTAGGCTCGAACTTTACTTGTTTGGCATTTATGATTGATCTATGTATCCTTGCACGAGTGGATATAGAATCAATCTTGGCAATCAAGAGGTTATTGATAAGTTCTTAATTGATATAAGAGTGCAAGTGAACATAGTGAAATCATAAATATTTTTTATTACACTAAGAGATCCACCCTCGGTATTCAAATAGATATCCTCCCACTAAGGTTATGTTCTGTTGGATGGAATCCAAGTGGAAAGGATGGAAAATGCTATGAATCTAGATAGAATTTTCCATCTTTCCACTGTTGGATTCCATCCAACTGAACATAGCCTAAGAGATTTGAGTATTGCCTTGGTATCTAATAGATTTGATACGCCAATTGCATTCCTTGTACTGAAGATTTTGAAGAGATTAAACAATTCATGATTTTTAAGTTTGGGGGATGACCACTGTAGATTGGACCAAGCCTCATGGAATAAAATTATAATTCCTCATGGAGGGCTAGGACTTTACAAAGTCAAGCATTTGAATGAGGCATGCCAATATATATATATATGTATATGTATATACATATACATATATATGTATATACATATACATGTATATGTATATACATGTGTATGTATATACATATACATGTATATGTATATACATGTGTATGTATAGTATGTATATACATATACATGTATATGTATATACATACACATGTATATGTATATACATGTGTATGTATATACATACACATGTGTATGTATATACATATACATGTATATGTATATACATACACATGTATATACATACACATGTATATACATATACATGTGTATGTATATACATGTGTATGTATATACATACAGTATATACATGTGTATGTATATGTATATATATATGTATATATATATATGTATATGTATATATATATGTATATGTATACGTATGTATGTATGTATCTGGAGTGCAACCACTAGAAATGACACTCTTGAATAAAATGGATATCATGTAAATATCTTGTGGATAACTTTTTCTTGATTTTGTTGACACCTTGCCTTGCTTATGGTCTTATGGTGTGTAAGGAGTATATTGATAGCTAGAATGCTACATACTTAAGCAAAAAAATTTGTGGCAAAACATATTCATTTAAGAGAAGATTAGAATGTGGTCGAACTCTTGGCATCCAAAATGTATTCTCTAAGATTTGGGGCAAGAGTTTGTCTTTGTGAATCTATCTCAAATTTCATTTGAGATAGGAGATGATATATCCTGGACAAGGTCCATTCTGGTATATATCTATAACGCCAATATTCATAAAGAGATGGGGCATGATGATGTGAGATTACTTCAATGGGGCATTTGGACAATTCTTTCCGAAATTGGATTATGAGGGTGTCAGTTTAGCCGGTAAAGACTTTAGTTGTTGATAACAAAGTCTTGGAGTCAAACCCTGCCCTCATTATTTAAATATCCTATGTCAAAAAAAAAAAAAACCAAGACAAGCATGAAACTTGGACACATTATATGATGCAAAGGACTTGTACTGTGTTTCTTCGTCTTCACTTGGATCCCATTTCATGAAAATTGCTCATTTGTGATAGATTATGCAAACAAGTGATATGGAATAATCCAAATATTGATTATTTTGATAGTGATGAAAGCATTGAGCACTTGTCTGCTAACTCAGGCAAAATATGATGGTGTATACTATTCTTCTTTTGCTTGTGTTGTATTGGAGGCAATGATTAAAAAACCTATTCGTACCAATGCCTGGAGAGCGGAAGAGGCAGATGAGAGCTAAAGAGGCAGATGAGAGTGGTGAGTTCTTGCCTTTTCTTTTACTCTCGACCCTTTCCCCCTCACCTTATCTCTCTCAATGAAAGTAGACTTCAGAGGCGGATTGCAAAATTAGATTCTAATCAATCTTGTCTCCTGACGCCTCTACAATTGCCACCCTCTCCATCCTCTTGCTTGGTGTCATGTCAGTTTTGTCCGGTACATACTGGTCCAAGCTTAGATCGGAACACCCATTTGGATTGGTTTTGCAAACCTTGATTCGAGGTGGAAGGGCCTTGTGGATTACTTTTAATCTTGTGAGAAAGGTAATTATCATTACGATGAAGTTGTTGACAAATGCAATGGTTCATGTTATATGGTGAAAAGATGCATGCGGGTATGTGTTAAAATGATACTCACAACTCAGCTTGTGGTATTTGGTAATTTCAATGTCTGAATTCTCCATAGAGGACATGAGGCACAAAATATTTTCTATTGATGGAATCAAATCTTGTAGTAACGCCACAATACTATTATAGAAATATAGACATGATATCATGTGTATCCCATGTATACTCTGATTACATGATTAAGGGGAGTGGTAGTATGTTAGGCTTTGAGATCGTACCTTATAAAGTATATATTTTTTCAATATTCAATAATATATCACACAATTGTATGTAGCAAAAAAAAAATTGTACTTGTATTCATGACTCTCACTAATGCATCAATTGAGCTCTTCCACTTAACTATGTGGATGGTCATTAAAGCTACTTGCATGGCTCTTATTTCTTCCTTATAATTCTTTTTCCTAGCATATATTATTGTGCCATTCGTTTCACTATTTTCTACTTGATGGATAGAAATTTTATGAAGGTGTTTGCTTACGTGGGGATTCCACATGTTTGTTTCCTAGTTTAGTGCCTAATTCTGTGAAATAGTATGGTTTACTATTTTGTGGTAATGGTTTTCTTACAATGGTCTTCTATACTTCTGGATCCTCTTTTTTTTTAACTCTTTACTTGCTCGCAGGTAATCTTGTTTACCTTTTTGCTGGTTCGAATTATTCTTCAAGTCGTTCTCTAGTGCATCTTAGAGTAAAAAAACTTGTATATGCTTGTCTTCAGGCAATCTACCATAACAGGTGAGTCCATATGCATAGAGTTGTTGTGCTGCTATAACCAAGTATCTTTGCCTTTGACTATTAGCTTCTTCTGTTCCTCCATAATTTGATACTCATTTTTATGAATTGTTTCGTTGCTATAGCCTTTTTTTTCTAAACTTGTTATCTTTTTTATTGGTTTTGAGTCATAAAAATTTGTTACGGAATATACTTTTTATTTTTTGATTAATTCGGACAACTTAAACATGAGAATCAACTAGTGGTTCGAGTCTTTTAACAGAATGGATTCGCCAGTTGAAATTGGTTATGTATATATTTTTTTTACTTATAGATTCTCGTGTTTGAATTCTAGCCATTCTATACTATATCTAAGCCATCTCTTGACCACTTTTAGCTAGAACATGAGTACACTGGTAGTATCATGCTGATAAAATTGTGACCGTATGTGCCACTGGTATTTAGAAAAGTCCGTATCTTCTCAAAAGTTTAAAAGTCCATTCTTAGCATTACATATACAGTTCTAAGGGATCAAGTTATCAAACGGCTAATGCTCTATCTTTGACACCCGCAGGCGTATTGTTCATGACATTTGTTTCTTTACTAATTAGAACTGTATTAAGCCATTGGTTACTGGTTGACTCTCTGAACATTGACGGGAAAAAAATTTGGCTACCTATGCCTGCATTTGTGCTGAATTAGAAACAGAGCATGCTAGTTTGGTTTTACATTCTCCTCCGTCAATGAGAACTGCATTGGACCATTTTTTGCTGGTTGACTCAGTGTGGACGTTGATGTAAAAACATTCTTAGTTGCCTATTCTTGCATTTGTGCTGAAGCTGCAACAGAACATGCTATTTTGGTTTTACGCTTCCCACCAATATGTCCTTTCTGTTGGAGTTACATCTGTTGGGTAATCGTAGAAAAGTTGTTTTACAATCTCTTTTGTCCCTCTTTATTATATTTCTAAATGCAGCTTCTTGTTGTTTTTGCTATTTACCTGTTGGAAGGATATTTGCAACTTACTACTGTTGTGAGAGCTGAAGTTGTGGCTGTCTGAATTTTCTGTTTTTCATTTTCCTTTGTACAGGGAACTTTGGAGGAATAATTTGCTGATGCCATCAACGAGCTCTTACTTGCCAGCAGTTGCCTTGTTTGAAACAGTGGTTTGTTTAACAAATCCTGAACTTCCATGGAACTGTAACGCCATTTATCATCTCTTGGAAAGAAAAGTATTTTTGTTGTTGCGGAGAATCATTCTTGTCGCCGTGGTATGTTGACATGATTTTCAGCAAAATTATGTGATTTATAATATTCCTACTACAATGAAATTTGTTGATTTTCTTTTCCATCAATCAGCTTAAAATTTGGTTGTTAACTGCAGAAAAGATATTTGCGGATAAAATAGTCTAATGCATTGAAGGAGATTGGAAATTCTCTATGCAGAAATATGTGTATGCCATATGTGGTTCAATTTGGACCAATACCTAAAAACATGATTGTTGCTTTATTTAAAATGTTTGTTGCTGTTATGTTATTTTAATATTGATTATCGACAGAGTTGTGACTGTGCACCTTGTGTTTACCTATCTGTTGTATAGCCATTAAATAGTAGAAAAAATGTGAGGGATCTATCTTTGAGTATTACTGAATCTGATAGCGGAGCCATCCAGTTAACTTGAAAAACCTGTAGCCTTTAACTTCAACTATCTAATGATATTCACTAAGAATTTCTTTGCTTAAATGGGAAAGCCCATGTGAGGATGACATAGTGAGATGCTTGTCAAAGCAAAAATTTTAGGGCAGATACATCAGATTAAGGAGAATCAATGTGTTAGAGTTTATTAAGTGGACCAAGGAGGAACCAGAAAACTGAGTGTAGTGGAGATCGTTGGCATGCTAAACTTGATGGCCTGGTACTTTGGGGAGTTATAGTCTAATGTAGGGATAGAGGATTCTATTCTTAGTTTTGGAAGAATACAATGACTAGATTTGCTGCTGTACTATTGAGGGTTGGCTTACATACCCCAACCCTATGGGGACAGAGAAGAAGAGATTGGTTGGCTGCAGGCTGCCTACAACGGTTACTGCAGATTAGCTGCAATGAAGGATAGTGGAAAATGAGCAAATGGAGTAGGGGTGGGCAGAGGCAGAGAAGAGAGGTTGGAGAAAAGTGTGTGAGAGAGAAAAGAGTAGGGCTCGACGAGGATGCATTTTGAGTTCTAGCAATGCATAAAGGCTCTAAACAATTTGAAATGTAGTAGTGGTGCATTCTAATTGTAGCATGCGGCAGTGACATTTTATCATTCTAATTCTAACAATGTACAATCTTATAACCTGCCCTTTTACCTTTCTTTCATCCACCTTAAGTTTGTTGTTTATTCTGTATAAATAGGTCTTCTGTTTTTTTCCTTTGCAACCCTAATGTGCTCACCGAATAGCAGATATCTAGAAAGTGAACTTTGGCTTGTATACACAATGCACCTAGGCATTAAAACCTTAGAAAGAGTACTCACGTCGTTTTTTTCATTGGACTTATGTATCAAACTCTAGGAGTTCTGTTTACTAAATTCAACTTGCTAGAATTGTTGCATGCACTTGCTAGCGCTATTATATTAATTGTTTATGTGTATTTCTTTTGCTCTTTATTGGCATGGTTTGTACCTATCTTGACTTGGCATTTCTTTGCTTCTTTCTAGCATGTCATGTGCTCTTCGCATTTTTCACAATTTAATCTAGATCAAGATTTTTCAATAAATAATTATTTTTTCAGAAAAATTCATGGAAAATAGGGAAAGACAGTTTTTACAATGTCTTATTCTGCTTATAGGTCTTTTCTGAAGCATTCATGATAAATATACTGTGTGAAATCCATGTTAAGTCCCTTGTGTGGCTTTGATAGCTAGAGATTCTTGGAAGTGATGATTGAAATTCGTAGCATTTACTGTTTCTATTCTTGCATGCCTTCTTATTAGGATAGGACTGTAGTATCAATTGTATGATTATCCTTTAAAAACGTACTACAGTTAAGGCTACAGTTAAGGGGGAACGTAGTTGCATAATACTTTCCATGTTGCCTGCCATTGTAAACTAATAGAATCTGAATGATACCACATTGATGCAGCATGATGTGAAAACACCTGACCCCCATGGTAGTGCCTCATCTTTGGAGCATGTTCTTGCTAGTCTAGCTTCCCATGTCCGTCAGCAGGGTTGCCATTGCTCAAGTATCGAACAAAGATGGGGGTTTTCATTACAAATCCTTTCTATTCCCTTCCTGTGGCATCATCTGCCATTCTTCAAAGAGGTAATATTTCAAAGTTATATTGAAAAATCTAACAGAGTGCTGCGACTACCAATGTTTAGATATAGGTACTGTTCAAATAATTCAGAATGAAAATTGAAGCACTTTTTTCATAGTCATGGGGATATTAATTGTTGGTCTTAACTTGTTTAGATGCGCTCTCACACTCTGCTAGTGAGCATATCATAAAGAAACCTACAAAGATAATTGTTGTGTGAATCATATTCTCTCCTCTCTAGCTTTGCGATGATAGTTTGCTTGTAATCTGTTTATGAATACTGGTTGTTGAAATAAAGCTCTTGGTTTTTCAGGTCTTTCGGGCCAAGGGTTTGGGAAAGTACTATATTAATCAAATGACCAATTTGTTGCCTAATCATACTGGTGTTCTTACTGATGACATAGCTAAAGAATATCCAGGTCATGCCTGTTTGCTTGGCAATTTACTTGAAGTTGCTGGAGATGTTCTATCTGATACAAACTCCACTTCTCGTACAGTAAGGATTCAAATACTTTTTTATCAAGTATTTTGAATTGTTTGCTTATGGATAATCCAATTTTGGCACGCAAGATGAATAATCGTGTGACAGAATAAATTTACACGTGCTATGTGTAAGCCAATACGTCATTGAAATTGTATGAATTAATAATTGTTTTAATTTTTGAAATCCCGTTCATATTATTTAGTTATTATGGTGTATTAATATTAGTTTCAAGCAAGGTTTTGAAATATCGGTAGTACTACTAGTCTCGGTATTAGTACATGGTTCCAGTGGCACTGGTTGGTTTTATTAATGTAGATATATGTTATATATATCTATATTGGTATCGATCTTGTACTGATATAAGATTGCAAAAGTACATGCTGCTCATGGACCAGTTTTTAATACTATGATTTTAAGGTTTGCACTATTATGGTTTTTCAGTTAACTTGCATATGAGCAGAATTTCAGTTTAATCAAGTGGATTTTTAAATAATAATCTAATGAATCTTGATGTTGGATGTCAATAAGTAAGATGCCAGTTATTGATAGTTTAATCTTTTACTAGTTATCTGTCATACCCTGAACTATTCATTGCATTTGAATCTGTTACATTTATTTGGATTTATGCTGGGCAGTTTTATTATGCATTAGATAAGACATGGCATCTCTTCATAACCTCTCTTTGACGGTTTGACCTACTCCATTCTATCTCTACTCCTTTGTATCATTCAAGTTTCTATTTCATGTCGACAGAAGAATGATTTAAGCATTTATTCTGATTGATTCATTGTTGTATCCTTCACTGTCAATCAATTTTGCATAGTAAATTCTAATGTTTTCTGACAAATGAATGCTACATAAGGTATAATGGGACTACTACCAGTAACTTTAGTTTAGCTAGATTTGTTGTCTTTAGGTCTACAAGTTATAACTACTTGCCATTGAGCCTGTTCATAATATAAATTGATCAGCGCAGACAGGTCCTACACATGGTGAGAATTATGATGGCTGATGTGAGCTGAGTCTTATATGACAAAATGTCACTCGAAATAGTGGAGTAAAAAATGCTGTGTAAAGGATGTCCATGAGAAGGTAGGGGGCATGTCCAGCGTAACTCAGCTTATATGCGTTTCCTGCCATTTTTTAGAAATAGTGGGGGTTCATCTCTTAAATCTTGGGAGGCTCAACAATCTCTTCACCTAGGCTAGCAAGAATGAACGTTGATTTGAGTTTCACTTACTGTTGACTAGTTAGATTGCTTCTGTTGAAGTACGGTTCAATTTGAATAATGTAATTGTGAAAAATGCATGCTATTCTTGCTGAAGTTTTTCAATCAATCTTTGCTCTATGATAATTATGATATCGTGATTATTTATTTTGAAAGATTCTCAGTTTTTATTTACCTCTTTCTGTGATGCAGGCAATTGACTTTTTAACTGTTTCCACATTTTTATTGGAACTATTGCCTCCAGTGGACACATCGCCTATGCAGAGTAAGTAATTTATAGTTCTATTGATTGGTTTCTAATTGTCTATCCTGTTTGTGTTTTACTCTTTGAACTTGGTATGGTTTTTGCCTGCAGTTTCTATCACACGATTGGAAGTAGTTTACATTATGCAAGTATGCAAGTATCAAGTGAAGAAACTATTTTTTTATACCGACTAAGGATTAAAAAACCGTCCGTACCGGATGGTTTTACAAGTCCGGTACCGGTCCGCCGGCCGACCGGTCTCGGAACCATGGTCGAACCACGGTTCCGACGGCGGACGGCAAGGGTGGCAGCGGGCGAGTGGCGGCGGCAGCAACGGGCGTTGGAAGCTTCGAACAAAGCTTCCGCCGGCGCTGGTTTCGACGCCCGCCAGCCTCGCCTCCGCTCTCCCCGTCGCCCGCCAGCCCGCCAGCCTTGCTAGGGTTTCGCCCGGTACCGGACGGTATGCCGGTACTGTACCGCTCTGGCGGTTTTTTAATCCTTGATACCGACAACATTTTGTTTGGGGGAATTACTATTCCCTTTTTGCTTTTTGCCCCTCCATCTTTTTTTGGAAAAGGATCATGGTGTTGACCATCTTGTGGTCAGAATACTATTTGCTGGGAAGTTAAGGCGTAGCACAATCTTCTGTCCAAGTTGTCTAGACCAGCCAATAAGGGGAAAAAGTTATAAAGCTGACTTTGTTCATTAGCATCCACAAAATCACTCCTTCATTGTAAAATATTGCTATGTTTAGATGGATGATGTTATAACCAAAATGTGGTGCTTAATTATGCTTAGCTGGTAGAGTCTGGATGATGTTATAACCAAAATCACTCCTTTGTTGAGTACTAGTCCGGACTAGTTTTTAAAACCCTGATTGCAGGTAGAGTCTGAACTAGTGAGGAGAGAAGGGGAATGACTAGGATATATTATATGGATAGGAGATATTATAATGTGTGTAAATCAAGGTTATAAAAATTGGTTTGTATCATCAATACGGTTTGTTTGTACCAATCCGTCTAGGGACTAGTACAAGGAATAAGGTAAACAAAGAAGTTGAGTGAAATAGCAGCACCAGTACGGACCGGTTAAAACCCTGATTGCAATTTGTGTCTGAACTAGAGAGGAGAGAAGGGGCATGACTAAGATATATTATATGGATAGGAGACATTATAATATATGTAAATGTTACAAAAACTAGTTTGTATCAGGAAGTACGATTGGTTTGTACCAATCCGACTAGGGACTAGTACATGGAATAAGGTAAACAAAGAAGCTAAGTGAAATGGAGAAGAGGAAAGAAGAGAAGGGAAGGAAAAAAAGACAGAAAGAAAGGAGAAGAAGAGGAGGAGAAGAAGGAAGAAGAGGATGTCACTCCCCTCACTGCCAAGCTGTAGCGGAAGAAAAGAGGAGAAGAGGACGCAATGGAAGAGAAGCTGCTTTGTCCGCCTCCACTGTTGCTCCACATGCACGTGTTTGGTTTCGTCTAATACCTACTAGTCCGAGTGTGGACCAATACATGGTCTAATTCAAACTTTGGTATATATATATATATATACATATTCCCACTCAAGGTTTAGAGAAATAACCAATGTGAGGCTAAATGTGTGACAAGTGTATAATCTCTATTCTTTGTATCCACCATTTATCGCTTCCAAACATGACTTTTGCCAGGTGATAATGCATAGTCTTCTAGTCTATTGTTATCATCTAGTTTTCACTACAAAGTAGCACTGCGGTGAATGTGGAATTGCTAATAATGCATTTAAGGTTGGAGATGGAGCATGGAATTGAGAGTTAGTTTGGGTACGTGTTCACCACACTTTTCTTTTAGAATTGTCGGTTCACTCAATTCCCAATTAAAATCTAGTGTGTTTTCTCTCAATAGTAAGCTGCATCCAATACAAGTCATTGATCATTCAAGGTGATGCCTATTGTGAGCAAATGTAGTGTTTAGGTAGGTGGTTCACTTCTGAAGATGTTTTTTGTTATTGTATGTTTTTTGTTATTGCATGTTTTTTTGGTTACCAAACAACATATTCTTGGATATAAACCGGAGGAAATTTTGGAGAAGTTTTGATTATGTGCACTATGGGAGGTATAAGATATCATTTTTTAGTCTTCTGGAAATATTTGAAGGTATAAGATGTCTTATAGCAGTTCCTAAAACTTGAATATATTAAATTGTTTAAGACATTATATCTTCCATACACAGATTCACGTACATTCTTCTGTAGCATAATGATGATTGCTATGTTCTTGTAGTTTGTTATACCTGTAATTTCCAGGTAGTTTAGTTGATCAATAACTTAGCAACAACAGTCTGAAGTCAGTGTACTATCACTGCTTTGAAATATGACTGATAAATGGAACATAATTGCTGTCAAACCTTCTTTCTTTTTGTTACTGCTTTAACTTTTCTTATCACTTTCCTCTGGTTACTGGTCGCTTCCTAATACTGGTAGCATGGATGTCCAGAGTCACTTGATGATGAATTAACCATGGACGAGGAATGTAAAGAAGTCATTAGTCCTGATTTGCATAGGCAGATATCCAGTTCATTAGATTCACGCCTTCTTCAACATTTGGTATGCAAATCTTTGATTTATGGCTAATGAAATATTCTCTGAGGTGCATTCCTTTTGGTACTGGGAGTTAAAGTAATTTTTTCCTGGAGCTGAAACTTAACGTTCAACAGGTGAATTCTTTGTTTAGAAATGCATTACAAACTGGATATTCAGATAAGACCTGGCCATCTAATGAGGAAGTTGAAGCTATAGGTGCTGTTTGCACTTTCCTTCATGTTACATTCTGTACGCTGCCTCACGAACTCATCATGACCCTACTAGCTTACAGAACTGAGCTTCTTCCTGCACTCTGGAATTATATAAAGAGATGCCATGAGAATCAAACATGGCCATTCTATTCTCTTTCCGCAGCACATTTACCTACAGATTTGCCTGGTTGGCTGTTTCCATTGGCAGTTTTCTGTCCTCTCTACAAGTAAGAGTTTTGACCCCTTTTTTGTGGGAAAAAACATTTGTTCTTATAAATTCTGTATCCTGTACAAAATTAAGAATTATTCTTTCCAGCATAATTAGTTAGTGTCTCGTCTTCCTTGTAGGCACATGCTAAAATTTGTTGATACCGATGAATTCTATGAGCAGGATAAACCAGTTAAGATAAAGGATATTCCGTCATTGGTTATCATTATAAAGCAGGTAATATTATCCAATAATCTAAACCAAATTCTTTTCAGGTTGCTTAATCTTAATTCCTGCTTTTTGTTGAATAGTGGATGAATCCCTAAAGGTATCACGTATAAACAGTTGATGTTATACTTTTTCCATGTCGGAACCAGCACGTCCCTTATTAATATTGTATGATTCATTCTAACAGGCCTTATGGCAGCTCCTATGGACAATACATGGGCATGTATCCTCTCAAAAATCATCCAAAAACCTTTCAGATGACAAGAAGCTTTCTGCAGAATTAATTAAACAGAAAGCAAGGATCGCAATGTCTGAGCTTATGAGCCAGGTTTTCTTAAGCTGTTTATTTGCATGAGAGAAAATTATTTAGTAGGTTTTGTTGATGGAGATCAGACCATTTAATCATTTTTTAATAATGCAGTTGCAGGACTGGAATAATCGAAGGCAGTTCATGTCTGCAGATGATTTCCATCTTAAAGAAGCAATGAGTGAAACTTTTGTTTCTCAGGTGTGGTTTCCCTTTTTTTCCTTGTTTGCTCTTCCACCGTTTCCCTTTTGATGTGGAAAAGACCCATTTTTGCACAATTTAGGGGAAATTACTCTAGTAGGAACAAGAATGCTTCTAATGTAGTTTTGTTTCACAAGGCCTTACTCGGAAATACTCGAGCATCTGAAATACTGAAACAAGCTCCATTCTTGGTGCCATTTACCAGCAGAGTCAAGATTTTCACTGTATGTCTGTGGTTGCCACAATTTTAAACGCTTCAACTTACCATATTTATACAAAATGTGCTGTATGCGTACATAAACAGCTTTTTCTGCAGGAAGTGCAACAAAATAAAATTATAAACTGAACTATGGAATTAATTTCAGTGGAATATACTTCATGAACTTTTATGTGCAACTTAATTGTATTTTCTTGATTCAGTCAGAGCTAGTGGCTTCGAGACAAAGAGGTGGAGCTCATCCTGCTTTACCTAGACTTAGATTCAAAATAAGAAGAAATAGAATACTTGAAGATGCTTTCAATCAGCTGAGTTCATTGTCGGAGGATGATCTTCGAGGGCCAGTATGTTACTTTTGACAAATGTACTTAACGGACGAGATATGACATGCAAAGACCGCAACAATTGTTTACTTGTTTAGTTTATTGTTGGACTAAACCTTTTAAATTTGTTTATGCTGCAGATTCGAATTTCTTTTGTGAATGAATTTGGTGTGGAGGAAGCTGGGATTGATGGTGGTGGAATTTTTAAAGATTTTATGGAGAATATAATTCAGGCATCTTTTGATGTCCAATATGGATTATTCAAGGCATGTTAACGCTCGTCAATATTAGCTTAAGAACATGCTAATAGTTGTTGTTGCCACTTGGTCTAGATTTACTAGAGAGTCAAAAGTGAGTTTTGTGCGAGTAAATCATGACCAAACAACTATATGGTGCTGTACAACACTACTTACTTTGAAAATGTTCGTAACGTGTCATTAATGTTGTATCAGGCGCTCCTGACCTTGTACAACTAATTATTGTAGGTTGTAGGAATGAAAAGAATCTAAAAGATTATACACGTGACTTTGCATTAATAATTACAAGGCAAGTTGTATGACCAACTTTCTTGAATTAAGCAGCAAGTTCTCTATCCATGAGTAGAAGCTGATTGAAAACTTGCATCTAACAATGAAAGTGTAAAGAAAACTCACATCTAATCATCGAAGTGTAAAAATAGCAGATTTGACAATTCATTTTGATGGTTCCTAACTCTGTTGTTTCTCTTTGACATATCTTTTTCAGGAAACGCAAGATCATCTTCTGTATCCAAATCCTGGATCAGCTTTAGTTCATGAACAGCATCTCCAATTTTTTCATTTTCTTGGAACTCTTCTTGGCAAGGTAATTGTATAAATGCCTACAAAATCTGCATTCTCTTTTTTTTATCTTACTTCTGATTACATTATTAAAATGGTCATGTTTTGTAATTATACTAGGCTTAGTTGTTTACTGCAATGTTTTCTTCAGCACCAAAATTCAATATGTTAGATGATATGTTCTCTCCTTGCTATTGGTGTTTTCATTTCTTTTATACTCATTTCAGAATTCTGTTATGTTATTTTTATGTTAGGGTAATTTGGTTATGAAGGATAAAATTGTAGTTTTTAGTATGTAAAATATCAAATCTTAAATTTGATTCTGAAGGATAAAATTGTAGATGGTAATTATTCTGTTCACATCCTGTATAGCAACCCACATTCTTGCATCTTAGACAACTTTATTTGGAAAAAAAGATACTATGGTTTTGGTTTCAGGAATTGACATAAGGTGATAGGAGAAGATCCATGTAGCCATTATGTTTATGTCATAAATTTGCTTTTTCTCTTCGTATTGCCATTCCCCATTGGTTTCAATTTTGTCCACTATAAATATGTTCTTGCTGTGAATATAATTCCCTCATCTTTTGCAGGCTATGTACGAGGGTATCCTTGTTGACATACCATTTGCAACATTCTTCCTTAGTAAACTGAAAGAGAAGTAAAGTTTCATAACCCTCAAGTTTAATTATTTTATTAGTTTATATCTTGTCTCTTCCTAGGAAAGTTTTTTGAGCAGACCATTTATCAACTATAGATAACTTTAGATACATTGTTTGTGTCAGACTCAGGTGTAGAAACAACTTTCTTAATATTGTATGATGCATATTCTTTACTCGGAAATTTTGATCGTCTTTGAACTGATATCTAGTCTACATGAAGCATGTCAGATGCTTAATGTTAAGATTGATTGGGTGGAGAAATTTTTACATTTATGACCTCATGAGCAGAAGAGTAATCTACATCTCCCATAGATATGGATTTGGCTGGATCGACTGATTTTGGAATGTTGTATTTAAACTGAATGTTGAGCTTTTTTGTGTTTGAGATTCATGTGATGTTCACCCTCTACAATAGACTTTTGTTGATTAATGTTACTGGTAGTAGGAGAGGTAGAGCAATACATAAGAGAACTTTAATAGAAGCAACGAACAACCGGCGGATATCTTTTGTCTGTTTAGTGATGTTGCTTCGAGTGTTCAACAGATGAGAAATCAAATATTTGGGACATTTGAGCTTGTTGCTTTTTCTATGTGAATCTTTTTAACTAGTAAATCAATTTATACTTATATAAGCATTCTTTTTCGGCTGATAATCCACCCCATACATTATTTGTGTAGGCATTCCAACCTTTTCTTCAAAACTGTGTTTTGAAAATGGTGATATACCAATTTAGTCCCACGTGGAAAGTGAAAGAAGAATTGTTATTATATATATAAAGCCTAAAGAGTTACTACTAAGGTTCTTAAAATTGGTTAGAATTGACCGGTTTTTCTAGTTCGAACCGGTCCTGTGAAGGTCCAGTCCATGGAAATGGAGCAGGATCAAGCGACAGTGGGAGAAGGAGAAGAAGGAGAAGAGAGGAAGGAGAGAAAGGTAGGGGCCGGGGGCGAGGGCGAGCAGTAGGTTCTTCTTCCCCTTCTCTTCTTCCCTCTTCTTTTTCTTCCTTATTCTTCTTTCTTCTTGTTTTCTTCTACCCACCGGATTTTCATTCTGAAAGGCTGGTACATCCAGGCAGACCTGATCTTCGAACATTGGTTATTACCATTAATTTTTTTGGGATATGTTGTTCAGGCTCAACTTAATGGGTCAGTTTCCTTATTATAGGGGTTGTAACAAATAGTTTCAAAGCTAATTTGGCCTTAGGCATTTTGAGGATCCAAGAAAAAAGATGCTTTGAATAGTGGAGCTAGTCAAAGTTTTAAATATCACTTTGTATAAGCATACCAATTTATTATCAAACTGGGTGCATACCAATTTGTACACGCAGTACGGATGCTATCTCTTAATATCTATATACACACCACTCGTGTATGGGTGGACTAGTACATTAACCATGGAACTAGCATTAGACTTATCTCATATACTGTTGTCTAGAAATAGTTTTGGACTATGAATTAGGCCTTAGGATTGATGATGATATAAAATTTTAAATAGGAGAAATTGTGATACCTTGTTTAATCCTACATGGGAAGTGAGAGAAAATTTGTCATGGTATATAAGGCTATTAGTTTACTATCCTTAATTTGGTTTAAATATTCTTTAATTGGGCTATATTATTTAGAGCTCTAATGAGTCAATTTTCTCATCAGGTAGGTTATATTTACTAAAAACTTGGAGAAATTATAAAAATCTAATTGAAGATATTCTAATTGCACGTTGAAGGTACTTGCTTCTTCATAAAGACAGATAAATCTTACTGGGAACAGTTATTTCTTCAGTTGTTGTAGGACTATTTTTGTATCTTCATTGGATGTTAGTCATATACTGATTGTGCATTAGTGTATTTTCTTAGTAATCTTGCATATTATTACTTAATGTTTGACTAATGAATCTTTTATGGCAATTAGGAGTAACTTTTTGCATGACTTGCCTTCACTAGATCCAGAGTTATATCGGCATCTTCTCTTTCTAAAGGTGAAAGTTTTGACGCTTTATTACTTTTATTATGGTCAAGAAAATGGCTACTTTAGCGCAGTTTGACTTTTAGTTGAATAATCTAGATTAGTGATAGGTTCTTTCTGCCTTCAATGTGCAAATTTTCAACTACATGGCTGCGCTCTGTTTTGTGACTTGGGAGTGGTAGATATTTTTGTTTCAATATTTCATTTGCCGTTTTTAGTATCTTGTTCGTTGAATTTATCCAAAAATATTGTCTGTAATAACTCAATGTGAACAACTTATGCTACTATGCATAAAGGATTGGATATGTGATGAATTGGAAAGCTAAACTATCGCTGTCTACCTTCTAATGATTATTTCAATTCTCAAGAATGGAACAAATGAATTGGATATTATTTTCTCTATATTTCTCTGATGAAACAGACAAAACTGAGTGCCCAGAAAATGATACTGTTTTAAATCTGTAGAAGTGGCACAACGTTAATAAAAAAATAGAATACAAAGATTGGTAGTTTTCTCAGTTTATTCCCTCTCTACTATTTTGTATTGCTAAGATTATGATATATTTTTATTTTTTTTCCTACAATTTTCCTAGATGCTGATAATTTTTTTGTCACTAGAAAGGTTGGATTAAGGGTATCACTATTGGTTCCTAGGAAGGTTGGTTAAGGATTCTTATTTTGCATCTTATGTCCATCTCTGCTGCAACTCTGACCCTAAGTTTTACGCTGTGCATTAGAACACATCTAGCCATATAGAAATGTGTCATATAGATTACTATGTATACAAGTAAACTTCAATTCTGATAGGTCTTTTTGATTTGATTCCTAACAGAGCGTTAGGTTGGTTCTTACTGTGATTGCTTTTGGAAAGAAACGATTAAACAATTCAAAATAAATGGTGATTTGTAGTTTAACACTTTAACATCTTAATAGTAGACGAATAAGAAGACTGGTTATTCTGAAGGAGGTCACGGTGAATTCTTGTCTATTTTCCCAACATCATTATTTTTCTACGCCATTCACTACACATTCAGTCCAGTTGTATCATTATATCTGACCAACTAAAGTCAGTGCAGGCGTTCTTTTCTGAAGATTTGATTTCTATCTGATTTTCTTCTAAGTAATTATTTATATAAACTGTGTTTTACATTTCAAGCAACTAATTATGCTAAACATATTTCTGGATTGTGCATCACAAATTTATCAATCGGGCCCATCTAAGTTGAATCATTTAAAGTTGTTTTTGACAGATTGTACATGCATTTTACAATGCTATGAAGAAGTCTTTATAATGATTTCACATGGTTTGTACGATTTATAATGTGTAGTCTTATATCAGGAGTCTGAGCTAACTTTCCTTTAGTGGAACGGCTACCCTTATTGTGCAATAGTTGATGCTTTAATCGTATTTACAAATCGTGATTGCAGCATTACAAAGGAGATGTGTCTGAGTTGGAACTGTATTTTGTTGTTGTGAATAATGAATATGGGGAACAAACAGAGGAGGAGCTAATCCCTGGTGGAAAAGATCTACGTGTTACCAAGGACAATGTTATTGCTTTCATTCATCTTGTTGCCAATTATCGCCTAAATTATCAGGTTCATTGTCACTGGTCTTTTATTGTTCTGAACGCTTCTGTGTATAAAATTGTCTTTTCCAACGTACAGATTCGCATCCAAAGTTTACATTTTTTACGAGGATTTCAACAGCTTATACAAAAGGAGTGGATTGAAATGTTCAATGAACATGAAATTCAGGTAAAGATGATCTAGGTCAATTATATTTATTAAAAATTATGCTTTTGAAATTTTGATTGAGAAGACGTGTATTATCTTAATCTAAAGAATTACTGGAAATATAATTTCCCGTGACACTAGATGATGTACTAAGTACTCTTATTATATATCTTATACAGATATTGGACCTTGCCTGATTGTGCTCTGCTTTTAGTTATTCTCAGTTGGAATTTAAATATTACTAGGGTAAGAATCTACTTTGGTTTAGACACTCCTACGATGGGTTTGATGTTCCTAGAAGACCTTTTTGTTTCGGGTATCTTAATGACATAGTGGTTAAAGGTAAATCCTCACAGCAGGGTTTTCCATTTCAGTCCATTGACCGATGCGTACTGACTTTGTATCATGTTTGGCACAGGATTTGATTAGCACGTACTGGAACCCTGCTTCACAATTTAGTTGATTATCTAAAACTGAAATTTTGATGATGACTGACCCATACAAGTAGACTACAATTTCTGTAACTGCAGGATGTGGTTACATCTTTTTCTACTGTGATAGAAAAGCTGCCTTATGTTATTATGAGCTATTTGCCTATATGCCGCAATTATGTTAGTGTCATGAAGGTTGTAGCTACCTTTTCCTCGTTGTGCTTCATTCTTTAACCAATTCTTTGTTATATTAATAGCCAATGTATAGATGGTAAGAGCTGGTATCTAATGCATATTAGACCAACAATGAACAACCATTAAGAAGTGACTGTAACGAACCTGTCTCTGCTCTTTTGCACTATTATTTTGTCGTGCAGGGATAGCGAATCTTATTCATTCACTTATGTTTGGTGTTATTTCAGCTTCTTATATCAGGATCACTTGAGAGTATGGATGTGGATGATCTACGTTCCAATACGCACTATGCTGGCGGCTATAATGATGTAAGTTTTTAATTGTTCTACCAGGCTACCTGCTTACTCTAGCGTAAGTTGGTTGATTTTTCATTAATAGGGTCTGTTTTCTTGAAGGAAAATCAAACAGTAAGAAAAGAAAAGAAAGAAAATTAAAGCAAATATATATTTGTATTTTTTTCTAGAAGAAAAAGTTTAGAAAATATTTGGGACGTAAACATTCCTCTAAAATTACTTCTTATTTCTCAAGTTAATTTCCAAAAAAAAATTAAAAAAATATTTCTTTTCTTTCCTCCTATTTTCCCTTCAAGTAAATGGATTTTTTTTCTTGTACTGCAGTAAATTTTATGCAGGAACAAACTAACACTAATAATGTGTATACTAGAGGTGAAAGAAAAGTGATTGCAAAGAAAAAGTGTTACGGGCCTAAATATTGTTAGTAGGTTATTAATAAAGTGGATCCGGGTTGGTTTGTCATACCCGGTTCGCTAAGTAGTGAAGCTCTATAAATAAGGGCCTAGAGTTAGGGTTAGGGTGTCAAGCATTTTGTTATTGTTTCGTTAGGGCGTGCTTTGCACGATTACTCGCCGGTGATGGCTGAGGGGTTCTATCAATTGGTCCGACTTACCAGATCGATTCACCGGGAAACCGGTGGTCTGGCGATAGATAAAGGCGGAAAAGATTCCGTTGTCGGTATTAGATTTACCTAGCGGAGCTAATATCGTAGGTAAACTGAAAAAAAAGGGAGGTGGACACTGCATCGACGACCATAGCTCAGAAGATACAACGACAACGGCGGCTCTACAAGCGTCTCAGTGTTGCCTGGACATCAGATTGGCGTTGGAGAAGGCTTCCGGCGTTGGCGGCGAACGAATCCCAGCAGTATGGCGTCGGCTTTGTGAGGCGTTGAGGCAACGAGTTTGGTGGCGGCATCTAGGCGAGTTCGTGCGCAACTAGGTTGCTGGCGGCAAGGACAACGTGACATAGGCGAGCGGAGGAAGATTGCAGCGGTGAGCAAAGACGGCTAGCATCGACCGCCTGTGCGGCTGGTAGACGCTGGGAAGAGGCGAACGATGTTCGAGCAGCCGGCGGCACACGCTTCCTTCCCAGCCAGAACCCTAGTCGGCGGCGCACGCTTCCCCCTCAGCCGTCACCGGACAACCGGTTTCCCAGCGAATCGATCCGGCAGGTCGGACCAATTGATATAACCCCTCACCGGCGAGTAATCGTGCAAAGCACGCCCTAACGAAATAATAACAAAATGCTTGACACCCTAACTTTAACTCTAGACCCTTATTTATAGAGCTTCACTACTCAGCCAACCGGGTATGACAAATCAACCCGGATTCACTCTATTAATAACCTACTAACAATATTGGGCCCATAACAAAAAGCATTAAAGAAAAAATATATTTAGTTACATAGTTTCTATCTAAATAGAAACAAAATGCTCCACTTTTCTTTCCTTCCTTTTTCCCTCCAAAGAAAAACGTAAAGCTTGGATTTCTTTCCATTCCATAAATACACAGCGTCACAGCCTAAGATTCCTTTTACTCATCATTGCAACAGTTTATCTTGATGGATTATTGATTGATTGATAGTGAGTTAAATACTTATTTTCTATGAGATCATAATGTTTGAGGGGTAGATATTTTCCTGCTTGGCTTATTATTTTCTCTTAGTTTGTAAAACTCATGGTGGGGTATCTTGGCAGGAACATCATGTCATTGAGATGTTCTGGGAAGTATTAAAGAGCTTTTCTTTGGAGTATCAGAAGAAATTTCTTAAGTGAGTTTTCCTTCTTAATTGCTATGTTTCTATTGTCCTAGAACATACGAGCAGTACGTTATGATATGAATTTGCATACTTAATAGATACATTAGTTGTAGGTTCTCTATGTTATTGTATGAGAAAGCAGAGTATTAATGCTCCATGGTTTGTTAAGGGATAGGCTGGAGATATGGTTGTTTAATTTAGGAAAAACTTATGTGGCAAAACGTAGCAGATATATTAGTGAAACTAGTAATGGTACTAAATTTTCTTTTGCTTAAAGTACTTTTTATTGAAAGCAATATGCATTAAAATGTTCTTTTTTTTTTTGCTTTGGTTTGAGCACCACATTTTGTTGCGTCGTTGTAATATTTAAAATTTTCTTTCTTGAATCTTTGTGGATTGCCTGACGTGGCCCTTTTTTCTGCTTATACTCTGGTAGAATAACCATTATTGTACTAGTAATTTTCAGGTTTGTGACTGGATGCTCCAGAGGACCGCTTCTTGGTTTCAAGTATCTTGAACCGAGATTCTGCATACAGAGGTTTGTTGGGTTCTTTTTTGGTTTAATGCTTATTCAATATTTAACCATCTGGATGTTGTTTTGCTGAAATGTAGAGCTGCTCCTGTTGATGTCACTGAAGAGGATCTTGACCGCTTACCAACATCTGCCACATGCATGAATTTGCTGAAGTTGCCACCGTATCAAAGGTAACTCATCCTGTTAGTGAGTTGTTTGGAGACGCTAAACTACTTTCTAACTCATCAGTTTTTTCAATTATTTTGGTTACTATTTAAGATAATCAATCCAAAAAAAAGATTGCCCTAGTGAAATGGGTTTGTATTTCGCTTTATTCTCTAATGCTATTCTTTCCTAGTACAAGTCATTGAATATAAGTTGGATGCATCATATGTCATGCTAAGAAATTTTACAAAACCACTCCACTTGTATCATGCTACGATTTTTTAGCTAGGCTACTTGGCTAACAGTTTTTTTTGCTCGTGTTATTGGCTTGAACTTGTGTTGGTGCTACAGCAAAGAGCAAATGCGAACCAAATTGATCTATGCAATAAGTGCAGATGCTGGGTTTGATTTGAGTTGATCACATGCATGGATACACGATACACAGCTTAGAGATGAAAAACGGCGGTCGCATGCTGTTTATGTATTCGATCATGCTCTTTTCCATTCGGATTCTTGGTCTCGTTGCTGTGTTCATGGCCATCACAAGAAGGCAGGCAGGATTTCCGAGCACAATAATGCTGAAGACCAAGGGGAGCTGTAAATACTGGAAGACGTTGTGGATTACCATACAGATGTATAGATGTCTGGAGCCAAAGATTGTAAGATATTTTGAAGTATAACCCTTTCCATTTTATAAAAGTATTAAACTAGCATGTTATTTTATCTAATTTGTAAATTTTGCCACCGTTGTACATTCAACATGCAATGGAGAAAGAAGTGAAGCTTCCCCATCTTTTCTTATGTTGCCCTGTTTGTTTCAGTTGGAAACAACTATAGAATTTGGAGAGTATTAGCATGCTGTCGTGTCAAATAAATCATTGTTTATGTTACTAAAAAATATAGTATATACCACCGTTGACCATTCGTGGTTAATGGTTGTGCTAATAGTTGTGTTAGACAAGCAGTTGAACACAAAATAAATTATAGCATACATAAAAATACGAGAATAATATTTAGTTTATGGCTATATAAAAATTTAACACAATAGTTTTGTATATTAATTCAACTCAATTATATATATAGATGAAGTAGCCTAAATGATGTAATATTTCAAACACAAAGTTATCTGTTTTGGATAGTTTAATTTTGACGTCCAAATGAAGCAGGCATGCATAAAAGGAGATAGAAATCTAAAGATACTAAAGATTCTTTTCAAGGCCTGTCGTTTGATCGATTAGATCAATTATAGCCTTACTCTATTTAGGACTGCATAGATGCTGTTGTATCTTGGAACAGTAGTGTTCTGGAGTCAAAAGCTATTATGACTGTAAAAGTAGATGCTGTTGTACGTTGGAAAAGTAGTGTTGTAGGGTCAAAAGCTATTTTTGATTGTAAAAATATTGTAGATTACATTTGGAAGAAACATTATAAATTGCTATTAAGTAAAAAACTGTATAATAATTAAAATTATTTATTAAATAATTATAAATTATAAATTATTATGTATATATATATATATATATATATATATATAATTATCGACACTAACTTTTTCATACAACCTAAATTTATATTTTTACATATACATAAAAAATGTAGTTACCATCTTTTTAAATTATAAATATTATAATATATAGTATTCATAAATTTTAAGTTTTTATTTATAAAGTTTTATATTTTTAAGTTTTTATTTATAAAGTTTTTTGTTTTATAAATTTTTTACTTTATAATGTTTTTATTTTATAAAGTTTTTAATAACGTTCTTATTTTATAAGATTATTTTATATAATTACATATAAATGAATTAGTTGTAGAGTGGTGGGATGACGGGTTTGGAAAAGACGGGAATTTGGTTTGAATCCATGTATTTAGAGTTTTCACCCTTTCGGCTATGAGCTACACCAACAAGTTGGAGACTTGGTGTCACGCCTCGGTCGGATCTCCCTAAAATCAACGCTTAACCGCTATCTCAGGGTAGTCCGGCGGAATACCGGAACGTGAACACACTAGGGTTTCCGGACGAATTTACTCCCCAAATCCGAAACCCTAACTTCCCCGCTCAACTTTTACCCTCAAATTACAAAGCGCACGAAGAAACCCTAACCTTAATTTTGAAACCAGAAAAGAATCGAAAACCCTAAATCAATTTACCTCTCAGTTAACCCTCCGGTCAAAATCACCAAATCAACTTCAATCGTCGATTAACTATTCCTACTGACGTCACGTTGACGTCGGCCGTAAATTTCTTATTTCGCTGACTCGATTTCGTGTGCTGACGTCGCCTCTGCGTCAGCCGAATCGAATTTGCCGTGCGGAGTCGAAATCTGCGTTTTCGATTTTGACTTGGTCAAAATCAGAAATCGTCTTCGTCTTCCTCACTTCTCAACGCCGCCTGCTTTGTTCCAGCTGCCGAACACCGTCGCCCCGCCTACGCGCCCCTACGCTTCGTCCTCCACCCTCGGTTACCGCCGTCCGGAGCCCGTTCGCCGCTGTAAGCACCCAGAACCGCTGCCGCGCTGAAGGACACGCCGGAGACGGAGGAAGAACTCGCTCGTCGGAGAAGAAGCACCAGGAAGGGAAAATCTTCACCTTTATTTATGCTTTAAAGGTTACAAAAACCCTCTCTCGGATCCGCTCGTCGGATCCTCACTCTCCTCCCTCGATCTCTGCTCTCACACGCCGGCGACGAACTCTCTCTCGTCGCCGTTCACAGAGGCTCTCAGAACTCACTCTGATCTTCTTCTCAACGCTCGCAGGTTTCTCTCCTCTCTCTCTCTCTGATCACTCCCAAGCTTCGCCCGATTTCCCTTTTTAACGAAGAAAACCGCCGCCATTCTCTTCCGCGACGACCGCGTCCGTCGCGTTCGCTACGCGTCCGAGATTTCCACCACCGTCCGGATTGCTCGCTCGTCCGAAGCCGTGCTCGAACCGTTCGTATCCTCGGTCGCCTCCGCTGAGATCGGAGAGGACGACCTCGCCCCGCCGCAAGAGTCCGCTTCGCACAGAGATGACATGGAAGACACCGTTTTGGCAGAAGCTTCACTCGGGTTTGCCTGTGGGCTTGGGTCGATACATGGCCCATTGGGCTTTGGGCCAAACCGGATCTTTTAGGGCCTAACAATTCTCCCCCGCCCAATTTGGACATTGCCCTCGATGTCCGGCGTGGGCGGCCGCTTAACGCCGACCGGCGGGCCACCACTCTTGCTCAGCACAATTAGCCTTGTAGGTTTCTTTCCAGATTTGTTCCCTCTTGTGTTGGAGTTTTTCATGGTTTGCAAGGATCATTGCTTTCTCCTCCGCTTCTATCTCCTCTAAAGACTTCGGTGAAGTCTTTTTCTCCACCACTTGCTTCCACGTCGGCTTCTCCTGCGGGAGTCTTGTATCTTCGGCGCTTGCTTTCTACCCGACGCTGCTCTGGTCGACCGTGTCTTTCGGCCCTGCGTCTGCACCTGAGGAAGTCGATGAAGATTTTCCTGCGACCACTGAGGCAATGTACATACCTCCTATCTGAGCCTCTACTGGTTCGTCATCAACCACCTGTTTCTCAGCTAGCTCCCGCTGTACGATCGCTGCAATCGCGTTAATCTGCTATCGATCCGGACAATCGCATATCCGGTGTGGTCATTTGCACAAGAAGCAGGCATTCAGTCTCAGTTGACCCTGCCCTCTCTCTGCAGGTCGGGTCTGCTCCTGTCGTGCTATCTAACCTCCGTTCCGCCGGGGAGAGAGTCTCTCTCTCTCTGGCGCTCTTGCTCTGGGTGGAGATGGTCGCTTCGGGGGCGACCTCGCTGCTCTCTAAAAGGTCGTCCCTGAAGTTCTCTGGTCCACGAGAGACTCGGCTATAGCTGCAGCCGTCCTCCAGTCCTGCGGCGCATGTCATCGGACCTCCGTCGCTGCCCATGGTTGGAGATTCCGGAGGAAGAAGTACCTCCTGTCTCCCTCCGCCATCTCAGGTAGCTCCAACATCAGCGCGGAGAACACCCTGACATCCTCCTAGATCGCTCTTGTGTGCTTTAGCCGATCCACCGCCTCTCGTGCCTGGTCCACTAAGTTTCCGGGAAGGAATTGCTGCCGCAGTTCCTCTCGGAACACTTCCCATGTCCAATCGGCTACTTCTGATGTCGAATCAACTTTGGTCCTCCACCAAAGTTTTGCATCATCTGAGAGATATGTTGTGCACACCCTCACCTTCTCCTGGTTTGCAACATGGTTAGCATTAAAGTATTGTTGCATATCCCATAGAAAATTACCCAATACTTTTGCTGATCTGGTCCCCTTGAACACTGTAGGTTCTGGGGTGCGAACCTTCCCGTTGGGAGCCCCATACTCCGTCATGGTTGCTGTAGGTGCACCTCCTTGTGCCTGCGCCAATGCCATGCGCATCACCCAGCGAGGTCTGCCAATATCTGCTGCTGAGTTGCTGTGGTGTTGGCTACTTGTGTTGCCAAAGTCGTCACTTGTCCTTGCAAGACCCCTACTTGATCTTGTAGGGCCGCCATGCCTTCAACAGTTAGGGGAGCCTCCACTACTCCAGCCAAAGTCTGTTGGAGGGCAAAGATCTGCAACCTCTGCTCCTCTATCATGCGATGGAGGTCCTCTACCTGAGGAACCACCGCATCTTTGCTGTTCCCTGTCAAACCGAGCTCCTGCTCTATTCGCGCAATACGATCTCCTTGATTCACTATGCTTGCTGGATCACTTTTAGCCTATGATACCTTTATCACGCCCCTGTCGGATCTCCCTAAAATCAACGCTTAACCGCTGTCTTAGGGTAGTCCTGCGGAATACCGAAACGTGAACACGCTAGGGTTTCCGGACCAATTTACTCCCCAAATCCGAAACCCTAACTTCCCCGTTCAACTTTTACCCCGAAATTACAAAGCGCACAAAGAAACCCTAACCTTAATTTTGAAACCGGAAAAGAATCGAAAACCCTAAATCAATTTACCTCTCGGTTAACCCTCCGGTCAAAATCTCCAAATCAACTTCAATCGTCGATTAACTATTCCTGCTGACGTCACGTTGATGTCGGCCGTAAATTTCTGATTTCGCCGACTCGATTTCGTGTGCTGACGTCGCCTCTGCGTCAGCCGAATCGAATTTGCCGTGCGGAGTCGAAATTTGCGTTTCCAATTTTGACTTGGTCAAAATTGGAAATCGTCTTCGTCTTCCTCGCTTCGCAACGCCGCTTGCGTTGCTCTAGCCGCCGAACACCGTCGCCCCACCTGCGCGCCGGGGAAGGAAGACGCGCCGCCTACGCTTCGTCCTCCACCCTCGGTTACCACCGTCTGGTGCCCGTCCGCCGCTGTAAGCACCCAGAACCGCCGCCGCACTGAAGGACACGCCGGAGACGGAGGAAGAACTCGCTCGTCGGAGAAGAAGCACGGGGAAGGGAAAATCTTCACTTTTATTTACGCTTTAAAGGTTACAAAAACCCTCTCTCGGATCCGCTCGTCGGATCCTCACTCTCCTCCCTCAATCTCTGCTCTCACACGCCGGCGATGAACTCTCTCTCGTCGCCGTTCACAGAGGCTCTCAGAACTCGGTCCGATCTTCTTCTCAACGCTCGCAGGTTTCTCTCCACTCTCTCTCTGATCACTCCCAAGCTTCGCCCGATTTCCCTTTTTAATGAAGAAAGCCGCCGCCCTTCTCTTCCGCGACGACCGCGTCCGTCGCGTTCGCTACGCGTCCGAGATTTCCGCCACCGTCTGGATTGCTCGCTCGTCCGACGCCGCCCCCGAACCGTCCGTATCCTCGGTCGCCTCCGCTGAGATTGGAGAGGATGACCTCGCCCTGCCGCAAGAGTTCGCTTCGCGTGGAGATGACATGGAAGACGCCGTTTTGGCAGAAGCTTCACTCGGGTTTGCCTGCGAGCTTGGGTTGGTACATGGCCCATTGGGCTTTGGGCCGAACCGGATCTTTCAAGGCATAACACTTGGAGTGGTAAGTGGTAAGATATGACCCATAGAGATAAGTGACTCCAGCCGCAGCGTGACGGGTGAAAAGCGTTGCCTGACAGTGCACCCACCCCCATGTGCCCCACTCTAGTAAAACAAAGGGTGAAATGGTCAACAAGAAGAGTTTATGGAGACCGATGATAAAGTTGCAATCCCCCGCAATTTGGAGTCTTCGGACATGTGCAAAAGGTTGAGGGGGCTGAGCTGTCAGTGCGACTTGTAGAAATCAGTGCGTCTCGGGGAAAAAATTTGCTAAGCACTGCTGTCCAAGAATCTTGTGTAGTACCTCCAGAATTTGAGAACCGAATTTTAAAATGCTCGAGATTGTGTGAATCTCAATGCCTCTCCACTCCCATTAACGCCCCATTACTTGGCACTACAGCTAATTTTGGTTACTTTTCAAAATGTATTAACCCGAGAGCTCTCCCACGTGACTCTTAACTATGTTTAAAATCTCTCGCCCCTTCCCTCTTGCCGAACCGGTGAAAAAAATTTTCCGCCGACATCGACCTCTCACCAAATGCCCTGAATCCTAGCTGTTTCTTGTAATCCATCTTGGCCTTCCTCTTTCTCGGGTAAAATCTTCATTCTCGTCGGAAAACCCAACCCAAGCTAGAATCTGTCTTTATATACATGGCAAACACCATAGCAAAGCACCTCACACTTGTAAAGGTCAGCCCCATTATTTTCTTCGTTTTGCGTTTTTTGCTTCTCCTTGCTTATACCTAACACGACTTCAACTTTTGTCAGGAAAAAGGGCTACAAAACCTTCTAAGCTTACCAAGGAGATGGAAGTCGACCGAGTAAGTATCCCTACCTTCCTCCCGTTTCTGATGATTCCCGCTTGCTTTTGTGGACTAGATTTACATATTGTTTACTAGGAGGAATGGATGGGTGGGAAGGATAGATAATCATAAAATTCGTCATTTACCCAGAAGAACGGATGATATTCAAGGGATTTTGGGGCGGACAAATGAGGGAAAAATCCCTCGTTTCATGTCCCCCGAATTAGGCAGATTTTTACGCCAACGCTTCGTCTCTTCTCCAATCTTCTCCTGACTCCCGTGACTCCTTCCTGCTACTAGTCGCCCCTGCTCGCCGCCAATTGTCACCCCCACTGGTCGCCGCCGTTGATCACCACCTCCGCCGCTCAAGGTAAGGAGCTCATTTCTTCTCCTCCTTTCCACATCGTCGCTCCCTTTCCTCTTCGTAAGCCTCTTCGAAATCTTTCCTTGTCGGCCTTCCCTGCACAAATATATATGTCGACGAGTCTCCGATCGATTTAAACAAACGGGAAAAAAGTGAAACCCTAGCATAAATCTAGTATTCGGCATCTTTCCTCCGAGTTCTACCTCCTCAGTCCTCACGATTGTTCTCGTGTCGCCCTCCTCCCCCTCTGAGTTGCATCATATTCAGCCCCCCTTTCAAGAGCTGTCGTCACTGATGATCATCATACCTAGCAGCTTTGCTGTGCTGGAACCCTAGCACCAGCCATCGCCGATTCCCATCCCCTTTAATAGTGGCACATGAAAATAAGTTTCTCTGTCAATTTTTACACAACTTTTTACATAGTAGAAATGCTATAACTGTTGTTCTTCGTACCTGAATGAATATGTTGCTATATTTCCCTACAGTTATTGAATACTTATGATGATGGAACGAAAATGCATTGTAATCCATCTTTCTGATTGTACATATATAAATCTGTTGCTTCTTATATTCCTATAATATGTTGTGTTATCAATTGTTTGTAATATGCTTTGTTGATTTATTAGATTCATCTAATCAATTTCACAACTACTTTACAATGTAATATGTTATGTGTTATCAATTAACCTCACATGCACTGATTTGGTAGGTTTAGGTACAATGGCTCCAACAAGTAACAAAGACAAAAGAAATCTTATAATGCGCTTCCACTATCTGAGGCTGTGTGTTGCAACTATAGCTGGATTATGTGTAGCACAAGTGCACCAACTTGTACTTTTAAGATTACAATTATCTTATGTTTGTGTTCACATCTTTCTTTGTAATAGTGGTGTAATTATTCATAAAAACATTACCTAATATTTAAAATTGTTTAATTCATACATTTATTTATATTTTTTAATTATATTTTTATAATATATTATATTTTAAATAATATTTAATAGTATATAATTATTTTATAAGTATTTAATAATAGTTAAGTAAAAAATATTACATAATATATAAAATTCATCTTATTGTCCATCCTTCTCAGAACGTAAGGAAGGATGCTATTCCATATCTTTCTTCCATCCAAATTTCTCATCCACTTAAAAATCCATCCTTCTTAGTATACACAGCCTTAGGGGTCTTAATCTCAAGGTTATGGATCTTGCTTTTTTTAATAGTTTATTTTGGTCATTCGTTTTGAAAGAAAAACCATGAGTTGAACAACACGTGAGGAGATAATCTTTCAGTTCCTCTTTAATAGTTTGTTTTTTAAAGGTCATGACCTGTGAGGGTCATGTCCAGGGGTTGAATCCCGTTGCATACGGAATATTTCCGGTGGCATGATGACCCATAAACCGGAACGGGATTCGGGTTTGTAAACCTTGGGTTAAGGCCCAAACCTCTGGGCCTAGATTGTTACGGGTTATGACCTAACAAAAAAGGGTCGAATCCCGCCGCAGACGAAATATTTCCGAGGGCATGATGACCCATTAAACGAAACGAGATTCGGGTTTGTAAACCTTGGGTTAAGGCCCAAACCTCTGGGCCTAGATTGTTACGGGTTATGACCTAACAAGTTCTACTTAAAATTATGACTAAATAAACCATTGAATCTGCGACTATAAATACTTTAAATAATTAATAAATAGAGTTTTATGTCATTTATAAATTAGGCTAATGATCCTAAATGTGGGGACTAGCCTAGTTTATTGTATAACTTATAATTGCATCAGATTTGACCATCTGATTCAACTGAATTTGGCTTGGGCCAAATTAGAACGAACATAATGTATAATTTAAATATTTAAACTAATATTAACAGACATGCAAATTATGAATATAATATAAAATATAGACATAATATACTTTTTGAAAATACACTTAATGTACATATAAAAATGATGTACATGTTAGTGGTGATCATGATATGCATAATGTATATAATTATCATAATACGCTTAATGGAAATAATCTCCATATATGTCAAATGAACATCATGAAAACTATGTTCATAAGGAATTAAATATATTTATGAGGATTATGATTAAAATAATTCTTATGGGAAAAAATTATTTTAACAAAATTTAATTCCCTTAAAATTAAAATGACTTTAAAAAATAATTTAAAGTCAGAAAAAATCTTAAAATTGGTTTCACTCTATAATAAGAGCAACCAAAAGCCTAATTAAATAATTAGGCCTAATTGCTGCTTAAAAAATAAAAATCCTTTCTTTCTCTGAATTTAAAAATAATTTATTTGAACTAAAAGTAAAGGATTCAATAATAAAGATAAAAATGAATTATAAAAATTCTAAAGCAGCAATAGACTTTTATATATAAAAAATAAGAGTAGCCATATTAAAACTTAGACATAAGTCTATATAATGGCTTGACTCATAAAGAGTTGTAGCTCTTTCTTTTATAAAGACTGAACACAACAAAGCTATTGACATGACCAAAGCTTGCCCAAGATTATAATCTTGAAAGTATCGATAGGAATGAGATTAGTCTGAAAATAGACCTCTCAGCAGTGGGAACCCAACCTCTGTGATAGGAGATCCCTTGAAGGAGGTTCAATGTGGTAATAACAAGCTGATTGATTGGTCGGGAAGCACTTTAAAAAATAAAAATTATAAAACACTACGGTGTATAAAAATATTTATGTGATAGAGTTGATACTCTACACTCCCATTCCTGAGGATACATTTTTTGTGCTTCTTATTGTAGAGGTAAGAAAAACTTCCCGAAGTAGTTAATTATCATGAGATGAGCCTCTACACTTATCCCTTGTAGGGAACTTCCTATATGAGAGAGTTCGTATACGACTGTGGCTGAGGACATGGACAATCCTCAGAAGCTCTCATGAAGATACACGCACACGGGCAAAAATGCGCAATCCCGCGATTGGACAAACCCTGTATTGTGTGTGGATTTGTTGAAGTCTGGGTCAAAGGGAAGTAGTTCAAGACTAATTTACTATCTTTCCTTCAGATGGAAATATTTTTACTAAGTAAAGGTTATGCCTTTAAGTGCACTTTACTGACCGCATGATATAAAAGACTAATACTTACGCTAATTCAACATGAGTAATATCAAAGTACATGTTTTTTATTTTATATTTATTATGCACCTTGTTTCATCTCGGTACATAACATCTTGGCTTGTAGATAATGTCAAATAGATTAATTATTTTAGTGCAAATTTCATCAATTATACATATGCTAAAAGCTCGTTTATTATATTGATGCATAGCTCGATTAGAAGAAAAAAAAAACAAGTTTCAACACAATTTTCATGCTTGTTTAAGCTCGATATGGACTTGAGCTCAATAATTTTGTGTGAATGTACGTGTCCGGTTGTATGTTTTGGCTTCTTTTTAGTTTGTAGTGCTCTACTTCCATATTAGTCCACGGGTTCTTAAAGGTTAACGTGGATTGATGATCTATGTTCTTGACTTCCTTTGTTGGCGGAGTGAGATACCTAATTAGTGATGCTTTTGGAACCTGCCATTTAATCGTGTCTGCTAATATTCAAGCTACTTCAGCATAAGTCACTGAATTGCTTGCCACAAAGACTAGTCTATGCTTCCTTTATAGGCTGCCCGAAATATGCATGCTCAAAGATCATTATGGAAACTGATTACAAGGAATCTATGCTGCTTATTAAGAGCCGAAAGCACTTGAATATTGATGAGCTTAAACTTTGTACCCTGCTGAAGGAAGCTAGGTTCTTTTAAGTAGACTACCCAACTGGTCATTGACCTATATCCCTAGGGAGGCGAACTGACTAGCTTGCCCGAGTAACCTCTAACCCTGCTTCATGTACATATTAACATATTAGACTAGTAGCTAGCCTTACGAGCCACAATGTATTTTGATCTTTGACTTGGGGAACACTTTTGGTAAGTGAAATCTTTCTTTTAAGAAAAAACAAAAACTTCCATATCACTACAGCGTACAGCCTGCTGTATAATCTATCCCGGAAAGTGGTGAAGGTTGCACCTATAATAGAGGATATATATTTTAACTTCTTTGTTCTCCATTTTATATTATTGGTACCCTTTCTCTATTCATACCAGTTCTAACGCTCATCCTACAACTCCAAGTCAAATGATGTCATCGTATTGAGGAAATGTGCAATAGTGACACTTTTGGAATTTCTAGTCAAAGATCTTTATTAATTCAACTAAACACTTTGCCAAACTTAAATTTAAAAAAAAAACACACAAGGCAAGTGGTGAAGAGAGAATTAGATGCAAGTAAATATGATTAATATATGTTCCACATATTGCAACCCAATCAATAATGAACCTGTTGAACTCAGGCATTTCCGCGGCAATGATAGGTATGGAAATCGAGTGACTTTGAATTCTGGATTAATTGCAATATCCTCAAACAAAATTACATGAGAGGGTTCGGAGAGATACTATTTGATCCAACAGCAGACATTGAAATCTGCATTAGTGATAACACGACAGTAACTAAATATCAAATATATGGAAAATGCTGGTAATGACAAAAACAACAGAGAAATAGATTCATTAAAAAGGTTACATGCACAACATACTGAAAATTAAGAGGAAATTTTTTTTGCTCTTTACCTCGTAGAGAAACACAAGGACAAATTTCTAGCAACACGATTAAATCATAATCCTAAGAAGGCGCACTGTTTTCTTGCGTGCTCTGGAATCAACTTTGTTAGAATCTCCGGCGGGACGCCCTTCAACTCTGTTATCATCGTGCATTGCCAACAAAAAAAAAATGGCTGTTAAGCGAGGAAACGGATGAATTGGAAGAGGTCACAAATAAATAAATTACAGTAATGAAGAATTGGCATTCCAACCCAGACATACCATGAGGCTTGAAGTTAAAGAGAGGAGGTAGATATCGACCATTAGGTAAACGGGCATTTGGGTCTCTAAGCTCATCAAAGAAGGGGTGGATCAATGCCTCCAACTGCAAGAATAGCGCATCAAAACTTTTGAATTATATGGATCATTGGACTCTTGGTTACAAAGCTTAAAAAATGCCTATAAGAATAATATACTCACAGCGGTACACCTCAAGTTTGGAGAATACTGAAGAAGCCTAGAGACAAGATCTACCGCTTCAGGCGGCATTCTTTTGTGAAAAATCTGAGGTAAGTAGAAGGGTTGACTTGTCTACAAGACTGCTAAAAAAAATAAGGTAAGAAATTTAGACAACAATATGATTATTTACCTTGTGCCATGGGTGAGCTTTGATCTGCGGGAACTTAAACTCGTTATAATTTGGATTCATGCATTTAATTTCCTCTCTTGTTGGGGTCCCCAAAATCTGTCACATGGGAAAAACATATAAAACCAAAAATTGATGAAAAGGTACAGCTAAAATTTAGACAGGCAAATGCCAGTGGCACCTTGATAATTTCAACAAGTTGGTCTACCCCGCTCTCACCAGGAAATAAAGGCTGTTGAGAAGTCCAAAGAATTCATTTGTACACAAATCACTTTTATTAAACTCTTCCAGAGTAATGTGCAGTATACCTGTCCTAGTAGGAGTTCAGCTAGAACACATCCAGCGGACCAGATGTCAATTGCTGCTGTGTACTCAGTGGCACCAAATATAAGCTCAGGAGCACGATAATATCTAGAACATATGTATGAGATATTTGGTTCCCCTTTAACCTGTTAAACCAAAAAGCTATTAAATTCAGCCATAGCTTCTCAAGAAATTTCATGCCCGACAAAAAGTGAGACGATGTACCAAAACTTTGGCACTGCCAAAGTCGCAAAGCTTCAGCTGATGCGTATGTGGGTTGACCTGTTACATACATAATGTGGTTATATTGTCAAGGTACATAAGCTTCAAGGTAACACAAGAAAAGTAAGATGAACATATCAAACTACATCCATGTATGTGAAATTGTGAATCATGATAATATTGATCTGGTAAGATTTATCCAAACATATCTGAGTACAAGAATGTGCTATTTTCCAACAAATACAATGTGCTAACGTTAATGTATACTAGCACATGTCAAACAAATATACACGTGTATAAACTAGCATCTGACAGTGTTTGGATTTAAACATAGACAAAGATTTATTAAGCAATGTTAACATCGATACAGTATTGCATACATCTATTGTTCCCTCAGCAAGAGTCGTCCTTGAAAAGAGGAAAAGGTGAAGCATTCAATTTGGAAAAAACGTACCAAAAGATTTTGTGGTTTGATGTCCCTGTGGCAAACACCAATGCTACCATGAATATAAGCCAATGATCTGCATATCTGTTAGGATAAAAGAAAATTCAGGACAAGTGCTTTCAGAATTTCTAAAACAGGACAGTGCAGAAGATAAGCCTGTAAAAATGACTAAATTAGAATTTAACAGTGAACAATAAAATGCTGAATGAAACGCAGAATGAATTGCAAATATAATTGCCTAACGAAACCTAATGCAAGAAGATCATGCTTACTTGATACATGTAAAGCTTCACATATATCAATGGCATACGCTGATTCATCTTGTTGTAGTGCTTTATTACTCGATGAAGAGACTCAGGTACATACTCAAGCACCAAGTTAAGATAAAGCTCATCCTTTTCAGTTGTCGAGAAGAAGCAATGCTTCAAGCAAACAACATTTGGATGGTCAAGAATGCGCATGGTTTGCAACTCACGATTCTTATACCTCTTATCTTGAAGAACCTTTTTAATAGCAACAGTCTCACCCGTCTCAAGACACTTTGCCTGAATGAAGGTGATTAGAAAATGAGTACACCAGTGGAAGACAAACAGAAACGAAGAGCTTCAGGTGGTCCAAAAACCTCAAAATTAAGACATAAATACTTTCTGTCAAAACGGACAGCAGTCAGAAAAGCACAACAACAATGTCCTCTTATCAATCATGACAAATGATATCTTTTCAGGTGGAAAAAAAAAAATTAAACTCACCTGGAATACCACACCAAATGATCCATGCCCAACAACACGCTCAGCCATGTAACTTATAGTCTGTCAAGCATTCAGCATAAGTACCTAATAAAACAATAGGAACAGAAAGGGACAAATGCAGAACAATGATGAAGAATTGATCAAGAATAAAGTAAGTCGTGAGTTAACTTGGGATTCATTTGCTTGGTTCAGCCACACAGATGGTTGGCACAATCTCATAGAAAATTCACTGGAGATGTCAAGTGAGATTTGAGGGGTGAATCAAATCAAGGATTAAAATCTCATTCTGCTTAGACCAGGTTAATTCCCTACTCTGGTACTATCTCATGTCTTGTCGGATGTATTGATTGTGTCAACGCATAATGCGTTATAACATATAATCAATGTTGTCAAAAACACGTTCCAGGTCTTAGGATCTTCTGATCCTATGACCCAAATTAGGTAAACCGTTCTGGAACGAATATAAGATTTGAAATATGGTAGAATTTTACGATCTCACAATCTGGGTCTTAGGGTCGGGTAGGATTTTACGATCTCACTGATCCTACTCGATCATAAGTTAATAGGTAAAATAAGTTCGTATTATACTAAAAATCAATAATCTATTATGTCAAAAGCTTTTAATTGATGTGATATAATTTTTCGTTGTCATTATTTGCTCTTTCTTTGACCAACATTCATCAACTTTAGCCCGTTATCATCTATAACTATATTTATCTACTTCAATTATTTATTAAAATAAACTTTCTAATATTTGTCATTATCATTTTAATTGTCATTATCATGTATATCTTTATCTTCTATCATTTTTCATGCTTTTATTTTTTACAATTAATACATCTGAATAGATAGATATATATTTATTTTTTATTATTTATTACTTATTAGAATATTTTTTATACTCTTAAGTCTAATTAGATAAATTTATTTTAAAAAATTATATATTTTAAGTGATTTGGTAGGATCTTACAATTTTACAATCCGATCCTACGTTCCGATCTTATAAAGTCTTTATCGTTCCTAGGTAAGATCTCGATCCTGACAACCTTGCATATAATATTTGATTAATTTATAACTAGTGAGCATCTAAGTATTTGATAGTATAATTAATATTATCTATTATATTGTATTCTTTTAAAATAAATTATTGTGTGCCATACATCTAACTAATTATTCATATAGATACTATAATTATGGACAATTTATCATACTACATAATGTAATAAAACAATATTTATGACCTAACTTAAATTGTAACACCTTTTATGCCCCCCTATTTATAAAAAAAAACATAAACCAAATGATTATATGTATAAATATTATTTATAAAACATTTGTATAATTCCCTCCTTTTCATTAAATACTTTAGGGCTCAATATGTGTGCAGTGAGTGATGCTGTATTCCGTTTCTATTGGTGCAAGCTCATATGATGCGCTAATAGGGTAGATTAATGACAGCAATGGTTGCAAAGCACTGGAGTAACATGAAGAGAGAAGGAAAGAAGAGTTTAATGTTGAGTTCCTCCTACTATCCTCAGGGCCATCACAAACAGATGTTATGTAGCATGCTCAATATGCCTCATTTCATTTTGTAGTATTATAGAAACCCAAGCCTAGTGTTTGGTATTTAGGTTCTGACGTTCCAAACCTATCAGGTCAACTGGTCCATTCTCCCATGTAACTGGATTGCAACAATATTGGTATAAATGCATCAATGATCACAGGGAAGACTTACCTGTTTCGGTTGTCCATTTTTGCCACCTATAGTTGTCACAATTATATGACCAGTCTCTGTTCCATTTCCATCAACTATCGTAGCTTCCAGATCCTACAATCAGCATCTAAGAAATGTTTGATACACAAATTTTCCCTTTGGTTTCCATTTGAAGAAATGTGATGTGCTCAAAGAAGGAAAGTAGTTCTTCATGTCATTCAATGTCGCTACTTACTTTGTCGTCTCTTATTTTCATATCATTCATTTCATCTGGCAAAAGATCTACAGAAATACTACTTCCACTAGAATTTTTCAGCCCTGAGGAGGGTGCTAAGCTAGCAGAGGCCATCAGGTGTAGAAAATGCTAAACTAATTTGTTTGGTTCCTCATGTAAGCAGCAGATCCTGAAAGCTATACCTGTCAAGGAAAAAGTCATTCCAAGTCAAGTATACAGGAACTGAACCTTTATTTTCCAGACAAATCATTGAGAACTTTGCAAAACGCCAAAATTCTTGCAATATGATTTAAATGCATAAACACAAACATGCTCCTTGCAACCATGTAGATAAAACCTATGCTCAAAATTTGCATGTGGGTGTGTGTTTTTAAGTACAGAAATATAAACTAGTAATACATAACCAAAGCCTATGCTCAAAATTTGTGTTTGTTTGATATAAAGACAAATGACATGTGATATATATGACGATCAATATAAGAAGAACGACATAGTTTTCATGAACAATAAACTATGCCACATGGCATCAGATTGATTGTAGCCTCACAAAGACAAATGAATACAAAAAGTGATCTGTTTCAACAAATCAAAACAAGAAACTCGCCAATAATTTTTTTTCTTTTTGGAAATTATTATCAGCAAAAAGAAATTATTACCTTTTACAGAAAAGCCATTCTTGACAGCATATTACTAAAAGTGATCTGTTTAACAAAAAGAAATTACTAATATTTGTCAACCTATAAAGAGTAAACGAATAACAGGTTGTGGATGGGTTCAGCCTTCGACATTTATAATAAACCGAACCTCCAGCTACTTCACACCCACCATATACTATGCTTCTAACTTGTAAGCATTTGATCACATTCCAAACTATATGGACGCTGAAACTCGAAAGCTTGAAGCTCATTTTTTTTTTTTTTTTGAAGCTCATTTTAGAATATCCGTAAACGGTACATAGCCTGCTCAAGCTCAGATCCCGAAAATATTGCTGAAAGTTAACACAATGATCTTCCACTTCTTCTCCGTGAGATAAAGCATGTGACTTCAAACAACACTTTATACTTGTAGAACCATGATGAAAAGTTATTGAAATACATAACAAGAATGAACTCATATCATCACTCAGGAAGCCCAAGAGTTCCCAATCCAGAACAAAACCGAACTAATGGATTTTAAGAAAATATTGGAGCTACAAGATCGGGAAGCGAGGCAAATTATTTGGCCAATAGCATGAAAACAAGAGTGCACGAGAAATTTTCGCAGTGATGAAAACACAAAGCAAGCAATCCAAAGCCCAGGGGAAATGGGAGAAAGCTCAAAAATCGAATTTAACACGCTCTAGGACTAGAAACATCAACAAAATAGATTTTCACTGAAAGTTCTTTGATTAGTAAGATCCCCACGCATCTAGCGGCGTGAGTGAAAAAAAAATCATAGATCTGAACCCAACGGGAACCGCAAAGTACCAAAGAAAGTAGGAAAAGAGAGGGTCATAACTCGCCCGCCTCAAGAAGATAAATGCAAGCTCGAACCTAACGACAATTGTCATGCGAGACTAAAATACAAAAATTCAGGATCGAATGCTTACCGAACAGAAATTAGATCACTGCTTAGCAAACAGATGACACGGAGAAAGTGAAAATTCGATCTTCACCCCCCTCTCTCGCCCTCTCTTTCTTCCCCCCTCTCCCCAGAGCCAGAGGGGAGCAACGAGGCATGTGTGAACAGGGATCTGGGACTTTTTTGCTTTTGCATACCTTATTTTTCCTCTTTTTACTGAAATATTTCTGTTTAGACCCTCTGGGATTCTAAATTTACAGATCCCGTTCTTTTACCTTTTCTTCTACTACCGAGTACTGACCATGTGGAGGCGAATTTTCTTTGTTCTCGATTTAATAAATTATTATAGTCGAGCTCGAGCTTAATTTAGCCTAACCTGGTCCGGCTCATTTATATTCCACTAAAGTATATTTCATTTTTAAAAAAAATTATTAAGTATTATATATATATATATATACTTTTTAAAAGATAAAAATATTAGTTTCAAGTTTTTTTTAAAAAAAATAATTGTTTACAAAAGATTAAAAAATATTACAATAAAGTGCACCACCCGTTTTTCTTTTGTGTCATTTTATTGATTCATGATTTTTGGTAGAATTACAATCAGGACTCAGGACAATCACAAGGTAAGCCACAAAATTAGTCAAAGAGTTGAATCTTACGGCACAATAAAATCCAGATCACAATCACTGAAAGCTACCCCTCCAGTGGTGATGAACCCACACAATTCGTCAAAGAGTTTGAATTCACTCAAGTGCCAAAGAGACAACTCAAAACTCTCTGATTGGATTATCACTCGACTTCGATTAGGGAGGCAATGAATATATTATATAATGGTAACCATCAACCATTAAGTCTCATTAAAAGTCAATTATCATCTAACTACTGAACTGCAATTAGGTCAATTATATCTTATTGCTCCGCCACATTAAATACACCAAGAAACCCATCAAGATTTGAAATAATATGGTGGATACTGGATAGAGAGCAAATGTTCTCATGACAAGTCTACTTTGAAAATTCTGGCAGGAATTAGATTACTAACTTGAGTAGAGGTTGTTTAGATTTTGGCAAGAAGTAGATAGGCCCAAAGTCCCAATCTAACAAGCTCAGATGACTTCCGTGACTAAAAATTCAGAGGCAGATCTCTGTGGAGTGAAATGTGAACAACTGCCTCGACTGACCTCTAAGATAATGCCCATATACTCAAAATTATGATAGAAGCAGTATCTCATTATCATCTTAAATGCTGGTAACAGGATGCTGTTATAACTTTTTATAATAACAGCAAGAAATGATCAAGCACAATAAGAAACTAGAACTAGAATTAGAATGGTGTTGCCATCAAAAGTCTTTTGAATGGGCAAGTTCTTGTAAATAAGTAGGGGCTTGGCTTTGCGAATCACCTTTACCAATTACCACCGGAGAGCCGAAACTTTTTAGTTTAATCTTTCCAGGACATAAAGGTTCACGCCAGCTAACTTATGAAATAAATAGTGCACATTACTTCCTGGGAATCTGAAAAGACAAACAAGGAAATGTTGTGACGTTCATTTATATGAAAAATTAGATATGTTCTAATCAAACGAGCCTAGGTGTTAAATTTCGACTAATGCATTTTAACCTTATGATAAGATTTGAGCCTTCTTGCTACTTGGACATGGTGCAGCTGACCAAGGTTGTTTGCAGGTTAGGGTTGGAGTATCTTTCTCTGATACTCTTTTGCAACTTCTGCAAATCGTTCCAGGCCTTGAGCGAGCAAGCCTTCAAGGAATGGTTTAAGCGCCTGGAGAAATCCATTAATTTCTTAATCTTAGGAAGTGTAGAGAAGAGAGTTCAGGACTGAACAACACTTGAACAGTATAGCGGCCATCTACATCAGCGAAATACTCACGGATGCCACTGGAGCTAAAATTTCAGGAATCTCATATGAAACAGTCAACTGCAACAGATAATGAAGCAATTATCCTTGACTAATAGGTACTACAAAAGAAATAAGATAAAGAAAAATTGCTTAGATAGTTTGGTTACTCTTACCTGTATTCTGCAAGAGGATGGACCTTTAGGGAAAAAGCGGACTGCACCTCTGCGAGTATCAGAAGGCGAAATCAATAGGTCAAACAGTGAACCGATGGTTAGCAATCAACCATAAACTTTTGACATTACTTCAACAGAACTATACTTACGTAGATCAATCAGTAAAGTGGTGATTAGAAATCAACCAAGAACTTTTTACATTCCTTCAATAGAGCTATGCATTGATTTTTATGGTGACAATAATTAATACTTCGTATTTATGTCTTCTTGCTGCGTCAATTGCTTTTCCAGTCTTTTTGCTGGTTTATTATCTCAAAAGATGTGAATATTAGGTGTGTAAAGCATATTCCTCTCTCCTGATTAATAACTAAATATAAGAGGATATTCACATTTTTGAAGATATACCATTAATATAGCGAACTGTAGCTGAAAATAGATGCTTAGAACAGATAGACATACAAGAAAAAGTTCTGCCTCTAGAGGTACAAACTACTACAAAGAAGGATTGAAGAAGGTGCAAGTAGAGTATATTAGAAGCCTGCTAATATGCCTGGGTAAGAACATTGTGCGGATAAAAGAACTGCTGCATGATTTTTCTACCATATATCTAAAATGAAATAACGTGAAAACCCTTGTCCATGCAGGAAGTTTAAACTGTTTGATGCTAAGGCTGCGGACCTGCGGTGAAGCAAAAAGTATCAATATATCTCAGAACTTGAGATGGCTACTGGATACGATAGGCTGTGTAAAGTCTTGTAGCTATAACTAGAAAATTAAATACAATAGCAGAATGACTGCATTGCAGAATTGACGTCTTGCATCTTACAAAAAAAAGAGTTCTTACAAAAAGTTCAACCATAGTATTCTTACAAAAAAAAAAGAGTACTACCACAGTATAGATAAGTACATAACATCATGTTCTACAATTTAAGTAATAGATTGCCCTACCTATTTGGTAGACCTTCTAAGGATCGCCAGTGTATCTTCTGATTAGGGATAGGCTGCACACAAGAAGCGATGCTCAGGAATTGGACGTGCAATACCAAATTACTATGTTTCCTGCAGTTGATGAAAACAATGTGATCTTACTTGCAAGTTTCGGGCAAGCCAAGCAAATTCAACATCACGACCAAAGACTTGATATTTTAGTGACCAACGTGATAGATCAGGCTTATTCGGTAGAACCTGTTGAGCAGCAAGTAATTGTGTATGTCAATTAATCTTAGTCCAATCTGAATCTAATTGATGATCTGCAATCAGGCAATAAGATATATAAAAGTAAATAAAAAATACAAGATAAATCCTCTACTACAAATCAGCAAACCGGCTATGCCACTACAAATCTACATCTGCTTCTTTGACTTTACCCAAATTTTCTTTGGTAAATCCTTTTCCGTCTTCGATCTCCAACAAATGATTCTTCAAATTCCCCTTTGTTTTTTCATTTATTTTCTTTGCTTTCTCAGCTTTTCCGTTTTTTTTTTCCCATTTTCCTTTTTTTTTTTTCCTTTCAACACAGGCAACTGCCATTGTCGCTGGAAGCACACAGCTTGGATGCAGCAAGATCGGCTTAGGGCATAAGCAACTCTTCATAGTTGGAAGTAAATGAGAAATAGTACAAAGAAAGTGTAAAAAGAAATACTACAACATTGAGAATCATACATCAAGGAGTGAGTAAGTCTATTTATTCTTGCATTTTTGGTATGAAAAAAAGACAAACTATGGGTGACGGACATTGAAAAATGAGTTTTAAGGATAAAAAAAATGATCTCCAATTAAGCTATAAAATTTATGGAGAAATTTTGATAACATGAGAATGAGAGATGGTAAACATGTCAAAGACTTCTTTTATTATGAATCAAACTAGAAGTCTTGATGACGTTTTGGTGATGTCATTCTAGAAAAGAAGATTATAGAAAAGATTCTTAGAAGTTTGCTTCAAAAGTTTGAGCATATTATTGCAGTAATTGAGAAAGCAAAAGATTCTTCAAAGCTTTAAATGTCCGAGCTTATTGGTTCTCATGAAATTCATAAGTAAAGGTTGAATAAATTATCTGATTACCCAATAGAACAAGCTTTTTAAGCAACGAAGAATGTTTAAGGAAGAAATATGATAAGATTAAATTATGGACAAAGATGAGCTTTCTCTCAAGGAAGAGGTCGTGTAAGTCCAAATAGAGGCCGGGGTAGAGGTGAAGGAGAAAGAGATTTCCAATATCATGAAGGAAGAAGACAATTTTAGCATAAAGAAGCAAGAAGAGACTCCCAACACCCACAAAACCCTAGTAATTCTGACTTACCCTTAACTCTTTGCAAGAATTCTTATCATTCACAAAGTATTTGTGGTATAAAGACAAGAAGAAGAGAAATGAGGGAAAACAAGTAGCTCATTTCTCAAAAGTAGAAGAATAAGAACAACTCTTTATGTGGATTGAAAGTGATCAAACTTTATATTCAGGAAAAGATCAATGGAAAAATTTAGAAACTTTGTTATTAGATTTTAGATGTAGCAATCACATGTATAACAATAAATATTCTTTTTAGATGAAAGTTTTTCTTCATGAGTTGAACTTGGAGATAGCAAATATTTAGAAAAGACAAAAATATAATTTCAGTCCACACTCAAGAAAGATAAAGAAAAGTGCATTCATAATATTTATTATTCTCCAAATATTATTCGAAACCTTTTTAGTGTTAGTCAAATGTTGCAAAGAGGCTACAGGTTAGTCTTTGAACTTAGAGATAGCAAATATTTAGATATAAAAGACAAAAATGTGATTTCTGTCCACACTCAAGAAGGTAGAGAAAAGTGCATTCACAATATTCATTATTCTCCAAATATTACTCGAAACCTTTTAGTGTTAGTCAAATGTTGCAAAGAGGCTACAGGTTAGACTTTGATAATGATCAATGTAAGATATTTGACAAGAAGATAAAGTATACAATTGTTCCATTAATTTAGAATCTTAGCTTTGGCATTTACGTTATAGGCACTTGAACTACAAAGGGCTATAGCTTATGTAACAAAATAAAATGGTGGTTGGATTACCACAAATATAAGGTTATGATAAACCTTGTGAAGATTATATTTATTGAAAATGATATTGATTTATATTTCCAAAAACAGCCATGAGAGCTTTTGGTCCTCTTGAACTACATGCAGATATATGTGGTCCAACACAAACGTCATTATTTGGTAACAAGCACTTTTTTTTTATGATTATACAAGAATGATATAACTTTACTTTATAAGGAAAATAAAATGCCTTCACTACTTTCCTACATTTCAAAGCTTTTCATGCGATTTTTTTATTATTGTAAGGAACATAAAATGCAAAAATAACTAACAATAAGTCATTCCCCTCAACAAAATGACATTACAGAAAGGAAGAACAGAGCTATCGTTGAAATAGCTTGAAGCATGTTGAAACGCAAAAGTCTTCCTAATCAATTTTTGGCATAAGTAATTAATGTGGTTGCCTACATCCTAACTCTCTCTCCAACAAAAGTTGTTTGCAACAATACTCCATTTAAAGATTGACATAAGAGGAAGCCTATTGTAAATCAGCTTAAAGTGTTTAGATGTATTGCTTATGCACTTAACATTCTTAAATAAGAGAGAAATTTGATAAGAAGGGGGAGAAGTACATCTTTATTGGATATAATGATGAATCTAAATGCTACAAGGTACTCAATCCAAGCAACAGTAAATTGGTAATATCATGTGATGTCATTTTTGATGAATTGGAAGTATAGAAATGGGAAACAGTAAATTGGTAATATCATGTGATGTCATTTTTGATGAATTGGAAGTATAGGAATGGGAAAATGAAGAATGTAACTTGCAACACGACAATATAGCTCCTGAGTATTCAACACCAAGTCAACAAGAAAGTCCTATATAAATAAGTGAGAATTCTAATATTGCTCCTGATATTCAATACAACCACAAAAAGATCATGAAGGTATTGAAACTCCTCCCCTAAGATATCAATCTTTAATATATATATATATATATATATATATATATATATAGGAATGGGAAAATGAAGAATGTAACTTGCAACACGACAATATAGCTCCTGAGTATTCAACACCAAGTCAACAAGAAAGTCCTATATAAATAAGTGAGAATTCTAATATTGCTCCTGATATTCAATACAACCACAAAAAGATGATGAAGGTATTGAAACTCCTCCCCTAAGATATCAATCTTTAATATATATATATATATATATATATATATATATATATATATATATATATATATATATATATATGTTTTTCTTACAATGCAATTTGCTTAATGCGTGAACCAGATAACTTAAGCACAAAAAGAGAAAAATTAGAAGAAAGTTATGAATACAGAAAAGGAAAGCACTAAGAAAAATTACACTTAGAGAATTGACCGATATTCCTTAGGGAAAAGAAGCCATTAATGTATAACTAAATTTTAACACAAAGGCTCCAACATGTTAGTAAATTACCACTTAAGACCAATTCAATTAGGAACCTCAAAGTTCGCATGATTAAAGATCTTTAAACAGAATACATACAATATGGGTAAGTCACGAAGAACCAAGTTTAAGAATTGAAATGAACAAATATATACAAGACATGTAACTTCATTTATATTGGGCATGTTGCAAAAAAAACAAGATACAATTGAGCTTTGCATGTTCTATTAGCCCAACTAGTTCGGGACAAAAGATGGTATAAGATATAATATATAGCAAGGTTTACAAAACCAATCCAGACACGGTGTACTAGTCCATTGTCAACCTAATATGTATTGGTTGATACCGGCTAGAATTGACATGCGGTACCAATGATATCGACCAATTTTATATATAATACTTATATGTATAAAACCAATCCAAACTAACTTGCTATTGTACAAGTCCAAGCTTAGCCTGGTACAAACTGGAAATACAAGTGGATTCTTTCTCTAATATATAGTACAATATGAATGCAATATATTAGGCATATCAACTTGTACCCAATAAATAATTGGCAATGCAAGACATCAGTAAACACCTTTACTGAAGAAATAAACGGCATCCATTTTGGAATAAGCTCACGGTCAGAATAACATTCATAAGCTACTGAAGCAGGAACATCTAATTCAATCTCAGTGCTGCAAACATACAAAAATTGAGTTACTTCATAGTACATAATTTACTTGTAGAAACTAGCCAAAGAGACAAGCACATCAAACAACTACCAAAAGTAGAAGCTCCTAAATTTTAGCTGCTGTAAACTGAGGTAAAAAAACTGGAACCCAACAAAAAGAAAATCAGATAGCCAAGAGATGGAAGATTTTCTGTGAACAGACATGTAGATCTTATTACATATGAGTAAACCTATCCATTGAACCGTAAGGCCATGTATTCTAGAAGAGAAAATAGGAGAGAATGAAAGGAAACAATCTGTTTTTTGAGAAATATAATTAAAAACTATGAAAATTGAGGTGAATATTTAGAACTATTGTACACGCCCTCAATGATGAAAGTGCATCACGCATACAAGTAGAGTGTAGGAATTCTGTGATTAGAGGATATTTTCAATGCTCAATTTTTACTAATTCAACAAGTATAGAGTTTCCCAGTTATTAATTACTATTCCTTTATACTGAAGGCGGTACACTAGTTCCAAATAGCTGTTAACAAGGACACTCACTTATTAGATCATACTCCTTCGTATGATTGTTAATGCAACATTTTTCTGTTAACTACACTTAAAGCTACATTTTAAACTTTGCTAGCTATTCTAAATAAATCAAACTTTGGCCAAAAAAAAAAGAAACTCGTATGTAAATTTAATGTGATTTCTACAACCCAATATCTAATTGCATTAAGCAGATGTTGGATTTGCAATTCCTTTTTTTGCTTCTTGGTGTGTAACAGTTGATTTTAGTTACAAAAAGGCTTGCTAGCGCCCCACAACAGGTAACAGATCTGAAGGACAATTAACTAAAAGCTATCGCTATCCTTACAATTCCAAGTCAGAAATTCCGAGCACATTAGTTTTATTTCAGCAAAATTATTGAACTGTCGATGAACCACCAGAACCTTCAGCAAAATTTTGGGGATTCTGCAGAAACCCGCAGTGATCTAACGTCTAAACCGTAGTAAATCAGCCACTAAACAGATTTAGGAAAAAGAAGCGGGTATAGCTCCGTTCAACTCTTCACAGCATAAATTTCGAAAGCGGTTAAGTCAACGATCTTGAAAACAGCACTAAAAGTATATACCAAGGATCGAGGAACGATAACTGGGGACAAAATTCAGACAATAAAGATGGAAATTCCTGGACCGTACAGGGTGCTTTCAAATCAGCTCATTTTTCCTCACACAATAAAGAGACGAATCTGGAGAAACGGCGAACGGCAATTACTTCCGCACCACACATACCTGCAGTCTTGCCACTCCATGACAGGAGAAAAAGGGGTGCGATTCGGGAAAGGCGCCCTCCTCGGCGCGCGCAACGAAGGGATCCTGAGGAGAAGTGCATTCTGGCAAGGCCTAAAACCTCCTCCGCCGCTGACGGGAGAGAACGCGTTGAAGGCGTCTCCTTTCTGCGCGGCCTTCAGCTGCGTGAGATAGCGGGGACCTAGGAAGAGGCACGCATATGAAGCCATCGGAGCTGCGCGCCGCTCTCTCTCTCTCTCTCCTGTGCGTCGTGTAGTCCACCGTCTGCAGTGGACAGTGGTCGGTGTGGCGCAGGTGGGACGAGCTATGATGGATAGAAATCGAAACGGTCCCTTAGGAGGGATTATTTATGGAGGGTATCTTGCAGAATTTAATTTCGGCTGTTGAATGAAAATAGAAAATATTTTTTCATTTTATTTTAATCAATTTTTAATAAATATCCTAATTGGAATATATCTGGTCTAATTAAGTCAAATTAAGTCATGTCAGTTGTGAGTCGTGATCAAATTAAGTTAATCCGAATATGACTCATCTAATTGATTGAGTCAAATTATCTAACCCATATATAATCGGGTCAACCCAACACTACTCGAATTATTAAATGAGTCATTTATTAACCTGATTTGTTTGACCCGACACGACTTGATTATAAATTTATCATTCATATTTTATACATAAATAACAAGTTGATAAAATTTTAGGCTTAAGGGCATAGCACTGGAAGTTAGGTGGGCTTATATACATACATATTATATATATATATATATATATATCAATTTTGACCACAGCCGACGTCACGTTGACGTCAGTCGTGCAATTCGATTCCGCCGACTCCGAAATCGCCCGTTGACCACTCCAGTTTTGACTCGCCTCGAGGCGTTCGCTCGTCGTCTTCCTCGCCTCATCGAAGCGTCCGCCGGTTTCGTTCGCACACAGTAGTGGTCGAACGCCGCCTGCGTTTCGCCCCGCCACCGTGCCCTTAGGTTTTCGCCGCCACGCCGAACAGCCGCCTGTTGTCGTAGCGTCGTCGCTGCCGAAGACGACGAGAACCTCGTAGAAACAGAACTCGAAGCAGGGGAAAGGGTATCGAAAGAAAGATCTGTATTCATTTGTTTAGAAGCTACAAGAATCCTCCTAACCTCATCGTCGGTAACTCCTGTTACCGTTGCCCTCTTCCCCTCCCTCACTGGTTATCAACTTCGGCTACAATCTCTCGCTTCCCAAAGCTCCGATCACTCGATGATCCGCTAATCACGCTCACCAATCTCACCGCCACTTGCTGGTGAAGATTCTGATGCCTTTGCGTCTGTCTCCTTTTAACGTTACGAGCCGCTGTCTCCATGTCACGCCCCGGCGGAAGCCGACTATTTCTAGCTCAGGGTTCCCAGGGAGTAACAATATTGATAGGAACCAGAGAACTACAATAAACAATCCAAATTTAACATCTACAGTTTTATAACACAATATCTGAATACAACTATCCAATTTATCAATACAGAAGGCAACTATCTCAACTCGGGCTGGTACTGCTATCTACTTTATCCCTCCCAAAAGCTAACTCTGTACCTGGAAGAGAAACAAAGGGAGTTAGCAAAAATGCTAAGTAGGAATCAACAATCATGGTGAGGGAATCAATTAACAAGATAATTCAGTGACTGAAACAACAATATACAAATAATATAAGAATGTCGTGCAAATCATCAAGCTGGCCAACAGATCTCACTCAAGAGCCGCACTCATTTTCAGAGTGTTTCCACTGTTGCTCATGCAATGGAACGACTGTCCTAAACAGCCCGGAGTGTTGCGTCCAACACTGACATCCGTAGTATTGTCCTTAAGACAACTGACGGTGCCGTACCGGCATCTCAGATAGTCTGATACGCGTCGGAACTATAACTCAGATAAACAGGCCACTGGAGAATAAATCATCGAGGTCATCGGTCAAAATATATCACGACTTTATCATCTCAGATTTACAGCGGTTCCACATACTTATACGTCAATATCTCAGATACACAATTGTTCAACCAGGTTCATAAGCCAATAAATCAGATATCTCAACACAGTTTCTTTTATCGTGCACACAGAAATAGAATATGACCAATGAACAAGATAAATGAGGTCAACTGAATTACAGAAACAAATCAAGCAGATGAAGCAATCAGATATCAGTGTCAATCAATTCTATCATATGCATCATATATCAAACAAAAGGATTAAGTAGCAAATCCTATTATTGACACTGTAAGAAAGGAGTAGGGTAAGATTCCTACCTCAAGTGCTGTTATTCTGAATCCTCTTGAAAAGTCAACAAGTTTGTATATCAAACAATGCAAGCCGATTATTGGATCAACCACTCTGAAACATGAATTTGTACATGAACTCTATCATTAAACATTGTAATTTGAAAACTAAAACTACCAACATGTAGAACATAACTCTAAACCTAGAGAACCAGTCTCAGATCATATGAACCGAACCTAAAACCCACTGAACCGGATAGAATTGCACTGAACCGATCAAATTTACCCTGAACCAAGTTAAACCGAGACTTCTAACTTCAATTACAGAAAATATAAACCTCATCTAAAGCTATACAGACTACCATTAGATAGGAAATTTAATTACCTTTCCAACGACTACCTGAACCGGCCAGGATTCGACCGAATCGGGGTCGAACCGGTATAAATTCAATTACTGACCCAAACTGGAATTGAACCGCTCGGTCCGGTTCAAATCAATTTCAAAACAGCCGATGGTTTATTTCAAAATAAACCGAACCCAAAACTTAAATAAAACTCGAACCGGTTTAAATCGATTTCAATATAGCCGACGGTTTATTTCTAAATAAACCGCCAAACCCTAAATTTGAAACCGGTCCAGCCATTCAAACCGCGCCGCCCGCCCGCCGCCGCGCAAGGCTGCCGGACTCGCGTCCGCTGCTTGCGCCGGCGAGCTCGCGAGAACGCGTCGAACATCGGATCGACTCCAAATTTCTCCAGAAGATTTATAACAACGAAACGAAGCTCCTCGACGAACTTCGGAGAGATTTCGATGCCCGGTCGAAGCTCTCGAAATAGACGAAGGTATCGACGGTGGCGCTGCCGCCGTCGATACTCAAAACTCAACCAAAGCCCAACAGAACTTCACCAAGGCAGCAGGAAAGAAAGAATACCTCACTGCGACGATGTATCGAAGCCCAGAACACAGAGATCGCCGTCGACGAAGGCGCTGGATGGCTGGAACACGAGGCGGCGCCGCTAGAACTCCGGCGACTGGTTCGAGTGCTATTTCTCCTTCCTGGCGGCGCATCGAGGGGTGAAGATGTTCCAGGGTTCGAATCTTATCAACGAGAGCAGAAGCCCCATTATATAGAGGCAAGACGCATTCCATACGGCGAGAACGCGGCGGCGAGTAAATCGCCGAGATCCGCGGGGAAGACGACGAGTTCGCTCGTCGCCCTAATTTAAATCAAACATTGAATAAATAAAATCCTCAGCGTTTTAATATTAAAACGTGAATTACCCCGATGGTTAGGCGGCGTCGATTACGAACACGAGACGTGGGTTCGAATCCCTGCGGACGCGGTTTTTTTTTCGGTTTTGAATAAAATCAATTCAAATAAAACTTAACATGAAGAAGCATGGATAAATATCAGCAATGGAGATGTAGCCTGGTGGTTGGGCTACGTTCAAATGTTCCGTGCATTGCAGGTTCGAGCCCCCGCAAGCGCAAATCAATTATTTTTAAAAAACTCAACTTTTAAACCTTTTAAAAATTCCGAAAAAATCTCAGAAAATTATAAAAATTCAAAAATATAAATTCTTAATTAAATTTATAAAATTAAGGTTATAACACTCCAAATCTCCACAGCGTCCGCGTCTTCCGGATCCAGCGCCGCCCGAGGAGCTCGCGTCCCATGCCTCCGATTTCATCGCCAGGACGAGGTCGACACCGCCTTCCAACCGTTCACGCAGCTGCGTTCGCGGTCATCTCCACCGAAATCGCCGTGTCGATCGCAGCCGCCGGCTTTATCCGCGCTCGAATGTCGCGTGGAAGACTACACCGTCTTTCCCAATCTAGTGTCAACATCAATCGTTGACCGGGTGAGTCGGGCTCCGCGTTTCTCCCCTTTGTGTGGATTTGGGCTTGGGCCAGGCCCAGTGGGCATCGGTCTGGACCGGACAGATCCGGGCCTGACAAACGGAGTACGAAAAATAGGCTTAAAACTATGAAAATATAAGAATTGAAATTACATTCTTATTGTATCAATTAAATTCTGAGCAATATTTTAATGTAGTACTTTACCTCACGGTTCCAATAAAAGTTAAAGTTGGCCAAATTTAGCACAATATCACTTCAAATTTTTTGTATTCTCTATTCATTTTTTAAGAAAAGTTTTATTGAATACAAATATTAATTTACCTCTAAATATCGCAGATTCTAAATTGATAATGCTAATGAAATTATGATATTAGAATAATATTAAAGTATAATTATTCATAGAAACGTCAATTTGGTAAAACTTAAATTCATCTTAAATTTTTTTCATAGTTTCTAATTTTCGTTTAAATTAAAAGTAACCTAAAGTTCGTATTCGACATCTAACCTAACGACTCTAGAAATCGAAATTATCTTGTAATAATGTTATGGATAATTTTTTTTGTTATTATTTTGAAATAAGTACTACAACTGGCATAACGCTTTTCGGAGTTCTCAGTCTTACACTAGAGTACATTATGAATAACTACTAGAACAATCTATAAAATCTCACCCAACACAAAAGAGAGGTTCGGTGAAACTATCGAACCCACAGTCATGCTCACAATTCACACACTTGTACATATGTATTAAGTAAGGGTGACTCACCCAACACTTCACACTCGCAAGACACACCCCAGCCCACAAACAAACAAAGCCTGAGACAAATCATTGATATATAAGAAAACTATTAGTATCACTATTCTTCTTCATCTTCACATAAAGGCCATATTTATGCAAGCTCTTTATGAATTCTTTCGTCTTGAAGTACTCTTCAATTCGAGAATACCAAGTCTTAGGTGCTTGCTTCAAACCATAAAAAGTATTCTTTAACTTGAGGACTTTGTTTTCTTTTCTTTCAGCAACATAGCTTAGAGGTTGCTCAATGTACATTTTTTCTTTCAAATAACCATTTAGAAAAGCAAACTTAACATCCATCTAGCAGATTTTTCAGTTGTGTTATGCTGTCAATGCCACGATTAATCTGGCTATTTCAATTCTTGCAACATGTGCAAATACTTCATTATAGTTTATCTCATACTGTTGACTGAAACCTTTAGCTACAAATCAAGGTTTAAATTTTTTAACTTCTCCTCTTTCATTTTTTTTTTACTCTGTATACCCACTTGGCACCAATGACTTTTTTGTCTCTTAGAAGATCCACTAAGTCCCATGTATCATTCTTGTATATGGATTTGATCTCAGCATCCATAACATCTCTCCATCGTTTATCTTTCACAGCACCTTCAAAATCTATAAGTTCTAAACATGTAAAAAGACAATACAAGGAAAAGTTGTTGGTTTTAGTTTTTGCATAAATATATGTAAGTATTTCATCTTCATAGGCCTTATGGATGAACTTAAACGACTAAACTCAAACTATGTAGGCCTTATAGACAAACTTGCAAGACTAGAATCATCAGGTGCATGTTTTGGTGTCGCAAATGGAGTAAAAACCTACTTAGTAGGGGTGTACAATCGGTTCGGTATATTCGGTAAATACTGATTTACTGATTTTTTTAGTAAAATCGGTTCGGTAAATTCAGTATCGGTAATGATTTTTCTACAAATCGGTTATCGGTATCAATATCGGTAATTTTTTTTCAGTTCGGTAAAAAACTGATTTTACCAATTATAAATAATATAATAAATAAATAATATTTTTTACCTAATAGAGTAATAGTTTTAGCGATAGCGATTAGCAAAAATGAAGAAGTAAAGAAGAAAAATATTATAAAAATAAAAAAGTAAAGAATAAAAATATTATATAAATATTAGATATTAAATAAGTATTTATAATTTTTTTATTCGGTAATTTATCAAAAATTATTCGGTAAATTCGGTTTGGTAACTATTCGGTATATTTCTTATTTGGTTCGGTATCGGTATTAGAATTTTTGGCAAATAATAAATTAGTAAAATCGATATTGGTAAATTCTATATCAGTATTACCGATTGTACACCCCTACTGCTTAGACATATCATTTTGGTTAGAATTTTTCAAAAATAAAAGTATAAAATATAATCATTTTCCTGAATTTCTCATTTCTAACATGCTTTTTCAACAACTTTCACATCCATATATATCATAATTTTTCTATTTTCTCGATTGAATAATCTGTAGCCTTTGGATTTCATATCATACCAAATAAAAACTATTTTTTATTTTTATCGTCCAGCTTATGTTTGAGCTCATCATCAATTCTGAATAACCAACATTGTTAAAAACTCTTAAATAATAGAGAGAAGGTTTTCTACCAGTCCATACCTCTTAAGGTGTAGCCTTTTACAAACTCCTTGTAGGACAACTATTGCAAAGATAAATTGAGCAAGCTATAGCTTCTACCCAAAACTCGACATATTCTTGCTCTCTCACATGTTTCGTGTTATGTCCATTATAGTTTTGTTCTTTCTCTCCATCACACCATTCGCTGGGGTGACTTGGAAAACTATTGAGAATCTTCTAATACCATTAGATTCATAAAAATTATTAAAAATTTTGGAAGTGAATTGTCCTCCTCGATCAGTACGTAGAGCCTCAATAGAGAAACCACTTTTATTTTTAACAAATGTCTTGAATTTCAAAAATGCATAAAAAACTTCTGACTTTTCTTTTAAAAAGTAAACTCAAATTTTTCTGCTAAAGTCATCAATAAATAGAAAGAAATATCTATTCTTACCAAGTGAAACTAGATCAATCGGATCACAAATGTCTGCATGTACCAATTGAAGTGATTGTGTTGCCTTTAGAGCGATTCCTTTATAAAACTATTTTTGAAATATTTTCTATAAATGCAACCTTCACGCATTTGATTTCAACCGTCAATATGTGGGAGTTAATAGACCATCTTCTCCTTAGCTAATTATTTCAAGCTGTCAAAATTTAGGTGTCTCATTCGGTGATGCCATAACCATGATGAATCTGGTATGCAAGCTTTCAAACATTTGGGAATGTCAGTTTTGAGTAGAAGAGAAACATTATATTCTATGACATTTTTACTTTTGTAAGCAATTTACTATCTGAATTTTTAATTGCCAGTTTTTATCCTTCAATTGAATAGCATAGCCTTTCTCTAATAGTTATATAGGACTCAAAATATTCAATGTAATAGTAGACACAAAATATACTTAAAAGAGATAAATTGATGATATCCATTTTTGGCGATAACTAAAATATTATTAATTCCTTCAACTTTCACTTTTTTTCCATCACCAAATAAAATACTTCTCTTAAAAGATTTGTTTAAGATGCTAGGGAGAAAAGGATATTCGTGTTGTTAAAAAAATATTGTACTCGCTTGATCCAAAATTTGACTATATTGTTATTGCTATTGGAATCTAAAGATATTGACACAATGACAATAGTCAAATCATAGGTTCTCTGTAAGCCTGTGAATAGAGGATGAATGAGAAAGAATCAAATGACCAAGCTCTTATTTTTAAGTTGTCCATTATAGAAAAAAATGCAAAGATGAGAGAAAGAATGAAGTTCAGAAAGAAAGAGGAAGCGAAAGAGCATATGTCAAAGGTAGAGGCCGTGGTCATTCTTATAGAAGAGGAAGAGGAAGATTCAACAATTTGGCAGATAAAGTTTCCAATAATAACTCTAATTAGAATCATGGCAGAGGAAGATTGTATGATAGAGGAGAAGGAAGATCTCAGGTAGGAGAAAGATCTGAGGTACAATGTCATAGCATGGTCATTATGCTTCAGAATGCAGGCAAACAAGAAAACAAGAGAGTTTATTTTATGCAAAAGGTGAAAAAGAAGAAAAAGTAGCTTTTCTGCTAACATGCAATGAAGAAAAAGATCAACAAGCCTAGTTTTTGGACACAACAGCAAGCAATCATATGACTGGTATGAAAGATTTATTTGTCTCTTTAAATGAATTTTTTAAGAGAAGTACTTCATTTGGTGATGGAAGAAAAGTGAATGTTGAAGGAATTGGTAATATTTTAGTTATTGCCAAAAATAAATCTCATCAATTTATCTCTCAAGTGTAATACTTTGAGTCTTGGATAACTATTAGAGAAAAAAAATATGATATTTAATTGAATGATAGCCACTTGACAATTAAAAATTCAGATAATAAATTGCTTGGAAAAGTAAAAATGTAATAGAATATAATATTTTCTCTTATACTCAAAACTAACATGCCTAGATGTTTGAAAGCTTGCATATCACATTCCTCATGGTTATGACATCACCGAATAGGACACCTAAATTTTGATAGCTTGAAATAATTAGCTAAGAAGAAGATGGTCTATGGAGTCCTACATATTGATTGTCTAAATTAAATGTGTGAAGGGTTGCATTTATGAAAAATACTTTAGAAATAGTTTTCCATAGGAATCACTCTCAAGGGCAACGCAACCACTTCAACTGGTGCATACAGACATTTGTTGAAAATATGATCCAGTTTTATGATCCAGTTTCATATGGTAAGAATAGGAATTTCTTACTAGTTATTGATGACTTTAGCAGAAAAATCTAGGTTTACTTTTTAAAAGAAAAGTCATAAGCTTTTGATGCATCTTTGAAATTTAAGGCATTAGTTGAAAATAAAAGTGGTTTCTATATTAAGGCTCTACGTACTAATCGATGAGGATAATTCACTTCTAAAATTTTTAATATTTTTTGTGAATCTAATGGTATTAGAAGATTCTTGACAGTTTCCAGGAATGGTGTGGTTGAGAGAAAAAATAAAACTATGATGGACATGACATGAAGCATGTTAAAAAGTAAGAATATGCTAAAGGAGTTTTAGGGAGAAAATGTAGCTTGTAAAGTTTATCTTTGCAACAAATATCCTATAAAGAGTCTACAAAAGGTTACACCTCTTACACCTCAAGAGGTATGCACTAGTAGAAAACCTTCTCTATATCATTTAATAGTTTTTGGCAATGTTGGTAATTCAGATATTGATAATTAGCTCAGAAATAAGCTAGTTGATAAAAGTAAAAAAAATAGTTTTTATTAGGTATGATCTGAAATCCAAAGGCTACAGACTATTCAATCGAGAAAATAAAAAAATTGTGATACGTAGGAATGTGAAAGTTGTTAAAAAAGCATGCTGGAAATGGAAAATTTAGGAAAATGATTATAATTTTATACTTTTATTTTCTAAAAATTCTAACCAAAATGATATGACTAATTAGGTTTTTACTCCATTTGCAACGCCAAATGCACATGATGATTCTAGTCTTGCAAGTTCATCTATAAGGCCTACACGGTTTGAGTTTAGTCCTTTAAGTTCATCCACAAGGCATATGAAGATGATAAGACTTACAGATATTTATGTAGAAATTGAAACCAACAACATTTCCTGTATTGCCTTTTTGTAGGTTTAGAATTTGTAGATTTTAAAGATGCCGTGCAAGATAAATGGTGGAGAGATGCTATGGATGCTGAGATCAAATTCATATACAAGAATGATACAAGGGACTTGGTGGATCTTCCAATAGACAAAAAAAAGTCATTGGTGTCAACTGGGTGTAAAGAGTCAAAAAAAAATGAAAGAGGAGAAGTTAAAAAATTTAAAGCTCGACTTGTAGCTAAAGGTTTCAGCCAACAATATGAGATAGACTATAATGAAGTATTTGCATATGTTGTTGAAATAGTTAGCTTAATCGTGGCATTGGCAGCATAACACAACTTGAAAAATCTGTCATATGGATGTTAAATTTGCTTTTCTAAATGGTTATTTGGAAGAAAAAGAAGTGTACATTAAGCAACCTCTAGGCTATGTTGCTGATGTGTCCGCAAGTGCACGGATACATCGAAGTAATAAAAGATATTGAACCCACAGAGACCTATGTGTTAAGTTTCAAATAATCGAATTCTTACTAGCTAAGCGTCGATAAGAATAAAATAAGAACGAATAAGCAAAAACTATCGTCGAAAATCAGAGAGAGAACACTAAGACCAAGATTTCATCACTTTTAATTTTTAAGACTAAACATAATAAAATTTTTTGTTAGTTATTTAGATCATGTTAAAGAAAAGATTATCAAAATAAAAGCTATCTCCTTTCGGACGTCTAACTTACACGAATCCAGCTTTCACTTTCATGACTTGCTATTCAGTGTTTAATAAAAGTAATACTAGACAACAAAAATTGAATATCACTCTCGTGGCTTAATTCTTAAGGTCTATTTCTCAACTAAAATTAAACACTTTTATAGTTTAATCTTACAGGATTTTTTTAAGGGTTTCTAACAATCTAATTCACCTTGCAGTGCAACTATCTTGTCTAAAACAATGAAATTAATAAATTAAAAATAATCACATATAAATCAAGCAACAAAAATTAGGGTTATAAGACTTAGCTACTTGCGTAGTCTAGGTTACTAGGTCTAATTTAAGGGTTTCAGGTCTGTAAATCACCTTTCAATCCATATTACAAACCCTAAAACATGTAGATAATTAAAATCTAATAATTTCAAAGCGATTAATTGATAGGCCCCGCAAGTGTACTGTTTCTATCGCAGTAGTAAAATATCGTCCCAAGGGAGCAGGGTGTTAAGTACCGACTTTAAGTGTCATTGAAAGCTAGACAATCAAAAATAGAATTAAGAAAATGAACTAATCTAAGTCTAAAATATCGAATCTAAGAGTCAACGACTAGATGAGATTTACAGTTTTGAAGAAGTTTCGGGACTTTAGGTTTCACCTCGTTGAATTCTTAAACGTAAAACAATTAATGAGTCGAATTTAGAAACGGATTACCTTCTCTCGAAGCGTAATCTGATAGTAAATCATTTAAGCCGATTAGTCCTATTGTACAGTTTACCTTCTCTCGAAGCGTAAACCGATGTCTACCTAAGCTAATCTCCTACTCTCATGGCTTAATAGCTTAGGAAAAACTCAATGGGCTCTATGACAATCGTTAGTCCTCGAGTGACGTTGAACGACTCTCGTAATTTAAGTCACAAGTTCAAATGGGCAGTCGAGTGTTACGATTCACCTCTCGGCTCTTCTCGTAACACTTAACACATATCAATACTTGGCCAAAACACAAATATGCAATAAGCACACCACATTTGAATAAATAAATTACTAAAAGATATCACTGAGATCCATAAAAGATGTTTACATGTGAAAATTGTTCAACGGGCTACGCCCAAGTCCCGAACTAGGGTTTTAAGCTAAGAAATACATCGGTTAACTCGTAAAAACCCAAGAAAATACAATCGAAAGTTAGGAAAGTTATAGATTAAGGGTAGGAGACGACAAATCTTTGGTCTTCTCTCGAAAATCCCAAAAAAATCCGTTCAAACAGGCCCTCAAACCCTGGTTTTTTCCCTCTTTTCGCCCTAGTCGAGTTTTCCAAGGATTCGAACCTTTTTAACCGCCCTAAAATCGTTACTTTTATACCTTAATCAAAGCCTTTGGTGGTTAGGAAGGTTAATTGGGAGTTTTCCCCAATTTCTAGATTTTTGGATCGTCGAATTTGGCAAAAAAATAGTCGACAGTCGCAATCTGCGGACACCGTCACGGGCGTGATGGCAAACACGGCCACGCCATGACGAGTTCTAGAATGTGCACCGAGGTCTTCACAGCAGTGATGGCGATCACGGCTATGCCGTGTTGGGCGCAAAAAATTTCTGGAAGCTGAACACACCTGTGCATGACGCCGGTGTTCAGTTTGTGCCGAAATCGTCATGGCCGTGATGCTCGACACGGCAATGCCGTGATGGGTTCGTAAAGGCTGATCACACCCATTCTCTAGGTCGTGTCGACTTCGGTGGAATTTCTGAATTCTGGCGGTCACGGCAGTGATGACCATCACGGCCATGCCGTGATGGCGTCACTGAAGGTTTACTGGAATGCCGATCTGATCACGGCCATGATCGCAGGCACGGCCAGGCCGTGATGAGCATATACAACTCCAAAAAAAATCCTAAATTTGTCCTGTGTGATGCTTATAATGTGTTGAACCTTTCCAACTCTAAATCTTCAAAAATATTTTTGAAAATATAGAGAAATAACCTGTATTTCACAAATAACTAAAAAATAGTAAAGATTCTGTACTTAATGGGAAAAGATTCAAAATAATAGCATAAAAGCAAGACTTAAGCATGAAAAGAGTATATAAATAAGACTTTATATCTATTAGAAATAACGCTTATCATTAATTCACAATGGTAAAATTAACCGTTAATGAATAACTAATAAATTAATATTTATCTAGTCATTACAAAATTAAAAGGAATTACTCCCCAAGTCCCAAAAGGAGTTTTATGCTATTATGGTTTTAAAAACATAACAAGTATTTATTCTAAAATAAATCAGAATTCAAAAAAGAAATAGTAAAAATTTTACTGTCGTCACAGGGGCACGCCCCTGTGATGGCTACAGTACAAACCATCATAGCCCTGTGATTATAACTTTCTGTATAGTGTTCACCAGCGCCCACGAGGTTACTATAGCGACGCCCGATTTTTCTTCAATTTCTCCCAATTTTGATCTCCTTTTTTTTTCTAAAATTCGATGCGTGTTCTTCTCCTTGATGCACGTCTTCCCTAAAAATTTTGCCGCCACAAATATTCTCTATGCCTCTCGGCAAGAAATGGAACTCTAGCGCCGTCGTTGTTGATTTCTTCCTCCTTCATCGATGAAAATGTGTGATACTTGGTTGAATCCCCTCCTCGATTTATAGAACAACTCTGTCTTTTTAGATTTTTCTATTACGCTTCAGATTCTTCTAATTTGGCATAAAAAAAATTTAAGTTTTTAGGGCGGCGCAAGACTCGGGCGCGCGGGGTTGATTTCCCCTAAAAATCATAATCACACCCTGTGATGCCTGTAGTTCATTTCGTCACAGGGATGTGATGGCCAATTTTTTTTAAAATTTGCCCTCTGAGCTCTAAATTTTGTCCTTATTCCATTTCTGACTTCTAAATCCTTCAAAATCTTCTAATTTGGTACTTTTTATCTGAAAACATTGAAAAACAAAAGAGGTGTAGATTCTGAAATAATTGACTGAATTTAAATTAAAAATAAGCAAATAAAAAATAAGATGACTTAAAAAGGATAATTTAAGTATATAAATGACTATATCTTTTTGAGTCATCAATTGCTGAAAGAAAAAAAAAGATGAAGTTCTCAAGTTGAAGAAGACATTTTATTATTTGAAGCAAGCACCTAAGGCTTGGTATTCTCTAATTGACGAGTACTTCAAGACGAAGGAATTCATAACGAGCCCGCATGAATTTGGCCTAAATGTGAAAATGAAGAAGAATGATGATATACTAATAGTTTGCTTATAAGTTGATGATTTGATATTTATAGGTAACAATGTAGCAATGTTTGATGAGTTTAAGAAGGAGATGATGACATAATTTGAAATGACAAACATTAGACATATGTCTTACTATCTCAGGATAGATGTAAATCAATCTAGCGAAGGTATCTTCATGTCTAAGAAAAATTATGCAATGAAGGTCCTAGAAGAATTCAATATAAAGAATTATCAATCCGTTACTACACCTATAGACTATATTGTAGAGTTGTCAAATTTTGATAATGCTAAAAAAGTTGATTCAACAACAAACTGAAGGCTTATTGAAAATTTAAGGTATTTGACAAATACAAGACTTGATATATTTTATGGAGTTGGAATCTTGAGTCATTTTATGGAATCACTAATTTTAACTTATCTAAAAGTTGCAAAACAGATTTTACATAATGTTAAAGGCACTCTAGACTTTGGCTTGTTTTACTCACCTTCTTTGAGGTTCAAGTATGTTGGTTATAGTGATAGCGATTGGGGAGAAGACATTGATGATCAAAAGATCAGCACAAGATATTTATTTAGCTTTAGAGACACAACATTCACTTAAAGTTCAAAGAAGCAAGCTATTGTAACACTCTCAACGTGTAAAGCAAAGTATGTAGCTGCTACTGCTTGTGTTTGTCATGCTATATGACTAAGGAGTTTGCTAAAAATGAAGCTACTAAAATTTTTATGGATAACACCTTAGCTATTGCATGAGATAAAAATCCTATCTTTCATGATATAAATAAACACATCGATACAAGGTTCCATTTTATAAGAGTATGCATAAATAAAAAGGAAGTGGAGCTGAAATATGTGAAGTCACAAGATCAAATTGCATACATATTTACAAAGTCGTTGAAGTTGGAAGATTTTGCAAGACTTAGAGCTAAGCTTGGATTGGCTAAAATTCAAGTTTAATGAGGATGTTAAAAATAAACTTGAATATGATAGATGTAGCAATGTGGGCACGTGCTCCACAACTTAGCGCATAATTTTTATTTTTAGCAAATATTTATTTTTAAGGTAGATTAATTTTAGTATTACCATGTAATATATATTCACATGTTTTCTTTACGAAATGCATCAGGATGAGTTTTATTGTTTCCTCTTCAGTATTTTTGTCTCTCTTGTTTTGTGTCTTTGGCTTCAACAAAGTCGCTGAAAGAAATAAATGTGGAGGGTTTGAGGAACATAGATATGTGGATTTTGGGCATCCATTGTTGAAGGAGAATCGAAACCAAGAACTTGTTTGAACGAACGTTTGAATTCGAGAAGATTGAGTACTTGGAGCTGGAGTGGTGCCCATACTAGAGCACTCGAGGAGTGGGAATTGTGAAATTGATGGAGAGATCGTGTATGGCCTTTGCAATCGCAAGTGATTAAGCAATGTAAAGTACGAATGAAGAAGATCGACAGAAGTGGAAAGACGGTGGAGGTGAAGGAGAACAAATGAGATAAAAGAAAATTTGTTCTTTACATAGAAAAAAATTTTCTAGTTAGTGTATCTTGCTTGGAAAAATGAAGAAGGATTTGAATAGATCATGAATAAGTATATTTTTATCATGAATAAGTTATATTCGCGTAACCTACTCACTCTAAATTATTTAATTATACAAATATTATGGTGGATACATTTATCCACGATGAGAAATTAAACATTCTTATTATTGTGGATATGCTAGTAGATTACGTAAATATAATTTATCCACGATATAAACATGCTATTCATGATCCATTCCAATTATTCTCAATGTTTTCAAGTAGGGTACTCTATCTAAGAAATTTTCTTTCTAAATTGGAGCCCTGTATTTCATAAAAATGTATAATAAGTCTGTAATTTTATTTTAATTACAAAGTAGCCCACCCCATATTTCATAAAAATGTATAATAAGTATCATTTTATTTTAATTAGAAAGTAGCCCTCTGAGCCCAGCACAAGTGCACAACGACTGCCAACACCCACAGGCCACCTAACATTTCCCCTCTTAAAGCATCGTCGACCCTACAAAAAGCGGGTCCGCACGCATCCGACGGCGGATCTCCTTTCCGTAGGTCAATCAACGGTAGATTCTATATGCTGCATAAAGTTTTTATGGGTGTGAAAAAATTATGGAGATCGATCAGCAACCGTCCGCCGAGGTGAGTAGTTAGGTGGGCGCGTCGACCACCGTCCGTCAAAGCGAACTCCCCACCTAACCACTCCACTCAAACGGATCTCAGCCGTTCATCCGCGCCACGGCTCGCTCTGCACGTCTATAAAAGGCTGTGTTTGCGCACGGGACCGAATCGTGGCGATCTCGTGTTGTTAGGTTCAGGGGGGAGGAAAGAGCGAAGAGGGGAAGCACGAGGAGATGGCGAGGAAGAAGATACGGGAGTACGATTCCAAGCGCCTGCTCAAGGAGCATCTCAAGCGCCTCGCCGGAATCGATCTCCAGATCCGCTCTGCCCAGGTTGCTTGTCTTCCCCTTTCTCCATTGTTAACTCACTTAGTATCTTTGGTCGTTGGTTTCTGCAATTTTTTTTTTTTGGCTTTTTTTTGCTATTAGCTATCGATACTTGCGATTTGTAGTCAGGTTCTTAAGTTTGGGTCAAATGTCTCGGTTTGATGTGGCTCATTTTTGGGTTATCTTGACGATGAAAACGACTTTCGATTCGATTTTGTTTACTAAAAGAAGAAAATTTTGAAGCTGAAATGGGAGTTCTATGATGGGTGTGAAATAGGTGACAGAGTCGACAGATTTCAATGAGTTGGTGAACAAGGAACCATGGCTTTCGTCCATGAAGTTGGTCGTCAAGCCGGACATGCTGTTCGGGAAGCGTGGGAAGAGTGGTTTGGTGGCTCTCAACTTGGATCTGGCTCAGGCAGCCCAGTTTGTGAAGGAGCGCCTGGGAGTTGAGGTGATATTATATTCTTTTTGTGCAATGAACCAATAATGTGATGATTTTCTATTTCGTTCCTCTGGAATGAACCAGTTATGTGATGGAATCTAATGTGTTTGTTGCTTGCAGGTTGAGATGGGCGGCTGCAAGGCTCCGATAACCACATTCATTATTGAGCCATTTGTTCCGCATGATTCAGAGTACTATCTCTCCATTGTGTCTGAGAGGCTAGGTTCTACCATCAGCTTCTCAGAATGCGGAGGCATTGAAATAGAGGAGAACTGGGACAAAGTTAAGACAGTTTACCTTCCTACAGAGAAGCCAATGACTGCAGAGACATGTGCTCCACTGATTGCAACCCTTCCATTGGAGGTGGGGAAGTAATTTATATCTATGTTTCTACTAGCATTTCTAATTTTTCAGTGATGCTCGTTACTTCAATATTTAACCTTTTATGCAATCTAAAAATATTCTATCTTAATGCACTCTACTATCATAGCATTATATTTTTTCTAAAGACGTTCTTTATATAATCCATAGTTTGAGCACATTGTTGCATCATTCACTTCAGGTGCGAGGAAAAATTGGTGATTTCATAAAGGGAGTTTTTGCTGTGTTCCAAGGTATGCGACAGGTTTATACATATCTTAATATTTTGCCTAAATTAGATTCCTTCAGAAGGCATTCTTTTATTGTCCTTTGTTGAAAAGCTTCTATGTGTATTACATCCCTTATTGATTTCAATGCCATGAGAATGGATTTGGTTCCCTGTGTCATCTGCAGATTTGGACTTCAGTTTTATAGAGATGAACCCATTCACTTTGGTAAATGGTGTACCATACCCATTGGATATGCGTGGAGAACTGGATGATACTGCTGCTTTCAAGAACTTCAAGAGGTATGTCTTAGGCTCCTAGTTCTTAGTCTGAACATCACCGGTGTAGAGGACACTCTTTGAACCATATGCTCATTTCTGTCACTAATTTATTGCTAAATTTGATGCATTATGTAGGTGGGGAAACATAGAATTCCCACTTCCTTTTGGGAGAGTCCTGAGCTCCACAGAAAAATTTGTTCATGAACTTGATGAGAAGGTAACCAGACTTCCTTTTCTATTTAGTTATAACTTCCTATCATGATTTTAAAAACCAGTCCGGCAGCTCAGTTGGTTAGCTACCGGACTGGTATAAATAGTGTATATCAACACTATGCTACAGTAAAATCGTGTGTACCGACATATGCAAGAGTGGAACCGGTCTCGGTATGAATAGTGTATATCAACACTATGCTACAGTAAAATCGTGTGTACCGACATATGCAAGAGTGGAACCGGTCTCGGACCGGTATAAATTGAAAATTTCGGATTGAAATTTTAAACACTGCTTCCTATGGGAAGAAGAGTAGGTTAGAACTTTGTACCAAAATATCACATTCGAAATGTGCTTAAGCTTATATTCATGTCATATATACTATACAACTTGACATGCATGCCTCTTTCTACATTGTTTGTTTTTCTAAGTGCATGTATGTTTGAAATCTGTCTTTTTCAATCCTCACAGCTTTGTTTCATATTTAGAGCTATGTAAGATGTACTTGTCCCTCTAGTGGTTCCAACACTTTTTTCTCAGTTGCATTTCAAGTTTCAAAAGTCACCACAAGAAATAGTTGTTTAGATTTCAAAATACCTTATTTGAAATAAGTGATGTTCGCTATGCCTTTTCTTAATTTTGATGATGTGATATCATATTGATTCTCTGCTCCTGAAGACGTGATCCGTCTCCTTCATTCATACGTGCCCAATTAGCGAATGTCATTTTCAAGTCAGGCATTACATCTTCAGCTCTCACTTTAGTATTTCTTCTCGTTCCTATTTTTCTTTGTTCTTTTAGAATTCCTATTTTTACCTTCGATTTGCTTTGACCATAGTATTCCTATTTCTTCTTGTTTGGACAGTTATGATTGCTAGTCTGATATTCTTTGACCACTATTTTGGGCAATGCTTAGTCCATTTCTGATCATTGTTGAACATCATTAGCTTTATCATTCTTAACTTCCATTTTTTGCTTGATATTAATTTTTGTGTTGCTGAACTGGAATAGCTAGACGATTTCAAACACGAATTACAAGAAGCGTGTCTAGTTATTGAACAATTGCATCCAGACTAGTTATTTCCATTCCAAGAGTTTCTCCAAGTATTTGCTAAAATCCTAATTTTTGTTGATTAAAAGAATGTGCTAAAGGTTAAGAATTATTTCAAAGTTAATGACACAATTCATTTCTGAACCGGTAAAAGCAATTAATCAGTTGAGGGAAATTTTAACTTGATATCATTCGACTGTAAAATCTCAATAGCATCATGGTGTTGCATATAAAGCATAGAAAAATATCGCTCTTTTATTTTAATCATAGATGATAACAATGGTATTATCCATTTAACTCTCTTCTTTGAACCTAGCTTTTTGGCTAGAATTGGCTATCATGTATATCTTAACAGCCTAATGCTATGTATGGATTTGCATGCCATTGAATGGGATTTGGTTAATTTTATCTTTCTTACATCTCTATCGTGTCATTTTTTTGCATTACAATATTCTTGTCAGGAGTGTGGCGAATAGTTCTTTCCATGATGTCTTTCTGTTACTCCCATTCGTGATGCTTTTCCATTTATATCATCAACATACTAATAACGTCAAGCTACTTTCCTACTGTTCTACAGACTAGCGCCTCCTTGAAGTTTACAGTTTTGAATCCCAAAGGACGTATATGGACAATGGTGGCTGGTGGTGGTGCTAGTGTTATTTATGCTGACACGGTAGCTCAAGCATTTTCACTATGAATCTTGATAATATTTAAATGATAGTATATTCCTTCCGACTATGCTAGATCCATGATTTTCTTTTAGTTTGAAATCTAACTTTAGCTTGCGTGTTAGGTTGGAGATTTGGGTTATGCATCTGAACTTGGAAACTATGCTGAGTACAGTGGTGCTCCAAATGAAGATGAGGTCCTGCAGTATGCCCGAGTTGTTCTTGATGTATGGATTCACTTTCTATCCATTCTTTGTTTGATTTCTCAAACACCTGTTCACATCCGGAATTGGCATTTAACGTTTTTTCCCTACCAGTGTGCAACTTCAGATCCTGATGGTCGCAAGAGAGCTCTTCTCATTGGAGGGGGTATTGCAAACTTCACCGATGTTGCTGCTACTTTTAATGGCATAATCAGGGCCCTTAAGGAGAAGGTTGGTTCACTCCAAACTACATCCAATACATTTTCTCCAACATGTAAACGTTTCCATACCTTCCGCATCCACAGGAATCAAAGCTGAAGGCTGCAAGGATGCACGTCTATGTTAGAAGAGGTGGTCCAAATTATCAGACTGGTCTGGCAAAAATGAGGAAGCTGGGAGAGGAGCTTGGTATTCCTCTTGAGGTAGCCACTTTACTTGTTTTCAGTGAAGGCAATTTACATGGTTGTTCTTTCGTATGTAATTCTTAGGCTTGAATTTATCTGAAGATTGGTTCTTAATTGCAGGTTTACGGTCCAGAAGCAACAATGACCGGAATTTGCAAACAAGCTATTGATTGCATCATGTCTGCAGCTTAGAGCACTTTCACTGACCCAGCTTTTTATTCTATTTGCAGAAGCATCAAAACTATTTTGTCTGAGAGAGATTTGCGATGAATAAGTAGATGCTTAGTATGCATTAGATTATGACAGTTGAAGATCTTGCAAATTTTGCTATTTAGATGCATAAATGGCTAGGGTTCTTTACAGCAACGAAACGCATCAAAGGGGACACGACTAAAACCGTGTTGCTTATAAGTTACTGACGTTGAGATGCCAATTACTGGCCTCTGGGTTAATTAAAAGTAATTAGATGCTTTGCTTCTGCTATTATTGATACAGGCAATGTTGTAGCTATATGAAGCAAAAGGAACACAGGTTTTAGTGGCCCGAGTTACCCACACCTTACAACAGGGGTGGGGGAAAAAACTCATATGCGGGGTCGGCCCCATCCACCATTAATGCATGCTTTCAGATTTGTGTTTGAAAAGATTTGTGAAAACACAAATCTCTGAGTGTGAAAACACAGGTTGATGGTGGATGGGGCCACCCCGCATACAACATTTATTCTAGGGGTGGGTATGAATATATCGAATCAATTTTATCGATTTAAAATTTATCAAAAATTTTAATACTAATATCGAACCGAATAAGAAAATTATTGATTATCTATCGAATTGAATTTATTGAATAATTTTTAATAAATTATTGAATAAAAAACTTAATCTCGTCGAACCTTGCTAGACATTGTCAGATAATGCTGAAGACATCGGACAACACTGAAGGCGAGAGGAAGGAAGGCACTCGAAGGAAGGCGAATGCCTGCATTGCTCGCCTGGAGTTGTGACCATATGGTTGTTCGCTCCGATCGCCTGGAGTTGTGCCTTCATTCGCGTTTGCTTCGTCTCCTCCACCCCGCTCACCTGGGGAGCCCAGTCACTAGCATCCCATGCTGGGAGTCCGCTAGTCTTCTTCCCCCGTCATCCGCGCACTCACTGTCACACTTCGCCTCCCACTCTTCTCACCTCGAAACAGTTGCATTTTCTTGCATTTTCTTCCTCCTTCCCATGTGGCGTTGGAAGCTTATGCTCCATCGCCCATCGCCGCCAGTCGGGACGATCCATGCATCCAGACGAAGTTGCGTCGCTGCTATCGTAGCCAACCGGAAGTCACCATGCGGCATCGCTCGCCCGTTGAAGCCGCATCTCCATGCTGTCACGCATGCATGCACAACTCGGCGGCACCATCCTTCATCCCGAGCTAGAAGATGCCACACGGCATCACATCGCTGGCCGGAGACATCACCGAAGGACGTATGTGTCATGTGTCGATGCCGTCGTCGGCGAACAAAACAGGCATTGCTCCCAGCGCATGCTACCGCCACTGCCCGTCGCGCCAAACATCTGTGAGCCCTAGCTTAGATTTGGGCTGATTTTGACCCAATCAAAATCAACCCAAATCTTGAGAATCTTGGGCCAATTTTGACCCGATCAAAATCAGCCCATATCTTGGGCCTAACACTTGGTACTTAGTAAACGAATAATGGGTAAAGGAGTAAACGTAGAATTGTAAACGGGTAACGGATAAAGTAAGTATACAAAGCTTAACAAATAAAATAGATTATTTACCGAATTAAAAAAAATTAATCGATATCGATACTAATAATCAATTAATAAAAAAAATCTCTAATATCGATTTAATTGAACCGATCAATAAATTAATAAATACCGAATTTACTAATCCGAATGTCCATCCCTACCTTACAATATTTTTGACTGACTCTCCTGGCTACACTTCCTCCTGATACTCCTGGCTACACTTCCTCCTGATAAAGAACACACGATAAAGAACACACTAGTTGATCCTAGAATTTTTCTAATGTCTATGTTATTCAGCCAAAATAAGTTCAGCAGTGAATTTTATGCAAAAGAAAGTGAGATCCTCATATTTCATTTCAAATAAACTGGCAAACTGAAACTAATCAAGTAATCATATTGTCAGTATGTCATTGGATTTAAATCATAGTTGATATAATACTGCATATGAGCAAAATGTCCATTTGACCATCACAAAACAAAACAGTGTTTAAACAAATATTATAAAAAAAACATTTTAATCACAATAAAATAATTCATCTATAGGATTTTATTTTGGCTGAGATCCTAACATTTCATTTCAATAAATTCATTGATTGAGCAAAGCACGTCAGTTTATCATGAAGATTTATTAGACATTAATATACGCGATCAATCTATGTGACGTGAATCAAAAATGGCAGCTGCTAAACAAATATTGTACTGAAACATTATGACCTCCACAATCTATGGGATAACTGTTAAAGAATGACGAGGTTGTAGTAATGAAATCGTTATAAAGTAGAAAAAAAAATTCCCAAGGACACGAAAACATAAAAGAATAGTTACTCATCCAAAAATATGCACTATTGTGGATTACTTGCTTTTCATGCATAAAAGGTCGGGAGATCATCATTTCAAAGATATAAGGTCGTAGAGAAATGAAATTGATCGAGCAAACGTCAACGAGTGTCGTGAAGATATAAATCATAATATACAGCATCAATCTATGTACATATAAACAAATGTTCAACTGACCAATAATTAATATACACAAACAAATGTCCAATTGATCATTAATTATTATACGCGTTCAATCTATGCACATATAAACAAATGTCACCACAGTCCGATGTTTAATAAATATTACACTAGGTTGTAGCATCGTTTCAGGACTGGTTTACTCAACCAAAGGTCTTTTCACTACTGTAGCACATATACAGGAACCCGTCTTCGTCTTTGTAAGAGTCATATAAGGAATCCAAAAGGGTGGCTGTAAAATCAATTTGGAGCTATACGTAAATATCATATAACCAGAATAATCAGTTAATCTTAAATATATTATTAATAGAAGAACACATTACCTGTTTGAGGCAAGGTATTTTGAACAAACACAAACAGTGCTTTTCCAGGACTAAGGTACAATCTGCTGCTTAATACATGGATGAGTTGGCCGACTGACATATCCCTCGGAACAAGATATCTGCACAAGCATTATAAAGAAAACAGGATGCTGATCTCACTAGATATATCCAGAATGGAATTACATAAGCACATTACTACTCAATACATCGTCCAAGTGTTCTTTCGTTTAAGTATAAAAGCAAGATAATTTTCCTCCCTGTCAAATATAAGGATTCGATCCTCCCAACAAACTATGTACTATATATTCATACTCAAAACCGAACAATTCTACTGCTCTTAAGCAAACTCTACGGCAGGGAAAAAGATACCCAACAGTAAATAATTGAAAACATTATATCTACTGAGGATTCATAGATGGTGTCCTGGTCACTAAAGATCGTCTCTACAAACGAACGAACTAGAGATTCAACCTGCACATTTGAGATGTCATAAGACTCTATACCAAGTAACTTTAACAGTTCCAATGTAGCGGAAGATGAGCTGCATGTAGAAAAAAATGTACCAGAAGAAAATTCTTAGCAGGTAGTAGATGCCTATCTTGGTAATCATTGATTCACAATTTTTTTTTTTTGCAACGCCGTTTTGTAACAAAATTTTTGGAATAAAGATAGCCTTTCCTCCCCTTGGTATTCTTCCATCTTCCTCAATTGTGTATTCTTTTAAATTTCTGTCCACATTACTATGCTGCCATGAATAGTTCAATTTTAAATTATTCTCATTATTTTGTCATCATGAATTCCCGTTCAAGTAGTTAAACATAATTATTTTTTAAGTTAATAAAAGCAAAAAACCCTAAACATCACCATGAGGTCATGGCAGACACTTCACCTAAAAATTAATACAATGGGTTCACTCTACATGTGCTGATCTGCTGAACATTAAATTTAAAGCGCCATTAAGTGTTCAAGTGCCATGTTCTCTTGAATATACAACACTGTTAAGCTCCAACGGTTCTACTCAAGCATGTATTTACAAATATTTCAATGCTTTTCCTTGTAAACATTCGCTTTAGAATACCAGTTCATTCAAGATCCATTACATGTGCCCAATTTGGAGAAGATAAGTTGTTACTTGAATTTGTCACTATATAATGTTTTTGATAGCTTCCTTGTGATTCACATATATAGTTCCACATGAGAAGTGAAAAAATAATTGTCATGATATATAAGGCCTAATGAGCTTACCAAGTACGAATTGGGTTTAAGCATTTTAATTAGGCCATATTTTTGTCAAACTCATCAAGTTAATGAATTAGTCTTCTGATTAGGTGGGTTGTTGATGGAGCCAAAGAGGCCCAAGGAGCCAAGGAAAACACACCAAGGGACTCCCTAGGAGCAAAGGAGAGCACCCCAAATTTTCGGGCCAAGAAGTCTCCCATAACTCACATGCGTAAAGTTCACGGGCCGTGAGCAGACTCACGGCCCTAGCCGTGAACGGCCCCAGGCAACATACTCCCCCTAGAAATAGCCTGTGCAACATTCACAAGCCGTGAACAGACTCATGGCCACAACTGTAAATGCTTCTGCCTCTTGTCTACTGAATGTGAGGTCTGCCCAGGATAAAGCTGCGAGAAGTTCACGGGCCGTGAACGCACTCACAACCACGACCGTAAACAGCCCAGAACCCATCTGCTCGACTGCAGACTCCTTCGAGCCGACATATGCTCCAAATTCATGGGCCGTAAATGCGTTCATGACCACCCGCCTGCGGGCTTCCTCTTGCCGAAGTCTGCGCAAGATTCACGGGCCGTGAATAGGCTCATGACCCCGGCAGTGAACGACCTAGCCTGCAGCCATCCGCCCACAGGTTCCTCCTTACCAACGCCTGCGCGAGTTTCATGGGTTGTGAACATACTAATGGCCCCGGCCGTGAAAGTCTCGGCTGCACAAAAAACACCCGTCGTATTCATGGATCGACAATCCCAACTGAGTTCCCGCACACCAGATCACGTCGTAGGGGTTGTTAGCTTGTCATCCGCTTCTACAAGGTTCCTTCACCTAATGAAGGTGCCAACCAGATCATCGAAAGAAGCCATGAGCGATCAGCGACCATTACAACAACCGGCTGATCAACACCGCGCACGAGTCAGCCAACACCATCCAAAACCAACCTACTATCAGTAAATTTTGTTGTTTCATTGTGACCTATTTAGAGATGGTGTGACGGCCCAACAACAGCCAGGAATGCCCAACCCATGCACTACAGCTTATCACTTTTCTTGTTGCCATAGTAGGTAGCCTGTTGTACTTTGGGTGGTTAGGATATTATTCTAGCCACCTTTTTGACTGCTTTTAGGTAGTTATAGGGCAGTTTACTTATCCAACAACTCTATCAGGTGTGAGCTCTCCTCTCTCTTACTCTATAAAAGAAGGGTGGAGCCTAGTGTGATTTCCAGTTTTCTGCAGTAGTAGCTTCTTAGTGCGGAAGTCTATTAGGTCCAAATTGCACCGAGAGAGTTGTGAGAGTGCTTATTGTTACGCCCCCGAGCGCCACCCCGAGACCCGGTCTCAGGACGCAACAACACTGTACTTGACAAGATAGCACAAAACCCAAGAGGTACAGGATAGAATAAAAATATCATAACATAAGGCCGACCCGGCCACAAAATATCCAAATATAAACAATTGACACAAAACCGACGCAGCGGTCAATAGAGTCAACAATAAACCGATCGACGTAGCGGTCCACAGAACCCAATAGAAACACGATCGGTGCAGCGGTCAATAAGTCCAAGACAACATAACATAATAAACAATAACTCAACATATGCTGCTCAACTCACCCAGACTGGCAGTCAATATCTAACTATCTAAGGTGCTCTAGCTGGAGCCACGCCTGAACCTGGAGACAAGTCAAAGGGGGCTAGCCGGAGGCTAAGTAGGGATATATCAAATTATATGGTGCATGATCAAAACAGAGAAATTTACCAGAATACCACCATAACTCTATATGTCTCGTATATCGTATAATAAGACTAAAATACGCATCAATATAATGTTATCACACAGATAAAACTGGGAGCTGATATAGCAGTGGTCCGAGACCCACAACTCTAAAGCAGAGTGGTCCCTACTGATGGCTCCTTAAATAGTAGAGACGAGTGTCCGTCGACAGCCCGCTAGTGTAGCGTCCTACACTCAGTACAACCCATCTCATCGGGTTGACAACATATCCGAGACCTCGAGCCCATAACATCAGACTCTCTTGGTCTAGCACTATCACAAATAGATGATCGCACGTCTCAGAGTATAACAGCCAATAACCGAGGTATACTTAACTGTCTATCGCAAGACATCCAGCCTCAATGTATGTATACATAACACGTACCAACTACCAACTACTGACTCGCATGCAATACTGACACCCACACCGTGTTTCATACAAGCATGTTATGTCAATAGGAATAAGACAAGAGCAGAAAGGAATCAGAACAGTAATCAATAGTCATAACAGCTATAAGGAGGTGCCGCTAACTACATATGCGGTTGGCACCGTAACAAAGGAAAGAAGGTAGAATCCCTACCTCAAAAGCAGATGTACAGGAAAATAGATCCAACCGATAAGCACGTAATCAGTCAACAGGTCCTAGCAGGTAAATCATGTGTAAGTTCACGGTAACCCATTTTAATCCATTTACAATAATTATCAATTAACATGCTAATCTGAGTTCGTTAAGTGATTCTATCTAGATCTAGGTTATTTAATCAAGTTCGTCATATGTACATGTCCAGGTTGGTTCGCATGCGTTCGTGTAAATACGTACGGAGTCGAGTTGGGGTACTAACCTAGTTCGCAGCCACATGCGAACATATAACACCACGTGATGTTGGAGTACGCGAGAACTAGCCCAAATACGTGAAATAAAGCGTCAGCATGGATCACGAGGTTCATCAAAATAGTACTGCCAGAACAGTGTTTCCGAGCTCGGAATGCGCCGGAAATAAGAGGAAAAGTTCGCCGTGAGGTCACGAAACCCGTCGGAGCAGTTGACGTCACCGAAAATGGAGCAATGCCACCAGAAATCGCGTCAGGTGCGCCCTCGACCAAACCCTAGCCGCCGGTGAAATGACGAGGGAGGTGACGGATCGAAGCAACGCTGATAGTCGGTGCCGACAGAGGAGAAGAGAATGTCTTCGGTGCTAGAGGGAGATGACACACGGGCGTTCGCATCGTTCACATTCGGTGCGCCCAATGCCGAGCGAATATCACGAGTGGAGAAGAGAAGCGAAATCATCGCCGAACAGTTCACAGGATTAAAGCCTCGTCGTCGCCGGTAGGGAAGCTCACCGGAGCAGCCACCGAATGCAGGGGAGATGGAGACGGGGAGGCGAATCAAAAGAAGGAAGCGTTCAATCGTTCGTGCAAGAAGATGAGGCGACGGGGAGAAGAAATAAGGAAGAGAAGCGGCGAGTTCACGCGACAACGAAGGATGGGCTCGTCACGCGTGCACAGTGACGAGTCAGGTCCATCACATCCGCCCAATTTAATTAATATTATTTTATTTCAAAATTTACCCTCTCATTTGTCCTCTTGTGCCACGGATGTAACACTTATAGTCATGCCCAGCGAGATCCCTGCCTCTCATTGTAAGCTTTCGTCAATTTCTTAGCACAATAATCAAATTGCCAGAGCGATACCTCGTTCCTTGCTTCCTCTTCATCTTGCGTGTTTTGAATTTTGCTTTACGCGTCCGCGCCTAACCTCCATCCCCAACGGAGTAACCTGTTCTTGAGCTATGATTGGTGTCCAGGATGAGCTGAAGCTCGATCCTTCGCTACGTCGTGAGGGAATGCCTAACCGCGTTGCTTGCTTCCCGAAAATTAGCTCTACGAGAGGTTAATCCTATTTTGAGCATAGTTTTCCGTGTCGTTTCTCCTTGAAACAACCGGTATTGCTCAAATACGGATTCACATCGTCATCTTCTTCATGTTTTATCCGAGTTTTCCCTCCATACACATTCTCTATTCCCTTGTCTAAAGACCCTCTCACGCTTTCGGCATCATTGTCTCTATTACCCTTGTGTATTGAATATAAGGACCATCCAACCTATTGTGTAATAAATGATAGTAGAGCAAATATAATCCTAGGCACACTAAGAGGCAAATAGGAAAGGTTCCCATAGATGATAGGCTACCATTGGCTGACCTTACATACTATCACTAAAGATGGTTCCAAGATAAAAGTTAGGCTTTGAGCTCAAGTCTTAATTGGTGAGATTGTGATATGTCAATTTAGTCCCACATAGCAAATGAAAAAATGAGCTTGTTATTGTTAACTTAGGCTTGAGTATATTTGTTTGTCTTAGACAAGATAATATATTAATTTTTTCATTAGGTAATAAACATGTGTGAGCTATTTCCTATCATTTGCTAGGCAAATAAATAGGTTTTGAATGTTAGTTTTCACCAATCATTTATAAACCATATGATATTATCATTATAATATCTGCAAGTTATATTTACTTGATGCTTGCTATATTTTATTTGGCACACATAAATATAACAATACCCAACTTACTTTCTCTTTTCCATATCTGGAAGATCACTCCTAGAGAACCTCTCAACAATAACCTGAGGAAGAAAAAAGTTGAGTGTAAAGAAGATTTCATATGGCTATAAAATAACTTTCACGGCAATTACATTAATAAAACAAGGATAGATGAGTAACATTAAAAATCTATTCAGCCATTTCCTTACAACTTTCACATAATTGAAATCACTGGCTAAATGAACTAGAGAGTTACAGACTCGGCCATGCCATCATCTCAGCAATAAGATTAGAGGGATGGAGTGGACACATCAGAGAAGCTCCAATATACATGAACCAAAACACTTGAGGCTTTCATGCCCTACCGACATCTGTATGGTTAGGACTCGTAATCTGGTGAACATGTGCACAATAAACAAGGCTAGTGTTTAAATTCACCACCATCTTGTGCACCTAGAAAATAGTAATACCCGCGATCGTCCCCTCAATTCAGGGACCAATCCTCCAGCGGCGTAGACAAGAAGCCAATGCTAATATACCTTAATCAAACCTTTGCAGATCTACACTGAAAATGTTAACACTCGATTTGGGGAATAGCCAAGAACCAAAAAATAATCGGATACGTAGATATGTATTTACCGGCACTCGATCAGGGTACTTGGCGATGATGTCCTTCGATTCCGCAAGCCTCTCCTCTGCCACGAGACAGAAAAATCGGATAAGATAGGAGAGGAAAAAAAAGGACCAAATCGAGAACAGAACTCGACACAGGGGGAGCCAATCGAAAGGAGACAGTAGCGAACCGAAGGAGAACTCGTTCTTGAAAGATTTCTCTCTATGCTTCATGGCTAGGGTTTGCGATTTGGGAGGAGCACACATGCGGAGGTCGCACCCCGTTCCTCTTCGAGCCTTCGAGGGCTGGATTGCTTCCCCTCTTTTCTCTCTTGGACGCTTCGTACCGTTACGGATTATCCGTAAATTTATCGAACCAGCGACGGAACCTCATAACTATGGACGACAATAAAACTCATCCCCGCCCTGACTTGATCCGACCCGACTCAAAGTCAACGAAAAAAATCCGAGTTAACTGAGGGTCAGGTTGAGTTCGGAAAAAATCCGATAGGATAAAGTCGGATCAGGGTCGGGGTTGGGGTCGGGTATAGGAATTTAGGTACCCGCCCCGAACCCGACCCCAAATCTGTCCCGATCATTAAAATAATAAATTTACTCATTCTAAGTTATAACTTAGGTACTAAGTTTATAGTAGTTTGATGTAGAAATGATTGTATAGTTTATATAAAATATTTTTTATTTATATATTATGAATATAAAATAAAATTAATTTTAAAATATTATTTATAATATATACTTATTTTTAGATCGGTCGGGTTCGGATTTCTCCGCGGGATCGGGTGTGGGGTTGGGTTTTCTAAACCCGTCGAGGTCGGGGTCGGGGTCGGGGTCGGGGATGGGTTTGGGAAAGTCGAGGTCGGGTCGGGGATGGCAAAACCCGACCCTGACCCGTCCCGTTGCCATCCCTACTCAGAACCTTATTTGCGGGACGATGAGCCGACCGAGTTTAGCGGCTTAGCTAAGTTAATAAACTGGGACTTAGGGGTATTGAGCCGGTTTTTCGAACCGAACTGATTAGATTGGTTCGAGAATGATTTTTCACCGGTTAATTGATTTTCGGTTAATCAATTTTTTGATACGATTAATTGAAAATCGATGAAAACCGATGATTAATCGTATTCTTTATATATAAAATAAAAATATTTAAAATTATAAAATAATTTAAAATAAATAAATATAAATATTTTTGATCGATTAATTATTTATTTTTGACTGTTAATCTGTTTTATTTTTATAATATATATTATATATAACAGTTCGGTTAATCGTGATTTGGTCCAATTCTGAATTATAATCGAACTAATAATCAGTCAACGAATAAAAAAAACTCGACCTGTTAAGAATCATTCAAGTCAGTTAACTAAACAATTAGTTTGATTTAATTAATCATGATTTGATAATTTTTTTACAGACCCTAACTAGAAGAGCCAGTTGTTCTAGAAAAAAAAAAAAGCAGAAAATGCCTTCGTCGCAGCAAGGTTAGACTTAGGAATTCCCAATCTCCAATTTATAAAACTTAATACCCGAATCCTACTCAAGCTCATGCGATCTCACCACATCTTACTATTACGGAGAGACGTGTGTTTCAACTTTGAATCTAAAGATTGTAGTTGACACCAACGGATGAACGGCTAAGATATGATCTTATTTGATTTTTAGGAAAATATTTTGCATACAAAATTTTCTCAATTACCCCTACTCATTCACCTTCGTCATAACCACTGAAAATCTACCCAGCGATGTGGTTAAACGAGTGGGTTTGACGAGCTGCGTCAATGTTCCTAAGAGCGATCAAGAAGAGCTATACTATGTGTTAGGTCCTGGGCTCCCCGGTTCAGCCCATGGGGGTGGCCCAGACCCAAGCCCAAGTCCACAAAGAGGATGCGAGGTCAAAATTGGGGCGTTGACCCCAAACGCACGAACACGCGTGGCGACGGCGTCTTCGCGTGCGAAACGGACGGACGAGGCTCGCGTTCTCTTCACCACGGCGCTCGCACACGACGAGCTCTCCACCAGATGAAGCGAAGTCTTCGGTGCGGACGGATTCCTCGGACGCGGCTGCTGGACGCGGGCAACGGGCGAAGCGGACGGAACCGTGGACGTCTTCAACAGAGGCTTCAGCGGCATTAGCGGACGGCGGGCATTGGAAGCGTCTCCGCGAGACCCGGACGCAAACAGACGCGATTGAAGGTTGCGGCGCTGGAAGACGCGGTCGACGACGAGGGACGCGATCAAAGCGGAGAGATGTGGACGAAGCTTGCTTGAGACGCGGAGGACGCGGCTGGGCGACAGAGCTCGAGGAGGAGCGGGATTCTCGGATGAACGAAGGAGGCGGCGGCTCCTTCTTTAAGAGCCGTCGACAGGAGCAGCGAGAGGGGTTGGATTATCGAGCGTGAGGATCGAGAGCAGAGAGATCGGCGTTCGGAGAGAAATCGGAGAAGAACTTTCGAGAGCGTGTAACGGCGGCGACTCTCGCCGCCGACGTGAGGAAGAGTGACGAGAAGAGCGACGAGAGGAGGTGAGGGGTTTTGTACTCGTTTATTGTTGAGAATAAAGAGGAAGGTTTCCCCTACGAACTTGTCTTCTCCGGCGACGGTTCCTTCCTCTGTTTCCGAGGCGGCAACAAACTCAGCAGCTGCCACCCCGGCGACCGTCCCCGAGTCGGTGACGAGGAGGTGGAACCCGAGACGCAGGCGGCATCTCTCCTTCCCGGTGTCTGCGCAGCATGCAAGCACGGGCGGTGCTCAGCCGAAGAGGCGCCGCGACGAGCGCAGCGTCGTGAGGAAGACGAAGGACGCGTTCCGATTTTGACTTGGTCAAAATCGGAAGCGCGAGGCTGAAATCGATTACGCGATTTCAAGTGTGACGTCAGCGTGACGTCATTAGCGGAAGGATTACGCGCGGCGGAGAAATTTTGGTGGCTGACGTCGTGCCGACGTCAGCATCCGAAGATTTTGAATTTCGGCAGCGAGCGGCGATTACGTTGACGGTTGACTTGGTCAAAGTTGATTTTGACCAGTGAGGTATTTTGATTTAGGATTTTCGATTCTTTTCGGATTTCTCGAATTAGGGTTAGGGTTTCTTGAGCGACATTGTAATTTGGGAATAAAAAGTTGAGCGGGAAACTAGGGTTTCAAATTTGGGGACGAGATTCGGTCCGGAAACCCTAGCGCGATCACGTTCTGGTGTTCCGCCGGACGGCTCTGAGACAACAGATAAGCGTTGTTTTTAGACCGTTCCGACCGGGGCGTGACAATAGGTATCAGAGCTTAAAGTGATCCAGCAACATGGTGAATCAAGGAGTTCGCATTGCCCGGATCGAGCAGGTGCTCGGTTTGGCGGGGAACAGCAGGGATGCGGTAGTTCCTCATGTGGAGGAACTCCATCGCACGATTGAAGAGCAAAGGTTGCAGATTCTTGCCCTGCAACAAACTTTGGCTGGGATGGCTGAAGCCCAGCAAAACTTTGAAGGGATGGCGGCGCTACAGCAGCAGGTGGCCACCTTGACAGCACAAACCCAGCAAGTGACTGCGTTGCAAGGTCAGGTAGCAACCTTGACAACACAGTTGACCAACTCTACGGCAGTACAACAGCAGATATTGGCTGATCTGGCGGTGACACGCATGGCACTGGCGCAGGCACAAGGGGGTGGTCCTACAGCAACTAGGGCAGAGTATGGGGCTCCCAACGGCAACGGAAAGGTTCACACCCCAGAACCTGCAATGTTCAAAGGAGCCAGATCTGCAAAAGTGTTGGGTAACTTCCTTTGGGATATGCAGCAATATTTTGAGGCTAACCATGTTACAGATCAGGAGAAGGTGAGAGTGTGCACAGCATATCTCTCAGATGACGCAAAACTCTGGTGGAGAACCAAAGTTGACTCTACATCAGAGGCGGCTAGTTGGACTTGGGAGGTGTTCCGAGAGGAATTGCGACAACAGTTCCTTCCCGGAAACTCGGTGGACCAAGCGTGAGAGGCGGTGGATCGGCTAAAGCATACAGGGACGATCCAGGAGTATGTCAGGGCGTTCTCCGCGCTGATGTTGGAGCTACCCGAGATGGCGGAGGGAGATAGGAGGTACTTCTTCCTCCGGAATCTCCAACCTTGGGCGGCAACGGAGGTCCGAAGACATGCGCCGCAGGACTGGAGGACGGCTGCAGCTATAGCCGAGTCTCTGGTGTACCAGAGGACTTCAGGGACGACCTTCCAGAGAGCACAAAGGTCGACCCCGAAGCGACCATCTCCACCGAGACCTAGAGCGCCAGAGAGAGAGAGGCTCTCTCCCCGACGAAACGGAGGACAACCAGCGTGGCAGGAGCATGCTCGACCTACAGAGAGAGGGCATGGTCAACTGAGGCCGATTGCCTGCTTTTTGTGCAAGGGACCGCACCGGATACGCGACTGTCCGGATCGACAGAGGGTGAACGCGATTTGCAGCGATTGTGCATCGGGAGCTAGAGGAGAAACAGGCGGTGGTGCATGACGAGGAACCAGTAGATGCTCACATAGGAGTTGTGCGCATTGCCTCAGTGGTCGCAGGAGGATCATCACCGACCCCCGATGAAGCAGAGCCGAAAGACGCAGTCGGCAAGAGCAACGTCGAGCAGAAGACGAGTTCCGGAGATGCCAACCCGCCACAGGAGAAAAAGACGTATAAGCAAGCAGTGGAGGAAAAGACTTCACCGAAGTCTTGGGAGGAGATAGAAGCAGAAGAAAACGCAAAGATACGTGCGAACCATGAGAAGCTCCAACGAAAAAGGGAACAGGCCTGGAAAGAGTGCTACGAGGCTAACTACGCCGAGCAGGAGCGGTGGCTCGCCAGTCGGCGTTGAGCGGGACGCCCGCGCCGGACATCGAGGGCGATGTCCAAATTGGGCCGGGGAGAATTGTTAGGCCCTGGGCTCCTGGTTCAGCCCAGGGGGTGGCCCAGACCCAAGCCCAAGCCCACAAAGAGGATGCGAGGTCAAAATTGGGGCGTTGACCCCAAACGCACGAACACGCGTGGCGACGGCGTCTTCGCGTGCGAAACGGACGGACGAGGCTCGCGTTCTCTTCACCACGGCACTCGCACGCGACGAGCTCTCCACCAGATGAAGCGAAGTCTTCGGCGCGGACGGATTCCTCGGACGCGGCTGCTGGACGTGGGCAACGGGCGAAGCGGACGGAACCGTGGACGTCTTCAACAGAGGCTTCAGCGACATTAGCGGAAGACGCGGACGCAAACAGACGCGATTGAAGGTTGCGGCGCTGGAAGACGCGGTCGACGACGAGGGACGCGATCAAAGCGGAGAGATGCGGACGAAGCTTGCTTGAGACACGGAGGACGCGGCTGGGCGACAGAGCTCGCGGAGGAGCGGGATTCTCGGATGAACGAAGGAGGCGGCGGCTCCTTCTTTAAGAGCCGTCGACAGGAGCAGCGAGAGGGGTTGGATTATCGAGCGTGAAGATCGAGAGCAGAGAGATCGGCGTTCGGAGAGAAATCGGAGAAGAGCTTTCGAGAGCGTGTAACGGCGGCGACTCTCGCCGCCGACGTGAGGAAGAGTGACGAGAAGAGCGACGAGAGGAGGTGAGAGGTTTTGTACCCGTTTATTGTTGAGAATAAAGAGGAAGGTTTCCCCTACGAACTTGTCTTCTCCGGCGACGGTTCCTTCCTCTATTTCCGCAGCAGCAACAAACTCAGCGGCAGCAGGCGGCTGCCACCCCGGCGACCGTCCCCGAGTCGGTGACGAGGAGGTGGAACCCGAGACGCAGGCGGCATCTCTCCTTCCCGGTGTCTGCGCAGCGTGCAAGCACGGGCGGTGCTCAGCCGAAGAGGCGCCGCGACGAGCGCAGCGTCGTGAGGAAGACGAAGGACGCGTTCCGATTTTGACTTGGTCAAAATCGGAAGCGCGAGGCTGAAATCGATTACGCGATTTCAAGTGTGACGTCAGCGTGACGTCATTAGCGGAAGGATTACGCGCGGCGGAGAAATTTTGGTGGCTGACGTCGTGCCGACGTCAGCATCCGAAGATTTTGAATTTCGGCAGCGAGCGGCGATTGCGTTGACGGTTGACTTGGTCAAAGTTGATTTTGACCAGTGAGGTATTTTGATTTAGGATTTTTGATTCTTTTCGGATTTCTCGAATTAGGGTTAGGGTTTCTTGAGCGACATTGTAATTTGGGAATAAAAAGTTGAGCGGGAAACTAGGGTTTCGAATTTGGGGACGAGATTCGGTCCGAAAACCCTAGCACGATCACGTTCTGGTGTTCCGCCGGACGGCTCTGAGACAACAGATAAGCGTTGTTTTTAGACCGTTCCGACCGGGGCGTGACACATAGTGTCACGCCCCGGTCGGAACGGTCTAAAAACAGTGCTTATCTGCTTCCTAGAGCCGTCCGGCGGAACACCAGAACGTGATCGCGCTAGGGTTTCCGGACCGAATCTTGTCCCCTAACTCGAAACCCTAGTTTCCCGCTCAACTTTTTATCCCCAAATTACAGTTCTCACGGATAAAACCCTAACCCTAATTCCCAAATCATGAAATCAAAATACCTCCTCTTCTAATTTTGACCGAAGTCAAAATTAACACCAAATTAAATCGAATTTCACTGTTCAAACTCGGCCGCCGAATCGCTCTTGCTGACGTCACGCTGACGTTAGCCACCGATTAATTCCCTCCCGGCGAAATCGGTTTCTGGATGCCGTCAGCTTGCGTCAGCCGTGCCGAAATCGCGAAATCGAATTCGCGCCGCCGATTTTGACTTTGCCCTGCTGACGTCGGCTTGTGTCAGCCGCCTGCGTCGTCTTCACAACGCGAACGCACGCCTGCGTTCGCTCGTGGCTCGCCAGAGGAAGGAGCCGGCAAAGGAAGAACGCCTATTCTCTTTCACCTCATCGTCGGCCAACCGCTTGCGGTCGGAACCCGCCGTCGAAACGCCCGAAGTCCAGAGGAGAGGCCGGAACAGGTCACCAGTGCAGGGGAAGTCGAAGATTAGGAGAAGAAAGCTTTTATTCAACCGTTTGAAGCTACAAAACTTCTCCTCTAACCTCTCCAGTTATCAACGGCCTTACTCGCCGCCGACCTACAGATCACTCTCTCTCCTCACAGCCGATCACAGAGTTCGCTCTCTGTTCTCTCGTCTCACGGTGCCGATGATCCTCGCTCAAGACTCCCCCAAGCTCGATCGCCCTTCTGCCCCTTTTAAAGAGAGGAAGCCGCCTCCAGCCCCCCACTTTTACCGTGCCTTGTGGAAGATCTCCCGAAGACCTCGCCCCGTCTGCGTCCAGGTCTCGCGGAGACGCTTCCAACGCCCGCCGTCCGTGTTCCACTTCTTCCCTCCGCCAATCTCGCGCCCGTCCGCTTCACACACGAAGACGCCGCTCGAGCTCCGCAGGACTGCGTCCTCCCGCTTCAGCGCTCGACTCCTTCGCTGGAGATGCGCCTTCAGCCTCGTCCGAATCTCTCGCGCCCCTTCGCTGCCCTCGTCTTCCGCCGGATCCGGACGCTGCTGCGTCTGCCAGCCGAGGACGACGTCCTCTGGTTTGTCTCGCGTCCGCGTCCTTCGCGTGGGCGTGAAGATGTTGCGCTGCAGTCATCCGCGTCCACGTCCGCACGCTGCAGCTGTTGGTCAACATCCTCAGTTGACTGGCTTTGGTTGCTTGGGCTTGGGCCTGGGCCACCCCCTGGGCTGAACCGGGGAGCCCAGGGCCTAACACTATGTGTGAGGTGCAAACCGGGATGGACCGGGACTTGGGCAGATTTGGATTGGGCCACAGCTGAAGCTCGATTCCAGGTCAACATTGAGGAGTTGACCCAGTTTCGGATTTGTTCGCGTCGACGAAATTGAACACAGGGGCAGACGATCTACGACTTCATCGGCAGGGTCAGCGGCAAGGACTTTGGCGACTTCCTCGCCCCTTCTCCGGTGAGATCTTCGGCGACGTCTCCGGCCGGATCGATGTCGTCTGCTCCGACGAGGACGGAGGCGAGATCTGGGGCGAGACGGATGGTGGGATTGAAGGGCGGACTCGAAGGCGGATAAGGCGGCCGAATCACGCTTATCCGGCGTTGACAAAGAAGGAAAACCAGCTTGCGCTAGCTGGCTTCCCAAAGGAGTCGTCCTCCCCATCCTTAAGAGCAGAGGCAGGCGGATGAGGAGGTAGAGAGGAGACGACTCCCTCGTAGAGTCGCCAAAGCTCGTGGGTGCAACAACCGCTTCCCAGTCTCCGTCCAAGCAAAGAGGAGGAGGGGGACGCGGGACCGGAGCCGGCGGCGTGCTCCTCCGCCTCCCCCGACGATGGTAGCGGCAGCATCTAGGTGGCGCAGGCATCCGCCACATCTCCCTTCCCTTGTTCCAAGGCTCCGGTCCTGATGCCGTCACCGGGTGGGCGATGAAGAGAGGTCGGCGAGGTCTCTTCCCAAAGCGGTGGCTCTGATGCCGACACAGGCGGCGACGAAGGGGTTTTCCGGCGAGGAGTGGAAGACTTGTAAAGTCGACGGTGAGGTGCCGTCGACGTGACGGAGCGAGGGAGAGCTCTGTATAGGGTTTATGTAGGTTGGTTAAGAGAATCTACGTAAATTTCCCTATTCTTCCTTGCCTTCTCCGACTCCGGCATTCTCTGTGTTTCCGGCGAGCTTCCCTTGTTCGGAGCTTCACTGAGTTCTTCTGTCACCATTTTCGGCAGCAAACGGCTTCCGGCGAGAGGCTGAGGCTCGGACGTGTCTGAGCTTGCGCACGCTTTCCTTTCCAGCCCGTCCACCTCTACGGCGACGGCGGCCGACGAACGAACGCAGGTGACATTCGTTCGAAGCCACTCGAAGACGACGCAGCGATGAACGTTTCGAACGAGCGGCATTTGAAATGAGGTGCGGTCAACTCCCAGTCAAAATCAGCGAATCAAAGCACGACAAAACGAAATCGAATTGATTTCTATTTTGGAAAAACGGCGATTGAATTTTGATTTTGGGTTTGGAGTACAGTCTCACGCTAAATCGGATGACGTGGACGGCTTGGTTAAATAGGGCGTGACAATATGTGTCAGGCCTGGTTCAGGTCGGTTCGGCCCAAGCCCAAGCCCATACCAAAAGAAAGGAAACGGAGGCCCAAGCATAGGCGGAAATAGGGAAAACACTCGGTCAAAATCAGATTTTGACCAAGCTTCGGAAATTGCGGCCAACGCATCCTCGTCTTCACCACGGGCGACGAACACGGGCGACATCGACGCGTCCGGACGACAAGGGAAGGGTTGCGACACGACCACTTCAGCAAGAAACTCGAACGCGGCTTGGATGACTCCTTCTACGAGTGGATCGCGCGGGCGCTCGACACCTTAATCACGCATAAGAATCGGATGCGGACGCCCAAAAGGGGAGAGGAGAGGCGGCGCTCTCCTCGTTAAAGCTTCGATGGGCGGGGCGACAGCGGACAATCGACACCACCAGCGAGAGGTTGAGAGAAGTTCAGGGCGATATCCGGTGATCAGGGGACGCCGGCGAGAGCATTGAGTCGAGAGATAGAGATCAAAGAGAGATTTGTAACCGACGGCGAGTGCGCCGACCGGCGAGGGAGGGGAAGCGGGTAGTCGCCGGCCAGGGGGGCCAATGGCGTGAGGACAAGAGGGCTGTAGTTTTATTCAGAAATAAATCAAGTTTTTCTTCGAAGCATCCTCCTCCCTGTTCCTTCCGCAGCGGCGACGACATCGAGCGGCAGCAGGCGGCTGCCCGGCGACGAACGACGCAAAGGAATGCAGGCGGCGTTCCTGTGACGTGAGCAAACAGCGGCGACGAGCACTCGAGCTCAACGCAGACGAAGACGATGAGCGTGGACAACGCTCGAGGATGAAGCGGAGAGTTTCGAACGCGTTGCGAGACGGCGAAATCGGATTTCGGCTGCCGACGCAGGCAGACGTCAGCACAGCGAAATCAAGCACAGTGAATTGATTTTGGCAGCTGACGTTATCGTGACGTTAGCGAAACTCGATTCGGCGAGCGGCGCGGCGTTGACGGCGATGTGAGTTTGACTTGGTCAACGAGGGTTTGACCAGAGAGGTAAAAATTAATTTGGGGTTTGGATTTATGAAATTAGGGTTAGGGTTTCTCCGTGCGACCTGTAATTTGGGGATAAAAATCAATCGAGGAAATTAGGGTTTTCTATTCGTGGTGTGATTTTGACTGGAAACCCTAGGGAGTTCACGCCTTGGTGTTCCGCCGGACAACCATAAGACACCAGTTTAGGGCTGATCTGACCGGGGCGTGACAATTGGTATTAGAGCCAGACTTTGGGCCAATACCTACAGGTTGAAGGACACGTTGAAGGGTTAACGTGTTACAACAAACACGGCACATTCACCCGCGAAGGTAAAGAAAGGTTTGAAGTTCCAAAAGATCACCCACATAGCCAGAGGAACGTCAGAGGACGTGTGGCCCAAGCCAGAGAAAGGTAAAGCCAAGGAGACGGCTAAACCTAAAGACATGACGAACCTGGGAGATCGCGTAGCACACATCGAGTAGACGCTCGGATTGACGGGGGGATAGAGATACCGCGATTATTCCTCAGATGGAACTTCTTCGGAAGACAGTAGAACATCAGAGGATGCAAATTGAATTCATGCAGCAGACTATAGACAGTTTGATCACCTTGCAGGGCAGACGACACGCATGAGAGAGGAGCTGCAAGCAGAGACGGCACGCATGAAAGAGGAGCTACAGGCAGAGAACATGGTACTGCGTTTGGCCCTGACGCAAGTATCACGATCAACAACACCGGCGGAGCAGGAGGCTCCCAAATCGAGGGTACGCGTGCCTGAGCTAGCGACGTTCGGGGGGGGGGGGGGGCTCGTTCGTCGATTGTGGTAGAAATTTTTTTTTGGGATATAGAACAATTATTTTCTGCTAACTATGTTCCAGAGGAAGATCAGGTGCGGATATGCATCGCATATCTCACAGCCGACGCAAAGCTTTGTTGGCGAACCAAAGTTAGCTCAACGTCGGAGGCCTCTAGGTGGCCTTGGGAGACCTTCCGTGAGGAACTGCGATGGCAGTTTCTTCTTGGAAACTCGGCAGATCAAGCGCGCAGCAAAGTGGATCGGCTGAGGCATACCGACTAAATCCGAGAGTACGTCAGGGCTTTCTCCGCATTGATGCTAGAGGTTCCAAGCATGGCAGAAGATGACAGTAGGTATCTCTTCCTCCGGAACCTTCAGCCATGGGCAGAGACGGAGGTCCGATGGCACTCACCAGTTGATTGGAGGGCGGCTGCGGTAGTGGCAGAATCCCTGATGGATAATCAGAGTTCCAGATTAGCACCACCAAGGAAATCGAGGTCACCACCAAAGCACGGCTCCCCATCGAAGCGCGGTTCCCCTCCACGGACTAGAGTTCCAGAGAGGGGTAGACCCTTTCCCCGGCAGGACAGAGGTTCCCCGAGACGACGAGAGCCAAAATCACAGGGTTGTTTCGTGTGTGGCGGTCCTCACTGGATGAAGGATTGCCCCAACAGACAGAAACGCTTGGCAATAATGGCACAGGAATCAGCTGAGGAAGCTGAAGATCACACTGAAGGGGTGAGGATTGGTGGACTATAGCTAGTCCCACACACTGCCACGGGAGCACAGCAGTGTCGGATCGGGGCGATGGTTGCACGAGATCTGGCCGTAACGGACATCGAGGGCGATGTCCAAATTGGGCGGGGGAGAATTGTCAGGCCTGGTTCAGGCCGGTTCGGCCCAAGCCCAAGCCCATACCAGAAGAAAGGAAACAGAGGCCCAAGCACAGGCAGAAACAGGGAAAACACTTGGTCAAAATTGAATTTTGACCAAGCTTCAGAAATTGCGGCCAACGCATCCTCGTCTTCACCGCGGGCGACGTCGACGCGTCCGGATGACAAGGGAAGGGCGGCGACGCTACCACTTTAGCAAGAAACTCGGACGCGGCTTGGATGACTCAATCTACGAGCGGATCGCGCGGGCGCTTGACGCCCTAATCACGCGTAAGAATCGGGCGCGGGCGCCCAAAAGGGGAGGAGAGGCGGTGCTCTCCTCGTTAAAGCTTCGACGGGCGGGGCGACAGCGGTCGATCGACTCCACGAGCGAGAGCTTGAGAGAAGTTCAGGGAGATATCCGGTGATCAGGGGACGCCGACGAGAACATTGAGCCGAGAGAGAGAGATTAGAGAGAGATTTGTAAGCGATGGCGAGTGCCCCGTCGGCGAGGGAGGGGAAGCGGGTAGTCGCCTGCCAGGGGGGCCGACGGCATGAGGAGAAGAGGGCTGTAGTTAAATCAATCTTTTCTTTGAAGCATCCTCCTCCCTGTTCCTTCCACAGTGGCGACGGCATCGAGCGACAGCAAGCGGCTGCTCGGCGACGAGTGAAGCAAAGGAACGCAGGCGGCGTTCCTGTGACGGGAGCAAACGGTGGCGACAAGCGCTCGAGCTCGACGTAGACGAAGACGACGAGCATGGACAACGCTCGAAGACGAAGCAGAGAGTTTCAAACGCGTTGGCCGGCGTTCGAAATGAGGTGATTTTGACTACGGTCAAAATCGAGACAGCGAAATCGGATTTCAGCTGCCGACGCAGGTAGACGTTAGCACAGTGAAATCAAGCGCGGCGAATTGATTTTGGTGGCTGACATCAGTGAAACTCGATTCGGCAAGCGACGCGGCGCAGCGTTGACGACTACGTGATTTTTCCTTTGTCAACGAGGGATTGACTAGAGAGGTAAAAATTAATTTTGGGTTTGGATTTCTGAAATTAGGGTTAGGGTTTCTCCGTACGACTTATAATTTGGGGATAAAAATCAATCGAGGAAATTAGAGTTTCTATTCGTGGTGTGATTTTGACCGGAAATCCTAGGGAGTTCAGGGCTGATTCGACCGGGGCGTGACACTATGCATATACTCTTATGTATTTTCCTTGAATGATGTGATTTCCTCCGTTCGATGTTAAATGGAAATAATCTCACCCGTTGGGCGGAGAGTTACAGAAAAATAAATATGCTTACGGTGGTTTCGACGCTTTTAACGTGAGACTAGTGTTGGCATCGGGTCGGGGGGGGGGGGGGGGAGCGAGTTGTACCAAACCCGACTCCGACCCCGAATCCCAAACCCCGCCCCCGCTGGGTTTGAGAAAACCAATCCCATCCCCGTCCCCGTCAGGGAATCGGGTAACTCGACCCCGTGGGTACCCATTGGGTAACCCGACCCCATGGGTACCCGTAGAAAACCCGACCTCGAGGGGAAAAAAAATTCATAAAAAATCCTGTATAAAATACACAACTTAATCAATAATTATTGTCGAACTTGCTATATATTTCGTAGAACTTGACCCAAACTTGACCCAAACTTAGGGATAATGAATGGACATTGACTTGGATATAATAGTACTTAATTTATACATTATTTTCAATCTCTAATTCTTTGTTATTATTAATTGATGATATCGTTGAACTCATTTTCATTTCGTAGAACTTGACCCAAATTTGACTCAAACCTAAGGATAAAGAATAGATATTGACTTAGATATAATAGTACTTAATTTATATATTTTTTCAATCTCTAATTCATTGTTATTGTTAATTGATGATATCGTTGAACTGTCTTCTCATTTCGTAGAACTTAACCCAAACTTGACCCAACTTGACCCAAACCTAGGGATAATGAATGGACATTGACTTGGATACAATAGTACTTAATTTATATATATATTTACATCAAGTTTGGGTCAAGTTCTACGAAATATATAGCAAGTTCGACAATAATTATTGTCGAACTTGCTATATATATCGTCGAACTGGTTCAAACATAACTAAATTCGACGATATATATAGCAAGTTCGACAATAATTATTGTCGAACTTGCTATATATTTCGTAGAACTTGACCTAAACTTGACCCAACTTGACCCAAACTTAGGGATAATGAATGGACATTGACTTAGATATAATAGTACTTAATTTATACATTATTTTTAATCTCTAATTCTCTGTTATTATTAATTGATGATATCGTTGAACTCATTCTCATTTCGTAGAACTTGACCCAAACTTGACCCAAACCTAGGGATAAAGAATAGATATTGACTTAGATATAATAGTACTTAATTTATACATTTTTTCAATCTCTAATTCATTGTTATCCCTATATATTAACTTAATTGATGATATCGTTGAACTGCCTTCTCATTTCGTAGAACTTAACCCAAATTTGACCCAACTTGACCCAAACCTAGGGATAATGAATGGACATTGACTTGGATACAATAGTACTTAATTTATATATATATTTACATCAAGTTTGGGTCAAGTTCTACGAAATATATAGCAAGTTCGACAATAACTTGCTATATATATCGTCAAACTAGTTCAAACATAACCAAGTTCGACGATATATATAGCAAGTTCGACAATAATTATTGTCGAACTTGCTATATATTTCGTAGAACTTGATCCAAACTTGACCCAAACTTAGGGATAATGAATGGACATTGACTTGGATATAATAGTACTTAATTTATATATTATTTTTAATCTCTAATTCTCTGTTATTATTAATTGATGATATCGTTGAATTCATTTTTATTTCGTAGAACTTGACCCAAATTTGACCCAAACCTAGAGATAAAGAATGGATATTGACTTAGATATATACTTACATACATTAATAATATATAGGGGTAAAATGGTCATTTTAATTATCGGGGTCGGGGCGGGTTCGGGGTCGAGGCGGGTATCTATAATACCATACCCAACCCCGACCCGATTTTTGTGAGTCGGGTTTTCCCCGTTCACTTCGGGTCGGGTATGAGTTTTTTTGGCCAACACTAGGTGAGACTGGTTCCTTCGCATCGCAGCCGTTGGTTTGACGAACCAATGAACGGTTGTGATAGGTTATCCGAATCTGGATGTATTCACGACGTCAGTGCCCGATTACGATTAGGAAAACTTACTCGAGCAAATTAACTCAATTTACGAGTTTACCCTCCTCAACCCAGGGCCCATCGAGTTCGTAGCCCGGAGAGCCGTTGTCGAGAAAGGAAGCCCAAACCCTAATTTAGAGACGAAAAGAGCGGAGAGGAAGAGGAAAAAACCCCACTTCCCCCACAGAAATCTCTGACGCGACCGCTTCCTCACCTCTGTGGAGTAACCCTAACCCTACGCCGCCATCGCCGCGCCATCTCCTTCGTTGTTCGAGGGCTTCGCCGACCTTGGATCGTGATGGTTTGTCGATCATGACGATGCCGGTGGAAGCGAAGAGGGACACCAGACCGGCCGGGTGCGGCGGTGACGGCTGTGGTGCCCGAGACCCCTGGCCGCTCCACCACGTTCGCCACCGCACCGTCTTCTGCCGTCTCTGCACCAGCTGCGTCCTCCGTTACCACCCCGGTTCCTTCTGCGCCTCCTGCTTCGATCTCCTCCTTGACGGCGGATCCTCCCCCGTCGTCCGCTGCTCCCGCTGCCCGTCAGTTTCGCACTCCGCCTGCCTTGCCGACCCCGCGGCGCCCTTCTTCTGCCCCAGCTGCTCCGACGCCGGCGGTTCGTCCTCCTACTTCTCTCTCGGGGCGGAGAAATCGATCGATCTCAAGTCAGCTAAGGTTCTTCTGGCCGCTTCCCAGCTGGCGGCCGCGTCCATGGGCCGCGCGGTGCTGTCTTCCAAGGCGGACGCGGAAAGGAAGGTCAAGGAGGCTGCGGTTTCGAGGAAGAGGACAAGGGAAGCAATCGAGAGGGTTCTTTTCCTGTCCCAGGCCGAGAAGGAGAAGAAGAGTAGGATGGAAGCCAATCAACAGATTACCACGGTAAATTCCAGGACTGAAATCATGGATCCAAAGAAGATGCCGAAGCTAAGCGCGGTAGCCGCGATGGTAGGGCAGAAAAGGGTTCAAAACAGGGAGAGGGATAGATGGATAAAGTTTCAGGAGCCGATTGGGGTGGCACCCAAGACTGTCCAGAGCGCCGTAGGAGGCAAGAACAAGTTAGATTCTTCAGTAGCGATGCAGAACAATGCCAAGAATGTGGAGACTGAGGGCCGGTTGGCTGGCTTGTCTCATGCCCCCAATGCTGCTGGCCAAGATGAAAGGGATGAAAAAGGAGTCCCCAAAGGCCCGCAAGGTGGAATCGTTAAAGATGACTTAGTTGTTGGTACTTGCTGATTGAGGTTCGAGGACTTCTGGATCAACTCAAGGTGAAGATCTTAACATATCTATACTGCAATTGTATTCTATGGCTGGCATCTTATGGTATATAGTGTCTATATATGTGTGTATATATATATAATTTTTTTTTTACGTTCTGTTACTTCAAAATGGCTTAAGGTGAATTCGAAATTTGGAGAGTATTTCAAATGGCATATTAATCATTATATTCTTAAATAGTTAATTCTTAATCCAAACGCTCATCACTATGTGTTTGTTTTGTAACTATTATTTTTGTTATGTTCTGTTGTGCGTCGTGCAATTCTAATGCAGATAGAATAGTTTCTAGGATGTGAAGAAAAGGAGTTTGCATGCATCAATTTTGTGCTACTCTAGAGTATTTCGCATATCAGAAGTAAATGTCATCTTTTAAATAAAGAATGATGCTAGTTTTCCCCTTGAGATGATTAACCATTTGGTTCTTTTAATCTTCTGCAGGTTTGACCATGCTGCCACAATGCAGCAAGTCCCCATCTATGTTTTGCCTTGGTGAGTTGATTTGCAGGTTGTGTACTTTGGAAAGTATGCTCAGTGTTGGCTTGTGGTTATTAGAAATTGTTTGGACCATTTTTGTGTAATCTATCTCCATGACTAATGCCGTTTTAACATCTGCCACCTATAAATTTCCACTAAGATGTTAGTGTCACGTTTCTACTTCCTGTTGCTTGTTTTAAATTTGTGGACTCTTCCATTCTGTCAATATATTAACCAACCAGATAGACATTCCTGATACCAGAGCTGGAGGTTTCGTTTAGACATGCTTTCCATTAAATTCAACCTATTTGGCAATCTACAATCAACAAGAAAAAGAAAGTAAACCTAACTAATAAGCTAGCATGACTAGCAACCACTTCATGGCACTTTTATGATGCTTTGGATCAATGGCTCTTCAAAGATGGCTTTGGATCAATGGCTTTTCAAAGACGCTATAAAGTTTTCAGCTGGCTTTTTTTTATAGAGCAAATTGCCCTCATTTTCATGTCCTGGGGAATATAGTGGATATGCATAGTGAAGAAGATACCTCAGGGCACAACTCACAACTGGATGATGCATGAACACTGTAAAGGACTTACTTTGGAAGGCTAGTAATCTAGTATAATGCCCCCATTTATTTACTTTAAAAACTTGTTTATGCCAAATTTGCTAATATATAATATTCATAGTTAGTGATTAATATCAACTTTAGTTTTAGCCATACAGCATCTTAATATTTTAGGATTGAATTTTCAAATATTTGAAGTTTTATTAAATTTTATAAAACTTAATACTTTATAAAACCTCATTATCAAATGACCATTGGCTGAATCTGAAAAAAAAAAATCTAGGTAGTGACTCTTTACCTGCGGATCTTAGGTAGGGTTATGCTAAGATTGTCTATTTTATGCAAATCAAAAAGTTATATAATATTTATATTTAGATGCACAACCATAGACTGTGTGACTTGCCTAAGGATCACCACTAGTGGCATCTAATCAGTTTTACCGTAGCCGAATTTTTACCTATTTTTAAAAATTAAAACTAAATTATTTTTTAAAAAAAATGAAATGTAACTAAATCTAAAATTTTGCAGTTTAAACTAAAATTATTATTAATTTTTATTATTTTTAAAATAAAATAATCTTAAAATATTAAAAAATATATGTGAAAATAAGATATAATTATTAAAAACTCAGTTTAACTCAAAATTTTGAGATTGAATAAAAAATTAAACTGAATTTTTTAAAAAAAAGTTTTGAATTAAACTCCAACAAACTAATTTAGTTATAAATCGAATTAAATTAAATTTTGGGTTCAATTTTTTTTAGTCTGAACCGAAAACCGGCTAGGAATCCAAGATGCCAATAGCATGCCGCCGAAGACCCTGCACTGAAAGTACTTTGAGTAGAGGTAATCGATATTATAGTGCTCAACCTGCAATCAAACACTGAACTACTCAACTTTGAGCTCCCAATTTAAGAGCGTGCTAAATTTCAATAATAACAAAATTTATTAACAATATCGATAAATTCAACAATAGTAACAATTGTAATGGTTATTTTTTATTATTTAATGATCAGTATGCTACTAACAAATTTTTATTCAATTTAGTAATTATCAAAATTACCAATATTATTAATCTTACACTAAATTTAAATGAAAAAAATACATAATATTAGTAATTTATCATATTAAAATATATGAAACTACTAAAATTGATAATGCCAGTAATTTACCTATATTACCAATAACTGATTTAATAAATTCAATCTGGTGAAACTCAAAATCATTTTTTCCTTTATTGTAAATTTTAATTTAAAAAAATAATAATAAATCTTATTCGGTAAATTTGATAATTCTTATAATCAATGCTCGCCCTTATTCGGATTCAACCACTCCTTGAATCCGTTGGCACTTCACAACAATCAGTCCAAAGACACACCACAAGGCATACAATGAGTAGAAGCTACTCTTTGGTTATTCAATTCCAAAGCAAAACATAGCCATTAACATCACCTTAGAATTTAGATCCATAGACTACCACTTAAGTGGTATCACAGTGATAATATACTTTAGGCAATCTTATCAAACAAGTCATATTATCCTTCAAATTTAAAGATAATGGCCTAATAGTCTATATGCAATGATCAATCTCTATTTTAGACTCCCCACTACCACCACCATTAATTCTACTAATCATTTACATCCAAAACTTTACACTATTAGTCTTGGTATGTATGACATATTAATATCTGACGCAAGTGCAAATAATGTATGTAAGAAAATGAAGCAAGTCAAAAGTGAAGCAAGTCAAAAGGAGATGAAAAGTCTTGCGAAAGCACCCCATGAGTCGGTTGACCCATTTAAACCAAGATGAGCTTGAAGTCAACATTTGTTGAATTGTTGTCACTGTGTACAAGAGTGCACCCCTACACCATCCTATGCCACTATGAACGGTGGCAAATGGTTCTCCTGCCCACACTCGTACACTAGTCTTAGCAGAGCCTATAAAACCGCCTTCTTTGGCTCAGAAGATGATGCCAAAAAGCTCTGGGCTGATTCTTTCTCTCCGGATGGGAATTTCCAGTGCCCAAATTACCTTCCTCTTCCTCTCAGGTAAGCCTCTTGTAGCTTGCTTCGTTACACGGATTGAAATATGAAGGAGGTTACTCTAATCTTGCATGCAAAAACAGTACTGCTTACTTCAGTTGAGATGTAGGATTGTTTGCAATAGATGAGTGTGTGAAGTCCGCTATAGAAACAAGAAGGATCTTACGCGTCTGTGAGAGGTTCTTGGGAGTTCTTTACTTTACCCCTTGTTTTGGCTTCGTGTACTGAACATTGGCACCGACGCAAGATTGAGGAGCGTGTAGAAAGATGAAATTTAGGGCAAATATGTGTGTGCTTTAAGATTTTGGGTTCAGTTTTAATACAGTGACGCAGTATGGCTCCTTAGGGGATCATTTCTGCAACCCAAAGTTAGGATAAAATCAATCAGTGCTTATCATTTTTTTGCTCTCTGCAATAGTTGATGGCGTATCCCCATCAATTTTTTTCTCATTTATTAGGAAATATAAGATAGCAAGCTATCTCTTGCTTCATCTTGTCTGAAGATTCATTGAGCCCGTTGCCATAAAATGGTCTGCGATAAATGCAGCCTAATAACTTTCTCATCTTGTGAGGCATGTGATGTCCTTTTTCATTTGCAAGCGACAAATCAAATTCTCATGAGGAAATGCAATTGCAACCAAGAGAACCAGATAAGATTGAATAAAAAGAGACCCAAGCTTGAGATTTTGTAGAGCAAACTCCTATTTCAACGAGCTTGCATGTGAGAGCTACATGGCCCATGGCCCAACGACAAGAATTGCAACACTAGCACTTTTTGTCTTCTTTAGCTACAAAATTCTTAGTGCCTTAACTTGGAAAGGAATGCTGCTGGACTTTGCGAGAGCATTTTCTGTTGCATGCAGCCCTTGTTCTAGTTGGAAGAATTAACCCCGTTAACTTTAGGTGAGGAAGAGGTGATTGGGCCTGACCGCCTGAGCTCATGGCGATTGTTCAGTGTCAATCTTGGTTTAATAGGCTTGACATGCAAATCCACCCAATAGTCAGCCATTCTTAGGCTGACCATGCATGCATCCCAAGCCAACACCCATCTCAGACTAAGAATCAGCCTTGAGAGCAAAGATATTTATTTGATAAGCCCACTAACCATCTAAACCAGCAAGGAAGCATGGTCAAGCTATAAAAGAGTTCTTATGTTTAAGTAAAACCACCATTAACGTTGAAGGAAGAGATCTTGGATTCTAAATAGGAGGTGTTTTCTTTTGTAGGAGCTTAACCTAGCAAATCCAAATTAATTTTGAGCGGCAAGTGATTCAGATGACCAAAATCTGACATGTCACTTTTAACTCTTTGTAATTTCTAAACTGAAAATTTCCAGCTTGTGAAAGAGGAGATAAACCAAACAGTACTCTGTAGGGGTTTTGTTATGTGAAAGTTATGTTGCTGAGCAAGACTTCATATCTTGACTGAGTACTAAAAATAATTTGGGCCATTTTTTGTGTCATTAAACAAGGAAATTCTTTACACCAACCCCTAGGTTTTGGTGATTTTTTTTATTCTGCCAAAGGCCCTTCAGCTTAAGCATTTGTTTTCTTGGGAAGATGATGGGAAAGAGAGAAAAGGAAGGCAAAGTGAGGTCCACTTGTGAATAGAGTGGCATTTGGCCTAACATGCTTTTTTTAATGGTGGAAGATGACTTCAGGGGAATCTGAGCCTTGTCCAAAATGATGATGTGGTTGGAGATCACAAGAGGGTCCACTTAATTCTTGTCTCATGTGTTCCTTAGACGTTTGAAATGAAAGACATTGAATCTGCCATCCTTCTTGTTCCATAGTACTCATGGAATCATAAGTTTGAAGACAAAGTGTATCCATTTTATGTCAGTTTGATTAAAGATATTGTGATTAGTGATAGAACTTGAGGAGATTTAGAACATATGGTTATTAAGATAAATTGATGTATTCTGTCAGGGATTTATAGAGGAGCTTTATATTTCTGAGAAAAGTACAACAATTTTTTTGCTATGGAATTCTATAAAAAATCATATGGTAGAGAAAAATACTAAAAAGCCACTAATTAAGAACTGAATTATTTGTTCAAACTGTCCTTTTGGTCTCCTGAATTTAATGGATAAATTACATAATGGTACATAATTTTTTTTCCGGAGTTTCAAATTGATGCTTGAGCTATCTTAGTTTCATTTGAGTAAATAAACTTTTAAATTCATTTTAAATCAAATCCGTCGACATCTTTTTTGTGATATGCTGATGTGGCCATAAGATTTTATTTGTAATGTATTGTCTCGTAACAACAAAAATATTTCAGGAAATCAAATAAAAATATAGTTTTTTTTTCTTTTTGCTTACATGGGATGTGATATAACATCACAATTAAAATTTTCTTAGCCACGTCAATATACCACTAAAATATTTAGCATGTGGAATTGATTAAAATCGATTAAAAAGTTTATAAATTCGGACAAAACTAGAAAAAATTTTCATACATTAATTTGAAACTTTGATGCAAAGTTTATGATGTGGGGAGCTATCAGAAAGGAAAGAGATAAGATCATAAGAGAGAATAAAAGAGAGGAAGGAAAAGCTGAGAGTAAAACGAATCCCAAAAATTTCTGGCTTTGGTTTTGCTTGGTTTAGTTTATTTTATTTTTATTTTTCAATGTTTTTAATACTTATATTAATTATTAATAAAAATTGTAAAATTATAAAACATACATTAATATTTTTATTTAAATAAAAATAATTATGATATGAATATTTATATAAAAATAATTAATAAAAAATAAAAACTGGTTTATTTAGTTTAAAATGAAATTTTAGTGCTAAACCTAAAACTGAACCTAATTTTTGTTAAAATTTTAAACCCGACCCAAATCTAATCAATTAAGAAAAAAATTGAATTGAATCAAAAAATTTAATTTAATTCGGTTTAGTTTTTGCAGTAACTTGATTTTTAGATACCCAGTAGAGAGAAGACTAGGGAGAGACAATTAGAGGAAAATTATGTTTAATAATTTGCAATATACCACTATATGATAAGTTATCTCTAACTACATCAATTTATATATTATTTGTATAGTTTGTCTTGATTTGATGAATGAGAATCCAATGTTTCTTTATATTTTCAATGTTTGATTGAAGTGGGGAAAATTTTCAGGTTTGGAACTTGAAGGAGACATGATACCTAATTCCTATTGTATGTATTTAGTATGAACAATATACTAAAGAAGCTCCTTTTGGCCCCACCTAGGTAGGTTGACAATCTTTTAGGAAGCATGTGGTGCAAACTTTTGCTCGTTTTAGAGCATTAATTAATTCATACATGGATCTGAACTGCTGCTTTGAGCTCTTAACATCTAACCTCAAATTGAAATATTTTCCCTACCATTATTTTTTCATTTTAGCATAGACAAATGCAGGTCATCCAACTTCAATAGACTCACCATCTAACCTCAAGTACAACATCAATAATTCTTGGTTTTTAGTTATGCAAACACACAACATTTTCCTTCTTGAATCATGTCAGCCTCTCAAACAACAGCTAATCGTTGTGCTTTGATTACACTCTCTACCTGTACTATTGTTAACACATCTGATCTGACACAAACTCCTTTGTCTAGTTGTTATGTCCACAGTTTGCTCAGGAAACCAAAAGCAGTGGCTGTACATGCATTCTATAGTCAACTGCTGAAGCAGTGCCTTCTTTATCCACATGAACCCCCCTCTACTGACACATTTCATCAACTCTAAGCTAGCTGCTTCTCTCCCTTCTGCAAGAACGGTGACAAAGATCTGGTGAATTCTGCTGACCAAGTAGAGATAGTCATGAAGCAAGAGCTCCACATCAATGCTGATAACAAGTCCTCTTCCCCGGTACTACCTGCAACTAAAGCCAGATCTTCCAGAATTGTGAAGGATTCTTCAAGAGTTAGTTCGGCAAATGGCCTTTTGTCACAAGCGAAGTTGAGGCCTAAGCCAATTTCTGTTGACTCAAGAAGCGGCAGTGTTGATAAAAAAGTTGTAGTATTCAACAAGCTTAGGCCATCCATAAATGGTGGGGAAGCAAAGGTCTCGAGTCTGCCTAGAAACCAGGCAGTGGAGCGGTATGCTCCACTTCGACGGAGGGCTGATACAGATTGTAAGGGACCTGCAGAATTAGCTAACTTGAAAGTGAGAGAGTTGCAGAGTAGAGTTGATGAGAGTGACAGACTATTAAGGGACTCACAGTCTGAATTGTTGACACTGAAAACTGAGTTAGAGAAGTTGCAGGTATTGAATGCTGCATTGGAGTCTCAGAAGAAGAAGCTGGAGGAAGATCTCTCTGCTGCTGAAGCAAAGATAAAATTTCTAGAGAAGCATGATCAGGTATACGACTTGATCCCCTATCACTTCTATTGTATACTATGATTATTTTTTTCCTTGCATCGCTGTACAGCTATTCTGATTTGTGCATAAATGTTCACTAGAAGATACAGTTCCAGGGGAAAATTTCTTGTGTTGCTGGATCTGAATTATTCAACTTTGAACTTGTTCTAACCGTAACCTTATTCCTCATGGTGATTCTTCTATTTTATCGATTGAACTTTCACCATTACGAAAATAGAACATGTGGGTAGAGGTGGCCATGGGCCGTGCCCGGGCCGGCCCGGGCCCGGGCCCGCCTCGGCCCGCCAGAAATCGGGCCGTGCCAGGCACGGCCCGATTGTAATCGTGCCGTGCCGGGCACGGCACGGCTGAAATTTCGCCCGGCCCGGCACGGCACGCGGCACGATTAGGCGTGCCGTCGCCGGCACGGCTCCGCCGGGCCGTGGGCACGAATCCGGCCCGCGGGCCAGATCCGGCACGCGGGCCTGGCACGGCCCGCGGGCTAACGGCGGCACGTGGGTCAAATACGGCCCAACGGGCCCAATTAGGCACGCGGGCCGCGTTGGGCCCGGCCCGGTTTTGGCCCGTGGGCCGAATTTGGCCCGTGGGCCGAATTTAAAAAAAATATTTTAATAAGTAAATTACTTAATTAAAATATATAAAAAGTGAAAAATAAAAAAAAAATTAAGAATGTATATTACACAAATTTTTGAAAAAATGTTAAACTTTTATATATTTTAGACCGGACCCATTACAGGCTGCCTACGTATCCCACTCAAAGGAGGAATCAGGTCTACGTAGTTCTCTTTTTACAACTCTTTTTACAACTCTTTCTACAACTCTTTCTACAACTTTTTTACAACTTTTTTTATAATTATTTATTACAACGTTTATCCATTGGTGCTTCCGCTTGCACTTCCAAGACTTTGTTCATCATTATCCGATGAAGTTGAATGACCACCTTTATCTTGAAGACGATCTTCAGCATCTAGTCAATCTTTAAGACAAATACACATTTCCACGCTTTCTTCGTTCATTCGGCTTCGCTTCTCGTCCAGCACCCTGCCGCCTGCACTAAAACAAGACTCCGATGCTACAGTAGACACCGGAGGAGTTAGTAGATCACGTGCCATGGCAGAAACCACAGGATATGATTTTCCTTGTGATCTCCACCATGATAAAATATCAAAATTATCTATTTGTTCTTCTGTGAGTAAAGATGTATGATTATTTTCTAAAAAAAATGTTAATTCATTAAAATTACTAGATCTACTTGTTGATGTTCCTTTTCTATTTAAAATTGAGCGTATTCTTCCTGTAATATTTTTACTACTAGTAGATACATTAGTTTGAGAGGATGTTGGATTCATTGTATGTCCAAATTTTAAATTATAAACATTATACATTTCATCTAATAAGGTAGAAATTTCATTTTTTTTCTCATCTACTCCTTCAAGTTCCATATTTCTATAATATTCATCTAATAAAATATGAACACCTTCTAATTTTAATCTAGGATCCATAATTGAAGCTAAACAATATAAAGGAGTTATATTTTTCCAATATTTTTTAAATTTTGTTTCCATTTTAAAAATTACTTGAAAAACATTTTCATCATGTCTATATTGAGAAAACATTTCACTAATTAAAACTAAATGTTCTAAAATTAAACATGATGTAGGATAATAAACACCAGATAAATGAGTGCTAGCATTATAAAAAATTTCTAAAATTTTATGTAATAATTTTGCTTTATCCCAATCATTTTCTTCAATGTTTCCATCAAGCATTCTTTCATTATAAAATAATGTAAGAGGATCCTTAAATGGAAAACATGTTGTTAGCATATCATAAGTAGAATTCCATCGTGTTTTAATATCAAGTTTAAATTTTTTATATGACAAACCATAAGATTTACATGTTTGTCTAAAATCTTGATTTCTAGAAGTAGAAGAAGTAACAAATCTAACAGCATTTCTTAATTTAGTTACATGTTCATCTACTTCTCTTATTCCATCTTGAACACATAAGTTTAGAATATGGCATGCACATCGTATATGAAAAAAAGCACCATTAAATATTGGATTTAACAATCTTTTTAATTTATCAATTGCACTATCATTATTACTTGCATTATCAAAACTAATTGAAAAAATTTTATTAATTATATTATATGAATGTAAAATGCTATGAAATTGTCTAACTATAGCATTTGCAGTATGAGGAAATTCAAAAATTTTAAATGCAATAATTCTTTTTTGTATAAAAAAATCACTATCTATCCAATGTGCCGTAATACACATGTATGACTGATCAGAATGATTACTGGTCCAAATATCAGATGTTAAAGAAAGACAAGAAGTTAATGTAATTAAAACTTGTAAAAGATTAGTTTTATATTCAGAAAAAATTTTTATAGCATCCCTACGCATGGTTTGTCTACTTATTTTTCTATATTTAGGTTGTAGTGATTTATGTATAAATTTTTCAAATTTATAATTTTCTGCTAAAGAAAATGGTTGTTCATCCCAAACAATAAATTTAGCTAATTCTTTTCTAAGAACTTCAGTAGAATAATTAAAAACTTCAAAAGAACTAGAGGAAAGGTTGAGAGTAGCCTGTGCACGATCGATTTGAGTTTGATGGCTTTTGATGTGGCGAGTCAAATGACCAGTTCCACCAGATGATTTGCAAGTCAGGACTTTTTTGCATTTCTTGCAGCTGGCTCTTTCTTCGCCGTTGATCATCACCACATCGAAGCTCTTCCAAACGTCGCTCGTGCGTTTTCTTGAGCCCGACGCAGTAGACTCGTGAGGGTTTGCACTGCATCCCTCCTCTCCCTGCATAGTGTTAGTAGGCTCAAATTCAACATGCTCTTGCTGTTGTTGATTTGGGTCGTAAAGCGGAGGGTTGGCATCTTGATCTTGATCGGGGGGCATAACGGGGTTAGTTGTCCCTATTAGCTCCTGCTCTAATGCCTCAATCTCCCATGGCAAATAATCCCATGTATTGTTAAATCCCGCCATTAATTCTACATATAATATTTAAAGTTAGTGAAAAAAATTTATAAAATAAGATTAAATACTTACTAATAATAAATTATACATTAAAAAATTACCTTATCACGTGTTTGAAGATCGCTTAATAAGAACTAAGAAGTTGAGGTTTCAGCCTTCAACAACCTTAATTTAAACATAATTATGAAAAAAATTTATATTAGAATAATTTAAATTTAAGTACAATTACATTATAAAAGACTAAAAGTAAATTAATTTACTACTTACTTGATCTTCTCCACGTGACTAGACCGAGGGAGCTTTGAAATCTTGATGGCTAATTGAAACTCAAGACTTAGAAAAGAGATTAAGAGAGTATTAAGAGAGAATGAGAAATTAATCCAAGTTAATTGGAAACTTGTGTGAAGAAATGAGAGGGTTGGGGGGTCAATTTATAAGGATGAATTGGGTATAAATTTACATATTTATCCCCTATTTTTAATTATTAAAAGGGGCTAAAATGGTAATTTTATAACATAAAGACAATTATATCCCTAACTTTTAAATTTTTTCAAACCGTTATAGGGGTATTTGGGTAAAAACACATGCCAAAATCAAATTTTCTACCGTTGGCGCCTAAACCACACGTGCCGTGCCCGTGCCGGCCCGCGTGCCGTGCCCGTGCCGGCCCGCGTGCCGTGCCCGTGCCGGCCCGCGTGCCGTGCCGAGCACGGCCCGCGTGCCGTGCCTGACCCGGCCCGCGGGCAGCGTACCCCCGGCCCAGCACGACCCGAGACGGGCCGCGGGCCGCCCGCGGCCCGTTGACTTGGTCAACGGGCCGGGCCGTGCGGGCCGCGGGCCGGCCCGGCCCGTTGGCCACCTCTACATGTGGGCTAGAACTTGTGCTTGAATTGTGGAAAATATCAGCGGCCTCGTTCTGAAATTGGTTAAGTTTACTTGTGAAAATGATGCATTGTGTAAATTTTGTAGGGGGTATCTTTTCTTCATCATCTTTCTAGTCGTTTTTGTATCTGATCGAATGAAATCATCAACTTTTTTTTCCTTTCTTGAGCGTAGACGAATAGGGAAATTGATGTTAGAAGAGAGAGGATTCAGAAACTTCAGTCCTTCACACTGAAACCTAGCACAAAAGCTGCAGAAGCACAGAAAAATAGCTTAATCAAGAGGCCTGTTCCATCTGTTCCAATTCCCCAGGCCCCTGTGGCTGGGCTGTTGCCACCGCCACCGCCACCACTTCCACCTCAGCATGTCCCAGGAAGAGCTAACACAGTGCACAAGGCTTCTGCACTAGTTGAATTATACCAGACAATAACCAGAAGAGATGTAAAACAGAGATCCGTAGGCATTGGGAGTTGTGGTAACCCTCTTTCTAGTAAAGTTATCAGCATCGTTGGGGAGCTTCAAAATCGATCGTCGCATTTACTAGCAGTAAGTGACACTTTGTGTTATCTTTATTCTTCATATTTCAAAGTGTGTTCTCATTTTTACCCCGCAGATTAAATCAGACATTGAAACAAAAGGCCACCTCATCAAACATCTAATAGAGAAGGTGCAGTCGGCGTCTTTTGATAACATGGAAGATGCCTTATCATTTGTTGATTGGCTTGATGGAGAGCTCTCTACCTTGGTAAGGCTTGTGTATTAGTGATGCAGTTAGTGTTGCTGTGAAATCTAATTAAATCTAACCAAAAAGAACTGTTGTATCCTTAAAGAGTATCCTTAATATCCAATGTTCAAATGTCACTCTCTAAGTCAATATTTGAAGCTTTATATATATTGTGGGCTAATTGTATCCTCACATGGTCACACTTTAATCTTTTGAGAAGGCTGATGAGAGAGCAGTTCTGAAGCATTTCGACTGGCCTGAAAAGAAAGCTGATGCATTGCGCGAAGCTGCCTTCGAGTTTCGTGATCTAAAGCAGCTAGAAGCTGAAGTTTCTTCCATCAAGGATGATGCCTCCTTACCATGTGAGGCCACCCTAAAGAAAATTTCAAACTTGTTGGATAAGTGAGTATTACTCTGACTTATCAGTCTGGTTCTTCTACTGGGATTTGTAGCATTCAAATGTTTGTGTCCAATTAACCTGCTCTACATGCCTACGCTTGATAGGTTGGAGCGAAGCATGGATAGACTGATGAAGTTGAGGACTACAAGTATGCTTCTATTTAGAGAATGCAGAATTCCAACAGATTGGATGCTTGATTCTGGAATGGTTAGCAAGGTCTGCTCTTATGCTGGATCTGATCTGTGTAATATAATGAAAAAGAGTTATATTAACCTTTATCAGAATTGGAAATCCTCCTCAGAGGCCCCCTAGAAGTCTCCCTATGGAGAGCTTCTTTATGACCCTCTAATGCAAGTGTGAATGTGCGTGTACCTTCGGAATGGGCACATCTACACAAGCATTCAGCAGGGCGGGCAGCCTATATATGGAGACTTCCACATGGCCTTTGTGAAGAATTCCAATCCCCTTCTCATCAAGAGTGAGTATTGATTGTACTATTTGTTTCAGATGAAGAATGCCTCTGTGAAGCTTGCAAAAGTCTACATGAGGAGAGTGTCAATTGAACTTGAATCAGCTCGAAATTCAGAAAGGGAATCCACGCAAGAGGCACTTGTTTTTGAGGCTGTGCGCTTTGCTTATAGAGCCCACCAGGCAAGTCATAAGATTGATTCAAAGTAGTCAGAAACCATTGTACTAGAAGATATTTCAATTATACTACATAAACTTTTGGGAAAACTGGAATATCAGTCATACCTGTGCATCAGTATTACTCAGATTGACATCCTTCAACTAATAAGGACCTTAGTTGTTAGAAATAAGATCTTGAGTCGAGTTCATCATAAAAAAATATAATATCATGTTATATATACACACTATGCATAACAACACATACACATAGTTGGAGGCATGGGGCTTAAATTATTGCTTCAACTACAAGTTTTGATGACACAGACCAAATTTTTAAGTGGATCGACATTCTGTGAGCATGTTTACTAAAGCTATGTTTTATTCTTGGCAGTTTGCAGGAGGGCTTGACACTGCAACTATGTTCATCTTTGAGGAGCTCAAAGCAAGGTCTAGAGCAAGTATATTGCATTAGGTGAGGATTTTAAGTTCTTGAAAGAGTTAATGTAAGGCATAATATTTTGCTTTGAAGATCTGAGGTTCACTAAGATGTATGTATAAAATGAACCGTAATATTTTACTTATTATATATATAATAAAGAAACTAGCTATAATATTTTAGTCTACAATTGTTGTTGAAATCATATTGACTTCATTGGATCAATTTGAGAAAAAAAATGTACTAAAAAGTCAATGCCACTCCCAAGTATCATACTTACAGTATGTGTTAGGCCCTGGGCTTTCCGGTTCAGCCCAGGGGTGGCCCAGGCCCAAGCCCAAAGCCCGGACGACGTTGAAGCAGTAAAATAAAATCCGAATCGAATTCGGATGCAACGAAAGTGGGACGCGATGCTCGGCTTCGATTTCTTTGGACGATGCGGACGCAGGACGCGGCATCTCCGCGAGCTTCGGCTTCAACGCAAACTCCGCGGACGCAACTTCTTCACACACGGCCGCGGACGACGGCAGGTGGACGCGAGCCGTGCGGAGGCAACGAGGCGAACGGCGACCTCGTCCCTGTTCCGAGAGCTTCACCCACACGAAGGACGCGGACGACGCAGAGCGAGGTGGCAGGAGCGGAAGACTCGGACGAACGCGGACTCGTCGCGAGCCGCAAACGGGATAGAGGAAGCGGCGGCTTCCTTATAAAGCTCAACGAAGGGGAGATCGGCATCGGAGAGGAGGATCGGAGATAGAGTGATCGGCGACTGAGAGAAAAGTCTCGAGAGCGTGTAACGGCGGCGACGCTCGCCGCCGACGTGAGGACGACGTGAGAAGTTGAGAGAAGGGTTTTGTAACTTTGATTTACGAAAGAAATAAAGTGAAGCTTTCCCTTCCGACGAGTGTTTCCGGCGAAATCCTCTGTCCTTCGGTGTACGGCGGCGACGAACCTCGGCAGCAGGCGGCTGTGAGGTCGTCGACGATCGGCGACGAATCGGAGACGCAGGCGGCGTCTTTCCCCCACCGGCTTCCCCTTCCTCCGGCAAACCGTCGAACGCAGGCGGCGTTCGGCATCGTTCCTGCGTGCGAACGCTCGGCGCGAGGGAGACGAAGACGACATAGGCGGCTGACGCAAGCAGACGTCAGCGAGGCGAACGGGTCAAAATTGGCGGCGCAATTCGAAATCGAATTCGATTTCGTTCGCGACGTCAGCGTGACGTCATCGGAGGAAGCCGAGTTCGCGGCGACGAATTAATCGGTCGCCGACGTCATCGTGACGTCAGCAAGAGCGATTCGGCGGCGAGTTTGCACAGTAAACGTGATTTTGACCGGGTCAAAATCAGAAGAGGTATTTTGATTTTCTGATTTGGGATTTTCGATTCTTTCTCGATTTCTCAAATTAGGGTTAGGGTTTCCAATTCTTTCATTGAGTGAATTGTAATTTGGGAAGAAAAATTGAGCGGGAACTAGGGTTTTGAATTTGGGGACGAACTTAGGTCCAGAAACCCTAGCGCGATCACGTTCCGGTGTTCCGCCGGACGGCCCTGAGACAACGGATAAGCGCTGTTCTTGGACCGATCCGACCGGGGCGTGACAACAGGTATCAGAGCTTAAAGTGATCCATCAAAATGGTGAATCAAGGAGATCGTATTGCCCGGATCGAACAGGTGCTCGGTTTGACTGGGAATAGTAGAGATGCGGTGGTTCCTCAGGTGGAGGACCTCCATCGCACGATAGAGGAGCAAAGACTGCAGATCCTTGCTCTCCAACAGGCTTTGGCTGGAGTAGTGGAGGCTCCCCAGAATGCTGAAGGCATGGCAGCCCTACAAGAACAAGTAGGGGCTTTGCAAGGACAGGTGACGACGTTGGCAACGCAGGTAGCCAACACCACGGCAGTTCAGCAACAGATAGTGGCGGACCTCGCGGTGATGCGCATGGCCTTGGCGCAGGTACAAGGGGGTGGTCCTACAGCAAATAGGGCAGAGTATGGGGCTCCCAACGGCAACGGGAAGGTTCGCACCCCAGAACCTGCAATGTTCAAAGGGGCCAGATCTGCAAAAGTACTTGGTAACTTTTTATGGGACATGCAACAATATTTTGAAGCTAACCATGTCACAGAGCAGGAGAAAGTGAGAGTGTGCACAGCATATCTCTCAGATGATGCGAAGCTTTGGTGGAGAACCAAAGTTGATTCTACATCAGAGGCAGCGAGTTGGACTTGGGAGGTATTCCGAGAGGAACTGCGACAACAGTTCCTTCCCGGAAACTCGGTGGACCAAGCGCGAGAAGCGGTGGATCGGCTAAAGCATACAGGGACGATCCAGGAGTATGTCAGGGCGTTCTCCGCGCTGATGTTGGAGCTACCTGAGATGGCAGAGGGAGATAGGAGGTACTTCTTCCTCCGGAATCTCCAACCTTGGGCGGCAACGGAGGTACGAAGACATGCACCGCAGGATTGGAGGACGGCTGCTGCTATAGCCGAGTCCTTGGTGGACCAGAGGACTTCAGGGACGACCTTCCAGAGAGCACAAAGGTCGCCCCCGAAGCAACCATCTCCACCCAGACCGAGAGCACCAGAGAGAGAGAGACTCTCTCCCCGACGAAACGGAGGACAAGCAGCGTGGCAGGGGAATACTCGACCTGCAGAGCGAGGGCAAGGTCAACTGAGACCGATTGCCTGCTTTTTGTGCAAGGGACCGCACCGGATACGCGACTGTCCGGATCGACAAAGGGTGAACGCGATTGCAGCGATAGTGCATCGGGAGCTTGCTGAGAAACCGGCGGAGGTGCATGACGAGGAACTAGTAGATGCTCGCATTGGAGTTGTGCGCATTGCCTCAGTGGTCGCAGGAGGATCATCACCGACCCCCGCAGAAGCAGAATCGAAGGACACAGTTGAGCAAAAGATGAACCCTCCAGAGGAGAAAAAGTCATATAAGCAGGTAATTGAGGAAAAGCCTTCACCAAAGTCTTGGGAAGAGCTAGAAGCAGAAGAGAACGCAAAGTTACGTGCGAACCATGAGAAGCTCCAACGCAAGAGGGAACAGAACTGGAAAGAGCACTACGAGAAGAACTGCGCCGAGCAGGAGCGGTGGCTCGCCAGCCGGCGTTGAGCGGGCTGCCCGCGCCAGACATCGAGGGCGATGTCCAAATTGGGCTGGGGAGAATTGTTAGGCCCTGGGCTTTCCGGTTCAGCCCAGGGGTGGCCCAGGCCCAAGCCCAAAGCCCGGACGACGTTGAAGCAGTAAAATAAAATCCGAATCGAATTCGGATGCAACGAAAGTGGGACGCGATGCTCGGCTTCGATTTCTTTGGACGATGCGGACGCAGGACGCGGCATCTCCGCGAGCTTCGGCTTCAACGCAAACTCCGCGGACGCAACTTCTTCACACACGGCCGCGGACGACGGCAGGTGGACGCGAGCCGTGCGGAGGCAACGAGGCGAACGGCGACCTCGTCCCTGTTCCGAGAGCTTCACCCACACGAAGGACGCGGACGACGCAGAGCGAGGTGGCAGGAGCGGAAGACTCGGACGAACGCGGACTCGTCGCGAGCCGCAAACGGGATAGAGGAAGCGGCGGCTTCCTTATAAAGCTCAACGAAGGGGAGATCGGCATCGGAGAGGAGGATCGGAGATAGAGTGATCGGCGACTGAGAGAAAAGTCTCGAGAGCGTGTAACGGCGGCGACGCTCGCCGCCGACGTGAGGACGACGTGAGAAGTTGAGAGAAGGGTTTTGTAACTTTGATTTACGAAAGAAATAAAGTGAAGCTTTCCCTTCCGACGAGTGTTTCCGGCGAAATCCTCTGTCCTTCGGTGTACGGCGGCGACGAACCTCGGCAGCAGGCGGCTGTGAGGTCGTCGACGATCGGCGACGAATCGGAGACGCAGGCGGCGTCTTTCCCCCACCGGCTTCCCCTTCCTCCGGCAAACCGTCGAACGCAGGCGGCGTTCGGCATCGTTCCTGCGTGCGAACGCTCGGCGCGAGGGAGACGAAGACGACATAGGCGGCTGACGCAAGCAGACGTCAGCGAGGCGAACGGGTCAAAATTGGCGGCGCAATTCGAAATCGAATTCGATTTCGTTCGCGACGTCAGCGTGACGTCATCGGAGGAAGCCGAGTTCGCGGCGACGAATTAATCGGTCGCCGACGTCATCGTGACGTCAGCAAGAGCGATTCGGCGGCGAGTTTGCACAGTAAACGTGATTTTGACCGGGTCAAAATCAGAAGAGGTATTTTGATTTTCTGATTTGGGATTTTCGATTCTTTCTCGATTTCTCAAATTAGGGTTAGGGTTTCCAATTCTTTCATTGAGTGAATTGTAATTTGGGAAGAAAAATTGAGCGGGAACTAGGGTTTTGAATTTGGGGATGAACTTAGGTCCAGAAACCCTAGCGCGATCACGTTCCGGTGTTCCGCCGGACGGCCCTGAGACAACGGATAAGCGCTGTTCTTGGACCGATCCGACCGGGGCGTGACAGTATGGGCCTTCACAATTTTTCTTTAGTTCAGGACGGATAGGTTATCAATTTATCATTATTAGATTGTGAGCTCATGTTGTGAGAACTTAATCACTCGGATAATGCTTGAATGATCTAAGAAGAAACTGAAATGCTAATGCTATCACTCGACACTTAAAAAATATTATAAGCTATCCCACGCCTTGTTTACTAGAGCGGATGGAAAGTTAGAAAGAAAGAATTTAGAGATGAAAGAGAAAAAAAGGAAGAGGGGAATGCTGGATTATGCGACTTTCACGTGTCCAACAGTGAATAGGGAAGGGAAAAAAGAGAGGAGGAGGTGGCGGCGGCGGCGAGCTGGGTGCGATTGTTGTGAGCGGCGAGTGTAGGTGGCAGCGGGCGAGCGAAAGCGGGCAAGGCGACAGCAAGAGGTCGAGGTGGCAATGGCCAACGAGCAAGCGAGCAGTGGCGAACGAGCAAAGTGGTGATGTCAAATCGGCGAGGTAGCGATGATGAGCGGCGGCAACAAAAGAAGAAGCAGTGTCGAGATGGGTTTCCATCCAATTTGGGCAGATCAAGAAACTTCTTTCTTTCTTTGTTTTCTTGTTATTATTTTCGTCCGTCCTAGTAAACAAGAGAAAATGTCTTTCCTTTATTCTTTCCCTTCTAGTAAATAAGATGAAAATAACTCAGAATCAATCAGACTAGTCACATGAGAGAAAATTTTGTAGGCGGGGGACTCCGCCTAAGATTGTTAAGTGAGGCTTCATATCAATCATTCCTATTGCTTTGAAAATCATACAACTGCACAGTAATTGTGCTGCACTATTGTTAAAGCAATAATAAGGGTTAGATTGGGGTTAGATTGAACCTGCACAACAATCCTAGGCAGGGAAAAAATTTTTGCTAGGCGGAGTCAATGTGAGTGGTTGATATTAAATCATACAACCGCCGAGTAAAAATTTAAGCATAGGCACTCCGTATTCGATGACAGAAGAACTATCTTGAGTCATACATTTCTGGTTCCACATTAGTTCGTTCAATTCAAAGTATTTTCCATGGATCAAGGAGATCAAAAAAATCTACAAGTTCGATTAGGGCCACAAGGAAAACGAACGGTCACGATAAGGCATGAGCGTAAACCAGCAATCCACGCCGTTCATTTTTTGCACCACGTGCATCACATGCCCCGTTCTCCACAGTCCAACTCTGGCCTGAGCATTGCGCGAGTCAATGCGTATCCGTTGACTAAGCCATCCACCTAAAGCGAAGCTTTCGCATTTTTTAAGCTACAAATTGGGTCCAATAAATCGAACCCAATCTCCTCCCACTCCCAAACGAGTCGAGCCGCGACCCGATCTCGATCCATCCCGCCTGGTCCGAGCCGTGACTCGCCCCTGCCCAGCCCCCCAGCGAAGACCGCACCAATGGCTTCCTCCGCAGACGCCGACGAAGACCGTGCCGCCTCCGGCGCAGCAGCGCCTACCCCGCTGCCTCTCGGCGCCGGGAGCGAGGAGTCAACCCGGAGAGGGTTCCAGAAGCTGTGGACGGACGCGGACGAGATCGCGGTGCTGCAGGGGTTCTGGGAATTCACCTCGCGGCGGGGGACGGCGCGGGCGGACTACCAGCACGACACGGGGCCCTTCTACGACGAGATCCGGGGCCGCCTACAACTCGATTTCAGCCGGAGCCAGCTCGTGGAGAAGCTCCGCCGCCTCAAGAAGAAGTACCGCAGCACGGCTGGCCGGATGGCCGCCGACAAGGGATTTGCCTTCCGCAGCCCACACGAGAGGGATATCTTCGAGATCGCCCGCAAGATCTGGAATCCCGTCTTCAAGCGCAGCAGAGACGCCCGGGATCTCGGTGGCGTCGCGACCCCAAAAGATGGTGTTTCGGATTCGGATACCGAATCAGAACCTAGGCCTCGGAGGCGCCCCAGAAAGGAAAAGGAGGCCGAGGTCTCGGAGGTGCCAGCGGAGACGGTTGCTCCGGTTGCCACCGCCGCGTTGACTCCTCCTCCTATGCCGGATGCTGATATGGTCGAGCAGACGCTTAGGAGCTGCTTCTCGCCTCTCTTCAACGAGGTGATCCGTTGCACAGGAATTGGCCATGGAGTGACATCATCCAAACTACCATTAAGCCCACTCCCACTGAACTCAAGGACGGTGGAAGGTTCGGCGACAGCGGCGACGGTGGTGGGTGAGAAATGGAAGCAGCAACAGATTCTTGAGCTGGAGGTCTACTTGAAGAGGCTGGACCTTGTTCATGAGCATATCAAGTTGACGTTGGAGGAGCTCAAATCCAAAGGAAGAAGCTGAAAGTGAAGGTATTCTGATCAAAAACTCCATCTTGCTGCTTCATCCCCTTCAGCTTTAGAAATTGTATCTACTTTGGATGATTTTCCTGCCGAAAAAATTCCATCTTTCCTGTCTGTAGCCATTCAGTTTATTTTCTTTGAACAGTGCAAAGATTTGTTAGAGAAGGTTTGGGTCTTAGCGAAAAGTAGGGTAGAGATTAACTTTTATATGTATGTATTTGTATCCGTATCATATTTTGATGTTTAGACTGTGAAATTAACATTGTTCTGTAAAGTTCTCGAGTTTACTTTTATTGTTGCGTTTGCATGGTGAATTGGTATTATTTGTTTGTTCTAAGAAAGATGCACTTTGAGGTAATAGTTGGTTGGTTTGGTGGGTCAACATTTTCTCCTGCCTTTGATCTTACGTATCAAAAGGAAACAAAAACAAAAAGTCCAACAAAGGTGCATGGCATCCTTCTACATGTGATGTGATTGTCAACTAACATTAATCAAATTGGAAGCTAGACCTGCTTGTAATTATGAGGCCTAAATGTTAATTTGTACTAAAAGTGCTATGTTGAGAATTAGGCCTTAAGGAGTTTGTTTGTTTTATCTTGTATTCGCACTAGATAGTTTAGACTATTGTTGATCTCTCATACTTTGTTGTTGGTTTATTATTTGTTGTATTTATGAACAAGAAACTCATTTATCTGGAGTGATAGTTACATCTACTGATTTAAATAAGCCTAGCATCTGTGCTATATCAATTCATTTTAAATATGACATTTTTTTTATTGTGATTCGTCCTTGATTATAATCACATGCTTGACTCATAACTAAATTTAATCTATATAGCCTATAGATTAACTTAGGATTATAAGAATCATATATCTCGTAGGCAAGTCATGACCATCAAATTTTGGGTGTAGGATCTGAATTCTGGCGTGGTAAAAATTATGCGCTAAAACGTCTCATTGTAATCTGTCAATTCATGGATGCCACCATCGCTTATTATCAAATTTACTTTTATGGCCTTTTCTAATTTCCTTTCACTTTTAATGAAATGACATGTGTCTATCCTAATTTTACTTTTTTTAGAAGGATTTGTTTTCACTTTGTTTCGTAGAGTTTAGATTATTTTTTTTCTGACTGTTTGATGTCTATGGTGTCATATTACTTATTTTACTTTATGCTTGTGTTTCATGAAAGCATAATATTATTTTGACTCCATATAGAACACAAAGCACCCACAATAGAGTAGAAATATGATCCTGTAAATTAACTTCTATAGCAATGTAGAGGTAAATTGAGAGTAAATATAGTACGTGGGTGAATTATTAAATTTTGTTTACTTTGAGACTCAACCATTTTCGAAACTACTTGTGGGGGGTAAGTGTGAACAAACACCAAATTGCAGGGAAAGAGCCTTGGGAAATATTCATTCTTGATTTGGAACAACTTCCTTGATATGTCAGGTCCTATACCTCTGCAACACTTCCTATATAATTACTTGAGTGAATATGTCCAAGAAGAACTGGTGAAGGGAACCAGCTGTACCTCTGCAACACTTCCTTTTCAGGAATCACATGCCAACTAGCTATATGTACCACAAATCTTCCTGAAAGGCACCAAAGCTTTGACAAACCTACACTGCAAATGGAGACCATGTTTTATTAGACTATAGTGGTGGGTTAGTTTCCTTGGGGAGTGGAGAAGAGCTTCATTTTGTATCTACTGACACATACAGATAACAATCTCTGGCAGCTCAACTATGCAATAACTAAGCAAAGAACTAAATCAGCTAAAGAAGGATTATATAGACGTATGTAAACCTGTGTATGAGTGGAGCAACCAAATCCTTGTTTGATTTGTCCACCTAGAACGGAAGTGCCATGAAGCTGGGACAAAACAGAGGAACAATAACTCTAACAAGGAAGCAAAATGGCTGTGAGGCAAGATTCGACAACAAGGAAAAGAGGTTGACCAGAGTTAGTGGATAAGCAGAGCCTAACATAGATAGGAATGCCAAAGAGCTATAGAGAAAGCTTACTGGATTGTTGGCCTGACATATTATTAGTTCAACTTGGTCTGTAATTTTTACATTGGAGTGTGCAACTTACCAAATATATCTGTATATTCTCATTCATTTATTTTGTGATATATGAACTGGTTCCGGAGCATCATGAGTCATTTTGAGTAGTTGGTATATGTATGCACATGATGCGAAGAGGGTGACAGGGTATTATTGTTTGTTATCTAGCTCACTAGTAGTAAAGTGGTGTAGTGTAGCATAAAATGTGTGTGCTCCTCCCCTACGGTCCTACCCCCTACCCTCTTTTACACGGGACTAAGGGTCATCACTAAGGACTGCCCTTCCAGTCACTTGGAAGTTGGATCAGATTGGTCTAGTTAGGGGATGCACAGTACTCTAATTAGTCCTTAATTAAGTAGACGCGAGGATGACCTGAACCTTTTGCATGTGCTTTCTCATTTCGAGTAGCCACCACTCCTTTATAGTTATATACTCTTCCTCATCAATAGGAAAAAGACTGCTCTACACAGAAAGCAATGGTGCATACACGGGCAGCAGTTGCACTCTATGATTGATTACTGGTAATTAATAATAAATATCGCACTAACAGCAATAATTGAAGTCACGAGATTTGCATAACGTGGAAGGTTTAGATTAACTAAACATGTAAGTTGAGAATATTGTCAAGGAATTTTGCAGCAGGATTGCTGGCACACGAAAGAGAGATGCCTTGTGATTTCTATGTTTAAACTAATTCAGCACTCCAGAATTCTCTTTTTTCTTTCGAGCTTGTTGTCAAACTTGCTATCAGACTCATAATGATCTGTTCTCTTTTTGTAATAAACTCGGATAATTAATTGGTGCACTGGGTCTTCTATATGCTTAGTTATTCCATTTCTTTTCATATGCTTAGTGCAATAGTGCTGTGTTTTCCAGTAGTAAATAGAAAGGGAAGGAAAAAAATAAAGTGAAATGCGACAAAAGTTGGAGGGAAACAGATGCTCAGAATTTTCTTTCTTTTCGCAAGAAACTAGAGAGAACATGCGACGACAAATATACTTCTGTAGAAACAATAAAACTCAACGCGAGCCACTGGAGCTGAAAGCTGCGGTCTACCACTGCTGGTGTTTAGAGTTCTTTCAAGCATTTAATGCGTACAATTATTTCCTACATCACATCCTTCAAAAGCTCTAAGCAGCGACTATTAAACAATGCGTAAATACGGTGAGTATATGCAAAATAAAACCCTAAATACTCATGCCTATATATATCCTGATGCAAAGAATGCTTTGCTTTGGGCCATCCCATCGATAGAAAGGATAATGTAACTCATTTTTGGATTTGAGTTGTTTTTATCTTTTCATAGTTCTGATCAAACGATCTCGTAAATGAGTTATCATTGATACCTGATCTGAATTACTATAAAATTTGAACTTTTTTTGTTTTGACTGAATGTCTAGAGTTTGATCTGGCAAACCAAATGGCTCAAATCTAATATATTTGAAATTATTTGTTCTCTTGTTTTGATTGAACGTCTCGAGTCTAAGCCAGATGGCTCAAAGTCTAATAAATTTGAAATTATCTTTTCTTTTTAATGATTGTCTGGAGATCAATCTTGCAAACCAAATGATTCAAACTTAGACTTCCACACAAAGCTGATTGAGTATTCAAACTCACAATAATCAATTCAAGTCAATTTTGGTGTCCAATTGACTTAAGTTTAATTAGTATTTACATACATGCCATTTTAAAAAAAAAATGTAAATTTTATGGAATTTTTTGACCTTCCATTGGTTGGAGAAACCACAAAGATATTATGGTTTTTATAATTAGTGGTCAAAATTGAAGGGAAGATAAATTAGATATTTTTGTTGTAGAAAAAAACTTGTATATCAAAAGTCAATTCTTCTCACATTAAGAAAATTTGTTACAAAAGTGTTCCACTTGATTGATTGGCTACGGAAATTTCTTTTTTTTTTTTGTCACAATCTCTTAGTCAACTCTCTCCACATCAACAAGAAGCTTTTCCAAACTCACCTTTTACTATTTTTGTTTCCCGAGCCTCTGGAATTAGAAAAGACCACATACTTGATGGTTTCATCATAAATGATTTAAGTTATTCTTTTCCATTCCAGTTAAAATAATATCTTTCTAAGTGCTATTAAACAATCCGGAGATTCTCTTTAAAAAATAGACTTATGGCAATATACTTAGGGCTGAAAATTAGTGTTTCATATATTATAATGGTCTTGTATCATACTTGACATATAATATAATTATGTTTGACATGAATACGATCTATTTATGTATATGAGTTAATATATAAAAACACAAACATGACCCACTTATTTCACAGGTGACATGACACGATACGAATAACACGATTAATAAATAGGTTATATTACATGATACGATACAACACGTTATAATACAAATCATATTATATAACATGACATGACACGATTCTAGACGATACAGTACAACACCAATAATACAACACGACACGAATAACCTATTTAACTCATTATATTACATATTTACATATCATATTTTTTTTTAAAGAAGTAAAAATTAAAATATATCATATAATTAGATGTTTAATATTAAGAATTAAATTATTAGTTTTAGTTTTAGTTTTATATATATATATATATATATATATATATATATATATATTATACAGGTTACACGAGTTAACTCGCCAATAAGATATGAAATTTGGCGGGTCATAAATGGGTTAACACATTTATGATATGAAATACGATTAATTTAATCAAGACCCATAAAATCTCATATCATCTTGTATCATATTAACAGATCGTGTCATATTTTGCTAGCCCTAATACTATTGAATAGCCATCCAACTTATACAATCAAATAAATATGTTATCAAAAGAAATATTTTCTCATCGATCTCATACGTATCATATAACGTCCTATTAATTAAATTATTTTTAAAAATTATTATAAATCTAAGTCATATGAACACAAAGATTTCAAAATACATTTACATATATCAATTATGTCATGCGAGTGAGTTGACTCAGAGATGGGTTGATTTCTTCCGGATCTCAGTGCTTTGTTATATACCAGTTGCAGAGCTGGCACCAACTATACCCCTTTCGTTGAAGTTTCATCATCCAGTCCGCAAACTGAGCTATCAAAGAACTCGTCAAGTCAACTCAATAATTGTTGATCTAAAGTCAAACATCTAATAGCCGCCCAATCATACCGCAGAACCAAACTCAGCTGTTCATACTGTGTTTAAAATTACCGAGTCAAACCAAGTCCAGGTTTCAAATTTACGAGTTGAGCTCAAATTTTACTTAAGATGAGTTCATGTTAATCATGTCTCATGAAACGAATCTTAGTTTGAACCAATTTGACCGATCAACGTTTATTTGCGCAGCATAAAAGAACTAATTGGACTTGGTCTCATATTTGATTCTCAAATTAAAAAGTTGAATTGACCAGTTTGGTATGATTTTTGTTTTGCTAGTGTAGTTTGTTTGACTTTTTTTTTCTATAATAATATACACGAATAATAGCAACAATTGTGCAATAACTACATGTTCACATGCATAGCAAATGGGTACATGCATGCATAGGAATTAAGAACGCTTTCACATGATGTATGTGATTTTGTTACCCTCATTAGGTACACTTTTAAGGGTAAATTTCCTTTTATACAAGGACTAAAGGGTGAAATCACGAGTGAGGAATCAACTTTATCCAACTTCATCTGACTCATGTGAAAATAAAGCTTCACTCACGTTGGCTATCCAGAGGAAAATCTAACTGAACCGCACATGTCCTATTCTCAACGAGTGCATTGCGTGTAAGGCATCGCCTCATATTAGGGTTTGCAAAAAATACTTAAATCCTACTTAGCTCGGCCAATTTGATCTAATCTTGATAGATAAAAATTCAATTTTGTCAAGTTTTAGGTCCTATTTGAATAAACCCCAAGTTCTATTTGATTCTGAATAAACCCCAATTTGATCTAATCTTAATTATATATATATATATATATATATATATATATATATATATATATACATATTTTTTTTTGAGTTTTTATTTTAGAATTAAAAATAGTTTTATATCTCGAGAGAATATTCGAGGTAATATGAGCACAATCCTAACTAGAGGTGGCCATGGGTCGTCCCGGGCCGGCCTGAGCCCGGGCCCGCCTCGGCCCGGTTCCTGGCGGGTCGTGCCTGGCACGGCCCGTTTCAAATCGTGCCGTGCCTGGCACGGCACAGCGGGAAAAATGCTGGGCCCGGCACGGCCCGCGGCCCGATTAGGCGTGCTGGCCCAGGCACGGTTCCGCCGGAGAGTGAGCACGGATCCGGCACGCGGGCTAGGCACAGCCCGCGGGCCGAATACGGCCCAACGGGCCAAATGAGGAACGCGGGCCGTGTTTGGCCCTGCTCGATTGTGTAAATTTACGTATTTATCCCATATTTTTAATTATTAAAAGGGGCTAAAATGGTAATTTTATAACATAAAGACAATTATATCCCTAACTTTTAAATTTTTTCAAACCGTTATAGGGCTATTTGGGTAAAAACGTATGCTCAATTCGAAAATTCCGACCGTTACCGCCCAAATACCCGTGCCGGCCAGCGTGCCGTGCCTGGCACGGCCCGCGTGCCGTGCTGAGCATGGGCCCGTGCCGTGCCTGGCCCGGCACGCCTGCGGGCCGTGCCCGGCCCGGCCCACGGGCCGAGAGGCCTCGGCCCAGCCCGACCCGAGTCGGGCCACGGGCCGCCCGCAGCACATTGACTTGGTCAACGTGCCGTGCCGTGCTCGGCCCGCGTCGTGCACGGCACGTTGACCACCTCTAATCCTAACTAGTCTACATTAAGTTGCCGCGACGCGGGCCGAGCACGGCACGGCACGTTGACCACCTCTAATCCTAACTAGTCTACATTAAGTTGGTTTAAAATAAAATATATTTTCGACGTGGTGATGACATCATTACACTGAACCTAGGAGGCTATGGCCCACATCTCGATTCCGTGCCTCGCCACTGGGTCCCGCATGGCGACAAGTGGCGAAGCCCACGGGAGAGAAAAGCGGATCCAGCACTATAAATGCAGGGGGCGCAATGTAGTTGTGTCCCTCTCTGCCGCCTCCTATTTCTCGTCTTTCGCAGTGTTGTATTTTATTTTATTTGGGTCCGCCGAGAAGAAAGAAGCGGCGGAGGGCAGAACATCCCATGGCGGCGACGGCGCCGGCAAGCTCCTGCCCAGCGCCGATGACGGCGACGTCGAATGGTTCGTGGGACGGCGACAACCCGCTGCATCACTCGCTGCCGCTCATCATCCTCCAGATCTGCCTAGTCCTCGTCGTCACCCGCTTGCTAGCCTTCCTTCTCCGCCCCCTCCACCAGCCCCGCGTCATCGCCGAGATCATCGTAAGCCCCGTCCTTCTTCCCCTTTCTTTTCTTCCTTGGAAATCAATGGATGACTGGATAAGCAATAATGGGGTTTGCATGTGATCGGGAGAAGATCTGGAACTGGAATTAGTTATGGCGATCTTTTTTTTCTGTAAAAAAAATCAATCTTATGATTCTCTTCAAATGATAAAGAATCTTTCTCCTTAAGTTTTTTCATGATCTTTGAAATTAGATTTTGAATTTTTTATATTTGGGGTAAGAAATAGGGTTTTTTCTACTCCCTTTTCAAAATTGAGTACCATATCAGTTGACTTTGACTTTTAATTTGGCACGCACGATTTGGACTTTGCGTGACATGCCGACAAGAACATCTTCAAACTTCGTTTTTCTTTTCTCACTTGCCTAAATTTTTTTAAGCAACCTGTACAGACTTTTCCAACCGGTAATTCTCCAACTAGTAATTAAGCACTAGCAGCCTCAAACTGAGTAGTCGTGAATAGGTGTAGTAACTGAAGCCATTTGTAAAAGTGGGTGATGTCGCATGACTGTAATCCTCCGTATCGACAAAGGCAAAGTTACTGGTGTCACTGTTTAATTGGATTGTCATGGAGCTATTCTGTTCTTTTATAAATTATGTATTCAACACTAAATGAATATTAGTTAGCCGGTGAATTTGACAATTCCTACTGGTTCAAATCCATGAATACGACTAGAGTCGTTTTCACTAGACTTTGAAATCGTGATAAGGAAGTTTTGTGTGTTTTTTTGCGAAGAGCATCCAGCTGAGCAGTAATGGTGGGCATCATACACTTGCTGTAGGTACTGCTATTGGCTGCCTCCTTTGGAACCCTTCGGATTGACTCATTCTGCATTGTATGCAGGGTGGCATAGTTCTTGGCCCATCAGCGCTGGGCCGTAGCAAGCGGTTCATGGACAATGTGTTCCCCAAGCAGGGCATGACTGTGCTTGACACCCTCGCCAACATTGGCCTCCTCTTCTTCCTCTTCCTCGTCGGCCTCGAGCTCGACCTCCGCGCCATCCGGCGCACCGGAAAGGGCGCACTGGCCATCGCCCTCGCCGGCATCTCCCTCCCCTTCGCCATCGGCGTCGGGACCTCCTTCGTCCTCCGTGCTACCATCGTACAGGGCACGCGCCAAGGCCCCTTCCTCGTCTTCATGGGCGTCGCCCTCTCCATCACCGCCTTCCCTGTCCTCGCTCGCATTCTCGCTGAGCTCAAACTGCTCACCACCGACATTGGCCGCATGGCCATGTCCGCTGCCGCCGTCAACGACGTCGCCGCCTGGATCCTCCTCGCCCTCGCTATTGCCCTCTCCGGCTCCGGCTCCCCGATTATCTCCCTCTGGGTCCTCCTCACCGGCATCGCCTTCGTCGCTTTGGTCTCTATTGTCGTCCGCCCTGTGCTCGCCTGGATAGCCCATCGCTCCCCCGAGGGTGAGCCCGTGCAGGAGTCCTACATCTGCGCAACCCTCGCTATTGTGCTCGCCGCCGGTTTCGTCACAGACGCAATCGGCATCCACGCCCTCTTCGGCGCCTTCGTGGTGGGAGTAGTCGTGCCTAAGGACGGATCCTTCGCCGGGGCGCTCATCGAGAAGGTGGAGGACCTCGTATCCGGCCTCTTCCTTCCTCTCTACTTCGTCTCCAGCGGTCTGAAGACGAACGTCGCCACAATCCACGGTGCCCGATCCTGGGGACTTCTTGTTCTAGTGATTGCCAACGCCTGCGTGGGAAAGATCGTCGGAACCGTCGTCGCGTCACTCGCCGTCAAGATCCCCATCCGCGAAGCCTTCACCCTCGGCTTTCTCATGAACACCAAGGGGCTCGTGGAGCTTATCGTCCTCAATATCGGAAGAGACCGCAAGGTTTGGCCTCCTCGTTCTCTAAACAATATATGTATGTCGCGTGGTCTTTTATTTATCCGCTTCTTGTTGACAAATGCACAAACAATTCATGCGTACAGGTGCTCAACGACGAGACGTTTGCGATCATGGTCCTAATGGCACTGTTCACCACCTTCATCACTACCCCCGTCGTGATGGCCCTCTATAAACCAGCACGGAAGGCGGCGCCGTTCAAACACAGGACGATAGAGCGGGCGGACGTGAACAGCGAGCTCCGTATCCTTGCCTGCTTCCACAGCAACCACATCATCCCCACCATGATAAACGTGGTGGAGTCCTCCCGCGGCACCTCCCTCCGGCACCTCACGGTCTACGCAATGCACCTCAAGGAATTATCTGAGCGTTCGTCAGCAATCTCCATGGTCCACAAGGCCCGCTACAACGGCCTTCCCTTTTGGAACAATCGCGACAGTCCCGGCCAGATGGTTGTGGTCTTCGAGGCGTACCGTCAGCTCAGCGCCGTCGCCATCCGCCCCATGATTGCTATCTCCGAACTCGACACCATCCACGAGGACATCATCACCAGCGCCGTGCAGAAGCGAGCCGCCCTTATCCTCCTCCCATTTCACAAGGTGCAGCGCCTCGACGGCACCCTCGAGTCCGTCGGTCGTGCCTACCAACTCATCAACCTGCGCGTCCTCCGGCACGCCCCTTGCTCGGTGGCCATCCTCATCGACCGCGCCCTCGGCGGTAGTGCCCAGGTTCCTTCCAGCAACGTTTCTTACACCGTCGCGGTCCTATTCTTCGGCGGCCCTGACGACCGCGAGGCCCTCGCCTACGGTGCGCTCATGGCGGAGCACCCGGGCATCGTTCTCACAGTCCTACGGTTCCTCCCACCGCCGACGGGGAACCTTGTCGACCACGATGAAGACGAGACGTCCATCGAAAGCTTCAGGGCCAAAGTGTCCTCCATTGGCGCTGATGATTCAATCAAGTACGAAGAAACTGCGGCGGCAGATAGGGCCGGGATAATTGCGGCCATTAAGAACCTTCGCAATTGTAATCTCTTCCTCGCAGGCCGGTCGGCGCAGGCAGTCGCATTGGTGGACAGGACCAGTTGCCCGGAACTTGGTCCCGTGGGGAGCTACTTGGCTTCGTCGGAATTCTCGACCACAGCGTCGGCGATAGTTGTACAGAGATACGATCACCGCGTCGACTTGAGCGGACTGCTCGATGAGGCAGCGGAGGTGGTCGACGTGCCGGACTCACCGCGGTCTCAACTCTAGAAGAAGATGAGGATCAGCGGTACGAGGTTGTTGCTCATCGAATTGTACCAATCGCGTCGTGGACCAGAGCTACATTTGTGCGGTATTCAAGGAACAGTCGATCCATACGATACATAAGTAGTGTTAATAGCTGAATCTGGAAGATCATAGGAAGCACTTCCACAGCAGTTCCGCAATAACTTTACAAGCTTCGTCCAATGAAATGTGTGTATAAAGTTGATGTACTCGTGGAATAACGGAATGCTTGAATTCTGTTTCTTTCGTGCTGTCTTTACACAGGTGTTTACATCTGTCAACTAACACCTATTTACGAACCAAAATCTAGTGAACTCCCTTGGTAAAAATCGTATGATTAGAGAAGGAATACCATGTGTTTTATTTAGACTAACAATTCAGATGAGTGGGTTATAAAATGAGTTGTGTCAGCTGTGATATGTGATCCAATTATGCCAACTCAAACATGATCTATTTAATTAATTGGGTCAAACTGTCTAACACGAATACGACCTAAATATAATCGGGCCAACCCAACACGACTCGAATAACTCATTTATCATTTATATTTTAAACATAAATAATAAATTAATAAAAATTTTATTAAAATTAATAAATTTTTAGATTTATGTATGGGCAAAATATGTGTTAAAAGATAATTAGAAAATATTTGAGCTTATGAGCTAGTAATGAGAGTTAGATGAGCTTATATTTAATTTTTTTATATATAAATATATAATATAATCTGGTTAAGCAGGTCAACTCGTTTATAACCCGACACGATCTGATTATTTTCGGATCATAAACGGGTTGACTTGTTTATGACTTGAACACGATTATGATTGACCCGAACCTGCCTAATTTTGTGTCGAGTTGAGTCGGGTTAGCGAGTCGGGTCAAGTGTTACCGGGTCTAGTTTTATTTATGTAATATGATTTAGGCCTTTCATTTTAAATATCATTTTATATAATTTTCAATTTAAGAGATTAGATATCTACATGGACGTGCGTTGCTGTAGATTTTTATCTACATAGTATTGAATGTGTTCCCTATTTAGTATTTACAGACAAAAGTAATAATAAGCGGCACTCATAATTTCTGCCATATGATAAAAATAATAATAATAAAAGAAAACTTAAGCCGGAAGTAGATGAAAATTTTAGTAACTTAGACAATTAAACATTTAAACATATGAACTAGAACAAGGCAAATAATGAGACAGAAATGTACGTTTTTACGAACAAAGAGAGAGAGAGAGAGTCACCAGCGAGGTATATGGTATATTTATTATTTAGAGAGGACGATGTGTAATATACAAATATATCTGATTTCGTATTCGCATATCTTCCATAATAATTTTCCGTATCTCTGGTCAGCAATCAATTGCCTTTGGCCATTGTGCCGATAATCGTTTTAAACTGCACTCACTGGTACCGGTGGCAGCGATTTGGCTCATGTTGTCTCTGGCATGTGCTGAATTAAGCTACAATTTTGAAAAGTCGGGCTCAACACAATTTGTTCCCTGCCATGACTCATAAATATACACGCATTAGCCAGCTCTATCATATGTATCTCAACTTTTACTAAGGCTGTGTTTCCTAGGACGGATTCCACAGCGGACAGAAGGAAAAATAATATTTTCCCATGTTTCTTTGGATGGAATAGAAGAGAAGGAGTTGAAGAAGGAAAGTACACTCACTTTCCGCCGTTTCAGCTTCCGCCCAAATCGGGCGGAAACAACAAAACATGCGCACCCCACCCCTCTGTTACCTTGTCCTTCCCTCTCCCTCGTCGCCGGCGCCACCTCCTCCCAGCGCCGATGAACTCGCCGCCTACGTCGCCCGCTTGTGCTAGCTCCAGCCTACGCCTGCATCGCCCGCCTTCACCAGCTCCAGCGCCGCTTTCGTCGCCCCCCCCCCCACCCGCAGTCCACTTGCACCTTCCTCCTCCCTCCCCCCGACGCCACCCTCAATGTCCACGTCGGAGCAGGCGGACGTCCGCCTTCGCGTGTGCCTGCGCTTGCGTTGCCCGCCTGCGCCAGCTCCAACCTTCACCGCTCTCGTCGCCCCCCACCCACGGTCCACCTGTACCTCCCTCCCCCGGCGCCGCCCTCAATGTCCGTGTCGAAGTAGGCGGCTGCACGGAGTGCTTCTGCGTCGTAGCACGCGGACGTCTGGTTGCGCCTTGCGTCGCCCGCTGCGCTAGCTCCAGCTTGTGCCACTCTTGTCGCCAGCCACCTGCACCTCCTTCCTCCCTCCCCCCGGCGCCGCTGCGCTCCACCGACTCATTGCTCCCGGCGATCTCTCCTCCATTCGGCGAGGAGAGGCGACGGGGAGCTCGACACACGCAACGAACAGAAGAGGGGTTTTTTGCTTTCAAATGCATAGCACGTGCTAATTTCTCTCCACCCTTCTTTCCTTTCCCTATCTCTCCCCTTTCCGTAGAACTTTCTATCCTTCGTAGGAAACAGAACCTAAGAAAATACCTAATGTTTTTACTCTTTTAGAGTGGGCACTGGGCAATGAATCTTTAAAATTGCAAGGTCCATACTAGGGGTGTACATTCGGTTCGGTATATTCGGTAAATACCGATTTACCGATTTTTTCGGTAAAATCGGTTCGGTAAATTCGGTATCGGTAATGATTTTTCTACAAATCGGTAATCGGTAAAATTTTTTCGGTTCGGTAAAAACTGATTTTATCGATTATAAATAATATAATAAAAAATAATATTTTATACTTAATAGAGTAATAGTTTTAGTGAGAGAAATTAGGGAAAATGAAGAAGTAAAGAAGAAAAATATTATAAAAATAAAAAAGTAAAGAAAAAAATATTATATAAATATTAGATATTAAATAAGTATTTATAATTTTTTATTCGGTAATTTACCGAATTTCTGTATATTCGGTATCGGTAACTATCGGTATATTTCTTATTCGGTTCGGTATCGGTATTAAAAATTTTGATAAATAATAAATTGATAAATTCGGTATCGGTATATTCGGTATCGGTATTACCGATTGTACACCCATAGTCCCTACGCAATTAACCCTTCAAAAGATTCCAACGTGACAAGCGGCTGTGCTGCCGGAGGGGCCCGCTACGGATTCGGATCTTCAAAATCCACGAGTTTCCCTCGATTCCCTGATCCGCCAAACAAGGGTTTTTCTTTTTCTCCTCCCCCCTTCGCATTCAAATTTTTGCGAAGCCGAAGAAAGGGATCTCATTTTCATCATCGCCACTGGATCGGGCGCGACGCGGCCGATTCCTTCACCACGCAATAGCAGCTCGAAGCCTTGTTCAAGGATGCTTTCCTGCTCGCCAGTATATGTGTGTGAATTCTCCCAATTGTGATTAATTTAGTCAACCTTGGCTTCCTCCCCAAGAAATAAACCGATTTCTCCCCCATCCGATTCGATTCGGTCTGCCTACCCTACCTCCATCATTCAACGCCGCCATGACGGCGGTCGCCTTGGAGCTGCCGCTGCCGGATCCCGGCAGCCTCCGATCCGCGGTCTTCTCCTCGCCGCCGTTATCCCCGAACAGCAGGAAGAGCCGCTCGGTTCGTCAGCGACCCTCGTTCGCTCCTCGGGGCACCTGCTGCCCCAGCGACGGAAGCGACTTGCGCATCTCTGCTGAAGTGGACGTGGTGGAGGGAAGAGGTGGATTGGGCAGGGACGAACCAGACAGGCGCGCCGGGGAGGAGTTCAGGGTAGATGATTATTTCACCCCTCATGAGACGGGAAGCGTAGCGAGCTGCTGCACAACAACCAGCCAGTCCGAGTTCTACGATGCGGTCGAAGGTATCACATATCTCTGCCCTCTGCGGTTGTCCTTGCGGTTGGTACTTAGATTCTTATTTTCCGGGGTTGTATATTGTGGCAGCTGCGAGCGGTTACGGATATTTTCCCTTTTCATTTTTTTGATGCGTATATTCAGTTCAGGAGCAACAGATTCAGAAACCAGGCACCTATATTTTTTTCTATGTTAAGCCATCTGTGTGTTTGTTTATCATGAAACTATACCAAAAAAGCAATCTTCCTTCTTGCCTGTGTTCATCCAGGCCATAAATGTTGAGATATTATTGGATTCAAAGTCTTTTTACTTTGCGATAAAAATTACCATGAGTAATGGTTTCTATCAACACCAACAATTTATCAGCGACGGTCAATTGCCAGAAAGAAGGCAACTGTACCAAATACCACTTGACATGGCAGTTCATGTAAACCTAACTCAGTTTCATTTAGTGTTTTAGAAATTAGTTCAAGATATCCTTATTAGCGATCTCAATGTCTTTTGTTTCCGAGGGCTTTGTTTGTGACATTGAGCTAGGTTGAAAAACTAAATTTATAGTTTGTTTACCTAGAGAACACCTATATTCCTATGTGGCATAAATTTGATATATTCTTGGAATCGTACCATGTTATTTTTAATTTATACTTGGATTCTTGTCATGTTAGTGTGTGATAAAATGGTAACATCTGTAACAAAAACAACCAGAACCAACAGTTAAGATGTAGTTCCATTTATACCTCTGATATAGGATGGAACTATAGAACGCTAATCCTTGTGCTGCATGGTAGTACAGTGTTTTGTTTTTGCATGGCTTAGTACGTTGTGCAACTGATTCAGAGTTGGAACATGATTTGTGTAATGTCCATTGTGAATGTATATTGAAGGGTTCTTCTTCCCATTTTTTTGCTATTGCATTTGCTTTCTTAGTATTAACCTCAACTGACAAGGTTATCTATGTCTTAAAGAAGGTGAGTGCCTTTGTGTTGAGTTCCAATGGGCTCTATGTTTATTACTAGGGATTGAAAGTGAATGGTATATAATAATGAGATAAGCATCATGAATTATGATAAATGGAACACAAGCATACATGTTCAAAGAGACTAGCGTCGAAGTTACAGAGGTCATAATTTCCTCAATTAGGAAAAAGTAATGCTATTGTTACTACTTACTATGCTATACCTGGTGGAGACCAATAGTTCACCACAAATTCATAATTGTGATTGTGAAAGTGTGTGGCCTGTGGGCCAAAGCAAACTGTTTGTCTAGGATGCCTACAAACTTGCATCCAAAGTTCAATGATCAACAATTCTTAAGAACAATATTCTGTACGGACCTGCCTCTCCTTGATGTGTTGGTTGTGAAAGATTTTAGAATGATACATCTTTCTTGACTCCATGATCAAGTAATGCAAATATATAGTTTGAATCTTTGTAAAAGTATGAAGCTCCTATTTGGTTTTATTAGTCATAATTTTGATAAAAGAAGGTCGCAAATACTGTTTTATTAGTCATAATTTTGATAAGAAAGGTCGCAAATACTTTAAACCTGTGAAACATAACATGGTAGGACAGTAATATAAGTTCTTTTTGTTGTCGCCCAAGTTATTTTCTTGGCTAATAGCTGGTGGCTTTTGTTACGGACCCAGTATTAGTAGTTGGATATTTAATAAAACGGATTCGGGTTGGTATGTTATATCCGGTCCGCTAAGTAGGAAAGAGTTATAAATAAGAGTCTAGGGTTTAGAGTACTCATCAAGTTCTTTGTTATTCTCTTATTAGGGTGTGCTTTGCACAATTTCTCGCCGGTGACGGTTTGAGGGACGATTCGATCTTCGAATCGTAACAGTGGTCCGACCTGTCGGATCGATCGCCGAGAAACTGGTGGTCCAGCGACGATAAAAGCGAAAGAAATTCCTTTATCGGTAGTAGATCTTAACGGCGGGTCTATTATCGTTGATCTGAATGGCGGGTTTCTCTTAGAACCCTAGCCGGTGACGGGAGAAGTCAGCTGGTGAAGCGAACGCCAGAACCCTAACCGGTGACGAGTGCTATTGATCGGCGAAGCGTCAACGAAGGCGGCATCGTGTGGACGCGCGCTGTAGCTTAGGTTTGAGAAAAAAAAAGACAGAGAGATAAAAAAAAAAACTTAGTTCATGGTTACTGTAGCAAAAAAAAATAATTTTTTTTTTGTGGAGAGATGTTGAAGGGTCGATTCTTCTACAGGTATTGGTTGTGATTCACCATAACATCCACATGATATGAGACGAGGTTAGAAGCACTAGAGAAGAGTTTAGCAGAGATTTTGACAATGTTATCAATAACAGATCGTGGAAAATAGCGGAAAACTAAAAATCCGCAATATGATATAGCGGATTGCGTTGCGGGCAAATAGCGGAAGACATATAACGTTTAAAATATATATTATATATATAAAAAATATAAGTATAACATTTAAAATATATGTTATATATTTAATAAATTAAGCTATATAAAAATAAAATAAATTATATAAAGAAAGATAATATATTACTAACTCAATTTAAGTCATAATTTTAATTTCTCAAAATTAAAAACATAATAATGTGGTCTTATCCGCTATAGCGTTTCATAGCGGATTGCTAAAAAATCGCTATCGAAAAATGCTATAGCGCCGCTATTGCGGCTATTTAACAACACTGGATTTTGACAATGGAGGAGAAGCGCAGAGAAGAGCAGGTAGCGAACGAGGAGAGATATCGGGCAGTAGAGGAAGATAGAAGGAAATTAAGGGAAGATATGACTCATTTGAAGGAGATGTTCTCAACTTTTATAAAAGGGAAAATGGCTTAAGGAACGGGTGATCCTGTACAACACTTTAGGGAACGAGTACGAGTTATTCCACAGGAGGCTGGTAACAGAGAGAGAGATTGGCAGGATGAGCAGATTCATATGATAGAAGATGATTTGTGGCGACAGAAGCGTGCTAATTCGATAGCAACTGGTGGAGGTAATGGGCGGAGAAATCACTTAATGGGGGAAGCTACAAGACGTCGTGAACCACGCCACGAGACTTATATGAAAAATGACGGAGACGAATATATGGGTGATTCTATGGAGTGGGGCATGCATAATAATGAGGAGCGTAGACTAATGTGTAGGAAAGTGGAATTATCTGATGGCACAAATCCACTAGGGTGGATCACAGGGGCTGAACAATATTTTTTGGTGCAAGGAACCGCTAATCACCATCGAGTTCCTTTGGCATTTGTGAGTATAGAAGGTCCAGCTATTCATTAGTTTAGTTGGGTGAGGAGAATGGAACCCAATCTCAGTTGGGAAATTTTAAAGGAAGAACTTGTTGAACAGTTTAGCGAATGTAATGCAGTAAATCCTTTTGAAATTCTATCTTCGTTGGAGCAAGGGTCTAAATCAGTGGGCGAATATGTCGAGCTATTTGAAAGATTGGTGGCAAGGGTTCCAAGATTACCTGCTTTATAATATATGACTACTTTCTTAGTGGATTGTAGGAGGAGATCAGGAGGTGAGTATGCACTTTCAACTCTCCTACGGTGAGGAAGGCGATACAACTGGCCAGGAATTTTGAAGGGGTTCTAACTGACACGGAAAACATTAGTAGACAGACTAAAGGCGTTGTAGAGGGAAGGACTAATATTTAATCATATACACAGCCAACGGCCACAAGGACATAATGACATTATTCAGGAGGAACTAGAAAGAAGACAAGTCAGGGAGCGTTATGTTGTCCGAGGCCAGTGTAGTTGAGGGCAGCCGACCTCAACCTCCAATTAGCAAGAATATACTTTAGAGTAGTCATCAAGTTCTTTGTTATTCTCTTATTAGGGCGTACTTTGCACGATTTCTCACCGGTGACAGCTTGAGGGACGATTCGAAGATCAAATTGTAACAACTGTAATAATGGAAGTTAATTATTTGTGAAATATGAACCATTTGAAAGGGTAAATATGTGAACAGTGTTACTCTTGTAAAATATTTTGCTGCCTCCTTAGCATTACTATATGCATTGTCCACATAATCTATAGTACTGATGTATCTCTATTATTTTATTTATCTTTCTGGAACATTTAGTCAAGAAATAAGGTCGTAGTGCAATGATTATGAATTAAAATGTTTTTCATTTCATTTTTTTTGGTTTGTCTATTGGGTGTTTTCTTAAATTGATTTAACTGAAGAAAATCTTATTTGACTTCTATATTCAAGATATATTAACCTAAGTTATAAACAGCATATTCTAGTTATCTCAACCTTGTTGTAACTTCTGGTAGTTTCTCAAAGTTGATCCAACAATCATAGGTCCTGAGTTAAAAGCCTTATTTGTCTGTTTTGATCATGCTGATATGTTGTGACAATTTGTTTCAGTAATACTTTAAGTTTAAACCTCATGTTGCGTAAATCTTTGCAGATTTTGCCTTGGACGGTTCTGGCTCACTGTCATCTCCTTCCTCTACCACAAAAGCTGAATTTGAACTGCATGCGTTACAGATTAAGCTTTTGGAGGCAATTGCAAGACGGAAAAGAGCTGAGAAGAACCTTCTCAAGATGCAGAACCAGTGGCAGAGATTGACAAATTCTTTATCTCAGGTTGGCATTTTAACTTCTATAAGCCAGCCAGCTGGGGAAGCCCAGTTTCAGATTGATCCTGTAGCCGTTTGCCAGGAGATTTTATATACAAGAGCTGTTTCTGAAGCTGTTGAAAGGCATTTGTCTTGGGCTGAAACTGAAGCAACCTTTCGAGCCGATGTTGACAGAAAGAACCATGACATCTCTCGATTGCAAAAGCGACTTAGTTATTGCAAAATTGTGAACTTTGAGATGCTGCAAAGGAATCGGGAAATTGCTGGTACGCACTTAATTTTGCATCATTATTTAGAGGACTATTTTTTTTTTATGTTTTCCATCAAAAGAGAAGAATATAGATTCATCCTCCTTTAGCTAACCCTACGTATCCTAGAAGAGAAAAAAAAGGAAATGAAAGGAAAGAAAAAAAAGTTAAAATTATTTTTTATCTAACCCAATTTATTTTTGACTTTTTGACTTTTCTTACAGAAAGTTTTATTTTTAACTTTTTTTACATTTCTTCCTATCCCTACTATTTTATATTCTATAATACACAGCCTAAATGAACTAGATATCAACATACCAAGAAGGTGTTGCGTGAAAATTCACTTTTATTTATGTTCACTTTGGTGCGTAAGTGTTCTCGCTAAGAAGATAAATAAAATAAATTTCCTGATACTACACAATTTTCCTGTTATTATAACCAGAAAGTTATTGAGAGTCTGCAAGAAGTTAATTCAGAGTTTATAATTTACGAGTAGCTAGCTTCTGCAATTGTATAATGTCAAATCTCAAGAACACATTCTATTTGCATTATGGATGGTATTAGAACCTGGTTTATTCATTTTAGTAATCTATCATAATTTGTAATAGAGAAAGAACTATCATATACACGGTTATGCATCATTGACTTGTATTGGTGCTGCAGAGTTTGCTCACCAACAGCATGTAAGAAGACAACAAATAAGAAGACGGATCTGGAGTTCTATTGGCTTGTCGGTTACTCTTGGTGCTTCGATAGGTTCTTTATATGTATATTCATATCTTCCATGCTTTGTCAACGATACACCTGATCCTGCAGAGGCATTATTAGATGGATTTGGTTTAGATTCCTGACTGACTGGTGGCTTTAATTGCTGCTAGATTCCCTTGATTTAAGGTCGTGTTATTGAAGGTACGACCGGAACTTCTACTAAATCTCAACATAGAATGGTTAATGTTTTATTCTTGTAAGATAATGAATGATATGAACTCTAAGTTGAAGAAGACCATGTTTATACTATTTTTTTTATTTTTCTTTGTTAATAGGTTTTTTTTACATAGATGATTAAATAATAAGGTGGAGCTCAGACCTTATAAATGTCCATTTATTTTCTTTATGTACAAGAGGACACTGGTTGCAGTTGTAGACTATCCACAAACGAAAATAAACTTTTACGGCCTGTTTCAGTCGACGGAAATGGGGGGAGAAAGGAAAGAATTGGATTTCTTTCCCTCCAATTCTTTGGTTTCAGTGAAGGGAATTAAGGGGAGAAAGGAAAGGATTTCCTTTCCTTTCCCTCCAAAACGGTTCCCTCTTATTTTGACGGAAACTCCATTTCCGTCCGCGCCTCTCGCCCGCTCGCCCATTCGACTCTCGCTCTCTCGCTTACGCCGCGAACTCGAAGCCGACTCTCGCTCTCTTCTTCCGACCTCGACTTCGCCTCTCTCGCCCTTCCGACCTCGACGTCGCCCCTCTCGCCCTTCCGACATCGCCTTCGCCCCTCTCGCCCTTCCGACCTCGCCGTCGCCCCTCTCGCCCTTCCGACCTCGCCGTCGCCCCTCTCGCCCTTCCGACCTCGCCGTCGCCCCTCTCGCCCGCTCCGCGTCGCATCTGCCTCTGGCCGAATTTTTTTCGGGGTTTTAGGGTTCGATTGAGGCGGAAAAATCCTCGACGTCGCATCTGCCTCGCCTTCGCTCCTCGACGTCCTTCGCTCCTCGACGTCGCATCTGCCTTCCGACCTCGACGTCGCTGCAGGAAGGGAACGAGACGGTGACCTGATTTTGTTCTTTTACTACTCCACGACGTCGCTGCCTTCCGACCTCGCATCTGTGTTCCGACCTCGACGTCGCTCCTCGATCGAAGGTTAGTTCCTTTACTACTCCACAAAAAGCATATTACGAAAAGTTGTGTATCATTTCACAATTGGTGTAGCATTTCACAATTGGAAAAGTTGTGTAGCATTTCACAAAAAGCATATTACGAGCGAAGGTTATTGGTGATATCATTTCACAATTGGAGTTTAGAGACTATATCTTGTTTTCCATATCCTTCATCATGATTGTGTAGCATTCTTTTAACAAAAGTTGTTGCAATTTCTTGCTTGCATCTCTGATTGGTATATCCTGTTTTTGTTTCCCCGTGGGCATGTAACTGAAAAGAAGAACAAGTCTGTTCTGTCTTTTTGGTAATACATCAAAACAGATGTATACCACAAACGATTTACATGATCCTAGCTATTCATTTGATACAATTTGATACACATGACACACAATTTAATTCAGATTCTTTTACGTTGATACAATTTGGTTTTCTATTTATAGGTGTTCTTATGGCTCCGAGCAAGAATATGATCCTAGCTATTCATTTTCTTAATTGTCAATACACATGCATAGCTGCATGGATTCTTATAGAAGAGATGATGGATAGACTACAACAAACTTGGGTTGAAAAACCATTACGAGTTAGTGATGAAGTTAAGCATGACATTCGAATAGAAATATTAAAAAACTTGACTAGTTCAGATGAACAATGTTATAACATGATAAGAATGAGAGTACATGCTTTTAAGCATTTGTGTCAGTTACTAAAAGGGAGGCGTGGGTTGAGAGATACAAAGCTGTGTACAATAGAGGAAAAAGTGTTCACATTCTTGTATTTAGTTTCTCACAATGTGAAATACAGAGAAATATGTTTTTTCTTTCGTCGTGGTACTAGAACCATTAGCTATCACATTCATGAGGTTTTGCGAGCTATCATTAGCTTGCATGAGCAATTTATCTCACAACCTGATGGCTCAACAGTTCCTCCTGAGATATACAATAGCAGCCGACTTTATCCTTATTTTAAGGTATGTTCGAGCATTAGTAATTTCTACAAAATAGCATAAAAATTATACTTATTGTTAGCATTATATAATATATGCAGGATTGTCTAGGTGCAATCGATGGTACACATGTTCGAGTTAAGGTACCGTCTAGCGATGTACCTAGGTATCGGGGAAGAAAGGACTGGCCAACTACAAATATTTTGGCAGCCTGTTCATTCGACATGAAGTTCACATATATCCTAGCTGGGTGGGAAGGGACGGCATCAGATTCTCGAATAATAAAAGATGCGATCAGTAGAGCTGATAACTTAAAAATTATAGAAGGTAAACTTATTACGTACTTAACTACTTAGAAGACCATTAATTCTAATATTTCATACTTCGCATTTATAGGGAAATACTATTTGGGTGATGCCGGTTTTGGTATCAAAAGTTGGCTTATGACACCTTATAGGGGAGTACGATATCACCTGAAAGAGTATTCCAGAAATGCTCCTCGAAATGCGAAGGAATTATACAATCATCGACACGCAGCTGCTCGAGTTGTCATCGAAAGATGTTTTGGTGTACTAAAGAAGAGATTTTCTATTATTGCAAGTGGAACAGAACCACATTTCCCAATACGTACACATGTCCAAATTATTACAGCCTGTTGCATTTTACATAACTACCTAATGGGTGTTGATCCTGATGCTAATATGATTGCCGAAGTTGATGAGGAATTATCAAACATGGCGAGCAATGATGCATCTGTAGTGGAGAGGCAAGACGAAGAATCAAGGAAAGGTGTTCTTATTAGAGATACTATGGCATATGCAATGTGGAATGATTATGTCCTGTAAGGTTCTTGTATTTGTCATTGTTGTATTAGACTTGTTGTTTTGTTTTGAACTTTTCATATCATAGACTTGTTGTACTAAACAGTTCTTATCATTGTTGTATTAGACTTGTAGTTTTGTTTTGAACTTTTCATATCATAGATTTGTTGTACTGAACTTTTCATTTGTGCTAACAAATCTTTTTATTTCCCTATAAGATGGGTAAAAGAGATCACATCAAATGGACTGAAGACATGGATAATGTCTTCATTGATTCAATGCTAGACCAACAAAATAAAGGATTTAGGGTTGATGGTACCTTTACCTCAACCGCATATAAGAACATGCTAGTGATATGTGCTGAGAGCTGTGGTTTACCATTAACGAAAGAGCATCTAAAGAATAGAATCAAGACTTTGAAAGTCAATTTTAACCAATGCCACGAGTTGTTCAAAAACAAGAGTGGTATAGCATGGAGTTCATTGTCCAAAATGTTTGAAGCCGACAACAATGTGTGGGACGAACTAATTGCGGTATGTCTTGCTTTATAATAGTCTGTTGTATGGTGATTGTTATGTATGTACTAATTATGGTTAATATTTTACAGGCCAATCCTTCAATGAGAAAATGGAGAAACACTCCTGTTAATAATTATGACAAACTAGAGGAGTTGTTTTCAAAGGATCGTGCAATTGGAAACATGGCTGGAACTCCCAGAGATATCGACATGCACTTGAACACTCCTGTTCATGAAGAAGGCAATGATGATATGGCATTTGATGTGCAACGAGATGATAATATTGAAGATGTAGCAAGTCCATCCTCTATCCCACAAAGCCAAGGCAATAACACTACTGCAACATCGTCAAGAAGTGGTAAAAGAAAATATGATGATACTGTAGTGAAAGTTACAAATGAGAGCATTCAAATGTTGATGAGCTCTATGGAAAAGAATACTAATGTCTTGGTAAATGCTGTCAATCCTGCACAATTGGTGGAAAAAGAGTACACAAAAATTGAAATATTTGAGGAGCTAAATAAGCTCAATCTTCCTGAAGAGACTTTGATAAAGGCATATATTTTATTGGGTACAAACAAAGAAAAAACACAACTCTTCTTCTCAGCTCCAGATTGGCTACGTGGTAAAGTTTTGAGTTGCTTGATGAATTAATAACATATTCATGTTAGTAGATCCTGATGTTAGACTTTAGTTGGACTTGTGTTGGACTTTATCATATTGTATTTTAAACCATCATTGTGTAGATGGTATATAACTGTGCACTTTTGTATTCAAATGTTGAACTTGATGCTTTTTGTGTTATGGTACTTATGTGTTGAATTGATGATATTTATATTTTGGTGGTGTATTTATATTTTGTTGAATTCATTATATTGTATATACAGGTATTGTGTTATAAAATAGGGTAAATGCTGTCAAAATTTTAAACTTTTTAATAAGAATTTTTAATAAGAATTTATAGTACTTTTATGTTTTTAATAATTTTTTATAGTATTTTTATAATTAACAACTATAATATTTATAATTTTTCTAATTATTTATATATTATGTATAATATAATTAATTTTAAATTTTTGTATTTTTTTCTTATTTCCTTTCCTTCCACTGAAACACAAGGCCTATAAAGGAAAGAAATCATTTCTTTCCCTCCTTATTTCCTTTCTCTCTTTATTTCCTTTCTTTGCTGATTTCTTTCCTTCCACCGAAACAGGCCGTTAGTGAGTCTCTTGCGTGAATGTTAACACTTTACTGTAGGGAAAAATTGAATGGAAAAAAAAAAAAAGAAAATGGTTAAGTGGCTTCAGTCATATTTGAATAGGATCGAAATGAGAGATATAGAGGGATTTTCTTTTATTTCTCTTCTTTTTTATTCCTCTATAAAAATGAGGGAAAATATATTTTTCTTTATCTTCTCTTTTTAACTTTTAAGATACACAGTTTAAATGTATGCATGCTGCCTGTTTTCGTTTTTTTTTTTTTCCATTCGGAGATTCTTGTAGGCATCATGGTCTTTGTAATCTTTCATATATAATATTTTAAAATAATCAAAAATGAAAACGTTCGTTATCTCTGCAGGCTTAGGATGCTGAGTCTGAATGGCTTCAACTCCACTGCGAAGTATCAAATTGAATCGGAGCCTCTTTCTGGTAGTCTTATCCGGCAGTTTTGGAACAAATCATTAGCTGAGGATTCTACGTTGCTGGAATTGAAACTTTTGTTCGAACTTTACAGAGCCTTATGAGTTGTTATTTATTTGCGAGGAGCGTGTAAAAGATGGTATCATGTCGATTGACGCCGCTAACTCATGATGGATAAAGGCAAATACGTCGCCATAAAAAGAACACAGCTCCTTATAAATGCACAACATTGTGCGAGATAAATCTGACATAAAACTGGCAAGAGAACGAAAGACGCGCCTTTCAGCTCGGTCGACATTTTTGTCGTCGCTATTGGCCAACGAGTCCCAATGGAAAAGCCGCCACACCGCTGTAGGATCTAACCCTCTATCATGGTACGTGCGATGACGATGAGCGGCGGATGGACGGTAGAGATGGAAATTCACTCTTTACCGAAAACCATGGAACCGAATCCTCCTTCCCTTCGACCGAGAAACATGAAAGGCTATTGTTTCTTCTTCCTAATTGGCCAGCAGGCTGGAAGGCGAGATTGTAACAGAAGGCCATTTCTGTTGGCGATTCCTTCCATATCCGCGTCCCTCTCTCTCTCTCTCTCTCTAAATCCTTTCTATTTCCTTCTTCTATTGCATTCCTTCGATTAGGTTTCGAATGTGGCGGCCGCCTCCGATTCTCCTTCTTCCGACGATCAGTAAGGGGGAACCGGAATTCGACTTCAAACCCTAGCCAAGTCTATGATTTCCCCCAACCTTTCGAGATCCATTCCTCAAGGTCGGCTTTGGGACTTGGCTCGGGACCGATCTCCCCGCAGCCGAAGCCACGTCGACTCCTTTTGTCGGCTGAAGTTCCTGCAAGTCGCTTCCCTGGTCACGGCCCCCAATCAATGAGAGCCGCCGTTCGAAGATTTGCCTGAGGTTATGCTACCTTCCACTTTTGTTTGATCATCTTATTGGACACTATTTTCACCTGCTCGCGTCTTCTGGTTTCAGGTTCTTGGAGTACAGCAACTTGTTTATTTTTTTCAGCACGGCAACTCACTTCTTCTTCTTATGATGCCGCCTATTCTATTTGTCATCGTTGCATTTCCATGTACAGTTGGAGCTTTTGCGCTTGCGGTGCTTCATATATACAGGCACCTGTTGAATTACACCGAACCTTCTTATCAGCGCTACATAGTCCGTATCATCTTCATGGTGCCGGTATGTTGTTTGGTTGATCGGTTCCCCATTGTGGCAGTCGCCATTGTTCACGTTACAGATTCTTGTTTGCTAAGCTAATTGTGACCGTCTATACTGTTGCGATAATAGATAATTTTATTATTATTATTTGTATGGGAAGTTAGATTTTTCTCCACTCAATTTTCACAAGTTTAACTGTGTTTATTTGTAATTATGTTTTGCACATATTAATTATTATATTATAAGTGTAGTCCTTATATTACTCTTTTTATATATGATCACATCATAAACATAAGTCACAAGCTCACATTGATTGTAGGATTACACTTTATAACTATGATCACTCATCATAAACCACTTTAATGAAATTAAAGAAAAGCACAATGTAGAGTTTCAAAAATAGATATCTTTCCAAATACCTTTTCATTGAGGCCTAACACAATAGCGAATTTGTTTAATTGTGTGATATTATTATATTTTATTATTATTTTTCTTAAAATACAATAGACGATTACAACAAGTTTCATTCTAACATTTGAGACAACTAAATAGTTTTTAGAAGTCCATAATTCATTTCAAATTCTACAAATTCCATTAAAAATTCTTTATCTTTCTCATTCTAAGAATTGCATGTAACAGTACACCCATAAACATTAATACAAAAGTGGACAATGATTTAACACAATAACTTAAATTATAGAAATGTCACTTTGTTGTGTCACTATACAATATCAATAGGATAAGTAGACATATAAATGAGTGTGCTTATACACACAATATATACATATACTTATATACACACGTACATAAATACATACACACATAGAAACGCATAATAATGTGAAAGACTGCAATAGTCATTAAAGGTGATTAAATCCCTTAATGATAATGCATCACAATTTCACTTTTCGTTCCATTCTCTTGTAGAATAAGGACCATGGGTTGTCTTCTGAACCAAGAACATAATTTTCTGTGACTTACCTTAAACCAGAAAATGAGTGAATGTACATGAGAATGAGTAAATGTACCTTCAGGATGAACTGAACTTTTTTCTATGATGTTACTGGCACTGTTCATTCCCTTTGGAACTCCCTGAATAAACCAAGTTTTAACTTGCTGAAATTTGGGGATAAGTTTCTCTCCTTTTGAATGTCCAACACAGGTGCTATTAGCATGCAACAATTTTTTTACGAAAAGAAATAGTGAATGGCAAATTTTCCTAAATCTTTGATGAAGTCAAAACTTGTTTACCTGACAACTTAAGCTTCAAGTTAAATCCAATCTATAGTTATCTAGATCATTTGAAGAATATGCAAAATTTTAGTACATAGGATATAGTCTTGAACCATCTTCAACTTTGGGGTGAAATGTTCAATGTGCTCTAAAGTGTAACATGGGTATTATTTCTGACCCATTAGTTCATGATTTCTAAGAGTTGTAATTATTGTTTTTTGTTTTATTAACAATGTTTAAAAAATCGGTCCAAACCTATTTCTTTGTTACATACCGGTCCGAGAAAAATCTGGACAAGTACCACACTTTGTTGGTATACTGGTACTGAAATTTTTATATGCTGGTACGTCTGATACAATTGTAGTACATTGAACCGAACCAAAATTCAAAACCTACTTTCATATTCACTTTGTTATATTGAATATTTGTGTTTCTTTGTTGATAATTTTATTTCTTCATTTGATTTCTTTTACTACTCGAGAGGATTGGTTGTGCTTACTACTAAACCTTCTTGCTTCCAGATAGGCCTGTTCTTTGTTTTTGTTAGTTGTTTCATTACAAATCTTGTTTCCTATTATGATGGCTTGGTGTAAATATTATATCTTCGATTTATGTTTTCTATCATAAAGTATATGGTGTCTAAGTTCATGAATATAAAAAGGAAAAAAAGATGTGAAGGATCCTGTGTGTTTAACTATTTGCTGAGGTAAACTCATGAAAAAAAAGCAACAGGAAGGTAAAAAGGAATGGATTAGATTCCTTGGCCCATCTGTTTTTCTGTACATTAATACACAAAACCTGATTTATGTAGTCTTTTTTTATCAGTTATTCTAATTGCATGTTTCCTTGACTAACATGCTTGTACTTGTATCGGCAGGTCTATGCTCTGACGTCATTCTTGTCCCTCATTCTTAGTGACCGTTCAATATACTTTGATTCTATTAGAGAAATGTGAGGTTCTTTTTATTACAATTTTATACTGTTTCTTTTAGTTTGTATGACCATACCGACAGAATTTATCCCTAAAAGACATTGTTATAGATAGAATGTTTCTTTTAGTTTGTATTACCATACAGACGAATTTATCCCTAAAAGACATTGTTATAGATAGAACTGACTCAACCTATAGCCTTTCTGTAAGTTTCTTCTGAACTTTGTTCTCACGATAGCCAGCTGTTTCAGCTATGAAGCTTGGGTCATATATAACTTCCTTTCACTCTGTTTGGCATGGGTGGGTGGTCCTGGTGCAGTGGTTTTGAGTTTGAGTGGTCGATCTATGAAGCCATCATGGTGCTCAATGACATGCTGTTTTCCTGCTATTCCTCTTGATGGGTACGTTATTTGAGAATTCTCTTCCATTTAACACAGTTTTTGTTTAAACAGCTTAGCAAGTGATACTATATATGGCTCGCTTTTACTTGAGCACTATAAAAATTGCTTAAGCGCCTGTCACCAATGAATGTTGTACACTCATTCCCTTGATCATTCTTCCTTCAATATACTTTTTTGTTTCACAGACGTTTCATAAGAAGATGCAAGCAAGGTGGTTTACAATTTGTGATCTTGAAGCCCATTTTAGTTGTGATTACCTTCATATTATATGCAAAAGGAAAATATGAAGATGGGAATTTCAGTGTAGACCAGGCTTATCTCTATATCACAATAATCTATACCGTATCGTATTCTATGGCACTATACGCCCTTGCCTTATTCTACATGGCATGTAGAGATCTGCTCCAGCCTTTCAACCCGGTGCCAAAGTTCGTTATAATCAAGTCTGTTGTTTTCCTCACGTACTGGCAGGTAATCGGTTTACTCTGGTATAGCATTCTCGAGTTCGATTGCTTTGAAATTATCTTATCAAATGTTTTGAGTCGTCATGTTGGCCTTTTCTCTGGCTCTGAGAAACATGAATAGTTTGCTTGTTGTCGTCTTACTTTTTACTAAAGTTATTGACCTATCTTTCATGCAGGGTGTTTTGGTTTTTCTGGCAGCCAAATCTGGTTTCATTAAAAATGCTGAAGAAGCTGCTGACTTTCAGAACTTCGTGCTATGTGTTGAAATGCTAATAGCAGCTATTGGTCATTTGTATGCATTTCCTTACAAAGAATATGCAGGTGCCAATGTTGGTCCTTCTGGTGGTTTGAGGGGAAGCCTTTTTCATGCTCTAAAATTCAATGATTTCTATCACGACACTGTCCATCAGGTGATTTCTAACTCGAGAATTGTACCTTGTTGTGTATTGGATTTGAGAAGCATATGTTAGGCAAACCTTCTTGATTTGTTTATCCGTTATCTTAACACAGTTTGCCCCTACCTATCACGATTATGTACTTTATAATAACAACGAGGGCGAGGAGGGGCCCAGAAAGTATCGGTCAAGGACCTTCGTGCCTACTGGGCAAGAGATGGATACAGCGAGGAAGAACAAGCCCATGAGCGTGGGGAAGTTGGATGATATCGAGTTGTCTAGTGTCACCACTTCATGTCCAGCTAGCCTTGTGTTATTAAGCACACTGCAAGACCAAGCGGACTTGGAAGCAATCAAATCTTCATTGCTCAAAGAAAGTGCTGCTGCTGCTGCCGCTGCTTCTCCAGCACAACCTTATGATCTTTCCGTATTAGTTGACACCGAGTTGTCAAGTTATCCAGCCGAAGTTCCTGCAGTTGATGATGCAATCAGTGGTGAACCGGCATGATGCCCTGATCTGAAAGGTCAGGTAAATCCCAAGTTGGAAACCCTCCACTTCACCAGGAGGGTGCAAAACTGGAACATGCAAACCTTGGTTGCCATGAGTTACTGCTACGATTAATTTCTTGTAGGATGAATCTTGTCAGGGTTGCGATTGGTGTCTGGTATTTTTTGTATGTGTTGATCATGTTTGTATTTCCTGCCACCCTGTTAGTTCTTCCTACAACTAGATTCTTCTGTATGTATGTATGTATGCTAGATAAAGGATAAATGTGAATGTAGCTTTTGTTTATGTTTGTGTTCATTCTAGTACCATTTGTTCCCCTTAGTCTCGTGCTGTTAACGCACTTGCACCCTGGATGGAACTGACTGTTTATCAAACAAATAATCAGGTGTCTTCAAAACTAGAACATGGCAGTAAACCCTATGCTGAACTTGGACTAGCACTTTACGTGTATCGAATGTTTTTTAGCCAAGCCGTGGAATGCCATTAAGCACTATACTGTTAGACTTCACCTATTTAATACTCTATGCTCAGCATCTTGTACTACTAAGGGCACACAACGAGCTTCGCAAGCTTATGTTTATTAATTGGTTAGATTCACTTAGGCTCAAACTTATTAATCTAATCGAAATCAATGTGCTAATTACGTTTATTATTTCAGTTTAGTGATCAATAAATGAATCCTGCAAGCTGTCCAAGGATCCGGACTTAAATATAATATTAATTATATATATCAATTTTTATTTTATATTATATGCAAATAGAATGGAGTAGCGGGGGCAATATAGATTATACATTGATAAATATTTATTTTAGTGGGGGCAAATAGTAATTTTTATATATAATATTTTAATTTATATATGTATATGTAAAGTATTTTGATTGGATTAGTGGGGCAATTGCCCCCACTGAGCCCTATGTGGTTCCGCCCTTGACTCCAACCCATTACGGCCATTACTGACAAACTCTTGCCCATTAAAAATGAGTTTTTACCAATGAACTCCCGGTGAACCCCGGCCATTACGTGTGAACTCCTGTCTGTTACGGCCGATTATTGGTGAACTCCTGCTCATTACATTCGAGTTCTGGTTAATTTCAAGTCGTCTTTAGCGATCACCTAACCATCTCCGGTGAACTTCAAGTAGTATCTGGCAAACTCTCGGTTGTCTCTAGTGAACTTTTGATTGTCTCAAGTGAACTTTAGATCATTTCTAGTGAAATCCCGGCTATCTTTAGTGAATTTCCAATCATCTTAATGAACTTTTGATCATATCCGCTGAACCTCCAGTCGTCTCTGAGTGAACTCCCAGTTGTTACATACGAACTCTTGGTTGTTCCTAAGAAACAAGATTGGACTCTAAGCGTGCTTTAAAGTTTGTGAAATAATATCTAAGCGAGACCTGTCTCCCTACAATTTTCTCGGGCTAAAGCAGCAGGGTATCATGTCTTCCTCCTTGAAACATGTAAGAACTTTTCCGCAAATCAAGTGTTCGACATGTTTGAAAATAAAAATATTTTTTAAAATATTGATACTACTATCTAGCAAGTGTTTGGTTGAATATGGAAAAGTTAGTTAATTACAAAAAGATACAGAGGCAAATATAAATTTTCCTCTAAAGCTCTATATATCTTCTCATCTTACAATGAGAATAGAAAGCTTCGGTAGAAAAGTAATGGTTATGACATAAAAAATATTGCCATCTTAATTTTAATGGTCTCAAATTACTTAAATAAAAAGAAATAATATATGACTTTTCAAAAATTTCAAATAATATTGATACTTGAATGTTGCATTGTTACAAAACACCACATGACACCTTTTTTTGTTTCAAGCTAGAAGAGCATGCACTTCACTTAAACTTATTTATATAGACATATGTTAAAGAACGCAGACTCCATCCTTAAATGACAAGATATATTTTTATAAGTTTTATTGATGATTTTATAATAAAGACTTGGTTATATTTCTTAAATTAAAAAAAAAAAGAAACATTCGAAACTTTAAAATAATATAAAGCATCTATAAGAAAACAAATCGGATATTTTCTCAAATTATTAAAAAGTATTAGAAGAGAAGAATATAGATATAAATTCTACCCAGATAAAAAGTATTCATCATCGATTAATTGTAGCATATAGCTCTCAATAGAATGGTATTCCTGGAAAGAAAAACAAAACTATTGTAGAGATGATAAAATCAATCCTAAAAGATAAAAATCTTCCTAATTCTTTCTAGAGAAGTTATTAATACTACAGTGTATATTTTTAATTAGGGGTGTTCAAATGGTTCAACTTGAATCGAACTGATTTTAAACCGACCGAAAAACAAAAAAAAAAAAAAATTCATACCGAAACTAAATCAAACTTTCTAAAAATCGAACCGAACCCGAACCAAAATTTTAGTTTGGGTTTTGTTTAGTTTAGGTTAATCCAAACTGAATTATATATATATATATATATATATATATATATATAGCTTTGTTATACTATTATATTACTAATTTTTAATAATAATAATAATATAATATATTTTATATAAAAATATTAATATTATATTAAAATTTTAATTTTTTTTGGTTCAACTCGAACTGAACCGAATTTGGCTTAAAATCAAACCAAACCGAAAATTTCTATTCGGTTTATCAAGTTGAACTGCTTTTTGGACACCCTTATTTTTAATCGATGTCCAACAAAAATTGTGCAAAATAAGATGCTTATTAAAGTATGGAGTAGCCATAAACCATATGTAGGTCATTTTATACTATTTGGCTTAATTTGTCATCCTAATATTTCTAAGAGAATTTTCAAATTAGATGATAAAAATAAAAATTATATATATTTTATTAGTTATCACCAATATAAAAGAAAATAGACTCTATAAATGTTAAGCTTATTATAAGCCTAGATGTGATGTTGAATAAAAAGACATCATGCAAAATATACTATGTGTACAAAAGCTATACGTAAACTGTCACGCCCAGAATTAGGTTAACAAAAATTTTACTAATTTACAAGTGAGTCAATGCTTGACTCGCACCCAAGCACGCCCATGCAGGGGCTAAGTGGTTGAACAACCAATCTGGATGCGACTGGCAGGAGTTCGTCCTCGACACACTCCTCAGCCTAACCCGAATGACCACCTATTTGCTCGTCTCGAAGAGTCGGAGACTGCCATGCATCTCCCGAGGATCGCAGCACGAACCAGCTCCATCGCGCAACAAGGTACGAGACACGAGACTCGATGCAGGAGCAGCACACGTACAAGTCCGGTACACTAGAAAATAGACAAACCGCACGTAGGCGGTGGCGCATACTCGCGCAAGAGACGACGTCACACAAGACGCCAGGCACACGCCCTAACTTCGACTAGACTGCACGCAGACGGCCAAACTCACACACTCGCCCAGAAAGGGACGTCTCGCTGACGTTCGGCACAATAAATCAGCAACGCCAAGCAACATCACACAAGGCCGGCACACTTGATCGGAGCGCGGAGAGGGGCGAGGAGTCGCTGACCGAGAAAGATGACTCGGCCGGGAGCGCGAAGCTCAGGGAGCCAGAGAGAAGGAGACACCGACCGAGGGAAGCTGATCGGCCGGGAACGGGAACCGCGTCCGGAACCCGTTGGAGGTGCGTGCACGGAAAACGGGGCAGCGCTGGCGGTCGGAAGCTTGTTGGAAACCACAGGAGGCTTGCCGGAGCACCGTCCGGTCAAGCACGACCTCGCCGAAAGCAGGGGAAGCGCTGGCGAACTCCACCAGGTTCGCCGGACGCTGCCAGAACAAGGGGCGAACCCCACGTTCGCCGGAGGCCGGAGGAAGAACCGCCGGCTGCCACCAGGAAGGGAACGAAGTACCAGGATTGCCGAACGAACCCAGCCTCACCGATCAACCCGAATCTCGCCAGAGACGACGAGATCTGGAAGAACGCGGCGAGAGGAAGAAGCTTGGTTGGCGACGCTCGCCGACCAGAAACTAGCCCACCGGACGAAGCCGGAGTGGGAGGGGAAGAAGCGTACCTCGGCGGACGTTCGTCCGCCGGCTCCACCGCCAACGACGCCGAAGATAGAGGTGGAGGAAGGGAGGGGGACGCCGCCCCTTTGCTCCGATGTGGCCCGTACCGCCGCACCCAACCCACCGGGAAACGCCAAAGCTGCCGTCGCCGTCGGGAACCCTCTTCGCGGTCAAACTGAATCGAATTTGGCTCAAAATCGAACCAAACCTAAAATTTCTATTCGATTCATCGAGTTGAACCCTTTTTTTGGACACCCCTATTTTTAATCGATGTCCAACAAAAGTTGTGCAAAATAAGATGCTTATTAAAGTATGGAGTAGCCATAAACCATATGTAGGCCATTTTATACTATTTGGCTTAATTTGTCATCCTAATATTTCTAAGAGAATTTTCAAATTAGATGATAAAAATAAAAATTATATATTTTTTTATTAGTTATCACTAATATAAAAGAAAATAGTATTAAGCTTATTATAAGCCTAGATGTTATGAATAAAAAGACACCTTGAGATTGTATGCAAAATATACTATTATTGTACAAAAGCTATACGTTAACCATGAAGCTCAAGCCCAAGCTCAAACGAAGATAAATGTTAGGCCCTTGGACCAACTGGCCAGGCCCATGGATCGTCGGGCTGGACTGAAGCCTGTTGGGTTGAAGGAAAGCCCAAACCCACGCGACAACACGGGAAGCAGAGCTCGTCCGAAGGAATTCGCACGGTCAACCCTGATGTTGACCCAAATATGCAGAGGACAACACGTTCTTCAGCCGCGTCTTTGCCACCACCATCGAACGCAATCTTTGGCAGTGGGGCGACGAGGTCTTCGGCGGAAGATCCGAAAGCAGAAGTTGGCGAGGTCTTCAGCGCAAGCAAAGCAGGAGGTGAATGCCCAAATTAGGGCAGAACGATGCGGTCGGCACGGAGACTTGGAGGCGGCGGCTTGTCTCTTTAAGAGGAGCGGACGGGGATCACCTCTCCACCATCATAGAGCTTAGGGAAGCTTGAGAGGAGAGTTTTCCGGCATCTAGCGAGACGCCGACGAGCCTCAGTTGTGAGGAGTTCGAAAGATTGTAACCGGCGGCCAGAGGGCCGACGATGTGGAGAGGTTTTGTAGCTGGTTTTTGTGAAATAAAGGAAGCTTTCCTCTCTGTTCTTGTCCTTCCCCCTGTGTTTGGTTTGCAGCGACGTTTCTCTTTAGCTCCGGCAGAGTTTCTTGGAGCAAGGCGGCTTCTGATTGGTGTCAAGCGGCTGAGGGTGAGGTGGGTGGCTCCCACCCTGCCGACACGCCCATCGGCTCTGGCGACTGACTCTTCAATGGGTGAACATAGGCGGTGTTGATACCGTTGCGCGAGGAAGATGATGGACGAAGGCAAAACACAGGCACATGCTTCGAGGCAAAGTCAACAGGACGTGATCAATGGAGATTTCAAATGCGACCTAAATGAGATTTGCGCGGCTGACACAGGCGTGATGTTAGCAGAGTTCGAGATCTTGGAGTGGCACGCACAGTATTGACTTGGGTGAATTTTGACCAAGTCAAAATTGAAACTTAGGTCAAAATTTCGTTTAAAAAAATAGATCCGCTGTGAATTTCGTTCAAAAAAAAATTAGAGCTTAAGAATCTTAAGATATATCAAAAAGGGTGAGAATATTAAAGTGATACAAATATAACGCGTCTTTAAGATAAAATAGTTTCACATAGAAACATAATCGAAACAACAGACTATAAACAGAATCAACATGATACATACAATACGAAACAAAGTACAATACATATCAACCGAGCTATCTCATTTACCCAATAAATAAAAATAAGAAATTCTTAAACTGGAAGAGCGAGCTTGAAATCAATGGCGACGGCCACGCTTCCGTCCACCCTCCTCACCACAAACCTTTCCACCACCACTCGCCCATCGTTCGCCACACCGCTACTCACCCTCCCGCCACTCGTGAGCTCCCACCTCATCCTCACCAATGTCGCCCCGCACAACCCCACCCTTCGCCCGCCTGCCGACCCAAGCGCCTCGAACCAAACCACGCCACCGCCGTCGGGCTGCGGCAATTCAACAAACAGAGGAGGGGCGTCCGCCTCTTCCCAGCTCTGCTCGAGCGCGATCTCGTAAAACGCCGAACGCTTGAATTGCTCGCGTTCGCTGAGCCCTTCTTCCTTCACGAACGCGCAGGGAACGTGCCATCGCCCCACGTCCACCGGAGCGCGAGGCGGGAGCTCCAGCGACGGCCCGCGCCGGCGAAGCGCTTCGTCGAGCCCGCCGGCTTCGCCCAGCTCCCACTCTTTCGGCTTCGAAGCATAGAGCTCCCAGTACTTGCGCTTCAGCGGCCACGGAGCGAAGCCGTCGGGGGCGACGGACTTAGCGGTGAATCGTCCCCGCTTTTGCACGATCTCGATCTGCTGGTAGATGTCTCTGTGGTCGAATTCTTTTGGTTTGACGTCCCTGATGCACGGGCCAAAGCAGCAGGGGATCATGTCTTCCTCCTTGGAACATGTAAGAACTTTCCTGCACGTCAAGTGTTCGACATTATTCCACTTCAATTGCATGCAAGAAATGTCTGGATTAGGATTTCGGTTCAGGATAATTTAGATATAGGATCGATTGGAGCCCTAGATTTTTGCACAAAGTTAATATTTGACATGCAATATCAATAATCTTTTCAATGGCCAGAGCACGTTTTCTTGAACTTCACGATTTTATTTTATGGATTATTCACAAAATGTTGTTAAAGGTAAGAAAAACAAAGGCATATTCATGTACCCTTTCTTGCTACCCGTTGCCAGGATGACGTAGTAAATGTTGGCAGATAGCGGCTTGTCGAGCGCCGGAATGAACAAGGCCGGCGTCCGGGAGGTTGTCGAATCGCTGCCTGTCCCAGTCGTGTAGGTGATGGCGAGGATCCGGTTCTGGGGGAAGGGCAGCTCCCGCACCCTCTTGTCTTCGATGAGCCCCCAGAAGGACGTCGGGTTCGGGTCGGATTCTTCGTCGCGGATCAGGAGATAATTCGACGCCGGCCCCGGCGGCTGATTCACGGCGGCCGAGACCGCGGCCGCGCCTAGGGAGGTCTTGAACATGGTAAGCGGCTTCGTCGTGTACATGATTTCTTTATCTTCTGCTTCGCCGTCCAATTCTCTTGCAGGCTTTGTATCGATCTGTCTATCTCTATATCAATATACATAAGGATGTGTCTTTTACTTGCACGGCAAATCTCTTGTGATTTCTGTGATCCTTCGCTTGAGACGGTTGGAGTATTGCTGTTTGTTTGGATTGGTCAAATTAGCATTTTTAATATTATTGAACGTCTCTATTGACCGTTTCTTCTTCTCTATCTTGTGTTTGGACATTCAACTAGGGCTGGCAATTCAGGTTAACGGGTCGTGTTCGTGTCGTGTCATGCTTGACCCGTGACCCGAATAGCCTAACCTGAACACGACCCGTTTAATTAATTGGGTCAAGATGTATAACCCAAACACGACACGTATTTAAATGGGTCAACCCGACACGACCCGACTAACCCGTTTATTAAACGGGTTAAGTATTAACCTGTGACTTGACATGACCCAAATAACCTGTTTATTACATATGTCACTTATAAAGCCAATTAGATATGACCCAAATAACCTGTTTAGTAAATAGATCACATATAAATAGCTTCAACATTCTAACAAAAAAAATAGTATCAAAATATGATTCAAATAACATAATAACCATACATGTCATCAACATTCTCACATCAAAAAAACATATATAATCATAACTCATTCAAATAGCATAATAATCATATATATCACCAACATTCTAACATCAAAAAAATATAATCATAATTCATGATATAATTCAAATAACATTCCATCAACACAAATTAAATAAAAGTATCATCGCAAGCCTAAATATTTTAGTTACATCATCACAAGCCTAAATATTTTAGTTACATCACTTCAAAATGATTCCTCAAAATATATAGCAAGTTTGGTCAAGTTTGGGCAAGTTCTACGAAATATATAGCAAGTTCGACAATAATTATTGTCGAACTTGCTATATATTTCGTAGAACTTGACCCAAACTTGATGTAAATATATATATAAATTAAGTACTATTGTATCCAAGTCAATGTCCATTCATTATCCCTAGGTTTGGGTCAAATTGGGTCAAGTTTGAGTCAAGTTTGGGCAAGTTCTACGAAATATATAGCAAGTTCGACAATAATTATTGTCGAACTTGCTATATATTTCATAGAACTTGACCCAAACTTGATGTAAATATATATATAAATTAAGTACTATTGTATCTAAGTCAATGTTCATTCATTATCACTAGGTTTGAGTCAAGTTGGGTCAAGTTTGAGCAAGTTCTATGAAATATATAGCAAGTTTGACAATAATTATTGTCGAACTTGCTATATATTTCGTAGAACTTGACCCAAACTTGATGTAAATATATATATAAATTAAGTACTATTGTATACAAGTCAATGTCCATTCATTATCCCTAGGTTTGGGTCAAGTTTGAGTCAAGTTTGGGCAAGTTCTACGAAATATATAGTAAGTTCGACAATAATTTATTGTCGAACTTGCTATATATTTCGTAGAACTTAACCCAAACTTGATGTAAATATATATATGTTGGGCTGGGCTTTTAGATACATAAAATAAATGGGTTGAACGGGTCAACCCGTTTATGACCCGACACGACCCGAATATTTTTGGGTCATAAATGGGTTGACCCGTTTATGACCCAAACACGATTATGCCTGACCCGAACCCGCTTAACTTCGTGTCGGGTCGTGTTAGTTTTTGCCAGCCCTACATTCAACGACACTGATACCAGAGAATTTTCTTCATATATTTCTCTCTTTCGACACTTTCATTTTAATATTATTCAACGTCTCTAGAAAATTTTATAGGTCCAGGATAGATCTGACAAAATCCGACCTGACCCGCTGACACGACCAATTCGATATGAAGTAAGGCGGGTTTGAGTTAGCCATAATCGTGTTCGGATCATAAACAAGTCAACCCATTTATGATCGAAAAATAATCGGGCCGTGTCGGGTTGTAAACGGGTTGACCCACTTAATCCAATTACATTATATATATTTATATATAAAAAATTTAAATATAGGTTCACCTAACTCTTATTGGTAGCCCATAAGCCCAAATATCTTCTAACTATTTTTTAACCCAGATTTCGGCCCACACATAAGCCTAAAATTTTATTATTTTCAATAAAATTTTTATAAATTTATTATTTATATTTAAAATATAAATGATAAATGGGTTATTCCGGTCGTGTCAGGTTGACCCGATCATATTCGAATCGTGTTCGTGTTAGATAGTTTGACCCAATTAATTAAATGAGTCATATTCGGGTTGACTTAATCGGGTCACTGGTCATAGCTGATATGACCCATTTATGACCCGCTGATTCGAATTGCCAGGTCTAGTCCAGGATCTCCCAAAAACAAAAAACCTCCAAGAAAGTGCCATTCAAGCCGTTGGATTAAAACAAAATTTGATTAGCAAGTAGCTTTTTGCACGTGGTTATTTGTTTTCATCCAAAGATTACACTATGTTGCGCAGAAGATCCTATAGTTGGTTGGTTTCCATACAATTTTTAAGGAGAGGATCTCCTTAAAAATTTAACTCGCTTAGAATAACTTTCTTTGAAGTCTTGGCTATATTCGGAGATATTATTTGACCATTTAACTCTAATTTAAATAACGGTGCCAGCTAATTATTGCACCATAATGGAGAGTATTCAAAATTGGTTCTATGTGTTGGTAGTTTAGTAATAAAACTGATCCAAATTCTTGCCCATGTTGACAACTCACATCATAAATTCAAGATGATTGGGGGGGGGGGGGGGGGGGGTGGGTTGAGTAAATAGGTTTTAAAAGTCGAGTCTGCGTCGGATATGAGATTCTCACTACCCACTTTTAACTCATCCTACTAGTAAAAATTATAAATCTACTATTTAAACTAAATATCAAAACTCTAACTCTAACCTATTCCCTCCTCTCTTCCTTCTCTTCTCTTCCCTCCCAACTCCTCTCTATTCCTCCCCTCTCCCTTCTCTCCCTCTCCTCCTTCTGTCTTCCCCTCTCTTGTTCTCGCGCCGCTTGCACTGCCCCACTTGTGTCGCATGTGCGCTACTAAATTCCTCAGTGGGGTCAAGTTTACGATGGGTTTTCTCAACCTCACCAAATTTGGACCATGGTCGGGTATAAGATTAGAGTGTTGGGGTCGAAGTTGGGTTTGACACTCTCCACCTCTGCCCCAACCCATTGACATCCCCTAAACCTACCCTCCTTAACATAACTAGGAAATGTGTAAGTAGATAAATTTGGAATAACTCTAAGGCCGTGTTTAGTAGGATGGAGGGAAAAAAGTGGGCAAAGGGAAATGGAGGGAAAGGAAAGAAAGAGGGAGAGAACCAAGGAATCACATGCGATTGACGAATGGCGAGGGCGAGCACATGTGGATGGCAAGCAGCGAGGGTGAGCTCGCATGGACGACGAGCGGCGAGGTCGACCTCACGTATAAAAGCGATGACAATCTCGTGCTCATGTATGGCGGCGAGCAGTGAGATCACGTGGTCGGTGAGAGGCGAGAGGCGAGTGGCGAGCTTGAGTGAACGGCGAGTGGTGAGGGCGAGCTTGGCCTCGCGTATTGTTAAGTCATTTTTATATAGGGATTTATATGCGATTTTACTGTTATATCTTCACTATTCTTGCATTTACACCTAATTCTACAAGGAATTTTTGCTATATCTTCAGAATCTACACTCTTTGGTGCTTTTGCCTCATTTCAGGGAAAAAGCGAGGAAATGCGACCGTTTTTAGCTGGATCAGTATTCTCAGAAAGAACCACGACCCGCCCGGCGACCAGAATCACACCCCGTTGCTTCTGTGTCGCCTGATCCTGATTTTTCAGATTTTATCTCTCGCCTTCCCTACGTCAGATAGAAGGCTTCGAAAGGGCAAAAAAGGAATTCGACCAAGCCAGGGAGGACAAAAACGAAAAAGCCCTATTCACGTGAGGGCATCAAGTTTTATTCACGCAAGCATGTAAGGAAGAGAGGCGGCGACTGAGTAAGGAAGGAGGAACCTGAGGCCAAACGAAGCGGAGAGGAGACCTATTCTGCAGCGAGAGCGCAAAAGGGACAAGCGGCTCCTTCCTCCTCGAGGGAGTCCTATCCTCCTCTTCTCATTTACCTTATTTTTCTTGCTTATCCATGGATGTTGTATTGGGATTATCTCACGCTTTGCTTTGGACCATGATTATTATAGCTTAATCTTGTTTTAGGGCTAGGGAAAGCCCCTTGAATGTTTTATGCATGGATTATCGCTTTATTGTATAAACCCTAGATTGTTCTACTTTGCCTAGTTGCACTTGATGCATGGAGTATGTCATTTTGTTATCTTCATGTGTTAGATGTCTGGTAATGCTGGGAGGCACATCCGGATATTGGAAAGCTTAGGTAGGGGTATGTCAATTATCACACGGGAGTGAGTGATTGTATACGGGTAGTGTATACCATCTTGGGCTCAAAGGGTTTACTCGACTGAGCGTACTACGGCAGTAGACGTCCAGCCGTGTAAATACTTCGTTGCATCCTTGGGAGAGGACAACTCAAATGATGAGACGGTATACACAATCTGGCGCTCATTGGGTTTGCCTAGGTAGGCGTACTACGGAGGTAGACGTCTAGCCTTGGTAAACACCTCGTTGCATCCTCGGGAGAGGACAATGTGCACCTTTTGGATTACCTTAGGACTTAAATAGGGGATTTTATGTTGTTATTCATCCATGCATAACGCGTCAAGGCGGTGGATCCTGGCCTTGATCTCGTGCATCCTTAGACCTTCTGTCGTGCATTTACATTGCTTTCTTCTTACTTATCATTAAATTAGCAACCGATTTACGACAATCTCTAATTTAACAATCATTTCACACTTCATTGAATGATCGTCTAGCTTGTGATAATTAAATCAGTCGGTACTTGGTATTTGGTCCCTGTGGGATCGATACATTTATATTATTTCGATAGTCCATATACTTGCGGAGCTTATCACGTATAGCAGTGACAACTATTGGGGAGTAGCGAGTTTGCATGGACGACGAGCGGTGAGGGCGAGCTGGGATGAACGACGAGCAGCAAGCTCGAGCTCGCATGGATGGTAGTGAGGGCAAAGGCGAGCATGGACAGCAGTGTCTCGAGCATCTAAAGTGGGCTTTTCGCCCGATTTGGGCGGAATACATTTCAACGAAAAATGCTGTTATGTTTCGTCCGTCCTTCTATCTGTCCTTAAATAAGGGCAAATCTTATTTTTTTTCTTCTTTTTCACCTTTTCCTTCATACTTTCCCTCCTATTAAACACAACCTAACACCCTATTTTTTAGGAGGGATTTTGAGGAAGGAGGGAAAATGAATTTTCCCTCATTTTGTAGAAGGAAAAGAAAAGAGAAATAACAAAAAAAAGATAAAAAATTATAACTTTTTCATCCATCTCCTATCAGTCCAAATCGGGTGGAAAAGGTCGAATAAAACTTTTAAGCCCCCTCACCGAGCAGGGCACTAGCATCCACCATATGCGATATCTTGGGATATGTACATGCACGAATCCTGAGACATTTCAAAAAGGTCGCTCTAATCTCACTCTCTCTTGTGCGTCAACGACTTTACTTGTGTTCCTCACCGTCGCCTCTACCTGTCGCAACCTGCTGCCACTGCCGCCACACACTGCCTTACCGTCCATCCCCCCGGAATCATCCAGCTCAAGAGCATTGGCATCGGCCTCATCCTCTCCATCGTCGAATTCAAGCGTCACAACACGTTTGTCGGTGTGGGGATGAAGATCTCCCTCTTTTGGCTCTCCTTCCAATACATCTTCGGGATAGCAGACATGTTCATGTTGGTGGGGCTAACAGATTTCTTCAACAGCAATGCGCTCGCCGAGATGCGATCGCTCTAATCTCACTCCCTCTTGTGCATCGACAACTTTACTTTTCTTCCTAACTCACCGTCGCCTCTTCCCGCCGCGACCTACTGGTGCTGCCACCATTTGTCGCCTTACCAGCCATCCCTCCGGAATCACCCAGCTCTAGTGCACTGGCGTCAGCCTTGTCCTCTTCGTCAGCGAATTCAAGTGCTGCAATGAGTTCGGTGGCAAGGGGATGAAGATCTCCCTCTTCTAGTTCTCCTTCCAATATGACATCTTTGGTATAGCGGAGATGTTCATGCTGGTGGGGCTAATGGAGTTCTACAACAAGGCGCCCGCCAGGATGTGATCACTCTCCATCTCCCTCTCCCTCGTCACGCTCTCCTTCGGCTACCTGCTCAGCTCCATCTTCGTGCACATCATCAATGCCACCACCTCACGGGCGACGCCAAGCGGATGCGGGTGGTGTTGGCAGCAACACGGGTGGAATCACAGTGACGAGAGAGAACACAACACAGGGACAGAGAGAACGTAAACTACTTATATTAATATGCTATTGCAAAAATAAACAAAATACACATAATTATAGGGAAATAAAATAGCGAGTCTACGTCTAAAATAAAAGCCACTAACCCACAATACATGACACCCTCAACTCACGAGACAGATGCACGACATAAGTCGTGTTTACTATTTCTATTTTTAACACTCCCCCTTAAACACGACTATAACACTTTAACTTGACACTAACTAACTCTAAGCGTATGTCATAGAAATATTAACTAATGCCTTTACACTGTTGGTATCTCCTTCCCACGAACTTTGCTTTATGTCTTTTCTTCTTTCTTCTACTATATGCCCTTTTACCTTTTTTATTAGCATGCTCTTCTATTTCTTCGTTGATGATCCTTCTGAATTGATCATCTTCGTTAATTTCAACAAAGTTAATGGGCTCTACATCTGCAAAGTGACATATAAAGATACCATTTTCAAGATATGAGTCTTCTACTTCTATTATGTGGGGATGTCTTGAGCTCTCTCCCATCTCCCAAGATACTTCATTTGATGGTATCTATTAGTAATCTCTGCCTGTGGCACTGTATCTAGCATAAACCCATCATCATCCTCAGTGTCTCTGTGTAGCCTCTGTCTTGAAAACTCTCCAATCTCCCAAAATGTAGCTTGAGGCATAATTTCATATTCATCAAGGCTAGTCTTTTGCTTTTCCTTTTCTTGTTCTACTTCTTTTCTTGGCTCATACTCATTATCTGCATTTATCTTAACACAAATTCTTTCTCGTTCTTCATAGTTATTTGGGCATGCTTCTAAACATGTAACTATGACTTTCTCTTGTACATCCATCTTCAGAGAGTCTTCAGAAGTGGTAATGTTATTGTCATTCTCATCATCAAAATCTATAAAATAGAATTTATCTTCATACATATCAATGTAACAAGGATTTACTTCTAATGTAGAGCTCTTATATGCCATTAAAAGCTTACAATCTAGCTCCTCATCACTCTCTTTTTGATCCTCATTGCTCTCTTTCTGAGATAGATAAACTCTTTGATTACGAGCACGATTGCATTCCCTAGCATAATGTCCAAATTTGTTACAGTTGTAACATTTCACTTGTGATTTATCATGCCTCTGAGTTTGATATGTTCTCTCTCTACCTCTTCCTTTTGTCGAGGTAAATTGAGAAGTATTTTCATGAGTTTGCGTACCTCTACCTCTTGCAGGACCTTGACTTTGTCCTCGTCCACTACCTCAGCCTCTATAATTTTCAGGCCTTCTTCTTGTTGTCTCTTTCAGATTCAATTGTGGCTGTAGAACCTGCTCCAAAGGTTCTTTCTTCCTTCTGTTTAATGTCTCCTTGTGGGCTTCTAAGGAGCCTAATAATTTTTCTAAAGGCGTTTCTTCTAAGTCCTTTGATTCTTCTATGGCTGTGACAATATAGTCAAATTTTTTAATCAGAGATCTGAGAATTTTCTCAATTACCTTAATTTCTAGTACTTCATCACCAAGTCTTCTTATCTGATTTGCAATCATTAAAACCTTTGAGATGTAATATGATACTAATGACATGTATTTATATAGTATTTTTAGCATACTTTTATTATTATTTATCTCTCTTTTCTATCATATTTTTGTTGGGATTTTTACCTCGACAATAATAAATCCCTAAATCTCACTTGTGTAATCACAACAATATATATATGATGTAAATAAAAAAACCTAGCAATTCAGAAAGTATGAACACCAAGATTTAACGTGAAAAAACCCCTAAAAATAGGGTAAAAAACCACGGAGCCGGCCACCAAAATTCCACTATGAATCCAACAAATACCATATCTCTTCACAATAAGAATTTCATCAAACAGGATGAAATTCAACTCAAGGGAAACACAAATCCCCTAATTACTCACTGAATTAATTCAGGCAAACGAAGAAACCAATCGAAAATCTAACCATTGGATATGTAAGGAATTAGCTCCGGAGAAACTCTGTAAAATTTCGCGCCGATCAAACGATAAATAACTCCAAGATCATGCCCAGAAGTTCAGCCAAAGCTTCTCTCTAATATTCTCTCTCCTGCGCCGCCGCTCTCGTCGAAACGATTGAAAACCAAAATTCCAATCTCAATTCCACACCCAATCCCACGTACACGTGGGATTTCAATACTTAATTAAGTACCTTTTTACAAAAATCCCCCAAAGACCTTTTGTATTTGCAAGTGGGTCCCTGCATGATGCAGGACCCACTTATAACAATCTCCCCCTCCTACATCACGCAGGGATGACCACGCCAGTCATCTTCTTGAAAACCTCAGTCTTCTCTTTTGTCATAACATTCTTCACTCGATAGCACTCTGGCTTTCTTCCATCTCTGCTCATGACAAAACTGTTGTCAAATGGCCTTGAAGGTTTTCTTTCTCTAAGAGATTTTCTCAACTGAGTTTTCATCTGAGATTGCTGTGATATCTGTCTTTCTGTACACTGCTTGCATCAATTGACTGGTGTTCATCCTGGAACTCTCCCCCTGGCTGAGAAACTAGCTCACTTTTACTTTAGGAGACATGACATGCTTAAATAGAATCTTCACACCCTTCTAGCTCAAGGGTCCAATCCTTCTGTGACATAACTCTGAAATAGGTGCTGAAGCAGTACTAATTTCTCCTCTGAGAACCTCAACATCAGTGTGATAAAGAGCATGTTGCTTGCTTCCTATAGCACATATAAGTGATCCTTTTGTTAGCTTCCACTTTTCATTATCAAATGTGCTCACTAAGCCCTCATCATTAAGAACACCGGGTGAAATCAAGCTAAATCTCAAGTCAGGAATATACCTTACATCTCTGAGAATCATCTTATATCCAAGGTTAGTCTTGATAATGATATCCCCTTTGCCTCTGATAACTGCAGTATTCTTATTTCCCATCTTTACAACACCTAAGTCACAATAATGTAAAGATGAAAAATAATCAATATGAGGGGTAGCATAAAAAGAAGCACCTGTGTCAATGATCCAACTATCTTTTCCATTGACTGCCAATATATTTTCAGTGTCACTTGCTGCTAGAATGCCAACATCACTATCCACAGTAATTGTAGTGTTACTCTCTTTATCCTCTCTTGTGATTCCACTACTTTCTCCTCTCTGAGCTTTCTTGAATGACCAACAATATTTCTTAATATGTCCTTTCTTATGACAATAAAAGCACTCAACATCTTTCCTGGTAGATAAACTGCTTCTAGAATTCCCATGCTGGTGTGGAGATATATTTGAGCTTCTACCACAATTTTCAGTCACCAATATTTGAGATTTATTTGCATCCATAGACATTCTTCTAGTTTCTTCATTCAACAAGCTTGAAGTTACTAGGCTCATGGATAGCATACCATCTGGTGCTGCATTACTGAGAGATACAACTAAAGTCTCCCAACTCTCTAGTACAGAACTTAATAATAAAATGTCTGCAATTCATCTTCAATTACTATCTTCATTGAAGCCAACTGATTGATGATGCTTTTCATGTCATTCAAATACTCAATAATTTTTTCACCTTCCATATACTTCAGATTTACCAGTTTTCTAATCAAGAAAGCCTTGTTACCGGCAGTCTTTCTTTAATATAAGTTTTCTAATTTTTTCCACAACTTATATGCAACTTTTTCATTCACAATATGATGAACAACACTATCTTCCACCCACTGCCGAATGTAACTGATGGCTTTTCTATTCAACTTGTTCCAATCATCATCTGCTATTTTTTTCTGGTTTGGTTTCATTCTCAACTGCATCAAATAAGTCCTTGCAATATAGGTAGTCTTCCATCTTGGCTTTCTAGATAAGCCAATTTTCTCCATTCAAGACTACCATTTGATTGCCAATCTCCATGATTAACACAAGTAAATAATCAACCTGCCTCTGATACCACTGTTGGGATTTTTACCTCGACAATAATAAATCCCTAAATCTCACTTGTGTAATCACAACAATATATATATGATGCAAATAACAAAACCTGAACAATAGCAATCCAGAAAGTATGAATACCAAGATTTAACGTGGAAAAACCCCTAAAAATAGGGTAAAAAACCACGGAGCCGACCACCAAAATTCTACTATGAATCTAACAAGTACAATATCTCTTCACAATAAGAATTTCATCAAACAGGATGAAATTCAACTCAAGGGAAACACAAATCCCCTAATTACTCTCTAAATTAATTCAAGCAAACGAAGAGACCAATCGAAAATCTAACCGTTGGATATGTAAGGAATTAGCTCAGGAGAAACTTTGTAAAATTTCGTGCCGATCAGATGATGAATACCTCCAAGATCACACCTAGAAGTTCAGCCAAAGCTTCTCTCTAATATTCTCTCTCCTGCGCCGCCGCTCTCGTCGAAACGATTGAAAACAAAGACCTTTTGTATTTGCAAGTAGGTCCCTGCATGATGCAGGACCCACATCTAACAGATTTTACTCATTTTGGCTTAAAATCTTTTGTTTGTTCGGAATCTTCACCTCTCTTCACTTTTGTCATATTTAAGGTGAAAACGACCAAATTTTGATGGATTTTGAAAGATCCGAGTGCACCAATAGATTCCAGACGTCAAGACGAAGCTGTCCATAAAATTTCATGCAAATCGGAGTATGTTTAGAAAAATATGACCCTCCCATGAAATATTTTACGGCCGTATTTTTTGAAATTCCAGATTTCAATAGAGAGTTTTACGGCCTACCCGTGAAAATTTTCACGGCCGTAATTCCGGCCCGTGAAAATTTTTATGGCCGTAATTTTCTCCGCCAGTTTCGGTTTTGACTCCGTTTCTCATCCGATTTGATCCATTTTTAAGCCAAATTTTGGGGAAACCCTAATTAGATGATGGGGAACTATTTAAGAAACATATGGAGCAATTATTGGGGGCTTTTGGCAAGGATTCAAGGAGAAATCAAAAAAGGGGCGAAAGCTAGGGCAACCGAAAAAACTCTATTTTTTCAGCCGATTGGCGTCGACCTTCACAAGGGAGCATCATACTACATCCTCCTTGTTGATTTCTATTTTTATTTACCAATTTTGTAATCAAAATATGGATTTTTACAACATGAACATGAACACCATGCTAGTGTAACTTTTTCTTCAGGACTAGGGCTTTTGTATTCATGACTTAATCATTGATTTCTTTCTTATGAAGTAATTTACTTGTGTTAGATTCAATTATTATTGTAATAATTACATGATAATTACTGGCTATGATATTCATGTCTTAGACATCACAAGAAGAACTGAGAAGTGAATTGTGATGTCGTACCTATAATAGTTGGACAAGTTGATTTGAACACGAGAGTAGTTCGAATAGGCTCGAGGGATTTTATTGATTTGTGAATAACTCATTGGGTTTATCTTGAGTTAATAACCACGAGAGTAGGGGATTAATTCGGATAGACACTGGATTGCACTGCTGAGAGGGGGCAATCTGTACATGCGGATAAAACCCCTTCAACACAGTAAATCCTTCTTAAGATATTTTAATTGTAATAAGTCATGAAACATAGTGTGGTGAACCCGAAGTCCTGATTATCCATAATTTGATTGCAACCCATTCGTATTTTCATTTTCTCTTTTACAAAAATCCAGCTTTTTTTCGAATTATCTAGCTAACGATCCTAAGATAAGTCGGTATTTGGTCATTAGTCTCTGTGGGATCGATATTTTTATTACTTCGATTTATCCGTGCACTTGCGGATCACATCAAGTTTTTGGCGCCGTTGCCGGGGACCAATTTTGCCAATATTGACTCAATCGAAGGATTGCTAGACTAGATATTTTACTGCTTTTTTGTTTTCATTTCTTTGTGATTATATATATATATATATATATATATATATATATATAATTTTTTTTGTAAATACTTTATTTCTTTTTTTATTTTTATTTCTTTGATATTAATTGAAAATTTTGTGTTATCTCTGTTGTAATCACAGTTGGTTTTTGTGCAGGATTTTATGGACACTCGATTCAGTTATGCAAGGATGAATTCAATTTTTTATGAGGATTATGGATGTCACAATCACTATTCTATTGATTATCAATCAAATATCCCTCCTTGCTTAAATCCATCTTTAGGGCAAGTCTACATGAACGGTAACTTCAACTCATGGCCCCAGAGTGATCTATGCTATAATACTTATGAGCCGGATTAGAGAAATCAATCGAACTACTTTTATGACAATGAGCAGAATCATATCTTTCAATCGAACTTTGGACCACCTCTTGAATTTGAGGAAAGGCAATTCAATCAACCAGAGAAATCCAACCTTGAGATTCTACTTAAAAACTTCATAGACCAAGAAAAGAAGTTCAGTTAAAAATTTAGGCAGTTCGATCAACCTGAGAAATCAAACTTGGAAATTATGATGGAGAATTTTATTGCCGCGCAGACAAAGCGGAATGAAGTTTTCATACAACAATTTGAAAAACAGAATGATAATTTCAGACATGTTAATGAGTCCATCAAGAATTTGGCATATGAGATGGAATCTGTTAGAACTCGCCAGTTGATGCTAGTGAACCAGATAGCTCAGCAGGCTAAAGAACTAGAGGAATCATGGGCAAGCGACATAATGCCAGACCAAGAGGTGCAAAATTTAGAACCCATTGAGCAACCATGTAATGAGGAGTCAGATCGACAAAGTAGGGAACAAGAACCGGTGTATATTTCACCTCCACCATATAAATCACTAATTCCTTTTCCCCAAAGGTTGGTAAAATTAACAGTTGATAAGCAATTTGGGTCATGTAATAGTGTAGACATCTTGGATAAAATAATTGAGGAAACTAATGTCATCCAAACTAGTGAAAGCTATTTGGAAATTTGTATAATGGATGATGAAGATGATGATAAGATGACTGAAGATAGTTTCAAGGCTAACTCTCAACCACTTGATTCAATTCCTGCCATTGACGTGCATAAGGTAAATCCAGAGAATTCATACCATGCTGCTCTTGAGGTAAGTAAAAGTCCAAAAATTGAAATTAGAACTCTTCCAAATAATGCAAGGTATGAATTTCTCGGCCTAGACTTTATTTTTTCTATAATTGATGAGGCAGAGGAGAATGAAAAACAAACAAGTTCAATAATAGATAAGTTTAGAAAGGCTATAGGGTATTCTTTTGATGATATTGTGGGCATTAACTTTTATTTTTGCTTACACAGATTGTTCAAAATGACAATGATCCACCTACTACTTTGGATATTTACTTTTGTGGACATAATTTATAGACATCGGAAACGCAAGAAATTACATGCTCTAAACTTTGGCACTGATTCACCGTCGACACCATGATGATAGTCTCTGGTCGAACTAGTGACCTTAAACTTAGCGCTTCTTGGGAGGCAACCCAAGCACTATCTCTCTTTTTCATTCTCAGTTTTTATTTTTTTGTGTTATTTTACTTCTTGGTAGTATAGGTTAGTTATTTGCTTTTGGAAGTTACGCTATTAATCTTATATGATATTTTTAGAATAGTTTTTCCCTTTTCATCATTATTTATATTTTGTGTAGGAGCTTTGTGATACATTTACCAGGAGGACGACAGCTCTGGTGAGGAGGGCAGTTCGGGCGATAGTACGGACGACTACTGCATTGTGTGTATCCCTTCTCCTACACTCTTATTCCTTGTTTATTGCATCGAGGACGATGCATTCTTATTGTAGGGGATGATATTTTATTTCATGGATATTGTATTTATCTTATACCAATGCTGTAGATTTATGCTGTGGATGGTCTTATACCAATGCTTGAATAGATTAATTACTCTATATGTTGAATTTATTTCCTTAATATATATTCTCATATTTGATATTCCACTATTGATCATAAGATTCTGTTAAATAGAGTGTTTGAGGAATGAGATTTAAGAGTGAAACATCCTTTTAAAATAAGGTTAGTAGATGAGTATAATTTTCTTGAATTGACATTGATTGATTAGTCTTCTATATATTTGGTCTATTGTATTATTTGTTGGGATGAAAGGATCCAAAATCCAAAAAAGAAAAAAGAAAGACTCCTCTACTTGTCACTGCGAAAATTTGGCAGTGGTACCGAAGACATGAGTTGAAGTCGAAAAAAAAAAGAAATAAAAGTATGTATCTATGTGGGTACATGCCAAGAAAAAATTTTGACATTAATTGCGCTATCTTTAGCTATGAGTCACAACTATGCTAGCTTAAAGATATGAGTTCTATTACATCGGCTATGTGGTCGGTGTACTCTAAATTCGTCATCATAAAAAATATGGTAATTAGGGGTGTCAATGGGTACCCGTCTTCGCGGGTACTCGATACCCGATTATATATAATAATAATATATATATATATATATATAGATAATAAAATAATTTTTTATAAATATATTTATTATTATTATTATTATTTTATAGTTATATTTTATAAAAATAATTTAAAAATAAATATTTTAATTTAAAAGGGTACCCGCGGGTACTCGTTTAAATACCCGACTCGGGTTTAACCGGGTTCGGGTTTGGGTCGGGTCGGTTTCGGGTTTGGCCAAAAAGGGCGGGTACCCGACCCGTTGACATCCCTAGTGGTAATCTAATTAGAGAATGCCAAAAATAAATACAGAAAAAGATTTTGAAAGTCTTATTCCTGTAAACAAAAACATTATAGTGTTGAACTGATTACAAGGTGAACTCATGAGATTGAGATTCAGATTATTATACAAGTTGCAAATTTTATTCGATTTGGGATTGCGAATCTTAATGATTAAATTCTGAAGGCAATTTATTTCTCTAGAATCTTTTGTGACATGAGTTGGAAATCTTTAATGAGTGATTATATTTTGGAAATTTATTTTTCAAGAGTGAGTTATCTTTTCCATTCTCAGCATTATTCTTTAGTTTATCTATTTGCTTGAGGACAGACAAAAGTTTAAGTCTTGGGGATTTTGATGACATGCATTTATATAGTATTTTTAGCATACTTTTACTATTATTTATCTCTCTTTTCTATCATGTTTTTACTCATTTTGGCTTAAAATCTTTTGTTTGTTCAGAATCTTCACCTCTCTTCACTTTTGTCATATTTCAGGTGAAAACGACCAAATTTTGAAGGATTTTGAAAGATCCGAGTGCACGAATAGATTCCAGACGTCAAGACGAAGCTGTCCGTAAAATTTCATGCAAATTGGAGCATGTTTAGAAAAATATGCCCCCCCCCAAGAAATATTTCACGGCTGTATTTTCCGAAATTCCAGATTTCAATAGAGAGTTTTACGGCCTGCCCGTGAAAATTTTCACGGCCGTAATTCCCGCCTGTGAAAAGTTTTACGACGGTAATTTTTTCCGCCAGTTTCGGTTATGACTCCGTTTCTCATTCGATTCGATCCATTTTTGAGCCAAGTTTTGGGAAACCCTAATTAGATGATGGGGAACTATTTAAGCAACATATGGAACAATTATTGGGGGGCTTTTGGCAAGGATTCAAGGAGAAATCAAAAAAGGGGTGAAAGCTAGGGCAACCGGCGGCGGGAGGCGTTTCTTCACCGGAAAAACTCTGTTTTTCCGGCCGATTGGCGTCGATCTTCATAAGGGAGCATCATACTACATCCTCCTTGTTGATTTCTATTTTTATTTGCCAATTTTGTAATCAAAATATGGATTTTTACAGCATGAACATGAACACCATGCTAGTGTAACTTTTTCTTCAGGACTAGGGCTTAGCCCTCTTTGTTTTTATGACTTAATCATTGATTTCTTTCTTATGAAGTAATTTACTTGTATTATATTCAATTATTATTGTAATAAGTACATGATAATTACTGGCCATGATTTTTATGTCTTAGACATTACAAGAAGAACTGAGAAGTGAATTGTGATGTCGGACCTATAATAGTTGGATAAGTTGATTTGAACACGAGAGTAATTCGAATCGGCTTGAGGGATTTTATTGATTTGTCAAGAACTCATTGGGTTTATCTTGAGTTAATAACCACGAGAGTAGGGGATTAATTCGGATAGACACTGGATTGTACTGCTGAGAGGGGGCAATCTGTACATGTGGATAAATCTCCTTCAACACAGTAAATCCTTCTTAAGATATTTTAATTATAATAAGTCATGAAACATAGTGTGGTGAACCCGAAGTCCTGATTATCCATAATTTGATTGCAACCCATTCGTATTTTCATTTTCTCTTTTACAAAAATCCAACCTTTTTTCGAATTATCTAGCTAACGATCCTAAGATAAATCGGTACTTGGTCATTGGTCTCTGTGGGATTGATATTTTTATTACTTCGATTTATCTGTGCACTTGCGGATCACATCAGATACCTTCTCAGATTCTTCCATACAGAGAGCTTCAAACTCACCTCTCAAGCTTTGAAGGCGAACACTTTTGGCCTTTAAGCTTCATTTGCAAGCATTTTGCAACATCTCCCATAGTTGCTTCGTTGTCGTTACATTGGATATTTTCTCGAATGTAGATTCATCCAATGCCTGATGAATCAATGGAACAACCTTTTGATCTTTTTTTCTTGTATTTTGAAGAAGATCTCTCTGTGCTTGAGTTAGAGTAGCTGAGTTAGTTGGAGCTACATATCCATTTTCAACAACATCCCATACATCATGTGCCCCTAATAAGGCTTTTCACTAGAGAATTTTGGGACTTGGGAATGACATCATACCGTTGTTCATTATTGTGATACTAAAGTTTTCAACCTCTTTGTTTTCACCCTCACAGCTTTGAATTATGGGACTAAGATTCCTTCAGTAAATTGTAATGGAACCCGTCTGAGTAAAATAGTTAATTTGCACTGAATTGGTTTACAATTAAGTGAACCGGTTTATGTCACTAGCAGCTAGAACCTCGTCAAATTTGGTTCGCACGGACAGGTCCAGAAATTGGACTAGAACTTAATGTAAGTGAACCGGTTAGAATCAAACAGTTGACCAAAATTAGATCAATTGATTCTTTGGTTCAGCGGCGCCAAACCAAAAAAAATTTCGTCGATAGGGGAAGTCAACAACACTAGTTTTAGCTGCAAGCTTCAAAAAATTTTCAACAGCGGTTGCGAGCGGAGCTAGGGCCGGCGAGCAGCATTGGCCGGCGAGCGCATGTTCTGCAAGCGACAAACTTCGGTCAAGAAATCTTCGGCGTTCGTTGATTAGACGAACGGCGAATCCTTGAGAGAGAGAGACGAGATTCTTCTCGTCTTCTTCGGCGACGGCCGTCGGCGAATCGGCAGACATTAGCGCGGGGCTTTGAGCCAGCGAACTAAGACGACTCAAAGAGTCAATGAAACATAGTAGCGGATTGTTTTGGATGAGACTCTTCTCGTCCCCATATACCGGGACGACACTTGATGACGAATCGGCAGGAGCCGAAAAACAAAAAAGCATATCAGGCAGGATTTGGCGTCGAGTTGTCTCGTCAGTAGGATCTGTACCAAGCCGCGATTTTAAGCGGTAGAGATTCGGCAGCGCGACTCTGAGAGCGGCGCTGAAGATAGCAAACGGCGATTCTGAGCGGCGGTGCTTTAGCCGCTGGCGTAAGCAACAGGATCACGTCTTTTCTTCTTTTGGCGTAAGCAACAGGACCATGCAAGTCTTCTGTCCAAAGACAGCAACAGATCTCAATCTCAATGAAATTTTTTTCTTTCGTTTCGGATCTCACAAATTTCGGTGAGTCAATCGATCCTTTTTCAGCTCGGATCTTCATGAACACGAATCTTCAGATCTCACAATATCAGTGAGATTTTTCTCGCCAACGAGTAATGGGCCTCAGTTGCCCTAGATCTTGTCTACAACGTCGACAAGCAAAAACTAAGATTAACTGGTCGGAGAAAAGACCTAGTGGCGTAACAATCAACAAATAATGTGTTGAGGGGGTACGCCTTGATATTCAATACCAACGTACGTATCTTCCAAACAACACACCGTTGTTAACTGCACACGCCTCGATATTCAATACCAACATACGTATCTTCCAAACAACACACCGTTGTTAACTGCACACAGCCTCTTTCCACAACAGTTTCTGTTATGTTTACTATTAAAATGCTGCTGCAAAAATAAACAAAATACATATATTTATAGAAAAATAAAATATCTAGTCTTCCCTCAATACACGACACGTACGCACGACACCCTCAACTCATGAGACACATACACAATATAAGTTGTGTTTACTATTTCTATTTTTAACAAGTGGATCGAGGGGTTCGACCTCAACAATAGCAAGCTCGGCCGGTTCTACAGCTTCTTGGCCGTGCTGAGTAGTGTCAACTTTGTGGTCTACATATTGTGCGCCAAGTGGTATAAGAACAGGAGCGTTCAGGCCAGCCATGGACATTCTAGCTTTCGACGATGATTTGCTGCATGCCAGGCACTTAAGATTCTCGCTAATAATTTGGATAAATATCAATACCAAAATTATATTTGTATTTAATTCATATTAAATAGAAATAATATTTAATATTTTCTTCTCATATTATAGCATTTATATATCATGAGCGTAGAGAACAAAATAAGGGTATATATATAACTTAAAATGCCTTCCATTAAAAATTTTTTTTTTTCTTTTTTTTCTATTTTTTTCTACTAATTTTTTTCCTTTATGTTTTCTTCTCTATTTTTTTTTTCTACTAATTTTTTTCCTTTTATGTTTTCTTTCCCTGAGTAATAGAGTGTGAAAGTTCATCCTATGGACTGAAGTCATCAAATCAATGGCAATCGAAAAATTTTTTTTAGGAATCCATAGATTTGTAGAGAATTAAGAAGCCGACTATTTTTGCGGTTGATCTATCCGGTACATACTCCAATCCCAAGATATATTTTAATTAAGATTATGATTAGTATTAGTAATTAACATTAGGAATAGTAGTATTAGTATTAGTATTAGTATTAATATTAATATTAATATTAACATTAGTATTAATATTAATATTAATATTAGTAGTAAATTTTTTTTAAGCCTCCTCGGGATCTGTACTACTATAATCAACGGTAGTTACGGCACATAGTAGAGCTTCCGAAAATTCTAAAAACGCGCCCCAACGGCCCCCCGCCGTCCTTTCTCACCACAAACCTTTCCACCAACACTCACCCATCTTTCGCCTGATCACCACTCACCCTCCCACTTCTCGCCAGCTCCCACCTCATCCTCTGGACCTCTGCAACGTCGCCCCGCACAAACCCACCCTCCCCCCCGCCGCCGACCCAAGCGCCTCGAACCAAACCACGCCGCCGCCGGCGTCGCGCTGCGGCAATTCAACAAACAGAGGAGGTGCTTCCGCTTCTTCCCAGCTCTGCTCGAGGGCGATCCCGTAAAACGCCGACCGCTTGAATTGCTCGCGTATCCTGACCCCTTCTTCCTTCACGAACGCGCAGGGGGCGAACCATCGCCCCACGGCAGCCAAGGCGTGAGGAGGGGGCTCCAGTGGCGGACCGCGCCTGCGAAGCACTTCGTCGAGCCCGGCGGCTTCGCCCAGCTCCCACGCTTTCGGCTTCGAAGCATAGAGCTCCCAGTACTTTCGCCTCAGCAGCCAGGGAGCGAAGCCGTCGGGGGCGATGGACTTGGCGGTGAATCGGCCCCTCTTTTGCACGATCTCGATCTGCTGGTAGATGTCTCTGTGGTCGAATTCTTTTGGACTGGAGTCATTGATGCATCGGCAAAAGCAGCAGGTGATCAAGTCTTTCTCATTGGAACATGTAAAAACTTTTCTGCACATCAAATGGTCGACATTATTCCACTTCTTTTGCATGCAAGAAATGTCTGGATCAGGGTTTCGGTTTAGGGTACTTTCAATTTGCCTTACTAAATTTAGATCTAGTATGGATATAAACCTAGATTTTTACACAAAGTTTATATTTGAGTTGCAAAAGCAAATATCTTTTCGATGATTCAAGCAGAAACTACTAAAAAGTTCCCTTGGACTTTTATGGAATAACTTGGAAGAAATCTGCACAAAAGGGTGGCTATTTTGCTAACCTAACATATCTAAAATGAATACTAAGATGATCTACATATTGAGAACTATCCAATAGCATTAATATCATCGTTAATGGAATCTTATGAGAAAAAAATTAAGAAGTATAGTAAAATCTGTGTTATATTACTGCAGTATAGATTTTACTGTACTTTTTATTTTTTTCTAATCGTAGAAGATTTTATTGAACCTTTCTCAATGCATGGCCCTGCGTAGCAATTTTCTCAATAACTTGGGTATGTATGAACCCTTTCTCGCTGCCCTTTGCGAGGATAACGTAATACTAATATTAACGTTAACTCTAATACTAATATTAATCCTAATATTAATATTAATGTAAATACTAATCCTAATCCTAATCTTAATACTAATACTAATCCATACTAATCTTAATCCTAATCCTAATCCTAATACTAATATTAATCTTAATCCTAATACTAATACTAACGTTAATCCTAACATTAATATTAACATCCCAACATGCCTTGGGATTAGAGCGCATATTGCACAAATCAACGGTAAAGAAGCGTGACTTCTTAATTTTATGGGAATCCTAAAATTTCACCCCCAGCAGTGCGTCGGGTTCGGGTCCGATTCTTCGTCGCGGATGAGCAGATAATTGTGCCGGCAGTTTATTAACGGCGGCCGCGGCCATGTCAAGGGAGGTATTGAACATGGTAAGTGGCTTCGTCGTGTACATGATTTCTTTATCTCCAGCTTCGCCCTCTAATTCTCTTGCAGGCTTTCTATCGATCTCTCTCTGTCAATATGTATAAGGAATGGTTTTATTGTACGCAAAGTCTTGTGATTTCCGTGATGCTTCGCTTTATATGTTTCGTGTTTTTGCTGTGTTTGGCTTGGTCAAATTAGCTGCCTCCACGAAATCCTAGGCATTGACTTCTATGAATCACATGAAGATATGTTCGATCGAATCCTATTGGGGTTTTCTTTTTAGCTCATGCGGCCCAAGTTGATGCACGATAGGACAAAGAAAAACTCTGTTAGTCTGAATTTGATTTCTTGTTCTATAGTGCATATGATCAACCAACCAAACTAAAAAGGACATGACCGTACAACTCGCGAGCATCTCTAAATATGTTTTTTTTTCTTCATAAAGACATTTATTTGTTGCAAGCTAACTACCATTGAATATACCTATACACGATTCGTTTATCATTCATATTTTAAATATAAATAATAAATTAATAAAAATTATATTAAAATTAATAGAAATTTAGGCTTATGAGTGGACGAAAATCTAGGTTAAAAGATAGTTAGGAGATATTTGGGCTTATGTGCTAGCAATGAGAGTTAGATGAGTCTATATATATATATATTATAAATTGGGTTAAGCGGGTCAACCCGTTTACAACCCGACACGATTCAACTATTTTTGGGTCATAAACACCGAACACGATTATGGCTGACCCGAATCCGCCTAACTTTGTATCGAGTCGGGCCAGGTTAGCGGATCATATCAAATTTTGCCAAGTCTACCACTAAACATCCAATAACTAAAGTTTGGCCAGATCATTTGACCAGACTTCAGACCAAGCCATTGAGGATTTACTGGTTTTAACATGAGTTGCAAACCAGTTAGCAGGCTTGTTACAGTCTCTTACAATATAGGTAAAAGAAAAAAGATTACAAGCTTTCAGAATCGAAATTTTGTCAAGAAGTCCTTAGACATTTGATGAATTTGATAGCTTCTAGGCTGTCGGATTCAACAAATAATTTTTGCACTAGAATTCCTAGAGTTTAAGTGAATGAACAAAAATGCAATTTTTATGGCTGTCATTTCTGAGAACAATGGTAGCTGCCGCTGGAAGCGTTTATCTATTGCAGCCTGATAATGTATTCTATTCTAACTTCTCTCTTGTTCTTGTTCCAAGCGAAGAAATGGCCTAGAAATGGCCTAAGCTGGGTACATTTCATCTGGGTCGTTAAAAATGACTCAAAAAATATTTTTTTGTTGGATTATAAAATTTCGTAACAAGAGATAAAGTCAGAATTTATTACAATGTCAAAAGAATTGAAAATTGGTCACCGCTATGGGTGTTTATAGTTCTATTCTATCATGCAGGTGATCTCCATCTCGACTGTACAGATCGCCGAGACTACATGAACACCCTTGCAAATGGTATAGAAATGAGCAAAGATAACTTCTGACAATTAGTGTAAATCTTGCATCTTTCAAGGCCAGTAACTGAGACTCATGCGGCTCTGGAAAGCGTTTCAGATCCCCGCTTGCCTTCCTGGAAGCAAATTCTACTCCCCAAAAAAGAATGCAGTAGCTCTTTGAATGATGATGTCCTAAGCTCTTCAATTGATTTGATACTTGGCAGATTGATAGGCCGCCTACGCGGTGTGGAGCAAACAGCACATCCACCTGGTCAAATTGCTTGGAGTCGATCAACATGGATATAATTTTGTAGTGACAACTAATGTTGATGCAGCTTACCATGTATTCTTCCTCCAAGCACTTTCTTGTGTTTCCTGTTATTTCCACCATCTTGTGATAATGCCCACCTCTCAGCCCCCTTAGCTCCACGCAACATGGTTCAAGCATGCAATTAATTTTTACACATGCATCATGATCAAGTTTCAGTGAATCTGGACAACAAAGTATGCACAAGCTGTTGCTTTTGAAGTTTTTTAAACACGCATATGCCAAAAAGTATGCACAATCTGGACAACAAAGAAGGTAATCAAGGGAAGTTTTCTTTTCACCCATCTCTCTTGAAGACCTTACAGATGCATTAAGCATCCCGGAGAAATCCTTGAGAGGTAGAATAGAGGCTGAAAAGCCAACTTCGAGAGCTCATGCAAAAGGCGAGACATCTCAACAGGGAGGAGGTAATAAAAACTCTCGATGACAAAAACAAAAAAACTCACATGAAGTCAAGAATCGAGGGAGTCCATCAGAATGGGAATTCAGAAAAGAAGAACTGACAAAAAAGATTCAAAGAAAAATAGAAGAGCGAATACCTAACAGCTCGGGGTCATCTTCACCAGAGCTCAGCAACATTGTCGTCATCTCATGTTAGCGCTTCCTAGCCGTGACATCACCACGTCTCCTTCGTCCTGGACACCGCCGATGAAAGTTGTCCAGACGAACGCTGTCTCCTCGGCAGCTCCCGATAGCAGCTTTATCGCCGATGGCATCAGCAGCAAGGACGAGCCCAATCCATCAACCGCCGGCGCCACCTTTTCTGTCGCCATCTATGGAAAGAGTCCTTGCAAACCTAACTGATGGAAGAATCCCTGCCGCAGAGGTTCTAAAAACGGGATGAAAGAAGAAAGTAAAAGAAACCAAATATCATGAAATTACCAGAGAACAAAAATAAATAAAAGAAAGAAAAAAAAGACTTCTTACAAAAGTTTACAAACAGACCTCGCCATGGCAAAAAAAAATCCTCCAAGGACAAAAACGGAACCTTGGTCGCCGACTTTCAACTTTAGCCGACAAAATCACTCGGAGTCCAGCCCTAATCACGTCCGGCTGCTTCATTACCAAGATCGTCACCAGTTATGTCTTTCTATACTGTCAAAGTCGCCTTCTGCCTCTCCAGGAACTTGCGCCCTATGGCGAAATCGTAGCCCCCGCTACGAACTCCGCCAACATTAATCATCCCCACCACTCTTCTAGTTATGGACAAACGCCGGAACTTCAGACTTCCGCCACCACCCAGCAGAGACTGCTGTCTCGCCTTCTCTGACTCGGATCAACACCTCTCGCCAATGTCTCTGGCGAGTGGTTTAGGGTCGCCATAACTTCATCAGCCCTCGTCGCCTCCCGGCAGGGATCATCGCTGCTTACGGAAGAACTCCTATAGCAGACGAGCATCACCAACGAATTCGTCCCAAATCGGCTCCTCAGCCACCACCAAAGCCGTGCCCGCAGACATACTACAGAGGGGCAGTGGGGACCCATGCTTGGACCACACCGTCGGTGCCATCCCCGCAGATGTTGATGCTATTCACTCTGTAGCCGTCGACGGACATTATCAACAAACCCGCTGGCGACATCTCGTCAGCAATCATCTACGCCATCCACAGCGATCCTCCCATCAATTGAGGGGTCAACGAAGAGAACTTTACCCTTTGACCGCACGAGCCGCAACAAAAAGTGGAATTTACATAGCGCCGTTAATCAAATTGACGATGGAGTTAAGGACTTGGAACCAAGGATGACACCTCTACGTTATCCGTAGTTAAATAATATGTTTAAACTGAAGACAAGCCATTAAGCCTTAATATACCGCACCAATCTCCAAGCACTATCTAAACCCATTGATGACTTCTGACGGTGGTCGCCGGTGAGAGGGGATTACCAAATTTCGTCAAAACGGTCAAGACAAACTCCATTCTTTGACCAAGAGTATGAAATCAAGGGGCTCGAACTTCACCCATCGGTTGCCTCAATGACAAGAGAAGAGAAGAAATTTTTACTCTTCTACTGAAAGTTGCAAAGTCAAAATAAATCATGGCATGGTGAAATCTCCCCGTTAAATTTTAATCCGGACAAGATGATCAAGGGTCAATAATAACATATAAATTCCCAAGTCAAACGATAAGTTCAAACAAAATTAATGAGCCTTGGACCTACACGATGAAATATTGTTTGGGAGGAGCGTACGTCGACGATCATCGTCGAGGCCCAGCTCCTCAATATGACATCGCGTTTGTTACGGGACATAACTCCTCAACATGACGTTACGTTCATTGAGGCCAAAAATTTTCATATCAAATTATCCAACACACCGCAAGACCGGATAAATTCCCAAACTAAATTATCCAACATGCCACAAGGCCGGAGAAATTCCCAAGTCAAATTATTCAATACGCTGCAAAGCCGGATAAATTCCAAATCAAATTATCCACCACGCCGCAAGGCCGAATAAATTCCCAAACCAAATTATCCAACACGCCGCAAGGTTGGATAAAATTTTCAAGTCAAATTATCCAACACGCCGCAAGGCCGGATAAATTCCCAAACCAAATTATCCAACACGCCGCAAGGCCGGAGAAATTCTCAAGTCAAATTATCCAATACGCTGCAAGACCGGATAAATTCCAAATCAAATTATCCACCACGCCGCAAGGCCGGATAAATTCCCAAACCAAATTATCCAACACGCCGCAAGGCTGGATAAAATTTTCAAGTCAAATTATCCAACACGCCGCAAGACCGGATAAATTTCCAAACCAAATTATCCAACACGCCGCAAGGCCGGAGAAATTCCCAAGTCAAATTATCCACCACGCCGCAAGGCCGGATAAATTCCCAAACCAAATTATCCAACACGCCACAAGGCTGGATAAAATTTTCAAGTCAAATTATCCAACACGCCGCAAGGCCGGATAAATTCCCAAACCAAATTATTTAACACGCCGCAAGGCCGGAGAAATTCCCAAGTCAAATTATCCAATACGCCGCAAGGTCGGATAAATTCTCAAAACAAATTATCCAATACGCCGCAAGGCTGGATAAAATTCCCAAGTCAAATTATCCAATACGTCGTCAAGACCGGATGATCCTCCAAACTAAATTATCCAACATGCCGCAAGGCCGGATAAGCTTCTAAGTTAAATTACTCAACACGCTGTCAAGGTCGGGTGATCTTTCAAATCCAATATCCAACATGCCTTAACGCATTACGATGGAATATTGTTTGGGAGGTGCGTACGTTGATGTTTACCATCGAGGCGTAGCTCCTCAATATAACGTTGTATTGCCTAGGCCGGGTATTACCCAATGCATCGTCACAAGACCAAAATTGGACGAAAACAAATTGCCCATGCTGACGGAAACTCTTTTCCTTTATCATTTCATGTATCACGTCAAATCAAATTTATGAATAATATCGTTTGACTCGCGTCTTTTATTTTGTCGCGTATTGTAGATCTCTTAATCAAAGGTTTCCTAATTTTAGGGTAATTAACAATGAGCGCTTGCGTTCATTGGAAGCCAGAACCCATTAAACAAAAACCTTATTAATTTAAGATGAATTTAACAAAGGTCATATTACGTTCCTAATGTAACAATTTTGACCCCACAAACTTCTCTCTTGTTCTTGTTCCAAGCGATGAAATGGCCTAAGCTAGGTACCCAGCTCAGGCCATTTCATCTGGGTCGTTAAAAACGACTCAAAAAATATTTTTTTTTAATTTTTTTTTTTAGAAATATTGTATATCTGGTAAGCTTTCTAATGGTACCAATGTTGGGGTATTTTACATTACGTATACATATAAAATACCCTATAGAAAAATCAATTTTTTTATATTATAAAATTTTTTGTCTTATATGTAATTTTCTATAGGATATTTTATACGTATACGTAATATAAAATACCCCAACATTGGTACTATTGGAAAGCTTATAAGATATACAATATTTCTAAAAAAAATTAAAAAAAATATTTTTTAGGTCGTTTTTAACGACCCAGTTTAGGCCATTTCTTTGTTCCAAGCCCCATATGTACTGATTTTGAATTGCCCTGCAGTTCGTTTTGACCATCTTTTTGCCCGCTATTGTTTCCATTTAATTGAGTATTCTCTCATGGCAGATACCTTGAAATTGACTCCCTACTTATCCTGGTGTGGCTATCTCTAAATATATTGTCTACAATGGTTGCTGCTTAGAAATTGTTTTCTTCCTTTTGGCTTGTGATCTTGAGATACCCAAAGAAATTTCTTATCAACCAAGAATTCTCTGCCTTTAGTATATATATATATTTTTAATTTTTAATTTCCCCTCGTTAATAAAAATCACACTTAACATTTTTTAATTTTCGTCAAAAAATTTCATTTACCTTTTTATCTTATAGATACTTGCTTATAATGATTTTATTATCTCAGCCAGTTACAAAAGAGAACGTCTAGAAGGTTACTGTTAAGGTTAATAACGACAATAAACTTCACAATTAGCATTATTTCGATCACATGTGGCTATTTAATTCCTCAAGATCGAGTCAAAAATCATTTTAGCATTTTAATTGATGACTAGTATGTGCTGTAATTGATAACAGAGTTGTCACGATATATGATATCAATTCAAACACATAGGTGCATTCTTAAAGTTTGATTGACTTGCCATGAGAGTACATAGGTTGCTACATGATTATTATAATTATTCTCATTATGATAGTGGTGTATGTGATCTTTTGACTTAGAGATCACCTTCAGTTCTTCTATGACAAATTACAATCAAACAGTTATTTGTAACTTGTAATCATAAAAGTGATAATTGGATATGCCATGAATTATGTAGATGAATGAATAATCAAGATAGAATTTGTCTCTTCTACATAATAGAAGTTTTGGTATCTCAGGTCAATTTAATGAGTCTAAAATACATAGCTATGATCAAATAAATCAATATGAGATATTAATTACATTTGTTGTATTAGTCTAGGCTAATAAAAAAATATAATAATTAAACTATACAAATATGACATATTCTATGCTTTGTGTTTAATCTAGACACCAAGGACAAGGGGATTAAACTACATGATAAAATTACCGTAGAAATATTGCACTAAAATTTGGTTTTTTTTAACTAAAGTAGCAGTGATATGTTGCTAGACATCGCCTAATGTTTATAATATTATAATTAGATTATAATATTACTGTTAATGTTACACGAACCCATTAGGTTACACTCTAAGCTCAAATTAGAATCTCACTTAAATAAACCACTCAATGTTTGTAACATTATAACTAGATTATAATGCAACTACTAATGCTACAAGAACCTAGTGGGTTACATTCTAAGATTAAATTAGAATTTCATTTAAATAAGAGTGATCAAATGGCATGATGGTGATTAGATAATGACAATACTAACACCTTGTTTACTAGGATGGAAAACAGGAGGGCAAGCATGGAAAATCGCATGGAAAATAAGATTTTCCCTTGTTTACTATAGAGGATGAAACAGAAAAGAGGGAAAAGTAGAAGGAAAATCTCACGAATATCCCTCCCTTTCTGATCTACCCAAATTGGCGGAAATGCTACATGCCTTGTTTTTCTTTGATGCTGCTGCAAGCTTTCCCTTCTCACAATGCTATCTTTTCCGCCACCACTACCCCATGCTATCGTCTTCTTCCACGGTCAATGCCGTCGTCGCCCCATGATTCGCCACCTTCTTCTTCCCTACTCACTCGCTCACATACTTGTCCTTGCTCGCACGCTCATCGCCTCTACCGCCCCACGATTCACCGCCATCTTCATCCATGCTCACCCGCTTGCTCACTCGCCTAGTTGCCCTTGCCATTGCCACGGGCGCGTTTTTTATGCAATCCCCGACTGCCTATAAATTGGGAAAACCCTGCACATCACAATTGATTGGTGATGGTGCAGATCTCGAGATTTAGAAATTTATGCCCATTTTAACTCTCCCTTGCCGTGGCGCCATCTCCCTAAACATGGTGCAAAAATCAATGGCGATGGCAGACGAATGCATAATTTTTTAAGCAGTCGCAATTGCTTAAAAATTTTTTCCCATTGCCACGCTTGCTTGCCATTGCCGTTGACTTCCGCTTCACTGTCTCCATCTAGAGCTAGGTCACGTGACCCATAATCCCTCAGTTTTTTTTGCTTCCCCTCTTATTTTCCATTCTCTGTTTTACCTGACAAGAAGTTGTGATATCAAATCAAATATAATATTTTATATTTTTTATATTTTGCATATTTTAATTAAAAAGTCTAATTCAAATTTAAAATATGACACATGAAGAGATATTGACGTATGAGCTAAGCCCAAGATATATAAAACTTAGGGTTACATGTGCCACCTATATAAATAGGTGGTGGCTACTAAACTTGTAGAAGGTTTTTTTTAGTTGCTTGCACCAAAACTCTAGTCGTCGTCTAGCCTTATTCGTCACTTAGAATAATGCCTCTTTTCGATGCTAGCTTCAGAAAGCTCAATTGATTGCATGTAGATTCCGTAGAGGCAAGGTGCTTAAAGCGAAATTGACTTAAGTAAGCTGACATATTTGAAATAACTATTGGATCATTATAAGAATGTCAAATCTACTTAACAGACTTGCTGTGATTCACCATCAGTCAATTGAAACGTTTTGAGTGATTGGCTTGAATCAATTCTTCTGGGTGGTCAATGCCTTATTTGAGCCTAAATACTTAGTCCTCGGAATGCTTAACCTTTTGCTTGAATATTCACTCAAGTGCCTCTCATCAGTGGTTAAGTAACATTTTTTTTCTCAATTCACTCAAGTATCTACCAAGTCACTTAGCATTCGGCTCTTAGTGTTAGGGCCACTTCCCGTAACAAGCCAGGCCTAGAGGCTCCCTCCCCAACCCCATTCCGGTTTATGGGCCACCATGCCCCCGGAAATATTCCGTCTGCAGCGGGATTCGATCCCTGGACATGACCCTCACGAGTCATGACCCTTTAACCATTGAGCTGCCACTCCTTTTAGCTTCGTCCAGCCACCGACAGCCGCTGCTGCCGACGAGACGTCTGCCAGGAAGGACGCCGTCCGCCTCTCTGCCATCGACGGGACGCCAGCCGCCTGCTGCACGTTCAATCCGCCGCTTGCCTCGGGACAGAGAAGCAGCCGCTTCTCTCGCGATGCCGTCCTCGCCGCTTGGGCCTCCGCCCGATTGCCTCGTCGAGCAGTCCATTGACCCAGGCCCAGGACCCGCCTGGTCCGTGGGCATGACACTAGCCCTCTTTAAAATACCCGTACACACAAAAAAAGTTTTGAGAAAGGGCACTCTTCCTCAAGAGATCATGGCAATCACTATCTTTCAAGCATGATTTTTAATGTAAAGTCAATATATAAGATATTGGTTAACATACACAAAGATCGTATAGTTTAACTTTTAAAAAAATTTTAGTCAAAATACACCATCTTAGTTAACTTATACGAAGATCGTGTAGTTTGACCTTCTGAAAAATTTTAATCAAACTACACAATCTTCATATATGTTGACTAATATTATGTACGTTGTTGCATTAAAAATCGCATTTGAAAGATGCTAGCTCCCTGCTGCGATCTCTTGAGGAAAGGTTCCCATCATCAAATTTTTTTTCCAATTTGTGTGCCGGAAACGAATTTCCTTCTCGCCGAATCGCCGATTTCAATTCAAAGCCCATTTTGATTGCGTTGACCGGCCTCCGTTCGAACGCCGAATGCGTTCGAAATCCGTCTGCTGCCTTTGCCACGAACTCCGCCTGCGTTCGTCGATGATCGGCGTCGGAGGAGAAAGGATAGACGTGGGAAGGTTCAGGGCGTACGATAGAGCCGAGCAGCGCCTGCTCAGCCCACAGCCTAGTCGCTGGAAGCTGCTGCTGATGTTGGAGCTCTTTGCCGGAGATGAAGACGCCTGGAGACACAGAAGACCCAAAACAGATAAGAGTTCGCCGGAAAGCAGGGAAGAGCTTGTCGGAGACGCAGACAACACAGGCAAGGGAAAATTTACGTTCGATTACACTAATCCAAACCTACATAAAACCCTTTCCTTATAGATTCACTCCCTCACCCTCTCGCCTCGCTTGACCTTGTTGCCGACGGGGGTTCGTTGTGTTCGTTGAAGGTCTCCGCTTGGCGAGGAGGACATTTGCCTCTGCGAACACCAGAGAGGAGTGGAGTGGCGTCGCACGCTGCTTGCTCCCTGGAGGTTTGCCGGAGGGGAGAGTTCTCGCCACTTGGTGTGGACTTTTTTTGCCGAAGGAAGCTCCTTGACCTCATCGAAGCTCCTTGACCTCATCGTCGTCGGCTTCCCATCTTAAAGGGGACGAAGGCCTCCGCCTTTGGAAGGGGATCAGCTTGCTAGCCGATCCTTCCATCTCCGGCATCCATGGATGACGCCCCCGCGCATGATCTCATCGATTCGTCCACCGCACGCGTCCGCCCGCTGGCTTCCATTTCGGACCGCATCCGCCCGTAGTCCTCGCTGTAGAGGAGCCGTTGATCCCGTCTCAGCCAGTGCTGAAGAAGTCACTGGGCTCGAAGTCACTGGGCTCGCCTCCTCTGGGCTAGTTTTGGGGTTTTGGGCTAATTCTGCTTCTAACTTTTGCTAGTTAAAGAATTGCTGGTTGAAAAGTAGCTGGTTGAGAGAAACAGAAACTATTTAGAAAATTACAATTGCTGGTTAGTAGAATAAAAATACTATGTTATTTAGTTAAGTAAAAGTTTATAATTACTATGACCCACAAGCCCTAATTATGATCACACTAATTCTCCAAAAATAAAAATAAAAATAAAAATGCTGAATAAATTTTCAACAAATCCATAAACGTGGAAAAACTCACGGTAAGTACTTTCTTTGATCAGATGCCTAAAAAAACAATAGTATTTTTTTTTGTGTTCTTAACGTCGTTCGGTAATTCCGCATGCGATAATACATGGAAACACAATGACGCACCTTTAATTCTTCACCAAATCAATCCACATTTATCACATAATATTGTTATATGAAGCTACGATCTCCTTCCCGATCTTTGGTCTCTCCTTCGTTCAATTCTTCCACATGGATTGTTCCTCACCTCTCTGGGTTTTCGTCCCTGTTCTCCTCCTCTCCATCGCCGCCTCCGCCCGCAGATCCACAGACTCGCCTACGGTGCCACCCGCTCGTCGGACCTCTGCGAATCCACCCTCGCCTTGATCGCCCCTCCCTCCCCCCAAATGTTTTCGGCACCTACATGACCCTTGCCCCCATCTCTAAATCCATCCAATGCCCAAATCCAGGCCATCCTCGAATCATCCGACTCCAATGTCAACCGCTCCATCATCGCCCGCAACTGCCTCTACTTCCTCGACTACTCCAACCGCCGTCTCTCAGCCGTCGGCGAGATCCTCACCGCCGGAGACATCCCCCGCGTCAAAGACACGCAGCAGGTGGTCGATGCTGGGGTTGGAGCCAGAGTTGGAGGCACAGGAACTGGCGAGGCGCTGAAGACTTGTGGAGCTGGCTAGCGGCAAAAGGGGAACTTCCCCTGTGGCTGGAACCGACGGTGCAAGGTGAGGCGCTGACTGGAAGAGCGGCAGAGGAGGAGCTGGCCGGTGGCTCTGGAGTTGGCTGGCAGCAGAGGAGGAGCTAGCTGGTGGCAGAAGAGAGATGCTCGACGAGGTGCTGGAGGTTGGCCAGAGCTGGAGCAGGCATTGGAGTTCGGCGGAGCAGAACGCGAGCTTCGGCACTGACGAGGATTCGGCGAAAAGGGGGGAATCGCACGAGGTCGGCTGCTTCAAAATTTCTTTTTAGAATTATCACTGTTCGCGTGAACTTCAGGCAGAAGCATCGAGAGGGCTTTCAGGCAGAAGCATCGAGAGGGCTGCTTCTGCGGACCAGTAGAAATTTCGGATTGCGGCCTGTGAAGCAGCCCCAAACATCCATCCAAACTATTGTACCTGCTCGCCGTACCCGCAAAAGCGGCGGCCAGCAGCCCCAAACAGTGCCGAAGGAGCCCACGTAGATATCACGTCGTTCACGCGAGTGGCCCTTCGCCTGGGCTACGAAGAATGTTTGGACCACCGCCTAAGCTTGTTTCTTTCCCTTGGCCCGATCAAAGTGGAAAGGCATCACACTAACCATATTTATTACTAATTTATAAGTTTATTCATTTTGCTCATTCAAAAAAACGCACAATATAGTAATGTTTCTTCATGGGTAAATGTAACATACAAGCCTCATAAATCATCTCTATTGACATTGAAGGCCCCTGCTATAGTAGTTTGGACTAGAGGTGGCCAATGGGTAGGCAACGTGGCATGATCTGTGACTTATTTAGGGCCAGTATGGGCTTAGCCTTTCATGCAAGTAGGTTAAATCAGGTACAACAAGCCAGCGGGCCGTGTCATACTTGACACGCGACACAATTATGCTTGACATAAACACGACCCATTTATGTATATGGGTCAATATACAAAACATAAAACATGATCCATTTATTTCACAGGTGACACGACATGACACGGATACACAATTAATAAATAGATCGTGTCACACGACATGACATGATATGATACAACACGCTAAATACAAATTATTATGATATGAAATTTGATGGTGCATAAACAAATTATATATATTATATATTATTCATATATTTATTATAATATTATATATATATATATTATACGGGTTGACTTGCCAACACAATACGACACGACACAAAATTTGGCAGGTTATAAATGGGTCAACACCTTACGACACGAAATATGATTAGTCTAACCCAGACCCGCGAAATCTTGTGTCGTGTCGTGTCGTGTCGTGATAGTGGGTCATGTCATATTTTGTCAGCCCTACATTTACCCAATACCCTGCCCATTACTGCTAGTGCTACCCTAGTTACAATCTTATGGAGAATCGGTGACCCAATATCATCGATTGATCCTTCGACCTTCGAGTATATTACCAAATTTATAAATGTGAGTTTTTTATTTGGTAATTTACCAAACTTACCAAAAATTTTTTGGTAAATTCGGTTCAGTATCTATTCGGTAATTTTCTATTCAGTTCGGTATCGGTTTTAAAATTTTTGGAAAATATTTAATCGACAAATTTGGTTCGTTATATTCGGTATCGATTTTTACCAATTGCCTACCCCTAGTTGTCGCTCTCTACAAAGCTCTCAAATTGTGGAAGAAAGTGATGTCTCAAGACTTGCGTAACACCAACACAACTCTCGCATCTCTCTTGCCTTAGTCGCAAGTCCCTTCTTTTGTGCTTAGTATTTTTGGCTACATCATGGAAACCACCCACTACTTGGTCTCATGATGCGCCAATGCAAATAAAGATCAATGGGGAAGGAGGTTCACTGTGCATGCCTCTCCTCCATTGTCAATATTGCCCCTATATTGGGTTAGTCCTCCCTCTCCATAGAGGTCTTTGGCACGCCACTGAGTCTAGAGTTTAAGACTTGTCTCGAGTTCAGGCCTTGCCCTTGTCCCACTCTTCAATATATGCCTTCAAGTCTCTATGCTCCATGTCAATGCGTACACTCCCCCGCACGTACACACTCAGTGTCTTCACCATGTCGGTTGTGATGTCCTGATTTCTGGACTGGACCAACAAGAGGAAAGTGGACTGGGCAGCGGCCCATGTCCACACGAACGAAGCTCTGGCGGCCCAACGCACTTCTACGCGTCCACCTTCTTGCGTCCCTCAATGCGGACAACGCAGGCGGCGTTTCCGGCGTTGGCGAAATCTCCGGCGCCATCTGCGGCACCGGCAGCGGCGAGGTCTGCGGCGTCTGCTCTGGCGGCGATTCCAGCTTGATCTCCGGCGGGAGTGGTAGACTCAGCTGGTGGACAAAGAAGGCAGGCGAGGCATGATTCGCGGACGGCGGACGAAGATGGAAGTCCGACTGGCGGCCTTCACTCCCTTCCATATCCGGCGACACCTTTCCTCCTTAAGAAACCGAGCGAGCGGCGAAGCAGAGACAGGGAGGAATGGGGAACGGCTTCCTCTGTTCCGAGAGGGCGAGCGGCAGTTCTCCTCCCTAGCTTCGTCGAGAGGAAGAGGAGGGGGAGGCGGCACCTGAGCCGGCGGCGAGCTCTGCGCCTCCCCCATACGAGTCCTTGAGCGAATGTAAGTCGACGGCGAGGGGTCGCCGTCAACGGGAATGAGGAAAGATCCGACGAGCGGATCTGTGAGGCTTGAGCGAAGCATGTATGGTTTTTAGGTAGGTTTGATCAAACGTAAATTTTCCCATATCCCTCGCCTTGTCTTCCCCGGCTCCAACGAGCCCTTGGCTTGTCCGGCGACGACGTCTCCACTGTTTGTGTTCTTCATCATCTCCGGCAAGTTCCCGGCGTAGAAAGCTTCCGCAACGAGGGCTGAGGCTCGGACGTGGTCTGAGCTTGCCGCACGCTACCTCCCGTCCATTGGCTTCGGCTCCGACGGTCGACGTCGAAGCGAAGCTCAGGACACAGGCGGCGTCGAACGCGAAGGCGAAGCCTCGCCTCGGCTAGCATTCGATTCGAGGTCGTGGTCAACGCGGTCAAAATCGACGTACGCGCGGCGAACGAAATCGAGTTTCGATTTCGAAATTTGGTTTCGGTTTTCGGCGCACAGTCTGAGGTAAACATTGCCACGTGGACGGGCTGAGGAATTTGAGCGTGACACCGGTCTTGTAGCGAGCTGGTGCCCAGGTTGGCCTGTGGGCCATCTCTAGTTTGGACGTTTTATTTGGAAAAAAATCAATCAAGTATTCAATTGGGTTCGGGTACTATAACACATAATCTGATTGAGTTCGAATAAAACAATAACCAACAACACGTTACAATCAGAGGCAAAATCATAATACAAAGCAAATTATAATACATATTAATCGAGCATCTTCCTATTTTCATTTATCCTTTACGCAATTTATTGAAAATACAAAAAAAGAAGAAAATACAAAATCACTAAATAAGACAGCAGCGTGCTTCAAACTGGAGAAGCGAGCTTTAAATCAATGGCGACAGACATGCTTCCGTCCATCCTCCTCACCACAAACCTTTCCACCAACACTCGCCCATCTTTCGCCAGCTCGCTGCTCACCCTCCCACCTCTCTTCAGCTCCCACCTCATCCTCTCCAACGTCGCCCCGCACAACCCCACCCTCCCCCCTGCCGCCGACCCAAGCGCCTCAAACCAAACCATGCCGCCGCCGGCGTCGCGCTGCGGCAATTCAACAAACAGAGGAGAGGCGTCCGCTTCTTCCCAGCTCTGCTCGAGGGTGATCTCGTAAAACGCCGACCGCTTGAATTGCTCGCGTATCTTGAGCCCTTCTTCCTTCACGAACGCGCAGGGGGCGAACCATCGCCCCACGGCAGCCAAGGCGCGAGGCGGGAGCTCCAGCGGCGGCCCGCGCCTGCGAAGCACTTCGTCGAGCCCGGCGGCTTCGCCCAGCTTCCACTCTTTCGGCTTCGAAGCATAGAGCTTCCAGTACTTTCGCCTCAGCGGCCAGGGAGCGAAGCCGTCGGGGGCGACGGACTTAGCGGTGAATCGTCCCCGCTTTTGCACGATCTCGATCTGCTGGTAGATGTCCTTGTGGTCGAATTCTTTTGGACTGACGTCATTGATGCATCGGCAAAAGCAGCAGGTGGTCTTGTCTTCCTCTTTGGAACATGTAAAAACTTTTCTGCACATCAAATGTTCGACATTATTCCACCTCTCTTGCATCCAAGAAATGTCTGGATTAGGGTTTCAGTTCAGGGTATTTTCAATTTGCCTTCCTAAATTTAGCTCTAGTATAGACGTAAACCCTAGATTCTTACACAAAGTTTACATTTGAGTTGCAAAAGCAAATATCTTTTCGATGATTAGAGCAGACAACTACTAAAAAGTTCCCTTGGACTTTACGATTTTATTGTATGGAATAACTTGCGTAAATGGGAAAAAAAAAAGACAGCATATGTGTAATGTGTGTACCCTTTGTCGCTACCCTTTGCGAGGACAACGTAATAAATATTCGCAGAGAGCGGCTTGTCGAGCGCCGGAATAAACAGAGCCGGCGTCTTGTAGGTGCGCCAATACCCGATAGAACCAGAGCCGCCGTGCTGATGTTCAGTGTAGGTGATGGTGAGAATCCGGTTCTGGGGGAAGGGCAGCTCACGCGCTCGCTTGTCTTCGAAGAGCCCCCAGCAGGACGTCGGGTTCGGGTCCGATTCTTCGTCGCGGATGAGCAGATAATTGGAGCCCAGCCCCGGCGTTTGATTCACGGCGGCCGCGGCCGCGTCAAGGGAGGTGTTGAACATGGTAAGTGGCTTCGTCGTGTACATGATTTCTTTATCTCCAGCTTCGCCCTCTAATTCTCTTGCAGGCTTTCTATCGATCTGTCTCTCTATATCAGTATGTATAAGGAAGTGTTTCATAGTGCGCCAAGTCTTGTGATTTCCGTGATGCTTCGCTTTATATTTTTAGTGTTTTCGCTGTGCTCTGATTGGTCAAACTAGCCGCCTTCGTCCGCGAGTGAGGAAAAATCCAACATTCTTACTGGTCGCATTCAACATCTAGCTGGCAAAATTTCATCCACACAGTCTCTTACAACATGCAAACCTGTGGGTGTGGATTCTCTTAGATCATGCAAGCCTGTGGGTAGAGGGATTAGTTCATCCGACGATTAGATCACTAAAATCGAAAGCTTTTTCAGTCAACCTCTTTCCAGTCAACCTCTTTTCTGGGTTCGTTCGGCGTCAACTCACCACTTGCTGGCAGCCTGGCACTAATCTCATATTATTGATCAGTCAAATCTACAAATTAAAATTTCAACAACTGATATTAATTCCCATTGCCAGATATGATATAAATATTGATCTTTAATAAGTCAAGTCTGGTCTTTCTAGATATGACCATGTATTTTTGATTAGATATTTGGATTGAAACATATCTCTAAATGAAAACAAAAGGTCCCTTGCAATACATCAATCAATATATCCCTTCAAATGATAAATCAAATTCATGAGCGCTTCAAAGGCTTACTCAAATTCATGAGCCATCCAAAGGCTAATCATGATTATTTGCGTTCCAAAGACTTTTCAAAGGCTAAATCAAATTCGACCATGTGAGTCCTTCAAAAGCTCTAGACATAAACATATCAACCCTTCAAAAACCAAGTCCATCACATCAGCCCTCAAAGGTTAACTCAAATATACTAATCCATCAAAGGCTAACTAAGCTACGTTAGCCTTTTAAAGTTGCTCAAGACACATTAGCCCCTCATTAATGGCTAAATTAAGACACATTTTCCAAAAAGATAAATCAAGTATCTAAATTCATTCTTATAATTGTTATCACCATTATTATTGTGGATGTTGAATCTCTAGAGTGTGCTGCAAATAACGTTATTTATGTACGTTGATACTATGCATCAACTTAAATATTAAAATAAATAAATATTCACATGTTCTTCGTAAGTCTAATATTTATAATATGAATATATATATATATATATATATATATATATATATATATTCATATGTCATTCATAGGCCAATATCAAATATTAAAAATATATAAAATATTCAACGTATTTCACAGGCCGAATATTTATCGAAAAACATATAGATATTCACATGCAGAATATTTATATGTCATTCACATGCAGAATATTTATCAAATCATGAAAAAATTATTAATACATTATTCACACACCAACAATTATTCCTAAATACTACTTCAAGCCTAATAAATATACACATGTCTTTTATAGGTCAAGTACCTATCAAACATAATTATTAAGAAATTTTTATAGTCACAAAGCATTGTCTCTCATGTTTTATAATATTCACATATTATATTATAGCCGAATGTCTTGTTATTTATTAAAAACTGAAATTTATTAAATAAAAAAGTATTATAATTTATAAGATAAATTTAAAATAATCTTACTATATATATTAATTTAACCAATTTTGACCGTGCGATCGATTGCGCACTCTTTTAACTCATGCCGCCCAAGTTGATGCACTACAGAACAAAGAAAAACTCTCTAGTCTGAATTGATTTCTTGTTCTATAGTGCATGTGGTCAGCACGCCCAATTAAAAAGGCTAATCATGAGCTTTTGTGCATATCAAGTGTTCGACATGTTTGAAAATAAAAATATTTTTTAAAATATTGATACTACTATCTAGCAATTGTGAAAGTAAAACGAAGAACCCAATTTAAATTAGAAAAGGAGTAAAATACATGAAATATATGGTATTAGTATCTAATTTAGCATAAAATCTTCTAAGTAATTAGTTGAATATGGATATTTAATTTGAAAAAGGAGCTTGTACAAATTTTAATAACAAAAGTTAGTTAATTACAAAAAGATACATAGGGGCAAATAGAATTTTCCACTAAAGCTCTATATACTTTCTTATCTTGCTATGAGAATAGAAGCTTTGGTAGAAAAATAATGATTATGATATAAAAAATATTACCATCTAAATTTTAATGGTCTGAAATTACTTAAATAAAAAGAAATGATATATGACCTTTCAAAAATTTCAAATAATATTAATACATGAACGTTGTATCTCTTACAAAGCATCGCGGGACACTTTTTCTAATTCAAGCTAGAAGAGCAAAGACTCCACTTGAACTTATTTATATAGATGTGTTATATGTATATATGTATGTATATATGTATATATGTATGTATATATGTGTATATGTATATATGTATATGTATATGTATGTAAGTATATGTATGTACATATATATATGTATGTACATGTATATGAATATATGTATATGTACATATATATGTATATGTATATGTATGTGCATATACGTATATCTATGTGCATATACGTATATGTATGTGCATATACATATACATATGTATACATATATATATATGTATACATATATATATATGTATACATATATATATATATGTATACATATATATATATATGTATACATATATATATATGTATACATATATATATATATGTATACATATATATGTTGGGCGTCGCATGCAGGCGACGGAAGGGGAGCCTCGGCACCAGTCGCACGTAGTCGACCGCCGACGACTACAAACAAAGCTCGCACGCAGGCGAGCAAGGGAGGAAAGGAGAGGCTTCACGCGCAGGCGGAGCAGGGCTTGTCCGGCAATCTATGGGCGGCTGTTGCACATAGGCAGGTCCGGGCTGGAAGTTCACGCACGCAGGCGGCCGGCACCGGATGAGGAGGAGATGACATGGAAGTAGGGAGATCCGCCAGAAGCCGCGTGCTCGACTGGGGAAGGAATGCTGGAAAACAAGGGGGAAAGAGTACCACAGCGATCACTCAGGACGTCGGCTCCGTCAAGTCGGTGAAGGTGTTGAGACGCCGCCTTCCGAGGCAATTTGGACGGCGCCGGTGATGTGTACTTTATCGTACCACTAATCGCAAGCGTGACGACTTTGTCGTAGTAGTACTTAAGATGTCGATCCCACAGGGACAATGATCAAGTACCGTTGATTGCAAATCAATAGCTAGACAATCGGGTAAATATTTTTGGGTTTTCTAAAAATAAATGAAAATATAACTAAATACAAATGCTAGCCAAATCAAGCAAGTGAAAGTATTTGAGAGAAAACAATGTTTAAAGACATCAAAATTTGAAGTTCATCTCGTTGGCGGATCTTAAACTCAAACAAAATAATATCATAACAACGCAATCTTAAAGCATTCAAGGAGATATCTAATGGTACAGATTACCCTCTTTCGACGACGTAATCCGGTATCAATCTAGATCGGCGTCCTACTTTTGTGGCTAATCGGACCTAGATTGATCCATTGGATTCAGAGATATTATAAAGTTCCTCACACAAATCTGGCCCTAATTCTTGACCTCTCACTCTCAAAGCATGTTTGATAAGGCAGATCTAGCATCGCAATTCACCTTTCGGTCTTTCTTGCGGCGCCCAAGAAAAGTAATTGCGTGATCAAGGCAAAACTAGCAGTAAAACAGCACAGATCGAATAAACACAAGATAAAATTTTCATTGCTACGAGAAAACAAGTTCGAAACTAAGATCCAAACAACTCAAATACACCCTTGTTCCGATTAAAAAGATTATGCTATTATAGCATCGATTCAGTACAAATCCCTAAAGGAACAGAAGAAACTAAAGAGAAGATAGAAGAAAGAAGAAGCAAACTCTCTGCAAAAGCGTTGCGACATTCCTTCAAGTCTTCTAGCATGATGTACCATTCCTTCCTCGTCCCTTGTAATCTCCAAGAACTTCCCTTTGCAAAATTCACTAGCCCCCCTTGAGCCCCAACTAGGCGCTACGTTATTCAGAGATTTTCGCCTCTTTTATCATTTCGAAGGTGCCCTTTGATATGCCAGCATTATAGCCCTTTTAATTAGCTACGTTTTGACACAAAAAATGTCCAAAACGGAGCAATAATGAGAAAGTTATGCCTCTTTTAAGTTTAGGCTGCACAAGTGAGATTATGGATGTAATGAAGATTATGGGCATGACTGTAATGTTGACACTGATGCTCTTCGACTCTTGAAACGATCATACACTTAAGGGCCATTAAAAGCTCATCGTAATGACACCAAAAACGCCTAAATCGAAGTTGTAACGGAAAAGTTATAACTCATTTAATGCAACCCCTCAACATACTTAATGCTCTTAACACCATTACGGGTGTAATAAGATTATGGGCATGCTTGTAATTTCTATATTGAACTCCGTTTTGTCTGAAATTTTACATGTGAATTGACCTTTGACTTGACTTGAATTCTGGCCAAAGTATGACATCAAAGGTCGCCGGTGTGAAGATTACGGGCAGGGTGAAATTACGGCTATACTCGTAATGTCTTCTGTCGAACTTTTTGTCTTCCGAAAGGCTTCTTTTGAGAAAGTTGAGGGCACGCCTTCGGAATATGATTATGCTTGAATGAAAACGGGCTACTTGAGAATTCAAACTGGAAATTACGGCCATAATACAAATTAGGGTCTCGGCCGTAATTCTGGAAATTATCTCCGTTTGAAGCCAAACTTCTCGTCAAGGTTCTTGATTCACTCGGGGATATAAATATACCTCCAAATAGCTCCAAAAATCAGTGAATTATCCTGTATTTATCAAACATGACAAGAAGTGAAGCTTCTGAAGAAAATCAATAAAATAAGCCAGAAAGGGATGTGAAAACATGATAATAGGTCTCGATTCACAAGTAAATATAGATTTAAAAGACTATAAAATACAAGACATCAAAATCTCCCAGACTTAAATCATTGCTTGTCCTCAAGCATATAAAGATAAGAGTGGTAAGATTAAAAAAAATCAATCCAAGCTTGTAAAATATCGTGTCCTAGGAAGATATCATTATGAGCAAACATCCACAAGTCAGGAATAAAGGTGTGAAGCTCAAAACACAAAATCAAATGAAGCTTACCTTCATGAGTTGCAATGATCTTCTGTTTGGAGTGTACATTCTGTTCGAACTGGATTCATCCATAGACACGAGTTGGGAAAACACCAATGCACTCTTATTTGTGTTATTTTCATCCTCGCAATTTTATTTTGACTTCAACTCATTTCTTAGGTACCACTGCCAATTTTTCGCAGTGCCAAGTAGAGGAGTCTTTTTTTTTGTAGACTTCAACTCATATCTTCGGTACCACTGCCAATTTTACGTAGTGCCAAGTAGAAGAGTCTTTTTTTTTTATTTTTTTTTGAATTTTGAGAAGATAACAACCATAGATAAGTCCATTGATCAGAACCAACAAGTAGTAAGGTGAATCAAATAGATAGAGGTACGTACTTCCACAGACAGATGATAAGCATTAAAAATCAGATCAGATATTCCACTCCACAATTTTTTTTCATCAAATAAGATGATCATAAGAATTACCTAACTTTGAACTAAGATTTAGAACATAATAATAATATCCTAAGAAGTCAATCATAAAACTTCAAGCTATCATGATTTTCGTTAAAAATCAGAAATAATATCATCAAAAATAATATCACCACTTATCTTCATCAGATTATCATAGCGCAGCATATGAAATGTATCATCAAAGCACAAAGCATAAGTATTGAGTTATTGCATAACATATTTTTAAAATAAATCCAACTCACAATCTCCCAGACTTAAATTATGCATAGTCCCTATGCATAGCATGTAAAGAACTAAAAATTTAGAGAAATGGGTAGCAATACTCACAAGATCAGTTAGAGTCATCGTCGGTGTTCGTCTCAGCATCTTCCTCTTGAGGGTCGTCCTCATCGTCGGCATGTGAATTTAGTAGGACATCCAGAGAAGTTCAAGAAGATGACACTGACGCTTTTGGTCTTGAATAGCGTTGTACATAGAAAAGCTACAGACAACAAGCAACCTCGGTATAACGTCTGATAAAGGAGGTGGAACAGTAGAAGATGCAGGCTGGCGAAAGGGAATCAGGTATATGCATGACAGACTTCCGGGCTCAGATCTTTCCGTTTGGGGGCCATTGCAAAAGCAGCAGTTGAAATCAAAGGGAAGCAGCAGGATGAATTGAACCAGAACCTTAAGGCAAAATGAAATCCAAGTTGATGTAGAGCAGAACATATTCAAATCTCGGAATAATTGATGAATCACGTTGATAGCAGCACTGGCGCAGATCAATAGTAGAAGTCTCGGCATATGATTTCAGATGATTTCAATAGGAGATCAAAAGGTCTTGGAATCAATGAAGAGAAGACAACGCCTCCTCCTGAGACGCCGGTGGTCGTGATGATATCAGTGGCAAGCTCTAGGTGGTCGGCGCTCGTGAAGACATCAGCAATTACCGCAAAATAGTCCCCATGGCAAAGCAAGTAGAGTTCCAGTAGACGACAAGAGTTTCAATAGTGTCCTATCGTCGGCAGCAAAGAAGTTGTGCCTCAAGAGGAAGCCCGTAAGAGATAGCATAGCAGCAGAGTGATTTTAGCAAATCAGATGCATCAATAGCAAATTGCTGTAATGGGAATTCGTCATAGAGAGCAGCAAGGAGAAGAAGATCCGTGATGTAAGTGGCGAAGATGATCAATCGATATGCTTCTACTAATTTCGTGTGGAGAAAGATGTGGCCAGAGAAGTAGATCAGAAGGACGAGGGAGATATATGATAGGAGATCAGAACGAAAGAATCACGATCGCCACCCTCGCCTTCAATTTGGATAGTGAACATAAGAATCTCAGGCATCGTTGGCAGCTGCAGAAGTGGACCAGCGGTGCGTTAATGCTTCAGGGATCATCGCGAAAGAGGAAGCTAGCGCACTAATCCATAGAATACATGTTTGCTCAGCAATTCTCTCAACGGATGAAGCTTCTGCTGATCTCAGTTGAAGAAGAATGGTGGCTCAGTGGAGGAATGGCAGAGGAAAAGGGGTGGACGTCTTCTCTAACTGGTAGCTCAGCTGATGTGGGTGAGAACTCTAGCCTATTTTCGTCGCGGCAACAGGTGCTATGGCGGACAATTGAGAAGAGCGGCGGCTGTTGATACAGATCAGATTGATAAGGTTGGCACTGGATTGTGGTTGAATATGGCGGAAAGGTATCGGCAACGGGTTCCGTTAAAGCTGGAGAGGGCGGTAGTTTCAACGGATTGAAGATGCGTGGCGCCAATTTTTGCTGTAGATCTGGAAGAGCCGCTCAGCTTTTATGAGGGAGGCGCCGATTTGAAGAGGGCTGCGAGCGTTTTCCGGCTTCAATAAAGAAGGAAAGGAAGACGGCTATTGATGGCGTTGATTGACTCCGATGGAAGAACGGCACCGATTCTTGCTCGGATTAATGGAAGGCGGCAGCAGAAGTGTGTCCATAAAACTTGAGTTCCACGATTTGGGGCAATGTATGGTTGCCCTCAATTTTCAGCCCTATTATGGCCAGAATGGGTATTACGACCACGCCTATAAAAAAAATTTTCTTTTTATTTATTTATTTTTTTTTGTGATGACAAGTAGATCCGTAATTCTAATTTCAACTTAAAAAAAATAAATAATGCACGTCAGAACAACTAATTAAAATTAAAGAAATAAAGTACTTGGGTTGCCTTCCAAGAAGCGCTTGTTTAATATCATTAGCTTGACCACAATGTAATGCAGAGTTTAGAATGTATAAATCAGCACCAAGGAATGCATACCTTAAATTGTCAGTCAGTGATTTCAGGTATGCATTTCTTTCAATAATTACCTGGGGTGCTTCTACATGTAGGTTTTTTGATTTGATTCGTTCAGTAGAATCAAGGACTTTCACAAAAGTTTGAGTTTCTTCACTGTCCTTCTCGTCCTTCTTAGCTTGACTAGATCATCCTCTAAAATATCTATCAGCTTTTGCACAAAATGATCAGAAAATAATAAGATGGACATTTTCTTCTTAGACTTAAAAAGTTTGACAGTGAATGTTTCAGAAAATCTATGAAAAAGCAGAGTTAGTTAACATAATGAAAACTACGGTACTAAAAAAAAGTAGGAAAAGAAACAAAAATAAACAGGATAAAGTCTAGTCTATCAATTCTTAAATCACTTCGATATTGATTGCTTGTCCCCGGCAACGGTGCCAAAACTTGATGTGTACTTTATCCTACCACTAACCGCAAGCATGACGGCTTTGTCGTAGTAGTACTTAAGATGTCGATCCCACAGGGACAATGATCAAGTACCGTGTGATTGCAACTCAATAGCTAGACAATCGGGTAAATATTTTTCGGTTTTCTAAAAATAAATGAAAATACAACTAAATACAAATGCCAGCCAAATCAAGCAAGTGAAAGTATTGGACAGAAAACAAGGTTTAGAGACATCAAAATTTGGAGTTCATCTCGTTGGCGGATCGTAAACTCAAACAAAATAATATCATAACAACGCAATCTTAAAGCATTCAAGGAGATATCTAATGGTACAGATTACCCTCTTTTGACGGCGTAAACCGGTATCAATCTAGATCGGCATCCTACTTTCGTGGGTAACCGGACCTAGATTGATCCATTGGGTTCAAAGATATTATAAAGTTCCTCACACAAATCTGGCCCTAATTCTTGACCTCTCAGAGCATGTTCGATAAGGCAGATCTAGCATCGCAATTCACCATTCGATCCTTCTTACGGCGCCCAAGAAAAGTAATTGCGTGATCAAGGCAAAACTAGCAGTAAAACAGCACAGATCGAATAAAAACAAGATAAAATTTTCATCGCTACGAGAAAATAAGTTCAAAACTAAGATCCAAATAACTCAAATACACCCTTGTTCCGATTAAAAAGATTATGCTATTATAGCATCGATTCAGTACAAATCCCTAAAGGAACAGAAGAAACTAAAGAGAAGATAGAAGAAAGAGGAAGCAAACTCTCTGCAGAAGCGTTGCAACATTCCTTCAAGTCTTCTAGCATGATGTACCATTCCTTCCTCCTCCCTTGTAGTCTCCAAGAACTTCCCTTTGCAAAATTCACTAGCCCACCTTGAGCCCCAACTAGGCGCTACGTTCTTTAGAGATTTTCACCCCTTTTATCATTTAGAAGGTGCCTTTTGATATGCCAGCATTATAGCTCTTTTAATTAGCTACGTTTTGACACAAAAAAAAACGTCCAAAATGGCGCAATAATGAGAAAGTTATGCTTCTTTTATGTTTAGGCTGCACAAGTGAGATTATGGGTGTAATGAAGATTACGGGCAAGGCTGTAATGTCAACACTGATGCTCTTCGACTTTTGAAACATTCATACACTTAAGGGCCATTAAAAGTTCATCGTAATGACACCAAAAATGCCCAAATCGGAGTTGTAACGGAAAAGTTATGACTCATTTAATGTAGCCCCTCAACGTACTTAATGCTCTTAATACCATTACGAGTGTAATAAGATTATGGGCATGCCTGTAATTTTTGTAATGAACTCCGACGTCTGAAATTTTGCATGTGAATTGACCTTTGACTTGACTTGAATTTCGGCCAAAGTATAACATCAAAGATCGCCGGTGTGAAGATTACGGGCAGGGTGAAATTATGGCGATACCCATAATGTCTTCTGTCGAACTTTTTGTCTTTCGAAAGACTTCTTTTGAGAAAGTTGATGACATGCAAAAATATGATATTTCGTGACTTAATTCTGTTATTATTTTGGAGTAAAATGCATGCTTTGTCTCATTTATGCACTCAAATGCTTCATATTCTTCAGAGTCTTCACTTTTCCCTTATTTTATAAAAATATAGGTTTTTGGCCTCAAAATCGATGGAATTTGGAGAATCTAAAGGTATGGGACAATTTCACATGATGAGACGAAGGTACACGCCAAATTTCAGCCCAATCAGAGTTTTCTACACGATGCACGGTCGTGGGTGTGTACCTATGCACGGCCGTGCATGATCTGACTATCTCGGCTTCACCGAGCTGCACACGGGCATGGTCGTGCATCCATGCACGGCCGTGAATCATAAGTTATCCAGCAACTGAGCCATGCTCGGGCGTGCCCGTGCACCGATACACGGCCGTGCATCGTCCCGCGCAACTTCGACATGCACTTGGTATTTCAACCATAACTTTGTATTCCTGGCTCAGAATTGAACAAAATTTTAGAGAGACCTTACCAACTTGGATACACACGTTTTGGGACCAGAATCACTTGATTTGGTCAAGAGGTTGCAGAGAACAAAGCGAAACGGCACAGACTTAGGGTTTGGGGCGATTTTCTAGGCGACAACACTATTCCGGCTTGATTTCTTTGTCGTTCCGGCGTGGATCTTCGTGCTGGACTTTCTTCTGTCAAGGATCTACCCTTCCCTTTGGTTTGAATCAACTTTTATGAGTGATTTTATGTATTTAACGATGAATCTTGTAGCTTTACTTTATTTTTGGGGTTTGGGCGTAGCCCACTGTAAGAATGTTTGATATTAATGTTTGACCTACTTATTTCTCATATTTATCTTTGTTCTTATTCATGTTTAGGATATTTTATCTCGTGTTTATGTACTGACCATACGTATGCATGCCTTAGATGTCAAGGGAAGGACTGAGAGGTGAACTTTGATCATCGGAACCCCTTAGACTGGACTGGTGATTTCGTGTTGCGAGAGCACTCGAAATCACCCGAGGAACCCTAATCCTTCACAAATCCCATTGGATCCGACTTAACCCGGTAAGCCACGAGAGTAGGAGACTTGGGTTAAAGCGGATACCGGACCGTGTCCTGAGAGGGAGCACGTCTGTAGCCTAGGAAGGATTACCTTGAGAACTTAGATAAAAATTAATTTAAAATATCAAATCTTAATATTTCTGCATGCTTCAGTGTGGTGAAACCTAAAACCCCGAATATCTCTCATAGATCTAAAACCCCGTTCATTTTGCTCTTTTCTTTGCTTGATTTAAGTTTGTTTTAAGTTTAATTACTTGCACTAGGATTTTAGATACTTCTCCCTTAATCGTTAGCCTAGCTACGAGTTGACTGATCAGTTAGTACTTGACCCTAGTCCCTGTGGGTTTGATCTTATTTATTACGCGATAAACCGTGCACTTGCGGTAGTAGCCCGTCTAAGGCCCTATCAAGTTTTTGGCGCCGTTGTCGGAGACTAGGTTGCTAATATTAACACGATCAGGAAATTTGTAGACTAGGTTTAGTTAAATTTCATTTTTCTTTTTTATTCGGTTTGTTTACCTATTGTTTCTTTACTCTTTGTTTTTAGTTGTAATTTTTGCTTGGTGCGGTGCTACTAATCTCTTTTGTCTAGGTGCTTGTTTATGCCCAGGAATACTGCGCGAATAAGAAAACTTATACCTGAAGACCCGGAGATAGAGCGTACTTTCTGTTTGGTCAGAAGAAACTTAAAAAGGCTGAAGCTTGAAGGACAATTCTCTGACAGTCAAATGATGGAAGCCAATGCCAACCGCTCTTTGAAAGACTTTGCAGCACCCACCATCTCTGGTGTGCACTCGAGCATATCGCGGCCTGCTATCGAAGCTAACAACTTCGAGATCAAGCCATCACTTGTACAGATGGTGCAACAGAACCAATTCAGTGGAGCAGCCACTGACGATCCTAACCTTCATTTATCTATCTTTTTAGAATGCTGCGACACTTTAAAGATTAACGGTACTCATCCTGATGCTATCAAACTAAGACTCTTCCCTTTTTCTCTCAGGGATCGAGCTAGGGCGTGGTTGAAATCTTTACCACAAGCATCAATCACAACGTGGGAACAGCTATCGCAAGCTTTTCTATCAAAGTACTTCCCACCGAGCAAGACCGCCCAACTCAGGAATCAGATAACCAACTTTGCCCAGCGAGAAGGAGAGTCCCTGTATGAAGCATGAGACTATTTCAAAGAATTGTTGAGGATGTGCCCGCACCATGGTCTACAGAAGTGGGTGATCATCCACACCTTCTATAGTGGATTGTTATACCGGACTAGACTTTCTGTAGATGCTGCTGCTGGTGGGGCACTAATGAACAAAAATTATGATGATGCGATGGAGTTGATAGAGGACATGACCCTTAACCATTAATGATCAGGAGAGAGAAACCAGCACACTCGAAATTCAGGGAAGTTTGATGCTAACTCGATTGATTCTTTAATGAAGAAAGTATACTCTCTTTCATCAAAGATAGATTCTATTAATGTCTCTGCTTCTAATTCTTTGACTTGTGATGTTTGTGGAGTGACAGGACATTCTGCTGATAACTGCCACATCCTGAGCGCTCCTTCTGAACAAGTCAACGCCATTGGAAATTTCAAGAACCAGAACGACCCTTACTCGAACACATACAATCCGGGATGGAGAAATCACCCGAATTTCTCCTACAGGTTAAATCAAGGGCAAGTTCCTCCTGCTAATTTTTCTAATCAGAACGTCTCTTATAATTTCAAGCCTCCTCCTGGTATACAGCATACATCTGCCGACCAAAGACAACAAGATCCTCCACAGAAGTCCAAGTTGGAGTCTATGTTGGAAAATTTTATGGCGAGTCAGAAAAAGCACAACGATACTATAAGTGAATAGATTCGCCAGATGAACATGAAAGTGGACTCTGTATCAACCCATTAGAAAATGATGGAGAATCAGATCACGCAGTTTGACCAATGAACCAGTTCGATCCAGGAAAGAATTAACCACAGCGAGCATTGTAATGCGATAACGACGAGGAGCGGAATCTAGCTAGAAGACCCTAAAGTACCCGAACCTAAGGAGAAGACAAGGCCAACATCATTCGAGGAAGTTTCACCTGAAGAGGACTCTGCAGTTAACCCAGAGACAAACAGCAAGGCTTGAATGCACCGAAAGAGCATGTTTACATTCCACCTCCACCATACAAACCGCCTATCACATTCCCTCAGCGACTAGCTAAGGCTAAATTGGATCGGCAGTTTGGAAAATTTTTGAAGGTATTAAAAAAACTCTATATCAATATTCCTTTCACTGACGCTCTTTCACAAATGCCAACGTACGCCAAGTTTTTAAAGGAGATCCTCTCTAAGAAAAGAAAGATGGAGGAACAAGGGACAGTCGCCTTGACTAAAGAGTGCAGTGTCGTCCTCCAGAATAAGCTTCCTCCCAAACTGAAAGATCCAGGGAGTTTTTCTATCCCTTGCCAAATTGGGAATATGCCTTTTGATAGAGCCCTATGTGACTTAGGAGCTAGCGTAAGTTTCATTCCCTTATCTATCTGCAGGAAGTTAGGCATAGATGAGATGAAGCCTACCTCTATATCCCTTCAATTAGCTGATCGATCAGTGCGCCGACCGGTCAGGATAATTGAAAACATGCCAATAAGAGTGGGAGATTTCTTCATCCCCGCGGACTTCGTAGTGCTAGAAATGGAAGAGGACACTCGACTACCCATCATTTTGGGGCGCCCTTTCCTTGTAACCACCGGCACCGTCATAGATGTGAAAAACGGGAAATTGACACTAAATGTTGGTGAGGAGAAATTAGAATTTGACTTGTCTTCCACTTTAAAAAAACCATCTTTTGCAGGAGCTTGCTGCGAAATTGATACAATGGAAGACAACATTGAACCTATACCACCAATCGCCGAGGACACTTGGGAAGTCTGTCTGCTGAATGATGAACAAGAGAGTGATACTGATGAGGATTAGGTTCAAGTAGAAAGTTTGGGAGTTGTTCACCCTGAGAGATTCAAAAGAACGCAGTTTGAAAGTCTTAGAGAGGTTAAGTCTGGTCCTTCTGTAAAGAGGGAGTTAGAGTTCAAACCCCTTCCTGATAATCTTAAATATGAATTCCTTAATGCTAACTCTACTTGTCCTGTCATCATTAGTGCTGACCTTAATATAGAAGAAACTGCGAAACTACTGAAAGAACTGCGGCTCCATAAACAGGTAATTGGATACTCATTGGAAGATATTAAAGGAATTAATCATTCGTTCTGTATGCACAGAATTTTCTTGGAGAGCGACAGTAAAGCTTCTGTGGAATTCCAGCGTCATTTGAATCCAAATATGAAAGAAGTGGTCAAGAAAGACATATTGAACTACTTGATGCGGGGGTTATTTACTCAATATCAGACAGTGAATGGGTAAGCCCGATGCACATTGTGTCGAAGAAGGGTGGAGTTACTGTGGTCAAGAATGAGAACAGCGAGCGCATCCCCACCCGCACTGTGACTGGATGACGCATGTGCATCGACTACAGGAAGTTAAACAAAGTCACGCGCAAGGACCACTACCCACTTCCATTCATTGACCAGATGCTAGAACGGCTAGCAAAGAATTCTCACTTCTGCTTCCTTGACGGTTTCTCAGGATTTTTCCAGATCCCTATCCATCCGGAAGACCAAGAGAAGACTACCTTCACCTGTCCTTATGGGACATTTGCCTACTGCCGAATGCCATTTGGGCTATGCAACACCCCAGCTACTTTTCAAAGATGCATGGTTTCAATTTTCTCTGATTTTATAGAAAATGTGATGGATGTTTTCATGGACGATTTCTCAGTTTATGGTACTTCATTTGATATTTGTTTGGCTAACCTCTCTAAAGTGTTGAAAAGGTGCAATGAAGTCAACCTCATCTTAAACTAGGAAAAGTGCCATTTTATGGTGTGAGAAGGGATTGTGCTTGGACACCTAATCTCCGAACGCGGCATCGAGGTCGACCGGTCCAAAGTAGATGCCATTGAAAAGATGCCACCACCTTCATCTGAAAAGGAAGTCCGAAGTTTTCTTGGGCATGCGGGTTTTTACCGTCGTTTTATAAAAGACTCTTTTAAAATTGCTAGGCCATTAACTAATCTGCTAGCTAAAGATATTTCTTTCTCCTTCGATCAGGACGGCATAACCTCTTTTGAAAAATTGAAGAAAACACTGATCTCAGCCCCCATTATGCAGCCACCGAATTGGTCACTCCCGTTCGAACTCATGTGCGACGTTAGTGATTTCGCAGTCGGAGCAGTGTTAGGACAACGGGAAGACAACAAGTTACATGCCATCAATTATACGAGCCGGACACTGAATGAAGCTCAAATCAATTACGCTACCACGGAAAAGGAGCTCCTTGCTATTATTTTCACCTTTGACAAATTTAGATCCTATGTTATTGGTTCAAAATTAATCATGTACACTGATCATGCAGCTATCAGGTACCTTCTAACCAAGAAAGATGCAAAACCACGATTGATTCGCTGGATCCTCTTGCTACAGGAATTCGATCTGGAAATCTGTGACAAGAAGGGCTCAGAAAACCTGGTGGCTGATCATTTATCCCGATTACCACATGAAGAACAAAAAGAGAAGAATTGTCAAGACATTAACGATTAATTCCCTGATAAACATCTCTTGGCTCTAACCAAAATTGAAGCCTCATAGTATGCTGACTTTGTTAATTATTTGGTGTCTGACGTCGTCCCCTTTGATCTTTCATGGCAGCAAAAGAAGAAATTTCTACATGATGTGAAGCACTATTATTGGGATGACCCTCTTTTGTTTAGAAGATGCGCTGATGGCCTTTTTCGGCAATGCATACCCGAAGAGGATATCCAAGATGTCTTATTTCATTGCCACTCATCTCCTTATGGAGGCCATGCTAGTGCTTCGAAGATAGCCTTCAAAGTACTACAATCCGGACTCTACTGGCCCACTATTTTTCGGAATGCCTGGCGATTCATTACTCATTGTGATCAGTGTCAGCGATCAGGCAACATTTCTAAACGAGATGAGCTACCTTTAACCAGCATCTTGGAACTAGAGATCTTCGATGTTTGGGGGATGGACTTTATGGGACCATTCCCATCGTCCTGTGGACATCGATTTATACTGGTAGCCGTGGATTATGTCTCTAAATGGGTGGAAGCTTCAGTTGAACACTCATCTGATGCTAAAGTGGTAACCCGAATGCTTAGGCACACTATCTTCCCCAAATTTGGTATACCGCGAGTCTTAATAAGCGACGGAGGCTCTCACTTTCTGAATCACCAATTGGCCTCTCTACTAAAGAAGTATGGGGTAACCCACAAAGTCGCAACCCCTTACCACCCATAGACCAGTGGACAAGTGGAAGTATCCAATAGGGAGATAAAGAATATCTTACAAAAGACGGTTAACTTCTCACGAACTGATTGGTCATTGAAACTAGATGACGCACTCTGGGCTTATAGGATACCCTTCAAAACCCCGCTAGGAATGTCTCCCTATCAGCTAGTTTATGGCAAGTCCTGCCATCTCCGAGTTGAAGTTGAGCACATGGCCTATTGGGCAGTCCGAAAACTGAATTATGACCTCCAAAGTACCGGCAATAATAGGAAACTCCAACTCAATGAACTTGATGAAGTCCGTCTGTCTGCATATCACAATGCAAAGATCTACAAAGAGCGGACGAAGCGATGGCATGATAAACATATTGTTACAAAGAATTTCAGAGTAGGAGATCATGTCCTTCTGTTTAATTCACGTTTAAAACTCTTTCCAGGGAAGTTAAGGACAAGATGGTCAGGACCATTTATTGTGAAGAAGATTTTTCCACATGGAGCTGTTGAAATTTGGAGCCAGCGATCAGGAAACTTTAAAGTGAATGGCCAACGTTTAAAACTCTACTTTGCACATAACCTCATCGACAAAGGGGTCTCTTTACATATCTCTGATCCACCACCACCAGACCCACCACCAGACCCACTAAAGAAGCGCTTGTTGGGAGGCAACCCAACCTCTTGTTTGCTATTTTTACTTTCTTATTTCCTTTCATTATTAAGACCTTATTGTTTTTCAGTTTTTATTTCATATTTATGCTCTTAAGGATGTACCATGCTGATAGGAATTTTTTTGGATTTTTCAGGCATCACCGAGTCATGCACGGTTGCACCCGTGCATCCATGCACGGCCGTGCATGGCTCGGTTAACCCTTCCCAACGCACGACAGAGCGCTGCATGGGCAAGGGCGTGAAGGAGTGCACGGCCGTGACGCATAAGGAATTCCGCAGACCGAGACATGGACGGGCATGCCCGTGCAACGATGCACGGCCGTGCATCATAAATGAGTTCAATTGGCGCAATGAGACCGAGAGCTGCACGGCCTGGGCCGTGTGTCCATACACACACGTGCACGATTTTATTATAAGATCCGCCGCTTGCACAGCCGCGTACACACCCATGTCGCAACCCTAGGGCCGCCGCTGACGTCCAGATCCGCCACCTCCAGTGCTCGATCGACCGCCGGCGACCTACCATCGTCTTCCCCATCCTCCGGCGACCATTTCCCCCGACTTTCCAGCACCGATCCGTGCTTCCCGCCGTTGTTTCGCCGCCGCCCTAGTTCCGGTCGCCGCCCACAATTCCGCCACCACCGACACTCTTTCTTCACCGCCGACGCTTCTGAAGCTCCTTCCACAGCACCAGCTACCTTCCCGTCGCCTCCCTTCACTGCCAGCATGTCTCGACGGAAGCAACCTACCTCCAAGCATCGCACGTCCTCCACTTCTCAGGCCGCCGCCGAGCCTCTTCCGCCACCAGCCTTGCCACCTACTCCATATGGGATTATCTGTCGAGATCCAGAGCAACTTACCAGGCTCACCGCCCTTGCACGCCGACTGGTGGTGACCATACGATTCCTGGATCATGCAATGCTGAATACTTTGGGTTTCCACAAAGACGTACAATGGCTCTTTCAATGGGTGGGGTGGGATCAATTCTTCACTATCAACTACCCCACCTACATCCCCATTGTACTGGAATTCCTCTCATCCATGGAATTTCATGCTAGCATCCACACGGATGAAGACGACGGCAGTCTATCCTTCCGGCTCAACAACACCGAATATGTGCTTACATTGACGGAGCTGAACTCTATTTATGGTTTTCCTACTAATGGGACATGCCTCACACCAACTGAGTTTAAAGCAAGCAACTTCTGGGCTGACCTGACTAGCTTCCGACCCTTTGACACCAGGACAGCTAGAGCCACCTGTCTGGGGAACCCTGTGGTGAAATATGTGCACCGTGTCCTAGCACATACTATTTTCGGTCGAGGGGAGTCTGATGGTCTTGTCCGAGCTTCTGAGCTTCAGTTTCTTTGGGCTATGCTGCATGGGGTCCACCTCAACACTGTCACTTTGCCCGACAACTCCAGAAAGTATCAAGGGCACCGAAGGGTGCAATAGCTCTCGGGGGACTTCTTACCCCTCTTACTTATGCAGTAGGGATTCATCCCTACCAGATGGAGTAGGCACGGGGCAACAGCCGACTCGATCTTGATTCTTGCATCTCGATGTGGATGATAGTTAAGGAAGGTGAACTTTACAACTTGATCTTCCCCGGGAGTGATGTGAAGTTACCACTGCCAAATCCTGCACGTACTACTGTTCAAGAGCAGCGGAACTGGAGAGTGGAAGCAGTTGAGGATGAGTATGTGCCTCTCGCAACTGAACCACCACAACCTTCTCAGCAGCGCCCTTCTACCCAGCTCGACCGCATTGAGACTATGATCCGCTTTGTCCGAGACACCCAGCAAGAGACTCACCTGTCCGTCGATGAAGGCAATAACCGGATTCAACATCTCAAGACTGAGGTTGAGCGCCAAGGACAAGTACAGTCCTCTATTTTAGAATCTGTGCATGACTTTCAGGCGAGGCTGCGTCAGCATTGGGGATGAGCTTCTTTGGTTTCACCCCTTACTTGGTCAGCTTTCTATTTTTTCTAGTAGTTTTCTTTATTCTAGTTGTTTGTTTTCTTTAGTCACTTCTTGGTAGTTTTAAGTTTGTCGTTTCTATTTCCTTGCATGCTTTGTTAGTTAGTTGTATCAACATCTTTAGTGTCTTGCCCAACCCCTACTTTTATTTATGCTACTTGCTTTGTCTTCTAGAGTTGCATTGTTCTACGACTGCATGATTACTTGGGATGAGAATCTTAATTTTTCTTTGCCAATGGTCTATGATGGTTATAGTGTACGCATATGATTCTTTGGTTTACTGTAGTTGAATGACGTAATTAACCCAATTCATTATTTGTATGATCTTGAAGAGCATGCTTGTTACTATACCTTACCTTGGATGATCATCTCATGTGTAGTGATTGATTGCATCTAGCTCCATGCATCTACTGTCATTGTGCACTTTGTCATGGGAATCAGAAATAATAATAGTGGTACCGAAGTGTTCTTGTACATTGCACATTGTACTTCCACTTGGCACTATTCATAGCATCTCAATGGTAAAAAGGGTTAGTAGTACCTAAGTTCATCACCACTCTTACTTGGCACTAACCCCATAATTCTAAACATTCACAATGGAACCTAGGTGGTACCAAAGCAAAGCTTGGCACTTAGCATTTTTTTATTAAAAAAAAAAAAGACACCACATAGGGACTATGTGGTACTGATGCTATTTTTCCATGACTTATTGCACAATTATATGCCTTTTTGGATGCTTGATCAATTATATCATTTGTGTGAGGTGTATAGTAAAGGTTTTTGGTAATGTAACTTTGCATGTTTTATAGATTGTATCCATGATAATTGGTTTAATTTGTTTTCCATATTACATTATAACCTGAATACCTATTGTGTTTAACCAATAACCTTATTAGACCTAGATGAGCTATTTGAGAGTCCTTATTCCATGTCATCATTGTATTCTAGATAATTCAATTGCTTGAGGACAAGCAAAACTTTAAGTCCGATGTATTTGATGACATACAAAAATATGATATTTCGTGACTTAATTCTGTTATTATTTTGGAGTAAAATGCATGCTTTGTCTCCTTTTATACACTCAAATGTTTCATATTCTTCAGAGTCTTCACTTTTTCCTTGTTTTATAAAAATGTAGGTTTTTGGCCTCCAAATCAATGGAATTTGGAGAATCTGAAGGTATGGGATGATTTCCCATGATGAGACGAAGATACATGCCAAATTTCAGCCCAATCGGAGTTTTCTACAGGATGCACGGTCGTGGGTGCGTACCCATGCACGACCGTGCATGATCCGACTATCCAGGCTTCACCGAGCGGTACACGAGCATGGCCGTGCATCCATGCACGGATGTGAATCATAAGTTATCCAGCAACCGAGCCGTGCACAGGCGTGCCCGTGCACTGATACACGGCCATGCATCGTCTCGCACAGCTTCGACAGGCGCTCGGTATTTCGGCCATAACTTTCTATTCCTGGCTCAGAATTGAACAAAATTTCATGGAGACCTTCCCAACTTAGATACGCACGTTTTGGGACCAGAATCACCGGATTTGGTCAAGCAGTGGCGGAGAACGAAGCGAAACGGCGCAGACTTAGGGTTTGGGGCGATTTTCTGTTCGACAACACTATTCCAGCTTGATTTCTTCGTCGTTCCAGTGTGGATCTTCATGCTGGACTTTCTTCCATCAAGGATCTACCCTTCCCTTTGGTTTGAATCAACTTTTATGAGAGATTTTATGTATTTAACGATGAATCTTGTAGCTTAACTTTATTTTTGGGGTTTGGGCGTAGCCCACTGTAAGAATGCTTGATATTAATGTTTGACCTACTTATTTCTCATATTTATCTTTGTTCTTATTAATGTTTAGGATGTTTTATCTCGTGTTTATGTACCGGCCATACGTATGCATGCCTTAGATGTCAAGGGAAGGACTGAGAGGTGAACCTTGATCATCGGAACCCCTTAGACTGGACTGGTGATTTCGTGTTGCGAGAGCACTCGAAATCACCCGAGGAACCCTAATCCTTCACAGATCACATTGGATCTGACTTAACCCGGTAAGCCACGAGAGTAGGAGACTTGGTTTAAGGCGGATATCGGACCGTGTCCTGAGAGGGAGCGCGTCTATACCCTAGGAAGGATTACCTTGAGAACTTAGATAAAACTCAATTTAAAATATCAAACCTTAATATTTCTGCATGCTTCAGTGTGGTGAAACCTAAAACTCTGAATATCTCTCATAGATCTAAAACCCCGTTCGATTTGCTCTTTGCTTTGCTTGATTTAAGTCTGTTTTAAGTTTAATTACTTACACTAGGATTTTAGATACTTCTCCCTTAATCGTTAGCCTAGCTACGAGTGACTGATCAGTTAGTACTTGACCCTAGTCCCTGTGGGTTCGATCTTATTTATTACGCGATAGACCGTGCACTTGCGGTAGCAGCCCGTCTGAGGCCCTATCAAAAGTTGAGGGCACACGCCTTCGGAATATGATTATGCTTAAATGAAAACGGGCCACTTGAGAATTCAAATTGGAAATTACAGCCATAATACAGATTAGGGTCTTGGCCGTAATTCTGGAAATTAGCTCCGTTTAAAGCCAAACTTCTCGTCAAGGTTCTTGATTCACTCGGGGATATAAATATACCTCCAAATAGCTCCAAAAATAAGTGAATTATCCTGTATTTATCAAACATGACAAGAAGTGAAGCTTCTGAAGAAAATCAATGAAATAAGCCAGAAAGGGCTGTAAAAACATGATAATAGGTCTCAATTCACAGTTAAATATAGGTCTAAAAGACTATAAAATACGAGACATCAGCCGGTGACGGAGACGAAGGACACAGCGGCGAAGGGAAAAGGGAAGCTCTGCGCGTTCCGTCCACCCGCCCACACCATTGGAACATGACGCGAGCTTGGGCAAGGCGACTACCTGAGATCCAAATTCCAGTCGACGAGGGTACCAGAGGAGAGATGGAGAAGCGGGCTTGTTTTCTTTTCGCTCAAAAGAGACGACGTCGGAGCAGAGATGACGACTCATTTTTCTATCGCTCCACGTCAACAAGCAGACTGAGGTCTGCCCTGTCCTATCAGCGCACGCCCCGGCGTCAGCACCCATACGCGCGAAATGCACTCGTGTGCAATCGCCCGTTGAGGCAATTTTGGATCCGGGCTATCAACCGCCGAATCCGCGTAAGAGAAACACCTAGTTGGGTTTTGAGTTGGGCTTTTGGCTGGGTTTTGGGCTGTGCCCAAAATTCGGCCCGAAGGCCTAACATTCTCCCCCTTTGGAGCGAGTCGCCGCCCTCGGCGACTCAAAGTAACATCGGATCTCGTCCTCGAACTGTCACAGTTCAGATGCCTTATACCATGTAGCTTCTTCCATTGGAGAACCTTTCCACCGAATAAGAAATTCTGTTCGTCGGTTCATCCTGCTTTGTCCCAATACTCGATGATCTAAGATCTCTCCGATCCTTTGGTCGAACTCCGTTCGAACCTTCGGAGGCGCGCAAAGCGACTGTGACCGAGCTGGATCCCCCGGATCCCTATGGAACCTCTTTAGGAAGCTGACATGGAATGTCGGATGTAGTTTCATCCTATCGGAGAGCTTCAGACAATACACAACTAAGCCAACCCGACTCAATACCTTGAAAAGTCCATCGTATCACTGTATAAGTCCCTGATGTGCTGCCTTCACAAATATCTTCCTCTATATGTGCGGAATAAATCGGAAAAGGACTAAGTCGCCCACAGTGAATTCTTTATCCCGATGACGATGATTTGCATATTATTGCATTCATCTAACGGCTAGCTCGAGGCTGTCCCTAGCCTCTTGGAGCGACTCCACTTGCTCACAGGCTATCCGTTGAGCCACAGGACACCTCCCCTTGGAGGTCCTCATCACGATATCAACAGGGGTTAGCGGCTGTCTCCCTAATACTAGCTCAAAAGGGCTATGCCCCGTGGACGATGATCTGTGAAGATTGTAGGCAAACTATGCCGAATCCATCCACTTCACCTTGTCCTTTTGACTCACAATCACAAAGTGACGGAGGTAGTCCTCCATGAGGGCATTCACCCGCTCCGTCTGTCCATCCGTCTGGGGATGATTCGTTGTGGAAAAGTTCTACTTTGTCCCCAGCTTATCGAACAATGTCGACCAGAAACGTCCGGTGAACCGGGCATCCCTATCGCTCACGATATCTTCGGGGATCTCGAAATGTTTCACCACATTCTACAAAAATAACTCTGCAGCCACCACAGTTGAGCATAGTTCGAGTGCTGGAATAAAAACTGCATACTTGGAGAATCTATCCACAACCACAAATATCAATGTCTTCCCCTCGACATTGAGAAACCCACCGATAAAATCCATGGACACACTTGTCTAAGGGGTCTTGGGTATAGGCAAAGGTTGTAACAACCCGGCTGGTAACCTCCGATCGACCTTGTCTTGTTGACAAACAAGACATATGCAGACATACATATCAATGTCGGCATGCATGTCCAGCCAATAACATGACCTGGACAACAAGGCGAGCATGTGCCTTTGTCCCGGATGACCCAACCATGGGTATCATAGAGCTCCCTAAGTAGCTCTCGTCGCAATCCACCGGATGTGGGGACTAGTGGCCTCCTGCCACGGGCCATGACAACGTCATTTGCATCCAAATAATATCGTCGGGTCATACCCAACTTGATCTGTTGAACAAGTTTTCGATATGCCTCATCGAAAGTGGATGTTGCTTTTATCCTCATAAGGAGATCTCCTTCCACTCTGGTGATCGCAAAACAGACTAAGGCATTAAGCCTACTCAGTGTATCAGGCACCACATTAGCCTTTCCAGGCTTGTGTTCCCACTGGAACTGGAATTCTACTAGGAATTCCTGCCATCTGGCTTGTTTTGCAGATAAGTTCTGCTGCGTGGTGAAATAAGTATTCGCCACATTGTCGGTTTTCGCCACTATAGCGTTACCCAGCAGATATATTCTCCATGTCCGGAGGCAGTGCACCACTGCTCCCATCTCTTTCTCATACGCAGGGTACCTCTACTCTGTCTCATTCAGCTTTCGACTCTCGAAAGCTACAGGATGCCCATCCTGTATCAGCACACCCCCGATCGCTTGGTCCAAAGCGTCGGTGTGAACCTCGAAAGGTTTTTCAAAATTTGGTAATTTTAGGATCAGTTTAGAAGCTATGCGCTCTTTCAAGTCTTGAAACACCGACTGACACCGATCGTCCCAATCCCAATTGGTATTCTTTTTCAGCAAATTGCTGAGGGCTGCAGTTACTCTCGAGCAACCCCGGATGATCTTTTGATAGAAGTTCACAATACCGAGAAAACTCCATAACTCGGTCTGATTTGAGGGAGCTTGCCATTTCACAATGGCTCGGACCTTGCCCTTGTCCATTTGCACCTGGTCGTGGCTTACCACATATCCAAGGAAGGTAATCTCTTTCGACATGAAAGTGCACTTTTTCAACTTTAAGTAAAGCTGGTTTTTCCTCAAAACTTGAAAAACCTTCTTTAAGTGCACTAAGTGCTCCACAACGCTTGAGGAATACACCACTATATCGTCCAGATATATCACAACGAAGTCATCTAGAAAAGGTGCTAACACCTACTTCATCAGATGACAGAACGTCGCCGGAGCGTTGGTTAGCCCAAAGGGCATGACCAGAAACTCAAATGCTCCATAATGAGTCACGCAAGCTATCTTCCGTTCATCGCCCTCGGCAATACGGACCTGCCAGTAGCCCGATCTCAAATCAAGCTTGGAGAATATCCTCGATTTTCCCAGTCTATCCAACAGATCTGGGATCAGTGGAATAGGATGGCAATCCTGAACTGTTATCTTATTTAGGGCTCTGTAATGCACACAGAACCTCAAAGACCCATCCTTCTTCTTTTGGAATAGGACCGGGGCTCCATACGGTGACACGGTTGGCCACACAAACCCTGCTTCCAATAACTCGTCGAGTTGTTTGTGGAGCTCGGCCAACTCCACTGGCAACATCCTATAAGGAGCCTTGGATGGGGGAGTAGATCCTGCCACAAGCTCTATCTTGTGGTCGATCCCCCTCCTAGGTGGGATGTGCTTCGGCAATTCCGAAGGCATCACGTCAACAAACTCCTCCAACACTTTCTTGACCGCCAAGGGAGTCTCACTCCTTTCTGGGTGGGGGCCCTCCACCAAAACGGCCATAAGCGTCAGATCTCCTTGACATAATCCTGCAGCCATGGCGTTTGCAGACAGGGGCACTGCCCGGGAGTCCCTCTACTTTTCCTTCCTTGGTTCCGTGCTACCAATGTAGGGAACGAGGCAAGGGGAATTCTCATCATATATATGTTTCCCATACAGATATGGCATTATAGCTATTTTTGCCTTGACGAATAGTTCGAGGCTGAAGATAGCTTCGTAATCTGCGAGTTTCTGAATCTTCGCATGACAGTGGCCCTACCAATTGCCAATTACGAAATCCACATCGTATGATATCCCTAAAACCTCCGGGTCTACTGCACTAACCGACCTCACTCGGTCCCGTGCTAGGGACATCTTAAGTCCAAAACTCTTAGCTGTAGCTTCGCCTATGAAAAGATATGACGCACCTGTATCAATCATAGCATTCACTGGTAGAGAATTTATGTGAGAGGCACCATAATGCAACATAGGCCTCTCACTACTAGTGGAGGCAGTGCCTAACACAAGGGGATTTAGGAGCGCCTCCTGATCTCGTACATTGCTCTCCCTTTCTGCCATTGCAGCGGGTGGGTGGTGCCCGACCGCCTTCATCGTCTTTAATATCACGGGCCGATCCTTCTGTGTAGATGGCTTCTTGCCCCTCACAGCGAATGAATTCGTTCGCGAGGCAGAAGCCGTACCACTCGTAGTGGCTGGGGCTAAGAAGGGGGCTTGTCCCCCAGACCCCATGTAGTCCGCCAAAGCTTCCGTAGCCGGATGAATCTACTGCGCGTAGTTCCAGATGTTCACAACATACTGGACTTTTTCGAGGGTGCCCCTCGTAGAACAAGTCAAGTTCCTTGAAAGAAACTGAGTCTCGATCTCTATTTTGAGCTCTTCCCATGAGAGCTTATGGGCTAGATCGATCCCGCATAAGTTGGGAGAGGCCTGAGTCTGCCACCACAACTTCGCATCTCCGGAGAGACGCGATGCAAGCTTGGGCTTGCTCCCCCTCGGGGATCTGAGTGTCTTGGGAGTATGTTTCCATATCCCTAAGGAAGTTCTCAAGTTCCATGGAGCAACGCACCCCTTGAAAGGAGGCAGGCTCCGGGACATATCGTCGCACGTCAGTGCTATCGAAGCCGCCGTAGTGCGCTTCAGCAACGCGACCTCCGCCTGGCATGCCTCTAGCTCCTCGGTGAGCCCATCCACCTGAGTTACGAGGTGCTCGTTGGAGATAAGTAGTGTGGAAATGATCTCCATTGAGATGCAGGGCTCAAAAACCCTGTCTCTGACTATGTCCAGGAGGGACGATAGTCTACTGTCGGTCGAATAGGGGTGTCGATTAATCTGTTCAACCCGATAAACTGAACCGAATAAGTCGGTTCGGTTCGATTTTTGAGTAATCTAGATCGGTTCGGTTCATTATGGGTGAAATCGATCTTAATTCGGTTCAGTTTCGATTTACCCTTAATCGGTTTGGTTCGGTTCGGTTCAAACCGAATAAGAGTTGACTCCATTTTAAAAATTAAAAAAGAACCCCTAACTGAATACTCACATTCGGATTCGGCCTTTCCCTAATCCAGTAATCCGTAACCCCCTATACCTTAATCTTCCATTCCGATTTTGCCATTCGATTTGGCCTTCGTCCTAAGTCCGTAACGAAGAAAAAAAATTAAATTTATAAAATAAGGCTTATTCGGTTTTAATTGGGTTGAACCAAACCAAACCGAGTTAATCGGTTCAGTTTGGTTTCGGTTTGAGAGTAATTCGGTTCGGGTTCGGGTTGTTACCATCGAAATAAAATTGGTTCGGTTTATCCCTTAATCGGTTCGGTTCGGTTCGGTCCGAACCGAATAGACAGCCCTACGGTCGAAGACTCAAACTGCACACGGCAGAGAGGTCAATCGTAAAACAAGTACGACGCTCGTTCAAGTTGGAAAGCGCAGACCCTGGGCTCTGATATCAAGCTGTCACGCCCTAAATTATGATAATATTTTTTAATATTATTACACGTGAGTCAACTCTTGACTCGAGTCCAAACACACCCACATAGGGGCACAACGGTCGTAACCAATAGATTGGGCGCGACTAGTGGGGACGATTCCTCGAACCGACACCCATCCCAACCAAGGACTCTACGGAAGATCTCTGCCGTTCCAATACGACTAGATCAACGCTGACGATTTGCCGAAAACTAGTGTCGTCGAGTCGAACCAAGTTCACCCGAACCCAAAAGGGACGCACCCGTAACCGACCGCGTCAGATGGGGTCCACAATAGTTTTCGAGCACGCTCACATGCCGAAGAGAGAAGAGAGGGGAGTAGCCGGATGTCCCACGTCAGGGAGCCGGAATCACCCTATCGTTCGCGGATTAAGTCGGCACCCGGCGATCACGGACTGTCGTCCCCAAGGCGTCACATGCCGGCGACGAGGAAGATCCCACCGATGGGAAACGCCCCCACGAGACCAAGAAGATCCATGCGAGATGAGCTAAGGGACATGGCAGTAGTTTTCCCTTTGAAGTGTGCTTGATGTCGATGGTTGTAGGCTTTCAAGTGTTCGCCCTCTACTTGTATCCACATAGCGACCCCTTGAAGATCATCCCCACTTCATGCTTGGTGCTAGCCTCGAAAGAAGGGATGGTGTCTTGGTGCTCATGATAAGGAGGAGGGTGGCAGCGTAAGGAGAGAGAGAGAGAGAGAGAGAGAGAGAGAGAGAGAAGAGAGAAGAATTATGTGTTTGTGTCCTGACCCCTACCTACTTATTTATACAATGCTAGGCGCCTCCTCCTTTGGCATGGTCTATTGGTCCATGCCTTAATCATGAGCTTAGACATGGTGCTAAAGGAAGAGTTTCTTTTAGAGGCCAAATCACTTCCTTCGATCACCTCACGTCAAGGCATGCATGTATTGCTTGGCCTAGCCACCTAAGCGCCCTATTATGGAAGTGGCACCTTTATTAGGCACCTGGGATAGGCTCCTGGGCCTGGGCTAGGGCTTAAAACCCCCTTTGCTTCCTCTCTTACAAAATGTAGTCGCTCAGTCAGTGCTCATTAGTAGGGGTGAGCATTCGGTAATTACCGATTTACCGTTTACCGATTTACTGATTACCGATTTTACTAAAATTTTTTTTTCATTACCGTTACTGTTACCGATTACAAAATTACCAATCAGTAATTTACCGAATTTACCGATCGGTAATTCGGTAAAAAAAAAAAGATAAATTGCCGATTATACGTTACATGTGGACTTCAAAACTGACGAGTCTACTTCTGCAATCTCACCTAATGAATTGACCAAATTTTAACTGCCCTTTATGCAATCTTACATGTTAACTGCTCTTTTTGCAAGCTAGAATCGACTAAAGTATCATTCTTTATTAGCTTATATTTTGGCAAGCTAATCACCAGTGACTAAGCACACCAACATGAATTACATGGAAGTTGGAACGAGGGATAAGCATCTGCAATTCTGCATCAATTATAAGACTGCAACGAATAAACATTAGCAAAAGCAAGAAAATTCACATCATCAATGGTGCCTAAACTCTAATCCAGTGTCGGCTGTGTTGTGTTGCTGATGGCTAATGGCAAGGGCTATCTCCTCTTGGCTGTGAGAGCTGTGATTGTCGAGGGCGAGAGGCTACGAGAGGCAAGAATGGTGAAGGGCTAGGGCAAGACTTTGAGAGGCGACCGATGACTCGGTGAGCAAGAGCTGTGATGGGAGAGTTGACTGGAGAGGGAGAGGCGACTGTCGAGGGCGAGAGGCAACTGGCGAGGGCGAGACTTGAGAGGGAGAGGCGAGGTGAGGGTGAGAGGCTAAGAGCTGTGATTGCAAGAGGCGATGCGGCGATGGCGAGGCGGCGAGCTGAGAGGCGAGGGGCGAGGGAGAGGCGAGGTGAGGGTGAGAGGCTAAGAGCTGTGATTGCAAGAGGCGATGCGGCGATGGCGAGGCGGCGAGCTGAGAGGCGAGGGGCGACAGGCTCAAGCGAGAGGTGATTGGCTCAAGCGAGGGTGAGAGGCGAGAGCTGCAATTTAATTTGCGAGAGCGACTGAGCGAGAGCTGTCATCCGAGAGATCAAAACTCTGAGAGTCGCTGGAGACTAGAGTCGCGACTTGGCAGGGGCGACTAGGCAAGCCGGCGAGGCGGAGGGCGACTGGGCAAGGCGATTTGGAAAATCCCAAAATCGAACGACTGGCGAGTGTCCAATCATGCTGAGGAATTCGATAGTTCTCGGCTAAAAATAATAAAAATAAATATTTTTAATATATATAATCGGTAAATTTACCGAACCAAAATTTTTTTACCGTACCAATTACCGATTACCGAATATCATAAAAATTTTTACCATTACCAAATTTACCGAACCGATTTTACCTTTACCTTCTGTAAAATCGGTAAAAATCGGTAATTACCGATTAATGCTCACCCCTAACAATGGGATGAACACATATGAAGATAAACACTGAGTGGCAACATTAACTGACATCAAGATTTGCACTACGAGGAAAAGCTTTTAGATGCGTGTCCGATATCCGGCAGTATCCTGCATAAGATGGATAGACGGATCTATGTCTTACAAAACGTGCCACACAAACCCCTGTGAGTGATATACATTATAATATTAACTATATATTATTACTGCTCGTACATTGAAATGACTAACCATATTTATTACTAATTTATAAGTGTTATTCATTTTGCTCATTCAAGAAAACATATAATATTAAAATACTATTTATGTTCCTCCTTGGGTAAATGTAACCATGGGTTCAGGCACTATAAAACATTGACAATACCCATTACCCACACAAGTACATGTTTGCTGATGATTTGATTCTTGCTTTTAGAGCTAACCCCACCTCGTGTAAGCACATCCAGCTTTGCCTGGTTGAATTTTTTCACTTCTCAGGTCTTAACATCAATACTTCTAAATCCAGAATTTTCTTCCCCCCCCAAGTGCTCCCTACAATCCAAACGTGCTGTGCTCTAATCATTTAATGTAGTGGAAGGTTCCTTCCCTCTCAAATATCTTGGAGCCTTCATTAGCCCTAAACCATCCTATCATACTACCTTTCAGCACTGCCAGTTGTCCCTTAATTCTCACCTTGCCTCTTGGAAAGGTAATCTCCTCTCCCAAGTTGGTCGGGTGGCTCTTATCAATTCCACCATCACCTCAACCCCCATTTACTCCCTTTCAGCTTCTTGGCTTCCCAAGTCCCTCTCTGATAAGCTTAATCAAGTCACTCGCCGCTTCCTTTGGTCGGGGAACTCCCCCATCAAGAAAATTCACCTCGTGGATTGGCAACAGGTAACCCTTCCTAAAGGCCTCGAGGGCCTTGGCATCAAAGACTTTTCCTTGCTTAGACCGGCCTTGAATTGCAAACGCCTTCTTCATCTCTTGAACTATGAGTCTTCCATTTGGACCGACATTGTGTCCAACAAATATGGGATTCCTAATCCCTGGAGAATCAAGCTGCCCTTCTCCAAAAGCTGGGCTTGGAAAGGGCTTATGTCGGATCTGGATTCCCTTAAAGCTGGCTTCACTAGGAGGATTGGGAATGGCCGGAACTCTTCTGTGCTTTTGCATCCCTGGTGTCTGGACACCCCTTTGGCTTATACCCCCACCTTATTCATCAATGCTACTTTCTCTATGCACTCGCTTGTTGCTGATCTCATGCAGGGGCAAAACTGGGACGCTTCCAAGCTTCAACTTCTGGGCAGCTCTCAGATCACTGATGTTATTTCTTCTATCAGGATTCTGGTAGTTCCCAGTGATGATTACTAGGCCTGGCGAGGGGCTCAAGCTGGCTCTTCCCTCTCTAAACTGGCCTATGGCTTCCTCAGGAAGAGCAGCGAGGGCCCCTTTGAACCTGGGAATGGTTGGTTGAGCTTGTGGAGACTGTCAGCTGCCCCGAAAATTTGCATTTTTGGCTGGAAGTTGCTTCTAAACAAGCTTTCAACTTCTTCCTACTTTGCTGACATTGGTTTATCATTGCTCAAACCTTGCAGTTTCTGTTCTAACGGTTCTAATGAAGCTAAGCATTTTTTATTCGACTGTGAGTCTATTGATATGATCTGGAACTATCTCATCTCTTCCTGTGGCATCTGTTTCCAATTCCGGAACTCCTAGCCTTCGGGTGACTAGATCCTTGAACAAAAATTGGTTTCTTCGCTTATTATCATGGTCTGTTGGTTTATTTGGAAAGCCTGAAACTTATGGTTTTTTGAATCTCGATGAACTAAGATACTGGATATTGCTCGTGATGCTCTCATTGAATTTAATAGTCTGTTAGCTACTTTTACTTCTGAGGGAACATATACCAATCCTGATAGAAATCATAGCTGCTGGACCAAACCTGCTAAGGGCTTCCTTAAGCTGAATGTTGATGGATCGTGGACTTTGGACTCCTGTGAGGGAAGAGTGGGGTTTTTTTATTAAGAACTGATACCGGTCTCTGTCTTTATGCAGCCTCTACTCCAATTGGCGTTGTATCGGCTTTGCACGCGGAGTTGCTGGCATCATCTTGGAGACGGACTGCGAAGAAGCTGTAACTCTTATAGCTGGGGGTGGTACTCCGGCGGATTTTCTACAATCGACTATTTTGGAAACCAACTTCCTTCTCTCCCGCATACCTTATTGCAAAATTATTTTCGCCTATCGGGAGGCTAATCGTGCAGCCGACTGGCTGGCGCGTTTAGGTGTTTGTAATAGTTGGTCTGACAACTGGCCTCCGGCCCTCTAGTGTATTTTGGTCTCCGGCTCTGGAGACAGTTTAGTAATATATTTTCCTTTTGTCAAAAAAAAAAAAAAAAAAAAAAAATACTCCTCCCATAGGAGTTGGGCCGTTGGTTTAAAAAAACAATCAAGATTGCATTCGAGTAAAGCAAAGTTTCATGTTAATGGGAGGAAGTACAAAACAAGACAGTAGCGTGCTTCAAACAGGAGAAGCGAGCTTGAAATCAATGGCGATAGCCATGCTTCCGTCCATCCTCCTCACCACAAACCTTTCCACCAACACTCGCCCATCTTTCGCCAGCTCGCTGCTCACCCTCCCACCTCTCTCCATCTCCCACCTCATCCTCTGCAACGTCGCCCCGCACAACCCCACCCTCCCCCCCACTGCCGACCCAAGCGCCTCGAACCAAACCACGCCGCCGCCGGCGTCGCGCTGCGGCAATTCATCAAACAGAGGAGGGGCGTTGGCTTCTTCCCAGCTCTGCTCGAGGGCGATCTCGTAATATGCCGACCGATTGAATTGCTCGCGGTCGCTCAGCCCTTCTTCCTTCACGAACGCGCAGGGAGCGTACCATCGCCCCACGGCCGCCGAGCCACGAGGCAGGACCTCCAGCGGCGGCCCGTGCCTGCGAAGCACTTCGTCGAGCCCGGCGGCTTCGCCCAGCTCCCACTCTTTCGGCTTCGAAGCGTAGAGCTTCCAGTACTTGCGCCTCAACGGCCATGGAGCGAAGCCATCGGGGGCGACGGACTTGGCGGTGAATCGGCCCCCCTTTTGGGCGATCTCGATCTGCTGGTAGATGTCTCTGTGGTCGAATTCTTGGGGTCTGGCGTCATTGATGCACTGGCAAAAGCAGCAGGGGACCATGTCTTCCTCCTTGGAACATGTAAAAACTTTCCTGCACATCAATTGTTCGACATTATTCCACTTCTCTTTCATGCAAGAAATGTCTGGATTAGGGTTTCGGTTCAGGGTAATTTAAATTTGCATTCCTAAATTTAGCCATTGAATAGATATGAACCCTAGATTTTTACATAAAGTTAATATTTGAGTTGCAACTACAATTATCTTTTCAACGTAGCTACTAAAATTTTCTCTTGACCATTACGATTCTACTTTATGGATTCATTTATTCACAAAATGTGGTTAAAGGGGAAGAAACAGAGCATTTTTTGTACCCTTTCTTGCTACCCTTTACGAGGATAACGTAATAAATGTTGGCAGAGAGCGGCTTGTCGAGCGCCGGAATGAACAGAGCCGGCGTCCGGTGGGTGCGCGAATGCTCGCCGTTCCGCTCGGTGTAGGTGATGGTGAGGATCCGATTCTGGGGGAAGGGCAGCTCCCGCACCCGCTTGTCTTCGAAGAATCCCCAGCAGTACGTCGGGTTTGGATCGGATTCTTCGTCGCGGATCAGCAGATAATTCGACCCTGGCCTCGGCGGCCGATTCACGGCGGCCGCGGCCGCGTCAGGGGATGTCTTGAACATGGTAAGCGGCTTCGTCGTGTACATAATTTCTTATCTTCTGCTTCTCCTTCCAATTCTCTTGCAAGCTTTCTATCGATCTCTCTCTGTCTCTATATCAATATATGTAAGGATTTCTGTGAACCTACGCTTTCGATATTTCAGAGTTTTTGATCTCTGTTTGGATTGGTCAAATTGCCTTGATGATTTTTTTTCGTTCCTTTTACATCTTTGTCAAAAAATATTTCGTCTGTTTCTCCTTTGTTCTTCACCTGTAGAATGGATGTAATCTAGGTGCTTAATTTATTAGAAAATTGAATAATTTGACTTTTAGATAAAAGGCTTGGATCACAACATTCATACGTATACATAGTGTGGATTTTATAAAGGAAGTCAACCTTATTTGTTTTTCAGATTTTTATTGAAAAAAAAAAATCTTAGGCATTGACTTTCACCAATTAACCACATGCCTGAGAGCCATCTGGCATCCGATTGAGCATTTTTTTACTCGAGCCGCTTGACCAAAAGTCCTGAGTCCGAATTAACTTCTTATTATATTGTGCATATGATCAACCAGCTCAATTAAAAAGAGAATGATCGAACAACTCACCAGCATCTCTGAATATGTTATTACAAAGGTTGCTTGCTAAGAAATTTTCTTTCATCATCTTTGTGGCTTGTGATGTTGAGATATCCAAAGAGATTTCTTGTCAAGCATGATAAACCGAGTTTTTCTCTATTGACTTCCCTTGTTTGAAAATTATTGATTGACTTTTAGTACTTGTTTTATTTTTAGTTTATCCCTGGCTAATCAAAATCTCACATAGCATTCTTTAGTTTAATTCTGCTCTTTTTTGCATATAATAGCCTAATCTTTTTATAAGCAGCCACTCAGTTGCAAAATAAAATTATTCATATGGAAGGTTTCTTACAATGGCAATAAAGCTTAACGATTCTATTGACTTTGTTTTTTCTTCTTCTTATACCTGATTCTACGTTGACTTTTTTTTAGCCAAGTTGTGATATTATCCGTGTGCTTTAATATTCAAAGACTCTAGACTGGACAAAGGGCTTCATTCAGATTTCTCTCTGTCATCACTTTCCAGCTTAGCTTTCTCTATCTTATTACAAATGGTTTCGAAGCTCATTCTTTTGGGGATTATTTACTTCATGAGGGCATTCCCAAGCATGATGCAAAAAATCGGTAATTCATTTGACCATTTAACTCTAATAGCGTGATTAGTACGAAAGAAAGGAGGAAGGAATAGAAAGAAAGTTAAAAGGAGAGTTATCCATCCTAAAAAGGAAGGCAAAGTATGAAGGATAGGGTGGAAAGGAAGGAAAAATTTTATTTTTCCATATTTAGTAGGAAGCACGAACGGAGGGGAAGACAAAAAAATGATAGCATTTTCCCTTGAAATGAAAGCTTTTTCAAGAGCTTAAATCCATTGTAGACGTTGCTCAAGATGCCATTGTGTCCACGCTCGCGTTTGCCCTCGCTGATGTCCTAGCGCCCTCGCCGCCGTCCACGTGAGCTCGAGCTCTCCCTTGCCACCATCCGCCTTGCCCTAGCTCATTGTGCATGCGAGCTCACCACTTGCTGCTTGTTGTCCACGCAAGCGAGCCCCAGTTCACCGCTTGCCATCCACGTGAGCTCGCCGCTCATCGTCCACGCGTGCTCAACTGCTCGCCGCCATACACAAGCACGCTACTGCTCGTCATCGCTGTTGTATGCAAGCTAGAGCTCGCCACTTGCCACTCGCTAAATGCACGTGAATTGCATGTGATTCCATCATCCTCTCCCTCATTCTTTTTTTTTTCCTTTCTTTCCCTTTTCCCTTTTTTTTCCTCCTCCCTACGAAACACAGCCTAATTCTAACTTATCAAACAATGGTGCAAGCGAATTAAACTTATTTATAATTAAAATAGGTATTCCTTATTATCCTATATTGAGATTTTAAACCGAAAGAATGAGGGCTAATTTAAAATTTTTCAAACAACAACACTCGCTCTCTAAGAAAAAATAGAACTAGCAAAGTTTACAAGTTAACTTGTTTTTTATTTATTGTATAATGTCTATTTTACAATTTGAACTGAATTAGAAGGATCAAATTTAAATTAACCCATATTTTGGCAACTAAATCTAAGATATTTTTGGCAATTTGCACGTGAAATGAATTGAGTATCAAATAGTTCCCCCAAAAGAAAGATTGCAATGTCAAATCTAGAGAACACTTAATCATGGATCAGACGATGGTCATTCTACTGATAGCTGACATAAATTGATTGTCATTGGTCATTGGTCAAATCATCGGTCAACTCGTGCATAAATATAACTGATCATGAGCATATTTAACTATTATTATTTACAATATATTTTTTTAAAAAAAATCAAGAGCTCAGCAGATATATTGATTGGGGTAGGCAAGGAATCGATCGATTGAATGTAATCATTGAGACTAATAACTAGTAAACTAGTCCCACATTCATCCAACTTTTCCTCATCTAGTTTGATCAATCAATCAATCAATCAATTCCTACTTTAATTATATTTTGTACACAAGATTTATTTCTTTGTACATCAATAATTAAATCATAATATTGTTGAAAAAATGATAAAAAAAATTAAAATAATATATATATATATATATAAGAGAATATAAAATAAAATTTTCATAATATTTTATTTGAGAGACAAAAAAAAAATAGAATCAACATGAGAGATCCTAAACATGAGATAAGTATGATCTTTCTAGCTTAGTTTAAATTGAAATTATTAAGTCTATGTTGCGTTGGAAGGAATATATATTGAAAAGAAGAAAAATATACTTTAATTTCTTTTTTTATGTGGATTTGTTCTAAAGAAACACAGTCTAAATATTTTAATAAAATATTTTTCTTTCCTCCCATTAAAAATAAAATATAATTTTATTTTCATTATTTCTCTATAATAAGCATATTATTGAAGAGGATAATAGGTCCGATTAATTTAGATGTGACACTTAATCTATAACGAAATTAGTTTACAAACCACTACTACACAAATCACTTAATAGTCACATGAGTAATTAGATACCTAAAACCCTAATTTTGGGGTCTTGCTAGGCTAGTCAAATGAAAGGCACAACCGATCATAAATCTATATAATATAAGTCCATGTGAAATTTTATTTAAAGCAAATGATAATTGATTATGAAGGTGAAATTTAAGCTCCAAAAATTATAGTTAATAAATAAAAATTATATATATATTTGAAATATTATAGGAGCTAAATTGGAGTGTTTTAAATTATATAGGTTAAATTGCAAATACGAATAAATTAATCCCACTTCTCTAATTATGTTAATATTTGCATATTTTTTAGTGTGTGTATAAATAAAGAGAGAGAACATTATTTGTTATTATGAATTATATATAGACATATACCAAATTGTACTTAACAAAACTCTAGGAAGTGCTCAACACTACATGAGCCTGCACTACGCTTCGCTCGAGCTCCCACCGCTGAGTAATTTAATCGAACAGGTGGCGGATGTGAAGCACCGACCAAACGGAACAGGGAAGAATGTACAGGCGGCGGAGAGAGGAAACCGCGGGAGCGAGGAATCGCCGATAGGTTACTCGTAGTTGCGCCAGCAAATGAGCATGGTGATGCAGGTCCTCAAGATGTAGAGCTTCCCTTTCTGTTGCCTCACCATCCGCCGCCACTTCTCCACCCTCTCCCTCGCCGCCGCGAGGTCGCCTGCGCTGGATCTGCTACTACTGTTGCTAATTCTGGTGCCTCTACCCATTTCTCGCCTGCAGGTGAAAGGAGTCGGATGGCGATTTATATAGAGAGTGAGATCGGTTAGCCGCTGTCGAATCCACGTCAAATCGGAGGGTCCCTCAGCTCGCGAGCTCCGCCCCCTCGTTCACGTGCTCCCTGCCGCGCCATTGCTTATCGCCTACACCAGCGATCGCCCACAAAGCCTTGTCAGCACGACCAAGTGTTTGATGAAATGGCTCACCTTCTCGAATCACGGGTGTGTTGGATGGCGCTGCGACAGTGCGGGGGATGGCGAGTGAATTGAGAGGTGTAAAGTAGAAGCGAGCAGCGTGTGTTAGTTCGCATGCGCACTTGTCTGCCTCCGGTGCTGCCGCTGAGGGACATGGGCGGGATAAGATAGCGAGCGGGAGCTGGTGGCGTGTTCCTACAAAAGAGATCCGGTGCTGGGGAAAGGGACAGATGTGCCGCTGCCGCTAATTAAGCAGGTTACGGGAATTTCGTCGAACGGATGATGGGTGGTGTAACGGAATGGTGAACCTCTAGTAGAAGTTAGACCATACGGATATGTTTTATAATATTAAACTTTTAGGGCGTTTTATATACAATTGATCGTTTTATATACAATTGATTCATTAAATTACGGGAGTTTTTTTAAAAAAAAATAAATATAAATTAAATTGCTTCACGATAATATTAATATGTGAGTAGTTGATAATAATAATCGAGAACTATATATCTAATGGAAACTTCTAGAAAAGATATATAAACAGATTATCTTAAACTTAACGGTTAATCAAAAATCAATGATTATACTAAAAAAACTAGTTATTACAGTAAAACTTAATAGTTAATAAACATCAATGATTTCATATACTAAAAATCGATTAACTGGTTTAATGATTAATTGATAGTAATTAAGTCACACCATATATGCCAATTTAAGATAAACCCTAGCTAAAGTTTGAGACCAAATAAGCCTATGCAAACTTATTGTTGCTTTTGAGTGCCATAATTCGTAACTTATGGCACAATTATTGAGTGCATGTTTCTTCAAAAGTAGACACGATTGTTTACATTGTCAAAATTATCAAATCGGTCCAAGATTTTGCTGCCTCAGATTCCATTCATTGGCTTGGGACATCGTTATCTACTAGGATTTATCACTTTGGTACCTCGAATTTTTTATATTTATGATTTGGGCAAGAACTTCACAAAGAGCTCCAAAGAGGTATCTTGTCCATGTAATATGATAGATTCTTTCAAAGGTAGGAGGTTTGATACTTTAATCCCATCATTTTCGTATATTCATGTAATAATAAAAAAAGCCCTCCAATTATTTATAAAGGTCTTTTAGTTATTATTTATAAATAATAATACTAAGTTAGCATATCTTTCACTTGGTATATTTGGCTAGTTAGAGGGTAACAAGTAACTCATGTCTCTTTACTTGAATGATCTCTAATTATCTTTCTTATTTTGATTTATTATTAGTATGTTTTTCTTTTCTTATAAATGACAATGAGATTAAAAGGTGTAAATTGAAATGATTTTTTTTGTTCACATTTATGACATTGGGAGAGAATGATACGATGGTTACACTATTCTTTTAGATATTTCTATAAGAATATGATAATGTATCATTTTATCGACGAGTCATACCACACTCCACGCTACTAAGTTTATGATATGTCTCTATCTCCAAGTCATTATCATGGTGGAGATGAATAGTTTGATATCTATTATGCTTATTGTTATCCTAATAATTGACCTCTATTTGTGAGTCATAATGTTGGTTGCTTGTGTCATTTTTTCTTAAGTAAATTATTCTACATTGTTATGGTGCTTATTAAGTATAATCAAAGCGAAGTTTTAAGCACGAATCTTAAAGAACTAATAAAAATCTTGATGAGACCCACTTAGAATTTTTAGGTGTGTCTATAGTCAGAAATATTTTCCAAACCTAACTTGAACTTCGATGCTTACCAATATGGATGGTTAATTATTGGATTGTGATTTTTTTGAGTATATCATTTAGGCATATGTTCCTAAATTAATAAAGCAAAGAATAGAATATTATTATTTTATTGAGAAAAATAAAAATAAAAATATTTATATTAAATTAATAAATAAATTTAAAAGTGTGAGCATTAAATTAATTAGGATGTAAATTTATAAACTATTTACGTAATACATACTTAAAAATACTTTTTGTTTTCCAAGAGGTACTCAAAAATTGTAGATCCACTCCGACCCCGAACGCGGAACAACCAACCTTGGGTCCCACCTAAATTGCTCCAACCCCCCTACGGCACGTACCACGTAGCCATCGGGGCGCCGAAGCGCGTCGCTCCGCCTTCCGCTGGTTGGCCCGCTCGCGCGGAGCCCGCAGGCGGCAGCCACGTGAACTGCGTGTGCTGACTCGTGGCCTTGTCTGAAGTGAATGACAGTGGAAGAAAAGAGGGATTGGATGTGTAAGGCCACGCGCGGTGAAGTGACCGTAGATACTTTTTTTTTTTCTTCTCAGTAGGCCGCGTACGATGGTGATCGGACGGTTGGTTATCGAACGAACGATCGGATGCAAGTGGGCCTCTAGGGGCGCAACTTGTGGTGGCAGCACTGGACAACGTAAGGACGGCGATGAGCCTAGACTCGGCTCTTGGAACGGTCCGGCGCTGTTCCTTTTTGAAGCCGCCAATTTGACTTTTATCTCGCACAATCATGTAAAGTCATATCAGATTAAATTAAAATTATTTATTTATTTATTTCAAAATTATGTTTAATTGAAAGTAAGAAATTATTTTAGGTTGTTTAGTTGATGGTGTGGATTTGTATCCGTTCGGATCTTAAATGATGTTATGCTATTGGATTCTATATGTTGTTTGCAAAAAAAAATGAAGGTTTATGTTTGTATCTAATGATTATATTACAAAATATTCAATTTTGTATTCTTTTATACTCGTCCAATAAAACATAGCCTAAAGTTACAAAAGATAGATTGTAGTAGAGTGTGAACTTCACATTCGAAGGCAGAAGAGTAAGTGGGTTACATAGGTATGAGACGCAAGATGGGTGAAGAAAGATAGATCGTGGAAGCATGTGACTTTCACAGTTGAAAGCAAGAGAGCAAGAGTATTAGTAGGCGAGTATAAGATGCACGGGGTGGGTGGGGTTGGGGGAGGAGTAGGTAGATATTGGTTATCATAAATTTTCTTTATGTAATAACGATTTATGTGTTATTTAGATTTAGGTTATTATAAATTTCTATATGACTAGTCATATATTTAATAAAGTCAAATATCACTCATAAGTGGATGATAATAAAAGTTGTAATAAGTAAAAAAAATTGTAAATGGGTATACCACAAGTCAAATAATCTAGATGGAAATCAATAAATATAATGATTGATTATATTAATGATTTGTGTTCAAGTTAAATACTAAGGCCATGTGTTAAACTATATGGAGCATTATCACAAAAGGTTAAATTGGACTTTGATATTATTGCGACTGGGTAATACAGTCGTATTACAGATATCACTTATTGTTTCTGACATCATAATAAAATTATTAATTTTATAGATCACAGAATTAGATTAAATTAAAATCTTAGCTTTAATTTGAACTTGTGATGCTCTAACATAAATGTTATATGTGTTTATGATATTCTTTCAAGTTCTCAACTTAGAGTTGTGTTAACCTCGAGATGTCACCTTTAGATATCCGAGGATGACTTAGGGCGGGCATGTTTTGCTATCCTCCACTGTCCCCCTCTTCGCATCACCCCCATGCCGATGCTCGACCTCTGCTATCCCCCTCGTCGCATCACTCCCATGTTGATGCTCACCCTCCGTCGACCTCCCCCTCGTCCCCATCGCCGATGCTCACCCTCATCGCATCACCCCTCTGTCGATACTCTCCCTCCATCGGAGCTCCCGCCGCTTCGCATCCCTTGCCCACCACTAGAGCCACCCTTCGCCATAGCTGCCTGCAATAGCGTGGAACACATGTGACCCTCACGTGTATGCATTTTTTTATTCCCGTGTCGATTCTATTTTTCCTCTCCTCTGATTTTTTTTTTTTCTTCTTATTTTGCATTCCTCTAAGAAAACACACCCTTAATTTTTATACGATTGAATAATTTGACTTTAGGCAAAAGCACAATAAGGGAACAATATGATGTCATGTTGTACTACAATATGATGTCATGTTGTACTAATTATTAATTCTTTTGTTATTATCATCATTGGTTAATAATTCAAATTAAATAATAATCTATTTTGTAATTCGAATGCATGTTTCGCTCATGAATTGTGTGCTTAACGTTTTTAAGAGATTATTCGAATACTTTTCACAAATGTTTAAGCCCCGTTTGGCCTAGCTTCTGGGCTTGCTTATGACTTTGCTGTCAGTAGAAATTAAGAAGCTGAGGTGTTTGGCCTTTCAGTTTCTCTGTTCCAACCCATAAATTAGCTGCTTCTCTGGCCCCCACCTGCTTATACTCAATAACCTTTATATATAATAATAATTTTTAATAGTATAACTTAGAATATTTTTAATAAATATTTTAATTATAGTAACTACAAATTTAATCATATAATTTTTACCTTAGTAATTTTTTAATAAAAATTATTTATTATAAATAGAATAACCTAACCATAAGCTGTGCATCCAAGCACTCTCAAATTTCTTCAATCAGCATCTTTTCAACCAGAACTTCTTCAACCAGCAAAAGCTAGAAACAAACCCTGGGCCAAACGGGGCCTAAGTAAAACTAAAAGAGCAGTGAGAATTAGACCTGGCAAAAATTGACCCGACCCGCTCACCCGACTAGACTTGACCCGCTCACCCGACTAGACTTGCCCGAGCGATTAAAAGTTTTTTTTTGTGTGCGTAAGTTTGATTAGATTGAAAGTTTAATTTCTTGCGTCTTCTATGAAAATAGAGATTAATGGAATGAATTTTATTTTTGTGTAAATAAACATGAAGCATTGAAGGGCGCAGGGAGTACTCTACACAGACTACTCTTTTTTTTAAAAAAAATAATAATAATGATAGAAAAACTGAAAAAGAGGCAAAAGAGGAAAACAAAAAACAATGAAGGCGCAGGGAGTGCAAAAAAGGAAAAAAAGAGAAAAAAAAAAAGAAATAAAGGTGTGTACCTCGGGTAGACGTAAACCTCCGCCGCTCCGCCATGGCCTCCCCCTCCACCTCCCTCAAACACACCAAGCGCACTTCCACGGCCTCCCACGGCGGCCACCACCACCTCGCCACCACAATCTCCATCTGCACCTCCTGCAGGAATTCCCCCTCCGCCGCCACCCTCGACCTCCTCATCCTCCTCCTCGTCCTCTTCTCGAGCGCCTTCCTCATAGCCTCCTCCTTCACCCACCTCGCACGCTCCCTCTACCTCCTCCTCCCCGCCTTCTCCGCGCCAGTCTGGGACCCCCCCTACCCTTATCTTGCTGGCTTCCTCCTCTTCCTTGCTGTCTCCCTCGCTGCCGCCCAGATCTCCTGCCGCCGCTCCTGCCTCCTCCCCTGGTCCCGCCGCCGACGCTGCGAAAACCCTCTCTGCCGCGGACTCAAGAAGGCCCTCGAATTCGACGTCCAGCTTCAGACGGAAGAGTGCATCCGTTCCCCAGACCCCGCGCTGTCCGCCGCTTGGGAGAAGATCGACGATCTACCCTGGAAGGGAGGACAGCAGGGGAATAATCCAGACTACGAGTGCCTACGCGTGGAGTTAAGGAGGATGGCGCCGCCCAATGGCCGCGCCGTGTTGCTATTCCGCGCCCGATGCGGGTGCCCTGTCGCGAAGCTCGAGGCCTGGGGACCCAAGCGGAGCCGCCGGCTCAAGAAGTGAGCTCCATGAACCTTATTCCGTATCTATCTCTGCTCCGATTTCTTACCTGCCCGTGTTTTGCGGTGCAAATTTTCTGATCTATTTGTCTTAGGTTAGGGTATCGATAGAAAGATCAATAGTTCCCATTGAATTAGCTAGAGGTGACTGAATGCCTTTTTCGTTGTGGATTTGTCGTGGTGAAATTGCAAGTAATAGATCGGATCATCCCACTTGCACAGAAGGACGAATTAGAAGAGCTAGCGAGCATCAACATTCTTTGTCCTAATAATGATCAACTTGGCGATGCTCGCTATTCTAGATACTCAGATTATACAGGGAAAATCTAATCAATATTCTTGTTCCACCATGAATCACCATTTTGAGCATCATTGGTATTAAGCACTTCTGTACCCTCTTGGATGCATAGCCACCTGACACTTTTTTTTTCCATTCACCTGGTCACTTTCTCTAGTATTATATGCTTTTTATACTTATTTCTACTGAACTAAAACTTGGTTCTAATTAATATCAGTAAGTCTGGCAGCTGAAAACATAACACAAAAGAAGAGATCTAAATGCTTAGGCCTTGCATCTAAGTAAAACTTCTTACATGACCACAGTTTTACCTGATTTTTTGTTTTGATTTATCAAAAATTTTGCAATAATATTCAATCCTGGATCATGGAGAGGTATGTGCTAATCGGCTACATCATAAGGGCAGATAAACAATTATATGAATTTGATGTTTTGTTTTAAGTGTGGAAAGCACAAAGTCCTGTTCATCTTTGGTAGTGCATAAGATGACGAGCTAAAGAATTAAAATTCCTTGCTGCCATCCTAGATAATATGAGCTTCCTAAAGAAAAAATGAGATAACCCTACAAAATAGCATGCCAAGATTAGTGAGACATGGGTTTAAATTCAATGTTCAGTTTTTTCTTCGACTTAGATTGAAAAGCTTGGCTGTCCAATATCTCATGAACTCCTTGACATGGTTGACTTAACAATAGCTTCTTCATATTGGGTCAAAAACACTCTTTCTAGGCACGTAAAGAGTAGTTCTTCTGCTTCCCTTGCTGCCATTATATTCAATGTTTTGGACTTCCTTATGTGCTCTCAGTTGTCGTCTATGACTTAAAATACAAGCAGTTTTCTAAGACACTTATCAAGGTATCGATAATGATGAGATTGATATTTGATTAAAGACTTTTTAGGATTGTTATGGAAAGGATAAAATTTGAGAATGGAAGAATGAAGCATGAAAAATAGTACTGATAGCCAAACTTATTGAATGAGCAGACCGATAGCCCTATCCCGTAGTTGTCCTACTATCTTAATATAGAAAAGGAAACCGCAGGTGTTGTTTAAAAATTTTATTTTTGTTGATTTAGGTTGGTTTTGATACGGTTTGGCCAGTTTCATTCTAAAAAACATGTGGAACAAAAAGTTAGCTTAGCTTTGACCAAGTTGATCTGATTTTGTTTCTTCTTCTTAACAATGTTGTTGCTTCATTCTCTTGCCTCTATTCTTTTAGATACAGTTAGAATTATGTGAATGCTATTTCAAAGTTCTAGTATTTATAATTGTAAAACGATATGGAGGTCAACTCCATTTGGATGACAAGTTAAAGAGTAGAGGCACTCAAACTGATATGCTTTTGTCTGTTCAGTCAAGAGAATTTCTAGAAATTGAATTACTACGAGGTTTTCTCATGCATTGAAGAACACTAAATTGTGAAAACAAATGTAATGTGCTTGATGAATCTCTACAGGTCACTAACTTCAATTGTTGCTCGAGTATTTACTTTTTATTTTTTTGTGAAGCTCTTGAATCTTGATCATAGTACAAAAAAATTGACTGCTGAATAACCTAATAGATTTGCTTTTCTCTGAGACCTTGGAATCGCATTGTCAGATCTATTAGCTTGTACTCCTTTTTAAGGAGACAGCCTAACCTGTAAGTGTCGCTTGATTTGCCATTCTTTAATTTCCCACTGTTGTGTTTCGAACCTCCACGATTAGGATGATATCGAGCATTTTGCCAGAAGTTTGATAATATTTTCAAATAGATTTACTAGCTTTTGTTGTCGACAATTAGGAATCTTTTAATAGCTGATTTGCTTGACCCTTGCTGAATCCGTAAAATAATTGATTTGCTACTCAATTCTTAGATAATACAATTTTCTGGCCCATTTTTATTTTGAATTTCCTAGATGACTACTTACATGTTATTTGATGGCTTTCTGGATAGTGATCACCAAATGAGAAATATATATACTTCCACAGAGAAAAAAAAAATTGAAATCCACAAATTCTGTAAGCTGACAGGTGGTTCCCTGAAATGACTTATCTTTCTGTTTATTCTTAATTGTATTTATGCTATCCCTCATGGCTTTTCTTTTCAGAGAGAAGAAATTGTCATTTATATTTTCTATTTTCTATTCTATTCTATCATTACACTGACTAAACAATATTTGTTATTCTAGGGCCCTGGCAAATATGTCGTTCGAAGGAGGTGAAAGGTGATTATAATTTGGAATTCACCTGTTGAACCCTTTTCTTGTTGCAAAATTTTCTACTCAAATCTAGTCATGTTTAGAGAAAGAAGGTATAAAGCAGGGATCCGAGCCATATCTGGTACAAAAATCTAGAAACTGATGCATAAGAAAGTACATTTGCACTATTTCAGATTGCTATACACTTTCCCTTGATGATATCTAGCTGCATATGCAAGGACTTGCAGAAATAGCTATTCTAGATCTATTCTCCATGCTGTGACTGTTATGCTAATTAAAAAACATGAAACCAATGCAAAAAATTCACAATTTTTTTTTTCAAAAATTCTTTCTAATATATACCGGAAGAAAGAATTGGTCATTTATGAAGGCCATGTATTGTTTTAATGAACGTGAAGAACATCCAAAAGAGTTGGTCTTAATATTGTGAAGTATTAAATATTACTAGAGATATAATTAGTATTAAGTGTATTATTGATTATTAAATTTTTGCAATGGGTGGTTGGGTACTCCATCCAGTAAGTATTTTACGCTCCCAATTTAAGAAACAAAAATCCTAACCTAATTTGAATTCATGATTTAGTACTTCATATAATTATCTACAATAAATGAAAAAAAAATCTGGTTAGTAAATAGCCTTGACCGGAAATAATAAGAAGGGAAGGCCGTCTTCATAAAAAAAATATTCGGGATCCTAATTCCTAACAAAGTACAGGAGCCCGCCCGTGAGGAACGCGCGCAACTCCCTCCGCGGCTGCGACCCCACGAGGAGCTCCATGGCCATGGCGGCCATCACCTCCGCTTCGTCTCCCCCTCTCCTCCCTCTATCCTCCCGCTCCATCACGAGCGCTCGCCACCTCCGCCAGCTGCACGCCCTTGCCGTCAAGACCGGCGCCACCTCCGATCACCTTGCAATGGCCCCCCTTATAGCCTACTGCGCTCTCTCCCCTTGCGCGACTCTCCTCTCTTACGCCCACCTCCTCCTCCGGCGCATCCCCTGCCCCGACCTCCCCCTCTTCAACGTCCTTATCCGCGCCCATGCCACCCACTCCCCCCGCCCCTCCTCTGCTCTCACTCTGTTTGCCGACTTACTCGACCTTGGCCTCCGCCCTGACCACCTCACCTTCCCCTTCCTTCTCAAGGCCTGCGCCAAAGTCACCGCCGTCTCCGCTGGACAGACCGTCCACGGCTTCGCTGTTAAGTCCGGCCTGTCCTTCGACTGTTTCATCGAGACCAATCTGCTGCAGATGTACTGCGACTTCGGCCTCTTGGAAGCTGCCGAGATGATGTTCGATAGAATGCGCAATAGAGATGTGGTTGCCGTGACGACAATGGTAGTCGGCTTCGCGAGAGGCGGAATGGTGGATAGGGCCAGGAAACTGTTTGATGATATACCTGAGAGAGACCCTGCCTCATGGAGTGCGATTGTAACTGCCTACGTCCAATGTGGCCGGTTTGCCGAAGGCATTGGGCTCTTTGACGACATGAGAAGGCAGAATGTTCACTTAACCGAGGCGGGAGCAGTAAGCGCGTTGACGGCATGCGCGCACCTTGGTAGCCTCGAGCGCGGGGAATGGATCCATGGCTACGTCAACCAGAGAGGGTTTATTCCCAATCCTATCCTGGACACGGCGCTCGTGGACATGTACGCCAAGTGCGGAAAGATTGAGGTTGCCATGGATGTGTTCAACAAAATGCAAGGCAAGAACTTGATATCATGGACTGTCATGATCAAAGCTCTAGCTGCACATGGACTGGTCGCTGATTCCCTCAACTGCCTTCGCAAAATGCAGTCGTCGGGGATCGAACCCGATGGCACGGTGTTCGTAGGGATCATGTCTGCGTGTGCTCACGCCGGGCTCGTGGAAGAAGGCCGAGAATGCTTCCTATCGATTCCATCTCCCCGGCTCGATCACTATGCCTGCATGGTCGATCTCCTAGGCCGAGCTGGACTGTTTAAGGAGCTGGAAGAGCTACTGGAGAGAATGACACCGGAGCCCGATGGAGCCATCTGGGGATCAGTCCTCAATGCTTGCAAAATCCACGGCAACATAGAATTAGGGGAGCGGGCGGGGCAGGAGCTGATGAGGCTGGGCACCGACGACGGCGGGCACTTTGTTCTCCTGGCAAACTTGTATGCATCTTGTGGTCGATGGAGTGATGCACTCAAGGTGAGAAGGATGATGGGCCGAGAAAGCATAGAGAGATTACCCGGATGGAGCAGCATTGAGATCAATGGCAGCACCCACACTTTTGTAGCTGGTGATAGGAGCCACCCAGAGACTCAATTAATCCATGCAAAGTTGTATGAAACAGTCACTAAGGTGAGGTCAGCTGGGTACAGGGAAGACTTGAGAGGCTGCATCCTAGACGTCGACGATGACGAGAAAAGTAGATGCTTGCTGCAACACAGCGAGAAGCTAGCACTGGCGTTTGGTTTGATCAGCACTGAGGCAGGGGAGACGCTCTACATAATGAAGAACTTGAGGGTGTGCTGCGATTGCCACAGTTTTATGAAACTGGCGTCGCTTGTGTTGGAAAGGAAGATTGTGATGAGGGACAGGAACAGATTCCACCATTTCAGTGGAGGATCTTGTTCTTGTACCGATTACTGGTAGGAGCAGCGAAAGCTCAAATTTGATCGGAGAGGTTTGCACTGCAACTTGAACAAAAGCTCTTCATACTCTATCCTACACCAAGGTTTCAAGTCTCGTCGATTCGCTCCCGTGATATGGATGGTACGGACCAGTTTTTAATCTTTTGTCCCATATTGTGTATACAAGATTATAAACTTCCTCAAACCCCAATCACCATTTTTGACTACGTCTATGCGCCATTTCTGATCTACATGCTACAGCACAGGCAATGTTGTGTCGGTTACTTAGTCTAGGCAATATGACCTATCGATCACTTGAGCAACAAGCATCTGATTCGACAATGGTTGTCAAACTAAGTGGCGCGATTAGTTGCTTGTGAATCAGTAGATTGTTGGAAAACTTCTAAGCAAAGGGCACTAGAAGAGAAGCCTTACTCTTAGGATGAATGGTATGAGAATATAGACTAAACCTCGCTTTGTAGGAGATGAAAAGGAAAGTGCATGGAGCAGCAATCAATCATTAAATTCATTTCAATCTATGTCTGCTAAAAAAAATACATGGAAGTCTTTATGTAGGTTGTTAGCACGACCACAAATCACTCAATCAAATATAGTTGTTTGGTCATAATTATCCATTTGTGCATATCCACTCGACTTATAAAAAATGAACACTTAATTGTATGGACACATGCGCACATGCTGACTCAGTTTCGGAGGAGAGTTTTGAGGTGTGTCGGTGGTTGCACTTTGACGGACAACATGCTGTTGGAATGTGGTCAATTCAAGTTGCTAAGTCGGATTTCCATCATAATGGCAGGGGAGTTTTGATAGATGCACTGCAGCCAAGTGAGTATCGCCAAATTATTATGTCCTAAATGTAATAGAACGAGAATACAAGGAAAGAATGTTGACTAAGCTCTAGGATTATTCAATATAAGGTATGATTGGATACAATTAAAAGGTAACCAAAATTTCATTTGACTCCTTAGTTTCAATTTAGTATCTTGCTTTGTGTTGCAACCTGTGTTTAAATTTTATTGCTTATATTTTTTGTAAGTGACTCATATAGTTAGATGAGTTATAACTATATGAGTTATTTTAATTTGGTTCAAATCATTCTAATTTGTTATAGTTTGAAGATACTAGTTGTCACGCCCAGAATTAGGGTAATAAATTTTTAAATAAATTACACCTGAGTCAACACTTTGACTGGCGCCCAAGCACGCCCACGCATGGGCTAAGCGGACGAACTGCAGGTCTGGACGCGACCGGCTGGAGCACGTCCCCAACGTACTCCTCAGCCTATCCCAATCGACCACCTGTCCGCTCGACTCGACAAGTCGAAGGCCGCCACGCGCCTCCCAAGGATCGTGGCACGAATCTGCTTCAACGCGCAACAAGATACAAGACCCAAGACTCGACGTCGGCGCAGCTCACGTACGAGTCTGGTACACCAGAAAACAAACCAAACCGCACGCAGGCGGTGGCGCACACTCGAGCAAGAGACGACGTCACGCAGGATGCCGGGCACACGCCCTAACTCTGACTGGACCGCACGCAGGCGGCCGAACTCACCTCTCGCCCAACAAGGATGTCTCGCAGACGTCCGACACAAACAAACTGGCGAACGCCGAGCAAACACCACACAAAGCCGGCGCACTTGACCGGAGTGCGGAGAGGGGCGAGGAGTCGCTGACCGAGAAAGACAACTTGGCCGGGAGCGCGAAGCTCAGGGAGCCGGAGAGAGGAAGACGCCGGTCGAGGGCAGCTGATCGGCCGAGAACGGGAACCGCGTCCGAAACCCGCTAGAGGCGCGCGCACAGAAAACGAAGCACGTGCACGCCAACCAAAGTGTGTGCACGCAAAATGAGGCAGCGAGGATCGGCAGCCGAAGCTCGCCGAAGACCTGCCTGAGGCTCGCCGGAGCACCGTCCGGCCGAGCCCAACCTCGCCGGAAACCCGAGAGGCGCTAGCGAACCCTTCCTTGGTTGCCGGACGCCGCCCAAACACGGGGCGGAACCGCCGCCCAAGCCACAAGAGCCTGAGACGCCGGCGAACACTCTCCGTTCATCTGACATCGTCAGGAAGAGGGGGCCGAAGCCGCCGCCTCACCGGCCGTCCAAGCTCCCACTGGAAGCGAGAGGAGCAGACGACGCGGTGAAGGGAGAAAAACAGGGTCGCGACGCTCGCCAACCGAAAAAGCTCCTGTCGGACGAAACCGAAGCGGGAGGAGAGGAGAAGGTACCTCGACGGACGTTTGTCCACCGGCGACGCCGAAGAAATCGGAGGTGGAGGGGAAAGGGGACGCCGCCCCTAAGCTCCAATGCGCCCCGTACCGCCACTCCCAAACCCACCGGGAAACGCAGAGGACCGCCGCCGCCACCGGAGATGCCAACGCCGGAGCCGAGGTAGTTCCTCAGCTAAACCTCGTACACTAGAACTCTAAAGCCTCTCATTAGAGAGCTTCATCCTTAGGTATATCTCTCCCCCAATGAATGAGAAACACTCACTGTTTACTCATCCAACAACGACCCAAGAGTCGATAACCTAGAATCTCGACAATTCTTAGATCGAACCTCATCCGAACCATCGGAGAAGTATTGTTCGAAAGCTTTGTGCCAGGTTGCTTCCTCCATAAGGGATTTATCCCATCGGATGTGAAACTCCGCATACCGGTTCAGCTTACTTTGCCCCAACACCCAGTGATATAAAATATCATGTATCCCTCAGTCGAATTCCAGTCGAACCATCGGTGTGGCTTGGTAAGACAATGATCGAGAAGGATCATCCGGATCCTTGTGAAACTTCCTCAAGTTCACATGGAATGTATGGTACATTTACATTCTCTATTGGAGTTTCAAACGGTATGCTACTGAGCTCACTCGACTCAGTTTCTGACACGGACCGTCGTATCTTCGGATAAGACCCCGGTGAGCCTCCCTCACCGAGATTTTCCAACCGATCTGTGAGGTAAGTCGGAGAAGAATTAAGTCGCCCACGACTAATTCTTCATTCCAACAACGACGGTATGCATACCTTTGCATCCATTGTACAACCAACCCCAAGCTACCTCTAGCTTTTCGGAGTGAATAGATTCGTTCCCGAGCATTCCGTTGAGTCATAGGGCACTTCCCGTAGGAATCCCTTTGTACCACATCAACGGCGGTTAGGGGCAGGCTCCCTAACACTAACTCGAAGCTCAGATGAGGTGAGACTTGTGGATGACAACCTTTGCAAGGTGTAGGCATTCCATGCCATATCGATGCACTTCACTCAATCATCCTAACTGGCGATCACAAAGTGATGGGGGAATTCTTCCACAAGAGCATTCACTCGCTCAATTTGCCCATCCTCCAGAGGATGATTGGCTATGGAGAAACTTACCGTGGACAAATATTTATTGAACAACACAGTTCAAAAGTGTCCAGCCAAAATAGGCATCCATATCGCTCTCGATATCCACTTGGAGGCCAAAATGTTTCACCACATTTTGGAAGAATAGGTCTATAGCAACCCTTGCTATACACTGCTCAAGTGCTGGGATAAAGACTCCACCCATGGAAACTCATTCCATGACTACCGGCACTAAGCTTTTCCCGTCAACTGTAGGAACCCACCAATAAAATCCTTGGACACCCATGTCCAGAACATCTCGGAATAGGTAGTGGTTGTAACAACCCTGCCTCTAGTCTCCAATCGATCTTACCTTCTTGGCAAATTTGGTAAGTGCGGACCTACATCCCCATGTTTGTGCACGTATTGGGCTAATAACACGATTGTGCTTACAGGACAACTATCCTCTCTTGTCCTGGATGCCTTGCCCAACGTCTGTCCTGGAGCTCCCTCAGTAGCTCCCAGCGCAGTCCGCTCATCGATGGGACTAATGGCCTATCGCCTCTGGCCACAACAATGTCATATGGACCCAGATAAATGATCAAATTGTTTCTGACATTATCTGCTGAACTTAGCTTTTGATCCTCTCTGTCAAAAGCTAAGGCTGTCTTTATTCTGCTTAGCAGATTCCCTTCTCACATTAGATAGGGTACAACACACAAGGGCATTTAGTCTACTGAGCTCATAAGGAAACACGTTACCCTTACCCGATTTGTGTTCCCCATGGAACTGGAATTCACCCTAGAATTCTGGCCAACGTGCCTATTTTGCCGACAACCGCTTTTATGTGTGTCATGTTGTCGGACTTCATAACTCCGAGAAGGTTCTCCGCGTCCGGAGATAATGGCCTCCTACCACCTTTTCCTTCTCGTGGTCAAAATACCGTCGCTCAGCCCTGTTAGCTTTCAAGTCCCAAAAGCTAAAGGTTGCCCACACTATGACTTATACCACCGATAGCTTGGTCTGAAGCATCGGTGTGAAACTCGAAAGGCATACTGAAGTCGGGTAACTTCAGGATCGGTTCAGAGGCAATACGGACCTTCACTATCGGAAGGCCAACTGATACAAATCAAGCCACTCCCATTTCGAGTTCCCTTTCAGCAGATCACTGAGGGTAAGGCTTTCCTTGAATAGCCTTTGATGAACCTTCGATAGAAGTTCACCACGCCGAGAAAACTCCACACTCGGTTTGATTTGAGGGGGCGCACCACTCCACAATGGCTTGGACATTTACCTTGTCCATGCACGCTTGTCCGTGGTCTATCCCAAGACCAAAGAAAGAAATCTCATTCACCACAAATGAGAATTTCTCAACTCTATTTTTCCCTCAACACCAGCCTTCGATAGCTTAGGCGTTCCTCAACGCTTGAGGAAAATACCACGATATCGTCCAAGTATACAACTACGTAGTCATCTAAGAAAATGGGTCAACACTTATTCTTCAGATGATAAAACGTATAAGGGGCTTTAAAAGTTCAAAGGGCATCACTTTGAACTTAAGGACTCATATCGGGCTGCTCATATGGTTTTCCTATTCGTTGCCCTCGGCGAAACGAATTTGTCAATTAACCTGCTCTCAAGTCTAGCCTTAAGAAAACCAACGCTTTCCCTAGTTGATCTCCCAGATCAGGGATAAGCCGTATAAGATAATAATCCCTCATCGTTATCTTATCCAAGGTTCTATAGTCTACTAAGAACCTTAGCGACCAATCCTTCTTCTTTTAGAAGAGGATCAACGCTCCATAAGGCGATACTGTGGGCCGAATGAACCCGGCTTTGAGCAATCCACACCATTGCTAAACGAAGCTCGACCAACTCCACTGGAGAAATACGGTATAAGACCTTTAGTGGAGGAGTGGATCCTGTCACAAGCTCAACTTGTGATGATCCCTCTCCTTTGGAGAAAGTATTTAGGAAGCTCCGAGGATCTATGTCTTAGTAGTTTTAGGATGCCTCAGGCAATCCACGATAAGTTTCCCAAGTAGAAACTATACCACAATCTCATCTTTTGAGATCTCCTCACGAGAGCTTAAGGGTCTGTTTAGACCCCGAAAAGGGTTATGAGCGGCCTGTGTCCGCCACCACAGCTTTGTATCTCTAAAGAGATACGCGATACAAGTCTGCACCTGCTCCTCAGCAGGAACCTGGATATTTTGGAAATACAATTCCAATACCCCATAGGAAGTCTTCAACTTCCTCAATGTAGCAAACTCCTGAAGTGGGTGCTAGCTCGCAAACACACCATCTCACGGCGGTTATATGGTCACTCTTGGCCGGTGTTCCAAATATCATCTCACGATATCTCTCGGGTCATATGCCCTCAGTTCTTAGAATGTGTCGTCGCACAACAGTTACTTGGCCACCATCGGCCGATCTCTAGGATACGTCGTCGCATGACAATCCTATGGAGACATTGGCTGGTGTTCGGGGCACATTGTCGCACAATTGTCCCCTAGACCACCACCAACTGCTCTCCAGGACAAGTCATCGCATGACTGTCCCATGGCATCAATGATTGATGCCTCGGGATACAACGTCGCACGATGCTCCCCATAGGCGCAATAAATTACCTTCGGGACATGTCGTCGCACGACAGTCCCTATGGCCACCTCTGGCCTTGGTCGGTGCTGTAGAAACCGCGGTAACGCGTTTCAGCTACCCGACCCCCAAGAGATATGTCTCCGCTAGGGAGACAAGAAAACTGAGCCGTGAGGCTCTAGCTGGACACAGCCAACCCTGTCAATATTTTTGGAGCGAAGCTCCCCCATATCCAACAGGCTCCACCAGCACCCCCATGCTGTGGACGCGTGTGATCATTGTATAGATCACAGCTGCCAAACGAGTACAATACCGGTGTACAAGTTGGAACATGCAGAACTTGGGCTCTGATACCAGTCTGTCACTCCCAAAATTAGGGTAATAAATTTTTAAACAAATTACACCCGAGTCAACACTTTGACTGGCACCCAAGCACGCCCACGCAGGGGCTAAGCGGACGAACCGCAGGTCTGGACGCGACCGGCAGGAGCACGTCCCTAACATACTCCTCAGCCTATCCCAATAGACCACCTGTCCGCTCGTCTCGATGAGTCGAAGGCCGCCACGCGTCTCCCAAGGATTGCTGCACGAATTAGCTCCAACGCGTAACAAAATACAAGACCGAGACTTGACGTTGGCGCAGCGTACGTACGAGTCCGGTACACCGGAAAACAAACCAAACCGCACATAGGCGGTGGCGCACACTCACGTAAGAGACAACGTCACGTAGGACACTGGGCACACGCCCTAACTCCGATGCTGCTTTAGACTGTATGTCAGGCTTTTTTGTACGTGCTTTTGTCAGGCTTTGACTGTATGTCCTAGCTTTGAATCAGATGCTGCTTTAGACATGAACTAATGGTGTTTTTTCAAGGAAGCTAATTCAATTTTTTTTTACTTTGTATTTGTTTAAAGTATTTGCATGCTTTTATAGCAGATATAGTTTTCATTTTTGCATCCTTTCAGTTCGCTATTGGACAACGTTTTGTTGTTGTATTTTCTGCAAATTACTTATATATTAATGTTATGTGGAGGCATATAATAACGGAGCACTCTATAAGCTGCACTTTTGTGTTTCAAAATAGTGAAGCTAAATTTATTTTTATTGTCTCCTTTCCGTAATTCTCTTTATTCTTTGATGTTAAACATAAAACCATTAATGCAACTGCTTCTAAACCTTAATTTTCTTAGAACATGACTGAGGGTCTTAGAAGTTGGTCATGGATGAGGACAATAATTTGCATTAAATTGAAGGAACATTTTCTCCCATCTCATTTAGTATAATGTTAGATTTTCATTTCTAGTAAAATTATTCTTCAACATTTTTAGTTGTAAATTTCTGCTTTGCTGTTGCATTACTCTGTTTCACAGGTGGTGCAAATTTGTATCCTGCGCACACTATAAAAGATAAAAGGAAGATTGAAGTCTCGTATACCTGTTTTTTTTTTCCAATAAATTCCGTTCAAGAAACGGGCCAGGTTTAGAGATAGAGTTTTGCACAAATACCATACATCCATTAGAAATACAGATTTCGTTGGTTTCCTTTTCTTTAATATATTTAGTGCTCCTGCAAGTGTTCCTGTCGCTGTTTTGGAAGCTAATAGAGGCTTTTCCTTTACTAACGCCTTCAATTTTAATGATAAAAACAAACAACCTAATGTCTTAGGCTCCACAAGTGCAGCTAAATTCTTCACTGGAGAAACTATTCTTGAATTAGACCTTCAAGTGAAAACTTGTTGTAGTATCCCTTTCCACTATAATTATTTCATTGCACTTAGCATTGTATCTTTTCAGGCCGGTCTTGTGTATCTCTTAAATGTTTCTTAACTAGAATATTTACCAACTATCATATCCCAGCCTAAGGTTCTTCAGCGAAATTCTAGATTGATATGAATTTTCTAACTTTTCAGGTACAAAATCACTCCCAAATAAAATAAAAAAAACTCTAACCCTAATTCAGAATTACCCTAACCTGATTTTCAACCGATTTTGACCCGGTCAAAATCACCGCGGGATCGAAATCTCTCGCGCGAAATCAAATTCGGCTGCTGACGTCAGTCCTTGCGTCAGCCGTTCAATCGAAACCTCGCCGCGTTCGATTCCGCCTGTTGACCGCTGCAACTTGTTTACTTCTCCTCGCCACGTCAGTCGTCCTTGTCGAAACGAACGCTGCTGCGTTTCGTTTCTGTCCGCCTCGAGAGAACGACGTCGCCTACGTCGTCCTCGTCGTCGTTATGCGTCGGCGGAGAAGAGAGCGCCGGCAGAGGTGATTCGCGCTCCTCCTCAGCCTCCCGTTGTCGACACCGAACAGCCGCCTGCTTCTAAATCGTACGCCGAAGAAGAAGATCGCCGGAAGCATGGAAGAAGGTAAAGAAACAAGGGAACGTTGGAAATTCAGGGAAATCTTCCCTTTATTCACGTCAAAGGTACAAAACCCCCTTTTCCCACCGATGACGACTCGCCGTTGACCACTCAAGCTTACAAACCTCTCTCAGATCTCTCGCTCCCTTATCTCTCGCTCTCAACTTTTCCCAAGCTCTGTGATGGTGGAGAGATAATCGCCACTCACTTCTATTCTCCCCTCGTCTGCCATCGGACGATCTTATAGGGAAGGGGTTCATCCGATGCCCTTGCGCCCATATCTTCTTCCTTGCGTGGACCGCGTCGTCTGCGCCTGAAGACTCGCTAGCGCCGCTTGCTTCCTTCCTCGTTTCGGAGGAGACGCTGTTGAAGCCATCTCCCACGTCCGAGAACTCCGCTAAAGACGAAGCTCTGAAAACCCCGCTAGCGGCTGCTTCCCCATCGCTCGTCCGCGTCCGAAGAAGCTCTCTGCGTCCGCGTCTCCCTCCAAAGAAGCCGCGTCCGCTCCTTGCGTCCCTCGGTGTTCGCGTTTGTCGCTCGAGGAACTCGCCTCCGTCCGAAGCTGATGGAGACAAGACGCCAATATCTCCATCCGCGCCGCTAAGTCAAAATAGGAATCCGATTTTGGTGTTGACCACCAAATTCGGGCTCCCGAATTCGCTACTTGGATTGGGTTGTGGCCCAAGCCGTATCCTCTTAGGCTGAACTGGGGAAATTCCAGGCTTAACAATTCTCCCCCACTCAAATTTGGACATCGCCCTCGATGTCTGTTACTGGCGCTCAGGCCCTCGCTCGTCGGCTTTCTTGCGCTGCTTGCTCGGCGCACAGGAACTTATGTTGTTCTCTCCAGTTCTATTCCCTCTTGCGTTGGAGCTCCTCGTGCTTTAAAAGGATCGAAGTAGATGCTCGCCTCTCCAGTTCTTCCGTGTCCGAAGAACTCGGTGAAGACTTCCGTGAAGCCTTTTCCTCCACTACCTGCTTCCACGTCTGCTTCTCCTGTGGAAGTCTCGCGTCCCCGAAGCTCGTCTTCTGCTCAATGCCGCCCTTGCCGACCGTGCCCTTCGGCCCTGCGTTCGTGTCCGAGGAGGTCGGTGAAGTTATGCCAGCAACCATTGAGGCAATGCGCATACCTCCTATGTGGGCCTTTGTTGGTTTGTCGTCAACCACTTGTTTTTCAACGAACTCTCATTGCACTATTGCCATAATTTGCTCTCATGTTGGGCAGTCACGCATCTGGTGTGGTCCTTTGCATAAGAAGCACCCGATCGGTCTCGGTCGATTCTGCACTCTTTCTGTAGGTCGGTTCTGCTTCTGCCGTGCCGGCTGACCTCCGTTTCGCTGAGGAGAGTGTCTATCCCTCTTTGGTGTTTCTTGCTCTTGGTGGAGAGAGATGCTTCAGTGGCAACTTCGATGCTCTCAAAAAAGTCGTACCTGAAATTGCTACCGCAGTTCCTCTCGGAACACCTCCCATGTCCAACCAGCTGCTCCTGATGTCGACTCAACTTTGGTTCTCCACCAAAGTTTCGCGTCCCCTATGAGGTATGCTATGCACACCCTCACTCTTTCCTGGTCTAAGATATGGTTATCGATGAAATATTGTTCCATATCCCTAAGAAAGTTACCCAACTCTTCGGATGATCTAGCTCCTCCGAACATCGCAAACTCGGGGATGCGAACCATCCCTCTGGCCATTCCATACTCCACCATGGCTGCTGCAGGCGCACCGCCTTGTGCCTGCACTAATGCCATGTGCATCATCGCGAAGTCTGCCAGTACCTGCTGCTGGACTGCAGCGGAGTTGGTTACTTGTGCCGTCAAGGTTGCTACATGTTCTTGCAAGACCGCTACTTGCTCCTGTAGCGTTGCCATCTTTCAAATCTTTGCTGAGCCTCAACTACTCCAGCCAAAGTTTGTTGAAGGGCAAGGATCTGCAACCTTTACTGCTCCATCGTGCGCTGCAAATCCTCCACCTGAGGAACAACTGCGTTGTCACTGTTCCCCGTCAGACCCATTATTTACTCCAACCATGCGATGCGATCTCCTTGATTCACCATCTTGGTTTAATCTTTGGCTCTGATACCAGTTGTCACGCCTCGGCCTAAGGTTCTTCAGCGGAACTCTAGACCAACGTAAAATCCCTAACTTTCCGGGTGCAAAATCACCCCCAAATTGAAAAGAGTCGAAAAACCGTAACCCTAATTCAGAATTACTCTAACCTGATTTTCAATCGATTTTCACCCGATCAAAATAGCCGCCGGATCGAAATCTCTCCCGCGAAATCAAATTCAGCTACTAACGTCAGCCTTGCGTCAGCCGTTCAATCGAAACCTCGCCGCATTCGATTTCGCCCGTTAACCGCTAAAACTTGTTTACTTTTCCTCACCACGTCAGTCGTCCTTGTCGAAATGAACACTGCTGTGTTTCGTTTCCGTCCGCCTCGAGAGAACAACGCCGCCTGCGTCATCCTCGTCGTCGTTGTGTGTCGACGGAGAAGAGCGCGCCGGCAGAGGTGATTCGCGCACCCCTTCGGCCTCCTGTTGTCGACGCGGGACAACCGCTTGCTTCTAAATCGTACGCCGAAGAAGAAGATCACCGGAAGCAGGGAAGAAGGTAAAGAAATAAGGGAACGCTGGAAATTCGGGAAACCTTCCCTTTATTCACATCAAAGGTACAAAACCCCCTTTTCCCACTGACGGTGACTCGCTGCCGACCACTCAAGCTTACAGACCTCTCTCAGATCTCCCATTCCCTTATCTCTCGCTCTCAGCTTTTCCCAAGCTCTGTGATGGTGGAGAGATGATCGCCACTCGTTTCTATTCTCCCCTCGTCCGCCATCAGACGATCTTATAGGGAAGGGGTTCATCCGATGCCCTTGCGCCCTCATCTTCTTCCCCGCATGGACCGCGTCGTCCGCGCCTGAAGACTCGCTAGCGCCGCTTGCTTCCTTCCCCGTTCCGGAGGAGACGCTACTGAAGCCATCTCCCTTGTCCGAGAACTCCGCTGAAGACGAAGCTCCGAAAACCCCACTAGCGGCTGCTTCCCCATCGCTTGTCCGCTTTCGAAGAAGCTCTCCGCGTCCGCGTCTTCCTCCAAAGAAGCCGCGTTCGCTCCTTGTGTCCCTCGGCGTTTGCGTCTGCCGCCCGAGGAACTCGCCTCCGTCCAAAGCTGATGGAGACAAGACGCCAAGATCTCCATCCGCACTGCTGAGTCAAAATAGGAATCCGATTTTGGTGTTGACCACCAAATTCGGGCTCCCGAATTGCCTCTGCTAGTTGGGTTTGGGCTGTGGCCCATGCCATCTCCTCTTGGGTTGAACCGGAGAAATTCTGAGCCTAACACCAAGGAATTATTTCGTAACTGGTTCAGGTTTTTTTTCTCAATTTGTTTATTTCAGATTTTTTTTCCTTAACCAACTTAGTTTTTTAGTCGGTTCTATTTCATTCAGATTTAAAAGTTTAAACTTTCATTTTATAGACTTTTAAAATTCTTAATTGATTCGATTTATTCTTTTTTCTTTAAATTTTGAAAGCAAGAGTTCTCCAAGTAAAAAAAAAAGTACTGTTTATTTATTTATTTGTTTCGGGGGAAACCCACTGGTTTGACTTGACAAATTGGCGAGTCTGGCATCCACCGGAAAGGATAAAAAAAGCAAGTACATTACCCGGGAGATCCAGTAGTGCCGGGAGATCCGTGAGCGGCTGAGCGAGAGAAGGGACTAGGGAGAGGTAACAATGAACGGCAGCAGGGCCTACGCGCGGGTGGAGAAAGAGAAGGGCGATGGCGTCGACTTGGAGGCTGGATGGGGGCCGTTGCACCCGGGACTCTCCCGCGTCGACAACGAGCTCCGCTGGGGCTTCATCCGCAAGGTCTACGGCATCCTCGCCACCCAGATCCTGCTCACCACCGCCGTCTCCGCCGCCACCGTCCTTCATCCCCCCATCAACGCCGCCCTCGTCGGCAGCCCCGGCCTCGCCCTCGCTCTCGCCCTCCTACCCCTCATCCGTAAGAGTTTTGTGTCTTTTTTTATCTCAAGATTATTAGGGATTTGGAGAAGAGAGAGATTTCTTTCACCCCTGCGATTGCTAGATCTACATTAAAAAATTTTGGTGACCGTCGTCCTGTATTGCCTCATTCCTCTTGTGGGATACGTTTTGACCTAGATTCTCGAAATTGGGGTATTATTGTTCTTTGCTTTAAACAAGATTAGTTTTTGAATGTAAAACTGCTGTTAGTTTTGCAATATGATTGAGGAGTTCTAAGGGTTCCGTAAATTATGTATGCATTTCAATGAGAAGGATTTTGGTGGAGTCTTTTAAAGATTGGTGGGTGATCCTGGTGCTATTTTCCTTAGTAGCTTGTCATCTAATAAGGGATAAAAATCCCAGGAATTCCCTGGATATAAGCCCATACGTAAGGGTCTGTGCTTGTTCGATGATGGCGCGTGCACTTGCCTGCGTCTGATGTAGGCATGCTTGCATAGTGTAGGCACATGGCTGTTTTGCTTGTTGATCCAGTACTTTCAGGTGTGTCCGCGCCGGTACTGGATAGATTCTGGTGAGCGCCGCATACTGTGTCCTAGATAGCGCCCGTTCCTAGGATTTTTATCCTACTAGGGTTACAGCATCTGCTCAATTCAAGTCTTAGGGCCAGTTTAGTTTGGGATTGCAGTGCGGGTAGGTTGTAAAAACAATACTGTTTATTGTACTGTAAAATTAAAAATAGTATTATTGCTGTGAAGTACTATAGATTGCTGTAAAAAAAATAATATAAAATATAATTAAATAAAATTTTATATAAAATTAAAAATAGTAATTAAGTACACAGAATACTATAAATTTTTAGATTATAGAATTTAACATCATATTTTTTATATAAATACAATAGTCATATATTTTTTATATAAGTCCTATGGCTTTAGATCAACGACTATGGAAGCATGAATGGACAGTGTACAAAATCAATGTAGGCAAATCCTATGGCTTTAGATCAACAACTTTAGATCAACTATTCAGTAGTTTCTATTGTGCTCAAATTGACCTCTATTAGCTTAAGCAGCAGGTTTCTTGCTTCAAGGCATGCAAACATGCATAACAAAAGCATTAGAAAGGAGATTAGTGTGAGAATAAAGATGTGTTTGATCTAGCTAGAGAAGGCTTGTCAAATTTGCATCAAGTACATATACAAGTGATCTTTAACTGATAAACATTGGATATGGAGAGTTGATGTGGCTTAGAAAAGGTAAGCTCGACAACGGATAAACAAAGAACCATTCAGAGCACAAATGAAAATTGGAAGGACCTGTGAGACGATGGCTGCTGGGTGTGCTAGGCGAAAGGGGGAGATCAGGTGGCCCAAGGTACCTGACGAGTCACTTTGCCACTTTTCCGGCCACAAATTTCAACGCTTGAGGGTTGTTGGGCGAAAGGGAGAGCTCAGGTGACCCAGGTATGCGAGGAAGATGAGATTGCGACGAATCGGCTAGTGACGACGACGGAGGTGATGGGTGGGGGTAATGGGAGAGCGGCGACCTGGCTTCGGGGAGCGGCGAACGATCGGTGGTGATGGGTTTCGTTTAGCGCAGCTTAGTCGACCTAGCTTTGGGGTGCGTTGAACGAAGCGTCTTACGAAATCCTTCTTGAAAGCCCGCTCCGCACCCATGCAACCCAAGGGGAAGACCCGCAGGCGAGGCAAAAAAATGCCCGGTCAATATTGGTCAAAGAGGATAAGTAGCCTCCAAGTGCCCTCGGCGTCATTTTCTGCTTCATTGATCAACGCTCCACGCGACCGGCCGCTCTGCCTACAACGCCAAATGCAGCATTAGGCTGCTCTACAGTGTATTTATAATTTCTCTTTTTTAGCAACGTACTGCACGAGCTTTCTTGCTATCTTACTGGAGGTGGTTTTGATGAACTTTTTTTTTTCTAATAGGTTTCAATAGACTTTTTCTTGTAATGTCATATTGACTGAGAAATTATGCATTATGTCTGTGTATTGGTTTATTAACATAATATTTGATCTTGTTATAAATGCTAATTGCCTATCTCCTACAGTGTTATTCCCCTTGTATCATTATCGTCAAAAGCACCCACTAAATTTAGTGTTTCTTGGGATGTTCACGGTTTGCCTAAGCTTAAGTGTTGGTGTCGCTTGTGCAAATACCCAAGGTAATGTGATGGCCAATTTGTATTTTAAATGATTTCCTTGTTTTCTACTTCCTGGACTCTTTTTATGGTGCTTGTGATTATTAATGTTTTTCACCTTGAACATATTCAGGAAAGATAGTGCTTGAGGCGTTGATCTTGACTTCTGCTGTTGTTTCATCCTTAACTGCGTATACATTCTGGGCTTCCAGGAAGGGCAAGGACTTCAGCTACGTTGGACCATTTTTATTTTCTGGTCTCATCATTCTTCTTGTGACCAGTATTATACAGGTATGACGGATTAATTACACTATTAACGGACTAACCATTTACAGTCAACATAAAGGTTCATGAATAAAGTAAGCATATTTTACTGTTAAAGAAGTAACCATTACTGTCCTTAATGATATCTCAAATCACGTACGTACCCATAATTTTCCACCACAGTGAACTTTGAGGAGAGTAGACAGAAAAGAAACCAAGGCAGGCTTGTCAGGATGAATAGACAAAAGTCTTTTTGTAGGCAAGAGATGGAACTAATTATATATTTTTTGGTCTGCCAATTTCCTGTCGAACTAGCTAGTGTAGGTTTTTATTTTTTTGTTTTCTCTTTTTTAAGGAAAAACCCTCTGGTCTGGATCACACTGGTTACAAGTATGCATCCTTAATTTCTTTATTAATGAAACACCTGTAATTAACACTACTGCATTTTTCTTACCTCAATGTGGATTATAAGATGGTGCTTACGAAATACTTCTTATCTCATGCTATGATACTCTTAATTCACATATCAAAGAAAATAGCCAGTTATTATTAGACATCCTTAATGAAAAATAAACGTTTTTGCTTCTAGTTAGCTCTGGGAAGCCAATGCTAAAAATGGTTTAATTATGCTGAATGGAATGCGTCCTTTGAGGACATGAAAATGTTTTCATTGATCTACAAAGTTCTGTGACAGTATAACAGAAAGAAAAAACAAAAAAAAGAGAACTAAGAGGTTCCATGCGATTAATTTATAGAATGTGGCAGACTGCTTTTAGTGAAACGTTCTTCCATTTTTCATTTAATATGGTTAGAAATTGACCTTAAATATTGTATTTTATACTACTGTCTTTATCACATCATTCAATGGATTTGAATAATGCTGGCATGCTGCAGGTATTCTTCCCACTTGGTCCAACATCAGCTGCTGTCTTTGGTGGGTTTGGGGCTCTAATTTTCTCAGGTTTCATCATCTATGACACAGACCACTTGATAAAGCGTTACACCTACGACGATTACATTTGGGCATCTGTTAATCTCTACCTTGACATCCTCAACTTGTTCATTTCGATCTTAAACATGCTGAAAAGTATGCAATCAGATGGTTAAGATAGAGTCAGCTTGTAGCTTTATCGGGTGCTTGGTACTTTTGCATTGTTGTTGCCTAAATATAAGGTCCTACACGACCTGTATTGTCTGAATTATTTAATATGAAATCGCCTCTCCTGTAATTGTAAGTTCATTGTATGACCATATGGTGCTATGTTTCTTGATGCAATGTTTATTACTTAGAAGTTGCTCGTTTTTAGAAATCTTATTTAAAAAATTGTGCAAAAAGGTACTGGTTTGCGGTATCTCCCGTGGTCTTTAGCAAACTGCCTGCGCCTTAACTGCTGCAGAAGCAGGGGATGTTGGAAGTTCATATGCTCAGTTGAAACCTAGCTCAATGTTCAAACGTAAAACTGCAGGTTAATTCTATTTACTCCTTGCTGTTCCATCCATTCAGTTGACTTCAGCGTGAATTGTGATCTTGATCTTATAAATATATAAAATTATTTTAGTGTTGGCTTTACTTTATCTAGATTAGCTGTGGTCTTATTTGTTGCTCCTTTTGCCCCTCCCCCTTGTTTTCTGTTTTTTCTACTGGCGGTCACTAATAAATATCAAATCATGCCATTCTGCATATTCTGCTTTTGCTAGACTGCTGTCTTCTGGCCATTTTATATTTGGGAAATTGTGTTATAATATCCTTTTGCATTTGAAAGAAAATTACCATGTAAATGAAATGAATCATGTCCAAGTATTTCCTCTTTTTTATTTTTGACTTTTTAAGATGCTATTTTGACCACCTCGCACAAGAGGTGTTATGTGAATTATTATCTCATTCCAGCTGCTGCTTGGAATTTGTGAGGATCCAGGTCGATTGAAATGTTCTGTTGAATGAAAACGCATAGCTAACTGTAGCTGTATGCCAGCTTTGTAAATTCTGATGCAACTTGGTTTGCACCAGATGTAAATATTATAAAAGATGTCATATGAGATCTTTATTAAATATAAAAATATATTAGTGTGGAAGTTGGAAAAATGTAGCTCGTGAAGAAAGTAAGAAAAATATGTGATGAGATTTAGCAATGTTTTTATTATGACACTGACAATAAATCAGAAAGAATGGCTTATTTTCACAGTGTTAGTTCCAACATTTTATATACGGATTAGTTTACATACATGTGTGTATGTCAGAGTTGGAGAAGATCTGAATAATTTAACAGTAAATAATAAATACACATGATAGATATTAAAAGCTGATGGAGGCAACACTGTTGAATGTAGGGCTTCATTTAATTGAATATATAAGAGAGATGATACGTAAGCAAACCCAACCATTCAACGAAGTAAGACAATATGCAGTTTGATACAAGGTATCAAATCTCTATCCACATCGTACGGTAGTAGATAGTATATATCGGTCTGATCATAAATTAGTATATATGTATACATATATGTATATGCATACATATGTATACATATATGTATATGCATATATATGCATATGCACATGCATATGCACATATGCATATGCATATATGCATATATATATATATATATATATATATATATATATATATTTATATTTATATTCATATTCATATTCATATTCATATTGATCAGTATTGGTGGTATCCTGTGTTGATACCATTGGCATGTATCATCTGATAATAAATTGGTATACCGTATATGTATATATATATATATATTCATATTCATATTGATTGGTACTGGTGGTATCGTGTGTTGATACCATTGGCATGTATCATCCGATAATAAATTGGTATACCGATTCGGATGGATATCTTAAACCTTGATTTGATATTTGTGTGAAAGTAACAGTTCAAGATAAAAAAAAAATATTCATCATATCATCTTTAAGTATAAACCAAGCTGTACTGTTAACGCCACGTACACAAATTTCATTGTTAAAGTTGTTGCTTTTATCATGAAAAGAACCACAGGATATAGCTATTGGAGTAGAGCGGAGCTTGATTCTTCCCTGTTTTGAGCATATGTGGGGATATTTCAAACATATGTTGTAATTGCATTGGTTACTTGATGACAAATCATCTCTAGCACTTATTCTTTGATCGACAATATGAACACTTGTGGTACCAAAAATATTAGCAAACCTCCTATAATCTTGTAAAAGTCGCTTTTGAGCTTGTTTGTTTGCTTTCTTAAATTTATCCATTTTGCTTTAGTGGTTGAGCTTTAGTAGGTGTCCAGGTGATTCCTTTCTAATATTATCAATATTGTTGATATGGCATAAAATAATCACTGAAGCATAAAGCAACTGAACAACTAAAGCTATGTGGTGGTGATGTAGGCTTTACCCCTTCCAAATTTGTTTCAGTGGATTCACTTTACTCAATGAAATGCTTGATTGTACAAAAGAATGTGTTGCTTTCTTGAGGTTATCTCCTCTCACATTCATGATTGAGGGACAGAGCATCTGGTTCCTCCATTGCCCTTGCATATCAAACCTACAGATTTGCTGCATCTTTAATGTATTAACGCCACCTGCTCCAGGAACTGTTGCTTCGACCATTAGAGGAGATGAGTTCTATCAACTGTCAAAAACTGTTTGCCATTCTTCCAAGGTCACATATGCACAGTACAACAGGACCTTTGTACAAAGTATCTATTATTAATTTTCCTTGCAAGATGATTGTTTGTTTTTAGTTCTCTTGTTCAGCAAGTTTATGAGTAATTCAGAATGTTGAGAGCGCTGTGGAGATACCTATCTATGCTGCTGTCTCTCTTCACATGGCTCTTGATTTGGTGATTCAGCTCTTTTAGTTTCCACCACCCGTTGAGGCACTTCAAAAAGGGAAGAGAAAAAAGAGAGCATGGGTGTCATGCTTTATACTTTTAGGGCTCCCTGTTCTTTGGACTAGTGGTTTAGGATTCATTTGCTCACTTTCAAATCTTGAATCCTCTCTGCAGCAGCTTAGTCCCGACTGGAGCAACCACCTTGTTTCAGCAGATATCTCAATCTGGTAGCTGTGGAAGAAGTGACACACCTTGTCTGCTTCTTTTGAGCATTTTTTTTTTTTTAAAAAAATGGTCCTATGTGCTTAAGAAAGAAATTTCATATGCCAAAATGCTTAATTTTGATATCCTACTATCAAAGAACTGTAGTTCTACTCTCTTTTTTTTTTGTTGCATATTTTAATTTTGTTGACGTATTTATCTCTATTTGTTTTTGACCTCAAAAGTGATTTCTTGATTACGTCTGATTTCAGTGAGCATTTGACATCCAATGTACTAACTTTTGCACAGGTAGTGTGGCATGGTAACATCTAACATCCAACACCTCACTTCATTACTTCCCTAAACTTTAGGCAGAGCCATTTGATTAATCTAAAACTAGAGTTATTTATTGGATAATTCAATTAGAAGTGTTTTTTTTCCACTAATCCAAGAAGATTGAACATGGAGTAGTTGCATCTAGAAAAGGGTTTGGTACATAATAAGGGCCTAGTGGCAACTTAGGAATGGAACAGCTCAAAGACACCGAAGGTGCAACTTAGGTGAGCCGCAAGAGAAACTGAAATAATGAACTAAGAAGTTTTTAGGATTTATAGTACATTATTAAGTATTCAAACTTGCTTAGGTTGTGTTTAACGTAGTTTTTTTGCTTCTTTTACTGACTGTAAAAATGATTTTTTAAAAATTTTGATATTTGAATATAAATTTCTGGGTTCCAAACTCAGAAATAACTGCTTTCCTGAAAAGTTGCCACCCTTTACTTTTAGCTAGTGAAAACTGTTCTTTTGGCGAGTGAAAACTGCTGATCGCTAATCTTTCATGTGTATGTCAATTTGCACTTGGAACATAAATCTTTTAAGTATACTCTATAGTCTCTTCTCATGAAAGCGTTATTTTAAATTTTGTGATCATACAAGATGAGAATAAAACATAGAATTCATTAAACTTATTTAATCATAAGATATAAATTACTTATTCCGATTAAATAGCTGAAATGAAATCCTAAAAATGATAATCGTGCACTCTCCTGTGTATACAACGTTACGTAGGACTAGAATGACTATAGTAGTCGAACAAAACACAAAACACTAAATTTGCCGCGTATTTTAAATAAAAATAATGAAGAGATCCCCCACTCATTTAAGTATTTAACCGTAAAATATGTCTAAACAAAAAAACTGACTACGAGAACCCCACGCTTTGTACGAACACCCATCTTTTATACCTAATGAAGCGCCATTTCTAAAAACATGTTAGAGACCAGGCCGCCCCTCTCCAAGTATATAGTCTTCCCGGATGCTGTGGTTTTGCCGCATCACCCGCTGCGTTCGGCTTCTGCCCCACAATTTTCGCCACGTCAGCTAGGGGTACTTGATTCACTAATATTTATAGCCGCCTTGGTGCTTCGCGTTTCCCCTGCCTCCGTTCCTCACACCACTCTTCGGTCGATTGCTATTCACTTCTCCATCTCGTTCTCCTCCATTCCGACCCTCTTAGTCGGCCGGAGGAGGTTATTGAGCAGCGGCCGTGATGGCGACGCCCGTGGTGGGTGCCGAGACGACGACTGTGACGGAGGTATTTGCCAGGGACCAGATGATAACGTGGTTCCGGGGGGAGCTCGCGGTTGCGAACGCCATCATCGACTGGCTGTGCGAGCATCTGAAGGAGATCAGAGGCAGCGAGGACTACGCGTACGTATTAGAAGCCATCCGACAGCGGCGCCTTAATTGGATTCCGGTGCTCCGCTTGCAGGATCACGCCTCTGTTGCCAACATCGCCGACGGGCTACGCCAGGTGGCTGCCAGATGCGCGGCGGGATCCTTCGCAGGCCCATCCGAGGAGCCAGCCGCTGAGGGGGCAGAGGAGGATTCCGCTGCCGCGGAATCGGCGGACGACGGCGCCCTGGTCTCATTGGAGGGGCAAGAGGCGGCGCCGGCAATGACGGATGGGGAGGGTTTTGTCCAAGGTTCTTCGGATCGTAACCCCGTCGACGACGGTGAAGCTAACGGAGGTACGCTTTTAGTTTGTTATTGCTCGATTCATTGTGATCTATTTTTTAAAACTATTTCGGACATTTTTATATTCAAAATTTTAGATCTGGTTTTTCTACCAATATTGGTTTGTCCGCGCACCATTTCACCCAACCACCAGGTTTCTTGGCGGTATAGGGTTAGAACAGACGGCTAGGATGGCTTTCTTGTTGCCATTCCATGGCCCTAACCGTTGGATTCCAGAGGCCGGCGGGGGGGCCGGCATCGAATTTGCTGCGCCTGCCAAATAGCTCCCCCGGCCCGTGAAACGGTTCACGGGAATCGTACACACCGTACTCTTCTCGGGTTCTGGGGAACTGTAATCCCACGTTTCACAATAGGTTTCTCGTTTGGGAAAAGCAAGCAATAAGTACTCGTTCTGAATTCATGGACGACGGAATACATTGCGGAGGAGGGTTCATCGCAAACTAGGGCTGTTAAGAAGAGCCACAGCGCTCGGGAGGGGGAGTATCTCTTTGAGAAGCAGAAGTGGATGCTTGGGAGTTGGGACTTGGGGACTGGGAAAGCGAGAAGGCCGAGTCTTCGAAGGCTACCCTTGTTCCACGTGTTCGTTGTTTATAGGGTGGATAAGAGCCATTTGTTTGCCTGCTGGCCGTTTGATTGAGATCAGACGGCTGGAGGCGGGGGAGGGTTGCTTCAGCCGGTGTGTTGGATCGACGAGTAAGGGACAGCTATATAATAAATTAGACATCCCATTTGGCTCCAATCGTTGACCGATTATGATTAACCAGTTGTCGTCGAGTTACTTAGTGCGGGCTCCATTGCAAATGGGCAACCAAGTGAGCCCATTATGAGAAGACGCCTGCTTGCTGGGCTTTGGTGGGCCCGTTTGGATTACTCTTATTTTCGTTTATTGGTCTACGGTGTTCTCGAGGTTGAAGCGGGTTCATGTTCAATCCTTGGAAAGGCTAATCTGAATCTTTAGGATAGTTTTGTAGAATATTATCACTTTCAAAGACTTTTAAAAGATTAGGGTTGCCAGCATTTCCTTTGTCATGGACGGAATTAATAGCCCTTTATAATGGATTCTAGAGCCTTTTAAATATCTTATATTATGATATCTCAAGGTTTTTTTTTTTCTGGTGGAATGTTTCAAAAACTGTCCTAGAATTAGGGCACGTTTTGTGGCATTTTCCGAGAGACAATGCCGTTGAAGTTGAATCTTTTCAAATTATATAGGCTGATAGCGAGTCAAAACTCAAAACCCCGTCAAAAAAAAAATTATATAAGCTGATAACGAGTCAAAACCCCGTCAAAGCCAAATGGCTCTTTTTTCTTCTCTCGAAGGAAAAGGAGTTTCGAAGGAAAACTAGACGGAGAGAAAAGGCTTAGGGAAAGAACACTGGAGGGGAGTAAAAAATAACTCACGTGATCCTCACGTGTGTTGGTAACCCACGGCGGTGTGACCCAAGCGAGCAGCGCACCGAGCAGCAAGGAGCGGAGACGCAAGGCGGGCGATGGCGAGGAGCGGAGACGCATGGCTGGCGGTGGCGGGGAGCGGAGGCGCACAGCGATGGGGAGCAGCGGCATATGATGGGGCGATGGGAGGGTGCAGTGTGAGCTCGCCACAAGGGTTGGGGTACGGAGAGGGGGGAGCTCGCATTGGAGAGGGAGAGAGGCGGTCGGCAGGGGGAGCTCACCCAAAGGTGCGGGCAGCGCTCAACGGTCGACGGACGAGAGGGAAGCTCGTAAGCGGGAGAGAAAAGCCAGTAGGCAGGAGAGGGAGAGCTCACTGGTGGCGGGGGAGAGAGGCGGTCGGCGGGACGAGCTCATCCAAGGGTGCGAGCAGCGCTCGACAATGAAGCGGCGAGGCATCGAGAGGCGGAGGGGAGAGAGGTGGTAGCGAAGCAGCAAGAGGCAAGGTGGAGGAGAGACGATGGGAGAGGCGGCGGCGGCGACAAGAGTCAGGGGAAGACATGCGTGAACGGTGAAGTACCAAGTGGAAGACGTGCGTGAATGGTGAAGCAGCGCGTTTTCTTCAGCTTTCCGCCTGAGTGAAGCGGAAGCATTTTTGAAGGAAAACTACAAAAGCATTTTTAAGGAAACAGAGGAAAACTAACTCTTCTTTCCTCCCCCCTTATGTTTTCCTTCCAAAGAAAGATGTCCTTAATTTGCTCCCGTGTACTTTGGTATCTCTAGGCTGGTGGAATATTTAATAAACGGTCCTATAATTAATTTGCAATACATATTTCATTTTGGCCGAACACAGTTAGTAGTCCTAAACTGGCATTTAGGACTGTGTATGATAGAGGAAAAGTAACAAACTTTAATAGAAAAATAAATAACAAAACTGTGTATGACAGAAAAAAAAATTAATTAGCAAAACTAACAGCCTACTTCAATGGAGGGATAGAAAACGAGTAGGAAAAGAAAATATGATAGAAAGGAAAATAAGAGGAAAGGAAAATACTTTCCTCTTTCCTTTCTCTTGTTTCACAAGGATTGTTGAAAGGAAATAAATTGGTTGCAGACCAGGGCGTCAAGCGATGTGTAGATGCGGGGGGTGAGAAGTTCGGTGGCCATGCTAGGGCCGGCGAGCTCCTCAGCGTCGTTGAGGGCGGTGATGGCGGAGTCAAAGCTGCTAGATTGGATGAAGGCATCGAGGACAGGATGAAGGCATCGAGGACGGAGCAGAAGGTCAGCGGGTCGACAACAAATGGGGAGGAGAATAGGGCCTCGCGGAGGAGGGGGTGGAGCGGATCGAGAAGTAGGGGATGGGTATGGGGGAGGCAGCGGAGGATGCCGAAAAAAGCGGCAAGAGAGGGGGAGTAGCGCCTGGGAGAGATGGCTTAGCGGAAGAAGGAAAGCTTGGCGGCAGCGGGGAGGGAAGAGCGGCTGAGTATGTGGAGGGTGCTGGCGTCGAGGAGGGGACCGTCAAGGGGAGGGGCGGAGGTGGGCGAGCGAGAGAAGGATTTGGAGAGGGCAGCGACTAGGAGGAAGTGGCCGAGATCGGACGTAGGCGGGGACAAATTTTGGGTGGAGAACAAGACTCGCCTCTCTGCTCCACTGCACATCGAGCGTGAGGCACACTGGACGGATTTTGGTTTTCCGTCTAAATCGGGAGGAAATGTTTGAGGGGAAAAATGTCCCAAATTTCTCTCTTGTTTTCTTTCCTTTATTCTCTTTTTTTCACTGAAACAAAGGAAAATGTATTTTTCTTTCCTTTCCCTCTAGAAATTCCTCCGCTGAAACAGATTGTAAAAGAAAAAAATGTAGGCTTATGGGTGTAGTTTGGTTTTTGTTTACTTTAGATAAAATCAAAATGAGAAAAATGATAAAAAAAAAAATCTCACATTATTTCCTTTTATCTCTAAATAAATGAGAGAAGTCAATTTTTTTTCTTTTTACATTTTACTACTAAAAGAAATATAATTTTGGTAGGAATAGAAACACTAGTGGGAGCATTGTTGTTCAAGAAGCCATTCCGGGTACTATTACGGGATGGTAAATACAGTATAACTTGAAAATTTTTATCTTATTGGTGGGTATGTTGTAAGTAAGGGTGTTATTAAGTTCAACTTGTAAGGATTTAGGTTGTTGATAACAAGGTCTTAATAAGGATCTTAATTGTTGATAACAATGTCTTGAGATCAAATCTCGCTCTTATTACTTCACTTGTCTTTATAAAAAAATTATAAATTTTTTCCAAAATTTTACATATATAAATATAATAATATTTTTATTTTTAAATTACTTATCAAATAAAATTTAATAGTTTTATACTTATTAGATAAATTTGGTAATTTAATTAAATTATCAATTTTACTAATTTAGTACTGGTAGGATAAATTTAATTTTTACGGAATTGAAAAAAAATAAAAAATCCATTACCGATATTAAAACTAAAATATTTTTTACCAAATTAAATTTATTAATAATACTTGTAAATTGATAAAAACTGAATTTATTGAATCATTTTGTTCTTACTGATTTTATTGATTGGTAATTTGGTAATTCGGTATTGATAATCAGATCTATATTTTTTTTATTATTCAGTCTGGTAATTATTTTTATGATTTTGTAATATACCGATATACACATAATAATAATAATAGATTGCATAACTTTTTTATTTTTGGCGAGGTAATGATAAATTTTGTTGATTTGATAATTTACTGGATTACTGAAATGATATGTAATAAAAACATTGAAATTTTGATTAATAAATTCAAGAAATTTATTTTTTTAGTTCGGTAATAGCACATTTTTTAATAATAAAAAATTGATTGCTAAAATGTGTAGTTTTGATAATGTACTGAAATTATTGATAAATTCGATAATCGGTAATCATATTATTATTTTATTTTAGTAACATGATTTTATTGTTTTATTTTAATGTTTCACTGTCTTATTTATTGTGTATTTAGAAGAGAAAATCGGAGAACGTGAAAGTAAGAAAAAGACAATGACTCTTTTCCACCTTGAAAGTCCTAATCTTTTACTATTCTCTTTTACGACACAATCAAAATCTTTTTTGGGGAACGAGATTAATTAACACCCTTCTAAGTTTTAATTTCTAATTTCATTCGACTTCTTTGAATGAATTGCCGGGACTTCTTATGTATCCGAGTATTAATTAACAGCATCCCATTTGTGTGCTTTTAGTATCTGAAGAGGTACAAGCTTCCTTGGATCCTGTCGAATCTCGTGAAGATTTTTTGGTGCGTCCTGAAAGGATCAAGATCTTAAAAGGTTTCGTGGCCAAGGAGTCGTTTAAGGGACATACGGCAAGTTTCTTCGTAACACCACTCCCAAGTTTTCTTTACAGGCATCAATAGAAGATGCAGTAGGATATATTTTAGAAATTTTCCATTTGAACAAATTTATTGATTCATATTTATATGCTTGGTCAGGTTAATGTTGTAAAAGGTCTAAAGTTGTACGAGGACATACTAACAGAACTGGAGCTTCTCAACGTTTCTGAATACTTAAATGAACTCCGTCATGCTGGACGCAGAGGAGAACTCTCGGGTACACTTATGCTCGTTTTTCTTCTCTGTGCCGTGTGTTACTTTCTCCATAAAGTATTTATAGTTAAATGAACTTAATCCACATTTCTTTTCTTGAAATCTAAGCCAAAGTTTCCAAACCAAATATTGTGCACTAGAATTTTATCTAGACATTTTTATCAGTTGCTTATCTGCTTTGTCTCTGTGCTTATATTTTCAGGAGACACATTTATTCTTTTTAACAAAGAGGTGAAAGGGAACAAGACAGAGATGATTCAGTTTGGTGTGCCACTATTCCAATCACCTACGGCAGAGGCATCAAGTAAAACTACAAATTCTCCAGATGATTCTGTGCACTTTTTATGCATTCTCTAACTTATAACATTTCGCCTCTAACTTACTAAAGAATTATAGGACTTTAATCCAACTCATAACATTTCACCTCGAAATTACTAAATAATTATAGGACTTTAAGTCTGATATATTATAAAAAAAAAATAGCATCGTGATTATTGATGTTCACAACGCATCCAAATGTAGCATGGTCGAAAACAGCTCCTTCACAAGGTCTTGGTCTAATTTTAATTGCTGGGTGATCTAAGAAATCCTATATGCAGGCAACGGTGAACCAATTCCCCCTGAATTGCAGGCTATAATTGATCACTTAGTCGAATGGCGTTTATTACCAGAAAGTAAGAAGCCCAATAGCTGCCTAATCAACTTCTTTGACGAGGTAATTAGCTCTTCTTTGTGACGTTAGGTAAATTTTACTTTTCGTTAAATCAAGTTTCCTGCTCTTGGTTGTCCCGCAGGAGGAGCATTCACAACCTTTCATCAAACCGCCACATTTTGACAATCCCATTTCGACTTTTGTACTCTCCGAAACTGCAATGACTTTTGGCCGATCTGTCGTCAGTGATCTTGAAGGAAACTACAAAGGCTCTCTTACACTTCAAATCAAGCAAGGGTACGCACTATATTTCTCTACCTTTAGTGAGCTCCTCTCTTTTTATTATATTTTTACCCATTTGGACTTTTTTTAGATAAAAACCCAAACCAAACTATGACACTTTTTTCTATCAAAAGAGTTAAATCATTACACAAAGGACACGAACTGAACGTACTGACAAGTAATGCAACATCACTGCAGAACACTGCTAGTTATGCGTGGTAATAGTGCTGACGTGGCACAGCATGTTGTCTGCTCCTCGTCCAATAGGAGAGCGATCGTCACATTTGTGAGTGTTAGGACTTCCCATCATCAGCAGGTTGATTCACCTGCTCCGCTGCAGCCCACCCAAGCAATGATAGTTTGGCAACCTCCCTGCAGTCCGCCACCACAACCAGTGCCTCCTGCTGGCGCCTTCTTCGGTTGGCCTCACCGCAGCATTTCTCCCGCGTGGGGATTCGGTCATCATGGTCCTTACGTCGTGCTGCCGCCACGCAGAGCCATGGCCCCGAGCTCCAGCAGCAAGGCGTCGCGCGGCGGTACGGGCGTCTTCTTGCCTTGGGTAGTCGCCTCCAAAAAGTACACCAAGAACCTTCCTCCTCGTTTTCAGAAAGCGAGGATGCCATCAATGCCATCGCCATTAGAGGCGCATGCATGAACGTGCATTTAAGATTCGAGTGTAGGTTCGCTCATCATACCAATTTCGTAAGTTAATTAACTATAGAGTTGAGCAATCTTATGAGGTGCATCTTCCTTTTCTTGTTCGTTTATCGTAGTGTTACTTTTAGCCGTACCAATGTTGAAGGTGACTTTTATTCTGCTGCGAGTTTTATTTTATGCCAATGTCGCAGTTTTGGTAACTAAAACAGCAGTTTGCATGACAAAATTTTGCTAACATGGTGACCGCTCGCATCATTCGGCCGTAGATAATAATAACATTCCGATGGGGAAGAGTAACAGAACCTGAGTTCTAGTGGAGTTTGAGTTCTTTATTAGAAGCTTCTAAACGAGTAACATAGATGCCACATATGCTTGTAGAAGCGCCACACGTTCGTTCAGGCAAAGCCTTTGAATCACAGGATTTCAGAGGCTAGGATAACAGGTGATTCGTCTATTCAATCTTAAAAATACAATCTGATAAGAGAAAAGAACAGGTTTACAACCCGATCTACACGATTCTTAATATTATGCTCGACAGTTCCCGCGAGTTTGTTATATTTTACTCTCTTAGATGATTAAGAAATATGACCTCTGCTTCCCCAAGCACATGACATAAAAAATTTCTAATTATTAATAGGACACCATCTCCATGGATGATCATCTCACGTCTCAAACCACGTTTAATCAACATAAATGCCTTTATGCATAAGACAATCTAATCATTGGCTTTTAACACAGCTGTTACTCTTTCAATTTCCTGGATGACTAAATTTTTCTCCTCTTCAATTTGATCATCGTCACCTGGATTAAAAGAACAAATGTAAACTTAGCAAAAGCAAGCTGGCGTTAGTAGATGGAATTTCTTTGTATGGCAATGTGTTTCTCGCCGGCGAAAGCTAGCAAGGCTCAATAAAAAAGCAATCCTCAAGATGGCAGGAGGATGATCTATTTTTGCTCATACAAATAAAATTTAAAAGCGTTCCATTCATAAAAAGAACTATATAACCAGTTTAAATGGAGTGGTGCTGATGCAGGACATAGAGATAGGGGGAGAGATAGGTAGAGAAGACCATTCAATCCAGAATAGAGTGGTTCATGATGTTACTCTTACTCATTGTGACGCCTTCCCCAATGATCTCCACCATTGATCGCATCGCAACCCCTTGGTGCACATTCAATCGAGCACAGACCAGGGAACATTCAGCGAAGATAGCGACAAGTGTTTGTGGAAATGTGGTACAGTGGATTCACCAGCCTTGCCCATCTTATGGGATGCCATAACCGAGGGCACTGAAATCTGGGTGTGTGGCCCATGCGTGCCCAGAAAAAATTTTCTTGGCAGCCCCGATGCTTAGGGCAGCACCCCCTAGGATTGGAGTATCGAATTCTAAAGTCTTCAATTTTCTTGAGCCTCAAGAAAATAAATAGTAATAAACAGCAGCTCCATTAACGTCTGTTTTTATATTCATGATCAAGCTGGTTGTATTCATGATCATGGATATTAAAAAAAAATTTGTGGATATAGTCTCCATGATCGTAGATATTTATGCAAGCTGTATTCATAATCATGCATGCTGTATCCACGATAATGTAGGCTATATCCATAATAATGTAGGCTGTATCCAAGATAATGTAGGCTATATCCAAGATAATGTAGGCTGCATCCACGATAATGTAGGTTATATCCATGATTACTCAGACTGTATCCACGATCATGCAAGTTGTATTCACGATTATGTAGACTATATCCATGATCATGTAAGTTGTATCCATGATTTTTTTTTAATATCCACGATCATACAAGCTATATCCATGATCTTTTTTTAATATCCACGATCATACAGACTATATCCAAGATCTTTTTTTAATATCCATGGAGACTGTCGCCACGATTTTTTTAAAATATATTATAAATAAATATTCATTACAAATAAATATCTATTATAAATAAATATCCACGATTATGGAGATTGTATTCACGATCATACAAGTTGTATCCATGATTTTTTTTTAATATTCACGATTATGCAGTCTATATCCACGATCTTTTTTTAATATCCACGATCATATAGACTATATCCATGATCTTTTTTTAATATCCACCATCATGGAGACTCTCTCCACAATTTTTTTTAAAATATATTATAAATAAATATTCATTACAAATAAATATCCACGATTTTTTTAATATCTATGATCGTGTATACAGCCTATTTGATCGTGGATATAAAAAAAGAGTAACGGACGTTAATGGAGTTGGTTGTTTTCTTAAGATTCGCAAAAACTGAAGACTTTAAAATTTGGTTCTCCTAGGGGCGCTACTCAAGGTTCTTGGGCAGTCCAATGCTTAGAAATTTTTTTCACGTGCCTCTCTCCTCTATGGGGTAGTGAATGAAGGTATCGTAAGAGTCGAACATGCTCAGGGTAGTGGATGAAGGTCTCGTAATATTATCGTAGAAGCCTTATGATGATGATTTTTTTCTAAAACAATATTAGTACTATTGAAAAGCTTAGAACGTGTAGATCATTTCTTTATAATTTTTTTTCAAAAAAAAATATTTTTGGTATAAAAACGAAAGACCCAACATAGGTTTCCCTATGTTAAATCCTTCAATAGAAAATTTTCTCCCGGGGTTGGAGTGTTTTAGCTTCACCCTCTATCCAACCTTTATGGTGTCAGCTACCATCCTTGTTCCACTCTATGATGTGAGGATTGTGCAAGAGTGTACACATTTGTATGTCAGGTGGAACCCGAAAGGGTTGAGTGATTGTTCCCGACACCTATGCCGAATTCTTGGGGATTGTACTCGGTGTTCATCAGCGTCTTCTGTAGTTGAATTCACTGATAATACTAATCCGACTTTAGTGGGTGGTGTTCTATTCTAAGTTAACCTAGTTGGGTGCGTGTCACTCTGGTTCTGTCTGAGTGCACTGACATTGGTGCATCCATCTATGGGCTTGGTGAAGGCTAAGGATTGAGTACAATACTCCGACTCATCAATCATGTTGCGAAGCAAGGAATTTGTCGAACATTCCCAACTCGTGACACTAGTCTAACGAGTAGATTCTATGGCTTTGGTGAGAAAAATACATACCACGAGCAAGCATTGTGTTAAATTATCCATCTAAGCTGCTTTTTCACATCAAACACATCAATAAATACTTTTATTTGTTAGGTTTAATGGGTTATTAAAACTTAAGTTTAAAACCGACAAAAGACCCTTACAAGTGTTTTATGCATTATCCTTTCTTTTTACATTTAGGTAAATGTATTTTGTTTTTCACTAGATCTTGCATGTGGGATATTGGTTTGACATTTCACGTCAGGCATTACATAAGGAGGTTAAACATACTCTTGAGGAGAATGGTATGTACATAATATTTTGAGATGAAAAGGCTAAGATCCTAATAGTCAATTTCAAAACAAGTTGAGACAACATAATAACTCAGAAGAAAAAAAAGATAAAACTAGTGTTTATATAATTAATGAAAGTAATTATAGATAAACTATGGACCAGATGAAAATTCACGAAATACATAAGGCAAATATGAAATTGCAAGTCCATGTGATTGAGGAGACACTTGGAATGTTATGCCTCGACAAGGACATTGAGAAAACATAAGCATTACAAAAATATATGGTAGGTCATGTCATCTGCTTAAGTGAGAATACAAAAGTTGTGTAATATTTGTAATGATAAGTAGAGAACTAGCAAGAGCTATTCATTTTAATGAGGGGACACTAAAACAAAGAATAAGTCCTGAAATATTATTGTGATAGGGTTAGAGAAAGGTATCTAGTCGGGTAGCTACATAAGGATGACAATGGGTCTTGTTAGAGCGGGTTTTGCCAAACCCAATCCTAACTTCTAAATCTCATCCTTGACCCCATTGGATCCAAACCCAACCCCAACTCCCAAATTGACCAGCAAGTGGTGGCAGTGGCGATGGTGATCCAATAGCAATCACAATAGTAGGACATGAAAATGAGCACAACAACAGGCACAAGATGCAATTAGGACTTTAATTTTGATTAGGAGTAATTTAGAAATCATATAATACAAGGTGGGTGCAAATTCTGAGTTTGGGTGGATTTTTAGAAACCAACACTTGACTCCAACCTAACATATAACAGTTGAGTAAAGACATCAAAATCAAGTTTTTCTTATCAAAATCGGGTCGGGGCAAGTCAAACTTGGGTTTTATTGCCGAGCCTAGCTATGTAATGATTAGTTAATGAATAACAAGAGCCTAAGGCTTACAAGCATGTAGGTTATTAGGTTTAATAGCAAGACATATAACTTTTATAATTTTTTACTAGTTATATTTTCTTAATATATATTTTTTTATTTTTTTATTTTTAATTTATTTTAAAGGCCCATATACCAAAGTTGTACCCACCTAAACAAGGCTGCTGGTCGAATGACCCAAATGAGTTACTTGCCATGATGGGCAAAGAGGACAAAAAATTTTGTTCATGCGAGGAATGACTAGTAGTGTACTAAGCCAAAGCAAACCTAGACCGGATATACTGTGTGATGCAAAAGAATCGGAGAACTTTTTATATTCAAAGTACTTCAAGGTATGGAGTTGAAAGGTGTTAGTAGAGACTTTGTATTTATTGAATGGTGTTATTATGGTGGTGGCAATGATAAAATGAGATAAAAAAGAACTTAGCATAATTGATATGAGGGCAAAGTTGAAAATTTATTTTTGCTAACAAATATAAGACACTTCAACACAACTCTTTTATTTGAGAATATGTAAAAAAAAATTCTCTCTACTAATATTGGACTGTTTGACATCGCAGATATATGCTTTAAGATTAATAATATCTTTTGCTTTCTTAAATGGTTTGCAAATATGGACACAACAAAGTTGAATTAGCATAATATCATGATTTAGTAATTGGTATCTACATAAGAAGCAACAAAGGGGTTCATAAATTTTGCTCCACGCGAGTATAAAGACAAGATTGGATCTTTTCATGATAGTCAATCCTCTAAACCTTTAGAAGGGAGGAGATTTGCATTGGCCAATAGGAATAGTCACTCAAAGTCACCTACCTAGAAGAAAAGTATATGCTTTCTATAAATAGAACCATATTGATAAGAACTATCTTTAAAAATAATATGGTGGTAGAAACCCAACGTTGTGTAGAATTATACTACTAAGCCACATATTATCTAAACATTGGTTGAATCATTATGTAAGGGATTTGATGTGTTGGATCCATTAGCATAGATAAGGTTGTTAGGCAAAGAACTTATTTTTATCTAGTTAGGGTTCATTAGTATATGGGCCATCTTGGAAAAAAATTGCACGAGTTTGACTTAATGATTAGAAATTAAACCACACAAAAGGCATACAAGCCAACTATTTGGAAGCATCTGCATGTTATACATTAGGAGAGCGTGTGTAAACTGAACACTTGCAAGGTCAAGCATTATGGATGCGCTAGAAGATCTAGCACATGGGAGACACCAAGACATCAAGACTCAAATTACTAAGGCTGTATTTTATTGGAGGGGAAGAAAAGTAGGAGGGGGAGAAAAAGAAAGAAAGAAAGAAAAACAAAAGGGAAGAAATCAAATCAAGTGATTATCACGTGAAGCAACGATAGTGAGTGGAGGAATCGGGGTGGCGGCAGGAAAATAGCAGGCGCTGCAGGCGATGGCAAGGAAGCTACGGGCGGCGACGAAGGCGAGAGCTCATGGAGGCAACAGACGCTGCGAAGGCTAGAGCTCGCGACGACAACGGAGGTGAGTGTGTGAGTTCGCAACAGCAACGAAGGTGGGAGCTCGTGGAGGCAACAGATGCTGCGAAGGTGGGAGCTCGCGGCGGCAACGGAGGGGCGAAGGACGTTGTGAAGGCGGGAGCTCGTGGCGGCAACGGAGGGGGTAAAGGTGGGAGTTCGCAACCACAAAGGTGGGAGCTCATGGAGGCAACAGACGCTGCGAAGGCGGGAGCTCGCGGCGACAATGGAGGGGCGAAGGACACTACTAAGGCGGGAGCTCACAGCGGCAACGGAGGCGGGAGCTCGTGCAGGCAACAAACGCTGCGAAGGCGGGAGCTCGCGGCGGCAATGGAGGGGGTGAAGATGGGAGTTTGTAGTTGCAACGGAGGCGGGAGCTCGCAGCGGCATCGGAGGGAAGGTAGGGGAGGGTGATAGGGAGAGGAGGGATGTCGGGAAGGGGAGGTAGGCAGGGAGGGGAGGGTGACGAGGATGTTGGGAAGGGAGGGGCGAGGCAACGAATGCCAGCAGCGTGAGTTGGAGCTTGCAAAAAGGAGGCAGCGCAAGTGAGTTTTCTGTTTTCTCTCCGATTTGGAGAGAAACAAAAAAGAAAAGTCCTCTGTTTTTCTGTTTTTCCTTTGAATCAGTTAACCCAATTAAATAGTAGAAAAGTAGGGTTTCTTCTCTTTTTTCTCTCGAAAAACACACCCAATTAAACAGTAAAAAAATAGGATTTCTTTCTTTTTTTTCCTTTTTTTTCTCTCCAGAAAAACACAGTGTAAAAGACTACGCAGTTGAGAGAAGCAAATGCTCACTTAGGGAGAAAATTTTTTAAGTGGGACATGCCTTGGAATCTCAAGAAGGGTCACCTGCCTACCATTGATGTTTTAAAAACATGAATCTTAAAGCAATAAAATAACTCTACTTTAATATTCATATTTTCAACAAATCGAATGGTAGGCAGGTGACCCTGCCTTAGATTCCCATATAGGGTCTCTGCCTACAATTTCTTTTTCCTTATTTAGGTATCATTAATGACCTCATAATATATCAACTACTTAATTTTCCAGAGATTGCCACGATACTTTGACTTCATCACATCGCTTTTACTTTAACCACCCAAGGTGTGACAGTCCTTATGTTTAGTACACATGTACATGATCTTGTAGACATATCTATATATATTGCCTTGGCATCATTTCTCTCGGTTTTCTAAAGCATGCTTTATTTTGGTTTTCCCTATTATGTGTTCGAGATATCTCTACTCCAAGCATGGTGTTGCGTTTGGCTCGGATGGCTAAGTGTAACCAGGATCACACCTTGCCTCTAGGTGTGGATCGATCACGATGGTGGGGAAGACACTGTGGGGATTCTCGATTACCTGATCTAAAGTAGCACTTTGAGTAGTAAAGACTCGGTTATGGATATTGGCCATTGATATTGACTATCTTTATATTGACGTCATGACCCTGCGAGGGCAGGATAAGTGCCGAAGTCCACCATGGGTTGGGCGTGCCCGTCCATGTGGTTTCTAGATAGGGACAAGTGAGGACCATCGCAGTTGAGCTGTCCACACAGCAATTCGTGACGTTGCCATGATATTCATTGTAGGCACGCGGTACGATGTTGGGTGCCGAAGTCTATATGAAGAGTTCGGACAATGAGCGTATGCATGGACAGATCACGATTACGAACCTTGGTATGTATTTGCGTACCGGTACATAGGAACGAATACGACATGCGGAAGCGAGCTGAACGACTCGAGCTATAGCAAGGCACCCTTGGTATCTGACTCACGTGCTTACCGATATGTAGGCACGTCGGCAAAACTTGTGTAGGGATGTGCAGATTTCGCATAGATGAACACAGCGACGTATGTGTCGGGCATCGATAGACGCATCGGTCGTCTCGAGCTACCGGACCAGGATGCCTGTTCATTTGGCCCAGAGAGGCGGGCAATCGTGAATCATATTTATTTTATAGAGATCCCATTGGCACTCGATGAGTCATGGACCAGAGCGGTTGTAGCCGCTAGGGGCAGTCGGGTCAGAGGAGGGTTATCCTGACGTATGACTTGGTCCAGGAGAGGGTGGCCTGCGCGATGGCAGTGTAGTCCAAAGGCAATGGCGGCCCGGGAAACCTCATTGCTTATTCCCTCCCACAAGGGTCAAACGATAATAGCTCCATCTCACTTAATACTTATATTTACTTCCCAACACTTAGCAAGAGGATGCCAGGTGAGATTGCTAAGTGATGAGAAGGAAGCTATAAGCATTTTGACAAGAGTTGCACTTAGGGATTTTTTTCCTCTAAGCTTTGAGCTCGCGAGATCTAGGGCTTTCTCGTTGGAACTCTCCCTTGCTCTGACGAGCCTCCCCGGCCAACTCTCAAGCTTTCTTGGAGGCGATGAGGACCAAGCTTCAGTTGAAGCGAAGGGGCGGCGACGCTCCAAGCACCAAACCCCTTTGTGGTATCCTCTTCCCATGGTTTTCTTGAGACCCTTACTTGGGATCTTCTTCCTGGTTGGAGATTCTGTTGGGAAGCTTGTCTAGGACTCTCTCCATATCTCAGCTTCCTTCCTCTTGTTGTAAAGCATTACAGCCCCGTTTGGCCCAGCTTCTGGGTCTGCTTATGGCTTTACAACCAGTAGAAATCAAGAAGCTGGGGCGTTTGGCCCTTCAGCTTCTCTATTCCAACCCATAAGTTAGCACTGTAGCTGAGAAGCAGAGGTGAAGCTGCTTCTCTGGCCCCCTGCCGCCCCCCCCCCCCCAACTGCAAATGTATGTTTTCTCTCTCAATTCTTATAATTTTTTCTATAACGCACAATGATCATAATTTCATATTTTTAATAATTTAAAATATATTTTTATTATTAAAATCTTATTTGTGAATATCAAAATTGACTTATTAGCTTTATAAATTTTAAATAATGCAACCTAATTAGCAATACTTTAACCTAAGTTAAGCATAAAATGCTAACTACAAATTTAGTCATATAATTTTTATCTTTATAATTTTTTAATAAAAAATTATTTATTATAAATAGAATAATCTATCCATAAGCTATTCATCTAAACACCTTCAAACTTCTTCAGCTAGCATCTTTTCAACCAGCACTTCTTCAGCTAGTATAAGCAAAAAAAATAGAAGCTGGGCCAAACGGGGCGATAGCTTTCCTCTTGGCTGGACCTTTATGCTTGGCTGGAGTTCTGCAGCTGGGAGGACTTCCTTTATTGGTTTTCTCACTCTCTCTATATTGCTGGAGAAGGACAAAGGAAGGTGAAATTTCCTTCCCCTTGATTGCTTAGATGTGATTGGTTCCTTGGACTTGTATGTGTTATGGTTTTCTACATGTGAAGTTTGTTTGATCCATGGATTCCATATTCCCTTATGCTGATGGTTTTTGAAGCTTGATGTTCATATGATTCAGCTTGCTTAGTAATGAGGTATTTTGTTGCTGGATGATACTTTTAATGCTTGTTGCTGATAAGATTTGGGTGAGTCTGTGTGTTCTCCCATGGTTTTTGGATGTGTAGTCCTTGATCTTTGATCATGCTATCTTGTGGATACCTTATGCATATTGTAAATGAAATGTGAAAGGTTGTTAAATAATTCTACTGTTGCCCTTTTGCTTGGGTGCTTGAATACCCTTGGCTATTGTGAGGTTGCTTGTAAAGGGAAGAGCATCTGAGAATTGTCATTTTAAAATACATGTCCGGACCGGGAAAATGTTATGGGGAGGTTTGGTGTGTGATATGTAAAGCTAATTATCTTACTTGGCCTGGTGTCTGCTTTTCACAGGTGTGAAAAAAAAAAATCTGTGACATAAGGCCACAATGATTTCATCCAACTCATTGACCATGAGGCCAAAACCCCTATGAGATGGGTGAAGTGGGCAATAGAGAATATGAATCATGTAAACATGACATGGAGTGGTGTCCAAAAGCTCCCCCCTATTAACTTTGCCATAATAAACCCACTTTACCATGAGGGAAAGAACAAATAAGCCATACGAACAAATTCTTATACTAAAAATGATTAATAACTTGAGTGTTGGAAGACATCACAGTGATTGCTGACACTTTTCTCTTATTTGTAGGAGGCCAATGAGAAGGATGAAGATGCTCAACAAGACTTCAATCTATCCTAACTAAATGGCCAAATTAGGATTTGAGCATTCAAACCCGACCAACAAAACTAATCCACATCATACGTGTGAACTTAGTAGAATAGTACACAAGGAATGATCGGACAACCGGATGTTGTCTCGGTGCGAGAAGAAAGTGGCAATTGTGGATTCTGAAGAACCAAGCGACCAGTGGCAAAAAATTTTTATTCCGATGATCGGTGACGCTGATGACCGAATCCTCTCAATCGAATCTTCTCTTTGTTGTACAAAGGCTATAGACCAAGTTTAGAATCGATCCAACGATTGGATCGCTAAGAGGTCGGCGATGAAGCTACGGTTGTTGGTTCGTGAGAAGAGAAATAAAAGATAAGGAGAGCAAAAACACGGAGACGAGCAGATAATCGTGGTCGAGAGAATTTGATTGGGAAAGGAAGAGGAAAGAGCTGGGCACACGTCGCTAGGAGAGAGTAACAGAGCGGGAAGGAGGATGGGAGAGAAGGAAAGAGGAGGAAGAAGGAAAACAGAAGTAGGGTGGCAATTTGCCCCTGCCCTGTTTACATCGGATTCGGATACCCATTTACCAACATGAGACAGGTTGGATTTAATGAGTCGGGTTTTAATCAAGTTCGGATTGAGTTACAGTTTAGGGATGCAGGTTCCCAATACCCGATACTCAATTTTAACAATAAATAAAAATATATTTTTTATTATTAAAATATAAATAATAATAAAATATTTATTATATAAATATTTATTATTAGTAAAAATATAAAAATAATAATAAATAGTTATTATATAAATATATTTATTATTATTTTAATTTTTAAAATTATATTTTATAAAATATAAATAATAAATATTTTATATTATATTTAATCGGGTATCCATTTAAATACTCGACCCGAGTTCAGGTTATACAATAGAATACCCGACCTAGGTTCGGATGTGGTTCGGATAGCAGATTTTCCTAATCAGATCAGGTTTGGGTTTTAGGTGGTAAGGCGGGTACCTGACCCGTTGCCACTCCTAAATAGACAGAGCCTACACGGTTTTTTAACTAACTCATTTTTTCCCTAAATTTCTCTCTCATTATTACAATATATTTGGTGTCATGCCCCGGCCTAAGGTTCTCCGGCAGAATGCTAGACCGACATAAAATCTCTAATCTCCGGGTGCAAAATCACCCTTAAATCCAAAAAAAAATTGGAACGGAAACCCTAATAACCCTAATTGCCGTTCGAAACTTATCACCAAATTAAGAAATCCAAAACCCTAATCAGAAATTTACCTAATTTTGACCACAGTCAAAATAAGTCGCGCCGCTCGAATTAAACCCTCGCTGACGTCAGATGGCATCAGCCGCCAAATTAATTCTGTCGAACTCAAATTCGTCCCGCTGACGTCACTCCCCACGTCAACCACCGAATTCGATTTCGTCAGATTGATTTCGATATCGAAATCAATCGTTGACCGTGTTCGCCGTTGACTCGCCTCGCGGTGCGTGCGTCTTCTCCACATGTTCGAAGCTTCGTTTCGCACCGTCGTCTTCAACGCCTGAGCGCCGCCTGCGCTTGGGCTCGCCGGAGAAGAGGGGCCGCCTGCTTCTCCTTAGCTCCTCGCCGACGTCAGGAGGTCGCCCGCCGCCGCAAACACCCAGAAACGTTGTTGCCGCGTTGAAGAAGAAGAAAGCAGGGGAAGATCGCCGGAAAAGAACACGGTTTGAAGGGAAAAGCTTCACTCCTTTATCCACGTCAAAAGAGATACAAAAACCCCTCCGTCTCTCTTTTCCTTGTTGGCGGCGACTCTCGGCGAGTCGCCGCCGATTACAAACGCTCAGCCTCTCCTCACTGGTAGACCCGCCGCCTCTTCGCTTTCTGAGTCTCTTGCCCCTTCTTCGCTGCCTCCCGTCGGACTTATAGAGCGGAGATAGAGACGCTGCCTCTGCTATTTTTAGCTGTGACGGCCGAGTCTTCCACTGAAGCTGCTTCAGCGCCTGCGAGCGCATTCTTCTCTCTAAATCGGGAAGAGGCCGCTTGCCATCCGATTCCTCCGCCTTGTCCTTACTAGCGGCCTCGTCCGGATGTTCCGCCGAAGATCCTGTCGCCCCGCCACCGGAGTCCTCGACGATTTCGGCGTGTGCGAGAAGCTCGGAATCACACCTAGTGAAGATGCGTCCACATACCGCGTCTCGCTTCCGATTTTACGGTCAAGATTGGGCGTTGACCGAGCCGGCTCCTCTCGCGGATGGGCTTCATTCCTACTTCCTTTGCTTGGGCTTGGGCTTGGGCTATGGCTCGGCCCATCCCTCTCTGGGCCGAACCAGGGAATTTGGAGCTTAACAATTCTCCCCCACCCAATTTGGACATCGCCCTTGATGTCCGTTACGGGCGCTCAGGCCCTCGCTTGTTGGCTTTCTTGCGCTGCTTGCTCGGCGCACAGGAACTTATGTTGTTCTCTCCAGTTCTGTTCCCTCCTGCGTTGGAGCTCCTCGTGCTTTAAAAGGATCGAAGTAGATGCTCGCCTCTCCAATTCTTCCGTGTCCGAAGAATTCGGTGGAGACTTCCGTGAAGCCTTTTCCTCCACTACTTGCTTTCACGTCTACTTCTCCTACGGAGGTCTCGCGTCCTCGGAGCTCGTCTTCTGCTCAATGCCGCCCTTGCCGACTGTGCCCTTCGGCCCTACGTCCATGTCTGAGGTGGTCGGTGAAGTTCTGCCAACGACCATTGAGGCAATACGCATACCTCCTATGTGGGCCTCTGTTGGTTTGTCGTCAACCACCTGTTTTTCTACGAACTCTCGTTGCACCATCGCCGCAATTTGCTCTCATGTTGGGCAGTCGCGCATCCGGTGTAGCCCTTTGCACAAGAAGCACCCGATCGGTCTCGGTTGATCTTGCACTCTCTCTGCAGGTCGGTTCTGCTCCTGCTGTGCCGACTAACCTCCGTTTCGCCGGGGAGAGTGTCTATCCTTCTCTAGTGCTCTCACTCTTGGCGGAGAGTGACTCTTTGGTGGCAACTTTGATGCCCTCAAGAAAGTCGTACCTGAAGCTCTCAAATCCACTAGAGATTCGGCTATCGCTGCGGCCATCCTCCAGTCCTACGACGCATGTCTTCGGACTTCAGCCTCTGCCCATGGTTGAAGATTCTGGAGAAAGATATAGCGTCGATCTGTCTCTGACATGTCCGTTATCTCCAACATGAGAGTCGAATAAGTCCGGACATACTCTTGGATTGAGCCCGTATGCTTCAGCCGATTTAATGCGTCTCGTGCTTGTTCCTCCGAGTTCCTAGGAAAGAACTGCTGCCACAGTTCTTCTCGGAACACCTCCCATATCCAGCTAGCTACTCCGGATGTCAACTCAACTTTGGTCCTCCACTAAAGTTTCGCATCACCGGAGAGATATGTTGTACATACCCTCACCTTTTCCTAGTCTGAAACATAGTTAGCAGTAAAATATTGTTCCATATCCCAAAGAAAGTTACCCAATTCTTTGGATGATCGGGCTCCTCCGAATATTGCAGGCTCTGGGATGCGAACCTTCCCTCTAATAGCTCCATACTCTACCATGGCTGCTGTAGGTGCACTGCCTGGTGCCTACGCCAAGGCCATGCGCATCACCGCGAGATCTGCCAGTACTTGTTGTTGTGCTGCAGCGGAGTTGGTTACTTATGCCGTCAAGGTTGCTACCTGTTCTTGCAAGACCGCTACTTGCTCCTGTAGTGCTGCCATCCCTTCAAATCTTTGTTGAGCCTCAACTACTCCAGCCAAAGTTTGTTGAAGGGCAAGAATCTGCAACCTTTTCTGTTCTACCATGCGTTGCAAATCCTCCGCCTGAGGAACAACCACGTTGTCACTGTTCCCCGTCAGACCCATCACCTGCTCCAACCGTGCAATACGATCTTCTTGATTCACCATCCTGGCTGAATCTTTGGCTCTGATACCAGTTGTCACGCCCCGGCCTAAGGTTCTCCGGCAGAATGCTAGACCGGCGTGAAATCCCTAATCTCCGGGTGCAAAATCACCCCTAAATCCCAAAAGAATCAAAATGGAAACCCTAATCCTAATTGCCGTCGAAACTTATCCCCAAATTAAGAAATCCAAAACCCTAATCAGAAATTTACCTAATTTTGATCACAGTCAAAATAAACCGTGCCGCTCGAATTAAACTCTCGTTGACGTCAGATGGCGTCAACCGCCAAATTAATTCCACATAAATCAAATTTGTCCCGCTGACGTCACTCCCCACGTTAGCCACCGAATTTGATTTCGTCGGATTGATTTCAATTTCAAAATCAATCGTTGACCGTGTTCGCCGTTGACTCGCCTCGCGGTGCGTGCGTCTTCTCCATGCGTTCGAAGCTTCATTTCGCACCGTCGTCTTCAACGCCTGAGCGCCGCCTGCACTCGGGCTTGCCGGAGAAGAGGGGCCGCCTGCTTCCCCTCAGCTCCTCGCCGACATCCGAAGGTCGCCCGCCGCCGCAAACACCCAAAAATGTTGCTGCCGCGTTGAAGAAGAAGAAAGCAGGGGAAGATCGCCGAAAAAGAACACGGTTTGAAGGGAAAAGTTTCACTCCTTTATCCACGTCAAAAGAGTTAAAAAAAAAACCCCTCACGTTTCTCTTTTCCTCGTCAGCGGCGACTCTCGTCGTCGATTACAAACGCTCAGCCTCTCCTCACTAGTAGACCCGCCGCCTCTTCGCTTTCTGAGTCTCTTGCCCCTTCTTCGCTGCCTCTCGTCGGACTTATAGAGTGGAGGTAGAGATGCTGCCTCTGCTATTTTTAGCTGTGACGGCTGAGTCTTCCGCCGAAGCCGCTTCAGCGCCTGCAAGCGCGTTCTTCTCTCCAAATCGGGAAGAGGACGCTCACGATCCCTTCGCCGCCTGCCATCCGATTCCTCCACCTTGTCCTTACCAGCTGCCTCGTCCGGATGTTCTACCGAAGATCCCGTCGCCTTGCCGCCGGAGTCCTTGACGATTTCAGCGTGTGCAAGAAGCTCGGAGTCATGCCTAGCAAAGACGCGTCCGCCTTCCGCCTCTCGCTTCCGATTTTACAGTCAAGATTGGGCGTTGACCGAGCCGGCTCCTCTCGCGGACGGGCTTCATTCCTACTTCTTTTCCTTGGGCTTAGGCTATGGCTCAGCCCATCCCTCTAGGCCGAACCAGGGAATTCGGGGCCTAACACTTGGCACCTATTTATAATCAATTAGGTAAATTATTTTTCAATTTGACCTAATTAATTTGCCAAAAGTTCAAAACCTAATAAAGTAAAAAATAAAATATCCATAGGGTTATTAATTCCCTCGAATTTACATAATTTTTTTAAAAAATTAAGAAAAAAATATTATTAGCTTGGCACTACACCTGGCAAAACAGGTCGGCGGGTCGTGTTCGGGTTGACCCGTTTATGACCCGTGACCCGATTAGCTTAACCCGAACACGACCAGTTTAATTAATTGGGTTAGATGATCTAACTCAAACACGACCCATATATATTCGGGTCAACCCGACACGACCCAATTAACCCGTTTAATATTAAATAATTCAAATAAATATTTATAAAAAAATATATAATTATATAAATATAAAAATATTAACCCGATTAACTCGACACGACACAACTCGACCCGAAATGATATATAAATATATGTATATGTATATATTTATATATAAATAATGTATATAATATACAATTATATAATATAATCGGGTTAAGCAGGTCAACCCGATTATAACCCGACACGACCCGTTTAATTTAGGGTCATAAACGGGTTGACCCGTCAACCCGTTTATTACCCGAACATGATTAGACCCAACCTGAACCCACCTAACTTCGTGTCGAGTCGGGTCGGGTCGGCGGGTCGGGTCAGTTTTTGCTAGGTCTACTTGCCACCCTGCATCACTGTCTTTTTAGGGCTTGTGTGTTCTTTAAATTGACCATTTTACATTCTTGTATAGTGTAATTTTCTCTTCATCGAGCCTAAGGGCCTGTTTTATTTGAGTGAAAATTGGGGAGAAAGAAAAGAAATATAGTTTTTCACCTATTTTATTGAAGGGGCTGATTTGGAGGGAGAGAAAAGGGGACCACTTTTCTCCCCTTTTGCATTCTCTCCAAAAGAGAGTCCTTCCTTGCTACCAACTTCACTATTTTTCTTCGCACTTATTTTTCTTCCTTTTCTCTTTACTCTTCTTTCTTTTTTTCTTGCCCCTCAATAAAACAGGCCCTCAATAAGGTTCTGTTTTATTGGGGAGAAAGAAGAGAAAAATAGAAAGAAAATTTTCTTTTCTCTTGATTTGTTGAAAAGGCTGATTTGGAAGAAAAGAAAAGGGGACCACTTTTCTCCCCTTTTTTGTTATCTCCAAAAAAAGGAGAAAACACTTTTCTCCCCTTCTTTGCTGTCAACCTCACTATTTTTCTTCCCACATATTTTTCTTCCTTTCTTCTTTACTCTTCTCTCTTTTTTTCCTTGCCCCCCAATAAAATAGGCCCTTAAGGGTCTATTTTATTGGGGAGAAAGAAGAGAAAAATAAAAAGAAAATTTTCTTTTCTCTTGATTTGTTGAAAAAGCTTATTTGGAGGAAAAGAAAAGAGGACCATTTTTCTCCCCTTCTTTGATGCCAAGCTCACTATTTTTCTTTCCACTTATTTTTCTTCCTTTCTTTTTTACTCTTCTTTCTTTTTTTCTTGCCCCCAATAAAATAGGCCCTAACAATGGGGATAATGATTTTATTGCATTCAAATGTATTACTCATAATGCCAATATTTTGATGACTATGCAATGAAGGGAAAAAGGGTAAAGATCATGACATTTGCACTTAGGGGAAAGAAGGAAGAAAAGGAGTTAGAAGAGGGGGATGAAGTGATAGGACAAAAGAGGTGGATTAACGAGAGCTAAAGGACAAGAGAGGAATGCAGCAATTTGCTAATACATATCATAATCTCTCTCGTTAAATAGACTTTCACAAAATATGATAGTCCCATGTTAATGAGTCGGGTTTTAATCGAGTTCCGGTTTAGGGATGCAGGTTCCCGATACTCGATACTCGATTTTAATAATAAATAAAAATATATTTTTTATTATTAAAATATAAATAATAATAAAATAATTATTATATAAATATTCATTATTAGTAAAAATATAAAAATAATAATAACTAGTTATTAGATAAATATATTTATTATTATTATAATTTTAAAAATTATATTTTATAAAATATAAATAATAAATATTTTATATTTTATTTAATCAGATATCCGTTTAAATACCTGACTCGAGTTCGGGTTATACAATAGAATACCCGACCTGGGTTCGGATATGGTTCGGGTAGTAGATTTTCCTAATCGGATCAAGTTTGGGTTTTAGGTGGCAAAGCGGGTACCTAACCTATTGTCACTCCTAAACAGACAAAGCCTACACGATTTTTTAACTAACTCATTTTTTCCCTAAATTTTTTCTCTGATTATTACAATATACATGGCACCTATTTATAATCAATTAGGTAAATTATTTTTCGATTTGACCTAATTAATTTGCCAAAATTTCAAAACCTAATAAAGTAAAAAATAAAATATCCAAAGGGTTATTAATTCCCTCGAATTTACATAATTTTTTTAAAAAAATTAAGAAAAAAATTATTATTGGCTTGGCACCCTGCATCACTTTGTCTTTAAGGGCCTGTTTTATTGGGGTAAAAATTAGAGAGAAGAGAAAGAAACCTAGTTTTTCACATGTTTTATTGGAGGGGCAAATTTGAAGGGAAAGAAAAAGGGACCATTTTTCTCCCCTTTTGCATTCTCTCTAAAAGAGGGAGAAAACACTTTTCTCCCCAACCTCATTACTTTTCTTCTTATTTATTTTTCTTTCTTTTCTTTTTACTCTTCTCTCTTTTTTTTCTTGCCCCCCTCCCACACACACACATAAAACAGGCCTAAGGGCTTATGTATTTGCTAAATTGACCATTTTATATTCTTGTATAGTGTAATTTCCTCTTCATCGAGCCTAACAGTGGGGATAATGATTTTATTGCATTCAAATGTATTACTCATAATGCCAATATTTTGATGACTATGCAATGAATGGAAAAAGGGTAAAGATCATGACATTTGCACTTTAGGGGAAAGAAGGAAGAAAAGGAGTTAGATAGAAGTGAGGGATGAAGTGATAGGACAAAAGAGGTGGATTAACGAGAGCTAAAGGACAAGAGAGGCATGCAACAATTTGCTAATACATATCATAATCTCCCTCGTTAAATAGACTTTCACAAAATATGATAGTCCCATGTTAAAAAATATGTTGTTTAATCCATGTCCTAATTAGCCGCCTCACTAACACTTGACTTAGTAAACCTTAAACAAAATAAATAAGCATCACATAAATGAAATTTTCATAAACATGCAGAATGAATGTCTTTTACGATGCTATTGATCAGTTTTATTTTGTGCTTCATCTGTTCAACGTCCTTTTAAAGAATAAATAAAAAGGGAAAAATTTTACCTTGGCTCACGGGAAGCTTTTGCAGTGATGCCAACAGTCCTTCACGATTATTAACCAAGATTTCAGTAATCGCATGTGGCTTATTTGGATTAGCGACAAATACCTATAGTAAACAACAGAATTACATAAGAAACGAGCATGCTATGTGAACTGAAACTAACGTAACAAAACCAACAGAATATTTCATCCTCCTGAAGCCCCGGAAAATACAGCGAAAGTATGTCAGAGAAAATATACACACTCAATCTGTAGTTATACTTTTGATACGTCACAAATAATATGCGAATGCGAATAATATACGGATTCATCCCATTTAATTAAGACAATTTTGAACTTTGTGGTACGTCTTGCCGGCTAAAGTTCGAAAGATATATATACAAATATGCATACACATATAAATATAAATATATATACACAAAAATCTGAGCAATGAAATACCTTAAAAATGTGGAATGCAGAGATCTGAATATTTTTGCTGGAATCCTGAATAAAGTATGGTACATGCAAATAAAACAGTGAAAAATCACATTAGATTAGATCATATTTTAAGGTCCTCAAGAAAATTTCGGAAAATGGAGACTAAAAGTTAATATCTTAGATTGACTATGAAATGGTCATATGAAGCGTAAATGATAAAAGTCAAATGTACAGTTTGTCGAAAACTTTTTTTTTCTACAAGCGTAATGAAATGGTCAGACAGTTCAAACTAGGAAGTGAACTTTGACCAAATCATGTGAACAAAGACGTATTTATGTGAAAAATCACAAAGACGTATTTAGATTTTTGGGTCCGCTAGTTCTACAAAACAAGTGGATGGAACAAATTGAAATTTACGATATTATAATCAAATTGGTGTGATGATTAAAAACCCAGAAGCTGATATATCTCTCACACAATTTCATATTACACTCCAGTAGACTTTTAATGTTTTGTCCAGATTTTTAGTCTGCCATGCACTTGTAGTTCCTATGTAAAAATACAAGTGAAATGATCTTTTTAGTTCATAGTAGCATAAGATACTAATGAATGTTAGATCCCTTAAGGAACCCATCGAACTTAAAAAGGAACAGAAACAAGAAAGAGTGTTGACTACAGTGAATCAACTTTGGAAGGAAATATGCAAATACACCTGCTTAAAGTATTTAGACCGTGGTAGATTGTATTGTAATTAAGCATAGAAAACGTACGGAATTTATGCAACTACAGGTTATCCTCTTCCACTTTCCAGATTTTTCTTGCAAATTCTGCCTCAAGTTTCCAGTAAAAAAAGAATGCCTCAACAGTCCAGGATGAGAAGTCTAAAGGAGTATAATCATGGACTGGAACCAACTAGGTTTCAAGCATCTTTGACCAATGAGTGTTTTAGCAAACTGGTCAGATTATCGAGTCGTTTAACCCAGTTTCCTAAGAAATAAGAGGTCGGCAACTGACACCATGATGCATCAAAGATTTAGGTTCAACGGGTCATCTCTCATTTAAACTCAATAACAATGGTTCAGAACTTCAGATTGATCAGGATTTAAGGAGGTCTGGTGTTTGAAAGTTTCAGCCTATCATAATATAGGGTCAGTTAGGTTTTATACAAAAACATTTCATGTCAGATTATAATTGACGCCTATTTACAAATAATCTCCAAATTATCATGCAGATAATAGTTTGTCGCTCAATCCATAATCATCGAGCAGTATATATCTTGTTGGAAAACATGGTGGCTACAAAACATTAGCACTTGTAACTGTAACAGAAACAATCTGATTCCAAATCATTCAAGATTGGCACATTGATCTCACCACATAATTTAGCTATCTAAGCCCATATCTTCCATTATATCTAAGCCATACAGATATCTTTAGTTAGCTAATCTACTCGTTTTAAATGATCTAGTTCATCAATTTGAGCATCTTTAGTCTTATTTATGTTTAGCCATCGCATCTTGCTCTATTTCTCTTTTGTATCACTATCTAAACTACATTTAATTGTTCGCAAGCAAACGGTGACATTATTTTCCATCTTCCCGAATAAACCTACATGTGCATCTTAATATCGGCCTTTTATACTACATTAGTAACTTGTCTGCACGTTATTTTTCAACTACCCAACACTCTGATCCATATAGCATACTTGTGATTGCCTAATATAATAATACAATTTAAGAGGAAATCACAATCACAGAAAACTATCAGAAGTAGGGCTCAAGAAGAGTAAAAAAGAATTACCTTCAATAGCACGATCATAATCTTCAAGAACCGAACTTCCCCAATGTAGCGCTTCATTGTTTGTATATTTTGGGGTTCCAAAAGGAAATCCGAAAGAATCTAAACATTTTTACAAATTTGCATTACTCGAACTGCAGAAGATAAATAATCAGCATATTATAGAACGCTTACAGAAGCAGACCTTCAAGGATTGTCTTCTTGTTACATAGTTTGGAGATGTCAATAGCTTCTCATAAAGATCAAAGAACTGCAACAATAGTATTCTATCAAATGACTTCACAGAAACCACATTATAAAACAAAAAAATGTAGTAAGTTGATAAACTGATGACATGTCAAAATTTGAAAATAGAGACTAATGAAATATGTAGTAAGTTGATAACCTGATTGTAGTGGGAATTCAGGAACTGAGAGACTATTGTTTCATGTTTTATAAGCAAGTCCTATCAAAATCTCATGCATTAGTGATGGCAACGAAATGCATGAATAAGCTTGCAGTGTTTTAAACATGATGATAAGTAAATGCAAAAACATCAAAAAAGCTATACTGACCTTGAAGGTAGCAAGAGCATCTGAGGCAATATCAAAGGTCGGCAGTTCCACATACTTGAAAAATAATTCAAAGCTATTCGATTCTAGTATACATCTGAAAAATCACTACAAAATCAATATTCATTCAAAATCAAAATATTGATAATAAGACAAAAAAAAATGTGAGAAGTTTGAATTTGGCATTCTATAGGCACTCAGATTATCCTTTGCGCACTCCTAAAGCCTTAAGCTGCTGAATTTCTTTAATGATCCACAGTAAACCAAAGGTTTAACTCTGCAAAGAGTCATCTTCCTTCCTTTTTATTTTTTGCCTCTTCCTAGCTACTTTAACATCATGTAAAAGCGCTAATGATCTCCAAAGCGAAGCCTCCCAAGCTTGCTCCTTCCAACAGCACCGACTTGATCCCCAAATCCCCCACCTCCGAGGCCTTATCCCACTCCTCTAGAGCAGATCAGCAACCATTTGCTTAGGAAGATGTGCAGATAATTCCAGTCCCCCCTCTTCCATGCTGCCACGATTCTGGCAACCGCATCCTTCGTTGCTAAACAAGAAATCTCCTGTCAAAGAAAGGAGCTCCAATGCTAAAACCTTGGTCCAGCCTCTTTAAAGTGAACGCTGGGGTCCCGACTCTTAACTCCCTCTTCTCCTCTTTGATACTCACTCAAGTTTTGAGTGAATGCTCAAATAAGGTTATTTTTCACGATCAAAAGCTTTTCAAATGGCATATTCCTTGAAAATTCTGCCTTAAAAGAAAACGTCTGAATCATGTTCCCATGGTGCACATCCTCCACCCATGATGAGGCTATGGATCCTTAACCCTACACTAGATGTTATGGATATGGCAAAAAGATTCCTTCTATACGGGTATGCCACTGAGGTTAGCAATACATGCCCTCATGGGTGAGTCATGGTTCCTTCGTGGAGTATAAATTCTGTCATAAAAGTCTGACTTTCAATCGCTTTAATAGGCTATCAAATATGCACCCATTGGGTTCCCTAGCCTCCCCTAAGAAATCTATCATAGCCATTGCTATTAAGGTCAGTCGTCGATCAGGCTAGATCTGAGGTGGTCTTTCAAAAGGAGTTGCTTTGTACAACTCTATATTGAGGCCAACTCGAAGAATTAGTAATAGATGTCCTCATTGATGGATAATGGTTCTTCCATGACTTACAAATTCTATCATAGAAGTTGACTTTCAAGCGCTTTAATAGATTATCAAATATGCACCCATCTGTGTGTGTGTTATCGTGTTACCGAACTGGTTCACCCACCCATCTGGAGGGTGTATTCGCGCAGAATCGGGTCCAGGTCTGGTTCCGGTTCAAAGAACATTTCGGTTCAGGGAGAGAGGGGGGAGTGAGACCTATATTAGGGCGGAGAGGAGGAGAGTTTGGGGTCATGCTTGTTTTGTTTGACAAAGACGTCTGAGATGTTGTTTCTCTCGCCGGGTCTCCGGCTGAGGTGGTTTTGGCTGGCTTATCATTTTCTTAATCTTAGTGTTTCCCTTTTGTCTCAATCTTCCCGTATCAAGCTTGGTCCGACATGCCGGATTGTGAGGCGGATTTTCAAAGGGGAGGCGCTGATCGTCGCGTGGTCGGGATTTCTAAGGAGAGCTCTGAGAGTTGAGGCGGACGCGCAAAGGCTCTAGCGGCGTTGCTGGTGTCGCCTGAGAGATCTGAGGTGGGCAGAAGGGTCGCCTAGGCGTGATTTAGGGTTCGGTAACGTGCGGCGGACGTGCGGAAGGAGACGCCGGCCAGCGGCCGCGCGAGGGCAGAGGCGGAATACTGCCGCTAGGGACAAGTGCGGTTGCTGATGCCTTGCATTTTGGTAGTAATTTTGATGGTCATTTCATGCTAAATATAGGCTTATTTTGACACTTTTATACTACCGTGAGACCGACCTCTACTCGATTTTTCTCTGGTTTCTCACCCGTTTGGGTTAGATTCCTTATGCAAAATCAATAATCCAAATAACCGACATCTGTCTTGTGCGATTAAAGTAGTCATCGTGGTGGAAACCAAAGCCCTGATTTCTCTCTCATATTTGATCCCTGCCGTCATAGCGTTGATTGCTTGTTTTCGATTTCTGCTTTTAAAACTCAATTTCAATTTGTCTAGCTATTAGGACTCGGATTTTCTGGTACTCAACCTTATTCCCTGTGGGATTCAATATCTTTTATATTACTTCGACATAACCGTGCACTTACGGGACATGTCAAGTTTTTGGCGTCATTGCCGGGGAATAACGGTTGATATTAGTATACTTCTGAGAATTTGTAGACTAGGTCTTAGGTTAGATTTTCTTTACTGCACTGCTATTTTCTTTTTTTTTCTCTTTATTTACTTGCTATCTTAGAACTTTATAATTTTGACTATTATTTTATGCAAAGAAGTTCTAGGGCAGGTACATTCTTTGACATTGATCAAGAAATCGAGCGCACCTTCTGGACAAAAAGGAAGCAAAATCAAATTCTAAAGAAAGAAGTCATGAACCATCCAGAAGGAGAAAATCAGATGGAGCACATTCAGCTTGATGCGAACAATGACCGAGTACCACAACCAATGGGGAACAATTATAACAACAGGACATTGAAAGATTATTCTGCTCCCTATGCTTATGGTTTTCAATCAGGAATTGCTAGGCCCGTTGTTGAGGCCAATAACTTCGAAATAAAACCTGCTATTAGTTCTATGGTGCAACAAAATCAATTTGGTGGTTCTCCTCTTGAGGACCCCAACATGCACCTCTCTATTTTTCTAGAATATTGCGATATGTTGAAAATTAACGGTGTGTCTGCTGATGCTATCAGGTTGCGACTATTTTCCTTCTCTTTGAGGGACAGGGCGAGAGCTTGGCTGCACACACTACCTTCTGCTTCGATAAGAACGTGGGCAGAGCTTTCTCAAGCTCTTCTCTCCAAGTACTTCCCTCCATCAAAGACAATTCAATTGCGAAATTAGATAACGAGTTTCATGCAAAAAGATAGAGAATCCCTATACAAAGCTTGGGAGAGGTTTAAAGAGCTCCAAAGGATGTGTCCACATCATGGAGTTGAGACTTGGGTTTTGATCCAAATGTTCTACAGCGGTTTAGATTACAACACAAGACTTTCAATGGACGCAGCAGCAGGAGGCGCTTTGATGAATAGGAGAGTTAAGGATGCAATGAATCTTCTCGAAGATATGGCGATTAACCATCACCAATGGACATCTGAAAAAGGTACTTCTACCAAGAAGTCAGGTAAGTATGACCTTGACTCTTTGACTGCACTTACGGCTAAGGTGGATAATTTGACTAGAAAGCTTGACTCTTGGTCTGTTAATTCGATAGATATTAACTCTATTTCTTGTGAGGTCTGTGGAGTTGTAGGTTATGCAGGGACAGATTGCCAGGTAGGAGATGGACAGATGGGTACGATCAACTTTGAGCAATTGAATACTGTTGGAAATTTTAACCCGAACAATAATTAATACTCCAGCACATTCAATCTAGGGTGGCGCAATCACCCAAATTTCTCTTACAGGACAACTCAGCCAATTCAGCCTAGACAAGTTCCACCACAACAAGCCCAACCCCCACAAGGAAACTTTAGGCAACCCCAACAGAACAATTTCAGACCGCCGGGATTTCAGACTAGGAACTACAATGCACCACCACCACAACCAAGGCCGAATAATGATTCAAATCTGAGCAAGCAACTTGAAGGACTAACAGACATGATGAAGATGATGATGACAAGGATGGACTCCCTGGAGACACACAATAAAATGCTAGAGAGTCAGCTAGCTAAGCAAGCTAGCTCGTCTTCCAGAGCGCCAGACAAGCTTCCATCCCAACCAGAAGTAAACCTGAGGGAGCATTGCAATGCAATCTCCACTCGGAGCGGCAACCAACTTGAAGACCCAAAGATGCCGACCGATCACAAGATAGATGAAGTGATACCAGAACCTATGGAACCACATTCAGATGTAACACCGATTGCACCTGAACCAGCTGAAGAGGAGCGGCCCTACGTGGGACCGCCTGCATACAAGCCACCGATTTCTTTTCCACAGAGGCTTGTCAAGGCTAAATTAGACAAGCAATTCGGTAAGTTTTTAAAAGTATTGAAGAAACTTTATATTAACATTTCTTTCGTTGATGCACTTTCGCAGATGCCAACTTATGCAAAATTCCTGAAAGACATCTTATCAAACAAGAGGAAGCTAGAGGATCAAGGGACCGTTGCACTTACTGAGGAGTGCAGCGCCATCATTCAGAACAAGCTCCCTCAGAAGCTTAAAGACCCTGGCAGTTTCTCCATACCCTACCAAATTGGGGAGATGTCCTTTCAGAGAGCTTTGTGCGATCTAGGAGCAAGCGTTAGCCTCATGCCATTATCACTTTGTAAAAGTCTAGACCTAGGGAATTTGCAACTAACTAGTATTTCTATACAGCTTGCAGACAGATCTGTATATCACCCAGTTGGTATTTTAGAGGACGTACCTGATAAAGTAGGAGATTACTTTATTCCTGCTGATTTTATTGTTTTGGAGATTAATGAGGATGACAAGCTCCCTATCATTCTGGGGAGACCTTTTCTTGCTACTGCAGGCGCTGTCATGGATGTCAAGAATGGGAAACTGTCTTTGAACATCTGTGGCAACATTATTCAATTTGATCTAACTGACACTTTGAAAAGACCTCCTCTTGCAGGCACATGCTGCAGTATTGACATCGTGGAGAAGGCTATACATCATGTTGAACCCCTCAGGAAAACAATGGACCCATTGAAGCTTACCTTGACAACCCCCACCAAGGATGCCAAGACCTACAAAGCACGCACCAAGTTTTGGCATGACAAACGCATAGCAAAGAAAGAATTTCATGAAGGGGACAAAGTACTTCTATTTAATTCAAGACTTCGGCTATTTCCAGGAAAGCTTCGCACGAGATGGTCCGGCCCTTTCATAATTCAGAAAGTTCAACTATATGGTGCCATCACAATTTGGATAGAACGAACTGGGAGTTTCACAGTTAACGGGCACCGCCTCAAGCACTACTTTGAAGATGAGCGAGTCGAAAGAGAGGAAGTTCCTGCTCTCTCAGACCCCACAAATTTGCAACTCTCAAAACTCTTATGGTCGAGCTACCGACCTAAACCTAGCACTCTTGGGAGGCAACCCAAGTTTTTGATTGATTTTAGTTCTTATGCATAATTTTTCCATGTCATTAGTCAGTGTTTTAGAACGTTGATTTATTTTTCATTTAATTTCAGTTCTCTAGAGGGGATCGCTACTAATTTAATGTCTCTTTATGTTGTAGGAGGAAGTTGGAGCGTTTCACAGGTAACCCGTGAAGTGCACTGTACAGCGCGCCCAGACCTTGTGACTAGAGCGTTTCACGGGCAGGTGAACCCCACGGGGTTCATCAGTATTTCTTTCTGTGCAGAAACCTTCCAATATACTTCACAGGCAGGTGAACCCCACGGGGTTCACTATCTTCTCTGCACTCGAAGGAAGCCACCAGAACACTTCACAGGCAGGTGAACCCTAGTGAACATCACGGGCAGGTGAACCCTAGTGGGTTCACCTGTGTTTCTGTTGCATTAGCCCGACCACAGTGAACATCACGGGCTAGTGAACCTGGGCGGGTTCACCCATATTCTAGCCGATGTTCACTCGAAGCTAGGGCAACACACGCCCGATTTTTCCGCCGTCTTCCTCTTTCGCAGAGATCCCGCCGACTTCGTTACTCTTCAATTAGAAAGAAGGTTTCTCCATGGAAGATCTGAGTTCTGTTTCAACGTCGTCCCTGATTTTTACAACGACTTCAATTTCACGCACTTCTGCCGCCGCCTCCCAATTTTGACGACACCGATCAGATCCGCTGTTTTCTCTCCCTCTTAGCACTCGAAGAAGATCTCCAAAGGTTTGATCCAGCTTTTCATTTCATCCAGACGGATTTCTGCTTCGATCGATTTCAGATCATGGATTTTCGTTCCACCTGCTTCTCCGACGCCTATTTTTGCCGATCGCCGCTGCCTTCGTTTTCTCTGCACCTTCAGCCAGATCTTCTCAACTCTAAGTTCGCCGGCCGCTTCCGACCTTCTCCAGCCACTATGCCTCCAAGGACAAAAGTCATGGCTAGCAAGAGGACCGCACGTCCGCAGCATGCACTATCAGAATCGTCCGCCACTGACGACGATGAGTACGAGCCAACGGCGACGCCACCTCCTCCATCTTACCGGCCATCTTCGGCCACGCCAGGCTCCTCTTCGTCTCGTCATGGGCGCACATCTGCCAGCCGACCACAGCCCTATGTCTCTCCCCCGAACGAGTTCGGGATCATCTTTCGGAACGCCGGGCAAGAGGCACGGTATCAGACGTTGCGGCAACGTCGCGTGCTCAACACGCGGTATCTAGACAGAGGCACGTTGCAGATGCTTGGGATGCTAGAAGATGTCGACTTGATGTACGTTGCAGTCGGTTGGGAACAATTTCAGCAACTATCCTCTCCCACCTACATTGGCATCACACTGGAGTTTTTGAGCGCTTTGGAAGTAAAGGCAGACCCTATCCTTGAGGATGATCCAGGCCGCTTGACCTTCCGTCTTGGTAATATCGAGCATATCCTTACTCTATCATAGTTACGCAGCATTTATGGTTTTCCTGAACCGTGTGCACGCAAGGTCCCCACCGAGTACAGTGAACAGAATTTCTGGGGAGCGATTACCAACGAGCACATCTACTCCGCTCGCGTGGCCCGTGCCTCCAATCTTTGCAACCCTGTAATCAAATATGTGCACCACGTATTGGCCCACACCCTCTTTGGCCGCGGTGAGAGCGATGACATGGTTCGGCAGACCAAGTTGTTTTATCTATGGTGTATGCTTCACAGTTTCGGAGTAGACTCCGGATATTATTTGGCAAAGCAGTTCAGCCGCGTCGCCCGTTCTTTGAAAGGGGCGAGTGTGATTGGCGGCTTGATCACTCCTTTGGTAGTTTCCCTGGGTATCATTCCATACGACACATTAGAGGCTACTGGCAACAACAGGCTCGACATCGAGTCTTGTGTTGCATGAAGCTGATTGTACGCAAGGGAGACTCCTACTGTATGACATTCAAGGGGAACCCCTTCTATCTGCCTTTGCCGAACCCAGAGCGCACATCAGTTAGAGTGCGAGGAAACTGGCGTATCCAGCCAACTGAAGATCCACAGCCTGACCCTGTCGACACTACACCACCAGCCCTTGGCGCCTTTTCCTTTGGCGGCACCTCCTCTCATGATTCTATGATGTCTGTGTTGCAGGAAATTAGGGAGGAGCAACTCCATCAGCGCGAGATGATTGATCACTTGGACACCACTGTTACCTACATCCAGCAGGATCATTCCTCCCGTTGAGAGTCCATGGAGGCACATATGCAGCGGCAACACAAAATGATGAGGTCCGTTTGGGAGAAGCTATCAAGTATGAATGAGCGCCTCTCTTTCCTCAATGAAGAAAACATGGCTCGCATGGACATTTCCCCTGACGAGGAGGCCGAGCCAGATTATAGCGCACGCGGGAAGAGCAAGAGCTCTCGAGCTTCTGGCTCTCGCTCGCGCAAGAGAAGGTAGCTTCCCGGACACCGGTATCATCATCCACTCCTCTCACATCATGGCATTGCATAGAGGACTATGCAAACTTTTAGAGTGGGTGAGCTTTCTATATTCCAGTTTCTATTTTCTTTCTCCTTGTGGCTACTTGACTGTGATCGCTTGACCTTGCTATGTTTGGATTTGAGACTGTTATTCTGTGATGGATATTCTGGCATTGTATCTTATATGCCATGTTATTCGTGGGCCTGGTCCACATCTTCAAGCCCCACTATGTGACATGTTATGTATGACACCTTGCATTTTATTTTCTTGCTTATATCAGTAATCTGCCATGATGATTGTGGTCCTAATACATGCTGTGAATTTTGAAATGTTAAAGTTGTCATGATAGCTTATTATTCTTGAGTTTACTTGTCCATCAAGACTTGTCTTATAAAGGCTATTTCAAAGATTTAGATTGAATGCATGATTGGGTAGGAATGATCAAAGAATTAAGTCTGAAGTATACCTCTTTGTTAGAGATACTTTTTGATTATGTCCATATGCTTTATGGTTTTGAAATTTTGTGATTTGGATTGGCTTTGAGTTGTTCATTAGTGGGTCAAACATTTCTATGATTGTTTAATCAAACATTTCTATGAAATTTAGTGGATTGGCTTTTGTTAGTGTTTATGACCTAGGACCTCATTATGGTCTAGTTGATAGATGAGTTATCCTGGCATTGTCGTTGTCATGCAAGTTTGTACATCTGCACATATGTACATTTGCATATACAATGTCCCTAAGAGATAGATTTTATCTAATCTCTATGTTTATCCTTGGTCGAGAATCATGGTGGATATGAGACAGCTATGATTTGCTTGAGACTAGTATATGCGCTGGTTGAGCACCGGTTGCTAACGCAAGCATATGAGTATATCAAGGGAGATATACTGGATCGACCCGCCGTGAGGATTCATCTCAGTGTCACGAGATGAATATCACAGTGACAGAGTTGCGCTTGTCCTAGACTTGAAGGCATTGGTATCTCTATATAGTGATTGATGTACTTTGATGCAACCTAATGCTTCGCCGTAAAAGGGAAGTCATAACGGTTATCATTGGGTATGTCATAAGCCGTATGAGAGATTCAATGTGCCAATAGAGGATTTGTCCCTTCCTTACAGGGAAGATTTATTGACCATAGCGCCCTTATATGGATGATTGAAAGTGTATGGCCAGGTGAGAACCTGATTTAGTCATGCCATATTATTGGGATTAACAAGTGTGACACACTTGCCGAATCTGGACATCAGTTGGCAAAAGGACAAAGCTGCACTTGTACTTTGTCGCAGTTTTAGGGGATGTCGATGATGACACCATTCTGATGACTTAGGTAACAATGATGTACTGCTAGGTGCCACTCATTGCTTGTGATGATTTAGTCATCACTGCCAACGTCTGAAGAACCTATAGGGTCGCACACCTTGACACTCGAGTTCTCATACTGATCGTTTAGCCTCTGATCGAATCATTGTGTGATTCGGATCTTTTTGGGGAACTGATGCTTTGAGACTTTTATAGAGGAGATGATATTTTATTTTAGTTCATTGTTGACCGACCACGTTTGACATCTGTTGACCTGTGTTGTCAAAATGAGTCAAACAAGGGTCTAGGTGCAAGTTTGGGCTTGGCACTTTAGTCACATAAAATAAAATAAAATTATTAATTGACAAAAGAATTTTTTTCTTGGCTAATTAATAAGCTTGGGCGCAATTTATAATTATTTGCATCTGCGGGGATTCGAACTCATGACACTTAATTGTGAATAGGCGCCTATGCTCATTATCCCACATGGGAAAGATCTCCAGTGTGCGTTTGGCTCTGCTATTATAAATAAAGAGACCCACCTGGGAGATGTTTTGTACCAAACTCTTCTCTTGTCTCTAGTTGTCGCCTCCCCTCTGCTCCTTGGCGTGAGGGTCTAGGAGGTGACAACAAATAAAAGTTTTTCGTCATCAAAGGTTGGGACAAGTGGCAGTGCTACCAACTCCTTATCGCCAACACCCCTTCTTCTCCTTGGTGTTGGCGCAAGTTGAGAAGGCTAGAGGCGTGGATCTCATCTTCTGGGGCTAGCACCCAGCGCAGAGATTAGAGAGGACTCGAGGAGTCCGTGTGTGTGCGATTGCAGAGGACGGGCCCTTGCGTGTCTTCATCATCAGCCGCTCCTAAAAGTTGCTTGATAAGGTACTGCCCTCTTCACATCCTTTGTATTCTTCGTAAGACCGTCCTTATTGTTGAATTAGGAATCCCGTTTCGGGCTCGCTTCCGCCGTTTTCGTTTTCTTTTAGCCCGGGGATTCCCAACAGTGGTATCAGAGGCAACTTACAAGATACATCAGTGTATGGGTTTTTTCTAGCATGCGCATGTCATAGAAATTTTTTAAAAAAATCTTTATGCCATGTTTTATGTATAGAAAAATAGTATGTTTGTTATTTCTCGCTCTTATGAAATTCATGATTTTCGGTTTCTACACATGGGATGTGTGAGAATTTATTTCTCCTCATATTCATGGGATAGACCCACGATGTGAGACATGTATCTAGATTTCGGGGCATGGACTGGGTGATTGCCCTAATCCGTACAAGTTAGGGATTGCAAGTGGCATCGATAATCGGGGTATATATGGCCACTTGTAGACTCCTGAGAGAAAACGAAAGATCTGAATTTTCGATAAGATCGCGGAGATTTAACGAACATGTTTTCTAATGAAAAACTAAAATCTGGTTCTGTAGTTTTTCATTGCATATAGAAGAGCATGTCTTAAGTGTTTTTCCTTATGCATTTGATATGATCAAAGTCAAGCCCTATTGCCATGCCTGTGATGTATCAATGTGAGGCCTGTGTGCCGCTTTCAATTTTGTATTTTCAATTCTACATTGTAAATCAAATCGAAGGCCTTGATGACATTTTGTGGTGTTTTCCTCTCTCTCTCCCTGGTGCATCTTGGGTTCATAGGTTGAGGAAGACGATTGGAGCTCCAAGCTTGCAGAGGGGCTAATCTTCTATCATTAGCCAAGAACTTGAAGGTCTTTTGGATGCTTCTTAAGTTCATGGGCTGATGAAGGAAGATTGAGCAAGGATGCTTGATGACACATCCAAGCATAGGTGGCGCACCTTGCAAGGGATGATTTGTATCAAGCATTGAGGTGAGATACCTAGCATAGAGATGGCACATGGATGTTTGGCCGAACCTTAGGAGGAGCTTAGGGTTTGCGGGCTATCTTCCAGGAAGAGATATGAGTTGGCCGAATCCTAGGAGAAGCCTAGGGTTTGCGAGCTAGCTCACGGAGAAGACTCAGGTTGGCCGAACCTAGAGGGGATCTAGGGTTTTCCTGGATGGTGCCTTTAGGGTTTGCGAGCTGACCCATGGAGCGGAAGACCTAGGTGGCGCACCGTGGGGCCTTGGAGCAGAGCCCTTAGGGCACTCAGGGATGAGCTAAGGACTTATTGGCATGGGCCCATGGCTCATAGCCCTTGGTAGTGCTAGGTGGCTAGGACTAGGTTTAGGGGCTTGTTACCCATATTTTGGGCTTTGATCACATCATATTTACTATTTCTGTTCCAGCATGCCTTTACTGCTTTATTTTATTCCACCATAGGATTGCATGCCTGTATTGGTAGAATAAGATAAAAATTCATGGTGCCGAGACCACAAAAATCCTCGATAAATTATATCAAGTCCCGTTACTTAGCCTTCTGACGTGTAACCCTCGTCAAACTGTCGATCGATGGTGTTGTGCACTGTTTCCCACCCTCGTGGGACACACCCATCTATCTTCAGGAGGCGTGTGGTGACAATAATTTTCCCAGTCCGGTTAAAACTCTGGACGCGCCTTTCGCAAGGAAATTGTTGGCCCTGGGTATAACGGTCAGGTCGGACTTAACTAGGATTTTTCATATGAGGTGATTCACATGATGAAATTTCTAGAGACAGCCTCAAGAGGTTAGGACTTGTGCTGTATCCAGCCCTCGCTGGACACAAAGTGCCTGAATGGTCTTGAGAAGGGGAATTGCCGAGTAGCAATTGGCCGACGAGCCTACCTCAGGAAGCATGCGTCACCTTGTGCAGTACATCCCACCCTCGTTGGACGCAAGGCCGTGTACAAAATGAGGATCTCATCTCACTAAGGAAGTCAGGCGACTTCTCGATCGATTTTTGAGGATTATCGATTCGAATAAAATAGTGAGAAACAGTCATTTATAAAAGGCCAGAATAAATGATTGAAATGTGATACTGATCTGCTCTTGTTTGTATTGTAGATGGCTTCTACAAGCAATAACAATAACAGACTGTCATTCCGTTCCTTCCTTAAGAGGGAGAAGTTAACTGGAGTTAAGTTTATGGACTGATACCGGCACTTGAGGATAATCCTCAAGCAGGAGAAGATGTTGTATGTCTTAGAGCAAGCGCTTCCTCCTCAACCGTCATCCTCAGCTCGCACGGCTGAACGGGAAGCTTTTCGCAAGCATCAGGATGACGCCTTGGATGTTGGCTGCCTTATGTTAGCCACGATGTCGTTCGAGTTGCAGATGCAGTATGAGGATCAGAATGCATTTCAGATCATCACGCATCTAAAGCAACTGTTCGAGTCGCAGGCTAGAACAGAAAGGTTTGAAACATCCAAGGCTGCTTTTCAGTGCAAGATGCCTGAAGGTGCTCTAGTGGGACCACATTTACTCAAGTTGCTTGGGTACTTGTCGCATCTCACTAGACTAGGACACCCGATGGATCAGGATGTGGCTACGGACCTTATCCTGTAGTCGCTGCCTCCGAGTTATAGCTCTTTTATCATTAACTTCAATATGAACAAAATAGCTTGTACTCACGAGGAGCTGCTAAAACTGCTGGAAGCGACCGAGAAGGAAATAGTCAGGTCCAAACCCAAGTCCGTTCTTATAGTCTCCAAGGACAGTAAGAAGCAGAAAAGGGGTAAGGGAAGTCCAGGGCCAAGGCACTGAAGAAAGGCAGGGTGAGGGAGAACAAGTGCTTCAACTGTGGCCAGGAGGGCCATTCGTCTTCAGGCTCAGGTAATTTTATTACCAAATCCTATATTGTCTATTTCCGTACATGGGTATTTTATACCGTATGGTGAGACTGATATTTGCAAAAATATGCAGGAGCTCTAGAGAAATAGGACATGGATGACAGTAAGAAAATCTTGCTGGAGCATTGATGCTACCGAGCTATTTTTCATTTGTCATTGATAGGATTGTTTTATTTTTACAAATATGTAATTGACATTGTATCTATTCCTTTGGAGTAGAGTTTTTGGAATAAAAGGAATTTGACATTCTTTTCATTTGCAAATCTCTTGTCATTACATTGTGCAAAATAATGAGGTAATAAAACAACTTCAATTTAATAAGTGGTTCAAACTGAATGCCAATCTTTTGACTCAGATATTTTATCATAAACAAGTGATGCATCCACTGACTTCATGTACATGAATTCTTGGATTCGAACTCCTTCTAGGAGATTGACTATCTTAACCTCTTTCAAGATGTGATAGATGGGCAAAGACTTATTTGCTGATAAATGTTTTTCACCAAGTGAGGTGAAGTGGAAAGGTCAAAAGATAGGAATTCGTGAAATTACCAAAATATTTATGGAACCAGCTTATCAAAATTCATAAGTCATCTTCAGTCCAGGTTGGATGAAGAGTACTTGAGCCACATGTGACTATCATATTGAGTATGAGGTCTACTCATAGCTCATAACTCCTGAAGAACACCTTGGAAGGTGGTTTTAATTGGAGGAATTGAAAGTCAACCATATATCTGCTGAGGTTATGCTGATAGTTTCTTCGACACTGAACTATTTCATCTTAAATGTATCTCCAGGTAAGGAGATGACATGACTAATTATCAGGATCTATAGATGTGAGACTTTGGGGGTCATACATTTGAATCTAGTGACATAGATTCAAGATCTGATAAGTGTAGGTGGAGTATCCTAAGATGACTTAGGGATACTAATTTCTATAGACCCACAGGAGAACAAACGATTGTTGCTCTTGATGCTAGCTTTCTTGGAAATGTATTTCCTTAAAAATGGCAAGTGGGAGGAAATTGTGATTTAGATTCAATCCAAGGTCAGCCACCTAGCATAGATGGTCAAAGATGAAATCTGAGCCTCGTATATAGGTTGTGGGGCAACCTAGGTTCAGAAAGTGTGGGAAAAAAGGCTGAATCGATTCATGTGTGTCAGTGTTATGGGTAACTCCTAACTTGGACAAAGAATCTTCACCTTATAGTACCTAAGTTCAGTGGGAGCTTGATGACATCTCTGGTCTTGTATGTTAGGGACATACAGATCATCAAAGACGATATCCCGATCCTTCACTTGGTGAAGAGATGATTGGGAAATGTCTTATGATGAATGACTTAATGGACATCACCTATGGGGTAGGTGTGTGAGTTTTTGGATAAGTCCAAGAAACTCCAAGTGCCAAGTCAGATAACATACATCGATGACGGTATGTTATAGACCAGATGTGGTTTATGCCGAGAGCATAACCAATTGATACTAGGTCCAATCCAAGTGCATGGCACTGGATAAGGAATGAAGAACACACTTAGGTTCTATATAAAACTAAGGGGTGATTTTTGGTCAGTAATGACAGGAAAAGCTCAGTGGATTCACTTGGCAGCTTATTCCAGTCAAACCAGTGACAGTCTAGCTGTTCCTGTAGTGGTGCTAAAAGCTTTGGGAGCTTTAGAACAGACTACTTGAAAACAGAGTATGCAAATGCTTTTGGGAAGCAGTGGGAGTTCTTTGATGAACTTCGCAGGCGTACTCAGATGCTTATACCTTGTCTTGGGTACAGAGGTACTTAAGATATAGAAGATATGAACACTAATACAATCATGGTAGGCCCATAAACCGATGCTCTAGCACAGCAGGAGTGTGGCAGGTCATGCTTAGGACATAGTGTTGAGATTACTCAATGCAGGGTCCTAGTGCAAGTGGGAAATTGTTAGTGTTTATGCCCTAGGACCTCAGGATGGTCCATGGGATATGTGCATCACATCTAGTTGATAAATGAGTTATCCTGGCATTGTCGTTGTCATGCAAGTTTGTACATCTGCGCATATGTACATTTGCATATACAATGTCCCTAAGAGATAGATTTTATCTAGTCTCTGTGTTTATCCCTGGTCGAGAATTATGGTGGATATGGGACAGCTATGATTCGCTTGAGACTAGTATATGCGCTGGTTGAGCACGGGTTGCTAACGCAGGCATATGGGTATATCAAGGGAGATATACTGGATCGACCCGCCATGAGGATTCATCTCAGTGTCACTAGATGAATATCACAGTGACAGAGTTGCGCTTGTCCTAGACTTGAGGGCATTGGTATCTCTATATAGTGATTGATGTACTTTGATACACCTAATGCTTTGCCGTAAAAGGGAAGTCATAACGATTGTCATTGGGTATGTCATAAGCCGTATGAGAGATTCAATGTGCTAATAGAGGATTTGCCCCTTCCTTACAGGGAAGATTGATTGACCATGACGCCCCTATATGGATGACTGGAAGTGTATGGCCATACCCACGTGAGAACCTAATTTAGTCATGCCATATTATTGGGATTAACAAGTGTGACACACTTGCCCAATCTGGACATCAGTTGGCAAAAGGACAAAGCTGCACTCGTACTTTGTCGCAGTTTTAGGGGATGTCGATGATGACACCATTCTGATGACTTGGGTAGCAATGATGTACTGCTAGGTGCCACTCATTGCTTATGATGATTTAGTCATCACTGCCAACGTCTGAAGAACCTACAAGGTCGCACACCTTGACACTCGAGTTCTCATACTGATAGTTTAGCCTCTGATCGAATCATTGTGTGATTCAGATCTTTTTGGGGAACTGATGCTTTGAGACTTTTATAGAGGAGATGATATTTTATTTTAGTTCATTGTTGACCACTAGTTGACTCTAGTGGACCACGTTTGACCTCTATTGACCTGTGTTATCAAAATGAGTCAAACAAGGGTCTAGGTGCAAGTTTGGGCTTGGCACTTTAGTCACATAAATAAAATAAAATTATTAATTAGCAAGAGAATTTTTCTCTTGGCTAATTAATAAGCTTGGGCGCAATTTACAATTAATTATGTCTGCGGGGATTCGAACCCATGACACTTAATTGTGAATAGGCGCCTATGCTCATTATCCCACATGGGAAATATCTTCAGTGTGCGTCTGGCTCTGCTATTATAAATAGAGAGGCCCACCTGGGAGATGTTTTATACCAGACTCTTCTCTTGTCTCTAGTTGTCGCCTCCCCTCTGCTCATTGGCGTGAGGGTCTAGGAGGTGACAACAAATAAAAGTTTTTCGACATCAAAGGTTGGGACAAGTGGCAATGCTACCCACTCCTTGTCGCCAACACCCCTTCTTCTCCTTGGCGTTGGCGCAAGTTGAGAAGGCTAGAGCCGTGGATCTCATCTTCCGAGGCTAGCACCCAGCGTGGAGATTAGAGAGGACTCGAGGAGTCTGTGTGTGCGCGATTGCAGAGGACGGGCCCTTGCGCGTCTTCATCATCGGCCGCTCCTAAAAGTTGCTTGATAAGGTACTGCCCTCTTCATATCCTTTGTATTCTTCGTAAGACGGTCCTTATTGTTGAATTAGGAATCTCGTTTCGGGCTCGCTTCCGCCGTTTTCATTTTCTTTTAGCCCAGGGATTCCCAACATATTTTGACATCCAGGGCACCAGCGAGGACTACAAAATACGCTTAGCCTTCATCAGCATGGAGGGTCCTGCGAATCCTTGGTTCCGTTGGTTGAGACGGAGAATCCCCGATATCACTTGAGAAGGATTGAAGACGGAATTGGTGCAGCGATACAGTGATCACCCAGCTACTAATGCATATGAGCGGCTCGCGGCTCTCGAGCAGAACCACCCAACCGTGACCGAGTATATCACAGCATATGAAGGAATAGTCTTGCAAATTCCAGACCTAACTACATAGCAGTACTTGGGGTTCTTTTTGAAGGGGTTGAAGTCGGAAATTCGGGAACGCGTACAAGCTTTTTTCCCTAGTACTATTCTGCGAGCTATGACCTTAGCCAGGGTCATTGAAAAGGAACTAGGGGGGAGAGGGGTTGAAACTGCGCGCTGTAGCTAGAGTTCCTTCGAGTAAGAGTTCCTCTAGTGTTGGCGAATTCATGTCTAGCAAACCCGCGTGGTCACCAACCACTACACAGTCGCAATATATGCCAAAGGTTGGGGGAAGCAATCAACCAGGGTTACAAGGTGGAGCAAGAGGGGATAGTAGTCAACGCACCCACACCAAAGAAGGGAACCATGCCCGCTCATCGGCAGGTGGTGTGTCTCAGGGCGATTGGGCGAGAGGTGGAAGAGCTATGTCCTACCAAGATTACATCAACAAGAGGGAAAAAGACTTATGTTTTTGGTGTGACCAACCGTACCACCCTATGCACCAGTGTGGTAATAAGAGTCTACTGATTACACTGCCGGCAGAAGACGACGAGGCTTTAGAAGGGGGTAGTGACGAGGGAGGAGGAGAACCGACTGATCAAGGGGAACCCTCTTGTAACCAAATGGAACTTTCCTTGTATTCGATGAGTGGTCTCTCAGGACCTCGCACCATGAAACTTAGAGGGACTATAAATGGCATCGCTACCATCATACTCATTGACAGTGGCGCTAGCCACAACATTGTTTCCGCTCGGCTAGCCCAGGAGCAAGGGTGGCCGGTTACCGCGACGCCGACTTACAAGATCAGTTTGGGCGAAGGCGGTCGAGTCGCAGCGCAAGGCAAATGCGAGCAGCTGTCCGTGGTACTGGGCGATTATGACACGGTGTTGCAAGCCTATTTGTTCAGCCTTGGCGGCATCGATATGGTACTTGGGACGGCTTGGTTGGAGACACTGGGTGAAATCAAGGTGGACTGGGGGCAAAAGTACATGAAGATATCACAACAGGGGCAAGAGCGCGTTGTCCGGGGAGATCCCTCGTTGATACAATCTTCTATATCACTCAAGGGTCTACGCAGTGGGACGGATGTGGAATTCTAGGCTATAGTGTGGTGCGGTGAGCATTAAGCACTAGTAGCCGACGGATCGGAGATAATGACACCGACACAGAGACAACAACTGCAAACCCTGCTGCACGCCTTTGCCGATGTATTTTTGAAGGTGACGGTATTTCCCCCAGAGCGGGAATATGATCATGCGATCGACATTCAGCCCGGAGAGGATCCAGTTAGGGTGAGGCCCTACCGTTATGCCTACCATCAGAAGGATTAAATAGAGCGCCTTGTCCAACAAATGTTGGTGGCTGGGGTTATTCAACCAAGTTCGAGCTCTTATTCTAGCCCGGTGATTTTAGTCCGAAAAAAAAGATGACAGTTAGAGATTTTGTGGATTGTCGAGCCCTCAACAGCATCACAGTTGCCGATAAATATCCAATCCTTGTAATTGAGGAGTTGATTGATGAGCTACACGGGGCCGAGTATTTCTCCAAAATTGATTTGCGTTCGGGTTATCATCATATCAGAGTCAAACTGGAGGACGTCCACAAGACAGCATTTCGCACCCATTCGAGCCATTACGAGTTTCGGGTCATGCCATTTGGCCTAAAAAATGCCCCTGCGACTTTTCAAGCTGTGATGAATGAAGCTTTCCGACCATATCTTCGTAAGTTTATTCTAGTATTCTTTGATGATATTCTAATTTATAGCAGCACTTGGGAGCAGCACATGGGGCATCTGAACAAGGCATTGGAAGTGCTGAGAGTTAACCAACTGGTAGCAAACAAATCTAAGTGTAGTTTTGGGCAAACGCAAGTGGAATATCTTGGTCACATTATTCAACCCGGGGGTGTTGCCATGGACCCGAGGAAGATAAGCAGTGTTATACAATGGCCTGTTCCATCTACAGTGAAGTAGGTGCACGGATTCCTAGAGCTCATAGGGTATTACAGGCGGTTTGTGAAAGACTATGGGAAGTTAGCGACGCCACTTACCAACCTCCTCAAGAAAGAGGGGTTTCTTTGGGATAGGGAGGCGCAGGAGGCCTTTGAGAGATTGAAGGAGGTAATGACAACAACCCCGGTTTTAGCTCTACCAGATTTTTCCAAAGAGTTTGTCATCGAATGTGATGCGTCTGGCAGGGGAATTGGCGCGGTACTCATGCAGCAAGGGAAACCTATAGCCTACTTTAGCAAGGCTCTCTCCGATGACAATTTGGTCAAGTCCACGTACGAAAAAGAACTTATGGCATTAGTCTTATCAGTTCAACATTGGAGGCCATACCTTTTGGGGCGAAGGTTTAAGGTTCTGACCGATCAAAAAGCCTTGAGACACATACTAGAGCAACGCATCACTACTCCAGATCAACAGAATTGGCTGGCTAAGCTTTTGGGCTATGACATGGAAGTTCACTATAAACCAAGTAATGACAACAGGGCAGCAGATGCACTATCTAGATTACCTGAGCAGGTGATTTTGAATGCCCTATCTATGCCCATATGGTTGGACATCAATCAGATCCAAGAGGACGTGGACAAAGACCCTACTTTAAGTAAGGTCCTAACTGAATTGCGACAAAACCCAGCCAAGGCCACGCCTTTCGAATTGCGCGCAGGGCGCCTGTTCTACAAAGGGCGTATCGTGATACCTGCAAACTCTAGTTGGGTGCAAACTATATTTTAGGAATGTCACAACATACCTACCGGGGGTCATTCAGGTGTCTTCCGTACCTATCGCAGAATCGCGGACAATGTGTATTGGGTCAGCATGAAGAAGGACATTTACCGAGCGGTAGCCGAGTGTATTGTATGCCAGCGACAGAAGTACCAGACTACATCTCCGGCGGGCTTACTACAACCCTTACCCATTCCAGATCAAATATGGGATGATGTAGCAATGGATTTCATCACGGGGCTACCGCAGTCCAAGGGCGTAGATACTATACTCGTTGTGGTCGATAGGTTATCTAAATACGGATATTTTTGTGCTCTCAAACATCCGTATTCGGCAAGCTCGGTGGCGGAATTATTTGTCAAGGAAGTAGTCAGGCTTCATGGGGTTCCTAAATCAATTGTGAGCGATCGAGACCCGGTGTTCATCAGTCGTTTTTGGTCCGAGCTCTTTCGTCTCCGGGGGACGTTGCTGCGAATGAGCTCCGCATATCATCCTGAAACCGATGGGCAGTTAGAAGTGCTTAATCGGTGCCTCGAGACGTACTTGTGCTGCTTTGCATCGGAACAACCCAAGGAGTGGGCAGCATGGTTACACTGGGCAGAATATTGGTATAACACTAGCTTCCAAACCGCTGCTGGCATGACACCGTTTGGAGTTATTTACGGCCGCCTACCCCCTATCTTACATCGCTACGTCTTGGGAGAGTTGGGTGTGGATGCCGTGGAGCGAGCTCTTTTGGATAGGGATGAAATACTACAACAACTCAAATACAACCTCTATCGGGCCCAACAGCGGATGCTGAAATTTGCCAATGTGCATCGGAAGGACATAAGTTTCACCCTCGGGGATTTGGTTTTTGTCAAGCTACGACCGCATCGCCAACATTCAGTAGCTCGATGAGTCAATCAGAAACTGGCAGCACGTTATTACGGGCCTTTCTGCATCACCCAGTGCATCGGCACAGTAGCTTATCGCTTGGACCTGCCCCTTCAATCTCGGATTCACTCTGTTTTCCATGCCTCGCAGCTTAAAAAGGCTCTAGGAGCCCACGTTGCCAAACCCGATCTACAGGGAGACCTCGGCGCGGAACTTACCCCATAGTGTTTCCCTGACACCATTCTGGCTACGCGGGTCATTAGCCGGGGAGGGGAACCGGTCTGCCAGTGGCTCATTCGCTGGGCGTCTTCTTAGTACATATTATATCTCTGTATATATGATAGTGCTGTATATATATTTATGTTAGTGGATTTGTACCCATTAGCTTATTAGAATTTATATCCATTTTGTATTTACCTCTTGGTAAAGGATGAGGAATATAATGAAAGCAAAAGCGGCTGTTTTGGGCACGCTTCATTTTTCGATCAATCTGACATGGTATCAGAGCCTTCGTGCGTCCTCTAGGGTTTTCTGCCCTTCATTCGTTTTCTTGATTGTTGAGGCATTGAGTCTCTTCCTCAACTGCAATCTTCGTTCGGCGGAAGTCTTCCGCCTGCCATTTGGTGTTTTCGATCTTCTCCCATTGGTATTCTCGCGTCCCTCAGTCTCGCACGTGTAGCCGCTCGAGTCCCCTAGACGAAGCCGCCGGTGATTTCGCTGCAACCACGTCCTCTTGTCCTTCAGTCTCGCACGCGCAACCGTCCGAGCTCTTGCCTAGTGATTTCGAAAGTTTTGGCTCCATCCTTGTCCGCTTCCTGCTGTTGGGGCTCTCGCATCTAGTCTGTTGTGTTTTCGTGCTTCAATTTTGGAGTTTTTGGCGCCGTCTGTGAGTCTTGCTGACATTTCTTATCATCGCACTATGCACTTTGCTTCTTTCTGTTGGTTACATATACATATCTTTTACTACATCATGGAAAGTGCTTTTGGGAAAACATCTACAGAAAATGTATCCATGCGATTTACTGGTAAAAACTATATGGGTTGGGAATTTCAGTTTAGGATGTTCTTGAAAGGGAAAGATCTATGGGGCCACATAGATGGGTCTCCTATGCCTAACAATGACTTAGACTATAGTAAATGGGAAGTAATGATGATAGAATTATTTCTTGGATTCTAGCATCTATTGAACCTCATATGGTGAACAATTTACGTGCTTTTGGTACTGCCAAGGAGATGTGAGATTATCTCAGACGTGTTTATTACCAGGATAATACTGCACGGCGATTTCAACTTGAACTTGAAATCAATAATTTCACTCATGGCAATATTTCTGTTCAAGAATTTTATTCTGGTTTTATGAATCTTTGGAGTGAATACTCCAGTATTATTTATGCTGGCGTTCCTAAAGGGGCATTGGTCAGCCTTCAACAGATCCATGAAGTAAGCATGAGAGATCAATTTCTTATGAAATTAAGGCCTGAATTTGAAATAGCTAGAGGAGGCTTACTCAATAGATCTCCAATACCTTCTTTAGACATATGTCTTGGAGAGCTCTTACACGAAGAACAACGACTGGCTACTCAATCTGTCATTAGTACATCTCAGGCATCATCTGAACTTATAAATGTTGCTTATGTTGCAACTCAAAGAAAATCTAGGGGTAAAGGCCATATGCAATGTTACAGCTGCAAAGAATTTGGGCACATATCCAAAAATTGTAATAAGAAGTTCTGTAATTACTGTAAGCAGCATGGACACATTATCAAAGACTGTCCTACTCATCCAGAAAATAGGAGGACAAGAGCCTACACTGTTGTCCAGGCTCCTGTGTCCGACTCTATTAGTTCCGGCTCTACCTCTGCTACTATGAGTAACAACCAAGTGGTTATGACTCCGGAAATGGTTCAACAGATGATCCTTACGGCTTTCTCAGCTCTGGGTCTTCAAGGTAGTGGTAAGCCAGTCTCTTCTAGTTGGTTTATTGATTCTAGAGCATCAAATCATATGACCGGATTTTCTAGTCTGTTACAAAATTTGCGCTCATATATTGGTCAGCAACATATTCAAATTGCTAATGGTAGTAATATTCCCATTACTACCATTGGTGATATCGATCATAATTTTAACAATGTTTTTGTTGTTCCAAAGTTATCCACTAATTTACTATCTGTTGGTCAACTTGTGGAGAATCACTGTGATGTGCATGTTTCTCGTGATGACTGTGTTGTACAGGATCAGGCCTCGGGGAAGGTGATTGCGAAGGGACCTAGGGTGGGCAGATTATTTCCGCTACATTTTGGCATTCCTCATCCTGTTGCTCTGGCTTCCATACTTGCAGACACCTCAGCTGAACTTTGGCATAAACGTCTAGGTCATCCTAACCATGTAATTTTGTCTGATTTGTTAAAACGTGGTTTCATTGGCAATGGCTTAAACTCTGTAGTGACACTTAACTGTTCTGCTTGTAAACTGGGAAAGAGCAAAACTTTACATTTTCCTATTTTTGGTAGTCGTGCTAAATAATGTTTTGATGTTATCCATAGTGGTGTATGGGGAATTGCTCCTGTTATCTCACATAGTCAGCATCGTTACTTTGTCACTTTTATTGATGACTACAGTCGTTTCACATGGATATATTTCTTGCGGACTAAAGCTGATGTGTTTAGTAAGTTTCAGAGTTTTGTTGCCTATGTTGAGACTCAATTTTCTACTCATATTAAAACTTTGCATACTGATAATGGTGGTGAGTACATGTCTAATACTTTTCAAGCTTATTTACACAGTAAAGGCATTATATCTCAGAGGTCTTGTCCTTATACTCCTCAACAAAATGGGGTGGTTGAACGAAAGAATCGTCATCTTCTAGATATGGTTCGGACTCTTATTTTACAATCATCTGTGCCACCGCAATATTGGGTGGAGGCCTTGTCCACTGCGGTATATCTCATTAATCGTCTTCCTTCTTCTCAATTAGGGTTTGATTCTCCATTTTACCGTCTCTTTCATGAACATCCTGATTATCATGGCCTGCGTACTTTTGGATGTATTTGTTTTGTTCATCTTCCGTCTCATGAGCGTCACAAACTTTCAGCTCAATCTGTTCGTTGTGCTTTTCTGGGTTATAGCCCCTCACACAAAGGGTATATATGTTATGATGCTGTTGCTAATCGTATGCGTATATCCAGAAATGTTATTTTCTTTGAAAATGCATTTTATTTCTAGCAGTATGTTCCCACCTCTGCTCCTCTGGTTCTTCCTACCTTTGAGGATGACTCTTCCTCCAATGGGCGTTTCCTTCCTGGTATGGTATATCATCGGCGCAAAGATCTCTCATCCTCTAATCTGCTTGAGACTAGTCATATACTTCCTGGTTCTCCTGCAGCTACTCTTCCTAGTCTTCGACGATCTTCACGCACTATTAAACCTCCTGATCGGTATGGCTATTCTACTACTTTAGCTGATAATATGGTTCCTACTTCTTATTCTCAGGCCTGTACTCAAGCATGTTGGGTCAAGGCTATGAATGAAGAACTTCAGGCCCTTCAAGAGAATCATACTTGGGATATTGTTTCTTGTCCTTCTGGTGTTAAATCTATTGGGTGTAAGTGGATCTATACTCGTAAATTGCGGGCTGATGGTTCTCTTGATCGCTATAAAGCTCGTTTAGTGGCTCTTGGCAATAAACAAGAATATGGGATAAATTATGAGGAGACTTTTGCTCCTGTTGCTAAAATGACCACTGTTCGTCTTATACTTGCTGTCGCTGCTTCTCAAGGATGGGCGTTGTGACAGATGGATGTTAAGAATGCTTTCTTGCATGGCGATCTTAGTGAGGAGATTTATATGACTCCTCCTTCTGGGTTATTCTCTATACCTTCTTCTGATGTCTGTCGGCTAAAAAGGTCACTTTATGGGTTGAAACAGGCACCACGGGCTTGGTTTGACAAATTTCGCTCCACTCTTCTTAACTTTGCTTTCACTCAAAGTCAATATGATTCATCATTATTCCTGTGTAAGACTTCTCATGGTATTGTTCTCCTTCTGGTTTACGTGGATGATATTGTTATTACTGGGTCTGACTCTCAATTATTGCTACGCCTGCAAGATCATCTTCAGACATGTTTTCACATGAAAGATTTGGGCCCGTTGCATTATTTCTTGGGTCTTGAAGTATCATGTTCCTCCACGGGTCTTTTGCTCCATCAACATAAGTATATTGAGGACTTACTTGCTTTACCTGGTCTTCAAGAGAGTCGACCGGTTGATACTCCTTTAGAAGTAAATGTCAAATATGGTAATGGTTTCGGCAATTTTCTCTCTGATCCTTCTTTATATCGCAGGCTTGTGGGCAGCTTAAATTATCTTACTATCACACACCCTGATATTTCCTTTACTGTCCAACAAGTTAGTCAATTTATGCAGGCGCCTACTCATATTCATCTATCTGCCGTTCATCGAATTCTTCGGTATTTACGAGGTACCTCTACTAAGTGACTTCATTTTCCAACGAACTCTCCCATTCATTTGATTTCTTATAGTGATGCTGATTGGGCGGGTTGCTCTGACACTCGCCGTTCTGTCACTGGTTGGTGCATGTTCCTTAGGCACTCTCTTATCTCCTGGAAAAGTAAAAAAGCAGGATCGCGTCTCTTAAGTCTTCTACTGAATCTGAGTATTGTGCGATGTCCTCTGCCTGCTCTGAAATAATTTGGCTCCGTGGTTTGCTGGCTGAACTTGGTTTTCCTCAAACAGCCTCTACATCTCTCCATGTGGACAATACGAGTGCAATCCAAATTGCTGTAAACCCTGTTTTTCATGAACGTACTAAGCACATAGAGGTGGATTGTCATTATATTCGTGAGGCTTATGATTCTCACTTTATCTCTCTTCCACATATTGCTACGGCCTCTCAAATTGCTGATATTTTCACCAAAGCTCTCTCCAAGCCTCGGCATCAACTCTTATCTACCAAATTGATGCTTGTAGATTCCGCCGCATCAATTTGAGGGGGGATCTTAGTACATATTATATCTCTGTATATATGATAGTGCTGTATATATATTTATGTTAGTGGATTTGTACCCGTTAGCTTATTAGAATTTGTATCCATTTTGTATTTACCTCTTGGTAAAGGATGAGGAATATAATGAAAGCAAAAGCGGCTATTTTGGGCACGCTTCATTTCGATCAATCTGACACGTCTAAGCCGGAGGAGGACGCCACGTGGGAAGATGCAAATATCATAGGCGAGCAATTTCCAGAAAAGTTCCACAGCCTTGGGGACAAGGCTGTTCTTCAAGAGGGAGGTATTGTTACCAAACCAGTTCACCCACCCATCTGGAGGGTGTATTCGCGCAGAACCGGGTCCGGGTCTGGTTCCGGTTCAAAGAACATTTCGGTTCAGGGAGAGAGGGGGGAGTGAGACCTATATTGGGGCGGAGAGGAGGAGAGTTTGGGGTCATACTTGTTTTGTTTGACAAAGACGTCTGAGACGTTGTTTCTCTTGCCGGGTCTCCGGCTAAGGTGGTTTTGGCTACCTTATCATTCTCTTAATCTTAGTGTTTCCCTTTTGTCTCGATCTTCCCGTATTAGTGTGTTTCCTTTAAAGGTTCTCTCTTCCTTTGCTTTTTCAGGCTTTGAATGAGAGATCTATAATGGTTAAAATCTGTCGTCTGCTCAAGCTGGATCAGAAATCTTCCTTCAAAAGAGGTTGTTTGTACAACTCTATATTAAGTCTAACTTTATTTTTTTAGAAAATCTTCTCTTTCAACCCCTAGGTGAGAGTGCAATGTCAATGGTAGAAACTAGAAACTATATATTACCCCGGTCATTCATACCACATCTCACTCTATGGGTAGACTAATAAAATAGGGAGTACTTATTGCATGACAAGTGTAATATGGAGTACTTGTCGCATGACAAGTGTAATATGGAGTACTTATCGCATGAAAGTCTCATGTTCATGATCTCATCTCCATTCCCATGACTGTTATGCCTCATAACTTTTACCCTACTCAATATGCTCTTGTTGAATGAGCCAACTCTCATATGAGGAGTGAATTGACCCTTTTCATTGTTCTATCAACCTCCAGAGACTTGGTCCCTCAAATTTTCAGGTGCAATTTTTAAGTGGGGGCCTTCTGAACTCACTTAAGCAAGGTCCCTTGGGATTCATTTCACGTATCTCAAAGTATATTTTTTTATCTAACAAAATCTTAATTCCAGTTACCCCACTCTGCTATAGACCTGGCAATTCGAGTCAGTGCATCATAAACGGGTCATGTTAGCTGTGACCCGTGACCCGATTAAGCCAACCCGAACACGACCTATTTAATTAATTGGATCAAACTGTCTAACACGAACACGACCTGAATATAATCGGGACATGACCCGAATAACCCATTTATCATTCATACTTTAAACATAAATAATAAATTAATAAAAATTCTATTAAAATTAATAAAACTTTGGGCTTACGTGTGGACCAAAATTTGGGTTAAAAGATAGTTAGAAGATATTTAGGCTTATGGGCTAGCAATGGGAGTTAGGTGAACCTATATTTAAATTTTTTATATATAAATATATAATGTAATCAGGTTAAGCGGGTCAACCCGTTTATAACCCAACACGACTCGATTATTTTTTGGTCATAAACGGGTTGACCTGTTTATGACCGGGTTGACCTGTTTATGACCCGAACACGATTATGACTGACCCGAACCCGCCTAACTTCGTATTGAGTCGGGTTGGGTCAGTGGGTCGGGTCAAGTTTTGCCCGGTCTACTCTGCTATAACTCTCCCTGCTCTTCTGAAACCCATTTCTCGCTCGCCAAACTTGCTCTTCTTTCCATTTGCTTTGTCTAAACAAGCTCTGGTTATCTTTTCTTTTTGCCTTCATCTCCGCTCTCAGTGAGCCGACTCACTCTATAATGTTGTAACCATGGCAACACGGCAGCTTTGTCCACTTCCCGAACTATTCAATCCAACATTCTTCCTCTCACCCTCCTTTGCCAACAAGGACGAGAGCAACACTCAAAGGATTCTCCGGTGCTCTCTTTCAAAGATAACAACATAAGTCAGAAAGGAGGCGGAGGATAAGCCTGCCACACTGATCTTGCCTGGCCGCTTGAAGAAGCAAATGCGCTCGGGCGTAGAATAAGGTATAACCTATTTGGAATAAGATAAAACCTGCCTAGAATAAGGTAAAACATGCCTGTTATAAGACAAAACCTCTATAAAATAAGATAGGACCTATCTAAAATAAGGTAGAATCTTTATGTTGGACCTACCTAGAATAAATTAGAACCTATATGATCTAGGATAAAGTAGCACATGTGTGTTTAAGGTAGAACCTCTATGAAAAAAGGTAAGACCAAATACATAAACCATGCAAAATTAACACAATCATCATTGCTTCTCAAAGTATCACAATTAATTACAATATACATCATTGCTCGTCAAAGTACCACAATTATATCACATTTATAAACTAGGAAAATGACATAAATCAGGTTAATGTAAAACAATTATAATTGTTCCCACAACCAAGTACAATTATTCAAGATATTAGCAGTCTAGAGAGCACTAAGCAAGATGAGAATGCAAAGGGATCTCGAATCCTCAATCTTTTTAGAAGGAGCAAGCGGGGAGAGAAGAATGCGTCCGGTGAACAAGTCCGGCTAGTGCTGAGCAAGACGAAAATGCGAGGCGATGCAAACCTGAATTCTCAATCTTTTTAAGAGCAAGCGGGGAGAGATGAGCTCAGTTGGTGAGCGCTGACAGCAAGCGTGTCTGATGAGCATGGGAGGTGCGAGGAGAGATAGAAAGCGGGGGAGCAAGGAATTTTAGGGGTTTGAGTAAAAATAGGAAGTCTTGAGATATGTGCCTCAACGTGCTTGAGGATTCATGAAATGAATGTTATGAGGGACCCACTTAAGTGAGTTCAGCAAGGCCCCATTTATAAGTATTTTCCCTAATATTTCTCCTGGCTGCGTATTACCTCTTCACATATGTAAATTTAGACCTGACAAAACCTGACCCGCCCCGACTCGACACGAAGTTAAGCGGGTTCAGGTCAGCCATAATCGTGTTCGGGTCATAAATAGGTTAACCCGTTTATGACCTAAAAATAATCGGGTCGTGTCGGGTTGTAAACGGGGTAACCCGCTTAACCCGATTACATTATATATTTATATATAAAAAGTTTAAATATAGGCTCACCTAACTCTCATTACTAGCCCATAAGCCCAAATATCTTCTAATTACCTTTTAACCCAAATTTCGGCCCACATGTAACCCAAAATTTTATTAATTTTAATAAAATTTTTATCAATTTGTTATTTATATTTAAAATATAAATGATAAACGGATTATTCGGGTCATGTCAGGTTGACCCGATTATATTCGGGTCGTGTTCGTGTTAGACAATTTGACCCAATTAATTAAATAGGTCATGTTCGGGTTAGTTTAATCAGGTCACGGGTCACAACTGACATGACCTGTTTATGAACCGTTGACCCGAATTGCCAGGTCTATGTAGATTCAATCTTGCCCAAACTCAGCAACCCTTATTGGTCACTCTGCCTTTTGACTTCCTCCTCCGACACCTCAACATTTCCTAGAATCCCTTCACTCAACTCAATGACAGTCCCCTACACTCTAATTTTGGCGCTCCCTTTGCAACCTCTAAAATTAGAATCATCTTTATTCTTAAGAGATATGTAGGTTGAGCTCCTTCTCAACCACACAAAGGCAGGGCTTTCTCAACTTTCAATGAAAAAGAGCCCATCCTTGTGGGAACTAGCATGAAGATCACAAGAAAGCACATGGCATTGACTCCTTCATGGGCTTTGCTTAGCTTTGTTGGCCCCAAAGGGCCCAAAGTGCAGAAAGTCCAAGTTAACATTAGGCCTGAGCACCAAGAACTAGCCTTCCTATAACTAATCCCTTTACATTATCTAAGTCAAACTTACCGTCTTTTAGCTCTCTAGGAAACTCATCTCTTTAAGGAGTTAGTAAGTTAGCAAGCAACCTAGGTAAAAGATGAAACTAGCTAATGTGCCCACCTTGGGTTCATTTGGAAGTATTATCTTAACTTGGGTTTATTTCTCTATTGAGATAAAGGTATTCACCAAACACTATAAACCTTGCATACATTAAATGATGACTCAAATCATTCTCCTTGGATCATGTTTATTTCTTATGCAAGTAATATTGCTTCTGCTTCAAATTGCAGACGTAATCTAAAATGGACTCTAGCCAAACAAAAATTGACTAAAAGCTGGTGAAGGCAATACTCAAAATTTTCACAAAATTATGTCCAATTTGAACCAGATACTATCTAATCTTAGTATTCAAGATGATCATATATCTAATCTTAGTATTCAAGAAGATCAAGGTTCCCTCTGCTACTCTAAGCAGGAGACCATGGCATGGTTTGTATAGCACTACCATGCACTCTAGAACTACGACATTTCATTGCCTTCCAAGACTCACAATGTTATGTTCCTAAACATAGGCAACCTTCCTGCTGTCTCTCTAACTGCTTGGGATGGTTTGTAGTAAATGCTTCTCCACATATGAGCTTAAAGTATTGTCAATAATCTCGGCCTTAGCAACAGTTCCAACGAGGATGGCATTACTCTTGAATTTTATAAGCACCACTAGGACATCACTGAATCTAACTTCCTTAAGGTCTTAAATTCCTTCCATAGACTAGGCTTTATTCTACCCCCTAGGCTAAAATGCATCTTATCTTTATTCCTAAGAAAACTTCCCCTCTTAAAGTTAGAACACACAAATCTCCATTTGCAATGTCTCTTACTACATCTTGTCTAAAGTGCTTGCCAATAGCATTAAGCCTTCTCTCCCCACCATCATTAGCCTAAAGCAATCAACCTTTATCAAGGCTAGGTGTATCCAGGATAACATCCTCATTAGCCAAGAGTTGACCCTCACTATGTTTTCCTTTAAAGGTAAATATCCTTAATCCTTTTCAATATTGACCTTGCTAAAGCCTTCTATTCCATACTTTAGGATGCTATCCTCACCTCTCTAAGCTACCTAAACTTCCCCCCACCCTTATCAAAGTTTTTAAATTTGATCCCTACTAATGTACTGACACAGTGATGGATTAGTATGCGTCATAGTAAGAAATATTGGTCCAAACTGACCTGTACTTCCAATTTATACTTGGGACTGGTACCCAAAATTGGTTGGTACTAGACTGGTATTATATATATATATGTATATATATATATATATATATAAAATTAAAAATCAATTGGACTGGTCAGTACCGAAACCAATGACTATTGACTGGTATGTACTTGGACTGATAAACTAGTCTAGACTGGTATGTACTTGGACTGATAAACTAGTCTAGACTGGTATGTACTTGGACTGATATACTAGTTCAAACTAGTTTTTTGAAACTTAGCATGTTCTTCTACGTAAATTGGTACCCAAAACAAGTACGTATTTAATATATACGTGTATACATCTATATATATATATATACATGCATGCATGCATGCATACATACCTCTTGTATCAAAGTTTTCATAAAATCTCCCGCCTACGTCTTGAATAATTCAGCTTTCTCCCTACTTTGCTAGTTGTAAGGGCATAAGGCAAACTGACCCGACCTTTATATCACTCCCCTTTTCGTTCAATGGGCAGTGCAAAGTTTCTCACCTTATGCACATATGTCTTATCTTTTGCCCTAGAGTGAATCCTAAATCCTATAGAAACCTCCAAAATTTATTGAAACTATTGGTCAAAATGTCAAATCCTTAATTTCTAAAAATTAAAACTTTTCTTTCTCCTTGAAGCATCTTGTAGTCCTCATTTCCTTCTCTTGAAGCAAAGGCTAACCTGCAAAATTGACTAATCCCCCTATATAATAAACTTACCAGGTGGCAAGATCAACATCTTTCTCAAGCCAACAAGATCACCTAGCTAATTTAGCCTGGTCTGTACTTCTCTCTACACCCTCTGCATTTTCCTGGATTCCCTCTCAGCATCTTGAGAAGATTAACTCAATTGTCAATGGTTTTATTTGGTCCAGCTCTGGCAAATCTTGTGGTATTCAACCTCAGTACTAATTGGACCATAATAACCAAGCCTAGGTCAGTGAAAAGCCTCAATGTTAAGGACTTTCTCACTTTAAGGGGACTCTTCATTGTTCCAGACCTTCTTAACTACAAAGACAATCTTTGAGCTAAGCTTACCTCTACAAAATATGGTACCCCAACCCTTGGAACATAACCCTTGCTTGCTCCGTCAATTAGGCATGGAAAAACATCTTGAATGTGATGTATCGATAGCATAAAGGCTTCACTAAAACCATTGACTCCAACTCTAGCATTCTCAATCACCCTTGGTGTTTGGACATCCCTATCCAACTTAAGCCCACCCATCACCCTCATATAGCTATGGTGGCTCTCTTATGGTTTCCCATCTCATGCAGGAACAAACTCGGAGCCAAAATAAAATACTTGATTGGAGTAGTGGAACATTCCTTAATGAAATTATATAAAGCCAACTTCCTGTTGATCCCAAGCATAGTAGTGGTACCTAAAACTCTCTTACCAACATGCATATATTTTCTATGCCCTATGATATTCCCCCAAATTATGCCTTGGAATGTTTGTAAACATCTATGGATGTTACATGTTTCCCAAAAGATTAAAACCTCCATCTCAAAGCTATCTGTTAGGGGCCCAATACTAGTAGTAGTATATATAATAAAACGGATCTGGTTCGGTATGTTGTACCCGATTCACTAAGTAGGAAAATGTTATAAATAGGAGTTTAGGGTTTAGAGTAAGATGTCAACTACTTTTTTATTCTTTTCTTTATGTGTGTTTTGCACAATTTCTCACCGGTGATGGTGCGGTCTATCAATTGGTCCGACTTGCCGGATTGATCGCCGGACAATCAGTTGTTCGGTGATGGATAAAGGCGAAAAAAATTTTGTTGTCGGTAGTAGATCAGCCATTGAAGAAAACTTAGGGCATAAGAAGTTCATCATGCAACGAAGTTTTCTTCTCGACAAGCTTCCAGCGCGTGGCAAGCACTATAGCAACGCTAGGGTTTGGTGTGGTACTATAGCATGGTACTGTAGCGGCTACATGAGCATTGCAGTGGACCGGGGGGAGGAAGAGGAAGGACACGTGGCACTGTGTCTATGGCGCACATGCAATATGTAGATTAGGGTTGAAAAAAAAACTAGAGAGAGATTGTTGGTTTGAAAAAAAAAATATTATTAAAAAAAGAGAGAGACAGGAGTTAAAAAGAAGATGACGAGAAGTGAGGTTGATCAACGTTGTATAGAGATGAATCATCGTCTTCACGTTTTATATGAGATGAGAGCAATACTGAAAGAGTAGGTTAGGGAGAAGAAAATGCGAGAGGGTACAGATGTGATTGTCGATGGGCAGACATATCCAATCTCGAGCGAGGTCCTGAAGACTACATTACAGAGCCAAAGTAATATGAATAAAAAATAGTAGATTCATAACCAAGTGGAATTACAAAGATTTAATGGAACTGATCCAGTATGATGGATTGCATAAGCTGAACAATATTTTGACATTCAAGGCACGCTAGACGACTATAAAATTCCTATGGAGTTTGTTCATATGGAGGGGCAAGCAGGCCATTAGTTTTGAGGATTAAAACGATGGATTCCCAATCTTTCTTGGGAAGGGTTGAAATAAGAGATGATACAAAGATTTAGTAAATTTTCTGCAACTACTGTCCTTGATGAAAGCTACTATGAAGAGAAAAAACTTGATGGCAAACAGAAGGAGGTCAGCAAACAAGCTGTAATTAAACATACTCCTATTGTTGATAAGACTTTTCAACTATAGATGTTGTGAGTACTGAATGTGGTGAACTCTCCAAAGGGGATGATGTTGGTGTAGCTAATTTTTTCAAAGATAATGATCTAAATCTGGGCTGGCCAAGCGATCTAGATGACAATCTAAGTAAAATGTCTTATGGGATGAAGGTTATGAATGCTACAAAAACACGTTGGAAGACTTGGCACTGCTTGCATGTATGCTGGGAATAGGAAAAGCTTTTTGCTATAAAGAAGCATATCGTAGAGCAATTTCAACATATAAGCAATGAAATTCAGGAAAAGTTTGAGAAAAGAACCAATAGATACACAGCCTTGTCCCAAGGCTCCAAGGCTGTAGTTAGAGAGGGGGACAATGTTAGGGGCCCAATACTATTAGTAGTATATGTAATAAAGCAGATCCGGGTCGGTATGTTATACCTAGTTCGCTAAGTAGAAAAGTGTTATAAATAGTGGTCTAGGGTTTAGAGTAAGATGTCTACTACTTTGTTATTCTTTTCTTTAGGTGTGTTTTGCACGATTTCTCACCGGTGACGGCTGAGGTCTATCACTATCATATTTATATCTTTCAACCACTTTCAAGCTTGCAAGGATGGGTCTCAATATGATAGAGGATTGCTTCCTTGATAATAAAACCTCATATTATGTGTGACATTTTTTAAAGTGCTGGTTTTTTATATCAAATATGGCTTTCGTTAAAGCATAATTGCATGATCTATTTTAAATTTACAAAAGACCATTCAAATAGTTCTTAGATTTTTAAATCAAACAATCAATCATATCTCTTGTAGGAACTTGTTCTTCGTGTTTTGGTTCCTTTGAAAGAAAGAAATGAGGCAAAATATTATGTGAAACCAAACATAATTCATGGATGACAAAAAGAACAATGATGGCGAACTATATGATTGTTTAAAACCCAAAAATATGAGGGAAATGATGTAACCAAGCTGAAATATAGAAATGCCTTATGGCAACCCCTACCCCCTATAGCCAAGCTCAAATCAACATCGTTGGGGCATGGCCAAAGGAAATAAAGGATGGAGGTATTGGCTATGGGATGTGGATGGCAGATGTCTTCTAGCAGTGGTAGCCTATCTCAACACCCTCTCAACTATCGCCTACAGGTTGTATGCAATTCCCTCTACTATATTCACTAAGACATGCACAACCATAATACAAAATTATCATTGAAACAAACAGTTTTGTGGTAGTTAAATCAATATTTTAAAAACAAGTCCGAACCAACCAATTTTTCTGATTTGAACTAGTTTGATGAGAAAACAGAGCGAACACGGCGAGCGGAGCGAGTGGGAGAAGGAGAAGAAGGAGAAGAGGAGAGGAAGAGGGAAAAGAAGGGGAAGAGAGGGCGATAGCGGATGTGAGCAAGCGATGGCGGACGCGTACAGTTCTTCCTCTTCTTCTTTCTTCTTCTTTCTTCTTCCTCTTCTTCTTTCTTCTTCTTTCTTTCATTGCTTCGCCTGGTTTTATCGGGATTTTGTCCATACCGATTGTGGAATGGTCGGAATAGATCTTCAAACCTTTTAAATACATTGGTGGTACTTGTAAAACACCCCCAAGTGATGTACTTGGCACTCTATGAGATATATAAATTTCTTATAACTATGCCCTAGTGGTTGTTCAATTTATACCAAGGGAACAAAAAAAATGCTTAACTGGCAAGATGAGCCAAAACCACTATACAATGTAATACCTACTCTTTGGCCTAATGACATAGCCCCTAGTTTGCACACTTAGTCAAGCAATAATGCATAAAATTCCCTTTTGCAAAAAACAAAATGTTTGATTCCACTACAGTTGGAATTACCAAAGAAATACTAATGATTTGCGAGTATGCATGATATTAAGGAATATCAAATAAAGCTGCATGACTCAACTTAGTGTAATAACAACACTTATATAGCTAGGATCCTATCCTACATGAACCAACAAAGAGATAATCTTGCAATAAAGAACGTTCCTGATTATGGGCATCTAAATGATATATGTAGTGTATTTTATGAGCAATGCTGATTGAATGACTAGATTGCACAATGTACTACTACTATATTTCTCATCGAATGAAAGACATTTAAGAATGGCATTGAACTTTTGATGAAATTCACAACAAATACCTTTAGATTAAGTTATTTGTGGATATATTTCATAACAAAAAATTTAACTAAAAAACCTTTAAATGAATTATTTTGATATAATTTGCAAACAATAAATGCTATAAGTAGTTTGACTATTTAACTTGAATTGATTTGTACCTTACAACATGGTTCAAATTACTAGAATGACACAACGAAGATGATGTTACATTGAATCCTTGTAAAACTCCACAGACTATTAATCCTCATTAATTTGGATTATACTTATAAAATAACTCACTGGAATGTAGTCAAGTTCATTAGTCCGAAAGATCTCAACATAACTTAAAATCTAAAGACATTACTACATAAAATATTAAAATAAATTCAAAAAAGAATGTTCATATGCCACCAACAAAAAAGAAAGGTAGATAATGCTTACAAGAATCCAAAATTAGCATGATCTTAAAATTGCTTACTTTGCAAGAGTTGGATATTTAATGCACTCCCTCAACATGTTACCACAGCTCAATGCAATGTCTTTGTTGTTATAGCTGCTTGGAATCACATAGACATAAGCAAGATATAACGGTAAAAAAAATACAATTATGTAAGTATATTAAAGCGCTCCTCAAAATCATATATTATCATATTGTTGAAAAATATAGAAATCTAGCAAAGATGGTAGGATCAAATATGGGAATACGGCCAATGTCAACTTTGTGACAATGCTATACCATCATTTGTTTCATTTGATCTTATATTTGTCATCATATATGCCAATACCTTATTATTTTTATCATCCATCATATACACGTCGACCATTCTATGTGTTTTCATATTATTCATTATTTCATTTCCATTATCATTGTACTTTAGCTACACGTAGTGGCATTTGTAACCATCTAGTAACAAAATTCAATAGAATATTTCTCCTCTTTTATTGCACCTTAATATCAAAGCCAGTTTCAGTCTTAAGAAGTTCCTCCTATGCTATCGTTGGCTATTTTTCCAATAATAGCAATGACAATATGACCTTTCTTTCTTTGTTTCAACTGTGCCAAAGGTGATGAATCCAATGACATCTCTCTCTCCACTAGCATTTCTCTCCTTAGGCAGCTGAGACCTTCGATTTTAAGCATTTTGCAGGGATGTACTTAAATATTGGTGAATATAATTGTGATATACCCCTCCACTCTTATCTCCTTTGCCTCCTCAACATCACGGTTTGTGAGGATTTGGTACTGCCTTTTGCAACCTCTATCTTCAATTATCAGCAATGTTACTTCCAAACTCATCTGCTACATATAAGTCCTTAATGCAACCTACACTCTCCACAACTTTTGAAAAACCAACAACCTTACACGTGCCTCTTCATTGGATTCTTTATGCATTTTCTCTTCACCAGCATTCTCACATCTCTTCCCTCTGTCATTGCCTTCTTTGTTAGCATAGCAAAAGGTATGGTGAAACCATAATCCACAGATTTTTCCAAACCTAGCATTTCCACTAACTTCTCTAGCTTTCTTAAAAAAAATTTTGTGTATCAAGCATCATTTGTCCTCGTCTGCATATCTTTTACCTATTTCACACAAGCAAATAGCAACTTTATCAGTGCATGAAGAAGAATAGATTATTACGAGAGCATGAACAGATTGCTCTTTAGTTATGTGTGTGTCTCTTTCCTTTCATAGCATAAACAAGAAGCACTTTTACTATTGCATGCAAATTGACGCAAACTATCTCTCTTGCACATGCAAGAATAGTTGGCTCTTTAGCTACATAGATACTACTTTTTTTCTCCTTTATATTCATAGACTAACATGACTTTCTTTATGTGCAGCATACACTTTCTTTATCTACAATTTCAAGGTTTTCATTACCTTGGCAATTTCGTAAGATCAAACATGTAACATAACCTCTATGGAAATGCACCATGTAACCGTCCCACAAAATCATATCATCCATATGATTTTATATTTACCATCATATATGTTATTTTTATCTATCAGCATATATGTTGATCATATTATGTGTTTTCATATTATACATTTTCATTATAATTGTACTTCAAACATCATATGTTTAAAGGCACCATGTAATTGTCCCATAATAAATAGCAATATAATATTTGTCCTTTATTTTAGCTCAGCTAATGCACAGATATCATAAAGATCTATAAGAGTTAAAGTTAACTTACCAAACAATGAGAAAATCCAGAAGTTCCAAATTACTTTCAAGATATTCCACACAACAATACCTCGAATCAATATTCTGCATCAACAAAATGGACCAACAATGCACTAAATCTTTCCTGGCCTGAAATGAAAGAATCAATTTGCTTCAGAATTAATGACGATGACATAAATATCAAATGATGGTTAGACTTACTTCCCAAGCCAATGTTGGCAGCTTATGTACGAATAGAGCAAGAACATCTTCTTTGCATAATTCAATAGCTAACTGTAAACTATGATCTTGATTCGGTTCAGCATCTCCATCGCCTGAGAGCATTTGCCTCATTGAAAGGATATTCTTTTGAACATCTTCAAGAGCCTAACATGAAAATGTGTAATTGCACAAAGAATGATGTGATGAATTCAAGATTTTCATGTGACTAATTTGGAAAACAAGTGATGATTCCAGATTACTTTGCAGTACATGCGACTAATTTTCAAATGGCCCACAGTAAACTGCCATTGATTCTAGAAACAACGGTTTGGACATGAGTAGAAATTCCGGAGTACCAACCAGACAACGGCTCAGTGAACTAAAACGCAAGGATTGGTCGCAAGCACAGTACATGGTGCGTGCCAACACCCTGATAGTAATGCAAGCATAAGCGTGACAAATGTAAACTAAATCAGCAAGTAGATTTATATTCCAAAAGCCAAGGGGTTACACAGAAGAGCTTATGAATAGTGCTAAGATTACCTGTACAGACGAAACACTACGAATGAAGAGAATACAATATGAAGAGTGCATTGTGATTAACAGATAATTCAAACTTTCAGTTCCAGCAGATCAAAGTTTAAATGCATAATTTTCCGAAAAGTTGATACAGGAGTTCCTCAAACAGCCTAATGTACGCTGAAGGTAATTCTCGATACCCAGAATCAACACAACTATCTCAAAAAGCAGAAACAAGATTATGGCATTTCCACGATTAACTCGATCTAAAGGACAATAACGAGATGAAAGCGATTGAATGCAGCAGAGATCCCAACTCTCAGATCCACACGAATTCACCAATATATTAGGGTTCGTACGGCCGATCGGAGAAGCGCGACAGCTCAAAAAAAGGGGGATCAATCGGAGGAAGGACAGGGGGAAGAGGGGAGAAGGACCTTGGCTAAGGTGGCGGCGTCAAGGGCGAGGAAGCTCTCATTGATGGCACTGGCGAGCTCCGCCGGCCCCGGCTTGGCCTGCGACGACGACTTGAAGAAAAAGGACATCGCTGCCTCGCTCGCTTCGCTCCGATGCGAAGGAAGGCCACGAAGTGAGGAGAGAAGGCGCCCCTTCTTTTATGCTTTTCTTGAGCTTATGATTCGCGATTCGTTCGTTTCAGTTGGTTTGCGTTCGTGACGTCAGCACGAAAAAGTGCAAGTGGGTGAAAATGAAAATGACATTTACTTAAAAACACAAAAAAATATTTTTTACAAATGAACAAAATAAATAAGGCGAATAATTAAATACTTTTTTCGTAAGTTTTATTTTTTATTCTATCAATTTTTTTTAAAAAAATCTTTAATAAAATAAGGATCGCCAGCTGTTAATATGCTAATATGCTTTTTGTTAGGTAAAAGTAGAAAAATAGTAAAAAAAATAAAAATTAAAAAAGTTACAATTTAATGATTTTGTAATTTCTACTTCTTCAAAAAATTAATTCACATGATTTTATTTAAAATTTAAAATATTATTATTTTAAATAATTTAATATTTTAATATAAAAAAATAAAATATATTATTATTATAAATAATTTAAAATAATATATTTTATATATTATTTTAAATTTTAACAGTAATCAAATAATTACTAACCAAACATCTTATAAATTTTGACAATGCAACATATTATAACATATCACAATTTAGCACAAATATAAAGTTATTAATAGTAAGGCCAAACAGGTCCTAAGTCTTACTTGTCTCGCTTTTATCAATTCATTTTTACTATTTTATTTGGAAATGCTTATATGGTATATTTTAAATATATTAAACCAAAATTTTACTCAGACAATAAACTAAAATTTATTTCATTTTTAATAAACACAAGATAATTAAAATTTAGAATAACATAAATGCTAATTTAATGTCATTGTGCATAGTATATAGTCAACTAATTTTGAGCCATAACATAATTAATTAAAATCTAAATTTCCTCTTTTTTTTACATATAATCCTTTTGTATAAGATCTTCATATGTATAATCCTTTTGTATCAAATCGGCTCTATAGAAAAGTTTACATAATGATCTTTCAACAAAGAGTCAATCACGTCTAATTTTGAAAAGTACTATTCTATTATTCATATTTTTGTCAAAAAGTCAACTAAAGGTCAAATTAATTCTTTTTTAATCGTATGATTTGTTTAGTCAAACCTTAAATTAACAACCTGAGGAACACCTATAACTACATTTTCAACCGTCGTAAATAGGAGGATCAAATCTTTCCTTCGCGCCATTCCCTCCCAACCGCCACTACTCCTCCCTCCACCCTTTCCATGAATTAATTCCTGTCCCTTATCCTCCACCACCTCCTACAGTCGCCGCGGCGCCAGCCTTTCCATGGATTAATTCCTGTCCCTTATCCTCCACCACTTCCTACAGTCGCCGCGGCGCCAGCCTTTCCATGGATTAATTCCTGTCCCTTATCCTCCACCACCTCCTACACTCGCCGCGGCGCCAGGACGATGGCTACCTACCGCCACCAGCTCCTCTTCCTCCTCCTTCTCGCCGCCGCTGCCACCAGTTCTAGCATCCGCATCGATGTCACCCGACGCGCCTTCAGCTCGCCCTCTTCCCTCCCTGCCTTCCGCGAGGCGCCCGCCTTCCGCAACGGAGACGATTGCGCCACGGCCGGTGGGAGCGGGCGGGCGCGCGTGGATGTGGCGATGACCCTCGACGCGAACTACCTTCGCGGCACCGTGGCCGCGGTGCTCTCCATCCTCCGGCACACAGCCTGCCCCGAGAGCGTCACCTTCCACTTCCTCATGGGCCGCTTTGAGCCCGACGTGCTCGCGGCCGTGCGAGCTGCCTTCCCCTTCCTCGACTTCCGCATCTACCGCTTCGACTCGGGCCGCGTGCGAGGCCGCATCTCGCGCTCCGTCCGCCACGCGCTCGACCAGCCGCTCAACTACGCGCGTATCTACCTGGCCGACATCCTCCCGCCGGGGGTGGCGCGCGTGATCTACCTCGACTCGGACGTGGTTTTGGTGGACGACATCCGGCACCTGTGGGGGGTGGAGCTCGAGGGCCATGCGGTTGCGGCACCGGAGTACTGCCATGCCAACTTCACCAAGTACTTCACGGACGCGTTCTGGGCAGACGCCCAGCTGGCACGGGCCTTCCGGGGGCGGCGGCCGTGCTACTTCAACACGGGGGTGATGGTGATGGACGTGGAGAGGTGGCGCGCCGGAGGGTACACAAGGTTGGTGGAGGAGTGGATGGCAATGCAGAAACGGAGGAGGATCTACCACTTGGGGTCCTTGCCGCCATTTTTGCTGGTTTTGGCGGGGGACATCAAGGCGGTGGACCACCGGTGGAACCAGCACGGGCTCGGCGGCGACAACCTCGAGGGGAAATGCCGGAGCCTCCACCCGGGCCCCATCAGCCTTCTCCACTGGAGCGGCAAGGGGAAGCCATGGCTGAGGTTGGACTCGAGGAAGCCCTGCGCTGTCGACTACCTGTGGGCACCGTACGACCTCTGCAGGCCATCGGCGCCGTCCTTGGATGAGTAAAGAAGCAGAGAGAAAACAGGGGATGGAAATGAATGGACGTATGCTACGGCACCGACATGGCTGAAGGTGATTGAAGGGCAGAGAGAAAACAGGGAAGAAAAATACAGAGAGCAATTGATTTGCATCAATGGAGAAGGAACTAAACAAAATATATATATATATATATATATATATATATACATATATATGTATATATATATACATATATATATATGTATATATGTATATATATGTATATATGTATGTAATTATTAGCAATCTTAGAATTGGGAAGAAAATTTCCAATTAAGTAGGAAGGAGATTGGAAGCTAGGGGGATAATTATGATTCTTTGAGGGGCTAATGATAATTTAGACTTCTTCGAGTTAAAGAATATAAATCACAATGCTTCTAGTAGACAAAATAGTAAAAGCAATAAAGGAAAATATATTTTTCACGTGTTTGTAATTATTATATTTTATTTGTTTGTGGGAAGGCTTTGGTTATAAATATAAAAATATAAAAAAAATAATCTTCAAGACTATATAGTATTGTATCTAGGGGACAAGGCAACAGTATAGAACTATATCACAGTTATATTTTTATGGGGAGAGTGGTTTCAAATGTAGTGAGATTTATGCCAACTTAAAAGATAATGATTATGTGTCACATCAATAATTTAAATAAAAGAGAATGCTATTAACGAGGTGGTGAGTACCCAATATTTACTTTTTTTAAAAAAATATATTTTGAATTTTCTTATAAAAATATCATTTAAATAAAAACCTCAGCATTTCTAAACGGATGATTATTTTAGCTATAAACTCCAAATTGTATCCAATAATCACATGAAAAATAACTCGAATCCACAATTAAATTATCTCGTTCTTAATATTGAAGGTATAATTGGTTAATAGTTTTAATATTAAGCTCTAATTGTCTAAAACCCTTTGAAGGATCTAATTTTGGTAAAATCATCTATCTAGAATCATTTTTTTCCCACCAATCGTATTGGCTGCATTCATTCTTCTTGTTTGCTTAATCTTATATTCTAGAAATAATTTAGTTACCTCCTTGTCACCGTTCATTCCAAGTTCAATTAAAAAGAACTTTTAATATAATTCCTGCCGAGTAATAATTCAATGTGCACTACGACGAAATTAATAGAATTCCTGGGTTTGTCCAATACTGGTCTAGGAAAAAACCAATAGAGTTTGGAAAGCACTCATAGTTTAGAACAAGTGGAAGCATTTTGAAAGAATAATCTTTCCATCTATCCTCAGTAAAATACGCTCTCCATTCAGCCTTGCTACATAATTTCATACGGATACAATGGAATGAACAAGGGCCTCAAGGGAAATAATCTCGCATGTACAAATGTACAATCTCAAAAATAAAGGGAAAGTTGTTTATCTATCCTGTCTTGATGCTTTGTAACCTTCTCCAAGAGCATGGCCAACCGATCATCCATCTTTGGCAAAGTAATTGCTAGCTGTAGTTCTCCAGTCCTCGATGAGCTATATTTAGGTTCCGCATCATTGTTCTTAACTAAATTGTCAGTTTTGGGGGCTTCACCACCTCCATCCACCACAGGAATTGAACTTGATGGTTCCTGCAATGTTATGGATTGCTCTGTAAGTGGAACTTCGTAGTTAAGCACCTCAGCAATCTCATCAAAAGAAAGTTTTGTTGTAAAAGAATGCATTAGCCCAAGCTTTTCCGAATTTGCTTTCTCCAAATATGGTGTATAGGCACTAATTCTCTGCACATTATCTATTTCAGGAAGACTGACTTGATGCTGCTCTAACAAATAGGCAACTGTGCCTAAACCGGTGGTCAGATTCTTTAGCCGCCAGTTTTGTATCCTCCTAAATATCACTAACCACCTTGGAACAATATAGTAGTATGAACCACAGAGTTCAAGATCAGCGCCAGTCTGCACCATTATTCTAGCCTCTCTAGCTGCTAGATCAGAACCCAACATCTGGCATGATTCTGTCATATAACTTATTAAGCATTCTTCCAGGGCTATTTTCTGATCTGGTATCTTCAGTCCCATATACGAACCTTTCTTTAGCCAAGATATGTCATTTGAAAATTCTGGTAGTTTACAACCCTTTATCGCTTCAAGAAGTGGTTGGATTTTAGAAGGTAAACTCCAGCCAACGCTAGGTAAGTACATGTCCACAAAAGCATGCTCATAGCTGGACTTCTCAAGCAGATCAACCTCAGGACTTGGCCAGTGATTAACATTGAGAGAAGCAGCTCCATAAATTTCTTGTACCAACCTGTCCAGTGCTGCATTGAATATTGAAATACACTGATTTGGGCCAAAATTAGAAGTATCAGCATATTCTAGGATTTCTGTTGCAGATATCAAGTAGAACGAGACAACTTCCCGTGTCTTCATCAGACTAATAGAAGGCTGAAGGGGTGAATAGTTTGCCAGCCACAGCAGACCCATTCTCAATTGATCATCCTTGAAAAAACCACTATGATTCTCTTCAGTATCGCTATCATAAAGAAAAACAACTAAAAAAGAGGATATGGTTGTCAATTCAATATCATGAAGACCAAGTCTCCTAATTATTGCAGATGACGGATCAATAGTCTCTTCCGTGTATGCATCACCACTTACTATCAGAAGGGGAATGTTTGATCCAGTTGGTATACGTGATAAAACATTATGAAGCCGCATCTTCTGAATTTCCCACGGAATATTTTCCGATACATGGAATATAACAGAGCTAGCTCCAGTAACGGCATCATCATCAGAAATATCATTGTTTACAAAAGTAGCCTCTCGAATTATAGCTAAGCAGCAGTTGTAGAAAGAACCAAGTTGTGTGTTGATCCAACTCCTCCATATTGATAAATGGGGTACTGAAACTATAGGCGTATCATTTTCCTTGCTAGAGCACATAAGTTTTGAGAGCAACCATCTTGAACTCACATAATTAGTTACGCCCTCATTGACTGATGGCTGGACAAGCACGAGCAACTTCCAGCATAGGCATTTAGCATCAGGATTCCATGAACTTAAAACTGGTGCGACCAATTCTGCAACATTAATTGTTGACCACGATTTGCTTTGTTTCTCGTATCTCTTTGTTGCAGTGTCAGAAATGTTAAGCTCATTAATGGCAGCCCTCGAAAGCTAAATGTAAAAGGAGACATGTCAATGATTAAAACTATCATTATAAGCAGCTTATAGAGATAGAAATGTAGTAAGACCAACTCACAGCTTTGTACGGTCGAACTACTGGTGCGCCCACAGAGAGTGAATTGAAGGCTGCATTTGCTAGCATGATTCTTTGCTCACGAGATTCTCTACTTCTTTTGGCTACTCGCTTCCATTTTCTGGTTATTAACCACCCATAAGCAAAAAAATAAGTTCCCAGTGGTGAAATACCGGCAAACTAAATGATAAAATATAATAAGTGAAGAACCTGAAGAACATTATTAACTTCTCGTCAGCAACTTGTTTCTTTTGGTAAAGCACATGCAAATGCAGATGCTCTTTGTTTTCGTGTTCTCTATTAATTTCTACTTGAGGTGATGAATTATTGATCGAAGCGTTCATCGGAGAACTAACAGGTACCACGTATCCGACTATATCTGCACATGGTTTTTTGGGTGACAATCCTCTATCCATATATGTTTCTCTTTCTGATTCAACTACTTGTTCATCCTCATTTTGCTGCACATGGTCATTTGCTACAGAAGTATCATGTGGCTTAAATACTTCAGGTGCTTGGACTTCAATTTCACTAATTAATAAGGGTGTTTGCATATCGAAAAAATTTGGAGACTGTATAATGGTCCCAACAACAGTGTCCGCTTCAAGATCATGAATCACATCGTTGCTTGCAACTTGCAGAGTATCTGTTTCAGATGCATCAGCCTCAAACATCTCGAACTCATTGGGTCCTGTTTCTTGTTTTTCAGGGAAAACAGAAATAATAGGACCAGATTTAATATTGAGAATACTCTTTTGTGACTTCATGTCTATTTTCTCGGAGTAACGAGAGCTGGTAGGGTCAGAGTAAATATCATGAATAATAACTTGCGACCTCTTAAGGTGAACAAGCTGCGAGCGCTTTGTAGGGAAATCTGTGTCACTATTAAGAAATGGACCTTCCTTCACCATAAAAGCTTCCTCAAACTTCTTCAATACAAATCCATGATATTCTAGAAGGCTTTCGACATCCTCGTCCTGTGAATGGGAAAATTTTCAAACAAGGAATCATGCAATATATGTTTATTTAAAACCTAGAAATTTTCATTTACCTCTAACCCCAGCCAGTCTATGACGTCAGTGACAGGAATTCCACGATTATTCTGAAGGCTACTAGGGAGGCTACTATACAGAGAAGCAAGTGCATGTCTTCTTAACTGGAAATAAGAGCTGTGCTTAGGTTTTCATGCAATCTTAAGTTCTTAGCCATATTAAATACAATTATAAAGGAGAATAATCAGAACTATTCCAGTTGTATACTCCAGGAAATGTAAATGCATTCACACTTTTTTTTCCGAAGAACAATGTGTCTAAAAAGTAGCAGGCTTCCCTCACAGGTTGCTGTAGATTGAAATAGCTCTTGAAATGTTTATGTTTCATGGCTATTAAAATTTGTGTACTGTAAGAGAAATTGGTTATTGTTATCCTTACACCTTCAGTCATCTCTCAAGATTCTTTGACCCAACAAAGTTAGAAAAAGGAGTTTATAAAGAATGCATTCGATGAAGAATCAATACATCAATTAGGTAAAAGAAATCACCATTTTATTTAGTGAACTCATATATTTTTAATGCGACCTGGAAAATCATAAAAACATAAATTAGGACTCCTTGCCTAGTAGTTACCGATCAATCTTCATATGATATCGTAGATAGAGATCTTAAGTTTCAATCGTCTTAGCTCTTTTCTAAATCTGATCAGCATGTATGCTATATTCACAATTCAAACCCAATAGCTTGATTGTGAAGAGTACTACACCATAACAAATAAGGTTCTTTTAGTATATGTGGTTACCTAATCAATCTTGAAAGAACCAATTTTCAAGTTTCTGTCAAGTTTGAATCAGTCGAAAATTTGTCAATGAGATACCAAATTTAACAACTAAAATATCAAGGTATAAAAGTATGTGTCAAGTTTATAACACTTCAGTCACAAATTTGTCAATGAGATACCAAATTTAACAACTAAAATATCAAGGTATAAAAGCATGTGTCAAGTTTATAACACTTCCTAAAATTAGGTAAACAAAGCAGAAATCCAGAAGAAGATACCTTGGCAAAATGAGCATGCATCAAGCAAGCCTGCAAATAAGTTGCTTTTCTAGCAAGTCGAAAAAAGGCAATATAGTTACCTATTCTACATGCTCTGAAAAAAAGAAAATCACTGTGTTAAAAGTTGTATACATAAAAAATAACATTAATCAAACTCAACAAAATCCTAGGTACCTTGCAACATCTCGAGCAAATAAAATTTGTGGGGTACATCTTATTGCAGGAGTCATCTTGGCAAGGTCAAGTGAGAGCTCTGCAGGTTCCACCTAACATGTGAATTTTCACCTCATATATCACTATCACTAATGCAAAGACTAGAATCATTTCTAATGTATGTGATAAATAATAAAACAATAACCAGCATAGAAAATTGACTAACTTTATAACCCGGGTGTTTATCTAACTTGAGAAGTGCATAATAACCCCGGAACTCCTTTTCTGTTGGAACATAGATTCCTTTCTTTCTGTGATCATCGTACATCTGAAACAACTCAACTGATGCTTTGTTCATTTGCTCTATATTTAGATGTGCATCAAACCCTTCTGAAAAGCCTTCTCCTTTGTTGTACTCACACAACTCATGCATTGCAACGATATGGAGTCTAATCTGGTATAGAGAGCATAGCCAAATCAATATAAGTCTTAAAATAAATTACCTGAAAAGGATACTATATTGTTTCAAGAGTAAAAGGTACCATTTGCTCGAGCATAGTTATAGCTTGATGGTTGAAGTAATGTTGCATCCTGAGATCCATCCTTATTGCCCGCATTCTATCCCACAAGAAGTTGTAAATATTCAAAAAATCCTCATTATAAGGTTGATTTAGCAAATTCAAAAGATAATCCATTGTCTTTTGCAGAACTGGCATAGGTCTAATCAAGTCAGCTTCTCGTTCTGCTGTCCTATTATACTGTATCAATTAGACAAGAATCAAAACAAGCTTCCAGTTTATATATGATTGAAAGGTACTGTCAAGAGTACATTCTCGCCAAGAAAATATGATTTATTCAGTGGCTACCTTTTTGACAGCAAGATACTCGCTTGTTTGGTTTCTTTCTCCATCTAATCTTTCATACTTATCAAGATCCCCTTTTCTCTCACGTTCCTCTCTCTCTGATTCTGATCATTAGCACAAATCTATCTTGTTAAACTAATGTTTTTGCATTAGAAATAGTTTCTAAAGTCCCTGTTGAAAAGAGACTGAACATATCCTAGAAAATCTAAAATAACTAGAAAATATTCATAAACATATACCTGGACACATATCTTGACATAGACCAACCACAGCGGATGAAAATTCCAAACTTCCCATTTCTGAGAAATTATCTTTGATTGACAAACTCCTTGACTCAGTCAGCTTATCAGTTTCCATTTTGTCCAAAGAAGCTCTATTGTGCTTGCTTTCTCGAGCATGATGCTTTGCGCTCTGCAAGGTTTCTGTTGGTTGGCTTAGCTCAACACTAAAGCGAGCCAACCGTCTTGCCTTTGCTAGCATTTCTCTGCAGTAAACCTAAATAAGAATACATAATATATTTCCCTAACCTATAAAACAAATATTTTCTAATAAAACTTAAAGAAGATATGAAAAATTTAAGCACACCTATCGGGATCAAGCTGGACAGGAGACATGCCTAAAACAGCAGTCGACAGTTGTTGAGGAGACCTATTTCTTTTGGGTGCTCGAGAATATGAATACTTTGTTGAAGCATCCTCCCTACTGTCATAAATGTCAGAATAATCGACCATTTTAAACCTATCTTGAGGAGACAAATTAGCTTGATGAGCAGGAGGGCTACTTTTATCAGGCACTCTAGGAGATATTTCAGGTCTGCAATGCATTTGAAGCATCCAAAATGCTAATCAATATCATGAAACATTTCAAACAGAGAAATTTCTAAACTAAATCTGCTAAAAAAGAATCAGACTGCAAATGATAACACTATGAAAGCAAACTTCTAATAGAATATGATACTTGCAATAGCCTTTGGGTAACAGAAATCTAGCATTATAGATCCTAGGTAAGAGAACCTATAATGCAATATTATTCTGCTCATTACTACAATCACATACTTCAAAGATACACAGACCTCTTAGCTTCTTCATATTGATGACTTCGAAAAACGGTAGAGGGTGATGTGATATTTCCTGAGGTTTTGGAATTTGCATTGCCAGTAAGCACATTTACTTTGCCAAATCTGCCAAGAGCGAAGAAAACAAGAATTTTGTCACTAAAGAAAATGATGCATAGATTTAGTGATAAAATGCTAAAAAATCTAAATCTTCAGCTATGTAAGACAACCTAGACAACCTAAATGCATGATCCTTCTACTATTCACAACCAGCAATTAGCACATGAATTAATCCAAGACAAACCAACCTCCTAGCCTCTTCATTATGATGGCTTCCAAAAGACATAGGGGATGTGTGATACTTATTCAGGTCTCACTATTTTCATTTGCAATGAGCACATTTCCCTGATTATATCTGTAATCTGTTGAAGTTGAAAAACAACGACTTTATCATTGAAAACAAAGGATGCACAAATCTAATAAAAATTTGTTTGATAAAAGAACTACAGAAAAGTTAAATATTTACACAACAATTAGAGAAATTTGGAATGCAGACTATTCTCATAAGAAAATCTAAACAAAATCAATGTATGAAATGTGCGGCTCAGTGCAGTAGTGCGCATTATCCTGGCTTGACAATATTTACGTTTGTCAATGTTGGAGTTCTATCACTCTGCAAACAAGGAGCATTTATGTGCCATGTAACAAACTATCACTAATTCATTAAGAGAGTCAATTCTGGAGCAGTGCTGGTTTCAGCTATCAGTGAGATAAATCCATACTAACCTCTGAGCATTTGGTAATCACTAATTAGTGAACTAATTGCCGAATTTACCGAATTGAAACTTCCATTGCCATTACTAAACCGAATTAGAAAATCACCAAAAATTAATTTAACAAATTTATTGATTGGCAAATCGGTAATATCAGTAAAACTAATTTTTACAGAAAAATATATATATGTATTATTACTGAACCAAAGAAAAAAAAAATTAACGAACTTAAAACAAAAAAAGAAATACCGAACCAAATATGGATATTTGGTAATTTTGATAAATTAACGAACCAAAAAAATTTCCATTATCATTATCAAAACCAAATAGCCAAAAAATTACCGAACCTAGTACCATTACTGAATATACAAAACTGAAAATACCAATTTTTGGTAAAATCAGAAAATTCACTTTTTACTGAAATTTTGCTCACCCCTACAAACTGATATGTATGGGTTCAACTCATTCAATAATATGGATGTGCAAAATGATAGACAACAGTATCCTTTAATCATTCTAGTTGAACAAATCACCAAACAGAAATGTTAGAATATGTAATAGTTATTAGGGTTAATTTGGTCATATTAGTCTATTAGGGTTTCATGTACTAACCTCTATATATAGAGGTGATTTCTATTGTGTAACTTAACAAAGATCAATACAATGTAGCCCTTAGGGCTTCCTTTCCTCTCTCCCTCTTTCTCCCATCTCTTCTAACATGGTATCAGAGCAGGTTCCATCGTCGCCACCCATTTTCCACTACATGCTTCCGCCGCTTCTTCCTCTACTCGCTGCCGCTTCTCGCTTAGCCTCCATCGCTTCATTTTCCTCTCGCCTCTAGGGCTTCTTCCGTGTTCGCTCTTTTAGGCAGAAGCGACGATTCCTGACGCCGCTCTCTTCTTCAGCGCGTCCTCTCGCTCATCTCCGATATGGACTCCTTGGAGTCCCAACTTGCCGACCAGCTGGAGTTCTTCCGCCTCTCCAGCTGCTTTGTTGGATCTGCCGCCGCCCTTGCAACCTCATCTTCACCAGAAAGCTGCCGCTATTTCCAGATCTGCTGGACGCCACCGCTTCTTCCACCACTGTTTCCAGCTTCATCCGCCAATCCCAAACTTGCCTCGTCTGGCGCCGAGCAGCCACCTCCGAGCTCGTGACTCCTTCAACAACATCCCAGGGCTCTTTCCGACTCCCAGCCACGATAGATCCGCTCGACCGTGTGGTCTCCGCTCCCGTGTCCCACCTCGTCGACCGCGCCGCCGCCTGCGCCTTCTTCCAGCAAATCATCAACGGCATCGGCTGGCAGCATGAGGTCGACGAGGAGCATACGAGAGATGGATCTGCTGTCTGCCGCTATCGCTTTCCCGCTCTCTCTCTGCCCAACTGTGCTTTTGGGCGGAATCTTGCTGCTGGCGGAATCCTGGTCGTCTCTTCCTCCTAGCGCTCACCACAGAGGTCTCATTTTGGCCTCCTCTGGTCGACGTGTCTTCCCAGCAAGGCGCAGGCGGGTGGGGGTTACTCTCGGAATTCTGGTTCCATCAATTCTTGACGGAGCTTACTTTTGCCTTCAGTCTCAAGCGGCGCTCAATTTCTGGCCGCCTCTTTTTCTTCTGAAGGTCTTTCGCTGCCGGTGAAACTTGCGTGAGTAGCTCCTCTTCGGCCTCTACAACGGCCACTAGCTGCGGATTACTCTTCTCTCACGCCTTATTCACTGCCGGCACTCTACTGCATCGATTTATTTCTATGAGTAAAATCAGATGCTGCTCCTCCCCGGCCACCCTCCTTTCAGCCTTCGCTCATGTTTTGAGCTCTTGCTGTTCTTGCCGCTTCTTGTGCAGGAGGTTGACTACATTTGGGCGCATCATTCTCATGCTCAGCGAGCCTTATCTTGATGTGTTCTTCTCTCTACAGCCTTCGCCGATTTTCTCGGGCTCTTGCTTTCAGTGCTTGCGACGCCTTACGTCGCCTCTGTTTGACGACGCCTTACGCCATCTACGCCTTCAGTTTGTGACGTCTTACGTCACCTTCTACAATAGCTTGCGTCACTCTCAAAGATGCCTTATGTCGCTCCCTACAACGCCTTACGTCGCCTTATATGACAGCTTGCATCGCTCTTTATGACGCCTTATGTTGCTCACAGCTTTGCGACGCCTTACGTCGCATTCTACTATTGCTTGTGACCTGTGATGTTGTCTTCCTTTAGTACTTGTCTTTGAATTATGTTGTTATTATCCTTTTTATTATGTACAAGCTGGAGTATGTTCCAGCTTGAGGGGGAGTGTTAGAATATGTAATAGTTATTAGGGTTAATTTGGTCATATTAGTCTATTAGGGTTTCATGTACTAACCTCTATATATAGAGGTGATTTCTATTGTGTAACTTAACAAAGATCAATACAATGTAGCCCTTAGGGCTTCCTTTCCTCTCTCCCTCTTTCTCCCATCTCTTCTAACAAGAAACAACTTAAATAAGAACAGCATAATAGTCCATAAAGCCCAATTCCAAGGATTAAGAATTATTAATTTTCTGATTGTCAATGGACATGGATCAATACATACATTAGACTCCTTGAACTAATAGAAAATAGTACTGATTTTCTATATCCAACAAAGACAACTTAAATTATAGTAACACATTGTCGAAGCTTCAAAATGAAATTACCACTGAGAAAATAATAAAAAGACAGCAGAGATGAATCAAAGAGAATTTACTGTATTAACAAAATAGTCATCAGTAGATCACAATTTATTTATTAAAAATAAAACCCGAAGGGAAGAAAAGAAAGGAAAGAGAACATTATTAGATTTGATTGTCAACCAGTTAGTACCAGACAAAATAATCTATTTCTACTCTCAGTTGCAGCCTGTCAGGCAAATTCAAATACTATGACGGGTTTATATGTGATGAATTTCGCAGGCGTAGCCCTAAATATGTTAATTCATGTGCATGTAGCGTTCATTTGTTGCGACATTTCTGATATAGTATAGATTGAAGAAGCACATGTACATTCAGTAAGAACAAAAACCACCGCTCATCATCAACACATCGTTGATATTTCTCAACAATATTAACAGCAGCAGAATAAGATGTGCAACGGCGTTGACCTATTCCAATCTGAATCTGTAGGACTATTTCACCTCACATGCACATGGCCAGGCGGATATGAAATAAAAAACAAAAACCACCAGCTATTATCAGCAGCATTATGATATACCTCAGCGATAATAATATCAGCAGAATCAAATGGCAAAAGAGTCCTACCAGCAATATAGCATAGTGATTGGAAATAAATGCAAGAGTTTGACAGTATAGAGGTGCGAAGCTGGCGACGCGAGGCGGCGAAGCGTGGAGGCAGCGAGGGAAGGTGAGGCGGCGAGGCGCGAAGGCGAGGCTGTGAGGTCAGCGGAGGCGGCGAAGCAAGGCTGCGAGGCGCGAAGGCGAGGCTGTGAGATCAACGGAGGCGGCGAGCACGAGGTCAGTGGCGAAGAGGAAATGGGGGCAGCGAGGGGTAGGGCACCGGCGGCGTTGAGGTGGGTGCCAGCCTTGGGAGGGATTACGGGTAGCGGGTGGTTACCGGGTATTGAAAAAAATTAAAAGGGTCGGATTCGGATACTGATAGTGGAAAAAAAAGCGGGTTCCTGCCCGCTGCCACCCTATATGATAGTCTTCCTGTGTTAATATATAATGGAAGTTTAAATTAAAAAACATTATTATTCTTATTTTTGGGGCTATATGTTTTGTGCTGATGTGCGTATAAGAAACTTAGTTAATACAACATATAACTAGTGTATTTAAAAATTATGTGTGAAAAGAAGATAGAGTCATACCAGAAAATTGGGAGTAACGTAGATAGATGGAACATATTTAGATGTGTCCACTAATGCTCTTGCATAAATAAATAAACATCACGTATGCGTCAAAAACCTGTAGGTAAATGAAACAAGATAGATATTGTCGATCCAATTTTTTTAATAGACTAAATATATTATGCTTATATTATCCACAAGCCTCTCGTCAAAAAGAATCTCATATATAAATTGTGTATACAATTCCATACTACAAACTTGAATTTTTTTCAAAACGACTTACTAAGAACATGTCTATATCACTACGTTCACTTATTCGGCCAACATAGTCTTGTCTATTTAAATACTGAAACAAAGTTAACACACATTAGCACTTAACCAACTTTGCAACAAAAATTTCGAAGCACCATACCGGATTTTCAATTTGACGATCCACTACTCTTACTTCAATAACCTACATAAGACAATTACTTCATCATTATCAACTTACCATTTTAAAAGTATGGTGAACCATAATAAATTACCTACTCCACTTTCTTTTTTTTTTCAACATGCACCTGTGTATAAGGGGTTCTAATTTGTCTACCGACGGCACGTTTTCTACCCCTGCAACGACTATAAATTTTGGTGGTCTCCTTCACCACCTCCTGTGTCTCTCGAGAATTTTGTAGTCCACTATATTGTATAGACAATGCTTCATTACATGTTTTAATTTGTTCTTGCAATTTGTTATTTTCAAGTTGGAGAGCATCCATCTGTCGCATCCACGCTTCCTTGTTAATGTCATCCTCTTCCTTTGGTTGTATATGTTGTGACCTCACTATATCCTAAAGAACACTAATGTTCTCTTTTAATATTTTATTTTCAACTTTAAGGACATCTATCTTTTCCATCAACTTGTCTTTTTCTGCATCTTATTATAAGAAAAAAAATATAGAGTATCTTCGATTATAGGATTTGATAATATAACTTAGCTATATATAGGTTGACAATATTAAAAGTTTACTTTATCCTCTTCATTTGGTGGCATATGTTGTTATAGCAAAGTATCTTGAAGCAACTTAATATCTTCTTTTAAACTTCTATTTTCTGCTTCAAAAGCCACGATCTTTTCCATCAATTTGTCAATTGTCTCTTTCACTTCATCCTATTATACATAAAAATAGGAGACTTTGGTATTTATTATAGAGGTTAATAATAACACTTATATTTTTTTCAATATATAACTGAATACTCACCTTTTCACTTGGGGAAGCATGGGTGGAGCATATAATGTTGAGAAACGTTCTGAGGAGCTAGACATAAGAAACAATTGCTCCTCTTCGGCAACTGAGACCAATTCATTTAGTATTTGCAATTAACAACATTAGGGTCAATACAATATGAAAAAAAACTTTTTACCTTATTACATAACTAACTCATACCATATGTTCAGCTACTTTTTCCATTGTTTTGGTCAACATATAATTTCTTGTAAACTTCACATTGGCCCATCTAAAAAGACGAGGGTACACATCCAATTGAATAATTTTTGTATTTGATATTGTATGCTCATAAAACCAAATCTAAAACATCAACCAGTATCAATATACAAATGTAATACCACTAACAAAATTAAATATAACAATTCATAAATTTAACTTACGTTGAGTAAAATTGCGTATCTCCCGATATTGGTTGAGCCTTTATTTTTTGACTTATTCAATTCATTTATTATAAATCTATATATGCCTTCTGCTCGATTATATTTATTTATTTTATTAATATCATCTATATAACTCATTAGACTACTAGGTACACTATAATTTTTTCTACAAAAAGAAATGTACAAAATACGTATAAAACTATTAATTTCTTAACCCTAGCATGATCAAAGTTTTCAAGACTGAAAGTATCTTTTATTTTTTTCTAGCATTAAACGTTTAATACATGCACCTTAGAATTCTTCATTGAAAAAAGCAGATTGGCCTAAACTATTTTCTAAATTAATAAGCTCACCTTGGACTCTCAATCCAAGGATGAGTGCTACATCATTTAAAGAGAAATTTATTAAATTTTGGTTAATAAGAAAACTATTAGTTTGTCTATCCCAATTTTTAATTAAATACTCTAAATTAATTGCATCTAATTTAATTTCAGGACAATTCCAAAAATGGACAAATGTTGTGTTATCCAAAAAGTTTTCTTCTATTCTACCTATTTATTTGAAAAAAATTATTCATTCTATTTAAACTACACATACTAGGTATAACCAGTGGCGGATCGAGGACCCAAAGGTATATGGGGGTAATATAGAAGGACTAGAATTTATTTAGGGGGGCGGGGGCAAATCAAAATTTATATATATATATATATAATATTATAAATATGTATTTATATATAACCAATTTTAAAAATTGAGTGTGGGCATTTGCCCCCACACTTATGCATATGTGGATCCGCCACTCGGTATAACCCTACTTAATCTTCTTTTATTTTCATTACTCATTTTTAAATATTAATCCCCTGCAAAACATAATAACCAAAACTAATTTAATTTTTTGAATATATAAAATAGATTAAATATTTAGTCTTTAACATTTCTATATACTAAAAATATATATTATCAACTAAACTTACCAAATCCCTCCCGGCTGGGGGCTGGAAGAAACTCCTTTGTAGGGGGGCTGCATGAGCAAGGGGCACTGCACAAGCATCGCTAGTGTCCGCCGGCTGGACAGAAGTGTGGGGATGCCAAGATGCGTAGGTCGCCAAGGAATGTAGAGATGAGTAGGGCGGAGAAGAGTGTCGAGACATGCCGGACGGCAAGATTCTGCCGACTGGAAGCGAGGGTCAAGGCCCGACCTTGACGAATGCCAGTTGGAGACCACCGTGAAGGGGCGAGCATTGGGAGCAAATAAGTCAAGTGCCGTTGGAGAGAAGAGGGAAGAGAGCCATTCCAGTGGAGTTTGGGGAAGAAATCGTGAAGGGAACCGAAGCTTTCGAGAAATCAGAGAGAAGAGGGAAGAGGGAAAAAAAGAAGAGAGCCGTTGCAGTGACAACGACGTTTATAAACTAGAGCATTAACCATCCCCACGCACGCCTGTTTGACTAGATCGGACGATTCGTGTTGCTGTGGAAATGTTCCTACAAATTACGGGCGAGCCGTGATTAATATCACACCCATAATTTTAGGAGTTTTTGGTACCGTGTCTTTCATAGGAGGGGTGTGATAATTTTCACATATGTAATTTTTTATTATATTAAAAAAAAGAATTTTGGCAAAATTTACGGGTGAGCCATGATTAATATCCCACCAGTAATTTTAGGTGTTTTTGGTACAGAGATTTTTACACTAGGAGTGTGATAATTTTCACACCCATAATTTTTGATTAGATTTAAAAAAAGAATTTTGGCAAAAATTATGGGCGAGCCGTTATTAATATCACACCCATAATTTTAGGAGTTTTTGGTATAGAGACTTTTATAGGGGGTGTGATAATTTTCACATCCGTAATTTTTTATTAGATTTAAAAAAAATAGGTGAAATTACGGGCTAGCATATCATGCCCGTAATTTTAGCAGAAAATTATGGGAGGTATTTGTCGCACCCGTAATATATATATATATATATTTGTATATACCTTTATATATTTTTATAATTATATATATAATTTTATAATTTTTAATATATAATTATATATTATTTATTTATTTTATATACTTTTATGTATGTTTATATATTTATATATATATATATATATTTATAATATTTTATTTACTTTTATATATTATATATATATATATATATATATATATATATATATATTTTGCTTAACATGGCCATCGGACGGGTGGTTCACTGGTTCAGCGGAGGCGTTGCTGTGTGTTAGGCCCTGGGCTCCCCGGTTCAGCCCAGAGGGGAGGGAGGCCAATACAAGCCCAAGCCCACAAATAGAACAGGGAACGCGAGGTCAAAATTGGGGCGCTGACCACAAAAGCGCGAGCACGGCGTCCATGCACGTATCCTCACGCGTTGCGACGGCGCCTTCACCGAAGGGCTCGGACGCGAGCTCGTTGGCGGAGCTCCCAGACGCGGTCGACGACGGATTTCTCGGACGCGGCTGCTGGACGCGGGCAACGGGCGAAGTGGACGGAGCCGTGGACGACTTCAAGACGAGAGACGCTTCAGCGGCATTAGCGGACGCGGCATCTCCGCGAGGAACGGACGCAAGCGACGAGGGACGCGGACGAGGAAGATGGAATCTGGTCTTCCCCACACGCATCGGAGTCGGACGCGGTGGCGTCTCCTCCACTCGAAGAAAACACGGACGCTGTGAACGGATCGGATGGAGAAGAGCGGATCTTCAGGCGGCTGTACGATGGAGGAAGAAGCTTGCTTGAGACGCGGACGACGGCAGAAGAGGAAAAGCGGCGGCTTGGAACGTTAAAAGGAGGAGGCGAAACGCGATCGAGGGGAGGGAGGAAACTGCGAGCGGAAGCTGGAAACAGAGAGCGAGCGACGAAGAGAGAGCGAGCGACGAGGAGGGGAGAGGAGGGTTTTTGTAACTCTGATTTGCGAAGAAATAGAGTGAAGCTTTTCCCTTCTCCCTGTGCTTCTTCTCCGACGTGTTTCCGTGTCTTCCGGCGAGATCCCGGTTACGGGGATTTCCTCTGTTTCCGCGGCGGCAACAAACTCAGCGGCAGCAGGCGGCTGCCACCCCGACGACCGTCCCCGAGTCGGTGACGAGGAGGTGGAACCCGAGACGCAGGCGGCATCTCTCCTTCCCGGTGTCTGCGCAACGTGCAAGCACGGGCGGTGCTCAGCCGACGAGGCGCCGCGACGAGCGCAGCGTCGTGAGGAAGACGAAGGACGCGTTCCGATTTTGACTTGGTCAAAATCGGAAGCGCGAGGCGGAAATCGATTACGCGATTTCGATTTCAAGTGTGACGTCATCAGCAGAAGGATTACGCGCGGCGGAGAAATTTTGGTGGCTGACGTCGTGCCGACGTCAGCATCCGAAGATTTTGAATTCGGCAAACGATTCTGACCGGTCAAAATTGATTTTGACCAGTGAGGTATTTTGGTTTAGAGTTTTCCGTTTCTTTCCGGTCTTCTCAAATTAGGGTTAGGGTTTTCCAACCCTTTTCCGTGCGAATTGTAATTTGGGGATTAAAATTGAGCGGGGAACTAGGGTTTCGAATTTGGGGACGAGATTCGGTCCGGAAACCCTAGCGCGATCACGTTCCGGTGTTCCGCCGGACGGCTCTAGGAAGCGGATAAGCGCCATTTTTAGACCGTTCCGACCGGGGCGTGACAACAGGTATCAGAGCTTAAAGTGATCCAACAGCATGGTGAATCAAGGAGATCGCATTGCCCGGATCGAGCAGGTGCTCAGTTTGACTGGGAATAGCAGAGATGCGGTAGTTTCTCAGGTGGAGGAAATACATCGCATGGTAGAGAAGCAAAGGTTGCAAATTGTTGCCCTTCAACAAACTTTGGCTGGGATGGCTGAAGCCCAGCAAAATTTTGAAGTGATGGCGGCGCTACAACAGCAGGTGGCAACCTTGCAAGGACAGGTAGCGACCTTAACGACACAGTTAGCCAACTCCGTGACAGCGCAACAGCAGATATTGGCAGATCTTGCAGTGACGCGCATGGCACTGGCGCAGGCCCAAGGGGGTGGCTCTACAGCAACCAGGGCGGAGTGTGGGGCTGCCAACGGCAACGGGAAGGTTCGCACCCCAGAACCTGCAATGTTCAAGGGGGCCAGATCCGCAAAAGTATTGGGTAACTTCCTTTGGGATATGCAGCAATATTTTGAGGCTAACCATGTTACAAATCAGGAAAAGGTGAGGGTGTGCACAACATATCTCTCAGATGATGCCAAAGTTGATTCGACATCAGAGGCGGCTAGTTGGACTTGGGAGGTGTTCCAAGAGGAACTGCGGCAGCAGTTCCTTCCCGGAAACTCAGTGGACCAAGCGCGAGAGGCGGTGGATTGGCTAAAGCATACAGGGACGATCCAGGAGTATGTCAGGGCGTTCTCCGCGCTGATGTTGGAGCTACCCGAGATGGCGGAGGGAGATAGGAGGTACTTCTTCCTCCGGAATCTCCAACCCTGGGCGGCAACGGAGGTCCGACGACATGCGCCACAGGACTAGAGGACGGCTGCAGCTATAGCCGAGTCTCTTGTGGACCAGAGGACTTCAGGGACGACCTTTCAGAGAGCACAAAGGTCGCCCCCGAAACGACCATCTCCACCGAGACCTAGAGCGCCAGAGAGAGAGAGACTCTCTCCTCGACGGAACGGAGGACAACCAATATGGCAGGGGAATACTCGACCTGCAGAGCGAGGGCAGGGTCAACTGAGACCGATTGCCTGCTTTTTGTGCAAGGGACCGCACCGGATACGCGACTGTCCGGATCGACAGAGGGTGAACGCGATTGCAGCGATTGTGCATCGGGAGCTAGCTGAGAAACCGGCGGTGGTGCATGACGAGGAACCAGTAGAGGCTCACATAGGAGTTATGCGCATTGCCTCAGTGGTCGCAGGAGGATCATCACCGACCCCCGCAGAAGCAGAGCCGAAAGACGCAGTCGACAAGAGCAACGTCGAGCAGAAGACAAGTTCCGGACATGCGAACCCTCCACAGGAGAAAAAGACGTATAAGCAAGCAGTGGAGGAAAAGACTTCGCCAAAGTCTTGGGAGGCCAATACAAGCCCAAGCCCACAAATAGAACAGGGAACGCGAGGTCAAAATTGGGGCGCTGACCCCAAAAGCGCGAGCACGGCGTCCACGCACGTATCCTCACGCGTTGCGACGGCGCCTTCACCGAAGGGCTAGGACGCGAGCTCGTTGGCGGAGCTCCCAGACGCGGTCGACGACGGATTTCTCGGACGTGACTACTGGACGCGGGCAACGGGCGAAGTGGACGGAGCCGTGGACGACTTCAAGACGAGAGACGCTTCAGCGGCATTAGCCAACGCGACATCTCCGCGAGGAACGGACGCACGCGACGAGGGACGCGGACGAGGAAGATGGAATCTGGTCTTCCCCGCACGCATCGGAGTCGGACGCGGCGGCGTCTCCTCCACTCGAAGAAAACGTGGACGCTGCGAACGGATCGGATGGAGAAGAGCGGATCTTCAGGCGGCTGTGCGATGGAGGAAGAAGCTTGCTTGAGACGCGGACGACGGCAGAAGAGGAAAAGCGGCGGCTTGGAACGTTAAAAGGAGGAGGCAAAACGCGATCGAGGGGAGGGAGGAAACTGCGAGCGGAAGCTAGAAACAGAGAGCGAGCGACGAAGAGAGAGCGAGCGACGAGGAGGGGAGAGGAGGGTTTTTGTAACTCTGATTTGCGAAGAAATAGAGTGAAGCTTTTCCCTTCTCCCAATGCTTCTTCTCCGACGTGTTTCCGTGTCTTCCGGCGAGATCCCGGTTACGGAGATTTCCTCTGTTTCCGCGGCGGCAACAAACTCAGCGGCAGCAGGCGGCTGCCACCTCGGCGACCGTCCCGAGTCGGTGACGAGGAGGTGGAACCCGAGACGCAGGCGGCATCTCTCCTTCCCGGTGTCTGCGCAGCGTGCAAGCACGGGCGGTGCTCAGCCGACGAGGCGCCGCGACGAGCGCAGCGTCGTGAGGAAGACGAAGGACGCGTTCCGATTTTGACTTGCGCGAGGCGGAAATCGATTACGCGATTTCGATTTCAAGTGTGACGTCAGCGTGACGTCATCAGCAGAAGGATTACGCGCGGCGGAGAAATTTTGGTGGCTGACGTCGTGCCGACGTCAGCATCCGAAGATTTTGAATTTGGCAAACGATTCTGACCGGTCAAAATTGATTTTGACCAGTGAGGTATTTTGGTTTAGAGTTTTCCGTTTCTTTCCGGTCTTCTCAAATTAGGGTTAGGGTTTTCCAACCCTTTTCCATGCGAATTGTAATTTGGGGATTAAAATTGAGCGGGGAACTCGGGTTTCGAATTTGGGGACGAGATTCGGTCCGGAAACCCTAGCGCGATCACGTTCCGGTGTTCCACCGGACGGCTCTAGGAAGCGGATAAGCGCCGTTTTTAGACCATTCCGACCGGGGCGTGACACTGTGTGTTAGGCCCCGAAAGATCCGGTTCAGCCCAGAGAACGGTGGGCCGAAACCAAACCCAAAATAAAGCATGAAAAGGGGCAGAGCCCAAAAGAGGGGGAACATTGCTCCGGTCAACGAGCAATGTTGACCCCACATAAGGCGTGATCTTCGACGGAAGCTTCGGACGCGGGGCGAGCAGGCAACGTCGGCGCGATTCTTCCGGACGAGGACGACGGCGCATGAGGGAAGGGCGGCGGATGCCCGAAATAGGTGAAACGCGAGCGATTCTTGCGGAGAAGGCTTCGACATGGACTCGAGCAAGGCAAGCGGCGGCTGCTCGAGCGCTGGAATCGGATGCGAGCTCCTCACCGAAGGAAGCGGGGGGCTGTGAGATGGAGTCTTCAACGCGAAACGGGCGAGGCGAGCGGCGCCTCTTCTCTATAAAGCGCGGCAGCGTGAAGTTCGGAAGAGGCGAGCGGCGCCTCTTCTCTATAAAGCGCGGCAGAGAGATCGAAATCGAGTTCGATCGGCGAGACGGAGACGACGAAGCTGGAGAGAGATCACCTTCGAACGGCGAGCTTTGAGAGGACCGAGAGCGTGTAATCGGTGGCGAGTCGCCGCCGGCGTGAGAGGGACGGTGAGAGGTTGGAGGTTTTGTAGCTTCGTGAAGTTGAATAAGAGCTTTCCTCCAAGAAATCCCCTGTCTTCCGATCTTCCCCGACGAGTGCAGAGACGCTTCCGGTCGACGACAAGGCGGAGACGCAGGCAGCGTCTGTCCCTTGCTGGCTTTTTCTTTCTCCGGCAAGCCGCGAGCGAACGCAGACAGCGTTTGCATGGAGACGACGAGCGAACGCCTCGAGGCGTTCAAATCGAGGCGACTGTGCCGATTTTGACCGGGTCAAAATCGGAGGTGACGCGAGCGGCGAGGTGATTTCGCGAGGCTGACGCAAGGGTTGACGTCAGCGGTGGAATTCGAATTGGCAAGCGAAATTGCAAGTGACGTCGTGACGATTTCGAAGCAGCGGCGAAATTTTGATCTTGTAACTGACGTCAGCACAGAGATTAAAATCGGCAAATCTGATTTTGACTTCGGTCAACAGAAAGGTATTATTTGATTTAAGGTTCGGTTTTCTCGAATTAGGGTTAGGGTTTTCCGATCCTTTTCGTGCGAATTGTAATTTGGGGATTCAAATTGAGCGGGGAACTAGGGTTTCGAATTTGGGGACGAGATTCGGTCCGGAAACCCTAGTGCGATCACGTTCTGGTGTTCTGCTGGACGGCTCTAGGAAGCGGATAAGCGCTATTCTTAGACCGTTCCGACCGGGGCGTGACAACAGGTATCAGAGCTTAAAGTGATCCAGCAGCATGGTGAATCAAGGAGATCGCATTGCCCGGATCGAACAGGTGCTCGGTTTGACGGGGAACAGCCGAGATGCGGTAGTTCATCAGGTGGAGGAAATCCATCGCACGGTAGAGGAGCAAAGGTTGCAAATTACCGCCCTTCAACAAACTTTGGCTGGAATGGCTGAAGCCCAACAAAATTTTGAAGGGATGGCGACACTACAATAGCAGGTGGCAACCTTGCAAGGACAGGTAGCAACCTTGACGACACAGTTAGCCAATTCCATGGCAGCGCAACAACAGATATTAGCAGATCTTGCGGTGACGCGCATGGCACTGGCGCAGGCACAAGGGGGTGGCCCTACAGCAACCAGGACGGAGTATGAGGCTCCCAACAGCAACGGGAAGGTTCGCACCCCAGAACCTGCAATGTTCAAAGGGGCCAGATCTGCAAAAGTATTGGGTAACTTCCTTTTGGATATGCAGCAATATTTTAAGGCTAACCATGTTTCAGATCAAGAGAAGGTGAGGGTGTGCACAACATATCTCTCAGATGATGCAAAGCTCTGGTGGAGAACCAAAGTTGATTCAACATTAGAAGCGCCTAGTTGGACATGGGAGGTGTTCCGAGAGGAACTGCGACAGCAGTTCCTTCCCGGAAACTCGGTGGACCAAGCGCGAGAGGCGGTGGATCGGCTAAAGCACACCGGGACGATCCAGGAGTATGTCAGGGCGTTCTCCGCGCTGATGTTGGAGCTACCCGAGATGGCGGAGGGAGACAGGAGGTACTTCTTTTTCCGGAATCTCCAACCCTGGGCGGCAACGGAGGTCCGACGACATGCGCCGCAAGACTGGAGGACGGCTGCAGCTATAGCCGAGTCTCTTGTGGACCAAAGGACTTCAGGAACGACCTTTTAGAGAGCACAGAGGTCGCCCCCGAAATGACCATCTCCACCCAGACCTAGAGCGCCAGAGAGAGAGGCTCTCTCCCCGACAAAACGGAGGACAACCAGCGTGGCAGGAGCATGCTCGACCTGCAGAGAGAGGGCAGGGTCAACTGAGACCGATTGCCTGCTTCTTGTGCAAGGGACCGCATCGGATATGCGACTGTCCAGACCGACAGCGGGTGAACGCAATTGCAGCGATTGTGCATCGGGAGCTAGCTGAGAAACCAGCGGTGGTGCATGACGAGGAACCAGTAGAGGCCCGCATAGGAGTTGTGCGCATTGCCTCAGTGGTCGCAGGAAGATCATCACCGACCTCCGTAGAAGTAGAACCAAAAGACGCAGTCGACAAGAGCAACGTCGAACAGAAGACGAGCTCCGGAGATGCGAACCCTTCACAGGAGAAAAAGACATATAAACAGGTAGTGGAGGAAAAGACTTCACCGAAGTCTCGGGAGGAGATAGAAGCGGAAGACAAACGCAAGGTAACGTGCGAACTATGAGAAGCTCCAACGCAAGAGGGAACAGAACTGGAAAGAGTGCTACGAGGCCAACTATGCCGAGCAAGAGCGGTGGCTCGCCAGCCGGCGTTGAGTGGGCTGCCCGCGCCGGACATCGGGGGCGATGTCCAAATTGGGCGGGGGAAAATTGTTAGGCCCCGAAAGATTCGGTTCAGCCCAGAGAACGGTGGGCCGAAACCAAACCCAAAATAAAGCATGAAAAGGGGCGGAGCCCAAAAGAGGGGGAACATTGCTCCGGTCAACGAGCAATGTTGACCCCACATAAGGCGTGATCTTCGACGGAAGCTTCGGACGTGGGGCGAGCAGGCAATGTCGGCGCGATTCTTCCGGACGTGGACGACGGCGCATGAGGGAAGGGCGGCGGACGCCCGAAATAGGTGAAACACGAGCGATTCTTGCGGAGAAGGCTTCGACATGGACTCGAGCAAGGCAAGCGGCGGCTGCTCGAGCGCTGGAATCGGATGCGAGCTCCTCACCGAAGGAAGCGGGCGACTGTGAGATGGAGTCTTCAACGCGAAACGGGCGAGGCTCACGGATGATGCGGCAGCAGCGTGAAGTTCAGAAGAGGCGAGCGGCGCCTCTTCTCTATAAAGCGCGGCGGAGAGATCGAAATCGAGTTCGATCGGCGAGACGGAGACGACAAGCTAGAGAGAGATCACCTTCGAACGGCGAGCTTTGAGAGGACCGAGAGCGTGTAATCGGTGGCGAGTCGCCGCTGACGTGAGAGGGACGGTGAGAGGTTGGAGGTTTTGTAGCTTCAAGAAGTTGAATAAGAGCTTTCCTCCAAGAAATCCCCTGTCTTCCGATCTTCCCCGACGAGTGCAGAGACGCTTCCGGTCGACGACAAGGAGGAGACGCAGGCAGCGTCTGTCCCTTGCTGGCTTTTTCTTTCTCCGGCGAGCCGCGAGCGAACGCAGACAGCGTTCGCGTGGAGACGACGAGCGAACGCCTCGAGGCGACTGTGCCGATTTTGACCGGGTCAAAATCGGAGGCGACCCGAGCGGCGAGGTGATTTCTCGAGGCTGGCGCAAGGGCTGACGTCAGCGGTGGAATTCGAATTGGCAAGTGAAATTGCAAGTGACGTCAGCGTGACGTCGTGACGGTTTCGAAGTAGCGGCGAAATTTTGATCTTGTAACTGACGTCAGCGCAGAGATTAAAATCGGCAAATCTGATTTTGACTTCGGTCAACAGAAAGGTATTATTTGATTTAGGGTTCGGTTTTCTCGAATTAGGGTTAGGGTTTTCCGATCCTTTTCGTGCGAATTGTAATCTGGGGATTCAAATTGAGCGGAAAACTAGGGTTTCGAATTTGGGGACGAGATTCGGTCCAGAAACCCTAGCGCGATCACGTTCTGGTGTTCCGCCGGACGGCTCTAAGAAGCGGATAAGCGCTATTCTTAGACCGTTCCGACCGGAGCGTGACACTGTGGACACTTAAGAAATACATAAGATTCCTATGCAACCAACTTACGGACGGCTGCTGATCATTCGGCTGAAGTTCACATCCGCAGAGGTCTGCTCCGGAGTTTTTTCGTGGGGGATGGCACCCGGCCGCCATTGGCATCATCGGGTTCCGTGCTCCTTGTCCACACGTCTACGTGCATGTCGCCGCCGCCGCAGTGCAGCGGTCGGCTCCGTGTCTCACTCCCTGCGATCTGCATGCGAAGAATCGCTGAGGTGGAGACAACAGTTTGATTTGGACCCATTCGCTCTGCTTTCCTGGGAGGATTAGCTTGCGAGATGGCCGTCGTGTCCTGTACTCACCTTCGTCTTTATCTCGACGGCCATGTGGTCTCCGTCATCCCGAGCTCACCGCCTATAAATGTGCAGCGCATGAGGCAGCGTTCTTGCTCAGCAAGACAGACAGAGAACTCGATTTGTGTTCACCAATGGCTCCCGCGGATCTACGTCCTCAGAGGGTGTTCACCTTCGGCAGGGGGAAGAGCGAAGGCGACAAGAGCATGAAGGCCTTGGTGAGTGAGCGTGAACTGTTTGATAAAATGCTCCATCTATGCCTACTTGGTTAACGTGTGTTCATGTGTGTATGTGTTTTTTTTTTTTGAACTCCCATATAGCTGGGTGGGAAAGGGGCGAACCTGGCGGAGATGGCGAGCATAGGGCTGTCGGTGCCGCCGGGACTGACGGTTTCAACGGAGGCGTGCAAGGAGTATGGGGAGGCCGGCCACTGTCAGCTTCCGGCCGGCCTCTGGGAGGAGATACTGGAAGGGCTTCGTACAGTAGAGGAGAGTATGGGGGCTCGTCTCGGTGACCCTTCGAGTCCGCTTCTCCTCTCCGTTCGCTCAGGCGCTGCGGTACTGTAGACTGTAGACACGATGACGCTTATCGGAGTCAGCTAGCAGAACTTTATGTTACAATTTGGATTGATTTCACTTGATGGGGTGCATTGATGCATGCAGGTATCTATGCCGGGGATGATGGACACAGTGCTGAACTTAGGGCTCAACGACGAGGTGGTGGCCGGGTTGGCGGCGAAGAGCGGCGAGAGGTTCGCTTATGACTCATATCGCCGCTTCTTGGACATGTTTGGGAATGTGGCAAGTGAACTTTTTTGTCCTTACAAACTCATGCCTTCCCTTCTTCTTTATCTGTTCTATCAATTTAGCGAACTACTTACTATTCAAGTGGCCCAATGTGTACACACAGTGATACTTTACTAAGATGTTGCAGAAGCTAAATGGACCTGGTGATTCACTTTGAAGTCTCCTGTAAATGTCCTTTTAGTTGGTGCTTTATTTAGGAGAACACCTTAATAGATCCGTATGGAGAACCTTAGTATCAGACAAATCAACATAAATAGATTAAATAGAAGATATACGAACACATATATCCAAGATTTTAATTAGAAGAAACATACTTACAACTTAGAGTAGAAATAATTGAAGAAGGAAAAAAAAATCTCATGCCCTGCAGTAGAAATAAAATTAGTAAAATTAGTACTCCAATTGCGTGCCATAATCTAATTTACTTGGTAAGAGAAAGAAAAGACCCTTGTACATAGGATAAAGAGAAAAAAACCTGTTGTGGGTGCACGAGATTAATATGTCCATGTATAAATACTCCTCCAAAAGCACTAATAGAATAATATTGTGGAACATAGATGAGTGCTTATTACTACATATCTATGAAGAATATGAAATAACTCACCTTAATCACTTAAATTACTACTCGTAGAATCTCTTTTTCAAAATTAGATTGGTGACTTGTCCTATAGGTATATCTTTGAAGATTAAACATTGTAAATTGTTGTACAGCTGATCAGTCATGAATTTATAGTTGTAGATTCCAACTATGGTAATCACTCAGGTCTACTTCAATGAATACTTTATTTGATCATTTGTTTTTCTCCCCAACTAAAAAAATATCTAATTAAATTAATTACTTTTTTAGATACGCATCTTTAATCTGATCATCTGTTGCTATAATCAACATGTTAAAATAACAACTTTAAGGAAATAGAATTAGGATGTTTATCCTATTAAGTCTCAATAGAATCACTTTCTGTTACTTTGCTTGACTTATACATTTCGTACACGCTACATTCTGAATTCAAACTATACATGGTATATTATCATTTTCTTTGATATCAAACAAGTTATTGTTTGAGTGCACCTAGCATATTTGTAAACCTCTTACACAATCATAAGTAGCACCTACCTACTTATTATAAGGGACATTACACAAAGATTGTTCTCCCAACCACAGAAGGATTCATAAAGAGTCATTTATACCTAGAAGGCCTCCACCTACTTAGTTGAATTCCTAGTGTTGTTATAAGGCTCCATGATTGACATTTTGAATTTCACGAAGATCAACTCATCTCAGATCTCTAGGTAAAAAGGGACTTGGTCTTGCCTTCCCATATGATCCGAACCTCTGTACAAGATGCAGGGCATGGGACCTTGTTGATTGGCATTAGATGTTCTTCCCCCTTAGATGTTGGCTCTGTCTTAAGCTTAAACTGAGCCAACCTATTGGCTTATTGATTGAATGGGCAACATAGAATTACCATGTGTTCCACTATAATTGTGCTGGAAGAATCTTTTGAGTCTTTAGACTATGGAGGCGCTAGCATGTTGAGGAAACATATGAGGATGCTTGGTGTGAGGGGGGAAATCTAGAAAGACTTGGTAAGGGTATTTGTTGACTTGGAGGTGTGAATGTCAACTTAGTTAATTTATATAACTGTTAGACATTCCTTCTATTGCCAAATGACAAGGATCAAATTAGTCATCCTAGTTCAACTAGAGCTCAGAGTCCACGTTAACTGCATTTGAACAAAGATGTTGAAGTTGATCATTGAGGTTGAGTATAGGTGACTGATCCAACATGGAAAACACCAGCTTCCTCCTTACACAGCTTAAGTTAGTAATCATGTTATCGTTAGTTATCATGGGCATTAATGCAGTGTAAAAGCGTTACTTTCTAGCTATAGGGAAAGTATATATACTATTTTAGATATGGTGCCTATGTGTACTTCACTTCAACCACCAGACATCCTTTATTATGTGTATTGAATAGGCACTTAGGTGGTGGACTTAAAGCTCCGTATAGTTATCCATCAGTTGGTCATAACATAGCTTTCCCAAAGAATTCTTTGACTGCAATAGCTTGATTTAACTGACCACTTGGCAAACTCATTTTGTTAGCGTCCAACTTCTTAGTCAGCCTTGATGGGCTTCTGTGTCTAACATGGGCTTGTGTGGGATAGATTAACACAAATATATATATACATATAAGTATCATACATATATAGTGTGTTCTTATTTATGAAATGTTTAATTACATTATTTTTTTCTAGTTCATATCCAATACTTATGTTAATCTATATGATATATATGCACTACTTTAGGCCAGGTGCATTCCTATACTCGGATCACTTAGTGAAGGAAAGTGAGATCACCACCCTTCTATTTTCGCATGTCCACGAAGTCACTCAATGTTGAGCAATGCTCTTAGCTTATTTTGTAACCCAACCCTCAAGTTATAGACCATCCGTGGGATTTGATCAGGTGATCTTGGTAAATTCCTTCAAAAGATTCTTCTCTTGGTCCTCGTTCTAAAAGTTGCATCAACATATATATCATATTTTAACCTCATTGTTTAAAAAACTAGTCCGAATTGGCATATGGTCAATTGGTTGGTATGATGCAACTCAATCACTGGGAAAATCAAAGTGTCCAGACCTTGGCACAAAGCCAAACTTTCTCCAAACCATTGCTACGCCGAGGTGATCCTTTCACCATCAACTTAGCCAATCGCCAAGAGCGAAAGAACTTTCGATCACCTATATACCACCCAGACATCTTTATTCAGGGCGTTCAACTTTGATCCCCCCTAAGCCAAATCCATATTTCGACAATAAGTCCACCTAGACAGAGAGGACCTTCAATTCTAGTAGTTGAGCACCAAATGATAAGTGGCAGCAAATGATGAGTGGCAGCAAGTTCTGTTCGTCTCTAACTCACAAAACTACAAAAAATTATATATATCAATATACCAGTCAGGTATCAACTGTTCTAGGTGTTGGTTCATGCTTGGAATGATACAAACCGGAAATACCAGTTGGTTCGGGCTGGTATTTCATAGGTTGGTTAATCTATAATTATATGTATGAGTGCAGATGTGTGTGAATTTTTCTTTTGTTCTTTCTTCTTATCTTTGGTACTTTAAAATTTTAATTACATTATTCTCTTTAATATTCTTTTTGAGTATGTTAAACTATATACATGCACTACATAACATTTTTATCTAATTTTCATATAAAATGGATAATTAACCATAATTAAGAACTCTACCACAGTAAGTATGGGCGGCTACTGGATACTGCATCATATATATAATAAAACTAAGTAATGCAGGACATTGGGTTTTATTTTATTTTTTATTTTGGAAATGAACACGGGATTCTACTTGGCCTTTAAACCTCATTAACCATGAACACAATTCTTATCTCCAGATTTAAGCTTGTTGTTATTTACTTTTTTTTTTTCTGACATTGCCAATTTTCTCTTCTATTTATGATTAATCATTTAAATATTTATCGTGATTTTTAAAGGTCATGGGGATACCCCACGCACTCTTTGAAGGAAAGCTAGAAGCCTTGAAGATAACAAAAGGTTCTAAGCAAGACACAGACCTCAAAGTGGCCGAGCTCAAAGAATTGGTCTCTCAATACAAGAATGTGTACGTAGAAACCAAAGGAGAAATGTTTCCTATGGGTAAAGCTTAGTCAGCTTATCAATGAATGATCCTTTAATACATTTTAAACTTCACTTTGTAGTCCAGTTCTATGTTGACTTAAATTTCAATATATCCAGAGAAACTATATTATGGTGCTTCTGTCTGAGGAAGTCTCTACTCTGTGCAGATCCAAAGAGGCAGTTGTATCTGGCAGTTATTGCTGTTTTTGATTCATGGAATAGCCCAAGAGCAAAGAAATACAGACGCATCAATAAGATCAAAGGACTAAAGGGGACTGCAGTAAATGTGCAGTGCATGGTGTTTGGAAATATGGGAGATACCTCTGGAACTGGTGTGCTCTTTACTCGTAACCCTTGCACGGGTGAGAAGCAACTTTTTGGAGAATTCCTCATTAATGCTCAGGTTCTGTGTATCTTAATCATATTGTCTTCATTCCATTCTTAAACTTTTTATCTTGTTCATATTTGTCTTGGTTCCAATCTTTTTAAGAGCTATTAGGCAATTATTTTATTCTATTCTTGTTGCTTATGTTCTTGTTTCTCAGACGATCAAATTAATTCATGCACCCACACAACTGCCGTCTATCCTTGGAGAAGTATATTTTACTATTTTAGTAATATCAAAAGTATTAATTGAATTAATAAATAACATATAATTGTGGATAATCATGGGGAAAAATGATTGTGCAAACAAATAATGGAAAAGGTAATGTTTTCCCCTTTCGCTATCTCCTTGGACACATGAGAAAAAATAGAAAATGTATTATACTTTTGTAGTTAATTGACTATAGTGGAAGCCAAGAGTCAATATATTAATAAATTAGTGTTGTACAGCAAAATATAATTTTGTGCAATCTGCTAAGTCCATTATGATCATGAGCTTTTGGTAGTACTTTATTTGCAATTATGTTACAGACAGTATATGAATTTATTTGCAGGGTGAGGATGTAGTTGCTGGAATCAGAACTCCACAAAATCTTGATACTATGAACGAATGCTTGCCAGAAGCTTACAATGAACTTGTCAAGAATTGTGAAATTCTAGAGCGTTGTTATAAAGAAATGATGGTTAGGTTCTTTTCTTGTGATCTCTTTCATTGCATAAGCCTTTCCTTAAGTCCATTAGGATGTCATGTTTTATGAGTAAACACGTGGATAGGCTCAATCACTTGTCACCTCATTATAAACTGCTAGAGTTCCATGACGATTGCCAGATGACAAGATAAATGTTAGTGAAATGCCTATAAGCCCATCAGATCATTCATTTAGTTGAATTATTGTCTATTGGTGTGTTTCTTTCTCAATTATGGCAGGACATTGAGTTTACTGTCCAAGAGAAGAGGCTTTGGATGCTGCAATGTAGAACAGGAAAGCGCACTGGCAAAGGTGCAGTAAAGATTGCTGTTGACATGGTTAAAGAAGGTCTTGTTAATACTCGAACTGCCATTAAGATGGTTGAGGCAAATCACTTGGATCAACTTCTCCATCCACAGGTAGATATTGAAAGAGCAATTAGTTTTTTTTTTAATTCAATGTTTTGAAACCCTGGTTGGTTGTTAAGCCAGAGTTAATAGAAGATAAAAGGGTTGGGGATTATATCTAGGTTGAACTAGTTTAGTTTAATGTTTAAAAATACATGTACTTGATTTGTAATCTATGCCCATAACATTCATTCAAAAAGACAAACTAATATAATAAATACATAATACTCATCTTGTGCAGCACAAATTATAATGATAATCTCTACAATATTCAACAAATTTAAATTTCATCATTTGATTTAATTCTATGTAGAAAAAACATTGTTTAGGATGCCAATATCTTTACTTGAATATGTTATCCCTATACTTTATGAAGATTTTGGCATCCCAAATAATGCTGAATATTTTATTTAGTATTTTGAACCTGTAACTTGCATGTGTAAATATTACTATGGAAATTGAACAATCATACGTGTTTCTTTTTTTCCAAATGTCTTTGAAGAGACTGCTTAAATCTCTAACGTTTATTTATGGCTGATTTTCCACTTTCTCCTTGTTTGTCCAGTTTGAAGATCCTTCCACATACAAGGACGAAGTGATTGCAACAGGATTGCCTGCATCACCAGGAGCTGCAGTTGGTCAAATTGTCTTCACGGCTGATGATGCAGAAAAATGGCATGCCCAAGGAAAAGCTGTTATTTTGGTAAGTTACTCACCTTATCCTTTTGGGCCAAAACAATTCATATAATTTCTGAATGCAAATCTTATGGCTGTTCTTTCTTGTGTGTATCAGAGCATCTCTGACTTGATGGAATTCGCTTTTATAGTTATTTTGTTGTGTATTGTTCTTTAACAGTAGTACTTATTTCATAAGAAGTTAATCAATGCATGCATTACATGGGCATCTATTAATTGTTTAGTTTTTCCAAATTTTCATAGTGATCTATGAGTTGCTGATATGTGAAAATTTTCATGGACATTATGGAACCTTTTATAATATCATCTCTGTGCAACAATTGGCTAGTATCCACTTCAAAAGTAATCCATAGATAATTACTTTCCATGGACCTGTTTATATTATCATCTCTGTGCAACAATTAGCTAGTATCCAGTTCAAAAGAAATCCAGAAATAATTACTTTTCATACTCATTTATTCATTGTTGCCACAGTTAGATACCGTATGTGTTTATGAATCTACGAATGAAATTATTTAAATTGCTATTCTCCACTTTGCTGATAGACCATTCCTTTTTCATGCGTGAAGGTGAGGACAGAGACTAGCCCAGAGGATGTTGGTGGCATGCATGCTGCTGAAGGAATTCTAACAGCTAGAGGTGGCATGACTTCTCATGCAGCTGTTGTGGCACGTGGGTGGGGAAAATGCTGTGTTTGTGGCTGCTTTGATATTCACATCAGTGATGCACAAAAGGTGATTTTTGTCTTCAACAATGGTTAACAAGGTGTCTAGAACAAGGATTGAAATACCGGTTACCGAGTTGCCAGACTGGTACCATACCGGCGAACTAGGCAGCAGCAGGAGGCTGGAAGCTTCAAGCTTTGCTGCCTGAAGCTTCTGTTACTGCCCGAAGCTTCTTCGTTCGAAGCTTCCGATACTCTTGCCTGCTACCTTCCTCTGCCGTCCGCCTATGAGCCGTCTCTGACGGCTGTTCCGGGACCGGACGGCGACCGGTACAGTTTCTAAAACTTTGGTCTAGAATAGAAGAAAAAAATTTCTTAAAAATTGAAATCATGATTAAAGTCACATAACATTAATTTAGTACTTATCAAAAGTCAACTCTTTTTTTGAAATGTCTAGATTAAGCTTCATTACCATTGATCTTGGAAACAAGATTTTGAATGCTAGTCTTTGCTGGTATATTGGTATTGAACCAGATTAATATGGTCTAATACATACTGATACGCTAGTAATGACCATATCTGTGTATATATAATATGTATGTATATACATTATACACTAGGTAGCAGCTAGGTTTGCGTACTAGTACCGGATTGGATCAGAATATTAGGCTTATGGCTCATTATGGACCCATGTTAAAAATATAGATAGGAATTTGGAAGGCTTATCTACTTTTGAGAAAATAAAAAATAGCGTCCATATAATCCGGACAGGTGGTACAACCAGTTTTTATATATATATATATATATATATATATATATATAAAATTAAAACTGATTGATACCGACTAGTACCAATCTGAGAATGGATCAGCATTCGGGCTGATCTTTTAAACCTGGGCGTTTATATGGTTAATCATTGTTGTTGAATAGCCTTCTTTTCCTTCTGTTGTTGGTCTTATCTTCTAGGTAATGGTTGTTCAAGACAAAATGATACGGGAAGGTGACTGGCTGTCACTTAATGGGTCGACTGGAGAAGTAATTTCGGGAAAACAACCACTTTCTCCACCTGCTCTAAGTGGAGACTTGGATACCTTCATGTCTTGGGTAGATGAAATAAGACAAATAAAGGTAACTTACTTTACCAACAGTTTAAGATTGTCCTATTGATTAAAATCATTATTTCTCAATATTGTTCTCTTGATTACAGGAGATTGACTGGCTCTATTATTGTCAATGCGTATATTTTAGAAAAACTTGAGCAATATCTATTCATGTTTTGCTAAATGTCCAATGACTGTCATTTTTCAATGGTCTAATAGTGTAATATTCTTGTGAAATGATCATCCTTCTAGGTCATGGCAAACGTAGATACACCTAATGATGCCATGGCGGCAAGAAATAATGGTGCACAAGGAATTGGACTTTGTAGGACAGAGCACATGGTTAGTTTTGTATACTGATCCATTTTCTATTTTTCTTTTGGAAAGCGATTCACCTTAGACATGATGATTTTTATGCTATGTAATTGCTGCCACTCATTACTGATCAAGTGAATAGTTAATGCTCAAGCTGTTTTGATGTTCCATTTGGAATTATATTGTTATTGCTTTGACTTGTAAGATGTGATTAGGCTTATAGTTTAATTAGAACGCTAATATGAAAGTTAAAAACATTGTTGAATCTTGACAGTCTAAAATTTATTTTCAAGGTTTTTCTTTTCTTTGTATTTTCTTCTGATGTTTGATTTCCATTTCCCTTTAGTTTTTTGCTTCAAATGAAAGAATAAGGGCTGTCAGACAAATGATAATGGCAGAAAATAGTGAACAGAGGAAACGTGCATTAGACCTTCTCTTGCCTTATCAGAGATCCGATTTTGAAGGAATATTCCATGTCATGGATGGTGAGTTTTCCTCATTAATCAATAGTTTCTTTGATAGTAAAGGAATGAGTGATGTTAAGGTTCATTACGCATTAAAAAGGACAGATACAAAAAATCTTTTTGGACTCTTTTGTTACATTTTAAATTTTATGAGAAAAAAAGCAACATGTTATGGCTTCCTAGATTTAGCTAGCAATTCCAACAGTATGTGCAACTGATGATCTTTAAAATATTGAGTCGTCATTGTATGAGTACATACATCTTTCACTTTTCTCAGTGCATTGCATAGTTTGTACAACCAACTCTTTGATTATTGAAGTACATATAGATTGACTGTTTGTTTACCTCACTCAATCTTGCATCGCTGTTGTTTCCTTTCAGGGTTTCCAGTGACTATCCGCCTGCTAGATCCACCACTCCATGAGTTTTTGCCAGAGGGTAATCTTGAGGACATTGTTAGTAAGTTGGCTTCAGAAACGGGTGCAAAAGAAGAAGAAGTATCTTCAAGAGTGGAGAAGCTTTCTGAAGTAAACCCCATGCTTGGTTTTCGTGGTTGCAGGTTGAACACATTGCTTTCATTGACTAATGGCATATTCGGTCTGCTTATAATATAATTCAAGTTATGGCATTTTCCCTTCCAAGTGTTCTTATACTTAGATATGCGCTATTATACGAGATCCATAGATCCTAAGTATACTACTCTCTGCCATACTACTGTCATATGTGAACACCAGTTTCATTTTAATGATATAGTGTTTGTGTCTTACATAATATTTGGCTTGTCGGTTTATCCAATGATGCAATGTTTGTTATATAAACTATTTGCTATGAACAGAAACTAATTGTCGTGCTTATTGTTGGTTCTTTTATTAGGCTTGGCATATCATACCCAGAGTTGACTGAAATGCAAGCACGTGCTATATTTGAAGCTGCTATTTCTGTGAGCAATGAAAATGTCAAAGTATTTCCTGAGATAATGGTACCTCTCATTGGTACACCTCAGGTATGAACTTTATTTTTTTTATCATTTAAATATTCCTGGTAAGTATACATTTTGTTTAGCATTCATTTGATTTGTTCCAAAAGTTGATTGTTACTACCATGGGTATCCGTTGGTAAGTAGAAATAATGAAGTCAAGTAGATTCCAATCACTATTGTTTGTCTTTCCACTTTAACTTGGTAATTTCTAGTTATTATATTTTTTTGCATGTAAACCTAAGAAAGCTCAGAGCTTTTAAACTTGATGCTTATTCTTATTCTTGTTCTCGTTCTAAGCCTCTAAGCCATCATTGTTTGTAAAGGTATAACCTGTTGGGCCAATTATAATTTCCTTTTGCATCATCTAACTTTATCCTCTAGAAAAAAGCCATAAACTTCAAAGTTGCTCATATTATTAATGATTTAAATTTTAAGCAACAATAAGAAAATAGTGGCCGAAAACTGTCGAAAAATATATATTTCAAAAATGGGTCAATAGAACTACAAGTATGCGTTACGAAATAGGTAATTCTAAAAAGACACCGCAACGTCTTTCACCATCTTAGTATTTCATCGAAGAACTAGAGGGACATGAATGTGTAAATTTGCACTCTTAAGATTTAACATCTTCTTTAAGACCTTCCTTTGGCCGGCCTTATTTGAGAGTACACATTAATCTAGGAACATATGATTCTATGTAAGTAGTCTACTTAAAAGGTAACTTCTTAACCCTTTGTTTCTTTGGAGGGAAGGAAAACTATAAGGAATGAAAAACTGCAAGGAAATAAAACTCTAGGAAAAGAAAAAAAAATCCATATCTTGTTTTCTTAGAAGGAAGGAAAATTAATTTCGAAGGTTGGGCGAATGACATTGTGTTTTCTCCAACTTTTCTGTCTGATTTGGGCAGAAAAGTTTTGGAGGAAAAGTTATAAAATTTTCCATCCACTTTTCTACTCAAATTTTTTCTTCCGCTCAAGGAAACAGCGGAAAACTTATTTTTCTTTCCTTTCCCTCTAGTTTTCCTCCCAAGGAAACAACCCCTAAGAGAATCAACAAAAATAATATTCTAAGAATTTGAGTCATAGGTCAATATCATAGCGGGGCTCTCTAGAGAAGGCACTAGTGAAGACTCTAAACCTCCACAAAATGAGTTGTATTAGTCTCCCCATCACTACTCTCATCCTCCGTAACATGGTCAATGTACTCATCAAAAGTATCCTAATGAGATGGGCACAAGGAATAGGCCTTAATAAATGGGTAGGTGGTTCTACTGCCCTTCTTTTGGGCTTCTTCAACCGACAATGTCTAAGTGCTTGTTGATAGATCTAAGATCCCTCTAGTGTAGTAAGCTAGCTCATTTGTAAAGCTAAACCATCCATAAATCTAATTTAAGTTATTTCTAGATCATGTATATTCATATATAGACATGAAAAGAAATTTGCTCGTGTATTTGGCCTAAGGTTTTAAAAGGTTTTAAGTAGAAACCCATAGTAATGGAGGTCCAATATGTACCTACCAATCTATTCTGGCATCTAGTACTGCCAATCAATACCACTAAAAAATATATATTGTATGCATTATATATACCAACCTTATACCATACCAGTAGAAGGTCAAACTGTATAAACGGTATTTGATACCTTGATTTGGCCATAGACTAACATCGCTAAAGCAAATCAGTATATTTTGCATTTATTTTGATCATATATTCTGATGGCATATCATCTCTTTTCAACTTTGACCTTATATTATTCTAATTGGTAATAGCTTTAGGCTGAAATTTTTTTTGTCTCTTTCTGCAAGAACATCTATTGGTCATGTAAAAGACTCAATAGTTCAATGTACGTAATTCTATTAATGTCCTGTAGTCTTTATTGGTTAATCCAGTTTCCAAATTGGGATTTACCATCAATTATTAAAACATCAACTGCAAACTAATTTTATCATGATAAGGATATTGGGGAAAGAACTGAGTGAAGTAGGAAAGAGAGGTTAAAGTGAATGAATTATGAAAAAGAGAGGAAGGGTAAGAGAAAATTAAGGTGTAAGCTAGAACATGGTGGCTGGGGGTGGGGAAGAGAAAAGAGTGAAGGATTAGGTTATGTGGCTATTGTCATGCGACGGGGTTTAGGTGTGGTCATTGTGGTATGGGGGGAAAATGTACCTGCAGGGAGGATTATAAAAGCAGCGAGATGGTTTATGGTTTTGATTCTTTTTTCTAGTTTTAGGTAAGGAACTAACCGGTCTGGTGGTATGTAATGGTCTGACCTACTTGTAATGATTTGTACCACCTGCTATGTAATGGTCCGACCTACTTGGTACTATATATATATATATATATATATATATATATATATATATGTCGGTTTGGTATCTTCTAGTGGTTTGGTTGAATGGTTGGTAAATATTAGAGACATGGTTACTGCAATAGTGAACATGTTAATAGGTACAAAGAACTATCGAGTGATTAGAAAATTGAAGAAATAATGAAGAAAAGAAGAAAATTAATGAAAATCCACTTCTATAATTGTTAAGTTCATATATTTCTTGTGAGTTATATATGAGTCATCTTGTTGGAACTTTAAACCATTGCATTTTGATCGTCAGGAATTGGAGCACCAAACAAATCTGATACGTAACATAGCCCAGGAAGTTTTCTCCAAGATGGGAACCTCCATAAGTTACAAGATTGGGACCATGATTGAGGTTCCCAGAGCTGCTCTTATTGCAGACGAGGCAAGTTTTTGCTCAAATCTGTCTTCCTTTGAGGCTAATCAGTTTATGATACTCTAGTATTAAATTATTTCCTAGCTTGTATGAAGAAAAAAATATGTCCTTGTTCTTGATGAATAATAAATATCATGAACTTTCGTAGTGAAGTTACTCGATGCAATATATTATGCAAGCCATACAACTATACTAGTCTTTGCTTAGAATTTTGGTTTGCAGGATCCCTCTTCTAGCCCTAATTGTTTTTGTCTTACTAAATTTCATATCTGCAGATTGCTGAACTGGCTGAATTCTTCTCTTTTGGAACAAATGATCTTACACAAATGACCTTTGGTTACAGTAGAGATGATGTTAGCAAGTTTCTTCCGATCTACTTATCCAGGGAAATCCTTCAAAGTGATCCCTTTGAGGTAATGTTTATTGTAGTATACAAATATAAGGATAATATCTCATAAAAAATGAACGTGGTATATGTTTTCGCTAGATACGAAATATTTGTGATCAGCAATTAAAAGCCATTAAGAAATCCAATTTAGTAAAATAAAACTGCGATAGCTTTACAGTACCGACATTCTCCACTGAAATGAGAAAAGGTTTTCTGTGGGAAACCTCAGCAAAAAACTTGAAATTGCTGAAGCATTCTCAATTTTATTGTTGACATAGGGCCGTATAAAACTCATTTCAACTTCAACTATTATGATCTTACGCTCAATTTGCATATCAGAATACTTTAAATTGTTTTGCTGCGTATGGAAGTTGTATTTTTTTAAAAATGTGGATTCAGGTTCTTGATCAGAAGGGGGTAGGCGAGCTCATTAAGGTTGCAGTAGAAAGAGGTCGTAAAACTAAACCTGATCTAGAGGTTAGTAGCATCTTGTCACTTGTCAGTATTGCCTGTATTGATTTACTGATAGCAAGGTTTTTAAAACTTGTATGTTCCAATATATCAGTATTGAGCTGGACATATACAGTCCATTACATACCGATGTATTGGGTATGTATCATTCGGTATTGGCTTGGTCCATATACTGATATGTACGATTCGGTAGTGGACCAATTTTAAAAACCATGACCCACGATTTGGTACCAGTAAATTTTGTAAATGAATTGGAAGCCCTTACAGTTGGTTCGTTAAACAGATAGGGATATGCGGTGAACATGGTGGCGATCCCTCTTCTGTTGCTTTCTTCGCACAGGCGGGGTTGAACTACGTTTCCTGCTCCCCTTTCAGGTCTGCTACATTTTCAGTTTCATGATTCACTAATATCACTAGTGCCATGTTTACGACACTTGTGTTCTTATGATTGGATGTACATATGTTAACAGCTTGTTTGGAACCATAGATGCTGTAGTAATTAGAATACACTTGACCAGATTCTTCACTTTGGAAATGAAATCAGCTGAACAGATAATTTCATTTATTCGATTCATGTTTTGAGAATCATGTCAAAAACTGTTCGAATTTGATTGAGATAATTCATTCAAAATTATAGTAACTAGAAGTCCGATTGACCTGTTTCTTATAATACCGCCCATATTTTCCCCTATTAAACATAAATAGCCACTGTTTACAATTTACAAATATTATAATACTTGTTCAGGACTACTGTATACATATAGATTCAATATAGGAAGTACAATATTCATTTATGAATTTTCCTTAAAGAATCTCAGATAAATTTTGTTATATGAAGTATTATAAAAAGGGTAAACTTCCAGTGTGCTTGTTTAGGTATTAATACCAGTGTTCTCTTCCAATTTTTATTTTACATTTGTTTTAACTCGTAAGACATTAGTTGTATTTAGGATAACTTAGTAAAATATTAATGACAATCACTTCTTTGTTGATGCCAGACATGAGAATCTCCTTTTACTATGTAGTCTCTGAACTCTTAATTTCATAAGAAACTAGCATCACAAATGCACAATTTTTGTATCCAACACTCCACATTTCCTTTTCGTTGATTCAAAAATTCATGTGCAATCTAATAACCAAATTGCAACTTGACTTCGTTTACACAATTTATGTATGCAGCACTCCACATTTCCTTTTCGTTGATTCAAAAATTCATGTGCAATCTAATAACCAAATAGCAACTTGACTTCGTTTACACCATGTAACTGTGACGTCTCAAGACAATACAACAGCTACAATTAGTAAGGATCACCTTAGGCTACACAAAGAGCTGAAAACTTTAAGAGGATTTGTTTTTCTTCTTGATACTTCTAGATCAAACTCAGCATCAAGAACAAATATATTATGATCATAAACCCAAATTCAATATCACTAACTAGAAGTGTATAGAGCTTCATATCTGTCCTCATATTTGTTTTCCTATTTTTAATTATTTTATAATAAGAAAGTAAACACAATGATAAGAAGACTAACGCAATGAACTCCTTGTACAGGGTACCAATTGCAAGGCTTGCAGCAGCTCAAGTTGTTCTCTGAGGCCATGCATCCAGAATCTTGGCTTAATGGGAATAAGAAGCTCCTAGAGCATTGTGTAAATTGCATAAGAGATGTATAAGATGTCTAACGAACCTTGTTCAGTTTTTTTCCTTTTTCTTTTAGCATTTTTGTGTCCCACTTCTAGCAGTTGCATATCGTTAAACCTAACCCTCTTGTGCATGGATATTCACTCGTACGGTATATATATGAACAGCCTTTAGATCAACTAAGAAAAATTACCCCTTGAGCAGGGCGCTTTGTCCGCCCATGTTGCTTTGGGATTTGTGCATGTATGAATCTCAGAGCAAATGAATGAATGGATGAAGTGCTCTACTCAATGAGGGGGGCGCTTAAAAGATTTATTCTTCCGCTTGTGTTTGCAATACTAGCTCCTTTACTTGCAACTTTTTGATGAGCTGGCTTGTTGATTGTCACTCTCTCTCTAACCATGCGAGCTCTACCATTTTTGTTCTCTCCAAACCTTGGAGTGAGCTCACCCCACCAATTGAGATGAATGGATGAAGCGCTCTACTCAATGAGGGGGGCGTTTAAAAGATTTATTCTTCCGCTTGTGCTTGCAATACTAGCTCCTTTCCTTGCAATCTCTTGATGAGCTCGCCTTGTTGATTGCCACTCTCTCTAATCTTGCGAGCTCCCCCATCTTTGTTCCCTCCAAGCCTTGGAGTGAGCTCACCCCACCAATTGTTTCTCTCACACTTGTGAGCTCCCTTAACTTTAGCGACGAGCTCATCGCACTCTTCGTTGTTAGTCATGTGCTCCTGTTGTCCATTTGGGTTATGACATTGCGTCAATGATAGATTTTATATAAATCATATAATTTTTTTTCTATGCCAAATAAAATCATCTTACTCCGATCTATGTTAGTATACGAAATACCCAAACATAATATTTTATTGATTGATATATTTTTATTTTTATGTATTTGGTCTATACCTATTCTATGTACTGATACTAGAATGGATTCATATGTATGGTGTTAGACCCCTGATCCGTTATTATGTACCTTTCACCTTGTATTATGGACTTAATACAATATAATAATGTTTTGTGTTATATTGTGTTGTTTGTCCGCTTTTGGCTTTGGGCCGAGGCCCTTTCAGTTGGGGCTGAGTTGGGCGCACCCGGCTTTCCGATCGGTTGACTGGGTCACGAGTCCCCTCTTTGGGCTTACGTTATTTGGACCCACGTAGGTTGGGCCGTCGTGGGCTGCGGGGCCTGATACGACACTGCGCGCTATTCTACCGAGTGTATCGTAGCGCACGAGGGACGTAGGTCCACTGTCTTGTTGACCGAGCAGAGGGTCGTGTTTCGGTACGATGGGTGACGCGTGACAATTCGTTGACTCTATTGTCAACGCGTAGCAAACGTCACAGCCTTGTACGAACACGCAGTAGCCGCTTACGGATCAGGACATGTTGACTTATGAGTAGCGTTGCATTGGGCGTGCGTTGGTGCGCATGGAGATGGAGTAGAGTCGCGGTGGCACGGACCCACAACTGCTGACTCAGCCTGGACTCACTTATGTTAGCCCAGTCAGATCCACGTGGAGGCTGACGTGGATCGAAGCGTTCACTCGAACGCGAACGGCAGTGGAGGCGTGGCAGAGCAGGCAGAGGAGTGGGATTCGGCAGAGGGATTTGACGCGAGGGAGGGGAGTAAAAGAGGAGAGAGGATTTCCTGGACTCTCTCTCTCGCTCTCTGCAATCGAAGAAGAAGAAGGAAAAGCTCAAACGGACGAAAAGAGGGTTTTCGTCCAGGCGTGGTTCGCTGTGAGGGCCGGCGACCGCCAGCGGGTTGGACGAGGGCAGAACGGGCTTTCTTCCTTTCTTCCCCTGTCCCTGCAGTGTCGCCGGCGTTCTTTCAATCCCGGCATGGATTCTCTCTCGGCATTGGTCTTCGAGGATTCCGTCGCCCTGGTTTTCATCGTCGGACGGGCTCTTTGTCGACGATGGGGCGGAACCAGCTTGGATCGGAGTTCTTTGGTTCTTCCTACTTCACCGACGTTTTCCCCTCCAAACTCCCATCCGCGATCATCGATCCCATTGTTGGACGCGGCTGGAGCTCTCTCTCTGGTGGCTCGGTTCCGTGAAGGCGTGCCCGGTTCTTGACGAGGTTAGAGCGTAACATTTGATCTCTCTGGGAGCTGCTCATCGAACTCCTCATCAAGGTCCGGATTTCTTTGACCTGGTCTTCTTTCGGATCGAATTTCTTCCTCCTGGGTTCTCGCATTCGGAGGTTCATACGGGTACTAGTTCTGGTCCTTCTGGAGTCTTCCGCTTCTCTATTTGATCGCTTTCTCTGGGCTGAGGAGTAGTTACTTCTGCTGTCGTGTATTGTTGTTAAGTATATATATAAATAAAAAAGAACTGGGCGTGACACATGGCATGATGTAAATTGGTGTGAATAATTCTATCACTATTTAAAATTAACTACTAGATTTAAAATTAATCCTTCTCGAGCGAGGATGGACATGAGCGAGATATTTCTAGCCAAACGCGTTAAGATTCGTAATCATATTGATGAACGGTTGAGTTCAGGCATGACTCCGTGATCACTGATCAAACACTGACATAAAGCAGAGGATAAGAGACGCACTCGTCACTCCTTCGGGCCTTCGGCACCGAGAATGGCAGCTGCTGCTTCCCTCACCGGCTTCGTCGCCACCCTCTCTTCCCGTTCCCTTGCCCACCATCACCGACGACGTTGCCCCTCTCACCACCATCACTTTTCCCCTCCTCGGCCTCTCTCCGCACGACCCGGATCGCACGGCCTCAAAGCCCTCCTCCTCCCTTATCGCACGCACAAGTCTGCTTCCCTTGCCGCCGCCGCCGCCGCCGCCACTGGCTACTCTAGCGAAGATGAAGAAGCCGGCACACAATTGGGAAGCGGGGAGCAGGAATTCGAAGAAGAGGATGAGGAGCAAGCGTCGTACGAAACGACTGCGATCGTATCAGACGGACGTCCGAATCAGGAATCCGGGCGTCTGTACGTCGGAAATCTGCCGTTCTCTATGACCCCTTCTCAGCTCGCTGAAATCTTTGGCGAGGCCGGCACCGTCGAGACCGTCGAGGTACCATTTCTCAATTGCCCTCGACGGAAGCCACCATTGTCGGCCCCCCTTTCTTTGGGCGTTGATTGGCCTGACCCCATTTTTGTGTGGAGTGTCCGCTAGGTGGTGTACGATCGGGTCACGGAACGGAGCCGTGGGTTTGCATTCGTCACCATGGCCAGCTTCGAGGAGGCCAACGAGGCCATACGCATGTTCGATGGATCCGTGAGTCGATCACAATGATGTTTCTACTGCACGCTTCGTTGCCGTTTTGTTTGATAGATGTAAATGTGGCGTTCCTTGTGTATGTTGAATGCAGCAAGTGGGTGGCCGGACGGTGAAGGTGAATTTCCCGGAGGTGCCGAGAGGAGGGGAAAGGGAAGTCCTTGGCCCGAGGATGAGATCCCGCGGTTATGTCGACAGCGCTTACAAGGTCTATGCTGGGAATCTAGGTTGGAGCGTCACCTCGCAGGCCCTCATGGATGCATTTGCCTCCCAGCCTGGGGTGCTGGGCGCTAAGGTTATCTTTGACAAAGAAACTGGCAGGTCGAGGGGATTCGGATTTGTGTCTTTTGCTTCTGCTGAGGAGTGCCAAGCTGCCATTGAAGCTATGAATGGAGTGGTATCCATTTTTTCGCAGTTACTGAATTGATTGGTTCAAACTTTTACGACATACTAATGAATGTTTCTTGGTGATTCAGAAGGTTGAAGGACGGCCTCTGCGATTGAGTGTTGCAGAAGGGAGACCCTCCTTTAGCTCTTCACTGGTCTCTAGAGTGGAGGAGCCTCAAGGCAGCGCCCTGGAGTCGACCCTGAGCTACTGATTCACTTCAAAGTGATAAAAAAAAATTAGTTGATTGTATACCGTTGTAATGCATCAACTCTGATAAAAAAAATTATGGAGTGGAAGTAGTGAAACAAATACAAATACTTAGACTGAGTTGATGAGTATCTCAATAAGCTGGAATGTTGACAACCTTCTCATTGGTTCGGTTGGGCGTAATCTGCCATAGAAAGAGCAAGCTGCTCAAATTTGTCCACGAGAAAGAGCTCCCTAAAAAAAATATTCTAAAATATGTCATGTTTGCTTGTGATTTTTCTTTTAATTGAGATCAGTTCTAGCTTAAGTTTAGCTTTTGGGGTTGTCTATGTAAATTTAATTTTGCAATTGTTAACGCGAACAGCTTGTTTCACTGTAGTTTTATCTTCATCGTGTCACGGAGAACCTCTTTCATTTTGTTGGGTTAATGTTTTGACTCAGGCAATCCATATATATTTAGCAAACATCTGGCTCACATCCATACTATGCTCAGGCAACTTGAAGAATTTATGTAAGCATTTCTTTTTTTACTTTTTCGTGTTCTTCTGGCATCAATGTTCTATGTAATGTAGAATGACATTATCTTACTCAGTGAACATTGGGTTGCTTCAACATACATGTTTAGTATTGCAGACATATATTGTGCACTGAACTAGGATATGTTCTTTAGTTGTTTCATCATGAGTAATTAACAGGTGCAGTATTACTCAGTTTAAGTTATACAACTATTTGATGATGTTGTTCTAGAGAACTCCCATCATAGCCTTGTTTTGTTTATTCATTTAATGTCAACAGAATCCTTCACGTATTTAGTCTCTCTTCTCCAAAAGCTTAAGAATGAAAATAAAGTTGCACTTGCTAACTAGTAATTGAATGAATTTACATTTAATACATTCTTCACGTATTTTGGCAATAAACTATTTTCATTTAGAAAATTTAGGAAATGCGTGAAGAATGTATTATTGCTTTAGATATTTTTTTTTAATATAGACAAGTAATTGATGAAGGCGGTGATCGATTATATATTATAATTGTTCTCATGTTATTTGTTACGTTTCTCACAGTTCTTACAACAAAACTGCTCAGATGTGGAAAAGAGGCCTGGAATCTTGAATCAGTTTCAATAGTGGATTGAGTTAACTGAAACTTACACTTTCTAGACAAGTGCAGTGCGTAAACTTGGTTGCTAACTGATGCTTTGGGCTAGGAGGCACTGCTGATTGCCAAATGAATCCTGGGGCTTAGCTTGTTCCTCTTTCGTAGGTACAACTGGTGAAGCAAACCAGCACTTACTATCCTTATTGGAGGTTTCCGTCTGTAAATTCTGGCATTAGCGACCAAATTGGTATAAATCAGTCTATAATTTGGTCCGAGGTGATTTGCTGTGAAGAAAATTTGATGCTATGAACTAAGATAAAATTTGAAGCTGAACGTCAAATTCATTCTTTCCCTTGAAAACTATGCTATGTCCCCGTTGTCTTATTTGGTGTTACGTATGAAAAATAATTCAAATAGAATATATACTAGGTAGAAGTTTCATAGTGCATCTGAAAGAGAATGTTCAGTAAATCATGCTTTTTTGGAGATTCATGGTAACATTTCTTTACTGGAAGCTGCTGTTGAATTGTTTTTGGCCACTACTGTTAACAGCATTCAGGATCTAGAATAGTTACGATCCTGTGCTTTCATGATATCTGTCATCTCATCGGAACTGTTCAACTTAATATCTTACAGTTGATGGTTCTTGTGTTTGATAATTTCATATTTCATGCAGGTATTTGGATTTTATTATCAGATCTATCTGCCCAGGTAATTTCTTCCAGTTCTTCATAGTTCATACCACCATTTGCAACTAGTAGGACTAACATAAAAAAAGAAAAAGAAAAAAAGAACTAGTAGGACTAACATGTTATGCACCGATTGTTTTGTGGACATGTCTTTCCTGTGAACTTAAATCTATTGCAGAGTGGTGTAATTTGTTCCTGCTTTTAATTTCTGAGTGATTCTTGAGGTCCTCTGAACTTGTTTATTCATGCTTTTTTATAGTCTTCTTTAGAAAGTGATTCTTGAGGCCACATTCGGCGCAGAAATTGAAGACCTTAGAAACTGCCTATTGCATCTTGATAAGAAAAGAAATTGAGACTTCAACATATGCGGGCTCCTTTCCTCCGTTTTTCTGATTGCTTGGTGAGGTGCTGATTCCTAGCTTGAGGCAGACGAATGCCTCTTCTGGTCTCGCTTGTTTCAAGGAAAATCTAATGTACCCATTCCGCTGCGCTCTGGAGCAGCACATGTAGAAAGGCAATTCGAGATTGGCCGTCACATGTAAGCAGACTTTTTGGGAATAGATAAATTGATTTGGTCTAAAAGGAACTATAAAAACGTCTAAAGATCCCAAATTTGAGGCCCCTGCCGAGGCAATATACCATGTAGGGTGCCATTTAGGCCCCTATTTGGAGCATCTTTATTCTCCATTAGGTGCTGGAGTGGAGGGATAAAAATTTTATAGAGTTCCCCATATAGCTTTTGTATATAGGGTAGGGGCAGATTTATATTATTGCTAAAGTAGGCAATTGTTTGCATAAAGATTTAAAAAAAGTATATATATGAATTATATATATATATATTTATTGCCTCCACTAATATTAGAAAAAACATATGAAAATATATTTATTCTCATATATTTTTGTTAGGAACAGAGAAGAAAAAATAAATGCTTTGAAGAGTGATTGAAATCACTGTCCTAAAAAGGAATTGCCTTGAGGTCATGATCTACATTGTAAATGCTCTGTCGGGACTATCACAGCTGTGATATACACCCTCATTTCAAAATGAAAATTCATGAATATCTTTGGCTCTTGTTGATCTATGCTATATCTATAGATTATTTCCATTATATCTTATCCTCTATTTATATTTGTCAATTGTCTCATATCTAATTTTATTATAAATTATTTATGAGATTATTGATACTAATAATATCCAAATGCCAAATATGTTCTCTATATAATCCATGTAAAGAAAAAGACATTTTGGGAAAAGATCAAAGAAAGAACTTGTCCTTCTTTATGCCTCATCAAGCTAATGAAAGTTTATTTAAGATCGTAGTTGTGTTTTTATAATTTTGAGAATCACAAGCCATCAGCTTGTTCAGCCTGACTTCTATTAAGATGGTAGTTGTGTTTTTATAATTTTTCTGAACTCGTGTTATGCTATGCCATCATGACCTAACAACGAGGGAAAGTAGAATTCGACGGTTAATTTCACTAGAAATACTTTTGAGTATTTACCGTAAAATATATTGCTGTTATATATTGCAAAAAAAAATCTTAGTATAAATGGATGCGTGAGTTTGACTCTAAGGATACAGGTCAACTCTTTGACCTACTTTAATTTTGAAACTCAGTTCCGGTTTGATCAATTTTTCACCGATTCTCTTGACCAAAGCGGCTTCTAGCTCGAACAACCTCGCTTCCCGGCCCTACTACACGCTCGGAAGGTGCTTTGGTGAGCCATCTGACCGTTGACTAACATCCTTGTCAATGGTTCTTTGGGATATGCAGACAAACCAATCAAATCAGCGAGGTGGCCAGACCTTTTTTGTTTTTTTTGCTTGGTTAGGACTTCGGAATGAGAAGAAGATGCCTTCCAACATTTGGATGAGATGAGATGAGCTGAGGCGAGGCGAGATGCTCCCAGCTTCGCACCCCACCCGACCCACTGAACAGTAGAGAGATAAAGGAGAGAGAGAAAAGGGAATAAATGGCAGTATAGGCTGTAAATAGAGGAGCAGGGAGAGCTGTAGGGGATCAAAAGAGGAAGTGGAGAATTTATTGCACTGCAGCGATTGGCGAAGTTGGTGAGTTGATTTTCTTTTCCTATGTTATAAATTCCATGTTCTTCCTGCTAATTTCCTGTAGTCCAAACAAGATCCTCCTTGAAGAACCCTGGTCCCTGCACACCAGGAGCAGAAGAAAGAATGGATGTGGGTAATCTGCAAAGGAGATATGTTGACTTCGCATCGTCGCTCTTCGACGAGGTATAAAAATCCTTTGCTTGTGCCATTTACACCAGATTTTTTCCTATTATTTTCTGAATATGTGTGTGGTGATTGGGGCAAACCCCCCAAAAAGGGTTTTTTGGACAGCCAGTACACCCAGCTGCAGCAGCTGCAGGATGATAGCAACCCCGACTTTGTTCTTGAGGTTGTGACTCTCTTCTTCACCGACGCGGAGAAGATCATCAATGAACTGAGCAGGATCCTGTGAGTGATCCTCTCACCTGCAAACCCTAGTTCTGTTCCGTTACATGCGGCTTGTGCTAGGGTTTACCTCTTGCTTCTTTTGTTGTGCGCTTGCGCAATCTCACCAGGGATCAGCAGGTTGTGGATTTCAAGAAAGTGGATGCCCTAGTTCACCAGTTGAAAGGCAGTAGTGCCAGGTTACTAACACCAAACCCATTTGATAACTTGTTCCCTTTGGTTTTTGTGAGTGGCAGAATCAGGCAAAAAGTCCACCACAGTGTCTTGGTTAGGGTTAAAGACGAGTACTTGAAATCCTTATTATTTATCTTGTTTCATAACTGTGATCACGAGAATTTTATCTTGATCAGTGTTATTGTGACTGCTTTATTGATCATAATTTTTCAGCATAAGGTAAACCTGGAGTTTCTTTTTGTATCAGCATAGGTGCTCAAAGGGTTAAAAATGTTTGTGTGGACTTCCGCAACTACTTCTTGGAAGGGAACCGAGACGGGTCAGTAAGCGATTTCTCTATTCTATTCATTCAATTGTAAAAGTCGATCATAAATTCTTGATCATGCATCTTTGTGTGCAAGATATATAGAATGGATCTCGACAAGAATTTATAATGTCTCAAGAAAGATAAATTGTTTGTGCAGATGTCTGGTATACTTGCAGCAAGTAAAGCAGGAGTATGTCTTGGTGAAGAACAAGTTGGAAACCCTCTTCAGGGTATGGTAAAAGTCTGTGGCTGTATCCATTGCTACTCTAATGAAACTAAGCTCACAATGTCTCTGTCTTGAATGATAGATGGAGCAGCAGATTCTAGCCGCTGGCGGATCAGTCCCATTGATGTCGTCGTAGTGGAGTAAAAATGCTATAAAGGGAATACTTCTTATGAAGGGTAGATCTTAACCACACATCTCTTTGTATGATGTGATCCTCATCTTTGATTTAAATATCATTTTATCCTTTTTTAATTAAAAAAATCAAAGATAAAGATCACATCATTTAGGAAGATGTGCTGTTAGAATTCACCAAGTTCCCCTTATAGAACTTTTACTCGTAGTGTGCAAAATTCCAAGTGAGTTATTCAGAGGTGGCCGAGAAGGTTGTCTTAGATATATTTATCTGTTGTCATGCTGGGTTTGTCTTTGCCTTATGCAGTTTCCTTTGGCCCACTCTCTTTTGGAAACATATCTTAAGCAGTGGATCAAGGAAAGTCTCCTTTTATGTTGTAAAGTGACTCAACAAACAAAACTTTGGGTGTGACATCTAATATGCATTATGCCAAAACTCCAATTTTGTAATGAATAGATGGAATCATATTCTTGTCCTCTTTTTTGAAGCTCTGATGCATGTTAATTTTCGATATACATATGGGAAGCTAAAATATATTGCTTAGGTGTGTAGCTTTTGATTCACATGATCTTGGCTATTCTTTTTATCGCAATAATCTTAGGTTGATTCAAATCTCAATTTGTAGTTCCAAAGCAGTATGTTACAACCAAATTTATTGGGAACTTATTTTGGATTTTAGATTCCTATGACCCAAATTAACCCAATGAGAATTTAATAAGTGCAAGAATAGTAATACCTTTGGTTCTAGCTACATGATATTTTTTCTAATTTGTAGAAGCAATGTAACAAAGTATGTGACCAATTGGCAATCTACTCACTTTTAGTCCGCTTAACTTGCTAACCACTAACCCTAGCTCTTCTTTGAATCACTAGGGTGATACAAGAAGTTTTTTTATTTACTTGTTCTTTTCTTGGTGTACTTCATTGAAATCAACACTCACAATGTTACTAATAGTCTAATAGCTTTTCGTTGACTTTGCTACCTCCCCTTCAACCAATTTCGTCGATCTATCACCTCACCTCCTCACCTCCTTCAAGCATGTAGTAGGCATTTTTTTCTCCACTCTGTCATTTAGAATGTTGTCATTTATGGTATATAATAATTTGGGTACCGACCATATTTCGGACTAATTTGCACCAAGTTATGAATGGATATTAAAAACTTTACTTTAGAGTAACATGTTATTTGTCCTTTTTCTAATATATAACTCCTCTTTATCTGTTATTGACTTGTAACATCATGTTCCAAAGATCAGTGCCTCTTGTTATATATGCCAAGACATAAAAGCCTATAGGATGTAACAGTTCAAAGCCCTCTTTACATATTTGCCATCATCTGCTGCTTTTATTTTTCATGGCCTTTTGTTGTAGTAATTTGTCATCCACTCATCATCTCAAAATTTCTTATGAATATGTTGACTTTTCTACTATAGGCAGAGCCCTTCTTCACATAACTTCTTCTCATAACCTTTTTTTATAAAAGTAATACTTAAGGCCTAAAGTACTAATGAGTTTAAACAAACAACTCATTCAAGCAGAGATGAGAAGAAATCTAAGTCAAGGTATGTTAGGGTATTTCAAAAGCCATTTGGTGAAGCAATTGCAATGTATGATGTGATTGGGTTCTTGCATAGTGGCCCTGTCGTTGGCTCTTTATATTCTTAGGTGAAAGAAAGGAATGGTGTTAAATGAGGTTAATGTTGTGCACTTTTCTTCTCTTGTTATCGTTTGGAGCTGCTATTATCGTATGTTACACTTTTGGATGGTTCGTTTGGCCATTTGAACACTTTGAAAAATTTTCTCTCCTTTTTTTTAATAATATTGTGATTTTTCTTGGTCTTGATGGCTTGCGTCCTAGTGCACACCTTCACTTTTCAGTCTTTATTCTTTCAAATGTCATGTCTTATTCTAAGCTTTTAGAGGGCTAGATCGAGTTTTGAAGGTAATCCTTCTCAATGTGGGTCACTAGTCAAAAAAAGAAAATAAAATTAATATTTAGATTTTTTTTAAAAAATCTTTTAGGAGGGAAATGTGTAGGGAAAGAATGAATTTTTTTTCTTTTGTTTCTTTGGAGGGAAAAGTGAAGGGAAAAGAAAAGTAGAGGAATTAAAACTTAGATTTTTCCTCATTTTATTTTTTTGCCTGATTTAGGCGAAAAACTTAAGGAAACAAAAGTTTTGTCTTCGTTTCTTAATATATTTTATTTTTTAAAATAATAATAATTCTTTTATTTTTTTTTCTAAAACAACAAAAGACTGAGAAGAAAAATTATTTTCCTTTTATTTTTTTTTCTATTCTATTTTTTTTTTCTCTTTTCAGTTTTCTATCCCTCAAAAAAAAAAAGGCTGTTAGTGATTACGTTAAACATGCAAAAATTTTTATTGCTCAGATGCGATAGCTCTTGAGAAATCTTGCAATGAGTCTTACTTAAAATGCACTCTTCAGAAAATCTAGTTTTTTATAAGGATCTTTTTGTTAATAACAAACTTTATTATTTACTTATTTTATACATGATTTTTATTTTGAAAATGCACATATATCGTACTTAATAACTTAAAAAGCTTTGTTCCGTTTTCTTTTCTTTTTAAAATTTTAATTAAAAAAAATAAAATTTCCTGAAATCGGAAGTGGTTTTTTTTTGAAAAATAAATTGTTATGTCCGAGTCGAAATTCACCCCCTGTACAGAATAAAATTTACTTGTAGTTGGGGTTTTTTTCTTTTCCAGAAGAACTTCTTTATATAATGTCACAAAGGTTCACGACTAAAATACACAAGAATCCGGAATACTAATCTAAATATGCATTTAACTTAAGCAATATGATGCTAATATTATGGTGCTTCTTTGCTAAGTGCAACTTAAAAAATAAATAAATAAAGTAGAGTCATTGCATTTAGGGGTATGTAAAAAAATCGTTGAACCATAATTAATCGAATTGAACCAAATAGATTTTCTAGTTAACCGAATCGAATGGTTTTTAACTGGTTGAATTTTTTACTCATTGACCAATTATCAGTGCGGTTATGATTCTGGACTTGGCCAAACCGTGCTTAACTGAACCGAATCGTTATATAATATTTATTTATATAAAAATTAAATCGGTTAACCAAAAATATTTTTTATTTATTTATCTTAAATTATTTTATAATTTTAAATTTTTTTTATATATAAAGAATAGATTAACCATTAGTTTTTAGTTAATCATACCGAAAAATCGATTAACCGGTTTAGAAATAGTTATTATTTTTCCCCGAATCGATTAGCGATCTATTCGATTCGAAAAACTGGCTTACCTTTAATTGCATTATCTTTGTTTTGTTGAATAGAATCTATGGTGGAAAGGATAAAAAATACAATGAATCTTTTTCCTTTCCACCATGGATTTCATTTAATAAAACATAGCTACTAAATTGAAAAGACTATTTTATTATTTGATATATTATTTTTATATATTTTTTATTTTAGATAAAAATGATTATGTCAATGAAAACTATATTAAAAGCTTTTGAATTTGGTGATTTTTATCTCGGGTTGTTAAATGAAGAAAAACACATACTTCAATTAGTTGTCGCTGCATTAATAAAAAGAAACGGTTCAATTGGAATTAGAAGATATTTTGGGTTTAATAGGCTAAAATGCCAAATGAAGAAACTAACCCAAACAGTGCGATTCACTAGCTCAACCTCAAGCCAAGCAAGCATCAACCAAGACACATTGTTGAAGAATGCATAGCCCTAAATCAATTCCATATATTTGGAAAGTATTATTTGATTAATTTTTAAAAGGAAATATTGTTTTAAAAACAGTAAAAATAATGATAATAATTAAAAGTGATATTTATTAATTAATATTTCAGTAATTTTTTAGTTGTGTATTGGTAATAAATAATAATAATAATATACTTGTTTGAATCGGGTTTGGAAATATGCTGATGAGGGTACCCGATCCAATACCGTCGGGATCCGGTACAATTCAACCCTGTAAGGTAGATATGTCGTCTGCGTGTGATCGCGTTTGTAATCTTGCCTGTGCGAAGCAAGGGTTCGTTCTCATGGGGCGCCATCGGAGCCGGAGCTTTAGCCCTCGACGCTTCAGCCGGAGCCCTCCCCGCCGGAAGCGCTACGATGACTTCCGTGAACGCTACCGCGGCGGCGGTGCCGGCGGTGGACGGAACTTCAGGGACCGCCGCTCCTCCGCCCCCTCCGGCCTTCTCATCCGCAACGTTGCGCTTGAAGCGAGGTTTTTTCTTTTATCCTCTTTCCACTCCTCTTCTTCGTAGGCCTTTTATTCCGGACCTCTTTCCGACATCCTAGGGTTAGGGCTTGCTGTTTTATCCTATTTGTGCTCCTTACCTGTACACCCTCCCCCCGCCCTATTTCCCATACTTTTTCGTCATCAAGGGTGCCTTCTTTCTGCTTTCTAATTAGATAAATGTTCCTTTTGCTACTATATAGATTTGTTTGTTTAATCTCCTACAATACTATCTTGTCAGTAAAAGCATACGAGATTTCTCAGTCCCTATTTGTTTGTTTAATTCCTACTGTCTTGTCAGTAAGCCAGCAAGATTTCAAGTTACAATTTGTTTGTTTCATTTCTGCATTACTATCTTGTCAGTAAAACAAGCAATATTTCTAAGTATTACTACTGGCGATTCTTATTGTTGAGCATGTAGATTACTCTTAATTTATCAGTATAATTTATTGGTTTCATCAGAACTTTGTTAGACAAAGATAAAGAAAAATGATCTCCGTAGGTGATATATAGGGGATCGGAACGAGCTGAGATTTCTGATTGTGGTGCAAAAGCTACCGGCTAATTATTTATTTGCAATCTTCGGATTCTTTACAGGACTGAGGATCTTCGCATCCCATTTGAACGCTTTGGCCCTGTGAAGGATGTCTATCTTCCAAAAAATTACTACACGGGGTATTTTTTCTTTCGTCTAGCTGAACCTATAACCCTGTTAACTGCATTTATGAGCGACATCAGTATGATGTATTTTGTATTTTATTCATGTTAGTATATTTCAGTTCATCATTTATGCTCCCATGCCTTTATTTTGCCAACTTGTTTCAAAGAATAATAAACAATCTCTTGAACATCGTTTTTGGGTAGAGGTATTTTCATCCATCTTGTAGAGTTGAGTAGGAAAGATACCTAAAAAAATTAAGTCCGATAAGAAATTATATTTTGATTCACTTAAACAATAATCTAACCAAATTACCATTTTGCTGTACCTGAAAATATATGAACTTGAGCTAAAAATACTTGGTTGGCATTTCCTTGTAGTGAGGATGTCCATCCAAGGAATTAATAGATGTAATTTGTTTTAAGATTTGGAATAATCGTTGTCTTTATCTTAACTTCTTCAGTTGGATGTATTATTTTTCATTTTCTTCTGCCATTGATCAATGTAGCTGTACCTTATAAGTTCTTACAGCAAAATGAATTAATTTAGTAAAGCCATTATCATTTGTATAATTTTTGAAACTTATCATGTTTACAGATTTAATACACCTTTGATTGTATAATGGTGAATATAAATGCTGCAGTGAGCCACGAGGCTTTGGATTTGTCAAGTATCGTTATGCTGAAGATGCTGCAGTTGCTAAGCAGCATATGAATCATCAGATCATTTGTGGACGTGAGATTTCAATTGTCTATGCTGAAGAAAATCGGAAAACTCCACAGGAAATGCGTACAACTGCAAGGATCAGGTATTATTCTTATTCCTTTTATACCATAATCTTTTACTGCCAAACAAATTATGCTTGGTTGTCATTGAAGTTTCATTGAATTAGTTGATTATTTTTCTGTTTGTAGAATCAATATAATTGTAGGCTAAGGTAATAATTTCTACTTGAAATGCCTGCATAAATTTGTGAATTATATTTTGCTGATTCAGTGAACGATATATGGGAGGAAACAATAGGAGACGATCCCCAGCAAGATCTCCTAATCGGCGACGGCCTTGTCAGTATTTCAAGTCTTATTTTCTTGTTTTTACAATTTGATTGCCTGGACACTACACGTTAAAATATCTATGATTTGTAAATTTGGCGATTGATTTTCATGATATGTTAATGTTCTAACCTTCCCTTTTGTTGGCAGCATATTCACGTTCACCTTCTCCACCAAGACGGGAGTTGAGGTTTGATATTTTTTTTTTCCTTTTATTACATATTTAGGCCATCCTCTTGTGTATAGTAACATAACTTCATTAAGACAATAGTATTACGTTTCCTCTCCTTCTCATAGTGACTTAACTGAAAGGTCAGCTTTTCTTTATTTGGAAATTTACTACTTGTTGTGCATTATGCATTGTATTCATTTTATTAATGTCATTGCTTGTGAATGTGTTCCTCAATCCCTTGCAATTGTGTCTATTTGTTACACCCATTTTGGAGGGATTTAAGTGTTGCACCAATCATCGAATATAATTTTACCCTGCATGCCGTGTTTTAGCTGATGCCATGAACTTATAAGATAATGTATAGATGTTGGTGGCTAACTGGTTATAACTTAAAATCAGTTGGAGTGGATCTCTAATGAGCTTAGATGGCCTAATTGTTCTGGACAGGCCTTGGAAGAATTAACTGAACTTGATGCCCCATTTCCTGACCTAGTTTGAATTTCCCTCGAGTGATGGTTAAGGATTGCGGTAAGATGCCTGTCCATTCTGATCGCCTATACTATCAGAATTCAGATGCATTGGAGAAGCCCCATTTTTTTTTTTTTTAAAAAAAGGTTGCTACATGTGCTACCACTTAACAAAATAGATGCTTGAGAAGGGCATATGTGGGTTTTTCTTAAATTTATTTTCTTTTCTTTACTGTGCAATGCCAGAGTGAATCTTCATGGGCTTTATTTTTATTTAAAATTGTTAAGCAAGATATCATATCTTTCTCAGAGCCGAAATGAAAGAAATATCATGATTCAAAAATTTAACTATTTGAAAAGCTATTAGAGCTTAAAGCCTTGGACTACTCAACGAGTGCATGCACCCCTAGGCACTTGAAGATGGGTCTTTTGTGACACATGAGACTTGGATATGAGATTATAACTTCACACCGATTGTGAATGAAATGAAATCATTTCTATGTATTTCTGAAACTGACTCGGGTACTGCTTTATATCAGTTGATTAGGTTATATGAACTTGTAGGGCACACTGAGAACCCTATCAATGGCCTACTGGAATGTAATCTCAATTTATTATCTTTTATTAGTGATGAAAATTTAGTTGGGTTGTTTTTGTCCTCGGGTGTTTTTGTTGAAATTGTCCATCAGAATATGATCCGTCTTTAGATACCATGTGTGTTTCTTAGTATGCGTATGATAAATGCTCACTTAAACTTCTCAAAGCAGGTAATCACCCGTGGCTTTTAAATGGAACCTCACTCTCTTCTGTGAAATTGATTTTTTTTGTTCTACCTGCATACTTTGTATCTGTGTAGAATTTTAGGTCCTAGAAAACTCCTGGGAGTTATATTTATCCTTCGATAGTCGTTGATTGATATATTCATGTTTCTGCTGGACTCTTTTCTGCATCTAGTGAGTTGAAAGATTTCTTTATATTGCTTATGCAGATAAAAAAAGTATATAGAGACTATAGACTACCATTGTACTAGGAAAGAGAGGAGCAAGAAATCCAAATATTATTGGCTAGTTGATTACCTTTTCTCGGAGCTATTCAAAAACGATCACAAAACCTATCTTCGATAGTAAATCCAGAGAAAGTACAACCATAATCTTTCTCTTTTTTGCCTTACTAAAAGAACTTTTGTGTTACTTTTATTGCAATCTAAAGATTGTTGCTTTGATTTTGTATACTATCCAGTTAATAAAGAATTTAGAGCTAAAAAGCGAAAAGAAAGAATCATGATCTCCAGTGCATAAAGAAAAAGAGGTGGTATCATGATCTCCAGAGAGAATGGGAGACCTTGGAATGTGTTCATTGCTAATGATCTTGACGATGGTCATTTGTACTTTTGTGGAAAGTAATGATAGTGTGCCTTAAGAAAGTTGAAGAAAAGAGCTTTCAAGTCAGCAGAGGCTGTTCAACCAACAAGAACACCTTAAGGGCATTAAATGAAACATGTTTGGACAAGGTCCCATAATTTTGTACGGAAAGTCTTGACATTTCCCAGGTACAGTCATGCTTCCAACATCTAGTTTCTGAGTTGGAGGGACCTGAAGATTCTCTACGCCCAACTCACATGCAGACTTGAATTGCACTTATTCTATTATGTATCATTGGCCACTCTTTGTTGAGTTCAAAAACTTAATACTTGCCTAGTTATTGCAGATGTTAGATCATGTTTACGTAGCATCTGAAGTATCTTGTCTAATTGTTGACTACTGAACACTGATATTTCCTTTGTAAATATATAAACAGGGATCAAGATAGGAGTGCATATGATGATTACTACTCACTATCGAGATCAGTCACCAGATCTCCTGATGCTAGGGATCATCGGTCACACCGTCAGTCTCCACTTCAGGGCAATAGACGGAGCCCATCAAGGTCACGCTCGTACAGGTCAGGCACTAGGTTATTACTATGTGAGGAACCACGAGCTCACCGATGATTTCTTTCTTGCAGCCCAAAATGATTGAGCTCGAGGATCCTGCGAGGATTTAAGTGCAGCAGTGCCCGGTTTATGATGTTTTGTGCACCTCGTGAATTGACTATTGAACGCTAGTCTTGAGGTCGAATGTGCTTTTATAGACACTGTTTAAAGTCTAGTATTCTGAACTTTGCACTCTTGTTTCTTGTGACTTTATTTGCAGCTCACATTTTATCGAATATGGTGGAATTTTGATGAGCATCTGTTGTATTGTTGCCAAGTTCTGGTTGTTTTCCCTGACATCTACATATATTTTTAGCTGATGCTGGATGATTCATGCTAAGCGCTGAGGGAGGTATGATCTTTTATTGTGCGAGAACTTCTGAAATGATGGATTTTTGTGGCGTGATTAGAGGATTGTTCATTGTTAAATCTAATTCAGTGGTGGGAGGTGGCTCTTATTAAATGACAATTCATTTTGCGTTCATTAATGCTTCGCCGTTATCAAACAGCTCTACCTTATACGTTCGTATGGGGTGAGTTTAATCTGCCGCCTTTGGATCGCTTTATGTTGTAGAATAGAGCGCTTACTACATAAATTGAGTAATGATTCTAATTCGTTAGAAAATCTAAGCTAACTAATACCTCAGATCATTTGGAATGACCACATATTTATGTAGAAATTACAATCTGTTTTGAATTTTTTGTACTGAAAAGTCAGATTGCTGCTCGGAGGGAATGGCTAAATCTCTTGTCTCACTAGCTTGGAGCATCATCAGTTAATGCAATGCATTTTTTATTTTTTTAAAATACACAAAATGATGATGTATTTAATAATAAATTTTATTTGCTTTTAAAAGGCTTCAATAAAGAAATAATTTATAATACATTCATATAAGATCATCTATTTTTTTTTCCATTGAAAAATAATGTGATTTTTAAATAAAATTATAAAACATTATATTTGGGCAAATATACGATGTGAATTATCGTTTGTACTAGGGAAGAGGGAACATATTTGTATTTTTGAATCTAGTTATAATAACAAAGCAAAGAAAGAAAAAATGAATTCGAACCCACATCATTCACATTTGGCTTAATGATCAATTACTTGCTGGAAATTTTCAACTCCTTTGGGCTTTTCACTAGAAAGAAAGCTTACTGCATGAGTCAATATGTTAGAAGCTTAGTGTCACGCTCGTATGTACCGTAACAAATTTTTAATTTCAAAACACATGAGTCAACACTTGACTCGAGTCCATAAATGCCCGCAAGGGCCACCACGATCAACACTGCGAGGAAAGGGTGCAACCGGCAGGAACGATTTCTCTAATCGAACCTCAGCCAAACAAGGGACTCGGCATGGATCTCTGCCGTCCCAACCAGACCCGGATTGACAATCACGATCCACCGGAGACCGGTGCCATAACGTCTAAACAGGCTCGCCCAAATCCAAAACGTACATGTATGAATCCGACCACGTCGGATGGGGCCCACTACGGACACGACCACCTCGCTTTCCGTGCTAACGTCGGACAAACCGTTGATGTTCCGGCGATCTAAACTCCCTTGAGAATGGAGCCGTTTCGCCTCTTGCTCTCCTCCTCCCCGTCTTCGAACTCGCTGTGCGACCACCTGGTGAGGACTTGCGGTGTCCTCTCGTCAGTGCTCCGGTGGTGTGGGTGGCGAGGTTCAGAGCTTCATCGCTGCCGAGTGCCCCCTTTCGAACGTCCTTCCCTCTCGTCGTTTTCTCTCTTCCGTGCGGCTCCAGAGACTCTAGGTTGGCAATCTCGGGTGGACAATGAGATCGGCTGATGAGACATGCCCTGGTCGGTAGGAAGTCGGGGCTACCGACTGCTCGATGGATGGGAATGGTAGTAGTTCTCCCGTCGGAGGAAGGCTGCGACGCCTCCCTGTGCTCCGACGCGAACGCGAGTGCGCGTTCGCTCCTTCGAACGCAAGCATTGACCGGATTCGGACGTGGACCCACAATCTTCTTTGGCTCCGAACACGGACGGGTGGATATTCGGGTTTTAGATCTTGTTTTAGGACCCGATCCATTTTAGGTATATTTTCTCCCCTTTTCTATTTGATTTAAATGTTGACGTGACTTTTTTTTTTCTCTCTCTTTCCTAGGCTGGACGAAGGTCGAAACCCTTCGTGGAGGCTGAGGGGTGGACGCAGGTGCACCCCTACCGGTCATGCGGAACCTGATCGAACCACTTAGACTTGTCCCCTGCGTGGGACTTTAATCAATTTAGGCTTGCATGTCTAAAACAGGGCGTGACACATAGCTTGACCGACATATTTATAACAGATCCAAACACTTAATTAGCTAAATGTGTAAATTTGAAAAATATATTATAAGTATTATTATAATTATATATTATAAGTATTATCATATAATTATTATAAGTATTATTATAATTATATTATATGAAAAATATATTTTAGAATAATTAAAATTTTAAATTTATTTTTTAATTTAATCAAGTACCTGGGATTTACATTAAAATATGCTTGCGCATAAGTGCATCTTTCTTTACTGTCCACTTGTGCTTTGTAAGCTCATTGGATAACAAACAGCTATACGTTTGCTTCTACAGAAGAAGCGTTCATGGGAATTTACATCGCCTGCACAAGAAAAATGAGAAATAGCAAATTGCCAAGTAGAGGGTGCATCTTGCTGGGGTAGAGCAACTGATTGCATATTAATAAGTCACTAGTTTAAACTTGGTTGGGTCCCATTCTTTAGTTCTTCTTCCCTTATTTTCCATCAAATTTATCCCGATTGTGCCCTACCTTACTTGTTTCATATTTCACTATGTTTCATATTAATAGGTCACTTGTTTCATAGTTCATATATATATGAGTTCAAATAGTATTGGTATTTTGATATGATGGGTACAAGGTATTTATGAGTTCAAATAGTTAACAAGAAGATTAAAATGGTCGGATTCAAGTATAAGTTGGGTAAAATGTATGGTTGATAATCGAGGACGAGAAGTACAAAACTTATTCGGGTTCGAAGTCAAGAGGGCAGACAAAGCAAGTACCTTATTTGCTGCGAATTTGTATGCAGGTAGTTTGCAGAATGAATAAGAAGGAGGCATTTTGGTTGAGGCCGAGTGATTAGAGATTACCATGTTCTTAATAAACTAAGGGTTAAGTTTTTATGTGGTCGATCAATTATGATTTCCTTTTGGTCCTGTTGGAAGCGTTTTAAAGATTACCACTACTATATCACTTGAGCCACTGAAATCCATGATTGATAGATCGAGATATAGTGGATCAGCGCAAAGGAGAAAATAACAGTGACTTGACCAAATTCCTTTGACTAAGGACAAAAGGAGCAATCCATGATCAATGGAGAGTAGATCAGCCACAAAGGTAAATATGACAATGGGTTGACCAAATCCATTCGAGTAAGGTCAAAAGGAGGATGTAGCAGAAGTTTTATCATTTTTTTTACACGATCAAATAAATGATAAAGGGATGACTTGATCGAGAACTTTGTTACTGATTTCAGGCACTACGATTAAATCTTAGGAAGCAATAACAGTAAAATTATAATGCACACAACTAACTAAATATGCTCACAAGTTTAGGTGGATGTTTTATCAAGCATAAAGGCATTGAAATATAGAGCAAATATGATTAATTTTAATAAGAAGAATACCTAAATTAGGATGCCAAAATTTTAGGGATTAATACCTTTCTAACGGGTTGATGTCAGCTTATACGCTTGAATCAGGAACAAGTTCCTTACTTTGACTCAAGTCCTTCACGCGTTCACGAACAAGGCAGGATCGTCCGCGGCTACCGGCGTCAATGATCAAGAGGTAGAGGCGGATGTTGTCGACGTCGATTGAGAGCAGAGGGTAGGTGACGCCGTCTTCAATTCTGGCTAGAGGAGGTGCTGTCGACTGGCGAGCGTGGCACGGAAGGCGTCAAAGCAGGGCAGCGGGTAATCTCGGCGATGAAGACAGCCGGCGGAAGGGGACAATAGTGCCGGATTTCTAAAGGCGCTGTGGCGGAGTGGCTGCTGGTCGTGGGAACTCATCGACGAAGGGAATCGGAGAACAGTGTCGTCCGATCGATGGGCGAATCAGGGGAAAGCCGACGATGATGAGCAACGAAGGAGTCGGCAAGTGGATGTAATGGCGGCGACTCAATGGCGCGTGGAGAAGGAATTAGGGTTGACAGTATTTGGCGGGCGTTCGGGAGGACAGCGAGCTTCGATGGCCTGTGAAGGAGGTGGCGAGTGTGGAGAAACAGGCGAAATCGGGGTGATGAAGGCGGAAGGAAATTTGGGGCGAGCGTGGAGATTGGTTAGGCGAGTGGATGTTAACGGCGGCAGGGTCAATGGCGGAGGAAGGTAGGGGGACGAATCCTGTTCAGGCGTTGATGGCGGAGGAAGGTAGGGGGACGAATCCTGTTCAGGCGTTGATGGCGGAGGAAGGTAGGGGGACGAATCCTGTTCAGGCGTTGATGGCGGAGGAAGGTAGGCGACCGTTCCTGTCAAATTAGGGTTGGCGACTGTGGCGTTTGGAAATTCTGGGCGAAGGGGGAAGACGGCGCTTGGCTTTCGTGGAAGACGGCGATGTTTGCCAGGCGTCGGAACTTCTGGGCGGTGAAGGGAGAAGGCGGCTGTGGGAAAGTGACGCAGACGAGAAACCAAAAGAACAAAGCCCTCACGGTCAGCACCGAGGTGCGAGAGAAGAAACGTAATTGGAAAATTTTATTTAGCAAAAATTGTTCATCCCCTTAGGGATTACAAGATTTAAATAGAAACTTACAGTACTAAATTTGACTACTCCAAATCATACTAGGAATTGCTAAAATTCAAAATAAAAATAAAATAATGTCCTAATACAAATATCTAATAAAAGAAAAATATAGAATTAAATTTAGTCACTTGTGCGGTAGCGGGCCGGCTTTCGATGGGCCCTTTTGGATCTTCTGGGCCTGTCTTCTATGTTCCCATCAATTCTCCCGGCGGCGGGGGGGGGGGGGGGGGGGGGGGGGGGGGGGAATTCACCTCCGTGGTGCGATCTGTTGAAGTTCATCTTCAAGAATCCATGTGTTATCTGTATCTGGGTGATTTTTCCATTTTTACCAAGTATTGATGTTCTGCTTGATCATGATGAAGAATAATCTGATATTCTATTATGACTTCAATCTGGTCATTTTCTACTTCTTCCGGAAGTTGTTGTGGTGTTAATTCATTGGATTCTGGTTCCTCCGGTGCATAATATAGTGATATATCTTCCACATTAAAAATAGGACTAATTTCCAAATTTTTAGGTACATCCACAACATAGGCATTATCACTTATTTTATGTTTAATCGTAAATGGATCTATACTTCTTGCATGCAATTTCTTGATAGAATCAGGTGGAAGTCTCTCAGTTCTCAATCTCACCATCACTCTCTCTCCCTCACTGAAATTTTGTGGCCTACGATGTTTGTCTGCATTGCTCTTATACTTATTATTGCTTTCTGAGATTTTGTGCCTGATTTCAGTATGAAGTTCATGGATATGTTTAACAAAAGAATCAGCAGATTGTGAATGTCGAGTGGAAGCAGGTAGAGGTAGGAGGTCAATTGGTTTGACCACTTGAAAGGAGCTGAGACTAGTTGTCCTATTCACTACACTATTGAATGCAAACTCAGCTATTGGCAATATTTCTTCCCAGTTAGTTACATGATCCCTAATAAGGCATCTTAACAAATCACCTAAACTTCTATTAACGACTTCAGTCTGACCATCTGTTTGAGGGTGATAAGCGGAAGAAAATTTAAGTTTTGTCCCTAATAGTGTCCATAAGGTTTTCCAAAAGTAGCTTACAAAACGGACGTCTCTATCAGAAGTGATCGTGCGGGGTACACCATGCAATATAACAATTTCCTTAAAATATATGGCAGCTATGTGAGAAGCATCGGCAGTTTTTCTACATGGTATGAAATGGGCCATCTTAGAAAATCAGTCTACAACAACAAAGATGGAATCATGTCGTGCTCGTGTTCGTGGAAATCCTAGAACAAAATCCATACTGACGTCTTGCCAAGGTGTGTCGGGTACAGGTAATGGTGTGTATAATCCTATGTTTTTCTTCCTAGTTTTCATGTGCTGGCAAGTTCCATAATGTCTCACTATTCTAGCAATGTCAGTAGCTAATTTAGGCCAATAAAATCGATCGGTAACTAGACTGGTGGTCCGGTCTCTACCATGATGTCCAGTGACTCCTCCTGAATGTAACTCCCAAATAAGGAAATCACGCATCGATGTGCGAGGAATGCAAATCCTATTTCCATAATATAGATATCCATCTCGCAAGGCAAAATCAGAATTAACTGCTTAGTCATTTGATAACTTGGTGAAGGTTTCAGAAAAGTCTGCACAGTCAAAATAGGCTTTCTTTATTTCATCAAAACCTACAATTTCAACTTGCATTGTGTTGAGTAGGAGATGGACCCTACTCAGAGCATCCGCGACTTTGTTTTCTTTGCCAGATTTGTGTCTAATGACAAAAGAAAATTGTTGCAGGTACTCGAACTATTTTGCATTGCGTGGGTTTAAACGCTTTTGAGTGTTAAGATAAGCCAAAGTCTGATTGTCACTAAAAAGGACAAACTCCTGATGTAATAGGTAATGACGCCAATGTCGTAATGATTGTACAACTGCATAAAACTCCTTATCGTATGTTGAATATCTCAGTTTAGCGTCATTTAATTTCTCACTAAAGAATGCAATGGGGTGTTCTTCTTGACTTAACGTGCCACCAACACCTACACATGAAGCATCACATGTAACCTTAAAAACTTTATCAAAATCAGGTAGGCGTAGTATCGGGGCAGATGTCATTAGATCCTTAATATTTTGGAAAGCACGACTAGTAGCAGATGTCCATTGAAAATCCCCTTTTCGAATACAATTTGTAATAGGGGCCGTGATGGTACTAAAATTTTTGATGAGCCGACGATAAAAAGTTGCGAGCCCATGAAAGCTTCGCACAGCATGTAAAGTGGTCGGTTCAGGCCAATCTGTGATTGCCTTCACTTTTTCAGGATCAGCGGATAATCCCTCTTTTGAAACAATAAATCCTAAGAAGACAACATGGTCTGTTAAGAAGGAGCATTTTTTTAGATTCACATATAGCTTTTTTTTTCTAAGAATTTCAAAAGTGAGCCTAAGATGTTCCAAGTGCTCCTGACGTGTCTTACTATAGATAAGGATGTCATCAAAATAGATAACAAGGAATTTTCCCATGAAATGGCCGAAGAACCTATGTCATTAATCTCATGAATGTAGAGGGTGCATTTGACAGACCAAAAGACATAACTAGCCATTCATAAAGACCATCTTTTGTCTTAAAAACAGTCTTCCATTCGTCTCCATGGCGAATTCGAACTTGATGGTATCCGCTACGCAAATCAATTTTGGAGAACCAACTCGATCCTGCGAGGTAGTCTAACATGTCATCTAATCTAAGGATCAGAAATCTATACTTCACAGTGATTTTATTTATAGCCCGACAATCAATACACATCCTCCAACTTCCATTATTCTTAGGAGTAAGGAGAGCAGGAACAGCACACGGGCTAAGACTCTCTTGGATAAAGCCTTTTCGAAGTAAATCATTGACTTGACATTGTAATTCTTCATGCTCAGTTGGTGTCATCCTATAATGTGGGAGATTAGGTAAGGACGAACCTGGCACTAAATCAATGGCATGTTGAATATCCCTAGATGGTGGTAATTCATTAGGTAATTCGTCAGGTAAGATATCAATAAACTGATCTAGTAACTCCTGAACGTCGAGATCTATTTGCTGACTAGTAGGAAGAGTGACTTCTTTTATCAGCAAAGTGAACACTACTTTCGACTCAAGGACATCAGAAATAAAGTGTGTAGGTCGAATAATGTTCAGGGACTTTTCATTTGATGAATCTTTTTTTATCACACCTTTGGATGTTGAATCTCTCAATTCTTTTGGGGGAGATGGGGTTAACCGGATTCTTTGTCCCTTGTAATAAAAAATATAGGTATTGTCATGACCAAAGTGGGTAACATTAAGGTCATACAGCCAAGGTCGTCCCAAAAGAATATGGGCAACATCCATGCTAAGCACATCACACCACACCTGATCAGAGTAAGTAGCAAAGTGTAAAGACACCTTGCATCTGTGGGTAACTTGTATGTTTGACTTATCTACCCATGCGACCGAATATGGAAGGGGGTGTGATTCAAGACTGAGTCCAAATTTGGTGACAGCTGTTCGAGATACAACATTAAGACTGCTTCCTCCATCGATCACTACTTTGCAGGGGTGACCGTTGCATTTGGTATAGGTGTAGAAAATGCTAGTCCTTCGCCAATCCTCTGCAGGTTTGGGTTGGACTAAAATACACCTAATGACAACATTAGTGTGTTGTGTTTCTTCTAATGTGCTTTCATCTTCTGAATCAGGGTATTTATCAAACTCATGATTAACAATTTCTATGTCTTCATTCTCTTCTTCATGTGATTGTGTTTCATCACTGATAAATAGTGCTCGTTTTGGGCATTCAGATGCATAATGACCCTTGTCATGACATTTGTAACAAGCTACAGTGTTAACATCTCGTTTAAGTGGGGCCTTTCCTTTCTCTGTAGCTTGGGGTATATTTGAATTTTGTGGGTCAGTGGCTCTAGGAGGTCGGTTATTTGTGTCAAAATTGCGTCTCTGTTGGGTTGATGGCGTAGAGCGACGAAATTCAAATTTTTGGTAGTGCTCTATCTCAGATGCACGTTGAAAGGCCACTTCGATTGTATTAATGGTGTGAAGCACCATTTCACATCGAATCTCAGGGCGTAGGCCTTGTTCAAATCGTGCCAGGGTTAGTTCAGGATCTTCGTGCACATCGCAACGAATCATGAGCTCATCAAAGGGAGCCATGTACTCAGCGACTATACTAGTACCCTGAAGCACTCTATGGTACTGTTCAAGAAGACGTTTCCTAAAATGAGTAGGAACATATTTTTCACGCAGTTTAAGTTTCATCTCATCCCATATGTCTATAGGTGGCTGATGTTGGCGTGCTAATTGTCTCTCTATGTTTGTCCAATAAAGTTTTGCTGGTCCTTGAAGGGTTAAACTTGCTAACCAGACCTTATGATGTTCTAGTAAGAGACACCAGTCAAAGTATTGTTCCATAGCAACTATCCAATCCAAGAAAACACAAGGGTCAAGACTACCATCAAAAGTCGGTACCTGTAATCGAACAGATCGAATGATGTCATCATCCTCTCGATCCCGTCGATTAAATCGAGGCGCAGTAGGTTCCCTATGTGGAGACAGATTTATCCCCCAATCATGTCGATCAGGAGTGTGGGTCCTAGTTTGGTGTCTATTAGGGTTAGGATCTGCAGTGGGTCTATGTGTATAATGTTCTGTTGGTTGTTCATCTAGTGGTGTCATAGGACGAGATGTAGGCTGAGCTGTTTCTAAACGATCTAGGCGACTGTTAATACGCACTACTAGTTCTTCATGTTGTACCAACCTAGAATCAATTGCGTCCAACTGGGCATTCAATCGTTCAAGTGACTTGGACACTGAGTCTTGCTCATTATTGGAACTAGACATAGCTGGGGGTAAAGTTGGGGGTTGATATTCATGTCTTGATCTGGTGGTCATGATGTAGATCCTTTTTTCTTCTTTTTTTTCTCTTTTTTTTTTCTCTCTCTCTTTTTTTTTCTTTTTTTTATAAGGATCCTAGTTTGGTATGCAGGAGTGGATGGGGATCAAGGTTTATGAAGTAGTGGATGAGGATCAAGGTTTGCTCTAATACCAATTTGATGTAGGGTAAAAATATGGAAGGTTAAAGTGGAACTTTGTTACTGATTTCAGGCACTACGATTAAATCTTAGGAAGCAATAACAGTAAAATTACGATGCACACAACTAACTAAATATGCTCACAAGTTTAGGTGGATGTTCTATCAAGCATAGAGGCATTGAAATATAGAGCAAATATGATTAATTTTAATAAGAAGAATACCTAAATTAGGATGCCAAAATTTTAGGGATTAATACCTTTCTAACGGGTTGATGTCAGCTTATACGCTTGAATCAGGAACAAGTTCCTTACTTTGACTCAAGTCTTTCACGCGTTCACGAACAGGGTGGGATCGTCCGCAGCTACCGGCGTCAATGATCAAGAGGTAGAGGCAGATGTTGTCGACGTCGATTGAGAGCAGAGGGTAGGCGATGCCGTCTTCAATTCTGGCTAGAGGAGGCGCTGTCGGCTGGTGAGCGTGGCACGAAAGGCGTCGAAGCAGGGCAGCGGGTAATCTCGGCGATGAAGACAGCCGGCGGAAGGGGACAATAGCGCCAGATTTCTAAAGGCGCTGTGGCGGAGCGGCTGCTGGTTGTGGGAACTCGTCGACGAAGGGAATCGGAGAACAGTGTCGTCCGATCGATGGGCGAATCGGGGGAAAGCCGACGATGATGAGCAACGATGGAGTCGGCGAGTGGATGTAATGGCGGTGACTCAATGGCGCGTGGAGAAGGAATTAGGGTTGACAGTATTTGGCGGGCGTTCGGGAGGACGGCGAGCTTCGATGGCCTGTGAAGGAGGTGGCGAGTGTGGAGAAACAGGCAAAATCGAGGTGATGAAGGCGGAAGGAAATTTGGGGCGAGCGTGGAGATTGGCGAGGCGAGTGGATGTTAACAGCGGCAGGGTCAATGGCGGAGGAAGGTAGCGGCCGTTCCTGTCAAATTAGGGTTGGCATTTGGAAATTAGGGTCAATGGCGGCTGTGGCGTTTGGAAATTCTAGGCGAAGGGGGAAGACGGCGCTTGGCTTTTGTGGAAGGCGGAGATGTTTGCCAGGCGTCGGAACTTCTGGGCGATGAAGGGAGAAGGCGGCTGTGGGAAAGTGACGCAGACGAGAAACCAAAAGAACAAAGCCCTCACGGCCAGCACCGAGGTGCGAGCGAAGAAACGTAATTGGAAAATTTTATTCAGCAAAAATTGTTCATCCCCTTAGGGATTACAAGATTTAAATAGAAACTTACTGTATTAAATTTGGCTAATCCAAATCCTACTAAGAATTGCTAAAATTCAAAATAAAAATAAAATAATATCCTAATACAAATATCTAATAAAAGAAAATATAGAATTAAATTTAGTCACTTGTCCGATAGCAGGCTGGCTTTTGATGGGCCCTTTTGAATCTTCTGGACCTGTTTTCGGGTATGTCTTCTAAGTCCCATCACATTTCTTACGCTATTTGAAGGAAACGAACTCTCTGTACTTTAAATAAATCTAAAATTTTCTAGGATTTACAATTTCAAAAAATTCCTATGTCAACCTTGTTGCTTACGCATTATTGAGCCATTAATTATTAAAACTTCTAAAAACGAAAACATATCGAAAACCATTGCCCTTACCACAATTTCTTGCACGATAAAAAATTTTTGGTGACGAGAGGTGGTCATCCACTTTTTCCGGTTCGCAAATGAAGCATCAGTCTATTAATTTGCATCTCGTGCCTGGAAATAACAGTCCTAATTTTTATTCTAAACAAAGTGCAGCGGAGAAATTAAGAGGAGGAGAGATCAAAAGTCCACCTCATTAACACACCAAATTTGTCAGTTAATCCCATTTATAGCAGCTGCAATCCTTATCTCGGTAACCAGGGCCGCAGTAGTCGGTGGCCGTGCCAAACTTTCTCCCTCCCTCATCCATTCCTCTGTTCAGGTTAAATGCCCGGAGGTGGGAGGAAAAGGAGAGCCTTGGACTGAGACTGACATCGAGAGATTTGAGAAGAGGAAGACAAGGGTGGGGTGGGTTGATCGATCGGATCGAGCCATCAAGGCCCTGCAACACAGTTCGACGACGAAGACAAGAAGGAAGAGGAGGAGAAACACAAACAATCACATCCTTCTCTATCTGCTCCCTCTGGACCTTTGCCTTTCTGTTCTCAGCGCCACTGCCACTCTGATGAAGTTTACCTATCAGGAGAGTTCACAATTTGCTCTTCTTCTCAACCTTAGCAATTCCTGTAAAATTACCTACACCAAAAGAAGAAAAACATATACATAAAAGGTTGTCCTTTTCCTTCCAATTGTTTAATTTGCTAGCACCAACACATTAGAACTTTGTTCTTTCGCATGATTCATCTTGGTGAATTTGCTTAGTTGTTAGTCCCTCCTGATAGTGTGGTAGATGCATCGTAAAAGCACATTCTTAATCTGTCAAGGAAAATTTTGTAATCTCACCTGTTTCTCTGATTCCATGTAGATGATACTTGTGATCGTTCATGATGCCATCACCAGAATTCACACAGATGCGGAGCGCATAGAGCAAGCAACACCAAGGTAAAAACACATGCATGCCTACCAACCAGCCCCAGCGCTCGAAATCATCTCTCATGGCAGTCGCCGTCGACCACCGCCACGGATTCAAGCCCCCCACTTGGCACCGCCGCTGCCGTCTGCGCTCCTTCCCCCATCCAAACAACCCTATTTCCTTCCTCTTCGAAACAGAGCCGCCCGTCCCAACCACGCTCCCGCCTAGGCCGGCACCCAGAATCTCCCGTAGTCTTTCCACTCCCTGTCTCAACGGGCCGCGGAGGGACCACATTGCGCGCCTGGAGATCATCGCCGGCCGCCGCTCCCGCAGCGTCCACGCCCTCGTCGTCGAAGCCGCCATTGCCCTCGCCTACGGCGCCACCCCGATCCCCGTCAACGACGGCGTAAGCGCAGCACACTACCTCATCAACCGCTTCGGCCAAAGCTTCGCGGTCGTTAAGCCAATGGAAGACGAGCTACCGCCTCCACGATCCGCAGCTCAAGCCCGCCCCAGCGACGCCGGCGTCCGCGAGGTAGCAGCCTACCTCCTCGACCACGACAACTTCGCCGGCGTCCCTCCCACGGCCCTAATAATGATCTCCCGGCCGATCCCCTCCCTACGCCAAACGGATTCCGCCGCCTCGCCATCTCCGTTCAAGAGGATCGCGTCCATCCAGAGGTTCATGCCGCACGATTTCGACGCCGGAGAGATAGGGCCGTCGCGATTCTCCGTCGGCTCCGTGCACCGAGTTGGCATCCTCGACGTGCGCATCCTCAACGTCGACCGCCACGCTGGCAACATCCTCGTCAAGAAAGGTGGGGGCACCGGCGAATCTGCGGCGGAGCTCGTACCCATCGACCACGGATTCTGTCTGCCGGACTACCTTGATGATCCCTACTTCGAGTGGCTCCACTGGCCGCAGGCCTCCGTGCCCTTCTCAGAGCCCGAGGCGGAGTACGTGGCGGCGCTCGACCCGTTCCGCGACGCGAATCTCCTCCGCGAGGAGCTGCCGTCGCTGCGGGAACCGTGCCTGCGGATCCTCGTCATCTGCACCATCTTCCTGAAGATGGCGGTCGCGGCGGGGCTCTGCCTCGCCGAGATCGGGCACATGATGACGCGCGAGTTCTGCGGGTTGGGGCAGGGGTCGAGCGAGTTCGAGGCGATCTGCAGGAGAGTGGAGGAGTCGATGCGGAACACGAATCTCCGACCTCCTGAGGACGAAGACATCGGGATCCAGTCGGAGCCGATTGGCGGAGAGGGAGGCGGCGGCTGCTTACAGTTCGAGATGGATGACTGGGAGGGATTCCTGCCGCTCGACGTGCCGCTGCTGGCGCGGACGGGGGGAACGGAGGGCGAGGAGGGGGCCGGCGGTGGCGGTGGCGACGGAAGCGAGGAAGGGAGCGTGAAGGAGTACAAGGTGGGAGGGATCACGAAGAGCTTCAGCTTCTCGGAGGCGCGGCTCAAAAATGAGGGCATCAGGAGCATTTCTTTCGAGGGTTTGAGCGATGAGGAGTGGAGTTTGTTCTTGGAAAGGTTCGAGAAGCTACTGCCGGACGCACTTGAAGCGAGGAAGACCATGGGGTCGAAGCAAAGACTGGGGACTTCCTGCGAATTTTAAAATAGTATGGTCCAAAAGTGAAAAAAGAGAACATATATTTAACTACAATATAATATTTATACGTACAAATGTAAGAATGGATGTAGGTAAACCAATAGGTTGGTCTTGGTGAAGACACACAATCAATTGAAAGTTTCCTCCTTTTTGGAGATATTTATTAAAAAAAAAAGCTTTCTTGTATTTTTTAGGAAATTATTTCCTATAAATTTGTAACAAAAAAGCTTGAATTTTTACTATATTTCTTTTTTTACTAATATCATCTTCTAGTAAATTGTTGTATCATTATCTTTTTTTCATCACTTTTCTATGCTTTATGACATGATTTAATTTGTTTGAACCAATTATTAGACACCCCTATTTAAGCAATATATGATAAAATTTGATAATATATATAAATATAAAAATAAATTAAAATAATAAAAAATTGATAAATTCAACCAGATTCATTAGAGTAACAAATTCTGACTATCTATATAATAAAATTATAAGTCCAACAACATATAATAAAGTTTCACGAGCGACGGCATAAACACATTAGTAGCACGGTGTCACGCCCCGGTCGGAACGGTCTAAAAACAACGCTTATCCGTTGTCTCAGAGCCGTCCGGCGGAACACCGGAACGTGATCGCGCTAGGGTTTCCGGACCGAATCTCGTCCCCAAATACAAGATCGCACGGAGAAAACCTTAGTTCCCGCTCAATTTTTCTTCCCAAATTACAAGTCTCTCAAAAGAAACCCTAACCCTAATTTGAGAAATCCGAAAAAGAATTGAAAACCCCAAATTATACCTCAATCTGGATTTTGACCGAAGTCAAAATCAAATACCAAATCGAATTCACTGTTGAAAATCGCCGCCGAATCGCCCTTGCTGACGTCAGCCACCGATTAATTCCGTCGTCGCGAACTCGTTCTCCAGATGACGTCACGCTGACGTCGGCACGTGAAATCGATTTCGATTTCGAATTCGCGCCGCCAATTTTAACTTCTTCCTCGCTGACGTCTGCTTGCGTCAGCCGCCAAATCGATTTCGCCGAATCGATTTCTCGTCCGAAATTGTCGTTGACCGTTGACTCGCATTTCGTTCGCCTCGTTTCGAACGCCCGACGCGTTCGAACGAAACTATCGACTGTTCATCGTCTTCCTCGCGTCGCCTGCTCGCCGTCCGGCAGCCGCCTGCCGTCGAAGCTCGTCGCCGATACCGCAGAAAGGACCACAAGCAGGGAAAGGGGATATCTGAGTGGAGGAAGCTTCGTTTATTCATGGAAAACGTTACAAACTTCTTCGAATCTCGCCGTCGGCCCGCCGGCCGGTGCCCCTCTTACCTCCCTCACCGTCGACCTCTGTCGACGGTTACAATCGCTCAAGCACTCAAGCTCTTTCTCTCGCCTCGACGTTCGTCGTCGCCGGCTCGCTCAAACTCACACTGGTAAATGGGCTCTCGGCCTGGAGGGGGCGCCCTCCCCGACCCGCCGGAGGAGCCGCTTTCCGTCGCGCGCTCCTCGTGGTGTCGCCTCGCGCACACAACTTCCTCTCGATCGCGGCTTCCCTTATAAGGACGCCGCCTCCGCTTGTGACGCTGCCCGGATCTTCCGTTGCTCTCGTGTCTGCTGACGAAGTCTCCATCGACTCGTCTGAAGCCGCGTCCGAATATGTCATCCGCGCCCGAGTCTTCCGCCGAAGACTCCGTCCTCAGCTGCCGCCAGCTTCGAGTTGACGACGCCGCGTCCGCCTCTTCCGCGGGCCGAGTCCGGCTTGCTCGCTGAGACCCGTTCTCTGCTGCCTGAGCTTCGCCGTCGTCTGCCTTTCTCGGCAAGCCCGCGTCCTCCGTCCGGAGAAGACGACGCCGTCCGCCTCCATCTCCTCTGCTCGACGCCGCCCGCGCCGCTCGCGTCCGCAGCGTTCGCGAAGACGCGTTCGCACGCTGCAGCGCGCACGCGTGGTTGCGTTGCTCCGCGTGATTTGCTTGGTCAACCTCCTCAGTTGACCGGGCTTCTCCTTATGGGCCTGGATTTGGGTTGGTGTCTGTTCCACCGGGCCTTGGGCCGAACCGTCTGACCCAGGCCTGACACATGGTGTTAGGCCCTGGGCTTCCCGGTTCAGCCCAGGGGGCGGCCCAGGCCCAAGCCCAAGATGACACAGCATCGCGAAGCGGACTTCGGCATCACTACGCACGCGAGATTCGCGCACGCCCGCGCAACGGAAAGAACGCTGCTGGCTTGGACGCGATCAAAGTGGAGAGCAGCGGCTGAAGCGGGCGAAGCGAGCAGGAGACGACTTCGATGCAGAGAGGACGCGAGCAAAACGGAGTCTTCAGCGACATCTCCGGATGCGGGCGTCGGCAAAGAGGGATGCGGCGCCGAACGAAGCGGACGCAGGCTCGTGCGGCGTCGTCGTCTCCGCGAGAACCGGACACGGCGGGACTGCTTTATAAGAGGAGTAGCAGCGAGAGGAGCGGGGGGATTAGAGAACGGCGACGAGAGAGGAATCCACCAGTAAGGTTAAGGGCTCCGTTCAAGCGTGAACGGCGAGCAACGAGAGGGTTGAGAGCGGCTGTTTCCGACGGCGAGCATTGCCGTCGACGAGAGCGTGAGAGGGAGAGGTTTTGTAGCTTCCAGTTGAGTAATAAAAGCTTTCCTCTTCCATTGATTTCCTGTGCTTCTTCTCCGGCGACGGCATCTCCTCTGCTTCCTCTGCTCCGGTGTTCTTCAATCCAGAGACGCTTCTTTCTGCAGCAGGCGGCTGTCTCGGGTCAGCGACGAGGCTGAGACGCGGCCACGCGGGCGGCGTCTCCCCCTTGTCGGCCTCCTCCTCTCCGGCGGCGGAAAACGAACGCGAACGCAGCGTTCGCGAGGACGAAGACGACGAAGCGCGGCTGACGCAAGCAGACGTCAGCGAGGGCGAAGTCAAAATTGGCGGCGGAAATCGATTTCGAATTCGATTTCGGCACACTGACGCAAGCAAAACGTCAGCCAGGAAACCGAGTTCGCGGCGACGGAATTAATCATCGGCTGACGTCAGCGTGACGTCAGCAAGGGCGATTCGACGACGAGTTCGAACAGTGATATCAGATTAATTTGGTGATAATTTTGACTTGGGTCAAAATTAGAAAAGAGGTATTTTGATTTAGGGTTTTAGTTTTAATTGATTCTTTCCGGAATTCTCGAGTTAGGGTTAGGGTTTTCCAATCCTTTCCGTGAGAATTGTAATCTGGGGGAAAAAAGTGAGCGGGAACTAGGGTTTTGAATTTGGGGACGAAATTCGGTCCGGAAACCCTAGCGCGATCACGTTCCGGTGTTCCGCCGGACGGCCCTGAGACAACGGATAAGCGTTGTTTTTAGACCGTTTCGACCGGAGCGTGACACACGGTATGAATAAATTGTGATCCTGAAAAGCGTGCGCGCCTGCGCGGGAGAAGCCATGCACGCCGGCGCCGTAACCGAGTCTGATATCATATCCAACTCCACCAATTCTCTGTCCTTCTACATCCAAGTCTCGCCGTCCCTCCGTCATCTGCGCCACCTCCATGCCCGCCTTCTCCGCTTGGGCCTCTTCTCCAACGTCATCCTCTCCTCTAAGCTCCTCCTTTCCTACTCTCGCCACCGCCGCCTCTTCCCCAGCGCCCTTACGGTCTTCCTCCACATGCCTCACCACAATTCACACTCATGGAATACCCTCATCGCCGAGCTCTCCCGGTCCGGCGTCCCCCGCCTATCCCTCAATTTCTTCTTCAGGATGCGCTCCTCCGGCGTGTCAATCGACGAGTTCACCTTTCCTCCCTTGCTCCGGTCCGCAGACGCCTTGGGCTCCCGCAGCGTCGGCACGTTCCTCCACTGCCTTTCTGTCAAGTTGGGAGTTGCAAGTAACCTTTTCGTTGCCTCGGCGATGGTAGCATGCTACATGGCATTGTCACGGACATCCGACGCACGAAGGGTGTTCGACGAAATACCGGATAGGGATGCAGTCTTGTGCACGTCGATGTTGTCGGGGTACGCACAGAATGGTGATTCGGACTCTGCAATGGCGTTCTTTAGGAAGATGATGGATGATGGATTCCAACTCGATTGCGTTGTCCTGGTGAGCTTGCTGTTAGCCTCTGGCCAGGCAGGACGCATCAGGCACGGCAAGAGCGCGCATGGCTGCTGCGTTCGAAGGTGTTTTGGATTGCCGCAAGCACTGGGCAATGCACTTGTGGACATGTACGTGAAATGTGGAGATTTCGGTTCCGCCGACAGGGTGTTCGTAGGAATGCCGGCTAAGGATGTGATCTCATGGAGCGCTTTGATACTTGGCTACGGACTCAATGGCCATGCGGATGTTGCATTGAAGCTGTTCGATGATATGATCGTGCAAGGCATAATGCCGAATTCAGTAACTTTTCTCGGGGTGTTGTCGGCGTGCCGGCACGCAGGGCTTGTGGAGAGGGCGTGGACTTTGTTTGGTGCAATGAAACAGTACGGGGTGACGCCGGAGTTGAAACATTATGCGTGCGTGGCCGATGGGTTGGCTAAGGCCGGACGATTGGTAGAGGCGGAGAGGTTGGTGGAGGAGATGCCAATGAAGCCCGATGAAGCTCTTTTAGGAGCCTTGCTTGCGGGTTGCCAAGTGCACGGTAATATGTTGGTGGGCGACAGAGTGGCTACGAGATTGATGAGGATGAATCCTGGGAAGAGCGGCTACTACATGAGCTTAGCTAACATGTACGCAGAAGTTGAAAGGTTTACTGATGCAGAGGGAGTGAGGGAGTTCATGAAGGAAAGGAGAGTTGTCAAGCTGACTGGATATAGTTCACTTGACTTGGATGCATGCTCGTCTTCGCTGGAGCAATAGGAGATTTTGACAATGTTAAACATGTCTTATTTGCAGTATTTAGCAATTGCAGACATCTAGAGAACGCAGACTATCTGTGCCGTCGGACAAAAAAGGCACATTTTGTATTCTTAATATAACCCAAGAGCATACAACTTTGTGGCAACATCACACACTACAACAAACCGTGGAACATGTTAAGATTTATGGCATCAGAAAAAACGTACAACGTCAGTAGCATTACTTAAAATTCTTATTGAGTTGTAGTCCGCCAGCAATAATTAGTTCACAAGGTGGGGTGTAGAGGTTTTGAAAGGAAGAACACACGAGTACGTGACGTACTTGACGCTATCCAAAAGCACAACGACAAAAATACGGGACAACGAGTTCGGTGAGACTCTCCCGTCACTTTCACCGTCACCGGCCTCCCTCGGATCAGCTAGAACAGAGACCACCACGGTGGAAGCAGGCTTATTGGCGTGAAAGTCGCTGCTTTTAGAGGATTTGTCAAATTGCCGTGTGTTGTTAATTGTAGTTCCTCGAAGCGGGATTGGCTTAGGCTGCATCATCCTCCTACTTCCAATTTTCTTAGGATGAGAACTATGCGGGAGGTTGTCAGAAGCATTTACGATTGAGGAAGCGTTTCTGATCGAACTAGTAGTGGGAATAATGCCGCCTGTAGAGGAAGCTGGTGAGACGTCGAACTGGAAAACTTCAGTGCACATGCCAGAACTAAATATCGACCCTGCCAAAAATAAAAAATGAGGTCAGCAAGGAATGAAAATTATTTCCAGCAAGTAAAATTTTGCATCATCGGGTATATTGTAATAGATCATAGTACTTATACAATATGAGCAATATAGTAATCATATAAATTTAATTGCGTTGCTACCTGCTTATATTTGCTACTCATATCCATCAATTTCATCTTGCAGATAATGTTTGCCAAACTACACCCAAAAAAAAATCACCTCTAGGGCTTCTTCAATTTGTGATTGCAAACCCGGGAACAACAATATTTTACTAGTTTATAAATAAAATACAAGGAACAACCTTGCTATTCATAGACACCAGTTAGAGCTACTATAGGATTAGATGCTTTTTTTTCCCCATGCTATCTGATTCGCAAGGGGAAGACATTTTTAAGGCCAACTTCATCAACTGATGATGCAATGTGTAGTTTAATAACAAAAAGACGAGAATCATACTTCATTCAAAACACGGAATGGAGATAACCGATAAATATGCAAGGTGCCGGTGGGGATTAGTAAACCCCTGCCAAACAGGGATGCCACTTCATTTTGGTGAGGTTAACCAAGCGCACCAACCATAAAGGCAGGGCTAATAAGTCATAGGGTGTCTGATCTACCAAGAAGACCCACAAAAGTTTATATCAAGGCATACCCACTCTAAACAAGTCGAATAAAAAAATATTCATCTAAAGATGATTCAAACACCAATCATCAGATCTACCAAACATCAGGTAAACCATTAGCTGACCGACTGATCCCAAATTCAACATGTAGGAGTGAGTAAGAAGGCCAAAAGATTAAGTTAAGATTGACCTACTATAGTCTGGCAAAATCTAAAGCAATTCCTTTGAAGATCATCCATTAGCAATCAATATGTTGACCAAAGAATAGCAATGTTTCAAGATCAAATTTCCACTCGGGAACAGTAAAGCTCCACGTAATTGGAAATAAGATTAGATCTTTACTAGAACTTTCCTGAATATACAATTAAGTAAAGCTCCACGCAATCATAAGTTTATGCCAGCCTAAAACACATATACCAAATGTAAATTGAATAACATTTCTAATAGACAACAGACATTGCTCAATACACCATTAAGTAAACCTGCAATATAATAAGATATTAAATATACGTCTTCAAACATTTCAGACAAATGCGTTTACAAAGAGAACATCAAATTGGATAAATCAAAAGTGAAAACCAATAAAGAAAAGTATCAAGTATTAATCGCCAACTATTACATAACAACTAATTCGAAGTTGCAAGTGTCAAATTTTCTGTTGAACAAGTATGTTGATCCTATCTATCCTACTTTAAGTTATAATCCTACAATAGCTCCTAGTTTTGTTGTATTTTTAACAACATTGAAGATTAGGTCAGCCAAAAATTAGCCAACCAAACCAAAATTTGAAGATAGTTTATACAATAAAGGACCTCAGAAAGGTTGATTAATGTCAACCCATTCAGAGCCAGCCAAATTAAATCATTCCTCAGAAGTCACAAATGCAACAAGCTTATCTCTCCAAGAATGTGCACGCGAAAGTACTATGGCAAACCAACAATTAGATCGACTAATATTTGGCCAACCCCTTAAATTTAGCATGGAGTTACTTCATTGAAGGAAGAAGATATCCAAAAGTTTGCTTGAGTTTAGATGGCTGCTTAAACATGCTAATTCTGAGTCTTTTTATTCATAGGTCATTTCAGAACACTCACCAGATTAACCATCTGTTAAGTCAAATAACAATGATTTAAATTACCCTATATTTGCCATCAAGATACTTAATCGAGATGATAAGATCCCTTGAAAGTTTGATTATGGTCGTCCAACTCTAGGACAGCTAAACCTAGCCTCAAAGCTTCGTTCAGTGAAGTTCAAGGGTCCCAACGATGTATCTTCCTTTTGAATACTTCCCCTAAGGAAGTTCATATCTAGATGGTGTCACCAAGGAACTTAGTCAATTTATTTTCTATTCAGGCCATTGCTGAGAGGTTACTCAGCATAAGATCTCCCATGGAAGTCGATTCGCATTTAAGGTAGTGTTTCCTTGGAGAAAAAAAAAAAAGGATGAAAAGAAAAGAAATATGAATTTTCTTTTGTTTCCTCAAAAGGAAAGAAAAAGAAGGAAAAGAAGAATGAGTGATTTTCCTCCCAAAAATGGGACTACCTGAATCGAACAAAAAAGTGGAAAGAAAACTTTTTGCGTGCCCGCCCCCACCCTCGACACCTCCCTCCCGCGCTCATCGTACACCTACCCATCCACACAAGCTTCCCTTCTCCCGCTGGCAAGCTACCCCTCTCTGGCTCCCCGCTTGTGCAAGCTCCCCTACACCACGCCCACAAGCACTCCTCTCTTCTCTGCTACAACAATGATGATCACATAAGATGCACGATTTATTTTATTTCCCCTCTTCCTTCTTTCCCTTTCTAATTTTCTATCTCCCCACTTTCACTTTCGAAGGAAACCCAGCCATATGATATTAAATGAATTTGATTTTATTAATAACAAAGACATGCCTCACAGTATTACTAGTTTAGCCGCCTGATCAAGCATTATGACCAAAAAAGGTTTAAAAAAATTTGAGTACCAATACTACCTCACAGTATTACTAGTTTAGCCACCAATGTTTTAAGCACTAGCAATCAAAAAATGGTAAAGTAAAGAACCTACAGTTCATGAAACATAAACTAAAATAATAATTAAGGCAGTTAATTGACCCTTTTGAGTTTCTGTACAAAGAGAAATAGAGTAAAACATTATTCATGGGCCACATAGATCACAATTCTGAAAGGCAAACAAAAACTTATAAAAAGTTGTACAAAATAATGTCATACAATCAAGGTTGTCAAAAATCTGCTTTCTTAAGCAAACCATTCCGGAACAAATATAAAATCAAAAATGTGGTAGGATCTATTGGAACTCTGATTTGAGTCTTAGCATCAGCTAGAATCTTATGATCCCCCAATCCTACTTGATAATAATTGTTACTAGGGAGTAACAACTATTATACCAAAAATTAATAATCTATTACACCAAAAGCCCTAAATTGTTACGTTATGCAATTTCTCACCTTTAGTTGCCATCATTTACTCTTTGTTGTCTTTGAGGAACATTCATCTACTTAAACTTTTTATCCTCTTCAACTATTTATAAACTTCAACTATTTCGCAATATCAACTTTGCAATCTTTGTCATTTTTATTTAGCGTCTTCATTGTTATTTTTGATGTCATTGTCTTTATATTTCTCATCTTCTATGTTTTTTTTGTCAACTGTATTTCGCTATTCACCTTTGGTATTTCTAGTTTAATTGTGCATCTTTGTTAGATCCACCTTTTATAAACTTATTTCCATCATCATCTCACAAACATTTAATTTCACAATCTAACTACAAAACAAATACATCTATATAATAGTATATTATTAAAAAATCTCTCTCTCTCTCTCTCTCTCTCTCTCTCTCTCTATATATATATATATATATATATATATATATATATTAGGTGATTTAGTAGGATCTTATAATCATGTGATCCGATCCTATGTTCCAATCCTACAAAACCTCCATCATTCTTAGGTTAGGATCTCACTCCTAACAATCTTGCATATAATGATGACAGTCCAAGTGTTTATAAATAAACCAACCTATACAAAATAATAAAGATACTCCATGTAAATAACAACTATATATGAAAGAGAAGGGTACATGCAATGCATAAAATTTTAATAGTATACATTTAATTACTATTGCATTAATTCCTCTATTGTAATAAAATAATAATAATTTAATATAATTCCTATAGTTAATATCAGGAGTTACATATGATAAAAAGAAGATATTCAACCAGACAAACATACAAGAACTAATTTCATGTTGAAATCAGTTTGAGTAGTTTCAGGTTAAACAGCAAATATCCCAATGAAGACTATACTCTCCACTCTGTACTACACATTCAACGATATAGACAGCTATTTTCCTCATCCCACTTCTATGCACCAGCGGTCAGATGCCCCTCACTCAAAACCTAATATCTGTTTTTTTTAAAAAAAAAATCAAGAAATGATTATTTCGCTGCCATGCAGATGTGTCAATTAAATCACGATGAGTAACTTTCATCCGATGCCAATATTTCACGCCCAAGTAGTAGCTAGCTGAATTTGATGTGTTAAATTGCGAGCTAAAAAAATTAGACATACAAAATACAAAAATGAAAATAGTGAAGAAAATAATTTAAATGAGCAAAATCAATTGAACTTGAGACTCAGTAGAACTCAACAACAAATTTAAAACATAACTCGTTGAATCCATAAAGTAATCATACTTGGTGTACCCTTTACACGGCAGAGTAAAAGGAAAATTGTAAGTTCAGAAACAGTAAAGAAACAAACATACTAGGAATGATAAGCTCACCTGCCATTCCTTCACGGAACCACTGTTGCAATGAACCATCAGCCGAAGTTGACTTTGGATTATTTGGAAAAGTATGATCAGCGTCCGAGGCAATTCCATAAGATTTTGTATGTTGATCCACTTCTTTTCCAGCTGCAGATACTGCTAACGCAGACATCACATGACCAGCAACAGCCAAGCCAGTCTCTTTACCTTCACCTGAAGATTGTTTTGCTTTTGTTTCTTGCATGGCTTGCTCACTAGCAAGAACAGAGTATAGTATCAAATTTCCGTTAATCTTGACATGCTTGCCATTTCTTGGCACGTAGAGCAGTGCAGGCAGATTCTCAGTCGAGTTATCTGAGAAAATTGCATCGGAACCATGTGACGGCCATGGATTGCTCCCATTTGGAGTTGATCCATGGTTCACTTTAACATTCTCACATCTCCTATCCATAAACGTATCTAAACCACCTTCTCCTAAACCCTTCTTTCCACTACATCCTACAATTTCATCAGTGTCATTTGGAGCACCATGACGCCCTCTGACACTCAAAATCCAACCATTAGACTGTCTAAAAAATCGACTTCCACTAAAATGTTCACTGACCTCATTTCCTCCATTCCAAAGATTTACCTTGGGAATGGTTCCCGCTACTGTTAGCAAAAAGAATAGCAGCCCTATGAAGCTTACACTCGCCAGTTTCTTAGTCTTGCTCTCCCCCTTCTTGACCTTTGAAACAGGTGCTGGTTGCTGAGGTTTCAATCTGGGTATCGGAACCAAAGGAATTTGCGATCCTTGTGGCCTTAAAGCATACCCAGGAACCCATGGGAAATGCATGGAAGCAATGGCCCCCGGAGGAGGATAACCGGAGGGAGGGGCGCCAGTGCCACCAAGCTGCTGCCTTAAGCTCGCGTTCTCTGCGACGATGTACGAGATCTTGTTGTTTAATTCAGCGATGGTGGAGTGCATGGCCCTCACTTTATCCTCCAGCTCCTCGACATATTGCTTCTTCCTCTGCCGGGAGAGCTGTGCGCTCTCTCGGTTCCTCATCAGCCTAGCTCTCCTCTTATCATCCTCAGGTGCAAATTCGCGGGGCGAACTCTCCTCATCCGATCGCCGTAACTTGCTGCTCCTAGAATTAGAATTGGGCCTGGGGTTTGTATCCTCGTACCTATCCTCGTCCGTTTCCATCTTCCTCTTCTGGCACAATGCGACCTTCTGCTGCTCCAACTTGACCTCTCTATCTTCGGAGAAGACAGCAGAGGCGGAGGAGGACCCGCCGGAGTCGGGGGAGGAGGGGTGATCGGCGACCTCCAGCGGATCCTGGTGGCAGTGGGTGGAGGAGGAGGAGACGGCGGATCCGTCGGTGGAGTGGGGAACCGGAGATGGATGGGAGGAGGGACGGTGCTGGGTGTCCTCCGGCGAGGCGAGGAAGTCGTCAATGGAGAAATCATTGAAGTCGAGGTCGAAGTCGAGGTCGCGGAGATCGTCGGCGGGCAGGGGGAGGGGGATTTCGCCGGAGAAGAACTCGTCGAAGGGGGGATCGGGGAGCAGCAAGGTGGAAGCGGGCGGATCTGCCATGGCCGGCGAAGGAATTAGGGAGGGGTTTGGGTTACCGCATTGTTTGGCCTCGCGGAGGCGAGACTGGGGGGTGGTGGGAAGACGTTGGGAAATAATGGAAATTGGATTTGGGTGAAAAAGTGGGCCTACCATTGACGTAGTAGTCGGAGTTCAAGAAGCTTCGCTATATAATTTATTTTACAATGCTACTTGTTACCCCAACCTTACCTTCCCCAGCATTGGGGAGCTGTTGCGATGAATGAGCCGGCAGAGAGGTGGAATGATGAAACAGTAAAATAACTTATCCTGCCGTCAGTTCGTTGCCTTTGCGAGGCGTGCAAGAAACGCGAGAAAAAGAGCGCTCGCCCGATTGGGCGGAACAAGCTGTGCACACCAAGCAGACTACCCCTGCGTTGATTCGTCCTAAAGCGGGTCCCATACAAACTCATCTAGGACACCGTTCGTTCGGGTCACTTCGTATCGGTCTTGCGAGTATCGTGTCGGGTAAGAAAATAAACTTGAGAAAGCGAACTTGTGGAATCGTGGTGAATAGAGATAAACAAGGACCCACTTGCGTAGACCAATTCGTGGCAGTCGTTCCTTCGTCAATGCTGTTAGGTCAGCGCGAAAGGTACAAATTAAGTACTCAATAATGTTTAAAATGGTAATTATCACGTTATTATGTTTCAATTTCAAAAAAGCAATATTTTTCAATTTCTTAAAATGAAAATTTTAATATATAATAAATATAGAGGATAATTTCATTCACACCCGTATTTTTATTTTATTTTCATTTCAGGCTTTGAAAATTTTCAATGTGGGCTCAAGATAATTTTTAGGAAAAACTATTTCTAAATTAAAATTTCCGTTCGTACGTTTGTGATTTAAATTTATTTCTTCTCTTATTGGAAATTTAAGACAGCCAAATAACAATTTTATAACACAATAATAGGGCAATAATTAAATTAAAAAAAATATGAAGACAAGTTATGACTTATGAACGTGGTCAATCAAATAATAATAATCCACTCAAGTTTGCCACCATGCCAACTCTTATAATTTAAAAACTCTTTAAGTGTCATGCATATGAAGTTTTATTCTAGTTCATTATAAGTGTTATAGCTTTATACTATTAAGTTGAAAGTTATACATTATATTTAAAATCTATCCGTTCATAATTAGAAATAGCATTATAATATCAAAGATATGATTCAATGTAGAAAATAAAATTATACATAGTACAAAATAAAATAAAATAAAATATTGTTAGTTTTATCATGATTCATTGATTGGTTAGTAAACATCTAAACATTTACAGTTACAACATTTAGAGTTTGTTTCCTTGGGAGGAAAAGGAGAGCGAAGAGAAAAGAAAACTATTTTCTGTTATTTTCTTGGAAAAAAAAAGGAAAAAAGGAGAGAAGGTAAAAAGAAAACTATTTTCTGCTGTTTCCTTTGATTTTTTTTCTCCAAATCAAAGAGAAAACTCGAAGGAGACACGTGACACCTTTCTCCTCCAATTGTTTCATTTGCCTAGAAGTACGATCGCTATTTCCTTTACCAGCGACGATCCAGCCATCAGATCATCCTCAAACTCCAGCCACACACTCTCCTCCCAAGCTCGCAAATCCACCCTGAAGGATCCGATCATCCACTAATCGGATTGTCTAAATCAAATGAAAATCTTTATCGCCCCATGTTTGCCACCGATCCATTGTTTCACTCCGTCCGGTGTCGAGCTGCCACCTCCAACCCCTAGACTCCTGCAACAAATCCCCTAGGACCTTGCCAACTTTCAACCACAACAAGCTCGCCAGGCGTCCACCATCGAGCCATCATAGTGCCGCCCTTTGTTCCCCATTTCATCCGCCAATAATTGCCTTGCCCCATCCGACACCAACCAACTACCTTTGTGCTCGAGAGTCAGCCAACAACTCCACCAGACGATCGCTGGTGAGTCGTCGCCGCTCGCCCCCGCGCCCGCCCATGAGCCGCAACAACACCAGCAAGAAGATGAGCTTCAGTGAACAGTCCCAAGCCGAGTTATTACCTGTTTAAGCGGTTTCCACCCATTGTTAATCATACTTTTGGTTAATTATAATTTTTTTAAATTTTTCTCGTATTTTCTTTCCTCCCAAGGAAACATAACATCAAAAACAAAAAGTTATTTCTTTCCTTTCCATTTTCTTTTCAACTTTTATTTTCTTTTCCTTATTGTTCTCTATCCCTCCAAGGAAATAGAGTCTTAATCTCTCTTTTTCTTCCTTTCCTTAGAGAGAAAGAAAATGAAAAGGAGGAAAACTCCAACATTTTCCCTCAAAAAAGTTTTCCCCTCAATCAACTTCTTCTCCCTTCTTCCTTGCCCTGCCCCACCTCTCCACGCTCCCTCCCCACTGGCACCGCCCTCCTCCTTCCCCCTCCCTCGGTAAACTGATCTGCCTCTCGCCGAACTCGCTCGCCTCCTTTCGAGCTCACCTGCCTCCCGCTTCTCGTCGAGCTCTCACCTGCCACTGCTACCTCCTTGCGGAGTTCATGCTGCCGCCACTGCCTCCTTATGAGCTCGCACTTGCCACTGCCACCGCTTCCTTGCTCCCACGCACCAGTCCTCTATGCCGAGTTCCTTGCTCCCACACCGCCCGTGATTTATTACTCTCATCATCACTTGATTCTCACGTGACATTATTTTCTTTCTCTTATCTTTTCTTTCCTTTCAATTTTTTCTTTTCTTCTATTTTTCCTTTTCTTTAAGCAAAATTTCTTAGAAAATCATAAATGGGAACCCCACCTATACATAATGGGCTATTTTTTTCAAGCCCATTGGGCCTCTTCATAAATATAAATATTAACTCAAAACTTTCCTTGTTTAGTTAATGGTTAGTCTAGATTCCCCAAAAAAACCCTAATGTAGCAGCTAGATTTGGAAAGTAATGATCAGTTAATTCCCAAAATTATTTTGCAGCGTTACACACTGAATTCTACCAAAAGCCATGTCTCAGTTGCCTTGTCTCTCCTTGAGCCCCGAGCTACAGTGTGGCCGTCCCATGTGAGTCCTGGCTCATATATTTCTTGTGTACTCGTGATTTGATCGTGTGAATATTTTTAAACCCTGGCTCATAATTAGACTATTAGATCAAAAAATAGAAAATGATGAAAAAAAATTAATTCAAGTCTCAAGAAATTTTTTACCAGTGAACCAAAATGATTTAGAGGAATTCTACATCGAACTCTATCTAGTGTGTGCATATCCATATATCTTAAATGGAGATAAAATTTGACGCAGCCTTAGTCGGTCTCTTGAAAGAAAAATTAGAGGAAAAGAAAAGAAAAATAAATTCTTCGTTGTTTTCTTGGGCGAAAAAAAAAAAATTTGAGTAGAAAAACGGATAAAAAATTTTATAACTTTTCCTTTGAAATTTTTTCGTTCGAATTGGATGGAAAAATTAAAGAAAACACAATGCCACTTTACCCAACCTTCAAAATTAAATTTCTTTATTTTTGTCTTTCCTTCCAAAAAAAAATAAGATATAAATTTTTTTTTTCCTAAAATTTTCTTTGCAGTTTTTTATTTTTTATAATTTTCCTTTCCTCCGAATAAACAGAGGGTTAGGTCTACGAATCATACTGCAAAGAATACGTTTATGAGTCCTATGATTACGTGGCTTTCATTTGAAAAAATATCCAAAAAAATCTTACATTGAGTTTAAGTTTTTTCTATTTTATTTATAATTAAAAGATTCCAACTTTATATGACTCGGGACTCAACGTATGAATTCTGACTTAATGACTAGCTACTCAGTTATATTTATGAGCTGCTTAGCTAGAAAATATTTCCGCACCAACCAAGAAAAAGATAAAAAGGATAGCTAAGAGTTATGGATAAATTTATATTCATGTAATGTACACATTTTAAGTGATCCAACAATACTAATATTATCGTGAATAAATTTATTCATAATAAAAAAATATATTTTTTTAAATTATAAATAAGTTGCTTGTTTTTTTTGTCAAAGATAAGTTGCTTGTTATCTAACATACTTATCCATGATTCAGAAAAAATACAATTTTTTTTCATCATAGATAAGTCTATATACGATAAAATTAGTACTGTTGAATAGCTTAAAATGTGTAGATTATATAAGTATAATTTATTTTAAAAAAATTTATTTATGAAAAAAAAATCATCTATCTTAACTTTTCTGGGTAGGGTAGAAAATTTTTTCTCAAATTTTTTCGCTTAGCTCGATGGTCACCTCCGGTCATAGCTCATCTAAGAGGGAGAAGGCTAATGGCAAAGGCGCATGCAGGAATGGCAGCTGCTCCTTTGTCAGCAGAGCAGAGCAGTGCAGTGCACACTTTGAGTCGAGGCGCAGGGCATGCAGTAAAAAGGGCGCCCCGCTCTCCTCCCTTCTTACCTGTGAACAGTGTAGATTCCGCCCTTCCAAACAAGACAATTGTGCTGCGCTACTCATTACAATTCACAGCTGCTGCTATACTCAACCGCGAGCAGGGAGGAAAAGAGGGCAGTGGAATTGAGAAGACATGGGAGAGGGAAAAATCAAAGGAATGGGGAATGTGAGTACCGCAGGAGGAGGACGGATGTGACTTGTTATATTTTTATACTTTTGAGGGATGCTGAAGGTTGAGACTTTGCGAGAGAAAGAGATATCTTTGCCTTGCCCCTTTGCCGGGGGCACGGGGGAGTCGGTGCCCTGTCTCTCAATGTTTGTAGTTTGTAGGCCTCTTAATTTTGGTTGTTTTATATACACCAAAGGAAACACAATGTCAAGTAGAATAGACTACTTAGCGTGTGATGCTCTAAGTAAAAGCCAATGTTATAGTTTGTTGTAGGCCTACGTCGAGCGTAATTGAGTACGCTGATTGCCAATGGCACGTTAGCTTGTCGATTGATAAATTTGTAGTAACTCTACGACTCATGTAGGCTCCACCACATGTCACATGCATGCATGTCTAGGCACAAAACCCTGAAATCCAATTTGCTTCCCTGGTTCCTTACCTTCAATCTCAGATAAGACACGTGGCACCATGGCGGGCCCCTTTCCGTGATCGTCCTTCCCACCCACTTCTTATATAGCAGGGTTTTAGGTCCCTTCACCAGGGCGCGCGCAGAGAGCAGAGTCGAAGCTATCGATAATTTCCCGTGTCAATGGATCAAGCGCCGCCTCCTTCCTCTCTGAAGCTGTTGGGATCGTGGGCGGATTCCCACACCCACCGGGTGCAGCTGGCACTGAAGCTCAAGGGCCTGGACTTCGAGTACGAGGAGGAGATAGACCCACTCAGCCCCAGTGCCGCCCTCCTCCTCCACAACCCCGTCTACAAGAAGGTCCCCGTACTCCTCCACGCCGGCCGCCCCGTCGTTGACTCTGTCGTCGCGCTGCACTACATCGACGAGACCTGGCCCCACGCCCCCCTCCTGCCTGCCGACCCCTTCGACCGCGCCACCGCCCGCTTCTGGTCGCACTTCGCCGACGACAAGGTGCATTGGCCTTCCTGTGCCATTACCAAGCACTTAATATGCACTCCGATTTACAGTGGTAACTACTTACACGTACTCGTGCAGCTCGGCCCGGCGGTGGGCTTGGTGTTCTCGTCGTCCGGAGAAGCTCAGAAGTCGGCGGTGGATCAGGTGCACGAGAACTTAAAGCTGGTGGAGGCGGAGCTGAGGGACGGGGCGTTCAAGGGGCGAAGGTTCTTCGGCGGCGACCGCGTCGGGCTCCTCGACATCGTCCTCGGCTGCGGATCCTACTGGCTGGCCGTCTTCGAGGAGGTGGTGGAGGTGAAGCTGGTCGACCCGGTCTCCTTCCCCTGCTTCCACGCCTGGCTCAGGGACTTCGAGGATCAGCCGGAGGTCAGGGACACGATGCCGCCAGTCGACAGGCTGCTCGAGTACGCTGGGAGCATCCGCCGCATGATGCTGGGCCTTGCCACCGGCGACAGCGACGGCGGCGGCGCTTCTGCCGATTCTGCAGCTGCCGGCAGCAGTGCTGCCGCTTAATTAATTGCTCAGCATCCGCGATCCAGCTCAGCACCTTGTTCTTTCTCTGTCCTTTGACTGCCTGCTCTTAGTCTGTATTGATTATATAGCCTTGTTTTTTTGTCGCGCTGAGCCATGTGACGATGAATCCGATCTGATTTGCAGTAATTTCTGTGCACAGTGTGCGTTTAATCTACTCGTCCACACTATGAGAATTAGCTTCATATACTTACTATAACATAAGGGGAAAGAAAAAAGGTCCAAAGACTCAAAATCAAATCTGACATTGCCCATTGCGGCATTGCCTATACCTGCTGATTCATCCCTCTACTAATGGGGTCCAGCCTCTTCTCCCTCCCAGCATTAGCTCATAGAGTGGTCACTGACGTGAGAACTTGAACTCACACTGATCTGTTTTTGACTTTTTCATGCAACAAGAATTCAGAGCAAGGGAAAAGAGTAGGAGTTCGAGGGCAGAAGAGGTGATCTGAAAGGGTGACCACTGACCAGTGTGCGTGCAAGGGTTCAGTCTTTGCTCATCAGTGGTCCATGGCATTATTCTTCTTTGACTCTTGCTGTTGGACCTCAGTGCATTATTTAAATTCCTGTTGGGTTTGCAGGCCTAGTTTGACAATGCTCTGAGCAAAAATCCTACGCAGAACTATGTATAGATGATGTTAAATATAGCACATTCTCTATCAAACATAAATCAACTTATTATTACTAATTTAAGTTTAATCATTTTAAATAAGGTTAAATTATTATTTGTCTCACTAAATTAATAAATAAATTTGCTCATTAATTAGATTATAACAAATAGTATTAGAGCTGCATAATATATTATATCCAACGATATCTAATATGCGACTCAAATCAAATACCAAGGAGCATTACCCTACATAATACATTATAAATAAAGACCCGTATATGATTTTCTTTAGACATGACCTAACAATCCTCAAATAATTTGCTCCGTTTCATTGTTATTTAATCCATTAGCTTTGTTTGGATAAAAATTCTATGAAGTGGCTAAGTATAGTTCGTCTGCATTATTTTATAACTAACAAATATAAATAGGGCCATGGCCAAATATAATGAATTCTGACCTAACTTATATATACATCTCCACACCTTATCTAACAGTCTAAGAAAGGCCCTTCATACGAGCTAGTATATAGTAGTATGCTAAGATTTTTAACCTTATTAGTCAGTGTAACTAATACATACTTTAATTATTCAAAGTATGAGTCAAAGGAAAACTTTTCACATGCATTGCAAGATCCAGAACCAGATGGACCGTTGGGGGAAGAACAATGAATTATTAGTTTATAATGATAATTCTAATTACCTTTCTTCTGAATTTTTTGTTCATTTTTTCATATGAAACAAACACAGTTCATGGAACCTGCTAAAGCAACGAGAGAAGGGATCATGATCCATTCACTACACAGTTCATCAGCAAGGGTTCCTGTGGCCTCCGTCCCTCTTGAACCAGAAAAGTATGAGATTGATTATTAAGAAGCAAAAAAACTGAACACTAAAAAGATAATGAAGTTGCTGTTTTTTTTCAGTTATTATATGTTATATCAGATCGTGAGATCTGGAGAACAAAAATTGACTCCTAAATTGAGCCTTTATTTAGTTGCAACCTCTTACAGTGCAAGTCTATAAGTAAAGCTGAAGGTGGCACTAAATTTGGGGAATGGATGATAACAGAGAAGCGGAATTATGGAGGATCACCAGCCCAATTCTAAGCATTATTTTTTGCCCTGCTTCATTACAGTGATTAAGATCTGTATGTTACCTTTTGTTGCCAGCAGAAATTTTAAATATTTTGCACTATTAATGGAGCCTTGGAACCACCTGATTCAACTTTTATCTCAAGTTATCTGATAAATTTACGAAAGGACAAAAATTCATTTCAAGCTCAAGCTTTTGTCTTTCTATGATTTGTGATTATGATAGGATGGACTGAGTTTGTAAGTACCCAATGGAAGCACTCAAGTTTGGGCCTTTAATGTATTATGCAAGGCAAGCCTTGCTTAAGTTTTTTATCCTTATTTGCCATCAGAGTGAAGAGTAGAGACCAACAGATTTTGGTGATTTTTCATTCCCAAAATTCTGACTTTTCACTTTTTATCTTATCTATAAATTTCGATACATGTTAGCATTTTAATACACGGTAGCAAAAATACTAATGTACGCCATAGTACTCTCTTAAAAATTAGATATCAGAAAATATAAACAATATACAATTTAAGAGAATCAATCAATATCTACAATAAGAACAATAACTCTAATCTCTGCACCAACTCCAGACGCTTTGGGTGAGAAAGTTATAGGAAAACAAAAGAAAAAAAAATCATATATTTAAGATCGTCATGCCTCTTTTTTTTCTTCTCCTATTGTCCTATTGATTATTGTGCAGCAATAATTTAGCATGTGGTATCACATCAAATACAGATCAGGAGTCAGGACTCAGTGAAAGAGTTCAACATCCTCACAACCCCAAATTCAATCCCTCGAGAAAAAACACGGCCTTATATTTGGCATGTGGAAACAAAGAATAAAACCGCAGTGCTGAGAGAAGCCATGACCACATAAGCTAACAGCTGTTGCATTTAGCAGTGCTCTAACAAAAACAAACGAGAAAGCAAGCGAGTGTTCCCTCCTGTTCATGGCGGGCCAGCCAAGAATTCAGACTTCTTTTGCCACCTAACTTCTTTGCGAGAAAAAGAAAAAAAGGAGCCCTCCATGTGAAAATGACATGGGAGTCATTGTCTATTGCAAGGGGGAATAAAGTAGGAAATGAGGTCACAGTCATAGGACGAATAGTCAAAGAAAGGGGCTGCGAAATAAAACTGATGGTGAGTAATTACAGGAACATGTTTGAGGTTAGAAGATTAGTAGTGCACGACGGCCTCGTGCCCAAAGCCTTGAATAAGTCATCGGTCAGAAATCTACCCTCCCAAATGTTTCGAGACAATAATTAATCCATTTACAGGAGTAAGTCTTTGCTAACTTGTACTGGTCATCGACACCATCTTACTATAAGATAGTTTAACTGACTAGTCTGGCAAACGTTTCAGAGTTGTCCATGATGGACAAATCCAGTTTTTCCATGAGCTCACAAGTATATTAAGTTTGAGAAAAAGACAAATCATGCATTTGATGAGAAAAGAATGAAGAAGAGAAGCAAAGAATTCAAGGCATTATCTGGAACCCATTAATGAAAAAAATGCGTTGGTGTTGCACCAAAGAATGACATTACTGTTTTCTCCACCAAAGAATGGAAATGACTTTTAAGACAAACTTGCCCAAAACCAAAAGCAATCAGCAGAACATAAATGACACATTAATGAATCAGCTAACAAAATGAGGTATTTAAGTACAACGATATCATCACAGAATCAATTGAATCAAGGTAGCTAAAACATGCTGATGCCAGGAAAAGAGATTGAAACATGGATTCGCAGTGGTTTTGTCAACTACTGTATTTTCATTTTTCAGGAATTTACCTCCAACTAAATTATACAAGCATGTCAAAATAGCACTTCTCATTCCAAAATGTCAAAATGATGAAGTGTTTGAAAATTTATTTCCCTTCCCTTTATGATGGTACGTGATCAAGGTGTTCAAGTAACTTGGAAGAAAAATAATGGGTTTGTCTTACGAAATGAGTTAAAGCTTGTACATACAATTGTTAACAGCAAGCTGCAGATCTTCCACCGAAAGAAAAAAAAGGTCCGTGGTTGCAGTTTCAGTCTAGTGCCGCACATTTGCCCAATTCCTAAAGTGATTTTTGGATTTGGGGAAAGGAGGCTTATTGTTGTGTGCCTGCTTTGGAATGTCATGCAACTCCATCACCTGTATAGTTCGCTGCTTTTTGGCTGCAAAAAATTAAGCGCAAGGGGTTCATCAGACCTGTGACTTATTTTTATTTTCAGAGTAAACAATTCATAATTATATGAAATTAGCTGAAAACAATATAATGAAGCGTTATAGGTTAAACCAACCATTTTCTGCTTGTTGATAACCTTCATGAAGCTTTCTCTTTGCGATTTCCAGCTTAGCACGAATCGAAGGATCTTCAGGATAAATTGATTTCTAGCAGAAGATAGAGGTTCAGACAGCTAGCTCACTTGGAAACAAAACAGAGATTCAAGTTCCTGTGTCCGGCTAAACTTACATTTTGTGGTACCATTGGTGGCTTTCTTTGGAGTAAGGCAACATCATGTGGCAGTTTAGGTTTCACCTCATTGCGCATCTTTCGCTCAGAGCTAACCCTTGTAGGTCTGCCAGGTCCAGATTCAACGACAGCAGGTTTGCCTTGTTTGCTTAAAATGCTTTGGGACTTCACTTGCGTTGTAGTGATTATATGAGGCTTTGATGGCCTCATTTCAGAATCTTGCCTTCTCATAGGTAACTTATCTTCAGATATTGCTAGCTGCCGAACTCCTTGCTTCCTCATGTTCTCTTCTATAAAAATAGGATGCACCATTTCTTCTCTCCTCATCTCTGCGTTTTCATCTATAACAGCAGATTGTTGTTTGGGCTGCTGTTTTTTTACTTTCTCATTATTATCCATAGTCCCTCTTCCAGTTTCCCACTTCTCGTCACCATCCCAATTATTTCTAAAATCTGCAGAAATTACTAGTAGAATTATGACATATTCTGGGGAAGTCAAGAAGAAGGATAAAACCATAAAAAAAGACAAGGAACTCACTTCCGTCATCATCAATTTCATCGAAGAACTTTGAAATCCAATAGAGAACAAATGGAAGGAAATGGAACAAGATCAGTACACATAAAAGGAGGGAATTAAACCAAATTGCAAAGAAAAATAACAAACACCAAAAAGGCACATCTTATACCCCAGAGAGCTGGATGGAGGCAGTCTGAGCAGCAAAGAGAGCTCCCTCGTCCAGTGGAGGAGAGGGGAGTCCTTCCTCATCATAGACAACAGATGGATTCAGAGACTCAGGAGTTTGATCTGTAAATTACAAGCTCTTAGTTATCTATAACAGATCATAATTGGCTAAGCAGTGCCAAACTTTTAGATATGCAGTATACCGGCAACGGCAGCAGTGGCACTGACCCATTCATCAACCAAAAGCTTCCACCCTCTGTAACCCATATATAAAAAACATGATCAGAAAAGTCTGGAAGCAAGAAATATGACTATTAATCACTTTACGAACTTTATTTTTTTAATCTTTTCTAGATTCACTAGATGCATAGCAAAAGAAAATGTTGAGAGACGGCAAATAATGTCCAAAACCAAAGAGAAGATGGAATTCTAGTTCAAGTAAGATGGACAGCACTTTCTTTTAAAATTCTCTATGACAGGCTCAAGTAAATATTATTAAGAGGCAAATTAGAAAACTAGAAGTGCATTGGGGCAATGAAATCGCCCACGAACTTTCTAGGTAAACAAGAGGATTAAAGTGCCTAAACTTATGAAGTCAAATACTCTAAGGTTATCATGCTCAGCACAAATCCATGTATACACAAAAAAGCAACAAGAAAGACGGAATGGCAGAATCTATGAGTAGCACTTGCATCTTAAATTGGCAACAATCTGAGTCATTAAAATCTTCTATTGCTCTATAGAGTATATGCTTTGTTTTACCAGTAGATGTATTCTACATTATAGTAACTGAAACTCACTCAATAAGAGTGCGAGCCAGGTGTCGAATTTGCTTGGAACTGCGTTTACGCAAACCATTAACAGCTTTTCCAATTTCTGTCCCCTACGGACAAAAGAAATTAAACATGGATCAAGATCACTAATCAAAGTCCAGAGTCACTACCTCCTGAGATCAAAAAGAAACCAGATCAAACAAATAAGAACTAGATCAGTACCTTCAGAACGTCAACAGAAAGCTCCATTAGTTGCAGCCTCCTCAACGACTCGAAGAGTACACTATCAGACTGCAATGCAGAACAATATGTCAAGCGCAATACAGCTCGATCATTTATTGCAATCCAAGTTAACCAAAACAAGTTCACTACTCCGATGATACTAAGGATCATCTTTTTGACGTATTAAACCAATATGTGGAGAAGAATACAGAATGGGACAAAGAGACCTCATCCTGGTGGTTGGTGAGGATGTCCTTTATCCTGAGAACCTCTTCAACAATTTGGCCTTCCTCTTCAATCTCACTAGTTAGTGCCTCAGCCTCATCGTAGGTGTAGTTGCTCACGGCCCGATTTGAGAACTCAGGCACTTCGTTGCTGCTGTCCACCTTGCTCTCCTTCTCCCCGACCCTTCTCACGCTACCACGCCCCTCCTCCCCCTCGGACCCATCCAGATCGACGCGGTCACAACCGTAGCAGCGGGGCAGCAGCGCGGTGAAGAATTTTTCTGCTATCCTGTCCCTTCTGCTCCTGAACTCTTCTGGATAATCTGACGCCGCGACGAGGATGGCATGTTCCATCACCTCGAAGATATCGGCGTCGGCGCTCCGGAATATCTTCCTCCAGTACTCGATCGACTCGGACGAGCTCGCCATGGCTGCGGCGGCGCCCCCAGAATACTGATTCGGAGGTCAAATTCGCCTCAATAGGTGGCTTCTGGTCGGGTTAGGAGCTCAGGATCGAATCTTGACAGCGATTCCGAGTCCAATGACCGAAAGACTCGGTTATATGGAATCTCTTGGCCGATCAGTAGCGGTTCCGATGGATTATTCTCGAGTTAACAAAAAAGGTCATACTTTTTACAAGAAGGAAGTGAACAATATCGGTCTTTCTCCTTGCATCGGCGCATGGTCCGATCAATCTCTCCCCCAATATGCAAAATCTACCGAAACCGATGAGCACAAGAGGAAAAAAATTATAATGATCTGCTTCCGCCCTCAAGGAACCACGATTCGCAGCTGCAGTTCCTTCAATCGGAAGATACCATCTTCTTCAGCTTACGCACTTTGTCCGAATCGCCACTCTCTCTCTCTCCCTCTCTCTTGCGACGAAAACAAACCCGCCAAATTGGGTAAAATAACAAAAGAAAATGGTTACGGCCAAAAATCTTGCACCACGACACATCTCTCTCTCTCTCTCTCTCATATCCCACAATTTGTCATCCGCAGACGCAAAAAGTCACCTTTATTTATTTACATTCTGGTCCGGCGGCAACACGAACAATTATTCCTGAAAACACCCTTATTAGTTATTTCCAAGCGGGGACTTAGGTATTTTGGCCCTTTTTGAAAAACATTCCTAATTAAATGAAATAATTATTTAAACCTCAAACTTTTGAATAAATGTCTTTGTATCATAATTCTAAAATTTGGTAACTATAAGAATTTGAATCAACTAATACACCTACGAATTAAGCCAATAATTTTTCTTTTTATATAAACAATTATTTGCCGTTGTGATGTTCGTTGCCAAGTACGAGAGCCAGCACCACGGAGACACGGAGCGTTCATCCATATCTCTAGTTCCACGTGGCGGGTTCCCGTTGGTACATCAGTGATGATCATATTTATCCAGATTAGAAGGGCGTTCGTGCAAATTGAACCTTCTTGCCGCGTATACAAAATTAATCGCTAAGGGCTGGGGCAAGCTGTAACTTTACAGTTTTACTTTTATTTTTTTAAGAACCGGCGGCAATTGTCACTTCCCGCCAGGCAAATGGGTCTCCCGACTTTGGCGCGATCGAACGACCGGCGGAGATGCGATCGGCCTGTCGAACAGATAGTAATCAACGGTCCACATAAATTTTGATCAAAAAGAGACGACGGTGGAGTTGGCACGGTTTAAGTTTTGAGGTTTGGGAAATAGCAGTTTTGGCGGGTCGGAATGACCGGCACCCGCCCGTTCGGCTTCTCCCTCTCCGGTCGCGCTCGCTCGGGTCGCCGCTTAAATACGCAAAAGTTCGCTTGGTCTTCGATCGGGATGCGGTCAAACTTGGGTAAATGGCCTTCAACACAATTATGAATATTCAAATCAAAGTGCACGATTTAGTGACCATTAATCTAATTTTTTAAAAATGGACGGTGCTTTATCACATAATATAAGTAATTTGTGTAATTATCAAAAATTTTCAAAGCCACTATAAGCTTCGAATCTTAAAGGACAGGAGTCACATGTTCTGTCTCGCCACGCGTACTTGCCGGAAATTCGTTTACCTCCCCCACTCTTCCGATGCCCTTTCCCGGACAGCCGTCACGCGACCGCTGCGGCGATGGCGGCAGAACGGTACGAAGAATCAAACCCCGGTGACGCGCTGAGCCCGACGTTTCGCCCGCCGCTTATCGTGCCCCACGCGGTCTGCTCCCGCGGGTGGTCGAAGGACGGCAAGATGTTTGTCGATTTGCCTCAATGAAAAATAATACTTTACTTGCTGTTCAACATTTGTATTTTTTAAAAAAATTCTAAATGCTATGCCATCTTAATTATGGCCGCCTGTAGAGAGGGACGGATAAATAGAAGAATGAAATTTGGGATCCAAGTGCTGGCGAGGGATTGGAGGAATGGAGAGGGAGAGAGAAAGAGGGCGAGGAGAGCGATAAGGACGATGGCGAGGGCGTATCGATGCTGTGACATTCCGCGTGGAGTGGAACCGCCGGCCGCTTTTGGCAGTGCCTGCACGCCACGTGCGTAGAATTTGCTTGCTAGAGATTAATTGCGAGCAAGGTTAGAGATGTTAGGCATGGCACGTGATGCATGTGCCGCGCGTTGCATGTGATCGTGGCCTACTATAAAAAGTGCTGGGAGGTTTGTTTTTTGCTGCTGCTGCACGTTTGCAACGTGGTCATAGCTGGGGAGCAGAAAGAGCGAAGGAGAAGCAAGTATAGATGTTTGGGGTGTCCGCTAGCAGAAATGCTGGGCTCTTTACACACTATCGCCTGGTATGACAACTGATATGGTATCATATTTTTTTAATCACATACTTCTTCAACGATCTCTGAACAATTATCTATTTATTTTTTTAAAACTTCTATTTAAATCATATCTTATTAAAAATTTAACTATCTATTTAATATCTAAACCCTAAAAATATTTGACTTAAATATTTACCTTACTAAATTTCAACCTATATACATGATTACCTAAATAAAATTTGAATACCTTACTATATAAAACGAAACCACCGCTAGCAATCCGGTGGTTGGCTTGAGCGTTGGGATCGTCGGATTGTCACTTTGTTGGGCTCTTTCAAGTCGTCTTGTGATGGTGGAATGTGGTACGGAGGGTGATGTACGTCGAAACGGGGTCTTCGAGGCAGATTTGCAGCTTCAAGGGTGATCACGACTTGGCTGTGATCAGGTTTGCCGAAGTCTATCGAGGTGATCACGGCCTGGCCGTGATGGTGTTCATGGCTGTGACCACGTTCGCGTCTGGAATCACCGATTTTTGCATTTTTCGCTGAGGTGGTCACGGCCTGCCTGTCATCATGTTCACGACCATGATAAGGTGCGCAAGATTTCGCCGAGCTATTCACGGAGTGCCCGTGATGGCACGCACGGCCGTGCTTGTGTCCTGCATTCTTCGCCAAGGGCGTCACACCCATGATGGGCTTTACGGCCTGCTCGTGTTCAGCTCGCAGAAAGTTTGGGGGGGGGGTTGTTTTTTGTCCAATTCGTCCGCTTCTTCAGTGCTAGCTTCTCCTACTTCAGTGGGCAAACAGTTTGGTTTATTTAATTTTTACCAATGTATCGATCAATTCGGTTTCGGTATCTGTATCGGTAATATATTTTCTAAAATTCGATTTTTGATATTTGTATTGGTTTTTTATTTTTAAGTTCAATAAAAATCGAATTTACCGATATTAAGTATTAAATTAATAAATTCGGTTCGGTAAATTACCAAATTTACCAATAAGAATTAAAATTATTAAATTTTATTTGATAAATATTTAAAAATAAAAAATATTATTATATTTATATAAATAAAATAATTTAAAATCGGTAATTTATCGAAAAAGTTTCGGTAAATTCGGTTCGGTAACTATTCGGTAATTTTTTTATTCGGTTCGATATCGATTTTAAAATTTTTGATAAATATTTAATTGATAAATTCGGTATCGATTTTTACGCCACCCGTAGAGTAATTGTCAAATATCACATATTTTGCCCTCAATAGTAGAATTTTATACACAATTTGGTCCAGAAATATCCTTGTTCAACTCTTGCATTAAAGATTTTTTTAAAAAAAATAAAATATGAAAAAATTGAAATTAAGATACAATATATTATCTATATACAAAGTTAAGAAACACGATTATAAAAAGGCAGTTTGATGGATGACATAGACATTCGAGTGGGTATGATTTGATTTTTGAAAGCTATTGATCAACCTAATATTTCTTAATTAAAGCTGATTAATTTTGGCACAAGCACGTCACATGCTTACGATGCTCAATTTTTATAATTTTGTAATACATGTAGGCTGATAAAATAAATAAAAAATCATATTTATGATTTGACGCTATAGACTTTATGAAATTAAAAAGAATATAACGAGTGTAAAAGTATCTAAATATATTAAAAACATAACTAATTGCACTTATCTTAAATAAAATTAAAATAGTTTTAAGGCCTGAACAGGTCATACTCTAGCCCAGTTCATTCCAGCCCACGAATTCCAATTTGGGCTCTAGCACATTAAATGGCCCGAACAAAAAATGTGGAGGCCCAAAATTGAATTGTTCCCTTTCTTTGGTCCTTCGTCAAGGTAAATGTTGGCCTGGGATCCCTAATCATCCAACCGTTGCCCACGTCCGCCATCGCCCTCCACCTCCTCTGGGTCGTCCCTTCCTCGGCGATTCGTGGGGTCCACTTGATCTCCTCGTCCGCATCCAGAGGACGAGCACCGGCGTAGAGGAGGGTGGCGGAGAGGAACTTGACTGGATCAGCAGCACCTGCACCGGGAGAATGGCATCGATTGATTCTTGCTTGCGACGCAAATATCTTGTGGGTACGAAATGTTATACTCATCGAATTTCAGTGAGATTTTAGATCCGACGGTACGGAATGTTTATGATTGGTAATAAAAAATTTGTGAAGACGGAGAAAGATGATAAGAATGATCCCGAGAAGAACACTAAAAACCAGCAAATTCCTGTTTCTACCATGGATTGAGAGGTTAGATGATATTTTTTACATTCAGGTATCTTTCTCTTGATTCCAGGTCTCCATATGTTGTTTGCTAGAGTGATTATTTGAAACTAATTTTTGATGTGCTTTCTCAAGTTCTGATATTGTTGGCTCCCAAGTAATCGATATTGAACTCTGAATGTTGTGAAACAACTTGATTCAGATGGCGTAGGTTTCTAGATTCGAAGATCATGCCACATCCCCCTCCCCAACACCAGTAGAGTGTATAAGGAAATCGTGGGCTCTTGGCACCTTCCCTGGATTACTCCATCATAAGTGTATTGATCTTTACCAAGGCATTATTCACTGTTAAATCATTTTTTTTTGTTCGCAGCGCTATCTTTTGTGGGTTTCCAGCCTAGATGAACTTTTATGATATCTGAAACATTCTAGTAGTTCGCAATTCAGTTCAAACAAAACAAGTTTTGTGCAGGATTTCATACTGTTCATACTTTAGTTTAATCAAGCTGGATTTAGATTAAAATTCACTATCATTTCATATTGAATTTTTGTTTCCGTACTTGCGTCTTGCCGTGTTCTTCTTTCATCTTCTTGTTTTCAGTTCACTTAAGGTAAAAGAGTCAGTTTCTCAAGTCCAGGTATTTTCCTTGCATTTACCAGTCCAGTTCAATCTACTCTACTGCAGGACCGATATGCATATCATCACTTGACAAATTAAGGCAACCTTCAAATTAGAGATGATTCAGATTTATTAGGATTTTTATATTTTAAGAAAAATTTTAGAGAGATTATTCTGCACGTCTAAAAGTCTCTATTTTTTCAAAGTGATCAAGAAGGTTTTCCTACAGCGTATTGATAAATTCAATCAACATTTTTCATCATTTTTTTGAGTTATTTGTTTGGGTGGACGCCTTAGATGTATGTATATTGAACTCTATAAATATGGATTATAACTATTGTTTCATAAATTAACTATTTGCATGTCAGCATTTTTCATTTGCAGTTGCAACTTCAAATCTACAACAATATGATACATACCTGACGTAAAAAATCGAAATTTGAAATGCTCAAATATGCGTATTAGTGACTATTAATTTGTATCTCCTTATTGTCATGTGCCAGCACTTACTTTTGTATTTGCAACTTCAAATCTTCAACAACATGATTTAGACTTGGCAATTCAGGTCAGTGGGTTATAAACGAGTCGTGTCTGTGACCCATGACCCGATTAAGCTAATCCGAATACGACCCGTTTAATTAATTGGATCAAACTGTGTAACCTAAACCCGACCCGAATATAATCGGGTCAACCCGACACGACCCGAATAACCCTTTTATCATTCATATTTTAAATATAAATAATAAATTGATAAAAATTATATTAAAATTAATAAATATTTGGGCTTATGAGTGGGCTAAAATTTAGGTTAAAAGATAGTTAGAAGATATTTTGACTTATGAGCTAGCAATGAGAGTTAGAGGAGCCTATATTTAAATTATATATATATAAATATGTATTATAATCAAGTTAAGCGAGTCAACCCGTTTATAATCCAACACGACCCGATTATCTTCTGGTCATAAACAGCCTGTTTATAACCCGAACACGATTATATCTGACTTGAACTTACCTAATTTCGTGTCGAGTCGGGTCGGGTCAGCGGGTCGTATCAAATTTTTGCGAGGTCTAGTATGATTCATACCTTGATTTTGCAATTCTTAAGGACATACCTACGAAAGATCTTTCACGTAAGATATTCATCTTAATTACTGTCTCCTCGACTCCTCGGAGGGAAAGAAAAGTGAAAGCAAATTTTAAAAACGAAATGAGTGAAAATTTTATTTACGCATTAATTGTATGCATTTCCAAACTATTTTCCTCATTGCCCCAAACACATAAAAAATTACTTTATATAAATATTTATAATACGGTTAATTTTACTTAAGATAATAACTAATTATGTAAATACAAAAAAAAATGTCATAAAATTCATGAGTTTATTTATTTTTACTAAAAAATTAAGACGAGTACTAAAAAATACTCAAAAATAAATAAATATCTTTAATGTGAAGCAAACCAATCTAAATTGACACCTTCAATTCGATTTTTTTTTTTTAAAAAAAAACTATATTGTGTAAATTTTATTTCCAGCTAACTTGATTCGGTGCATCCGAATTTGATTGAGTGGAATGCACAACCTTAGCTCGGTTTGGAGGTGAAAAAGAGAGCTCAAGCAATTGGAGCAAAAATGAATACAGCGTAGAGGTGTGAGGGGGAGTTAGAGCAAAAATGAGAGCATGTCTTGGATAGAGGTGGTACAATATCAGATGTTCATGTCTTATTTTGGCAAACCACAAGCAATAAAGAAAGATGAGTTTTACATGCACTTAACAAATCTCGCGCTGATATTGTACTCAATGTTGATTCAGATGGCATAGGTTTTTATATCCAAATAACACCATGTAGTGTTTAAGTTTGTTGACTGCTAATGGCACCGTGATTAGATTGCGTCATTACAACTGTATTAATCTTCACTAAGTAATTGTATAAGTGCTCATGATGTAGATGTATATGATCATCTTTATATTAACTGCGAAAGAACATTTTTTTTTTCAGCATTATCTTATGTGGGTTTGCGCCTGGGATGAACTCCTATGTTATCGATATATTTCTACTAGTTTAGCAATTCAATCCAGGTAATGGGCGTTTCTGCAGGATCACACATTAGATCGCAATTCATTTCAATACTGAATCATTTTTTCATCTGCATGTTCTCATTACACTGTAACACAGATGGAATAACTAGTTTTTCAAATCCAGATATTTTCCTCAAATTATCTGTCCATTCCAATTTACTACTGGAAGATGCAGATCACCTCTTAATAAATTCAATCAATTCCAACTTTCATATAAACCAACTATCTCTCAAAATTTCAAGAAGGTATTTTACAAATTACAATTAATTACTCCAGTATCTATCGGACACGTACTCCGTAAAAACCTCCCACAACTCCATGCCTGAAAGTGATCAATCTGAATATCAAGTTATATTTCAAACTGAACCTAGTATTGAAACTCGAGGTGACCGCGCCATGGCGGTGGATGCAAGGACAACAGTAACAACTAAAAGTATTTCAATTGATAAATTCAAGCAAATTTACTTTAATCGTCAAAAATATTGATATTTGTTGAAAGAAACCATGTCAGTCATATTTTCTTAGCAAGAGAAATGGCAAAAAAACAATAGCAGCATGCGTAACAATTGTACCACAAAAGTACAGGCAGTGAGCAGTTGATTAAAAGCATTGCATTTTCTAAATCTACAGAAACACAGGTGCCGAAATAACAATTCACTGTCGAAGCAAAAATCCCAGTACGATGCTCCCATCAGTCCTGCTGCCTAAGGTAAGGGATACACATGGAAGGCTTGGAAGCACTCCATTCCTGTGCCTGCGCTGTTACACATAGGAATGCTGAGAAACGTTTATTTCATTGAATTTGCTCGCACAAAGAAACCTTTAAATTTAGTCAAGCAGCTCCGATATCTGAGTCTTCTTGAACGCATCAGCAGCCGCAAGTTGTGACGAGAGAGCCCTGTTAGGGAATATGTTGTCAGCTTTCATCCTTTCCCTGAATCCATAAGCTGGAACCTTGGCATTTAGATAGGTTTGGAGTAATGCCTGATATGGCTTCACTCTACCAACATATCCATTCTGCCTAATAGCCTGAAAGATCTTCTCAGCATTGTGGATGTCACCCCTTTCGGAGTATTTGTCCAGCACTGCTATATATGAGCTATAAAGTGGCTTTTGCCTAGTATCATTCTGTCTGGATGCTTTCTGCAGTATGGAATCAGCTTTTTCCACCTCTCCAGCCTCCAGGTAGAGCTTTATGAGAGCATCCCAAGTTGCAGGGCCAATGTAGCAGCCATCATCTGACATTCGCTTGGCCAAATCCTTTCCCTTGGACAGAAGCTTATTGTTCGCATAGACCTTTAACAAGGCAATGTAATACTTAGCTGAGACCTTCGTCCATTTCTTGATCATGTTCTCAAAAACTTCCTCCGCATTTTCTACTTTACCAAGCTTGCCCCAGGCCTCTATTGCAGCTAAACACTCATCCAGACGTGGGTTAGACTTGCAAACGTTCCAAATTCTTCCAACATCATCTACTTTACCAAGAGCTGCATACTGAGGAAGAAGAACCTTGCAAGCAACACGGTTCTCCTGTATGTCTTCACCTTCCATCTCCCTCAAGGTTGCTTCCGCTTTCTTATTGAGTCCGGCAAAAATGTAATGTCTTGCAATCATAGCTTGAGTGAGCAAATCAGGCCCCATGCCTTCAGCCTTCATTGTATCCACAATTTGCTCCATACCTGATATATCATTTGAACGACCTTTTGTGTCTATCAATAGCCTGTATGTGAAAGGAGATGGCTTCACATTCTCCTTCTCCATCATCAAGAGGACATCAGCAATCTTCTTCCGGTCCACCCTCTTATAAAGCAGCAGCAGTTGGTTGCAAGAAAAAGTCGTAACGGGAAGACCAAGATCCTTCATTTTATTAAAAACTTCTTCCGCTTTCTGTACATTGTTAGCAACAGCACAGTTGGCGAGAAGAGTTCTGTAAACCACCTCACCTCTAAAGGGATCGGGAATTTTCTGTATGTAATTCTCAGCCTTTTGAAGACCATGTACTTTCGCAATCAAATCCAAATGGGAAGCATAATCATACTCACGTAATTCAAGACGCTTATTTGCTTCAAGCCATTCGACAAACTACAGAAAATCATACAAGTTATTATACTACCAGAAATATAAGATGTGACAACTCAAATAGCATAGCTTTACTGAAGAATCACTTAATTGGACAGGTCATAAAAATGTATGCCAAAGAAAAAAATATTTTGGTTTTACGATAAATTCATATACAAAATATGCACTATCCTGCGGTTGAAGTACAAATACACTGGGTTTGTCAGCTTAGTCCGGAAACAGAGAAACCTGTGGTGATCAGATTCAAAGCATAAAAATCTACATATCTGAATATTCTCCATTTTCTAAAAAAAAATGGCAATACCCTGATTAACCACTGTTTGATAAATAAAACAACTTCACAGGAAAGGTATCATGTACATCGCGTGGGGAAATTTATGCACTGCTTACTTACGAGGGGAACAAGAATGGGAGAGCAATGGAGAGCATTGGCGATGATTGAACAAAAAAGGGCTTCACCCTTCTACTGTGGTTGAGCGGCAGCACTCGATGGTGAAGGCCTTTGCGGAGCACTACTACGGCATGTTCAACAACAATTGGTCAGCATTGTGCATGCTCTACCCGGGAGTCTCTATATTCACTTTAGAAAGTGCTGCGGCCATCTTTTAAAGGGGAAAAGATAACTGTTGGGAGAAGCATAAGAGGGAACGAAGAAGATGAGACATCGATAGGATGAAGAAGAAAGGGAAAAGGGGGCAAGAAGATGTTATTAGCAATAGGGACGAGGGAAGAAGAAGCCGATGTTGGGGACGTGGAAAGGGTGACAGGATAGTCAGAATGGCCAGTAAGAAGAGGATAGAAAAAGATAACAGTGAGGAGAGCTGGAGAGGTGAAGGTATGAGCGAGTTAGAAGAGATAAGAAAAGGTAGACAATTTTAGAAAATATAAGGGAAATGATAAATTTTAAGATGCTATTTTATCTTTTTTCTGAGTGTTATCTATCCTTTTAGGCAAGCACAATGAAGGAGAATTATGAAATTGTCTTTACTTTCTTTTCCTATTCTTGCTCTGTTTTTTTCTTCTGATTTTCTATTCCATGGAGTCAACATAGAATTAACCATAGTGCTCAAGATCATGAGTTCCATATGCCACAACCTTTTTTTTTGCAATGACCTACCCATTACCATCCAAATTGTCATAGCAAGAAACTATTCATGGTTCATACTTTTCCGAACTCAATCAATAAGACATGGAAGATTATTACAGAAAAAGAAACGTTCACGCAAAAGCAGGTGAGCCTACATTTGCACTTCAGAAGATAGACTTGGGAGGCATTGGATCTCCACTTGGGACCAACGAAAGAAGCAAATGACAGTATTTTCAAAAAAAATCCAAAAGCATAATGCAGAAATTTTGTGATTTTCTAATTAAACTGGGATGTTGTTTAATATGTTATAATTTAGTTGATGTGTTACTAAGTTTTACCAGTCTAGTATGCGTGAGAATTTAATTAGGTCATTAGTTAGTTGTAGGTTATTAAATTTATGGCTTGTATTCATCTACAGCTAAGTATAAAAGCCTATATACATGGCTTAAGCCCATTGTATATACTATCTCTCCTTCCCCTTCCACTCTTATCCTCCTTGTTTTTTGCTCTTCTCAAATTCTCCCCATACTGCATCAATTGGTCTCTCCTACTTCTTTTTGATGCACCACAATAAGCACCATTGGCTGTTGACCTCGCTCACACACAGAAGCTACATAAAATCAACACATAATCCTCCATTATGACTACACCAAGGAGAGCATTTCTGCAATACACCCTCCTGATTGCTCATTACCATCATCTCCATGACAAAAAAAGCTCCCATCTCGTTCACTTGGAACTCCAATGATCCTTCCAACACCATCTTACTAAATTCCTCACCTCAACCCCATCACTTTGTTGTCACTTTGCCACTTCCGATTGTTTCTCCACCTTTGCAATAGTGTAACGATGATCAATAGACAAGTGTATCATCAATTCATGTCACCATCTATGGCACAGAGGGTTTAATACACCTATCTTTAGGGCAGGCAAAACATGACATGACTCACCAACACAATACGATATGAGATTTCACGGGCATAGTTAGACTAATCATGTTTTGTGTCATAAATGTGTTCACCTATTTATGACCTACCAAATTTCATCTCGTGTTTGCGTGCCAACCCGTGAAACCAGTATAATACATATATTATATATATAAAACAAATAATATTATATATATTATATATTATATTTATATTATATATTATAATATATATATATATATAATATAATATATAATTATATTACCCATTTATGACCCCGAATTTTGTGTCGTGTTATGTAACATAATTTTGTATTATAGCGTATTGTACCATGTCGTGTGACACAGACCTATTTATTAATCGTGTTATCCGTGTCATGTCGTGTCACATGTGAAATAAGTGGGTCGTGTGTTTTGTATATTAACCCATATATATAAACGGGTCGTGTTCGTATTAAGCATAATCGTGTTGCATGTCAAGTATGACACGACCTATTATAACACGTGAAACACTAATTGCCAGCCCTACCAATCTGATCCGCCTGATGCCCTTGTTAATCCTAACCACCTTGATGATGCAATCCAACTCGATAACAGCTCTATTGTGGTTCTCAACAACAAAATATTCACACTCAAGGGGACCCTCTGCGTAGGCTTAATCACCACTACAAATATGTTAACCACTCAATGTTTCTATTGCATGACTTCAGACATTGTCACCTCTTTCTCTCTGGCAAGACATAAAGAGAACCTCTACGAAGCAATCTCCTTCCCTTGTTGGATGTGGAATTATGCATCACTGATGATTGTGTTCATCTGGCATGTCCTATTGTAGCCACCAGTTTTCACTTAGACAACAACCCAACATCAACGTTACACCGCACAAAGCTACATGAAGAGAAGAGGCATGGCCTCATGACTATTCAAGAATACAAGGAAGCAGGAAATAATTTTTATGTTCTCACATCGTGAATTTTCTAGAAATAAAAAAATGAGAACATTAAGGGAAGAACAAAAAAGAGAATTATGACATGTAGTGTCTTTAGACATCAATTAATAGGTTGATTCAGTTCACAAGAGTCTAGTTTTTCTAATATTATAATGGATCTTATGAATTTTTAATTAAATTAGGGTAAGTGACATATCCAGTTTTAGCGGATAGTTAATTAAGTTGTAGGTTAGTGATTAAGTTTTTAATTCATTACTTTTATTTTTTCAATGTTATAACTAAAACCCTACATTTGTAAATGTTATAACAAATGTCCCAAGGCAAACATATAGGAAGAATGTTTGCATTTAATTATTTTTCTGTTAACCTTAACTAAATGCACTTTAAAAATAAGAGCCGTGAGATACTCACAAAACTTCAGATTCAGATTCAGAATCCTTTTAGAGGCAATTGAGCTGAAATATTCAAATCACTTGAGCAAAATGAAGGCCGTCCAAACAAGTAATATCAAAGTGAATTGAAAACAGGACAATATTCAATAATGGAATATAAGAGCAAATGAGTCACCTGCAGAGCCTTCCCATAAAGCTTTCCCTTTCTAAGATTTAGTATTGCAAGAGAGATTTCTCCTCGTCCCACAGGATTGCCTTCTTCCACCCACTTATCTAGAGCGCTATAAAGTGAGTGCCTTGGGGCTGCAATTATAATCTTAGAAAGTGGAGATTCAATTCTCCTTCCCTTTGTTCTCTTTTCAACCGATAATACTGATTCACTGTCGGATAAACCAAGTGCATCTTTAGCAGCTCCAGGGTGGTCTCCAGACGCCTCTCCTTCAGATTCAGACATTGACTCCTCACTATCCACTTTCTCCTCAATTTCTGCTTTCATATTATCATCTGAATCTGTGTCTAGATCAGAAAAACCATCCTCCACATCTTCATCATCATCTCTCTGGCCTGATCTTGTTCCAACGTGAGAAGAAAATTTCCGGGACCACAGGAAATACTTTTGAGAGTCAGAATGCCCATCGGTATTAGACCTTGACAGTGTGCAGCTATTTGATGTGCTAGAAAGCTCGTTACAATTCCCTTCCTTATGAACTAAGATATTTCCAGATAATTTTGAATCAGTGCAGCATGAACGAGCGACAGTAATGCTACGGTTCAGAGCCCTGCAGAAATAAATCAAAACGTCAATATTTTTTTAAAAAATAAAATGATACATGTACCAGTTAGTCGTCATCCTAAGAAATCTCAGCTAAAATAGACTATAATATCCAAACATGTCACTAAAATAACCAATCTTAGCACCCTTTCTTATAATTAAGCTAAAATAATGATTATAAATGTTTTCTAATATTCATTAATCACAAGGAGATTAGCAATGCTGTTCTCTCGATATCATAATCAAGAATTCCTACACACACTTGGTTAGTTTCATGCAACTGAACACCTTCTAGCAATCACTAAGATAGCCGTGGATAACAAGGCTAGAACATGAAAGAAATCACATGTGAAGAGTTGTAAGCGCAAACAATAAATATATAAAAAAAATAAATCGACAAACCAGACCGTTCCGCTTCCGCCGCGAACAACTACACTTCCTTACAAACTAGATCTTCATAAACGTTCAGTAGAATCACAAAATAAGATATGAAGAACGAATCGTGGCTTTCGATTAAATCGATGTCGATGACCCCTGCCATGATTAAGGAGAGGAGAAGTGATCTAAAACACCCACCTCGCGGAAGAAACAGCAGATCTTCTTAGCGCCCACATTGCAATTCCTTTCCTTTTCCTGATCTCCGACCGCAAGCGAATCGAATGGAGCTCGGCAGAGAAGTAGAGAGATACTACTCACTGAGTGACCAGGCGCGTCCAGCGTTTGCCCAAACCCTAAACCCTACAAATGTGGCTCCTCATGCCGGTTTCTTATGTTATCCGCATAGAAACATCGGTAACGGCCGCTACATAGTGAATATGGAAATATGGAATGCACTTAAGAGGCCTCTATTACAAGTCAGACCATTCGAATTTCAAGTGAATCTTTTGGAAGTTTTGCCCCTTATAATTTGATAATTATAATCCATGACTCCATGAGTTGTGTCACAGTCTAAAAATTACAAGGACTAACTTATATTTTTTTTAAAAAAAAAACGAGTGATTTAGCCAAAGCTAATTTGCAATTAACCCCAAATGTTTTAAGTGGCAGTTGCCGGAGGTACGCTACTAACTCATAAAATAAAATAAACAAGAGTAAACTATAAAAAAAGAATATGATAGTTTCTAATATTATTTTTTTAACATATTCAAAATTAGGGTCGACAAAACATAACACAACTCGTTAACACGACATGAGATTTCATGGGTCTAATTTAGACTAATTATATTTCATACTATAAACGTGTTTGACCTATTTATAACTCGCTAAATTTAATATAATTTATTATAAATACATATTTAAAATTTAAATTAATGCATTTTATTAAAATGATACGCATATAATTTAAAATTTAAAATATATTAAATTAATTGTTATACACATTTATAAAATAAATATAAAATTCAAATATTAATATTCACATTTTTAATAAAGATAATTAATGACTTTGTAGAGACCCCGTTTTCTCGCTACAGATAAAGCGAGAGTGCTCTACTGCGTAACAACTATGCTAAACGTACATAGTTTTTAATTAGTTTTTTTTTCTTTGAGAGAAGAGAGAGAGGGGGGAAAGAAAGTATTTAATTAGTTTTTTTTTCTCGTTTCTTTGGATTTGGAGAGAAAAAAATTGAAAAAAAAAATAGATAAATTGTTCCTTGAAAACTTGTTAGCCCCAAATAGGGTGAACAATCAAATGGCGCTAGAGAGGTCAACGGGTTGGATACCCATGAGTTTTGGCTAAATCCTAATTCAACTAAATCTGAGTCGGGTATTTAAATGGGTACCGCGACCCGAACTCGACTAAACTCAAGTCGGGTATTTAAATGGGTACCCGTTTAAATTAAAATATTTATTTTAAAATTATTTTTTAAATTATTTTTATAAAATATAACTATAAAATAATATTAATAATAATAAATATATTTATTAAAAAAATTTTATTATGTAAATATATATATATATATAAATATATTTTTTTATTATATATTAATCGGGTATCGGATATTTTAATTGGGTACTCGAACCCGTGAGAGTAAATTCGAACCCGACCCGATTAGCTAATCGGGTATCCGAACCCGACATAAACGGATCGGGTTGAGTTGAGTACCCGTGAGTTCGGGTACCCATTGACACCCCTATTCGGCACTGCTCTACCTCACCTCACACGTGCTCCCATCGAGCTCACCCCACTTGCCACTAAGATCGCTCTACCTCAGTCAAGTTTGCCTAGCCTCTCGCCTTACCTCCCGTTGCTCCGCCTCCCACAAAGCTCGCCCCACCTCTTGCCAAGGGCGAGCTCTCCCCACCCACGCCTCATGCTGAGCTCGCCCCCACCTCTTGCCTTAGCTTCCCGCCTTGCTCACCCACCTGTTGCTGCTCTGCCTCCCATCGAACTCCCTCAAAAGAAGCACAACAGCCTCCCTGCTATCATACATCCCTCCCGCCTAAAGATATGCTCATAAGATCACGTGAGAAGTGCGTAATACATTTTTTTCCTCCTCTCATATTTTTCTTCCCTTCAATTGTTTCTTTCCCTCTATTTTTCCTTCCCAAGCAAACTCAGTATAATTAGGAACATATACCCACTTATATTGCCACCAAACAACTGGAAAAAATTTCCTCGGCGCGGTCCCTGCCGAGGATTCTTAGGCGGAGAAGAACGTAGCCATTGATTTTGCTTTACAATCGTGCTCATCAAGTGTTGTACAGATTGATAAAATTTTACACACGTTCCCAAGCTAAATCAACGGCTATGTGCTTCTCCGCCTAAGAATCCTCGGCAAGGACCCCGCCGAGGAAATTTTCTCAAACAACTGTCAACCACTGTGACAAACACATCTTAAGTCATCAAGCATCCAATCTATTGGTTAATTATCTCAAGACTATAGTTTTTGTTATTTTAAAAATATTTATAGTTTTTTTATGTAAAAACAATGTAACTTTCAAAGATATAAATAGAAAAATGCATAATCACGTGCAACAATAACAATCATATGTATGCTATTTATTACCATCAAAATCATCTTTTTAAATGCATTGAGAGGTCATAAGCGAGAAGAATTTCTAGGCAAGATCGTTCTCTATAAATCTTAGGCATAGTAAAATCAGAGGAGTCAATTACAAACTACGTGTGAATCTTAAAGTAATATAAATATGACTCTACTTTAAAGTTCACAATTTTAAAATGATGGACAACAAATGATTTTACTCTACCTAAAATTTCTACTTTTTATGTATCCAACACTGCCACTTTTAGATGAATGAAATCCTGACCGGATAAAGCAGTAAAAAGCTTCACGAATGCAGGATTGTCATTCACAGTGTACATTTACAATCAACCAGCGAATAATCAATTTAAGAGCCAATAAACTAACGGAAGGGAGTACAAAAGAGAGAATGCACTGAGGCAATTGGAAGAAATGTCACTAATTCACAATTGAAATTGATGGGTCATTACAGATTTGATTAAAGAACAAGTCAAAGATTTTCGGTTAACCTTATCATAAAAGAACTTACTACTGCTGTATCCAGAAATATCCAAGAAGATTCAAACAAGTCATCTAAAAATTCAGCTCCAATTCCCTCCGCTGCCGCTCTGAAAGCAATTCCAAATGAGTTGCCTTGGTTGGCCCCAAGACGGGGTTTTCCACGTACGCCAACAACCAGAACCTTGTCTGACTCTTTAGCCAAACATGCACAGACTAGTGGCTTCATCTTCGCTCCTTTTTCTTTCAGTGCGTCCATCAAGAAATAGCAGAACTTGGTAAGAGCCTGGGGGTGCCCTAAACGCTGGGTGTCAACGGGATCTTCAAGCCTCACCCAGCGAAATTTCCTGCCACTCCTGATAAAGCCAGTTTTAGTAATTGCAGAGCTACCTTGCCTGAAAATAGCTCTCTGAACCTCAATTGCACTTTGCATGCCCTTTCTGAGTCTGTCGATATTGTTCAATGGCAAGGCAGAGTAAGCAAGCCAAAATTGCTCAGCAGATGATATATCTTTGTCTTCTGCAGATGTTTCCAGCAATGCTGTAACACCATACACCACATCTGCGGCTGAAACTTTGCTGCAATACCCATGAATTCTCAAAAAACTGCGGAAATAGAACTCAGTTAGACCATATTCTGGCAATAATCTTTCAAACTCATCTTTCATCTTTTGCTTCACCTCCATGCTCATGTACTGAAATTTCTTCTGGCAATCAGCAAGAGGAAATCCCATTCTGGCTAGAAATAGCTTGAGCTTTTTCAAGCCATTGTCGCTCCATGTTTTCAGCTTGGTAGCAATATAGGAAGAGCACAGCATAGAATCAAACAAATTCCACTCCCTCAACAGCACAAGCTTTGGCTCATCTTCATACGCAATTCGACAATTCTCAGGTGTTTGAATTGTCGTACCATCTTTCAGTGTCACCGAGCTGACAGCATCCAGATTTCCAGAGCTGTTTATGTGCTGCTCAAGTTCCATAACGCCGGATTGATACCTTTCGTTGGTTAGCCGCTCATGTATAAATTGATCAGTGAGAGAGACACAAGCCAACCATAACAGCTCATTTGTGTTCTTTCTCAGGGAATGTGCTAGCTCAAACATCAAGCAGCCTGATGGTTTCCCGTGGAAAGTACCCAGCTTGTAGTATTCTGATTTGAGCTTCCTAAAGAGCTTAATCGGGTCAGATTCTGAATCCTGAGAGAACCTTCGGCGCTTCCTGTTCTCTCCGTCAGCCTCTTCATCGTGGTCACTCTCACTATCTTCATCGCTGTCGGAGTCTACTTCAATCTCATCATCACTGTTCAGATCAGATGCATTGGCTAACGCAGAAACATCAAAGTCATAGGCAACATCAGCCTGGCGCTCGTCCTCCTGGGTGAAAAGAACAATGACATGTTCATTCTGATCGCTGAGGTTGTGGAGGTGGATAGGGCGATGACTATCAATGATGAAGACAAGAACATCAGGCCCAAGGTTGAAGAAACGGCGCAGGTCACGATGGCATCCGCAATTCAGGAGTAGTATCGTCAAAGGCTCACTTGATGACATTATACTTCGACCGGCAAATTTATCCATCTCAGTAAATGATGCGACAGGATAAACAGAGTATCTAACCGAGTCAGTTGAGAGAACATGAGTTACAATCTTAAGGGCACAAATGGAGTCCGCATCAGAAGCTGAAGGAAATATGAGCAGAGGGGAGGACGAGGATGCCAGGGCAGCATCACGGAGTCGGGTATAGAAGGTCTCAACTTCAAGCTCCCTCCCCATAGCTCTTCAATTATGTTTCCGGTACTGGAAGCCAGAATTGGAAGGACAGCAACAACCACTGCCAAAAACTATCTTATCAAAAGAAAGACTCGGAGAATACGAAGGATTAAGAACAAACCAACGAAAAATGCAGTAACTTGTAAACACAAAAATTCACTTAAACAACAACAAAATTGAGGAGAAATAAGCTCAAAGATTCACTTAAATCACATGTGATGCGTTGTATGCGCAAATAATAAATGAAAAAAAAAGCAAATAAGACCGTTCTACCGCGAACAACTATACTTCCTCACAAACTAGATCTTGCAAAACATGCAATATAATCATAAATAAAATCCAAAGAAGGAATCATGGCTTTGGACTAAGCCAGTTTGGGCCTGTTAGAGCTTCTGGCTTTTGGTGGAGTTAGGTTAGAAAAGTTAAGCCTGACTAGGTATTTTAACTGGTATGATAAGCAATTTAGAGCTCCTGTGCCGTGCTATTCAGTTCTATTAAGTAAAACAAATTAATTTATAATAAAAATTAATTTTTCTAATATAAATTTAATATTACTTAACACAACAATAAATATTTTTTAGACTATTACATACATGAATTTAATTTTAAAATAGACAAATCCTAAAAAAAATTTGCAAAAGTTTCCCTTATATTTTAAGTACGAAATTCTGCATATATAATATCTGAAAAAAAAAACTATAATACATCATAAGTAAAAAATATCTACAATACATTACAAGTACTCAGTAATCACACATAGTAAACCATATAGATATCACAATATGAATTTAATTTTAAAATAGACAAATCCTAAAAAAAATTTGCAAAAGTTTCCCTTATATTTTTAGTACAAAATTCTGCATATATAATATCTGAAAAAAAAAACTATAATACATCATAAGTAAAAAATATCTACAATACATTACAAGTACTCAGTAATCACACATAGTAAACCATATAGATATCACAATATCCAACGAGTATAGAGTAACAACATCCACATAATATACATGAAATAAAATATTTGTTATACATGTAAATCCATTAAACTTAATGCAATATGATTCTGGAGCATATCTACATATGTAGCATCTTGTTAATCTTCATCGGTCGTCTCAGCTACCTCATAATCATTTGCTGGGATAAAATCCAGATTAGCATCAAATTCTTGAAAAAATTCATCTGTGTTTGATCTTTGCCTAATAAAATTATGGATTGTCATTGATGCAACTACAAATTTGACTTGTGTAGCATATGCATACGAAGACATGTCACGTAATATATTCTACCTCTTTTTCCATACTCCAAAACATCATTCAATACAACTTCTAAGAGATGAATGAGATTTATTAAATACTTCTTTAAGCCCTTGTGGTAGATGTCCTTGTTGGTATTCCTGAAGATGATAGCTCACTCCTCTATAAGGTCCAAGAAACTCACTTGTTTGTGAGTATCCAGCATCAACTAAGTAATATTTTCCTATAAATTTTAGGAAAAAGTTTAATTAATACTCGTTTGTGATTAAGGGTTGTAAATTAGTCTAAAATTCATAGTCAGCTAGTACGTGTATAAATGAAATGAAATTTATACATGTTGGGGGTTTTGGAAAGTTTAAATTCATCGCTTTTGAAAGAACTTAAGCATTATAAGCAGAACCTTCATATCCAACTAGTACATATATGAATCTCATATCAAACGTACATAAGGCTAAGATATTTTGAATTGGACGACCTTTTCTTTCGATAAATTGAACTTGATCACTAAGAGGTCCGACTACATCTATATATGTTCCATCTATAGCTCCAATGCAATTCTATGAAAATATAACAAAAGAGTTAGAATAGAATGTATGCTAAAGTTTATCATATTAATTAAACAAAAGACTTACCTTGAAATGAGGGTAATAATGAGTATCATATAATATTTGTGATGGAATGTCTCAAAACTCTTTATCTCTTGGCTCTATCAAGACCTTTGCATGCTTGCATACTAATTTCAACACCTCATGAAAGATTCAACTTATTGTTTCACCAGAATATTGAAATCTTTTTTATGTCTGTCTATTAGGTGCACCTTATGCTAATATATAAATAAAAAGACCCACTTTTCCATAAACTGTCATGTTTTTTTGAGGCTTTCAGACCATAAGAGTTCTCCAAAATTATACATAGTTGAATGAAATTATTTTTATCCATTTTATCATTCGCCTACACCTTTCAGGGTTCCCTTCTATTAGATCTCTCATCTATCTCATGCCATATGCTCATACACCATACAAGTTGACTTCTGTAAATACTTTGAATAATGTGTTAAGATACTATTACGATGGACTAGCATCAAAGTCTCATTCAGTGTATCTTTAATATACTGCTGCGTATCAATCTCCTGTGAAGCTTCACTGTCATTGCTACTCTCACTATTATGATCAGCCATCTCTACGAATAAAAAATTATGCTACAATGTTAAGTAAAATATTAATCCATATCTAAATACATTAATTGCTCACACAACATAGATCATAGATAGTATTACAAATTACAAATTTAGCAAATGTTCAAACGACATTAAAAGTATTATAAATTACACACATATGTTCGAGCCCATATAATAAACATCCAACAGAATATAACAAGCTTACAAGTCTAGTTACCAACATAAGTACAAACAAGCTATGGAATGAATTTTCTAGATAATTGCTGCATAAACGTCAACCAACCCACTTTTTCTTCAACTGTCCTTAGTTGTTTCCATATTGCTCTATTTCGTTGGTCTCTGAACATTCCGCATGCAAAATAAAATAACCCAGAACTACTATATAAATCAGGAAGAGACAGTACATCCTCCATCACCTCCTCCATACTGTACCTGGAGCATCTGATATTTGAGATTCAAGATTTTTTCTTTAGTGAAGAAAGTTTTCATTGCATTTACATTATCCCTCAACATAGATGCACCTATATTCTTTCATTTTCCACGTTTGTTGCTAATACTTGGTCGAGAGGATGAGGCAGCATACACTGATTCATTAGTCTCATTCATGGGCACATCACTTTCATGATCTACACCTAAGTCTACAATAAGCTCTTTATCCACAGCTGGTGTAAAGATATATTCTCAAATGGCTATTGTGTCTCCGAATAACCAACCAAGTTTCAATATCATAATGGATACCTTTTTTTGAAACTTTGCATAATCTTTATTCACCTATAATTACATTTGGATTATAAATTATTTTTATTATATTTAGTAATATTAATAATAACTCAAATACATATCACAATCTTACTGGCCCACCAATCCAGAGTCGCATCTACAATTTCAAATCTTGAATCCCATCCTAATCCAGTCTCCTTGCCCTTTAATTCTTTCCATAATTTCCCATCCGATTTTAATTGATCCCATTTATTTTTTAGTACTTTTCTATCATATGATAATCCACTAATTTGTTAAAAGTTTTCAATAACATATTTCACCCGTTCGCATTGAAATGAGATCCAGGGCGTATATATTTCTCAATTGCGGCAATATAACATCACAAAAATATAGTGTTAGTCTGTAAATTCCAACCAGCTTTGCTACCTTTAGTTACCATTGATACTTGAACATATAAACAATATAAATAAATTAGATCAATTCAAAACTCCATTATTATTCTCACTATGCTGCATAATAACATACAAGCATATAAATAATGTCATAATTAAAACAAAGGATACATTATGTCATAATTAAAACATTCATTACCTATAAATATGCTTAGCATGTTGGTTCAGATAACATTTTATCAACTTTCCTTAGCGTGTTGATTCTTTCCTTATCTGCTTTTGCAAACTATGAAACGATAATTTAGCATTTAAGTAGAAAAGAAATATAGGATTAATTAGGTTAATGCTGTTTAACAAGGTTCGATTCACCTTCATGCATTGGTGGAGCTCTGATTAGATGACAACGGGCTTTGAGGCGTCGGTGGTGGCTAGAGTTGCTTGCCAAGTCAGCTGGTGGTGAAGCTACTTCAGGCGGCGGTGGCTGGCTTTGCTTGTGGCATCGACGGGTGGTGGAGCTCCAGCAATTGGAGCTGGAACGGCTTCAAGCGTCAGCAAGAGGCGATGCAGCAAAGGCGAGCAGATGTGAATCGGCGAAGAGACGAGGTGGTTAGCCCTAAAATTCAAAAAAGAAGGGAAATTAGCGTAAGAGCGTACGCTGATCTAATGTTATGTGACGGCGATGGGCGGAGCCAACGACGAAGCTGACAACGACAGGCGAAATCAAGAGCAATGCTGGGAATAGTGTGCGAATCAGGAACTGCTGCCATTACTGTTTGATGGCAGCCACTTCTCAATCCGTAAAAGCCAGGGGCGAGCGGCTGTAAGAAAACAGTGCAGAAGCTACACACCAAATGGGGTAGCTTCCAAATTTTGCAAGCTCACAAACTCAAAAGCCAGCCGGCAGACGGGGCCTAAATGTCAATCTCGATGATCCCCTGCCATTGATCAAGGGGACGAATAGTGATCTAAAGCACTCCCCTCGCAGAAGAAACAACAGATCTTTGCAACGTCTATATAGCAATTCCTCTCCTTTTCCTAATCTGTGTGTGCCTTTTTCCTGATCTGTGTGTCCGTGAGAGAGAAATAGAAGGGGGGGGGAGAGAGAGAGAGAGAGAGAGAGAGAGAGAGAGAGAGAGAGAGCTACTTACTAAGTGAGTGGGAGTGCCGAGTACTAGCATGAAACTCTACCTCAACAAATTTAGTTATTTATTCCGGTCTGTTATGTTCTTGGCATTCAAACATCGATAACTGACAATTCATAGATATAAAAAAACAGAATATAGAATGCACTTTATAGACCTCTACCGGACTACGGGCCAATTTGGGATTACAGTGCATGTGCTGCTGGTGCAAATGCTGCTATTGCAATATTGTAGGGTCAAAAACAGTGTTGTTTACTATCAAAATATTGTAGATTATTGCTGAAAGAAGCATTGTAAATATTATTGAGCAGAAAACTTATAAGAATTAAAAGAATACAAAATATCACAAACAATCTCATGTTAAGTTTTAGCTCATACATTTATAAGTTAATTTTATATTGGATACTTAAATAAAGATTCCTGAGGATAAGACCAACAGCTAATTCTTCCAAATCCATGCTTGTAAACTTTACATCTTTCATCAATATCTTTTATCTTTCTTACAGTTTAGCAATTGATGTCCGGCACATATGTCTACAAGATAGAATAGAAATTGTAGAAATCATGAAATGCATTGTTTCAATAGCTAGATAAGGGCATGCCTTGAGTAGGTAAACAGATCCACGCTTTATAGGATGCAAGATAGACTTCAATAACGGTGGTGTATCGTTGCAAGAGAGCAAATTTCTTCTCAAAGACAATAAGCTGGTGAAATTGGAACACTGCACAATTGGAATGAACTATTATGACATAGCATTTAAGTTAAAATATTTGTTAAATATAGTGAAGCAAACATAGCTCCACTTAAAGCGCTCAAGCATTCATGTAATATAACTACTACCAGTCAACATGCGGTAAGGTGAAACTTATTTTCCTTTGTCTACATCAACCCGTTGATAGAGCAAAGAACAGTTGTTTTAGAAATGCAAAGAATCTGGCAGCTTCGGTCTGCCGCAAGAACTTGCATGATTTCTAGCTCACAGATTTGCAAACTAGTGAAACTTGTAATATCTTAGTAATGAATGAGTAGCTCAAAAACATAGTTAAGTTTCAAGTTTATTCCACATTAACACAACTTAATATTTGTGCATTGAAAACCTCTGCTAGTAACGTTGCGGCATATAAGAAACTATTTTTCTGGTGTTGCATGCTTGAAGTTCTTTAGATGCATTAAATATGGAAATTAATTAAAACCTTGAGAGCAATTGCTCTCATGAGAAATGGTATCAAGCATGAAAGCATGATGACCTGTATTCTTGTTCCCAAGGCTATAGCATTTGATGCCTCGTGGATAAGGTCTGCAGCATGTAGCCCTATGATATGAACTCCAAGAATCTACCCAATATCAGGTCTGTATATCAACTGCATTTTGAAGAAAACAAGCTTTCAAGTTAAGCATAAACCGAGGCAAGAAAAAAAAAAAGCATTTCAGATTCTGAATTCTTCTAACAAGGGATCGTTGGATTTACTGCAGAATTGGGATTTAAAAGATGTTTACAAGAGAGAAATAACAGCATCGTGTAATGAAACTAAGGGAACCACTCCAAAGTAAGATCCTTCAGTACAACAGAGACGGAGCTTGAATAAAATACCCAGCACCCAATTGTTACAAGGATCTAGAGTAGCAAAATTGGGGCAGTGGTTCTGTTAAGGAGCTTGATGGCGACGAGTGTGAAAAATGTTCAATGTCAGATTGGAAGCAGATAACAAGAAAAATCAAAAGTTGAAATTTGTTCTTGAAATCTCCATTGACAAACCTTCGACTGAACTGGAAAGGAGAAGACGAGCGGCAGCGGGTTCTGGAAGGCGAGCTCTTGATGGCGACGGCAGGAGAGAACTGCCCGACGGATGGCGACGAGTCACCGGCGTCGGGAAGGCGAGCTTGATGGCGACGAGTGACTGTGAGCAGCGGCAATGAGAAGACGAGCGGTAGCGGCGATGAGGAGAAGACAAGGGGCGACCACCAGCGACGAGGAGTTGCTAGGGCAGTGGCGCGAGGCGACAAAGAGCAGACGAGTTAGGGCTTTTTCGAGGCCGAGAAAACAACGAGGGTGCGTAAATTTTTGAAAACATTGTGCCGGAAAGTACCGATTGGTAAAAACATTGAGATCCGATTGGGTACCCGGATCTTGCAAATACAGATCTCAAAAGCATATATATGTATTTGTTTTTGGGATAATTTTTTTTTCTAACCGAACCTCAGCTGGGCCAACGCCGCCAAAAACTAGGAGGAGGAAAAATGTCAAAAGCAATGGCCCCGCATCATGCGATGGATGTGGACACCGCATGATGCGGGGCCACCGCCTTTCATATTTTTCCCTACGAGGAGGTCCTCCTCGCAGCCAAGTATCAATGGTGAGGTCAAAGAATTACTATAAATTGACTTAACAAAATTGTAAGGATTCTTAGAGATCCATCAATTCTCTACAAACTCTCAAGTTATCAATACAGCTTCAGTGCGCTTACGCTCTTGCTACATCAAATACTGATCCTAACCCTGGAGAACAGGGCTTATTTGTTCTAACATAGCTCATATGAAATAGCAAGTGTTTGATGATGGATTGCTGCAAACATCTAGAGCTGAGAAAACATACATACAAATAAAGGATGGGAAAACATAGAGAATGATACAGTTATCATACAACAGAATCTGAAAGTGAAACATGGTTACAGATATAAAACCATATTCAGAGTAAAAAGAATAAAGACATCTCATCATAAAAGCAATATAACCAGACATCTCTCACAAAACATGGTTACAGATATAAACACAAATATTGTAACACATCATTCTTGTCTAAACACAATTTCTCATATGATATGATGTCCCAAACACAATTAACCATCATTAGTTGGCTGAGAATAATCGAAGCTCTCTTCATTTTGGTGCTGTGTTGGATTCATTTGTGAACCTTCGTCCGAGCACTACATTAACATACCTGGAAGAATTAGCTTACTAACAATGTATTACATATGGTCCTAGCTAAATAAATACACTTACATAATAAGAAGATCTCATCATCATCCCCGTATAAGAAAAGAAAGGGGTTGCATTCATTGAGTAGTTAAACATAGGCACCTGTTACAATATTAAATAATTAGAAATTATATTCATATTTATTTTAACGTACCTTCAAGCAATCATATCAAAAATTAACATACCTGTCCGATTGTGTATCCATGCGTTGGAGGTCTATCAGAGGTAGGTGGTCAATTAACATTTGGAACTCTCAATTCTTTTGACTTTTTAGATTCCGCTTTTTTTTTCTAACTCGTTCAAGTGCGCCCATCTTCCTTTTTTCTTTTGGACCTTTCTTCACAATGGGTATTCTGACAGTAACATTTGGATCCGGTATAATATCATCATCCTTACCCAATATCTTCTTAGTTTGATCGTCAATGCGCAAAATGTCATCTACCTCTATGCTGAATTGTTTGATTGCTGTTTCTATGTGTTGAAGTGCTACCATAGAATTCAAACTCTGTTGTTATACAATACTGATTTTGCCACACTCGGTTATATAGAGAAGGCAAACTTTCCTTCCCTGATTCATCAATGGTGGGCATAAAACCTATAGATCCATCGCCTTCTCTGGCATACTTTGTCCATCTCTTTAATATGTACTGTTTTGGTATGGATATCACACTGTTAGCTATCAACACTTTTAAAGCATGCATACAAAGAATTCCCTTACTTTCAAACATTCTGCATGTACAACTAACTGTTGCAGGATAAAAGTAACCATCCTTTTTATCAGGTTGTTTTTGCCCTTGTTTGCTACAACAGAACTTATGATATTTTAAACTACCATCCTTTCTATGCTCGAAATGGAATTTCTTAATACTAAATCCCAATTTCCTACCATACTCATTATAAAAGTTATGTGCTTCTTCTTCGCTATTAAACGTCATACCGACATAAGGGATTGCAGATGTGCTTTCAGATTCTTCATGTCTTGTAGATGAGGGTGATACAGTTTCATCAGCTTCCTGCAAATATAAAAATATACCAACATTATTAATTTTATACTGAATCATTATTAGTTTTCATGCAAACATTGTTTAATAATCCTTTCGTACGTACCAGTTCAACATTGGTTGCGTCAATCTGAGGGCATTGCACGTGCTCAGTTTGATCATCAGTAGACATATATTGTTCATCGTCATAACACATATGTTGTTCATCATCTGATGATATATGTTGTTCATCTTTTAATGACATACGCTTCTTCTTACCCTTCTCCATGCCACATTATATCCCTGAGCATGAACCTACTCTAAACAAGAATTATTATATCCAATGCATAAACGCAAGCATTCAAGTTTTTGTAGAATTTCCATTATGGATACTCAGATATAACATAATACGTTGTCGTTTGAAAGATACAGACATTAACAATAAAACTGCAATGCATGACTGTTTACAGCTAGGGTTTACGATAACAAAGAGCGTTTAGGGAAACAATATTCCTCCTGATGTCGCCGAAGAAGTGAGTCCGCCGCTGGAGATTTAGAACTTGGGAGAGGAGGAGATTATCGCTGCACAGGAAGAGGGCGGCGATCACTGCACAGGAAGGAGGAAGGGGGCGCGGTTCGTATTTCCGTGTAATGGATGCGTAAGTAAGCCAATCGCATACATGTGCTTTGAGATCCGTGTTTGCAAGATCCGGGTACCCAATCGGATCTCATCCCGGTTGGGTACTTTCCGAGACAATAAGGTTCATTGTTTTGGAGTAATGGTAAACTGAAAAAATCTGGTAATGTGTGAATGATAGAGTAATGGTAATGAATGACGGAGTAATAGAAATGTGTGAATTTAAGATGTGAAATCTATCCCATCACTTAAGTTGTTAAGATATCTATTTTTTTACTTCTGGCTTTTGTTATTTGAGCAACTTGTTCTTACTCGTAGATGAAACTACGTAGAGATAGATGTTCAATGTGTTCTTTTCCAGATTGATGTGAATGCTTCTTGTCAGATTTTATAAGTTAGTAAACTTATCAGCTTTGATCTCTACTGCCTAGTGATTGCACGTCAAAGCAATCTAATCCCTTATTTTTTATATTAAGAAAAATATTGTATTACCTAGTCTCTATATAGTTCTTTGCAAACTTGTATTTCAGCCCCTTTTAAGAATTTCCTTGGTGGCAGAAATGTTTTCTTCCAACAAAACCCTGATTTACTGAAGAACAGTAATAATAAAGCAATGATATTTAGTAGAATAGAATAAATCATGACAAACATTGTATTTGGAACCTACTCTAAAATTAAAACAACATTGACTGATATGTATCCTTTAAAATTTGGTACTAGAATTCAAGATATATCAATGTTATGTATCTTATTTCTGAAAGAAGTTACTGAAATAATTTACATAAATATTGCTGAATATTCAATGTAATGTAAACAAATAACCATTGATGAGATTATAATATCTTTGGGCATCATGGTCAGTATAAGTTACAAGTTATGATAAATTGGTTTGAAATGTGATATCATCTTAATTTGGATGCATTCTTGTAAGCTACAGATCTAAATCATAAAAAACTTTTTCACCCACCAATTATTGTCTATTTTTCTTATATTTTTAAAGATTTTAATTTTGTGTGTTCTAATCCCTTTTATCTAATTCACATTTACGGCCCATACCTTTCATGTTTTAATGAACCGATACTGTTTATGATACATATATTCGTAACTATGATCTTGAGGCACTTTTGCTTATTGATAATCTGAAATTCATAAATCTAATTCAGTACCACCTCCTAAATGCCATTTTATGCTCCATGGTTATGTAAAGTTGTATGGTCCAATTGCCCATTTATTTATGCAAGTGAAGTGTCTCTATTTTTTTTTTTCATTATGTTCTTTTTAGTCATCTTATATGATGGATGATGCATAGTCCTTATTTTGTCTTTCTTGGCAATCTTTCTTGACTCTTATATTCCTCTTTGCTTTAGGCTTGTCATTAGGTAGTAAAAAAGTTAGGTAAAATGGTGCTTTCATGGAAGTTACTGTCACTTTTTCTTCATCACTCAGAATTTGTCTTGATGCTAATTTTGCCGATCTTGTTGAGTTGATAATATCGAATTGATGTGTTCCTGAACATCCATGGTTACAAAATGCTTATCGTTCATTTCCCTGATCACAGTTTTACTTTTCACTCTCCTTTCCCAAATCACAGAAATAAAAACAATTTCAAATTATTATCATCTAATGAACAACACCCTCATTGATCACTTGCTTATCATTCATTTAGCGTATAGCAGTTTCTTACAGCATGCAATTCCTTCTTCTCTTCAAACTTACCTTTAACCTGTTAACCATGAAGTTTAAAAGTCAATTGATAAAAAAGATAAAGATGCATATGGTAAGATTTAGGTGTCATATAAATTATATATATAACCAATCCCATCACTTACACTGAATCAAAGTAGTATTATTTATTTATTAGAATTCCTTGGTCCACAATTTTTATGTGGAATTTGATACAATAGCTTCTATTGTTGATTTATGTATTGAAAATGGTATTACTGATTTAGGAGATAACAAATTTACAAAGAACATCAAAGGCAATTTGGACCACAAATACAGATAAGTGGCAATAGTAGATAGTGCAGCCGTAGGAGGTTCTAACAAAAGTGACCCTTCACGTATAAGTATTGATGAGTACATGAAAGATCTAAATTCAATTGATGAAATACCAATTGATGGTGAACTATATTATATAGCTTATGAATTGTTTGAGCAAAAGACGAAAAGATTTATCTGGTTAAATTTAAAAGGGAATGAAGCAAAAGTTGGCAAACATTAAGTTATATTTAATTTGTAATTTGGATTAAATATGATACATTTATGTGTTGTCTGATATTTCATGTATAAGTATTTGTAATATGAAACTATCTCATATATGAACTCTGATAACACTGGTGCTACATGGATAGGAGAGATATTATGAAGCCATCCAGAACGTTGTAGGAGAATGATAAAAATAGAAGCATATGATTTTCTAAATCTATGTTCTCTTTTAGAAAACTCATATGGGTTGCGAGCATCTACTTACATCTATATTAGAGAAAGTAGGCATATTTATCTATACACTAGCATCAGGCGCTACAAATAGAATGACGCAAGAACATTTTCAACATTCGGGCGAGACAATTAGTAAAATATTTCATGAAGTATTGGAATCTGTATGCAAGCTAGCAAGAGAATTGATCAACCTAGTTGATCGTGAGTTTCGGGAAATTCCATCTCAAATTGTAAATGATCAGCGGTATATGCCCCATTTCAAGGTAAACTTTTAAATTAAATTTCATATAGGTGCAAATATTATTTCTCTTATATAATTTTTGTCGTCATTTTTTAAGATTTCATTGGTGCAATTGATGGTACTCATATAGATGCTGTTGTACCAATTCATGAGCAAGTAGTATATTGGATGAAAAGGATGACCGACACAAAATGTTTTGGCGGTATGCAGCTTTGATCTACAATTTACATATGTCTTAGCTGGTTTTGAGGGTACTGCTTATGATAATCGGGTGCTAATGCATGCAATAAGGACTCTAAAACTAAACTTTCCAAAACCACCCCCGGTATTTTTTATAGTATATTATTTTATTTACACATCAAATAATGAAACAATAATATTCTTCATTTGTTCAGGCAGGCAAATTCTACTTAGTAGATGCTGGATATTCACAAATGCCTGGATATCTTGGACCATACAGGGGAGTGAGATATCATCTTCCTGATTATAAACGAGGACAACCACCACAAGGATTAAAAGAAGTTTTCAACAAAGCTTACTCATCATTAAGAAGTTGCATTAAAAGATGTTTTGGAATTTGGAAAAAAAAGATGAGATATCTTACATGACATGCCATCATACGAATTTAAAACACAGGTTAAAATAGTCGTTGCAACTATGGCATTGCATAACTACATCAGACGAAATTCTATGTTATATGAGATATTTCAAGAGGTCGATAGTAATCCAGATTCAATACTAGAAGATATATATTCAGAGCATAAAACAGTTGAATCTGTGGCGGAGAGTACAAGAGGTGCAGTGAAAAAATGATAGACTTCGTAATCAAATTGCGCTAAGTTTGTTGGGGTCACGCAATTAATGTAGAAATTATTTTAAGTGGTACTTTTGTAAACAAACTTTAAACATTTTATGTATGTCATTTATGTTAATTTAAATTTGGCATGGTATCATTTATTTTAATATTTAAAATAAAATATATTTTATAATAATTTTATAAATTTAATTATTTAAAAAATAATTTTAATAATATTTACTACAGTAACAGTACAGTTGGATCTACCAAACACCCTTAACAGCAGGTGCTACAATGATAGCGTAGCTGCGGTAGCGCAGCAGAACCAAACTAGGCCTTAATACTCTCACTAAAAATTACAAGTCTAAACTGTTTAGGTAACCAGTTTTTCTGATTTGTATTGTAACTAAAAAGCTACTCAGAGCGTCTTTTAACTTCCAATTTCTTTTTTTTCCTGTGAGCTTATCAATAAAATATATTTAATATTATTTAAAATAATTTAATATTTTAAATTATATTAAATTATTATTAATAAAAATTTATATTAATAATATTTTTAATAAATATTTTATTTATTTTAAAGATATGTAATAGTATATTCTATAATAATTTTCATACATATTTTAATTATTATTAAAAAAATTAATGTATAACTAATAATATTTTAATTACAATTAACTAAAAATTTAGTCATATAATTTTTATCTTAATAATATTTTTAATAAAAAAATAATTTTTATCTTAATAATATTTTTAATAAAAAATTATTTATTATTAATAGAAGATTTAAATAAATTATAATAACCTAACTAAAAATTGTGCATCTAAATACCTTCCAAACTTCTTCAGCTAGTATCTTTTCAACCAGCACTTCTTTAGCGAGCAAAAGCTAGAAACAGAAGTCACGTGAAACAAAATAAATTTTACCGACAGCCGGTGCATCTTGTGTGGTTGAGCCCACATTCCAAAATGTGCCCTACTATACAAATATTATTCTTGAAAATTTGTCCCTTACAATTTGATAATTATAAGATATGAGTTTTGTGACGATCTAAGTTTATAAAGACTAAGGCCTAACTTGGTTCTGCTACGCTGCCACAGTTGCACTGTGATAGTTAAGCTGTGTAGTACCTGCTGTAAAAGGTGTTTGGGTGAATCTGTTCTAACAATTGTACTGTCACTATAGCAAGTGCTGATTAAAGTTGTTTGGAAAAATTTAATATGTTATAAATCATAATTAAGTAATCTTATTAAAAATTTTAAATTTTTAAATATTTAATTTTATAAAACTATTAATTTATATATTAACTAATAACTTATTTTTTAAAAATTATTAATTTTTATAAGATCAAATAATTATTTTTATAATATAAAATTTTATATTTAAAAAATTAATTACAATTAATATTTATTAGATTAATTAATATTATATATTAATACTGTAGCATAACATTTAAAAAATCTAGCTTTCGGCTACATAGAAAAAGAGGCACTACTCTGCACATGCATTTTGCAAACAGGTACCCTGCTTGCAAATCAGTGAGAAGGGTGGTAATTTTGCCACCTAAATAATTCTAAAAAATAATAAAAATTAGTATGATAATCTACATATTTTTACCTGTCCAACGTTACTAATATCATTATGAATAAAATCTTTTACGATGAGAAATAAAATCGTAAAAGATAATAGATAATAGAAAAAAAATATTATTATAGCAGATTTTCTATTATCTTTTAGATTTTATTTTTTATTGTAGAAGATTTCATTCATAATGATATTGATACGGATGGATACAAATAAGTAATCATCATACTAACTTTTTTTTAAAAAAATTATTTTGGACAAGAGTAATTTAACAAAAGCAAATTTGCAATATACCCTAATTTAACGAACTATATATAATTTTGCTTTCACACACTCTACAATTTATATCTGCCATTAAAAATATATAAAATCTTTAACATTATACAAGTGCTTATTTCTTAAACATATCTACATATACAATCTTATTTATTTTAATCCGCCCCAACCTCCAACGAAGAGCCAGTTCAAGCCGCAATACAACAACGGAGGTAGCGTAGGGACTTCTTTTTCTGCACAACAATTATTTTTGTTAATGAGAAATTAGTTTCTTTACATTTATACCCCAAAAGTTTTTAGTAATTGTAGGGGTATTTATAGAAACATGTAAAAATATTACGAAGGATTTTTTTATAAAAAAAAGATAACTTTTGAAGAGTGTAATAACTTTGAAAAAAAAAAATGCAATAATAACAATTATATATACCACGGGAGGCTTATTTAGGTCATCTTTCTCGTAACGTTCATAGGCCATGAGCTCCTCTTTACTATCATTATCGAAGCTAGCAGATGGCCCTATCATCTTGTTCCTGCGACTGGAACTATTAATGAGGTCGATGAAAGGGCTTAGTAGTTTACTCTTTTGATTCTTTCTATTAGCTCGAGCTCGAGAGAAGACCATAGAGTAATTTGTTTCTTCTCCCTTGTTTTGATTCCACCCACCAAATTGAGGAATCGACCTCCCATTCTTGCCCTAGAAAAAGACAAAAGTTACTCAATAAAAAGAAAAAAAAAATCTTTCATGAAATCTCTTACCTCGATTCCTCCCTCCATGGCGGATAATTATAAAACGCTTGATAGGGGAGCTAATGGGGAGAGGCATGAATTTAAAGGAGAGATTACTTTATCAACCAACTATGAACAAGAACTTGTTAAGTTTTCATAGTTAGTGTGGAAGGTTGACCTGTTGTTTACTAATTCTCCTAATGCATATCTTTTCATTCCTTTCTTCGCCTATAATTACCATTGACATTTCATGCTTTGATGTGGGCTAAATTGTGTAATAGTACTAATATTAGCAAATGTTGCTATGTAAATCCGTGTTAAATTTGATTATAAATAGTTATGGTGGATCCTCTAAAGTGATAAAATCTCAATTCCATGCCCTTATCACATGAATCATATGAAAAAGATATGATAGAACATAAATGCAAATGCAACCTAATTATGTAGGAGAAATCCTTCACCAATTTAAGATCGACCATATCAACATTAAAAGTAAATCATAGAACGTCAATAGTAGTAGGCAATTAGGCATGAGACAGACTTCAAAGAGAACCACCCAACTCACCTCCACCAGGCCAGTCCATTGGCCAAAACATGATTTCAATTCATCCTCCGAGGATTCAGAAAAAGAGCAAACATTTTTTTGCCCCAAAAGAAAAAAAAGTATGCTGAAGTGTTTATTGCAACAATCGTCTAACTGAGCATTGCAAGCATACCGACTAACAATTCAAGAAGGTTTTTGGTACACAAGCAACGGTAGATTGTGCACATGATTGGAGAGCTATTCTTTGCTGTACATTATATCACCCGGCACTACAAAGCAGCTGAGAATGAACACAGGCGGCCCTTCAGCGAGTGGCACAATGATATTTGGCACATCTTACTCCTTGGGGCGAGCAAGCCACAGAGAGCTCAGCGCACGAAGGCGCGAGAAGTAGTCGTGTATCGCGAGGAGCGCGCGAGCGGATTGGCGAGTAGTTAATATCCGATGCATTTGCTGCAGGGTTTGCTGCCGTAGGTTGTCAGCCTAGAAAGACAGGAGTTAAGTGTTGCAGTGAATAATAGCAACGATTATAAGCTAAAAAAAACAGATGATGAGGAGATCAAAGCAGGCAGTAGATTCCATATTATTTTAGTTAGAAGAAGACAAAGCTGTGTTAAGTAGAGATTGGTCTGAACTTTGTTATCAACAACTAAGATCTTTACCCGTTAAATTACTTAGAGAATGATTAGTTTACCTGACGAAGGAAATTCTCGAGAGTTCCAAGTTTTCCCATTGCCATGGCCATTTGACCCATGTAGTTTGCGACATTCCCTGATGATCCAGAGGGGCCAAGAGAACCAGCTAATGTTTCAGCCAACGACTGCTGCAATGCCTCCATCCCCTGAGAGAGGGCATCTTCAGCCTGTTGAGAGGACTGCTGGAGATTGCATATACCCAACAGTTGCTGCTCGGTGAGTGGCTCCAGCTGATTTGCAAGTAGCTGCAAAGTTGCATCGCAGTTACTAAGCGCAAAAAAAGCTCCTCACCAGAAACTAACCATGGCAGCAAGTTTCTGTGGGGACAAAGAAGAAGAACAGATAAAAGCAAAGCTTTCAGAAAGTTGTTCATCACCTTTAGAAGCTCAGAGGAACGGAAACCCCCCAGCCACAAAAAGCACCTTTCGGCTGGTGTCTTCCACATGCCGGATAATATGTGAAAGACATCTGCTTTAGCAGCAATGCTTTTGAGTCGAAAAATTTCCTCGTAATGTGCCAAGATGCTGTCGACAATAGCACGGAGATCATTTTCGCTCGCATGAGCATTCACTGCCGCCCTCAATTCGTTTATCTGCCTGTTTTGTTCTTCAAGCCATCGTGCATACTCTACATCAAAAGCTAAAGCCCCTGAAAGAATAATTTGTAATAGTCAATGCAGGTCACAGAAAGATTAAACTAAATCACCATGCAATACAAGTTGATAGTTGTTGCACAATCTTGAATTGAATGTGTCCCACTTATAGCAGTTAGACAGGAAGCAAGATCTAGCCTAAAACAAACTTGTAAGCCTTTGTATGAATGACTCAAACAAAATATTATCTATCCAACTTGGACAAAAAGAAGAATGAACATCAAATATAGAAATATGTACCTTGTGCATCGTGAAAAAAGTGAAAGAGAGGAGTACAATTATCAAAAGAAGTACAAGAGGAAAGAAAATAAATAAAATTTTTCCTAGCTATATTTCCTTTGAGAGAAAAGAGAATGGAGATGAGCATGAACATGAACAAAATGAGCTTGCAGCAAGCAGGGGCAAGAACGAGACTAGTGGGAGATGAACAGAGATGAGTTTGAGCACGATCAAAGACAAGCATAAGCACAAGTAGGGACAAGCACGAGCGAAATCTACCTGAATTCAATCCAAATTTAACAAAAACCCCATCCACTTTACTCTCCTTTTCACTCTATCCCTCTAAATCAAATGTTACATTTTCTTCTTTCCCTTCCAGTTTCTAGGAAATATAGTATTAGTGTGTTCATACCAAAGGGTACAATAGAGAAAGAAAATGTGATCTTGCATAACATAAATAGCAATGTATTTTCAGGATGATTTAAAAAAAACCTTTTCCTATGTTATTTTAGACATCAGTTGCATCAGGCGGGTGAAATGGACTGATTTGGCAAAAAGTTGAACTTTGATAGTTGGGAAAAATCAGAACAAATGAATTTGAAAAGTTCTTTTTAATGTACGTGGTTAAAGCTTTTCACAGCGTCAATGTAGGATAAGGAACCATGCAGAAGAAATTACCATTTCCACCCATGGCATGGGATTGATCTCCAGAGCTAGAAATAAAAATTCCCTGCAGTAAAAAAAAAAATCAACCTGATTATGTAATCCAAAATACACTCTGACAACAAGGACCTGAATAACTAGAGTAGAGGACATGATTAAAACCATACCTGTTGACGAGCTTTTTGGAGCTCTTGCTCAAGTTGTGTAAGCTTCAGTCGACTACTCTCTAGTTGCTGTACATAAGCCTTGAAATTTTGGAAAGACAAACTAATATATAAGTTACTGAAAAATACAGCTGACAGTGCTATAATAAAAAATCTTATTTGTGCTGGAAGGAAAAAATTAATGCTAACTATATTATCAACAAAAGCCTCAAATTGGTTTCTTTTTCAGAATGTGCTAAATCTAACATTTTCTAATAAACAATTAAGAACAAGAGACCAGGTACAAACATTCTCCTACTGTCACGAAGTTAAAAGTAAACACAAGTGCAAGTCAGAAGAAATATAAGGCTAATTAAGAACTCATCAACTGTCTGACTAGTTTCTAATGATACATAAGATATTGTCCAGCTTTCCAAGAACATCTTTTATAGTATCTGTGCAGGGAGTTAAAAGCAGCAATAAAATTGAATTTGAAAATATAAATGAGTACCTTTTTCCTTAGTCGACTCTTTCTGGCAGCTTCACGATTTTGCGCAAGCCGCCGAAGTGTCTGTACGGAAATAATATTAAAAAATTATAGTTGTTGAGTAACTACACATGGTAAGCTAGTTGAAATTACAATCACCTTTAGGTCCAGCCTTTTGTCCTTTGATCTGTCACTAGAATCAGATGCTGCAATTGCAGCAAGTTCTCCTTTCTCTAGCTGCAAAGTAGAAGAAACAAAGATCCATAGTCAAATAGAAAATAGAATTCCAGCAAGTTAATTTATTTTAAAAGAGAAGAAGATATATCTCCACTGAATAAACAAATAATGGCACATTCAATTTAGAAGTTACAATGATAATTAAAAAAAATCCGCCAATTAGTCAGATACTATGGCAACCAACAACGATTAAACAATAAATCATGCTCATCAAGCTTCTTTAAGTATCACATATGGTTTATGATCTGTTAGAAAAAGCATAATAAAAACTTATAATAGCCGCACTAGTTGTTATGTCCATTTTTCCAGACAACAGAACACGCAAGTGATCATGAAATCACAAAAAGAAGTGACAAGAAAACACAAATCCAAGAATACATGACGACACAAGGCTTTCTAGGTTGTCTAAAGACACAGTTCAATAGTATTTCACATAAACAACAACGTATTTTTTGTAATGTCCGATAGATAACCCTTCATTTGAAGTTTTACCTACCCTATATGCATTTCACTAAACCATACTAAGAATCTAATGTGAAATAACATTGAGTTCTTTAGTACTTCCATAATGATATACTGGCATTTGCTCATACTAGTACGATCTTGTACGTGCCTATGTACTGACAGATTCGAACATACAAATAAAAGAAGAAAGGAAGCTTGGAGAAATGTGTTAACGGGAAAGGACGCATGCTACTTTCAACTTTTTTCTGAAAAGCATTAGAAGGACAATCTAATGATAGGATAGTGCAGCATAAAGAAGATCATAACAAGAAGACGCTAATTAAGTCACCCTCTGATTTTTTTCATCGGTCTCCACATCTGTTGAGGTATCAGTCAGCGGACTAGCAGCTGCCATTGTAGAATCTCTCCAATTCTCAAATAGACCAGTGGAAATTGGTATTGTTTTAGATTCCTGTGCCTTCTGTTGATGAGACGTCAAGGATACAACTTCAGCAGCTGATGGTCCAATTCCAGCGGAAGTTAGAAGCTGGCATTAAAAAAAGGGAAAAAGAGAGAAGTTATTGTTTCCCTAACAGAAGCACATGACAAGATAAACTTGCAAGGTGACAAAATATACAACAAAAAAAGGAATCGTACTTCACTAAGAATCCCAAATTGAGAAGTAATGACTTGCCCACTTAGATTAACACTAGCTGCAGGATCTGCATAAAGAATAAAACATTAGAAATTGAAAACCCAGTGATCCAAAAATAGGCAACAAACAAGTGGATCCAGTGATTAAACTGTGCCTAAATGGAACAGATCAAAATCTTCATGAATGAAGGTAAATTCAGCTTTCCAGCAAATTCAACATACAAAATCCATTGACGCCAAACCAAAATTCACTAAATGGCCAATCCAATAACCAAGTTAAACAAATGCATCCTGTTTCCTGATACAGAAGCTTCAAATTTTTGAGTATATTAATTTTATACTTAAGGAGAAAAACAAGTACCTCGGTTTTTCATACCAAGGAACTCCAACATTTGAAAAAAGAATGATTTCTAGAGATCAAAGTCCAACAAGAACAACAATTTTACAAGAACGTAAGTGGTGATGGTGGTGTAGGGATTTGATCCCCATTCCTTATTATCAACAACTAAGGTCTTTAATGCTTAAGGCCAAATCCTGCTGCGGGCACAAGATTCTCACCTGACAATCAATGAGACTTGTTGTATGCACAGTGTAACCCTTACACCAAATGGAATCGACAATGGTAAGAAACTTAAGGATTTGATGGGGTTGCAAAAGACCATTTTTCACCACATATTTTATATTTATAATAGTTACTTTCACAGTCCATAGTTTTTTTTTCACATCGAATAAATCTGTCATAAAACAAGTTAGGCACCTTTTAATTGTTTGTGTTGCTTCCATTATTTTGATGGAATTGTTGCATATTTCCATGTTCCTATTAAGTACATGTTATCATAAATAAATTATTCATTATGGTTATAAGTCTTGTATTAATGGGATAATGAATCTTAGATCATATGTTAGTGGCATGATCTATTTATGGTTAGAATTTATTTGATATCTTCTACTCTTATGCTTCTCTTTCATCCTCCTGTCTCCAGCATCATGTCTAACCAAAGTCTTACGACACCACAAGTCCATGAAGTTTTGGAGTCATTGTCTTTCTATTTCTTGAAAAGCCTTGTTTAGCGTTCAGCTGAACTTTCAAAAAAAATATATTTTTCTCTTATTAATACTTGTTCTCCCATAAAACTCAACTCTTCCTATTTTATGATTCCTAGCAAACGATTCTTGTAGCATTCAAATAAAAACAAGCTGTCAAACAGGAACTACTTCGTTAGAGCCAAGTTCTTCTTTCTGGCAAGCAGGTCTAGAACAAATCAAATAGGAAATCCTAGACATGTAAAAAAATATTTAAAAACTACGACCATGTTTGTTAGGCAGCTTTCATTTTTTTTTTCTTTTGAGTGGAAAAATGAAATTTAGGCTAAAACCTGTTTGGTAGATAGTTTTGCAGCCAAAACAAAAACAGAAAACCTGAAAAATATTATTTTTTAGAAACTTAAAAATGAAATTTAGCTTTGTACACAAGAACGTTAAAGTGAACAAGTCAAATACAAAACTTGAAAGTATAATGACACAAGATTCAAGATACCGGTCTATACTAATGTATTGGTTAGTATTGGACGGTATATTATTACATTATATATACATATATTTAATTATAAGTGGTATTGCCCAAGGTTTCAAAACTCGGTTCACAACCTAGTATGTGCAGGTCTGTACCGGATACAACCAAACTGATGTATTAGGAGAGAAGAAGAAAGAAAGAAGAGGTGGACACATCCGCCTCTCCACTCACGTCTGCCTCAATTTGCTGGGCTGGCGTCCCCCTCTTCTTCATTCTTCTTTTTCTCCTTTCTTTTACTTTCTTCTCCTTCTTCTTCCTTCTTCTTTCTTCTTCTTCTCCTTTTTCTTTCTTTCTTCTTCTTCTTCTTTGTTCTCTTTCTTCACCAGCTCCACTACAAGTCCATGTACCGATTCCTGTGTGGACTAGTCCACACCGGCGGTACCACCGATTTTTAAAACATTAGTATTCACCTTGTACTAGTACTAGGACAAGGTAAAAGTGGTTGGGCAGTTCAGACCGATTTCAACCTTCCATGTAGTGACATAATTATACTAAACATTTCACCACAAACCATATCTTTAATCCATGACAACCAGCTTTAGATTGACATATCAAATGAGGTTTCATAAAACTGAACAATTAAAAACTGAAGATAGTTATCATATTATTACTTTTTATTGAAATTGAAAATTGCAAAATGAGATGTCTATCTAAAACATCCTAAGGTTTGTAGATATTGAGAATTCAACAAGACTTTGTTCAATTATAATCAAATACCATATTTCTAGCAACAAGTTGATAACAGAAAATTTTTTGCATGATCATTGGACATGATATACAATACATAGAAGATGGTGCAGGTAATACTTCTACTAGAATAAGTTAGAGAATATATATATAAGCAAAAACTCACTTATGCTCAAGTCAGACGCAGCACTTAAATGAACTCCAATAGACTGCCCAAGCAAACCACAATCAGATTCTCTAGACGGGTAAGTTCTGTTTCCCTCTGTGCTACTACAGGAGATAAAATGATCATTAGATGGGCAATAGAAAAGTCAAGAATAAATTCATAAAGGAACATTTAGAAAATGATATAATCATTGATAAATAGAGGGCTAATATATATTTGTTGTTGACAAGAAATATTTTGCATTGCATAGATCTGACATAAATTATCATGGTAGCAAAATACCAAATATCTGTTGGAATAGGGGCACACGTGAACTAAATGTTGTGCTCAAGCTTAAGCTCCAATACAAAGGTTGAAGTTTGTCGCAAACTACAAATGTATTAAGTTAAATATTGAAGGATTTCTGAACCAGACATGCGATTGAACAGTTTTGAGGGTTTAACCATAATATAACCTATAAATATTATCAGATTAACAATTATCTTTGCCAATGTAATTACACGGTTCATGTTACAAAACCAATGAAATAAAGAAAAATGTTAGATGAAGAATGTTTATCTTCAAAACCAACAAAATAAGCGGTTGAGGAGGAACATATATGATCCTGAAGGATAACTTAAATAACATCAAATAAGGGGTTTCTTCATAATTTCTCTCGTATCTTCTTCAAACATAAGGTTAACATATCAAACTCAATACTATCAAACAATATCTTCCTCATGTAAAATATCTAATAACATCAAAGATATAAGTTAGGCGGTGGTTCACAAATTATACAATTTGTATTCTGCACATGATTATTTTACAAAAGCGAACTTCCAATAATGCTATGCATAATCATTTCACTTTCTTCCTTCATTTTTTTTTTCCAGAACTAGATAAACAGATAATTCTCCAACTATAACCAGTCATCTTCCCTCTAGAAAGATATCCATTGATATCAATATTCACTTACAACACACAACTGCGACAGGAATAAACACGCAGCTTTCGTTCACCTACAGTTCCATTTTACAGGAAAAAAACTCGCATCGATATTTTACAAAAAAATTGAATGAAATCACTATTGTACTTAGGAATAGTTCAACTCAAGAATAACGACAGCAGAAGCAACATACCAGAACAAATGAGCCAATAAAAATGATATCGAGCAGCAGCAGCAGCAGAATAAGGTAACAAAGAAATTTAGTCAAATAAACTCTAATAAAGTAAATCACTCAAAGCTACCTGATTTACCAATAAAAAGAGTACAGATTTTGGAGAGATTAAGCGCATACTCGTTCTGAACCAGCGTCGACGACGAAACAAAGCTCGGCATCCCGTACGGCTATCTTACCATCTACTCCGATCGCACCTATTCCAAACCTCATCAACGGTCACCATCATCATAACCGCCGCCGCCGCCGCCAGTAAAGCAACGGACAACCAAAGGTTTCAACTTTCCAAACCTAGTAAGCTTCTGCCTTCTACACCAAACTCTGTGACTAATCCTGCTAGTGCACAGGAACCAAATCTTCCCTTGCCCAACAAGAGACCGCGCCCCAGCAAATCCCACTCAAAAAGGGAAAGATCCTTCCAAATTGGGGTCGAGGTAAGCGAGATAGAGCCTCCAAAACCCTAACTTTACGACGGAGATGGGAATCCCACGCGGCTGGGAGGATCCGAGGCCACTCCTACCTACTCCTGCTGTAGCTTTGACTCAACTCTTCGATCTCTAATATTGTTTTAATTCCTCTTTTTTCATATCAAAAATAATTCTCCATCAGGGATAAGAGAGGGAGACTGCTCGACGATCGATCTCGGAAAACGGGTGACGCTGGAGGAGCCTGATCAAATCTCCAGGCGTCGTTTTCTTCAAGAGACGCCATTTTTCTCTTACTTTATCTCTCTTTAGGGGGATTGTATTTGTTTAATTAATTATAAGTGGAAAAGACTAATCTGTTTAATTTTAGTGATCAAATTAACTGTATTTGATGTTTACAAGGATCAATTATCAATTCATCTGGCCTGGTAGACCGAGACGGCCCATAATGATCGCTCTATCACATCCGCAGGCTTCAATCCATGAAATTAATATCAATTATTGGGCTCAAGATTCGATCCAACAAGTACCACAAATATTGGAGTATCATCCACACCTTTCGAAAACAGGCCTTGGGCTCAATTCAACCCCACGTCTGTACCGTATGCACATGCGAGAAAATTTCTTAGCCAACGAAGCTGCCAAGGATATTAAAAAAAATCATCGATATCTCATGGTGAATATAGTCTGTATAATTATGAATAAATTTTGCATAATTATAAATATTAAAAATAAAATTATGGATAAAATAATTATGGATGAAGGCTGTATTATTGTGGATAAAATAATTAGATATGAAAATTATATGATCTGGATAGAAACGTTAGGTAACAAGGTATTAATGGACGGTAGTGCCAAAAAAATCCTCAGATAGACTCTTTGCCTAGAAAATTTTTTTTCTCTGTATACACAAAGGCCTCCATATAAACTAATATGCCACAATATGTGCGTCAAATTTCTATCCAAAAATCACCAAAGGCCATGTTTACTTGGACGGATGAAAACTACAAAGGAAAAGAAAGAGGGAAAGAAAGGAAAAATAGATGAATGAAATGTGTTATAGATTTTTCTTCCTTGTGTTTACTTGAATGAAAAGAAAGTTTGAAGGATTGATATATACATCCCAATTTTTATTTTTTTTATTCATATTATATATATATATATATATATATATATATATATATAATATCATAAAAATATTAAATATTAAATATTAAATACGAGCGACGACAGCGAGGGCAAGCAGCAGCCGCATAAACGAGCAATGGCGGCGAGCTCGAGCAGCGACGGCAAGGATGAGTAGTCGAGAAAAGTTCGCATTGAGCGAGAAAAAATAATGGTGCGGTGAAAAGTTAGATGTGAAGTTAGTAAAGTTAAGTCATAGTTTCAGCTTTCCGTCCGATTTGGGCGAAAAGCAAATGGAGGGATTAATGAGTAACTTTTCCTCTTACTTTTCTTTCTAAACTATCCATTCGCCCAAGTAAACAAGTCTATATTCTTTTCTTTCTTATTTTCTTTTTTTGCCTTTTAATTTTCCCAAATAAACAAGACCTAAAAGAGACATAACACTGTTTTATTATGGTATATGACGCAAAAAAATGAATCATTTTTAATTTGACTCTTTATTTTTGACTTTGTTCTTTTGCCCTTTGGAGATGCACTATTTCAAACAGACAATCTAATACACTGGATCTGATTCAAAGGTCAGATATCAATCTTGACCAATTTCCTGGATCTTTTTCTGGTCAAAGATTTGACCAAACTCCAAGTTCCAACAGCTGTAGTCAGCATTACTTGAACAATCTCATTGGTCAGCACTCAGCAGCATCTTAGAATTTATAACCTTTAGACTGGCTCCTCTGACCGTGCACTGGTCATCTAGAACAGTGTTGCTGTCCATTGAAAACTTCTCCCAAAAAATTTTGAATCAGTGAGCAGAATCTGACAAGCATCAAGGGAGGCTGAAATATTTAGTACATAAACTATGCACCTAGTGGTTTCCTTCCAGTCGGGGGAGTCTTTGACAGCGCCACATTGTAATCTACAAGGAAGAAGGTGACGAAAGAGAAGTGATGGGCCAGAGCTGAAGCTCCGAGCGCCATGTCCTCTGGGGATAAGCTGGAGGGCAATAGGAACGGAAAGGGACTGGCTGGACAAAGTGTGGAAAATATGCTTAGGCAAGGGAGCCACTTCAGCCTCCTTGTCAAGCATTTAATGACTATTTTAAATTTAAACGTCTCAATATTGGTAGAGGATTGCGAAAAGTAATATCTTTTTTTTGAACGAAATCAATAACAAAAAGAAAGAAAAATAAAATGAATTTAGTAGATTTTGTTAATGTATTTTTTTTTTATTATGAATTTCGTTCAAAAGAAATATAGCCTATATATATATATATATTTTCTAAACTAGAGAACATCACCCTTACACGATTGTAGCCATTACCGCTGATTCATGCAAGCCTTTGCTGTGTGAATTATGACATGAACAAGTCACCATCGGACTTTTGCTTTAGTGTGGCCCACTTGAAGTAAAAGGTTTTGGGTTTGACTTAATTCATATGGTCAGCCCCCTCCCCAAAATTAATTGTGGGGTCAATGAATGGCAATTTTTTTTTTCTATAAGAACATATTTGGTTTGTTCACTCGACAACTTGTTTACTTGAAAGGACTGATGCTAGTGGCAATAATTTTGTTCGTGCTAAATAATTGTCTCAATTTTAATGATAACAATGGATTATTTTTTAATAATAATGATACTATATATTTTTTTTTATGATTTTAATGAAAATATTAATGGGATATTATACAACGATATTGGCATGGAAGTGACATTATTTTATTATAGTACTATTTTAAATTTTATGATGAAATTTGATATGGATAAGAATTTGAATTATTAGAGTGATTGATTTGAATGAACATACTAAAAATCATTAGTATGTATAATATAAAATTTATGATCAAAAATATATTTCTATAAAAAAATATTTTTGATTTCTTTTAAAAAATAATTTAAATTATAGTTCAAAATAAAAATAGCACTGAAAATTGATTAGTTATTTAGTGAATTTATATAATTTTTATTGTATACTATTACTTATTAAAAATAAATTGGGTTTAACCCAAACTGAAGCTGAATTTTTTTGGTTTAATTGAAGTTTTGATTTTAAAAATTTTGGTTTTATTTTGATTTATAAAATTAATAATGAAATTTGACTCGATATGAACCGATTTGGTTTGGTTCGTTCGGATTGAACCGCATCCCGCGAGCAAATGACCTAACCTATGTACCTAAGTTAAAATTTTAATTAAATTTTTTTTATCTTTTTTAAAAAATAATCTACCCCTTATAAGCTATTTATAGATATTAATATTGAGATATTTTATATTATATACTCATAAAATACTTCAAACAAACACTGTAGGCCCTAAATACTGTGGGCATGTAAGCCCAGCCGCTTAAAATCACGATCTACGTGACGTCACGCTGGGCCTCATCCTCTTCGTCACCCTCTATTGCCCTCCTTACACGTGGCACTAATTATTGACCTTATCGGCTTCGATTGCGTCCAAATCCCACCACCACGTGCACCGCAAACTCCCTTTTTATCTTTTTTTTCTCCTTTCATACCTACCTAATCTCATCTGAATAATTAATTATTTTCCTACCGACGTTTCCAGGAAATTAACCTTCTTTTTATTCCCACCCAAAAAAAAAAGCTCAATAATTCGCTATAAAAATCGGCACCGTTTCCAGTTCCACGCTACTTCGATCTCTCCACCTCCGCATCCGTGGCCACCGATGGTGAGGCTAAGCGACGCTCACCAGCGCCGGCAGAGCCCCAAGCAGCCGCAGCGGCCGCAGCCGAAGAAGAAGTCGAAGCCCGTCAGGGTGGTGTACATATCGAACCCGATGTGGTTCACCGCCAGCGCCGCGGAGTTCCGGGACCTCGTGCAGCGCCTCACCGGCCGGGAGTCCAACGTGGGGGAGTACATGGCCGCGCCGGCGGCGTCGATGACTTTCACCGGGCTCGTTGACGCCGACGTGGACGACGTTGAGATGTCGGCGGATTCGGCGCCCGTTCCGCCGCGGCCGGCTGAGCCAAGCTCGGATTCGAGCAAGAGCACGGGCGCGCCGGATCAGGACGCGAGGTTTGAGGCGTTCGACGAGGAGGTGGGGGGCGCCGTCTTTGCTCCGCAGATGTGGGAGAGCTTGCCGGCGGCGCTGTACAATTACGAGGCTCTGAGTAAGTGGATTTTGGAGATTAATTAATCAATAATATATAAAAAATGTTTAGCTAATTCGGATGGTGTCGGTCATGCCTATACGTGTGTAATAATTAGACAGCTTATTGAAATAATTTGCACATGTTAATTCTCTGTTCTTAATTTGCACATATATGAATATATGTACACACTTTTTTTTAGTAATTGCACTACATTTGTCGATATATTCATTGATTTATTTCATTTATAAAGCAAAATTATACATAAATATTTTTGAATCAAATATTTGCTAGATTTTGTTGATCTAATTTTATTTAATTGGATCTCACAAACACTCATTAAATTCATTCATAATCATTCTCACTCTTGGTTACATTGTTATGATCCTAATTAATGTCTCACTTCTCATGGCATTAATTATTTCACAATAATGTTTTTAATTATTTACAGCTCGATAAAAATAATTATAAAAATAGGTTGCTATTAATTTAAAAATATTAAGAAATTAAATTCGTCGCTGCGGCAACTAAGAATTAATATTATTTAAGGCTTCGGTGCCGAGGGCATAAAACTTCCACCTTCGCTTCCATTTCTCGAATCGCTTCTCTGGATCGCCCCCGTTCTCGATGTGGTTCTCCCGTGGAGGCATGGCGGATCAGCCCGCCGGCGAGCAGATCTGCGAGTTCGAGGAGGCTTCGGCTTGTTCGCAAGGATGTAGATGGTTTGCTCCCCTTACTCTCGATCCCTTCCATGCTAATGGTACTACCCTCTTGCTCACGATTTCAATCGGTTCGGGTTTTCTTTCCGTTTGATTTTTATATGAATGTTGGATTCTTGAGGTTGATCTGATCCCGATGCTTTGTTTAGCTTCGATATCAATGTGCGCAACCTAGGTTTAAGTATTGATTTCTTTCGAAAATCGTGTTGGCAGTCTCTTTTAGGAGAAATCTCCCGTGCGATAGCATTAGTTCAAATATCTGTTTTGTTATAGTCGATTGAAGTATCGCCATTCAATCTTCGAGATCTATAATCGAAGACTGTGAATGAGTGTTGCAGTAATCATCCATCACTGACCATGTAGTGGGGCTAGTATATTCGATGTACAATCTGGGAAACAACACGAAGTCTTGAGGGAATCGATAGCAATATGTATGAGTGATTGGTGCCGAGGACATTGAGATGGAGTGCTCGAAGCAAACCCAATTACTAATGTTGAGAATCTGAATGCTTAGAGGGATGCTGAAAATCTGAATGCTTAGAGGGATTGGGAGATCACGGAGAAAAATTTTCTAGGCTAAGAATTTGCTCAGTTAATAAAAATACCATTCTCTGTTACAATGGAACCCGTTATATAATAATTTGCTCAGTTAATAAAAATATATTCTCTTTTACAATGGAACCCGTTATATAGGCTTTTTTGAATTAAATATATCTACGGGTAAAAAGTAAAAACATATGATTCCACGTATAAACCAGTATATGACTGTGTATAGATTGCATTAGAAACTTAAGCACACATGGAAGAAAAAGAAAACCAATACTATATTTATTTAGGTTATTAACCATTTAACCCAAATTGGGATTCATGATATAAGGTATATACAATATATATACGAGACATGGCACTTAGACATGGAGCTCTTAAAAATAACTTTGTTTTATCTTCTTTGACATATCTGAGTCGTCCGAGGGTGTATCTTTTTTATCAAAGAGAATAGTAGGGACAATTTTACTCAACTCAATCAAATGTCGGATCTAATCTGTGTTGTTTATGACAAATTTAGGTATCTAATTAACTAAACAGGATAGATTTGGATTTGCCTGTTCAGATTTTAACCGTGTTTGGCTTTATAGTAACAAGTACCTCGTATAAAATTTATAATTTTAAAAAATATATTTTAGTATTTAAAAGTATAAATAATAATAGAGTAATTATTATATAAAAATATTTATTATTATTATTTATAAAATAATATTTTATAATTGAATTAAATACTTTAAGTTGGGTTCAGGTTATATAACGAGGTACAGAACTCAAGTTTTGGTATCATATTTTTATAATTGGGTTGAATTTAAGTATCTATAAAAAATCGATATGATGCATTGCTATCCCCAAAAAACCGTTTCTTGACCACAAAATGATGTGACACTTAATTATACATCGATAATTTTTTGGTCTATATCAGTAAATTTATTTAATTATTTGTAGTTTTTTTTTAAAAAATCAAAAGTTATTGAGATTTTATAAGACTTTTGCAATGTAGTTCAGCTAATCAGGTGGAGTTGCAACAAGTTAGGACCATGCTCAAGTTTATGACTTTGATGCCTAACTTTGAGCCAGCATCTCAGAGATGCAAAGCTGTAGGATATGATAAATGATGTTGATGCATATGATAATGGCACAACTGACTTTCTCGAGCTTTTTAAGCCTTTTGGCACTGCAGTGTGGGGCGAATTGCAGAAGCGATCACTGTTTGTGTGTTTGGTTCAGTGTTGTATGACGAAATAATACAAATTTCTTTGCTGTTCAAGAAAGCAACAAATAACTACTTTGGTGTGCGGTAGGAGAGATATGGGTAGATAGGTTAAAGCTTGGCTATGTTTTCTTGGATGAAATTTACAGTGGAAAAAAGGATGAAAAATGCTATGAATCTAGATGGCATAGTATTTTTCATCGTTTCCACTGTAAATTTCATCTAACAGAATATAGCCTTTAGTGTATGTTTAAACCTTTGGAGGCTTATTTTTTGTCTTCTAAAATATATTAATTAATTAGATATATAGTTACGTATATAATTCTATATGTTAATATATAATAATTTTAAATTAATTAATTTTTTAAAATTAAATTTTATATTAAAATTAATTCTTAATTATTGATCTTATAAAAAATAATTATTTAAAAAAAAATAAATTTTATCTATTTAATATATGTATATATAATTTCAACTTTAATATATCTTTCTAATTAATAAATAATTGTCATCTTTAATATATCTTTCTAATTAATAAATAATTGTCATCTTTATAGAAGCTGAAGAATGAACGGGTCATTTGTGAACAAAAAAAGTCCCTTATCAAAGCACACCCTTGATAGGGGTAGCACGAGGCCCAAGGGAGGATATATTACAATACTTAAAAAGTTAACCTTAATATATATTACTATTAATATTACATTAATAATTCAATTAATTAATTTAATATATATTGCTTAATATAAAATACTATAATGTATATATTAATATTTAATTTATATACATGTTAGTAATTTTAGATACTTCATTATTTTAAAAATAAAAAAATTATTTAATTATAAAAAAATATGTTTGGCTATCATGTATTCATGTGCCACTTCGTGTTTGAATTATATATGTATTTAGATTAAATTAAATAAATTATTAAAAAATATTATATAAATTTAATAAAGATGATAAGTTTTATAATTAAATTACTTCTATTTGGTAACAACTTAAAGAGTTAATTGTGATTTTATATTAAAAAATATGTTATTAATTTTTATATTATATAGATATATAATTTATATAGTTTAATAGAAATAAAAAAAATTTAAAACTTAATTATACTATGTAAAATGGAAAATAACATTACCAACAACGATACAATAGTAAGTAATATCACAACGAAATACTCGTGCAAAATAACAAGAGCAAGTTCTAAAGTCATGACAAAGGTCTGCTCTACCAAAAACAATGACCAAGTGTAGGAATATGTTTTCTCTCATCTTTTGTGCGAATCAGTTTATGATTGGCACCTCTAGGCAATGCGAACACGCCTCGCCAAGCTCTGCTAAGAGTCGGTGCTCAATATTGTATCTTCGTTTCCTTCGCTCTTTTGCCACTAAGAATCTTGTAACAATACCTGCCGAACCTTCCCTAGTTGTAGGGAGGTTAGGGAAAGCACGAGAAGAGGTCATAGTTATCGGAATATAGCGTTGGGTACCAACTAGGTGTAGCTCGAGCTTGCTATTTTGCTTTATGGGTGGATTCAACCAGTTAGGGGTGTGTTTAGTATAGCTGAAGTTTTTAGCTTCTGCTAGTTGAGAAAGTGCTGATTGAAAAATAGCTAGCTGGAAAAGCTGAATGGTGTGTTAAATTAGCGCAGAAGTTGATAGTCAAACAGGTTAGCTTCTCAAAAATAGCTTTTGCAGGCAGCTCTGCAAAAGCAGCCCAGAAGCTGTGCCAAACGCACCTTAGGTCAATTTGGTTTGACCACAAGAATTTTACATATTGGTGCGAGTATAATTTTTTTTTATTAAATATAATATAAAAGGCTAGGGAAAAACAAGAAACAAGCAAATATTTGACATTCAGTTAGACTACTCTCTCCTCTTCTTTATTCTCATTCATTTACCACCCTTCTATTTCCTCTTTTGACATATAATTTTATAAAATAAAATCTTTATAAACAAATATTTGACAAAACAAAATCTTTTATCAAATAAAATATTCATAAAATAAAATATTATGAAACAAAATATGCTTAAAATAAAATCTTTCTAAAATAAGATATCTCTAAATAAAATCTTTATGAAATAAAATATTTGTAATATAAACTTGATCCAATCGAAACTTAAATTTATAAATATTATATATTATTATACTTATAATTCAAAAAGTTAATGACGGCTTTTTTTATGTATATGTAAAAAAAAATAAATTTAACTATTTTAAAATTGTATCATGACTTTAATTGTATATGTGTGTGAGATGTAAACTTAATTGTTTTAATAATTTAATATTTTAATTTAGCAAATATTTATTTAGTTTTAATAAATATTTTATAATATTTATACATTAATTTTATTTGTATCAAAATTATTTATTTAACTATTTGTGATTATATGGGGAGCATTTATCTTGTTAAAATTTTTATGTTTATAAATTTTTTTGTGATATAAATTTAAATATTTAATAATAGATATTGTATAGTATTCTGACAAAAGCATAACCTTTTATCTTTCAGCATTCTACAATATTATTTTAATAATAATTTACAATATTTTTCCAACTACATATAACAACAATATTTTTCCAATGACATATAATAAAAATCTACCCAAAATAACATAACTTTTCATCTAAAATTACTATATAAGACAACACTTAGGGCCAGTTTGGGGTTACTGCTTGCCCTACTTTTGCGGGGGCGGGCAACAGAAGCAGATCACGTCCTAGGGTTTGGGGATGCTTCCCAGGCTAGCGGTAGCAGAAAACTGCTTTTACGGAAAAGCTGGGGAAAGATTGCTTTACCCTAGCAGCAGCTGCTTTTACGGGAAATCTTCTCTACACGTACGTGTCCGTCTCGCCACTCCTCAGCCACCGTCCATTGTTGCTCCTCGGTCGCCATCCGCTAAACCTCACCGCCCACCGTCTGTTGTAGATCGTTGTCTGCCGTCCGTTGCAACTTATCGCCCACCGTCCACTGCAGCTCGGCGTACGCGTCTGCGACTCCGAGCAACAAATCTGCTCTGAATCCAGCTCGATGACAGATCTGCATCCGCGACCGGCGACAAACCTCGGCGCGGTGACGTTTAGAGATAGATCTGTTGGCTCGGTGATAGTCGGCGATAGATCTGGGCCTACGAACAAGCTCCGGCGACAGATCTGTGTACGCAAAACTTCTCGGTCACTGATCTGTGTCCACGAACTATCTTCGGTGATTGCTGCATTCGCGAACCAGCTCTGGCAACCGAAGTAGCTCTAGCGTCGAGCTCTGCATCTCGGCGATAGATCGGGCAGCAGAAGCTCTGCATCTTGGCCCCACAACCATCTCTGGTGACATATCTACCTCCTGCCCCAGCGACCAGCTCCGGCTAACATCTTCGGCGACTCCGGCGATCAGCTGAGGCTTCTCCTATGGTAGCTTCAGCGATTCCTGCAGCAGCTTCGGCGATTCTCTGCTCAGGCAACTCCTCGGCAGGTAAGGGATAAGTGTTTACTTAAGTAAACATATATTTACTTGTTTAATTTTGCTTAAGTAAATAAAGATAAGGGTCTCTCAAACATACTTTTTGCTTAATTTTCCTTAATATTTAAGTAATTTTACCCTTATGCTTAGATCTTGCTTAATACATTTATAAGTAATTTTATCGTAGATAGCATACTTATACCTGCATATTTCTTAATTTAAGCTCAAGGGCACCGACAACAAAAAATAGAGCAACATGGAATATGCAAACCATCATTATATTTTGTGACATTTGTATCACTGCAATTGACAAAAATATGAGTCCAGGCACACATTTCAATGCCTAAGGATGGAAATTCGTAATCGATAATTTCCATCAACTCTTTGGACTGAATTACGATAAAGTTCAATTAAAAAATAAATGGGATCAACTAAAAGCTGATTGAAAATTGTGGAAAGAGTTAAAGGGCAGGGAAATTGGACTTGGGTGGAATATAAGATTAGACACATTAGATGCAACCCCTCACTGGTGGGCAACAAAGATTGTGGTATGAATCTTAATTAGTAATTATTATTTATTTTTTTTGTTACAAATTATAAATATCTTATGTTAATTGTAGATTAACAAAGAATATGCTAAGTTTCAAAAGAAGAGTCTCCACCCAGACATCGAGAAGAAAAATGATGTCATGTTTGGGCAAACAATTGCATCTGCAATTCTTGTTATGCTGCAAGTGTTGAAGATACGATAGGAGAAGATAATGCAACAGAATATGTGCCAGAAGAAGAACCAATCACACTAGTCTCACAACCATCCTCCATACCAAGCTCTAGTAGAAAGAAGACTAGGAGCACTTCTTCAGCGAGCTTGAAGGATGATATTAATAGATTGGCTTCTTGCGTTGAATGAAGACTGGACGAGCCCGAATAACATTATGCTGAATGCATGAATGAGCTTAATGATCTCTTAGGTATTCATCGTGATGTTCAGTTGTACTTCTTTGCCTCTACTCTCCTTGTGTAGAAATCAAAGAGAATAGCTTTTAAACAGATGGAAACCATTGAGAAGAAGCTAGGATGGTTGAACTATCACTATGAGGAGGCACATAAGTAGTTGAGATCTTTGGTTATATGTTTGACTATTAGAAACATCTGGACTTTTGTTATGTTTGTTATGAGTGACTTTTGTTATGTTTGTCTTTTGTAGGAGTGTGACATTTTTTATGTTTGTTTTTGTTATGGGTGATATTATGTTATGGGTAACTTTTGTTATGATTTATACCTGCTATCTTCTTTGGTTGTTAGTTTGAATTATTTATGTTTTATTATATTTGTTGTTAGATATGAACCCTAATAGTTGGGATAATGCATCTGGAGATGGGAGTACAGATTCGTCCGAAGAGTTTTGGACTATAGTTCAATGTGCACAGGTTGCGATAACAGAATATTATGAAACATATCTGAATAAGTCGCCTTGTATGACATCTAAGTTTACAGGAATAAAGTGGATCGTGGAAATAATAGATGGACACCCTGAAAGATGTAGAAGAATGATGAGGATGGAAAAAGCTGATTTCATGCAATTGTATACTATTCTAGAGAACACATATGGATTGAAGCCCTTAAGGAACATGTCAGTCATTGAAAAAGTTGGCATGTTTATTTATACATTGGCTGAAGGTGCTTCAAATAGACATGTCCAGGAAAGGTTTCAATATTCTGGTGAAACTGTGAGCAGAACTTTCCATTAAGTATTAAAATCAGTTTGTAAATTTGCAAAGGTTTTGGTAGAACTAGATGATAGGGAGTTTCGAGAGATTCCAAGACAGATACTCAATGATAGTCGGTATATGCCTCATTTTAAGGTAAGTTTACATTATTTATTTATATACAAAATTTTATATAATAATAATTTTACTATATTTGTTCTACATTTATAGGGTTGTATTTAGGGATGGCAAAAAACCCCATCCCCGATCCGACCCGACCCGACCCGACCCGAAGTCAACGGGGAAAACCCGAGTTGACTGGGGGTTGGGTCGGGTTCGGGGAAAACCCGACGGGGGTATAGTCGGGTCGGGGTCGGGTATGGGAATTTAGGTACCCGCCCCGAACCCGACCCCGAACCCGCCCCGACTATTAAAATAACAAATTTACCCCTTATAAGTTATAACCTAGTTACTAAATTTTAATAATTTATGTAGAAATGATGATATAGTTTATGTAAAATATTTTTTTATTTATATATTATGAATAAAGAATGCAAATTAATTTTAAAATATTATTTATAATATATATTTATTTTTTAGGTCGGGCGGGGTCGGGTTTCCCCGCGGGGTCGGGTGTGGGGCAGGGTTTTCTAAACCCGTCGGGTTCGGGGTCGGGTTCGGGGACGGGTTTGGGGAAGTTGGGGTCGGGTCGGGGATGGCAAAACCCGACCCCGACCCGCCCCGTTGCCATCCCTAGTTGTATTGGGACACTTGATAGTACACACATAAATGCAGTTGTACCACTTACAGATCAACTGTCATTTATAGGAAAATAAGGTTGACCAACACAAAACATTCTAGCTATTTGTAACTTTGATATGAGATTCATATTTGCACTAGCTGGATTTGAAGGTCCAGCTCATGATGCTCGTGTTCTCTCAAGAGCCATATATGAACCAATTTATAAATTTCCAAAACCTCCTCAGGGTATGTTTCCAAAACTAATCATAATGTATATTGAGAAGCTTTTACTATCATTAATCATAAATATTCTTATAACTTGTAGGGAAGTATTATTTAGTTGAAGAGCAATCAAACCCTAGTAAGATGGATATGATATGTAATCAGATTACTTTAAGTTTATTAACATGAGTTGCGTAGCCTAAAAATAATTTCATTATGTGTAATGACTTTGGTATTGTATTGGCCATATTATGAACTTCCTGTATTATCTAATAACTCTTTATTATATCAAATTATGAGCTTGTTATATTATTAAAATTACACAGGGTGTAATCACATTAAATGTTATTTTCAGCCTCTACTTAATATTACAGTACAACAGTTTATTATGTTTAGCAGCACAGTTGTTGAACCAAACAATTGGGTACTTCCCCAGCTAGCAAAAGCTAAAAGTAGACTTCCCCAGCCAGCAGAAGTTAAGAACAAAAGTAACCCCAAACTGGGCCTTAATCTTTCAGCTGAAATCAAACAACACTTGTCCTTTCAACTCCACCAATGTGTCAACCGTTTTTTGCTTAATATAATACATGGTCTCTTTCTACACATTTTTTACATATCATTTGTTGTAATTGCCTTCCATCTCAAATTAACTACACATATTTAATCAATTTCTATTACGTATACTTATGCATGTAACTGCACTGCTATTAAGAAACATGCTTATTAATTTGGTTTAAACATTTAAATTGCTATTTGATTATTTCTATACAAACTTGCATTACAAATTAGAGACATAGTCTAATATAGTTTACAATCCACCAAATTATTTTCTTAAAATAAGCGGAGCTTCCTTGGCAACAATTTCATTACTTGTTCATGTCTTTAGATTATTTAAACTAAATTGCTTATGTATTACAGACTACTTCTCTGATTCATGTTAGGTCAATCAACCTCAAGATGCTTGTATCACACACACAATATATATATATATATATATATATATATATATATATATATAACGTAATATTATTATATCGACATACCTCCAGCCATTGTTGTCCCTGATTTATCACACATAATACTTCTCTCGTTACTTCATATCGTGTAAGAAATGCCGGGCTCTAGCAAACTACTTAGATGGTGTAACCTCAATGTTTGCCAAGCGCTGGACCTCTCTCACACTAGGTTGCTCAATCACTTGATTTTCTTGCCATAAAAAATGTCGTAACACAACCTTAATTTATAGATAAATCCATATCTAATTTTGACAGACCACTAACTCATGTTTTAATTATTAAATAATATTATTAGAGACATGGGTGACATGGGTTACACCCTATGTTCTAATATTATTATTAAATAATAATCTTTGTTAGTTACCACGTAGGTAACTATTTACATTCTCCCACTTGGTCCGACCAAAATTAATCATGGATATCAAAATTTTATTAAAAAATAAATTGCATTGATCATAGTGATATGTCCTTTAATAATAAGTATTATCTTCCATGTATCACACTATATTTAATTTCTTAGTTGCAACAAGATAAATAAACCTTATGTTTATTTTAGGTCCTAATATTTTGTTATACTTAACATAAAAAATGTGCACATAAAATGAGTAAATAATATATGAAGAGTCTCAGTAATATTTTATATTACAAAAATCATATAATACCAAGTCTCATTTGTACTATATGATCCTTAAAACCCTTTGATGGCATGCCTTTTTGTCAAAGAATCAGTAATCTTCAATTCAGTGCTAATGTGAATAACATTCATTTTGTTTTCTTTAACTCGTTCCCTTATAGCTAAATACTTGATGTCAATATGCTTACATCGACTTCCACTCTTATTGTTTTTAGCCAAGAAAACTATAATTGAATTGTCACGGTACATCTTTAGAGGCTTAGAAATTGAATCCATAATTCTAAGTCCTTGTAAGAAATTCTTCAACCATACACCATGTGAGGTTGCCTCAAAACAAGAAACGAACTTAGCTTCATGATAGAAGTAACAGTCAAAGTCTGCTTTGAACTCCTCCAAGATACAGCACCACCAGCAAACATAAATACATATCCAAATGTGAACTTTCTAGAATCCACACAGTCGGCAAAGTCTGAATCAAAGCAGCCAACTACCTCCAAATGGTCAGATCGTCTATACATTAACATGTTGTCTTTTGTTCCTTTAAGGTATCTCAATACCTTCTTAGCAGCTCTCCAATGGTCCATACTTGGATTACACTAATATCTTTCTAACATTCCCACGAGAAATGCAATGTCAGGTCTTGTACATACCTGAGCATACATAAGGCTTCCCACAACAGAAGTATATGAGATGTTTTCATTTGTTCCTTTTCAAACTCATTTTTCAGACATTGATTCAAATTGAATCTGTCACCCTTCACAATAGGTGCTACACTGAGTGAACAATCTTTTATCTGAAATCTTTCTAAGACTTTATGTGATAATCTCAAAATACATCGAGATCTATCTCTGTGAATCCTAATGCAAATGACATAAGAAGCTTCACCCGTATCCTTCATGTCTAAATTCTTAGAAAGAAATTGTTTCACCTCATACAACATTCCTTTATCATTAGTGGCAAGTAAAATATTGTCTACATATAGAAGAAGAAAACAAAATTTTCTCCCACTAATCTTATGGTATATACTGATCCATGACATTTTCTACAAAACCAAATGAAGAGATAATATTATGAAATTTTAAATACCATTGGCGGGAGGATTGTTTCAATCCATATATAGATTTTTTAAGCTTACACACTAAATGCTTACCTTTATTAGAGGAGAATCCTTTTGGTTGTTTCATATAAATAACCTCCTCTAAATCACCATTCAGAAATGCCGTTTTCACATCCATTTGATGTAATTCTAAATCAAAATGTGCAACTAATGCCATAATAATTTGAAAGGAATCTTTTCTAGATATAAGAGAAAAAGTCTAAGTATAGTCAATTCCTTCTCGTTGAGTAAATTCTTTAGCTATAAGTCTAGCCTTATATCTCTCAACATTACCTAATGAGTCCTTTTTTGTTTTAAAGACCCATTTACAATTAATGGCTTTTGCACATTTGGCAATGTGACAATATCCCAGACATTGTTTGAATTCAACTCATCCTATATGGCATCATGCCACAATAGAGATTTATTACAACTCATAACTTGTGAAAACGTTTCAGGATCATTTTCGGCTCCAACATTAAAATCAGATTCTTGTAGATACACAACATAATCATTAGGTATTGCTGATCTTTTCTCTCTAGTTGATCTTCTTAATGTTCTGCTAACATTTTCCCGAGGAGTTTCTTGAGGAGAATGTTGCTCAACTGGCTGCTGATGATATACAAATATATGATATATCGTGACTTATTTCTGTTATTATTTTGAAGTAAAATGCATGTTTTGTCTCATTTATCTGCTTAATTGCTTCATATTCTTCAGAGACTTCACTTTTTCCCTTGTTTTATTGAAATGTAGGGATTTCGCCCTAAAATCAATGGAATTTAGAAGATCTGAGGATATGAGACGAATCCTCATGGTGAGACGAAGCTGCACGTCGAATTTCAGCACAAACAGAGTTATCTATGCTCTTTATGGGCATGGCCGTGTATCCATGCACGGCCGTGTATGAACCTGCACATTCAGATTTGTTAACGAAACATTCACGGGCACACTCGTGAACCCATGCACGGCCGTGAAGAGAAATTTTTCCAGAAAAATAAAGTCGCCGAGCCATACATGGGCATGGCCGTGCATCCATGCACGGGCGTGCATCGTCCTGCCCAGTTTGACACCCATTTGGTTTTTCGGCCATAACTTACTATTTTGGAAGCGAATTTCACTAAAATTTTGTGGAGACCTTCCTAACTTAGCTACGCACGTTTTGGGACCAAAATTATCGGATTTGATCAAGCGGTTGAGGAGAACGAGCGAAAGGGGCGACAACCTAGGGTTTGGGGTGATTTTCTGGGCGACAACACTGTTCCGGTGCGATTCTTCCTTCGTTCCAACGTGGATCTTCGTGCTGGGCCTCCTTCCATCAAGGATCTACCCTTCCCTCCAGTTTGAATTAATTTATATGAGAGATTTGATGTATTTCACGATGTATATGATAGCGTAAACTCTTCTTTCGGGGTTTGGACGTAGCCCACTATATGAATGTAGAATATTATGACTTAATCTATATATTTCTCTACTTCTCTTTGTTCTTATTCATGCATAGGAAGTTTTCACTCATGTTTATGTACTGGCCATATATATGCATGTCTTAGATGCTCTGAGAAGGACTGAGAGGTGAACCACAGTTATCGGAATCCCTTAGGCTGGACTGGTGATTTCGTTTGGCGAGAGCATTTGAAATCACCTGAGGAACCCTAATCCTTCACAGAACCCATTGGGTCCGCTTAACCCGGTAAGCCATGAGAGTAGGAGACTTTGGTTAAGTTGGATACCAGACTGTGTCCTGAGAGGGAGCGTGTCTGTACCTTAGGAAGGATTACCTTAAGAACATAGGTAAAACTTAATTAAAAATATCAATATTAATATTTCTGCATTCTTCAGTGCGATGAAACCCGATACCCCAATCTCTCTCATAGATTTCAAACCCCGATTGCTGTGCTCTCTGTTCTGCTTGCCTTTTTACTTGTTTTAGCTTAATTACTTGCATTAGGACATTAGTCACTTCCCGTTTAATCGTTAACCTAGCTATTGATTAACTGATTAGTTAGTACTTGACCCCTAGTCCTCGTGGGATTGATACTTTTTATTACGCGATAAACCGTACACTTGCGGTAGCAACCTGTTTAGGCCCTATCAAGTTTTTGACGTCGTTGCCGGAGACTAGGTTGCCAATATTAACACGATTAGGAAATTGGTAGACTAGGTTTAGTTAGATTTTTCTTTTCTTTAATTTTTTATTTTATATAATTTTTGTTTATTGTGGCTAAATTTTTTTCTATCATCAAGAGTTTCTGAACTTTTCTTCATAGTTTTCACTTGATTAATGTGCATGATGTTTGATTCGTTAAATATCTATCATGCATTGTTACCGTATTTTTCTTGTGATATATGTGGATGTACTGGTCATTTTTTCTGATGAATGTCAATTGGGGACTTTATTTTCCATTCACCCATGCTCTAATACTTATGAATTTATCAATCTTGCATTGTTACCATATATTTCTTGTGATGTTTGTAGAGTGTCAGGACATGCTGCTAATGATTGCCCCATTTTGATCACTCCATCTAAATAGTTTAATGCTATCGGGACCTTTAGAAATCATAATGATCCTTATTTGAGCACATACAATCCAGGATGGAGAAATCACCTGAATTTCTCCTACAGGTTTAACCAAGGACAAGTCCCTCATGAAAATTTTTCTAATCCAAACTCTTCTTCTACTTCTAGGTCTCCTCCCGGAATACAACCTCTATTTGTCTATCAAGAGTAGCCAGACCTACCTAACATGTCAAGTCTAGAGTTGATGTTGGAGAATTTCATGGCCAGCCAAATGAAGCACAATAACTCTATATGTGAGCAGATTTGCCAGCTGAACATGAAAGTTGACTCAGTATCCACACACTCGAAAATGATGGAGAACCAGATCACACAACTGGACTAGTGAACCAATTCATTGTCTAGACCCTAGGAGAAAATTTACCACAGCGAGCATTGTAATGCGATAATGACAAGGAGCGGAATCCAATTAGAAGACCCCAAGATGCCCGAACCTAAAGAAAGAACAAGGCAAGCTTCACCCGAAGAACTTCCACTGGAAAAGAACTCATCGGTCGATCCAGAGCCAGAACAGCAAAACCCCAATGCACCAAGTGAGCATGTCTACATTGCACCTCCGCCATACAAACCGCCCATCCCTTTTCCTCAGCGTCTAGCTAAGGCTAAATTGGATCGGCAGTTTGGAAAATTTTAGAGGTATTAAAGAAGCTCTACATAAATATTCCTTTCACAGAGGCACTTTCCCAGATGCCCACTTATGCCAAGTTCCTTAAGGATATTCTGACCAACAAAAGGAAAATAGAGGAACATGAGATGGTGGCACTGACAGGAGAATATATTGCAATCATTCAGAATCAACTGCCTCCTAAACTTGAAGATCCCGATAGTTTTTTCATCTCATGCAGAATTGGCAACATTTCATTTGAAAGAGCACTCTTGGACTTGGGGGCCAGCGTTAGTATCATGCCTCTCTCTATCTTTAAGAAGATAGACTTGGGGGATTTGAAACCAACGTCTAAAGTTCTTCAGCTAGCTAACAGCTCTACACATCATGCAGTGGGAATTGTGGAGGATGTGCCCATTAAAGTTAGGGAACTCTTCATTCCTGTGGACTTCGTGGTTTTAGATATGATAGAGAATTTCAGACTTCCTCTTATATTGGGTAGGCCATTCCTCGCTACAGCCGGAGCTGTAATAGATGTCAAACATGGAAAGCTGTCATTGAACATTAGTGAGAACATCCTAGAATTTGACCTGTCTACTGATAATGAGAAATCATCTTTTTCAGGTTCCTGCTGCAGCGTTGAGGTGGTGGAAGAGAGTGCAAGATCATCAAGAGGCAAGAAGAGACATTTCGAAGGAGAGTTTAACGACTTGGCCAGTCCAAATGAAGAGAAGGAGTTGGCTTATATGACATTGATAGATGATGGTCCCGGAGTTGACCCTAAGAGAGCGCCACATGGAGTGCTTGAAAACAAGGAATTGAAGGGCATTGAGAGAACTTTAGAGTTTAACTATCTTCTTGTTCCATATCATTTAAGAACAACAATAATTGCACTGTTGTATTTGATCTCCATCTTAATAGGTACAATTTTCAGGCAACGAAGAAAACGGAGACTACACGCCATTTATTTCGGCTCTGCTCCACCAAGACCACCATGATTATTTAGACATTGGTTCAGCTAGTGACCTTAAAGAAGTGCTTGTTGGGAGGGAACCCAACCTCTTATTTAGATTTCTAGTTTCTTATTTATTTTTGTCATTAAGTCTTTGTAGTTTTTCAAATTTTCGTTCATATCCATGCTTTTTAGGTTGTACCCAGCTAATAAAAATTTTTCTAGAATTTTTCAGGTACTTGCGACCCATTCACGATCGCACCCGTGTATCAATGCATGGTTGTGACTATCTCGCAACATTTTCTACACCCATCGTGCTGTCATTGACGCAAAGCACAGATTCGCAACCTTTAGGCTGAAGTAGGACGCCAAGGACGGGTCTAGTCTTCCATCATGGAGTCCGTCCGGGACTTTCAAGAGAGACTGCGTCGGCGCTGGGGATGAGCATCATTGGTTTCATCCATCAATCGGTCAGCTTTCTGCTTTTCCAGTAGTTTACTTTAGTCATTAGTTGTTTGTTTACTTTTATTAGAATGTCATTTCCCTTTTTGCATGTTTTAGTTTTCTAGTGGTATCAAGTGTCTTGCCCATACCCCTTCTTTATGCTATTTGCTCTGCCCTTGGCACTGACTTGTTCTATAAGTACTTGATTGATTGGGATGAGAATCTTATCTTTTACTTGTCAATGGTCTATAATGGTTATGGTTTACATATATAGTTCTTTGGTTTAATGCAGTTGAATGATGTAATCAACTCAATTCATTATTTGTATGATCTTGAAGAGTGTGTTATTACTTTACCTTACCCTTGGTATGCATCTCATGTGTAATGATTGATTGTATCTTGATTATAACTATCCTTTATTTGTGCACTTTGTCATGGGAACTAGAAAAAATAATAGTGGTACCGAAGTGTTCTTGTACATTGCACATAGTATTTCCACTTGGCACTATTCATAGCATCTCAATGACAAAAGGGATAGTGGTACCTAAGTTCATTGTTTATCATACTTGGCACTAACCCCATGGATCAAAATAATAACAGTGGTACCGAAGCCAGGATGGCCCCATTTCTATGGTTTGGCACTGTTTCAAAAAAAAAAGGCACCACATAGAAACTATGTGGTACTGATGCTATTTTCCCATGACTTAGTATACAATTATTTACTTTGTGAATGCTTGATCAATTATGTCATTTATGTGAGATGTATTGTAAAGACTTTTGGTACTGTCAATTTCGCATGTTCTAATAGATTGTACTAGTAATATTTGGTTTAATTTGCTTTCAATACTGCATTATAACTTGAGACTTGTTGTGATTAACCTGTAACCTTACCTTACCAGACCTACTTAAGCTATCTGAGATCCCCCATTTCATTTCATCACTGTGTTCTAGATAATTCAATTGCTTGAGGACAAGCAAAACTTTAAGTCCAATGTATTTTGATGATATGCAAATATATGATATATCGTGACTTATTTCTGTTATTATTTTGAAGTAAAATGCATGTTTTGTCTCATTTATCCGCTTAATTACTTCATATTCTTCAGAGGCTTCACTTTTCCCTTGTTTTATTGAAATGTAGGGATTTCGCCCTAAAATCGATAGAATTTGGAAGATCTGAGGATATGAGACGAATCCTCATGGTGAGACGAAGCTGCATGTCGAATTTCAGCGCAAACGGAATTATCTATGCTCTTCACGGGCATGGCCGTGTATCCATGCACGGCCGTGTATGAACATGCACTTTCAGATTTGCAATTTTTTCAGAAAAATAAAGTCACCGAGCCATCCACGGGCATAGCCGCGCATCCATGCATGGCCGTGCATCGTCCCGCCCAGTTCGACACCCATTCGGTTTTTCGGCCATAACTTACTATTTTGGAAGCGAATTTCGCTGAAATTTTGTGGAGACCTTCTTAACTTAGCTACACACGTTTTGGGACCAAAATCATCGGATTTGATCAAGCGGTTGAGGAGAATGAGCGAAAGGTCCAACAACCTAGGGTTTGGGGCGATTTTCTGGGTGACAATACTGTTCCGGTGCGATTCTTCCTTCGTTCCGACGTGGATCTTCATGCTGGGCCTCCTTCCATCAAGGATCTACTCTTCCCTCCGATTTGAATCAATTTGTATGAGAGATTTGATGTATTTCACGATGTATATGATAGTGTAAACTCTTCTTTCGGGGTTTGGGCATAGCCCACTGTATGAATGTTGAATATTATGACTTGATCTATATATTTCTCTACTTATCTTTGTTCTTATTCATGCCTAGAAAGTTTTCACTCATGTTTATGTACCGGCCATATATATGCATGTCTTAGATGCTGTAGGAAGGACTGAGAGGTGAACCACAGTCATCGGAATCCCTTAGACTGGACTAGTGATTTCGTTTGGCGAGAGCATTCGAAATCACCTGAGGAACCCTAATCCTTCACAGAACCCATTTGGTTCGCTTAACCCGGTAAGCCACGAGAGTAGGAGACTTGGGTTAAGTTGGATACCAGACCGTGTCCTGAGAGGGAGCGTGTCTGTATCTTAGGAAGGATTACCTTAAGAACATAGGTAAAACTTAATTAAAAATATCAACATTAACATTTTTGCATTCTTCAGTGCGGTGAAACCCGATACCCCGATCTCTCTCATAGATTTCAAACCCCGATTGCTGTGCTCTCTATTCTGCTTGCCTTTTTACTTGTTTTAGCTTAATTACTTGCATTAGGACATTAGTCACTTCCCGTTTAATCGTTAACCTAGCTATTGATTAATTGATTAGTTAATACTTGACCCCTAGTCCTTGTGGGATCGATACTTTTTATTACTTGACCCCGATCTCTCTCAATTGGCTGCTCCATATTTTCTGATAATTATGGAATTACTGGATCTACTAGACTATCATCGGCAATGATTTGTGGAGTTTCATTAATTGATTGTTTAACACCCGTTTGACATTGAAGGATGGTATGAACAATAATCAACCTGTCACTTGTAGTAGGAGCTTGATTATCAGAAATGTCTCTCTCATGAACTAAGTCATGAGATAGTTCTCTCCCACTAATCAAATCACTCTCAAGAAATTTAGCATTCATTGATTCCACAAATCTAATGTTATTTGATGGACAATAAAACCTGTATCTTAGGTTTCTAATCTTTTTATAATTCAAATGGTGTATTTGAAACAACTTTGGTTGAACTCGATTTAATATATACACTACCGTTTTAAGAGTTTTAGTCCATAATGATTTAGGAAGTTTGGAGCTACAAAGCATACTTCGCACCATATCACAATAATATTCTGTTTCATCTTTCTGCCACATCATTTTGATCAGGTAAACCTGGCATGGTGTATTGGGCCACTATCCCATGCTCTTGAAGAAACTTAGCAAATGGACCATGTGCGTGTCCATTCTCAGTGTATCTACCATAATACTCTCCACCTCTATCTGATATCATGATTTTTATTTACTTACCGTATTGTTTCTCTACTTCTGCTTTAAATACTTTAAAAGCATCTAGTGTTTCACTTTTGTTATGAAGCAAGTAGAGATATATGTATCGTGAGTAATCATCTATGAAGGTGATAAAGTATTTTTGACCATAAGAATCTATTTCTAGACTACAAATGTCAGTATGTATGATTTCTAATATATCAGAACTCCTCTTGGCACCTTTCTTTTTTCTTGTTGGTCTGCTTTCCCTTTATGTAGTCCACACAAGTATCAAGATCTCTAAAATCTAAAGCATTAAGTATTCCATTATTATCATTCTTTTATCTCTTTCAATAGAAATATACCGTAATCTTCGGTGTCATAACATAGAGGAATTCTCATTTATAACTCATCTTTTAATACTAGCATTAGCATGCATTATATTGTGAGAAGCATTGTTTTGTAAGTTAATTTGAAAAAAGACCATCAGTCATTGTACCATGCCCAATAAGATTAGATCCATAATGTAAACTATAATATGTATCTGAAAATTTAAAGGAATATCCAAACGGTATAAGTCTTGAAACCAAAATCAAATTTCTAGATAAACTTAGAATATTAAATGTCTTTTCCAGATTTAATTCAAAATTAGAATTTAGAACTAATTGACATGTTCCAACTGCTTCCACATGTGATTGTATCTTGTTGTTTGAATAAATACACTGCTCACTGTCGACTGTCTTCCTGTGGCTTAGAAAGCCCTGCAAGGTATGTGAGACATGGATTGTAGAACCATAATCAATCCACCAAGTGGTATAATGTATATCTACCATATTAGATTCATAACAAACAAATGAACTGTAATTATCTTTCTTTTCAAGCCAAACTTTATATTTGATACCATCCTTCTTTACATGCCCCTTCTTTTTACAGAAAAAACATTTGATTTCCTTTTTGGCATCAAATTGGATTGGTACCACACTTTTCTTCTTTTGTTTGACTTGTATATTCTTTCTTTTTACTGTCATATGTGCACTTTCACCCAATTCTATCATGAACCTTCCCCTGATACCAACTGTAAGACATGTTAAAACAAAATACATATCTAATAATTAAATAAAATGCGGAAGCATAATATTATTAGATCGACATATCTCCAACCATTGTTGTCCCTGATTTATCATGCACAATACTTCTCTCGTTACTTCACGTCGTGCAAGAAATGTTGGGCTCTAGCAAACTACTTAGATGGTGTAGCCTCAATGTTTGCCAAGCGCTGGACCTCTTTTTCACTGGGTTGCTCAATCACTCGACTTTCTTGCCATCAAAAAATATCTTAACACAACCTCAATTTATTGATAAATCTGGATCTAATTTTAGTAGACCACTAACCCATGTTTTAATTATTAAATAATATTATTAGAGACATGAGTGATATGAGTTACACCCCATATTCTAATTATTTAATAATAAAATATTAGAGACATGGGTTACACCCCATATTCTAATATTATTATTAAATAATAATTTTTATTAGTTTCCACGTAGGTAACTATTTATATTTTATAATTCTGAAAGCTTACTGCATAATTAATTGCTATATTTACTAGTAGCTTCATTCACCCCATTGACATTGACACTTAGTACCATTTGAGATTTGTGTACCCTAGAACCTTACTACATAAGTAGTTGCTATAATTAGTAGTAGCTTATGACATGTTTGTGATATATAATACACTGATATGATTAAATAATTACTTATTAATGAATAAGTAAATTTTAAATAGACATTAAGTACATAAAAAAAACATAACGTACATAATAGAGAAATTGAGTATAATTTGTAATTCAATAAAATATAAAATAATTCTCATAAATTGAGAAATTAATTTCTAGATAATTCTTATTCTTTTTAAGAGATAAAAAAAGTCACATCACATCAATTTTGAAGGATTATGAGCTAAAACTTAATTTCCGTGGCACTGCCTCACTAAGGTTAATATACTGAAAACCTAAAAGAGAAAATTAAATCTAAAAATAATAAATGTTCATTAGACAATTGTACAAATTTGTAAGATCATGTTTTGTACCCTTTAAAACCTATAGGGGCTAAATGATCAAAAATGTGTGGGCTTGATTTAATTAATTACTTTTAATTTTACATTTATTTTATTTTGTAGAAGTGTATGCTTAGACTTATTTATATAAAATTATTAGAAATACATGTGTAAATCATTTACTATTGATTGTCATGATCATGAATATTTTTAACATTTTGATTAAAATGAGCAGAAGAGTAGACATATCAAACATATGTTTATAAATGACTTAACTCATAAAAATTTATAATTTTTTCTTCCACAAAGATATAAAAATTGAGCATAACAAAGCATATGACTTAACCAAAGGCTTACCTAGGACTAAGTTCATGACTACATCTAAGGGAATAGAGATTTGTCCATAATATGTCTTTCTACAGTGGCAACCCAACTTCTGTGATAAGTAAACATTGGAAAGATGTTTAATGAGGAAAAATAAACTAACTAGTTGGTCAATGAGTATAAAATTAATATTTTATAAAAATACTATTGTATTAATTAGAGTTATATTTAAAAAGGCTTCAATACCTTATTTAGGTAACTAAGTACCCCTATACAGAGGAAGGAAGAGTTTATGATTCTGAAAAAAGCCCAAAGGTATATCCTAAGAAGTGACTTTATATACTTTTTCTTAGGGGTTTCTCCTATATATGAGTTTCCGTATACGATCATGGACTAGAAACTGAACACTTTTAGCAAACTCCCACAAATACAAAATACTTGTGCACGACAAAAAATTGGTAGCCTTGCATCACAATTAGTTATATCTTGTGTGCACTATTCAAAACTAGGCTAAAAAGATGTAGTTCAAGACTTGATTTACTAGATCTCTTCTGGTGGAGTTATGTATATCAAGTATGTTGAGTACTGCTCTTCCTTAATCGCATGATATAAACGTCGAACAATATTTTATTTTTATTTGATTATTTTAATAGACTTTTGAGTTTTGCTGAGGAATTATTAAAGTTTTAAGAAAAAAACCCAAAAATATATATTACTTTTACTGTGCATTTATTTTATTTTATTTATTTGCCCAAATACTAAGTCATTACTATTATTAAATTATAATTAATATCATTTTAACTAATTTTAATTATAATTGTATAGCCTGCTAAGTGTTAGGCCCAAGATTTGGGCCCAATTTTGACCAGTCAAATGAGCATTGACTGGGTCAAAATCGAGCTGAAATCAATGTTAGGGCTCTCGCCCGTTCGAGAACAGCGGACGCTGTTCGGCGGAGTTGCGTCGCTGATGTCGATGGCGCATGCAGGAGATCATTGCTACGTGGCGGCGGGAATGGGCGGCGATGTCGGCTGGCGAGGCGACGACCGCATGGTGCACGCGGGATGGCGGCGAGGGGTGGTGGAGTGTTCGTCATCTATGGGCATGCGCAGGCATGTAGAGGAGGAGGGCAGAGCTTCGTCTGGATGTGGAGCGGCAGCGGATGAAAGGGACGAGCTTCAGCGGGCGATGCGACTCGGTGGAGCAGACCGGGCGCAGCAGGTAAGGACGCCGGCGAGCATCGCAACGTCGAGATGTCGCTGCAGTCGACGTACGCGCGGGAGAGGAGCAAACGACGTCTGCTCCGCTTGGGAAGACGCCTGCTCGGATGTGAGGCACCGGCGACGACGACGAGGGTAGTCTAGCGGGCTACCAGCATGGGATGCTGGCAGCCAGGTTCCCCAGGTGAGCGGGGCGAAAGGGACGAGCAGACGCTTTCCCTGGCGAACGGGACGGACGCGCGTGCATTCGCCTCCTTGCGCCGAGTCTCCTTCCCCTCCCTACATCTCCGGCGTAGTCTGGCGTCGCCGAACACCTCCGGCGGTGTTCGGCGACGTTCGGCGACCTCCAATGACTCCAGCGAGGGCTGGCGACTCCGGTAAGGCCAGAGAGGTCCGGTGACCTCCCCCTTTCCCTCTCGGTTCTGGCGATCCGCGGTGATCGACCGATAACCTCCTCTCCCCTTTGGGTTCTGGCGATCGGTGGCGATCGTCCTGGGACATTCGGTGGACTTTGTGTGACGGAGTCCGACAAGCTCTAAGGGTTCAGAGCACCTGGAGGTCTACCCCTCCGCTTCGGCGATCAACGGTAATTGCCAGCGGACTTCGACGACCAGTGGTGTGGTGCGGGTGGTTCGGCGTCGATGAGTCCACCCTATTTCCCTCTTCGATTGGGCGCAGCCGTATCGACTGCTCGGACGGACTCCGGTGATTGGCGGCGATCCCCGGCGAACTTCATGCGACGACTGGTGGTGTGTGGCGGGCGGTTCGGCGCCGAGGAGTTCAAATCAATTTGCCAGATGGTCCGTTGTGCAGTGGTGGAGCCGGTGGGTTCGAGTCCTGCTGAGAGGTATTCTTCTTTTTCAGCTTCTTTATTTCTATTATTTAGTTTTCCGCTATTTATTCTGCTTTCCGGTGTCACCATGCATTTTGGAGATGCCTTGTTCCGTTGCTGTGATGTGTGGGCGTTCCGCGTTTGACCTCGCGTTTAGGCGCGTGCGGTCCCTCGCTCCTCCGCCGTTCTCCCCTGCTCGTCTAAGCGAGACGGCTTCTCCCCTCCTCTAGGCATGTGCGACCCTATCGCCTATTTGTGTTTGCTGTATTATCCATGTGTTGACTTTATGTTGACTTTGTATTCCGTCGCCTACGTGCGACTAGCCCCTCCTCGACACCCTGCGTGGTGTTCGCTGTTCGCGCATGTGCGCCACCGTCTGCGTAAGGTGTTGGTTGTTTGTTGGGTTAGGCTGAGACATGAGTGGTCACGTCTGCCAGTCACGACCTATGCTATTTTGTCCCCTGTGTGGGATAGTTTTTTTCTCTCAGAGTCTTGCGTGGCTTTGCTTATTTAAAGAAAAATTTTAGCATTAATTCTGAGCATGACAGACTGGTATCAGAGCCGGGATTCTGTACGTTCCTAGTTGTACTTGCAGTTGTAGTGGTACTCTACAAGTCAACCGGACACTTATGCGAACATGAGGGCACACCAGCAGCAAGCACTACTTTGGAGAACGCAGTTGGAGATTCTGGTAGAGCGCTAGATAGTAGGACTGTAGGGATGCACGATAGAGGTGCTCCTCCTGATCTGTGCCGCGGCTATGCCGCAAGCTTTGGCTGAGGGTGGCCATGTGACCGCTGTGCGACGGCGCATTCATGAGCCAGCACCCTTTTTGGGGGTTTGCTGTGCTGAGGAAATTGAGAACTTCCTATGGGATTTGGAATTGAGTTTCCAGACTACCCAGTTTTCTGCTGAGGAGCAGGCACATGCTTATATCGCTTATCTCTCTGGAGACGGGAAGCTATAGTGGCGGACCAGGTCACACATAGCCTTTTGGGGTTTAATCCGACTCTTGAGCTCTCGTAAGGAGAGGTCAAAAAGATGAGATCAAGGAGAGGGATTGATCACAAGATTGACCTTGTGACGGGATCTACTCTCCGTCTAAGGTTTTGTACCGTATTTCTCCAATGGAGTTGGCCGAGATTCGTTAACAATTGAGTGGATTGCTTCAAGCCGGGTTCATTTGGCCTACGGTATCGCCTTATGGAGCCCCGGTCCTCTTCTAAAAGAAGAAGGATTGGTCACTAAGGTTCTGGGTTGACTACATAACCTTGAAAAAGATAACGGTGAGAGACTGTTATCTTATATTGTTTTTCCCTGATATGAGAGATTGACTAGGGAAAGCACAAGTTTTCTCTAAGCTACACCTAAGGGCAGGTCACTAGCAAATTCGTTTCGCCGAGAGCAACGAATGAGAAAACCATATAGGTAACCCGATATGAGTCCTTGAGTTCAAAGTGATGCCCTTTGAACTACTAAGGCCCCCTTCTACAGTTTGTCATCTAATGAGTAAGTGTTAACCCCTTTTCTTAGATGACTACGTAATTGTATATTTGGACGATATCATGGTATTTTCCTCAAGCGTTGAGGAACACCTAAGCCATCTAAGGCTGGTGTTGAGTGAAAAACTAACTCTACTTAGAGTTGGAGAAATGCTCATTTGTGGTAGATGAGATTTCTTTCCTTGTTCTTGGGATAGATAACGGACAAGTGCGCATGGATCAGGTAAAGGTCCAAGCCATTGCAAAATGGCGCGTCCCCTCAAATTAAATCGAGTACGAAGTTTTCTCAGTATGGTAAACTTCTATCGAAAGTTCATCAGAGGCTGTTCGAGGAAAGTCTTACCCTCAGTAATCTGCTAAAAAGGGAACTCGAAATGGGAGTGGGTTGATCGATATCAGTTGGCCTTCCGGGAGTTGAAGGTCTGTATCGCCTTCGAACCGATCCTGAAGTTATCTGACTTCAATATGCCTTTCGAGTTTCACACCGATGCTTTGGACCAAGCTATCGGTGGTATACTTTTATAGTATGGACATCCTTTAGTTTTTGAGAGTTGAAAGCTAACAGGAGTGAGCGACGATATTTTGTCATGAGAAGAAAAAGGTAGTGGGAGTCCACTATCTCCGGATGCGGAGAACCTTCTTAAGGCACTGAAGACCGACAATGTACACCACATAAAAGAAGTTGTCGACAAAATAAGCACATTGGCTGGAATTCTAGGGTGAATTCATTCCAGAGTGAATTCCAATTCTAGAGGGAACATAAATCGAGTAAAACCAGCATGGTTCCTGATGTGCTCAGTAGACTAAATGCCCTTACGTGCTGTACCTTGTCCAGAGTGGAAAGGGATCTACTAGGTAGAATAAAGGCAGCTTCAGCTTTTGATAGGGAGGATCAAAAGCTAAGTTCAGCAGATTAGGTCGGACATGATCCGATGCATCTATCCGGGTCCAAGTGATATATTTATGGCCAGAGGTGATAGGCCATTAGTCCCATCGACGGGCGGACTGCGCTGGGAGCTACTGAGGGAGCTCCATGACAGACTTTGGGCAAGGCATGGGGATGTATGTCTGCACTGTCAAATGGGCATTGACTGGGTCAAAATTGAGCCGAAATCAATGTTAGGGCTCTCGCCCATTCGGGAACAGTGGACGTCGTTCGGCGGAGCCGCGTTGCTAACGTTGATGGCGCGTGCAGGAGATCGTTGCCGCGTGGCGGGCGGTGACATTGGCTGGTGAGGCAACAGCTGCGTGGCACACGCGGGATGGCGGCGAGGGGTGGTGGAGTGTTCATCTCCGTGGGTACACGCATGCATGTAGAGGAGGAGGGCGGAGCTTCATCTAGATGTGGAGCGGCAGCGGACGAAAGGGACGAGCTTCGGCGAGCGATGCAACTGCGCCCGGTGGAGCAGACTGGGCGCAGCGGGTGAGGACGCTGGCTACTCCGGCAAGCATCGCGACGTCGAGCTGTCGCTGCAGTCGACGTACGCGCGGGAGAGGAGCAAACGACGTCTGCTCCACTTGGGAAGACACCTTCTCGGATGTGAGGCACCGGCGACGACGAGGGTAGTCTGGCGGGCTCCCAGCGTGGGACGCCAGTGGCTAGGTTCCCCAGGTGAGCGGGGCGAAAGGGACAAGCGAACGTTTTCCCTGGTGAACGGGACAGACGCGCGTGCGTTCGCCTCCCTGCGTCGAGTCTCCTTCGCCTCCCTTTGTCTCCGGCGGTGTCCGGCGACGCTCGGCGACCTCCTACAACTCCGACGAGGCCTGGCGACTCCGGCGAGGCCAGGGAGGTCTGGCAACCTCCCCCTTTCCCTCTCAGTTCTGGCGATCCGCGGTGATCGACCGATAACCTCCTCTCCCCTTTGGGTTTAGGTGATCGGTGGTGATTGTCCGGGGACCTCCGGCGGACTTCGTGCGACGGAGTCCGACAAGCTCTAAGGGTTCAGAGCACCGGGAGGTCTACCCCTCCACTCCGGCAATCAGCGGTAATCGTTGGCGGACTCCGACGGCCAATGGTGTGGTGCGGGCGGTTCAGTGTCGATGAATCCACCCTGTTTCCCTCTTCGACTCGGCGCAACCTTATCGATTGCTCAGACGGACTCCGGTGATTGGCGGCGACCCCCGGCAAACTTCGTGCGACAACCAGTGGTGTGTGGCGGGCGGTTCGGCATTGAGGAGTTCAAATCAGTTTGCCAGATGGTCCGTTGTGCAGTGGTGGAGCCGGTAGGTTCGAGTCTTGCCAAGAGGTATTCTTCTTTTCTGGCTCCTTTATTTCTGTTATTTAGTTTTCCGCTATTTATTCTGTTTTCCGGCGACGCCATGCATTTCGGCGACACCTTGTTCCGTTGTTGTGATGTGTGCGCGTTCCGCATTTGACCCCGCGTTTAGGCGCATGCGATCCCTCGCTCCTCCGGCGTTCTCCCCTGCTCGTCTGAGCGAGGCGGCTTCTCCCCTCCTCTCGGCGTGTGCAATCCTGTCGCCTATTTGTGTTTGCTGTATTATCCATGTGTTGACTTTATGTTGACTTTGTATTCTGTCGCCTGCGTGTGACTAGCCCCTCCTCGACACCCTGCGTGGTGAAGCTGTTCGCGCATGAGCGCCACCATCTGCGTACGGTGTTGGCTGTTTGTTGGTTTCGACTGAGATGTGAGTGGTCACGTCTGTTGGTCGCGCTCTGTGCTATTTTGTCCCCTTTCTGGGACAGTTTTTTTTTTTCTCAAGAGTCCTGCGTGGCTTTACTTATTTTAAAGAAAAATTTTAGCATTAATTCTAGGCATAACACTAAGCGCATAAGGTAAATTTATTAATAATATTTTATCTAAATTTTTTAGCTGTTATACCTCTACTGTATAAGTTGAGACAAGGTAGCACCTAGAATATATCAAATGCATTCTACTCTCAGTTTTTTACCTCAGATTTTTCTCTTTTTGCTTTTTCAGATGTTGAAAGTGACTCTGACACGTTCGTCATAAATATACCGACAGTGAAATATTACCAATTATATCTTGAAACAAAAGAACCAAACAAAACCCGTGTAAAAAGTCGACATCTTTGTCTTATGACATATTCATCACCTCCAGTTAAATCTTTTCTTAACTGCTTTATTTATTTTTATTTTGTTAAATGCTTAGCTAATCTGAATTAATTACCAGAACATTTTAATGATCAACCGTGACATTTATCCACACCTTTTCCACATGGGTCACGATTAATTGCAGTTCATATTACTCGAAGAACAATGATCAAATTGCATGGTATCTTTGACATTTCTCATTCAAACTTGAATGAATGATTCAATGAGTGCTGCAAAGAGATTCGGTCGCATGGACGAGGAACGTCCAAGGATTTGGGAATGGATGACGATTAACAGCAGTAACACGTGAACACCGCTTCCACTGCCAACATTCTGGCAGCAACAGCGGTAGCAACTGAAATCATGCCCACATTTTTACAACCGGCAAGTTGCCACTGAAATAACAGGTGTAAGCAATCAGCTTTGAATTACAAGAATAAGGATACAGATCTGTCAGAATTGTTCATTCTGATTTGACTTTGTGATCCTCAGATTTTTGCACTCGTCTCTTTGGCTCAGTGAGCAATCTGAATGTCCATACTCCTAATAAAGTTGCTTGGATGGGCGCAAACCAATATACAACTAGATGCTCCAATTTTATATGATCCCCCCTAGCAAATGCCCAACCAAAGGCCTGAAAATAAAACAAAACAAGTCGCATCATAAAGCATGAGGAAATATGAATTAATTTGCCACAACTGTAATGCTGTAAACAAATAGATCCAGGAAACAATTGTTAAAAAAGTTGTTGTGGTAGCTATCCAAATACATAATAGTGAATCTGGTAGAAGTACGATTGAAAAGTAATTTTGAATGATTAAACTGCCCCCCAAGGTTATCAAAAAAATGTATCAACAGAGCGAATTATATAAATAGAGATAAGCTACTGTATTTAATGATTCTATTGTATTTACTATTGCATTAATTATTAATAAGTATAGTATTGAATAAAAAATAAAGTGCTATATTTACTGAATAGTGAGATAAAATCATATTTTAAATATAGTTAGTTATTTGAATTATTTATATAGGCAATAAGTACTTTATTGATTAAAATTAATAAGAGAAAATAATTTTCTATAAGTAATAAAATTTATATATTGGATAAAATTATTATAGAGTAAAAATAGTATGATCAGTATATGCAAACAGTAGTTAACAAACAGATTAAATTATAGGATATATGGGCAGTTTCTCTAAAAATAATGAAGGGTACATTTATCTTCTAATTATCTATATATTCTCTTTGGCTTTTTAAATTCTTCACATATATTTGGCATAAGTGCTTTTGAAAGTTGTCTGTAAGTTTCGTGGAAACAAGTGTTCTAATGAAAAAGTGCTAATGAAATACGGGTACAAACAAGTCAAAAGCTGCAAAATGTTCTGTAGTTCTTTGAAACATAATGTGTCACTTAATGTTCAACCACGTGAAAGGTAAATCCACTATCTTTATGCACTACAGAGTAGCATTTTCTCGACTGGAAGAATTTGAAATCAAATGCCGTTATTTAGGACTAGATTTATCATAACAAGAGCGCTAATGAGTAATGAGAACAATGACTAAAGAGAAAAACCTCTGACTAGTGTTAAAATATCCGATCATGATAGTCTTCATAGACTCTCTAGGAACTAATAACTTAATCAAAATAGAAATGTGAGGTGAACAATAACTAAAGGGAAAAAATCACTGACTAGTATCCGATCATGATGGCCTTCGCAGGTTTTCAAGGAACTAATAACTTAAAAGTAGAGAAGAGATGAATTGAACAACTACACCATGTTATCACACAATATATCCTTTAGTAATTTTTTATGCTTTCATGATAACTGTGCATTTAAAAGTGTTGTAGATGGCACAAATTCTCTCATGGAAGATCATTATTACTAAGTTAATATGAATTTCTTTTCATTTATATAAAACTTACGGAGGCAGGGTTCATGACTCCTCCAGTTAAATCAGAACCAAGGATATGAAGTGTCAATTTAGAAATGCTTGAAATCCATGTCTGCATGAAGAAACTTTTAGTATCTTTCTTCTTTAGCACAAGAGAAACCATCACGATCATGAAGGTGAGCATCCCTTCTGTCAATGCGCCTCGATGGATATCAATGCTCAAGCGAGGTCCATGACCTATAGAAGGAAAGATTTCCCTAATTAAATGAACACCAACAATCGCTCCAATCACCTGAATGTACAAAATTTAGGTTAGGGATATACTGTTTAAGGCCAAATTGCAATGGGCCGTAAAAGACACAATACAAATTAAACCTGCCTCTCACAGTCTCACCAAATACTATTATGGTTGGTGTAGCCAGGGCATATCAATTGGCTAACTTAGAAAATTTATATATTTAATGATGAGCATAAAATGTTATTGTCATGACTTGAACGACACATCAAGAGGCACACTGTTCTATGATCACATGCAAAATGGACAAACAAGATATGCTCTCATGAAATAATGGGATCATGAAAAGCTGCTCTATCTCAAGAATCCATCCAGTTCCTCCAAGTGATTAAAATTCAAATAAATACAGGAAATGCAGCTTTTTGTCAGAAATAACCTTAATGCATACTATACTTCAAACTAACCTATAAAATGTTTATTTCTTTTGGTAAAATCTACGATGCTTATATTTGAGCTCTTATCTTCTTTCAGTATTCACTGAATTTGGGTGTAGATGTGATATTGTTGGTTGCTTTAGGAAGATTCCCAAACTCAAGTTAAGTTTCGTTGATGGGTCACCAAACTAGAACCCTTTTCTGATTATTTTGCACTTTTGAAAACCTCTAGTATTTCTGATCTCTTATTCCAACATGTGTCTAGATGGGGCTTGGATATGCACCAAACTCTGACTTCATCTTTATGAACGTAGGATTCATTGACTCCTACTTCATAAGAATATGCACAGAAAACAACAGCCTGGAAATAAGGAATATTCCCAAACTAGAGAGCTCTATAATTTGCGTGAGAACATGCAGATAAACTTATGGAAGAGTTCCAACAACTGAAAATGAAATTTATACATTAAAAAAAACTTAGGACCTGTTTCTTTGGAGAGAATCCATGGAGTTCTCTCTAAAGAAACAGGCCTTAAAGTTTTCCTTATGCCCCGCATTAGGCAGAGTATGAAGAAAGAATCACTTACATGAAGTGGTGGATAATTAGCCTATTCGAGTTTTTTCAGTGACATTCAATTCAGTTCCATTTGTTGAATCCAAACCAAAACATATTTCTCACAAACAAGTGCTGTGCTAAACATAAACGTGAGTAAGGAATAATCCTCATTTTGCCTTCAAAATTTCTTTTTAAATGAAATGCTGCACTCGTTCAGATTTAAACCGAATGAGTGAGCAATGAATGTTGGTTCTACATAAGACCACCCCACCGGGTTTTAACTTACTTAAATGGGACTGATTAATCCTTTTATGATCGTGCTTATAAAATAGAATAGATCAACTGTATCTTTGGGTATTCAGGCCAGCTTAATTTACTTGAAATGCTCCGCTTAAAGACAAGGATTGCACACCTCCACGCCTCCAGTTCTTTCTTAATCCTTATTTGATTTATTATACAGAAATATTGTTTTTTAGGTTAATTTATTTTTCAGGTCTTAACACGAAATAGATGTGCAGTACAAAATTGGTTGTATCTGCCCATAGAAATGTGCCCTAAATCTTCTCAACCTACAAATTCATACCGATCTATGAAAACATCAAATACCCAAATCAGGCACAGATGGCATGCAAAACAAATTCGAAGAAAAACCATACTTCGATGGATCAATAAGGCAAATATTGCCAACTAATTATTAGAATCGAAATTTGAGAAGCGACACCACAAATCGACCAAAAAGAGAGCGGCAATTCAACCAAGGAAGCAAGAGCTCGCCTGCGCTGGAATCCTCCCGAAGAGCGTGAAAAAGAATCCATCAGTGCCACCGGAGAAGGCGTAGGAGAGAACGGTGAGAGGGTTGTAGGCGCCGCCTCGCGTGAGGTGGCCGAGCCAGGCGAAGAGGAACATGTAGGAAACTGAGAGGGCCATCTTGAGGGCCTCGCCCTCGGGCCGGTGGCCGAGGCCGAGGATGTCGTAGACCAGGAGCTTGACGAGGGCACCGGCCCACACCCACCCGAACGACATCGCCGCGTCCCAAAGGAGGAGGCTCGCCCGCGCCATCGTTCGTCGACCTCTACGGCCGCCTTGTCCGTCGCCGCCGCGCGCTACTTGTTTTATGCTCCTTCGTTGTCTTTGTCGTTTATTGATCGCAACTCCAACCGATGGTGGGTGGAGATTGGAGAAGAGAAAAAAAAACAAAGCCCTCCGAAGGGATTGCGTTTTAATCAAAAGCAATTGTCCCTCGCAAGTGGATCTGAAAATAATATTAAATTCTATTGTAATAAATTTGGTAGAATATATATAAATTAAATTAAATTAAATTAAATTTTATAAAATATGTATAGATAAGGTAGAATATAGTCAAATTTCGTTGAATCTATTTAGAATAAAGTAGAATACAGTTAAATTTCATAGAATCTGTACAGAATAAAATAGAATACAATTAAATTTTATAAAATCTAAAAAAAAATATCGTAAAATTTATATCAAATTAGTAGAATTTGTCCATAATAAATAATTCTATAAAAATACCGATTAGCAATATAATGGATTCTATTTTAGTATTCTACATACTTTGGAATTTTTTAATGTGGACAGATTCTACCAATTTGGTATAAATTCTACGGTATTTTTGTTAGATTCTATGAAATTTGACTGTATTCTACTTTATTCTATATAGATTCTATGAAAATTGACTGTATTCTACTTTATCTATATAAATTCTACAAAATTTGACTATATTCTACTTTATCTATACATATTTTACGAAATTTAATTACAGTAGAATTTAACATTGCTTTGAGACTATATTCTACTTTATCAATACATATTTTACGAAATTTATTACAGTAGAATTTAACATTACTTTGAAATTCACATGCGAGAGACCCCTTGCTTTTGATTGACACGTAGAGTCCCTTTGCAGGCCTTTTAATTTGGAGAAGACGTCAATGGCTTCCAGCTCCAATTGCCTATGCCATGATGTGGGCCTCGTGACCCGCAACTAATGGGCCTCAAACCCTACAAACTCCTGGGCTTGGATCGTTTCAGTTTTTGTTTTCTATATTTTTTTTTAGCTTGTTCATGGTTCGGTTTTTTTTCCCAACCCATTAACCATAGCTATTGTCAGGCCCGGGTTCACCCGGTTTAGCCCAAAGTCCACTGGGCCTGATCCAAGCCCAAACCTAGGCCCAAACCCACGCAGAACTCGGTCACCGAAGGAATTCACGCGGTCAACATTCAATGTTGACCACGCTCGTCTTCGGTTGAGGCAGCGTCTTCGCCACTCGCGTTGGAAGCGGACGAAGCCGCTTGCAGGCGTTGCCAAGGGGCGAGGTCGGCAGCGAGATCTTCGGGCGACGCCATACACGCGGCAGCCTCTTCCCAGACGGATCGGACGGAGACGCGGCTGAGCGACCTTCCCGGACACGAGTGAAGGACGCGGCGGCGTCCGGATCTGGCGGGAGACACAGAGTTGCAGACGGAGTCTTCGGAGGAAGACTCGGACGCAGATGAAAGCTTCGGACGCGGCTTCAGATGAGTCGATGAAGACTTCGTCAGCAGACGCGAGAGCAACGGACTTCGGCGGAAGACTCGGGCAGCGTCACAAGTGGAGGCGGCGAGGTGATCTTCAACGTGAGCGGAAGACTCGTTCCGCGTCGCTAGAAATAGAGGCGGTGGCCTCTTCTTTAAGAAGCGATGGAGAGCAACAGCAGGGGGGGAGTGCGCGACGGAGGGCGACTCCACCAGGTGAGCGGGTACGCCACCACCGGCGACGGCGAGGCGCGCCGTCGCCCCGTCCAAGCCCACAGACGGAACAAGGAGAGTCTGTGAGTTTGAGCGAGCCGGCGACGACGAGCGTCGAGGCGAGAGAGAGAGAGCTTGAGTGCAGAGGTCGACAGCGAGGGAGGGAAGAGGGGCACCGGCTGGAGGGCTGACGGCGGGTTTAGAGGAAGTCTGTAACGTTTTCTGGGAATAAACGAAGCTTTCTCCACTCTGATATCCTCTTCCCCTGTTTGTGGTCCTTTCCGAGGTATCGACGACGAGCTTCGATGGCAGGCGGCTGCCGGACGGCGAGCAGGCGACGCGAGGAAGAAGACGAGCGTTTCGAACGCTCGGGCGTTCGAAGCGAGGCACAGCCGACGTGGCAAACAGAGTCAATGGTCAACGACAGAATTTGGATTTCGATTCCAAAATCGAAATCGAATTCGTCGCTGACGCAAGCGAGGACGTCAGCAAGGGAATTTCGGCGCGGCGAGATTTCGATCGGAGGGCTGACGTCACGCCGACGTCAGCAAGAGTATGATTTTGACTTCGGTCAAAATCAGAGAGAGGTATTTTCAAATTAGGGTTCGATTCCGGATTTTCCTAAATTAGGGTTAGGGTTTCTTCGAGCGAATTGTAATTTGGGGAAGAAAATTATTCGGGGAAGTTAGGGTTTCGAATTGGGGACGAGATTCGGTCCGGGAACCCTAGCAAGTTCACGTTCCGGTGTTCCGCCGGACGGCTCTAGGAAGCGGATAAGCACTGTTTTTAGACTGTTCCGACTGGGGCGTGACAACAGGTATAAGAGCGAGAGATTCAGCCATGAAGGTGAATCAAGGAGATCCGAGATGGAGCAGACACAGGTGCTCAGCAGGAGCAATTCCAGCGCACTACGACGTAGACTGGGGCACGAGGGGTTGGGTAATACGTTATGATGTGAACCCAGTCGTGCCAAGTCAGGCGGAGTGCTGACGATTCAGTGCGCTAGTAAGTGAACTCAGTTCTTGCAGGTTGAGCGGAGCATCTATGTGGATGATGCGTTACTGACGTGACCCTGATAAGCACTGAGTTGGGCGAAGCACTATGACACGTGATGAAAAGGGATCGGCGAGATTCTTTCCAAAGCGGGAGGCTTTGATGCCATCACCAGGAGGGGCAAGCTCCGATGATAACGTCAGGAGGGCATTCAACGAACATCGAGGACGATGTTCAAATCAGGTGGGGGAGAATTGTCAAGCCCAGGTTCACCCGGTTCAGCCCAATGTCCACTGGGCCTGATCCAAGCCCAAACCCATGCAGAACTCGGTCACCGAAGGAATTCACGCGGTCAACATTCAATGTTGACCACGCTCGTCTTCGTTTGAGGCAGCGTCTTCGCCACTCGCGTTGGAAGCAGACGAAGCCGCTTGCAGGCGTTGCCAAGGGGCGAGGTCGGCAGCGAGATCTTCGGGCGACGCCATACACGCGGCAGCCTCTTCCCGGACGGATCGGATGGAGACGCGGCTGAGCGACCTTCCCGGACACGAGTGACGGACGCGGCGGCGTCCGGATCTGGCGGGAGACACAGAGTTGCAGACGGAGTCTTTGGAGGAAGACTCAGACGCAGATGAAAGCTTCGAACGCGGCTTCAGACGAGTCGATGAAGACTTCATCAGCAGACGCGAGAGCAACGGACTTCGGCGGAAGACTCGGGCAGCGTCACAAGTGGAGGCGGCGAGGTGATCTTCAACGCGAGCGGAAGACTCGTTCCGCATCGCTAGAAATAGAGGCGGTGGCCTCTTCTTTAAGAAGCGATGGAGAGCAACAGCAGGGGGGAGTGCGCGACGGAGGGCAACTCCACCAGGTGAGCGGGTACGCCACCACCGGCGCGCCGTCGCCCCGTCCAAGCCCACAGACGGAACAAGGAGAGTCTGTGAGTTTGAGCGAGCCGGCGACGACGAGCGTCGAGGCGAGAGAGAGAGCTTGAGTGCTTGAGCGATTGTAACCGTCGACAGAGGTCGACAGCGAGGGAGGGAAGAGGGGCACCGGCCGGAGGGCCGACGGTGAGTTTAGAGGAAGTCTGTAACGTTTTCCGGGAATAAACGAAGCTTTCTCCACTCCGATATCCTCTTCCCCTGTTTGTGGTCCTTTCAGCGGTATTGGCGACGAACTTCGACGGCAGGCGGCTGCCGGACGGTGAGCAGGCGACGCGAGGAAGAAGACGAGCGTTTCGAACGCTCGGGCGTTCGAAGCGAGGCACAGCCGACGTGGCAAACGGAGTCAACGGTCAACGACGGAATTCGGATTTTGATTCCGAAATCGAAATCGAATTCGTCGCTGACGCAAGCGAGGACATCAGCAAGGGAATTTCAGCGCGGCGAGATTTCGATCGGAGGGCTGACGTCATGCCGACGTCAGCAAGAGTATGATTTTGACTTATGTCAAATCAGAGAGAGGTATTTTCAAATTAGGGTTCGATTCCGGATTTTCCTAAATTAGGGTTAGGGTTTCTTCGAGCGAATTGTAATTTGGGGAAGAAAATTATTCGGGGAAGTTAGGGTTTCGAATTGGGGACGAGATTCGGTCCGAAAACCCTAGCAAGTTCACGTTCCGGTGTTCCGCCGGACGGCTCTAGGAAGCGGATAAGCACTGTTTTTAGACCGTTCCGACTGGGGCGTGACAATAGGTATAAGAGCGAGAGATTCAGCCATGAAGGTGAATCAAGGAGATCCGAGATGGAGCAGACACAGGTGCTCAGCAGGAGCAATTCCAGCGCACTACGACGTAGACTGGGGCACGAGGGGTTGGGCAATACGTTATGATGTGAACCCAGTCGTGCCAAGTCAGGCGGAGTGCTGAAGATTCAGTGCGCTAGTACGTGAACTCAGTTCTTGCAGGTTGAGTGGAGCATCTATGTGGATGATGCGTTACTGACGTGACCCTGATAAGCATTGAGTTGGGCGAAGCACTATGACACGTGATGAAGAGGGATCGGCGAGATTCTTTCCAAAGCGGGAGGCTTTGATGCCATCACCAGGAGGGGCAAGCTCCGATGATAACGTCAGGAGGGCATTCAACGAACATCGAGGACGATGTTCAAATCAGGTGGGGGAGAATTGTCAGGCCCGGGTTCACCCGGTTCAGCCCAAAGTCCACTGGGCCTGATCCAAGCCCAAACCTAGGCCCAAACCCATGCAGAACTCGGTCACCGAAGGAATTCACGAGTTCAACATTCAATGTTGACCACGCTCGTCTTCGTTTGAGGCAGCGTCTTCGCGACTCGCGTTGGAAGCGGACGAAGCCGCTTGCAGGCGTTGCCAAGGGGTGAGGTCGGCAGCGAGATCTTCGGGTGACGCCATACACGCGGCAGCCTCTTCCCGGACGGATCGGACGGAGACGTGGCTGAGCGACCTTCCCGGACATGAGTGACGGACGCGGCGGCGTCCGGATCTGGCGGGAGACATAGAGTTGCAGACGGAGTCTTCGGAGGAAGACTCAGACGCAGATGAAAGCTTCGGACGCGGCTTCAGACGAGTCGATGAAGACTTCGTCAGCAGACGCGAGAGCAACGGACTTCGGCGGAAGACTCGGGCAGCGTCACAAGTGGAGGCGGCGAGGTGATCTTCAACGCGAGCGGAAGACTCGTTCTGCGTCGCTAGAAACAGAGGCGGTGGCCTCTTCTTTAAGAAGCGATGGAGAGCAACAGCAGGGGGGAGTGCGCGACGGAGGGCGACTCCACCAGGTGAGCGGGTACGCCACCACCGGCTACGGCGAGGCACGCCGTCGCCCCGTCCAAGCCCACAGACGGAACAAGGAGAGTCTGTGAGTTTGAGCGAGCCGGCGACGATGAGCGTTGAGGCGAGAGAGAGAGCTTGAGTCCTTGAGCGATAGTAACCATCGACAGAGGTCGACGGCGAGGGAGGGAAGAGGGGCACCGGCCGAAGGGCTGACGGCGAGTTTAGAGGAAGTCTGTAACGTTTTCCGGGAATAAACGAAGCTTTCTCCACTCCGATATCCTCTTCCCCTGTTTGTGGTCCTTTCCGCGGTATCGGCGACGAGCTTCGACGGCAGGCGGCTGTCGGACGGCGAGCAGGCGACGCGAGGAAGAAGACGAGCGTTTCGAACGCTTAGGCGTTCGAAGCGAGGCACGGTCGACGTGGCAAACGGAGTTAACGGTCAACGACGGAATTCGGATTTCGATTCCGAAATCGAAATCGAATTCGTCGCTGACGCAAGCGAGGACGTCAGCAAGGGAATTTCGGCGCGGCGAGATTTCGATCGGAGGGCTGACGTCACGCCGACGTCAGCAAGAGTATGATTTTGACTTCGGTCAAAATCAGAGAGAGGTATTTTCAAATTAGGGTTCGATTCCGGATTTTCCTAAATTAGGGTTAGGGTTTCTTCGAGCGAATTGTAATTTGGGGAAGAAAATTATTCGGGGAAGTTACGGTTTCGAATTGGGGACGAGATTCGGTCCGGAAACCCTAGCAAGTTCACGTTCTGGTGTTCCGCCGAACGGCTCTAGGAAGCGGATAAGCACTGTTTTTAGACCGTTCCGACTGGGGCGTGACAGCTATGGTTCCAAAAATATCTTATACCGTTCCTAAGGCCTGTTTGGCCCCACTTGTTAATAAATTAATAACTGTGCTAAACTGTGTTGTACTGTATTGTACTGCATTGTCAAAATTTATAAGATATTTGATTAATAACTTTTTAATTATTATCAAAATTTAAAATAATAAATAAATATTTTATTTTAAATTATTTAAAATAATAAATAAATATTTTATTTTAAATTATTTAAAATAATAAATAAATATTTATTTTAAATTATTTAAAATAATAAATATATTTTATTTTTTAGAATAATACTTAAAATTTTAAATGAAATCATATAAATTATTATTTTTTAGAAGTAGAAAATGTAAAAGCATTAAATTATAGTTTTTCCTATTTTTTTTTACTTTTTTTCTACTTTTACTTTTCATTATCAAACAATTTTCTAACTATTTTTTTTGCTTAAAAACTGCTTAAAATCAACTTAAAAGCGGGGCTAAATAGGCCCTAAATTATTACTACGCGTTAACTAGTTTTTTGGCTAATAATTAATTGTTTATTAACTATTAATTTTTATATAATATAATAAATAACTATAGATAAAGATATTGGTAGATACGTACCTCTCAAATTTGTCCTATCCTAACTAGAGTCCGATTATTTTTTTAAAACTCCTACTTAAATTTGACTCACGGCTAACAATTTGAACCCTGTCCGAATAAGTATTAATAATCATAAAAGAAATAAAATTATATAAATAATTAATTATCACTGAAATTAATATAAAATATAAATAGTTTTCAGGGTATACACAATAATATTATCACTGAAATTAGTTTGATTCAATTAATCCTTGGTTTGGCCTACCCTCAAATTAGTCTCAAACCATAAACTTATAAAACTTATAAAATATTGCTCATTTAAAGAATCATTTTATTTGTTTAACTATAGTTTTGGTTTAGTTCGATTTGTTAACTATAGTTTCAGGTGAGTTTGGTCATTTAACTATTAGTTCAATGGTTTAACCAAACAAATGCTAACATTTGCTCCTAGCAATTTAAGTATAGGGGGAGAAGAAAGAAGAAGGAAATTGCTAGAGCAAATTTTTTATTATTATAACTTACAGTTTCCATTAGTTATTTGTTTGAATTTTATTTACATATTTTTTTTTCCGGCAAGAGAAATTATATTGCAAGAAAATGATTACAATATTTGAGTTCAGACTCAAATTAATTCAAATCTATTATATATATACAAACAGTTAATCAACAAATATAAAAAAGACCAATTATATGTTATATATGATCTTAAAATTTTCTAGCTCTTGGTATAGCTGACCCGAGGTCTACTTCTCCCTCAATCAGTTCCAATATAAGTAAAAGCTAGATTTAACAAACATTGTTATGAGAGGGTTAGATCCATAATATAAAATCTAATCACTCACTAGAATCAATTTACTTAATCACTCACTGTTCCTAGGCGTCATTCACGAATTTTGCTTTAGGTTTTCAATCATATGATTCATATGCCATTTAACCATCTAATCGCCTACAACAGCTCCCCTTCACTCACCTTGGCTGTGTTTATATTTGTTTTGATTGTGCTCACCTCTTTTGCCTATACTGACCTCCACTTTGGAAACGGATGATTCATGCTAATAATAGAAAATGACTATGGGCTTATGAAATAAAAGATAATTTAATTTAAGTCGTTAATTACTTTAGATCAAATTTTCACCCATGATATATGTTGCTATATTCCTCGTTCTTCATTAATAAGCCGATGAAGGGCCGAGTATGAAACATGATATATGTTGCTATATTCCTCGTTCTTCATTAATAAGCCGATGAAGGGCCGAGTATGAAAGCATTAATTTTTATTTTCTAAGCAACTTATAGTACTCCTATTATTGTTATTTTTTGATTAGAAATGGAGGGAAACTTGTGATAGCAAAGTAGATTCTCATGTATAATGGGACAAACAAATCTTATGTAGAGTCTCTTTATATATGCACTAAATCTTAAAGTAGTACACATCATATACTATCAATATATACTCATGTATTACCAAATACTATAGTATATACTACCAAACATACAAAAGTGTCCTTTTAAGATTTAGCACATGGATCAAGTTTGGCATGACGCAAAGTGATTGTTGTTGTAGGCATAGCATGGGAGCTTGATATGACTCATGGGCTAAGCATAGTAAAGACATGATATGACTATTTTTTAGAGAAAATAGTTGTCAACATAACGTCCCATGCATCTTAAACACTGGCTCGTGCACCACAAACTGATTTATTTTGTATACGACATGTATTGTAATATAATGTTTTACATTGTTCAACAATCAATCACTCTTCATCAATTGGCTGGAGACAGAATACACATGAATCAGCCCATTTTTACATTGGTGAGCTCTTCTTTTCTTTACTGAATAAATGATTGATTATTTCCTTTATGTACATTATATCATGTATACAGTATATATATCTAAGTGCGTTTATCTTTATACATGCTTACATTACAGACAAGGAACTTGTCGGAGCGAGAAGCACATCAAAAGCATTGATGGAGTTTGGGGGAACTGCAACATTCATCTCAGGGCCTGCATTAGGTAGCATGAAGCCAACCGGCACCACCTATTACGATCAAATAACAAATAAAATGTATCAGAATGAAGAGAACAGCTCTGCTTTTAAGTCAGATACTGTATGATCTATGTACTTTAGAATTTTCAGCATGTAAAGCAAGAAAATTTCTCAGTGTAAATTGCATCTCGAGACTTTTCTTTTTCTTTTTTTTAGAGAAATACGGCAGAAGAGGCAGATATGATGCATTATCTGATCAAACGTAAGATGTATGGTACTAAGTTTAAATGAAGGACTTTATTCTTGGAGAGTTGATTATAATGTGTGCGGAGAAACCCTGGCTGAAAACTAAAAAAAAATCTAATGTGTGAAATGCAATGGAGATAGCCAGCCCACCTTTTCCGGTTCGCTGAAGGAATTCTCATCCGTCAGTTTACTCGAAAGCACAGTCTTCACGGATCCCAATGGCCTAATTCTATTTACTAATCCAGCCACGGAGATCTTTAGATTCACAAGGTCACTTCCATAGTTGACAATCTGCATGAAGACTATTTCTTGGTTACTAAAAATAATTCTACCAAAAATATTTATATGCCAAATAAATTAGTGCAAATCCTATTAGCACAGGAACAATATTTTTCAGAATATATAAAGAAATGGGAAACAAAATTTTTGTAACTTGGGCAAAAGGCTACAACTAACATAAATCTTATGCTCTGCATAGGTATATGGCAATAAAAAGTGGCAAATGTTCTGGGATGCAATTTTCACACGAAAACAAATGAACTAAATCAATAACCAATTCACCAAAGCATAAATACGGTTGGAAAGTATTTGATTTAGAGTCTTTCCAGAAAATGAAAACCTTTATTTTCAGGTAATTATTGCCATTTTGAGGATTCTTCCATGTAATAGCTGATGCCATCAAAGATTTTGTGAAAGTATCTTGTATGGTGGAAGGATGAAGAATAGCACCACTTGATTCCTTGAAGAAGTGTTGCATCCAGTAGCTAGGTGTTCCATACTGCCTCCACGAATCAAAAACAATAGCATCTGGATTCCACCTTGACTCCAAAAACAAGAAGTCTATATATCAAATTCAAAAGTACGTAAAAATAATCTTTACAGATTTGTCCTGTGATCAATTAAGAATAGTAGGCTCATGCTGTAGGGAACAATCTGTTATTCGTAAGCCTTATTATTGTTCAAATCAATTTCTTTCCTATTGGTCAAGGCATTAAGCATCAGCTTCAGATAATTACCTCCGATCATTGTCGTTGACAAAAAGAGGCGCATTGCTTGCCATCTCAACAACGTCACTACATGCATATCAAGCAAAGCCACAATTAATGATCAGCGGCAGTACGAAAGGAAATGCTTAGAAAGCAAGACTAAACAAGATTTTTTTTCAAAGCAGTATATACAGTTTTAAGGTGCCCAAAGACCAAAAGCTTAAAGATGCTGCATCCAACTTAAATATCAATTCACTAGAACGTACGACATTAAGGAAATACCTTCAGATACACACCTTTGATGTGCCATTGAAAGAATCAATACCGTAACTTCAATAGAAATTGTTTGTAGGCGCTAAGAAGAATAATGACTAATCAAAATACAAACGTTTTTTTTTTTGCCAAAGGTTGAGATATAATTCATGTAAGAATTCAAACCAAATAGCAGGAAAAACAGAACAAAGAGCAAAAGCAACAAACAAAAGTAGCAGGGAAAGAAAAACAAGGAAAAATACGAGGTAACGAAGCAGGTGGGCAAAAATTGCCCTGGGAGGATCAGATTTTTCATACTTTCTCCTACTTCTGGAGGTTCTGTGTGTTTTGCTTTTCCTAGGTGGTCGACACGACGATACCCACAAGATTCTAAGCATGGGCCTACCGCACAATTTGCAGAAAATACAGATGAGATCAATCTGTATACCTTTTTTGAGGAGATTGCCCTCTGTGAGTATATAACAACTAGGAAAAGTATAAATATTTAGGATAGCATCAGATTCCACCTTCTGGAGTAGGGTGGAGACCCAAACTGTTCTACATTTTCAGGAATATGTTTTGAACAACATCTCGAGAACTGACCAACTAACACTGTCAAAAGCCTTCTCAAAGTTGATTTTGATTTGGCAAACATCCTCTTAGTTACATTTGGATAGATTAAGGAGCTCTTGAGCTACCATAAAACAATCCGCTCTCGATTTGCCAAACTGTAAAGTGCTTCGTTTTCTCGAAGAGATTGCCAAGAAGTGATTTGAGGTGTTCCATAAGAATTTTCGCGATGATTTTGGTTGTAGACTTGTCGTTTTCGCCATTCTGATGAGGCAAAATGACCCTCGTTCATACCTTGTTTCTAAGGAGTAAGAACAATACACGCGTGGTTGGTGAGGATGATGTGTGCATTGCACCATCGAATTCCATCAAGATCGTCATAACATCATTTTTTATTGTTTCCCTACTAGCAGTATAAAACTCCGTGGTTAGCCCATTAAGGCCAAGCGACTTGCCCTTGCTAAGTTGGGTTGCTTCCACACTACGTAAGCTGTGGAATCTCCATGTCTATCCCACTCAATGAGAATAGGTGGAGCTTGATTGAGGCGAAGTTCCTGGAGTTCTGTCCTAATCTCCAATATGAGAGGAAACACATTCTAGTGAGGGCAACTGTGAAATTACTATTCTTATCTCTATCTCTTTGTAACCTGGCCTTCACAGATATTTTCCTATAAGAATGTTATGCTTGTATGCAGGTGTCGAGAGTTGAGACACTGACCGAATTCTCTATATAATGACCCGTATCCAAGGTGTCGCCTCGATCATCAGATGCACACCTCAAGGCAATGCAACCGTCTGATCCATAGCGCCCGTGCTTGCATCGGATTACAATGGGGCTTCAGCGCAAGCATTGGACAACAACATCCGTACCCAGCATACACGCTGAAATATAGAGATGTTTTCTAGGATTTTCATTCTTTATGAGTTATCATTGCTTGATATCATCAATCTATTTCTTAAGGCTCTCTTTGTCTTCACACCATAGACGCCAGAGGCTATGGCTTCATTTAGGGGCTTACGGAAATAGATTGACTTCCAGTTTTTACTTTATGGCTTTATGCATCATAAGATTATGTAAGATTTCATAAGAATATGTTTAGACAATTACAATCAGAGCAGTGATGTTGCAAAAAAAAAAAATAGGAGAAGAAATGCTTACTTCTATGAACAATCTTGTGGTTGCACAAATAGAAGGTAAAATGAGATGAGCTTCCTATAGATGGGTTTGACACGTTCAGAGAGAAATAAAAGCATCGGGAAATCTCTAGAGTTTGAATAAAACATTATCTATGATTTTAATCATTTTTAATTTCATAGTGATGTATTGATAACCGATTAATTGCAGTAATAATGTTGGCACTGAGCAGTGAACAAGAATATCTATGCTTTCACCCATACTAGCCAGGAATGAGTCTTGCCAGAGTAATCAGGGATTATGACATTTCGAAAGGCTATAAAATCATAGTAAAGTCATGTGCAGAACCTCTAGAAAGTATAGATACTGTTTGATAAATGTATGTCATCACAGTAAAATGCTCTTGTAAGTTTCATGCTCGTTTGCAATAATACGTAAGTCTACATCTATTGGTATGTGCATAATGAAGTGAACACAAGAAAAACCTGTTTCTTTCCAACCCTATTAGAAAACCAGCTTGAGCTAGAGCTGCTAAAAAGCTTCCTTTCCCAACACCATTTCCAGTTGCAGCATACTCGCTAACAAAAGCCTGGAAACGATTTCCAGTGAAACTCTTTTCTTATCCAAAAAATTAAGATGTATTATTGAATAAGCTTAGTATAGACACAACAAAGATTCCTATATAACTCTTAAAAGCGCCTAGTTGTAATATCCAAACCTTGGGGCCTCTGCGTGGTGTCTGATCGAAATGGTGACCCATGGAGTACATGTTATCAGCAGAGGCATACACCTGACAGTTACATCTTTGTTCTTACTAACATAAATTCTTACAACCCCAAAACAAATAATGCTGCTCACAAATAAAGCTGAACTTACATGAAGGTCATAGAGATCGGCAGGATGATCTAAAAAACCAGAGGACCCATCACAGTTTGATATGATCTTGATATCACGATAAGCCTTCTTTATGGATGAATAAAACTTCATGTAGTTTCCTGTGCAATGATTAAGGATGTCTTTCATGAATGATGGATCTGCTATTATAACTCATGTTCCTAATAATCCGCTTAAAGGAATTTATAATCTAGAACATTTAACGTTGTCAAGCCACGATGATATGTGATTCTTGCATATTTCTTTAATTTTTTCCAAAACAGTATACACTGGAATAAAAGAAGTTCATTTCCAAGAGAAAATTCAGCTTTTCAAAAATTAAGTAAGATCAACAACCTCAAACAAGGAGCATAACAAATATAAACTTTAACAAAAAGTAACCATAAAATTGTCAAGTAGCACTTAGGAGTTATGACTTAGGACTAATAAAACTGTGAGAATTACTTATGTTGAGTAGTTCAGGTATGCGTTACTTATATTTCCTACCCACGTGCTGAAGCAATTGATGTTTGTCTTACCTAGATATATATTTTTAATAATAAGGTGTACAAAAGCAACTAAGAAGCTCACAAAGTTGCGGGATGTGCTCTCAAACGTGCTTGCATAGTTTATGAAAATTAATTGCAGACTATATCATATAGTTTCTTCAAAATTAATAAGATGTACAAAAATGACAAATTCTTTCAAATTAGGAGGCATAAACTAACCAATATGCTTGCGTAGTCTTTGAAAATTATTTCAGACTCTAGAACTTGTACTGTTTGCACTGTTAATATTTTTGAAGACCCACCAATTGATCTGAATGTCTGAAGGACCTCACTTGAAGAGCTAATTTACTGAACATAAAATTTATATTTACTCCAGGAATTACTTTATGAATAAGCATGTTTTCTCGGATTATGATCTTTCAGCACTGCAACTACTTCTCTACCCTATTTCGGATATTTCACCTAAAAGAAACTAATCCATAGCAGGATTTTTACATGTTCTAAAAATTTTCCTCTTCTTGTTCACTTAGAGTACTTGAGTTTCATTCTAGGAATACTTTAAGATTTTAAATCAGATACAATTACCTTAAAATTTTTTGTGTTAATAACAAAATTTCACTCGGTAAAGATCTTTGACATGCCAAAATAGAGATCCTTATCAACCATATGTCAATAAAATTAAATGTCTCACCATTCGCCAATGTTTTTTTTTATACTGACCCCCAGTCCCTCACTAATCCTCTCTACGGTATCACATGTGAGAAGGCTACTGGATAATGAGTAATGACATGCTTGCTATTAGTCCTCATGGCAACAATATCCCCCATAGATAAATCTTCCAGTTGTGAGCTCTAACACAAGTCTAACAAGGGCAGAATATCGTATATGTATTTTGCCAAAATTTCTAATATTGTTATGGACTTGAAATAATGAATGCATGAGATGTCAATAAGTCAAACCAAGGTTTTGAATTTCAGTTCATACTGGTGTGCCAGTCCAATCTTGGACCGGTACATATTGACACATAAAATTTTAATACTAGATGTACCAATATAGCATAGTACCGGACCGATACATACCAATAAAACTGATAGGTTTATATCGGTTTTTAAAACATTGAGTCAAACTTTAACTTAAGCTTCAAACTTGGATTTATAATTATAGACCAGCATTTGGTGGAAGAAAGCACTATTATTTTTTGAAGATTAATAGATGCTGGTAAATAGGCCTTATTGGATAAATTTATATAACTGCATTTTAAATTTAACACTAACATCTCAATACAAAACTTTATATTGACGATTAATAGCACATGGATTTTGACAATGGAAGCAGACATTACGGCTCTGCAAGCAGTCAAAATTCCCATCTTTTCAGTCTTTAGCTGTAAGTTACAGGGCTTAATTGAAAACTGCAATGAAACATGTTCTGCACATACCAAAACACTACTGGGTTTTTTTTTCGTGTCCAACAAAGTGATATTGACATCATATGTATCAGTCTTAAACACATCTTCAGGTCTTTATTCTGTTGCACGCTCGTAGTTTACCACACTACGACTATGGAGGCTGAAGCAACTTAGTCTGATTGACATAAACCACAACTAGCCAAAAGAATATTACCAAAATCCTTTTACACTTCCTCGAAAACATATCCGTTACAATGTTCCTCTAACTGGAATGGTGAAAGTGTTGCATGTTGACGTCATATGAAACTAATGCCCATTATATATATCATAGCAAGTAACATATTCGAATTGTCTAGATCTACTACGGCATACTTTTTTTTTTTTACTACGGCATACTTGTAATGTCATATTTCTGAACAACGGGAGAACAATAAAATTGTCAAAACTCATAGCATTGGCATTAAACCGAAACTTAGGAGCAAGAAGGACAAAGCAAGTGAACCTTTATAGTTTGACATTGAACAGTCCTGATTCCCAATAGCAATATAGCTCAGTTTAAAAGGATTTGGATGTCCCATAGCTGCTCGAAGAGAGCCCCATTTAGATCCAGAGTCGCCTCTAGCAAACTCAATTCCATCAAGAATATCCTGTTTCATTAACAGTATATTATGAACACAATCTCGGTGCCATGATTTTACAGGTCGATTTCTCATTCTGAAGTAGCTAAAATAAGAGTTAAAAGGGTGCTATCTCAAATATGTAAAGAACAACCGGTGAACAATATATTGGCCAACCGAAGTTTATATAATTTAACGAATAAAGCAGGCGATAAATCATACGTGCCCATCTTCGGTAAGCAACTGCTATATAGCCATTGAAACACACAATCAGCAGATATTAATAAAAAGGTCCAACAAACTCGCCCACATTAAATTTGAAAAAAAAAATCACATGACTGTTGTCTTAAATACTGAGCATATCCAAGTTTTTAATTAAATTATAATGAATATGACATCAGAAGCTATCTCATATAGCAAAAGATGACTTGCATTTAGTTTATCTCTTACAATAGATGAAACATATTTTAGAAGCCAAGTGACTGATAATGTATTTAGAGACTAAAATTTGTGTGTAAAAGAAAATAAAAAAAACAAATAAGAGGGAGGTGGATGGTGAACATGCCTGTACAAAAGCTAATATACTCGAGGAACTAACTTGGTCATGGTGGCTGATTCCTGTTATATCAATATGTATCAGGCAGGCAACATTAAAAGTGAAAGTCCTTTAAAATAAGCTCTTTTGAAGCTCAGGATAGAGGCTACCAGCATTGATCACCCACAAAGGGAGGGCACCAAGATCCTCTGCTAGCTGCAGTAAGCCAGCATCAGTATGCAATGATTTTGATGGAGCATATAATATTAAGTTCTGAAGAAAAAAAAGAAAGTGTGCAAAGAGAAACCTACTTGAAGGAATTCAAAAAATCCTAGGCCATTATCTACCCAATACTTCCACACGTCATTGAAATGACCAGATCTCTCTTCCCATGGACCTATTGTTTCTTTCCACCTAAATACATTCATTAACCATTCACCTTCAGCATAAGAACCACCTGGAGTATAACAACAGACCAAATAAAGATATGCATTTGTCAGTTTATAGGTATGGCAGTGTTTCTATGAAATGTGCATAGGAAAGAAGCAGATAATAAAGCAAGTAATAGATCAAATGGTACAAGCACATTAGATAAACTGCACATGTTTTTGCTTGTCTTCTATGCAGATTGATTTATGTCATTTAACGTATACATAAGCAACTTTTATGGATTGCAATACTACAGCTCCTAAGCGTCGTATCCAGTATTAAATGTATAACTCGGTTCATTTAGTGTAGCAAGGTTCCCATTATTAACAAAACAACAATGTCTATGTCTTGTTATAGATAACTCCTAAGGGATTGTAATACAATTGCTCCTAAGCATCCTAACGAGTATGTAATATGTACATTGTATAACTAAGTTCATTTATTTAACAAGGTTCACAATATATAAGAAACAACAATGTTGTCTCTTGTTTCAAATAACTCCAAGTTTTCATAAATAACCAACTCTTTATTTGCAAACTAGATAAATAAATTCATGCGTTTAATTAACAAGTGGGATAAACTTGTTTTAATCAATTTAAGATGAATTCTATATGGATCTAAACTAGTGAAGAAATATTCAAGAAAAATTTGATTTTTTTTCCATAATAAACATACTTGTTCCTGTGATATTTTCATGAGACTGTATTGACAATTAAAAGAATATTAATTTTCCTAACTGATTTTTTCGTAAGTCCCTTTCTGAAACTGTTCAATATAAGAAATAATGAGCTCGTCCTTCACTTGTTTCTTTTTTCTTCTAGTTTGTCCTCCCTACTTTTTTTTCCTGTAGTCAGAAAAAAGATATTCATAGGTTCAACTAAGATTTCATACTTATCTATTCCGTAGACATATGTTTATTTTCTAATGCCTGAATAAATTGAAATTAGTTCACAGTACGTCAAATAATTAAAAAACATTTGGTAAAGTATTACACCAGCAAAATATCATGCACTAACATATAACTGCTGCATACTAGTTTACTCCATAGCAACATCCATTTTTTACTTCCATGAATCATCTTTTACGAAAACAAGAGAACCTTTGACAACATCTTGCAGTCACAATACTCCCTTTATTTTATTGGTCTGTTTTCAAAACCAAACTTTAGCTTCATGTTATAAATAATGTACTCGTATTTTAAGCTAGGTTTTAACATATAGATATGGAAACAAATGCAGCTTCAGTATCAATTTCATCAAATAAATTATGAAATTCTATTACTACTGATTCCCACTGACAACATTTTTCTTATTGTCATCTAATGGAAGTTAAAAGTAATGAATGAAATCCAAAGCAAACCTGGGAATCTGAGGAATCGAGGTTGCAGATCTGCTAGCATCGAAGCAAGCTCCTTCCTGAAACCATGTCCCTGTGATAGATAAACCAAATAAACATTAATAGGTAAAAACAAGTAGCACATTCTGACGCTCTGAGTTTATAATCTTCTTGCATCTCAAAGGAAAACCAAAACCGAATCCAATTATATTTTATATGTAATGTTTCACCACTCTCTGATGAGAAATGTCAACCTTAACTAAACAATATAAATAAGTTGAAAAAGCATTCAGAAATTTCAGTAGAACGCTGAAGAGAAGTTACAGCAGTTATTAGCCATAGGAAAATTATAGTAATTCCGCAAAAAAAATTATGAACAGGTACCTTATATGTGTCCACAGGCATAACAGATATTTGATCCAACCAAATCACGCCCTTCTTATTGGTTGTCAGTTGAAATCTTGCATTTGTATTTGTTCCACTAGATTTGACCAGAAACTCAACCTTGGTCCACTCTCGCATCACTATAGTATTATAACTATACAAAAATTCCAAAATATTTGAAAAAATTAGCGAAAACGTAGCAAGTGCACCTCATGTCAACTGCAATTTGTCAAGACTAGAGAACAGGCTCACTCAATTGTAGCACTAGCCAGGTTTTGCAAGCCATCTGAACTCGTAAGTGATACATACAAGTCCATTGAGTCCAATGACCTAACATGAAGAACAATTTTATAGTCCTTCCCCCTCTCAATATTCTGGAATATGACAGTAATAAGAAAAGTAAGTACAAGTACATGAATATATCAGAAATTTTCTCTCTTCATTTTGGTTAAGTATTAATGTTCACTATAAAGAAATGATTGACAGGCTAATCAAAATGGGGGTATATAAGGAATGCTGAGGACCTACTGTTACAGCCTTCATGTACTTAAACCAAGAAAAGTGAAGAATATACAACATAGAATAACAAAATGGATATCTCACCATTCCCCAGTAGCCAGGATTGTATATGCCAACACCTCCTTCTGGACAAATATTTGGTCCATCATTATCACAAAACACTTCCATTCGAAGTGCAACTTTATTTCTGGCAAAACAAGAAGTTCGGTCAGTTGATGCAACAATGTATTTTTCATTTCCAATTACGGACCACGGGTAAATGTTTGAAGGCGTGTTGGGGCCTCCATCTTCAAAACCTGCAAATGAAAATGAGGCATGTCAATAAAGAACTAAATGCAAATCATACAAAGTGACCTAATCTTTTACAAACATTTGTGCAGGAACAATTCCAGTGCAGAGCATCATGGTAAATTCAATACGCTTATCAATACAGGTAGATATATGTGCTCAAAATTTAAAAAAGATTGAAAATTTTGTCCTTCTTATAGGTTGTATCATGGAGATTGGGAGATGACGAAAACTAGAAATTAAGGAATAACTAGAGTAACAAAAGCAAAGAGTTTTGGACAAAAAACGAAAACATAGTGAGCAGTTAATATCCAGAAAGATGGATAGATTTTCCACTCTAAGATAAAGAATCTATTTTTTGCCTGAAAACTCTGGATTAGAGTATGAATAGAATCTCTAGCAAAAGATATATATGTTCAGCTACAACTGCGAGATTGTAGAAATCAGTTCTTGAATTAGGACAGAGAAACAAGGTTTCTACCAAACCTAAAAATAGTTACAGGAGTTCTGGAAGGTAATTGAATGCTATGAAACCAAAAACTGTAATTTTGTCATTTTTTTATTCGATCTATTTATCTCTGTAAATAAAAGGACAATATTTATGTTTGTCTTTACTTTTTATTAGAAGAAGATAATAAATTAAACAAGAACATGCTGGAACAGTGCAAGGATAAAATCACAAAAGCACATATAAAGGACAAATTTTGCATGTTCAAAGGTGTACTTTGAATTCGCATGTTGTGATACCCCCTAAACTTCAGAAACAGGGTAATTAACCTGCATTCTTTCATGATGCATCTCATGCTGCAAGCATTACTCAAAAGGATCACAATTCCATGAAAACAAAAACGTAAGAAGATCTCGTGTCAAAGCAGAAATAAGAAGCTTTGTTAAGTTTCTGTTATCTTTTCCTAGTAGGGGAAAACTAGACCCCAATTATTTTTTTCATTTTTTTTTTTAAAAATCTACCAACATATTAGAGGTTACAAGAAAGGTTCATGTGTAATCATACATGAGACTTACAGTAACTAGCCTAAGTTTTCTAACTATTTAAGCAAGAGAAGAAGCGCAGACCCAAAAAATTTTACTTTATTATCAATATTAACTACATAGATGGCTAATCCAGTGGTGGTAATATCATTAAGAACACAACGCAATGCAATTGCAATATAATTGTAACAATCTGTCTGGTGATCACGATCAGAAATAAGTAGCTTCGTTAAGTTTCGGTTTTCTTTTCCTACTAGGGGAAAACTAGACCCCAATTATTTTTTCTTTTTTTTTAAAAAAAAAAATCTACCAACTTATTAGAGGTTACAAGAAAGGTTCATGCGTAATCATACATGAGACTTACGTAACTAGTCTAAATTTTCTAACTATTTAAGCAAGAGAAGAAGCGCAGACCAAAAAATTTTACTTTATTATCAATCTTAACTACATAGATGGCTAATCCAATGGTGGTAACATCATTAGGAATACAACGAAATGTAATTGCAAATAATTGTAACAAACTGTCTGGTGATCACGATTTAAGTGTCGTTGATTTTTCAGCTTACCTCTGTTACTTATGAGCTCCGCCCATAACCCACCTGCTCCTGCGTGGTTGATCTCCTAGAAAATCATTTTACAAATTGAGACATTAGCATAACATGATGGCCAGACCTTTGAGATATTAATTAAAAAAATATTATTTTCAAAACCAAAGGGACAGAGAGAAAATTCTGAAGCAGCAGCGAAAGATCTATATGGACTAGATTTAATTGTATATGGAAAAGAAACCATAATTCTAGGACATGAAAAAACCATAGAACCTACCGCAGCACGGTCACGGAATAGCAACCAAGATATTTCTGTTCTCAAAATTAGTAAAACAGAACACCTTAGACAAGTAAAACCCATCCAAACAAACAAACAAACAAAAAATTTTAAGTTGATGAAAATAAACATAAGTGAACTGATTATACACATTTCATGACCATACAAGTATTTCTACTCAGTAAATCAGCACAGTCAGATGCCAAGAAGAAGATTGCAACAATTCAACTGTCATCTTAATCCAATTGTACTAATCTGAATTTGACACAAACAAATCGAATTTCCACTCTTTTTTTGGCAAACTACATCGAAGGATCAACTGGAAGAAACAGATGCAAGAAAACAGTTCACCTCAAAGAAGATTCCGAACATGTGGTCGGGAATCCTCCGTTCAACTGCCGGCGAAGCGTTCACGAACAACGTTGCGGTTTGATCCGCTAAGAGCTCGAAAGAAAAACTCCGATATGAAACCCAAGCCAAAAGTAGGGCGCACAGCGCGCCTCGGAGCATCATTCTCCCTCCCGCTGCAATGCTGCACCCAAACCGAACATCAATGATTGAACCCCAAATCAAAGCCTCCGCATCAAGCTCGATCACGGAATGCTCCTTCTGGAGAACTACAAGAGGAAACGCTAAAATTATGAATCGTTACCGTGCTCCGATCCGGCGACACTAGAAGTTGGAAGTTGGTGCGATTTCGAGGACGGAAAGGAGACGAGATGGCGCCGGCAATTAATAGCGTCCCCGACGACTTGATATGATCCGTCAGATCCAGATCGGACGGACGTAACCTTCTAGCTTCGCACGCTTCATTGTCGTTGCTTCGACGCATGAATTTCTTGGAGCATTAGCCCCGTTTATCCTCGATGCACGTAAAATGAACGGCCGAGATTCGATGAAATGTGGAATGTCTGTTCGCCGAGAGCGGATAATGATTGAGAAGGCGACAAAACATTTATTGGGCCTAGAGTGGGGTCCAAGAGCAGCCGCGGTAGGGGGATTAGCTGCGAGGTGTGTTGGATCGAGCGATTTGCTCCGCCTTTGTTCGTTGTCCACGTGGTTACCCCTGCCTTCCTGGTATCAACGTGGAAGCTTGGAGCTTGAATTGCACGGAGCAGTTTGTGAGAACTCTTCCAGCGATTTTTTCAGGTATTTTGCAGATGGAGATCCTAGTTTTATTAAGATCCGCTCCTGAGTCCTGACAAGGCTTTCTTTGAAGCAAATCCTGCGGTAATCCAATGCGTAAGCCAATTGGTTTAAGTTAAATATTAATCTTAAAAATAGGACTATAGGAGGAGTATGAATTTAATTGTTATCATAATTTATATAATTATTATCATCAAATTGGAGTCCAAGTCAATGCTTATCCAAGTGGAGCAAATTACAAGTCAAACCCTTGGTCATATACACAGGAGAGAAAATTGGTTCAGTCTAATTTGAAGACAAAAGAATTGCACTTGCAGGCTCGAATCCTTAACTATAGTAGGTGTCACGCCCAATCCAGTTTGGCTCGTCCATGTCGCCCCTTCTACATCGAGTTTTGTGCGAAATCCGAAATCGAAATCGGATTTCGATTCGAGAAGCGGTCAACTCACACACCATTGACTATTGCCTCTTTTCGAGCACCTGGATCGTGTTCGAAGCCGCGTCCGCCTCACTAAAACGAATGCCGCCTGCGTTTCGTTCTTCACCGCCGGCCCTCGATGCCGGAGAGGAAGGGGGAGACGGGAGAGCTCAGGGCGTGCGGCAGGTCCAACTTCCCAAACCTCGGCCTTTGTTGCCGAATGGTGCTGTTGCCGGAGACGGTGAAGAAGGAGGGAATAAAGGCTCGAAACAGGGAAAGCCGCCGGAAGACCAAAGGAGCACACCGTCACCGGAGAAGACAAGGAAATAGGGAAAATTTCTCTAATTAACCTCTAATCAGTTACATAAAACCCTCTCCTCGCCCTCACTCACTCGCGTCGACGGCGATGCTCGCCGTTGACTTACAATCGCGCCTCTCGACTATTTCTGCCTCACGCCGAAAGAAGCCGCTTTCTCCGTGCTCTGCTCCTCTATGTTCCTCCCCATTGTCCGCCTGGATTCTTAAAGGGGAGGAGACACCGCTTGGTTTGGAAGGGATCTCTCCGCCAGCCGCCTTCCCAAATCGAGCCACCTGCGAGCGTATTCGCCAGCCGTCGTCACTAGCCGACCTTGCCTTTGCAGCGCGTCCACCCGTCAATCCTGCCGGAGAAGAGGCCTTCAACGGCACCAAAGATCCCGGCGTCATCGAGCGATCCGCAGAGGTCGCCGCGATCGACGTTTGTGTCAGCGCCGAGGAATTCGTTGCGAGCTTTGCTCGCCGCTGGCGTCCGGGCCTTGTGGTTGATTTGGGCTGCCGCATGCCCCATACACTCCTCGATCCTACCCGAGAATAAAACGACATCACATTTCTCCCCCGCGAAGTTTGGACATCGCCCTCGACGACCTCCACCATCGCTGCCACTGTCGCGATGTGTGCCACCTCGTACGTCGAAGTGGCTATAGAGCTGACTCGCGTCCGTGTAGAGTCCGTTTCTCTCCGCGCCCCTCGAGCTCCAAAAGTTGAAGCCGGCAAGCTGCCTCGCTCGATGTCGGGGATCCAACAAACCGCGTCCTCGTGGAACACTTGGACTCCTCCCAAGTGTGGCATCACGCCCGCCTTAATTTGTAGCCGAGGATGACGTCGAAGTCGTCCATCCTCGCCACTCGGATGTGGTGTAGTCCGCTCCAACGACCTAGTTCCACTGGTGCGTCGTAGGAGATCCTGACCATCCGCTGCTCCGCGGTGTTAACAGTCTTCACCCGCTCCTCCGTCGGTGAAGTGCGTAGATCCAGTCGCGCTGCCATTCGCTCCGATACGAAGAGGTGAGTCGCGCCGGTGTTGACCATCGCCTCCACCTCTACTCCACGTATCCTTATCGGGACGAAGATCAACCTCGCTCCACTAGAGGTTGCCGCCGTGATCGCGCCGATCGTCATAGATCCGAGTATCAACGGATCATCGTCCGCAGCTGACTCTCGTGCTGCGATCGCTGCGAGTCGCTTCTGCGTTGGGTAGTCTCTCATCAAGTGGGGCCCTTTGCAAAGGAAGCAGTCAAGGGTCCTGTGTCGGGGAGGCTCCTGCCGTGGCTGGGGACGTGTGGGTTGTCCCCACTCTTGCTGGGGAGAGGGTCTCCGTCTATCCGGGGCTCTCGATCTCACCGGAGAGCCGCACTTCCGAGGGGATTTTGATTCCCTCGATGTCATCCTCCGCGCATCCACCAAGGCTTCAGCCACAGCTGCGGCCTCCCACCAACCTTGGGGCACGTGTCATCGGACCTCCGCCTCGGCCCACGGCTGAAGATGTCGGAGGAAGGTGTGGCGTCGGTCTACCTCTGACATGTCGGGGATTTGCAGCATAAGCATTGAGTAGGCTCGGACATAATCCTGGATCGATCCAGTATGTCAAAGCTTATCAACCTCGTCGCGTGCCTGATCCTCCAAGTTCCTGGAGAGGAACTGCCGCCGTAGTTGGTCCTAGAATACCTCCCAAGTCCAATGCGCAGCTTCTGGTGTCGAATCGACTTTGGTGCGCCACCAAAGCTTTGCGTCGTCGGTGAGGTAAGCGGTGCACACCTGCACCCGATCGCCGTTTGGGACATGATTGACGACGAAGTATTGTTCTATGTCCCAAACAAAGTTGCCTAACTCCTTAGACGTACGGGCACCTCCATACGCCTCTGGTTCGGGGATCCGTACTTTGGTCCTTGGAGCCGCCTGCTCCGTTGAAGTCCCGGCCCCAGAAGATCCACCTTATGCTTGCGTCAGCGCTAGGCGCAGCACAGCGAGGTCCGCCTGCATTTGTTGGTGCGCCGCCTGCGCACTTGCTACTTGCCCCTCCAGTGTTCATTGGAGCGAGGCAATTTGTAACCATTGCCCCTCAACGGTTCGATGCAGGTTCTCCAGAGTTGGAACAACACCTTGTTCCCCATTTCCGGTCAAGCCGAGTACCTCCTCGACTCGATTCAAGCGGTCTCCCTGTGTCACCATTTTACCGGAACAAACTTGGCTCTGATACCACTGTCACGCCCAATCCAGTTTGGCCCGTCCATGTCGCCCCTTCTACGTCGAGTTTCGTGCGAAATCCGAAATCGAAATCGGATTTCGATTCGAGAAGCGGTTAACTCACACATCGTTGACTATTGCCTCTTTTCGAGCACATGGATCGTGTTCGAAGACGCGTCGGCCTCGCTAAAACGAACGCCGCCTGCGTTTCGTTCTTCGCTGCTGGCCCTCGACGCCGGAGAGGAAGAGGGAGACGGGAGAGCTCAGGGTGTGCGGCAGGTCCGACTTCCTGAACCTCAGCCTTCGTTGCCAGATGGTGCCATTGCCGGAGAAAGTGAAGGAGGGAATAAAGGCTCGAAACAGGGAAAGCCGCCGGAAGACCAAAGGAGCACACCGTCGCCAGAGAAGACAAGGAAATAGGGAAAATTTCCCTGATTAACCTCTAATCAGTTACATAAAACCCTCTCCTCACCCCCACTTGCTCGCGTCGACGGCGATGCTCGTCGTCGACTTACAGTCCCGCCTCTCGACTGTTTCTGCCTCACGCCGGAAGAAGCCGCTTTCTCCGCGCTCTGCTCCTCTGTGTTCCTCCCCATCGTCCGCCTGGATTCTTAAAGGGGAGGAGACACCGCTTGGTTCGGAAGGGATCTCTCTGCCAGCCACCTTCCCAAATCGAGCCACCTGCGAGCGTATCTGCCAGTCGACCTTGCCTTTGCAGCGCGTCCACCCGTCGATCCTGCCGGAGAAGAGGCCTTCAACGGCGCCGAAGATCCCAGCGTCATCGAGCGATCCGCAGAGGTCGCCGCGATCGATGTCTGTGTCAGCGCCGAGGAATTTGTCACGAGCTTCGCTCGCCGCTTGCGTCCGGGCCTTGTGGTTGATTTGGGCTGCCACATGCCCCATACACTCCTCAATCCAGCCCGAGAATAAAACGACATCACAGTAGGTGTAATGTCTATTTTTCCTAAAGACCAGGCTAGGCTGGCAAGCGGCCCAAGCCTGCGTGCGAAGCCCAGGTCAAGCCCGCGTGTGAAGCTTTCGGGGACATGAGCGAACGACGAGATTCTCTGGCGGTAGACACGGACGACGAGGGTCGCATGCAACGTACGCCAGCAGAGACTTGGCGGACATGTGTGGTTCGGGCAGCAATCTAGTGGCGAGAGGTCTTCAGCGCGGATGGCTCTTTCGGACGCGGCGCCGAAGACCTCAGCTTTTGCGGAGGAATCAGACGTGAGCGGAGGAATCGGACACGAAGGGGAAGCAGGCGACCCCTAGGAATCCAGCGAGGAGGACGGAGCCCTCCGCATGTGTCAGGATCAGGCGATTGACATAAGAGATGGTTTTGGCAGACCCTGCGAAGAAGGAAGGCGAGATCTTTGGTGGATGCACGAGCGAACGACCCGGACGCAGACATGGACGCAAGCAAAACAATCGTCTGCCTCCCCTGCTTTCCTTTAAAGCTGTGTTTAGCAAGGTCGATGGAAACTGAGAAGGAAAGAAAAAAAAAAAAAAAAAAAAATAAGAAGGAAAGAAAAATAAGAAAAATTTTTTTCTTTGTGTTTTGCTAGATGGAAGGAAAGTGAGAAGGATTGTTATAGACACCATTTGTTTTTCTTTTTAAACTCATACTATATAAATATTCTTAAATAACATACAAAATAACTATTTAGTATGATTATATATTATAAAATTAGTTAAAAGAATAAAAACTATTAAATATTATAAAATAAATTTAAATATATTAAATATTTTAAAATTAGGTAAAAATAATTAAAATCTATTAAATATATTAAAATTAATTATACTGTCTACTTTTTGCCATAGTATAGAGAAATCCTAAAATTAGTTTTTTTTTTTCAACCAAACATCTAACTAGACACGAGTTATAAATACCAAATTTAGAATCACAACATAGTTAACCAACATACAAATTTTTAAACATAGTTCACAACATACAAAATAACATCACAATCTACAAATAATATAGTGTTGGGAAACCCCGGGGATATTTTACAATTTTTCAGAGATAGATATCATACATTACATTGCGCAGTGGAAGAATATCCCTGAAACAGGCCAGTCCCAAAAACCCAGTGAAGATCGTCAAGCGAGGGGATCGACACGATGTGATAGAAAGTACCTTAAGCAAGCATGGATGTAAATGTCGAGGTAAGCGCCCAAGTGTTCGCCCTCTGCAGTCTCACACACACGGATTCCTTGAGCCCTCTTCTTCCACGCTTAGTGCTAGCCTCGGGAAGAAGATCCAAGCCTTAGGTCACCTTCTTCAAAGCCTGCGCCACCTTTAAGGGAAGATGCGCCAAGAGGAGAAGGAGAGGACATGAAGCCACCAAGCACAAGCCCTTCTCACGCCAAGAGAAGAAGGAGAAGGGGAGGAGGACTTGCGGCTACTTGATGGAAGAAGAAGAGATTGCGCCACTAGAACCCTAGCTCTCGCCCCTTTCTTTGCTCACGCCTCCAAGAGATTAGTCATTGAGAGGGGCGACAAGGGGTCTTATTTATAGTGGAAAGAGGCAGTTTGGGTCGGGCTAGGATGATGACAAGTGTATGGCTAGGATGAGGGGGGTTGAGGCAAGGAAAGTCACCAAGACTTTACCATAAACCTCATTCAACCTATCCATATTTGCCCACGAGCCATATCAGCCCAACACATGCCTTAGAGGCATATTTTCCATCAAAGGATGAAGGGGCTAGGTGCCCTTTACTTCCAAATGAAGCAAAGGCGCCTCCCTCACCCCATTATGCCCTTAAGCGCCAATGGGGTGAGGATTCTCTCCATTATACCCTTTAACCCTCTAATCTCTTCATGACAACTTATTAGTGAGTCCAATTAAGCAATGGGTCTAGCCCAAGGTCCATTATGCATGTTAACCAAGCCATTCGATCCAATCCAATTTAACCCAAGGTCACATGAGGCTAACCATGGTTAATTTGGTCAACATGCCAAAAATGAAAGTTGACTCTAATAAGTTTCTTCCATCTCATCAGGCCCATTGGTGCTGATGAAATCTCCAAAATAAATCCGAGTTATCCAATAACTCGATCAAAAGGATTCCCGATCAATACGAGAACTCAAGTATCTTGGTGTGTGACCCTGTAGGTCCCTTTGACGTTGGCAGTACTGACCAAAGGTCACCACAAGCAATGAGTGGCAACTAGCAGTGCATCGCTACTGCCCAAGTCATCAGAATGGATATCAACATCGACATCCCCATCATCGCGACTAGGTATAGATACATTATAGTCCCTTTGCCGAACTGATATCAGATTGGACAAGTGTGTCATCACTTGCTTTGATCCAATCACATGGCTATGACTAAATCAGGTCTTCACCTGGGTATGGTCATACACTTTCAGTCATAGACCATAGAGGAGCTCTATGGATATCATGCTTCCCTTAGGAAGGGGCAAATCCTTTATCTGTATATTGATCTTCTTCTATAGGTCGCCACATACTCAATGACAACCGTTATAACCTCCCAATTACAGCGAGGTGTTAGGTTGCATCAAAACATTTCTCTATCCATATAGAAGAGTCAATGATCTCAAGTCTAAGGATCAATGCATCTCCTATCACTTGTGAGGTTAACTCATGACACCAAGTCATAGCTTCACAGCAGGTTTGTCTAGTATATCAACCACTGATATACTCATATGTCTGCGTTAGCACCTCGTGCCTAACCAGCCTATATACCAGTCTTACAAGTACCATTGCTGTCTCATATCCACTAAGGTACATTGACTAGGGATGAAAGTTTGAGCACAGATCCAATCTGTCTCCAGGGACATTATCATGTAAGTACATAATCGCAGATGTAGACAAACATAGATAATGACAATGCCAGAATGATATAAATATCAATGTTAAGTAGTACAGAGATGGACCAATACTAGGTCATAGGGCATATACACCGACAATCTCCCACTTGTACTAAGACCTAGAGGTTGAGTAACCTCAACCCCATATCTCCAGTACGACCATCATGCTTTTGTTGTGCCAAAGCCTTGGTCAGTGGATCTGCTAGATTGTTCTCTGTATCAACTCTGCTAATCTTGACATCACCCCGATCTATGATCTCTCTGATTAGGTGAAATCTCCTGAGTATGTGTTTGGACCTTTGATGAGACCGTGGTTCCTTTGCCTGTGCAATGCTCTATTGTTGTTACAATAGAGCTCAATGGGATCCACAGTAGTTGGAACCACTTGAAAATCAGATATGAACTTTCTTATCCAAACAGCTTCTTTGGCTGCCTCAGAAGCAGCAACATACTTGGCCTCTGTTGTAGAATCAGCTATGGTGGACTGCTTGAAGCTCTTCTAGCAAACAACGCCTCCATTTAATTTGAACACATAGTCGGCCTGCGATCTGAAGTTGTCAGGGTCAGACTGGAATGACGCATCAGTGTAGCCCTGAACACTGAGCTCTTCCTATCCCCCGTAGACCAAGAACAAATCCTTAATTCTTCTCAGATACTTCAGGAAGTTCTTTACAGCCACCCAGTGCTGCAAACTAGGATTGGATTGGTATTGGCTAGTTATGCTCACAGCATAAGCCACATCTGGTCTAGTACACAACATTGCATACATGATTGATCCCACTGCCGAAACATAGGGAACTCGACTCATTTCATCTCTCTCAGCCTGTGTGGTAGGACACTGGCTCTTTGGGAGAGTAAGACAATGTCTTATTGGAAGGTATCCTCTTTTGGATTGCTCCATATAGAACCTCTCCAGGACCTTATCAATGTAGGTGCTTTGACTAAGGGCGAGGAGCCTCTTGGATCTATCCCGGTAGATCTTTACGCCTAGAATATAGGCGGCCTCCCCTAAGTCTTTCATCTCAAAATATTTTCCTAACCATGTCTTCACAGATTGAAGACTAGGGATGTCATTTCCGATGAGCAGTATGTCATCGACATACAAGACCAAAAAAGTCACCAAGCTCCCACTGAATTTTCTGTATACACAGGCATCATCTTCACTTTTAATAAAACCATAATCTCTCACAACTTCATCAAATTGAAAATTCCAATTTCGAGATGCTTGCTTTAATCCATAAATGGATTTTTTCAGCTTGCAGACCTTACTTGTGTCTGCAGGATAGATGAATCCATCAGGTTGTGTCATGTACACATCCTCTGTCAATTTCCATTAAGGAATGCTGTCTTAACATCCATCTGTCATATCTCATAATCATGATATGCATAGAAAGCAGAATTCGAATGGATTTGATCATGGCAACTGGCGAAAAGGTTTTATCATAGTCCACCCCGTGGATCTATCTGAATTACTTAGCCACTAGTCTACCTTTGTAGGTAACTATGTTGTCATCCATGTCAGTCTTCCTTTTGAAGACCCATTTACACCCTATAGGTTTTACCCCATCAGGCAACTCAACCAAATCCCAGACTTGGTTAGCCGACATGGAATCCATTTCGGATCGCATGGCTTCAAGCCATCTCTCGGAGTCCGGTCCACTGACCGCCTCATCATAGGTTCTGGGTTCATCCTCAATGATGAAGATCCCATCGTGTTGGGTCGGCAGCGACCCATTCCTCTCAGGTGCACGACGAATCCTCCCATACCTACGTGGGGCCTGTGTCTGAGCCTCAGGTTGTCCGGCAACTGGTGCAGGTGGCTCAAGTTCCATCTCTTTGTCTTGTGGTTGCACTTGGACCTCGTCCAAGTCAAACTTGCTCCCACTGACTTCTTTCATGAGAAATTCTTTCTCTAGAAAGACAGCACCCCGAGCAACAAAAACTTTATTCTCGGTGGAAACATAGAAGTAGTATCCTTTAGTTTCCTTAGGATACCTCACAAAAATACATTTATCAGATCTAGGTTCTAGCTTGCTAGAATCCTGACATTTGACATAGGCCTCACATCCCCAGATCCGGCAACCGGTGCAGGTGGCTCAAGTTCCATCTCTTTGTCTTCTGGTAGCACTTGGACCTCATCCAAGTCAAACTTGCTCCCACTGACTTCTTTCATGAGAAATTCTTTCTCTAGAAAGACAGCACCCCGAGCAACAAAAACTTTGTTCTCGGTGGAAACATAGTAGTAGTATCCTTTAGTTTCCTTAGGATACCCCACACAAAAATACATTTATCAGATCTAGGTTCTATCTTGCTAGAATCCTGACGTTTGACATAGGCCTCACATCCCCAGATCCTGATAAAAGAGAGATTAGGACGTCTCCCACTCCATACCTCGTATGGTATCTTGGAGACACTTTTAGATGGAACATTATTCAGTATAAGAGAAGTTGTCTCAAGTGCATAACCCCAGAATGAGGGTGGTAGAGTTGCATAACTCATCATAGATCGAACCATGTCCAACAGGGTTCGATTTCTCCTCTCAGATACACCATTCCATTGAGGTGTTCCAGGAGGAGTGAGTTGGGATACAATCCCACACTCCCTAAGATAGTCAAAGACCTCGCCACTCAGGTACTCTCCACCTTGATCAGATCGAAGAGCTTTAATGGATCTTCCAAGCTAGTTCTCTACTTCATTCTTGAACTCCTTAAATTTCTCAAAGGATTTAGATTTATGTCTCATTAAATAGACATAACAATATCTACTGAAGTCGTCAGTAAAAGTAATGAAGTAGATGTGTCCTCCTCTGGCCTGTTTATTGAATAGCCTACACACATCAGTATGTATGAGATCGAATAAACCTTGCGCCCTCTCACAAGTTTTGGTGAAGGGTGCCTTTGTCATTTTCCCTAATAAACAAGGCTCACATGTGTCAAATTCCTCCAAGAAATTTGAATCAATCAATCCATTTGCATGGAGTTGATGAATGCGATTCTTGTTTATATGGGCCAATTGACAATGTCATAGGAAGGCACCAATTGAACCACTCAGTTTGGTCCTTTGTTATTTACGTTACAGATAGAACTATTCATGTCCAAGACATATAAACCATTGCACAATATACCCTTCCCATAAAACATATTTGCAAATGAAAAAGAACATGAGTTCTCCTTTATTTCAAATATAAAACCTTTCCTTGCTAAGCAAGGAATAAATATAATATTTTTGGTTAATGAAGGTACATAATAGCAATTCTCTAGTTCTAATTGAAGTCCTGAAGGGAGGGAGAGTGTCAAAACTCCTACGGCAACAGCAGCAACTTGTGCTCCGTTTCCTACTCGTAGGTCAATCTCTCCAGCCCGTACCGATCTACTCTTCTTAAGCCCCTGCATATTTATACAAATATGAGCTCCACATGCGGTATCCAATACCCATGATATAGAAGTAGAAAGGTTGACTTCAGTAACATAAATACCTGAGCTAGAAGTTAAGGCCAAGCCTTTCTTCTCCTCATTCTGAAGATGCTTGCAGTCCCTTCTCCAGTGGCCCTGCTCGCCAAAGTGGAAGCACCTCTGGTCCTTCGACTTCTCTGCCCTTTTCTTCAGTGCCTTAGTAGGACCTTTGGCACTACCCTTAGCACGTGTCTTTCCCTTCTTCTTTATCTTCTTGGTCGCAAAGACCAAAAGAACAGAATTTGCTTTGGTCTCACCCATTTCACGCTCGACTGTTTGGAGCATATTTAGTAGTTCCTCCCTCGTGCATTCAATCCGGTTCATGTTGAAGTTTATAATAAATGGACTGAAGCTAGGGGGCAGGGACTGTAAAATAAGATCCACAACCAGCTCGTTGTCTATTGTGTGTCCCTGTCTTCTAAGATGATCCACATTCCCAATCAACTTGAGAACATGGGGTCTCACTGGTGCACTTTCAGACAACTTGCACCGACGGACTACTTTGGCAGTGTCATATCTCTTAGTTCTAGCCTGAGCCTCGAACATCTGTTTCAAATGAGTGATCATTTGAAAGGCGTTCTGCTCTTCATATTGCACCTGAAGTTCAGGTGCCATAATGGCTAACATGAGACATGCTACCTCCAAAGAGTCATCCTGATGCTTTCTAAAAGCATCCCTAGCTGCCGCTCGGGCATTAGGCGCAGGAGTCGCAGGAAGAGACTGCTCAAGGACATACAGCTTCTTCTCGAGCTTGAGGACTATCCTCAAGTTCCGATGTCAGTCCATAAAGTTGGTTCCAACCAACTTATCCTTATCTAAAAGGGATCGTAGTGTCAATCCGCCACTGTTCGTAGCCATTGTTCTACAACAACCAAGAAACAGCAGCTTAGTACTACTTGAAGTCATTTAAACTGGACTTGTTTTAAATGACTTGTGGCTCCCACTATTTTAATTGAATTGACAACCCACAAAGTCAATCAGGAAATTTAAGATTTCCTAGTGAGATGGAATCCTTATTCCACATAGGGCTTCGTGTCCCACGAGGGTGGGATGAGATGCACAAAGTGACCCATGCTTCCTAAGGTGGGCGCGCTGGCCGATTGCTCCAAGCAATTCCCCTTATCGAGACAGTCTAAGCATTTCATGTCCATCGAGGGCTGGGTATGAAATCCTAACCTCTCAATGATGTCTCTAGAGTTTCATCATGTGCCCAACACATTTGAAAATCTAGTCAAGTCCATTCCTAATCGTTATGCCCAGGGCCAACGAGTTTCCTTGCAAAGGCGCGGCCAGTTAAAACGGACTGGGGAAACCATTGCCACCACACACCTACTAAAGATAAGTGGGTGTGTCCCACGAGGGTGGGAAACAGTTCACAACACCACTGATCGATAGTTTGATGAGGGTTATGCATTAGAATGCTACTAGACTTGATATTTTATTCGAGGGTTTTTGAGGTCTCATCAATGCTGTTTTATCTTATGTCTAACATTACATGCATGCAATCCTATAGTGATAACATAATGATAAAACATCACAGGCATGCTTTAGCAAATAATGAAAGCAGTAAAGGGATGATGTGATCATAGCTCATTCAAGAAATTGAACCAACCCATGCCACAAGGAGGTTCAACTCTTGACCTAGGACTCAAGCCCCAAAGACCTAACCTAGCCGACCTCTATCTTGATCTTCAAGGTTGGCTCCAAGGTCTTCCAAGGGTGAACCGCCATCTTGCAAGGCACAAGAAGGATAGCACACAAGCACAAGGCTCGGCCAAACCCTAACTTGCACCACCAAGCAAATATGCGCCACCATTGATGAAGTTTATTGCGCCACCAAGCAAAGTGCGCAAGCTTCATGCATGCGCCAGGATTCATGTAGGATGCGCCCCCTAATCTTCATCTTGAATTTTACAAAATAAAAAGAAAAATATAGGCGGCAAGCAAGCCTCACAAGAATACATCACAGGCATGCAAAGGGGCTTGACTCATGATCACAACATTATGCACAATCAAGGTACTTATTCATGTAATTCTACATGCTCAAGAAAAACATAAAATCTGAGATTTTACTTTTTCATAAAGCAAGTTTCTTTTCCACATCTCTTTATCACAAATCTTTTGGTTATTTGCGATTAATTTTTCATGATGATTTTATGGATCCTATCGACTGACAATTTTGTCAGATCAAGAGACTCGGCCAGTCCGAAGACACAATGTCCGTCCTACTTGACAAAACTACATGCGCCTTTGATCTTAAATCAATCAAGAAAAATAATTCAAAAATCCAAAAGAGATTGACAAAGAGGATAGGAACAAGAAACTTCAATTTTTCTAATTTAGAAAAATATGCGCCAAGTTATATGCAATTTACGAAAATTGAAACATGGCATGTGAGCATAGAAAAGCATGAAAGAAACATCGTTCGAGGCTCGCAAGTCGCTCTAATACCACTATTGGAAAACGCCGAGGATATTTTATAATTTTTCAGAGATAGACATCATACATTACATTGCGCAGCAGAAGAATATCCTCGAAACAGGCCAGTCTCAAAAACCCAGTGAAGATCGTCAAGTTAGGGGATCGACACGATGTGGTAAAAAGTACCTTAAGCAAGCGTGGATGTAGATGTCGAGGTAGGCGCCCAAGTGTTCGCCCTCTACAATCTCACACACACGGATTCCTTAAGCCCTCTTCTTCCACGCTTGGTGCTAGCCTCGGGAAGAAGATTCAAGCCTTAGGTCACCTTCTTCAAAGCTTGCGCCACCTTTAAGGGAAGATGCGCCAAGAGGAGAAGGAGAGGAGATGAAGCCGCCAAGCACAAGCCCTTCTCACGCCAAGAGAAGAAGGAGAAGGGGAGGAGGACTTGCGGCTACTTGATGGAAGAAGAAGAGATTGCGCCACTAGAACCCTAGCTCTCGCCCCTTTCTTTTCTCATGCCTCCAAGAGATTAGTCATTGAGAGGGGTGACAAGGGATCTTATTTATAGTGGCAAGAGGCGGTTTGGGTAGGGCTAGGATGATGACAAGTGTATGGCAAGGATGAGGGGGGTTTGAGGCAAGGAAAGTCTCCAAGACATTACCATAAACCTCATTCAACCTATTCATATTTGCCCACAAGCCATATCAGCCCAACACATGCCTTATAGGCATGTTTTCCATCAAAGGATGAAGGGGCTAGGCGCCCTTTACTTCCAAATGAAGCAAAGGAGCCTCCCTCACCCCATTATGCCCTTACGCGACAATGGGGTGAGGATTATCCCCATTATACCCTTTAACCCTCTAATCTCTTTATAACAACTTATTATTGAGTCCAATTAAGCAATGGGCCTAGCCCAAGGTCCATTATACATGTTAACCAAGCCATTGGATCCAATCCAATTTAACCCAAGGTCAAATAAGACTAACCATGCTTAATTTGGTCAATATGCCAAAAATGAAAGTTGGCTCCAATAAGTTTCGTTTATCTCATCAGGCCCATTGGTGCTGATGAAATCTCCAAAATAGATCCGAGTTATCCAATAACTCGATCAAAAGGCTTCCCGATCAATACGAGAACTCAAATATCTTGGTGTGTGACCCTGTAGGTCCCTTTGACGTTGGTAGTGCTGACCAAAGGTCACCACAAGCAGTGAGTGGCACCTAGCAGTGCATCACTGCTACCCAAGTCATCGGAATGGATATCGACATCAACATCCTCATCATCGCGACTAGGTATAGATACATTATAGTCCCTTTGCCGAACTAATATCCAATATGACAAGTGTGTCATCACTTGCTTTGATCCAATCACATGGCTATAACTAAATCAGGTCTTCACCTGGGTATGGCCATACACTTTCATTCATAGACCATAGAGGAGCTCCATGGATATCATGCTTCCCTTAGGAAGGGGCAAATCCTTTATTTGTACATTGATCTTCTTCTATGGGTCGCCACATACTCAATGACAACCGTTATAACCTCCCAATTATGGCGAGGTGTTAGGTTGCATCAAAACATGTCCCTATCCATATAGAAGAATCAATGACCTCAAGTCTAAGGATCAATGCATCTCCTATCACTTGTGAAGTTAACTCATGACACCAAGTCATAGCTTCACAGCAGGTTTGTCTAGTATATCAACCACTGATATACCCATATGTCTGCGTTAGCACCTCGTGCCTAACGAGCCCATATACCAGTCTCACAAGTACCATAGCTGTTCCATATCCACTAAGGTACATTGACTGGGGATGAAAGTTTGAGCATAGATCCAATCTGTCTCCAGGGACATTATCATGTAAGTACACAATCGCAGATGTAGACAAACATAGATAACGACAATGTCAGAATGATATAAATATCAATGTTAAGTAGTACAGAGATGGACCAATACTAGGTCCTAGGGCATATACACCAACACATAGTTCACAACAAAATGTCCATACCATCAAAATAACATAGTCCACAACATCAAAATAAGAAGGAATGTTTCCACAACATCAAAATAACATTAAATGTTCACAATACACCGAAAGCTCTTTCGATAATATTGCGAGTAGATGCATGTCAGTGGTTCATATGCATTTTCTAAAGCATGTTTGGAATATTCTTTCAAGTGATAGTGGACTCCTCTATATGGTGTGATGATAAAACTTTTAATCCCAAAGCCAGCATCACCTTAATAGTATTTCCTTACGACATTAAAATATAGTTTAATGTTAAAATATAGTATTGATATAGTCATTATTAATGAATGAAGTAGATGAAATTTACCTTCTGGAATTTTTAAATTGTCAGATCGATTGATGGCATCTTTTAATATTTGAGAGTCAGACGCTGTCCCTTCCCATCTAGAAAGGACATAAGTAAATTTTTAAGTCAAATGTACATGCAACTAAAACATTTGTCGTTAGTTAATCCTTTCTCCCTCTGAATCTAGGTGCATCCTTAGATGGTACCCTCACACGAACGTGTGTTCCATCAATGGCTCCTAAACAATCCTGCAATTTTACATAACATCCTTAGATGGTACGCCCACATTCCTGCAATTTTCTTTATAATTGAATACTTATAATAACATACCTTGAAGTAAGGGTAAAATCTATTGGTATCGCAAATTTGAGGAGGATCTTCTGTGCTATTAGGTTGCTTGATAAACTGACCATGTATGCTAATAATAGCCCGCAACACTTCATGAAAGTGATAACTAACACTTCCAGTAGTATGACGAAAGAAAAAACAAAGTGCTCGATTCTTTATATTATGTGCAATCAAATATAAGAATCTTGCAACTTTTTCCTCAACACTAGCATATTTAATTTCTTTGACTAGGCTCTTACCTCTTAGAATCTACATAAGTTTATAAAGGCATCCTTATGCATTCTTAAAATGTTACAACATATTTGATCTGAACTAGTTAATGATCTCAAAAGTTTAGCTCGCATGCTATCCTTATAATCATTACTCTCTGATACTGGCTTGTCCACATACGATTCTTCATCCTGGTGAAGTTGTTGCAATCGTGCAACTAAAAATCCAGTTATAGATGCTATTATCACAGAAATCCTAATTTGGTTGTTATGTATTTGAACAAGTCTCTTGACTTTCTTAATTGTTGGAGCCATTAAAATCAAACCTATAAAGTAAAATATTATAATAAATCATATATGACATGAGGCATGTTTCAATAGCTACAAGATATAATCTAGTAAATCAAAACCATACATCCAACAAAAACATGTTAACAGTGTAATTCCATGAATTTATAACAGCACCAAATGGTTTCTAGTCAAGGTCCATGAGGCCATTACATTGGAAAAATTACCAAAAAATTACCAATGCTAGTTAATCAAGTCCTCGCGTAGCTTACGAAATCATATATTGAGTAGCATATAATACAGACCATTACATGAATTTATAACAGCAAAATGGCATCAAATACAGGAGGCGGCGGAAGAAAATGCATCGTGCAACACTTCATGAAAGAAAAATGGCAGAACAAAATGCAAACGAGCTTAGGAAATTTTCAAATTTGGAGAAATTTTCAAATTTGGAAAAATTTTTAGATCTACGTATCGGCAAGGAGCAACTCGATGAAGGAATAGAGGCGGCGGCGGCGGCGAAAGATGAAGTTGAAGGCAAAAGACATAGGCGACGAAAAAAATACGGCGGTGGCGGAAGATGAAGACGACGATGAAGGAAGAGGAGGTGAGGGATGAGGTGGCGGCAACTCGGCGGTGGCAGCAACTCGAGCGGTGGTGGTAATTCGATCGGCGGCAACAAGAAAGATTGGCGGCAGCGATTGTGAGGGATGAGGTTTCGTGAGACATGAGGGAGAGGGTGAGAATACGAGTCGTGAGGGTTGAGCGTGTATTTCCTTCCAAATCGGAGAGATGAAATTTTGAAGTAAAGTTGCCCAACTTTCCTTTCAAATTTCCCTCCTCTAATTTCCGTCCACCCTATTAAACACAAAAAAAATAACATTCCATCCGTCCCAGTTTCCATCCTCCCTATTAAATACAATGTAAAGCTCGAGGGAGAGAAGAGATCCGGGGAGGCCGGCGAGAGAGAAAGAATTGAGAGGTAAGATTCTGAGGTGAGACCGAGCATAGAGAGCTGTCGGTGGTAAAGGTGCCACCGACATGAGAGAAATCCGACTAGCATATTTGGGATTGGGAGAAGGGGTTTTGTAACCTATTTGACATGAATAAATAGAAGAGTTTCCCCTTCACCGAGGTCTTCTTCTCCGGCGAGATTCCTCTCTGTTTCCCGATCTCAGTGGCGGCGAGTGGTTTCTTCTCCTTCTTCACTGTCATCATCGATGGTCCAGGTGGCGAGGCTTTCGGCGGCAGAAAGGGGTTGAGGGCGAGTCAAACTCCTCCGCTGCTGCACGCCGAACTTCCCTCCACTCTTCCCTTCTCCGGCGACGAGCAATGAGCGCGGCGTGCGTTCGAGTGTGTGGGGGCGACGACTGCAAAGATGAATGACGCAAGCATTCGAATCGAGGACTAGATTCAATTTTGACTTGGTTAAAATTGAATTTCGAGGGAGATTGATTTCTGCTGTGAAATCAGAGCGGCTGTGGCGGAGATTTTGGGTTCCGAGTGCACAGTCTGAGGGGAAAAAATATGATGTCGAGGGGTGTTGGAAAGTAGGGCGTGACAGTAGAAAAAATTTTAGCAGAAGGGCACCCTTCTACCAAATCTGCAGTAGGGTGCCCTTATCTGCGAGACGTGAATCTCGAAGCGGCGGCATCAATCGCAAAGCACAGTCAACATCCATGAACCCCAGTCAATGTACACGAACTTTTAACTTGCGTTTAACCCTACTTGAAGTCAACGTCCATGAATTTTTTGTCAACTTACACGAAATGTTTTGAAGTTAGGGCAGAACCTTCATGCAGGCAACACCTCTGGCAATTGACTCTTCTTCATCGTGTTTGCGAAGATCCAGCAGCCTCCTCGCTCTCTAACGTTGTTCTACCGGTCGTCGACTCTCTTCAATGGTTTTCGACCGGTCGTTCACTCTCTTCCATCAAATTTTCTTCCTCGCTAGATCTTCCCTCTCCGACGCTTTCTTGTAAGTTTTCAACCTTTGTTTATTTAAATCTGATATCTAAATCTCCACGTCTCTTCTTTGATCCGGACAGTTGCTTCGAAAACCCTAGTTAGGTTTCTCTATCTCTTCAACGGCTGCTAGTTAGGAATTTATCATTTTCTTTATTATTCAATCTCTGAATCTACACCTCTCGATAGACTTTGTCTTCTTCGAACTACCTCATCGAACACCTAAGTTAGGGTTCTCCGATGAACTCTATTGGAGGCTACAATCAGATAATATGCTTGTTTTCGTGAATTTATTGTGTTGTTTAATTACCATAATACCTATTGCATGTATTTTGTTAGATATCCATTTATACGTTGAAATGGAAAAGGGAGAGTCTTCTTAGAAGAAGGGAATTAAGACTAGTGAGATGTTTGAGTGGTCATCCTCGAATGATGACCACTCAGATGATGAACAACCTAATTTTGACCTAATAAGTGTGAAACTGGTAAGATATTATAGAGTGCAATATTTCAATAATCTAAATATTATTTTTTTAGACGACACAAATGCTTATGATAGTTGTATGTATTTTCTCACGAAGTTGATGATGAAACAATAGCATATACATCTCAAAAGGGTGAGAATATAGAGACATCTACAACAAATGAATCCACATATGTGGTTCCTTCTATTGGTATGACATTTAGTGGTAAAGATCAAGCCTTCTATTGGTATGACATTTAGTGGTGAAGATCAAGCTTATACTTTTTATAATGAGTATGTTAGAAAAATGGGATTTAGTATAAAAAAGTATCATCTGGAACGTAAAAAGGATGGTAGTCTTAAATATCAAAAATTATGTTGTAGTAAGCAAGGAACAAAGCAAACACGCAAAAATCGTGTTAGTAAGAAATCACTACCTGATACCCGAACAAATTGCATGACTAGTGTCGAATTCAAGATTGATAGAAGTGATGTATGGGCATTAAAGAAATTCGAAGTGAACCATAACCTTCCTATGATAAGTCCTAATAAGACCCATATGCTCAGATCACATAGGAGAATTTTACCTTTCCAGCGTTCTCTTATAGACCAGATGACATAATCTTGTATTAAGGCGCATCATGTATATAATTATTTTCAATCGGGTAGAGCTAATAGTGATATTAGTTTTATCAGAGATGATAGTACCAATTACATCCAAAAAAGTAGACACAAAAAAAAATTGGATGGTAAGGAAACTCATGGTATTCTTAGATTCTTAGAGGATAGGCAAGCTAAAGATACTTCATTTTTTTTACTATGAAAACTGCAGATTCAAGCGAGATAACTCATTTCTATTGGTCTGATGGTAGATTATAATAAATTTTTCATATTTTGGGGATGTAGTTTGTTTGGTACTACTTTTCAAACCAATGAATATGATATGTCTTTTGCGCCAATTGTTGGATTAAACCATCATAAATAGACTATTATATTTGGTGTTGCATTATTGTATGATGAGTTAGCTGATTCATTTATTTGGCTTTTTGAGACCTTTTTGCAAGCTATGTGTGGTCGGCATCCTGTAACTATTTTTACAGATCAGTCAACTGCAATAGCCAAAGTAATACATATTATTTTTCCAAATACAGCTAACCGACTTTGTTTGTGGCATATATTCCAAAATGCAGTGATACATTTATCACATGTGATTCATAGTACCTCTACATTTATGAAAGATTTTAAATAGTGTATATATGAGCGGTGTAGTGTTGACACATTTGAAAAATTATGAGAGGCTCTTTTGAGTAAGTACAATCTTGTTGATCATCCTTGGATAATAAATTTTTATAAAATTCGTACCAAATAGGCTGCATGTTTTTGAGTGGACACATTTTCAGCTGATATGACCACCACCCAACGAAGTGAAAGTATGAACTCTCACTTCAAAAAAATTTTTAAGAAAAAGTTGGGTTTATTTGAATTCTTAGAACAATATGATAAAGCACTGAGTTTCTTCCAAGAGAAAGAGATAAAGGCTGATTTTAAGTCTCAGAATATAACACAAAGTGGTGGCTATGGTAATATGAGTAAACAAGTAGCTGAAATTTATACTGAAGTAATATATAATGAGTTTTTGTTCCAGTTTTTGGTCCAGTTTTTGAATCATGTTGATTGTCTTATGTAGTTCATGAGTTCTAATCAGATGGGGATCACACACATATAAGATGACTTCTCCTAACCATGATAGATGTGAATTTATCAATTTCAGCCCACCTTTCTTCCCCTGTATGCATGCTATAAAGGTGCTTGTAGTCAATACTGTGACATACATACCAGATCAATATATATTAAAAAGGTGGGCAAAGTACACCAGAGAAGGTGATGGGGCCATTGTCTGTCCATTGATGCTTGATGCGTCAGGGGAAGAAAGTTTGAGCTCTGTATATAGTCGAGTGTGTCAAAAGCAATATTGTATATCAACAATGAGTTTGCACTCGAGGACAGCACTTGATTATATAGAAAATGCAACTATTCAACTGAGGATAGATGTAGAAAAGATATTACGCAAAGAGACGGGGCCTACTGAACAGCTAATTGGTGATGATATCGAAGGGTCAGATGATGGTCTTGTTATTAAGCCACCTATGGCTAAGAAAGGTCTAAAGGAAAAACGGAAGAAGGGGGCGCTTGAACGAAGACATAAGAAGTCACCTGTTTCCAAACCTCAGTTCAGCAGAACTCCAGTGAGCAACTACCCAGGGACCCAGGTTTGCTTAACTAGAGTTCATGATTGACGTTGAGTGTTCCCCTGTTCTACGTAGTTAACATTGTATTAGTTCCATGGTTCAATATGCTAACTTATGTAGTCTATAGTTGTATTATCAAATTATTATTTCATAATTCTTTATGATAACATGTACCAATTTTCTACCACCCGATTCAAGCAGGACCATTCCTTTCTTATACGCAATTGATGATGGGTGCTTCTGCCATGCACTATGTAACAAAAACGTATGTTGCTGCTTTAGTTATTACATGACAGGAAGAGATCAAGTTGTTGTCTTTCTTCTTCTTTGATTAAAGAACGACCACAGTAGTATGTTCTGTCTTTATACTGAAATGCAAAGGTGTAAGATATTAAATGCAAGACTATCTTAAAATGTTAAGAATCATATATGACCAACAAAAATGCATTCACCTTGTCGAGAGTAGGTATATCCGGTGCTGATTCATCTAGAACCACAATCTGCACAAAAATGATGTAAATATTAAGAGAACAAACACATTGACATAATTTAATTACATATTCAATTCAGGTCACCCACTTCCACTTTCTTTGCTTTTTTCTTTTCTTGGGTATAGGGGCTTACTACTGCCCAGGAGGCCATTTTAACTCTTTTCCCTCGGGCAATTTTCTTCTCAATACGATCTTCGGGGTTACTGCCACCTTCAGGTTCTTCCATTGTCGCATCTTCCGTATCCGTGTCTGTGTCTTCTTCTAGTATTGGTATTGAAGACAACTTTTGTAGTTGTTCTTTTAGTTGCTCTTTTAGTGTCAAATTCTCATCATGAGCCTCAACCATTTGTTGTTCTAAATTAACCAGATGAAGAGTGAACAATGTCTTTATCTTTTCAATATCGGTCACATTTTGATCTTTCTCAATTTCCTCTTTGAGCCAGCTAATTTCTGCATTCAGTCTTTCCATTTCTTTATTGATCTACACCAAATTTTGTGATTTAGTTTATAAACACCAAATTCTATAATGATGCAGGGCACCATCCAGCAAATTCCATAAAGAATTTAATACTCATGGGAGAGAGGTGTAATGATGCCGGGTAGGTAATACATCTTCTATAGGGTGTCCTTTTGGTTCTCTCGCATGATCGATTTCGTCTTCAATAATGTTAAAAATAATCTATACATGTGTTGTAATTGTTAGCATACAAACATAACTTAAATGAATGTAAGTGAGTAAAATGAATCATACCGTGTCTTTCTCTATCTTAAGACACTTCTTGAAATACGTATTGCGTCGAGGTACCTTCACTTTTGCCCAATGGAACGGTCGTGGGTACTGACCGACCACTTGACTGTCAACATACAATAATGTATGCCCATAGAACCAAATCTGCATAACAAATTAGACAAAATGACATTAATCACATGTTCTTGTGCAAATTACCAATTCATGTAATTGAAGATACTTACACAAATGACGTGCGTAGACAAACCACCAATCCCAGATGGCTTCTTCTTCTTCAACCCAACAGTCAGCTCAGTGATCAGATAGTAGTATACTGCTTCAGCCCAATTATAGTCTCCTATTCTTGCAAGGTCCTCGATGTAGGAGACAATACCAACATCTAGTGAAAAACTAGTTCGGCTGAATAGAAAGTAACTAAAGACTAGGAGGATACCCAACATCCTAATTCTCTCCTCGTTCACCATATCTGCTATAGCAGAGCACAACTATCTCAATTTGTCCTCACGTCGATTTCTACTTATTGGATGCCCATTGAATTCACTCAAATAAAAAGGAGTAGTGGGCCGATCACTTGTAAATCACACCAACTCTCCCTCATCTGGAAGAGCAAGAATCATGGAAACATCCCTCACAAAGAATGAAACAAAATTTCCATTAATTATAAACCCACATCTCTCATATTCCCATATGAGTTGCAGATATTCCATAGCTAACATGTCTAATTGAACGGAGAGGCCTCGTAACAAATGTCCAAATAGGGTATGTCCTAATTGGTTTTGAATTAAACTACCCCCTTCTATCTCACTTATAAACTTATGCAAATGGCTTAGCGAGCATCGACTTAGAATTGGACGATGATCCACATATTTCTTCTTTTCCCCTTAGCTCTTTCTATGTCTCTACTGCTTGGGCCAGTCATTTTTGGACAACTGGAACACAATAATCCAGCTTTAGTATGAGCCATTAAACCCCAAAATCAATCAAGACAATGAATATATAATACATATAAACAAACATCCTACACATGGTCATTTGGGCTACTGACTGTAATAGTCAATTTGATCATGTGGTGCATTAATTAGTAATTACCCAACATATATAAGCTTTTCGCAAACATGAATGTCAAATTGTTAATAATTGAATAAACATTTGGTTAATCTAGCTAAAACACATAACATGCGCACTTTGAGGAAACTCAACTGAAATCCTCGACCAAGCATACAAATCATAAATAATAGCATACAAATCATAAACAATAGAAGATAAGCACCACTAAAAACAGAAATATACCAAATATTCTCCCATATTCCTAAACAATGTTGAGAGGAAGAAGAGATGTGTGATAAGAGAATGATTTAGTTTTTTTTCCTCACATGTTGGAAGATTTCACAATCTCATAATGTAACAAAAAAAAGAAAGGGAAAGCACATACATTTTTTAGGGTTGGAGGTCAGACGGTGAGATGCGGGTGGTCGTCGAAGGTTGAAGTGGGTGGTTGTCAGAGGTTAAAGTAGCAACGTCGATTCATGCAGGTCTCTTAAAAAAAATATAAGAACCCAAAGTCAAATGAAATTCTGTAAACCCTAAAAAGTAGATTATAATTTCTTGTCGTGATACCGGAATCCTCCTGTAGCGCAACCGAGTTATAGTTCGCCGGCCGCAAGGGGAGAGGAGGATGTCGCAGTTGAGCGGAGTGGTCACAAATGAGCGGAGAAGAATCGGAGGAGAACTCAATGTCATAGGTGAACAAAAGCTTCATAACGGAGAATGGAGATGAGGACAAAGAACGGAAGCTTTTTTCCTTTAAACCCTAACCACGTTCCAATGAGTCAATTTCGTGTGAATTGACCAAAAATTCGTGGACGTTGACTTCAACCAGGGTTAAACGCAAGTTAAAAGTTCGTGTACATTGACTAGGGTTCGTGGACGTTGACTGTGCTTTGCGATTGGTGCCACCGCTTTGAGATTCACGTCTCGTAGATAAGGGCACCCTACTTCAAATTCGACAAAAGGGTGCCCTTTTGCCAAAAAATTTTCGTGACAGTAGGCCTATGGGCCCGCCCCAACCCAAATTGAAGCTCATAATATGACATCACGCGGCATGCGGGCACGCAATTTAATCCACTCCTACCTACCTCCTCCCTCGACTACCTGCATTCGTAACTAACCGCTCGTCATCGTTCTCACTCCACCAAAAGCAACGTCTCCTTGTCTTGCCGTAGTAGTGGGAGAAAAGGCAAAAGATGGTGGACACAGAAAGTAGGAGGATGATCTGCTAATTGCTACCGAGATCAGAATTGATTTACTCCGCCTCCGCGCTTGGTCGCTCGCCGTCTGTCCCCAATCTAGCCCATTGCTTTTGGAGGGCATCGAGCAAGCGTCCAGTGGAGTGGAGGGAGAGGAGAGGAAGAGTAGAAGCGAGGGGCAGCAAGGATGGGAAGGAGAGGAGGAAGAGAAGAGGTAGTGGGAGGGGAGGAAGAGAAGAGAGGGAATAATAGGTTTCGGCGAAAAAATTTCCTAGGCGGAGCATCAATGTTGAGTAGGGTTTAATCAAACCCTTGTTGTTCTTTTAATAATCGTGCAGCATCAATGTTGTGCAGGTTCATCAAATTTTATACTATTTTTAAAGTAGTAAGAAGGGTTGATATGAAGCCTGCTCAACAATCCTAGGCGGCGTCCCCGCCTAGGAAATTTTCTTGATTTTAGCTGGGTCGAGTGGAGGAGGAAAAAAAAAGGAGAAGAGGATAGGAAGAGAGGTGGCGGCTGAGAGAGGGTATTATTTTTTTTTAGTAGAGTTAGGGATAGATTTATTAGAAAAATAAGAATATATTAGTAATATTAATAGTCAGGGCGGATTTGGGTTTGGGACAGGGATTTAATACCCCATACTTGAACCTGACCTGACTTATTAAAGTCAAGTTTTACGACTCGATATCCCGTCAACTCTATTTTCTCGGTTGGCATCGGATTGGGTCGGGTCTAGTCCGAGGAGGGCTGTTACGCCCCCAAGTGCCACCCGGGACCCACGTTGGGAATCCCGGCCTCGGGATGCAACAATACTGTACCTAACAAGTCAATGTGAAAATCGAGAAGGTATAAGATAGAAATAATAACATAAACAGAAGGCCAACCGACCACAGAATATCACAAATATAGTACCGATAGACATAAGACCGATGCAGCGGTCAACAAAATCAACAATACGACCGGCGTAGCAATCAATAAGTCAAATACAACCCACCCAGACTAGTGGTCAAATACTAACTATCTAATTTGTTCCAGATGGAGCCGCACCTGTACCTCGAGGCAAGACAAAGGGGGTTAGCTAGAGGCTAAGTAGGGATGTAACAAGTTATATTGTGCATGATCAAATAGAGCAATTTACTAGAATACCACCGTAACCCTACATGTCCCGTATAGTGTATAATCAAACTAAAATATGCATCAACATAGTGTCATCACACAACTAAAACTAGGGGTGTCCAAAAAACAGTTCAACCCGATGAACCGAACCAAACCGAAATTTTCAGTTTGGTTCTATTTCAAGCCAAATTCGGTTCGATTTGATTCGGTTTGAGAGGATTAAAAAAATTCTGGTTCGATTTTTGGTTTGATGCAATTCAGTTCAGTTCAATTCGGGTTGAACCGAACAAACCAAAATTTTAATATAATATTAATATTTTATATAAAATATATTATATTTTTATTTTTAATTATATAAAATATGTTATATTATTATTTTTAATTAAATAAAAATATCATATTATTATTTTTATTAAAAATTCATACTATAATAGTATAAAAAAGCTATATATATATATATATATATATATATATATATATATATATATATATATATATATATATATATATATATATAAAGTTTGGTTTAATCGAAACTAAACCGAACCCGAATCAAAATTTCGGTTTGGGTTCGGTTCGGTTTAGATTTTTTTTTGTTTTTCTGTTCAGTTTGAAATCGGTTCAGTTCGGGTTGAACCATTTGGACACCCCTAGATAAAACAGGGAATTGATATAGCATGGTCCGAGACCTGCAATTCTGTGATAGAGTGGTCCCTACTGATGGCTACCCGAATAGTAGAGACGACTGTCCGTCGACAGCCCGCTAGTATAGCGTCCTACAATCGTACAACCCATCTCGCCGAGGCGATCATCGGGTTGACAACAGATCTGAGACCTGAAGCCTATATCCAATGGCTCTCTTGGTCTAGCACTGGCACAGGGAGACGATCACACATCTTGAAATATAACAGGTAATAAACTGAGGTACTTTAAAATGTCTATCGCTGGACATCTAGTCCTCAATGTATGTATACATAATAACATACCAACTACCGACTAACATGCAGTAACAAAGACTCATACCGTGTTTCATACAAGCAAGTTATGTCAACAGGAATATGACTCGAGAAGAATGGAATCAGAATGGTAATCAATAGTAATAACAACAATAAGGAGGTATCGCTAACTATACATGCGATTGGCACCGTAGTAAAGGAAGCAGATAGAATCCATACCTCAAAAGTAGACGCACAGTAAAACAGATCCAACCGATAAGCCGTAATCAGTCAATAGGTCCTAGCAGGTTAATCAAGGTGTAAGTCACAATATCCCAGCTTAATCCGTTTTTCAATAATTATTATTTAACATGCTAATCCGAGTTATTATTATGTGATTATGTCTAGATCTAGGTTATTTAATCAAGTTCATTTAATACATGTGTCCGGTTTTAATCGCATGTGTTCTTATATATACGTACGGAGCAAGGGTCGGGTACTAACCCAGTTTGCAGCCACGTGCGAACGAATAAAACCATGTGAACGCCGGAATACCAAAGAACCAGCCTAGAATGTGCAAGTCGAGGCCTCGGCACGAAACCCGAAGTTCACCGAAACAGTGTTGCCGAAACAATATCTCCAAAACAGTAACGTCAGAGTTCATAACTCGCTGAAAACACAGGGGAAAGACTCACTATTCGCCGAAGACTAGAAACGAAAACAGAAGGTCACCGGAGATGAAGTAGCACCGCCGGAATCATGTTTGACGCGCTGCTCATCCAAACCCTAATCGCTAGTGAAATGATGAGGGAGGCAATGGTTAGAGCTGGGAGAGGAGACCGGAGCGGATAGGGGAAGGCTATCACCGGTGCTGGAAGAGACGCCGAACAGAAATCACAAGCGGAGGAACAGGCGGCATCGAATCTGTACACAGAGCTTCAAGCTCGTCGCACAGCCGTCGGGTCTCGCCGGAGCACGTCGGACGAAGGTGGAGACGCAAACGAAGGAGAAGGTCAAGTGCTGATCGAAGAAGAAGGGCACGACGCTCATTCGTTGAGTGAAGGAAGGTGAGAGCGGCGGGGAGAAGAAATAAGGCAGGAGCAACGGTTCACAAGCAGAGGAGGATGGGTTCGTCACGGGCACACAGGGAATGGGGAGGGGAATCAAAAGAGATAGCATTGTCTCGTCAAATCAAATTATTTATATAAAATATTATTTCCTTGCTATTTCTCTTTTATCTGTTTGTATCACAGACGTAACATTCTCCTCACCTTAAAAGAATTTGGTCTATTAAATTCAAACACATTTATTAAAGATAGTCAAATATGATTACAAAAGCGATAATACAACCGTCACTCGTCTAACACCTCTCTCTCCGGAAATAGATCTGGATGTCTCCTCATAAACTCATCCTCAGGCTCCCGAGTTGTCTCGCTCTTAGGATGATTCTTCCACTTGATTTTAATCAGGCTGATAATTTTATTTCTCAATTGGTGCTCTTTGCAATCTAAGATTTCCACAGGCATCTCTGAATATGTGGCATCCTGTCTAACAAGAACAGCACCATGAGTCAACACATGTGAAAAATCTGCTACGTACTTACGCAACATGGATACGTGGAACACTGGGTGGATGTGTGAGTACATTAGTGGAAGCGCTAATCGGTATGCGACGGGTCCAACTCTCTCCAATATCTCAAACGGACAAACATATCATGGGCCAATTTACCAGAATATCCGAATCTAGTTGTACCCCTCTTTGGAGAAACCCGAAGAAACACATGGTCGCGAACATCAAACTCGAGTGGACGCCATCTCTTGTCCACATAACTCTTTTGTTGGCTTTGGGCAATTAATATTTTTTGTCAAATAAGCTAAACCCTCTCCGCATCATATTCCAACATAGGCCCCGTTTGGCCTAGCTTTTGAGGCTGCTTATGGTGTTGCGACCAGCAGAAATCAAGAAACTGAGGTGTTTGGCCCTTCAGTTTCTCTGTTCCAACCCACAAATAACTGCTTCTCTGAGAAACAAGGGTAAAGCTGCTTCTCTGGCCCTCTGTCTATTTATGCTCAATAACCCTTATATGTAATAATAATTTTTTAATAGTACAACTTATAATATTTTTAATAAATATTTTAATTATAGTTAACTATAAATTTAATCATATAATTTTTATCTTAGTAATTTTTTTAATAAAAACTTATTTATTATAAATAGAATAACCTAGTCATAAGTTGTGCATCCAAACACCCTCATAGTTGGTCCCAATACACAACTTTCACCTGTTTCATCCCATAACACCAGAGATCTGCACCTTTTGCCATATAAGGCCTCAAAAGGTGTCATTTGAATAGGAGAATGGTAACTGTTATTATATGCAAATTTCACCAGGTGTAGGTGGCATTCCCAACCATCTATGAAGTCCAAGACGCAAGCCCGGAGCATGTCATCTAGCGTCTGAATATTTCGCTCAGACTGACCGTCTGTCTGCGGGTGGTAAGCAGTGCTGAACCGTAGTTCAGTTACTAACGTCTTCTGCAAACTACCCCAGAATCAAGACATGAATCATGGGTCTCTGTCAGAAATAATACTGGTAGGAACCCCCATGCAGCCGTATAATCTCACTACAATACAACCTTGCCAGCTTTTCCATCGAGTAAGTCTTTCTTATAGGCGAGAAATGGGCAGACTTGGTCAACCTTTCCACGATCACCCAAATCGAGTCGTGGCTAGTACGTGACCTTAAAAGATCCATCACGAAATCCATGGTAATATGTTCTCATTTCCACTCAAGGATCGGAATACTCTGTAAAAATCCATATGATTTCTTATGTTCAATTTTGACCTGCTGGCATAATAGACAACGCCCGACATAATCTGCCACATCTCTTTTCATCCCTTCCCACCAATAAGACTTCCAGAGATTCCTATACATTTTTGTATCACCAGGATGTACCGCAAATCTCAACTTATATGCCTCTTCTAGTGATTTTTCCTTAATGACCTCAGGTACACATAAGTGGTTCCAACATCGTATTACACCCTCAGCATCTTGAGTAAATTCTTCTTTTTTACCCTTTATAATAATAGACTGTAAGTACCAATCACTAGGTTACGCCTCAATAATTCTCTGCACAATAAAAGACTGTCATCATTACAACCAAACATTCGTACTCAATAAGACACAATCTTAACACTTAAAATCTGTCAACTGTACAACCAACTCGGTCCCCACAAATGTGCTAACGATGAAATACGAACCACCAAATGAACAGGAGGATCAAGAAAGACGGCTAGGTTTTACATATTAGCGCCACTGAAGCATCGTTTAGATACTCAGGTCTCAACTCGAATCGCAGATGAGCTCATAGCGAACCGCTCATATAGGAATTAACCTAAATTTAGATTCCACAAAAATTGAAGACAGCAAATGCAGATTTTATCATACATGCATAACAGTAGAAAACTCTATCACACTGAATTGTTAACGGTCGTCTAGAGAACCATAATTTTTTAAAGTATTACCCAGATGAAGTCAACCATTATACCAGGACAAATCAATATGAACTGCTTTTTTAAATCATGGCCATAACTAAAAATCAAAATCATGGATTAATGTTCGAATAGCACATTGCAATCAATCACTCAATTGGAAGGCCATCAAAGCAAACCATATAAAGCCACGAAAATCACTTCGGCCGTAAATTAGGCATGCAAAATACATAAAATTTAACCAACAACAAATGTGATTTTTCCAACCTCACAACACCAGGTAACGCTAAAAACAAAGGGAAGAATCACAGGGCAAACCATATTAACAAGCCGAATCATAAAGAAAAATCAAATCAAAACAATACAACGAAGATCAGCAAATACTGGAAGATCCAACCGATTCCTTTTCGCTGAAATATATACATCGAGTTGTCCAAGGAGTCAGCAGATTTATCTCATTCCTGCTTAAACGCCTGCTGTGCCAGTACAAATGAGTTACAACGCCTGCTGTACCAGTACAAATGAGTTACAACAGCAAGTACATTTTGAGGATTCTCTAGCAGATACCACAGGGCACAATGTAGAACAATTAATATTCAATGAAACACTCTATACACCAGAATATGAGAGAAAAGGACAAATACTTTTATCCTGCAAAACTGTATAAATTCTCCATGTGCACTAGAGATGCAAGGAGATTCCCAAGTCAATTAATCCAATTAGCAACAAAATAATCATACTAAGTGAAACAGAAGCGTCATACAAAACAATTCTAACAACAGACCCCAGAATCTACATCTTTTTGTTACCTTTCTCTATGCTAACTAGACAAAAGAATTATGACTTTGGGATACATAACATCACCAACCAGCCATCCCATTTGCAGAAACACATTCAACTATGCTGTACAAACTAACTTGTTCAAAATCCAAGTTATCATTCCCACAAGGACGGCAACAACAAAGCTCAGTGCTATCCATATATACCAAGCTTTCAAACAACACCATAAAAAATGTGTATTCCCCTCTTAAAAACTGACGAGTTGGTCATGCAAAGAATCCTGAAACGGCTATCCACAGTAGTGCGGTCCCTATAATGGCTGCATTCCAACTTGCTGCATTCCAACTTGCTGCAGAGAAAGAATACGTTTGCGCACATGACAGCTAAATTTCGTTGGAACACTTCCAAAATAAACTACTTGACACGGAATTCATGTTTAAATACTGTCAGATTTTGGGTGAATTTATCTCTGTTCTTTGATTCCAAATTTCGAGTAACATCAGCCATCAGCTTATCAAAGCAAAGTGAAAGGCGTTCTAGTTGGTCTGAAGGCTGCAAGTAAAAGAAAAAAAGACTGCTTCAAATGCTGAATCAGAGATGAACAAATGATGAGATAATGATAAAGAATAACTTAAAATTATAATGCAAAAGAAAAAGGTGAGTAGCACCAAAAAGATCCACAAAAATAGCAAACGTGCTAAGGATCACAAAGGACGCAGGAAGAAACAGGTCAATACCTGAGAAGCCAAAATCTGCGCTTTCAAATCATTGAACACCTGCGCATGAAAGATCATCAGGCTGTAAAATAGTTTATGTCGAAAGAAACGAAAATCCTGTAGCGTCAGACAAAAGTTACCTCCAAGAATAACAAAGAAAACAGAATACAGGAAAAAAATGCAGAAAATCCCAAGTGCAATATGCCAACAATTGCAGAAGAAATAAGAAATTTAGCACACATAAATATAAACTAGTGCTAATGAAATGCACAAATACAATATTAGAATTTGAAAGGAGTACTAAATTTGAACAAAGTGCCATGAAAAAAGATCAACAAAAGAAAGAGCACTCATTGCAGCAAGTTAGTTTTGCATAAACATCATTTAATGCAGATTGAAGAAAGCTAACCACTAGGGCAGGGTTTCTTCCTTTTATGCATACTGATTATCCTATATAGATTTCTATCATAAAGTTATTATGACATATCAACCAAATATAACTTACGGTAGTAGTTAATATACCATATATAAAATATCAGTAACCATATATGAAAGGTCAAAAGTGAACCATGAGGCCTCAAGAGCAAGAGTAACCAAAGATTTGGGAAAAGTGAATAAGCTTCCTCCTTTCTCAACACCTTAAGAGCCCTCTTTCGTCATTTGCTTATCTTCCTCTTTTCCCCACTCGTAATTGGGTCGGTATAAGCTGAATTGAACGTTTTATTTAAATTTCAGCTGATACCCACCATCTTCCTACATTCATGTTCAAATCATTTCAGGAAATTTTCTGGCATGCAAACATTAACATCTTATTCCGGTCAAAGTTGATCCGCCATCATCCACTACAGGTCAAAATTGGAATTGGTCTATTTTGCAAAATCAACAGGCCCAAGTTGTTAGAATAACATTCAGCTACCCAAATTATATGAGTTAAGATTAGCTATTACAGGGGCAAAGAAAGCAGCAAAGAAAGTAGAAACTTCAAGATCAATTAAGCAATCGCTATACCTCAACACATTGTTCATTATTTCTCAGTGCAGTGAATTTGGACGATAATATGCAACAAACGAGTTATGTATATGAGAAAAACAAACACAGACCTGCTCACTAATCAAAACTAAGCTCAACATCGGTCTGCTAAGACTCCATTGATTGCCACAATCTTCAAATAGGACCATCTCAAACAGTGTCTTAAGTATCTGGAAAATATTTATTGTCATATAAAAATATTCATACAGCTTCATAAGATGAGAAAGCAATTTTTTCTAAGGCAATCAGAATCAACTTTAAAATAGTAGTCAGAAGAGTAATACAATGTAAGCATGCTGAAAAGAAAGAATAGTAAAGCCAAAACGTGCATTATGCAATGTGGTATGATCTAAAATCAAAATAAAATCTAGTTGGCTGCATATATTACAAATTTGTGGATTTTAGAAACAGGAAGGAAATTCAAACCAGTTCAAGAACAAAGAATGCACTTGTTCTCTTGCTTTCACAATTTACTTTAATTAAAGCGATAAAAGAACGAAAGAAAATTTCAACTGATGATTAGATAGAGAGCAATTCTTACCCTGTTTGGGGCCATTGCCAAGACTGCTGACTAAGCGCAGCAGTTTTTCAGCTACAGTAGTGTTTGGAGGCTGTTTTACGTTTCAGCCACAGCAGCAGCAGCCCCACACCTGCTGCCTACTTCACAGCAGCACCTCATAGGTATATTAATAATAAAAAATTAATATATTTACATAATAATATAAATATACAGTTATATTATTATTATATAGTAAAATATAAATAAATAATCACTTATTATTGTAAAAAATAATTTTAGATATTATAATAATGGTTATTTATTTTAATACTATATATTTGTAAAATAATCCGTGTGTAGCGTGCTATTCAACAATCTTTACTCTCATGTGGATCATTATCGTGACTAACCCTTATATGCCACTGCCAACTGTACTACCACTGACATCATCTTATAATGCCAATCATCTTTCAGTTCACAAAGCTATGGATTTTTTTTTGTTGAGTATTATTTTAAGATGCTCAACAAAGTGTCCAAAACCAACAAAATTCACCTCGTTTGTGGACATTCATGGTACAGTATAGGATGTGGCAGTTTATTATTCCAATTTCTAAATTCTAACATCAGTTTTTATTGGCATGGCTACTGTTGAGAATGTTAAGAAAGCAGGTCGATAAGTCATATATATGTTATTGGGTTTGTTTATATCTTAATGAATATATCCTATTGGGTTTTCATATTTAAGTAATCAACCCTAGATAGATTAATGTATGATTTTATTTTTGGATTTCATTTATAATATGGTATCAAACAGGTTGTCCTAACTAACCTCCACCATCAATGTTCACTGATGCTACGGCTACTGTTCACTATTGTCCTTACTGTTCACCACTGCCGCCGCGCATAGCCTCTTACTATTCTATCACCTCCTGATCTCACCAGCAGCAAAAATTCTATGAATTGCTCTCTTGATGCAAGGTTTCAAATTTAGGTCCAAACAATTTTCTGTTTGTAGCTTTACTTTAGCAAATACTACACATCAGTTTTATTGATGTTTTATTATAGCAACCGGTGGTCTGAGACTAGATCAGTTCAAGAGTGTTTTTCTTTTTTTCCACTCTAAAGGGAGAAAGATTATCTTTGAGTGATAGGATTACCGGGTAATACCCTACTATTCTATTCTTTATTTTTTACATCTTTCCATATTTTTTTTTCACTATTTGCTACTACGGAGAATAGTCTTGAACTTAAACCTACAACTTTTGGATCATCAATAGCACCACAAGTTGCTAGGCGAGGCAAAAGCTAAGTACAAATCATGGACATGGCTGTGAAAGGAGTTTTCCACTATAATTGAACCAACCATACAAAGTATCTTTGTTGGCATTTAGAACAACCCCTAGTGCTAAAGTATACATTGATTCTTCCACTACTCTAGCGACCTTACTACAAAAGACATCCTCTGATGGACTATGGTTATTATCTCCTCTTGAAAGATTTCTTTGATCCATGTTCACATCTCATGTAACAGACCCTTCTACAACTCTTATGATGCCGTCAATTTGATATACCGTCACTTGCCTTCTTTGACAACCCCTTGAATATTGATTCAGACTCATCTTCTCACATGACAGCTCACATGACAAGTAATAAGACATTATTTACATCTCTATCTCTTATTATTGTCATCAACCAATGTCTATAGCAAATAGATCCCTTGTTCTTGTTGCAGACGTTAGCACTATCTCCATTTTTCCCATATTGTTCTTTTAATGTTATCTATGTACTACAATTTTCTATTGATCTTCTATGCCTTTATAAAAACCTCCAACAGTTTTGTAGCTTTTTCTTTCTTCGTTATGAAGGTGACAATCAGTGTTTGTGGTGGGCGGGTTGGGGGGTTTTAAGACTAGATAAGTATATATACAAGTAAATTTATGTTCTATTTTCTTATCGAGCACTTACCTCTCCTATCTCCACATATAGCATTATTGTTTAGGCCATTGATCTGCGGCTAAGGTCCCATTTTTATCCTTGAAATCATCTTCAACTTTTCCCTAGAGGCATGCCAACTTGGCAAACACGGCATGGCATAACATAATTTCTAATGTGGGATGGGCATCGAAACTTTCACTTTCATTCTCGTATATGCTAGGTCTTACCGGTTTGTTTTGAAGTCTTTGCTATATTTCAAACCTTTATGAAGAAATTAAAAAATAATTGATAGTTCCTTACAAATACTTAGTACAAATAATGCTTTGTCCATATACTTTATCCACCAAATATCTTGCCCATATACATCTCGGCAAAATAGTGTTGCTAAGTGCAAAAACCATCACTTGCTCCATGTCACTCGTATGCTCCTTTTACTGATACAATTCTCTTTGCCACATTTTTGATAAGCTGAGTCCCAATATCCTTATTACAAGACAATCCACTATTTTCTGTATTAACATTTGAACTTAAACCCCGTTATTAGGTACTCCACAACTCAAAAGGGACATCATTCTTATACACAACCACACATCGCTCTTTCATATGCGTACATATTTCCTTCTATGAATCCATTCCATACTACTCTTGAGCAAAATGAAGTTCCACAAACTATTATAACCAATTCACCACTTTTAGTTCTTGTGCCATCTCCCCAAATTCTTAAGCTAGGCTATCCATTTTCTTTATCTCAACATGATAGTGTTGCTTCGCCATCACGCCTATGCACCTTCTTTAGTCACACCTCCAATTGTGCCACCTTCATCTATAGACCCCTCACTCCAGGACTACTGATCTTCCTTCCTGTTGCCCACTTAAGGAAGAAGTGCAACTACTTATCCTACATCTTAGTACATTTCTTATGCACATTTATCCTCCACTTATCGTACTTTTGCTACTGCTATGTTATCTATTATTACTCCAAGACATTTTCCGGAGGCTATACTAATAATAAAGTGAAAATTGCCATGAGCGAGGAAATGAAGGCCTTACTCCCTTACCTTCAGGTGTCCAACTAGCAAAAGGGCATATACGATTAAATATAATCATGATGGTTCAATTAAAAGGCATAAAGCCCACTTGGTTGCCAAAGATTTTACTTAAACATATATGATTATTTTTTATATATTTTCTCCAGTGGCACACTTAAACTCTAGAGTTCCTTGCTCCGTAGCTATTCATCTTGATTGGCAGTTGCATCACATAGACGTTAAAAATATTTTTCTACATGGGATCTTTATACATGAAGCAACTGCTAAGTTATGTTACTCATGGGAGTTAGTCTACAAAGAGTGCAGGTTACACAAGGCAATATATAGGATGAGACAAAGTACAAGAACTTGGTTTCATAAATTCTCTCATGTGATGCAGCTATTATGTTTGCTCATTTATGACATTTAAATGTAGGTATAGTGACATATAAAGGACTTGGGAAAACCATAATATTTTTTGGAAATTGAAGTGCCGTGAAGGAAAGTGTATCTCATTAGAGTTGAAGCTTACATAACAGGAAATCATTTTTTGGATTTTTGTACATGTGGGTGAAAATCTGGTAACACGGAAAATCAATAAACAAAATGTGGTTTCTAGGTAGGGATGGCAGAAAAACATATCTGACCCACCCCGCTTAATTTTGACGGGAAAACCCAAGTTAGATCGGGTCTCAAGTCAGGTTTGGGTAAAACCTGACTATTATAAGTCAGGTCAAAGTAGAGCATAGGATCTTTAGTACCCCTCAAACCCGAACCTGCACCTCATATAATTACTAAATTACCCTTAAAACCCTAACCTCCTTTCCTCCTCTCCCCACCACCCCGCCCTTTTCTTAAACATATCTGACCCACCCCGCTTAATTTTGACGGGAAAACCCAAGTTAGATCGGGTCTCAAGTCAGGTTTGGGTAAAACTTGACTATTATAAATCAGGTCAAAGTAGAGCATAGGATCTTTAGTACCCCTCAAACCCGAACCTGCACCTCATATAATTACTAAATTACCCTTAAAACCCTAACCTCCTTTCCTCCTCTCCCCACCACCCCGCCCTTTTCTTCCTCTCCTCCCCACTGACCCCACGAACTCCCCTCTTCCCCCTCTCTCCCTTCCCCACCGCCCCCTCTTCTTCCTCTCTTCCTGCCCTCCCCACTATCCCACCTCTTACTCCTCTCTCCCCCGTCTCCCTCCCTTCCCTACCACCCCCCCCCCTCTCTCTCTTCCTTCTCTCCCTCCCCACTATCCCACCACTTACTCCCCTCTTCCCCCTCTCCCGCCCCACCACCCCACCCCCTCTTCTTCCTCTCCTCCCCGCTGACCCAACTCTTACTCCCCTCTTCCCCCCTCCCTCCCTTCCCCACCGCCCCCTCTTCTTCCTCTCTTCCTCCCCTCCCCACTATCCCACCTCTTACTTCCCTCTTCCCCGTCTCCCTCCCTCCCTTCCCTACTGTCACACGCTATTTTCTCCCACTATTTTCTCCCAGCTTCCATGTCAGCACCCCCTACTTGAATAGTATGCCGGAACCCAAAATTTTCGCAGCCGCGCAGCCAAATTCAGTTAGAGAATTAGATTTTGACTGCCGCCGAAATCAATTTCACCCTCACAATTGATTTGGACTAGCCAAATTTCTGCCGTTGACTCCTCGCTTCGAGTGCCCGTGCATTCAAAATTCGTCAAGCACCTCCACACAAAGTGCGTTCGTCGCTCATCGCCGGCGCCTGAGAAGGGAAGTGGAGCTCTCAGAAGGGCGTGTGGCAGGAAGAAGGACCTCATCGCCTCTTCCCTCAACCCTCATCGCCGTCGCCGCCTAGAAGCGTCGTCTAGTCGGATTGCCTTCGACGGAGGTGAAAGAGAGGAATACGCCGGAGAACACAGAGGAAAGGAAGCGCCGGAGAAGACAGATATCAGGGGAAAAATCCTCTTTATTCTCTCCAATAACATAGTACAAAACTCCTCACCCCTTTTCTCTCGCTCTCTCTCACGTCGGTGGCGACTCTCGCCGCCGATTAGAGCTCTCTCATGATCTCCTCTCTCGGATCCTCCTGGATCTCTCGCTCCTTGCAAGACTCCTCCCTGGATCCCCTTCCTTCGTCCAACGGCTTTATAGGAGAAGAGGCGCCACTGCTCGATCCCGCATCCGAAAATACCTCGTCAACACCTCGTTCGCTTGCTCCGCATCCACCGGGGGAGACGAGCCCGCTGCTCTCGTCTGCCTCACAACACCGAAGGACACGGAGCCGCTCGCCTCTCGCGTCTGCCTTCTGCGTCACTCACTTCTGAAGACGTCGCCATCCTCGAAGATCTCGCCGAGGGAGCGCTCCTCATCGTATGCTTTCCAAATACGCTACTCGCGACTGGATCTAAAGAAGGCGGAGCAACGACGCCGTTGGAACTTCGTCGATGCCGCCTGCGTCCGAAGCGCTTGCTGTGCATCAGCGCCCGAGATTGCGCTCGTCTCGTGTGGGCGACGAAATCGCGATACGTGATTTCGACTCTGTATTTGTGGGCCGCCGCACGTGCCTCGTCGTGGGCTTGGGCCCGTCTACCAGCATAGCCTGGCTTGTCTGCAATGAGGCCTCACAATTCTCTCCTGCTTAATCTGAACATCGCCCTCGATGTCTGCTACGAGGGTTTCTGTCGCAACCACTACTGCGATATGTGCACCTCGCGCTCGTGCGGGATCCGTCCCTTTACGTGTCCCCCGCGCTCTCAAAGTTGAGGCCGTCAAACTACCTCACTGTACACCAGATACCCACCCTGATGCTTTCTCATAAACCATTTGGACTCCTTCCAAGTGTGGAATGATCGAAACCTTCGCTCGTCGAAACAGTTCGATATCGAGGACGACGTCGTAATCGTCCATCTTCACCATTCGGATGTGATATCGTCCTATCCAGTTCCCAAGCTTCACTGGGATGTCGTAGGAGATGCCCAATATCTGCTGCTCTGCAGTTAACAATTTTCATCCGAACCATCATCAATGAAGTACGCAACCCAAGCTGCGCCGCCATGCGTTCTGATACTAATAGATAAGTCACACCGGTGTAGACCATCGCCTCTACCTCGACCTCATATATCTGCATCGGAACATACATTAATCCTGCTCCACCTGACACTGTTGTGATGGCATTCAACGCCATCGCTCCTACGCATGTCACCACAGGGTCGTCGTCAGCCACCACCTTTTCAGTGAACTCTCGTTATACTATCACTGCAACCTGCTCTTGGGTGGAGCACTTACGCATCCGATGGGGTTCTTTGCACAAGAAGCATCCCATCAGCCTCGATCGTTCCTGTGCCCTCTCTGCAGGTCGGTTCTGCTCCTGTCTTGCCAGCTAGCCTCCGCCTCGCCAGGGAAAGGGTCTCTCCCTTTCTGGTACTCTCGCCCTAGCCGAAGAGCGACGCTTCGGGTGTGATGTCGATGCTCTCAAGGAAGTCATATTTGAAGCTCTCATATCCACAAGGGATTCGGCTATCGCTGCGGCCATCCTCCAGTCCTGCGGCGCATGTCGTCGGACTTCAGCCTCCGCCCATGGTTAAAGATTACAGAGGAAGGTGTATCGCCTGTCCGTCTTTGACATGTCCAATGTCTCCAACATGAGTGCTGAATAAGCCCAAACATACTCCTGGATTGGGCCCGTATGCCTGAGCTGATACACCTGGTCCGCTGAGTTCTTGGGAAGAAACTGCTGTCGCAATTCCTCTCTGAACACTTCCCAAGTCCAATCAGTTGCTCCTAATGTCAAATCGACTTTGGTTCTCTACAAAAGTTTTACATTGTCTGCAAGGTATGTAGTACACACTCGCACTCGTTCCTAATCTGAGACATGATTGGCGACGAAGAATTGCTCCATGTCCCAAAGAAAGTTCCTCAACTCTTTGGATGATCGGACTCCTCTGAACATCGCAAGTTCTGGGATGTGAACCTTCAGTCTAGAAGCCGCCTGCTCCATTGTTGCTACAAGCACACTGTCTTGTGCCTGTGCTAATGCCATGCGCATCACAGTGAGATCCGCCTGTACTTGCTGTTGTGCTGCAGCGAAGCCTGCTACTTGCTCTTGTAGCGCCACCACTTCTTCCAAACTTTATTAGGGAACAGTCATCCCTTCTAAGTTTGTTGGAGGGCAATTATTTACAACCTCTGTTGCTCAACCGTGCGCTGTAAGTTCTCCACTTGGAGAACAACGGTGTCTTCCCCATCTCCCGTTAGGCCGAGCACTTGCTCTAATCGCGCCAAACGCTCCCCTCGCATCACCATGTGTTGAAGTTTATTTCTGATACCAGTTTGTCATACCCTATTTTCTCCCAGCTTCCATGTCAGCACCCCCCTCCTCGAACAGTACGTCGGAACCCAAAAATTTCGCAGCCGCGCAGCCGAATTCGGTTAGAGAATTTGATTTTGACCCAGTCAAAATTGCATTCACCGCCGAAATCAATTTCGCCCTCGCAATTGATTTGGACCAGCCGAATTTCTACTGTTGACTCCTCATTTCGAATGCCAGCGAGTTTCGGGAAACTCGCAGAACACCTCCACACAAACGAATGCACACTGCGTTTGTCACTTGTCGCCGGCACCAGAGAAGGGGAGTGGAGCTCTCGAAAGGGCATATGGCAAGAAGAAGAACCTTGTCGCCTCTTCCCTCAGTCCTCGTCGCCGTCGCCGCTTGGAAGCGCCGCCTGGTTGAATCGCTTTCGACAGACGTGAAAGAGAGGAATACGCCGGAGAACACAGAGGAAAGGAAGCGCCGGAGAAGACAGATACCAGGGGGAAAATCCTCTTTATTCTCTCCAATAACAGAGTACAAACCCCTCATCTCTTTTCTCTCGCTCTCTCTCACGTCGACGGCGGCGCTCGCCATTGATTACAAAGCTCTCTCCTGATCTCCTCTCTCGGATCCTCCTCGATCTCTCACTCCTCGCAAGACTCCTCCCTGGATCCCCTTCCTCTGTCCGCTCGTGGGCTTTATGGGAGAAGAGGCGCCGCTGCTCGATCCCGCGTTCGAAAATCCCTCGTCAACGCCTCGTCCGCTCGCTCCGCATCCACCAGGGGAGACGAGCCCGCTACTCTCATCTGCCTCACAACACCGAAGGACACAGAGCCGCTCGCCTCTCACGTCTGCCTTCCGCGTCGCCCGCTTCTAAAGACATCGCCATCCCCGAAGATCTCACTCCCCATCGACTGCTTCCCAAATATGCTGCTCGAACCGAAGAAGGTGGAGTAGCAATGCTGCAAGAACTTCGTCGACGCTGCCTGCGCCCGAAGCGCTCGCCACCGTCCATGCTTGCATCAACACCCGAGATTGCGCTCATCTCACGTGGGCGACGAAATCACGTATCGCGATTTCGAATCTGTATTTGTGGGCCGCCGTGCGTGCCTTGTCATGGGCTTGTCTGCCAGCCTAGCCCGACTTGTCTGAAATGAGGCCTCACACCTTACCACCCCTCTCTTCCTTCTCTCCCTCCCCCACTATCCCACCTCTTACCCCTCTTCCCCCCCCTCCCTCCCTTCCCTACCACCCCCCTCTTCCTTCTCTCCCTCCCCACTATCCCACCTCTTACTCCTCTCTTCCCCCTCTCCCTCCCTTCTGTACCACCCCCCTCTTCCTTCTTTCCCTCCCTACCAACCGCCTATTCCTCTCCTCCCTTTGGTACCACACCCCCCCCCCCTCCTTCCTCCCCTCTTCTCTTCCTTCTTTCCCTCCCTTCCTGCTGCCCCTTCCTCCCCTCCCCACTCATGCTGCTCCCCTAACAGCCCTCTTGCCTTGTTGCCACTCAGGTTTCTGCAGGGACATGCTCCTCGGGATCAAGTGAGGCAAAAATATTAAACCTGAAAGGTTGAGGTCAGGTTTGGCACTCCCTATTTCTTGGCCTAGTTGTGAAATGTTATTGGTTAAGGTCTCTTACTCGAACTTGATCTACTATGTCCGAGCTCTATGAACATGTATTGTGACAACTAATCTACTATCTTCAATGCTAGTGTTCTAGAAAAAAATATAGAGGTTGATTGTTATTTCACTCCATAAACAATTATGAACTAGTAGATATGTAGTCCTTAAAGTCAAAAAGCAACTAGCAAATACCTTGATAAAAGCATTGGACCTGATAAAGTTTCATTACTTACTTACTATTGAGTTTACTATTGGGTTTGTATATTTTAGTAATAAGCCCTAGGAAGATTAATGTAAGATTTTATTTTTGGATTCCAATTCTAACCGCTACCAAATAGTTTTCTGCTTAAAATCACTGCACTTTTTTTAGTAGTATTTTCTTTTACAGAAAAGCAACCCCAAATAGACCCTCAAAATCCTAAGAATTGTAGAAACCTTGATTCTTCCACAAGGCATAAACAATGGCGTACAGATTAGGTTCAATTTATTTGTTAGTGCTGAAATCTAACTCCTTAATAAATTTTCTCGCATGAAATTAGAAGCTTCCGCAACCTAATTGCCAGAGTCCGTTGATAATTCACTAAATCTTTCACTCACGACAAGATTTTTTAAACTCGACTTTGGGGAATATTGTTATCCACACGTCCTAAGTACCATGGAAATGCAAACTTTAGGTAAGCGTTGGTAATGTGGTTGGCACTCAAAACAATATACTTTGACTAGGTGAGAGAATAGGAAGATCAATGTGGTGACTGGTGTAGTTGGTCAAATAAGATTGGATATCTAGTCCAAAATCAATCGTATAAATGCATTGAACAATTTTCACCAATAGAGGTACAAACACAAAATTTGGAGGCGTCACATAACTGCAAACTGGCGAGAAGGTATTCCCAAGGATGGCATGCAGTTATTAAGTGATTTGGAAGGCAAACTAAAGTAGCAAAGAAACTTAAGCAGTTTTAAGGGATCATATTTTCTTCAGATGTAGGTATAATTTTCAATCCATATCTTTGTGGAAATGAACCACAGATTTCTGCAACGAAAATGATTGATTATGACAAAACTTGTGAATAGTGCATACACTCTATGTGATTGTTTTACCATTCTTTTCACCAACTAATTCATGCAGATTCCTATTTTGTTCTCCCTCTTATACTTTGCATTCTACTTTTCATGATCGTAATGGAGCAAGATGATTAGCTTTTGCCATCCTCTGGTGGAAGTGTGGGGACCCTGCCTAGAAAGCATGCATATTAAATTGAAGAAAAGAAAAAAAAAATAGTTTTAAAGAAAGGTCAGAAGACAATTTCAAGTTGCTCTTTCAAAAATCTCCATACTCATGGTGAATGACAAATTTACCAGTCAAATTCTAAGATTCACCTGTCAAATTGTTTAATAATTCGCAACATTTGACCACCTTCTTTACATTTTAATTCATCTACTTTTCTGACACCAAATATTAATAAATTAAATTCTCATTTGCAATTTAATGACTTTTTTCAATATTAGTTACAACAAAGAACTGTATCCATGTTGACTGGCATTGATGGACAAAATAAACTCTAATAACATAATAACAACTGCAAATAGACAAGGGACACAGAAAATAGTTACCTCAGCAAATAGATTAGGACACTCGGCTACATGTCGAGCAAGATTCATTGCAGCTGGTGATGGAGGCATTTCACCAACCGTGATATTGTTGAAATAAAAAGAAGCCAGATTATCAATAGCCGATGCGCACTAGGAAAAAGGAATTCATTGCACAAACATCAGATATAAGAAAGAAAAATAAGATTTTATTTTAACATAACATTTAGCTATAGTTAAAAACATATTTTGGTTTAATTTCAGTTTACCCCTCATGGTACGATCAATTCTGACTCTGCCCCTCGTCATTTAAAACAAGTATTTGAAACAAATATCAGTTCATGCTCAGGTTGATACAGTGATGATAACCTGTTGTATCAATAATCGATGCACCAATACACATCAAGTTGTATTGAAATCATTTAGAACAAACTATACCTCCTTTTGCTCATCCTAAAAATTGTTGCATGTGTAAAATATAATAAATATGATAAATTTTGTCACATTAAACCAAATTAAAACGGAAATATGCTACTTGAGAAAACATAATTGAATACTTGTTAATAGAAGCCCAGCCAAGAATAAAATCGATGACAGAATGTAATATGTAGTGATGATTTTTATTGTAATAACAAAAAACCCAGATTTGAAACTGACATGAAACCACAGCTTATGCCTACATCCATCCAATTGGTCATAAACATCTAAAATCTATAGGACTTTATGATTTGTTGAAGCAATTAAATAGAAAGAAGAGATTCCCTGTCACTATGAGGTATGACTATATGCACTCAAAATGGAGCTGTGAAGCCTAGAAATTAGATTGATGGTTATGAATATAGGTATTCAGAATACAATGAGTATCCTTCAATGTGTGTGAAAATTGGTATGTTGAGGAATTATTTGTTATAGACATCAGGACCGTCGATACAAATGCCAATATAAATCAAGATAACTTGCACATGAATGGGCACAAGTGAAATATAGCAAAAAGTTTACGAAAGGACTAAATGCCCTAAACTATTCCAGCATTTTTACATGCTAGATAAAGGGTTTTTTATCTTTCTTCCAATGGTATGGTGACACAAAAAGAAGTGCTAAAGGTAGGCACTAAAAGTGGGTAGAGTGAACATTTTAGTTCTCATGTTGATGAGGTGAAATTTAATCATAGCAAGGAGGGGTAAACTAAAATTAACTCTTTATTTTTGTAACCTAGATTAGAAAATAAAAATAATAAGCCAAGCAATTTGAATGAGTCATTTATAGTTTGTAGTAGATACCTGAGATGAGATACCAGCATCCAAACCTTTCAAACCAGATTCAAGTGATGCAACAATATGCATAAAGGTACTTGTGTCAAGAGTCAAAATGAACGAAAGATGGTTGCTGAACAAAACGTCCATATATGCAAAATAGGCCTTTGTAAGCTGAAATGAGAGAAAAAAACAATGAGGTAGTTAAGAAAACAATATTTTCATATTACAGAAATATGCTGGAAATATTGTTTAGTTGAGAAAGTGATGAAGCAATGCTTGTAAATTGTAGCAGATATCTCGCTTAAACAAAATCTATAGTTACTCCAATGAAGGTTTTAAATACTAGTGCCTGAAATACAGAGCGATTCAGATTGATGCTTCATTCATTAATAGGACGTGTCTATATGAGATCGAGATCTTGCTAAGTTCAAGAAATAAAGAATAACTTACCGGCGAAGTACTTACAATACTAAAAATTAGTACAGGAAAAGATGGCCAAAAAACCTGAGAAGCTACCAAGTCAAAATTATACATCTTACCTTCTGGTAGGCCAAAATATCAGACAAAGAAATTGACAGAATCATCTTAAGGGAGATATCAAGTACATCAGCAAGTGCTCGGTCACCGTATAATTCAAATACTCCAAAATTAACATAATTGCCCGTCATGGCTGCCAAGTAGAACTAGAGGAATCAGCAATACACCAACAAACGAGTTCTAAACAGAATAAGAAACAAGGCACTATTTATTTAAATAAATTATGTTAACATAGAGGAGAGCCCATTTGAAAAAAAAAAAACCTTTATGATAAAAAATACATACGAATTGCTCATGTTTGAAAGAAACAATATATCAGTGCCCTGAATAATAGCACTAAAAACAACAATTATGACGATAATACTACTAGGTAATAACAGAAAACCCACATCCATTCAAAATTGTTTTCATTTGTAAAATCAGCTCTATTATCAATCTTTTAGCATCTGTAAAAGATCAAAGCATGATTTTATAAGGGCCATAGATACTGTAATTGCACTACGTTATTGTAAATTATTTCTCTGAAAGAAAACCTTATAAGCAGGGAGAAAGCTCAAACGAAAACACAGGCCATAAAATGCTAAGATTCATTTAGTTATAACCATGATTTTTAGAACTAGTACGGGCAATACAAACTGTACAACACAAACTAACCCAATACTTCAACACATGTTCCTAACTTGATATCAGCATAAACTAATCCAATACCGTCATGCAATCAAGGTTTAAAAAAGTGATCCGAGCCAATAGTACCTGATCCATGCTCATACCGGTATGGTACCAAACCATACGAGTGGTACCGACATATGGTACGAATGGCACTAGTCAATATCAAACAATATATATTTAAATAAAATATACATATTCATACCAGTACGGACCATGTATTTGAACCGATTCATGGTCGGACCGGTACATACCGACCGTACCAGTCTTAGGATCTTCCGATCCTACAATCCAAATTAGACAAATTGTTCCGGAACAAATATAAGATCTGAAATATGGTAGAATCCTCCGATTCCATGATCCGGGTCTTAGGATCGGGTAGGATCTTACGATCTCATCGATCCTACTCGATCATAAGTTAATAGGTAAAATAAGTTCATATTATACCAAAAATCAATAATCTATTATATCAAAAGTTTTTAATTGATGTGATGTAATTTTTCATCTTTAATTGTCATTATTTGCTCTTTCTTTTGATTAGCATTCATCAACTTAAGCTCGTTATCATCTACAATTATATTTATCTACTTCAATTATTTATTAAAATAAACTTTGTAATATTTGTCATTGTCAATTTTATTATCATTATAATGTATATCTTTATTTTTATCATTTTTCATGCTTTTATTTGTTGTCTTCATTTCAGTGCATGTCTTTGTTATTTCTAGTTTTATTGTACACCTTTATTATATTCACCTTCTATTCACCTCACAAATATTCAATTTCATTATTTTGTACTATACAATTAATACATCTGAATAATAGTGTATATATACATATATATATATATATATATATGTTCTTTTATTATTTATTAATTATTAGAATATTTTTCATTATCTTAAGCATGGTTCCAAAACTCGGTCTGGCAGCCGGCCGGACCGGTACATACCGCCGGTACTGTACCAGTGCCGGATGAAAACCGGCGGAACCCTACGAAGCAGCAGGCGGCGAGGCGGGCGCCGGAAGCTTCGTTCGGCTGCCCGCCTTGCCGCCTGCCGCTTGCTCCGCATGCTCCGACGCTTTCCGGTGTCGGTCCCTCGCCGGACCAGTACAAACCGGCCGGTACCCGGCGGTACCGGACCGAGTTTTGGAACCATGCTCTTAAGTCTAATTAAATAAACATATTTTAAAAAATTATATATTTTAAGTGATTTGGTAGGATCTTACGATCCGATTCTATGTTTCGATCCTATAAAGCTCGTTCCTAGGTAGGAATTCGATCATGAAAACCTTGCCACCGGGCACAGACCTATATTTGATTCCTTGCATGCAATATAAGCTGGAACCGGTCAATGTTAGTTAAAAAAAGAAAAAGGAGATGGATTTTTTTCTATATAACCTCCTATATGAGGTACTAATTTCACTCATAACACTCACAAGCACTCTCAAACTCCCACAGCTGTCTCAAATTTCTTTCTTTCTTGCTCATTAAACAAATCAATATTCTATAGCATCCATAGGCCAGAAGGCTCTAAAAAACTATCTAAAGTTCCAAACTTACAATATTATTGACATATGTCCAATTTCATTTCAATTTTCGACCAAGATTTACAAGATATGTGGAACAAATCGGAGAAGAAATAAATAAATAAATCTGAAATAGGCTGAGTTGCCGTGTTCACACCATGTGTTTGTATGATTGGTATACTAAAACAAGCATATCCGATCAAAGACCATGTATTGGTCCTATCAAAGACCAATTCATTGGTTCAGAGTGATATTTAAAATCATGGATGTGACGAGTTATTCTATGTACTAGTCTTACCAAAGACAAATTCGTTGGTATGGAGTGATATTCAAAATCACGGATATAAGGGGGTTCTTCCTAGTAATTTCTGTAACCATTAACATATAAAAATTTGCAGTCTGGCTGCATGTTCTTTATGTATAGGCTACAATTTTATGTCGATCTAAGATATCAAATCTTAATCAGACTTTCTGCTGTAAAAATTGCCTTTGGAGAAAATAAAAACAAAAGAATTCAAATATGATTCCTGAAAGTTTGAAGTTGATAGCTTGTAAGCTGTATTATGTGATTATAAATGATGTAGTCAAGGTGAATACTAGAAATCAACACCAGGAAGTAAACATAATATTCAAAAACTCCAACTCTGAAGCATATAATTTATGGACACGAAAGAATATTGGTTGAGCTCACCCCTTGATAGAATGGTTAAAGAGATCCAAATTCCTTTGTACTTTTTAGCATACACATCTGTGCTAATAGGATGGGATAGAATTCTAGAACCATAAGCGACAATTATTTTGCTGACTTCACGGAACAAAAGAATTCCATTAGCTGATGATGAATCAAAAGTCAAACGTTGAGCTTTGTTTAGAACAAACTCTGCCATGAACTTTAGCAATGCTGTAGTGACCTGAAATAATTCATAGTCGCAACTTTATGATTATAAAATGAAGCACAAACTAGTGTGAAGTGTAGCAAAACAAAGTGTTGAGTTCTATGTTTTTTAAGTGTAATCTTTTACTATGATTTTATGCTAACAAAATGAACCTGTGTAGTTTACAGATTGACTCTACCACAATTTACCTGTGTAGTTTACAGATTGACTCTACCACAATTTCAGATATTAGCGTGTGACAAATTTGGTGAGATATATAATGCTCTCCATAACCTAAGCAAAGCAAAACTGTACTGAAGTATTACGATTAAATTTTATTAAATTTCATATGCACGGCTCTGGCTCCAGTAAATAACAAAGCTAATAATAAAATAGAGTAGATCAACAAACCTCGTTGTCACATTTACCAAAGTAATCTTTATATCTATAGTTCACAAGAGAAGCTTAAAGAAAGAAGCAAACTAATTTCAAGATCCATAGGAAAAGAATCAAACCTAGTATAACAAGAAATTTCTGCACAGGGAAGGAGTACCATGTAACGAATTCTATGGAGAAAAAGAGGCCTACAGTTTACATCAGGAGATAAAGCAAGCCATAAATGTTTTGGAAACAAAAACAAACCTGTGGCACATCTGCCCAATGTGTGATGGCTTTCAAGAGAAGTGACATGTGTGCTGGATATAGCCAATCAAAAAGAAGTCCATATGTTCTACGACTGGAACAACCCAAAAAAGGAAAATTCAATAATTGAACCCAATTGGCAGCACATCCATAACAATGCATAAGTACCTATTTGTTGCCATTGCGATTCCTCTTAAATCCCTCATCAACCCAATAAATGCATATTTTACAGCATCAGTGCGGAAAGCCGAGTCAGGTGTTGTTTCCAGTCCAATCATAACCTAAGAAAGCATAGAAGTAGTTTAACTTTTAATACTCGAGGCAATTGCATAACCAAACAACATGAATTATAATCATAATAACACAGCACCTGCAACAGCGGCTCCATTGAAGACTTAAACTTCACAGGACTATCTTCCATGAAGATCAAGTAACCAAGAGTATAATAGAAGGTTGTTCTACTACGGGAACATCTATTATCTTCTAAAAAGGGGAAATGTTCCCTCTGAAACAAAGCGTTATTACAAAAATTCAGCAACAAACACCTCAACTTAACACGGACAAAAACAATAGAGAAAAAAGAGAGGTATCAATTAAGAGATAGAAATTACTGTGTGATGTGCAATGATGAACTTTATAGAATCCAATTTAAGCAGTAGCTTTCCGGTCATATAACTGAGAGCAACTTCAGATAATAAGAAATTTGAAATGTCAAAAAAGAAGTTAGTCGAGTAAATACAGCATACCCAGATGCAAGCTCCAGAAAAAGAGATAATGTATGATCAATGACCTCCTCACACTGCATTGTTAAGTCGGTTAATTCATTAAGATTTGACACAGATCCTTAAGGAGAGATTAAAATTACAGATAAAAAAGCCACCTCTGTATAACACTTCAGATTAGTGGCAATTTTTCCAACAATAATATTGAGCAAAACTAAGTGATCATGGATCCCAAGGAGCTCTGTTAGCCTGGAATACAACTGCTGTGGCCAAAAAGAAGCATTAAAAGCTGCAAGGAAATGAGAGGAAAAGCTGTATGTAAATGTTTACTTACCTTAGATGAATGCATGGCTAAATCACCAACATATGACCTCCGAAAGTTCTGGAAAAAGGTTAAAATGGCACGGTCAAGTCTTTGCTTGCTTACTTCTCCATATCTCTGCAAAATAAAATCAAATTAAATTGTAAACTGGATTGACTCGGAATACTTTTTATCAAAACAAGAGACAAGCAACTGCACAATTTGCAACATGTTTTATTTACATATTGCACAGAAATTGAAGATCTGTTCGTTAGATACCAGGGATCAAGTACTAAAGATTAAAAAAAAAGACCGGATCATGAATTTTATTTTCTTTTACATACATTGCTTTGGAAATGTATCGATTGCAGATTCATAACAACCAGCACAGCAAAACACAGGATTATACAAATAAGAACAAGGTAAAGATAAAAGGGTCAGATCACACTAAATATGCGGACCAGCTCCCTGAATGTTCCTTGTGTTTGAGAAATATGTTAATCTAAGCCAGCGGGCAAATTGATGTTATAATCAAATTGAAAGGAAAATGTTTCTCTTATACTTTCAAAAGTGAACAAAAAATCACAATTACTTGTATAGGCAGTTCAAGATTTTTCAGAGATCAGTAAAAAGGCTATCACTGCCCTATACAAAGCATCAGAATTTTGATTACGATCAAACTAGGCTACGTTATTTATTACTAATGCATGACAAAATAAATGAACAAATGTTGTTGCAATCAAGGTTGAAAATCTAGATCAATATCGGTGTCCTGTACTGGTGCAACAGACCGGTATATACTAAACGTATCACCACTATAGTACTATACTACAACAATACTGGTACCATCTTGAACCAGTACATATCACCCATAGCATGGACTAATTTTTTATTCCTTCGTTGAAATACATATTGAGGGATATTAGGTGTCCAGATATCAAGAAGTTCAATGCTTTTCAAACATGAAAAACAATCATTCAAAATTTTACATATGAAATACTTTACCTAAACTTTTTGGTCTTACTTTATTTCTCTAAGCCCAATCAATCAAAATCCGCCCATGTTCAACACAAATTTCCATTTTTACTACCATAACCATATATACTGTAGTTATTATCTACATGTCAGCACTAATATTTTCTACTAAAACAAAACAAACAATGAAGGTTTAAAAGGCAGGTACGAACAATGTATCAAACTGATCAGTACCGACATGATATTGATGGTACCAATTAGTTTTATATATATATAAATATATAAGCTCTAAACCAGCTCTATGTAGAAATACCTGACCGGTATTTTATTCCATGACAACCACTATTAGCATGATAAGACTTAATACTTTATACATGTTTTCAAAAACCGATTTGTATCCCTGATATAACATTTGTACCTCCGTTATAACAGTATGTCAATACAATTAGTGTCGGTATACTTTAGTGTCAGTGCCAACATTATACATAGGCTCAATGCCAAAATTTAAAAATCCAATCCGAGATATGGTACCGGTCCATGCTCGGATCGGTATGGTATCATAGTATCAACGGTACCCGTCGATACCAAACTATATATATATATATATATATATATATATATATATATATATATATACATATGTACATGTGTGTGTATATATATATACCAGTACCGACCATATAGCGGAATCAAGCCATGGAAGGGCCGATATGCGGACCGGTATTTGATTCCTTGATTGTACACCAATATAAATTTAGATTGAGCTTTAAAACGTTGGTTTTGTAGCAACAACTGTAAAGACAAACACAAGCATGACAATAATATATCAAAATTAAGAATGGAATTGCACTAAAATCTCCAAATCAATAATATTAATGGCACATGAAATTTGATTCTAAAAATGTTTAGCAAATCATGGAGCCTAAGATAAATGGTATAATCATAATGAAATTTGTCATACTTCCATAATCACCAATATTAAAATGACTTCACCATAAATGAAAAGTAAACACCATTTACACGATTAGTAACACTACCAATGTCACCTATCGCTTTCCTCTCTATTGTAGTCCAATCCAACATTAACTTCATCTACATTACTTCAAAAGATGTACACTTTAGAAGCAGCTTTCTGCATCAACGACCTCACAAGATGAACAATTCTATTGCTGCCACAGATGCAGTGTCCAGGAGGCATGCACGATAATGGACAAAGAACCAAGTCTTGCCAATTTATATTAGAATTGGTAGAAGCCAGGATGCACTAACATAAGTAACATTCAATACAACGTAAATCACCCAAAACCTATATTGTTTACGGATAGATAAATGTATACATACGGCAGCAAACCAATACCAAGTCTATTCTGTGTAGCGGCGCTAGGACATTATACTAGTATCCATCTTTGCATTGGGAATCAATGTTCAAATCACCAACAAAGAAATAAAATGGTCTTCTTCACTTGCTAAGGAATTTAACATTAAGGTTTTTATTAGGGTTGAAGGCGGGAGCGGATGGAAGCAAATTTGGGATGAATCTGTATCCAATTTGCCAATGGTGGATTTGAAACCCCAGTTAATGGTGGATTTTAGTGAATTGGATTTAGCATTTTATCCAAGGTTATCAGGAACTAAGTTGAGGATCTTCTGATCTTATGACCCAAAATAAACCAAATGAATTCTAAAATAGATGGGATCTTAATGGACATGGAATAGGATATACAATCTATTTTATTTCTACAAAGTAGTCGACTAAGTGTCAAATTCACATACCTTCAACTTAATTTGCTAAATGCTAACTAAAGCACCTAAGTTGTTTAAATAATTGCAGAAATAGATTGCATATCTTTCATTGGCTTGTCCTATTTGTGTGACCTCTAATGAACGATATTCTTTAATGTAATTGTTAGGCTATCTTTGACTTTACTTGTGCCTCTACCAATAGTCTTGTCATTAATGAACTTACTTGCTACCACTCTACCTTGTCTCTTTTCTATTCAAGAAACGAGAAACTCTAAAATTGATAACTCTACTTGTTTAATTATAGAATAGATGCAATCTCTATAGAGATATTGAGTGCATGAAATAATAATATTTTAATTATTACTTACTATATATATATATATAAATAAATAAATAATACTACTTCTAATATTATTAATTCTAACTATTACTAATTCTAACAATAACTATCACCCATTCTAACAAAATCATATCAATATTTGGTAAGATTTTTTCACCCTATAATCTGATCCTCACCTTCCTAGGCAGGAACACAATCCTAACAACTTTAGTTTCATCAAACATCAAAATAAAGTGTACAGCAATGACCAATTCATATAGAATTATAAAAGTAGTTAAATCTCATTATAAATTACAGAAGCATCCCCAATTGAACTCAACAACAGAAGTAATTATAACACAAATTAGAAAAAAGGAATGATCAACATAAACACAACTAGAGTTCACAACGAACCACTTAAAGTAAATAAGTAAGAGCGAATGTGATCAGCCAAATGTCTAGTTATCCTCATCCACATCCATCCACTAGGAAGATGGAGATTGGATGGGAGTGGAAAAGAGCAGATTTGGCGGACCTGCTTGGGGTTTCTGCTCAATAACGACACTTCAATAATTTCCCAATATAAGTTATCTTTTCTAAAGAAATCACAAACAACGTAATTTAAAAAAAAAAAAAAAAAACCACGTATTGAATATCATTAATCAGCACGTGTTTCTAAAATTCTTTCATCCTTAGATGCTTTGTCTCAATATTCAATTCTAGGGATAACATGATGGCTCAGATTAAAATCTCAACTAACTTCATCCTAGAAGCACATCAAGTCAGCACAAACTCCAAAGGGCACCGAGGGAAATGTCTCTTGTATGCCCATCCGATTAATCTTTCCACTTCCGAGCTCTTGGACTTGTCCATCAATTTTATAAACTTGAACTCTAAAACATCATGACACATTTAAAAATTAATAAACCAAAATTTACAAAAGAGTAGTACCGGTCAGTATATATATATTTCCTTACAGTCCTGACTATGCAATTGTACCAGTTCATGATTGGACCTATGTACTGCCCGTACCACACGATACGGAATAGTACTTTAAAGTTTAAACCTCGATCCATAGTAACACTTCCTACACGAACATAATGTGCATGTATCATTATTTATCCCCGCCTAGTGAAAAAACATAGCAACTAATTTGCAATGCCTCAAACAATTTGGCCTAATATAAAATATTCAAGCGCAAGTCAATGTCAGTAAACTCATTTGACCTTACATTCCTAGGGCATTATATATTTCATATTTCATATTTCATAGCAAAGACGTTTCATGGTGTCTTCGTCTTTACCTGAGAGTGTAATCCACTGTCTGTAATATTTATCAACTGCAGGACTCGTGCAGCAAGTTCTGCATCAATTAAATCCTGAGACTCTGTGCTGAAATAGAAAAACAATGAGAAATATTAAATTCACGAACTATCTTATAGTAAAAAAATCTAAGAAAAAACAGATAGATTTACCTGCATCCAGTACTCAGCCTGACCTTCAGAATAGCAGCAATAATATGAACTATCCATGTGATCTGTCCTTCAATCACAGAAAGTTCGCCTGCATCTCCCTGAGCTGGTAATCTAGCTCGCTCCTACATTATCAAGCATAATATTATTCATTATATGAAATAAAACACTCATTTAAAGCCAAAGAATGTTATAGTAGTTTTGAAGTGTCTTTATACCGTATATGCCTGCAGAATAGGTTCCATGATCTTGATAATATATATACTACTGCTTTCATACTGCAACGCAAAAAACACACTATTCAAATACAAGAGAAGGAAATCCAAAGATCAGAGAAGTACCTAATGCAGCTAAGAAAATTAGACTCAAGACCAAGGTTGATTTAACCAAAATAACAACTAAACAAGTCATTGAACACGTATAATGCTTGATCAGTAGATCTATTGCTGGACATCTCTCCTACTCTATCTGCATCGCTGTGCTGTATCTGATTTCCATAAGGTTGTACGACATTAAGAAAAAATTTAATATCTAGTCATATGCTTAATTATAATATAAATAACTTTATATGAGGAAACGAAATGTACAGAAACTTAAACTGAAGAGCAAGATAATTAAATTTAGGAAGCTTGAAGTGTAAGAGAACTGCAATACCAACCTGGAATCTGCAAAGATAAGGAAAGCAGTCTAGTTGATCCTGAAGAAGTTCAATATTGTCCAAAGGATTATCGGAGAGATCATCCGCAAAGCCATCCTGATCTTGATTCTACTATCAGAGTGGGAAACCCAAACTATTTGAAGAAAGAAAAGACCACAGACAATAACGAACCTGAACTGAACTGAATCTAGAAGTAATAAAGTCCTCCGTGATTTTGGGCACAGTTTCATCCAGCAAACTTGGTGTATCACCCTTCAAGTAAGGCACTGAAGTCACCAGCCTCGACCATAATCCTAGAAGATAGTAGACACTATTGCTGGCCCACTAGAAAGTCGATAAGAAAAATGTTAATTTCCACGATCATAGAGATAGAAACACAATAGAAATATACAGCTCTGCCTACAAGTATAAAAGAGCTGGTTTGATCAATTTTGAAAAATTACTTGGCAAGTTCAGTACAGGTATATTTAACAGCAATGTCTCAAATACCACCTCTACCAGTACATTTACACTAGTACACATATCAAGCTCATACCAATGCAATATAAGCAAATATAATGTGTAAAATGTATTGGCCAAGTTTGAACTAATCCGACCATATATCAATATGGATACATGGTTAGCGTCAATAATACATATATGTACATGCATATGTAGTTCCATACCAATACATGTATGTATGTATATAATAAAAACTGACTGGTACCAACAGTACCGATACAGACGGATCTGCACTAGTCTGACAATAGACCAAGTATGCCTGTCGTATTTAAAACTATGCTATATATAGGTTACCAGTACATGTATGTATGTATATAATAAAAACTGACTGGTACCAACAGTACCGATACAGACGGATCTGCACTAGTCTGACAATAGACCAAGTATGCCTGTCGTATTTAAAACTATGCTATATATAGGTTACCAGTCCAAACAAACCATTTATCAATATGTATCAAACCACCCGAGTCAAAGCAAATGTTGGTACATTAATAAGCAGTATACCCAGCAAACTGCCAAGTATCAGTGGATAATAAAATATGGTACACCAATCTGTACAGAGTCATGTATTATCATAATTAAACTTGGTCAGACCAGTAAATACGATAGTGCAAACTGGTACAACCAATATCTTAAAATCTAGCCTGCAAAAATTAACGAAACAAACCTGCCATGAGTGCAATGATTTTGTTGTGAATGCTGCTACTAACCGAATCCAATCAGTATAAATTTCCACACTTAGAAGCTCCGACAACTGCAGAAAGAATTTAACATATTAATTATCATGCCAGTGATTTATCAAAATTTACTCAAAAAGCCATTGCCCATGTGTCACAAGTGCATCAAAATACGCTAAACCTTGAAGGTCTGTACTATATTCTACTACTCTAGCAAAGGTGCCAACACATAACAGAACCCAAAAGAAGATCTGAAGCCTACTTTGAAGTTTAAAACTGCAAGATTTTAGATAATTCGCCTCCATGTACTGACAATACTAGATCATTCAAATTTATCAATTGAATCTGACTTCAGTTTATAATATTCCATAATAAAACCAAATACTAGTTGACTATTGCAAAATTGCACATATATGAAAAGGCAATGTAAGGTCACAATTAAATCATAACTATGTAATTTGGCCCTTTTCTAATTAAATATTTTGGGATGATGGTCACCTAATTAATAGATTCAGGGCTATTTCCCCAGCATCACTATCAAAAGAGTGTGCATTAAATTGTATCCTATACATCAAACTTGTTACAGATTCTTGTGTAAAATATTATGTGAATAATGCCAAACATTAGAACTCTGCATATAAGGTCTCTCAAAATCCGATGCTAATGGGTAGTTTCGTGTAAGAGATCATAGTTAATGAAGCATACTCTTAAATTTTTTTTTCCAGGTCATGATAACTTGGCATTTCAGCAATAAATTCAAAACCGCAGTAAGACCCCAAGAATGACAATATAACAATATAGATGCAAATGAAGGGTCATGAGCTACACTAGTTAACCACAAGCCAAACTTGCCCGAAATCAAACTAGCTGACTTCATTTGAGTTCTGGGAAACAAACTTCCGGTAGACAACCCCAAGTGAAAGAAATGCTCATTTTCCGAATTCACAAGATAGCTCTAAGTTTAGAATGCTAATAACCATCAAAGAATTGCAAAGATTGGTTAATCTTCCCAAGGAAAAAATATGTGCAAGAAAGAGATCGTCTTAAAATGAACAGATTAATCTATTTACAAGAACATAGTCAAAGACTTAGTAAACATAACTAATCCATCAGGCGTAGGCCAGAATAATTTTATTTATAGAAGCACACAGCAAGCTCTTTCAAGGTGCATTTGTTATGCCCAAAACCATGAAGCAGGAAAGAATTATAAAAAAGGCTTCACTGCAATTTCAACTTTCAAGTATTGCACTCTGGTGTTTACTCCATGGCTCCAACTGTTATGATCTGAAAACTTTCATGCTGCAAAGGTTTTCAACACTTCTTAACCAAAAAGTTTCAATTGGTTAATAATGCTAGCTTTTATGTTTCAGACTAAACAGAAAAATGAAGGGACTTGGGCGTAAAATTCTAAAAAAATGCAGGAATAGAGTAAAAATATCATTATGGTACTTGAATGAGGGCTTTTATTCAGTTTGATATAATTAGAGCTCAATTAAGTCAAAATGTACACCGAGTGTCATGGCTAGTCAAATGGAGTTGGTTCCAACAGCCCACTTCTCCCCACTATAGCTGACAACTCTAAAATTTCCTAGTTTTAGGTGCAGCTCCAATCTGAGGATGGACAGAAGAACTTTGGTTGAAGGAAGGGGAGGATCGGGTATGCCTCCAGTGAATTTACCAGCAAAGGAAAAGGAAGAAAAGGCGAGTCCTTTTCTTCAATAAGATAGATGGTTTCTAGCCTAAATGTTAGAGAATAAAAATGGAGGGTGTATACCTAATTTTATATGCTAAGATGATGAAATGGATTAAACGTGTTGTTGTTTCAAAGTTTTACCATTGTTAAACCTGAAATTTCCTCATATAGATATGAAAAAAGGGCTGGACTATCCAGAAATAGACAACAGATGCCAAATTAATGTCCATTTTTAGACAGCAAAAGGACTGGATATATTGTCAAGAAATGGACAGGAGAGTGGAAATGCTGTCCACAAATGACAAGCAATATGCTGAGACTTTTTGTTTCGTCATGGGGTGTATAAGAGTATAGTGTTCTCTCCAGTTTGATCTGCATGTGACAATCAAAGTTCTGTCTAATTTAGAAATGCCATCATGTGTTATTTTTCTAACAAATTTTACTAGAATTGCAAAAAGAACGAGAAAAGCACCAGAACTACATTAGAAAATTCACAGTCAAAAGGAAAAAATATTCACCTGATAGTTGACTTTGAACCGCCCCAGGAGACGGCAAAATTCATGATAGTTATCATGATCAGCAAGGCCTGGTAAGAGGAATGCCAAAAGGCAAATTTTAGAAACATAACCATCATTTGAGATGACAAAATATAATCAAAGTTTTAAACTACATTAGGAGGTACAGTGCTATAAGCTGATATACCAGTCGTTTTATCCACAAGTATTACTTCCCTAAACTACATGGATATCTTATAAGTTGATATACCTATTGACCTTGATACACCTGATATGCAAATAGTTATAGATGCCACAAGAATAATGATGCTATGCTGACCCAAGGTTTGAAAAACTAATCTAAACTGATACTATGCCACTGAGCTTTTGTGCTACTGAGTTTTGAAGATCTAATCCAACTTGTTGTCAGTCATACTAGACAAAAACCTGGTGGAAGAGCAACGAAAGAAAAAGGAAGAAGGAAGAAGAAAAAAGAAAAAAAAAAGAGAAAGAGGAAAGAAACCGGTTGCTCGCCCGCTCACCCATCCGCCACTCACCCTCTCCTTCTCCTTCTCCTTCTCCTCTCCTTCGATCCAACCCTTGGTCCAGTTTGGACCCTCATCAAACTAGTCTGAACCAGAAAAACTGGTTGGTTCAGACTAGTTTTGAAAACCTTGGTACTGACATAGTGCAACAATAAAACCAAACCCATCTTGGACGGTACAAACCAAAATTTCAAACCTTGTGCTGACCCCATATTCTAGTCTGGGCCCTTTGTAAAAATTGATATCAAAATCCATAAATAATCCTCCATAATATGAGCACTAAAATGAAAGAAAAAAACATTTTAGGCACTATTATTGTGTGTCTTGATATCTCAAAATAAGCTAAATTAACAAAAAAAAAAAATGATACGCCTTTTTCTATAGCAAAAGTGCACGATTCAACCCAAGTATGAGGGTTTGAGTGTCAATCCAACGGGAAGCTAGCACGTACACTACCCCGTGTTCTATTTTGCCTCGTTGGTTCATGTGATACTAAAACAAAACTCGTGTACTATGGGTTAATTCAGCTAGACATATCCAACAACTCCCAAGGTTGAATTTTGAATGATTCAACCATAAACCTTGTCCATCTCATTACATGAACACTAGTTTCAATCAAGGATTGAAATGCCAGTCTGAATCAGTGCATTGGTACATTGTCGGACTGATACCTATCTAAGCTCAAACCGTTACCAATCGCTCAATCTCTTACTCCCAAATCATCTCCAACACTTTCCAACTCTTGTAATCAAGGTTTTGTACCTCTCAAACTACAAAATATTCATCATGTGGGGCAACACATGCAAATTGGCTGACAACCATCAGTATTGACATGCATTTACTGATTCAAGGATAGACACTAGATAGTAGATACATCACATAATTGATATTGTTGATACACTAAAGTCCCCCAAAATAATTCAATAGGTTTTCAAAGAGTGAATAAATACCTAAATATGCAAACATTCACTAAGAAGCACACCGAGTTTCATCAACAAGAATCCAAACTAGCTTTTTTCTGCATCAAGTGCTACCTCAACTACTTGGTGCTTTAAGGACACAATACACCTTCAAGACAAATGGAGAATATCTTAGATTGATTTTGTCGAGCAACTCAAGTATGATACGGACAGTGGTAGCAGAAGACTAAAGCAATGGTGCATTCACCTTAGTCACAAAAATGATGAGTTCATATTGGCACCTAGCAAACTAAAATGCTCCTTCCCACAAGCATATGAGATTTTTTGATCTAAAGCTAGGACTAGAGTCCTTAATGTCAACATTCTTGAATTCATCCTCCTAGAAAAGCAAACATATCTGCACAATGATGCCTCCACGTGTCATGGTATCCATTATCTAAAAAATGGACTAGAGATTTAACCTCAAGGTCCTTGTGAGATCAATAATTGCGACTGTTAGAAGGAATGGCAAATCTTAAGTATATATTGTAATCTATATAGGGCTATGCCTTCATTTATTGTTTGAGATAATAAAAAGAATCCCAAATGAGCACCATGTTACGGTTTTTCTCCTGTGTTGTTGGTCTCCTGAGGTGATCCCATGAGACAGGTTTGAGACTATCACTGTTTTCTGCATGCATGATAAATCCTCTCCACATGCAACTTCAGCCACGCACCTGATGCGCAATTTCACAAATCTAGTGCCAATCATTATCTTATTAATATTATAATTGTCGCATTTCATACTACATTTGGTGTAATTCAACATGTACTATATGTGCCATCTTTATCTACAAACCTTCCGTTTGTAAATTATCTTGTCAAATATCTATGCTTTCTTGTGATCTTCTCAAAGGATTTGCAAATAAAACAAACTATTGATGGAGGAAGTGCAATTAACAGTGTTTACTTGCAAAGTCTGTTGCGATTATTTTATTTGTTACTCCTGCAACTACCATTACACCCTTGCAATGGCATTGTCACTAAGGATACCAGTTTCTGACAAGGCGAACCAATTTCATCCCTTGAGTGGTAAGTCTGGATCCTAGGAATGGCAAAAAGTCAAGTATCCAAGTTTTGGTCCTCACCAAACAACCTAGTATCCAATACTTGCTAAATATCCGCTTAGTGTCCCTATTATATAACCAGATACCACCATGAGTATCCAAACTTGCAAGTTGCAAATAAGGAACTCATTTTGGATCTTTAAGAGTTAAGATCTTACAATCCTATTCAAAGTAGACCAAACAACTTAGTACATGCAATGGAACTTAAAAGGTGTAAGAATGATAAAATCTTTGATTGTACTTGTAGGATCTATGATCTATTTCAATTCAACAAAATAGATAACTACACGCTAACCCAATTATCTTCAGCATGTTAACTTACTAAATGTTAATCCAAGCTCTTAAGTTGTCACATATTTCATTCATGTTACCTCCATTGACTATACTTAAATATCACTAATCTATCTTTAACTTTACAGATACATGTTACCTCCAAGGTTTAAAAAACCATTCTAAACCAAAGTACCATCCATAGTCAGACGAGTAGGTACTCATTAGTACTAGTTGAATACTGGTCAATTTTAATTTTATATATAATATAATATATAACCAGTACCAACTATGTCTTGATACCGCTAACTACGGACTAGTTTGGTAAACCTTGCTTAATTCCTTATGTAATTAATATTTAATTTATTTTAATATTTAAAATTCTAAATATTAAATTATAGATGCATATAATGGATTCAAAAAAATTTAATTGATATTATAATATTATGTATGTCAACATTCAATTTTCTACTAATATGTGAATATATATAAATATATATATATATATATAACTATTTGGTAGAATCTTTCAATCCTCCACTTTAATAACTAATCCTTAGGAACCTTCAACATTCCTAGGTAGAAGCTTAAGTTTGACAACCTTGTCCATGAACATCCAATCCGATCAAATCAAAGTTTTAATTGGCATTTTCATCTCAAATTCTTCTATAATGTATAATTTTATAAATTGAAATAATATTATATTTTATGTAATTTTAATATTAATTGATTAAGAACTTAAGATAAAGTTTTATAATTTTTTTTATTTTATTTGAGCATTAAGTATATATATACTTAAACCGAACTCATCCTCTATTTGTAATTAAGTACCAAACCCACTACAAACATGTCAAGTCAGGTCAAGTCTAGCACCCAAATGACTCAATTTAAATTGGTATCCTTACATGCTCTTAAGTTTATGATGTTTGCTAATTAGGAAAACAGTAAAAAGTAGATGTTCTCACTTTAAGATAAAACACAATCATGACATAAATATTCCTTACAAAAACACAAACAAATATCATGGAGGTTTCCAAAATTGTTTATCAGGTAATAAAAACTCTACTTTGTCCTTTTGTTGATAATGCTACGAGATATGCTATCACAATTCTTAACAAAATGGGTGGAGAATTTCCAAGTAAGATGAAGGTGGAGAATTTGCAAATGATGGCGCCTCAGGTAGAGGTAAGACGCAAGGTTGACAAGGTTGTCTATTGTATGTTTGAAGAGGAGGCTCCATCTTACCACTGTGTTTAGCAAGGTGGACGGAAACTGAGAAGGATGGGAAAATATGAATGAAAGAAAAATAAGAAAAATTTTCTTTCTTCGTGTTTAGCTAAAGGGAAGGAAACTGAGGATGATTGTCATAGACACCCTTTGTTTTTCTTTTTATACTCATACTATATAAACATTCTTAAATAACATACAAAATAACTATTTAGTATGATTATATATTATAAAATTAGTTAAAAAATATTAAAAACTATTAAATATTATAAAATGAATTAAAAAATATTAAAAATATATTAAATGTTTCAATAGCTACAAGATGTAATCTAGTAAATCAAAACCATGCATCCAACAAAAACAAGTTATCAGTGTAATTCCATGAATTTATAACAGAACCAAATGGTTTACATTCAAAGTCCATGAGACCATTACGGGAAAAAATTGCCAAAGAATTACCAATGCTAGTTAATCAAGTCCTCGGGTAGTTAGAAATTCATATTTTGAGTAGCATACAAATGTTTTACGAGGCTTTAACAAATGCACCCGAGCGCCGAGCGGCGATTGATTCAAAATGCATCAAATAGAGGCGGCGGAAGAAAAATTTCGGCAAGGAGCAGGCGATTGCTTCAACAAAACATCAAGGAGAGGCAACAAAAGGAAAATTTCAGACCATCAAAGAGAAGCGGCGGAAGAAAATTTGAGAAGCAAGCGAATAGAGGCAGTGAAAGACAGGCGACAAGAAAAATACGGCGGCGGCGGAAGATGAAGGCGATGATGAAGGAAGAGGAAAACCCTAACCTTGTGATCGGTAGTGGTGGCAACTCGAGCGGCGGCGACAAGAAAGATCGGCGGCAGCGTTTGTGAGGGATGAGGGTTTCGTGAGACATGAGGGAGAGGGTGAGAATACAAATCGTGAGGGTTGAGCGTGTATTTCCTTGCAAATCGGACGAATGAAATTTTAAAGGAAAGTTGCCCAAATTTCCTTCCTCTAATTTCCGTCCATCCTATTAAACACAAAAAAAAATAGCATTCCATCCGTCCCAGTTTCCATCCGCCCTATTAAACACAGCGTAAGAGGTGATTTCCTAAGGGTGAAAAGTTCATTAATGGTAGTGGCAATCTATATAGTGATAACAAGGATTAGAGCTATAATGAGCCCAATGGTAGTAGTAGGGACAGCCAATGATTTAAAAACTGGTATGTGCCTGTGAGCAGTAGGCCGGTATCTTAAACATTGGGAACAACATGCAGCGTAAGTGCTGTATGCATAAGAGAGGATTGAATAAAGAATATTATATTGATTGAAGCATAAAGTCTTTGACCTACTGGGTCAAATTAATGATAACATTTTTAGTGCAAGAGGACCTAAGGAAGACATTGCATTGAGCGATGGCTAAGTTTGTCATGCTTTGGATCGAGTGACTGAACAAAATGAAGGTACCAAACACCCAGAGTATAAGAGAAAAGGTTAAGATACTAAGGTGTAAAGTTTTGAAGCCAGTTTAGCAGTTTTGGCTTAGATCTAGACATACCAACACTTTGGTACCAACTAACAACCATATTGGTGCATCAATGTGTTTATATATATATATATATATATATATACACCAGTTCAATACCTTCTTAGTTTGTGTACTGATACTAGATTGAACTACCAACATCTGGAGGTACAAACTAACTGTAAAACCATGCTAGGGTATAGAATGTAGTAGGGAATTTTGCCATTAATGATTGTTGTAGGAAAATGATTAAGGTGGTAATTGGTAGCTTGTATCCCAAGCCCAGTGAGTGATGGAAGTGTATATGAAACATCACATAAAATACTCTTAGGTAGGCATTCAGATCGGCCTATAGTCTTATAAAGTTGATCAATCTATGTTCACCAAAGTGCCAATGCCAACATTTTAAAAAGGTCGGTGTGCATCAGTCAATGCACACAGACAAGGAGCGGAGTGAAAGAACAAAGGAGGAGGAGAAGGAGAAGGGAGTGGAATGAGGAGGCGTGCCCACGAGATGGTGGGTGTGGATGCGTGGGCAGCAAATGAAGGCACTAGCAATGGCGGCCTTCTTTTTCTCTTTCTTTCTTCTCTGTCGTGCCGTCCGAGCTAGTTGTTTATGTGAATGATATTCATTTTACATAGAGCAATTTAAAGTGCAATCTAGAAGTCAAAAAGTACTTAGAAGAAAATTTTGTATTTAAAGAACCAAGAACACAAGGTATTTCCTCATATTGAAATCATCGGGAGAAAGCACACGTGGGATATGTTTAAGTATACTGGCCATTTGGCTGTAAACCAACAAAAGATTCTATTTTATCATATCACAAACTCTAGTTTGTCAGGATGATGGCACCCAGACATTGATCCTACCAACCAAGAATTATAGATGGATAGGCAAACTTGTTTATCTAAAACTCAACCCAATATTGGTTATGGGGTTGGGGTGGAAGCAATTTGGAGAGTTCTTCATTGTCTCAAAGAGCGTTATAGGGAAAGGACTCATCAATCAAGAAACATAGTCATCTCAAGATTTAAGTCCTACACAAACATATATTATGCAAACAATATTAAGGATAAATGTTCCACCTCCAACTATTGTATTTGTATTGCAAAAACTTCTTACGATGTGTGGCAGCAAGACCATGTGCATAAGAAAAATACAAAGCCATGGCACAAATAAGTTGTGGGATGTGGCTACAAACCCTTATAATCTTTGGGCTGAATCCACAGGGGCTAAGAGTTACTCTTGATGATCTTATGGCTATACAATGTGATAACCAAGTTTTTATCTATATTGCTAGTTTTTCATGAATGAAGAAAACTTAATGAAGTTGATTGTGGTTTTGTAGGAAGACATTGTGATGGCTAAAAACCTACAGTCCCAACACCCCTACCTGAAAATTAACTATTGAAGATATATTCACTGAGTCTCTTGCAGAAATAAATTTGTTATACCTTGTAACAAGCTTGGAATAATTGATATATGGTCCAGCCCGAGAAGAAATGTTATCGCATAAAGGTTTAATCCCACGTGGGAGGGCTAAAAATGTTAGGTGTATATTTGAACTATTAAAAGAATTTCCCCAATTCTAGTTGTTACCTTGATGACCAGAATAGAGGAATGTCAAACATGATTCCTAAGCATGATGGGCTAATGAATTGATTTCTATTTAACTTTAGTTTGTGAAGCATGACCAAGCCAATGCAGATGAGTATCACCAACTTTCTCATCTATTACAATAGTAAAGTGAATCTCTAGGCCTGCATGTTCGCAGCCTTATACAGAGCAGACGTTGGCACATCCATTATATATCATTTGCAAGCACATAAATAGTTTCTTTATTAGCACAACTAGGGAGACATTTAGTGTCTTCATGTTAGTTATTGAGCTTGACGAAAATGAAAAAAAAAATCTCTGGAGGTCCAGTAATTCAGGATATAAACGAGCTCAGTTATGAGAAAATATCGAAACAACAATTTCTGCGCTCAAATTCAGAAAGTAACGTGAAAATGAACCTTGGCCTGTTTGCAGTATCTCTTTTGTCCCTTTCATAAGGTGAGATAGGAATTGTGAGCGTGCTGGGTCATCAGTAAACAAGGAACGCCTTACAGAAGCAAGCCTGACTAAACACTCCAAAGCCTGCCAAAATGAAATGTTTTTAGAAATAGTAATGTTGCTATCAAAAGGTATAAAAACAATAGATGAAATAGCACATACATTAATCAAAAGTAGACAAAAAGTGATTGCTTGTAAAGAAGAAACACAATCTTTTACGAGGATTAAACTAAGAAACACAATCTTTTACGAGGATTAAAATACCAATTGTACCAAGCATCAAAGATTTAAAAACTAATTTATACCAAGGAATCAAATACCAGTCCAAATGGTTTATACTTTATACTAGCCTAACTATGCTCTGGTTCCGATAATATATATGTATATCGTATATAAAACCCAATCCATACTGCAAAGTTCTAGTTGTACATAGCAGTCCGAGACGACCTAGTTCCAGCATATCATATGCATTGGTAACCTCTATTATCGGTACCCGTCCGGAGCGGACCGGTACACTGATGCAAACCGAGTTTTATATATAAAAAAAACTAGTCAATACCAATTGTACCGTGCTGGTGTTGGTATCAATCGTTACTGGTTTTCTAAACCTTAAATTGTAACATCTGCACAGGCAATACATACCAATCCAAACTTGTACTTGTACCCGGTTTGCGATACTATATATATTGTGTTTTAGGTACTGATACTATATGTCTTTACATTGAGTACATATAAATCCTGGACAGGTACATACTAATCTAATACTAGACCAGTACACTAGTAGAATGAGTTTTAAAACCTTGTCAAGCATAAGTCTTATGATCTATACATAGTAAGAGGTACAAGGATTATAATCTTATATGGTTCACAAAATATTAAAAAGATATTAGTGATACCAGTCCAAGTGTACCATGTATTGGAACACATGCCAGGTACATCGGCTAGAATAAATTCATTAAAACATTAGTTATATTAACTAAACCACCTGGCCTACTATATCCAATCAAAGATTCAGGCAGAGACGAGTCATTTGTTCAAAGCCACTTTGTATTTAATTAGAATATCAAATCAGTAGGGCCAGTGGACAATTGTAATTTAAAATAAAGGAAAATAAGTAACTAATATTAACAAATTAAATAAGTTGGTAAATAAACATAACCATGTAGTAATATATTATCCAAAGGTGTTTTTTTTTAATTTACTAACATTTCAATTCAAAACTCAGAATGGTGCGGTTAAACCATGGTATTGTTAGAATATACTTTTGGCTGGATCAAGATGTTGAAAAAAGTTGCTGTTTGGATCAAGCACTCTAACCGTCAAGCAATAGAAATATATCCAGAGCATATTAAAACTGGGCTCACAAAGATCAAACAGCTGTATGTTGTGCATATGAAGGATGCAAACGCTGATCAAAGTCTATAGACTCTATAGTCTGCACATTCAGACACATTAAAAATATCTTTAACAGTTCGCTTGACTGCCAATTACGAGCCATGTCATAAAACGGCAGTCTTCAGAAGCTTCCAACATTGCAAAGAAACAGTAAATCGGATGATCATAGAACAATTAAACTTTTGAGCTCTAAGGCTATGTTCTGTATCCTTTCCACCGTGGATTCCGTTCTGCAGAACATACTCTAAAGGAAATTGAACCAGAAACATTCTCTTTCTAAAAACCAGGCAATAACCACCTAGAAGGAACTTTGATAAGACAAACCAATGGTTTAATAACAAGTCCGAACTGGACTGGGATGACAGAAGGAGTGGAACAAAACATGGGCAGAGCAAGAAGGAGGGGAGGAGGAAAAAAAGAGTAGGAGAAGAGGAGAGGAAGAGGGAAAAAAAAGGAAAAGAAGAGGAGCAGTGGAAACGGATGGGGCGAGGGGGATGCATGACCAAGTCTTCTTCTTCTTTATCTTTTTCTTCCTCTTCTTCTTTTTTCTTCTTTCTTCCGCTACTCTGCCTGATTGGGATTTTGCCTAGTTGTACTAGTACGTACCGATCAAACCGCCGACAATCGGTCAATCAATACGAACCTTGAGACAAACTAAATAGAGTACAAAAGTCTCAGGATCTAAGAGATAACCAAACTGCAGTCCCACAAGAAGTCTTGTGAGTGATGTAACTCGGACTGAGAGAAACAAACATTAGCAGCATGAATTAACACCTCAAAAAATGGGCTGCAGAGAGATTGGACATGTCAATCAATACAAGAGCTTTGATTTGCTCGAGAATAGGTTCCATCCATCATGGCGTCTTCATGTTATTCTAAGTAAACTTATAATTGCCGAAGAAATTTTACTTGTCCTGAAGGGATGCCTATCCTCTAAACACAGGTTATACTACAAAAACATTTAATCTCTATACCATTTTTGAAAATTATCCATCTGCGACGCTCAACCATACAGTTCACTTGTGGCGTAAGATCAATAATGAAGTCACAACTCACAATCACGTAAAAAGAAAATTGGATTTTGAACTCTCGGCAAACAAGCTTGCAATTTTCCCAGAAGCAATAAGATTAACAAAATAAAAAGCAAAAAAAATCAGATCTAAATGAAAAAATAATAAAGTATAAAATTTGCTATTGACGAATGTTAAATCTCGATGTAATACAATTCCAATAATCAAATAGAACAAGCATTCCAATAAGCGCTATGACTGCTGCAAAAATAGAACAAGTATATTTACATGGTTGGAATAAATTATGTAGTTTTCAATAAATTTTCAAGAAAAGAAATGGAATAACCACTGAATATCACATTCTTCAAAAAAACAAGAACAACGGCAATAAAAAACAAGATAGGAAATCGATAATATACCTCTTTTGAGAGAGGTGGCTCAGTGATGTTGTAGTAATCAAAGAAAATTTGGAGAGTGGAAGGATCTTGTAGGACAGGTTTCCAGGAAGATGGAATCTGCAGTATTAGGATACAAATGAACCCTTGTCATGCAGTCAGAGAATCAAATCGTTATTCAAACACATGAACCCTATGCTTAGAAATATTATACCTGCACAGTACCAAATTCTTCGGAGCTTTCATCCACTGATGTTCCAACAAAATCAAAAGACAAGCACTTCAAGGAAAGTGAAAGAGCAAGTTCTCGCAGGACAGAGACTGCAAAAGAGAAGGCAAAATCAAAAATGGCTTTTAGAGAAGACAGTCAGAACACAGAAAATATACGTTAGTGATTCTGAGAACACCTTGCATATCTTTATCACTTTTTAATTGATGCAAGGAAGTTAGAGAAATTTGAAATATCTGGAAGAGTAACTGATCCCTGAAAGAGCAGGCAACCTTTCGATGGATTGTTAGGGACATTCCTTGATTTGGCTGTAAATATTGAAAAGTTTATGACGTTATCAATGTTCTAATCACAATAAAAGTTCAAACATGAACAAATTATACAAATAGCAGAATATGTACAAATAATCAAATATATAATAGAGCAAGCAAACAGAATAATACAACAGAATAGCTTATTGACAAATTATTGCTAGTGTGTGACGTTATCAATGTTCTAAAACCTTCTCCATGTTTGCTTTAGTCAATGAAAAGCTACTTGTTAATAAGTAGTTATTAGCCACTGAACTGTGAAGTATAGTTGGCACCATCATTAATCAATTAGGCATGAGGTGGAAGATCAACATAATGAGCTTCAGATTCTGCAACCTGCATGATTCTGGTTATCTAAACATTTAAGAAAAACACTTCACAGGTTATTAAACTGCAAGATCCATGATTATCTAACAACCACTGTTTATTTAGTACTTTGTATCCTTAGTCCAAGTAGTCCAGGAGTTATATTACAAGAAAACCAAAAGCTATACGTCATAATTTCAATCTAATATGTAAAACTCCGATCTTGTTTTAGATTTTTAGATGTCATTGTAACTCGTATTTTTAATCACAAATCTCGATAGTATTGTGGTCCAGTTAGACAGAAACAAACTGCCCATGGAAGTGATATTGCATCGTGCACAAGTACACAATTTTCATTATTATTAGTACTTTAGTAGTATTATCATCAACATCACTATTAGTATTCGTTTCTAGAGGGCAGTATGGTTTAGATAGACTGGTAAGTACATGGATCAAGCTACCGGTTCATACCACCTAATATATAACAGTCCACGTTAATCGCCTCCAGAGCTTTTCTAAGTCTGTACAGGTCTTTACTGACTGCTACCGAGCACTAATAGGTGGAACTACTGGTTCCACGGATACAACTGATTGGTCAAAGATGTTAGGTGAAACCAATCAGTTTGACCAGTCAATCAACTTCAAAACTGAGAGCACATATAAACTCTCATTCTCCACCATTTTTCTCAAACTTATCTCACTCTCGCTTCTCTAAAATTCTCTTAAATTTTCTAAACTCTATTTTCTGTGATTTGCATTACTTAAACCAGAATGTTGATCTCGATTTGCATCAAACACGAAAAATGCCAACAAATTATCACTATCAGCAATACATTTATTAAAGCGTCTTCAAAATAGAGGTGCAACTCCAGTTAAACAACATCTTATTGTATCCTTTTATATTTTTAAATGCTCAAAGGTGTCAATGTAGATCTACAAAGCATCGAGGAGCATGAGGATTTTATCGAGTGGGCAAAGACTCCACATAGTTTATCCTTACTAGAGCATGGAGAGCTTGAGATGGAGGATATTATTCAAGCCTCAAGGGTTCAATACTCCTTTTTCCTCCTCTCCTTCTTTCTCTTCTTCTCCTCTTTCTCTTCTTCCTCTTCTTTCTTCTCTTGCTCCTCCGATGCTCCAATGCATCTCCGCATACCAATACTTACAAACCTTTTGTACCGCTCTAAAACGGTTTTTAAATCCTTGATGGACGTAATTGGTCAACCTTCTTATTGATTCATAAGAAGGTTTAAAACAGACTGCCATATCCTGAGAAATTAGTGTATATTCACTATAATATGCAACTTAACCTTAAAATTCTACAAGAAGAAAAGACTAAGAGTCTTCAGTCATAAAGGACTCTTTCGATATTTCATTTGTTAAGGATAGTGTTGACCTCATGATAGATTAGTAGTTGACAAGATCAAGATTCTACTATGGATGAGCTTAGTGTTCCACCTCCAAGTTATTAGGTTGTCCGCCGGTACAGGACTCGAATAAGCCTAAGATGAAATTATCATTTTTTTTCATATTCCTCCAATGATGCTTTAAAATAATAGTATATTGATAAGTCATGCTTTGTAGAAATCAAGGTTAGAGATACTGGTCTAAACCGATCATGGACCAAAATAGTACATACTGGACCGATAATATAATCAATTCAACTCAATCCATCTTGAACCGAGTTTTTTTATCTAAACATTGAATTTGATAATCACTTTGTGGTTTTTATCCATTTTAACTTCCAAAACATGAATTTAGATAATCCAAATAGGCTTAGAGACAAAAAAAATGTGAAATCAAGAAAATATTATATGTAAAATTGTAAGCTTTTAATACATTGATATATACCTTGTAGTCAGCTAACGGCGTAAGGATGAGCTCCTACTAAATAAACATAATTAGAAAAGTCATGAGCTTATAATACATATAGAATAAATAGCACTCTGAATATAAAACCGGCTACATGCAACTTAAGTCTTTCCCGTCTTGCCCACGTTTGGAAGTCCTTAGTTTCGGAGTGCCCACATTAGAATTCCTCCTAAGACATACGGTACAAATATATTTAAGTCCACCGTGCCATTATACTTGAGTGCAACAAACATGGTTGCAATTAGGACTATGATTCGCATGGGAATTAGATACTCCGCCAAATTTACGAGTACAAGAGAGTTTGAGTGACTCTAATGGTAGAGAATTTAAGAGAGTATGAGTTTAAAGATATTAAGAGAGATTTAAAGAAGTCTGAGTGAAATGGGAGGGAAATAGGAGCTTGCATAAAGCTACATTCAACTACCATTCTCTTTTCTTGAGGGGTTGACTAGTTAATGGAACCGGAAGGTATACCCTATGGTTTTTTTTTTTACTAACTAGTGAAACTAGTAGTTATAATGTTGGGTTCCATCAATATAATGTTGGCACCGACCCAAACAAGATAAAAAAAACAATATAGAGCAGTTTACACATGCTCTATGTACTAGCCCAAGCCCAAACCAGTAGAAACTGATTATGTTGCTCAATACAGACTGATTTCTTAATATGGTTTCACACTTTTACTTACAAAGGGTAAGTAATAGTTATGGAGCATTGAGCTTCATCACAACTAATTGTTGCATCAAGTATGTGATTATCAATTGCAATAGATGTAATTGTCATGATTTATTATGGGCAGTAAGTTTGACTTTTTAGCAAATGTGTTGTAATGCAATGCCACTCTACAGTTTAGGAATCAAAACATTTTAAGATTGAAGGAGCACAAGAGAGAGACAATACATGGAGAGTTTTAAGGAGATTGAAGAGTTCAGAAAAAGTTGATGAACAAATGAGAAATGAGCAATGGATTTATATGGGCTCAATACAAACTATAAAACCAAAAGGCTGTATCTTTTTTGGCCATTAAGGCTATGTTTAGTAGGAAAGAAAGAAAGTAAGAATGAAAGAAAGTTTAAAGGAAAGGAAAGTAAGAAAGAAAAGAAAGTAAAAAGATTTTTCCTCTCTATATTTATTTAGAAAGAAAGAAAGTATAAAGGATTGATATATTCACTCTATCTTCCTATTTTTACACTGCTTTTGAAACAAGCATTAGATGCTCGAATCTAAAAAATTATAATCCTACATGAGAGGAGCGTGAGGCATCGGCGTCGGCATGAGAGCGGCTTAGGAGGAGTCGGAGTCAACATCAACATTGGCGTGACTCGTGAGAGGGGCACAAGAGGAGCGTAAGGGCTTGGGAGGGTGAGTTTAGGAGATAAGCAAAATGATAACTTTCCGCCTGATTTGGGCGTAAAGCAAATGAGTGGCTTTTACCCATGCTTGCCCTCTTATTTTCCTTTCTTTATTTTTCTTCCTTCCTACTAAACACACTTAAAAAGTGATCCTTCCAACTTTTTTTTCCCTTCTCTCCTATTTTTCTTCCTACTAAACATAGTGTAAGAGTTGTATTGCCTAGTTATTCAGTCAAAAAAAGCCAAGATATCTACCACATAGATTCTATGAATACACCGCACACACAAGTTTCAAAAACAAATCTCTGTTTGGCTATTAATTAGAGATTGATTAAAGTTTAAACAGTAGTAAGGTGCACTTAAACAAGAGGTGAATGTTGAACTCGATCATTTTATGACTATATGATAACATGGCATTCAAGCCAAGCAACTCATAATCACAACCAAACATTCCCCTATAAATTATTTATTGCATAATGCTATTAATTAGACCACTAAATATCCACCCATCTTGCAATGTTATCAAAATCGCAATCCTGGTCGTAGGTCATAGGTCATAGGATCATCTGAATCAGCATATAGGAGCAAGTGGGATCAGAGAACCCCACCGTTTCACTAAAGAGGCTAATGGATTGCTTATCATAACCCTCCCCGACTACTCGACTTAAACCCGTGAATCAAAACTTAACCCTACTTCTGTTCATTGCTGCCAATGAGAGACGAGGTTTCTACTTCATTGTGATGCCGCCAAGCTCTTCTCCCTTGCTGTCAATGACGAGCACTATTCTCCTTCACTGCTATGCCACCGAGCTCTATTCTCCTTTGTTGCAATGCTGCATAACTCTGTTCTCCTTCACTGCGACATGGCCAAGCATTCATTACCAACAAACTATTGTTATTTTCATGAATCTTTGTAGTGACCTAGGTGAGTCTTTGCTTGCGAGCTCTACGTATGTTGATTAAAGAATTGATTGAATCGGGTTAGTAATACAATATAATATCTAGCTTTGAGTTAGTGATTAGTTATTTATTGTAGTTATTTTTAAAAAAAAAACTACATAGTGCACGACCTCTAATGTTTTTTCAAGTCATGAAGTGATTTGCAAATATAGCATCCAAGCGTACTATAAATTTTTTTCTATATGTAAAGAGCATGCACTCAATTATAATTGATTAATTGTAGGCAAAGTGAGTGATATTGAATGTGCATTGATATTTGAGTTGAAAATGCATGTTTAGCAAGTTATTAATTATTTTTATCATAATAGTACTCTTAACGTTTCAAGTTCCTATTCAACCGATTGTAGGTGGCCGGACTGGTACATACCAGTGGAACCGAACAGAGCAATGGGAGGAAGAAAGGAGAAAGGAAGAAGAGGAGGAAGTAGAAGAAGAAAGAAGAAGAAGAAGGCCGAGACATGCATCCGTTGTCGCCCACTTGCATTCGTCATTGCTGCTCCTCTTCTTTCCCTTATTTTCCCGCTTCCTCTTCTTTCTCTCCTCTTCTCCTTTCTTCTCCTCCTTCTCCCGCCTACTCTCCACTCGTTCACCGAACCAATATGAACCAGCAAAACCGGCAGGCCGGTTCGGACCGGTTCCTTAAACCTTGTCCTTAACCAAGGTTTAAAAAACTGATTTAAACTAATGTATCAGTATGGTCTTAGACCGATATGCTAGAGTGAAACTGACTATACCGATATGCTAGAGTGAAACTGACTATACCGATATAGTACTACAGTGAAATCATAGCCATCTCGAATCAATACAAACCAAAATTTCAGCTAGTTCAAGTTAAAATTTCAGCCCTTGCTCTTAACATATAAACATTTAAAAATATTTTTTTATTCTTCTAGTAGGATCTTGCGATTCGAGATCCTAAAACCTTATCATCTTACAAGGCAAAGATCAATTCATAGTTTAAACCAAGGTACCAAATATCAATTTGTACCGCCCAGTACGGCCACTCCGACTAATACTAGTTAATTAAGTATATTTATTGTACCAACTAGTAAGCATGGATCAGCACCATGTCTAGGACCGATCCATGCTCGGACTGATTTTTTAAACCTTGGTTTAAACAGTACTAAGATGCTCTTAAACAGAAAGTAAATGGTGGGATCAATAATCGTATGAACATATGGTAATCGTATGAACATATGGTAAGAACATCACATTCAAACCAGCACAACATAATCATAAACCAAACATTCCCGGACAAATTATATATTGCATAATGTGGGCGGCATCCAATACTACAAATTCTCTTAGCTGATTTCCTAGAAGACCTTCCAAAAATAAAAACAATGTGAGAATTACAACAAGGAAAGCAATTAACCGCCAAATAAGGAAATAGTGCATGTATACTCAAAAATCATTGCTTGTGTTACCATCAATCTTTCAGAATTTAGAATACTGATCTATAATCGAAGGAAACGAAAGTACTAGATCAAAGTATGAAATAAGTGTTGGGACAATCAAGAGCAGAGAAGCTTAGTGCATGTCGTTTCTGTCTGTTTTCAGTTTTCAATTTCTCATAAATCGAATTAAAAAGATGAAAACTTGTTTAGTTTCAATTTTCTACAAAAAAATTGAGAGAGCGTTTACAAATATGATAGATTCATTAAATTTATTTGTTTGCTTACTTAATTTTAGTCAAACACACAAATGAGGAAACATTTGCCAAATACCAGAAAATTTTTCATTTTGTAAAATGTTTTTCACTAAAGATTAAAAGCAGGCCATTAAATTTTAATAAATTTGCACTTTGAGATTAGTAGTCAGCAGCATGCCTGCATAATGGAAATCATGCCCTAAAAATGTGTTTACTGACTGAACTCTGAATGTATAGAAAATCTATGTATTTCATAAATAAGCAACAGATTTGAGCATCAGTGAGTCGTTAAGCATCACGCAACAAAATAAGAACTATAATCCTGTAAGGAAAAACCTGATTCATTTCAGAGACAAGCTGATTTAGTATCTTTAGTCCAATAGAATAATGGCCTGGTGAAGCCTAAAAATGGCAATCAAGAAAGAAAGTTGTAGTTAGAAGCAAATAATCAGCAGCTTAAAAATATTAATCTCAGAAGCTTCTATGAAACAGAGTTCGGTTTGCTTCTAGACAACATTTATTGAACTGTTAAAGTCGAAATCTAAAACGTCTTTGACTTCATCAAATACATTTGGTAGGCTCACCTAGTAGGTAACAGTGTAACATCAGATAACAAGCTACACATCCGTACACATTTTTTATCCTATAAATAGTAAAGTATTATTTATTTCTTAACCATTTGTCTCCATAGAAACTTGATATCTAATAAAAGTTAAATGAGATAAATCAACAAATATGAGTTGCTTTTTTTTTCATTTAAGTGGTGAACGCCCACTGAAATCCATTCGTGAACCATATCAAGCCTTCGGGTGTTAAAACAAATAAGATCCAATTCAACCTAGTCGTTCATTGATTACATTGTGGCAACCTAATAGATTGGTTGGGAATTGTATGAGTCATATGTCCAAATCAGCAAAATGATCTCATCTCTAATGCGCCTATGCACCAAATTACATCTAACTCCTAACTGCCAATTTCACACTCTCTACCACCAGTAGTCTTTTTTCTTCATCTTTTTCATTTGTCACTCCCACTCTGAATTATCTCTACTAGACTTAATAAATAATGACTGCGCGAGCTTTGACATAACTGTTGCTTGCCTTTTAGAAGTGTAATCATACCAAATTCAAGTAGAGGGTACAAATTGGATCTTATCGTTCAAACTCATATATGCAAGTCCATTTTTTCTTTTTTCCTTGTGATTTTTTTTCGTAGTATTTATTGTTTCTTTAAATACGTTTTAAATCTGTTTCATGAAATTGTATGTGCATAATTATTTAACAATAGATTTAGGCTTCATAACATAGTATTTGCTTCTATTATTCAGAATGTTATGTTGCAAATAAATTAGGTCAGTTCACTTCGTTTGCCCTCATTTGGTGTTTGATTGGTTATGAAAGTGTCATCAACTGCAGTTCTAAATAAAGTAGAAAACAATTCTTAGTTACCTAACAAATGAGTTAAGTATTAGGTGACATAAGTTGCAAGTTGCAACTAATTATTAATTTAAAGTAAATCAGTAAAAGTAAACACAATCAAGATGCAAGGAAAAACCAATACACTACATAGTAATTCATCTAATAGCATATACGCTAGGGATATGAATCATCTCTTATCATTCATGATATCCTTGTCTTTCAAAAAAAACTAACCAGACCCTTATGAACACGACTAACAGTTAACCATAAGATGGAATTACCTGATTCAAGAAGTTTGTTGCCTCATTAACAAGCTCTCTAAATCTGTCATCATCAAACCATCCAAATTTTGTAATCCGACATAACAGTTGTATTAGCGATCCAACTATAAAGCTCTGCAATTTAGGTCCTCTGCTAGCTAGATAGTTTACCACATAATTCCCTTCATATACATCACAAAGAAATCAATTTAGAATAGTGCAAGAAAATCTGCAAACATTCTTAAAGGCATTCAAATTAGGTAAAAACAAGTTCCTTCTATTTTCCATTGTAATTTCTTAATCAAAACCAGTAATGCTAGAAAATTAGACTATTGATCAACATATTTTCAGCCTATTACATGTAATAAAATTTATCACTTGCCTTTGTACAGCAATCAAAGCAGCTACCAAAATTATTAACTCGTGCTATGAGAAATGACATCGTAAAGTAAAAATAGAGGGGAATAAATTACAGAAGCAAGAAAATGTAAGGCTTAACCCAAGCTTGTGCTGAACATAAAAGCAAATCCTAAGCAAAAAATTATATACAATTACAAAAGGAACATTACGGATATCAAGTCGCAACTGCAATGAAAGACTGTGCTCCATTATTTGTTTCAGCAAGCTTGAACTGGCCAACATCAAAGCATAAGGAGTCAAAGCATTGTCCAAAATGTATTGGCACTGAGAAATGTAATCAGGGTTCACAGAAAAGCATTTCAAGGTGCTCTCTGCATGTGCTCGTTCAGCCGAATCCTGAGATGTATAAAGCATCTCACACAAGACTTCCAGTTGGGCCAAGCTCTCCATTGATATGAAATAACTAGAATTTCCAAATTTTCGGATGATCAAAATTCCAAGATTAGTGGACTAAGTTTCCCTCGATACCACATAAAGTCGAATCACATCTATAAATTCCCGTATAACGCTGTTACAGATTTGGAGAGAACTATGCAGTTCTGAAATAATATTGATCACATACAAATATTATATCGCCAACAAAGTTGAGAAGCTGCAATAAATGATAGAACCACTGGAATGTCGCATCACATACAATGGTACAACATGCAATATGTTAAATCAAAATTGTCCCATGATAAATACATTGGTCATAGAAGTTCAAAATCTAAACAGGAAGAAGGAGAAAAGTTCCAGGAAGCAGATCCTCAGCAAATGCGCCTCGTATTGGATTCCAAAAAGAGCATCTATCCTTGCAAAAAATCAGGAAACAGAAGAATATAGTTAGAAAACAAGACAAAGCTGCAAATTGTTTAACTCAACAAAAATTTGTATTCATGAAAACATAATGTCTTTTCACAATTTAATCGTTGATTGATGCTGATTAAAATGTGCTTTGCATGGAAGTGCATTAAAAATATACAGAAAAGTACAAGGGGTAGAAAATACACAATGAATTGTTGAATACTCTATAAGATCAGAAAATGTGCTAAATATTCTGAATACATTGTATATTACTATAAAAATTCAATGCCCATTGAGAAATATTCCCCATATCACCATCACACTTAGAAGGTAATGTGTTACCTACTAAGCAAAAATGTAAATTGTAAAGTAAAGAAATTGCATAGTCAAAACAAGTGTAACAGAGAAAAGTTATACATCTGCTGTGCATGCTATGATCCTCACTATGGATCAATTAAGAGAGGTCACATGGCAGCAAGAGAGAACGCAGTAAATTATCACAACTGATTGGATCATACATAAACCACATCTATAATTCATGCTCCGCAAATGATGCTACAAATAAAAGACTCTTTATACCCAACCTAAACTATTTACAACCAATCTACTCAATATATGACAGCACACTCTTGACAAGTTTGGATACCGTGTTACCCAGATGTAACAAAATGATTTTTGTCAATTAATTTAAACCCTTATCACCCTACTTGATGCCCAACATTTGGTGGAACCAAAAGGAAAAGAAGGTAAAAGTCAATGCGGAATTTTTTGGTAACAACATTTCTACATTTGAAGTTAGCAAAAGATCCAAATGCGATTCCACCTATCGTGACAAGTAGTACAGTAGACTTCTCAGCTTTTCCCCATTTGTTCTCGCACATCAAACAATAGTATCCAGCTATGAGAAAGCACCATTTAAAAAACAATATAGTACCCCAAGAATAAACTCAGTGGAAGTATTGTTATACTACAGAAATGTTTCTAGCAACCATCAACAATCAACAGGCAACATGAAACAGGTACCTCAAAAGTCTTTTTTGCCACGAAGAAGCTCAGGCATACTAGAGAAACCTCTATCGCTAGTGGTTGGATCCTTGTGTTTACTGTTGTTCCTTATACATTTATCTTGACAGTGAAAAAGTCAAAAACTTTTTATGCACACGATAGAATTCTCAATTTATCAAGCACCTCTTAGTGATATCTACCAAGAAAACTAAGTAATTAAGAGGTTTCATTCAAAAAAATGCAATACGCAAGATTACTTCATTGTTACGAAATAGCCAGTCCCAGTAAAACAGTCTCGTAAATTTCAAAACAAACGTCAAATTTTAGCAGTAGTTGGAAAAGCTTTCATTTGCTCTTCAATGTCTAAGAAATTAATCACACTTGTTTTTCAATACATAGATACTGATTGACCGACCCCAAGATCAAGCAATCCCTCACCGCGTCTTCCAAAAACTAGTACTCATAAAAAAATAAAAAAAATAAAAAATAAAAAAAAACATCACCAAGATCGCGCACAGTTCTAGTTCCAAATCAGAAAAAAAAATCCCCCGTACTCTCTCCAAGCGTTCGACACCCTTGGCTCCAAATAAACAGTGATATTGACCGAGTATTATACTGAAACTTCCAAACAAAACCGAATCAGCACCGCTGCAATGTCGAGAACTCAAGTCTCCCCTATCTCGTTGCAAAACCAACCGCCCTGGAAACCTCGACTACAGATTGCGCCGTAACTTACAATTTAAGATGCAATACCCAGCAGACTGTCATCCAAATCCAAGAAAACGCTCAAGTGGTCAGAAAGAGGGCAGTAAGATGAACCAAACGTGTATTCATATCTGGCGATGGAAGTTATCCCAGATGGACCCAAGTCTACCATAGTCGCAACAGTCTCTCACCGATGACCCAACTCTAGAAACCAACTCTCTCTCCAAGAAATCTAACACCACAAGGCTACCTCCGCGGCGGATTCGGCGAGAACTGGCGATACCGACGAACGAGCCAGTATTCCCCTCTGCGCAGCGAGGAGAAGCGATCGAGGATGCAAATCTGGTGGGAGAAATTTACGGAGACGGATGCACAAAGGATTAGATTTGGGAGGGCGAATACCTTGCGATTCCGTGACTCTCGTTCTTCTCTCTCCTTTTTTCTTTTTTTTTTTTTCTCTCAATTAGTCTCTCTTTCGGGCTTGGCTTTGTTGAGATCGGCGGAGGTGCAAGGTATTTAACGGGCGGGTGTGACGGTAATTACGGGACGCGACCGAGGGCAATGTCGTTTGTGCGCTCCCGGTGGATGCGTACTGCGGTGTGGATTGGGCCGCCCACCCACTCTTTAAGGTTTTCTTTTCGGGCCAGCCTGTTGGCCCGAGTCTACAAACATTACATTCCCGTGGAACCCGCACCAGTTAGCCAATTGGAGCCCGGCTCTTAGCCTCTCACGTGGTCTCGGCTGTCATTGCGTGTTCGAGGCCGTCCGCCACACTGTGTTTTTTCCCAATCGCTGTCCATCTGTAAATATAAAAGTTCCTTGGAGGGCCAACAAATTTGATTCTACTTGGTTGGGCCCGTTACGGTAGCTAACAAGGAGGAAGGATTGCCTGTTTCCGTCTGTGCTATTACAGGCGATCAATGCGACTGCATGTTTTGGGAGGTTGCTTGCTGACCGTGTACTGTAGCAGGGCGGCCTTGGTGTCAATGTGCTGCCAGCTCAGCATTGTGGCATAAAGGTAATTATCGTTTCGACGTGGGAGGGTCGACCACCACTAAGCAACTCCGGCACCTTTATTTGTGACAGTAGAACTTGTGCACGTTCGAGTTATAATAGGTGACTACTAAATCTTAAATTACGTAATATTACAATTTAAGTTATATAATATTAATTATAAAATCTAAAATGAATGTAATTAATTAATTTATATTTTTTTTTTTTGTAGACTGTGATGGAGTGAAGAATCTTCAGTGTGATAGCTAGGTTGAGTAATGCCCAACTCCAAAGTAGTTATTGGGCAAGTGCTAATAGGTTGTTGAAGAATGGAGACGATGGTATAATTGATTTTGGCCGCGTTTAGGGTTGTATGCGGCGTGGGGCAGGCTGCACCTATGCGACCCACACTCTCACACTGTAGATGGCGTGGGGTGGGTGGAAAAAAAAATTGTGGCGTAGAGCAAACCACGTCACCTCTTTGACCCACAGCCCGCTTGACCTGTGGGTTACCAAATGCAGTTTTTATAAGGTAAGATAATATCTTGCCCTTAGTATTTTCATAACGTTATGTACAGGATTATTGATGTAGAAGGTTAGAATGAGTAATATTTAAAGCATCCTCATATCACCAATCTAATGTATTACACAATGGAGGGTGACCGACTGTTCTACTCCCTCTCCAATTGCAGTCATGGATTTGGAGTGAAATGTATCCAATCGGTTCTTTTTATTGAATAGATCCGATAGCAATTTCAAATATGAAATTCAAATCAATCAAATAGAAAATCATATTATAAATCATATAAATATATTGAAATATACGATCAACCAATATTTATTGAATTTGAAAAAAAAAAAAACATAAAAAATAGATTGATTCTCTTATTTCTCAAATCGAGACAGCCATTAATCAATATCTTGGCAGATCCTCGTTGGGAACCAACCTTAGATCAAAGATTGGGAGGCGTTAAATGAATAAGAGAGTAAAAAATTCTTACCTAGCAAGAAGATCAATATTGTCAATGAAGTTGAGAATATACCACGCAACATTAGTCTTGTTAGTCAATACTAATTAATCTCTACCAGTAGATTGTCTCTTTTCCATGAAAGAAAAGAAAGAAATTATGAAAAACTACAAGTGAAAAAAAAAGAAAGAAAAAAATATAATGACATAAAAGTCATATGAACAAAAAGGAAAAAACAATCGAAAAGAGAATATGAGGGGAGAGGGAGGGCAGCGAATGGTAGATCACATCGAGCAGCGATAGCTTTGGGTGGCGTCAAATAGGTGAGCAAGCGAGGCAGTAGTGAGCGGATGAGCACTCATTTGGCTCTAGGGTGAACTAACGATAGCGAATGGGTGAACAAGTAGCGGTGAGCGGGCGACGGGGAACGAAAGAGATGATAGTGATGGCAAGGGAAGAGGTAGCAATGTGGAGCAGGAGGAGTTTTTCCCCTGAAATGGGCGAATAAAAAAAAAAGAAGGAAAACAGTTTTATTTTTCTTCCTCAAATCTATCCTCTTATTTCCATTTGTCATTGTAAATAAGGGGAAAAATTATTATTTTTTCTTTCTTTCTTAGTAAACAAGATATAAGTATTGCTTAAAAAAATTAATTATTATGTCTACGTTTGCTTATAATACAATTTCTTAACCATAGCAATTGTTTAATTCTATTATTATTTTTATTATTATTATTATTTAATTAGATTGACGTTAAAGAATTTATAATATGATTTAACATTGATTTTTTTATTAAGGGGATTTTTCCAGTGTCGAATTCTTGAAAATAATTTTAAATTTTAATCATTGCTTATATTATAGGTCAATAAAAATAATTTTTAAAATTATATTATTATTAGTGAAAAATCTTCCAACCGAAGGAAATGGAGTAAACTAAACTATAATGACAATTGTGTCAACTGATATTCCAAACTAGGGTTATATACTGCCTTTTAAGTGTTTTCAAGTACATGATTATTGTTAGGCGCAGGCGCTGGGCCCAACCTTGGCCCAGGCCCAACTCCTGGCCCAAACCCAGCAGCTTAGGAGAAGCGGGCTGGCGGATCAGGTTAACAGGCGGTGGGCGACTTAGCGGGTCGGGCGACCCATTTAGAGGGGATGAGTTAGGGCTACAGTGCGGGCTGGCGACTGTAGCTTCGTCACTTCGAACGCGATGGCAGCGGCGGCTGCCGCTTCGGCTCCCTCTCTCTTCCTCGATCTCTCTCCCCTCCATCGAGTGCGGCTCCGGGGAGGGTCCCGGCAACGGCGACGGATCTCCGGCGTCTTCCCCGTGGGTTGGGTGCGGCGGTGCGGGAAGCTTCGGAGCAAAGGGGCGGCGTTCCCCTTTCCGTTCATCCACCTTCTTCTTCGGCGTCACCGGCGGACAGAGGTCCGCCAAGGTACGTCCTTCCCTTCTCCTACTCCGGCTCTGTCCGGCGGGTAGGGTTTTTGGTTGGCGAGTGTCGCCAACCCCGCTTTTCTCCTCTCGTCGCGTCGTCTTCCTCTTTCGTCTCCGGCGGGGACGTGGACGGCCGACGAGGCTCGGAGCTTCACCTCCTCTTCCTGGTGACGTCCGGCGAAGGATCTGCCAGCGTCTCCTGCTCCTCCGGCGGTGTCCGGTGAAGAGGGGCGCAGCTCCTCTTTTGTTGGCGTCCGACAAACTAGGGCGAGTTCACCGGCGCCGCCCTTGCCTCCGGCGAGGTCGGGCTCGGCCGGACTGGGCTCCGGTGAGCCTCGAGTGGTTTCCGATGATCTTCCGGTCACTGGTCTACTACCTCGGTTTGCGTGCACATGCTTTGGTTGGCGTGTATGTGCCTCGTTTTCTGTGCGTGCGCTTCTAGCGGGTTCCGGAAGTGGTTCTCGTTCCCGGCCGATCAGCTATCCTTGCCCGGCGTCATCTTCTCTCTGGCTCCCTAAGCTTCGCTCTCCCGGCCGAGTTGTCCTTCTCGGTCGGCGTCTCCTCGCCCCTCTCCGCGTTCCGGTCTTGTGCGCCGGCCTTGTGTGGTGTTGCCCGGCGTTCGCCGGTTTGTTTGTGCCGGACGTCTGCGAGACATCCCTTTGGGCGAGCGGTGAGTTCGGCCACCTACGTACGGTCCGGTCGGAGTTAGGGCGTGTGCCCGGCGTCTTGCATGGCGTCGTCTTCTTGCGCATGTGTGCGCCACCGCCTGTGCGCGGTTTGTCTATTTTCCGGTGTACCGGACTCGTACGTGCGCTGCGCCGGCGTTGAGTCTCGGGTTTGTACCTTATTGCGCGTTGGAGTTGGTTCGTGCAGCGATCCTTGGGGAGACGTGTGGCGATCTCCAACCCGTTGAGACGAGCGACAAGTGGCTGTCAGAGATAAGCTAAGGAGTACGTCGAGGACGTGTTCCTGCCGGTTGCGCCCGGATCAGCGGTTCGACCGCTTAGCCCCTGCGTGGGCGTGCTTGGGTGCGAGTCAAGCATTAACTCGCTTGTAATTTTATTAAAAATTTGTTACCCTAATTCTGGGCGTGACAATTATTAACGTGGAAGGTGGCATGAATGACTATTACATACTGTTTTCTTGAAGTGTTATATGGAGGGATGGATAGGTTTACTATTTTATCCTTTGTTTCCATCAAAGAGTAAATAGAGGTGGGGATAATTGAAGGTGCCAAAAGGTAATTTCATCCCTCATTTTGGTCATCCCTTGAAATCGAGGGGAAAAGAGAACGGACGATTCAGCCGCACTCCTCCTCACGTAAGCGCAAAGCTGCTCGCCCTCCTCTTAGTTGTCGGTCGTTCGCCCTCCTCGCAGTCGCTCCGCTTCCTCTGCTTACCGCTTCCTCCTCTGTAGCCTCGTCGCCTCCTCCGTCGAGCACACTTGGCTGCCTCCCACGAAGCACCAGATCCAACCTTTCGTTGCCCTGCTGTCCTCTTCAACCGCCCCCCCCCCCTCTGACGATGTGGGTGGCGGTAGCTCTTCGGCAGATCCCATCACGCTCGCGGAGGCGAAGCGGCTGATGCAGCTGGTGAATGTGGAGGCGCTGAAGCGGAAGCTGGAGCAGGATGGGGAGGAGATGATCGGGTATGCGCAGCTCATGGACGCATGTGAGCGATTGGGGGTCGCGCGATCTGGGGAGGAGGCAGCTGCCTTCGTCCGGGTCCTGGACGAGGCCGGCGTTGTTCTATTGTTCAGGGACAAGGTGTATCTCCATCCGAATAAGGTACTCTCTCTCTCTCATCCCTGCTCAACGCGCTTCGCGATACCTTGTCACATTAGCTCTGGACACGTGACTCTCATGTGATCCTTCTATGTGGATTGCATTTCTTTTTCGCGTGGATTGTTGATCCTTCCCCTTTATTTTTACATCCTTTCAACGAAACACACTTTTAGAGTTGGACGTTCCTTAGGCCCTGTTTGGCTAGTTTCTAAGAGCCTGTTAGGTTTGTTATTAATAGCTTTATAATTGTGTTAAACTATGTTATACTGTACTATGATGCACTGTTAAAATTTATAAGATGTTTGGTTAATAACTTTTTAACTACTGTCAAAATTTAAAATAATAAATAAATATACTATTTTAAATAATTTAAAATTATAATATATTTTATTTTCATTTAGTGTTAAAATGTTAAATTATTTAAAATAATACTACATAAAATTTTAATCAAAATTTTGTAAATTACTTTTTTAGAGAAACAAAAGCTGTAAAAAATCAAATTGTAGCTTTCCCAACTTTTTTTTTTTCCTACTTCTGCTTTTCATTACCAAACAGTTTTGTTACTGTTTTATGCTTAAGGGTCTGTTTGGTCTCGCTGTTAATAGCTTTAGGACCTGTTTGGCCCCGCTGTTAATAGTTTTATAACTATGCGTGCTGTGCTGCACTGTGCTATATATTGTCAAAATTTATAAGATGTTTAGTTAATAGTTTTTTAACTATTGTCAAAATTTAAAATAATAAATAAATAAATAATTTTAAATTATTTAAAAATAATATTTTATTTTATTTTTCTTTAGTATTAAAATTTAAAATTATTTAAAATAATAATACTTAAAATTTTAAACGAAATAATGTAAATTACTTTTTAAAAAAAGCAGAAGCTGCAAAAGCTTCAAATTGTAGCTTTTCTAACTTCTGTTTTTTTGTTTTTTTTTTCTGCTTTTGCTTTTCATTACCAAACAATTTTTTTTTCTATTTTTAGCTTAAAAGCTGATTAAAAGCAGCTTAAAAATGGGACCACACAGGCCCTTATAATTGTGCTGCATTGTGTTGTGATGCACTGTCAAAATTTATAAGATGCTTGGTTAATAGCTTTTTAACTGCTGTTAAAATTTAAAATAAAAAATAAATATATTATTTTTAAATTATTTAAAATAATAATATATTTTATTTTTCTTTAGTATTAAAATTTTAAATTATTTAAAATAATAATACTTAAAATTTTAAACAAAATAATATAAATTACTTTTTTGAACAAGCAGAAGCTGCAAAGCATCACATTGTAGCTTTTCTAATTTCTATTTTTTTATGTTTTTTTCTGCTTCTGCTTTTCATTACCAAACAGTTTTCTTTCTGCTTTCTGCTTAAAAGCGGGGCCAAACAGGCCCTAAGTTTGTTTGTGGCTTTGTGGCCAGCAGAAATCAAGAAGCTGAGGCATTTGGTCCTTCAACTTTTTTATTTCAACCCATAAATTAGCATTGTAGCTAAGAAACACGGGTGAAGCTGCTTCTTTGGCCCCCATTGCTTATCTATCTAGATTCTTATAATTTTAAGTCAAATGACAAATAAAATATATGTTTCTCTTAATCAAACTATTATGTTTTTTTTCTATAATACACCATGATCATAATTTCATATTTTTAATAATATAAAATATATTTTTATTATTAAAATCTTATTTGTGAATATCAAAATTGACTTATTAGTTTTATAAATTTTTAAAAATGTAACTTAATTAGTAATACTTTAACCTAAATTAAGCATAAAATATTTAATATTTTAATAAAAATAATATAAAATTAGCTTTTTAATAAATATTTTAATTATAGTTAACTATAAATTTAGTCATATAATTTTTACCTTAGTAATTTTTTTAGTAAAAATTATTTTTTTACTAATATAATATTATGTGAAATATTTTTTTGGATAAGTAAAAAGAGAAAATATATTAAATTGTAATTTTCTTAATTTATACTTTTTTAATACTTTTTATGCTTTTGATTTTTATTACTAATGACTTTTTAACTATTTTTTTATTTAAAATCTGATATGCCCTTAACTATTAGAACGATTGTATAAATCACAGGTGTCTCTTTAGGTAAATTAATAAAAAAAATTTGTTAACATAAATCTCATATATTGTTAAAAGGAAGATATTATTCAAGATTACTTAGTTAAATTAGTGCACAAAATAATGAACACTTTGCAAGTTTATTCCCACCCTCAAATTACAAAACTGGAAACATTTTATAAATGAGGCAGGCCAACGAGCTGCCCTGTTAGATTCCTTATATACTCGTTGGAAGACAACAGGTTTATTACTCGGAATGTGGACCCACCCGCTATCGTCGCCGACGTCGGCCACTTGTCCTCCACATGCGCGCCACTGGAGATGAGCCCCAGGCCTCACGGCTGATTCCCGCCGAATGAAGACGGCAGACGCGACACGACGCTCTGCTCCTCTCCACTGTCACCTGATCGCCTCTCTCTACCCAGGCCTTATTTATATTATCACTCCGCGGTCCGGTTCGATCTCCGACTCCGACTACATTATTTTGGCTCTTCTGAATCGCCCCGTCACCCTTCCTTTTTGTCACTTCATCAGTTCATCCCTTGCCAGTCTCCCTAGCGATCAGATAGGAAAGAAAGGCGTAAGAAAACCCTAGGGCTTCTCCGCTGGGGCAACCGCAGAGAGGATATCACTTCCTTTGCAAGGACGGAGCAATTCGGAAAGCGACTGCTGGTATTCTCGAATCTCGTTATCTGCGCTTTTACGTTTGTGTTATGTTTTTTTACCTCAGCCCAATTTGTTTAGTAAGCCACATTCTCTCGATTCTGATATTAACATGTTACGTAGTTTTCTTCGTCTCCGACTTCATAAAGGTGGTATTTTTTATGAGTTTGTTGCAAATTTCAAGCCACACGAGGCGACTTCCAATATTAGATTGCATTTGGGCGCCAAAATTCCTAGGCCGTTTATTTTGTTGTGGCTCTCTTCGTGATCCTTAGGATAAGGCTCTTTGGTTCCTTCTCGGGCTTTATTTTCTTTACCAAATTTCTACTTTCGTTATTTTTTAAATGATTTGTCGGATAGTTTAACTCAAAATTTCCGTGAGCTATTTGAAAGCTGAAACATAATGTTTGGGTGCTTGTACTGCTGAGTGTTGATTCAATGTCATCAGCTAAGTTTCTCTACTTTCCGGGTACTGTGCTGCTTATCTTCCTTGATTTAGATGCATTATAGCGTGCAAAAAATTATACATGCAGTTCCGAGTATTTCTTATAGCTTAGTACGTGAACTATATACTGGGATTAGCGCACGAGAATGTTAGTCTTGAAAAATGCTATTTTGAAGCTTTGGGTGATCACAGAGCATTGATTTTACGGCTTCAACTTGCAAGTTTGTTGCTTTCCTCAGTTATTTACGCAACAAAATTTGAAGTATTCCTTTTTTTCTTATATTATAATGATACGGATTTTTGCTGAGTTTTCTTTTAGTTGATTAGGAAACGTGAATACTTTTTCTTGGAATTGTCTAGGTTCGGACTTGGGAGTAGGTTAACTTCTGAAATGGGTCCTATTAAATCAGTTCCTCCGCCCACTTGCTTCTCAAGTCAATATTGTTCGGAGTGGGCCCGAATCTACTTGAAATATTGCCTCTGTAGTGCGACAGATGCTGTAGCATTGTTTCTTGGATTTGCCAGTATTTTGAGCTGGGGAATTGCAGAAGTTCCTCAAATAATCACCAATTACCGAGAGAAATCTACTGATGGCCTTTCAGTCGCTTTCCTCATGACATGGATTGTTGGGTAATTTTCTTTTTTCTTTTCAGTATGCTGTCGCCCACTCTACCTCCATATTTATTGTAACTTTACTGGTTTAAAGTTTTCATGCTTATCTAGTGACTGCAATAGAGTTGTTGTGATTATCTGTCTTTTTTGTTGGGTGCTTAAAGGCTTGAACTATTAACTTTTGAGGGATGACAAATTGACAATACTGATTTAGTTATTTTCTTTCATGAAATTGTTGTTAGAGTAAAGCGGTAGAAATAGAGAGGTGAGGAGCTCGAAGCCCACAAAATAGATGCAACTTCTATAGATAGAGGTATTGAGAATATGAAATAATAATATTTTAATGATTATTTACTATATATAATACTATTTTTAATATTACTAATTCTAACTCTAATTATTACTAAGTCTAACACTCCCCCTTAGGAATATATATGTTCAACTTGTATGAAAATACAGTTATAATAAAAAAGATAATGACATGGTTTAAAAGAGAAATATAATGCAGCATTAGCCGTTGCAAGTAGTAGAAGGCAAGTAGGAATAATAGGCGGCGCACGACACACCACCAAGAGTAGCAAGTAGCGTAAAACATTGCTAACAGAAGTAGTAGATGGCGGAAGGCGTCGACAACAAAAGTAATAGATGGTGTAAGACAATATTTAAAGTTTCGGTCTGATAGCTCGGTCCAGTGAGCTATCGGACCGGTTTGTACCAGATGGTACCGATGGCAAAACCGGACATCATAGGCGGCACCGGGGCAGAAGTGTGTGAAGTGGCTCGCTGGCGGAAGCGTGTGAAGCGGCGTTTGAAGCTTCCGTCAGTAGGGGAAGCCTCATTCGAAGCTTCTGCCAACGCCATGAACGAAGCTTTTGCCACTAAATGAGGCATTTGCCTTTGTTTATGGCTTCCGCCGAACCCTCGTTGAACTTCCACCTAGTACACTGGTGGTCCGGAGCTGAACCTTCACCAGACCGGTACCGGACCAAAATTTTGGCCGATACGGACCGAAACTTTAAACACTAGTGTAAAGAGTCGCCAACATAAGTAGTAGGCAGTGTAAGGAGTTGCCAATAGTAGAGGGCGGCATAGGGAGTCAATGGTAGTAAAGGGTGGGGATGAACAATATCATTCGTATGGGTGAACAGTGTCATAGTACGGATGAACATTTACCTTTTGTGTTGTGAACATTTGGTTGTGTTTTATAAAAGTTCCACTTCACGTTTTTTGTATTGTTATTTTAAGACAAACCGTGAGTTGGAGATTTAGTTTTTAGCAGCTCTTTTCTTTATACATAGTTATGTTTTATTAATGATCTAAAGTGGATTAAATTTACAATGTAATGAAGTAATAAGATTTTGAAATTTTGAATAAAGCTTTAAAGTTAGTTTCTCTCCTTTTGCTTTTCTTGTATCACAAAAACCCTTCAATTATCACACATAAAATGTGAAATTTTGATATGTTTCAATTTTTGAGTATGATGTTAGTGTGCATTTAGCTTCATTTTGTTATTTCATGTCTTTGAGTCCAACAGGTTACCACCTGAATCTATGATCTGCCCAATGATTGATTTTTTGACCATAAGCCATGATTGATTTATTAGATTAGACTATCTAAGCTGAGAATACTAAGTTGACATTGTAATGATGTGTTGGGAATTCCATTTCTGGTAGGTAAGCCCTTTGGTGGTGCACCTTACTATAGGGTTCACCTTTTGTGTTGTGTGTTTTTGGTTGTGTTTTATAAAAGTTATGCTTCATGTTTTTTGTATTGTTTTTTTTGTCACACGGGTAAGTAAATGATGACATTATTATCAACAAAAAGGTTGTTAAACTGTTTAACTGACACCTTAATTTTGTTTTTTGTATTGTTGTTTTATCACAAACCGTGAGTCAGAGATTTAGTCTTCGAGCAACTTTTTTTTTTATCGCGAAGTTAGATTTTGTTAATGTTCTAAAGCGGATTAAGTTTACAATGTAATGAAGTGATAAGATTTTGAAATCTTGAATAAAGCTTTGAAATTAGTTTCTCTCCTTTTTCTTCTCTTGTATCACAAAATCCCTCAATTATCACACATATAATGTGAAATTTTGATATATTTCAATTTCAAGTGTGATGTTAGATAGCCTTGCATTTAGCTCCATTTCGTTATTTCATGTCTTGGAGTCCAACAGGGTGCCAACTGAATCTACGATCTGCACAATGTCTCATCACTTGCAACAATCTTTTGACCATATGCCATGATTGATTTATTAGATTAGATAGTTATCTAAGCTGAGCATACTAAGGTGACATTGTAATGATGTGTTGGTAACCATCTGGTGGTTTGGTCATGTATGTTTATGTTTCTTTTTTAAACAGCATCTTTAAGTTGGGAATCTGCATTCATTTTACACACTTGCTCACACACAATGCACTATGTATATTGTGCCTTTCCTATTATCATTCTCATAGCCTCTGTCTTGTTCTCATTGCTTCTTTGTGGCTTGTATTTGCAGAGATTTATTTAACCTCATTGGCTGTCTACTAGAGCCTCTTACTGTAAGTGTTATTTAGTCTTTCGGCAAGGTTCAACTATTAGAATATATATAAGTATTTTGCTGCACATTTAGAGCCTAGAATTTTCTCTGTCAGACTTCATTTGGAAGTAATGTATATAAGACTTTAATATCAAGTCTACTATTTTTTGGCTAGTTCTGTTATGAGCGCGATGCTAGATCAGTTTCAAGATGCTGCTTGTGTATTGTATCCTGTGCATCCCCAAAAAATGCCACCCCTTGGACCCTTGGTTCAACTTCTTTCATGCGTACTTGCTCTTTCTTCTGTGGACTGAGCTCTTCTGCATTGATATGCATTTGATTTTGCACACACTCAGATTTCTTTCTATGATTTAAGGAGCTATTTATGTATCTTCTAGTCATTTGTACATGGACAATCTCGGTAAGTGTTTGTTTAGTGATTGCGTAGTTCAGTGTCTTGCTACTGTTATAATTTCTGTGGGTTGTCCTCCATTCTTTAAAAGTACCATGACTATGCTATATATGAGTCATGCTAACGGAATAAGGTATAGCTGATTATTCAGTAAGTTTTTTCTCTGGTAAATATTGAGGAAGCTTGTAAGATGTTTTCTATGATGTAGAATCGCCAGACCGTTTTTTCCACGTTCTAATGTTTTCTGTTCAAACTAGGCCTCTTCTGTCTTACATCCACTGTGTCTTTTTCTAAAATTCAGTCTGATATTTATAACAATATCTTCCTACGTTCCTATTCCTGATGAATTCTTAACAGTGAGATAGGAGGATTGTGGCTTTCTCCTGATCCTGATATTTTGTTTGTTCTTGCAGTTGCCAACTCAATATTATGTGGCGTTGGTAAGGGTTCCAGCTTAGTTAGGACTACAGCTATATTCTTCACCGTATTACTTATCTATCTTATTGTTTATATTGCAGTTGTATACAGTAGCTACAATAATTCTGACAGGACAGAGTATATATTACGGTCACATTTATCACAAAGTTAAGGCAGGCAAAAGTTCTGTGTCTGTTAAGGTAAGCAATTCACCTTTATATTTATTTAATAAATGTGAATCTTGATCTCTTTTTGCGTTTGTTTATATCATTTCTTTTTGGTTATATACTTGGTTTATACAGGTCTTAGACATGATTCGGTACTGAGGGTTTGAATATGCATATATTGCTCTTTATTTGAATTATTAAATACTAGTGATTATGCATATATATATATATATATATATAAGATATCTTTATATATACACACATATACATACACGGACATACACATTACACGTATATATCTGTAGTTTAGATGAAGTATGGAAGTATTTTTGCTTCATTCTATATTCATACTTTCAGCAGAAAAATTTATGCATAGTTTGGATTACTTTGGTTGTGTTCAGATCGAGATGGTTATGCAACTATTGATTAAAAACTCTTCTTCTCGCTGTTTGTCAACGTGGGTGTTTCTTTCTTTTGTATTGATAAAAGAGGTGAGATAAAATTTGACATATTTTGCTTTGACTTTGGAGCAACAATCTTGTTCAGGAAGGTTCATCAATAAAAGAAAGCTTATTAAGAGATGCAAAGAAAACTAGCGATGGTGGTTTTCTAGCAAATGATGGAAGTCCCTCAAAGGAGGATGATATAAGAAGCTCACCTATTCCTGTTTCTGGGTTAAATCCTTCTGATTCGTTTGATAAAGATTACTATTACATGTAAGTTTTTTATCTTTTTTCTCCTTTTCTTTCTTGAACCTTTTCTTGAGAAAACATGATTACAGTGGTGAAGTTTGCTGCAATTCGTTAGTTAAATATAACATGATGGCTAGCGTTACCATGGAGTAGATATGTGATTTTTGTTCTACACATTTTTTTCACGTTAGAGCCTTGTTAATGCAAAGTAAATTAATGGTTTGAATCATAAACTTAATTCTGATGGTAAATTCATCCTTTTAATTTCCAAGTAATGTTTGAAGTGTATGGTTTCCAACACACATCAAAGAGTACGCTCAATACATGACAATGGATGTGTAGCAATTTCACTGGCCACGCCAACAACAAACACATATCCAACACGTTAAGTGAGCCATTAGGCCATGGTTTTCAAGTCTTTGGAATAATCAGTTTCATCAAAATGCAACACATTAGAAAAATTATTAAGTAAATGATCTGCCATGTAGAGAGTTATTTCCCCTAATACATGTTTTCTGATTGAATGATCCTAGTATGAGGGAGTTTATGGTTTGTAATTTTTCTTATCCTTGGTGTTTTTGGAAGTTTTTGGTAGCAACATAGGGGTGATACTTTATTCATCTCCTTCTCGGTGTTCTTAGTTTTAGATAGTTATCAATCTACACTCGCCAGGTCAGCTCGATCATTATCAAAGAGCCCTGTCCCTACATTTGGATCTTGGTTAGCAAATGCAAGGTCATCTCGTCTTGATGGCAAATGGCAATCAGCAGCAAATGAACCTTTTCCTTCAGGACGGTCTGCACCACCTAAAATGGATGCCAAAAATATGCTTTCTGTGGTGAGCATAAGAATATATGCTTGCAAATCTTATTCTAGCCTTTAGTGGTAATATGAAATTACACGTAATACATGAAATTATCATTCGAATTCAGGCACCTTCAGCTGCAGTTTTTATTTGCATATGCATTTATCATCTTTCTATCAAGAATGCACAAACTGCATCACATGGAATGGTAATACCACTTGGCCGCAAGTTGTTGCAGGTATTCTTAGTCTTTACTTCTGGATAAATTGTGCGATTTTGCTCATTCACTCGCATGTGAAATCTTCTTATCATAAATAATTCCTGGTAACATAAATTATCACTGTGTACAATAACTAATCATAGGATCAGTTTCACGATGATGGAAGCAGTGGAGCAGCCACCTTACTTGGCTGGGCGATGGCAGCTATTTACTTAGGGGGAAGACTTCCACAGATTTATCTGAATGTGAGAATGATCTGCAAACGTATTTTTACATAGTCCAGTGTAATTTTCAGCGCACTTGCGTTTCTATTTAGCACAAGCAAAGGCTAGGGAGTTGGGAAAATTATGATTACGTGACATTTATTTAGAACCGATCTTTTTTATTTATTATCCTTAAATTCATACTGACTTCTGTTTTTGAATCATTTGCAGATTAGAAGGGGAAATGTACAGGCAAGTCTTATGCTATAAGATGTTTGCCTAGTTCTTTAGTTTAGCAACAATAAGAGCATCATCAATTTCAAAAGGATGAAAATTTTTTAATGATTAGATTTCTTTATCTTTAGAATTTTATTTGAACATTCTCTTCTGCAGGGTCTTAACCCATTAATGTTCATATTTGCACTGATTGGCAATACAACCTATGTGGGAAGGTACCATACTATTTTTAAAAGTTCCTATGATTCATGCAATTTAAGAACTCGAATGCATGCATTTATGCAGTATCCTTGTGAAAAGCTTTGATTGGTCTACAATCGGGCCCAATCTTCCATGGCTAGTTGATGCAGGTGGATGTGCCCTGTTGGATGCTTTTGTATCCTTTATGCTGCAGCAATGATTCGTTATTTAATTCTTTTTCTTTTCCAACTGTTTGTGGAAGAAACGAAATTTTAGATGAAATTTTCTTTTCATATCTTATGTTGGTTCTGTTCAGAAGATGATTGAAGGTATTGTGTATTAGCGGAGACATACTGATATTACATTGGCAAAAATCTCTTTAACTGCGTTGTAGATTCTTCTCCAGTTTGTCTATTTTCATCGTCTAGACTCCAAGAAGCCTGAATCTAAAGAAAATATAGCTTAGTGGAGATAAAGGATAGTTGCAAGATTTCTGGGATTAAATTTCTCTCAGGTACCTTTTCCTTTTTTATGCTTTGTTATTTATCTTGTAAATAGACAATGAGAAGGTTGAATTATCAAAAGGTGATGAACCGAAACTTGGTATTCAGTGTTGCACAGTGGGAATTGTTCACTCCTAATATGTCTCAAGAATATACTACGTTAAGTGCCTTAGCTACTCTTGTACATCCTAAATTCTTGCATGATCAATGGTGAATGCGACACTTCAGCAACTCAATGATGATGCCATTAGCTTCCAAGAGTTGATGATCGCAAAGGAAGATTGATTCTGGGTGTCAGCTGATTCAGATCTTAAATAAAATTTCCTCCTTTTATACATGGGGTTTCTCCTATTTTCCTATTGTACCCAATGCTAGCTAGCTATTCGAATCAAATATTAATTACAGCTTACTGAATTCTTCTTGCTTCCATCTGAAATTCACTAATGCATTAATATCCAACATGCTTGTCCAAGATCTGATCACTCGTGAGCCCGAATTCCCATCCGACTCAACTAATCTGGATCAAAATTGGCCTAGTTTGCAAGCTGTGGATTATCCATCTCATTACTTTGCTCTGTTATCAGAGATCTTTTGCTTTTGAAAGTACATTATTTATATATATATATATATATATATATATATATATATATATATATATATATATATATATATATATATATTTGGTTTCAATTAGATTTATAACTATTTCACTTGAACATTTAAGTTCAACAAGCTGGAACTCATGTTCTTGTGCACAAACTTTCTTTAGACCTTACACAATTCCATTGATCTTCCAGGAGCTAAGTCCGTGTAAGATGGCATGGATGGACTTGCACAGGTTGCTATCCTTCGAGATGACGATTGCAGCAAAGACCAGACCACCATGGTTCTATGCTTCAAAAAGGCGCCATCTTCTCATTGTGTGAAACATTGTGCTGTGTTTTGTTATTGGTTGCAAGCAATGGATGCTCATTCTTCTGCCTATATATGTAGGCTGTGTAGATGAACAGGCAGATCAGTAACACTCTGATAGTGCATGCAAGCTATTTCTCTTTCGGTCATTGTTCGCAAGTTTATAACTTTGTTGCCGTCGCATGATAGTGGGGTGCGTTTTCTAAGCGGGCAGTCCGCTTATTGCTTCCGAGCGGTTGTTCAATGTGAATGCGACGCGTGGCAAAAAAGGCATCCGACGGCGTCGTTTCATTCATCGTTTTCTATTCTCTAAATGCCTAACTTACAGCCTAAGTCGTCGCCCGACGCCCTCACCGACTACAGCCCTCGCCCTCGCCAGCGCTCGCCAATCGCATTGCCGAAGTCAGTTCTCGCCAGCCGTCGCCTCGTCACCCCTCCGATATCATCGAGCGCTAGCCGCTTGCCAGACGCCGCCTCGCCGACCCCAGCCATCAGCCCTCGCCAACGACAACCCTCGCCCTCGCTAGCGCTCGCCCAACGCATCGCGTAGTTGCCAGTTCTCGCCAGCCTCCATTCTCACCCAGCCATCGCCGAGCGCCAGCCATCCCCTTGCCCAACGCATCGCCAGCGCCTTGCCCTCGTTCTCGGCGAAGCATTCAGACTGCAAGTAGCACAAACGCGCGTGGAAACAAAAAATAGGAAGAGAGGCGGCGGCAAGCAGAGCGAGGAGACAAGGACAGCGAGAGAGGCGACTGGGAAGGGAGACTAGGAGCGGGGGGTGGCGGCGAGCTCACCTTGCCAAGAGCGCTGGGAAGGGAGACTAGGAGGCAAGAGCCTAAGAGAGGGAGGGAGGCGGCGGTGAGCAGAGCAAGGAGATAGGGACAGGGAGAGAGTGATGACAAGTAGCACAGACACGAGCAAAAACAAAAATAGGAAGCAAGGGCGGCGGTGAGTTCACCTTGTCGGGAGCACTAGGAGGGAGACGGGGCGGCAAGCGTGAGAGGGAGGGAGGCGAGGGAGGCGACGACGAGCGGAGTGAGGAGATGGGGACAAAGAGAGAGGCAGTGGCGAGCAGCACAGACGCGCGCTCACCTTGCTGGGAGTGAAGGGAGCGGGCGACAAGCTCACCCTGCCAAGCAGTAGGGACGAGCGGCCAACTAGGCAACGCCGCAACGGGAGATGTGGACGACGGCGACAAGTAGTGGACTCAGTTGTTCCACGTTAGTTAGGGGCGTTTAGAGAAATTCGGCCGAGCGGATGAAACTAAACCGTTAGATATTTTTTTGCCACGCGTTGCGTTCACATTGAACAACCGCTCAGATGCAATAAGCAGACTGTCCGCTTAGAAAACGCACCCATGATAGTGTATAACTTCTCAATTCCCAATACCGGATGAAGGAAAAATGTTGAATGCGGGGACCCAACGTTGAAGCTACATTGAGATAAGTGTTTGCACTCATCCCAACACACTTAAACGTGACTTCAATGCTGGATGGGGTGCGGTGGCCCTGCATACAACATTTATTCTCGGATGAAAGAATTCTGTGTAGTGTGTTGCAAGACAAGTTTTACCATTTTGTTAACTAGGCTGTATAACCCAAGCTATGCATGGGCATAATAGTATATCACTACTTGCTCTTGCACGTGAAAACTTCTCTATCACTGCTTTTCGGAGGAGGGAAAGAAATCAGGAAAGAAAGAAAATAACAATAGAAAAGAAATAAGAAGAATTTTTTAGGCCTCGTGTTTCGATGGAAGGAAATAAAATATTTTAATCAGTCAACTGAGTTATTGACTAAGTCAAAATCAACCCAAATCAACTAAGCTGCGTCCTGTGGCCTTTGCCAAGGCCTCCCAGCTTGATCGGCATTGGCCGCGGGATCTTGCTGTCTAAGTTGCTCATGCAAGAGAACCTTGAAATGCATGTCGACATGGACCTCAGGTACTGTTGATCCTTTTGCAAGAAACAAGCATGCCCTTACCCGAATCTTACCCAAATCAGTACTGCACGTGATAGCTTCCGCTCCCAAACCTGCCTCCCTTGGTCAGAAGGCCATGCCTCCCATGGAGCGAGAGGGAAGGAAACAGCGGCGAGCTTGGACGAGAGTGGAGGAAGCAACGGCGAGAGAGGAGGAAGTAGCGGCGAGAGGGCAAGTCACGGGCGAGGAAGTTTTTGTTTTGGGTGAGAGGGCAGTCACGAGCGAGAGGCGTAGGACGCAGCGAGGTCGAGAGATGGCGGCAGCAGCTTGGACGCAGCGAGGTCGGGAGATGATGGCGAGCTTGGGCGAGAGGGGAGATGACGACAAGCTTGGGCGAGATCGAGAGGGCGAGAGGGGAGAGAGGCGCGGCGAGCTTGGGCGAGAGGGGAGAGGGGAGAGGGCACAACGAGAGAGGAGCTTGGACGAGCGTTCAAGAGGGCGGAAGGAAATTAGATTTTCCTTCGATTTGGAGGGAACATTTTTGAGAGAAAAGAATTAAATTTTTTTCTTTCCTTTCTGTCTATTTCTTACTCTGAAACAAACAAAATGGAAGGAAATTCATTTCTTTTCTTTCTCTCTAAATTTTCCTTTTTTGAAACAGACCTTAAAGTCTTATTTATCAAAGAAAAATTCTTAAGCAAGTATTTAAAAATATATCGAATATATTTCTCATAAACACAATAATTAATTATTTTGAGTTTGACAGCTGTGAATATAATAATAGTCATCTTATTAATCGTTGACTCAGGAATAAAGTATTAGTTGTAGACTGATTTATTTGCAACCTAACATTGCAATTGCCTTATTTGGCATCTAACATAATGCCTACATAGGGATCCTATTTTTTTAATCAAAAAATATATTATTATTTTCACTAATTTATTAAAAAAATATTCAAAGTTATAATTAGGCCCACAGCAATATATAATTGTGCAGATAATGAAGAGAAAAAGCATATAATATTTAACATGATAGGGTGAAAATATTATAATACAAAAATGATGAGATTACTTACGTAACATTTATTTAAAAATTATAAAAAGTATCTTGCTATGCAGGTAGATAACGTCAAGCAGTTAAAAATAGTCAAAGAAAAAGTGTTTCTGTTTTCCACCATACTTTTGGGACTGCCAAAAAGTAGTTCCTGTTTCTAGAAATGATACATTTTAATTTGACCTGAAAAGGCTCATCGTCTACTCGGGACTGTCTAATTTTTTATCAATTTGAAAAGGCTCATCATCAATGAACATTGAAGAGGCTTCTTCTAGCTTCAAAGGATGTCATTTGGTGAATCATGAATGCACAGCTCTCAGTAATATCTACATGCGCTACATATGTGAAACAATTAATATATTTTTATGTTGTTCTAATCTCTTCATTTTTACTATACTTTGCCTTATTGTCAAACTACTCTAATTATAATTCAATTGATAGTAAATTAAACGTCAGATACTGTAAGTCTATTTATTGTTTGCTCAGAAATCTCAGTAAACTTTGTTTTGCTTCCCATAATTACTTTGAAACAAGATCATTTCAAACAAAATCCATCCACGTCGTACTCTTTTCGCAATTGGCTCTTTTCCTCGGGCGCGTATTTTAGGAATCCACGGATTCTTAAAAGTTTCTGAACCCCATTTATAGCCGTTGATTAACAGTAATATAGATCCCAAAAAAAGTCTCGCTAAAATTAATACTAATACTAATGCTAATATTAATACTAATACTAATATTAATACTAATACTAATGATAATATTAATACTAATTTTAACATTAATTACTAATACTAATTCTAATCCTAAAGTTAATATAAAAATGTGCCTTGAGATTGGAGCATACAGTGCCCAGATCTACGGCACACCGCTGGGCTTTCGAAATTTATAGGAATCCGCAGATTCCTATAAAATTTCTCCCTTTTCCTCAGCGAAAATTTTACAGCGGAGCACCTGCTTACTTTTTTTAAAGTAGGGTGCCCCATTTTTATTTTAAAAAGTCTTTTTTCTAAATGTTTTTATAAAAATAATTTACACATCCTAAACTATTAATAATATCAATATTACTATGAACAAGATTATACATAATGAGAAATTCACTTAAAATTTTATATAAAAAACAAAAAAATTATTTATTTTTATTTTTTTCAAAATATTTAGGTGAATTTCTCATTGTGTGTAATCTTTTTTATAGCAATATTGATACCATTGGATAGCTTAGGATGTGTAGATTATTTTTATAAAAAAAATTAAAAAAACTTTTTAATTAAAAAATTTACAGCGGGATGCAATTTTTTTCCCTTTTCCTCGAGTGTGTAATCATTTACAATATTAAACATGCAACGGACTTGTTAAGGTATCTTTCCTTTCATCATATCATCAACATTTTGACAAGTTAAGTTGGAATAAAGCTTGTATGCGGGGTTATCGCACCATGCGATGGCCCCATCCACCATACTTAGAGATTTGTGAAAACACAAATCCCAAGTGGGGCCACCGCATACAAGTTTTTTCCGTTTAAGTTGTACAAAACAAAATAAGATAACTAAGAGTATTAAATGACCATCAAATCACTAGTAAAATTATAATAAAAAGAGAAAAACAATTGATCATCGACACAAATTCACGATGAGAACAGAAACAAAAATTGTGTAATCATCAATGATCCTCTTACCAGCATGATATCGATCATGATTTTCTTGTTGACCCTGTTGGTATATATGCCCTAAGGACCTAATTCTGGTCCATTACTTATACTACTTGACATTGATATTTATATCATACTGACATTGTCGTTATCATTATTTGTTTACATCTGCGAACATGTACTTATATGATAATATCCCTGGAGACAGATTGGATCTGTGCTCAAACTATTGTCCCTAGTCAATGTACCTTAGTGGATATGGGACAGCTATGGTACTTGTAAGACTGGTATATGGGCTGGTTAGGCACGAGGTGCTAACGCAGGCATATGAGTATATCAGTGGTAGATATACTGGACCGACCCGCTGTGAGGCAATGACTTTGTGTCACGAGTTATCCTCACAAGTGATAGGAGATGCATTGATCCCTTGACTTGAGGTCCTTGGCCATTCTATGTGGTTAGGGATATGCTTTGATATAACCTAACACCTTGCCGTAGTTGGGAGGTATTAACGGTTGTCATTGGGCATGTCACGACCCATATGAGAAGGTCAATGCACAGACATAGGATTTGCCCCTTCCTAAGGGAAGCATGATATCCATAGAGCTCCTCTATGGTTCTATGACTGAAAGTGTATAGCCATACCCAGGTTAGATCTGATTTAGTCATAGCCATGAGATTGGATAGAAACAAGTGGTGACACACTTGTCCAATCGGATATCAGTACGGCAAAGAGACTGTAATGCATCTGTACCTGATTACGATGATGGAGATGTCGATGTCGATATCCATTCCGATGACTTGGGTAGCAGCGATGCACTGCTAGGTGCCACTCACTGCTTGTGATGACCTTAGGTCAGCACTGCCAACGTCAGAGGAACCTACAGGGCCGCACACCTTGATACTCGAGTTCTCGTATTGATCGGGAAGCCTTATGATCGAGTTATTAGATAACTCGGATCTATTTTGGAGATTTCATTAGCGCCAATGGGCCTGATGAGATAGAAGAAATTTATTGGGGCCAACTTCCATTTACGGCATATTAACCATGGTTAGCCCAATTTGACCTAGGGTTAAATTTGGATTGGATCCGTGGGCTTGGTTAACATGCATAATGGACATTGGGCTGGGCCATTGATAAGTTGGGCTTAATGGGGTTAAGGAGGAGAAAAGGGATGGCGTGTGCATGGCATGTGCTTAACCCTAGTTAGACTAGGGTTAGTGCCTATGCATCATGAGGTTTGAAATTAATCTTGGGACTAATTATTTGAATTAATTAGAGTCCTAATTTATGAGGTTTAATGGGCTGATTTATTTGAATTAATTAGAGTCCTAATTGGATTAAGATTCAATTAATTAAATAAGTAATCAAATCCTAATTGATTAGGACTTGTTCAAACCGCCCATTGAAAGTCCTAGTTGGATTAGGACTTGGGCTTGATCAAATCCTAATTAGATTAGGAATTAAACTTGATCAAACCGCCCACATGATCAAACCGTTCATGAGAGTCCTAATTAGATTGGGACATGATCTAACCGCCCAAATTAAGTCCTAATTGGACTAGGACTTAACTCCCTAAAATCTCTCCTAGCTGCACATTCAATTTGAATGGTGGCCACACATTAAGCCGCCCCTTGCCCTATAAATAACACCCCAAGCCGCCCCTCTCAAGAGACTGATTCATTGGAGGCGTGATCAAGAGAGGAGGCGAGTTCTAGCTCTCGAGGGCGAGAACAAAGAAGGCTTGGGCGAACACCTTCCATACCCTAGCCGCAAGCATCCTTCCTCCTTTCCTCTTGGCGCTTGGAGCTTTGGAGCTTGGCAGCTTGTCTTCTCTCCTCTTCCTCCTTGGCGCAACTTCTCTAGAAGGTAGCGCAAGTGAAGTGGTGATCTCCCTAAGGCTTGGATCTTCTTCCCGAGGCTAGCACCGGGCGTGGAAGAAGAGGACTTGAGCAATCCGTGTGTGTGAGACTGCAGAGGGCGCACACTTGGGCGCATACGTTGACATCGGCCTCACCTTGCATTAAGGTATTTTTTATCACATCGTGTCGACTCTCTCGCTTGACGATCTTCACTGGGTTTTTGGGACTGGCCAGTTTCGGGGATATTCTTCCGCTGCGCAATGTATTTGTGTCCATAAACCTCTGAAAAATTGTAAAATATTCCCGGGATTTCCCAACAGTGGTATTAGAGCGACTTGCGAAACTCGAACAATGTTCTTCATGCTTTTCATGTTTTTCATGCTCACATGCCATATTTCAATTTTCGAAAATTGCAAATTGCATGGCGAACATTTTTTCTAAAAGTAGGAAAAATTAGAGTTTCTTGTTTCTATCACCTTTTCAATCTCTTTTGGATTTTTGGGTTATTTTTCTTGCATGGTTTAAAGATCAAAGGCGTACGTGGTTTTGTCAAGTAGGACGGGCATTGTGTCTTCGGACTGGCCGGGTCTCTTGATTTGACAAAATTACTAGCCGAGAGGATCTTTGAAATCATCATGAAAATTAATTGCGAATAACTAAAAGATTTGTGAGAAGAAGATGAGAAAAAGAAACTGGTTTTATGAAAAAGTAAAATTTGAAATTTTATGTTTTTCATGAGCATGTAGAATTGCATGAGTAATGCCTTGATTGTGCATGGTGTTGTAATCATTAGTCAAGCCCCTTTGCATGCCTGTGATGTACTCTTGTGAGGCCTGCGTGCCATTTTTCTTTTTTGCTTTTAATTAAGATGAAGATTAGGATGGCGCACATCACCTGAAGATAGGCGCATGCATGCTTGCTTGCACACCTTGCATGGTGGCGCAAGAAGCACCCCTCCTTGATGGCCCTTACTTGGTGGCGCATCATCCTTGAAGGAAGCCCATGACATTGGCCGAACCTATGAGGGTGCTTCTAGGGTTTCCCTAGAACTACCTCTAGGGTTTGAGAGCTAAACCATGGTGAGGAGGACCTTGGAGCCGAGCTTGAAGACCAAGATAGAAGTCGGCTAGGTTAGGTCTTTAGGGGCTTGAGTCCTAGGTCAAGAGTTGAACCTCTTCTGGCATGGGTTGGTTCAATGTCTTGAATAGACTATGATCACATCATCCCTTTACTGCTTTCCATATCTGCTAAAGCATGCCTATGATGTTTTATTTTATGTTATCACTATAGGATTGCATGCCTGTAATGCTAGACATAAGATAAAACTGAATTGATGAGACCTCAAAACCCTCATTCAAATATCAAGTTTAGTAGCCTTCTGATGCGTAGCCCTCGTCAAACTATCGATCGATGGTGCTGTGCATTGTTTCCACCCTAGTGGACACACCCATCTATCTTTAGGAGGCGTGTGGTGACAATGTTTTCCCCAGTCCAGTTAAAATCCTGGACGCGCCTTTGTAAGGAATTCGTTGACCCTGGGCATAACGGTCAGGATAGACTTGACTAGTTTTTCATATGTGATGGCCACATGATGGAACTCTAGAGACAGCCTCAAGAAGTTAGGGTTTTGTGTTGTTCCAGCCCTAGCTGGGCACAAAATGCTTGAACTGTCTTGAGAAGGGGAATTGCTAAGTTGCAATTGGCTGGCACGCCTACCTTGAGATACATGCGTCACCTCGTGCAGTACATCCTGCCCTAGCGGGACGCGAGGCCGTGTGAGGAACAAGGATCCCATCTCACTAGGAAATCTTGAATTTTCCGATTGACTTTGTGGGTTGTCAATTCGATTAAAATAGTGGGAGCCATGATCATTTAAAACAAGTCCAATTTAAATGATTTGAAGTAGTGCTAATCTGCTTTTCTTGGTTGTTGTAGAAACGATGACTATGAACAATAGCAGATTGTCACTGCGATCTATCCTAGAAAAGGACAAGTTGGTTGGATCCAACTTGATGGATTGGTGTCGAACCTTGAGGGGTGACCTCAAGCTACAGGACCTTTGCAAACAGATAATCTGCTGCTCGCTCGAAGGAGAGGAATGTCCGTTACACAAATGAGCTTGAACGGAAGGTGTAGACACTTCAGACTGAGGCAATTGCTCTTTCCGCACAGCTCACGCTTGTCATGCCGCGGACTTAAGGTTCTCCAGTAGATCTTCGTATCGCACTGAAATCCCTAATTTCCGAGCGTGAAATTACCCAAAATCAAAAAAAGTCAAAACCCTAATTCCAAAATCAAACCTGAGTCAAAATTTGATTTTGAATCAACGCTTGAACCCCGCGCGCCGCTGCCAAAATTTGCCCTTGCTGATGCCACGCTGACGTCAGTCGCCAAATCGAATCAAAATCGTTGAATTGATTTCGTTTCCGAAATCATTGACCGCCTTTGTCCGTTGACTTTTCTCGAATCGAACACTGTTCGTTTGATTCCTTTGTTCTCATCTTGCCTTCAAACGAACCTGCGTTCGTTCGTCGGCGGCCATCGCTGCTCACCGGAGAACAGGATGTGCTACTCCGCTCTTTGTCCTCGGCCCCACGCCACCAGAAATCACCTACTGCTGGGGCTTGCCGGAGCTGGAGATGACGAGAAACACAGAAAAGAATCCAAGAAACAGAGGGTCGAATGGTGAGGGGAAAGCTTCAAATTCATTCACAGGAAAGCTAAAAAACCCCTCAACTCACTATTGTTGACGACCCCCTAGTCGTCGACCCCTCTGTCCCTCCCTCGCCGACGACTCCCTAGTCGCTGGTTATAACCTCTCGGATCTCCCACAATCTCTCACAAAACCCTCGCTGACATCCCCCTAGACGCCGGAATCGCTCGTAGAGGTTGCGCTATGCTCGCCGGTGCTGCTCGATGCTGATCCCCTAATCGCCTGATCCCCTTCATCCTTCCCGTCGGTTTTATAGCGAAGAGAGCCACTCGCCTCTGCCTCGCGTGTCCGCGTCTTCCTCTGCACCACAAACCCTATCGACACTCCGCTTCTCTCGCGCGCCGCCACACCATCGTCGTTCCCTTCTACGTCCAAGCTTCGCGGAGAAGATGATGTCTCCGCCACATCTGAACGACTCGATGAAGATGACATTGTGGCGTCAAAATCGGAAGAGGCAGCGTGTGTTGACTGCACGAATCTGCCTTGATGGACTTCGCGTGGGCCCTTGCAGCATGGGCTTGGGCTTGGGTCGGGCCCAAATTGTTTCACGGGTCTGACAATTCTGCCCTGCCCAACTTGCACATCGCCCTCAATGTCCGTCATGGGTATCTCCTTCGCAACCATGGATGCGATGTACCCGATTCGACACTATTGAACCTCCTTGGCAGTGTTTAGAGCTGCCTGGATCGCCCCGATCCTTGGCTCCTCGATGTTAACTTTAGCCTCCTCTGCTGGTTCCTGCAGTACCATCGCCATAATCTTCTGTTGGGGGGGGGGGGGCAATCTTTCATCTAGTGAGGACCGCCACATAGGAAACATCCCTATGGCTTTGGCTCTGCATAGACCCTTCTAGTAGTCCACTGTAGCTCTTATCATTCTGGTGAACCCCTGTCTCGCTGGGGAAAGGGTCTACCCCTTTCTGGAACTCTAGCTCTCGGTGGGGAGCCACGCTTCGGTGGTGACCTAGATTTCCTTGGTGGTGCTGATCTGGAATTTTGATTATTCACCAAAGACTTGGCCACTGCCGCCGCCGCCCTCCAGTATGGTGGTCAGTGTCACCGGACCTCCGTCTCCACCCATGATTGAAGATTCCTGGGGAAGAAGTACCTCCTGTCTGCCTCCGCCATGTCTGGTAGCTCCAACATTTGGGCAGAGAATGCCCTAACATACTCCTGGATTGACCCCGTGTGCCTCAGCCGATCCACTTTGTCACGAGCCTGATCCACCGAGTTTCTGGGAAGAAATTGCCACCGCAGTTCCTCACGGAAAGTCTCCCTTGGCCAACTAGAAGCCCCGACGTCTAGCTAACTTTGGTCCGCCACCAAAGTTTCGCGTCGGCTGTGAGATACGCGATGCACATCTGCACCCGTTCTCTTTCTGGAACATGGCTAGTAGAGAATAATTACTTCATGTCCCAGATAAAGTTCTCTACCTCCCTAGACGATCGCCCCCCCACCCCCCACCCCCCCCGGCGAACGTTGCTGGCTCAAGGACGCGTACCTTCGGCTTGGGAGCCTCCTGCTCCGCCATTGCTGTCTGTGATGCTTGCTCTAGAGCCAAGCACAGCACAACGATCTCCGCCTACATCTCTTCCCACTTCCTTGCCATTTGCTCTGGCAAGTCAATTAGACCCTCCAAGGTCTGCTGCAGGGCTCCCCCCAGCGAACGTTGCTGGCTCAAGGATGCGTACCTTCGGCTTGGGAGCCTCCTGCTCCGCCGTTGCTGTCCATCGTGATGCTTGTGCTAGAGCCAAGCGTAGCACAATGATCTCCGCCTACATCTCTTCCCACTTCCTTGCCATTTGCTCTGGCAAGTCAATTAGACCCTCCAAGGTCTGCTGCAGGGCTTCAATCTGCAATCGTTGTTGCTCCACTGTCCTCTGAAGATGCTCCACCTGGGGAACCACCACGTTGTCCCCATCACCGGTTAAGCCGAGCACCTGCTCCAATCGTGCTATGCGATCTACCTGATTCACCATATCGTCAATTAATTTAGCAGTTACCTTAGTTTTACCACCTTGATCATGCTGGGGCCAAACGTCCTCTGACAATCCTCTCGCTGCGTGGGCGATCTTCTGGAACTTCCGACCAACCTTCACCTTCTCGGGTGAAGCAGCCGTGTTAACCGCACCACGTTGACTTGCCAACATGTACCTTTGACCTGTGGGTATGGGCCCATAGTCTGGCTTTGATACCAACAGTCACACCCCGGACTTAAGGTTTTTCGGCGGACCTTCGTACCGTGCCGAAATCCCTAATTTATGGGCGTGAAATCAACCCCAAATCAAAGAAGTCAAAACCCTAATTCCAAAGTCAAACCTGAGTCAAAATTTGATTTTGAGTCAATGCCTGAACCGTGCGTGCCGCTACCAAAATCTGCCCTTGCTGATGTCACGCCGACGTCAACCGCAAAATCGAATGGAAATCGCTGAATTGATTTTGTTTCCGAAACCGTTGACCGCCTTCGTCCGTTGACTTTTCTCAAATTGAACACTGTTTGTTCAATTCCTTCGTCCTCGTCTCGCCTTCGAACTAACGCCGCATGCGTTCATTTGTCGGCGGCCGCCACTGCTCACCGGAGAACAGGATGTGCTACTCCGCTCTTTGTCCCAGGCCCCACGCCACCAAAAATCGCCTACTGCCAGGGCTTGTCGGAGCTGGAGACGATGAGAAACACATAAAGGAATCCAAGAAACAGAGGGTTGATTGGTGAGGGGAAAGCTTCAAATTCATTCATCGAAAAGCTACAAAACCCCTCAACTCACTATCGTCGACGACCCCCTGGTCGCCGACGACTCCCCAGTCGCTGGTTACAACCTCTCGGATCTCCCACAATCTCTCACAAAACCCTCACCGACGTCCCCCAAGATGCCGGAATCGCTCGCAGAGGTTGCGCTACGCTCGCCGGTGTTGCTCGATGCTGATCCCCCGATCGCTCGATCCCCTTCATCCTTCCCGTCGATTTTATAGTGAAGAGAAACACTCGCCTCTGCCTTACGTGTCCGCATCTTCCGCTGTGCCGCAAACCCTATCGACGCTTCGCTTCTCTCGCGTGCCGCCACGCCATCGCCGCTCCCTTCTGCGTCCAAGCTTCGCGGAGAAGACATCGTCTCCGCCGCGTCCGAACGGCTTGATGAAGATGACACTGTGGCGTCAAAATTAGAAGTGGCAGCGTGTGTTGACTGCACGAATATGCCTGGATGGACTTTGCGTCGGCCCTTGCAGCATGGGCTTGAGCTTGGGTTAAGCTTAAATTGTTCCACGGCCTGGCACTTGTACAGGTAGAAACCACTGCCTGCTAAGTGCTTTCGTTCGTTTTTACTTCTTAGGAGCTCAGCTGAAGTGTTGTGCTGAATATGCTTGGCTATGATATAAGATCAAATAATAAATTAAAAGGAGAGCAATGACATGCATATCTTAACTATGAAATATAAGATCAAATGATAAATTAAAATGGTTGCAGTTTGTCTTTTGATGGTTGTATCCATACATTGAAACAGACCCCATTGAGGAATTTGCTTTTTTTTTTTTTTAATAAATCTTTGGATGAATACATGAATTTGACTTTGGACTCTCCTCGTCAAAATGTATCAAAATTTTTTTAAAAAAAATAAAAAAAATATAAAAATTTTAAAAAATTGATTTAACCCGAGTCAAATGAAACATAATCAAAATTTTTTGTTGAGATATTTAAAATATAGTTTAACAAAATTTAAAAATTTTACTTTAAATTAAACCGATTTGGATTAGTTTATTTGAATTGAACCGATTGAAAATTTGATATTTGTGAAACAGTTTTGCATGGAGTATTTTCGAGATCCGAATCCATTTTGTGAAACACATTCTAATCTCGTTCTAAGCGGCTTTTATTTCAAAATTTTCAAGAGGATGCAAATTTTTTTTTAATAAAAGAGGCTACAATAATTTCTTGTGTTTAAAAACTGTTTTTGTTCTGAAAATCAGGGGACGTCAGTTCACCTCCCCCATGCCAGGTCAAGCATTTGGTTAGTTCGGAAGTCGCAGTAGTCGAAAAGGGCAACAACAAGGATTCGCACTTTCCAATTTCGGACACGCCCGACCCCAAGGGGATCAAATAAGAACAAGGACGACGAATCGACGATCATAGTGGATAAACCAGGCTGGATTGGAAAAAAGGTCTCCAAAATTTTTCTTCTTCTTCTTTTTCTGCCTTTCTTTCCTTCTCTCAACCCGATTTAGGCGGATCTGGTTCGTGGGATCTCTGGTTGTTTTTTCGTTTTTCTGATGGTGGGAAGGATTTTTGGATTGGGGCGGACTAGATTCGGATTCACACCCACAGTTCTGTAGGAAGTCCGTCAGTGATGGGCGCGAACGCGGACGGCGGTAACCGAGGTGGCGGCAGTGGTGGTAGAGGCGGCTCTCCGGTTCCAGGGAACCCTAGCGATTGCGCACCATCTTCGGCGGTGGTTTCCGGGACGGCACATGCACTCAGGCATAATCCCGGGCTATCGCTGGAGTGGTCGTCGGAAGAGCAGGCTATATTGGATGAAGGGCTCGGCAAGTAAGTATTTTGAATTTTGTTTTCTTTAAATAGATTATGCGTCAGCGAGGAAGTCTCGAGACTATGCTCAAATGACTTGGTAAATATCTGAGTCGATTGCTCTGTTATAGTGAAATTTAGTCGCGGAATCGTCCTTAACATTTTGCACCGTAGATTTTGGGATAAGATATGCTTAATTGAAAATCCTACCCAAATGTGCGTGATCCTCGAAGAGAAATTGATTTTTAGGAGGCTAGACAAATAAAAAATAAGTACTACCTTGACCAGCAACCTCAATTGTTTCACTTGTTATATCTCATAGTCAAATGCATTTTGAAACTTTCTTTGAACTAGTTTAGTGTGTAAATCAGATACTATAAATTTTTTGTTTTGATTTTTGAAGCAGATGATTTCTGATTTGCCTTTGACAGCCTGAGATAGACAGTTTTGCAGAACATAATAGGATTGTGCTAACTTTTATATGCGTTGCATACTTGTATGTGAATGGAATGAACAGCAAAAACATTTATGGCATGAATATTAGGAGAATTTTGGCGATTCCCCATGTTTGGTAAAACATATAAAGAAATTATATTGTAACATCCTTCTCAGGAATTATAAATTCAGTTTGGTCTCGGTCAAGATTAGTTTATGAAGCAATATGAATTTCAAAGAAAACCAACATTCCCTAACTCCAATTGTTTTGCCTTAATTGCGCAATGCTTGTGTTAAATTTGGTTGAATGATTGCACAGTTTCCAAGCTGGACTTGAATTTGATATTAATTGCATTGTAGGTTTATCTGCAACTCAGGAAATCTTGAATTTTGATTGCCGCCACCGAAATTATGTTTTAGCAAGAGTAACAATCATATATTATAAAGTTGTTGGTGGAACCATAGTACTTCTTTGATCAACCATTGTCCAAATGTAGCTTGGAGTACATACAGGAGCAATGTGTAGCAAATTCTTTTTGTTTTGTTCTACAAATCATCTTTCACGATGTTAGGCTTTGTAAAATCCCTGATAATATTGTTTTGATATTAATCTTTTATACTCATTATTTGGAGGAATAGCCTAGCACTATACAAGTATGCATGTCAGAATGCATAATATGGATGTCTTGGCATAAGATGCGCTAATGTTTGTAACATCAGAGTAATGATTTTTTATGTCCTCAATCTGTAGCATCTACCTGCAAGATTCTTTTGGTTGACCTTTCTTTAATAGTGAATTTCATTCCAATTAGAATGGTAATTTGTTTATTTATGTGAATGAGCTATTTGGTTAAGGGGTAGTCTTTTTGTGCCTATAGTCGGTATGTTTGCAGTACACAATCAATTTAGCATTTTATTTGCACCTCAAACCCTAAATTTTGCATATGCAATTTCAACAAAAGCTACCCACAATTAGATTTGTGGGCTGCAGATGGCGATCATAATTTTCAATGGATATTTTTTCAATGTTTCCATGTTCTTTTTATAAATTTTATTGTTTTTGGGTGGAGATGCCTAATGAGTTATGTTATAAAACGGATTTGTAGAATGCCAAATTTTTTTTTTGATTAGCATTTTCTATTCTTTATTGAAATTTTATCTAATTATAGTTTTTTATTATCGCTAATAAATAATAATATATTCTTTAAAAAAATCTGGAATATATGTAAATTTAACTTTATGTTCGCAAATCATTATGTTTGTTCAGCTTAAATTGTTTTATTTTATCCACATATATGAGGTTTTGTTTTCCAAAAAATATATAGTCAATCAACAATTATGACTGCAAACTGCGTTGCATTTGCATACATCCAACCAATTAAGTTGCAAATATCAATAGTTAATTTTTAAATAAATTAACATTCACAAACTGAATTATTTTGATCCTGTTACTGTGCCCAATACCAACATTTACAAAATTATGAACTGTTTGTTTAATTGATATACGATCAAATTATGCCCATGTATCCTAATTATTTTATTTGACAGTGCTTTCTTTATTGAAGTTAGATTGAACTTCTAAGAATATCCAAATGCAATTTTCTTTTTCTTTATCTTTCTTTCTTGCACTGTTTTATTATTAGAATTAGGTTAGAACTCATGAATTCATGTTGTAAAACACTTCCAGATATGCATCAGAATCAAGTATAGTTTGTTATGCAAAGATTGCCATGCAATTGCCAGACAAGACGGTTCGTGATGTTGCCTTGAGATGCAGATGGATGACTGTAAGTTTAATTTTGAAACCTTCAATATTACCCTATATTAGCATATAACCCCTTAAACTCAACAAGTGGAACCCAGCTTATGCAAGGTTCCACTGGCTGGTCATTATGATGTAGATAAAGTCATGAAGAATCATTTTAGCATGCAGATGGATTTTGTATATGTTCCTTATTGTTTGCCCTTTTACTTTTCTTCATAAGCCGCCAACAAAGGCCTTGTGTGTTGGTTGTAAGATTTCTCTTCCATTTGATTTGAGTTCTTAAATAATACTTGATATTCAGTATGTTAGTTTCTCTCAACCTTTATGAATACACTTGGGTATTATTATCAATCACATGTCCTCTAATTTATCTATTTGTATTTGTTACTTTTGTGCAAATTTTTTACGTTTGTGTTTATTTTATATCCATCAACTTTTTGGATGGAAAAAATGTGATGTTCAAAAAGATGCACTATATTCATGTGCATTTGCCACTTAGAAACCTGAAGAGTATTTTTACACATGCCCTATTTCAAATTTATCAGCTTTAGCTATATAGACTGTTTAGTGCATACTGATTCAAGAGATTTAATTGGCTCTGTATTAGATCTAATAATGTTATTCTTGTTACCTTCGTATGTTTTTTGTTATTTATTGTTACTGATTATTGGCAAGAACCAGAGGAAACAGACCAGTATGCAAAAACTAAACAACTAGCTTCCTTGCGTCAAGATTAGCGCTCAATAGTCCTCTGCAGTTGTATATATTTGATTTGAGTAAATAAGCTATTTTCCTTTTTGCGCTACAGAAAAAGGAGTGGGGCAAAAGAAGGAAAGATGATAATTTGTCAAAGAGAGGCAAAGATAAAAAGGTGATATGCTCTTATTTTCTCTTCTTTTACAATGTATTTGAGTGTCCATACTTTTGGATGTATCAATTTCCTAAAAACGTGCAAGGCCCTAATACGACTAATAAGCATTTTATGTTATAGTATGAAGTATGAAGTATGGACAACTTTATTGGGCAAATTAGACTTGAAGCAATCAATTACAATAGTTTATTTAGGTCACTAAAGTTCTTATAAGACTCAGATCTGACAATTTATATTATTTATGGGTTAGCCACCTCGGTTGAGCTGTTTAACCTCATTGTACTGTACAAAAACCACCCGATGGTAACCTTTGCCTAGTTCGGCTTAACCTCAAAGAAGAATTCTAATTCTTTGACTTATAGATAAAATAAAATGAGAAACATTTTGTTCTAGTACTGAATACTAATTCATTAATATCTGACACCACATATGAGTAGGTTTTATGTTTTATAGACCAAAATCTGAGCGCTTTGCATCTGTATGCACATTCTCTTGGTCTTTCTTACAGCATGATTATTTTTCATTAAAAAAAAAGATATTAACTAAGAATTAGTACAATAGGCTCATGCGTAGTTGGTACTTAAATTGAAGAAAATTGCCATCATGGAAGTTAGTCATCCTTCCAGCTTATTAGATCTACCAAATTTATATGCTTGTGTGATAGGATCAGAAGGAAATACATGACTTCTGGTGGACCTTTACAGACACTCTGTCAGCTTGGCAGCTATTAAACGTATGAACTATGAACTCCTGACGAGAGCTTTCTCAATTACAGGATAGAGTGACAGATCCTTCTGCAAAACCCTCGACTCACCTTGGAGCACGACCTATTATTCTTCCATGCTCATTGCCTGTGCCTCCTATGGATGATGATGACATTACATATAAAGGTTCAATCTCTTCCACTTTTGACATTGGATTTGGTTTCATTTCGGTGCAGGATTCTATCAAAACAGCTAAAGTATTTTGTAGAATTATTTTTAGCTATATAACTTACGTCCCACTCATTGATCTCTTACCATGATAGAGTGCATTAATTCTTGAATTTTAAGATAATGAAGTTTGTGTTCCAAATCTTGCTTTTCTGGGTGTCTCAGCTATGCGGTGATAATGATTTAAAATACCAGTCCAAACTGGTCTACTTGTATTAGTTTGAACTGTTATATAACAACACAGTACCTTCCAGACTGTTCATTGAATGCTTACTATTTTTATGTACTTGATAGTTGATACATGGCTGTTTTGTGTACATTATAAGAATAGAGTGGTATGTGCCAGGTTTAGCACTTGGTACGGAATGAGATGGATAACATTGGTTCATATTAGGACAAATCATTAAACAGGTGATAGTGTTGGTTCCATTCATTTTTGCAGCCATTGGTGGTCGAACTGGGAAGCTCCTTCAGAGTAATGCAGCTGCCTTCTCTAAAATTTCCACTAATCTTGCTAGCTTAAAGGTATTTAACAAGGAATTCGTTGATCCTTTATAATGGAAATTATAATTATACAGCAGCAGTTCCTACTAGTTGTCTTATTTTATTTGCAGGTAATGGACAACATTAGTCTTTTTTGCAAAACACGGGACAACATACTTAACATCTTGGCAGAGTATGTTTAATTGCTTCAATCTTATTTCTGTCTGAAAATTGATATAAATATTGATTAAATATATAACTAAACATTATACACATGGTGTTCTTAGAAATCCTCAAATATGCTTGTCGGAAGAAGTATGCATGTATAGTTCGAACTTCAAACTCACATCTCAAGTAAAAACAAAATGATATTCTCTTCTAACGTCAATTTAACTAAATTTCCTCAATTTGTATTTTGAGAAAAAGAAAACGCACACTTGAGAATTTTAGCTTCAGTAATTTGAGTATTATAGGATCTTATATGCCTTTGCAAGTTGTCCTGCTTTATGTACAATTTTTATGACCGATCCTTTTTTTGTTTTTTTGCTAAAGGTTTTGATTCTTCGCTCACTTCAATTTAGCTTGAAAGGCGACCCTGCTCTTTCGGAAGCTTTATTGTCAATTTAATTGATGAATTTATTTAGTGGTTTTCTTTCTTAGGCATTCTTTGCTACAAGTCCTAACTTTTTATAGATCTCTATGAGTTCTTTATTTTATGTTAGTCTGCTCCAAGTGAATCATGCAGATCTTAAATCTGACCAAACTTACAATTGCAGTTTGAATGACATGCCTGAAGTGATGAAGCAGATGCCGCCACTTCCGGTAAAGATAAGTGAAGAGCTTGCGAATTCTATTCTCCCTAGGACAACCATGCCTATGCAGTCTTAAATGTCAATCATTTCTTAATTTGCATTTGCGTCTTGGAACTTGGAAGCGCTGAGAAGTGAAGACACCAACCTAATGTAGTTTCTGTACAAAATCTAGATAGTGAAATATCAGAGTAGATACTGTGTGTTTCCCTGTGATAGGTTCTTTTATTCTTTGTTCGCCAAGCTTAGCAAGATCTCTGTATAAATCTTGTGCAGCACTTAGGATTCTGTAAATGGTAGTTCTAGTTGGATTCTTAGCTGAGATCTCATTGTATTTTCGTGTAACCATGGGTTGCCAAATGCGCAGCTGGCTGTGAGAAATAACAAATGCTTTCAATACATGGTCTATTATTCTTTCAAGCAGACTAAAAACAGAATTGGTGTTTGGTGAGAAAATTTATTCCATTTGATATATTTGTTTTTTATTTGAGTGGTAACCGTATATACCAGATATCCATTCAATTCAAATGAAACTATTTGTATGGTCTATGTTAACCCAGAATTTATCTCAAACTGTGATCTCTATCTCAACTTGCTCCGTTTAACAAACTGTAATTGAACAAACGGACGGGCCTGGATTTTTATTGAAACATCATACTTGTGTCTGATTTGTAACCGAGGAATTTGCATATATTATAATTAATTGAAATTATAAGTAAATAGATTTATTTTATCTATTATTGATCACTTAATATTTGTAATCGCTTAAGCATTGACATTTTTATAATCGTTGTTTCAATATACAAATAAAGTTTTATTTATATATATTTTTTTAAAAAAGTTTGAATTAAAATGATTGACATCCACAAATGACATGAGGGAGAATAATTATTTGACGTTCTGTTACAGGTAGATGCAAATTTTTATTTCCTTAAACTTTTGTTGTATCCGAAGGAGGGTGATCAATGTTGTGATTTTACATTGTATTCCCTTTTCCCTTGAATAAATCTATGGGTGTATATCTACGTGTTGTTATGAACATAAATGATAAGAATAAATGGAAGGAAAGAGCATAAAACGAATTAGGAATCTCTTGTGGTGTCCATTTGAAAGGATGATAACATGAGAATAAAATTAATGTTAAACAGTCTAGTGTAGAGCAAGGGTCCAATTCAACCCTACCCTTATTAAAATCTCATGTTTTTTTTATTTCATCTTATTACTGTTCAACGTCATAAATATTTATTCAAATTATAATTTAATAATGTTTATTATTTTTTAATATATGATGCAACATAGTACCCTAATCTTATAATCACTAATTTTAAAGCATTTGCACGAATATTAAAACAGAGTCAACATATATGAAAGATGAGTTAACATACACAAATACAATGTATAGGAAAAATGAGTTAACATATATAAAATATAACCTTGGTTCTAAAAGTCAATATACACGAAATCCAAGTTAATGCACATGAAATTCAGCAATTTCATGTATTTATACTAAATTGAATTTCGTGTATTTATACTAAATGTTCATGTATTTGTACCAGATTTCATATAATAATACTATTTTTGTATAATCAGCCCAGATTTTTGTGTATTTATATCAGATTTCATGTATTTATATCAGATTTTCATATATTTATACTAGATTTCATGTAATAATATCATAATTTCGTGTGATCAGCCCAGATTTTCATATAATTAGCCTAGATTATTATGCATTTATACCAGATTTTCACATATTTATACCAAATTTTCGTGTATTAATGATACCAAATTTTCACCCTAATTTTAATATATTTCGTGTACATTGACCCGTATTCATGTATGTTGATTTCGAGAATCAGGGTTAAGACATAGTTAGGTTTCGTATATGTTAACCTGACTTTCGTGTATGTTGACCATGCTTTAATATTCATGCGAATACTTTAGGATTAGTGATGGTAAGATTAGGGTACCCTCTACAGCAATGTACCCTTCCGCCAAAATTTTTCCCTCTTCTAAAACAACATCAATCAAAGGCTTTAATGAATAAAATACCGCTGTCAATTTATTTATGTCTAGTTTAGAAAGGAAGAAAAAGTGAAGAAAGGCAAGGGTGCTCTTCTTTTGTCTTTTCATGATCAGAATTATATCACTGAAAGTGCGAATCCAAACCCTCCGTAAAATATATCTTTTAGATATTTTCAAATTAACGGGATAATAAAATAGATTTGGTCCAATATAAAAATTAAGGCTATTAACTAACTCTACACTCTTTAAAGTTTAGAAAGAACACTTGCTTACGCCGAGGTAGATAAGTTAATAATAGACGTATACAGCCAAAGATCTCTTATAATTTTCAAGTTCGTATAGGCCGTCTCCACTAGGATCGAGTAACTTCGCAAAGAAACACGACAATTGAACGTCTTAAAATAGTTATTAGACATATACAATCAAAGCTCGTACTACATTAAATAAGAGAAAAAAAATTGCTGTTATCCGTTGACAAGTTTCTTGAACCATTCAACTGATCCTTATGCTTCAGTCTTCAAAGATCCATCCTTGAACATTTTGCGGCTGAGGGTATTGAACGTGGCCCTCGAGTACTGGCGCGATGCGTTCCTCCAATCTGTTCCAGCCTTCATCATCATCTCAAATTCTTCATAGCTTATGCGACCATCCTGCAGGAATCAATTGCACCGCCGAGATCCAAAGTTAGAGCTTATGAATCAAATTTGACAGTCTATATCTCTAATTGAACAGCAAAGAAAAGGGAAGTTGGCGTGATCAACCTTGTCCTTGTCGACGTCAGAAATGATATCCAAGATCACTTGCTCATTGGCACCAGGTTCATCATCTCCCAGGGCTTCTCTCAATTCTTCAATCTCAATGTATCCGCTCTGGTTCTTGTCAAAAAAGCTGAAAGCCTTTGGAAGGTGCTCTTCACTGTCAATCCTTTTCAAGTGCACAGAGACAGCGACAAATTCCTCGCAGTCTACTGTGCCTTTTCCATCGATATCTGCCTGTGAAGTCAGCAGTGCAAGTTCTTGAGTCAGAAAATAAATTTCTTTGGCGAAAGGATGATCAAAAGGCAATTGAGTATTGCAAAATACTCCCTTGGACCTCAATGTAATGCACTATCATGGTTTCTAATTCCATACCAGTGCATGATACATGCCGATATACCAACTAGTTGAATCAGACGTAACAACATGTGATATCGCCAAATGTACTGATCTAACTTGAACCCCAATATAGATGAGGGGTTTATACTGATTCATGATCAAACCAGTATGTAAGTCTGGTACCTCAAACCATGATGCAAAGACTTGAATACTTACTGCTTCCATTAACATCTGCACGTCTAAGTCTTGAATCTGATGGCCTAATGAGTCCAAGCCATTTTTGAGTGCCTCCGGTGTCAACTTTCCATTCTTTTCAGTGTCCATTTTGTGAAACATCTGCTTGAGGGCATCTATCTCCTCCACGGGCAGGTGCTCAGTTACCACCTACAGACGTGAAACGAAGTAGAAATAATCGGAATCATTTTGCTTCAATCAAAATTCTAATGCACTGTCCATTTCAGTGGAACATGAATTTACCAGCAAGGCTTTCTTCTTAAACTTGTTCATCACTGAAAACTGCTTGAGTCTAGATCTGATGGTTTCGCCCAGTGGAATATTAGGAACTATGCTAGCATTCTTCAACCAAGGATGTTCTTCACGAGGGTTAACATGAATTAATTGATGGAGAAACTAGAGCGCAAATTAGATGTTCAACAAAGTAACTAAATACATCAGACACTAAGCTGAATAACTTAATTCTGAATGGTGATTTTTAATAATGGTAATCGATAATTTTTGCCAAAAAGAGAACATATATCTGAATTCTTTTATACAAATGATTTAGCCTGTCAAATTTGTTTGGTTCCAGCATCCTAGCAAAAAATGTGGCCTTTCATTATTATAATGAAAAGAATGCAGGCATAATCATCAGTTGAACTTGAATCAGTGCGCACTCTTATTATGTTAGTGTTTTTTCTTATTGATTTCTGGTTCAGCTTCATCTTGTTGCCAGCTAAACACCAAGACATTTTGTGAGTTGCACACAAACTTACGCAGAGGTAGAAGCCAAGAGTTCATATTTGGAACTTGGACCTCCCAAGTCATTGTTAACATCGAAATGTGTATCCACATGCTGTCACGAATGCAGATTAACCATCTATGCAAGAAGGAAATATTAAATAGGAGATTATTTGTATTTTAAATGTTCAGTCCAAACTGCATAAATTAATATTCGATATGTTCAAGAATCATACTGTAGGATGCTTGCTTGTCTTTGATAGAATACCATGACTAAAAACAGTATTGATGGACTTTAGTCTTTTCAGCCTGATAACTAGAGAAACTATACCAACTAGGGAGATGAATTATTCGGAAATGGACAATCAATTATTGATTATGCTCCAAAGTGAAATGAAAGCCAAAGGATGAGAGATGAAGACTTACGTAATACTTGTTTAGCTGTCAGTCGAGTTTGGGGATTGGGATCGAGCATGGATCTCACAAGATCCTTCGCATTTTCTGATATTTTAGGCCATGGCTCCCTTTGGAAGCTAACAACTGATTTAATGATTGCCATTGCAATTCCTTCATCAGTTTCTGAATTTACAGGAGATAAATTCACAAAAGAAATAATTTAGTACCTATCATACTTCATATACTAACAAAGCGATCAAATTGATAATCTTTGCGTGGCTATATTTGTCAAGAATTTTTCTGCTTGAGTTATGTGCGATCTAATATTAGGAAGAAAATTACCTGCCCAAAAAGGAGGGACTCCACATAATAATATGTAAAGAATTACACCAGCACTCCATATATCACATTCTGGTCCATAGTTTCTCTTCAAGACTTCTGGGGCCATGTAATAGGGACTGCCAACAATTTCACTGAATGTCTCACCTGGGATTATGCAAAGCGGATATCAATAGAACATATAGAAAACTTATTGTACTGAATCCAAAATGAAAGATGACATGAATACATCGACTCACCAGGCTTGAAGAACACAGAGAGGCCAAAATCAATTACTTTCAGAAGAGAGTTCTCGGAGGAATTTGCAAAAAGGAAGTTCTCTGGCTTCAAGTCACGATGGATTACCCCATTTTCATGACAATGCTGCAAGATGTTTTGGAAATTGAAAAAGCTTTATTCCGGAAGCACATCAATAAGTAAGAAACAAGATATATAAACATAATATTGATTCAGTGATTGAAAATGCTTCAATTTACAGCTCTAAAATAAAATGTTTCTTCAGTTATGATATTTTGCTTCCTTGGACTGGACTCATAGTAAATTTAAAACAAAGAGACTGGAACCATGGTTAATCACAGCATCACATTATAGAAATAATATCAGGTACAATGTGATCAGCTTGATGAAAGATATTGTAAGTGGTTGTATCATTGACTCTGACCATGAGAACAACTATCTTCATTTAACCCTATATGCCGACCTTACTAAAGCTCATTCATCTCTTGCATACACGTTTGGCTAACTTTAGGCAGGTTCGATCGTTTCTGAAAATCATTTGTAGTCTACCTCAGGGCAAACTTAGCTCAACTATCATTGCTTACCTTGATCGACTTTACAACCTCACTATGCTACAACATTAATTGAAGCCAACATGGAGTACACTAACTTATCATTAAAGATTCCATGGGACGATAAGATCAAGCTGTAGCTCGACGTACAAAAAACTCATTCACGTAACATGCCTATTTATCCTTGCAACATCACTAGATTCCAAAAGAGATTGATGTTGATCGAGTTGACAAGTCATATCACTTCCCCCTCTTAGAGATGGGACCCTTTGCCTTAATCCTAAATATGATCTTTTCTCTGAAGCTCCCTTAGATAGTTTTATACAACGTAAGCATAAGAGAGGAGATCCTTGGGTACTCGAGGATTTCTTTCTTGCAAGCAAGGACAGAACAAAAGGTAAAATTGAAGACTAGAGTATATGCCAACAAACTCATCTTATTCTCCAATCTTATGCTCGATCTATCATTAACTCTTCTATTTAGTTCAAATCTCCTTAGCAAAAGGTACCCAAATCATCCTCTCAAATATAAGTCAAACAATCAACCTATACTTGGGTCTACGTTACATCAATCAGTTTATTACTCTATCTCAAGGAATTAAAAACCGGTCTGATAATATTTATTCATATATATATAATGAGTACCAGCACAACTATGGGATTGGTACATCGATACGGACCGGTATCTTAAACTTTGGTATATCGTAGCTCAGCTTTTGCCTTAGGTCTGGAGTAAGTTCATCCCTCGCCCCAATCCAACCATATAGAGCTGTATGGGCCATTACATTTACTGATACATGTATCCCCATCAAAATGCTTACTTTATGAGTGTATGTTTACATGATATTTTCCTTTCGTAATAGATGCCTAGAATAATTAGGACACCTTAACACTTAACAAGGCATAAGACTCCTTCTGGTGGTTGTCATGGCTGTGAACTCTTGTTTTGAGCAAACAAGGGGAAAATGTTCGTAACCATACATCCTTAAGTAGAAATTTTATAAAGAGTGGACCATCAAATTTATATATGGATGTAATCTCATCCACTGATTGAAGATGACAAATCATGTTCTTCTTTATTCTTAAAAAGAAAAAGAATGAGATCATACAATTGCATCAACAAAACTCATATATGGTCTAGCTAATCATATCATGGATAGGGCTCATCCTAACTTTTTGAATTTTGAATAAACAAATAAATAAATTTGATTTGACTTGGTAAATAAAAGGTTAATGAGTTTCTTTCATTCAAAATGAATGCTTAGATCAACCCCTAACAAGAAATTTATGAAGGGAGATCTATAAGATTTGTCCTATAGGAGAATGATGATTAAACAATACAATGTAAAAAAAAAAAATTTATAACATGAAAAAATCAAATTTTGAGCAAAAGTACTTTGACACCTTGCCTCTATGAGAGTCAGAAGTCTATTACTGGCTCATCTCACACGGTATGATATATAATTCAATCATTATATTTTTTTTATTTCCGAGTAGAACTAACTTAAAAAAATGAGATTCATACCAAATATTGATTCATTTAAGCATGATCATGTGTTTTAGTGTCACTTTATTGAGGGGCCCAATATACCATTCTTATTAAAAGAGGTAAATTGTGTCTTGATCATCCAAATTTCTTTGTCCGATGTATGGTATACCTATTTAGAGTCTTTATGGTTTACCTAGTCACCAATTATGTGAAAGTATCAATGTATACAAGTGGTCACATAATAAGTAAAAATATTTTCATATATTTATGTAATAATAATCTTTTACAATTAATTAGTGGAGAATCTTGGATAAAAAAATATAATTTTATTTATATTTAAATCCTAGTATCAAGCACCCATATTCTTAAATTTGAACCCAACCCAAGCTCATCCCAATTAACTAATCAAGTACTCTAACTTGCTTAAATAGGTCAGGTTGAGTACTCAACTAGTTGAGGTTTAATTGTGATCTCTATTTATGCAAATATCAAGCAAATATAAGATTATTAATGTCTTTTAAAAACCAATAATAAACATGAGAAGATGTATGCTAAAATAATCATTCACGTATAGTAAGGATTTACTATCTATGAGCTCATAGTTTTCTTATGAAAGGGCATATCTATAGATACCCATAATCTTTTTCCCACAAAATGGTAACATTTACAACTTCTTTTAGGGTTGTCCAAGTTCGGTTCAACATGATAAGCTGAACCAAATCAAATTGAAATTTTAGATTTGGTCTCGTTTTTATCTAATCTAAATTAGTTCGATTCGGTTTACAAAATTTTTTTAAAAAAGGTTTGGTTTTTAGTTCAACAATAAAATTTTAGGCTGAACCAAATAAATCAAAATTTTAATAATTATTTATTAATTTTATATTATTTTATTAAAATAATTAAAAATTATTTTAAAAAATAATAATAATTTAAAATAATAATAATAGTGAGTTCGGTTTAACCCGAACCTAGTTATGATTCAGTTTTTAAGAAATTTGGATTGATTTTGGTTCTAAGAAAAATATTTTGGTTTGTACCAATTTAGATCGGTTCCGGTTCGGTTCCAACTATTTGGACAACCCTCTCTTCTTTCATAGGGATGAAATACTTGTTGTTGAGTTATATTGCCCCCTTTAAGAGGGGGCATTTCAAATGACACCTCAAACGATCGGGATGACCGCGAACCTATGGATTAAATGAATGAAACTCCCAAACCGTATCAAGTTCTGTTCTGCATTCTCGAGAAAGCTATACCAATACTTCTTCCTACATCTTATATGGCAAAACTGAAAAAAAAGATGCAAGAGTGCAAATCGATCGAAGTTACCTGAACGACCTCCATGATGGTCTGCATCACGGTGGCGGCGGCTCGCTCGGTGTAGTGTCCCCTGGCCACGATCTGGTCGAAGAGCTCCCCGCCCTCGCAGATCTCCATCACCAGGTGGACCGCCTCCTGGTCCTCGAACACGTCCCGCAGTCGCACCACGTTGGGGTGCGCCGGCAGAGCGCGCATGATCACCACCTCCCGCCGCACGTCCTCCACGTCCACGCTGCTCCGGAGCCGCTGCTTCGCGATCGACTTGCATGCGAACAGCGCCCCCGTCGCAACATCCGTGCACCGCCGCGTCAACCCGAACTCCCCACGCCCCAGCTCCTTCCCCAGCTGGTACTGCCGGAGGAGGTCGTCACGGGGATTGGGCAGCACGGAGATCGCGAGTGGAGCCGAGAAGGAGGAGAAGCGCTGGGGGAGGGACTGGCGGTTTCCATGGGCGACGACGACGCTGTCGTAGTCATAGACGGCGGCGGAGAGGCAGCGGAGGTCGCCGGAGTTACGGAGCGGGGGCTTGGAGAATTGGGCGGAGCAGCAGTTCCCCATCTGCTGCTTCGCCGCGGCGTTAGGTTATCTCCCTGCCTAGGCCTAGCTCCCTCTTTCCTCTCGCTCTCTCTCCTCTCTCTCCTCTCTCTCTCTCTTGAGAAGGAGAGGGGGAGGGAAGAAGAGAGGGGCGAGACCGTTGGGATTCCCCGCTATTTTCTACCGCTTCTCCCTCCCGCGCGCTTTTTATTAGTCCGGGGATCGACCCGACCCGTCTTCCCAACTGTTTCGCTCCGCGAGCCAGCTCAGCATGCTTTCCAATGGAGCCACCAGAATTCCTCCCATTTATAAACAGGCCAATTCTTTCCTCCAATTCGAATCTAATCCGTTTATTGATTGGATCAATATGATACGATCCTATTACAGCCCATTTATAAACAAGCCTAACCCGGATAATCTATTAATATATATATATATTAAAAGAATTATTATTTTAATATTTAAAAATATATTTATTGTATATCAAAAACATAATATATTATATTATATATGTATTTATTCTACAACATAAATATGTAACATGGAAAATAGATGATAATTTATTAAACTTGATCTATCCCGTTTATGATGTGTTATAGTACTCAAATAGTTAAATGAAACGAGATTAAGTTTATAGTAGGAATACTTGATATCCAATTTAAAAATAAATAAAAAATATTTTATTATTATAAATATACAATAATGTTAACATAATTATTTTATAAATATATTTATTATTATTATTTATATATTTATATTTTATAGAATTTTTTTAATTAAATTGGGTACTAACGAGTACCTATTTAAATATCCTAAGTAAAATTTAGATATTGGGTTTTATAATTAAGTTGAGTTTCGGATATCAACTAAAAAATTGAGTTCCACTTAGATATGATCAACAAAATTTGAGGTTATAAATTAATTGACCCAATTATAACCAAACATAATTAAGCTCAATTCAAACTCACGCAACTTAGTATCGAGTATAGTCAAATTAATTTTTATCTAAGTTGGTATTGAGTCGGGTAAAATCAATGAGTCGGGTAAAAGAATAAAAATCTTATGCATCTATCCGTGCATGCATGAATCCCAAGGCAAATTAATGATAGATGGAGCGTCCCACTCAGCGTGGGGGAGGGAGGGCGCTTAAGATTTTTTTTCGGGGTAAAATCAATTTTTATTGGCTATATTTTTAGAGTCTTTGTTGGAATGTCTCTTTAATTCAATGAATTAAATCACATTTATAATGACTAAGGTATTTATTTTTTTAATTTTGTTTTTTCCTTAATTAATATATTTATGCTACAAATTGCAATTTGTAATCGACCTAATTTGACAGACTTTGATGAGTTCTAAAGCATTTGATATGAATTTTCTCGTCAAATTACTGTTCTCTTCCCTTCATTTTTTTTTGCTGGACTCAGTCGAACATAATTTGTGAATTACTAAATTTTTTAATCCGTTGCCAAATGATGCAGCAATTTAAGAAAACAAAAACACAATTAGGTGATTTTTGTCATCAATTTTATACCATTAACAAGTAAATACTAGATGATATTTAATGATCTAAGCAATATGACTCATGTTAAAGTGCTAGAGCTATGGTAAGGTTGGCAAATTAATTCTCACATAGTTCAACATCTTCATGGAGATTATTTTGTTCGTTGGCACATGGTAAGAATTATGTGAGAGAGAGACTATTATTATCATATGTAAGCATAATTGCTTTAAAAGCATTTATGATTTTAGAATGATATGCCGTATGAAATGATACTAGGAGTTAATGATTCAAATGCCCTTGTTTATTAAAACAAAAATAAATCAATTTTGTTATTGATTAAAATCGCATTCCTTCACTATAAAGTTAATATGTAACTCATTATTTTTAGTGTATACATGAAGACCAATTGTATCATGTACATTCATGTATTAAATAATAAAGACATTATCATTAATTGTTATATCTGATATATAGAATAACATAATAATGTTTAAAATTTAGTCCATAGTCAAAGTACCTTGGTAGATAAAAAATAATCTTGATGTATGTGAGATTAATATGTGGGTTGGTTGGATGCTAAGCATCAATGCAGACACATAAATATATTAAGTGATAAATATACTGGATCGATCTACCATAAAACTATGACTTTTGTGTCACAAATAAAGTTCACAAGTGACAAAAAGGTGTATTAGTTCTTAGACTTGAGATCATCGGCCTCATATATGATGAGTGACATACTTTGATATAACCTATTGCTTCTACATAACTGAGGAGTCATACCGATTGTCATTAGCTATATAATAAGTTATTTGTATAATACGAGTGATCAATAGAGGAGTGTATAGTTATACCTAAGACCCCATATGATTAGAATAGGAGGTGCGGCAAACTTGTCCACTCTATAGTTATTAGAAGGCAAAAGGATTATATTGCATATAAGAAAACTTTGTTGCTGGGCTAGGGGTTATCGGCTATGTTATCCTTTGACTTCAGTAGTAGCAATGTGTTACTAGATAACTTTCACTACTTATGATAACTTGTCTGGTTCATACTGCCAATATCATAAGGGATCTATAAGGTTGCTGATAGGGCCTAGACGGCTACTACCGCAAGTGCATGGTCTATCGCGTAATAAAAAGATCGAACCCACATGGACTAGGGTCAAGTACTAACAAATCAGTCAATCGAAAGCTAGGTTAATGATTAATGAGAAAATGGCTAATGTCCTAGAGCAAGTAGTTAAACTAAGGCAGATTAAGAACAAGCAGCGCAGAGAGCAAAGCAAACGGGGTTTTGAGATTATGAGAGAGATTCGGGGTTTTAGGTTTCACCACACTGAAGCATGCATAAATATTAGGGCTTGACAATTTAAATAAAGTTTTATCTAAGTTCTCAAGGTAACCTTTCCTAGGGTACAGACGCGCTCCCTCTCAGGACACGGTCTGGTATCCGTCTTAACCCAAGTCTCCTACTCTCGTGGCTTACTAGGGTTAAGGCGGATCCAATGGGATCTGTGAAAGATTAGGGTTCCTCGAGTGATTTCGAGTGCTCTCGCAACACGAAATCACCAGTCCAGTCTAGGGGTTCCGATGGTCAAGGTTCACCTCTCAGTCCTTCCCTCGACATCTAAAGTATGCATACATACGGCCAGTATGTAAACAAGAATTAAAACATCCTAAACATGAATAAGAACAAAGATAAATAGAGGAATATATATATCAAACATTAATATCAAGCATTCTTACAGTGGGCTACGCCCAAACCCCGAAAAGAAGAGTTAAGCTACAATGTTCATCGTTAAATACATGAGATCTCTCACAATAATTAAATCAAACCAAAGGGGAGGGTAGATCCTTGATGGAAGAAGGTCCAGCACGAAGATCCACGCCGGAACGACGAAGAAATCAAGCCGGAACAGAGTTGTCGCCCAGAAAATCGCCCCAAACCCTAAGGTCTCTCCGTTCTTGCTCGTTCTCCACGGTTGCTTGCGCAAATCCGATGATTTCGGTTCTTAATCGTTCGTGGCTAAGTTGGGAAGGTCTCCCCAAAATTTCGTCCAATTCCAAGCCCAGAATAGAAAGTTACAGGCAAAATACCGAGCGCCTATCAAGCTGTACGCGGGACGATGCACGGCCGTGCATGGATGCACGGCCATGCCCGTGCACGGCTCGGTTAAGCAGATTCTGATGACTTATGATGCACGACCATGCATGGATGCACACCCATGGCTGTGCACTCTGTAGAGGACTCTGATTGAGCTGAAATTTGGCGTGTAGCTCCATCTCATCATGAGAAATCGTCACATACCTTCAGATTCTCCAAATTCCATTGATTTTGAGGTCAAATACCTGTATTTCATTAAAATAGAGGAAAAGTGAAGGTTCTGAAGAATATGAAGCATTTGAGTAAATATATGAGATGAAACATGCATTATGCTCTAAAATAAGAATGAAATTGAGTCACGAAATATCATATTTTTACATGTCATCAAATACATCGGACTTAAAGTTTTGCTTGTCCTCAAGCAATTGAATTGTCTAGAATACAATGATGACATGTAATAAGGAATCTCAAAGTAGCTTAAGTAGATCTAATGAGGTTAATGGTTAAACACAACAATTCTTCAGGTTATAATGCAGTATGGAAAGCAAATTAAACCAATTATCATGAATACAATCTATAGAACATGCAAAGTTACATAACCAAAAACCTCTACAATGTATCTCACGCACATGATATGATTGATCAAGCTTTCAGAAAGCATAACACTGTGTACTAAGTCATGGGAGAATAGCATCAGTACCACATAGTCCCTATGTGGTGCCTTTTTTTTTTAGAGAACAAACAGTGCCAAGCGCCAAGCTTTGCTTCGGTACCACTGTTATTATTGAAAACCATGAGGTTAGTGCCAAGTATGATGAACAAGGAACTTAGGTACCACTAACTCTTTTTTTTTTATTGAGATACTATGAACAGTGCCAAGTGGAAGTACAAAGTGCTATGTACAAGAACACTTCGGTACCACCATTATTATTTTTAACCCCCATGACAAAGTGCACAAATAAAGTAGAGACAGAAACTAGATACAATCACGTTCTACCCATGAGATGCATATCAAAGCTAAGGTGAAATAACAAGCATACTCTTCAAGATTTTACGAACAATGAATCGGGTTAATTACATCAATCAACTGCAGTAAACCAAAGAATCATATGTGCAAACTATAACCATTATATATCATTGGCAGATAAAAGTCAAGATTCCTATCCCAAGCAATCAAGTAGGCGTAGAACAATGCAATACTAAAAGACAAAGCAAATATCATGAATGAAAAGAGTGGGGTTGCGTAAGACACTATAGATGTTGATACAACTAAGAAAATTAAAACATGCAACTAAGAATGTAATAAACAAAAGCAGACAGATGAAACTAATAACTAAAATAAACTATTGGAAAAACAAAAAGCTGACCAAGTGATGGGTGAAACCAATGATGCTCATCCCCAGCGTCGACGTAGTCGCTCCTGAAGCTGATGTACAGAGTCTAAAATAGAAGATTGGACTTGTCCCTGACATCCAACCTCGGCCTCAAGGTCTCAGATCTCTGCTAATGCGTCAATAACGGTGCGCTGGGTGTAGAAAATGTTACGAGACATTCACGACCGTGCATGGATACACGGGTGTGACCGTGAATGGCTCGCAAGTACCTGAAAAATTTTAGAAAAATTTCCATCAGCTGGGTACAACTTAAAAAGCATGGATTATGAAAGAAAATTTGATAAACTACAAAGGCTTAACGACAAAATAAATAAGAAACTATAAATCTAAATAAGAGGTTGGGTTGACTCCCTAGAAGCGCTTCTTTAAGGTCACTAGCTTGACCAATGTCTAAATAATCATGGTGGTCTTGGTGGAGCAGAGCCAAAATAAAGGGTGTGTAGTCTCCGTTTTCTTCGTCGCCTGCAAATTGTACATATTAAAATGAACATCAAATACAATAGTACAATTATTATTGTTCTTAAATGATATGGAACAAGAAGATAGTTAAATTCTAAATTTCTCTCAATGCCCTTCAATTCCTTATCTTCAAGTGCTCCATGTAGCACTCTCTTAGGGTCAACTCCCAGACCATCATCTATGAAGGTCATATAGGCCAACACCTTCTCTTCATTTGGATTGGCCAAGTCGTCAAGCTCTCCTTCAAAACATCCCTTCGTGCCTCTTGATGATTTGGCATTCTCTTCCACCACCTCAATGCTGCAACAAGAACCTGAAAAAGATGATTTCTCATTATCAATAGAAAGGTCAAATTTTAAGATATTCTCACAAATGTTCAATGACAGCTTTCCGTGTTTGACATCTATTACAGCTCTGGCTGTAGCGAGGAATGGCCTGCCCAATATAAGAGGAAGTCTGGAATTCTCCGTCGTATCTAAAACCACGAAGTCTGGAATTATCAATAGGGCCTAGACGGCTGCTACCGCAAGTGCACGGTCTATCGCGTAATAAAAAGATCGAACCCACAGGGACTAGGGTCAAGTACTAACAAATCAGTCAATCGAAAGCTAGGTTAATGATTAATGAGAAAATGGCTAATTTCCTAGAGCAAGTAGTTAAACTAAGGCAGATTAAGAACAAGCAGCGCAGAGAGCAAAACAAACGGGGTTTTTATATTATGAGAGAGATTCGGGGTTTTAGGTTTCACCACACTGAAGCATGCATAAATATTAGGGCTTGACAATTTAAATAAAGTTTTATCTAAGTTCTCAAGGTAACCTTTCCTAGGGTACAGTCGCGCTCCCTCTCAGGACATGGTCCGGTATCCGTCTTAACCCAAGTCTCCTACTCTCGTGGCTTACTAGGGTTAAGGCGGATCCAATGGGATCTGTGAAAGATTAGGGTTCCTCGAGTGATTTCGAGTGCTCTCGCAACACGAAATCACTAGTCCAGTCTAGGGGTTCCGATGGTCAAGGTTCACCTCTCAGTCCTTCCCTCGACATCTAAAGCATGCATACATATGGCCAGTATGTAAACAAGAATTAAAACATCCTAAACATGAATAAGAACAAAGATAAATAGAGGAATATATATATCAAACATTAATATCAAGCATTCTTACAGTGGGCTACGCCCAAACCCCAAAAAGAAGAGTTAAGCTACAATGTTCATCGTTAAATACATGAGATCTCTCACAATAATTAAATCAAACCAAAGGGGAGGGTAGATCCTTGATGGAAGAAGGTCCAGCACGAACATCCACACCGGAACGACGAAGAAATCAAGCCGGAACAGAGTTGTCGCCCAGAAAATCACCCCAAACCCTAAGGTCTCTCCGTTCTTGCTCGTTCTCCACGGTTGCTTGCCCAAATCCGATGATTTTGGTTCTTAATCGTTCTTGGCTAAGTTGGGAAGGTCTCCCTAAAATTTCATCCAATTCCGAGCCCAGAATAGAAAGTTACGGGCAAAATACCGAGTGCCTGTCAAGCTGTACGCGGGACGATGCAAGACCGTGCATGGATGCACGGCCATGCCCATGCACGGCTCGGTTAAGCAGATTCTGTTGACTTATGATACACGGCCGTGCATGGATGCACACCCATGGCCGTGCACTCTGTAGAGGACTCCGATTGAGCTGAAATTTGGCGTGTAGCTCTATCTCATCATGGGAAATCGTCTCATACCTTCAGATTCTCCAAATTCCATTGATTTTGAGGTTAAATACCTGCATTTCATTAAAACAGAGGAAAAGTGAAGGTTCTGAAGAATATGAAGCATTTGAGTAAATATATGAGATGAAACATGCATTATGGTCTAAAATAAGAATGAAATTGAGTCACGAAATATCATATTTTTACATGTCATCTGTTGCACACGTAGATACTTGAATGTCACATTTTATTCAAACAACCTTAGATCAAATTATAGATTAATTTAAGTCTATTTGGATATTGGAGATGCCAAAACAAGGTATGATTGAATAGATGATTCATTTGGTTCAATATGTAACAAGAATGGAGCTAGGCGCCCATTCCAAGTAATCTAAATAAGCTATTTGGGCTCAAGAGATAAGCATTGAGGCTTGGGGCGCTAATAAGGCTTGCACAAAAGCTTAATTGCAATGTACCTCATTAGGCTCATTAGGCCTTGAGTTTCAATGAGGACAAAAACAGAAGCACCTTCACTTCATTTGGGCCATAAGCCCAATGAACTTATAGAAGGAGCCATTTATCTCTAAAAAGGGCACCAAGCGTCCAAAGGCCGAACCAAGGCCCAAGTGCCAAGCCCAAGCACTCCTACCTAGTTGGACGTGCCAGGTGGCTGACCATAAAGTAGGGCATGCAAGGTGTTAGGCCCTTGGACCAACGGGCCAGGCCTATGGATCGTCAGGCTGGACTGAAGCCTGTTGAGCCGAAAGGCGGCCCAAGTCCAATCCAGTAACGCACAATTGAAGCCAGTTCTAGTCGGTCAACGCAAGCTGCATGATGTAGGGGGCAAACACAGGGCCAAAAGGTGCATGCAAACAATGCTTTGAGAAAATATTTTTTTTGTATTTTATAATAAAATCCGAGATTTACTCTACCGAGGTTGGAAAATATTTTGGTATTTTAATAGTAAAGAAAACCGAAACTACAATTACTTTAAAACTACTTGCAAGGAAAGAAATGACTTGAAAGTTAAAACTCACCTTGGACCCCTTGAGAATAGAAGGGGTCACCTTCCCGTTCTTCACCGGTCCAATGGTTGATGGCAACGAAGTAGGGCCCTATGAGCTTACACACATGCAAACATTCAAGGCCCACACATGCGTGGGTGAGTTTAAACAAAGTTTAATTGTCCAACAATCAAAGAGAAGTCAAGAGGGGAGTTAGGCTCCCAAATTCTCTTGCTAACAAGATTAAGGACTATCTAATTTAAAAGGGGGGGGGGGTGGAAGAAGAGTGTCTTGCGCCAAGAGAACCTCCAAATCCTTGTATCATCCTTCAAGAAACAACAAGGTTAGTGTAGGAATAAGTTCTAGAATTAAAAGAGGGTGAGGGGAAGGAACTTAGCCAAAGAGGTGTCTTCTTGATGTCATTCTTCATGATGGCCGAGAGTGATGAAGCTTCCAAGGAGCCTTCTAATGCTTGCCGAGATCAAAGTGTGGTGGATCTTCCTTGAAGTCTCGTCAAAGGAAGTGAAAGGACCTTCAAGGCTTTTAGTTGAATGGAGGATTAGAGGGGAGAAGGAGAAGAGGGGAAGGGAAGGGCTCGGCCCTTTAGAAGAGGGGAAGAAGAGAGGTATTTGGCGACACAAGCACCATTGCAAACACCATTTTTTTTCACTAGGCAACTACTCGACAAAAGAAAGAGAAATACAACTTATAGGCTGATTAGGGCCAAGGGTAAGGGTGACATTTTACCCTTGGCGAAATTACAAAAGAAGTAAGAAAAATTCAGCATTGATGTCTTCATTTGATCCTTCCTTTTAGTGGCTGATTTTTGAATTCGACTTCTTATTGTTTTTGGTGGAGTTTTCTTGTGGCCGAAAGTTTCCTTGGTCTCTTTCCTTGTTTGCTTTGATGACAATGCGATTGGGTTCCACAAATTGTGGATCTTGATTGATGGTTGGCGCAATTGGCAAGTGTGGGCTGAATTCTTCCTTGCTTTCGAATCCCTTTTATTGAATCCATTTGAAATTCAAAATCCTTCCTTCAAGAGCTTGGCGACTAAGAGATTTCCATAGATGTTTCCACAAATTGGGGATCTAGATGGGGATCCCATGATTTGTGGATCTTGATTTGATCTTTGGTATCTTTGGCGCAAATTGGGAAGTGTGGGCTGAATTCGATTCCTTCTCTCATGGTTGGCGCCTTGGCTTGTTTTGGAAGGGATGTTGACTTAATTGCAAGCAACTCCATCTTGAAGTCTTTGGATTGAAGTAGTTGAAGTGCTCTCTTTCCAAATTGGGAGCTCCACTAGTTGAGTGACTTGAGCTGAGCTCCTAAATGTCTCTTTGAGCTAACCCTAACCTGCCATGTTAGTTGCAAATGCAAGATACTATCCTAGCATGCAAAACTACATGATGCACTAGAAGTAAAATTTATTCAACCAAAGCAAATTGCAAATATGGAAAGTGCAAATAAGGAAATATGCAAGTAAGGAGAAAATGCAACAAGGGGGCCTAGGAGGGGAAGCCATTTTTGGAGGGCTTCTTCCTAGTCCTATGCAACTTATGTGGGGCAGGGGCTGGTCCTCCATCACTGCATCTCCCGGTTTTGACTGCAGCACGCGATTGCCGTCTGCATCGGCTTCGTCTTCACCACGTGGTTCAGATGCGGACAACGGCATGGCACGACGGAGTCGTCAGCAGCAGAATCGGACGCGGAAGGAGTGGTCGGGGCATGCGGACGCATTCGCGAGTAGATAGCACGGATGGTGTAGCAACGCAAGGGTTTTGGCGGGTGATGCGGAGGCGGCAGGAAATAGAGGCGGCGGTTCTTTCCTTTAAAGACGCAATGAGACATCGAGCAATGGGATCATCATCAGACACCACCATCGAGCATCGACACCACAGAGGACTTAAGGGAGTGAAAGTGGTGAGTTTCCGGTGTCTAGGGAGACGTCGACGAGTGATTTTGCGAGAGAGCGATTGTAACTGGCGACTGGGGTGTCGTCGGCGAGGGAGGAGTAGAGGGCGTCAGCGACAGGGGTCGGCGACTATAAAGGAGGAGTTTTGTAGCTTTTACCAGTGAAATACAAGCTTTCTTCTCCTATTTCTGAAGTCTTCCGCGGCAATAGAGTGTTCCGGCGATGATTCTCGACGGCAGGAGGCTTTTGGTCGTCGGCAACGATAGGTTGAGGGGAGGCAGGCGGACTTCCCCTGCCAGCACGCTTGGTTCTCTAGTGACGAACGAAGGCGACGGACGAAGCTCGGCACATGGACGAAAGGGGCATTCGGCCATTGCACGCGATGGAGACGAAATCGAGCAAGTCAACGGGCGAAATCGAGCGGCGAAATTTCGCTTTGGGCAGTTGACGTCGGTGTGATGGCAGCAACCGAATTAAATCGGCGTGCGGCTTATTTTGACTTCAGTCAAAATTAGGGTTCCCAAATCCAGTTGAGGGTGATTTTGGGGGCGAAATCTAGGATTTCAACGCGGTACGAAGGTCCGTTGGAGAACCTTAAGATTGGGGCGTGACACAAGATGTCAACGCCCCGGTCGGATCAGCCCTAAACTGGTGTCTTAGAGTTGCCCGGCGGAATACTAGAGTGTGAACCCCCAAGGGTTTCCGGACAAAATCTCCCGCAAATAGAAAACCCTAATTCTCCCCGATTAAATTTTTATCCCCGAATTACAAGGTCGCTCAAAACCCTAACCCTAATTAGGAAAAATCGGAACCCTAATTTTAAAATACCTCGATCAGATTTTGACCACAGTCAAAATCACGCTCGCCGTCGAAATAATTTGCGTTGCTAATGTCGTGCTTGCGTCAGCCGTTGAATCGAATTCGAAATCGAATTGTAAATTCGATTTCGTCGTTGACTGCTGCCAATTTTGACCCGCTTCGTCCGGCTGACATCAGCTGCTTGGATTCGAATGCGTGCTTCGTCTCGTTCGCAACTCCGCCGCTTCTCCTTTTCCGTCGAGCGCCGCTACGCTCGTCCGCTGAGAGGGGAAGCCGCCTGCTTCCCTCGTGTTACGCCCCCCGAGCGCCATCCGGGACCGACGCCGGGAATCCCGGCCTCGGGACGCAACAACAACTGTACCTGACAAGATAGCACAGAACCCAAGAGGTACAGGATAGAATAATATATTATAACAAAGGCCAACCCGGCCACAATATCCATAAGTCAATCCCACAGACAGATACAAGACCGGCACCGCAATCAACAGAACCAACAACGCGACCGGCGCAGCGGTCAATAAGTCCAACAGATAGTACGACCGGCGCAGCGGTCGACAAGCCAACAGATAACAAGACCGGCGCAGCGGTCACAAGACTGATACGATAGAACATAATAACATACAACACTGACTCATATGCAACTCAGACCCACTCGGACTGGTGGTCACAAACTATCTACCTAATCTGTTCCAGAAGGAGCCGCGCCAGAACCTGGAGGCAAATCAAAGGGGGTTAGCCGGAGGCTAAGTAGGGATATCACAAGTTGTATGGTGCATGATCAGATATAAAGATTCACCGGAACTACAACCAAGACTCTATATGACCCATATAGAGTATAATCAAATCTCAAATACGTATCGCTATACGTGTCAACATACACAGGTAGAAAAATTGGGAGCTGATACAGCATTGGTTCACGACCCTCAACTCTATAAACATAGAGCGGTTTATGACCCACGACTCTATAAAGTAGAGTAGTCCCAACCGATGGCTCCCCGAATGGTAGAGACGACTGTCCGTCGACAGCCCGCTAGTGTAGCGTCCTACACTCCAATCAACCCCTCACTGGGCTGATAAACATCCAAAACCTCAAGCCCATTATCGGACTCTCTTGGTCTATCACAGGGAGACGATCACATAGCGTCTCGGACAGAAATCTCACAAGCAAATACATTGAGGTACATTGAACTATCTATGACTAGATATCCAGCCCTCATGTGTATATATAACATGACATCATAATACCTATCAACTACCAATAAACATGCAATAACAAAATACTCACACCGTGTTTCATGCAACAGGTTATGTCAACAGGAATATAACTCAGAGCAGAACGGAAATCAGATAGTAATCAACAGTAATATCAACAATAAGAAAGGTGCCGCTAACTAAACATGCGGTTGGCACCGTAACAAAGGAGAGGAGGTAGAATCCCTACCTCGAACAGCAGATGTACAGGAAATAGAGATCCAACCAGATAAGCACGAGATCAGGTAGCAGGTCCTAACAGGTTAAAGCATCATATAAGCTACAGTGTTCCACTTAATCCATTTTAATCAAAATTTCCACTTATCATACCAAATCAGGTTCCTTTAGGTTAAATAGATCAGGTTAAATTCTTAACCAAGTTCGACAGATGTACAAATCCAGGTTTGATCACAGGCGTTCGTATATGTACGGAGAGGGTTCGGGTACTAACCGAGTTCGCAGCCTTGTGCGAACGTAAATCACCACGAGGAAGCCGAAATACGGAAGAACCAACCAAGCGTAAACCGAGTCGTTAGCACAAAAACCGAGGTTCGCCGGAACAGTAGTGCCACCGCTACAGTGTCGCCGGAACAGTAACTTCCGGTGGCGGATCGGAGCTCTCCGGTAGGGAAATGTAGCCGGCACTGAGAGGGTTCTGGCCGTACGGTCGGATTCGTGAACAGAGGTTGGAGTCGCTGGAAATCAGGGAAAAACCAGTCAGCGGTGTCGTACGCAGAACTCACCGAAGAAGTGTCGCCTGGGTTTGATTCTTGCCGGAAATAGAGGGGGAGAGCTTCACCCTTTATCGGAGCACCGAGATGTCCACAAAACGTCACCGAAGGAGGTGTAGCGTTGCCGAAAATCACGTCCGACGCGTTGCAGACGTCGCCGAGTTAAAATCGCGAGTGGGAACAGGGGCGGCGTCGAAATCCGTTCGCCAGTCCTTCAACTTCGTCGACACCAGCAGGGGATCTCGCCAGAGCAGTCGTCGGAGGCAGAGCAAGTTGTGAGGGAGAGTACCGATCGAAGGCTCGTTCGTTCGGTGAAGAAAGATGAGGACGAGCGGCTGGGGAGGGAATAAATAGGGAAGAGAACCATTTAATGCAATGACCCTTGGGCTCCCCCATTCAATGCAGCCCATTCAATGCTACCCTTGGGCTCCCCCATTCAATGTAACCCATGGGCTCCCCCACTTAATGCAACCCATTTGATGAAGCCCCCTAAACGTAACACCTCGGCTGCTCGTCGCCGGCGTAGTAGTAGCCTCATGCTACCGGGACTTCGCCAGATTATGAGTGTTATTTTTATATAATTTAAAGTATCATTCATATGATCTTTTCAGGTTTTTGTCTTGTTTTGTATCTGAATTTAGTATCTTTTCTCGTTAAGTACAAAATCTTCACTATTTTTCGTATTATTTATGAAATGCAGGTCATTTTACCATATTTTCGTGAAGATTTTGATGATTTGATGTTACGAGATGATTCCTCACAATGCTAGGAGGGCACAGGTCAAATTTGAGGCAAATTGGAGCTTTCTGCAGAGAACACGAGCAGGCCATGTTTACCATCACGGCCGTGATCAGATCGGCGTCCCAGGAAGTTATTCAGCCAACTCGTCACGGCCTGCCCGTGATCGTCATCACGGCCGTGACCGAGTTTCAAAAAAATCAGCCGAACTGTGCATGGGTGTGTTTTACCTTTGACGTACTCATCACGGCCTAGCTGTGACGGCCATCACGGCCGTGAAGAGCCCCGACGGGAATTCTAGCCGAACTCATCACCGCCATGCGCACGGGCGTGACCAGCATCCAGTTAATTTTCGTGCCCATCACAGGTTGCCCATGTCCAGCATCACGGCCATGATCACTTCGTTGCAGGTTCCAGAACTCTTCACGGCCTAGCCGTGACGGCCATCACGCCTATGACGACGTCCGCAGATCGCGACCTTTCGTCTGTTTTTATCAAATCGGACGCTCCAGATGCCTAGAAATTGGGGAAAATGCCCAATCTACCTTTCTAACCGCCCAAAGCTACGATTGAAGTAAAAAATCGAGAATTTCGGGCGATTATATGGTTCGAATCCTTGAGAAACGTGACCTAGTGCGAAAGACGGGCGATTTTTGCATTCGATGGCTTGATTCGACCGGATTCTTTGGGGCTTTCGAGAGAGGACTGAAGATTCATCGTCTCCTACCCTCCATTTGTAATTTCCCCTCTTTTTGAACATATTTACATGGGTTTTAATTGTCATACGATGTACTTTCTAACGTAAACCCTAGTTCAGAACTCGTGCATAGCCCGTTGAACATATTTTCACATGTAAAACATTTTATATTGAATCTCAATGTTATTTTAAGTAATTTGACTAATTTAAATGAGTTGCACTTATTGCGTATTTATGTTGTGGCCAAACATTTATATGTGTTAAGTGTTACGAGAAGTACCGAGAGGTGAATCGTAATACTCGAACTCTCTCATTTAAACTTGTGACTTGAATTACGAGAGTCGTTCAATGTCACTCGATCATTTATAATCTTTCATAGAGCCTAATGGGTTTCTTAGGTTAGTTTTACTACGAGAGTAGGAGATTAGCTTAAGTTAGACACCGGATGCTTTGAGAGAAGGTAATATGTGATGCGTTGCATTTTCATCATATTTTTACCGATATTTTACATTATATTTTGGGCTTATTTACATGATTTTGTGCTATTTTTGATGTTTTTGCTTTACTTTGCATAGAATCTTTACTTTTCTTGGTTTTATTGAAAATGTAGGTAAAAAGACACAAAAATGGTAGATTTTGAAGCCATAACATGATTCCCGAGGAAATCACGAGCCTACACGTCAAATCTGGGGCGAAAACGGTGAAAGCCGAAAGAATTACAGCCTTGGCCGTAATTATGGAAGCGGCCGTAAAAGCGAAGATGAGCGGAGGTGAAAATCAGCTAAGTGTCGGAGTGATCAGAGACTTTCATGGGTGAGGCCGTAATTCCATCACGAACCGTGAAACTCTCTGTGACCGAAGGCATTACACACAAAGACATTTACGGCTGTGGCCGTAAACTCATCACGGACCGTAAAAAGGTCTGCCCTTTCGGTTTTTCACTCGGTTCGACTCCAAATTGAACCAGAATTGAACCAAACTCTCCAGAAACCTTCCTACATGGGTTCTATACTGATTAGACTATAAAAAGAAGGGTTTTGGAAGGGTTTCGGGGGGCTTCTGGGCACGAAAACAAAGGGCTGTAGCGGCGGCGGCGGAAATTAGTTTTAGGGCAAAATTCCGGTGAGAGATCACGCAAAGGAGGGGTTTGATCGCTTCATCTTCATTACCAGATCAAGGGGAAGAGTTCTAATTACTATCCTAGTGTCTCTTTGAACGATTTTTGAGAGATTATATGTTGAATTCATCGATAAACATGCTGTTTGCTTTGAACATGAACGTGTAACCTTAATTTTGGGATTTGGGGAATAGCCCGTTGACGATTTATGGATTGAATATATTGTTTTAATTCTTTTACATGAATTTTATATATTTGATTTGATTAGAATTGTGTTTATTTCGTGAATTACCCTGATCAAGAAATTTTACGTCTTAGACGTTGCGAGAAGGACCGGGAGGTGAATCGCAACGTCGGATTTATTCTTTTCAAACCTGTGAATCCGATCACGGGAGTAGTTCGGATTCACTTGAAGGATTACCATGATTTTTCACATAACTTAATGGGTCTATTTATGTTAATTGTCATGGGAGTAGGAAATTAATGTAAATAGATACCGGATTACACTCCGGGAGGAGGTAGTCTGTACCTTAGGAAAAATCTCTTTCAAAACTATAATTTTCTGATTAAAGATTTATTTTAACTAAATTCATAATCGTCAGCGTGGTGAAACCCTAAGTCCTGATTTTATCTGAATTGATTTTTAGCCAAAACCCTAAAACCACCTTTTTGTTTTCTTGCATTTGAAGTTTCCAAAACAAAAACCCTATTTGAATCGTCTAGATATAAATCAATCGTGTAATCGGTACTTGACCGCCTGATCCTCGTGGGATCGATAATCTTTTATTACTTCGATAAAAATCCGTGCACTTGCGGACACCTATCAATACTTACCCTAGGAGTGATCGCCATAAGTTGTTTACTATCGGATTGCGCTTCGAGAGAAGGAGATCCATTTTCTAATTCAATCTGATTCAATGTTTTGCATATAAAGTATTCAACGTGGTAAACCTGAAGTTCCGAACACTTCCTAAACTGTAATATTCCCTTAAAGTCGTTGACTTCTTGGTTCGATAAGTTAGTTTTAGTATAGTTCTTTCATTTTGAAATTGAATAGTCTAGCTTTCAATGACACTAAAAGTCGGTACTTGACACCCTGCTCCCTGTGGGAACGATATTATTTACTACTTCGATAGACCGTGCACTTGCGGGAATTATCATCAGATGAGGTGGAAACGTGCCGAGAAGCGTCGCCGAGACACTGAAGTACAGGAGGAAAATAGGTGGAAGAAGGAGTTTATTTCGCCGTAGAGCTTACAGGATCCCTCCTCCGTCGCCGGTGACCCCCTTCACCGACTCCCCTCTATCCCTCCCTCGCCGTCGACCCACCGGCCGCGGCTACAAATCTCTCGCTTACTTGCAAACTCCCACCGACAACCCCCTGGTCGTCGGAAGCCTCACCGTTCGAACCTCCACTATGTTCGTCACTGCTGGTGAAGATCGATCCCCCCAGCCTCCTCCCTTCTACTCCTCTTAAAGGAGAAGCCGCCGCCTTCATCTCCAAATTAGGGCGTCCCGCCGTCCGCGTCGCTCGGGGAAGATGCCTTCTTCCCGTTTTGACAAAGCCGCCCGTCCGCGTTCGAGCAGCTCGCTGGAACATCCGGAGACGCATGCACTGTTGAAGACTTCATCGCCCTTCCTTCCTCGTCCGAGCTTCGCATGCGGCTGCTGCGTTCCGAGTAGGGATGGCAAAAAACCCCATCCCCGACCCGACCCGACCCGACCCGACCCGAAGTCAACGGGGAAAACCCGACTGGGGTATAGTCGGGTCGGGGTCGGGTATGGGAATTTAGGTACCCGCCCCGAACCCGACCCCGAACCCGCCCCGACTATTAAAATAACAAATTTACCCCTTATAAGTTATAACCTAGTTACTAAATTTTAATAATTTATGTAGAAATGATGATATAGTTTATGTAAAATATTTATTTATTTATATATTATGAATAAAGAATGCAAATTAATTTTAAAATATTATTTATAATATATATTTATTTTTTAGGTCGGGCGGGGTCGGGTTTCCCCGCGGGTTCGGGTTTCCCCGCGGGGTCGGGTGTGGGGCAGGGTTTTCTAAACCCGTCGGGGTCGGGGACGGGTTTGGGGAAGTCGGGGTCGGGTAGGGGATGGCAAAACCCGACCCCGACCCGCCCCGTTGCCATCCCTAGTTCCGAGCACTCCGTGCCACGTGCGTCCGCTTCTCTCGGTGAAGAGGGTGATGCAGCGCCCTAGTCAACATTGGCTATTGACCAGGCAGATTTGGGTTGCATGCGGGCTTCGTTCCATCGGTTGGCGTGTGGGTTTGGGCTACTAGGCTTTGGGCTGAACCGGCCTAAATCAGGCCTGACAATTCTCTCCCGCCCAATTTGGACATCGCCCTCGATGTTCGTCACGGGCAGATCTCTGGTCACCATCGCTCCGATCCGACACTGCTGCGCTCTCTGGGCAGTGTGTGGAACTAGTTGTAGCCCACCAATCCTCACTTCTTCGGTGTGATCTTCAGCTTCCTCAGCTGGTTCCTACGCTACCATCGTCATGAGTTTCTGCCTGGACGGACAATCCTTTACCCAGTAAGGAGCGCCGCACAAGAAGCAACTCTATGGCTTTGGCTATCGTCGGCCCGGTGAACCCCTGTTCTACCGGTGAAAGGGTCTCCCTCTTTCTGGAACTCTATCTTTCGATGGGGTCCGTGGTGACCCGTGCTTTGGTGGGGAGCCGCGCTTTGGTGGTATCCTGGATTTCCTTGGTGGTGCTAGTCTGAACTTCTGATTATCCACCAAGGATTCGGCCACCGCCGCCGCCGCCCTCCAATCTGGTGGTGAGTGTCGTTGGACTTCCGCCTCTGCCCATGGCTGAAGGTTCCGGAGGAAGAGATATCTCCTGTCATCCTCCTCCATACGTGGAAGCTCCAACATCAACGCGGAGAATGCCCTGAAGTACTCCAGGATCGACCCAGTGTGCCGCAGCCGATCCACCTTTCCACGTGCTTGGTCCGCCAAGTTTCCAGGAAGAAACTGCTGCCGCAGTTCCTCACGGAAGGCCTCCCAAGGCCAGCTAGTAGCCCCCGATGTCGAGCTGACTTTGGTTCGCCACCAATGTTTCGCGTCGCCTGTGAGGTATGTGATACACACCCGCACCCTGTCTTCTTCTGAAACACGGCTAGTAGAGAACAGCTGCTCCATGTCTGAGATGAAGTTTTCCACCTCTCTCGACGATCGCCGCCCCCCCCCCCCCCCGAACGTCGCGGGCTCAAGTACTTGTACCTTCGGCTTAGGAGCAACCTGCTCCGCCGGTGCTGCCGTCGATCGCGATACTTGCGTTAGGGCCAAACGCAATACCATGATCTATGCTTGCATCTCCTCCTTCATGCGAGCCATCTGCTCTGACAGATCGATCAGACCCTCCAGAGTCTGTTGCAAGAATTCGATCTACAACTTCTGAGTTTGGATCTCCAATCTTTGAGCCTCCACTATACTCTGAAGACTCTCGATCTGGGGAATCATCCTGTCGTCCCCAGCACTAGCCAGACCGAGCACCTGCTCGATCTGTGTGATACGATCACCGTGGTTCGCCATCTCTTCTGGTTCAGCCGTCTCTTTGGCTTTACCTTTTCCCTGTTTGGGTCAGACGTCTTCTGACGCTCCTCTGGCTGTGTGGGTGATCTTCTGGAATTTCAAACTCTTCTTCACCTTCGCGGGTGAAAGTGTCGTGTTCACTGTAACACATTAACCAACTCTGATACCAATTGTCACGCCCCGGTCGGATCAGCCCTAAACTAGCATAAACTGGTGTCTTAGGGTTGTCCGACGGAATACAAGAGCGTGAACCCCCTAGGGTTTTCGGACAAAATCTCCCGCAAATAAAAAATCCTAATTCTCCCCAATTAAATTTTTATCCCTGAATTACAAAGCCGCTCAAAACCCTAACCCTAATTAGAAAAAATCACCCTAATTTTAAAATACCTCGATCGAGTCAAAATCACGTTCGCCGTCGAAATAATTTGCGTTGCTGACGTCGTGCTTGCGTCAGCTGGAATTCGAAATCGAATTGCAAATTCGATTTCGTCGTTGACTGCTGCCAATTTTGACCCTCTTCGTCCGGCTGACGTCAGCTGCTTGGATTCGAACGCGTGCTTCGTCCCGTTCGCAACGCCGCTGCTTCTACTTTTCTGCCGAGCGCCGCTGCGCTCGTCCGCCGGGAGGGGAAGCCGCCTGCTTCCCTCGGCTGCTCGTCGCCGGCGTAGCAGCAGCCTCCTGCCGCCGGGACTTCTGCAGACGAGGTGGAAACGCGCCGAAAAGCGTCGCCGAGACACCGAAGCACAGGAGGAAAATAGGTGGAAGAAGAAGGAGTTTATTTCGCCGTAGAGCTTACAGGATCCCTCCTCCGTCGCCGGTGACCCCCGTCACCGACTCCCCTCTATCCCTCCCTCGCCGTCGACCCACCGGCCGCGGCTACAAATCTCTCGCTTACTTGCAAACTCCCACCGACAACCCCCTGGTCGTCGGAAGCCTCACCGTTCGAACCTCCCCTATGTTCGTCACTGCTGGTGAAGATCGATCCCCCCAGCCTCCTCCCTTCTGCTCCTCTTAAAGGAGAAGCCGCCGCCTTCATCTCCAAATTAGGGCGTCCCGCCGTCCGCGTCGCTCGGGGAAGACGCCTTCTTCCCGTTTTGACAAAGCCGCCCGTCCGCGTTCGAGCAGCTCGCCGGAACATCCGGAGACGCGTGCGCCGCTGAAGACGTCGTCGCCCTTCCTTCCTCGTTCCGAGCACTCCGTGCCGCGTGCGTCCGCTTCTCTCAGGGAAGAGGGTGATGCAGTGCCCTGGTCAACATTGGCCGTTGACCAGGCGGATTTGGGTTGCGTTCGGGCTCCGTTCCATCGGTTGGCGCATGGGTTTGGGCTGCTATTTGGCCTACTGAAATTTGAGCTGAACCGACCTTGACACAATGTAATCAAGGAACAACAGAAGTAAAAAAATAAAAAAATCCATCACAGTTGCCATCAATCGAAAAGCTTCCTCCCTCTTGCTATTTATGCATGTGCTAGGCACAATTAATCATGAAATAGGGCTGAGCCTTAGTGCACTAATTATTCTCTCCTTAACTAACTGTCCCTCTATCTCCCTCTCAGCTCTCGCTACTTGCGTCAGCGCCCTCACCTCCTCTCCTCTTTACCGTGAGCTACAAAGAGGATTTCCATGGCTCAAGCCCTGCTTCCAATGCTAGTACTAGGTGCGAAGTGAGTAATCTTCAAGAGACCGCAGTGTGAATACCAATAAAGGGAAGACACTTAAACGCCTATAACTTGTGAGTCATCTACCTCAAGCGATATATTTCATATCATCCCTTGGTCACTTCTCACATTAATCCTGTTGGCAGGAGCGGATCCAGGTATACATGAGTGTAGGCAAATACTTTCACTTAATTTTTAAAATTAGTTATATATAAATACATATTTATAATATTATAGGTATATAAATTTTAATTTGCCCTACTAAATAAATTTTAATCCTTCTATATTGCGTCTAAATATTAATTATTCTCGTATATCTTTAGATCCTAGATCTGCCACTGTCTATTGGGAAAGGCAAAATTAAATCTTAAATAATTTTTCCACTGCATTTATATTAGTTAAAATTTCTGTTCGCCTATAATTTTTCCAACAATTATGCCTTTTATTTTGAAGTTCATCTACTAAACCAAGTGAAGGGCAACCAACAAATAATAACATGAGAAGGATTTTACATAATTATTGACAGAACCTTTTTTTTTTTTGAGAAATTAAGTGGAAGGATCTTTATATGCAATAAAGAGCATAAAAATGAGAAAACCATAAAGGAAACACAGAAATATAGCGAGAGATTACAAAGATTTTCAGGAAACAGTGCAACAGTGCACTCGGCATCTACACTTAGTCACTGCAAATTTGCAATTCAATACGTTCAGGAGAACGCCTATCACTCCACAGCATGGGACGTTTGGCTCCAACTGAGAAGAAATAATGACTAGCAATCATCAACAATGTATGGAGTGCTGTTACTGATGGAATGCCTTAAGCCGACACTCACAGCCACGTTCAGGCCCCTTCAGTTTCGTTGTCTTTTAGCTTTGGTAGTTGGACTTACCGTGGCTTCCTTGAAAGCAGACGGACAGATGTTACTTATGTTGCAAATATCACACCGGGGTCTGGGAGCCCTACAAACGGCGCGCCCGAATCCAACCTGATTTAGGACGCAAATAGTGAATGTTGTTGCAACCGGAGCAGGAGAAAACAGTAAACCAAAATGCTGCAGCTCTTTGCTACTTCAGAGCATGATTTGAATTCAAATTCATACCATTCTAGGGTATAACTGATACTCATGAATATATATATATATATATATATATATATATATATATATATATATATATATGCTTATGCTGATATGCTGAGTATGTACCATCTAATATTAGACCGATACGCTAGTACGTCATCCTTGGTCTTTAAATGTTCCCACTTTATTACTCTGGAAGGTCAGAAATTGATCAATGCACTTGCTATCCGTGTTATTATTCAGTTGCAAGTATCTTATTTTGGCTCTTCTTAATAAGCTGGCTATTAGAATGGAGTTCAAGTTTTCGTCAAATGTAAGACTTCTATTCTAGTCTTTTCTTTTCATTTTTCTTGTAATTCCATCCAACCATTTGAATTATTCCTTTTCTAATCTGCTACTATCCCTGCAAAGGAGCAGGAAGTACTAAAGTTAGTGGACCCCAAATGCATAGAATTAAAGGTCAAACCGAAACAAAAGAATAGAAACAAATTTCCACCTTGCAAATTTACAAGCACATACAACATATTCCACCGTCTTGCTTGCACGCGAGGAACTTATATAGCAAAATCAGACGATTTATGTTCAAGTTTCTACTACTTAGAGAGAGTATTTTAAAATATAGCAGAGTCATACCAGAAGGAGATTTATTGGATCCCACAAATCCTTGGGAAGCCATGTTTCTAGTGACACTCTTGTTTCTTCTGGAGTTGAAGTTCTCTAGTGAAAATTCAACGTGGTCACGTAGATATTACAGTGTCACTAATTTATATTATTTTAGGAAAAAACGTTGGATTACGTGTAATGTGTGTCATGGTGAAAATTTACCTGCCCAGTGCCCGGACGCGATACCCATCCGAGTCGATTACAAACCCGATGCACATGAGTATCAACACATATACCTTGTATATTATTCCATGCAACAATCATAACCTATATATATTCCAAGTAAACGTGAGAGAAAAGATGAAATATTGCAATAGTCTCAAGTTTGAAGGTAAAAGAAAACTGTACCAAGTGGGCGATTTTAGGGCCTACTCCAGGAAGCGCAAGCAGTTCATTTATAGTACCAGGGATGTCTCCTCCGTACTTCTCTAGACATATTTCAGCAACTTGTTTCACGTAATGGGCCTTCCTCGTGTAAAATGCAACCTACATTTAAGACATCAAGGGCCACTTAATGATATTTCCTAAAGAAAAGTTAAATTAGCTAGTAGAAATGGAACCTATGCAGGTATCTTCTCATGTATGTCAATTGGGCATACTTTGAACTCGGAAGATTCCATAAGTGGCTTGAACAATTCTGGCGATGTAAAATAAGCAACTCTCTCGACATTTTATTCATCAATTATTCAACTGGACAACTTTTCTCAACAAAGCAAGAAGTCAACAATACAACTCCTTTACAAGGTTTTAAATATTAGTCTATACCGATGCATAGGATTAATGTTACCGGTTGGTATTTAATAAAATACATAATATAAATCTAGTACCTATTTTGTATTGATACTAGTACCAAATTAGACTAATATATACTGCTCCGTATAAATGGTACAGACTTATTTTTTAAACATTGCTCTCTTCTACATTATCCTTCCAATCAATTGGAACTAATATGATTTTGGTACATCAAAAACACTAGTAAGAACTGAGAAGAGTTCTTCCCTAGATCTTTGACGTAATTATTACTGATTGGAAAGAAAAACAATTATTGTATTAGGACACAAACAATAAAAAAAAAGAAGATTATCAGTGCTTGTTTCTAAACCTAAAGAACAATGTTACGACTTGGAAGGCATAATTGAAAAATATACTATGAGCACAGGAGCTAAAATTGGAATTTGATTCTAAGACACTGTCTCTAGGTAAACTGAATGCGTCAAATTCTCTTTTTTGTTGAAAACAGGAAGAAATCAAATGCCAGAAAAAGTGATTTACAAAAGAAATGAGAAACAAAGCAATCTCCAAACTACCTTAAAGTCTAACAGTGTATTGATGTGCTTGGGAGAGGTGTAATGTTTTCAAAAAAAACTCCAAGTGCTAATATGCTTCTTATCAACTATAAACACTATACAAGAAACAAAGTAACGAAAGAAAGCAGAGAGCAGTTAAATCTTGATCAAATGTATTAGGCCATGTAACACTTCTGTATGGTCATTCACGCCTTATCTAGATGGTACTTTATTGGAGTCTAATGATCAATCAGAAGGTTCCATATAAGAGTTGAAGTGCTTGAACGGCAAATAGAACATGCAATAGATATACCGGTTTAATCAAGCTTGTGATAGTAGCTTCATCAGTTCTGAGAATAGCATCGGCATGTAGTAAACCCTTCTGGACGAGACGCTTTACGGCACCTGAGCTCCTAGTTGAATTATCAAGGTAGACAGACATTAAATTTTGTCCGATAATTATTTCAGTGGACTATAATTATGGATCCAGAAAACTTGCCGCGTGCGACTGCTTCTTTAGTTTGGCTTGACAGAAGGGAAGAGACCAAGATTCCAAATCTTTTTTCCTGACACAAGGACGCAACAGATTATGATGCAAAACAAATTTTGTGATGATAAAATATACATGTAACGCATCATTAAAGTGGTATCAAGCTGGTTGGCGGGCTAGTCACATATTTGGGGAGTTTGCAAATTGAACACAGGTAGCATCACAACCAGTTTATAACTTTATATCCTTAAATTCAGTATCCATATAGTGAGAATTCTTTACTGTGAACAAGAGTATATGAACCAGGAAAATAAGCAACAAAAATAATCATATATAAAAACATAACTATTGAATATACTGGAATGAATCATTTTGACCCAAACGATGGAAACATTCAGCATATTGCCTTCTACCAAATCCTCAAAAAAAATTGAATGTGCAATGAATCAGAAGATTTCCATTCTCTAGTTACAAGTTTACAACAGTATAAAAACTACATAAGTTGCAAAGAATGTAGCAGCAAAAAAGAAGTTGCAAAGATTGAGTATATTCATGAGTGAGTGAGCGAGTGAGGAGGAGGAGGAAAAGAAGATAATAGAGAGGAAAGAAGCTAAGAAAGGATGTTGTTTCTCTAAAATATCAGCTAACAATGTGCTGAAAATTACGATAGCAGGCCGTTTTCTTTCCAAGAAGTTATCTTTTCCTAATAGAAAGAAGTTGGCAGTTTCTACCAAATACCAAATAAACTCGAAACCTGAACACCTTTGGTGGTAAAGCATTGTCCTCCCTTTCATGTGCCATACTTTCTAAAGGGGCATCCTCAGCATGATACATCATCTTCCTGATCCCACGAAGGACCTTTTCCCAGTTTTCAGGTGCACTAGCTACAGTTAAATTTGACAATCCAATTTAAACTCTTTCAGATGTTGGCGGAAAATCTGATGCAAAAATATTATTCTACTCATACAGAATAATGCATAATTAAGAAAGATCTGTCTTATGGCTCTTATCATCATTTAGCTCAGCAAGCTGTTTTTTCACATTTAAGCACCTTACTTTTTAAGCTTTGTAAAGTTACCATTAGGCTCATTGGATTGGTAGGTACTTGATGTGAACCAGTTATGGTTGTGTGTGGATGAACACATAGAACTGGCTTAGCCCATTTCGTCTAGATAGATCAATCTCCATAATTCCTCTTGTTTGCAAAATGCGCCAAAGACAGGAACGAGGATAAGTCTTGGAGGTTGATTTATCTGGATAAAACGGGCTGTTCATCTACAGACGGCCACAACAATTCCATATTAGTACTTTTCTTGTTATTAGTCAAGAAATAAAAGCTAAGGTCTCCATTAACTCAGGATTATTTATGAAAACATTATCAACGTCTAATGCAATATAATTACAATAAAAGGAGTACCTGCAAACAAACAAACAAATATAGACATTGTTTGAATTTTTGATAAAGAAAATTCTGTTATACTCTGTTAGTGTACCAACAGAATTTCTTCTTAATGTTCCTTTGTATGTCGTATCCTTCTTGAAATGACTTCTTATCAAGATAGCATATTTAGCGAAAATTATATAGAACAGTGGTCCTTACTGATGGCTATAGATTGATTGATCTTCTCATGTGCAAGATCTTCAATATCGGTTGGGACATTCACCTGCAAGACATGATATCTTAAGGTCACTAATCACTTTAAAGAAGTGCTCTAGACAAAAAGGAAAGCAAATTTTACAGTAGATCACAGAGTGACCAAATAGAGAAAATAAAACTGTTATCTAAATAGAGAACTAGAGTTTCATATAAGACTTAAAGCTTTAAAACATAAATAATCTTATACATTTGAATTAGATGGAAAGATCTGGGAAGAACTTTTGAGGGAAGGCTGATATATTCTTACTATCTGATCAGAGGCTTTTTCTTTTGCGTTCTCATGGACTTCCACAATCCTTTTCATCCTTTTCTTATTTGCATCAGCACGTTTTTCTCGATCAGCCAACCAAACTGGAGGGAAACAGCAGAGAAGATTCTTCCTTTTAAACTTAAAATGAAAAATACTCGATAAAGTGTTCACAAATTTCAGAGACATTCGTTTCTTTCTAATGAACCAGTTAAACTTAACCTTTACTAAGCTTTACAGAAGCACACAAAGAAACGCCGATCAAAATCTAGCTTTTCCAGCTTTAAATTCTAAATTTTGGCTTGTGGAAAAACAAATTAGCGCAGTAGGATGTTGCTATTTTAACATACACAGATAAGAGATTTCGCTTAACAAAAAAAATCTAATATAGAAACATCCGTTTTCCCATGAAGCTTCATCTCTACCACACACGAAAAACAAAGATAAAAGATTGTCGAGAATTTTGCAAAAAAAAAAAATATGAATAAATACTTTTTTTTTAAAAAAAAGTAAAAGTTATATGGAAACTAACAAAAAAAGTTAGGAAGAATATTTCCTTAGGTTAAAAAAAAAATCAGTCTTTCATACAAGTTTATTTTGGATCAAACATCTGAAGATAAAACTAATATTCATTTCCTCCAAACACAATCATAGAAGAGATATCACATTCTCCTAAATCATTTGGGTTAGCCTGAATGGATGTGCCTCAAACCAATTGAATACAGGTCAGCTGTAAGCAACATGTCTGTTCGAGAGGTAAGAGCCTGAGACGACTGAGATACACTTGCTAAGACCGAGACACTGACACTGGAAATAAGCACTCCTCAGAGCACTTGGAAAAAACCTCAGGATTGAGCACTCAGAAAATAAAATAGTTCTAGATTCCACAGTCCAAGCTCGGAACTTAGTTCCCATCTACCGGTTCACATAAATCACACTCTAACCTATAATTTCTTCTACACAAGACTAAAACCAAATAGAACACTAGAGAATTTTTCTCTTGCACAAAATTCTTTAAATTATGAGCCGTTGTTGGTAAAGAGCCACATAAAACGACAAAGGAATGGGATTTAAGCAAAAAAGAACAAAAAAAGAATAAAAAAATCGATGGGGATGACGAACTAACACCTGGATTATACTCCGACTTGGGTCCGGTAGAATCGGATGAGGGGGATCGCGAAGAGATCCTCGCGGAAGGCATCCCTACGTCTAACTGCGCGAGGGAGGAGAGCGGAAGCAGGGCGATTCTTGCGAAGGAAGCTCGAAAAAGGAGTAGAGAAGAGGGCATTTGACGATTGGAAGGAGCAAGAACGAGAGCGTAAGATCGAGCAGGTTGAGTCTTTGAGCTCGAACACGACGTAGCGCTGACGTGGCAAACCTATGGCCATGTGAGACGCGGGAATGAGCATATTCTCTTACCATTTTATTTTTTCAGGTTAAATTATATATATATATATATATATATATATATATATATATATGCATATATTAATTATTAATAAATTTATTAATATAGTATATTAAAATTTAAGTCAACTTTTAATTTAAAATTATATATAAATAATTACTATAAAAGTTAGATCTTATATTCTTATTTAATTATAAAAGTTACTTGGCAAACTCTTATATATCATATCATTTATACTAATATTTAAATTAAAATAAATAAACTATTGAAGGATAGTAATAAATTTAATAGACAAAAATAAGTTTTATAATCAGATCATTGGGCTGTATACATAAAAATACCCGATTTTTTATGCACAAAATATACATGGTATTATAATTTTATAATGTATTAAAACATAACTTTTCTAGTTCAAGAAATATAATACATTTTTTAATTTTTGAAACTTCACACAGCAGCAACATAGTAAGAATAATATAACCTTGTAAGTGATATATATATATATATATATATATATATATATATATATATATATAAAACCTTGTAAAATGCACCCTAGACGAGAGTCAATATATCCGTTCAAGTCTAATAGAATCTACTATATCTAATAAAGCATAAATAATTTTTTAAAATAGCCCTTCTTGGCTATTTTCTTGAGAGAAAAAAGATTAGAAAAAAAAGAGAAATAAATAAAAAAAGGCAAAAAGCACACGTGTGAATTTCACGTGTGCTGCATGCTGGCACATGGATACAAACTTGTGTCTATTGCAGTGCGTGCGTGGGTGAAGGTGGCAGATTGCTCTAACAGCAAGCCAGGTGTTAGGCCCCGATTTAAGCAAGCCAGGTGTTAGGTCCCGATTTAATCGGTCCGGCTCAAGCCCAGGCCCACGCAAGAAATACCCAAACCCAAACGCAAGCGCACGCCAAACGAAGGATTTCGGCCGGTCAACGCAGAAATTAGGAGATGTTGACCGCATGAATGCGACGTCTTCAGTCGCGTCGCCCTCGCAAAGCTCGTGCGTGAGCTTCTCGCCAGCGGAAGATTCGGGCGAAGGCAGTGCCGAAGGTACAGACTTGCGGCGATATCGGAGCTCGGACACGGACGCGGCTAGGGTTTTCGGCGCCAAGGTCCACCGCTGACGGGGTCGCGACGGAAAACTCGAAAGAGGCGAGCAGCGCCTCTTCCCTATAAAGATCGATGGGGATCGACTCCATCTTCATCAGCGTCCGGAGGCATCATCAAGCTTGGGATAGCATCAGGGAGTTCTGTCGCCAGTGGGCGACGACGTGAGGGAAAAACCAGAGTGATTTGTAGCCGGCAGCGAGTGCGCCGACCGGCGAGGGAGGGGCAGTGGGCATCGACGACAGGGGTCGCCGGTGGAGAGAGGAGTTAGTACGTGTCTTTGGTGAATAAGATCGAAGCTTTCTATCAGACAGATCTTCTCCCCTGTTCCCCTATTTTTGTTTCTGGTTTGGCGACGTGTTCGGCGGCGGGCGGCGGCTAGACGACGACGGTCGTCAACGAGGATCTAAAAGGGAACTTCTCCCCCTTCCCGGCAGTACGTCTCCGGCGAGAGGACGATCGCGTGCAGAGGTGAACGAGCTCGGGCGGGGCTCGCACGAAGACGACGCAGCTTCCGATTTTGACAAGTCAAAATCGGAACGACACGACGGAAAAATATTTCGTTGGAAATCGATTGAGGCGGCTGACCTCACGATGATGTTAGCGACAAGATTAATCCGAAGCGGTGAAATTAATTTGGGAACGACATCAGCGTGACGTCACCGGCGAAATCAAATCGGCGGCGAATTCCGATTTCGCACATTAACATGATTTTGAATTGAGGCATTGACTTGAAGGTAATTTTGACTTTCGATTAGGGTTTTGGATTCTTGAAATTAGGGTTAAGATTTTTCTGATTTCTCCGTGCGACTTGTAATTTGGGGATAAAATCTGAGCGTGGAATTAGGGTTTCTTGTTTAGGAAGAAATTCTATCCGGAAACACTAGGTAGTTCACACTCTGGTGTTCTGCCGGACAATCCTGAGACAACGGATAAGCACCGGTTCAGGGCTGATCCGACCGGGGCGTGACACCAGGTGTCAGGCCTGGGTCAGGCCGGTTCGGCCCAAGCCCAAGCACCAGCCCAAATAAGGGAGAATTCCGGTCAAATCTGGGATTGACCGCGAAAAAGGCAAACGAAGCTTTTGCTTCGTTGCCTCCGCACGCGTCGGACGCAGACGCAAACGGAGGAGCAGCGGATGGCGCCGACGAATTCAGCGGAAGACGCGGTGCCTCGCGAAACTGGGGCGCGGCGAATACGGCGTCGTCGCCGAGCGAAGCGGACGCGCGAGGAAAGCTTGGAAGCGGAACCTTGAGGCGAGCGGCGCCTCTATAAAAGTCGAAGGGGATGAAGCTCGAGAGAACAGAGGGTTTTGAGCGACGAGAGAACTTGTAACCAGCATCCAGGGGGACGACTGGTGAGGGAGGGAACGAGGGCACCAATCAGGGGATCGGCGGTGAGGTTTGTAGCTTCGTTAGAGAATAAAGCGAAGTTTCCCTTCCATCTTCCCTTTCCTCTATTCTCCACTTGATTGGCGACGACAGCAGGCGGCTGTCGATCGGCTACGGACGGAGGTGGGAACGACGCGGGCGACGTCGTTCCCACGAGATGGCGGACGCTCGGCTTCGGACGAACGAGGAAGACGACGACGCGAGTTTCGAACACGTCCGGCGTTCGTTTCGAGGTTCCGGTCAACGGTCAAAGGCAGAACGAAATCAATTCGATTTCGAATTGATTTGGCTGACGTCAGCGGGGCGGCGCGATTTCGAAATCGAAGCGGCGAACGAAAATTTGGTGACGTCAGCAAACGAGTGGCTGACGTAAGCAAAGAAACAGATTTAATCCGAACGGCGTGGCGAGATTTTGGTCAAAATAGGGTTGACCGAGAAGGTATTTGAATTGGGATTTGGTTTTCATAAATTAGGGTTAGGATTTTCTCCGTTGCGAATTGTAATTTGGGGATAAAAATCGTTCGAGAAGATTAGGGTTTCTAATTTCGGATCGGAAACCCTAGGGTGAGTTACGTTCCGGTGTTCCGCCGGATTGTCCTGAGACAGCGGTTAAGGGCTGTTTTCAGGCCGATCCGACCGGGGCGTGACAACAGGTATCAGAGTAGGCAAACGTGTTCCAGCAAACACGGCACCTTCAACTTCACCCTCAAAGGTGAAGAAAGGTTTAAAGTTCCAGAAAATCACCCATACTGTTAGAGGAGCGTCAGAGGACGCCCGACCCAGGCAGGATAAAGGAAAAGCCAAGGAGACGGCTGATCCTGAGGAGATGGTGAACCAGGGTGATCGCATTGCTCAGATCGAGCAGGTGCTCGGTTTGGCCAGTGGTGGAGGCAATGCGATGATTCCACAGGTGGAAAACCTTCAGAAGACTGTGGAGGATCAGGAATTGCTGATCGAGCAGCAGAGGTTGCAAATCGAGCAGTAGAGGTTGCAGATCGAGCAACAGAGGTTGCAGATCGAGGTCATGCAACAGACCGTGGAGGGTCTGATCCATCTACCAGGAGAGATGGTTCGCATGAAGGAAGACATGCACGCTGAAGTAAGGGTACTGCGTTTAGCCCTAGCGCAAGTATCGCAATCAGCATCAGCACCGGTAGAGCAGGAGGCTCCCAAACCGAGGATGCGTGTGCCAGACCCAGCGACGTTTGGAGGGGCTCGATCGTCCAGAGAGGTCGAAAACCTTATCTGGGATATGAAACAACTGTTTTCAGCTAACCATATTTATGCAGGAGATCGGGCGCAAGTGTGCATCGCCTATCTTACAGGCGACGCGAAACTTTGGTGGCAAACCAAAGTCGGCTCTACATCAGGGACTACTAGCTGGACTTGGGAGACTTTCCGTGAGGAACTGCGGCGGCAGTTTCTTCCCGGAAACTCGGCGGATCAGGCACGTGGCAAACTAGATCGGCTGAGGCATACAGGCTCGATCCAGGAGTACGTCAGGGCTTTCTCCACTTTGATGCTGGAGCTTCCAGGCATGGCAGAGGACGATAGGAGGTATTTCTTCCTCCGGGGCCTTCAGCCATGGGCAGAAACGGAGGTCCGACGTCGCGAACCGGTTGACTGGAGGGCGGCTGCGGCGGTGGCTGAATCTCTGGTGGATAACAGAAGTTTCAAACCAGCACCACCAAAGAAATCCAGGACACCACCAAAGCGCGGCTCTCAGCGAGGCTCCCCACGAACACCGCCGGGAGCTAGAGTTCCAGAGAGGGGTAGACCATTTCACCGGCAGAACAAGGGTTCACCGGGACGACGGGAGCAAAAGCCACAAGGTTGTTTTTGGTGCGGCGGTCCTCACTGGGTAAAGGATTGCCCCAGCAAGCAAAAGCTAATGGCCATAGCGGCGCAGGACCCTGCCGAGGAGGCCGAGGAAACCGAGCCACCGCGGATTGGATCACTGCAGGTAGTTCCACACACTGCCACGGGAGCACAGCAGTGTCGGATCGGGGCGATGAGAATCAGAGCGATGGTTCTGTAGGATCCGCCCGTTAGAGACATCGAGGGCGATGTCCAAATTGGGCGGGGGAGAATTGTCAGGCCTGGGTCAGGCCGGTTCGGCCCAAGCCCAAGCACCAGCCCAAATAAGGGAGAATTCCGGTCAAATTTGGGATTGACCGCGAAAAAGGCAAACGAAGCTTTTGCTTCGTCGCCTCCGCACGCGTCGGACGCGGACGCAAACGGAGGAGCAGCGGATGGCGCCGATGAATTCAGCGGAAGACGCGGTGCCTCGCGAAAGTGGGGCGCGGCGAAGACGGCGTCGTCGCCGAGCGAAGCGGACGCGCGAGGAAAGCTTGGAAGCGGAACCTTGAGGCGAGCGGCGCCTCTATAAAAGTCAAAGGGGATGAAGCTCGAGAGAACAGAGGGTTTTGAGTGACGAGAGAACTTGTAACCAGCATCCAGGGGGACGACTGGTGAGGGAGGGAACGAGGGCACCGATCAGGGGATCGGCGGTGAGGTTTGTAGCTTCGTTAGAGAATAAAGCGAAGTTTCCCTTCCATCTTCCCTTTCCTCTATTCTCCACTTGATTGGCGACAACAGCAGGCGGCTGTCGATCGGCTACGGACGGAGGTGAGAACGACGCGGGCGACGTCGTTCCCACGAGACGGCGGACGCTCGGCTTCGGACGAACGAGGAAGACGACGACGCGCGTTTCGAACACGTCGGGCGTTCATTTCGAGGTTCCGGTCAACGGTCAAAGGCAGAACGAAATCAATTCGATTTCGAATTGATTTGGCTGACGTCAGCGGGGCGACGCTGACGTAGGGCGGCGCGATTTCGAAATCGAAGCGGCGAACGAAAATTTGGTGACGTTAGCAAATGAGTGGCTGACGTAAGCAAAGAAACGGATTTAATCCGAACGGCGTGGCGAGATTTTGGTCAAAATAGGGTTGACAAAGAAGGTATTTGAATTGGGATTTGGTTTTCATAAATTAGGGTTAGGATTTTCTCCGTGCGAATTGTAATTTGGGGATAAAAATCATTCGAGGAGATTAGGGTTTCTAATTTCAGATCGGAAACCCTAGGGTGAGTTACGTTCCGGTGTTCCGCCGGATTGTCCTGAGACAGCGGTTAAGGGCTGTTTTCAGGCCGATCTGACCGGGGCGTGACACCAGGTGTTACGCACCGGCCTAAAGGTTCTCCGATGGAATAGTAAATCGGTGTGAAATCCCTAACCTCCGGGCATGATTTTACCCCAATTGGAAAACCCTAATTCCTCGGGTGTAAAATCACCCACAAATCGAAGAATCGAATGGAAAACCCTAACCTTAATTCAGAAAATCCAATCAGAAAACCCTAAATTCCAAAATACCTCAATTTGATTTTGACCAGAGTCAAAATCACGCTGCACCATTCGCCGATTTGGTTTTTAATTGAATGCTGATGTCACACCGACGTCAGCGCCCGATTTCGAAATCTCGCCGCGATCCGAATTGCACTGTTGACATTGTCTTGCATCAGCCGAATCGATTTCGCTAAATTGATTTCACTCGCCGAAATCGTTGACCCGTTGACCTATTTGGGATTGTCCCGCGGGGCCGCATTTTGCCGGTCAAGCGCGGGTCAAAAGGGGAGCGCCTTCGTTATTTTTGCGGGTGCGCCCCACAACTAAGAGCCGCTGGGGCGACCGGTCAAGAGCGGGTCAAAGTTTGCCCGCGCGGCCCGTATTCCCAAACTGGCCCATCCGCCGCGTCGTCGTCTTCCTCAAGATGAATGCAGCCACTGTGTTCGCTCACCTGCGTACACCGCCGGAGGAGGGAGCGGGCCGGCAGGGAAAAGTCGTCGCCTGCCCCCCGCCCTTCACCTTATCGTCACCGCTGGATAGACACTGCCAAGTCGAACAAAAATCGGGGAAGGAAGAAGGTGGGGAAAACTCTAATTTTTATTCCTCAGATGAGTTAAAAAACCCCTCTCCGGCGACCCCTTTCCCTCCCTCGCCGACGCTATTAAGGGCCGGTTACAGTTCTCTCTCACTCCCAACCTTCACTCACACTGTCACACGCTGGCGCCTCCCTAGACGCCGGGAACACTCTCAGAAGCTTCCCCAAAGCTTCCCCTCCACTCGCAGGTGCTAATGCTGGTCGAAGATGATCCCCAACTCCCTCTCGGCGATCCCCTTTTAACGTGAGGAGCCGCCGCTTATCTCCTTCACGCACGTCCGATTTCTTCGTGTCATCCGCGACTCTCGCCGAAGACTCCGTCTGAAGCCGCGTCTCGAGTCGCCTTCCTTCATTGCTTGCCGAGCTCGTCGAAGTCCCTGCATAATCCGCCGTCATCCGCGTTCAAAGCGTCCGGCGAAGACGCGTTCAAGCGCTGCAAAGGAGACGCGCACGTGCCGTGGTCAACATTCGGCGTTGATCGGCCGATTTGGGTTTTGTCGCGGGCTTCTTTCCGTCTGCAAGTTTGGGCTTGGGCCAGGCCCAAGTTCCACGGCCTAACACCAGGGGGGTAGGGGTGAGAAGCAGGTAGGAGCTCCATTGGTGTCAGTGGAAGGAAAAAGCGTAAAGGAAGAAATAGCGGCGGCAAGGGAGAGCTCGAGAGCTCAATATTGGAGGGTAGAGGGGCGATGCAGGGGGCTTTGTGTCGAATAGAGGAGGAAGAACAAATTTATTCTGATTTTTCTTTATCTTTTTACTCAATTTGAGCGAAATAAAAAATAGTTATATTTTTACTCTTTTTTTCTCTTAAAAAAAATAAAAAGTTAATTTTTTTCTCTCACCCATAAAAATGGTGCAAAAGATAGAACGTCTTTTTAATTTATAATATATAAATTTTATGTCATTTATGCTTGAAAATCTTAAAAGTTGTGTATATTTACTATTTAGTAATGTATACTAAAAATATTTGATATTATATATTTACTTGGGCCCCTTTTTAATTTTTTTCCCGTAAAGACCTCATTTGTTGCGTGCTTCAACCGAACGCTCCCGGCCGTCTGGCAAATCAAATCCCTTCTTCCTCTCGCCAGATGAGTTTGGTCAACTTGGTGTCCGTGCTTGAATTCTCACAGTTAGTCGAAGTTTTGATTTAGGTCGAAAACATGGCGATCTTCGAGGAATTCTGGTCGAAGAAGACGCTGTTGGGGTTAGGATTGGGGCAGCTCCTGTCGCTCCTCATCACCTCTACGGGCTTCTCTTCCTCCGAGCTATCCAGACGAGGTCCTTTGCTCACCTTCGATTCCATAGATGTGTTTTCCTTTTCCGTGTTAACTAGGTGTCACAGGAAAGTGGGATTCTTTTGGGTCCAGGAATTGATGCTCCGACGGCGCAGTCGTTCCTTAATTATCTGCTTTTGGCAATATTTTACGGGGGTTTCTTGATCTACCGCAGAAGACGGTTGGAGGTATTGTCTTAGCTCAGTCTAACTAATTTTTAATTACTATTCAAGCACAGGCATTATTACGTTGAAAAGGTCCGAAGAAGAAAAATATGATGCTTACTTGCGCCATTGACCTGTGGGAATATCGAACTCTAGCGTCATCTTTGCTTTAAAGTAGGCCACCCAAATATACAATTCCAAATATGCCAGTTGTGCTTAGACCGAACAGATATTAGAAGTGGAAAATTTTGAAACTATGCCAAGTTCGGAGATTCTTGGGCAGAGAAAGAAGGCTGATCTAATCTTCAATTTCAACTTTGTTTCGTTAATGATACCAAGACAATGCTAATTGCTACATGTTTGAAATGTATTGAAACTGAAGTAAAACATGAGAAAGAGTCCATTCTTATATGTTGGCGTTAGTTGTTAATTATCTATTGACAAAAAAGGCACTACATTTGCACTTCACGTGTGTCATTATCATCAAACATTGCTCTAATTGTTTACTCACTTAGATATGGAGCACGTGTTTCAGTAGACTTAGCTGAGATTTGAGACAAAAAATTGAATATTGTTGAGAGTAAGTAGATAAGGACGAATAGAACAAAACTTAATGGAGGACTAGCTCAACATGGGTCCAAAAACTCTAGACTACATACTATGATTTACTACCTAGGACAGGCGTTACATGCCTGTCTAACATTGTATTAGTATTGGCACAAGATTGGTATTAGGGGTGAGCAAAAATTTGGTAAAAAAATGAATTTATCAAATTTACCAAAAAATGGGTAAACTCAGTAAAGGTAGCTTCAGGAGTTTTTTTTTGGTATTCAATATTCAGTAATAGTACTAGTAATTTTTTCACTTCGGTAATTTATTGGAATTATTGATAAATGTTGGTTTTTAGTTCAATAAATTTGGTAATTCTTTTTCAGTTTGGTTCTATAATAACACATATTTTTTTAATGATGTAAAAGTAGATTGTTAAAATCAGTTATTTTGGTAATTTATTGAAATTACCAATTTATGATTGGTAAATTCAGTTATGTAATATTTGATAATTTTCTAAATCGGTTTGGTAACGGTATTGAAAATTCCGATTCGGTAAATTTCAGTAGTGAAGTTTGATAAATTTGATATTCAATAATTACTAAATGCTTAGCCGTAGTTGATATCATATATATATATATATAATATTTTAATTATATTGACAATACTATTAGTATGGTATCTCATTATGGACTGATACACTGGAATAGACTTGTATTGACCGATATGCCAATAGGGACTGGTATTTAAGACCTTGCTACATACTACATATACACAAACTCCAACAATCTTCTTATGTTTTATTTGTTACTTTAGTGTGATATATATATTTTCTAGTCTAGATAGTTAGATTTTCATATCAACTCACATCCTTACATAGTTACATCTATAATATAGAAGACACCTTTTCCAAAATGAGAGTAATATATTTATGGAATTTACTCACATATGTGGCATGTTAACACATTTTGGTCATGTCATACTATGGCTTTTTAATGAAAAAAAAAGAAAAAGAAACATTTGTTGTCTGATTTCTTGTCATATGACCTCTTCCTATCTATTGAGAGCAGCTATTGTCTACTTCTTTATCCATAATAAAGGAGAGTTACTTTGTTTGATATGTGTATACTATTGCAGGTGAAATGGTACTACTATCTATTGCTAGGATTTATCGATGTGGAGGCAAATTATCTTGGTGAGTGCTCTTTCATGTGAGTACTCAACTGACATATGTTTTTTTTATATGGTAAGTTGGTAACTGTCAATATGCAGTGGATGTCTTGAGCATGAAAACTTGAAGTTGATGAAGATGACATGAATATTGAATATGACATCACATTTCAATGTCAATACCAGCAAATATTCTATTGTGATTTTTTACATTTATCACCAAAATTCCACTACCTAGTTATTCATATTTACCACCACGTATGCCTCTACCATACTAGAAAATATGTAAGCTGGCAAAGATAGCAGGAAAATTGAAAATGGCATTGTGCTTGTGTGACAATAACATCAATTATTCTATTTTAATTTAAATTTATAACTATGTAACTCTAGTTTTATAAAGAAAGGTATCATGTAACAATCCTATAATACAAATACAAGTACCTCCTCTTTTCTATTTCAACCTAGAAAATTTGAAGTTAGGGGGGATTTAACCTTTTTCCAACTTATGGAACGTAAGTGCTGAGTGGAAATGTTGATCTGGGTTCACTTAAGACATTTATTAATAACTGTGGTGCTAAGGAACGACTCAACGACCCATGACATGTATTTATCTCTACCAAATTTGGAGTGTATGTCATAATAGATCCTTGGATTATAGAATTTTTGTCGCACCATATTGCTAATATGAAATGCTTCAGCTTACCTATTGCATTATTTCTTTCTCTCATCTATTCTATTTTCTATCAGTGGTGAAGGCTTATCAGTACACATCCTTGACGAGTGTTATGCTTCTGGATTGTTGGGCAATTCCATCTGTAATATTTCTTACTTGGATGTTTCTGAAGGCAAAATACATATTCAAAAAATTTGTTGCTGTGGCTATCTGTATTTCTGGGCTCTTTTTAGTTGTGCTATCTGATGTTCATGCGGGTGACAGAGCAGGTAATTACTGTTCACTTTATTGACATAGAAATTTATATTTTGTTAGTCAATTTGATGATAGCGCATAATTTCTTATCTGAATATAAGAACTTTATTTTACCATGTGATTCTCTTCTTATATGTCAAATTCAAGGTCATGATTTTAAATTTGCATTTACAGCCACATGCACATGCAATATACGTGTCTTAGTTCAACAACAAACTTAGAAAATTATTTGTAAGAACCTTTGCTCATGGCCTAGTGACGTGAAAGGCGGAGAGTTTGTTACGACTGATTTGGCAACCAATTCTCCCATGAGATGTTACAAAAAGTTAAATTCATTTATTATATTATAGGATTGTTACATGATACCTTTATATATAAAACTTGATTAAGCTTGACACGCAAACCCAAAACTATGGAGTATAGCTGAACTTATTTGCCATTGACAGAGACGGAAGCAGAATCAATGAAAGAAAGCACATGAATACTCAAACAGTAGCTAGAAAAAACATTTGTTTTTTGGGTGTTTGTGTTGTGGGGCTCATGATCTTTGGTTATGATACCATTTTTATATTCAATTAATTTGGCCAATTACCTAAAAGCTTAAAACTGTTAGAAAATAACTAATTTATTTTATGACCTCACAAGCTAAATCTATAATTTAAGAATTAAATAATTGGTCGATATCTATAATTTTGTATATGATCTCAACCAGATTATGCTTTGAAGTCTTTACAATGTTCAGATTTACTGAGATTTACATTGTCAAAATCCTGTTCGGTCTAAATGTATCCTAATGGTTGGTTGTTGATGATCAGTAGATAATTGTGTCTCCTCATCTATATAGGAAGACGGGCATCACTAGAGTCATTTGACTTTAATAGTACACGGTTCAGCTTATTTTTAACATGACATGTTTCATGGATTGCTGTCTAGTATAAGTTTTTGCATCAAAATTGATGCCAAATTATGGCAGATTTAAATTGTGCCTTGCTGGTTACATTCTTCATGATGTTTGAAAGAATTTCCCTTAGACAAACTTATCAAGGAAATATCTCTTCATGAAGGAGACTGGATTATGATCATATTCATACTCCACTCCGATGGTGATACATGATACGTGGATATGAGCCTTCTTTCAATGCTGGTGCTTTGACATGGTTTGCTGGAAACTAATTGGTGCATTCAGCTTTTTTATATTATTGCTCTGTCCACTCTTACGGTTGCCTCTTTGATTAAGATGTAGTTTATACTTGATAGCCATATGAAGTCAACTGTTTCAAAGAATTTTGCTATGGAACAAATTAGGCTTTTCAATCACATTTAGATTTTACATATCTGTTAAACTGATCAACTTGCTTAGTTGCTTGTACTGCTAGTAATGTTGTACTTCGTTTATTAGGACTTGCATACCTGCTCTCAATATTAAAGACTTATTTGTGAAATTTCATCCCTAATGATCAACTATTTCCCATGTCTTTATGCCTTCCGTGGAGGTTTTCAGGAGGAATAGACCCTATCAAAGGTGACATTCTTGTAATTGCTGGTTCTACAATGTACGCTATTAGTAATGTCAGCGAGGTAGGTCAATTAACTATGTTTTGGAATAGAAGAAATTTTCCCAAGATGTTCTAGAAATTATTTACATATGTTAACGTTTTACTCAAACAGTGGCACTTCACTTAATAATTTGGTTCTGTACCTTGTTTGAACTCTTAGGTTATCCAGGAAAAAAGAATACTACAACAAGACGCTCCTTTTGATTTTAGAGTCAATTGTCTGCACTTCTGATCTTTTTGAATGAGTTAAATTTGATCAAATGGCTATTGTCACTTATATCTGTGCTTGCCATTTGTTCGAGTAGATAAATGCTATTGAGCTTTTGATTGAGAATTGTCCTTTTAACCAATAACTAATTGCGTGCATAAAGATAGATATCTATTTCAGTACTTGACATGAAAATTAATCTTTTTACTGCAAGTAACCTTATTTATTTATTCTGGTGGGAGTGGGACATCATTCATTTTCGTGAGTTGACATGTAATCTAACTTATTTTTCTCCTCCTTTTCTTCAGGAGTTTCTGGTGAAGACTGGTGACAGAGTAGAGTTAATGGCAATGTTGGGTACCTTTGGAGCTATCATCAGTGCTTGTCAAATGTATCCTTGACATGTAATAGTTCTATGCATAACAGCACAAGTAGCATTTTATGTTAGTTTTATGGCTTTACTCTATATAGTTCTAGTTCGTGCTAGTATATCCATAAGAGCATTCTAATAAGGTGCATAATGCAACTGTATCACATGAATCCTTTATTCCTTTAAGTTGTACAAGAATACAAAATGAGTAAATTAATGTGCCTTTTCTTTTAATGTTTGGATAGTTAGATTGGTAGCATTGCATAGTACCTGAATGAGAAAATTAGGTTCTTTTATGTCAAAGAGAATCTCGTTATGTTTCAATAATTATCACGTGAACTCTGCACTGTTTTTGAACTCTTGAACGCTAGACACGAAATATTTATTTTATCACATGATTAGAAATAATTCTAAAGTATTCAGTTCTCACTAAAGTCCATCTTGGAACTCACTTTCATTCTGTCAAAGTTTAAAACTTGAAAGTCTGCCTCTCTCAGCAGCTTTCCTTTCAATTTATAGAAAACCCTAAACGGGTATGAGTTTAATACACAAGGGTATAATAGTAAAATATATTTACAGCTAATTACAACATAACTAATATTTACAAATCTATTATTTACATGTCTACCACTAATATTCCCCCTCAAATTGATGCGGCATGATTAATAAACATCAATTTGTTAACTAAGAAGTGATGACGAGGCTTGGGAAGAGCTTTAGTAAAGATATCAACAATTTGAAGTTCTGTGGTAATATGCGGAAGAGTAAGAATATGAGAATCGTAAGCTTCACGAATATAGTGATAATCAACTTCAATGTGTTTGGTACGCTCATGATATACGGGATTCACAGCAATTTGAATGACACTAGTATTATCAGCGTGCAAAGATGTAGGCTCGAGTTGAGGAAACCCAAGCTCCCATAACAATCCACGTAGCCAAATAATCTCAGAACAAGCGGAAGACATAGTTCTATATTCAGACTTAGTAGAGGACTTCGACACCCGATCTTGCTTCTTACTTTTCCAAGAAATAAGAGAGTCACCTAGAAACATACACCAACCAGTAACAAAACGTCGTGTATCATAACAACCAGCCCAATCAGCATCACTATAAGCGACCAAGCGAAGTGAAGAGTTAGTTGGAAAATGAAGACCCGTGGTAGAAATCCCTTTTAAGTAATGCAGAATACGACGAACTGCAGCTAAATGGATATGTGTAGGGGCCTGCATAAATTGACTCACTTGTTGAACAGCAAAAGAAATATCTGATTGAGTGATAGTGAGATAATTCAGGCTGCCTACAAGTTGTCGATACAAAGAATGATAAAAAAGAAACGTCCCATCATTCTGACAATATTTAACATTCACCTCTAATGTAGTATCCACTGATCGACCCTCTGAAAGACCAGCAAGATTGAGTAAGTCCTCAATATATTTATGTTAATGTAGAAAAAGTCCATTTGTGGTACGAGAAACTTCAAGACCCAAAAAATAGTGCAGAGATCCCAAATCCTTCATATGAAAACATTGCTGAAGATGATCATGAAGTTTTGATATTAAGGATAAGTCAAATCCAGTGATAACAATATCATCAACATATACCAAAAGAAGAACAATACCAATAGAAGTCTTGCAAAGAAATAAAGATGAATCATATTGACTTTGAGTAAATGAGAAGTCAAGAAGAGTGGATCGAAACTTATCAAACCATGCACGGGGAGCTTGTTTCAAACCATAGAGAGATCGTTTTAGCTTACAGACATCAGAAGAAGATGTAGAAAATAGTTATGAGGGAGGAGTCATATATATTTCCTCCTTTAAATCACCATGTAAGAATGCATTTTTAACATCCATCTGATGTAAAGGCCACCCTTGAGATCCAGCAAATAGCAAGTACAAGATGAACAGTTATCATTTTAGCAACAGAAGCAAAAGTCTCCTCATAATTAATGTCATATTCCTGCCTATTACCAAGAGCCACCAATCGAGCTTTATACCGATCAAGAGAACCATCTGCCTTCAACTTAATAGAATATATCCACTAACAGCCAATTGGTTTAACATTACTTGGACAAGAAACAATATCCCAAGTATGATTCTCCTGAAGAGCTTGAAGTTCCTCATGCATAGCATTTACCCAACATGCTTGTGTCGAAGCCTGAGAATAAAAGGTGGGTATGACTGTATTAGATAAAGTAGTTGAAAAACCATACCTATCAGAAGGCTTAATAGTGCGAGAGGAACGCCTAGGATGCACAATATCAAGCTCAGTATGAACTTGAACCTTTGAAACTCTTTCAAGAATAGTATGAGGAGATACAGTTCGTCGTCGCTGGCCATACCAGGTATAAACCGCCCAGTAGACTGTGATGTTTCCTCAAAATTAGGAAGAAGAATCGGTGATGTAGAGAAAATTTGCTGCTGGAAATAATATTCTTCCTCAAAGAAAATAACATTCTTAGAGATATGCATACGGTTAATAGTAGAATTATAACAGACATAACCTTTTTGATTGGAACAATAACCCATAAATGCACATCGAATAGCTTGAGCAGCAAGTTTGTGTCGTTCATGAAAAGGTAAATGAACAAAACAAACGCATCCAAATGTGTGGAGCATATGATAATCAGGATAAATGCCAAAAAGACGATAAAATGGAGAACAAATCCCAAGTGTTGAGATGGTAAACGATTAATCAAGTACACAACAGTAGTCAACGCTTCAACCCAAAATTTGGATGGTACGGAGGACTGTAAGAGGAGAGTACGAACCATGTCCAACAAATGACGATTCTTGCGTTCAGCCATCCCATTTTGCTGAGGAGTATAAGGACATGACCTCTATGAGATAATACCTTTTTCTTGCAAATATATTTGAAATTCACGCGACATATATTCGCCACCATTATCTGTGTGCAAAATCTTAATACTTGTAGAAAACTGATTCTCAATAAGAGTAACAAAGCTTTGAAATACCCGGAAGACCTCAGATTTAGTATGCAGAAAATATATCCATGTAAACCGACTATAATCATCAATAAATGTTACAAAATAACGGTAGTGATTATGAGACACAACAGGATTAATACCTCAAACATCACTATGTATCACATCAAAGCACACTTTTGCACGACTACCATAATTAGGAAAAGACAAAGTTTTACTCTTTCCAAGTTTGCATGTAGCGCAATTGAATGTCAAAGCAGAATTTAAATTGTTGCCAACAAAACCACGTTGTATTAAGTTAAACAAAATTACATGATTTGGATGGCCTAAACGTTTATGCCAAAGTTCAACTTGATTATCAATAATAATAGAAGATAAGACTAATGATCTGGGAATGGAAAATTGCAATGGAAATAATCTGCCCACTATAGGTCCCTTCGCGATCACCTTCCTCGAAGCCTGATCCTGTACAACACAGTCAGCACGAGAAAAATGAACATCACAGTGATTCTCCATAAGCTGACTAACAGATATCAAATTAGTCGATAAATTTGGAGCAACAAAAACATGACTAAAAGTGTGACCAATGTCACCAACAGCTGTAATCGGAAGGCTATTACCATTGGCTACTTGAATATGTTGTCGACCAGTATAAGGATGTAAATTTTGTAAGAAATCCGGAAAGCCAGTCATATGATTAGATGCACTAGAATCAACAAACCAAGTAGATGAAGTTTGCTTACCACGACCTTGAAGACCAAGAGCAGAGAAAGCAGAAAGAATCATCTGTTGTACCATCTCAGGAGTCATAATCACTTGATTTTGGCCTGCAGCATAGTAGTAGCTCCAGAAATAGTCACAGAAGCAGTGGAATCTGGTATAGTAGCGTGCATTGCCTTGTAAGCCTTTGCCCTCCTGTTTTCTAGACGTGTTGGGCAATCTTTGATAATATGTCCTTTTCGTTTACAATAATTACAGAATTTTTTACTATAATTTCTAGCAATATGACCAAATTCCTTACAACTATAACATTGCATCTGTCCTTTGCCCCAAATTTTACCTTGTGCTGCATAAGCCAGAGGTCCCATGAGTCTCGCCAATGACAGATTGAGTAGCCAAGACGTTGTTCTTCACGCAAAAGTTAAGCAAGATAGATATCTAAAGATGGAATAGGATATCTATTAAGTAATCCACCACGAACCATCTCAAACTCAGGTCTCAATTTCATTAGCAATTGATCACGCATGCTGACTTCATGAACTTGTTGCAGACTTGTCAATGCTTCTTTAGGAACACCAGAATAAATAATACTAGTATATTCACTCCATAAATTTATAAAGCCTGAATAGAATTCCTGAATAGACATATTACCATGAGTGAATTTACTGATTTCAAGTTCTAACTGAAATCGCCTTGCTGTATTGTCCTGATGATATATGCGTTTCAGATAATCCCACATCTCCTTAGCAGTACTAAAAGAACGAAGATTATTTATCATATGAGGTTCAATAGATGCTAGAATCCAAGAAATAATTCTAGTATCATTCACTTCCCATGTACTAGATTCAATATCATTTTTAGGAACAGAGGATGATCCATCTATGTGACCCCATAGTCCCTTTCCTTTTAAAAACATTCTGAACTGAAATTCCCATGCAGCATAATTTTTACCTGTAAATCTCATGGACATAATTTCTGTTGACATCTTACCAATAAAATTATCCATATAAGTAATTTAAGAACAAAATCTTAAAACACACTGGAAAATCCCTATCACGCCAAAATATATATACCTCCGAAAACCTAGTTAACGCTTGCTGCCAAAATCCTCCAATCCAATTACTTCCAAAATTCACGAGCGGATGACGTCAACACCGCTCGAAATCTTCAAAATCTCAATTTCCGCCGCGGCTGCTGAAGATGACACTCGTTCGCCGACTAAAGAAATCGATTTCGTCAAAATCAATTTCCACTACAGCCGTTCTAATTTTGACTCACACTTGCCTACGTTCGAAATTTCGCCCGTCGTCTTCACGCCAAAATCAACGAATGCCGCACATGAACGCACGCCTGCGTTCGTTTTCTCGTCACCGAAGAAGGAATAGAGTTCTGAAGCCGCTGCTACTTTCCGCTGAATCACCGAAAGCACGTTGTGCCGCCGAAATTCCGCCGAAACACCGAAAGCTCGCCGAAATCTAATCGTCGCCAAAATTCCACGCCAAAATTCCACTTAGAAATCTCTTGCCGCTCGCGTCGAAAGAGATCACATGCGTCCGCCGAAATCCCTTTGATTTCAAGTGATGCCGAAAGAGAAAAGGCAACCGTCGCCGCCGAGCAAAAATTTTGCCGTTGCCGACAGTGGATCAATCTGTCGCACGCGTCCGCTGAAGGAGTCGTTAATTCGGCTGGACGAGTTTGCCGCCACCACTGCAACACACCGAGGAAGAAGATGACGCCGAATTGGAGAGGACGTAGGGGAGCACCTCCGACGTCAGACCCCGCCTGAGATCGCCGATGCCAAAAAAATCCTTGAAGACGATATTGATGCAAAAAATTTGCCGCCTCAAGCCAAACCCTCGCCAAAATCCAAAACAGAGATACCGAAAACACCTTGATCACCTAAAGGCTCTGATACCATGTCAAAGTTTAGAACCTGAAAGTTTGCCTCGGCAGCTTTCCTTTCAATTTATAAAAAACCCTAAATGGGTATGAGTTTAATACACAAGAGTATAATAGTAAAATATATTTACAACTAATTACAACATAACTAATATTTACAAATCTATTATTTACATGTTTACCACTAACACATTCCGCATTTCAATATGTTATTTAGTATATTTGCAGCATTTTCCAAACATTTGCAAAATCAAGGATTTCTGTGATGATTAACATGGCTCATGGATTTGATTTGGTCCTTGCCTTCTGAAATAGGACCGTGCAAATCGGCATCCCAGAGTATCATATCATTACTCGAACATAGAGCTACAACCATTGGTGTCATACCACTACTACGCTTGCCCATCATAATCTTTGCTGGGTCTAAAATATATTGTTTTCGCTGGCGTAGTACCTGTTAATTGAAACTCATTTGCTGGACCTGAATATGAGTGAAATTGATTTGTCAAGTCTATTATGAAGTAAAGCCTGTGAGTGTTATTTATCTTCTTTTGGAGTTGTGCGTAAACTTATAAACTGGAATAGTTAGGTGTGGCTTCTTCTTTTAAACTAAAATGATTTTCCTGAACGTTCCGTTTTGAGATATATTCTGTAAAAGAAAAGTTGACGTCTCTGAAGTTTGCACTTTAAAATTTTGTTAAAAAGGAGGTATTCTCCAGAAGAGATGTCAGCCTTGTATTTAATCAATGGCCTTCCACTTTGTTTGTTATCATATGAATTGCTTATATTGATTTATCTATAGCAAAGTTTGCCATTGCAAAAAAGTCAACTACATTCATATCATGATGAGAAATCGACACCTTTAAAAGCTAATGATCCAGCAGATCTGAATTTCATGCCTTGTGCAGTAATTGTCTGAGCTTAAGCGTATTGTTTGTTTAACTGTTTGGCCAGAAGCATATTTGAGAGGAATGAGCTAAAATCCATCCATTGGACAGCTGGTGCAGTGAGTTCCCTCTCTCTCACTCTATATATGTGTGTTTGCTTGTGTCTATGTGTGTGCTGACGCCTACCACGATAATTTCCCACCAACAAGCGTAAGCAAAGTAGCAAACTGGTATATATGGGTGTTAGCATGCACGGAGCAGGCCAGTACTACATGTGCATATTTATAATTATCCAGTACCACTGTGTGTCGATCCAACAAGATATTTAAAACCTTGTTTTGAACTATGGCATGCTGTTTTGAGGACAATTTAGATTAATAGCTTCTAATAAGTTCTCGATATTGATTTTCAGGTGGTACCATTTCTTGGGTTTGCATTGGCGATGTTTTTGTTCTATTCTTCTGTCCCAGTGTTGCTCAAGGTAATAACAGGAAGGTTATTTTCTGACTGCATAAAGATCTGATGACAGATTATGTGCATTTCATTTTTTTTTCACATTGATGCATTAATATTTCTTGTTGTAATTTTTGGTACATTTTATCTCTACACGGCTTTTTTTTTCCTTGTGTGGATTACCTAGTTAAGTTTAGTTGACATCAAGTGAACACATTGTAGGATGCTTGCTGTTGTCCTTTTTTATTTTGTTTTCAATGCATGATAACACTAATTACTACTGTAAATATCTTGATAGTTAATTTAAGCCTCCTACAAAGAATTGTTTAATTTTGTCTTTGCACATCTTATTATGTTATATTGTTATTTCTATTAATTCTATTGGGTACTAGGTGAGGATACCATCCAACAGGACGATTGCTCACAGACATTAACAGTTTAACACCAAATGAAATAATATAATTCTGAATATCAAAATCTATGTTGCTTACTTAGAGGAGCATAGTCATCTATTCTTGAATCAAATAGAAGGTTGATTGACCTTTTTTCAGATGGGATTGGAGTTGGAAGGAAAAGAGTAATTCAATTCAATGGATGATAGAGAATACAAATATATAGAAGCCATAATGGATATGAACCTGATTAGACAACTATCTAGTAAGTCTCCAACTATAAAATAACACATAGTAACATAAATATAAATTATAAGCTCTAACAGCCAGTTTACTAGGAGTGACGGAAAAAGGGGAAGGACGGATGGGAAAAGCGGAAGGACGAGATTAAAGGAAGGATGAGAAAAGCGGGGATGAAATCTCTGTCACGTGAAAATCACGTGACTGCAGCTCACTCCCGTCCGCGACCGGCGCGAGGATGTCCGCTAGTGACCGGCGAGAGCTGCTGGGCGAGGATGGCAACTCCCATATGCGACCTAGGCGGGGACGTTTGCTGCCAGCGGCGGCAGCAACTCCAGTGGCAGAGGCGTCCACAGCTCCCATTCGCAGCTCACTCCCATCCGCGACCGGCGTGAGGACATCCACTGGCGACCGACAAGCGCAGCTGGGTGAGGCTGGCAGCTCCCGTCTGCGACCTGGGCGGGGACGTCCGCTGGCGAGCGGCGGCGGCAGCAATTCCAGCAGCAAAGGCGTCTACAGCTCCCGTTCCCAGCTCGCTCCCGTCCGCGACCGGCATGAAGATGTCCACTGGCGGCCGGCGAGTGCAGCTAGGTGAGGCTGGCAACTCCCATCCACGACCTGGGCGGGGACGCCCGCTGGTAAGTGGTGGCGGCAGCAACTCCCATCCTTTTAGATCCGTCCATTCTAGCATACAACGGATTCTTCAAAAACTCATCCGTCCATCTTATAATCCTTCCTATATCCTTCCTAGTATATAGACCCTAACAGTTGGCATAGTGGATTGCAGTGAGATGGAGGTCAAAGAGGTTTCCCTGGCAGTTCACACTGGCTAATGCCCTGATTGTGAATGAGTTATGCTTATCAAATTGTTTGTTGCTTAAGTAGAGAAGCATAAGAATTCTTATACTGAGATCTTCACCAACAACCCTTACATCACTGAGTTCCTTAGCAATGTACTGGTTTCTAAAGACCTTTTGGTTCATTTGGTGGTAGTCCTGCAGCTCCTTTATAAGTGAATAAAAGGACACTTACCTTAACAGCGATCCAAGGAGGAAGAGAAGGAAGTGAAATGGGTAAATATGGCCTCACCACCTTTGGTAGCTATGTAATCTTCTACAAGTATTTATACTTTGCATTGATGATGGCATGCAAGCTTAACAAGTATGCCATGTTAGAATTATTTGTTGGAGGACCAAATGGCTGAAATTTACATAGTATGAATTATTTCAGCATGTTCTTTTAATACATTAAATACTCAATGTATATTGGTGAGAGGTTTTTTACAAATGACGTGCATTATCTTTGAATTTTAGTATCCAGTTTTATGGAAGGCATTAATATGGTTCGTTTTGGGGATTGTATTGATGACAAATTTAGATTAGTCGATTCATTCTTCTAACTTGCCAGTAGGATAGAAAAATAATTCTCTCTACAGAATCCAGTCATTTGCCATAACAAGTTTCAATGCACGCACTTTCTGCTGAAAGGATAAAATATGTTACGAAGCTTGAAAGTTACTCTCCAGGCTCAAAAATAGAGAAAATTATCAGTGATTATGTTAAACTTGTCTGAGCAATGCGAACAATGTTTTGTTGGTTTGATTCTGTCACATTCTTCATTGGGTTTTAATATTGAAAATTTATTTCTCTAAAATTTAATATGTAGATCTTCTGTTGTTGCAGATTAGTGGGTCAACCATGTTAAATTTGTCATTGCTGACCTCGGACATGTGGGCTGTTTTCATCCGTATGTTCGCTTATCACGAAAAGGTTGCAAATCATCTTAGTTTAATTTGCCCAACTATGCTGTCGAATTATGGTATTAGTTTACTGAATTATGAGCTTATGACACTTGCAGATTGACTGGATTTACTTTCTAGCTTTTGCAGCTGTTGCTATTGGTCTTGTTATTTATTCAGGGTACTTAAATTCAATATAACCACAGGTCCAGGTTCTTCTCAGTACCAAATTATTAACTTTCACCCTGGTTTACATTTTGGAATGTAGAGGCTCATATGAAGATGAAAATGAGGCACGAGTTTCTAAGTTTTGTGGTTCAAAAGTCAAGGAGGGGGGCGAGAAGCCACTGTTGATCAATGAGCGTTCATTGGGAGCTTAAGCTTTGCAGACGGTAAAAGCCACTCTTCTGCTCCTACTGATTTGCCTTGGAAAATGAGTTTTTTTGGGAAGAAAGAACACAACTGTGAGATGCAGTCATATTGTTGTGAAATCCGCATTTCTTTATCAGGAAAAGGTCAGTACTATCTCATTGCTCAGGAGTATGACTATTCAAAACAGAAATGTCTGCTTACAAGTAGCTAACAAATTAATTTGGAGGATGCTGTACCACATACTTGATGGCTACACTCTCTGACCTCTTCAGCCAGGCGGCATCTTCTCCAACTTGGCACTAAATGCTTTGCACTTTGAACTTCTTATCCTCCAACTAATTGTTTAATGATCTTTGCTACGTCACATGAAATTGTTATTTGATGAAACAACTGCATAGTTTCCCTCGATAGTTTTCATTCAAAAATCTTTCTGATGCACCCAGAACTGTTTCATGATTTCAAGACTCTATGTTACTTTTTCTTCTACTATACTTTCACAATATGCATTTTCAGCATCTCCAATTGCACATAGCAGGCTAGAATTGGTTTTTTTTTCACTACACGTTCAGCAAGGCCGTCGACTCAGCTCCGGTGTTTCAGTTTTTTTTTCCCAAAAAATTCATTTCGCTAGACGCATGTTGTACAAGATTCACATCAGTGTTAGAATTGTACGACCAAAAAGAGGAGAAAAAATTAGGCTTGGCAGGCCGGTATGCCAAAAGATAACTTGTTCGATTAAAATTATATAATTTAGAAGAGACAAATAAAATTGCTTTCTAATTTTAATTCGATAGTTGCTCACTACCCTGGGAATTCGGATCAGTAGGTCATAAATGAATCGTGTCAGCTGTGATTCGTGATCCGATTAAGTCAATTCAAACATGATCCGTTTAATTAATTAGGTCAACTGTGTAACCTGAATACGATCCGAATATAATCAGGTCAATTCGACACGATTTGAATAATCCGTTTATCATTCATATTTTAAATATAATTAATAAATTAATAAAAATTAAATTAAAATTAATAAAAAAAATTAGGCTTATGAGTGAGCCAAAATCTAGGTTAAAAGATAGTTAGAAGATATTTAGGCTTATGGGCTAGCAACGAGAGTTAGATGAGTTTATATATATATATATATTGTAATCGAGTTAAGTGGGTCAATCCGTTTACAATCCGATATGATTCGATTATTTTAGGTCATAACCGGGTTGACCTATTTATGACCCGAACACGATTATGACTGACCTGAACTCGTATATATATTGTAATCGAGTTAAGTGTGTCAACTCGTTTACAACTCGACACGATTCGATTATTTTTATGTCATAACCGGGTTGACCTATTTACGACCCGAACACGATTATGGTTGACCTGAACTCGCCTAATTTCGTGTCGAGTCGGGTCGGGTTAATGGGTCACGTCAAATTTTGCAGGTCTATTGCTCACTGATTAAAAATGGCATAGAATTTCTATCAATATATTTGGAACCATGTAGAATCCAACATTGACGGAGTGATTATCATGTGAATGTATGTGGAACCATGTAGAATTTTTATCTTTGTGATTTTTAATTAGACTAGTAATTGATGATAGCGGGACTCAGACTCTTGGACCTTCTATGTACATAATAATATATTACATGTTATACCCGCACTCTCTCTCCATATATAAACTTATATTTTTTTTGTTATATATTCTTATTTGTACATAATAATCCAACAGTTAAAAAAATTAGAAGCAGAAAAAACAGTAAGAAAAAATAAAAATTAAGAAAAATTATAATATGATGTTTTTACTATTTATATTTTTATAAATTTTTTTCATGATTTTAGTTAAAAATTATAAGTATTATTATTTTTAAATAATTTAATATTTTAATAATAAAAATATTTTTTTTTATAATTTAAAATAATATATTTATTTATTATTTTAAATTTTGATAGTAGTGAAAAAATTATTTATCAAACATGTCCTAAATTAACTCATTTAGAAATAAATAAAGTATTAATTTGGTTATTAAATATAAAATTTGTTCAAACGAATCATGAATCATATTAACATAATTTATTAATGATAGATCAATTTTAATTTTTACCCTTAAACTAAATTAATTTATGTAGCAAATTATTTTTAAAAAATTGACTGGAGCCAAAATGTTACTCAAATAAACCTCCAAGGCACATTTGCAAATTGCAATGAACGGTGTCAGGCTCGGAATTTCCGGTTCAGCCTAGAATGAGTTGGGCTGGGCCACAGCCCAAGCCCACGACACGAAGGCAACTAGCGAACCCAGATTGGCAGGTCAACATCAGGCTTTGACCCAAATTGGGCGAGCAACGCGAGCATCGTCTTCGCGAGCGCTGCCGAGTCAGCGACACGCGCGGGCGTGGCGCGTGCGACAACGCCGTCTCCTCTGAGCGATTCGGACAGGGACGATGCTGGCGGCTGGAGAGCAGAAGACTTGGTAGGACGAGATTCTCCGACACGAGGAGTTTGGGCGCCTGACGCCCTAACCTGGACGCAGCGAGCGGCTGGCGATGTGGTCTTCGGCGGAAAACTCGGACGGAGGTCGAAAAGGAAGGCGGCGGCTTTCCTTGATAAAAAGTGAGCAGACGATGAAGACAGGTGCGTAGAGGCATCACCACACCACAGAGCAAGATCGCGGAGGCGATTCCACCGGCGACGGCGGGCGCCGTCGCCCCGTCCAGGGCAGAGGCCCCGATGCCGGTGCCAGAGGGCGAGGTTCCGGCGAGTGCGCCGACGAGAGAGAGAGCGAGCGATGAGCGCATGTAACCGGCGTCTAGAGAGACGACCGGCAAGGGAAGGGAGTGAGGGCGCCGACTAGAGGGTCGACGACGAGAGTAAGGAAAGGTTTTGTAGTTTCACGAGATTTAATCTAAGCTTTCCTTTCCATAAATCTCCTTCCCTTGTTCTTTGTGTTCAGCGGCGTCTCAGTGAGTGACGGCGACGCTCGGCAGCATTCCGGCAGCAGGTGGCTGTCCGGCGATGAGCGACGTAAAAGAAACACAGGTGGTGTTCCTATGAAGGGAGCTCCGGCGGGTTCTGAGCAGACGAGCGAGGCGGCGACGAACGAACGAACGCAGCGGTGTTTTCGTTCGAGCGAAGACGAAGATGGAAGCGAACGATTTGGGCGTTCGATTCGAGGAGTCAACTCTCGAACGCGGTCAACAGTAAATTCGCAACGGGCAAAGCGAATTTGGGCAGTTGACGCGATTCTAAAGTCAGCGAGGGAAGAAATCAAACGCGCGGCGGAAATCGACATCGGTGTGACGTCATCAAGGGGAAATTTGAACGGCGTGGTGGATTTTGACCAGCAAGTCAAAATTGGAGGTAAATCTGATTTAGGGTTTTCCAGACTTTTTTGATTTGGGAAAAGAAATTGACCCAAAATCCTAGGGAGTTTACGTATCCGGTATTCCGTCGAACGACCCTAAAACAATGATTAAGCGTTTAGATCGATACGGCCCGGGGTGTGACAAACGGTGTCACGCCCCGGTCGGATCGGTCTAGAATTAGCGCTTATCCGCTTCCTAGAGCCGTCCGGCGGAATACCAGAACGTAACTCTCCCTAGGGTTTCCGACCCGAAATTAGAAACCCTAATTTCCCCGGATAATTTTTATCCCCAACTACAAGATCGCACGGAGAAGACCCTAACCCTAATTTATGAAAATCATATCCCAATTCAAATACCTTCTCGGTCAACCCTATTTTGATCAAAATCTCGCCACGCCGCTCGGATTGAATTTGCCTTCGCTGACGTCACGATGACGTCAGCCACCCAATTTGAAATCACCGATCGAAATCTGTTTTGATGACGTCGGCCCGACGTCACCCTTTAACTTCGCCGAATCACGATTTTGCGTCGTTGACCGCTCGACGCGTTGACCTTTACCTCGTTTCGAACGCCAAGCACAATACCGCGTCCGCCTTCGTCTTCTCCACGCGACGCCTGCGTCTGCCACAACGCTCGAACGCCGCCTGCGTTCGAGCCGACGCCGGAGAAGACTGACGACAAGGGGAGGACGCCGCCTGCGTCTCGCCTCGTCGCCGATGAACTAGCAGCTGCCAAAGCTCATAACTGGGGAGAAGAGGATCGAAGATGAATACTGTATTATTCCTAAAATAGTACAGAGAACTCTCCTTCTCTCGTCGTCGGCCCGCTGGCCGCCGAGCCCTCTTCCCTCCCTCACCGGTCATCGCCGATTACATGCTCTAATCTCCCTCGTCATCGATGCTCCCAGCGCCGGCATCGGTGCCCCTGGCACCGGCATCAGAGCCCTGCTCTGGAAGGGGCGACGGCGCCCTCGCCATCGCCGATGGAGTTGCTCCCCAGCACCCTCTGTGGTGTGGTGTCGCCTCCGCGCACACCCCCCCCCCCTCGTCGCCCCTGCTTCGAGTTATAAAGGGGAAAGTCGCTGCCCTCGTGTCCGGATCCTTCGCGTCCGCCGCACGTTCCGAGTCCTCTGCTGGAGCTTCGTCCGCGACCTCCGCAGAAGGCGACGCCAAGCTGCTTGCTTGGACGCCATCCGCGTTTCCTTCCTCAAACCTCGGTGGTGAAGCCGATCCTCCTTTTTATGCTGGAAGCCGCCGCCTCCAAGTTCCTCTGCAGCAACCGCGTCCGCGTGCGCTTCGCCCGCGTGCTGCGTGTGTCCTCGTCCGCACCCGCGTCTGTCGCGCCCCGCGTCCATGTCTGCTGCCGAGCTTCGCGCGCCGCCGAACTCCACGGGGAAGACGACGCGGAGCTTGCGCGTCTTCCCAGCCGCCTCGATTTCGTCCCTTCCGCGTTCGAAGCCCCGAAGACTCGAAGCCGTCCGCCTTTTCTTTGTCCGCGAGGATGCCGCCGCATCCAACTCCTCGATTGGGCATTGACCCAATCTTGACTCCGAGATCGGGCTCCCAAATCACGTCCTCATGTCGCGGGCTTTGGGCTTGGGTTTGGACATGTGTTCGGGCTTGGGCCGGACCGCTTGAACCGGGCCCTGACAATTCTCCCCCACCTGATTTGAACATCGCCCTCGATGTTCCATGCAAGTTGAACACTGGCCTTCCAATGTTCAAAGTCCTCCATCCTCTGATGATGAATGTTTGCTGCACCATGCTTATAGCAACCTGCATCAACAAACTTGTTAAGGATAATCTTGCTTCACCATATTTGCTGAACTCAGCTGAACCTCGATGTCCCTGACACTAGCATCGACGCCCCTGGCGCCGGCATCAACGCCCCCTGGTGTTGGCATCAATGCTATGCATTGGCATCAACATGCCCTGGTGTTGGCATCAACACGCCCTGGTGTTGGCAACAAAGCCCCCTGCTTTGGTAAGGATCTGCTGACCCCTCTTCATCACCCTCCTGGTGATGGCATCAGAGCCTCCTGCTCCGGGAAGTGATCTTGCAATCACTGAGCTCTTATAGAGTCTCCTTCTATGTCCCCTGACATCGGCATCGACGTCCCTGACACCGGCATCAATGCTCTTAGACATTGGCATCAACACACCCTAGTGTTGGCATCAGGACCCCTGCCCTGGAAGGATGACACTCCTTGTCGCCGGTGATGATGGTGTTATCTCTCGGATCTTTCTGATTCACCGTCATGGCTGAATCTTTAGCTCTGATACCTGTTGTCACGCCCCGGTCGGATCGGTCTAGAATTAGCGCTTATCCGCTTCCTAGAGCCGTCTGGCGGAATACCAGAACGTAACTCTCCCTAGGGTTTCAGACCTGAAATTAGAAACCCTAATTTCCCCGGATAATTTTTATCCCCAACTACAAGATCGCACGGAGAAGTCCCTAACCCTAATTTATGAAAATCAAATCCCAATTCAAATACCTTCTCGGTCAACCCTATTTTGACCAAAATCTCGCCACGCCGCTCGGATTGAATTTGCCTTCGCTGACGTCACGATGACGTCAGCCAGCCAATTTGAAATCACCGATCGAAATCTGCTTTGATGACGTCGGCCCGACGTCACCCTTTAACTTCGCCGAATCACGATTTTGCGTCGTTGACCGCTCGACGCGTTGACCTTTACCTCGTTTCGAACGCCAAGCACAATACCGCGTCCGCCTTCGTCTTCTCCACGCGACGCCTGCGTCTGCCACAACGCTCGAACGCCGCCTGCGTTCGAGCCGACGCCGGAGAAGACTGACGACAAGGGGAGGACGCCGCCTGCGTCTCGCCTCGTCGCCGATGAACTAGCAGCTGCCAAAGCTCATAACTGGGGAGAAGAGGATCGAAGATGAATACTGTATTATTCCTAAAATAGTACAGAGAACTCTCCTTCTCTCGTCGTCGGCCCGCTGGCCGCCGAGCCCTCTTCCCTCCCTCACCGGTCATCGCCGATTACATGCTCTAATCTCCCTCGTCATCGATGCTCCCAGCGCCGGCATCGGTGCCCCTGGCACCGGCATCAGAGCCCTGCTCTGGAAGGGGCGACGGCGCCCTCGCCATCGCCGATGGAGTTGCTCCCCAGCACCCTCTGTGGTGTGGTGTCGCCTCCGCGCACACCCCCCCCCCCCTCGTCGCCCCTGCTTCGAGTTATAAAGGGGAAAGTCGCTGCCCTCGTGTCCGGATCCTTCGCGTCCGCCGCACGTTCCGAGTCCTCTGCTGGAGCTTCGTCCGCGACCTCCGCAGAAGGCGACGCCAAGCTGCTTGCTTGGACGCCATCCGCGTTTCCTTCCTCAAACCTCGGTGGTGAAGCCGATCCTCCTTTTTATGCTGGAAGCCGCCGCCTCCAAGTTCCTCTGCAGCAACCGCGTCCGCGTGCGCTTCGCCCGCGTGCTGCGTGTGTCCTCGTCCGCACCCGCGTCTGTCGCGCCCCGCGTCCATGTCTGCTGCCGAGCTTCGCGCGCCGCCGAACTCCACGGGGAAGACGACGCGGAGCTTGCGCGTCTTCCCAGCCGCCTCGATTTCGTCCCTTCCGCGTTCGAAGCCCCGAAGACTCGAAGCCGTCCGCCTTTTCTTTGTCCGCGAGGATGCCGCCGCATCCAACTCCTCGATTGGGCATTGACCCAATCTTGACTCCGAGATCGGGCTCCCAAATCACGTCCTCATGTCGCGGGCTTTGGGCTTGGGTTTGGACATGTGTTCGGGCTTGGGCCGGACCGCTTGAACCGGGCCCTGACAATTCTCCCCCACCTGATTTGAACATCGCCCTCGATGTTCCATGCAAGTTGAACACTGGCCTTCCAATGTTCAAAGTCCTCCATCCTCTGATGATGAATGTTTGCTGCACCATGCTTATAGCAACCTGCATCAACAAACTTGTTAAGGATAATCTTGCTTCACCATATTTGCTGAACTCAGCTGAACCTCGATGTCCCTGACACTAGCATCGACGCCCCTGGCGCCGGCATCAACGCCCCCTGGTGTTGGCATCAATGCTATGCATTGGCATCAACATGCCCTGGTGTTGGCATCAACACGCCCTGGTGTTGGCAACAAAGCCCCCTGCTTTGGTAAGGATCTGCTGACCCCTCTTCATCACCCTCCTGGTGATGGCATCAGAGCCTCCTGCTCCGGGAAGTGATCTTGCAATCACTGAGCTCTTATAGAGTCTCCTTCTATGTCCCCTGACATCGGCATCGACGTCCCTGACACCGGCATCAATGCTCTTAGACATTGGCATCAACACACCCTAGTGTTGGCATCAGGACCCCTGCCCTGGAAGGATGACACTCCTTGTCGCCGGTGATGATGGTGTTATCTCTCGGATCTTTCTGATTCACCGTCATGGCTGAATCTTTAGCTCTGATACCTGTTGTCACGCCCCGGTCGGATCGGTCTAGAATTAGCGCTTATCCGCTTCCTAGAGCCGTCTGGCGGAATACCAGAACGTAACTCTCCCTAGGGTTTCAGACCTGAAATTAGAAACCCTAATTTCCCCGGATAATTTTTATCCCCAACTACAAGATCGCACGGAGAAGTCCCTAACCCTAATTTATGAAAATCAAATCCCAATTCAAATACCTTCTCGGTCAACCCTATTTTGACCAAAATCTCGCCACGCCGCTCGGATTGAATTTGCCTTCGCTGACGTCACGATGACGTCAGCCAGCCAATTTGAAATCACCGATCGAAATCTGCTTTGATGACGTCGGCCCGACGTCACCCTTTAACTTCGCCGAATCACGATTTTGCGTCGTTGACCGCTCGACGCGTTGACCTTTACCTCGTTTCGAACGCCAAGCACAATACCGCGTCCGCCTTCGTCTTCTCCACGCGACGCCTGCGTCTGCCACAACGCTCGAACGCCGCCTGCGTTCGAGCCGACGCCGGAGAAGACTGACGACAAGGGGAGGACGCCGCCTGCGTCTCGCCTCGTCGCCGATGAACTAGCAGCTGCCAAAGCTCATAACTGGGGAGAAGAGGATCGAAGATGAATACTGTATTATTCCTAAAATAGTACAGAGAACTCTCCTTCTCTCGTAGTCGGCCCGCTGGCCGCCGAGCCCTCTTCCCTCCCTCACCGGTCTCTAATCTCCCTCGTCATCGACGCTCCCAGCGCCGGCATCGGTGCCCCTGGCACCGGCATCAGAGCCCTGCTCTGGAAGGGGCGACGGCGCCCTCGCCGTCGCCGGTGGAGTTGCTCCCCAGCACCCTCTGTGGTGTGGTGTCGCCTCCGCGCACACCCCCCCCCCCTCGTCGCCCCTGCTTCGAGTTATAAAGGGGAAAATCGCTGCCCTCGTGTCCGGATCCTTCGCGTCCGCCACACGTTCCGAGTCCTCTGCTGGAGCTTCGTCCGCGACCTCCGCAGAAGGCGACGCCAATATGCTTGCTTGGACGCCATCCGCGTTTCCTTCCTCAAACCTCAGTGGTGAAGCCGATCCTCCTTTTTATGCTGGAAGCCGCCGCCTCCAAGTTCCTCTGCAGCGACCGCGTCCGCGTGCGCTTCGCCTGCGTGCTGCGTGTGTCCTCGTCCGCACCCGCATCTGTCGCGCCCCGCGTCCATGTCTGCTGCCGAGCTTCGCGCGCCGCCGAACTCCACGGGGAAGACGACGCGGAGCTTGCGCGTCTTCCCAGCCGCCTCGATTTCGTCCCTTCCGCGTTCGAAGCCCCGAAGACTCGAAGCCGTCCGCCTTTTCTTTGTCCGCGAGGATGCCGCCGCATCCAACTCCTCGATTGGGCATTGACCCAATCTTGACTCCGAGATCGGGCTCCCAAATCACGTCCTCATGTCACGGGCTTTGGGCTTGGGTTTGGACATGTGTTCGGGCTTGGGCCGGACCGCTTGAACCGGGCCCTGACAAACGGGACTAAGTGTCAGGGCCCGGTCTACCCGGTCCGGCCCAAGCCCAACGGAGGTATGAAATGGGCAGTGGCCCATGGAGAGCACGGCTCTCCCGAACGCGTACGCGCGGAAATCACGTGTGACGCGGACGACGTCTCCGCACGCGTCACGAGCAGAGGAGTTCGGGCGGCTTTGACGACGCCGGACGACGCGGACGCGGCGACAACCAGGGACGTGGGCGACGGCGTCTTCGGCAAATCCGGACGCGAGGAAAGATCGGGCGCTGAGCGAGCGAAGTGGACGCGGTCGCAGGCGGCGAACGCGGACAAGGGAGGCGGCTGCGCTTTCCTATAAAAGATATTCGCCAGCGAGCTTCGAGAAAACTCGATCTTCATCCGCCATTGACGACCACCTGGGAGAAGTTGAGGAAAACTTGAGTGGAGTGCTTCCGACGTCATAGGAGACGTCGACGAGAGGCTTTCTAGCGAATTGTAACCGCGACCGGTGGGTCGACGGTGAGGGAGGGAACGAGGGCACCGGCGTAGCGAGAGTTGTAAGCTTTTCCTGGTGAAATAAAGGTTCTCTTCTTTTAAGCTTCATCCCCAGTTCTCTGTTCCCGGCGGAGGGTTCCGTTACTCTCTGGTGGCAGGCGGCTACTAGGGCTTCCGATCGGCGAGGTTTCCGGCAGCTGCGGTCGTCGACGACGGACGGCGAGTCGCGAGCGCAGGCGGCACTCGATTTCGGCTGAGGAGGGACGAAGATGAACGCGCTGGGCGTTCGCTTCGAGGTGGTTGACGACGAGCGGATTTTGACTGGGTCAAAATCCAGACGCGAATTGCTTTCGCGATTTCGGAAGAATTCGGCGCTGACGCAAGCAAACGTCAGCGAGCCGAAGATTTGCTCAGCGAAGACGAAATTCGGCGCGGCGAAAGTAATCGAGGGCTGACGTCACGCCGACGTCAGCAGGTGGATAATTTTGACTGCGGTCAAAATTGATTTAGAGGTATTTTGGAATTAAGCGTTTCCGATCGGTTTTTCTCCAATTTAGGGTTAGGGTTTCTGAGTGACTTTGTATTTTGGGGATAAAAATTTATTCGGAGAGATTAGGGTTTCCAATTTAGGGCCGGAAATCCTAAGGAGAGTTGCGTTCTGGTATTCCGCCGGACGGCTCTAGGAAGCGGATAAGCGCCAATCCTAGGCCGATCCGACCGGGGCGTGACAACAGGTATCAGAGGAGGCTAACGTGCTCCAGCAAACACGGCACCTTCAGCCTCACCCTCGAAGGTGAGGAAAGGTCTGAAGTTCCAGAAGATCACCCATACTGCTAGGGGAGCGTCAGAGGACGCCCGACCCAGGCAGGATAAAGGAAAGGCCAAGGAGACGGCTGATCCTGAAGAGATGGTGAACCAGGGTGATCGCATTGCTCAGATCGAGCAGATGCTCGGTTTGGCCAGTGGTGGAGGCAATGGGATGATTCCACAGGTGGAAAACCTCCAAAAGACTGTGGAGGATCAGGAATTGCTGATCGAGCAGCAGAGGCTGCAAATCGAGCAACAAGGGTTGCAGATCGAGCAACAGAGGTTACAGATCGAGATCATGCAACAGACCATGGAGGGTCTGATCCATCTGCCAGGAGAGATGGCTCGCATGAAGGAAGACATGCACGCTGAAGTAAGGGTACTGCGCTTAGCCCTAGCGCAAGTATCGAAACCAACACCGGTGGAGCAGGAGGCTCCCAAACCGAGGATGCGCGTGCCAGACCCAGCGACGTTCGGGGGAGCTCGATCGTCCAGAGAGGTCGAGAACTTTATCTGGGATATGGAACAACTGTTTTCAGCTAACCATATTTCTGCAGGAGATCGGGTGCAGGTGTGCATCGCCTATCTTACAGGCGACGCGAAACTTTGGTGGCGAACCAAAGTCGGCTCTACCTCGGGGACTACTAGCTGGACTTGGGAGACTTTCCGTGAGGAACTGCGGCGGCAGTTTCTTCCCGGAAACTCGGCGGACCAGGCGCGTGGCAAACTGGATCGGCTGAGGCATACGGGCCCGATCCAGGAGTACGTCAGGGCCTTCTCTACTTTGATGCTGGAGCTTCCGGGGATGGCGGAGGACGATAGGCGATACTTCTTCCTCCGGGGCCTTCAGCCATGGGCAGAAACAGAGGTCCGACGGCGCGAGTCAGTTGACTGGAGGGCGGCGGCGGCAGTGGCTGAATCTCTGGTGGATAACAGAAATTTCAAACCAGCACCACCAAAGAAATCCAAGACACCACCAAAGCGCGGCTCCCCACGCACACCACCGGGAGCCAGAGTTCCAGAGAGAGGTAGACCATTCTACCAGCAGAACAAGGGTTCACCGGGACGACGGGAGCAAAAGCCACAGGGTTGCTTTTGGTGCGGTGGTCCTCACTGGGTAAAGGATTGCCCCAGCAAACAAAAGCTTATGGCTATAGCAGCACAGGATCCAGCCGAGCAAGTTGAAGAAACTGAACAACCACGGATTGGATCACTACAGGTAGTTTCACACACTGCCACGGGAGCGCAGCAGTGTCGGGTTGGTGCTTTGAGGATCGGAGCGATGGTTATGCAAGATCCGCCCGCTAGAGACATCGAGGGCGATGTCCAAATTGGACGGGGGAGTATTGTCAGGGCCCGGTCTACCCTGTCCGGCCCAAGCCCAACGGAGGTATGAAATGGGCAGTGGCCCATGGAGAGCACGGCTCTCCCGAATGCGTACACGCGGAAATCACGTGTGACGCGGACGACGTCTCCGCACGCGTCACGAGCAGAGGAGTTCGGGCGGCTTTGACGACGCCGGACGACGCGGACGCGGCGACAACCAGGGACGTGGGCTACGGCGTCTTCGACAAATCCGGACGCGAGGAAAGATCGGGCGCTGAGCGAGCGAGGTGGACGCGGTCGCAGGCGGCGAATGCGGACAAGGGAGGCGGCGGCGCTTTCCTATAAAAGATATTCGCCAGCGAGCTTCGAGAAAACTCGATCTTCATCCGCCATTGACGACCACCTGGGAGAAGTTGAGGAAAACTTGAGTGGAGTGCTTCCGACGTCGTAGGAGATGTCGACGAGAGGCTTTCGAGCGAACTGTAACCGCGACCGGTGGGTCGACGGTGAGGGAGGGAACGAGGGCACCGGCGTAGCGAGAGTTGTAAGCTTTTCCTGGTGAAATAAAGCTTCTCTTCTTTCAAGCTTCATCCCCTGTTCTCTGTTCCCGGCGGAGGGTTCCGTTACTCTCTGGTGGCAGGCGGCTGCTAGGGCTTCCGATCGGCGAGGTTTCCGGCAGCTGCGGCCGTCGACGACAGACGGCGAGTCACGAGCGCAGGCGGCGCTCGATTTCGGCTGAGGAGGGACGAAGACGAACGCGCTGGGCGTTCGCTTCGAGGTGGTTGACGACGAGCGGATTTTGACTGGGTCAAAATCCAGACTCGAAATGCTTTCTCGATTTCGAAGAATTCGGCGCTGACGCAAGCAAACGTCAGCGAGCCGAAGATTTGCTCAGCGAAGACAAAATTCGGCGCGGCGAAAGTAATCGAGGGCTGACGTCACGCCGACGTCAGCAGGTGGATAATTTTGACTGCGGTCAAAATTGATTTAGAGGTATTTTGGAATTAAGCATTTCCGATCGGTTTTTCTCCAATTTAGGGTTAGGGTTTCTGAGTGACTTTGTATTTTGGGGATAAAAATTTATCCGGAGAGATTAGGGTTTCCAATTTAGGGCCGGAAATCCTAAGGAGAGTTGCGTTCTGGTATTCCGCCGGACGGCTCTAGGAAGCGGATAAGCGCCAATCCTAGGCCAATCCTAGGCCGATCCGACCTGGAAGCTCCAGCATCAAAGTAGAGAAAGCCCGGACGTACTCCTGGATCGATCCTGTATGCCTCAGCCGATCCAGTTTGCCACGCGCCTGATCCGCCGAGTTTCCGGGAAGAAACTACCGCCGCAGTTCCTCACGGAAAGTCTCCCAAGTCCAGCTAGTAGTCCCGGATGTAGAGCCGACTTTGGTTCGCCACCAAAGTTTCGCGTCGCCTGTAAGATAGGCGATGCACACCTGCACCCGATCTCCTGCATAAATATGGTTAGCTGAAAACAGTTGCTCCATATCCCAGATAAAGTTTTCGACCTCTCTGGACGATCGAGCCCCCCCGAACGTCGCTGGGTCTGGCACGCGCATCCTCGGTTTGGGAGCCTCCTGCTCCAGCGGTGCTGGTTTCGATACTTGCGCTAGGGCTAAACGCAGTACCCTTACTTCAGCGTGCATGTCTTCCTTCATGCGAGCCATCTCTCCTGGCAGATGGATCAGACCCTCCACGGTTTGTTGCATGATCTCGATCTGTAACCTCTGTTGCTCGATCTGCAACCCTTGTTGCTCGATTTGCTGCCTCTGCTGCTCGATCAGTAATTCCTGATCCTCCACTGTCTTTTGGAGGTTTTCCACCTGTGGAATCATCCCACTGCCTCCACCACTAGCCAAACCGAGCATCTGCTCGATCTGAGCAATGCGTTCACCCTGGTTCACCATCTCCTCAGGATCAGCCGTCTCCTTGGCTTTTCCTTTATCCTGCCTGGGTCGGGCGTCCTCTGACGCTCCTCTAGCAGTATGGGTGATTTTCTGGAACTTCAGACCTTTCCTCACCTTCGAGGGTGAGGCTGAAGGTGCCGTGTTTGCTAGAGCACGTTAGCCTGCTCTGATACCTGTTGTCACGCTTCGGTCGGATCGGCCTAGAATTGGCGCTTATCCGCTTCCTAGAGCCGTCCGGCGGAATACCAGAACGTAACTCACCCTAGAGTTTCCGGCCCCAAAATTAGAAACCCTAATCTCCCCGGATAATTTTTATCCCCAAAATATAATTCGCACAGAGAAAACCCTAACCCTAATTTAGAAATCCGAAAAGAAACGGAACCCTAAATTTAATACCTTCTCTCTGGTCAAAATTGTCGTTGACCAGTCAACTGTCAACGTCCAGATTTCTGCCGTTGCTTGCGTTAGCCACTCGTTCGCTGACGTCAGCCCTCGAAATCGTCCGCCGCACGCGCCGAATTCCCGTTGCTGACGTAGGCTCGCGTCAGCAGCCCGAAATCGAAATTCGATTTCGATTTCGTTCGATTTGCTTTGACCGCCCGTTCCGTTGACTCGCGCCTCGAAAGCCGAGTCGTCTTCAAACTCGCGACGCCGCCTGCGTCACCGCTGCCGTTGAGCGCCGTCTGCGTTCGACGCCGCGTCGTCCTTGTCGTCAGAACTCGTCGGAGAACAGGGGAAGGAGAGGAAGGATGAAAGAAGAAGGCGATGAAGCTTTATTCCTCGAAAAGCACTACAACGTCGACTCCTATTTCCGGTGACCCCAGGCGCCGGTGTCCCTCTTCCCTCCCTCGCCGTCGACTCCCCAGCCGCGGGTACAATTCTCTCAACCCTCTTGTCGCTCAAAGCTCGCTCACGTCGGTGGAGATCTCTCGTCGAAGCTTCACCAAGCTTCTTTAGTGGTCGTCAATGGCGGAGGGTCCTCCTGTTGCCCTCGCTTCCGCTTTATAGGTAGCGAGCCGCCTCTGCTCCCAGCTCCCGCGTCCGTCGCCAACCGAAGCTTCGTTCGCGTCCGCGTCCGGGTCTTGCGGGGACGACGACGTCGCCGCTCGGTTGAAACCGTTCGAATAGCTCGCCTGCATCTCGTGGAGAGGACGCCGCAACGCTCGCGTCCAAGACTCCGTCGCTCGCCGATGAATGCTTCCTCGCTCGTCCGCTTCGCTCGGCGACGCGTCCGATCTTCACTCGCGCGCCCCGCTTCGCTCGGCGACGACGCGTTTGACGAAGCTCGGCGAACGACGCTGATGAGTCATTCGCTGCTTGGGCTTGGGCCGTTGCTTGGCCCAAGTCTGTTTGATCCTGGTTCCATGGGCTCCGGTCTGGACCGGGCTGAACCGGGCCTGACACTAAGTGTCAGACCCGGGTTCACCCGGTTCGGCCCAACCCAAGCCCAGGCCCACAAAAGGAAACCCACCTTATTTATGGGTAGGGCTGGCAATTCGTGTAAATGGGTCGTGTTCGTGTCGTGTCATACTTGACCCGCGACACGTTTATGCTCGACCCGAACACGACCCGTTTATACATACGGGTCAATATATAAAACACGAACACGACCCACTTATTTAAACGGGTTACACGACACGACACAATTAACACGTTTACTAAATAGGTCGTGTCGTATGATACAACATGACACGACACGATTAACACGATTAATAAATAGGTCTATCATATGACACAACACGATACGACACGATTAACACGTTTAATAAATAGGTCTGTCATATGACACGATACAACACGACACGATATGACACGATATGACACGATTAATAAAAATAACATATTTAATCAATATTTAAATTTTAACAACCTCAATAGACAATACCTCATCATCAAATCGAATTAAAACTATAAAAGTATAACAAAAAAGTAGTGATATAGGCACATTGATTAGTGATTATTTTTGTATATGTTTTATCAATCATCAAACCAAAAAAAAAAAAAAGAAGATAAGATGACAACTTCAAAAAGGTGAAACTCAGAACAAGCTTACTACACAGCACATAAATACTCCGAGAGATGAATCCGCGGTAAAGAACATGATTTGAAACAAAAAGAAAAGAACATACCAAGAGATAGCTAAGATCCTTAAGACAGTGCCTGAAGAAGAAAAATTTTCATTGAATCAGAAATTCAAGTATCATGCCTCTAACTTGGTAAAGAACATGATTTGAAACAAAAAGAAAAGAACATATCAAGAGATAGCTAAAATCTCTCGAAGATGGATTAAACCGCACTCCATATTCGCAACTAGAATTGAGAACACTTTTGTCAATACAAAATTAAACTGGGACAAACGGGTAAAAGACTGAATCTACCTCAGCATCTCAGTACCAAAATAAAAAACTATAATGTCCCAACTATTCTAACGCCAAAAGAGTGGTGACATACACAACTGAAGTTATTATCTGAAACTTCATTTCAAAAAACTCAGACATTACTATATCTGAAGTAATTAAGAGTGTTGTTTCCACTGTCCTCTCCATGTAACCTTCAGCCTTCATCCTTGAAATGATAGCATCAACCTGACAAGACGCCTAACATCAGCATAGACAAAACAGAAATAAAAGTAGCAAAGATGACATTCTAATTAAGAGTGTTGGTTGATTAAGGAAGGGGAAGTCTCGGTTGATTGAAGAAAAGCAAGTTTCCTGAATTAATAAAAGAGAGAAGAAGTGAAATGGAAGGATGAAACAGAGATGTAGCGTAAAAAAAAAAGGGAAGGGCAAGAAAGAAAGAGGATTGTCAAAAAAAAAAAAGGAAATAGATTCCTTCTTCGCCTCGTATCAAACAAAGAACGAGAAGTCAGAATCAAATAAAAAAAAATCCAGAAAGAGACAAGAAGTAAACTGACAAAGAGCACAAAATCGGAATCGGACAAAAAACACACACAAAAAAAGATCGGAATCGGACAAAAAAAACACACACACAAAAAAGAGATGAGGGACTGAGAAAGTCGAAAGAGGTAGAAAATGCGAACAAAAAAATCCGTGAAGAGAACGAGAGAGAATTAACAAAAAAAGAGAGAAGAGAAGTTGTTACCGGCAAGCGCTCCTTAGCCTTGTTTCACCGCTACTTGTGATTTTATTAGAGGAAGAGATCTGCTACTTGTACCGCTGCAAGAAGAGATCTGCTGCTTATACTGCTGCAAAAAAAGAGAAAATATTAGGGCGTCGGCGGAAGCGGCAAGGCGATTATAGTTACAGAAGAGAGAAAGGCGGATATGGGAAGGGAAAATAGTACTCGGGGTCGGGCCGTCGGGGACTCGGGCCTCGGGGGTACTGCTGCAAGAAAAGAGAAAATATTAGGGCGTCGGCGGAAGCGGCAAGGCGATTATAGTTACAGAAGAGAGAAAGACGGATATGGGAAGGGAAAATAGTACTCGGGGTCAGGCCGTCGGGGACTCGGGGGGGTAGCAAGCTTCCGAGCTTCGGGCAAGGCAATCGGGCGTCGGCGGAAGCCAAAATGAGAAAATATTAGGGCGTCGGCGGAAGTGGCAATCGGGCGTCGGCGGAACCGCGGAAGGGAAATATTAGGGTTTTAGCTTATATAATATTAATATTATATATTAATATTATATAATATATATTATATATGGGTTAGGCGGGTCAACCCACGACACGACACGACACGACACGAATTGTAGCGTGTCATAAACGGGTCAACACGATAATGACACGAAACACGATTATGTGAAACCCAAACCCGCGAAAACTCGTGTCGTGTTGGCGGGTCGTATAATTTTTTGCCACCCCTATTTAAGGGAGCTCGATTTGAGGAAAACGGCGGGTCAACGTTGGAAGTTGACCAAACCAAACGAGGCGGAGACTCGTCTCAATCCGCGTGCTTCAGATGCTGATCCAGCGGATGACGCGGGCGTGAGACGCAGACGCGAGCCACGCGAGCTCGCCATCGCGTGCGACGGACGCGATCGGCGCGGGCGGCGTCTCTTTCATTTGCGAGCGGCTCCCTCGGCGGAAGAAGCGGACGAAGCCACACGGGATGCGGCTTCGCGAGCGGATTGCTCGGGCGAGGTTTTCGGAAGACTCGGACGCAGGGGAAGACGAGCGGCGGCTCGTCTATAAAGAGGAAGAGAGCTTCCATCATCCGGGTGCGCGAAGGGCGACACCACAGAGGCGCCGGGGAGCGACTCCACCGGCGTCGGCGAGGGCGCCGTCGCCCCTTCCAGAGCAGGGCTCTGATGCCGCCAGGGGCGAAGGGAGGGATGGGGGCGCCGGCGGGCGTTCGAGTGAGAGGTTTGTAAGTCTTCTTCAAGGAATAAACGAAGCTTCACTTTCCATCTCCTTCCCCTGTTCTACGACAACGGGAGGCGGCGGCCTTCCCCTTTGTTCCAACGGAATCCAGAGCGCGGCGGCGCTTGGCTGAAGCAACGACGCGGCGGCGTCGTGCGTCGAGAGGAAGAAGACGACTCGGGTTTCGAGGCACGAGTCAATGGAACGGGCGGTCAACGGTGAAAAGAGTTTCGATTTCGATTTCGAAATCGAAATCGGCGGCTGACGCAAGCGAACGTAAGCAGGGCAAAGTCAAAATCGGCGGCGCGAAATCGAAAAATCGAAATTGGCACGCTGACGCAAGCAAAACGTCACCCGGAGAACGAGTTCGCGGCGAAGGAATTAATCGTCGACGGATGTCAGCGTGACGTCAGCAAGAACGATTCGAACGGCCGAGTTCAAACAGTGAATTTCGATTAATTTGGTGTTGATTTTGACTTCGGTCAAAATCAGAGGAGGTATTTAATTTAGGGTTCCGTTTCTTTCCGGATTTCTGAATTAGAGTTAGGGTTTCTCTGTGCGAACTGTATTTCGGGGATAAAAATTATCCGGGGAGATTAGGGTTTCTATTTTGGGGCCGGAAACCCTAGGGAGAGTTACGTTCTGGTATTCCGCCGGATTGCCCTGAGACAGCGGATAAGGACTGTTTTCAGGACGATCCGACCGGGGCGTGACACTAAGTGTCACGCCCCCGTCGGATCGGCCTGGAAACAGCGCTTATCCGTTGTCTCAGGGCCGTCCGGCGGAACACCAGAACGTGATCGCGCTAGGGTTTCCGGACCGAATCTCGTCCCCAAATTCGAAACCCTAGTTCCCGCTCAATTTTTCTTCCCAAATTACAAGTCACTCAAGAGAACCCTAACCCTAATTTGAGAAATCGAGAAAAGAATCGAAAACCCCAAATTATACCTCAATCTGGATTTTGATCGAAGTCAAAATCAATCACCAAATTAAATCAATTTCACTGTTGAAACTCGTTGCCGAATCGCCCTTGCTGACGTCACGCTGACGTCAGCCGACGATTAATTCGTTCACCGCGAAATCGTTCCCTGGCTGACGTCTGCTTGCGTCAGCGTGCCGAAATCGAATTCGAATTCGATTTCTGCCGCCGATTTTGACTTTTCCTCGCTTACGTCACGCTGACATCGACGTCTCGAATCGAACGCCGCTCCGCGTCGTCTTCAACCTTCGTCTCCGCTTCGACGCCGCCTGCGTCGTTTTCACAGCGCGAACGCACGCCTGCGTTCGCTCGCGGATCGCCGGAGAGGAGGAGGCCGACAAGGGGGAGACGCCGCCCGCGTCTCAGCCTCGTCGCCGACCCGAGACAGCCGCCTGCTGCCGAAAGAAGCATCTCCGGATTGAAGAACACCGGAGCAGAGGAAGCAGAGGAGATGCCGTCGCCGGAGAAGAAGCACAGGAACTCAATGGAAGAGGAAAGCTTTTATTACTCACTGGAAGCTACAAAACCTCTCCCTCTCACACTCTCGTCGACGGCAATGCTCGCCGTCGGAAACAGCCGCTCTCAACCCTCACGTTACTCGCCGTTCGCGCTTGAACGGAGCCCTCAACCTCGCCGGTGGATTCCTCTCTCGTCGCCGTTCTCTGATCTCTCTGATCACCCCCCTTCTTCGCTCGAAGCTTCCTATCTTTATAAGGCGCCGCTGCCTCTTCTTTTATAAACGCGGAACGAGTCCGCCTTTCACCAAGTCCGCGTCCTCCGTCCGAGAAGTTCGCTCGTGCCGCGTCCGAGATTCCCGTGGCGAAGACGTCGCCGCTTCGCTGCTCTTGCGTCCGTTCTGTATCCGCACCGCGAGCCTTGTCGACGCATCCGAGACTTCCGCCGAAGCCGTGCCTTCCGAAGCTCGCGGAGACGACGGCGTCTCTGCCGTGGACGCCTCGTCCCGCCTCGTCCCGCCGAAGCCGTACGGATGCAGTGGCATCGTCACGGGCGACAGGCGACTTCGTCCATGTGAGAGGCTTCGAGGCGGCTTCGGATCTTCCGGGCACGTGTGGATGGAGCAAAGAAGCAGGCGGCTTCTTCGGGCGATGCAGGGGCACGCGAACGAGGGAAGCAGGGGAGTTCTTTCCCTATAAAGGCCGACGAGATGGACGGAGCTCGGTGTGCGCGGAGGCGACACCACGGGAGAAGGAGCGCGCGACGGAAAGCGGCTCCTTCCCGGCGGGTCGGGGAGGACGCCCCTCCAGGGCGAAAGCCTTTACCAAGCGGTGAGCTTGAGAGAGAGCCGGCGACGATGAGCGTCGAGGCGAGACGACCAGCGAGCGGTTCCGACCAGCGAACAGAGAAGAGAGAACACTGTGAGCGGCGGCGACGCCGACGCTGAGAGGGAGAGAGACGAGAGGTGAGGGAGGAGTTTTGTAGCTTAATTAACGAAGGAATAAAAGCTTTCTCCTCCATTTTCCCCGTGCTTCTTCTCCGGCGACGGTAACGAACGCGAACGCGGCGAACGTTCGCGCGGCGAGACGAAGACGACGACGAAGCGAACGAGCGGCGTTCGGTTCGAGGCGATTTGGCGGCTGACGCAAGCCGACGTCAGCAGCAGGAAGTCAAAATTGGCGGCGCGAATTCGAAATCGAAATCGATTTCGCGTGCCGACGTCAGCGTGACGTCATCTGGAGAATGAGTTCGCGGCGACGGAATTAATCGGTGGATGACGTCAGCGTGACGTCAGCAAGGGCGATTCGGCAGCGAGTTTCAACAGTGAAATTGATTTAATTTGGTGATTGATTTTGACTTCGGTCAAAATCCAGCGAGTTTCAACACTAAGTGTCACGCCCCGGTCGGAACGGTCCAAAAACAACGCTTATCCGTTGTCTCAGAGCCGTCCGGCGGAACACCGGAATGTGATCGCGCTAGGGTTTCCGGACCGAATTTCGTCCCCAAATTCAAAACCCTAGTTCACGCTCACTTTTTATCCCTCAAATTACAAGTCTCTCAAAAGAAACCCTAACCCTAATTTGAGAAATCGAGAAAGAATCGAAAACCCCAAATTATAATACCTCAAATTCGATTTTGACCGAAAGTCAAAATCAATCGCCGATTTAATTTCTGTCGCTGACGTCACGCCTGACGTCAGCCCTGGAAATCTTCGCCGCGCGTCGAATTTCGCTCGCCGCTTTTTCGATTTCGATCGCTGACGGAAGTCTTGCGTCAGCGCCGATTTCGATTTCGATCGAAATCGAAATCCGATTTCACAGTTGACCAAGTCCTTGCGCCTTCGTCTCTTTCGCGCACGACGCCGCTGCGTCGTCTGCCGCCGAGTGCCGCCGCACTCCGAACTTCACTGGATCTACTTGGAACGTGCGTCGCGCCGCCTGCGCTCAGCTCGAGCCGCTCCGACGTCGCTCAGTAGCCGACTGCCAACGAATACGTCGCCGAACCAGAGCCGGAAACAGAGGAGGGAAGGTCGCCGGAGAAGACAGGTTTGTAGGGGAAAGCTTCCTCTTTATTCTCAATAATAAACGAGTACAAAACCCCTCACCTCTCCTCGTCGCTCTTCCTCACGCCGGCGACGATCTCACTCTCGTCGCCGTTCACAGAAACGCTCGTTCGCTCGCGTTCCGTTCGCCGTTCGTGTGATCTCCCTCCGAGCTCTCCTCTCTGCCCGTCGAAGATCTCCCTTCGTTGAGCTTTATAGAGAAGCCGCTGCTTCTCTTCTTCTCCGCGGCGACCGCGTCGCCCGCGGACTCCGTCCGCTTCGTTCGGCGCCGTCGTTCGAATCCCGTGTCCGAAGCATACGGAGGGGAAGGCGATGCTGAGCTTCATTTTGAAGTCGTCCACGGCTCCCGATTCTTCTGCGTCCGAGGACGTCGCCCAGCCGCCAGCTTCGTGCCCTCTGCGTCGCCCACCTGAAGACGGCGCTGCGTCCGTTTCTTCCGCAGCAACGCGTGCGTCTCGTTTCCTCCGTTTCGAGATTCGATTTCGTAAAGAAATCCGAATCTCGAATTCCTTTTACTGCTGTCGTCCGAGTCTTGGGCTTGGGTCCGGCCCAATCTCCTCTGGGCTCCCCGGTTCAGCCCAGTGAAGGATGGGCCTGGCCCAAGCCCACGACGGAGAACAACTCACGGATCAATGTCAAAATCGGATGAAGATTTTGACCGAAGCTTAGCCATCATCTCGTGCGGACGACGGCACCCTCACGCAGGACTCGGACGAGGCTGGCAGGCACGCGCTGGCGTGCGCGAACGAAGCAACCGAGCTTCGTCAACTCACCACGCGAGCTCCGGACGACGCGGTCGACGCCGAACGAAGCGGACGTCGAGCGGCTGGACGCGTAGAAGGCAGAGACGCCGTAGTCTCCGCGAGCATCGGAAGGCTTGGACGCTCGATTTGGAGTGAACGCGGACGCGATGGAAGCGGAGGCTGAAGGCAGGCGCGCACGACTCGGATGAAGGCGGTTTCTCTATAAAGCTCAACGAAGGGAGCAAGCAGGGAAGGGGGGAACGAATCAGGAAACTACGGAGAGGAGGTTCGGCGAACGTAGGAGCGAACGACGAGCGTGAGTTTTCCGGCGACTGAGAGAAGAGTCTCGAGAGCGTGTAACGGCGGCGACGCTCGCCGCCGACGTGAGGAACAGAGACGAGAGCGTGAGAGGGAGAGGTTTTGTAGCTTCCAGTTGAGTAATAAAGCTTTCCTCTTCCACTGAATTCCTGTGTTTCTTCTCCGGCGACGGCACCTCCCCTGCTCCCCTGTTCTTCGGTGTACGGCGACGACGAACCTCGGCAGTAGGCGGCTGCGAGGTCGTCGACGATCGGCGACAAGGCGAGAGCACAGGCGACGCATCCTTCCTTCCCAGCGACGTGCGACGAACGCGGCGGCGTTCGAAAGCTCGGTGTCGAACAGAGGTTGAAGACGACGCGAGTTTCGGCATTCGAAACGAGGCGAAGTCAAGTCAACGGCATCGACGCGAAATCGAAACGATCGAATTCGTTTTTGGTGTGACGTCAGCGTGACGTACTCCTGACGGCCCCGGAGGAAGAAGTATCGCCTATCGTCCTCCGCCATCCCCGGAAGCTCCAGCATCAACGTAGAGAAAGCCCTGACGTACTCCTGGATCGGGCCTGTATGCCTCAGCCGATCCAGTTTGCCACGCGCCTGGTCCGCCGAGTTTCCGGGAAGAAACTGCCGCCGCAGTTCCTCACGGAAAGTCTCCCAAGTCCAGCCAGTCGTCCCTGAGGTAGAGCCAACTTTGGTTCGCCACCAAAGCTTTGCGTCGCCTGTAAGATAGGCGATGCACACCTGCACCCGATCTCCTGCAGAAATATGGTTAGCTGAAAACAGTTGCTCCATATCCCAGATAAAATTCTCGACCTCTCTGGACGATCGAGCCCCCCCGAACGTCGCTGGGTCGGGCACCCGTATCCTCGGTTTGGGAGCCTCCTGCTCCACCGGTGCCGCTGTTGATACTTGCGCTAGGGCTAGGCGCAGTATCTTAACTTCAGCGTGCATGTCCTCCTTCATGCGAACCATCTCCCCTGGCAGATGGATCAAACCCTCCATGGTCTGTCGCATGACCTCGATCTGCAACCTCTGTTGCTCAATCTGCAACCCTTGTTGCTCGATTTGCAACCTCTGCTGTTCGATCAGTAATTCCTGATCCCCCACAGTCTTCTGAAGGTTTTCCACCTGTGGAATCATCCCAGTATCTCCACCACTAGTCATACCGAGCATTTGCTCGATGTGAGCAATGCGATCACCCTGGTTCACCATCTCCTCAGGATCAGCCGTCTCCTTGGCTTTTCCTTTATCCTGCCTGGGTCGAGCGTCCTCTGACGCTCCTCTAGCAGTGTGGGTGATCTTCTGGAACTTCAGACCTTTCCTCACCTTCGAGGGTGAGGCTGAAGGTGCCGTGGTTGCTAGAGCACGTTAGCCTCCTCTGATACCTGTTGTCACGCCCCGGTCGGATCGGCCTGGAAACAGCGCTTATCCGCTTCCTAGAGCAATCCGGCGGAACACCAGAACGTAACTCGCCCTAGGGTTTCCGACCCAAAATCGAAACCCTAATCTCCCCGATTAATTTTTATCCCCAATTTACAGTTCGCACGGAAAACCCTAACCCTAATTTAGAGAAAACCGATCGGAACCTAAATCCAAATTTACCTCTCGGTCAAAATTGATTTTGACCACCGAATTTCGCCGTTCGCCGGATTAAATCGACTCGCTGACGTCCGCCTGACGTCAGCGCCTGAAATCGATTTCCGCCGCGCGTGAAATTTCCGCTGTGCTGACGCCCGCTTGCGTCAGCCGTTCGAATTCGAAATCTGAATTCGATTTCTTCGCCGAATCGCGATTTCGCGTCGTTGACTGCTCGACGCGTTGACTCCGCCTCGTTTCGCCTCGAACGCCAATCACGCGTCTTCGTCTTCGCCGCGCCTCAGACGAACGCGATCGACGCCGCCTGCGTCTCGCGTCCACAGCCGTCGCCGGAGAAGAAGAAAACGTCGCCTGTGTCTCCTCGTCGTCGACCCGAGCACCGTCGTTTCCGCCGACGAGAGACGATGCCGAATTTCACCAGACAACTCCTCGGAACAGGGGAAAACGGAAGAAGAAGTAAAGCTTGATTAATACCCAAAAAAGCTTACAAACCTCCACTTATAGTCTCCGACGACCCTCGTCGCCGGTGCCCGCTTCCCCTCCCTCACCGGCGAACCAATCGCCGATTACAATCGCTCGTTATTTTCCCTCTTTTCTTCACCCAAAGCCCTCTCGAGTTCGTCACTCCCAGGTGATGGTGATCGCCCCCCCTGCTGCCCTCGTCCGCAGTCTTATATGGGAAGCGAGACGCCGCCTCTTCGCTGCTATTCCGAGTGTCGGCGCCCGAGTTGTCCGCCTGAGCTTCCGCTTGCAGCCGAGGATTTCGGGGACGACGCAGTCTCCTCCGCCGAACGCGAGGTCGTCGAACGCGTTCCGCACGCGCAATTCGCCGAATCTTTCCACGGACCTCGATTTTGACCATTATTTGGGCTGGGCACTGGGCTTGGGCCGAACCGGGTAGACCGGGCCCTGACACTAAGTAATGTAACAATTGAACCGATGCCCGACTCGACCATACGTGTCGAAAACGTCACTCCCTGCTGAAGCGAAAACAAAGACGGCCGTCAACTCCCCGCCGTTGGCGACGCACAGATCGAGAGACTCTCGCTGACCCCGAGGTGTTCGCCGGATTCATCGTCTCCTCCACTCTGGTTTTCCATGATCTCACTAATTTTGTTGATAGTATGATTTTTTTTTGTCCCTTGAGTTGCATTTTTGCCGTCGGTTCTGTTTGTTTCTTCGCTGCCCTAATTCACTGTGATCTGAGAAAATCTCTTGGAAAGTGTTATCGACAAAGACAAAAAAAAAATCTGAACGAGCATGTTCTTACCTGAATCTTTTTGGCGGATTAATCTCTCTAAGTGCATTGCGGATCGACATCTCTTTTCCCTAAAGTTTCGTTCATCTTTCCTTCGCTGATGCTCATTCATCGGTTATGACGCTAATAAACCATTTGCATAACCAAAGAAAATTCGTATCTGATGGGAATCGATTATGGACTTGACACTTATTTGGTCATAGGAAACAAGCATATCCTCTACCTTGATACAAGATCTTCGAAGTTCAAACGATTGTTGAATTTCTTATTTTATGTTAAGCTTGAATTTGTTCTTTTTCTCTTTTTGTTCAGGATGACGAACGCACTGACATTTTAGTACGTCATATTCAACAGAAATTTTTTTTTCTTCTATGTGCATTTGCTTTTGATTATGAAATGTAATTGACTCAGATTAGCTTCAGCAGTTGCGTCTATGTGCATATTACTTGGAGAATAGTAAGTTTCCCAGTTTCTCATGAGAGTCCAGTAAAGACCTGATAAATTTATGTGCTTGCGCTTCATAGTTGTCTGATCTGTCCAATCCCAGTTCCAAATTCTGATTGTGCCCTTCCTTTCTTGTGATTAGTTCTCAATTATCTTAAGCCTTTCCTTTAAATTCTATAGGCGATTAGAAAACCCATCATAACTTTTGTTTGGGTGCATTGAGTTAAGAGTGTCGATTATTTATGCTTACAATTTGGAATTTTTTATGTTGTCAACCAAATTTTCAGCTAGGTTGCACATTAGCTTCACAAAGCATCAAATCTTACAACTATATATTGTGAACTTACTAGCAACTAAGTAGCATTAATATAATTTAGTAAGAAGTTCGTTTAAGTATGTTGCGCTTCTGAATAACGAAAAACTAAATGTGTGAAATGACCTTCCCATTGCTTAATAAAGTTAGTATGAATAAGATAGGACTTGAAATAATCTTTCTTTAATTAATGAGCAGTGACGCTAATGTAAATCATTTTAGAGGAAGGAAAAACAATTGCCAATCAAGTAGGCATAACTCAAAGAGAAAAGGAAAATGGAACTTATCAAGAACAACACTCTAACTAATTCCAGTGCTAATAAAGCAGCTACCCTTGCGACCATGACATGCCTAGTTTTACATTTATACCAAGAGGTAGAGTGCAAATATAAAAACTCTTACCAGCATAAAGGTTTTATATATGGTAAGGACCTACTGTACAATGTTAGTTGTACAGAGAAGTCTCATTTGTTCATGCATCGGAGAAGGTACTCTACCAATAGCTAAGTATTGTATATCCGTGCAAATTTGTGTCACTTTCCATATGATGGTAACTTTACTTGTTTATTTGTGCTACAAAAGGAGAGAGTCATGAGTAGCTAAGTATCACCTTTCCATATATGCACAATCCATAGATTTAAAAACCGGTACACCAATACATACCAGGATTTTAAACTTTGACACAATCTTCATTATTCTGCACTTTGTAGTATATATCTCATTCTTTGTAGGAGAGGCACCTAAGTAGCTAAATATTGTTTACTTATGCACATGCCAAGCTTGATCAATATGTAGGTGATAGTTAGAGCACTAATACATATGATGGTAACTTTACTTGATACACTAAGATGTCTCCAAATAAAAATGCTAGAAAAAATACTCGAAGAAGAGAAAGAATCATGATCATTGGAGAAAAAATATTTAGGTTATAGTCCACCATACATTGATTGTCTTATGCTCCAATATTTATCATGTATTGAAACAAAGAAAGCAGCCAAAGTTACATGAGTATCCACTTGTGAAATGTTGTTGATCCATTATATATCCCCATTACTATTATTTCCTCACATGCATGGCGTCCAACTTGGGAGCATTGTCACCCCCCAAAAAAAAAATGTACTCTGCATCCCCATAAAAGAGGATGTAAGCGTCCTAGACTTTTGCTCTCCTATATGCTATAGCACCAAGAATTTCACTAAAGATATGACCATTAGAAATGGCAATAGAGGAAGAAGGTGCAAGCAATTTGCAATGAAGGCAACAAGAGAGCTGATTCAAATGCCTATTGACTAGGGCTTGAGGATGAGGATGACAATGATGAGGGCGATAATGGTGCTCTTAGCTTCTTTTTTTTTTGTTTTTGGAAAAATAGAGAAATTTATAGAGTAAAAGAAAGAGATTTAGTTGTGTCTTGTCACTACTAGTAATTTAGTACAATTGTTGATGATGTCGATGGAGGTGTCACTTAGGGATATCTATTTAAAACCAATATTGGTATTCCAATTACACAATCAATATAAACTTATTTTAATCTATTTAAAATAAATACACAAGTAATATACAACCTGTACAGTATGTTATGTACCAGTCTAACAAAAGACCAGTATGGGTACTGGTGTCAAAATTCTAACCTTGATTCAATCCATTCTTGGAAAGATATCTTAGGCATCTTGTACATAAGAATGATACAGTGCAGATATTTTCTTTTTTTGAAAAAAAAGTGTTTGAGTTTTGAAGAACATAAGATACATTATGCAATCAAGAACTACATTCAGTGACGTGTTTATAGTGTTTGTTTGGTCAAAATAATAACTATCTAAGTTTTGGTTAAATGTCGTGATCTAGACAAGTGAACTTATGAGGATTTGAATGACTTTGGTTGAATTGGATTGGATGTGATTAGCTCTTAAACTATGCAGGTGTTTTACTCATGGTTGGTTTAAAAAACAAATTCATATCAGGCGATGTAGTTTGTACCATGTACCGGTTATAATAGAAACTAATCGGTACTATGCGTTGATATGGACCAGTACTAACTGTATTTAGTGTTCCACTTGTGAGCAAGGTTTTGCAATATTAATCCTTACTTGTGCCCCGATCTATATCGTCATTATATATATCGAAACATTGGTATAAGTTTAGATTGGTACGTACCGTACATATCAAGTAGTACGGACTGGTTTTTGAATCGATGATTAAGAGTGCATCAACATATGAGCTTTTGTTGCTTTATCTTGGCACGCTAAACAAGTTTATTGTTTTTCATAAATGGTTGATTAAAAGCACTATGTATTGCAGGTCAACTCACACATCTACGCTCCAGAGATAAATTTGTTTCACCTGGCACCATAATGACTTTTGAGATTAGTGAGCTGAAAAGTAAGTCCTGATTTTCCATTCATACATCTTTAGCAATATTAAATGACCATAAAATCTATTCATTTAATGTGGCAAAATAAATAATAATGATTCATTTAGATAATTGAAGGCAATGACTTGCATTGTTGGTCTTTGAAATATAAAGGTAGAACCTATTAAAATAACTTATGTTTCTCGTTTTCTAAGATTGGTTTACATATTATTCACAAAAAACTAGATTACAAGCATATGATGTGCTTCCATATCATGAACTGTTACAATAATCCTTCCTCCCAAAAGCTGAAGTCAACTGCCATGCTTCTTCCCTCCTCCCTCCCTCTTATTTATTATTCTTGGTATTCACTAAACCTAAGTTCTTCATTTTTATATGTGCTTTTTTCTTGCGGAAACAAAGGTTTGTTTGGACTTTTGAGTCTCTTTAAAACTATTGCAAATGCTTGCAGAGGAGGAAGTAAACTTCTGCCAGACACAAGAATGCCATATATAGTTTGCTTTACTTTTATAGCCACAATGGCAGGAAAGAGCAGAGATCAAATCTAAGTTATGAAGTTTAATCATCTGGTAATACTAAAATATATGTTTTGTTCAGAAGCTAAAAGTTCGTTCTTGCACCAGGTGCTTTTCCTATGGCTTATTTATGCCCATCCATTTAGTGACTGTTTATTGTTTACCAATGTATCGATGGGATATTTCTTCCAGAAGTCTCGGGCTTGGTACTTTATGATAGCATAGAAAAAGGAAGTCTCAGTGTATGATACTGCCAACTGTGAAGTTTTAATTTATGCAACATTTCTTTTGCATTATAAAGAGCCTGTTTCAGTAACTTGAACCAGAGACCCTCTCTGTTAGCAGCGGTGCAACCTTACTTTCTGTGAAAACTTGCCCTTTGTACAGAGCAGCCTATCTGAATTTTTGACAGATTTTGCCATGTGATGGCAATGCCTTTAGTCAAATCTCAAGGATATGGAAAACATCTGAAGTGCCAAACATATGTGATATGTTATCATAACTTCATAAGCTGCCGTGTTATCAAGAATACAGAAAGTATTTGAAGAGCCACATGACATTATAAGCTGACATTGTCCATCAGCTAAGGGAATCCATCATGAAATCATCTCTCGCAGGATTGCTATGTTTTCCCCCACAATTTTACTGTCTTATTTCATCTTTATACCCTTGAATGCTTAAAAATTAAAATGATGGGCAATCTTGATATCTTTCTTTTCATTGATAATGTAGAGGCCGGCATAGGTCTAATTGGCTTTGGCATCTTCTTCACGTTCCTTGGTGTTGTTCTTTTTTTCGATAGGGGCTTGCTTGCTCTTGGTAATGTAAGACATTCTCATCCTCTTTTTATCTTTCTTCTTATCCTTTTCTGTTTGATAATAAATTGTACATCACTATATAGAATGTTTTTACCAGATATTTAGCCTGTTGGGGGTTGGACTCTTGCTTGGTTGGCAATCTGCAGGGCAACTCTTCACAAGAAACTATAAGGTACATTTTGCGGTGCATTAAGAAATGATATCGACACGTCTATCTATTTGTGCCAATTGTTTTTGTTATCATTAGTTGCTTCAACAACATAATAATTTAGTTATGAGACAAAATGAGAAGTTAGATTTGGTGACTAGTTATCCTAAAAGCTTGAGCTGTGAAGAAAGAGCCCAGATTAAATATTTATAATCTCATAATTTTAGATTTATGATCTAGCACTCCCTTGTGTTGCAAGATAGATTAAACTTGAACTTGAATCCAAGAGTGATGGAGCTACTGTAGGAGGGATGGTCCTTAAAGCCGTACTCTAAGGATTTACACAATGCACGCGAAAACGGGAGAGGATCTTTAAACGAGGGAAGTGAAAATCGCTTTGGAAATGCAACAGAAAACACGATGAAATCAGTGTCGAGTTTGATCGGAGCAACACGAATGCGAAAGAACACAACAACACACAACTACAGAATGTAATACACTAACCTCGTAGCAATTCATCACTCTCACACAGCAGATTTTAAGCTCAGCAAGTTGCAATGGGGAAACCAACGGATTCACAGCACACAGCTCGCACGCCTATGCGCATGAAACAAACCAAAGAACAGCAGAACGTCCACGTCTCTGACGAACGATACCCGTGGAAGATCGGAAATCATAACGGAACTGAACACGATGAAATGAAAAGACAGGTGGACCTGACCCACCGGAGGCGGTGGGATTTACTTTACTGCTTTGAAAACCAGGAAGGAAACACTTCGGAGTCAAGGCACGAACCACGACTCTTACATACTTTGAAGGCGAAGCGCCAACTTTGACTTCTACAAGCGCTGGAGGCTCTCAGCTCACCAGGAGTACTCTACCACCAAGAGAACTAAGGAACACAACACCCCAGCTTCCTCTTTTATAGAACAAGAGGGGAGGGAACAAGACAAAGCAGGAAAAGACAAGCTACTTTAACAACTATCTACTCTTGCAGCCAATAAAGTAGTCAAGCTGCAGCTACAAGACAAAAGGGAAATAAACTTCTACCTAATATTCTTGAGGCTAGTCGCATGGTCTTCTGGTCTTCATACGGAGGCGGTTAGGCGATCAGACGCACTCGGAGCAAACCGCAACAAAGCAGCAGAATTTTGAAGTATTGGGCTGCGTAACGATCGTCACGGCCTTCTCCTGGGCCGTGTTGCTGACGTGGTTGTGAGGCTCATCTGGACTCTCTTCGGGGGTTGGCTTGTAGTGTCCTTGGGCCCGGTCACTTCGGTGTGGATGGAGAGCGGGCTAATAACACCCACGAAGCGGTCCGGTGGGTGAGATGGGCGTTGAGATCGCCGAATAACCACCTTGTTGGGCTCCTTTGGGCCTTCATGAGGTGGAGCAACAAGGTAGGGTGGGTTGTATACGTCGAAATGAGGTCGTCGGGGCAGTTCGGCAGCTTCGGGTAGCTGTCTGCAGAAGTCACGGGGTGTGACTTTCGTCGCTGGGTGACCCGAGGAACATTCTATTGGAGTTCCGACTTGTGCATGTGGCTTCGTCTCCGATTCCAAGATTTCTCCAGGGAGTTGTTTGCAGGATCCACGGGGCGAGGTTTTCGTCGCTGGGTACCCCGAGGAACTTTCTGTGGCAAATCAGTCTTGTGCACCCAGTAGTTGTCCGCAGGACCCACGGGGTGTGGTTTTCGTCGCTGGGTACCCCAAGAAACTTTCTGTGGAAAATCGGACTTGTGCACCCGGTAGTTGTCCGCAGGACTCACGGGGTGTGGTCTTCGTCGCGGGGTAGCCCGAGGAACTTTCTGTGGAAAATTGGACTTATGTATGTGAAGCCGCCCCTGAATCGGGTAGTTGTCCGCAGGACTTATGGGGCGTGGCTTCCGTCGCTGGGTACCCCGAGGAACTTTCTGTGGAAAATTTTTGGGGCACCGTCGGGGCTAGATTTTCCCTTTCTTTCACGCCGTATGCTCCTGCATCATCTTCCGCTGTGCACTCTGAGTCCGGAGAACTAGGGGGTAGAGGCTCGTCGGGGTCCGATGGCTCCTCCAAGGGACCATAGAAAGGAAGCAGATCCGCCATGTTGAAGACGGGGTGGATGCCCATGTCCTCAGGTAGGTCCAGTACATAGGCGTTGGAGCCGATTCGCCGCACCACCGCATATGACACCATGTAACGTGGCCGGAGTTTAAAATGAGCCATGTTTGAAACTCTCTCGGGGTGGATGCGCACCCTCACCAACTCACCGACAGGAAAATGATGTGGCCTACGGTGCTCGTTGGCCTTTATCGCATTATTAGTGTTGCCCAAAAAGATACGATGCCGAACTTCGTCATGCAAACTAGCTATATGATGGGCAAAAGAATATGCATGTTCAGACAGATGAGACTCCATGGGTAGGTCATGCAGGTCAATGGGTTTGCGGGGTTGACGGCCCGTAACAATCTGGAAGGGACTAAGACCCGTAGACCTATTAGCGGCGCTATTGTATGTGAATTCCGCCACGTGGAGAATGGAATCCCAAGACCTTGGGTGATCACCGATAAGGCACCGGAGCAAGTTACCCAAACTACGATTTACCACCTCAGTTTGTCCATCAGTTTGGGGGTGGTAAGCAGTGGAAAATTTCAGGGTGGTGCCCAAGAGGGCCCAGAGTGAGCGCCAGAAGTGGCTCACGAAGCGCGTGTCACGATCGGACACGATGGTGTGGGGAAGACCATGGAGACGGACAATCTCCCGAAAGAAATGGAGGGCGACATGGGTCGCATCCGCGGTTCGTGAACAGGGTATGAAATGTGCCATCTTCGAAAACCAATCTACAACCACGTAGATGGAGTCGAAACGGGACGCAGTGCGGGGCAGTCCTAGGATGAAATGCATGCTGAGGTGGCACCAAGGACCATCAGCGACAGGTAACGGAGTATAGTGACCAGTGTTCGGGGGACGTGGCTTGGCCAGTTGGCAAGTGCCACAGTGGCGCACAATGCGCTCCACGTTCTAGCGAAGGGAGGGCCAGAAAAAGCGCTCCTCTGCCATGTCAAGAGTTTTGTCTCGACCATGGTGGCCAGTGACGCCACCCCGTGCAGCTCAAGCAACAGATGATCTCGAAGCGATGTGCGGGGAATACACAGGCGATTCCCCAAAAAGAGATAGCCCTCACAGAGCTGGTAGGGAGACTCAGGATCAGGGGCGAGGGTCAAGGCGGCATCCACGGTGCCGAAGTCAGGGCAAGTGGCGTACTCCTCCTTAACATGGTCGAAGGTGTTGATGCGTGTTCTCATCACGCAGAGGAGGGTGCAGACTCGGCTTAAGGCATCAGCGACGACGTTTTCCTTGCCCGCCTTGTGATTAATCACAAAGGTGCACTGTTGTAGGTACTCGACCCACTTCGCACGGCGGGCACCCAACTTCTTCTGGGCGCTGAGAAAGGACAAGGTCTGGTGGTCGCTATAACAGACAAACTCATGGTGGAAGAGATAGTGCCTTCACTGTCGAAGCGACTGGACAATGGCATAAAATTCCTTGTCGTATGTCGAGTAACGCTGGCGGACAACGTTCAACTTTTCACTGAAGAAGGCGACCGGATAGCCTTCTTGAATAAGGGTTCCTCCGATACTGGTACCGGAGGCATCGCACGCGACTTCGAAGAGTCTTCGAAAAGTCTGAGAGTCGGAGAACATGGGCTGTGGTTATGACATCCTTAAGGGTCTCGAAGGCGCGTTGAGTGGCGGCGGTTCACTCAAAGTCTTCCTTGGACAAACGCTGGGTAGGGGGGTTGCAATCGTGCTGAAACCCCGAATGAAACGATGGTAAAAGCCCGCGAGGCCCAAAAAGCTGCGGACTTTGGACACGGTATGGGGTTCGGGCCAATGCCGGATGGCTTCGACTTTGGCCGGGTCAACAGAAAGACCCTCGTCGGATACAATGTAGCCTAGGAAGTGGACGCGGTTGGTCGTGAAGGAGAACTTCTTCGTGTTAAGGAAGAGACGCTCCTTGCGCAAGAGGTCAAACGTGGAGCGAAGATGCTCCAAGTGTTCTTCTGGGTCTAGCTGAAAATCAAAATGTCGTCAAAATAGATGACCAGGAATTTGCCCATGTAGGGCTTGAGAACTTGGCTCATGAGCCGCATGAAAGTGGATGGGGCGTTGGACAACCCGAATGACATGACAAGCCATTCATAAAGACCGTCCTTGGTCTTGAACGCAGTTTTCCATTCATCACCTTCGCGGATGCGGACTTGGTGGTATCCACTGCGAAGGTCCAACTTAGAAACCAAGAGGCCCAGAGACTAAGTCTAGCATATCATCAAATCGAGGTATAGGGAACCTATACTTGATGGTGATCCGGTTAATGACGCGACTGTCGATGCACATCCGCCACGACCCGTCCTTCTTGGGTGTGAGCAATGCAGGGACTGCCCATGGACTTAGGCTCTCACGGATGTACCCGTTAGTGAGGAGGTCATCCACTTGACGCTGCAGTTCAGCGTGTTCAGTTGGGTTCAAACGATGATGGGGCAGATTTGGGAGGGGAGCTCCCGGGATAAGATCAATGGCGTGCTGAATCTCCCGAGCCGGAGGGAGACCGTGGGGCAAGTCCTCCGGACTAATGTCAGCAAACTCAGTTAAAAGGGTTGAGACTTCCAGGGGTGGTGTCGTATCTACTGTGGGGGAGGACTCCGAGGACTCGTGCAACATCAAAGGCATAAACAACCTTAGATTATGTGGCCTCGCGCATAAGTGCCGAGGTGCGCATAAGGGACACGAGAGCGGGTGCCGGCGGAGCAGCCGCTGAAGGGACAACTACACCTTTGGAGGTGGACGCGCAGGAGGGACAACTACACCTTTGGAGGTGGACGTGCGCAGTTCCTTGGGTGGAGCTGGGATCAAACGGATCTTCTGGTCACCATGGTCAAACACATAGGTGTTCGACCGGCCATAATGAACCACATCTCGATCATAGACCTAGGTACGCCCTAAAAGGATGTGGGCAGCATCCATCGCTACCACGTCACACCACACCTTCTCACGATAGTCCCCAAATGCGATGGGAACTTGCAACGATGGGTAACTAGGAGGTTCAACGCGTGAACCCACGCGATCGAGTAGGGCTTGGGGTGGGGTTCTAAGGGAAGGCCGAAGCGAGTGATCGCGGTTCGGGAGACCTCGTTCAAACTACTAGCCCCATCAATGACAATCTTACAGGAGTGCCCGTTGCACTTAATGTAAATTGTGAAGATGCTCGTGCGCCTCCAGTCCTCGGAGGGTGGGGTTTGGACTAGGGTGCACCTCACAACCGCAAGTGTAGGATGACCCGACTCCTCTTCACTCGTGTAACACTCAGCTTCTACATCACGCTCCTCGTGCTCGCGACTAATAGTGGCTCACGGGTCTTGTCCACAGTGGTGGACTTCTTTGGGCAGTCCCTAGAATAGTGGCTTAGCTGCAAACAATTGTAGCAATGGACGCGCTCGGCCAGCCCAACGGCAAGGGCCTTGCCCTTCTCCTTCCAAGTGGGACGTGAAGGCGCAACCGCCTGGGCTGGGCGCCGAGGGGACCCATGAGATCTAGGCGCGGGACGAGGGTCCGGACGTGGCTCACCGCGATCAGTCCTATGGTGGGAATGCGGTGGTCCACCGTTGTGCGGACGCCGAGGAGGGACAAACTCGCTGCGACAGGTCGCTACGTGGAGGTCCTGCTCAATGTCCAATGCACGCTGGTAGGTTTGGTCAAGGGACTTGGATCCATACGCAGGTAAAGCTCCTTGGATATCCGAACGAAGCCCGTTCTTAAATTTAGACAAAACCAGTTCATGATCCTCTTGCAAATTGCAACGGAGTTGCAACGTGTCGAAGGCCAAACGGTACTCTGCAATGGAGCCAGATCCTGGTCAAGGAGACGTTGCCTATAGGAGGGTGGGACGTATCGCTCGCGAAGGCAATACTTCATCTCCTCCCATCGGGTAATTGGAGGGAGAGCATTCTGTTCGTTTTGGCCCTCAACATTCTTCCAATGTAGGTGCGCGGGACCATTTAGCAAGGTTCGGACTATGCGAACTGGCATGTATTGAGGAGTGTCACTCAAGTCAAAGTATGTATCCACCGAGGCGACCCAATCTAGGAACTTAGTAGGATCAAGACCACCCGCAAAGTGTGGCGGGGTCTCACGGATAAAACGCTGGACATCGACATCGGCTCGCTGTCGCTCAAACCTAGGCTGGGTTGGGGGCCTTTGTGCTGCCCAAACATCGTCTTCATCGTATAGCTCATCCTCATAACCTGGGCCTTCATGAGCCACGTAGGGCCTATGGTGGCCAGATCCGTCCACAAGTGGTTGGCGCCGAATGGGCGCAACTATCGGCGGTAACTCCCTAGTCGGAGCAGTCCGAGCGGACTGAGGGGGTTGACTCAAGTTGGGGCGCCTTTGCCCCGACACGTTAACGGCATCAGTAAGGTCTTGGAAATCAGCCAAAAGTTGCTGGAACATAGTCTCTGATGACAACTTGAGTTGCTGCATGGTGGTATCCGTGGACTGCTTATACGTAGCGAGCTGCGTAGTCAGCGCGTCCACTCGCGCAGTAAGTGCGGCTACGGAGTCTAATGGGGTGCTAGTCCCTTCCGAAGGTTGGACCGATTCTTGGGTTTTCGGGATAGTGTCAGGGAATTGGGAAGACATGAGTTGCGACCTTGTGGTCACCATGCACAATCAAGGCTGAAAATGACTAAGTGCAGGATGCAAAAAACGCGAAACCAATGCGGAAATGTGCGATGCAACGGAGTTGGACCGTGCGAATGATAAGAATCAAACGCGCAACGTCCTCTGATACCAGAATTGATGGAGCTACTGTAGGAGGGATGGTCCTTAAAGCCGTACTCTAAGGATTTACACAATGCACGCGAAAACGGGAGAGTATTTAGACGAGAGAAGTGAAAATTGCTTTGGAAATGCAGTAGAAAACACGATGAAATCAGCGCCGAGTTCGATCGGGGCAACACGAATGCGAAAGAACACAACAGCACGCAACTACAGAATGTAATACACTAACCTCGTAGCAATTTAGCACTCTCACACAGCAGATTTTAAGCTCAGCACGTCGCAATTGGGAAAATAACGGATTCGTAGCACACAGCTCGCACGCCTATGCGCCTGAAACAAACCAAAGAACAGCAGAACGTCCACGTCTCTGACGAACGGATACCCGTGGAAGATCGGAAATCGTAACGAAACTGAACACGATGAAATGAAAAGACAGACAGACCTGACCCACCAGAGGCGGTGGGATTTACTTTACTGCTTCGAAAACCAGGAAGGAAACACTTAGGAGTCGAGGCACCAACCACGACTCTTACAAACTTTGAAGGCGAAGCGCCGACTTCGACTTCTACAAGCGCTGGAGGCTCTCAGCTCACCAGGAGTACTCTATCACCAAGAGAACTAAGGAACACAACACCCTAGCCTCCTCTTTTATAGAACAAGAGGGGACGGAACAAGACAAAGCAGGAAAAGACAAACTACTTTAACAACTACCTACTCTTGCAGCCCATAAAGTAGTGAAGCTGTAGCTACAAGACAAAAGGGAAACAAACTTCTACCTAATATTCTTGAAGCTGGTCGCATGGTCTTTTGGTCTGCGTACGAAGGCGGTTAGGCGATCAGACGCGCTTGGAGCAAACCGCGACAAAACAGCAGAATTTCAAAGTATTGGGCTGCGTAACGATCGTCGCGGCCTTCTCTTGGGCCGTGTTGCTGATGTGGTTGTGAGGCCCATCTGGACTTGGGCTCTTCGGGGGTTGGCTTGTAGTGTCCTTGGGCCCGGTCACTTCGGTGTGGATGGAGAGCAGGCTGATAACACCCACGAAGCGGTCCGGTGGGTGAGATGGGCGTTGAAATCGCCGAATAACCACCTGTTGGGCTCCTTTGGGCCTTCATGAGGTGGAGCAACTTGGTAGGGTGGGTTGTATACGTTGAAATGAGGTCGTCGGGGCAGTTCGGCAGCTTCGGGTACCTGTCTGCAGAAGTCACAGGGTGTGACTTTCGTCGCTGGGTGACCCGAAGAACATTCTGTTGGAGTTCCGACTTGTGCATGTGGCTTCGCCTCCGATTCCAAGATTTCTCCGGGGAGCTGTTTGCAGGATCCACGGGGTGAGGTTTTCGTCGCTGGGTACCCCGAGGAACTTTCTGTGGAAAATCGGACTTGTGCACCCGGTAGTTGTCTGTAGGACCCACGGGGCGTGGTTTTCGTCCTTGGATATCCCAAGGAACTTTCTGTGGAAAATCGGACTTGTGCACCCGGTAGTTGTCTGCAAGACTCACGGGGTGTGGTCTTCATCGCGGGGTAGCCCGAGGAACTTTCTGTGGAAAATCGGACTTGTGTATGTGAAGCTGCCCCTTAATCGGGTAGTTGTCCGCAGGACTTACGGGGCGTGGATTCCGCCGCTGGGTACCCCTAGGAACTTTCTGTGAAAAATTTTTGGGGCACCGTCGGGGCCAGATTTTTTCCTTCTTTCATGTTGTATGCTTCTGCATCATCAAAGAGCAAGAGAGTATAATTGATGTACAAGCTCATTAGTCCTTCGTAAGTATATCAGTGAGAAAATGAAATAAGCATATAAAGATTTTAGGAGAAGACAAGCCTAAAAAGTTGAAACAGTTGTACTTGGAACCAAGCTTCGAGGAATCGATCTGGCGATTCGGTCCGGCGAGTTGCTGTTCGAAGCATTCGCTGTTCCGGTTCCAAGCTTCCGTTGCCTCCATGTCGCCGTCTACTGCTCCGACCCACGTACCAGTGCACCGGAGGAACCGATCCTCAAACACTGCGTAGAACCCTAGGGAGGGTGACAAGGGAGAGTGTAATAATTGGCAGAGTTTAAAAATAGATGTTCAATAGACCTATTTCGGACCAACACATACTATACCATGTGTACCGACACTATATATATTGCCGTCTGTATGCATTTTGTTTTACATATTCACTTGGAAGCTTGGTTACACTATCATTAAACTTCCTGCCTCCCAGATCATATATTTGATTCTCAAATCCTTTTTTAGTAAGAACTTGATTCATCCTTTCTTTCTATCGAGAATTTCTTTTTAATTTATTCATCAGAAAGTAAAAGAGGGTTACCATAGTAAAGTTGCATGTGCTGAAAACTCTTCGAACTTCTTAATCTCATGATACTTTTGGAGCGTCAGTCGCCAAGAGCACTATTACGTTTTTTTTTCATGAGAACATCCATTTAGCAGTGAGGGAGGCTAGGATGAGAAAGAAGCTAAATTTAACTGTCAACTGTGCTTATCGAGATATCATTTGGAGTAGCAAGCTTACAATTACAACTTCTCAAGAAACTTTTCGTAATTAATCAAGAAATGTAAAAAGCTTGGGTGCATGTAGGTTAAGTCTCAAAGATCTCACCTAGTAATGCAATGATGAATAACAATTTGAAGAAGAGTTTCTTTCTCCTTAATAATTTGTGTTAACTCACACTGATGCATTCTCACGGGATGCATTCTCACGGGCTTAGCTCTGAAGGTACTTCTGATTCCAAGTCACTCCCAACGCTTCTTTTTCCCGTTAAACGGATCATCATAGTTGCAACCTTTTTTCTGTATGTGGAAGCTCACTTCTAGATAACATAAAGAGTTGGTCTGTCCTTTTAGAGATAAATGAGGAAAACAATTCTCATCAAAATGAGACAGTAGATAGAAGCCCTTATCCATAGGCAAGAATTTCCAATGGTGAATTTTTTTTATTAATTGGAATGACATTTTTCTGCAGGGTTCTATACCATTTCTTGTTGGACTATTTCTCATTTTTGTACGCTGGCCAATAGCTGGTATCATCTTGGAAATATATGGTTCAATTGTTCTCTTCAGGTTGTTATCATTACTATTCTTAGTCTTTTTCATATTCTTTTTCGTGGTGTTTAACTTTTGTTGTATTTATTGAACTCAAGCAGTGGTTATGGGCCGTATTTGAAAGTTTTCCTTTATCAGATACCAGTGGTGGGATCAATTCTGCAATATACTGCTCTGGTAGGTTGGGATTTTACAACTTATTCCGAGTACTTTACAGTTATGTTTATTTATTGCAAATAGTTGGTGATGATTTCAATCTAAAGTACTACAGTTATTTGGTGGCTCGAAGCGCGCATAAGTAACTTGCAGCCAGTGGGCACTTGAGCGCACTTGAACCCTTCTCAAGTTTCTCGCAGAAAATCCCTTTTCTATTGGTACTTAAGTGGTCACTTCAATAATTAGTGTAAGACACAATGATGGATTTAGATAATTTAATTATAAAACTAAATTTAATCGGGAGTATATAAGGTAAACTTAATTCTTTCCGGCGGTGTCTACCTCTTTTTTGTATTCTGGCTAAATCACCACATGGCTCCGTGCTAATATAAATCACTTTTGTTTCTTTGTGCAGAAGAGGATGGCTTTTGACTTCGACTTGGTGAAAGTAAATTTCGTTCATATATTTGTGTGTTAATAGTGGGGAACAGAAATTTGGCTCGCCTGTATTGACCTCTGTATGTGCATCAAATTCATGTTTTTATGAGATAGCTTTGTTCAAATCACGAAGATGTCTAGTGTTGAATTGCTGATCTCCATGTTTCATGGCAAGACAACTCATAAATTTGTAATTGATGATCCATGCTGGTGGAATTTAGAAGACACTATTTTGTTGCATTTGAAAAGGCGATGAGTTTTGCTCAGGCTTATGGGAGCCCATGCATTCGCTGTGTAGTTATCAAACTTCACCATGTTATCGAGTTTTCTTGTGATAAACAACACAGCGGATAAGCTTCTGTAAATTTAGTTGCATGAATGACTGTTCCTCGATAATTTTTAATATTACTAGATATAGAAATATTTTTTTGTATAGGAATGTCTAAACACACTTCTTACTCGATGACTCATAAAATAGATTATAGTAGATCGAACTGGATATAAATATGATGAATCAAACATCATCAGCATCCTTTTACCAGCCAACTGCGCTTGGTTATCTTTCAGGAAAAAATTTCCTAGGCAGCTGCTTAGGAATTCTTAAGCAGATCTCATCCTCTATTTTCCTTTGAGATTTGTGGTTCGCATGAATCTCGAAGTTGAGTCTGATAAGCACAAATCTCAAAGTAATATGAATGGTGAGAAGAGGGGTTGCTTAAGATTTCCTAGACAACTCGGCTGCCTAGGAAATTTTTTTCATTTTTCAGGGGCACCTAGAGAAATGAGAAATGTGGGATGGTTCTCATAAAAATGGCATAAAATTATTGCATACTTTGAAAACTAAAGTGCTAGTTTGAATCATACTCTTCTAAAATAGGGCACGTTTTCTAAGCGGATGGAGTCGCCTAATTCCATCTGAACGGTGAGGGTTGGATGCGCGTAAAATAGGGCACGTTTTCTAAGCGGATGGAGTCGCCTAATTCCATCTGAACGGTGAGGGTTGGATGCGCGTAAAATAGGGCACGTTTTCTAAGCGGATGGAGTCGCCTAATTCCATCTGAACGGTGAGGGTTGGATGCGCGACAAGTGGCAGTGTAGAAATTGAACAGTGAGAACACTTGCTGCTATCTCATCTTTGGGCATTTGCTGCTAGATTAGGTGGCTGGAATTAAGTCGACCCCGTCCGAATACAATTGTTTATTCCCCGTCACTCTAAACATGCATTGTGCCTAAGCATCACGCAAGCGATAAAGCGCACACTTGGTGTCACGCCCCGGTCGGAACGGTCTAAAAACAACGCTTATCCGCTTCCTAGAGCCGTCCGGTGGAACACCAGAACGTGATCGCGCTAGGGTTTCCGGTCCGAATCTCGTCCCCAAATTCGAAATCCTAGTTTCCCGCTCAATTTTCTCTCCTCAAATTACAAGATCGCTCAGAAAAACTCTAACCCTAATTAGGAAATCCGAAAAGAATCGAAAAACCCTAATCAAAATACCTTACTGATTTTGACCACAGTCAAAATCAAACTCACCGCTCGAAAATCTCGCTTACGCTGACGACAGCTGGCGTCAGCACCAAATTCGCCCGACGGATTGCTCTACTGACGTTGTCGCTGCGTCAGCCGTGCCGAAATCTGAAATCGAATTCGATTTCGTTCGTTGACCGTTGACTCGCCCTCGATTCGAACGCCCGAATCGTCACTGCGTCGTCGTCTTCCTCACGCCACGCGAACGCAATCCGCGCTCGCGTTCGCAGCCGCCGCCGGAGAGGAAGGAAGTCGGTAAGGGGAAGAACGCTGTCTTCCGCCCTCAGCCTTCAGCCGTCGTCCGGCAGGGATGAACTCGGAAGAAACATAGAAACTCAAAGATAGGGAAAATTTCCTCTTTACTCGGTAAAGATTACAAAAACCCTCGTTCCTCTGCGCCAACGATCTCTCAGTTGATGCTCTCTCCCTCTCCCTCTCGCCGGCAGCAACCTCTTACTGCCGTTTGCAACCCTCGGCTCTACAACAGAGCTCTCTCACCTCACAGATCTCACTCACAGCTCTCTCAGATCTCGGCTTCTCAATAGCCTTCTCAGATCTCCTCGCAAGCTTGGTGATGATCTCCCTTCTCAATCACTCTCTGCTCTCGTCAAGATGCTCCAGGACTCGATCGCATCCCTTAAAGGGAGAAGGCTGCCGCCTCTTCTTCCGCCGCCCCGTGTCTCCCGCCTGAAGACTCGGAGCCATCTGCTCCATCTGGGCACGTCGACGCCGTCCGGGTCTTCCGCCGAAGACCTCCTCCTCGCGCCATCCGTCCGGAGATCGCGGGGACCGAAAACTTTGACACCGCATCTCTGTCGAAGCCGAAGGCTTCGTCGCGTACGCTGCTTGATTTGGGGTCAACACTTTGAGTTGACCGAACAAATCAGCCCCCTTTCTTGCTTTGCCGTATGGGCTTAGGCCTGAGTTTGGGCTTGGGCTGAACCAAAAACCCAGGGCCTAACACTTGGTCACTTGCACTCTCAGCAGGCTTGACCTTCTTCTCAGGCTCTCAGCGATCAGTTCCGGTTTCCATTGACCGGGCCAAAATTGGCCCAAGCCCAGCTGCCGAGAGGGAAACGAGTGATGGATTTTGGGGAAATCGAATGTCGGCGGAATCGACGCCTTGAGCATCAATCGCTGGCAACACTGGCCACATCACCGGTGACCGTAGATCGCTAGCTCACCGGAGGAAGCAACGATCGGGCAGTGGATCGCCGCCGGTGGCTGCGCCACGACGGATGAGGCATTGGTTTCAATGCAGGCGACGCTGGCGGATCGGCAGAAACAATGACACAGGAGGTGTCTCGTCCAATGACTGGACAGCGAAGACGACGCAGAGGAGTCGTCTCGTCCGTCGACAGGCGTCAGGCGTCGGAGACGTCGACCGGATGAAGAGGCGACGTGCGAGGCGTGGTCTCGACTAGCGTCAGAGGCTTGACCAAAAGAGGGTGACGGCGCTCGATCCAGCGAATCAAGGGGTGGTGTCGATTCGACCCAGTGGGCCGAAGAATGTTGCCGGACGATCAAGTCAAGAGCGGTATGGGCGGAACTCTGGCGTGGAGTGGCTCCGTCTGCTGATGGGTCGACGTCGAGAGGAGACGTCGTCCGCGTGCAGTCCGAGCGAGCGGCGGGCAAATAGGAACCATGCTGCCTATAAAATGGGCCGCTGAGCTCGACGGACAAAGGGGGGAATGACGGAGGAAGGGTAATGGTGATAGAGGTAAAACTAGTATCCGGTGAGGGAGGGGAACACTTGAACTAGATGAGAACGTGGAATTGAACAGGAGTACTTCGCCGGCAAACTCTCGTGCGGCCGAGTTTGTGAGGGCAAACATCTCCCTCCCTCTTCCCCGCCTTTGACCTTGGTGTCCGACCACCCGACGAGGACTTGCGGCGTCCTTTCGTCGGTGCTCCGGTAGAGTGGGTTAGTGGAACGGAGCTACGCTGACGCCAAGATCGCCTCCTTCGACCTCCTTGTTTCTCGTCTCCCTTTCGGCGATCTCGGTAAGCTGGAGGCAGCGACCCGCTGACGAAAGACTCATCGAATGCTCGTTTGATGGAAAGGAACACAGTCGACGGGCTCGTTGGAAGGATGTGACGTCTTCCCTTCCCGTCAATCCGGCAGAGCCTCCTCCGTCTCTGTCCCTCCCTCCGCTCAATTCAGATGAGCTTGGGACGGTGGCTTCGGTTGGATGGTGCGCTTGGGCAAGTCGACAAACACCTGCAGGAAGAAGCCCCTTCGCCTCGTATGAACCCAGGTCGCGGCGGTCTCATGTTCGTCGGAGAAGCACGACACTTCTGTCCAGGCGCGAATGAAGCAAGCAGGCTTTGGCGCAAGCGCGTACGTGACGCGGAGGGGTGTTGGCCTGTTGACTGCAAAATCGAACGCAACTTCGGGCGGAGGCTAGAATTCGGAGTTCGCGTAAGAATTCAGGCACCGAATCCAATTTCCGGGCGTGGGCTGAAATTCTGATCGAATTCTGGCAGGGTTCCGAAAATTAATAAAGGTATAATTCCTTTATTTTATTCATTTCTTTTATGCTGACGTAGCTTTCTATCTCTTCTCTCTTTCCTTGGATCGGATGAAGGTCAGAACCCCTCGTAGAGGCTGAGGGGTGCGTGCGGGTGCACCCTTGCTGGTCGCGCTGAACCTGGATGAATCAAACATTTAGCCCTGCGTGACATTTGAACCCTTGTAATAATTAATTAAAATTTGATTCATATAATTTGTATAATACAGGGCGTGACAGATTGGTATCAGAGCCAGTCTAGTTGCAAAAACGCTAAGAGAGAGAATGGTACTGTCAAACAAGGACAAAATCTCCCAGCTTGAGAAAGCTGTGGGAGACCTGGCTGCTCTCCTCAAGGAGACCTTGGTGCAGATGCTGAAGAGCCTGCTGTCCTCCACCACTGAGTTGAGGACTCAGGTGGAGAATGTCCTAGGGGACATGGAGGTCTGCAAGATCGAACTGGCGGAGCTGAAGCAGGAGGTAGCTGCATAGCGCTGGACAGCTGAAGCGAACATGGGGGTTGCACCGCGCCGGAGGGTCTCGGAGCTCAGGTCCCTGCTTAGGGGTTTGCAGTGCTAAGGAAGTGGAGAACGTCCTCTGGGACATGGAGATGTACTTCCAGTCGGCCCAGGTCCCTGCGGAGGAACAGGCTCTCGTCTGCGCAGCCTATCTGTCCGGTGACACCAAACTGTGGTGGCGAACGCAGGCTACACTGACTCTTTTGGGAGAGTATCGACCTACCAGCTCTTGTGGGAGGACTTCAAGGCGGAGCTAAAGAAGCAATTCATGCCCAGGAACTTGTCATGGGCGGCACGGGAGGCTCTCTTCAAACTCAAGCACACGGGGAGTGTGCGCGAGTATGTGAAGAGCTACACCGCCTTGATGCCTGAGATAGACGACATGGCAGAGCAAGACAAACTCTACCACTTTCTGGCCGGACTGCAGCATTGGGCGCAGACAGAGCTGCGCCGACAGAATGTAATGACACTCAAGGAGGCGACACTCGATGCAGACACACTAGTAGACTTGCGCATGCCGAACGATGTGGTCCTAGGCCCTCCCAATCGCAACCGGGGGACTCCCTATTCGAAAGGGAAGCAGCTTTAAGCAGCACGGAGGTTAAACTTCAAGGGCCTCAAGGAGATCAGGGCTCCTTGGTCAGCGGTGCAACCGTCAAAGCAACCAGCTATACCGGCAAGCTATATTTGCGACGGACCCCACTTTATGCAAAACTGCCGGAAGCGCGGCCAACCTGTTGCGATAGTTGCCGAGGAGTGCAAAGGCAAAGAAGGGGCCAAAGATCCAGAGGACGCCATTCCAAAGCTACTATAAGATAGACTTTTTATAATATTTTCTATCGAACTTAGTGGAAGACTTATATTTTGGGAACCATGTTTTGAGGTGATATTTTGTAACCCCGTAGCGGTAAAAACAATGTAGGTGAATGCATTAGCGCATCACTAAATATTATCAATGCATTTTCCCTTTTTATCATATATTGTCTTGATAAAAATTTATTGGATGAATGTGGAAAAAGTTAGCAGACTTCAAAACTACTATTCGAAAAAAAATTAGTAGACTTTAAAACTGCTATCCGAGGGAGAGTTAGCAGACTCCAAAACTGTTATTTGTGGATAAATCAAATGTGGAGAGTTAGCATACTCTAAAACTGCTATTTGGGATAAGAAGAGAGGACGATGTCCAACTAAAACAAAAGAGATCCCTCTTCTTAGTTCGACTAAGCCAACTTCACATAGGGGGACGGTCTTATGTGAGGAAAGCTTGGGAGGACGACAAAGAAACTCCTTATAGATCAATCTAAGCTGAGTTTCTCGTCATAAAAGGATGCCTTAATGAGGGGAAGAGTTAGGGACAAATCATAAAATTGGAGCGAGCTAAGATACTCTTCGATGGAGGTGGTATGGGACACCTTCAGAAAGGATAAGGCTTAGGCGCGACCAAGTTGGACGAGCTAGAGTGAGGATCGACGAAAAGATAAAAGACTTCGTCTAAAGAAAAATTCGGAGGTACGTGAGCCCGTGCGGCACAGGAGTCAAGTGACTCAGAAACGATATCAACTAAACTCTCCGATAAGAATATGATCCTCAATGGATATGAGTGATCCTGGATCTCATCGGACCCTGTCCTATGATGAATCGAAAATACGAGTGTGAGTCAAGCCGCAAGGTTTGCCGAGGACGACGAACAACTCAGGAGGGGGAGAATGTTAGGCCCAATCCTAATTAGCGGCCCAAAACTATCTGGCTCGGTCAGTTGGGCCATTGATTGGGTCAAAATTTGCCCAAGCCCAGTGGCTGAGATGGTGGACCGCCACCGGTGGCTACGCCACGACAGACGAGGCATTGGTCTCAACACAGGCGACGCTGGCGGCTCGACAGAAACAACGACTCTGGAGGTGTCTTGTCCGGCAACTGGACAACAAAAATGTTGCAGAGAAGTCTTCTCGTCCGTCAACAGGCGTCAAGCATCGAAGACGTCGACCGGACGAAGAGGCGACGTGCAAGGCATGGTCTCGATTGGTGTCAAAGGCTTGACCAAAAGAGGGTGATAGCGCTCGATCCATCGGATCGAGGGGTGGCGTCGATTCGACCCAGTGGGCCGAAGATTGTTGCCAGACGATCAAGTCAAGAGCGGTATGGGTGGAACTATGGCGTGGAGTGGCGCTATCTGTCAATGGGTCGACGTCGAGAGGAGACATCGTCCGCATGTAGTCTGAGCGAGCAGCGGGAATGATAGGGCCTGGACAGGCTGCTACCGCAAGTGCACGGTCTATCGCGTAATATAATAAGATCGAACCCACAGGGACTAGGATCAAGTACTAATGGATCGGTCAACTCGTAGCTAGGTTAACAATTAAGGGGGAAATGGCTAAAATCCTAGTGCAAGTAATTAAACTAAAACGAATTAAGAACAAGCAGCACAGAGAGCAAAGCAAACAGGGTTTTAAATCTATGAGAGAGATTCGGGACTTTAGGTTTCACCACATTGAAGCATGCTGAATTATTAGGGTTTGATGTTTTAATCAAACATTATCTAAGTTCTCAAGGTAATCCTTCGTAGGGTACAGACGCGCTCCCTCTCAAGACACGGTCTGGTATCCGACTTACCTCAAGTCTCCTACTCTCGTGGCTTACCGGGTTAAGTCGGATCCAATGGGATCTGTGAAGGATTAGGGTTCCTCGGGTGATTTCCGAGTGTTCTCGCTAAACGAAATCACCAGTCCAGTCTAAGGGGTTCCGATGACTCTGGTTCACCTCTCAGTCCTTCCCACGGCATCTAAGACATGCATACATATGGCCAGTACATAAACATGAGATAAAACGTCCTAAGCATGAATAAGAACATAGATAAGTAAAGAAATATATATATTAAATCATAGTATTCAACATTCATACAGTGGGCTACGCCCAAACCCCGAAAGGTGAGTTTACACTACAAAATTCATTGTTAAATACACAAAATCTCTCATAAAAGTTGATTCAAATCAAAGGGAGGGGTAGATCCTTGATGAAAGGAGGTCCAGCACGAAGATCCACGCCGGAACGACGAAGAAATCGAGCTGGAATAGTGTTGTCGCCCAAAAATCACCCGAAAAACCCTAGGTTGTCACCCTTTCACTTCGTTCTCCTCAACCGCTTGATAAAATCTGATGATTCTACTCCCAAAACGTGCATCTCCCAGTTGGGAAGGTCTCCCTGAAATTTCGTTCAATTCCGAGCCAGGAATAGAGAGTTATGCCCAAAATACCGAGCGCCTGTCATGTAGGACGCGGGACAATGCACGGCCGTGTATCGGTGCACGGGCACACCCGTGTACGGCTTGGTTAGGACGATTCTGATGACTTACGATGCACAGCCGTGCATGGATGCACACCCATGACAGTGCACTATGTAGAAGGCTCCGTTTGTGCTGAAATTTAGCGTGTAGCTCCGTCTCATCATGAGAAATCGTCTCATACCTTCAGATTCTCCAAATTCCATCAATTTTGAGGCCAAAAACCTATATTTTCATAAAACAAGGGAAAAGTGAAGACTCTGAAGAATATGAAGCATTTGAGTACATAAATGAGACAAAGCATGCATTTTACTCCAAAATAATAATAAAATTATGTCAAAAAATATCATATTTTTGCATGTCATCAAAATACATCGGACTTAAAGTTTTGCTTGTCCTCAAGCAATTGAATTGTCTAGAATACGATGATGACATGGAATAGGGAATCTCAAATAGCTCAACTAGGTCTAATAAGGTTATTGGTTAAACACAATAGGTCTTCAGGTTATAATGCAGTATGGAAAGCAAATTAAACCAATTATCATGGATATAATCTATATAACATGCAAAGTTACATTACCAAAAACCTTTACAGTGCATCTCACAGCAATGATATGATTTATCAAGTTTTCAAAAAGCATAACACTGTATACTAAGTCATGGGAGAATAACATCAGTACCACATAGTCCTTATGTGGTGCCTTTTTTTTTAAGGATATGATAGTGCCAAGTGCCAAGCTTTGCTTTGGTACCACTTCGGCACTACTATCATTGATGAAAACCATGGGGTCAGTGCCAAGCATGATTGACAAGGAACTTAGGTACCACTAACCCTTTTTTTTTCATTGTGATGCAAAGAATAGTGCCAAGTGGATGTACAATGTGCAGTGTACAAGAACACTTCAGTACCACCATTATTATTTTTAACCCCCATGACAAAGTGCAGAAATAAAGTAGAGATAGAAACCAAATACAATCACTTTCTACACATGAGATGCATATCAAGGCTAAGGTAAATTAATAAGCATACTCTTCAAGATTCTACCAATAATGAATCGGGTTAATTACATCAATCAACTACAGTAAACCAAAGAATCATATGTGCAAACCAAAACATTATAGACCATTGGCAGATAAAAGTCAAGAATCTCATCCTAAGCAATCAAGTAGTCATAGAACAACGCAATACTAAAAGACAAAGCAAATAGCATAAAGAAAAGTAGGGTTTGGGCAAGACACTAAAGAGGTTGATACCACAAAATAACAAAGCATGCAATAAATAGAAGCGACAAACTTAAAACTACCAAGAAGTGACTAAAGAAAACAAACAACTAGAATAAAGAAAACTACAATAAAAACAGAAAGCTGACCAAGTGACTGGTGAAACCAAAGAAGCTCATCCCCAACGCCGATGCAGCCTCGCCTGAAGGTCATGCACAAACTCTAAAATAGAGGACTGTACTTGTCCTTGGCGCTTAACCTCAGTCTCGAGATGTTGAATCCAGTCATTGCCCGCATCGACAGACAGGTGAGACTCTTGCTAGGCGTCGCGGACAAACCGAATCATAGTCTCAATATGGTCGAGCTGGGTAGAAGGGCGCTGCTGAGAAGGTTGTGGTGGTTCAGTTGCAAGAGGCACATCCTCATCCTCAACTACTTCCACTCTCCAGTTCCGCTGCTCTCGAATAGTAGTACGTGCAGGATTTGGCAGCGGTAACTTCACATCGCTCCTGGGGAAGATCAAGCTGTAAAGTTCACCTTCCTTCACTATCATCCGCATCGAGATGCAAGAATCAAGGTCAAGTCGGCAGTTGCCCCGGGCTTGCTCCATCTGGTAGGGATGAATCCCTACTACATAAGCAAGTGGGGTAAGAAGTCCCCCGAGAGCTATTGCACCCTTCGGTGCTCTTGATACCTTTTGGAGTTGTCGGGCAAAGTGAAAAGCAGTGTTGAGGCGGACTCCATGCAGCATAGCCTAAAGAAACTGAAGCTCAGATGCACGGACAAGACCATCAGACTCCCCTCGACCGAAAATAATATGTGCTAGGACATGGTGCACATATTTCACCACAGGGTTCCTCAGGCAGGTGCCTCTAGCTGTCCTGGTGTCAAAGGGTCAGAAGCCAGTCAGGTCGGCCCAGAAGTTGCTTGCTTTAAACTCAGTTGGTGTGAGGTGCGTCCCATCAGTAGGAAAACCATAAATAGAGTTCAGCTCTGTCAATGTAAGCACATATTTGATGTTGTTGAGCCGGAAGGATAGACTATCGTCATCGTCATCAGTGTGAATGTTAGCATAAAACTCCATGGATGAAAAGAACTCCAGTACAATGGGAATGTAGGTGGGGTAGCAGATGGTGAAGAATTGCTCCTAGCCCATACGTTGAAAGAGCCATTGTACATCTTCGTGGAAGCCTAAGGTGTTCAGCATCGCATGATCGAGGAATCGTGTCGTCACCACCGGTCGGCGTGCAAGGGCAGTGAGCCTGGTAAGTTGCTCTGGATCTCGATAGATAATCCCATATGGAGTGGGTGGCAAAGCTAGCGGCGGCTTGAGAAGAGGAGGACGCGCGATGCTTGGAGATGGGTTGCTTGCGCCTAGACATCGTGATGGTGTAGGAGAAGGATAGGAAGATAGCCGGTGCTGAGGAGGAAGGTTCAGAGGCGTCGGCGACGAAGAAGGAGGGTCGTCGGCAGTGGAATCGTGGGGGGTGACCAGAACTAGGGTGCCGGCGAAACAGTGGCGGGAAGCACGGATCGAGCCTGGAAACTTGGGGGAAAATGCTTGCCGCAGGATGGGGAAGACGATGGGAGGTCGCCGGAGGTCGATCGAGCACCGGAGGCGGCAGATCTGGACGGCGGTGGCGGCGCTAGGGTTGCGTGCACGGGTGTGTACACGGGTGTGCAGGGTGCGCTCTTTCATACAATTTCGTGCACAGCCTTGTATGAATACATGCCTCAGCCCGTGCAGCGCTCGGTCGCAGAATGCAATTGGGTGCGCGCCTTCACACCCATGCCTGTGCAGCGCTCGGTCGCGCGTGCAGAAGAGTTAACCGAGGCGTGCACGGCCGTGCATGGATGCACGGGTGCGACCGTGCATGGCTCGGTGATGCCTGAAAAAAAAATCCAGAAAAATTCTCATCAGCGTGGTACAACTTAGAAAGAACAAATATGAAATAAAAACTGAAAAGCAACAAAGTCTAAAGCATGAAAATAAATAAGAAAGTAAAAAAATAGCAAACAAGAGGTTGGGTTGCCTCCCAACAAGCGCTTCTTTAGGGTCATTAGCTTGAGCATCATGATGCTCATGGTGGGTCTGGAGGTGGAGGATCAAAGATATGTAAAGAGACCCCTTTATCAATGATGTCATGTGCAAAGTAGAGTTTTAAACGTTGGCCTTTCACTTTAAAATTTCCTGATCGTTGGCTCCAGATTTCAACAGCTCCATGTGGGAAAATTCTCTTCACAATAAATGGTCCAGACCATCTTGTCCTTAACTTTCCTCGGAAGAATTTTAAACGTGAGTTAAATAGAAGAACATAATCTCCTACTTGGAAATTCTTTGTAACAATGTGCTTATCGTGCCATCGCTTCGTCCGTTCTTTGTAGATCCTTGCATTGTGATATGCAGACAGACGGATTTCATCAAGTTCATTGAGTTGGAGTTTCCTATTATCGCTGGCACTTTGGAGGTCATAATTTAGCTTTCAAACTGCCCGATAGGCTCTGTGCTCAACTTCAATTAGGAGATGGCAGGACTTGCCATATACTAGCTGATAGGGAGACATTCCTAGCGGGGTTTTGAACGCTGTCCTATAAGCCCAGAGTGCATCATCTAGTTTCAATGACCAATCAGTTCGTGAGAAGTTAACCGTCTTTTGTAAGATATTCTTTATCTCCCTGTTGGTTACTTCCACTTGTCCGTTGGTCTGTGGATAGTAAGGGGTTGAACTTTGTGGGTTACCCCATAATTCTTTAGTAGAGAGGCTAACTTCTGATTCAGAAAGTGAGAGCCTCCGTTGCTTATCAAGACTCACAATACACCAAATCTGGGGAAGATAGTGCGTTTAAGCATCTGGGTCACCGCCATAGCATCGGATGTGTGTTCGGCTGAGGCTTCCACCCACTTAGAGACATAATCCACGGCCACCAGTATGAATCGATGTCCACCGGACGATGGGAATGTTCCCATAAAGTCTACCCCCCAAACGTTGAAGATCTCTAGTTCCAAGATGCTGGTTAACAGTAACTCATCTCGTTTAGAAATGTTGCCTGATCGCTGACACTAATCACAATGAGTAATGAACCGCCAGGCATCCCGAAAAATAGTGGGCCAGAAAAGTCCGGATTATAGTACTTTGAAGGCTGTCTTGGAGGCACTAGCGTGGCCCCCATAAGGAGATGAGTGGCAATGAAATAATACATCTTGGATTTCCTCTTCGGGTATGCATTGCCGAAAAAGGCCATCGGCGCATCTTCGAAACAAAAGAGGGTCGTCCCAATAGTAGTGCTTCACGTCATGTAGAAATCTCTTCTTTTGCTGCCATGAAAGATCAAAGGGGACAACGTCAGACACTAAATAATTAACAAAGTCAGCATACCATGGGGCTTCAATTTTGGTTAGAGCCAAGAGATGTTCATCAGGGAAGTAATCGTTAATGTCTTGACAATTTTCCTCTCCTTGTTCTTCATGTAGTAATCGGGATAAATGATCAGCCATCAGGTTTTCTGAGCCCTTCTTGTCACGGATTTCCAGATCAAATTCTTGTAGCAAGAGGATCCAGCGAATCAATCATGGTTTTGCATGTTTCTTGGTTAGAAGGTACCTGATAGCTGCATGATCAGTGTACACGATTACTTTTGAATCAATAACATAGGATCTAAACTTGTCAAAAGCGAAAATAATAGCAAGGAGCTCCTTTTCCGTGGTAGCGTAATTGATTTGAGCTTCATTCAGTGTTCGGCTTGCATAATAGATGACATGTAACTTGTTGTCTTCCCGTTGTCCTAACACTGCTCCGACTGCGAAATCGTTGGCTTCGCACATGAGCTCGAACGGGAGTTTCCAATTTGGCGGCTGCATGACAGGGGCCGAGATTAAGGCTTTCTTCAGTTTTTGAAAAGATGTCATGCAATCCTGGTCAAAAGAAAAAGGAACATCTTTAGCGAGCAGGTTAGTCAATGGTCTAGCAATTTTGGAAAAGTCTCTTATAAAACGGCGATAAAAGCCGGCGTGCCCAAGAAAACTTCGAACTCCCTTTTCAGATGAGGGCGGTGGCATCTTCTCAATGGCGTCTACTTTTGACCTGTCAACTTCGATGCCCCGTTTCGAGATCAGATGTCCAAGCACTATCCCTTCTCGCACCATAAAATGGCACTTCTCCCAGTTTAAGACGAGGTTGACTTCTTTGCACCTATTCAACACTTTAGAGAGATTAGCTAAACAAATATCAAATGAAGTACCATAAACTGAGAAATCATCCATGAAGACATCCATTATATTTTCTATGAAATCCAAGAATATTGAAACCATGCATCTTTGAAAGGTGGCGGGGCCGTTGCATAGCCCAAATGGCATTCGGCGGTAAGCAAATATCCCGTAAGGGCAGGTGAAGGTGGTCTTCTCCTGGTCTTCCGGATGAATAGGAATCTGGAAAAATCCTGAGAAGCCATCAAGGAAGCAGAAATGAGAATTCTTTGCTAGCCGCTCCAGCATCTGGTCAATAAAAGGAAGTGGGTATGGTCCTTGCGTGTTGCTTTGTTCAGCTTCCTGTAGTCGATGCACATGCGCCACCCAGTCACAGTACGGGTGGGGATAAGCTCATTGTTCTTATTCTTGACCACAGTGACTCCACCTTTCTTAGGTACGACATGCACCGGACTTACCCATTCACTGTCTGATATTGGGTAAATAACCCCCGCATCAAGTAATTTTAATATCTCCTTCTTGACCACTTCTTTCATATTTGGATTTAGCCGGCGCTGGAATTCCACCAAAGCTTTACTGTCGCTCTCCAAGAAAATCCTGTGCATACAGAATGACGGATTAATTCCTTTAATGTCCTCCAACGAGTATCCAATTACCTATTTATAGAGGCGTAGTTCTTTTAGTAGCTTCGCAGTCTCTTCTGCATTAAGGTTAGCACTAATGATGACAGGACAAGTAGAGTTAGCATCAAGGAATTCATATTTAAGATTATCAGGAAGGGGTTTGAACTCTAACTCCTTCTTTGCAGAAGGATCAGACTTAACTTCTCCAAGACTTTCAAACTGTGTTCTCCTGAATCTCTCAGAGTGAACAACTCCCAGACTTTCTACTTGGACTTGATGCTCATCAGTATCACCCTCTTTTTCATCATTCAGCAGACAGACTTCCCAAGTGTCTTCGGCGGTTGGAGGGGTAGGTTCAATGTTGTCCTCCATTGTATCAACTTCGCAGCAAGACCCTGCAAAAGATGGTTTCTTTAGAGCAGAAGACAAGTCAAATTCTAATATTTCCTCACCAACATTCAGTACCGATTTCCCATTTTTCACATCAATAACGGCGCCGGCGGTTGCAAGGAAAGGGTGCCCTAGAATGATGGGTAGGCAAGTGTCCTCTTCCATTTCTAGTACTACAAAATCCGTAGGGATAAAAAAAATCTCCCACTCATATCGGCACGTCTTCAATGATCCCGACCGGTCGGCGCACTAATCGATCAACTAGTTGAAGGGATATAGAGGTAGGCTTCATCTCATCCATGCCTAACTCCCTGCAGATAGATAAGGGAATTAAACTTACGCTAGCTCTTAAGTCACATAGGGCTCTATCAAAAGGCATATTCCCAATTTGGCATGGGATAGAAATACTCCCTGGATCTTTTAGTTTGGGTGGAAGCTTATTCTGGAGGACGCCACTACACTCTTCAGTCAAGGCAACTGTCCCTTGCTCCTCAATCTTTCTTTTCTTAGAGAGGATCTCCTTTAAAAACTTGGCGTACGCTGGCATTTGTGAAAGAGCGTCAGTGAACGGGATAGGCGGTTTGTATGGTGGAGGTGGAATATAAACATGCTCTTTCAGTGCATTCAAGCCTTGCTGTTCTGTCTCTGGGTTAACTGTAGAGTCCTCTTCAGGTGAAATGTCCTTGGATGATGTTGGCCTTGTCTCTCCTTGGGTTCGGGTACCTTAGGGTCTTCTAGCTGGATTCCGCTCCTCGTCGTTATCGCATTCCAATGCTCGTTGTGGTTAATTCTTTCCTGGATCGAACTGGTTCGTTGCTCAAGCTGTGTGATCTGATTCTCCATCATTTTCGAGTGAGTGGAGACAGAGTCCACCTTCATGTTCAGCTGACGAATCTGCTCACTTATAGATTCATTGTGTTTTAGCTGGCTTGCCATGAAATTTTCCAGCATTGACTCTAACCTAGACTTCTGAGGATGATCTTGTTGTCTTTGATTGGCAGATAGATGTTGTATCCTAGGAGGAGGCCTGAAATTGGGAGAGAAATTCTGATTAGAAAAATTAGCAGGAGGAACTTGCCCTTGATTTAATCTGTAGGAGAAATTCGGGTGATTTCTCCATCCCGGATTGTATGTGTTCGAGTAGGGGTCGTTATGATTCCTGAAATTCCCAAAAGCATTGACTTGTTCAGAGGGAGCACTCAAGATGTAGCATTGATTCCTAAAATTCCCAATAGCATTGACTTATACAGAGGGAGCACTCAAGATGTGGCAATCAATAGAGGAATATCCTGTCACTCTACAAACATCACAAAGTCATAGAGTTAGAAGTAGAAACATTGATAGAGTCAATTTTATTAGAAAGTGAATCTATTTTTGCTACTAGGGAAATAATCATATTCATGTCAAACTTCCCTGAACTTTTAAGTGGTTGGCTCCTCTCTCCTGACCACTGATAATGGTTGAGGGGTATGTCCTCAATCAACTCCATCGTATCATCATAATTTTTGTTCATTAGTGCCCCACCAGTAGCAGCATCTACAAAAAGTCTGGTCTGGTATAGTAATCCACTGTAGAAGGTGTGGATGATCACCCATTTCTGTAGACCATGGTGCGGGCACATCCTCAACAGTTCTTTGAACCGATCCCATGCTTCATACAGGGACTCTCCTTCTCGTTGGGCAAAATTGGTTATCTGATTCCTGAGCGGGGCGGTTTTGCTTGGTGGGAAATACTTTGACATAAAAGCTTGCGATAGCTGCTCCCACGTTGTGATTGATACCTGTGGTAAAGACTGCAACCACGCCCTAGCTCAATCCCTGAGAGAAAAAGGGAAGAGTCTTAGTTTGATAGCATCAGGATGAGCACCATTAATCTTTAAAGTGTCGCAGCATTCTAAAAAGATAGATAAATGAAGGTTAGGATCGTCAGTGGCTGCTCCACTGAATTGATTCTGTTGCACCATCTGTACAAGTGATGGCTTGATCTCGAAGTTGTTAGCTTCGATAGCAGGCCGCGATATGCTCGAGTGCACACCAGAGATGGTGGGTGCTGCAAAGTCTTTCAGAGAGCGGTTGGCTTCCATCGTTTGACTATCAGAAAATTGTCCTTCAAGCTTCAGCCTTTTTAAGTTTCTTCTGACCAATCGAAAAGTACGCTCTATCTCCGGGTCTCCAGGTACAAGTTCCCCTGTTCGCACAGTATTCTTGGGCATAAATAAGTACCTAGACAAAAGAGATTAGTAGCACCGCACCAAACAAAAATTACAACTAAAAACAAAGAGTAAAGAAACAATAGGTAAACAAACCGAATAAAAAGAAAATGAAATCTAACTAAACCTAGTCTACAAATTTTCTGATCGTGTTAATATTGGCAACCTAGCCCCCGGCAACGGCGCCAAAAATCCTAGTGCACGGTCTATCGCGTAATATAATAAGATCGAACCCACAGGGACTAGGGTCAAGTACTAACGGATCGGTCAACTTGTAGTTAGGTTAACAATTAATGGGGAAATGCCTAAAATCCTAGTGCAAGTAATTAAACTAAAACAAATTAAGAACAAGCAACGCAGAGAGTAAAGCAAACATGGTTTTAAATCTATGAGAGAGATTCGGGGCTTTAGGTTTCACCACACTGAAGCATGCAGAATTATTAGGGTTTGATGTTCTAATCAAGCTTTATCTAAGTTCTCAAGGTAATCCTTCCTAGGGTACAGACGTGCTCCCTCTCAGGACACTGTCCGGTATCTGACTTACCCCAAGTCTCCTACTCTCGTGGCTTACCGGGTTAAGTCGAATCCAATGGGATCTGTGAAGGATTAGGGTTCCTCGGGTGATTTCGAGTGCTCTCGCTAAACGAAATCACCAGACCAGTCTAAGGGGTTCCGATGACTGTGGTTCACCTCTCAGTCCTTCCCATAGCATCTAAGACATGCATACATATGGCCAATATATAAACATGAGATAAAACGTCCTAGGCATGAATAAGAACATAGATAAGTAAAGAAATATATAGATCAAATAATAGTATTCAACATTCATACGGTGGGCTACGCCCAAACCCCGAAAGGTGAGTTTACGCTACAAGATTCATCGATAAATACACAAAATCTCTCATAAAAGTTGATTCAAACCAAAAGGAGGGATAGATCCTTGATGAAAGGAGGTCCAACACGAAGATCCACGTCGGAACGACGAAGAAATCGAATTGGAACAGTGTTGTTGCCCAAAAATCGCTCAAAAAAACCTAGGTTGTCGCCCTTTCACTTCGTTCTTCTCAACTGCTAGATCAAATCCAATGATTCTAGTCCCAAAACGTGCGTCTCCCAGTTGGGAAGGTCTCCCTGAAATTTCATTGAATTCCGAGCCATGAATAGAAAGTTATGGCTGAAATACCGAGTGTCTGTCATGCAGGACACGGGACGATGCACGTCCGTGTATCGATGCACGGGCACGCCCGTGTACGGCTCGGTTAGGACGATTCTGATGACTTACGATGCACGGCCGTGCATGGATGCACACCCATGACCGTGCACACTGTAGAAGGCTCCGTTTGAGCTGAAATTTTGCGTGTAGCTCCGTCTCATCATGAGAAATCGTCTCATACCTTCAGATTCTCCAAATTCCATCAATTTTGAGGCCAAAAACCTATATTTTCATAAAATAAGGGAAAAGTAAAGACTCTAAAGAATATGAAGCATTTGAGTACATAAATGAGACAAAGCATGCATTTTACTCCAAAATAATAATAAAATTATGTCATGAAATATCATATTTTTGCATATCATCAGGGAACAACGGGGAAGGGGAACCACTGATAGAGGTAAAACTAGTATCCAGTGAGGGAGGGGAATGCTTGAACTAGAGGAGAATGTTTGCGGAATTGAACAGGAGTACTTTGCCGGCGAACTCTCAAGCGGCTGAGTTCGCCAGGGCGAACATCTCCCTCCCTCTTCCCTGCCTTCAACCTTGGCGTCCGACCACCCGATGATGAGTTGCGGCATCCTTTCATGGGCGCTCCGGTGGAGTGGGTGGGTGGAACTGAGCTACGCTGACGCCAAGATTGCCTCCTTTGACCTCCCTGTTTCTCGCCTCCCTTTCGGCAATCTTGGTAAGCTGGAGGCGGCAACCTACTGACGAAGGACTCATCCAATGCTTGTTCGACGGAAAGGAACGCCGTCGACGGGCTTGTTGGAAGGACGTGACGTCTTCCTTTCCCGTTAATCTGGCAGACCCTCCTCCGTCTCCATCCCTCCCTCCGCTCGATTCAGACAAGCTTGGGGCGCCGGCTTTGGTAGGACGGTGGGCTCAGGCGAGCCGACAAACACCCGCAGGAAGAAGGTGGCAAGGCCCCTTCGCCTCGTATGAACCCAAGTCACGGTAGCCTCACGTTCACCGGAGGAGGTGGCAAGGCCCCTTCGACAAACACCCGCAGGCTTCGGCGCAAGCGCATGCGTGACGCGAACGGGGTATTGACCCGTTGACCACGAAATCGAACGCAAATTCGGGCGGACGGCGGAATTCGGAGTTCGCGTAAGAATTCGGGGGCCGAATCCAATTTCCGGGTGCGGGTTGAAATTCTGATCGAATTCGGGCGGGGATTCGAAAACTGATAAAGGTATAATTCATTTATTTTATTTATTTCTTTTATGCTATCGTGGCTTTCTCTCTCTTCTCTCTTTCCTTGGACCGGACGAAGGTCAGAACCCTTCGTGAAGGCTGAGGGGTGCGCGCAAGTGCCCCCCTGCCGGTTGCACTGAACCTGGACAAATCGAACATTTAGCCTTGCATGGCATTTGAACACTTGTAATAATTAATTAAAATTTGATTCGTGTAATTTGTATAATACAGGGCGTGATACATAGTATCTTCATTAGTACTTGAATAAACTGTGGCAGATGCAGGTAAGATCCTCGCGTCGGCACTGGAATTTGGCGAGCCCCACCAATTTCCTGCATAGATCACCTGTAGCTGAATCTTGCCAGTAGCTTATATTCCCCCCTCCGATTTTGACTCCTCAACCAGCGTCTAAGTAAGAGATGCAATGACTGGCGTCTCCACAGCCACAGGTTTGGACTCTGGCGGAGGTGGCGATGACAATGGAGGTGCGGTCTGGCTGAGAAGCGTAGCGGGATTTTATAGTTTCGGATTCCTCTTTTATCAAACTCGGCTTTCTCGAGCCATTTAATGGCACCAAAGAAATGAAAGCATAGGAAAAGACCAGATAGTCCCTTCTTTTAGCAATCAGAGAAAGGTCAGGTTAAGATCTACAAACAAACAGAAACAAATACAACTTTTATTTTTCTAGGAACAATTCAAGATTGAACCAATTGAAGCTCAAAACCTAAAAATAAGGTTTTTTTTCTAGCAAACCAACGGTGATGCGCGGACTCAAAATACGGCCTTTATAGAAATAGAAATCAAATTGGAGTTGCACGGCAAACAGATCAGATTGTTTCCATCTTTCCAATTAAACCTGAATCCAACAAAAAATTAAAACAAAAGACAAAAAAAGAGCAAACTTGATCGATCATGCGTCAATTTCTTCCTTCTCGTTGTTTCTTTTGCGACAGCACTTCGCTACTTAGTGATGCGTTCGCAAGTGCACAGATTTATCAAAGTAATAAAAAGATTATCGTTGTTACGTCCATAACGAATCCGGACAACTTAAAATAATTTAATATTTAATTAATGGACTGATAGGATTGATGTGACCTGACACTGGGTGCGGTGGTCAAACCCACGCCTCGCCCGTTCCCTGCAATCACGCGTGCCTCCTTTCTTCTATTTCTTCTTCCCTTGCAATCGTCTCTCCACCGAACGAACACAGCACCTCGCCCTTTGATCGCGTCTTCTTCCTCACGTGTCTCCCTTGCATCTGGCGACTACTCCGGCGAGATCTGGTGCCGGCGACGACGAAGCCCTTACCTCAGGGCGTGATTCCGGCGTTGATTTCCCCTATGCTCGCGATTTCCGTCTCGGCGGCGGACGCATCACACGCACGTGCTTCTCCCAGCCCGACGAATCCTCCTCCTTCTCCAATGCCGGCGACGACTTTCCTCCCCCTTTCTGGCGCTGATCATTGCCTTCTCTAGTTGAACCAACCGGCGACCTAGGGCTTCGATGTGGATGCACGCCTGACGTGATTCTGGCGACACTACACCTCTTCCGGCAAGCTTGTGCACTTGTCTCTGTTCTCCAATGAACGGCAAAGCTTTCCCCTCTATTTCTGGCAAGATCTGAGCTCTGGCGACACTGTTCCGGTGGCACTGTTGCGGCTATTCCGGTGAACTTTGGATTTCGTGCCAGCGCTGCAAGCTGCGTTTTTGGGTTAGTTCTTGCGTACTCTGACGTCGTGTGGTGTTATACGTTTGCATGTGATTGCGAACTAGGTTAGTACCCCGACCTGACTCTATACGTACTTATACGAATGCATGCGAACCAACCTGGACTTGTATATCTGATGAACTCGATTAAATAACCCGGATCTAAACATAACCACTTAACGACGGATTAGCATGTTAATTAATTATTATGCTAAAATGGATTATAATGAAATATTATGGACTTATACCCTGATTTACCTGCTATGATCTGTTGACTGATATTGTGCTTATTTGGTTGGTTCTATTACTGTACGTCTGCTTCTGAGATAGGGATTCTACCTCCTTCCGTTGTTACGGTGCCAACTGCATGTTTAGTTAGTGGCACCTTCTTATTGCTGTTATTACTGTTAATTACATTTCTGATTTCCTTTCTGCTCGGGTCATATTCCTGTTGACATAATTTGCTTGTATGAAACTTGGTATGAGTATCGGTATTGCATGATAGCCGGTATTTGATAGTCGGTATAAGTTATGTATATATACATTGAGGGCTGAATGTCTAGCGATAGACAGTTCAGTGTACCTCAGTATTGCCTGTTATATTTCGAGACGGGTGATCATCTCCTTATGCCAGTGATAGACCAAGAGAGTCTGGTGTTATGGGCTTGAGGTCTCGGATATGTTATCAACCCGATGAGATAGGTTGTACTGAGTGTAGGACGCTACACTAGCGGGCTGTCGACGAACAGTCATCTCTACTGTTCAGGCAGCCATCAGTAGGAACCACTCTGTTTCAAAGTTGCGGGTCTCGGACTAATGTTGTATCAGCTCCCAGTTTTTATCTGTGTGTGGTGACACTATATTGATGTATATTTTTGTCTGATTATACACTATATGGGACATGTAGTGTTACGGTGGTATTCTGGTAATTTCCCTCTGTTCTGATCATTCACCATATAATTTGAAATATCTCTACTTAGCCTCGGGCTAACTCCCTTTGTCTTGCCTCCAGGTGCAGGCGCGGCTCTCTCTGGAGCACCTTAGATAGTTAGATCTTGACTGCCAATCTGGGTGGGTTGAGCTGCATATGTTATGTTGTTGTTATTATATTATGTTGTTGTTGGACTTGCCGACCACTGCGCCGGTCGTGTTTCTGTTGGGTTTGTGGACAGCTGCGCCGGTCAAATATTCTATTGCTGGTTTGTATCTGGGTGCTTTATGGCCGGTCGGCCTCATGTTGTGATATTATATCTATTCTGTATCTCTTGGACCTTGTGTTGTCTTGTCAGGTATAGTGTTATTGCATCCCGAGGCCAGGATTTCCGGCGTGGGTCCCGGATGGCGCTCTGGGGTATAACAACCGTTCCCAATAAGGATCTGGCGGTCAACTACCGATTACACGATCGATCTATAGCTAGACAATTCAAATGGTGTTTTTGTTTGGAATCTTCTAGTACGAGAAAACAAAAGGTAGTTTTATGGTTTAAATCAATATGCAAATAGTTAGGACTCAGGGTTTCACCACACTGACAATTATGAATTATAGCAAAATAAATTCTTTAAATAGAAATTTATAGTGTTGAAAGGGATTTTTCCTAAGGTACAGATTACCTCCTCCCGAAGCGTAATCCGGTAGCTATTCATATCAATTCCCTACTCTCATGACAATTAACACGAATAAACTCATTAAGTTCTATGAAAAATCATGAAATCCTTCAAACGAATCCAAACTACTCTTGTGATTGGTGATGCATTGCATTTACACCATGTTTTTGCCTACATTATAGAGCATATTTTGGGCTTAATTGAATGATTTTATACAAATTTTAGTGTTTTTACTTCACTTTGCACAGAATCTTCACTTTTCTTGGTTTTTATAAAAATATAGGTAAAATGGTGTAAAAAATGATGAATTTTGGGAGATTTGAAGCCATAATACGATTCCCGAGGAAATCGCGAGCTCGCACGTGAAATTTGGGGCGAAAATAATGAAGATTGAGACTTTCACAGCCTTTGCCGTAATTATTGGGCAGGTCGTAATTTTTGGCTTTGAAGGGCGGAAAAGCGGCTAAGTAAATAAATGAACAAAAACTTTCACGGGTGAGGCCGTGAATCCATCACGGTCCGTGAAACTTTCTGTGTACAAAAGCGCTGTACACACAGAAGCATTTATGGCCTCGACCGTAATTTCATCACGGGCCGTAAAAATGTCCGTCTTTCGTGTTTCTCACTCCATTCGACTCCAAACTGAACCAGAATTGAACCAAACTCTCCAGAAACCTTCCTAGATGGGTTCTATACTGATTAGACTATAAAAGGAAGGGTTTTGGAAGGGATTCAGGGGCTTCCACACATGAAAACAAAGGGAGGCGGCGGCGACGACGAGATTCAATACTATAGCAGAAATCCGGCGAGAGATCACGCAAAGGAGGGGTTTGATCACTTCATCTTCATCACCAGATCAAGGGGAAGAGTTCTATACGTTCCTAGTGTCTCTTTGCATTATGTTAGAGAGATTACATATTTAATTCATCGATGAACATGCTGTTTGCTTTGAACATGAATGTGTAAACCTTAATTTTTGGGATTTGGGGAATAGCCCGTTGACAATTTATGGATAAAATATATTATTTTAAATCTTTTACACAAATTTTATAGATTTGATTTGATTAGAATTGTACGTATCTCTCTTTAATACTCTGGCCAAGTTTTATTGCGTTTGAGACGTCGCGAGAAGGACCGAGAGGTGAATCGCGACGTTAGATCTATTCTTTTCAAACCTGTAAATCTGATCACGAGAGTAGTTCGGATTTACTTAAAGGATTCCATGATTTTTCACAGAACTTAATGGATCTATTTATGTTAATTATCACGAGAGTATGGAATTAATATAAATGGATACCGGATTACGCTTCGAGATGAGGTAATCTGTACCCTAGGAAAAATCTCTTTCAACGCTTTAATTTTCTGTTAAAGTTTTATTTTTATTAAATTCATAATCGTCAGTGTGGTGAAACCCTAGATGCTGATTTTATCTGAATTGATTTTTAGCCAAAACCCTAAAATCACCTTTTTGTTTTCTTGCATTAGAAGTTTTCAAAACAAAAACTACACTTTGAATCATCTAGATATAGATCGATCGTGTAATTGGTACTTGACCGCCAGATCCTCGTTGGAAACGATAATCTTTTTATTACTTCGATAAATCCGTACACTTGCGGAGCGCTATCAAGTTTTTGGCGCCGTTGCTGGGGATCATGCCAGTCAATATTGATTTAATCGTGAAATTTATAGACTAGATATTTTTTATTCATTTTTTTATTTTTGTTTTTGTTTTTATTTTTATTTTTATTTGTTTTTATTTTCATTTTTCTTGTTTTATTTGTTTTGCGCAATTTTTTATATAGGTAGTTTATTTTATTTTCTCTTTTTGGATTAACACGATGTATGAACAGGAGAACTGAAGCCAGAATTCACTAGACAATATATTTTTAAGCTTTATTTTGCATTTCCTGTTCTACATTATATATTTCTGAATTTATTAGCATAAATTGAAAATGTTTAACCAATCTCAATGGTCAAATCAGGGATATGTGCCACCGGGGATGCAGACAAGAGAATATGGTACAGATTCATTACAATCACTTGTAGCAAGGGTAAATTCTTTTTCTCAACACACTGAATATTTAAGAATGCAATATTCTGTTATATGTGATATTTGTGGTTGTCAAGAGCATCATTTAACTGAATGTCAATTAGGGATTCCTCCATGCTTTAACTTGCCTAGTACTCACAATCAAAATTGGGAGAACCATGAAAATTATTTTTATCATAATGACCCAGCTTTTATTCCACGACCAAACTTTAGTGAACTTCAAGAATCCAACTTAGAAGTCAGGCTTGAAAAGATTTTAGCTGATGTGACTAGACAAAATGAGAAAATTTATAGTATATTATATGACACTCATAAAAATGACATAGAGGAAGAAATCCAGGATGAATCTGAGAATTTTGTAGAGTTGGAACAATCATTAGTCATGACTCCTGATTATGATTTACCTTCTTCAAATTTTGATGATTTTAAAAATTTTGATGATTGTGATTTACCTTCCTCAACACCTTACCAGCCATCTAGTCTCCTCTCACATAATGAAGTCTCTTGCAACACAAATATTTGGGACATGTTTGAAGAAAAATTTGAACTTTTCGAGTCTTGTGAAAAGAAGGATGAAGAATTTGAGAAGCCACAAATAAGAAATAACCAAATTGATGGGGATGAATTTGATAGTGTTAGGATGGAATACCTCCCTTCATTTCGTATTACACCGCCACCATTGAAGAGAAAGAAATTGAGAAAAAAGATGAGAAAGAGGATCCTGGGCATATTACACCACCACCATATGAACCATCAATTCCTTTTCTTCAGGAAAAATCATTAGAGATTTGCATTATAGATGGTGGAGAGGATAATGATAATAAGGTAGATGAAATATTATTTGATTCAAATCCAACCACAGGTACCCAAAAGATAACACATGAGATTTTTGATCACATTAGCATTGAGGTAAGAGAAAAACCAAAAACAAAATTTGAAAGCTTCTTGATCAATCCAAGGTATGAAAGTTTTGATTCTAATTCTAATCTTCTTCCAATTGCTGATACATATCTGAAGGAAGAATGCATGATATTACTTTTGGATAAATATAGAAAAATTATTGATTATTCTTTTCATGACTTTAACTTTTGTTTTTGTATGCATGTACTGGACACTACAACATAGAACCACCTATATAACTGGATATATTTAGTGGACACACTCTTGAGACGAAGGAAAAGAAGGAGATTACATGCTCTCTACTATGGCACAGATTCACCAACTCCACCATGACATGAAGCCTTGGTCAAGCTAATGACCTTAAACAAATGCTTTTTGGGAGGCAACCCAAACTTCTAACTTTTATTATTTCTTTTGTTTTATTTTATCTTTGCTTTGCATTGAAATAAAATTTTGACAGCATGTATTGATGAATTTTTATTGATAGAAAATCTTTTAATAAGTTGTTTTATATGCAGGAATTTTTTAGAGAATTTTTACTTGAAAGATAAGTGATCAATAAGATGTTCACGGACGCAGCCGTGAATCATATACCAACCGTGATGACAACATTTTCTTTGTGAGTATTGTAAAAATGATTTTTTATAGTGAAGCATGATGATATTTAATGTTTGAAACTTGTTTACCATGTAAAATGCTAATATCTTTAATGTGATATAGTTTTTAGATCTTCCTGGTTCATGTTTCCATATTTCGATATAATTGCATAGGGAATCATTATATATTTTAAAGGGAACTCTTGCAACATTTTTTCTGAAATCTATCATTCATTGATTTTAATGTCTATGCATATGCAACAATTTAAATCTAGAGTGTCCTTCATATATTGTTTTTTCTTCAAAGCTTTATAAATATGTATTCTGAATGTTTATGATTGTTAAGAATAATCAAATTTGTTTTTCCCCTGATTTTGAACTTAGGAAACATTTTGAATGATTGATTTGATGACTTAGGAAATTTTTGAGATTTCATGTGGACTTAAATTGTTGAGTAAACTCAATTCTGGAATTGATAAAATTTATATACATATTGTTATATGTTCATATGATACATGCATAGTATCTTATTACTTGAAGTTTAATTTATCTATTTCTGCTTGATGAGAATTTTTATGAATAAAAAATTGATGATATTTCTTAAATTGAGATTTGCTCCAACTCCTCTGGTTGAGAAATCTTAAGTCATGTGTTATATTATACCATGATGTGGTATACTTTAAGTCTGTTACGATCAAGCATCGATAACGACTTAAATACCATGCCACTGACTGGCTTTCTCCAAAGAAAAAGAAAAAAAAGAGGGAGAAAAAAAAGGGGAGAAAAAAAAATAAAAAAGCATAGAAAAAGAGGGAGCTGTAGGTCAAGTGAACAACTCCACTGACTTTATGATTGAGACTATGAGTTAAATTATACTACTCTGTGGTATACTTTAAACAATGTTATGATGCTAACAGGAAAGGGCACATAACCGTTTAAAGACCAAATTACATTAAAAGTCTCTTATCTTTAACATCACTGAAATTCTTGAAGTAAAAATTTTATCTGTAAAGTGAAGTGGATTTATTAAGATGAGAGTATTTGATACTTAGTATGTGAAAATTCAATATTATGACATGAATTGTGATTTTTATCTTTCTTGGATTGTAAACTCTTGAGAGTTTATCTCTATTATGATTATTCTTAAATTACTTAAGCTCTGAAAAGTTGATTGCTTGAAAAGTAGACTAAGAACTTTATTAAAGGATGAACAAATGAGTGTTCCTTATCTTTACATTCTCTATACATATCGAGGTATTGCTTGAGGACAAGCAAATTTTAAGTCTAGGGTATTTTGATGTGTTGCATTTACACTATGTTTTTGTCTATATTCTAGATCATATTTTGGGCTTAATTGAATGATTTTATGCAAATTTTAGTGTTTTTTACTTCACTTTGCACAGAATCTTCACTCTTCTTGGTTTTTCTAAAAATGTAGGTAAAATGGTGAAAAAATGATGAATTTTGGGAGATTTGAAGCTATAATACGATTCCCGAGGAAATCACGAGCTCGCACGTGAAATTTGAAGCGAAAATAGTGAAGATCAAGACTTTCATAGCCATGGCCGTAATTATTGGGCCGGTCGTAATTTTTAGCTTCAAAGGGCAGAAAAGCGGCTAAGTAAAGAAATGAACAAAAACTTTCACAGGTGAGGCCGTGAATCCATCACGGTCCGTGAAACTTTCTATGTACAAAGGCGTTGTACACACAGAAGCATTTACGGCCTTGGCCATAATTTCATCACGGGCCGTAAAAATGTCCGCCTTTCGTGTTTCTCACTCGATTCGACTCCAAACCGAACCAGAATTGAACCAAACTCTCCAGAAACCTTCCTAGATGGGTTCTATACTGATTAGACTATAAAAGGAATGGTTTTGGAAGGGTTTCAGGGGCTTCCACGCATGAAAACAAAGGGAGGCGGCGGCGACGGCGAGATTCAATTCTAGGGCAGAAATCCAACGAGAGATCACGCAAAGGAGGGGTTTGATCACTTCATCTTCATCACCATATCAAGGGGAAGAGTTCTAATTACGTTCCTAGTGTCTCTTTGCATTATTTTAGAGAGATTACATGTTTAATTCATCGATGAACATGCTGTTTGCTTTGAACATGAATGTGTAAACCTTAATTTTTGAGATTTGGGGAACAGCTCATTGATAATTTATGGATTAAATATATTATTTTAAATCTTTTACACAAAGTTTATAGATTTAATTTGATTAGAATTGTACGTATCTCGCTTTAATACTCTGGCCAAGTTTTATTGCGTTTGAGATGTCGCGAGAAGGACCGAGAGGTGAATCGCGACGTCAGATCTATTCTTTTCAAACCTGTGAATCCGATCACGGGAGTAGTTCGGATTTACTTGAAGGATTCCATGATTTTTCACAGAACTTAATGGATCTATTTATGTTAATTGTCACGAGAGTAGGTAATTAATATAAATAGATACCGGATTATGCTTCGAGAGGAGGTAATCTGTACCTTAAGAAAAATCTCTTTCAACGCTTTAATTTTCTGTTAAAGGTTTATTTTTATTAAATTCATAATCATCAGCGTGGTGAAACCCTAGATCCTGATTTTATCTGAATTGATTTTTAGCCAAAACCCTAAAACCACCTTTTTGTTTTCTTGCATTAGAAGCTTTCAAAACAAAAACTACACTTTGAATCCTCTAGATATAGATCGATCATGTAATCAGTAATTGACCGCCAGATCCTCGTTGGGAACGATAATCTTTTTATTACTTCGATAAATCCGTGCACTTGCGGAGCGTTATCAATTGGATTCATAGGTTTGAAAAGAATAGTTCTAACGTTGCAATTCACCTCCCGGTTTTTCTCGCAACGTCTAAGACGTAAACATACTTGATTATGGTAAATTACGTAAATAAACACAATTCTAATCAAATCATCTCTATAATAATCATGACAAAGAGTAAAAATACAAAGTTTAATTCATGAATGTCAGTGGGCTACACCCCTAATCCCGAAAATAAGTTTACACGCTCATGTTCAAAGCAAACACTAGAAAGGTTATTGGAAATCCTTATCCTCGATCTGGAGATGAAGATGGAATGTCTAATTCCTCCCTTGCGTGATCTTCCTGCTCGAATTTTGCCCAGAAAGTTTATTTTCGCCCTAGCCGCCGCCTCTGTTCGTGTTTGTCTGTAGAATCCCTCTTAAACCCTCCAAAATCCTTCCTTTTATAGTTTAATCGATTTGGAACCCTTTAAGGAACAAATCTAGAGAGTTTGGTTCAAATTCAGTTTGATTTGGAGTTGAATCGAGCGAAAAACTTGAATGGGTGGAAAAACTCACGGCCAATAAACACTTTATGGCTGCAGCCATTAATGTTTCTGTGAATAAAACTCTTTATACACAGAAAGAATCACGGACCGTGAAGGATTCACGGCCTCACCCGTGAAAGTTTCTGTGAATTTTTTAACTTACCCGCTATTTCTCCCTTCGAACGCAGAAGTCACGGCCATGGCCGTGAAAGTCACATTTTTCATCTTTTTCGCCCCAAATTTGACATGCAAACTTGTAATTTGCTCGGGAATTATGCCATGGCTTTAAAACTCGTGAAATCCATCATTTTTGGGTCATTTTATTTGCATTTTTATAAAAACCAAGGAAAGTAAAAATTTTATACCAAGTGAAGTAAAAATGCTAAAAATTAGTATAAAACCACAAAATAAGCCCAAAATATCATATAAAATACAGGTAAAAATGTGGTGTAAATACAACGCACACTTAACTAGAATGAGAAAAACACCAAGAACATCAAAGCATAGAGAGGAATGACAAAATATTATTGCTCATATGAAATAAAGAATTACAAAGTATATTTAAAGAGAAACAAGTCTAATCTATTTAGGTAACTTATCTAACTAATATTGATTAATCAACTTATATGGTAGTTAATAATCTAATATGGTAAACTCTAATTAATATCACATAAATATGGTAACACATGGCGTGTTTACCAATTTCAACACTTCCCTTTAAACACGACACTTACAAACTCCTAGCATGTCTCTCAATTCTACAAAATCGTTAATCTTCAGAGCTTTGGTAAAAATATCAGCAACTTGATCTTGGGTCTTCACATAATTCAACTCCACTAGCTTGTTTGCAAGACATTCTCGAACATAATGAAATCTCGTGTCTATATGCTTACTTCGTTTATAAAATAGAGGGTTCTTTGCTAGAGCGATTGTAGACTTATTGTCTTTATTGATTTAAGTTGGCTTCTTCTCCTCAGTATATAGATCTTCCATCAGACGTTTCAACCAAATTGCTTGAGTCACACAAGAATTTAAAGCAACGTATTCTGCTTCACAAGTTGATAAGGCCACAATTGGTTGCTTTTTCGAACTCCATGTAAAAGCAGTATTACCTAAGTAGAACACAAAACCTATTATGCTCTTTCAATCATCTACATCACCAGCCCAATCACTATCACAATATCCAGTAAGATAGAATTCATCAGAGGTAGTGTAATATAGTCCATAGTCAAGAGTGCCTTTAATATACCGAAGAATCCTTTTTTGTTGCATTCAAATGTACTGAAGTAGGAGTCTCCATATGGCGACTTACAAGTCCAACACCAAAACGAATATCTGGTCTTGTACAAGTCAAGTATCTCAAACTTCCAACTAAACTCTTGTCATCATGCTTTGATAATTTTACATTACACTCAACTAGAGTACAGACCGAATTGCAGTTATTCAATTTGAATTTCTTCAGAACTTCTCTTGCGTAGTTCTCTTGTGAGATGAAAATCCCTTCACTTGTTTATTTCACCTCCATGCCAAGATAATAAGACATCAGCCCAAAATCAGTTATCTCAAATTCAAGATTCATTTTCTTCTTGAAATCTTCAAACATTTCTAGATTGTTGCCTGTAAATATTAAGTCATCCACGTATAAGCAAACTATCATGATTTCATCCTCATTGGCCTTCAGATATAAAGAATGTTCATAAGAACACTTCTTAAAACCATTTTTCTAAAGATAACTATCGATTCTGCAGTTCCAAGATCTATGTGCTTGCTTTAAACCGTACAGAGCCTTTGAGAGTCTAAGAACCTTGTCTTTGTGTCCTTTTGCCACATATCCTAGAGGTTGTTCAATGTAAACCTCCTCTTCTAAGTATCCATTTAGAAAAGCTGACTTTACATCCATCTGATAGATTTTCCATTTTTGTTGGGTTGCAATCGAGATAATTAATCTAATAGTTTCTAGGCGAGCAACTAGAGCAAATACTTCATCGTAGTCAATGCTTTGACGTTGCTTGTAACCCTTTACAACAAGTCTAGCTTTATACCTCTCTATTTCTCCTTTAGAATTTTGTTTAGCCTTGTAAACCATTTAACTCCAATTACATTATGCCCTTTTGGAAGATTCGCTAACTTCCAAGTCTGATTCTTTTTCAATGGTTTTTATCTCCTCATCCATGACCTTTTTCCATCTCTTGTCTTTGGATGCTTCAATATAGTTAACAGGCTCTATATCTCCAAAGAAATAAATATATGTTACATCAATTCTCACTGTCTCATCATATATGTCAACTAGACTTCTTGTGCGAGGATGTTATCTACTTGTACTTGCTTCTGATGAGCTAGGCTCATTGCGAGGTGGTAATGATGGTAGAGTGCTTGCTTCAGGTGTATCTTCATTTTCTTCTTCACTAGTAGAGAGGGGAAAATCATGATCATTAGTCTCTACTTGCCAATCCCAGTTTGTTTCTTCATCAAAATCAATATCTCTACGCATAAAGATCTTCTATGTAGTGGGATTATAGAGTTTATACCCTTTGGTCCTTGAATCATAGCCAACAAATATGCACTTCTTACTTTTATCATCTAACTTTGTATGATTGTTGTCAAGGAAGTGTGCATAAGTTGTACTACCAAAAACTTTGAGATGTGAGACTGAAGGTTTTCTTCTACACCATGCTTCAAAGGGAGTTTTACAATTCACAAATATAGTTTCACAACGATTTTGAATATACACTACACAATCCACTGCTAGTACCCAAAATTCTTTGGGCATCTGTTTTGTCTTTACCATACTTCTTGTCATATTCATGATTGTGAGATTCTTTTTTTCTGCTACTCCATTTTATTGTGGTGATCCTGGAGCAGTTAAGAATCTTCGAATTCCTTCTGTTCTACAATAATCTTCAAATTCTCTTCAGATAAATTTTTCCCCTCTATCTGATCTTATAGCTTGTATTCTACATTCCTTTTCTTTTTCAACAAAGAGTCTTAAAATTCTTAAAAGTTTTGAATTCTTCTGATTTCTCCTTTAGGATGTATACCCAAGTCATTCTGCTAAAATCATCAATGAACAAAAGGAAATATCTATTCTAACCAAAAGAATTTGGTGTAATTGGCCCACACACATCAGTGTGTATCAGCTGGAGAGGTCTTGAAGACCTTGATTCAGACTCCTTTGGAAAACTCTTCCTTGATTGCCTTCCTAGTATGCATCCTTCACATAGATTATCAGGCTGATTGATATATGGTAGTCCTCTCACCATATCTTCATGTGCTATCTTCTTAATGCTTCCAAAATTTAAATGGCCAAGTCTCAAATGTCATAGCCATGAGGAGTCTTTATAGCATGCAACCAAGCATCGTGCTGCATCTGTCTGAATATTTAAGGAGAAGAGTCGATTCTTTGACATTGGTACCTTTGCAATTAATTTTCCTCTACCATTTTTCAGATACAGGTTATACCCAATTGTGTAGAAATAGCAACCCTTTTTTAACATTTGTCCCATACTGAGTATGTTATTTTTCATAGCAGGGGCATAATACACATTTGAGACGAAATGATGACTTCCATCCTTCAACTTGATTAAAATCTCCTCCATTCCATGTACGGGAATCTTGGATGAGTCTCCAAAAGTAATATTGCCTTTTATTTTCTCATCAATATCGGTAAACAATGACCTATCTCTACACATGTGATTGCTAGCTTCTGTGTCCAGGTACTATGTAGTTTTGACTTCTTGCTTTATGTCTTTATATGAAATAAAGACATTAGAATCTATCTCTTCTATCTCCTCTTCAATCTCCTCCTGAGATAGATTAGCTCTTAGAGTATATCTAGAATTATATTCTGAAACAAAATGTCCAAATTTATTAGAGTTAATAACATTTGATATGTGACTTATCATATCTATTCTGAGTTTGATTTAATCTACCTCGACCTCCTCCTCTTCCTCTTGCTGAGGTAAACTGAGAAGTACTTTCATAATTTTGTGCGCTTCTTCCTCTTCCAGAACTTTGACCTTGTCCTCTTCCACAGCCTCAGCCTCCATAGTTGACATTGTCTCTTCTTGTTGTCTCTCTCAGATTGAGTTGTAACTTAAGAACCTGCTCCAATGGTTCTTTTTTGTTTTCTGTTTAATTTTTCTTCATGTGCTTCTAGAGATCTTGACAGTTCTTCTAGAGTCATTTCTTTTATGTCCTTTGACTCTTCAATGACAGTCAATAGATGGTCAAATTTTTCAGTGAGCGATCTCAGTATCTTTTCAATCACTTTTACATTTGAAATAGTATCACCCAATCTTCTTATCTGATTGGCGGTTGCAGCAACTCTTGAAATGTAATCTGAAACCTTTTCAAACTCATTCATTATGATGGCTTCAAATTCTCCTCTTAAATTCTGAAGGCGAACTCTTTTAGCCTTCATGCTTCCTTTGCAAATAACTTGCAACATATCCCATACTTGCTTAGATGTAGTTGCATTAGAAATTTTCTCAAATATGGATTCATCTAGGGCTTGATGAATCAAAGACATGGTCTTTTGATCCTTCTTTTTCAACTCTCTTTGAGCTTGAGTGAGATTACTTGAATCATTTAGAATTTTATTTTTTATTTTCAATAATGTCCCAAACATCTTGTGCACCTAATAGTTTTCATTCTGATGCACCAATTATCAAATTTCTCACTTGAGAATTTAGGGACTTGAAATGAGCTCATATTATTATTAGCCATTTGGCCTTTACTTTAAATTCAATAGATTAGGTCCAAAATAACAACCTTCTTCGTTTCAACGAAGAAAGAAGAATCATGAGCCACGTCCGCTCATGAGCAAAGATTTGACATAGACCGATAGACCGCCGGGCAGAGTTTCTTCATCAATAAATTCCTAGCTACAAAAAGCGTCACCAGGTCTAGCCTAATAATGGCATAAAGCGTCGAGCAAGCTTCTTCAAATATCAATCCCTAGCTACAAAGAGCATCACCAGGTCTACCCTAAAAAATTCTGAACCGGCTCTAATACCACTGTTAGCATGTTAGCATAACATGGCAACAACACTTTGCTAGAATGAGAGAAACACCAAGAACATGAAAGCATAGAGAGGAATCATAAAATATTATTGCTCATATGAAATAGAGAATTATAAAGCATATTTAAAGAAAAAAAGCCTAATCTATTTAAGTGATTTATCTAACTAATATGGACTAATCAACCTATATAGTAGCTAATAATCTAATATGAAAATTTTAATTAATATCACATAATATGATAACACATGGCGTATTTACCAATTTCAATAGTTTTATGTTTACTCTCAGTAGCTAATTGTCAGGTGTTATGAATTTTTTCCACATCAAAATTAATCCCAAAATTGCAACATAGTCCTTAACATTTTGATAGTACAAATTAATCCTTATGGTTTGCATTGTTTAGTTTGGCGGCTGCTTGAGACATTGGCGCCAAAACAAAAAACCCTAATATTTTTGGTCTATCCATGGCTCCCACTTCGCGTTCACCGGAATCCGAATGATGCTCCACCTACAACGAACTACCACCGCTGAGCGTGAAGTAATACTCGATTTGTATTTGCAATTTCGCAGTTAGCGACCTCATCAGTTCACGCCCTTTCCTTCTTGTTCGATACTTCAGATTTTGAGTTGTAACTTATGTATGATCCAGCAGTATGCTAATCTATGTTTGTTCTATTTCACGAATAATTAGGTCTAATTCATTTTTCACGGATTTGAATATTGTTATGATTGTTCGTCATCATTTTGTTTTCCAGAGTGCAGAAATGGATGATATTTTGGGTAAAAGGTGAGTGGACAAACTGAGGTCTTTGCCATTTGATTTGATTGGCATCTTCGAAATGGACATGTCCTTTGTTGTCCCAGAACAGTTCGAATGGTTAGAAACTCGATTGATTTTGCTTTCTCTAGTTATCCGAATGATTGATTGATTGATACCACGCCCGTGCGAGCGCTTAATATGCCGTCGATTTAGTCAAGGCGTGCCCTGACAAACAAGGTAATTTTTAGTTGTACATATTTCAGAATCATTTCAAGTACATCGACAGCTTCTATGTCGCAATTCTGTTCCTGTGCGGAAGAAAAAAACAATAAAAAAATTGAGAAAGTTGGAGGTTTCTGGCAAGGAGACAACTCTTTACTTTTTTCTAGGCCTAACTACTAGGGCTAATCATTTGATAAAAATCGAAAAATAAAAAATTAATTTACTAAAAATTGATTTATCAAAATCAAAAAATTTATTACCGAAATTGATACTGAATTTGGTATTTACCGATCAGTAAATTATCAAATTACCGATCAGTAAACGATCGTTAAAAAATATCAAAATATTATATAATTAATTTATTAAAAAAATTATTAAAATATTAAAATATTACCAAAATCGATCGATAAATCGGTAAATTATCGATAAGAAATTAAAAATTAATAAATAAAAATTTATTTTTTATATATTAATATATATATCGATAAATTCTGTAAAAATCGAATAGTGCTCAGCCCTACTAACTACGAAAGCCTATAGAAATTATTAAATGATTAAGGTTATAAGGATTATCTTAGAGATGGACAGAAGTGGGGTTGATAAAGTGCAGGTCTTACAAGGAGTCAAGGAGCACAAGACACTCTGAATTTGCTCGCAGGTGCATTTCTGCAGTTGCTCACTGAGAAAGACTTTGCTGCTCTTTAAGAAAGGGTGCAGAAAATGCAGGTGCATTTATTCACTTCTAGAAATTATTGGTCTTCATTGGCCAGCTTACATGGTGAATTTCTAGAAAGAATGAAGCAAGCCTTTGTTTAGGGAAATTCAGAAAGTTCAATCATTTGGCTAAAATTGCACTTTGTTTTATGCTGAAACTAATAATAAGTTCAAGCTGAACTGAACAAATATTTAGAAGGGTCAATCAATTGAGGGTTTTCCCTATTTCAGCTAAATTTTGACATGTTATAAAATGCAGACAAATTCCTTTCTTCAATCAAATGTAGCCATAAGTCATTTGCTGAATTGCAGACGCGGTAGAGCTAGATGACATGATGTCCTTGTTAGCATAGTCATTCATTCGGATTAGATTGCTGATTCAGTTCTGCTACAGGTCTATCTGTGCATGCTGCAAAGCAAAGAGAATGAACGAAGATAAGACATTTTGGATGACAACAAAAGTTTGATAGGTTTATAGGTTTATTTAGGTTTGAATAATCGATTATGGCTCCTAGTGCAAGTATCATTTTCAGTACAAGTACCATTTGGTTTGATATTGTGAAAATCATACTTGCACTAAGACGCATACTCAATTATGCAAATCGCAATACACACTTTTGTTGTGCATGAATTAGACAATGGAGTAGTCATATGAATTGATACTATTGATTGTTCTTGTTTACAGAATCATAATTAAGTCCAACTGTTATTATAAGCCACAAGAATTCAGAACAATGATCTTGGTCCTGCAAATCTCTGTCTCCTTTTACAGGATGCAGATGCTTTGAGTTTTTCTTTTTAAAAATGCACATGTTTTTGCAGTTGAAAGTTTTCAAGAAAAGGTTATTGGAGATGTTGAGATTCCCTAAAGATGCAAACGTTTGGGGTAGGATGTCTGTATTAGAATCTTCTGCCCTTCGAATTTAGAACATGTGGATTTCGTTGCGTTTGGAAGGACTTGTGATGACAAGTGACAATTTGTAGATATGGAAAGTGTGTAGTAGAATTTCCTGTAGATTAAAATCTCGTTGAAATTATTGATAACATTATTTGCAGTTTTGGCAAAAATACTATTCTTCCTTGACTAATTATGAGTACGTTGGATACCAAAATTTCTGTACTAAACCCCCACATTATTATTTTTTGGTACTGATACTGATATCTCAAAAATTTTTTATACCGATATCAAAATTTTGAAATATCTAAAATTTTAACATTTACAGGGACAAGCTGTAGATGACTTATGACTTTGGCTATTAGCTAGAGCACTGTTTCATTGGGCGGAAAGAGGGAATAAAAGAAACATAACAAAAAATAATAATTTTTTTTAATTTCTTTCCAGGAAAGAAAATAAAAAGATAGAAAAGTTAAGCATTTTCCCCTCGTTTTCGATTTTGCCTAAATCGGATGGAAAACAAAGCAAAGGAAAAAAAAAGGCTGCATCCCCTCGTCTGCATCCCCCCGCATCGACTTCCCCCTTCTCTTCGCTCGTTTCTCCTCCCCCGATGCCACAATGCTTGCCTTGCACTGACCTCCCCCTCGCTTGCATCGCTCCTGTGTCTGTATCACCCCCGCATCAACCTCCCCCTCATCGAATCTCTCTGCTCGCGATGAATCTGATCACTTCTCTTTCCTTTGGCGTCATTGCTCCTCTCTCGGTGTTGAGCTCCCCCTCACCGTTGCTCCTCTCTCGGCGCCAAGCTCGCCCTCGCCATTGCTCCTCCCTCAACGCCTTCTCCCCTTGTCGCTGCCACCGTCGAAGCTCCTGCTTGCCGTTGGAGCCATCCGCTCGCTGTCTTCACCCACGCGGTGCACTGGATGCTATTATGTGTCCGCATGCGACAGGGTGCAACACATGTGACCCACACGTGGATGTTTTTCTCTCCCCTTTATTATTTTTTTTTCTTTTTTTTTTCTCATTTTCTATGTGTTTAAGGAACAATGCAAATGTTTAGATTTAGATTTATAGTAGTTAATTATTTATAAGTATAACAAATTTAAATTAAATAAATTATATTATTCAGTACTTCCAAGTATTTGAAACTTTATTTAAACTACAATTTGGGTAGCATACCAAAACTATTAAATATTAAAATTTTTATTATAGTATTTCAATACTGAATATTTTTGCTCACCATTAAATCTGGTATCGAATACTTTGCGACTCTTATCAATTCATTATTAGATCAAAAGAAACATACAGTCCAAATCAAAATCTTAATCGGGCTTTAAATAGGGATCTCTAATGCGTTCGATTTGAATAGACTCACACTGATCGAACTTAGACACTCGATTTTTATATTGAATTTATTTTTCACGCTCATTTTTATGAATAAAACTCTTAAATGTGTTTCTTTGGACAGAAAATTTTTTTAAAAAAAATAAAAAACACATTAAATTTAGACATAAAATGTAAATGTATTTTTTATTCTTATCTCTCAATTTTTCATCCAAAAAAAATACAGCCTAACGGGCACCCGCATTCACACTTATTGATCATCAGGATTAATCTTGAGTGGAGGGTGGATGTGAGTATCACGCTTAAGAGTTTTTATAATAAATATCAATCAGGCAGCACCCGGAAGGATTAGACTTAGGTGGGTTCCACTAGCGTGCGACAAGCGCACAAAAGCCTGTCGCCTGTGCCATCCGAGCCAGCAGCTCGTTCGGACCACCGGCCAAGAACCAACTCGGCGCCTTCGCTAAATCAGTCACTACGTTTATTTTTATGCAGGCTGATCAATGCTACTGCTTGCGTTGGAACGAGTGGGCTGTGTGGCATGTGTAACTCGTGGGAACACCGTGCACGCTGTTTGTTAGTTCACTTGTTTTGGGCTCCACCCATGATGAACACGTGGGTATTTTTTTCTAGGGTCTGTGATTTATCGGCCTAACTAATGTAGATGACTTTGCAACAAATTCAGAAGCCAGACGCAAGTACAAGTCGCATTTGTATCAGTGCATTCTAAAAAAAATTAATATATACAAGAGAAAAAAATAAAAAAATATATTTTTACGCTTTATATTTAATTTAATAAATAAAAATAAAAACCTTAATTATTGATAATAAAATTTAAACGCGAGTTAGTCTTTAAGTAAAAAAATATGCTTTTTAATTTTTTTTCTTATTTTTTAATTTTTTTACTTTTGTATTAAGAATATAGTGTGAATAATGTGTGGGAATATTTTATTTGCTCTATATGCTTTTTACAACTTAACATATTATTTTCATATCAGAATTGGATATAATTCGAGCTAGAAATTTTATCAATATATTTTAGATAATTATAAAACACGTCATAAAAACATATTCTAAAAGGTAATTTTGCTATAATATAAAATTATTCTTGATTAACTTAATATAAAATCATGCGCATTTTCTCAAAGGATAGAAAAGGAAAAAATGAAAAAATATATATATTTTTCTTAGTTTTTATTATATAAATTATATATTTTTTTTTTAACATCTTAAATCTTAATTGCACATTGAGTCAAATAATAAAAAAAGTGAAAAGTAGTATCTATTTTTTTCATTATTTAATTTGACGTAATAGTGTAAAAGGACAAAAGTACCGTTTAATAAAAAAAAAAATCGGTCCAAGCCCACCTCCTGTTCGGTCCACCAGCCTGTCCCTCTCCCCGGGTTTGGGGGCGACAGCGACGCAATTGGACGGAGAAGAATACGACGACGGAGAAACCAAAGGAGGAGGAGCAGCAGATCCGGGCCATCCGGCGTACATCGGCCACGTCGCCCCACGTTTAAAATCAAATACAAATCTAAATTCAAATAGCCCGCGAATTAAAAAAAACGCCCGCTTTTCTGCCCGCGTTGAACGCCCCACGAATACGAGGCCCCATCACACGCGCGACGGCATCACAATTAATTCGTCCCCGCCCCCACGGTCAATTCAACTCAATTAATTATTTTTGTTTTTTAGTCAAAATTTAGAATTTGTTTTAAAAAAAAAATTATTCACAGCTCCACAGTGCTATCATGCCATGGAATTTCACTGAACCGCAAGCTCCCCCCATTCCAACCGGTTACCTCTATGCTCCCCTCTTCGTATCCACCTCAGCCCCAATGACTCACCCGATGCTGGAGTAGTGGAGTGGAGACAGCTAACGGTGCGAGGTGCCCATACTTCTATCTATGTGAACAAAAATCTTTTCAAGCAGCCTAACAACCTCAAAAACAAGACCCAACGACTCTTGTTTTTGTTTCCCAAGTTTGTTGTTAAGTAACCATGTAATAAACAAGAGGGTCTAATTGTAAATGTAGCAGATTTAATTGTAAATATAGGGTTAGTACCGTATGTTACGGGCGTGATAAAATACATAACTAGACTCTTAACTTAATATGACCACAACTGTGAAGGCGCTATTATCCCAAATGCTATAGTATACTAATTTTTAATATGGGACTATTTGCTCCTCTCATTATTTTCTTTATTTTTCTTATTTTTTAATCACCATACAAAATAATCTTAATAATAATAATATTATTATTATTATTATTATTATTATTACTGGTGGACCTTTTCTCATTTGATCCCTGCACCTTTTGCTGCTGCTTTATTTCTTTCGCGCGCAGCCGCAAAGCAGAAAAAAGAAAATCAGTAAAGATAGCGCGAACCGACCACTTGGGAGTCCCACATAAACAGATCACAACGCCAAGCGACTTCAAACATTTCAACGCTTATTGCGGAAAAGGAGCTTTGACATTTAAAAATTAACTCGTTTGTCTCACCTCGCAAAACCGCGTTCACCTATAAATGCCAGTCCGCTCCGCTCAGCTCCGCCCATCCCATCCTTCACTCTCCCAACTTCCAGACAATTCAAGCCATCAGCTCCGCCCCTCAATCCAACCCCACACCCCCATGGCGGCGCGGATCACGCCACCGGGCAGTAATTGCTTGTCCTCCGCTGGCAGCAACCTCTCCTGCCGCCGGGCACCCCGTGTCTCCGCCGCCATCGCCGCGCCGTCCGGTATCTCCACCGCGCTGGCGCCCAAGATCGCGGTGCAGAGGACAGCTCCGATACAGCCAGCGCCGCCCGTCGCCTCCCCTGGGTGGCGCGAGATACAGGGCGCCGGTGACTGGGCGGAGCTTGTGGAGCCCCTCCACCCTAAGCTCCGCGCCGAGATCGTGCGCTACGGCGAGTTCGTCCTTGCGTGCTACGAGGCATTTGACCTTGACCCCGCCTCTAAGCGCTACCTCAATTGCAAGCACGGCAAGCGCAGCATGCTGCGCGAGGTTGGCTTGGCGGATTCCGGCTACGAAGTGACCAAGTATATCTATGCAACCCCCGATATCGCCATCCCCACTGGGCAGCGCGGCGCCAGCAGCTGCAGCCGCTGGATTGGCTACGTCGCGGTGTCGTCCGACGAGGCGTCGAGCCGGATAGGGAGGCGAGATATTTTGGTCTCTTTCCGGGGAACGGTCACCCACACCGAGTGGATCGCCAACTTCATGAGCGCACTCACAGCGGCGCGGTTCGACCCCCACGACCCCCGCCCAGACGCCAAGGTCGAGTCGGGGTTCCTCAGCCTGTACACCTCCGACGACAGCAGCAGCCGCTTCAGCAGTGGCAGCTGCCGCGAGCAGCTACTGGCCGAGCTCGCCCGGCTGCTCAACGAGTACAAGGACGAGGAGGTGAGCGTCACGCTGGCGGGGCACAGCATGGGCAGCGCGCTGGCGCTGCTCTCCGGGTACGACCTGGCTGAGCTGGGGCTAAACCGGGACGCGCGCGGCCGGCGTGTGCCAATAACCGTCTACTCCTTCGGCGGGCCGAGGGTCGGCAACGCCTGCTTCAAGTCGCGGTGCGAGGAGCTGGGGGTGAAGGTGCTTCGGGTGGTCAACGTCAACGACCCCGTGACCAAGCTCCCCGGCGTCATCTTCAACGAGGGCTTCAGGGAGCTGGCGGAGCGGTACGAGCTGCCGGGCCGTTGCGCCTGCTACGCGCACGTAGGCGTGGAGCTCGCCATTGACTTCTTTAAAGTGCAGAACCCGGCCTGCGTCCACGACTTGGGCGCGTACGTGGGTCTGCTCAAGTGCCCCAAGATGGTGCAGGTGAAGAAGAATGGCGTTGACTTTTTGAGCAAAGCGCGGGACTTCTGGAGTGGTCAAACGATGGATGCGTGGACATGGCAGGACGCGGCCATGCAGGTGGGCAGTTTGATGCTCGCTCTAAACATCTGAGGCTTCTACGTTGCATGCATGCAAGAGACAGAATAGAGATTGATCGATCGCCCGCTTACCCTAGAATATTGGATAGGATAAGGAGGCAAGAGATGAGATGTACATGTGTACGATAACACACATTAATTCTTTTATATGTTCTATACATCCACAGATACCAAATTTATCTGTAAGTTTTGAAAGACATTATAGCAATTCATCCTTTAAATTTTGAAATAAGAGTTTTTTTGGTCAAATTCATGGTTTCTGTTCATACACAAAGTCTTTCAATCTAATTAATCACCTAATTCAATCTTATTGTTCAAAGTATCATTAAGGAATACTATTAGTACCACAATTTGGTGAAGAGTCACTAAATTAATTTCAACACATTGTGATGCCAAATCACAGGCCAAATTATAATGGTTTTGTAGATTAAATATATATTAATTAATTTTATAAAAAATAATTTTGATTAATTGTGACTCAAATATTGTATCATGCATGGGATGCACGTAGGGTTGTTCATACTTGATCATTACGTTGCAGCTTCCTAATTCACTGTCTATGCAAACCGGCCAATGCGAATGTTGCAGGTCAAGATTTTTATAAAATCCACGTTAGATTTTGTCAACTGCCTCCGTTGACCGCCACCTTTTGCATGCATGCCCAACCAAATAATATAATATAATATATGTTTTCATGCAACACACGCGTCATTGTTAATTAATCTATTTTTTTTAATTTATACGTCATCCTGCACGTCAGCATAATTGAGTATTCATTATCATACATAGAAATATTTAAGACGCTTTTGCATATTATTAAATGTTAAAATTTTTGTGAACATTTGATTTGTAAGAGCATTTATTAGTTAATAGGCTCGTAATATCTCATTATTAAATGTGAAAGATACTCTGTGTAGCCCATTGAATTTGAGAGAAATTTTTATTGGATAACCCTTATTGGATTATGAATTTCACATCTAAAACTCAAAACTCTTTTATAGGGGGAGCTTAGGGTTTTTTTATTATAAACATGGGCTAGATTCCCACTTGTATCCTTAACTTTGAACATAATCTCTTCTCATTGAGAGCCTTCTATAGAAGGATAACAAGTGAAAGATTTCGAACCCAAAAGTGAATATTAAATTGATGATGTAATTAGGTATATTTTTGTGTTTTAATATTTATTCAATTCATATTGTTCTAAATCTATACAATAAATCATATTTTTTATGAATATGTAAAATATTCTAACATTAAATTATTTTTATACTATGAAATTGAACTTAGAAGAATACGTCGACATTATGTAATGAAGTTCTTGATAAGACATTGTGATTGTTGGTGTAATTTATATATTTTCCCCTAACTATATGTGTTTTATTTTTTTTTTATAAAGGAATAGCACTTGTGATGACTCTAGTCAAATGGATAAATTATACGGCCTAAAATGGAAAATTGTATTAATTCGTCTTAATTATCAAATCTCTTTTAGTGTCTATTAAATTAAATGTTATTTCTTATATAAATTTAAAAATATAGTGTCCTCATATTTTTATCAGTCTAATTATATACATACAATGTAAATAATGGTTCACGTGCTGATCGCCCTAACCGTGGGGGTAGAGTCAAACAAAAGTTGCCGCATACACAACAGCGTCGTCGGGCCGCGCTGGTGGTCCACCACATTATCCGCGAATCGTAGAGCAGCACTTGTTAGGACGTTCGTAGATCAGCGTACAGCGTGATGAATGAAGAGGGCGTACCGAGTACCGACCACATAGATGAGGTACGTTTATAGACACGGGCGCATATAACGCATGTGAAACGTGGCGAAGCGGGGGTGGGTTTTGACTTTTCTGTTGTAACGTGTTTGACTGAGGGCCTCGTGTCAAGACGTCGCGAACGGAGTAAACGGTAAAAAGTCAAAGGGCAGCCGCTTTGGCGACTACAAGTGCATAGAAAGCGGAGCAGGTTCTCTCTCTCTCTCTGCAGACACTGCCTGTGCCGGTGATGTGGCACACGAACTGATTAATGCTTTACCGAGTGGGACCCAGCGGCAATCTGAACCCAACGAACTGGATTGGGTGGTAATTTATCGTGGCATCGAAGCATGTGCCACACAATAATTTGTCCGGCCGTTCACATCGATCCCCCTACCGGCCAACACAATAATATTTATACAATTTAATTAACGTTTTACTGAATTTTATTTTTTTAAAATATATTAATTCAAGTATTCCTGCAATTTTTTATAATTTTTCGATATAATATTTATATTTTACATGTTATTTTTTTGGTGAAGTGGAGTCAAGTCAGTCAACTTATCCTTTTTTTCATTCAACCCCTTCCCTAATTTCTTACAAAGTGCATTTATGGTGTTGTGACAATTGTCAAACTACAATGTGTTCAGGGTGAAAAGTGTGCGGCTCATTTGGAGACATAAATTCAGCTTTGAATTTTTTTTTCCCCCTCTTTTGCAACCACAGATACGGAAATGTTTTAGAATAGAAGAATTGAATGCGCCTGCCAAACTAATTCTGACTGTTGTGAGTTGACCCAAGAACGATTTTACAGGATATTGTTCTTTTCATGTGCGGGCATCAGAAGTCAACGAGTTGGATATGAACTGACCGCATGAGAGATCGCGAGGAGCCGACTAAACTGTTGAATGGATTGTGCTCTGCAATCCGATGAGAATGTTAATGTACCGTCCAAAGATAGTGGAAGCTGGTCTTGAGAACGCTTAGGGGTCTTCTCTAGGAGGTAAGATCGAATTTTCAGATTCAGGCATTCTATTACCATCTCATTTCGTTCATAATTATTCAGATTAATCCTTTTCAATTCAACAATATATTACTTTCTTGATTCAAAAGTTCATAATTAGTCAAATTGATTGATTGATTTCTATCTGATGAGTCAAAGTTAATGAGTCTTTCCAAGAGAAACAAGTCATCTAAAATCAAAATAAGAACAAAAGACACTATCACTTGCCGCTTTTCAAAACTATACACAACAAGGTTTGAATCCCCTTACCCGTACTCTCCACAACCACTCTAATATCAAAAATTATATATTACGAATAGGCTTTTATCACTGATGATAATTGTCGTTAAAACATAGGCAAACAAGAAAATTTTAATCATAATGGTGTCTCAAATTATCACTTATAGTCGAAAAAATTTAAAGTTATTATCTTTTTCTCTTTTCCTCCTCTATTCTCTTTACTTGGGTGTGTTCGATTATCCGAATCATTCAACAAAATTCTATATTATTCCTAAACTAAAAAAACTAGTTAAATAATTTTTCAATACAATTAACTACTATCGATTTCTAGATAATTATTAATTTTACATAATAATCTACATATCATATATACACGAGTGTCATGATTGGTTTATCAATTATCATCTATATAAAATTGGTTCAATTAATCATCAAATGAGCCTATTCTTCAACTAGTCCCGAATAGTAAATTAAATAAAGTATAAAAAACTTGAACGGTTTAATTTAATAATATGAATAAATAAATGTCTATTAAACATTAAATTGGTAAGAAAAGGAATGCACGTGGGCATTTCTCTAATTATTGAAGTATAAAGGGTCCTTATGCTATTCGGCTCTACTATGGATGGAGGCATGAGCTCTGTCCAATTAATTAGAGGATTACTCATATATTCTTGAACATACCAATGCAATGACCCAACACGAGGTTGGTCCTGCCTTTTGGGCTCCCAAGTTGTTCCGATTGGAACACCAATTACCGGGAAGGTAATTCACTGGGTAACTTGTATTGCAGGGTGCGTGTTGTGGTGTTCGAAGCCCAAGTAGAAATGATTCCCATGTAGGCAGGCATATTCGACTCCCCAATTGAATCGAAGCAACGGCATATTCACCTCCCCTCGATTACTCGATCGCGTTCGTTTCTTTGTAGCTTCGCCCGGATCCTTCGCCTTCCACCATGAGAGGGTCGATGGAAGGGTTCGGGAGCGCCTCCTCCTCCTCTTCTTCTTCGTCGTCCTCGTATTCAAGCCCTTCCTCGTCTGTCTTCCACAACTACCCCTTGATCTCGGCCATTCTCGCCTTCGCCATCGCCCAGTCCATCAAGTTCTTCATCACCTGGTAACGAGCTTAGCCGTCCTTCATTTGCTTCTCCCGCTGTGAGTTTTTTGGTCCATGGTTGAGATCTTACCTTGATCCTTCCGAACTTTGAGATTTCGGTGCTCAATTGCGTCATTGGTTGGCTTGGGGGTATCTTGATCTGCAAATTGGGTGTGTTTTGTGGAGGAAATTTGGGGTCTTCACTGGGATAGGCTTGATTAGCGATTTGACGCTATAGTGTTCTCAGCTGGTTTTTTTGTCTATAAATGCTCAATCGAACAAAGGATAGGAGAACTGAACATAATAAATGCATATGCATAAAGCAATCACCTACAATAGCTTCTATGACCATCTTTGTAGAAACATAGTTTCGTCTTAATTTAAATAATTGGAACTATAATGTGGAGGTCCTTGATATTCCTTTGGCTCGATGATCAGGGAATGAGGGTGGAATGGAACATGTAATATTTTATGGACAATTAATTACAGCTAACGATCTCAACCCATGATTAACTATTTCCAAGAGTATGTGGATAAGGTTCATCTGGTTTCTTCTCATATATTGTTTGACCCAGTGATTAACAACCAGTATGCACCAAGCTTATCGGTCCGTGCAAGACTGATCATATCATCATAAGCCAGTTAACGGGAGCAGTAATATTAGGATCCTGTGAGATCAGTGATTATAAATGGCATTTGCATTTATAATATCAAAGATATCGGTCTGGGTGGTATCATGTTTCTGTACATGCCAGTTTGGATTGGTACATTAAACCATTGTTTAAACTACCTATTTTGCTTTGTTCTTTTCTTTTTCAAAAATCTATTTATTTTAACTACCAGGCGCTGATATTCCAGTACATTGCAATACTAGTCGAACCAAACTTTTTTTCTTATTTTGTTATTATTGTACAAACCTAACCAAAGTACTGGTACTATATCGATCTGTATATACCAGTCCGCTTTGTATTGGTTAAGGTTTCAAGCAGGCCGTTGCTTTCTTGGTTGTAGTTTATTTCTAGATATACCTAATTACCTCAACTTGAACAATTGATTATGGTTCTTATTTTCGTTGACTCTTGAATTGTTGCAGTCTTCTGTGAAAAAGTTATGCTCACTAGAGATTTACAGGTACAAGGAAAGGCGATGGGACGCAAAACAGCTTATAGGATCTGGTGGGATGCCATCGTCCCATTCAGCCACGGTCACGGCTCTAGCTGTTGCTATTGGAATTCAAGATGGTTTGAGAAGTTCTACTTTTGCAACAGCAACAATATTGGCATCTGTGGTGAGCGCTACTTAGTTAAATGTAATTTTTGTTGATACGTCAAAAAGATCACTGTGGAAAACTAGAATGAACTTTATCTTCTAATCTTGATCTTGAATTTATACAAAAATTTAAATATAATATGGTATGATTTTTACATGTGAGCTGCCAAAACTTATGGGACTTTTCAGTGAAGACTATATCACTGTAATTTATTCGTATTTTTTAATAGTTTAAGCTATTTGGTGATTTGACAATGATGTCAGATTACGGTTTCTTGGTGTTAAACTTACAAGAGGAACTTGATTATAATATTAATATGGAGACAAGAGCCTAATATTAAATATAAATTTGATTATGTTCCTTGATATTGGAAATGCAGCCTTCAATAGTTAGGTTGTGCTTTAAAGGAGATGCAAAATTTATTTATTTTCTTAGTTTAGTTGTTATAATGATAAAGGGTTATTAGTTTTAATAATGGAGGATTGGCTTCAGCAAGGACCAGATACAAATGTATCTTGCCTCTAAAAGGAGGATCTAGAAGAGCGATCAATCTGAAATATGTAGAGTTGAAATATGCCTGATATGAATATACTTATTACTTTAAATAGAACATTTGTTCTCTTAACGTACATAGATGACAATGAAAGTTTGCAATTCTAAAGCTGAGAATATTTTTGGTTTAAAGGGCTTTTCTTAACCTGAGGATTCTTTTGGTTTAGAGGCATGATGTTTTTTCACCGGTCTATATAACTACTCCGACAATAGCTATGACTTTCCTGATACAGGACATGCAAAAATTACCATTTATGTTTTTGTGTTAGGTTTTTTAAACTGCTCACGCAGGCTTTTCTGAAATTGCTATATCCGCTGTTCTGTAAGCGTAAATTAATAGGATGAGATGGAAGTTGCAGGTGCTGGCGATCTCTGACCGTATTTCCATGGGCAAACTTTCTAAATGACTCCTAGTATTTGAGCTATTTTTCAGAATGCATTCATGATGTGCTTTTGAGACTATAACATTTTGGGGCTTAGAAGAAGTATTTTGCTAAAAAGTTTCTTGAGTGCTTTTGCCAAAAAAAATCTTCACAGAGCCACTTTTGAAAAGTGCCTTCTTATTTGTTTTTTAATGTGATTCGACAATGCACTTTGGAAAAATCCAAGATTTTTCAGAAACAACTTTAAATATTGGCATACGTTGATCAATGAAACTTGGCTGGTAAATAGTAAATTAAAAAGGAAAAGAAGAACATATTTATGAATCTCCTCCTCCTTATGTGGGTTAAGTGCCATAAGCTACAAAATACAAGATCTAAAGCAAGTCACAATTTGTTTGCCATTATTTATTGGATTTAAACCAATAACAGCTGATACCTAATTGGTTAACTATCATGGTTTCATTCTCAAGGCCTTTTGTTCCACTTGGGTTGGTTCTCAGCCATTTCCATGTCAAACTGGCACTTGTCATTATTTTCATGTGGCAAATATGCTCCAGTGATTGAATTAGCAGTTCAAGGGCCAGATGGTGATTTTTTTTAATTGTACCTTTTTGTATTTTGTATTTATTTGATGATGATATTCTGGTTCACTAATTTGCAGGTAATGTATGATGCTTTTGGTGTTCGATTACATGCTGGAAAGCAGGCAGAGGTACCTAATACAACATGACTTTTGAAAGTTATTTTGCCTCAGTAAATTATGCTATAATAGAGCCGTTACTAGTAACATGATGTAAACTAGGTGTTAGTCGTATTATTTCTGTGTTTGATCTACATAGTCTCATTTACTACTTGTAAGAGGAACATAACCATGGAGGATGGACATATAAATTGATTGGTTTAAGTGTTTGATTTTTATCCGGTATTTGTGCCCATGGGTAATATTATCGCTACTATGGAATTTCGTGTAATGAATACAATTGATTGTCTTCATCGGTAGAACAAAATGACCTCGTTGGACAAAGAACTCCAGCACATTTACTTGTTGGAAATTTCTAGAGAAGCATGTTGTAGGTTGTGAAATGGCGGCTAATTTCTGGAAACTAATTGAATTCAATAGATGGGTGCAAAATATATACAATATTTGTTATCATACTGTTTGTTAAGTTAGCTTTCTCTCTCATTTTATAGCTTTTATTATTTTCTGTTATCCCAGGTGTTGAATCAAATTGTATATGAACTTCCAGAGGAACATCCTCTATCTGACACTAGGCCACTGCGTGAACTCTTAGGTCATACTCCTCTGCAGGTTTGGTTTACTTCTGTAAACTTGTAATTATAATAGCTGCGATCGTGCAGCCTGTTTTATCTTTTTTTTCCTTGGAATTTCACCAATAGGTAAGTTAAAATGTGCAAGCAAATATTATATATAGAGGATGTAAACCATCACTCCCCTCTTTCTTCCTTTGGTGTTTGGTCTGACTAACTATGCTTACTGAATTGCTTCCACCTTTAAAACGGTTATTGATGTCCTATTCCAAATATTTGTACTCTTGAAATGAACCCTTTTTTTAAGCATCTACAAGAGCATTCAGAGTCTCAGAGCAAAAACAAATTCAGTTCTTGTCACCCAAGTATAAACAATACTTGCGCCTTCATTACTTACGTGCCTTTGTAAAAATAAAATAAAATAAAATACTTGCATACTTAATGAGACTGCTATCCTCCGATATCATATGCCAACCTGAATTAATTGCACACGCCTATTATCAAATTTCTTGGCATAATTAGATTATTAGATTCTTTCATTGAAAACGTAGGTCTCCTTTGACACGCTGATGCTTTTTTATCTTGGTTCTATAACATATTTCTTATGATTTCTCAGGTCATAGCTGGTGGTATCTTGGGTTTTATTGTGGCTAGTATAGCTCAGTTAGTCAAGAAAATCGCAGCTGGGGTATGACATTCTTAATTCATGAATGCAACATTCGGAACCAACCCACGTGCTCTAGTTACTCTAGTAACTAGTATTACCTGCTAGTCAATCAACTGAGAGATGGATACTTTTAACCAATTGGTTCCACGTCGTGGTTGATGCTTGGTGCTAGCTCCCAAAGAATTAGGTCCCATTCTTTTTGTGAATCCATTTCCTTTCGTAGATGCACCTAAATTTGACGGAATAGTTGTACTTTAGTTGTACAGCCATTCGACTGTACATTGTGTTATATGGTACTATTTGCTACATGCTTGATTGCACATACTGCAGTGAAGATGATCTTTTGTTTTGGCGATCAATGTTCATACATGTAAATTAGGTTTAGTTTGAAGAATGCTTTTCAATGCTCTGAATTTTTAGTTAAGCAGTTGTCTTGACGCATCTTTAATGGTGCAAGAACGGTCTAGGATCCAAATTCCAGAGCTCTATTGAATTCACCTGACCTTGATGTTCTATCATCCAGGGGAAACTTACAATCTTTGAGCTAGTAATTGTGTGATTTCTGTTATCTTGTTTGAATTTATTCAAATACCTTTATGCAATTTCTTTGGTCTGCTTTATACAAAAAAATGATCTTATGTCAACGTTTCAACTTGAAAATTAATGATAAATGGTCTGTAAAAAGTTGTCTACTCCCTTTTATATTCAGTCTCAATTTTAGGTATTCTAGAGAACGCCAGAAGGAAACGTCGATTAGGTTCTCAGATATGGACCAGATTAAGTGATGGCATTGCTCACGCAAAGTTGCCCTTCCTGAGATAAAATTAGTGACAAAAGGAATGATATGTGAGTTTATGAGATAGAAGATGATTCTATTGAAGTGGCTAATCATTTGGGTTAATGTCTTCTAATATTACTAACATGCATAGGAGCGATAGGCATGTAGTCTAGGTTGGGCTTAGAGTCGATGGCCCTAATAACGTTAATGTAAAGCTTTGAGCAAAAGAGAATGTGAAAAGATGACTCATGTTTAGAGGAACTTATTGTTCCTCTGTTAGTCTTATAATAGTAAAAGAACAGATGTCTACGAGTTTATGAGGTGACGAAGATAATTACACAAAGGTAGGTCTAGTTTGATGCTCAAGTATTATTTGATATGTCATGATTCAGTTGAACTCGAAACCGAATGCTTGCTATCTTCTTTCACCCAGGAAAATCATGTGTACCGTGACTTTGTACCCCTAATCCAAGAGGTACAAGACCTAGAAGCTATATAAATTGCTCTCTCTCAGGTATATTAGTACTCAACTTGCATTTGCTGTCTACTGCGGTCCAAATTTTAGCTCCCTCAACAATAAAAACGTCAAATGTACAGATGAATCACTTCATGGATCACTGCTCACATGAGTAGAGCTAATCACCATTTGTTAAGAACCTTTTGAGGAGACGACATGAATTCGTTGCCGGAATTCGATTGATTAGTTCTTGCAATGCTGTTTCTGATAAGTTGATGGAAAGGCAAGGACATCAATAATGATAACAATGCCACGTACAAAACTAATGCACACTAATACTACATGTACTGCCAGGAATCAGAGTGAAACCAATCCTGGGAATAATGATACATAAATCAACACGAGGTACGGTATGCATGAGTCACCATTGATAGCGTACATCAATACTAAGAGTTCCTCTCTCTAGGAGAGGGACAGTAACTCAGTAAGCAGGCAAGCGCTACCAGCAAGGCCGACGCAAATCAAGGCACCAGCCGAACCGAAAAGCTACCGTCACCGCTGCCGGCGATTGCTGGCGGCGGCGAAGGCCCGTCCGCCGCAGTAGCCGCCGCCGCATTTAACATGAGCACAACAAGCAGGAGCGGGTAACTCGCCGCAAGAGAAGCTCTGGCTGCTGACATTTGTTCTCGCTCGCTAGCTAGCAATTTTAGGACAAACTTAATTTAGCGGAGAGGAGGGAAACGATTTGCGGCTTTATATAGCGGCGCAAGGAAGCGACAAGGGCACTAGTCAAATTTCACTCTTATCCAAGATTTTATTTCAAGCAGTATTAATATAATATAAATCTTAATAACAGACTATAGTCTTTCATGAATGCTCTAATTCTAGCCATTCAATTCGATGACTGTCATGGCATAACATTATAAATTCATACTTGGAATATTTGAATTTTGAATTAGCCAATATTGCTACTTGTTCAATTGAATCAAGGAATTGCACGCATGCACTTCTTCAAAGATTAGTATGCATGATCAAGTCAAATGGAACTTACTTAATAACAAGGCACTTGAATGGTTAAGCTCAATAATCGTGACCTAACAAGTAAACTTGTGCAAAAAAAATAATAATAATAATAACAGATTCAATTATTAGAGGATGCTTATTCGATGATTTATATTATTCAAATATTTTATTCAAAATATTATCGTTTACATCCACTAAATGGTACACATAAGGCACCATATGCAGAACCGAGAATTGGTCGCAGAAGTAACAGCCAAATTAATTATTCTGAAGGTCAAAACAGATTAAGTAGCATAACTAATTTCTCAGGTTATAAGCATCGAAAAAGTCGATCAAGGAAGTCTTGGCAGTACTAATTAATCTGTCTCAAATGTCCACAAATGCAGCAGATTACGAAAGCGTGTGAGCGCAAGCTGCATAGATTATCTATACTCAATAAGAAGAGATTGAACAAGGGATTTAATCCGAAGAAAAACCAACACACGCAAGCCTTTGTCTCCAAAAATATGGAGCAGAAATCCTCACCAGTGTTTAGGCTCGGCGAATAGTTAAGGCTTAGGTGTCAAGGATCATATGTCAAGCATGGCTGCTACGAACTTTTAAGGAATTACAGCCAATTAAGACTAAATCAGAAAAGTATTATGAATTGCCCAGAGTAAGTGGAGCTTCAAAATGAACAAGTATCATTAAGACACAAGGATTCAAAAGCTTGCAGACAATTAATTTGATTTGATATGAAAACACAACAAGATGCAAGCAACGACGAAAGGAAATGGAACCTATTTGCAATGCCACAAGACATAGATAAGTATCAAGATATAATGTAAGTTTAAGATTTACGTTCTCAAATCCAAGTTAAATTACTGCAGTCCCACTTCATTTCTGACATTAACGGGAGAAAGAACAACGTGGCAAATTCAGCAGCATGGGTGATGTTTTAGAAAAATACAAGACCATGTGGTTGATCAGGTGTCCTCGAATACAGTGAACATGAGTAACATTTGCGAGATAAAACAGAAAAAATTAAACACGATAGGAAGTGGGTAAAATGAAAATGACTTTGCTTCAGAATGAGCAAGATTGGGGGCATTCGCATGAAATTCAGGTACCGAGCAATTACATAATTGGTTTTATTAGTATAACATATATTTTGCTACAACAAATCATACGTTTGCTTTGATAAATAAAATTTGAAAACAATTTACGTGGAGTAGCATTAAATTCTCGACTAAAATTGGCTACGAGTGGTTTAGACTTTAACCAAACGGTGGCAAAAGCTGTAAGGGCCTACGAGTCCAGAATCCAAGCTTTCAAATCAAAGGCCGAAGAACCCCAGCTCACTCGCTCTTTCCTTTTCGAATGTCTCGAAGTATTGATATATAATTGTCACAGCAAGAAGAATTCCAGTTCCAGACCCAATTGCACCCATGAAATCAGCCAGAACAGTCAATGCACCAATGCACATACCACCAAAAGCGGCGGCGGTAGGTATATATCGGTTCAGTTCCTTCTGTAAATTCGACTCCCTATGACCTGGCATAACCATTTGTTGCTCCTGCAGCAACATAACCAAACGAGGAGCAAACATTAATGCTTAGAATTTAATCTTAATTAGAAAAATATCCAAGGAGTTGTCACTCCCAATTTCTCATGTGTAAAGCTGCATCTGGACCATTGCCTGGGCCAGTATTTATTACTGACAGTTCAGAGTGCCATTGAATTTAATGTGCTATTGGTAGAGATATTCGTTTAAACTTTTAAAATGATATTGCATAGAAACAGGAATGTTGATGAGCATCACCATGCAAGACAACTTAACAACCATAGTTTGACAGCAATTCTGCAAAACAAAATACAGCGAGCCCAAGGCTCTACGTGGAATAGGCATTGTTTATCTCATACTAAGAAAAGCAACCCGTGATAATCAATCTAGATACAGATTTTTAATACAACATATCTCGACAGAACTAATGGTAATGATGGAACAGACACTGAAGTACCAGGTATCAGTAACCCATCTTGTTGACTGATATAACAAGTCCAAGTGCTATAAAATCTTTAACAGTGAACGCAAACACAAAAATATCCTACCCGACATGAGAACTAGCCTAGTCCAAGTATCCAACCAAAAATTTCAGGTTTAGAACTGGTCATGCCTTTCAAATTCCTAAATCTGGCATTATAACCAGTACAGTGTATTTTGACCTTATCTTCTAAAACTACCTGGTACCAATGCCAGCTTGGACAGAACCAAGCGAAGCCAATGCCTATTAACTTATCGAAGCTGTTTAAGGTATCAATGAAAAAAATTAAAAGCACCAAAGTAGGTAATAACTTGAATCCGCCCAATAATTTCTTAAACAGGGAAGAGAATAGGCTCCATAAAATTGTAGAATAATTCCTTCACAATTCCAGTATATCCTCCAACCCCATTTTTTAACCATACAAATGAGAATTTATAGAACATCAAGTTCTGTAGTAGGAGTCGAAGTAGCGAATAAATGGAGTTGGACAGTGAGGCAAGGATTTTAACCTCAGCCCACATAAGTGTGCAGATATTTGCTCGGATTGGTACCAAGACAAATTACCAGTCAATACTACACCAATTGATATATTATTTCATATTATATTTATATATATATATATATATATATATATATAGGTACTGACTTCATTTCATGTACCAGGCGCATGCCAGATGGTATAACAGTTTCTAAATCCTTGCGGTGAGGTGCGTTTGCATTAGCTACATTGTTACTAAAGGTGTTAGGTGATCTAACTTAAAACACCCAGGGGCTCAGCGTACTTGGTAAAATGATGCACTTAATTACTAAAAAATATAAAATCAAGTAGCATCAGAATTATTACCAAACAGCACACAAATTATTAGTGGTCTTTTTATATACATAAAAACTGTTTTATATAAGTTCATGCAATTGATTTCAAACTTAAACTAAAAAAATATGTTGCTTAGATATATTTTACCACACAGTAGCCTAGCCTGGCCTATTATAAGATCATAATTTTTCCTTTTTCTCTTCAGGTAAATCCCTAGACACCCAAGTGGTCACCTAATTGTTTAAAAGGATCCGAGGTGTTACGATTTCACCTCGCCTGGCTTGGGTGCCTCGTGAAAACAGTGAACAGGTGCAACATAATTTTAACTTGGTTAAGAGGATATGAGATATCGAGGTCTCACCTTGCCTGGCTTGGGTGACTGGTGAAAACAGTGGACGAGTACAACATAATACTAATTGTTTATAATGGGAGAAGAATCAAAGCCCGGAAACGAGAGAGTTAAACGTTACTTCTAATGGACTTTAGCAAAGAGGTTTTACCTTTCCTAAAACATTGACAATAATCAATAACTATGAAATAGAAACCTAAGTTACCTTTGGAAGTCTTAAGTATGTGAATATTTATAAAAAAAAAAAACAGAAAGGGCGGAGAGCCTTGGTTCTGCAACATCAGAATTCATAAGTATACGCTCATTTTCCTCACTAATTAACAGGCAGTACATAGGACACACCTAGTCAACTTGATACAAATGCCAAAGATGTCAAATGAAGACATAAGTAGTAAAAAATAGCACTTGAATGATTTTTCAAATGAAGATTTGCTAAGACTTAATACTTGGAGCATTAAAATATACTTTAATTGTAAGCCCGTTTGGTGGAGCTTTCCGCTTTTCTTTCCACATTGACTATGGCTTGACCACTATTCCCTTTTCGTTATTTTAGCTTTCCATTGTAAGCCGGGAAACCCAACCTTTTTCATTATTGCAATCCGAAGACAACTCCACCAACCGGAGCCTGTATCTCTCACCGTAACTATAGAGCCATGTGAAGGACTTTGACAAAAAGAACGTATTTGTATCTGCCACATATCTGAGTTGCTGGTATATATGTTAACTAAATAATTGATTCTTCTAGCATCTTGGTTTTAAATTGTGTTGTATCAGTTTACATACTGACATACAATACCGGCTGATGACAGTCTCAATATAATAAATGTATATGCATATATAGTATGTATATATGGTACCAATCAGTATTATGTTTATACCATGTGCAGATACAGGATCAGACCAATGTTCATCACTCGAAACCGGCAGTACAAATCAACTTTTAAAACCCTGTCTAGTACATAAGACTATCCATACGAAACACTTTTCAACCAATAAGGTTACCATGTATAGCAGTTCGTTTTAAATATCAATTCATACTGGTTAACCCTATATCAATACACAAAATAGGGTTGATACTAGTATTTTAGTATAATATAATTATATATCAATATCTTAAATATCAGTCTAGGCGATACTATGAGTGTCTGATGCACGGTAGGCCTTGCATACACTGCTATAGACCGATATCGTGAACTACTACAATCCATTATAAACTCCATTGTCCTTGTATACATAGCCTCAAACCTAACCTACCACTAATAAACATTTCTATTTCTTAATCATCAAACGCAGTGGAATTTATAATCAAAATAAATATAAATTCCAAGTTAACCACCATGCTAGCTTGGATAGAATATCAGGCAGTACCATTGAATGCAACGGATTACAATGAAAGTTGACTATACCTTAAGCTGCTTGGCCACATCTCTAGCGGATGATCCAGAGACTTCTATCCAAGTCTTTGAGAAAAGCGCACATGCACTGAGCATAAAGATCATATAGAACAGTGCGTGAAATGGATTTGCTACCATATCTGCCAAGCTGCACAGATGATTCCAAGTAAAAACATTTAGCTATTCATACAAGAGAAAAAAACAAGAAAACTATTTGAATACTAGAAAAATCAAAGCATGTTTGAAAATGTAAGTTGCAAGTATGCGTGTGCGCACGCAGAAGTCATAAGTTAATCACCTTGATGGTGCAGTGATATAATAGGCAATTCCACCTACAGGTATGGATTGGCCAGTATACTCCGATTCTTTCCATATGCCCAGCAGTTTTACAAGGAAATTTCCACTGTATCTCCTATACAACAACTACAGTAGAAAAGGAGAGCTTGAACTACGAGATATCAAAACAATAAGATAGATATCAGTGAAAAGCTAGTACCTGAGAGATGAAGTACAGGTTGGTAACAAGTGCCGACTGTAAAATAATTGGCATATTAGATGTGTAGAACAATTTGATAGGGTAGGAACCTTGTTGCCCTCTGGCGTTCTTTGACCTCACAGGCAAGACAACACGGAAACCTTGGAAATAAATAACTATGAGAAATACAAGAACTGTGGCAAGTAAGTTGGTCACATTTGGAAGATTCTGGCGGTAGAAAGCCTCGCGGAGAGCCCGAACTTTATCTGTTCGTGTAATAAGTAAATGGAACAGGGCAATAACAGCACCTTCAAATTCAGCACCTCGTCCACTGTTGATGGTTGTTGGGCTAAATGCTTTCCAAATAATATTTTCACTGCAGAGTGTTCACAGTTATAACTGCCACAACAAACGGTGGAGCACATCAGAAGGTTTATGAACTTACCAGATATTGGTAGCAATGAACAAGGAAATGCCAGACCCTAGACCATAACCTTTTTGCAGAAGTTCATCCAAACATATTACAATTATACCGGCAAAGAAAAGTTGAAGTATAATGAGAATCGCATTTCCAGTTCCCAGTTGGCTGACACTGCCATACATCCCAGATAAAACATATGCAACTGCCTCTCCAATGGCAATAAGAATACCAAGTAACTTTTGTGCACCATTTCTGAAAATGAATAGGTTAAATTAATACATTGACTACCAACTTCATTTTATTGCTACGATAACATTAATTTTTTTCTCCCTTGAAATATTCTTTGTGAATTGGACATTGTTTTGGGGAGAAAATAAAATTTTCATATGTTACAAAGAAATACTAGTCAATTACAGCAAATAATTGGTGAAATGTGCTGAATATGATGACTTATAGTTAAATATACACTGACCAAGTCAACCATACTCTACATTTATGAAATTAGCTTAAATTAAATAATAGTGCGGTGAGGAAGCAACTCCAATGTTTAAAACAAATGCGCTTGCTATCAGCTGAGGAAATAGAATCTGAGTATTAGTTGATTGCTAATTACTTTTATTTGGTATGTATGCCTCTGCTTACTAGATTTGAGCCAAATTACAACGATGCAACAGGAACCCTCAGTTCAGAGTAAAAACATAATAGGTCTAGGAATTTTCTCTCTCTGTGATCAAACGGCTGAAAAACTTACTTTTATTTAAACTTTTCAAATTGGCTTTTAGATTACTTAGGATTTTCTTTCTGATAGATATTTTGCAGGTACCAAAACAGAGGGAAATCTTTTATTAAAATAACAAGATGATCCACTTCTCATTTAAACCATAAATCATTAAGACAAAAGAACTTCAACAAATGCCGAACTGCAGAAATAAAGCCAAAGCATGATTATTAACAGCAATGCATCAACATATGAGGAATACATCTCATCAGTTTATACAATATTAGACAGCTTTTATAGATCCATAAGAGCCAACAGTATCATATATGTACTTTTGACGAGGACATCATAGATTCAACCAGTTGACAAAAATAAAGCAAAAAAAATTCAAAATATATCTATTGACTTCATTTCCAAATTTATAGTGAGACATGCATCTGTAAGCTACATTAGTAAATCAGTCAATTATTATTTTACAAAAAAAATATTAAACATACCATTGTCACAATATTGAGACAAGCATCAATCAGAGTATGTCATAGTTTGTAGTTTGTAATACTTAATTTAAATTTAGTTTTAAATGCCAGCACAACAACGTTCAAAATTTCACACACAGCGCTTCTACAGAATTTTTGCTTTTCAATATCATAATTTTGGATGCCATTCATCTTACAAAAAACCCCAACATTAAGATTTTTAGCTTTTTCCTCGAGTTGAAAGAGAAATCGACTGAGAACTTCAAATAGTCCTTGGGGTAATGAAACAGACATCAAATAGCTAAAGATGATTAATTAATAAGGAAAATTCACAAACTATTTTCACCAAAATGTATAGTTATGTCTAATCAGGCATAAATAAACATCTAAATGCTATTTGACTATTTGTTTTCAAAAAATAGACTTCAAGAAACATTTCACAAAAGAGGAATGCAACTGGACTAGACTCTTGAAAAGACAATCCAGCTGAATCAGTAAATTATACTTGTTAAACACTAATCATGCAATTACAGATCCAGGTATCCTCAGCATGTTTATAAAGAAAACAAGGTAATATTCCAAGGTTTATAAAGAAAACATGGTAATATTCCAAGGTTCTACAGCTAGCATATTCCTACAAAAGAATCAAACAATAATAGAAATATTTTGCAACTATTCTTACAAAAGAGCGCGATCCTCCCGTACACTGTTGTCAACTTCAATGATTTTGGAACCAACAAGGAGTTGCATCACCATTCCAGAAGTCACAATTGGAGTAATTCCAAGCTCCATGACAGTTCCACGATTTGATGCGAGAATAACACGCATCCAGTAAAATGGATCCGCTCCAGTGGTCGAGTGAATGCCATATAGTGGAAGCTGACTACAAACTAGAAAGATAAAAAGAGATATAACAGTGTATATTACTTTTTCTCTGAATGGAATTCTCCGGTCCGCACTCTGAACCTCGGGCAAGAAGGCTAAAAATGGTCTAACAAGGTGAAGCACTCTAAATCCTCCTGCCATTCTTTTGTAGCCTGAGCATTATAAATCACATGGGATAAGAGAATAAAGAAAAGTAAAGTCATATAATCAAGATAAGCCTACAGATTTTTGCACTACGGATCATGAACCAAAGATAAAGATATGAATATGCAGCTTAAAAGGTGCTCAAAGGTACATATTTTTTATATAGACAAGTTATGAAATTGATCAACTTCTAGTTCGGTAACCTAGGAAAAATATACAAACTGTCTAAAATTAATTCTAAATCACCTACAACGATTAACGAAAATATATTCTAGACATACAGTATTGGTCATATGGTTGCCACAGTATTGTTTTTCAAATTCATTTCAGCTGCATATCAGCTTCAAAAATACAAATGGCAGATGAGAAGAAAACACTGTTATATGTACATTCAATTTTTGCATCAAGATCCTTCAACTAGCCTTGTAGTAATAGGCTTGAATCCAACATATTTCAATTTTCAAAACTAGTTTACTTTATCAGAATTTTCCAAAAAACTGAAATATCCAAATACTATTCAGAATAAATCATCCTGTCTGTGTCTACAGAAGAACATAAAGAAGGCAATAGGAAGAGGCTCAAGCATAATGAAGAATGACAACTAACAAGCATCAAGGTTTGGAAACAAGCACACACGTGTTGGAAATTTTATGTTTTGGCAATATGTGATTGATGTTTTTCCTATCACATTCCCATTTTAGCAATACCTTAAATGAGTAATTCAACATTAAAGTCACAACTACAAATGGCATTGCTTTATTGCTTTTTTGTGTGTGTATTCTTTCACACATTTAGCATTCTACTCGCTCATTTCTTTTTACAACTACCAAAAGGTAATTTGTTGATTTGAGTAATTACATTTACTTCCTTGAATTTATTATATTTTTATATGCTATACAAACTTATTTTTGTTGCTTCTCTTTAGCTTGTGCTTTTCAGCATCGATTATTACTAGTTTGGAGTAGGTGGGTCATTGGGTTGGATAACGACTTCATAATGAGTTTTTGAGATTTAGAATTGGTAGTGCACAATGAAAATAGTTTAACAAGTAATTAAGATGCCAAAATGAGAACAAGTAGATAATACAGAAAATAGAAAGTACAAATATCTGAATGTCGTTTCAAATTCTATCCTTGTTAACGTGGAGATGGATTTTTCCCTCATTATCAGTGAACAATCATGTTAATAGTTTATATTGTACATGTCGTGATGTAGCAGTTTGTGTTGGTGTGTGTATTTGATTCTCCCTTATCATCATCACTTGGTACTTCCATATAATTCCTTAACCAATCCTGGTTATATAGCCAACTACAGAGCTTCAACCAAAGCCGTAGACCTAGTTCCCATAGCTTCCTTGACCAAACCAGGTACATGGGCACTCAAGAAGGATACTCGCGAGTGCCCGAATATAAGCTCAATGGTAATTCAAAGAAGTGACCAGTAGCCCGACTAACAACATGACCCGCTAATTGTTTGTTTCCAGCTCTTCAATCCAACTTCCTACGCTGTGCATACCGTGAAACCAACAAAAAAATAAACCTTGAGGAGATTTTTCTACAAAGTTCAACCAAACACATGGATCTTTTTTCCCTGATTGATACCAAATTCTGTTTTTTTTTAGGGGGAATCTCAAACATCCAGATGTATATCACAACAATCTAACGCATCCTACAATATTTAAACGTTATCCTTATGGAAGAAACACATGCATAAATGAATGGATCATTTATCTTCGGCGAGATTATTTTTCGATATTCAAATCTATTTCCACGCAAAAAATGAATGACGCTTTTACATATGCACCTGCGGTATTTCCTTCCCAGAAGCCGAGGAGTATTCAACAGGTAGGCACAGGAAAGCGGGGCACGAGACTCGGATCTGCGAGACTCGGAGGAGCAGGACGCTTGGAGACTGGAGAGGGAACACCGTCGGCGAGCCCAGGAGGGGCTCAGATCCGCGGTAAAGCACACGACCAAGCGAGAAACTTGGAGGAACGGGAGGCGGGGGAGCGCGACGCTGATGAAAGACGGCCTGCGGCCAATGCTCAGATCTGCGGGATTCGGAGCGGAGTAGACGAGGTCAACAAAACAAAAGAGGACCCGAGGAATCGGCGGCTCTATGCGCAAAGAATTAGGGTTGAATATTTGCGATAAAAAAATAAATAGAAAGTAAAATTACATATATACCCCTTCTAGGTTTTAAAAAGTTTGAGGATAACAAATATTTGTTTGGTTTTGGAATTGAATCCGTCAACTCTTGAGTAATTACAATTCCATATAGCATCATGTATCTTGTTAGGCACGCTGGGCAGGCCCAACTCGCAGAACTCCTTTCTCTTAGCGGGTTGGGCGAATTTCGAGTCGAGCGACCCATTGGGCTGGCGGAGCTCCTCACTTACGTGAGTTTCACTTAGGGCTACATGCCTTGGTACAGAGGCGAACGCGTTTGTTCGAACACGAAGGCAACGGCGGCCGCCCTCCACGTCTTCTCCCCGATTTCTTCCTCCCCTCCATCGAGCAGGCTTCCGGCGAGGGTTCCGGTGGCGGCGACGGTCTCCAGCGACTTTCCAGTGGGTTGGGTGCGGCGGTACAAGAAACGGCGGAGCGATGAGGCGGCATCCCCTTTTTCTTCCTCCCCCTTATGTGCACGGTCTAATCAGTAATTTTTTGCCCTGAACTGAACCGAACAGTTTAGGGAATTTGAAAATCGGTCAACGGTTAATCGATTTTTCGGTTCGATTAATCGTATTATTTATTTTTAAAAAAAATATTTAAAATTATATAATAATTTAAGATAAAAATATAAATATTCTCGGTTAACCGTTAGTTTACGACGGTTAACCGTTGGTTTTCGGTGGTTAAGCGTTAATTTTCGGCGGTTAATCATTGGTATCGACGGTTAACCGATTTGATTTTTATATAAAATATTTATTTATATATATAAATAAATATTATATATATATTACATACACGGTTCGGTTCAGTTAACCGCGGTTCGGAGAAATCCCGAACCGTGAACCATTATATATGGGAAAAAACCGACCGATCAAAAAACCATCGGTTCGGTTAACTGCCAGATCTGTTCGGTTCGACCGGTTAACCGTGGTTCAACGGTTCGTCCGGTTTTTTTGCACACCCCTACTCCTTATTCTTCGGTGCCGTCAGTGGTGGAGCCGACGGAAGGACATCCACTGAGGTACCTCCTCCCGCTTCGGCTTCGTCCGGCGGTAAGTTTCTGGTTGGCAAGCGTCGCCGACCTTGCTTCTTCCCCTCGCCGCACTTCTTCCAAATCTCGTCGTCTCCAGCAAGATCCTGGTTGATCGACGAGGCTGGGCTTCTGCCCCTCTTCCTGCCGACTGTGGGTGGGTCCGCCGGCATCTCCGAGTACTGAGGCTTGGGCAACGGCTCCGCCCTTTGTTTGGACGCATTCGACAAACATGGGTGGGTTCACCGGCCCCTGCCTGGTTTCCGGTGAGGTCGGGCTCGGCCGGGTGGTCCTCCGGCGAGCCTCAGGTAGGTTTTCGACGGGCTCGAGCTATCGATCTGCAGTCTCGGTTTTTGTGTATGTGCCTCTAGCAGGTTCTGGACGTGGTTCCCATTCTCGGTCGATCAGCTATCCTCGGCCGGCGTCTTCCTCTCTCCAGCTCCTTGCGCTTCGCACTCCCGACCAAGTTATCGTTCTCAGTCGGCCATTCCTCGTCCCTCTCCGCACTCCAGTCAAGTGCGCCGACCCTGTGTGATGTTGCCTGGCGTTTGCCGATTTGTTTGTGTCGGACGTCTGTGAGACGTTCCTTTTAGGGGAGTGGGTGAGTATGACCGCTTACGTGCAGTCTGGTCGGAGGTAGGGCGTGTGCCCGGCGTCCTGCGTGACGTGATCTATTGCGCATGTGTGTGCCACTGCCTGTGTGCGGTTTTATTACTTTCCGATGTACCGGACTCGTACACGCACTATGCCGACTTCGAGTTTCGGGTTATGTACTCAGGTGGACTTTGGAGCTGGTTCGTGCAGCAGTCCTCAGTAGACGTGTGGCGGTTGACGACTCATCGAGGCGAGCAGCCAGGTGGCCACATTGGATAAGCTGAGGAGTACATTGGGGACATGCTCCTGCCGGTCGCACTCAGACCCGCGGTTCGGCCGCTTAGCCCCTGCGTGAGCGTGTTTGGGTGCGAGTCAAGTGTTGACTCAGCGTGTAAAATTTATTAAAAATTTATTAGCATGATTCTAGGCATGACAGACTGGTATCAGAGGCCAAGATCTACACGTTCCAACTTGTACACCGATATTGTACATATGTTGGCACTTGTGAGCATTACGATGATCATAAATGTCCACAACATTGAGATGCTGGTGGAGACTGTCGGATATGGGATAACTTTGCTCCAAAGATATCGACAGAGTTGGCTTTGTCCAACTAGAGCCTCACAGCTCAGTTTTCTTGTCTCCCTAGCAGAGACATTCGTTATGAAGGTCGCGTAGCTGAAGCGCATTTCCGCAGCTTCAAAAGCACCGACCAAAGCCAGGGGGTGGCCATGGGGACTGTCGTCGACGACATGTCCATAAGGGTAGTCAATTGTGCTTATGGGATAGTCGTGCGACGATATATCCCAGACATCAATCGATGATGCCATAGGACAGTCGTGCGACGACTTGTCCTAGAGAGTAGTTGATGGTAGTTAAAGGACAATCATGCGACGATGTGTCACAGACACTAGCTGATATCTCCATAGGATTGTCGTGCGACGACGTATTCTAGAGAATGGCTAATGGCGGCGCGTTTCCGTAGCTTCAAAAGCACCGACCAAAAGTCAGGGGTGGCCATGGGGACTGTCGTGCGACGACATGTCCATAAGGGTAGTCAATTGTGCTTATGGGATAGTCATGCGACGATATATCCCAGACATCAATCGATGATGCCATAGGACAGTCGTGCGACGACTTGTCCTGGAGAGCAGTTGATGGTAGTTAAAGGACAATCGTGCGACGATGTGTCACAGACACTAGCCGATATCTCTATAGGATTGTCGTGCGACGACGTATTCTAGAGAATGGCCGATGGCGGCCAAATAACTATCGTGTGATGATACGTTCTATGGACTAAAGCCATTGCGACAACATGTTCCGAAGACCAGCCAATAGTGGCCACATGACCGCCATGCAACGGCGTGTTCATGAGATAGCACCCTTTTGTGGGGGTTGCTATGTTGAGGAAGTTGGGAACTTCCTAGGGGGTACAGGAATTGTATTTCCAGAAAACTCAAGTCCCTGCTGAGGAGTAGACACATAACTATATTGCGTATCTCTCATAAGATACAAAGCTGTGGTGGTAGACTCAGGCCGCACAGCCCTTTTGGAGTTTAATCAAACCCTTAAGTTTTCATGAGGATAGCTTAAAAAGATGAGATCAAGGATTAGTTCATACTCGGGAAATTTGTCGTAGGGTGCGTGAGACATCCTAAGATGACTAGGCATACTGGGCCATACGAGACTATGTCCGGCGGTATGCCCAGGTGATGCTGGATATGAGGGGTTTCTTTGTTAGTAACATCGTAGCGGTAGGGTTGTGCCATAGAAAGGCATTGGTTGACGACTCTCCTTGCGAATGAGAGGTCCCCTCATTAGTGAAAGTTTGTTGGAAGAGTTCTCCGATGAGTTATCCTTCGGGCTTTCCAAACACCTTTCCCCAAGGAGAAGGATCATCACAAGATTGAGCTTTTGAAGGAATCTACTTCTCCATCTAAGGCTCCATACTGTAATTCTCCATTGGAGTTGGCCAAGCTTCGTTAGCAATTGAGTGGATTGCTAGAAACCGGGTTCATTCAGCCTACAGTATTACCTTGTGGATCCCCGATTCTCTTCTAAAAGAAGAAGGACAGACCGCTCAAGTTCTGGGTAGACTATGGAACTTTGAATAAGATAACGGTGCGAGATTGTTATCTTATACTACTTATTTTGATCTGAGAGATCGACTAGGGAAAGCACGGGTTTTCTCTAAGCTAGACCTAAGGGCAGGTCGCTAACAAAATTCGTTGTGCCAAGAGCAACGAATAGAAAAACCATATGGGTAACCCGATATGAGTCCTTGTGTTCAAAGTGATGCCCTTTGAACTTCTAAAGCCCCTTCTACATTTTGTCATCTGAAGAATAAGTGTTGATCCCTTTTTTCTTAGATGACTACGTAGTTGTATATTTAGACGATATCATGGTATTTTCCTCAAGCGTTGAATAACACCTAAGTCATACATGGCTGGTGTTGAGGGAAAAACTAACCCTATTTGGAGTTTGAGAAATGCTCATTTGTGGTAGATGAGATTTCTTTTCTTGGTCTTGGGATGGACCACGGATAGGTGTGCATGGATAAGGTAAAGGTCCAAGCCGTTGCAAAATGGCGCGCCCCCTTAAATTAAACCGAGTATGGAGTTTTCTCGATGTAGTGAACTTCTATCGAAAGTTCATCAAAGGCTGTTTGAGGAAAGCTATACCCTTAGTAATCTGCTGAAAAGGAAACTCGAAATGGGAATGACGTGATCGGTATCAGTCGGCCTTCCGAGAGTTGAAGGTCTGTATCTCCTTTAAACCGATCCTGAAGTTACCCAACTTCAGTATGTCTTTTGAGTTTCACACCGATGTTTCGAACCAAGCTATCGGTGATATACTTTTATAGTATGGGCATCCTTTAGCTTTTGAGAGTTGAAAGCTAACAGGACTGAACAACGATATTTAGCCATGAGAAGGAGGTGGTAGGAGTCCACTATCTCCGGATGCGGAGAACCTACTCGAGGTTATGAAAACCAACAACATAACACCATATAAAGAAATTGTCGGCAAAATAGGCACGTTGGTCGGAATTCTGGGGTGAATTCCAGTTCCAGGGGGAATATAAATTGGGTAAAGCCAACGTGGTTCCTTTTGAGCTCAGTAGACTAAATGCCCTTATGTGTTGTACCTTGTCCAGAATGGAAAGGGATCTGCTAGGCTGGGAGGATCAAAAGCTAAGTTCAGCAGATTAGGTTGGATACCATCTGGCATATTTATCTGGGTCTCTATGACTCTGTCATGGCCAGAGGCGATAAGCCACTAGTCCCATCGACGGACGGACTGCGCGCGACAGCTACTGAGGGAGAGCTCCATAACATACTTTGGGCAAGACATCCAGGACAAAAAGGGGATAGTTGTCCTGTTAGCACAATCGTGATATTGGCCCAATACGTGCGCAAACATGAGGATATATGTCCGCACTTACCGAAATTGCCAGGAAGATAAGATCGATCGGAGACTAGAGGTAGGGTTGTTACAACCACTGCCTGTTCCCGAGATGTCTTGGACAAGGTTGTCCAAGGATTTTATTGGTAAGTTCCCTAAGTTTGACGAGGAGAGCTCAGTACCAGTAGTCGTGGATAGATTCTCCATGGATGGAGTCCTTATCCCAACACTTGAGCAGTGTAGCAAGGATTGCTATAGACCTAGTCTTCCAAAATGTGGTGAAATATTTTAGCATCATAGTGGATATCATGAGCGATAGGGATGTCCTTTTCACTAGATGCTTTTGAACCACGTTGTTCAATAAGCATTGGTCTAAATTAAGTTTCTCCATAGCCAATCATCCTCAGGAGAATGAGCAAACTAAGCGGGTGAATGCTCTTATGGAAAATCTCCTCTGTCACTTTGTGATCGCCAGTCAGGATAACTGAGTGATGTGGATGGATGTGACATGATATGCCTATAACTTATAAAGGTCATTATCCACAGGTCCCACTTCATTTGAACTTCGAACTAGTATTAGGGAGTCAGCCCCTAACTTCCGTTGACATGGTGCGAAGGGATTCCTGGGGAAGTGCCCTGCAGCTCAACGGAATGCTCGGGAACGAATCGATTCACTCCAAGAGGATAGAGTTAGTTTGGAGTTGACTACACAATGGACGCAAAGATATGCAAACTATCGTTGTCGGAATGAAGAATTCGCCGTAGGCGACTTAGTTCTTCTCCGACTTACCTCACATATCTATAGGAAGATCTTGGTGAGGGAGGTCTTGTCTGAAGATACGACGGTCCATTTGAGATACTAAGTCGAATGGGCTCAGTAGCATACCGTTTAAAACTCCAATGGAGAATGTAGATGCACCCTACATTCCATGTGAACTTGAGGAAGTTTCACTAGGATTCAGATGATCCTTTTCGGTTCTTGTCTTACCAAACCCCACCGATGGTTCGAGCGGAGTTCGATGAGAGATATGTGATATTTTATATCACTGGGTGTTGGGGCAAAGTAAGCTGAACTGACATGCGGAGTTTCTCATCCATTGGGATGAATCCCCAATGAAGGAAGCAACCTGGCACAAAGCTTCCAAATTATACTCCTCTGATGGTTCGGATGAGGTTCAATCTAAGGATTGTTGAGATTTGAGGTTATCGACTCTTAGGTCATAGTTGAATGAGTAAACAATGTGTGTTTCTCATTCATTGGGAGTGGAATACTTGAGAAAGAAGCCATCTGGTATGAGGCTTCAAAGTTTGGTATTCGAGGTTGGAGCTCAAGAGCTATCTCGAGTCGCCGAGGACGGCGACTACCTCAGGTGGGGGAGAATGTTAGGCCGAGACGATGGGCCCAAGCTTAGGCCCAGGCCCAACCCCAACTCACAAAACTCATTTCTCTTAGCGGGTTGGGCGGATTTCGGGTCGGGCGACCCGTTGGGCTGGCGGAGGTCCATTCGGAGCTCACTTACACGAGTTTCACTTAGGGCTACAGTGCCCTGGTATGGAGGCAAATGCGTTCATTTGAATACGAAGGCGGCGGTGGCCGCCCTCCTCGTCTTCTCCCTGATTTCTTCCTCCCCTTCGTCGAGCGGGCTTCTGGCGAGGATTTCGGTTGCGACGACGGTCTCTAACGACTTCCCAGTGGGTTGGGTGCGGTAGTACAGGAAGCGGCAGAGCGATGGGGCGACGTCCCCATTTCCTTCCTCCTCCTTATTCTTCGGCGTCGCCAGTGGTGGAGCCGGCGGACGGACATCCGCCGAGGTACGTCCCTACCTCCTCCCGCAGCGGCTTTGTCCGGCAGTAGGTTTTGCTCGCCGACCCTACTTCTTCCCCTCGCCGCGCTTCTTCCAGATTTCATTGTCTCTGACGAGATCCTGGTTGATCGGCAAGGCTAGGGCTTCTGCCCCTCTTCTTAGTGACATCCAGCGACTGTGGGTGGGTCCGCCGGCGTCTCCGGCTGCTGGGGCTTGGGCGGCGGCTCCGCCCCTTGTTTGGACGCGTCTGGCGAACATGGGTGGGTTCGCCAGCGCCTCCCTAGTTTCCGGCGAGGTCGGGCTAGGGTGGGTGGTCCTTCAGCGAGCCTTATGCAGGTTTCCGGCGAGCTCCGTCTATCGATCTACTGCCTCGGTTTCCATGCACGTGCCTCTAGTGGGTTCCGGACGCGGTTCCCGTTCTCGGCTGATTAGCTGTCCTCGGCCAGTGTCTTCCTCTCTCTGGCTCCTTGCGCTTCGCGCTCCCGGCCGAGTTGTCATTCTCGGTCGGTGATTCCTCGCCCCTCTCCGCGCTCCGGTCAAGTGCGCCGACCCTGTGTGATGTTGCTCGGTATTTGCCGGTTTATTTGTGCCGGCCGTCAGTGAGACGTTCCTTTTAGGCGAGTGGGTGAGTACGACCGCTTTGTGTGCGGTCTGGTCCGAGGTAGGGCATGTGCCCGGTGTCCTATGCGACGTCGTCTTTTACGCGTGTGTGTGCCACCACCTGCGTGCAATTTTATTACTTTCCGGTGTACTGGACTTGTATGCGCACTGCGCAGGTATCGAGTCTCGGGTTATGTACTCAGGTGGACCTTGGAGCTGGTTCGTGCAGCGGTCTTCAATTAGCGGTTGACGACTCATCGAGGCGAGCAGCCAGGTGGCCGCATCGGATGGGCTGAGGAGTACGTCGGGGACGTGCTCCTGCCGGTCACGCTCAGACCCGTGATTCGTCCGCTTAGCCTCTACGTGGACGTACTTGGGTGCAAGTCAAGCGTTGATTCGTGTGTAAAATTTATTACTAAGCATAATTCTGAGCGCGACATATCTTTATTCTTGAAATAAATTGCTACTGGCTTATAAATATATTAAATAAAAATGATTTGAATGTAAAAAATAGTCATGTAGGTCTACGTTCTTTAATATAGGTTTGGGCTATTTATTTCATGAACAACAATCTATTTGCACAGAGCTCGTGTAACCCACGTGTCCGTGGGCACAAATCTTGAAGCTGCAACTCATGATCGATCGGGCCCCTATCGTCCGCCACGTTGCTCCGCACGTCTTAAAGCAAGACAAAACGCAGGTTCCCCTCTCCGGACTCAAAATCTGCCGCGCCCTTACCCACTCCCCTTCGACAAATTTCCCATCCGCTGCCTTCGCCGCGTTGCCGCCGCATCTCGTTAGATGCAGTGGGATCCGGAGGCCCTAGACTCGTTCGACGGCGCAGCCATCGGCGAGGTTCTGCACTCCTGGGAGGGGTTCTGCGAGTGCGCCGATGCCCTGCTCCGCGGGCGCGGCGATCTCTCCGCCGGCGATGATTTCGTCCCTCTCGTTGCGGTACTATGCAGCTACGGCCTCGCCTCTCTTGCCCAAGAACACTTCCTTCAGTCCCTCGAGGTTGAAGTCTACTCTCTTTTGTATGATGCCTAATAATCTTTTTCACTGGCCTTTATGGTTTTCCTATTTCCTATCTCCGAGAAAAGATCCATAAATTCCTAGGTTTTGCGTGGCCACGGTCGTGGAAGTTTTCCACATTTCCTGTCAGTTCTTGACGTAATACATACAGCAAGCAGTCAGCGCACTTAAACTGGCGCTGGGCTATTTCAGGGTTAAAATCGTGAAGAACAATGTTAGTTCTTGATGCCCGTTGCACTTTTGTGGCTATATTCGAATCCCACGCGGCTAATTGAAAATTTGGAGGTGGAGTAAACAAACCTCAGGTGGGTAGTACCATTGTGAGATTGGCGATGTCGACCTTTTCAGTTTCAGCGGACTATACGGTTTTGTTTATGACAATGTTGCTTAAGTGTAAAAGTTTCACGCGTTCAGCGTTGTTAAATGGGTACAGTTGCTTTAGAAAACAGAAGCGCTGTAATGACACGTCCTTATGGTTATACATGTAAGACCAACTGCGCGGTGAAGGTTTATAGCCTATAAATAAGTGAATTGGAATAGGAGAGCCATGCAAATATTTGCGAATGGTTTATAGATATGTCCATATCACGCAAGAACCTTTCTGGTTTCCAAAGGGGCTACATCTAGCTTAGTAAGGTAGATTCAGCCTCCAAACCTATATCTATATGTAGTAGTAATTTCGTTGCGCGAAGTCATTGTCATCACCCTGCTTACTAGCACATAATAATTGATCTATAATGTATATATTATGGAATTTTTTTCATGTAGAAATATGCTTATAATTGTGTCTGCTTAGCATATCAAGTCATATCTCTTGTTTGTCCCTCTGAACGTTACTCTGGAATGACTTGCTGAAAAGGCAATAGACTATTAAATCCTCCCAGTGTTTGGGAAAAAGCAAGCTCTGATACCGCAAAAAATGACCATAACTACAATAATATTTTAGATCGTATTACTTAAACTGCTGGTGGAGCTGATTGGACAGAAAGAAAGATTGTATGAAATTAGAGAGCTATTCTTATATATGTTATTTTAAGTATGGATCTCATATGCTCAGTTGCTGAACAAAAAGTTGCTAGGTAAATAAGTAGATTCAATCTTTTCAAGGCAAGAAGTTGAAGCAGTAGACACATTGATGATTTACGAAGCATAAGCATGCACCACAAACACGGACTTGTTCTACTTGTAGACTTGTATGTAAATAATGGCTAGATGTCTATGTTGGACATATGTGTATACATGTATGTTTTATGTAAGTATTTTTCTTTGAACTTTCAATCTTTCATATAATTTTATCTAATGTTCTAGTATCTTGCAGGACTCATTCAAAACAATTGCCGTCATGAAGTTTTGGAAGCAATTTGATCCTTTATACGAGATCTCCACGCTAGAAGTGGCTGAATTCCAGGTGCGATAACAATCTTTTAGAATTTCTCTTTTCGTTATGATTGAAAAATTCCAAATAGGTAGGAGTCATTTGAAAATTAAACATACTTCAGTACAATAACTTTACCTTTTTTCACTATATTATTGATTTATTAATACATAAAGTGGACTTCTTCCTAACATCTTAAACTTTTAGGATAAGTGAACCTGATAAATCTCAACAATTAATTTGCCAAATTGACATGATTCAGTTTTGAAATTATCTTCTACAATATAAACAGACCATGCAGATTATTACTTTGTGGCAAACCCAAATAGATAAGATATGTGGTAAGCATGATTGAAGTTTTTATTTGTATATATGCTTTGACTGAATAACACATGTGCAATCTGGTGATTGTAAAGGGACACTAAAATTCATTAGGTAAATGCATTTCTCTCACATATGCAAGCTTATTTGATGGTTTAACTTCTTAAGCCCATTTGGAATTGTAGATATGGTGATTGAAGTTTCAGAGAGGTTAATTATTTCTTTCATTATTAGCAAAGAAATTGAGTATCTATAATTAAATAAACATATTCTTCTCCATTGTAAAGGTGCTTATAAAAAGGAACAGCTAATACTTAACTACTATCCACTAATAAGGAACGTAACTGTCCATGATGGACAATTTGAATAGAGTTCCCACTAACAAGCTCCAACATGGCAACACCCTTTCAAGTTGTAGCATGACTATAAAAGAATTCTAAGCTTGTTTCATAATCTCATAATTACTGGTTGGAGCAAAGATAAGCTGATAATGTTTGTTGTTAGTAGATGGGAGAAGACAGTGATTGCATGTAGAGGATCTGCTGCTCGTTCATGTATGTGAGAGTTCGAGAAAGTGTTGGTGTTAGCAATAATTTCTTTGACAATATGCATGCGTCAATGCACATGTGAGGAAGAAGAAAATCATAGTTAGTATGCATGTAGGTGGCCTGAGTATTGCTAGTTTATGCATACAATAATGCAAAAAGAAACTATAAATCAACGATTGCTAGTCATGCCAAAAGTAATTATTTGAGAAATTGCGTAAAGTTTGAAAGGAGAAGTGGGTAACGGTCAAACATGAGTATCTATTATATAGTAGTAGTGTAGTACTTATAAAGAGGAACAGATAAATTCTCACCAATACTAAATTAATTGCCCATTATATATAAATGAGGTAACCATGATTGGATAATATGGATAAAAAAGTACCCATTAACTAGTTAGTAGATTTAAGCCATATCCATTGTAAGGTAAAGAAGTGTTCATTGTGAAAATGCGACAATCATATATTTGTTTTATAATCTAAAAGTGATTGCTTCAAGAGTTGCGAGATCTAGTTCTGATATGAGCATGTTGCATTGACATATGCCAGTGAGCTAAAAAATATAAAAGATGTCGAACACATTAACATTGAATATGACATCACAGTACTATGATAATGTCAATAAGTCATTTATTATGGTTTCATATCCATTTCCATAAATGTCAATATCTTACTATGTATATCTACCACCATATATTTCACTATCATAATATGTATTTTCATATTATTTATTTCCATTATCATTGTAATCTAGCATCTATATATGTATGATATAACAATTGTATAGGTATGCAACGTTATCCTCCTTGTTTCTTATATTTCAACTTGTTAGATAAGCAATATAGTTTTCTTTCTCCTTCTGTTTAACTTGTTAGTAGAGACTAGTTTTGGCCTAAGGGATTCTCTTATGCACATTCGACTGTTATGAGAATGGCCCACATCTTTTTCATTTTCTCTCTCGCATATTTGAAATTTTGTCTCCTCTTTTCTAAGTGGCAAACTTTCAATTTATTAACACTATCTTTGTGTAAGCTCCCTCTTTGAACGCTGTTGTTATCCTCATCATTGTTTAGTGCACACTCTTTTAGGTATTGCTGACCTCCTTTGCTCCTTAGTGCTCTTACCACGACCACGGAGTGCACGTTGATGGTGACTATTGTGCCTTAGATAGGACTTCTCGCCTAATTACTCACTCTCACGACTTCTCTGCAACTCTCAAAGGCACCTATAGATTCCTGACATACTTTTTTTCCTTTTCACTTTAATTATTGTATGCCTATTCCTTCTTAGTGTGCACCATTGAAGCTCAGTGTGACCATAACCATTGGTTCCTCCTCTAATTCCAGTGCTTTAACATTAGCTCCATTTTCCAGCACCTTTTTCAACCCCCTTGCATAGATATTTTGGTATATAAAGCAACACTTCTTATTTGCATGCCTATTTTCTTCTTTTTTTTATATGCAAAAATGAGAACCAGCAAAGACTATTACGTCCGTGACACAAGCGGACAAACGAGAGTAAAATTTAAAATAAAATAATATTAAATTATTTGGCTGACTGGATTGATGGGACATCACTTGTGTTGGTGGTCGTGCCCATGCTCTCGCCCATTGCTTGCTGTTGTCCCGTGTGCAGCTACTCCCCTTGCTATTTCTTCCCCAGCGTTCGCACGTCTTCTTCACCGAATGAATAACACCCTCTCCTTCCTTCGATCTACGCTCATCCTCCTCCCTCACGCACCTTCTTCCTCGTCTGGCGACTGTTCCGGCTAGATCCGGCGCCGGCGATGTTGAACCAAGCTTCTGGCTGGGTGATCTGACCCCTCACTGTTCTCATCCGGCGCCGCTCTCGTCGCACGCAAGCCTTCGCGTGCGTCTTCTCCGGCGGTGGCTTCGCCCCTCCCCTATGCTGGCGACTGTTTTCCCCTCCTCCTGGCGTTGATCTACCTCTCCGACCCAGCCCCACTACCTCTCTTGTCTTTCCGTCTGGCGACTAGGGTTTGGACGGAGGTGTGCCTGACATGTTTTTCGGTGACGCTGCTTCTCTGGCGACACTCTTTACTCCGGCGAGCTCCTGTGACGAACGACGATCTTTCCCTGCTTTTCCGGCGATTTGCGAACTCTAGCAAACTATTCCGGCTGCACTGTTCTGGTGAACCTCGTAATCCGTGCCGACGCTTATTTAGGCTGGTTCTTTAGCTTATAACTTCATGCGGTGATTTGCGTTCACACGTGGCTGCGAACTCGTTTAGTACCCCGACCCGACTCTATACGTAATTATACGAACGCATGCGAAAACAGAACCTGGACACATGTATTAACGAATGGACTTGATTAAATACCTAGATCTGGACATGATCAACCGATTAACTTAGACCTGCATGTTAACAATTATGATAAGTGATTTAGTATAATACGTTGATTATTGTTCTATTACTGTATGTCTGCTTCTGAGGTAGAGATTCTACCTTCTTTCCTTTGTTATGGTGCCAACCGCATGTGTAGATTAGCGGCATCTCCTTATAGCTGTTTTGACTATTGATTATTGTTTTGATTTCCTTTCCGCTCGTGTCTTATTCCTGTTGACATAATGTACTTATATGAAACACAGTATGCGAGTCAGTAGTGGGTAGTTGGTATGTATTATGTATACATACATTGAGGGCTGGTTGTCTAGCGATAGACAGATAGACAGTTCAGTGCACCTCAGTTATTGCTTGTTATATTCTGAGACGTGTGATCGTCTACCTGTGATAGTGCTAGACCAAGAGAGTCCGATGTTATGGGCTTGATGTCTCGGATATATTGTCAATTCGATGAGATAGGTTCTACTGAGTGTAGGCCGCTATACTAGCGGGTTGTCGACGGACAGTCGTCTCTACTGTTCGGGGAGCCATTAGTAGGGACCACTCTGCTTCAGAGTTGCGGGTCTCGGACCACTGTTGTATCAGCTCCCAGTTTTATCTGTGTGTGATGACATTATATTGAGGTATATTTTTAGTCTGATTATATACTATATAGGACATGAAGAGTTACGGTGGTCTCCTGGTAAATTCCTCTGTTCTGATCATGCACTATATAATTTGTTCTATCCCTACTTAGCCTCCGGCTAACCCCCTTTGACTTGCCTCTAGGTTCAGGCGCGGCTCCCTCTGAAGCACCTTAGATAGCTAGATATTGACTGCCAGTCTGGATGGGTTGAGCTGCATATGTCAGTGTGTTGTTATTATATTATGTTGTTGTTGGACTTGTTGACTGCTGCGCCGGTTGTGTATCAGTTGGGTTTGTGGACCGCTGCTTCAGTCGAGTTATTATGATTCTGTTGACCACTGCGTCAATTTTGGTATCAAAGTTTTGGTTTAGGATCTTAAATGAGACATTAAGACTTAGGATAAAACATTAATATTTAAGAGGCGCGTCAATATTCATTGTTTTGATTTTGATAACTTGTGACACCTTAATCAATGTAAAGTCTGTTGTCGTTGTTGGAAATGATGCCAAAGAAGAGTTTCCGTCTTGGACGAGTGGCTGGATTAGCTCGTGAAGCAATAAGTTTACCGCTCAGTTGGATGCACCGAGTTACTGGTTCTGGTGAAGTGGGAAGGGAAGAATCATCTATTGCAGCTCCACGCATTCAGCACGATGATAGCCTTAGCGAAGTTGGAAGCAGGAGACACGCTTCAGAATCTCCGGTCCAAGAACCGGCATGGTGTAGAGCGGGCAAAACTCCATCGACCGCGGCGATGGAACTAGCATCTCGCTTTACGACCATGGGGGAGCGAAGATTCGGAGTATTTTCTGGACAACCGGATCCATGGAAAGCGACGCGATGGTTGCAGAGCGTAACTGATACGCTAAACATACTACAATGCCCGAACGATCAGAGAGTGGGGCTGGCTGTATATTTCTTCTCTGACGACGCCAAGGACTGGTTTGAGGGACTTGAATACACTGTCGGCACGGCTCGCTATGATTGGGACGTTTTCCATGCATAATACTTTCCTAAGATTGCTCGTGAGACCCTGCGGCACGAATTTATGACTATAGAGCAGAAGGGTCGCTCGGTCAATGAATATTTGGCAGAATTCCAGCGATCAGCAAATATGTTCCCAAATATGGTACCTACTGTCGAGGCTCGATCTCAATCAGATCATTTTATTCGTGGGTTGGACCCTTTTATTGCACGAGGGACTAATGCAGCACCTCCTGAGGATTTCCAAGCTGTTGTCGCTATGGCCCGTCGCACCGAAAAGACTGAAAATGCAATTGTGCAGAAGCACCGTAAGGGCAAGGCTCCCGCTTCGAGCCATTCTCGTGACTCTGGGTATTTTGCCAGTAGGAGTCCTCCTATGCAGCGATATAGCTCTCATTTGATTCAGCCGGGTCAGAAATCATGGGCCCCCGGTCCATGTCGAGGCAATCTATCCAATCACCGCCACCTAGCATTGGGTCGTCTCCTGACCCGAGGACATGTTACCAGTGTGGGGAAGTGGGCCATATTTCTCGAGACTGCGCACTTCAGTTTATTCAGTGTCACTACTGTCAAGAAATGGGCCACTATAAGAAGGACTGCCCTTGTAAGGGGCAGCAGCAACAGCACGCCCCTAGTACTCAAAGATCTGCCCCACCTCTTCGACGAGGACAACCCCAACCTCCTCGCCATGGGTATACAACACCAGCTCCCCAGAACAGGTAGACTCAAGTCCCTATGACTGGACAAGCATATGCGTTGACTGAGCAGGATGCCCAGCGTGAGACCGGCAACGAGATGCGAGGTATTATTTCAGTATTTGATATGTCTGCTTGCTTACTGAAAGATACTGGTAGCTCGCATTCGTTTAACTCGTATGCATTTGTGAAGAAGTTGGGGTTAGTTCCCATATTATCTCAGCATGATATGACAATGTCTGTACCTTCTGGTGGTACATTACGATCTTACTTGGAGGTACAACAGTGCCCTCTGAGTTTCAACGGGTTAATCATTTACTCGGAGCTGATGTTATTGGAATTCTCATATTTCACAAGTTATTCTTGGAATGAATTGGTTTTCTTATAACCGTATAGTAGTAGATTGCTACGACTGCACGGTGGTATTCAAATGTCATGGATCTGTAACATATATGTTCACTGGGGTACCTAGTCAGATTGCCCCTATTATTTTTGCATTACAAGCCAGGAGGTTAATTAGCCGTGGATGTCAAGGGTACTTGATGTCTATTATTGATGCGGGGGATCAGACCCCGATCCCTATTGAATGTGTACCAGTTGTCAGTAAATTCCCTAATGTATTTCCTGAAGACTTACCTGTATTACCTCCGGGCCGGGCTATTGATTTCACCATTGATCTTTAGCCTGACACAGCGTCTATCTCTAGAGCACCTTATCGGATGGCACCACGTGAACTGGAGGAGCTAAAAGTACAGTTACAGGAGCTTCTTGATAAGAGATTTATCAGACCCAGTGCATCTCCCTAGGGTGCTCCTGTCCTGTTCGTGAAAAAGAAGGATGGTTCATTTCGACACTATGTTGATTACAGACAGTTGAATGCAGTGACGGTCAAGAATAAATATCCCTTGCCGCGGATTGATGATTTATTTGATCAGCTTAAGAGTATTTGTGTTTATTCGAAGATTGATTTGAGGTCAGGATATTATTAGTTGAGGATTCGTAGAGAGGACGTGCCGAAAATTGCTATTTGGACAGGTTATAGGCACTATGAGTTTCTTGTGATGCCCTTCGGCCTGACTAATGCACCAACGGTTTTTATGGATATGATGAATCGAGTATTCATTAATTATCTGGACTGGTTCGTGGTAGTTTTTATTGATAACATCTTAATCTATTCTCGTAGCAGAGCAGAGCACAAGAGACATCTTCGGCTTGTGCTGGAAACTCTGAGGAGAGAGCAATTATATGCTAAGTATAGCAAGTGTGCCTACTAGCTAAGTGAAGTCACATTCTTAGGACATGTGATTTCTGGTGAAGGTGTTACCCTAGATCCTGAAAAGATTAGGGCTATCGTGGAATGAGAAAGTCCGAAGACCATGTCTGAGGTTCGGAGTTTCCTTGGGCTTGCTGGATATTATAGAAAATTTGTGGAAGTATTTTCTAAAATTGCTACTCCACTCACGAATCTGACGAGGAAGGAAGTTAAATTTTTCTGGGATGAAGATTGTGAGAATAGTTTTATGGAGTTAAAAAGAAGACTAGTCCGTGCATCTATATTGGTACTTCCGACGGGTGACGAGGGGTATACAGTTTATATAGATGCATCTTTTTAATGTCTAAATGCTGTATTGATGCAGTATGATAAAGTTATAACTTATGCCTCACGTCAACTCAAAGTACGTGAAAAGAATTATCCGGTGCACGATGTGGAGTTAGCTACTGCGGTATTCGCTTTTAGGATTTGGCGGCATTATTTATATGGCGTTACCTTTGAGATTTTTACAGATCATCAAAGTCTGAAGTATTTATTTTCACAAAAGGAGTTAAATATGAGGCAGCAGAGATGAGTGGAATTTCTGAAGGATTATGATTGCATGATTAATTACCACCCAGGTAAGACCAATGTAGTGGCTGATGCATTAAGTAGGAAGACTGTAGGGGTGTTAACACATTTAAGGGTAGCACCTACTGAGTTGGCCAGACATGGCCAGACAGGTGGAAGATTTAGGTGTTGAGGTTGTGTGGCCCACTAAGCACGGATGTTTAGCCGTGATGATGGCATAGTCTCCTATTGTGCAGAGGATTATTGAGGCTCAACCAAATGATTGGTATTTACAGTCTATTATCACAAAGGGCAAGAGAGAAGAATTTACTCAAGACGATGAAGGCTTTATAAGATGTTGAAATCGCTTATGTGTACCTGAGGCCATTAAGGAAGAATTACTGGAAGAGGCACATAAGTCGAGATTCGCAGTTGATGCCACAAAAATATATAAGGATCTTCAGAAATCTTATTGGTGGGAAGGAATGAAAAGAGACAAGGCAGAGTATGTCGGGCATTGTCTGGTATACCAGCAAGTCAAAATTAAACATAGAAAACCATCTGGGGGCTTTTACAGAGTATTCCTATTCCGGAGTGGAAATGAGAACATATTACCATGGACGTTGTGACAAATCTTCCAAGGTCGTGTACTAGCTATGACTCGATTTGGGTGATCGTTGACCGCTTGACCAAGTCAGCCCACTTTCTATTTATAAGAAAAACCTACTCGATGGACAAGCTGGCAAGGTTGTACTATAGTGAGATTATACGACTGCATGAGGTTCCTGCCAGCATTATTTCTGACAGAAACCCACGATTCACATCTCGGTTCTGGGGTAGTTTACAGAAGGCATTGGGGACTGAACTACGGTTCACTACTGCTTATCACCCGCAGATTGACAGTCAGTCTGAGCGAACTATTCAGACATTAGAGAACATGCTCCGGGCTTGCGTCTTGGACTTTACGGATGGTTGGGAGTGCCGCCTACACTTAGTAGAATTTACCTACAATAATAGTTATCATTTTGCTATTCAGATGGCACCTTTCGAGGCTTTATATAGCAGACGTTGCCGATCTCTGGTGTTATGGGATGAAGTAGGTGAAAGTCGTGTATTGAGACCGGCTATGTTGGAGTTTGACCCTGAAAGGGTTCAGCTTAAAAGACAGAAGTTATTAACCGCTCAAAGCCGACAAAAGAGTTATGCGGACAAGAGACGACGTCCACTTGAGTTTGACGTCGGTGATCACATGTTTCTTCGAATTTCTTTGAAGAAGGGTACAGTTAGATTTGGATATTCTGGTAAGTTAGCCCCATGGTATGTTGGCCCTTTCGAGATACTAGAGAGAGTTGGACCAATCTTATACCGATTAGCGCTGCCACCGATGTACTCGCATATTCACCCGGTGTTCCATGTGTCCATGTTGCGCAAGTACGTAGCAGATCCATCTCATGTATTGACCCATGGTGCTCTTCATATCAGACAGGATGCCTCATATGCAAAGATATCTGTGGAAATCTTAGAGCGCAAAGAGCACCAATTGAGGAATAAAGTTATCAACCTGATTAAAGTTAAATGGAAGAATCATCCTGAGAGTGAGGCTACTTGGGAGCGTGATTCGTGAAGATAAGTTTATGAGGAAACATCCGGATCTGTTTCCGGAGATAGAGGAGTACAAGTGATTTTTGTAAGAGTGACTGTTGTATCATCGCTTCTGTAATCCTGTTTGTTTACCGTTAATAAATATGTTTGGAATTTGGGGACCAAATTCTTTGAAGGTGGGAATAATGTTACGTCTGTGACACAAGCGGACAAACGAGAGTAAAATTTAAAATAAAATAATATTAAATTATTTGGATGATTGGACTGATGGGACATCACTGTGCGTCGGTGGTCGTGCCCATGTTCTCGCCCATTGCTTGCTGTTGCCCCGTGCGCAGCTACTCCCCTTCTTATTTCTTTCCCAGCGTTCGCATGTCTTCTTCACTGAACGAACAACGCCCTCTCCTTCCTTCGATCTACGCTCATCCTCCTCCCTCACGCACCTTCGTCTTCGTCTGGCGACTGTTCCGGCTAGATCCGGCGCCGGCGACGTTGAACCAAGCTTCCGGCGTGGTGATCCGACCCCTCACTGCTCTCATCCGGCGCCGCTCTCGTCGCACGCAAGCCTTCGCGTGTGTCTTCTCCGGCAGCGGCTCCGCCCCTCACCTACGCCGGCGTCTGTTTCCCCTCCTCCTGGCATTGATCTACTGCTCCGACCCAGCCCCACTGCCTCTCTCGTCTTTCTGTTCGGCGACTAGGGTTTGGACGGAGGCGCGCCTGACGTGTTTTCTGGTGATGCTGCTTCTCCTCCGGCGACACTCTTTACTCCGATGAGCTCCTGTGACGAACGGCGATCTTTCCCCTCTGCTTTTCCGGCACTGTTCCGGTGAACCTCGTAATCCGTGCTGACGCTTATTTGGGATGGTTCTTTAGCTTACGACTTCACGCGGTGATTTGCGCTCATACGTGGTTGCGAACTCAGTTAGTACCCCAAATCGACTCTATACGTAATTATACGAATGCATGCGAAAACAGAACCTGGACACATGTATTAATGAATGGACTTGATTAAATACCTAGATCTGGACATTATCAACCGATTAACTTAGACCTGCATGTTAACAATTATGATAAGTGATTTAGTATAATACGTTGACTTACACCTTGATTAATCTGCTAGGACTTGTTGATTAATACGCGTGATTACTGGTTGGTTCTATTACTGTACGTCTGCTTCTGAGGTAGGATGTTACGGGGTTATTAATAAAGTGGATCCGGGTTGGTTTGTTATACCCGGTTTGCTAAGTAGTGAAAATCTATAAATAAGGGCATAGGGTTAGGGTTAAGGGATGGCAAGTGTTTTGTTTGTCTACTTTGGCGTGCTTTGCACGAATTCCTATCAATTGGCCCGATCTGCCGGATTGACCGCCAGAGAATCGGTGGTCCGGCGACGGATAAGAGCGGAAGAGATTCCGTTGTCAGTATTAGATCTACAAGCAGATCTAGTAATTGTAGGTAAGCTGAGAAAGAAAAAAAAATATTGGAGGCTGCATCGACGACCACGGCACAAAAGGTCCATCGATGGTGCCTGGACGTCGCCGTCACCGAGGAAGAACTAGCGGCAGCGGCCTCAGATTCGTTCCTCCAGCGGCTCTGCGTTGTTCCTTGCGGTACGTGCATCCGTCTCCCCTGTCTCGACCGCCACGCATCTTTGCTGCTTTCACCGGTCGGCGGCACTCCCCAACCATCCCCTCCTAGCCGGACACCATCTTCCCGACGACGAACAAAGCCAGCGGGACACAGCTCGCGTTCATATGTCAGGATGAGCTCGGCGACGTATCCAGGCGGGACGGCGGAAAGTGACATCGTCGGCGACGCAACGACAAACCACCTATCGGACGCACGCCTCTTCCCCGCCGGAACCCTAGCCGGTGAGCGCTGTTGACCGGTGAAGCAGGCACAGGCGGACGACGACGTGCTGCGGTGATTTTTGCGGAGGCAATAGTGGCGACCCTTCTTTGCCTTGTTCCGCCAGCAACCAGCAAGCGAAGCGAGACCCCTCTCTGATGTCGGCTCCTTTTCCGAAATCCTAACCGGCCGGAGTAGTTGGCCGGTGAAGCAAACTTGCGGACATTCGCCAGCATCGCGAGAAGTGACGCCGCTGGTTACTATAGATTAGGTTTTTCAAAAAAAAAAGAAGCTAATACTGTGTGAGTACTGTAGCTAGTATTATAGTACCAAACAAAATTATTTTAAAAAAAAATCTAAAGGATGACTACAAGGAGCGAGCCACGACTGGAGGCCCTTGAAAAGACAGTTGTGAAGGTGCAGAGCTCTATTGCAATTATACAGGAAGAACTCCAATATGTAAGAGAGGAAAGGAGAATTAAAGCTATGGTGGCGGTAGAGGAGCGACGTCTATACCGTGAGGAGATGGCTGAAATTAACAGGCGCCAGGCCGAGATGGATCGACACTTGGGGGTTATCGATGAGCTGAGGAACGAGATGAGGAACTTGGCAGAAACAATGAACGAAAGGCGAGACGAGCAAAGGGAGCTTCCAACAGGCCCTCATCATCGTCCAGGCAAGGAGCCATACCGCCCACCACCTTCACGGGAGTATTGGTCTCCACCAGAGACAAGCATGAGGCCAAACAGAATAGAGATAATTGATGAAGACAGACTGGGAGGTGGAGTGTACTTGGGGTGAGAACCAGTTAGGGGGATGACTTCGGGAGAGAACATACGGTGGATCCATAAGCGCATAGAGCTGCCAGGATTTGATGGGATTGATCCTGTAGGATGGATTGCACGGGCCGAGCAATACTTTGATATCCAGAGGACGACAGATGAATACAAGGTTCCGATGGCTTTCGTGAGCATGGAAGGCTCAGCGGGGCACTGGTTTCGGTGGATGAGACGGAGGATTCCCAATCTGACATGGGAGAGGCTGAAGGAAGAAATGCTACAGCGCTATAGTGAGTTCCAAGCCACTTTAGCCTATGAGCGTCTGACGGCCTTAGAGCAAGGTCCCCTGACTGTAACCGAGTACATATGGGTTTTTGAGGAGATTGTTTCACATATACCTGACCTGTCAGAGGAACAATATGTGAGTTTCTTCCTAAAAAGCCTAAACAGCACTATCAGAGAAAAGGTGTGAGCCTTCTTACCCACTAATGTTATGCGCGCCATGACTCTCACTCAAGTCATTGAGAGGGAGCTGATTGAGGGATTCACATTACAAGGGCGGACAGGGACAGAAGGGGTGGTAAGCAAAAGCCAGTCAGACAGTGGGAACTACTCTTGGGGAGAAAGCTTTCCTCCTAATCTAGCTGTGCCAGATTCAACTTTCCAAGTGGTTTCGGCCTATAGTGTCCAGCAGTCAAGAAGAAGCATTAGTGTAAATTCTAGCATTACACTACCTGCTAAAGGGACAGGAGATGGGCCATCTCATAATGGCTCCAAAGAGGTGGGGTCAACGTACATATGCAAGCACTTATGATCGTTCTAGAAGGAATCGAGCTATGTCCTATCAGGAGTACATCAATAAGAGAGAAAAAAGGTTATGCTTCTAGTGTGATCAACTGTATCATTCAATGCACCGATGCGCGAATAAGCAATTCCGGGTGATGTTGTTAGCCGAAGATGAAGATCTGGAGGGAGAGAATCGAGTGCCGTGGGATCCTGGAGACGACACAAGAGAAAGTTTTCAGCCTTGAGGACAAAGCTAGTTTAAGAGGGGGGCAATTGTTACGGGCCCAATAGTGTTAGTAGGTTATTAATAAAGCGGATCCGGGTTGGTTTGTTATACCCGGTTCGCTAAGTAGTGAAAGTCTATAAATAAGGGCCTAGGGTTAGGGTTAAGGGATGTCAAGTGTTTTGTTTGTCTACTTTGGCGTGCTTTGCACGAGTTCCTATCATAGGGATTCTACCTTCTTTCCTTTGTTATGGTGCCAACCACATGTGTAGATTAGCGACACTTCCTTATAGCTGTTACGACTATTGATTATTGTTCTAATTTCCTTTCCGCTCGCGTCTTATTCCTGTTGACATAATGTGCTTGTATGAAACATAGTATGTGAGTCAGTATTGCATGCGAGTCAGGAGTTGGTAGTTGGTATATGTTATGTATACATATATTGAGGGCTGGTTGTCTAGTGATAGACAGTTCAGTGTACCTCGGTTATTGCCTGTTATATTCTGAGACGTGCGATCGTCTACCTGTGATAGTGCTAGACCAAAAGAGTTCGATGTTATGGGCTTGAGGTCTCGAATATGTTGTCAACCCGATGAGATGGGTTGTACTGAGTGTAGAACGCTACACTAGCGGACTGTCGACGGACAGTCGTCTCTATTGTTCGGGGAGCCATCAGTAGGGATCACTCTGTTTCAGAGTTGCGGGTCTCGGACCACTGTTGTATCAACTCCCAGTTTTATATGTGTGTGATGACATTATATTGAGGTATATTTTTAGTCTGATTATACACTATATGGGACATGTAGAGTTACGGTGGTATCCTGGTAAATTCTTCTATTTTGATCATGCACCATATAATTTATTCTATCCCTACTTTGCCTCCGGCTAACCCCTTTAACTTGCCTCCAGGTTTAAGTGCGGCTCCCTCTGGAGCACCTTAGATAGCTAGATATTGACTGCCAGTCTGGGTGGGTTGAGCTGCATATCCCAGTGTTTTGTTATTATGTTATGTTGTTGTTAGACTTGTCGACCGCTACGCCGATCGTGTATCAGTTGGGTTTGTGGACCGCTGCGTTGGTCGAGTGTTTGCAGTCTTGTATCTGGATATTTGTGGCTAGGTTGGCCTTATGTTATGTTATTTTATTCTGCTATGTACCTCTTGGTTGTCGTGTTGACTTGTCAGATATAATATTATTGCGACCCGAGGTCGAGATTCCTGGTGTGAGTCCCGGGTGACGCTCGGGGGCGTAACAAAGACTATATTTATTGTGCGTGCAACACTTAACTATTGAGTGCATCATTCTCCCTTACATGCATAAACATTCTTCTGTGTTGCATATACCTTCTTCCATGTGTAATTTGTGTGTTAAATTAAGGATGTGTTCCCAATATTCAAGTAAGTATTATGTCACAGAATGTAATTTAAGTTTTTAATTCCATTGTTTATTTCTTCTCTGTGGTCAAAATGAAAGTGTGCATCAGTATAGCTGGCTAAGTTATAAGATACCCAAGACCATCAACATTTTAGCCTATTGTGACCAATTTTGTGTTTGTCTATAATCCACCATGTGGGAAGGAGTAAAAGGCTCCGTAGGGGTTTTCTAAAATTCTATGACCGTTTACAATCTGATGAACACATTAAGATATGCGAGAGTTTTGTTAACAAAGGCTTGTGGCTTGTCTTTTTTTCTGTTACAACATCAGTTCTTTAACCAAGGACTACAATCCACTGTTAGCTTAATACTTGGCATAAATAGTCATGAATATGCTGCATACATACAAAAAACAATTCTGACAAGTGTGGACAATCATGAATTGTGATGTGTGGTTTGGACTTAATATGTTGCCGTCTTATTAATAAGATTTTAAACATGCGGCTGCCCTGCTAGACATTTGTACTGTTAAATGTAAAGTGTAAATATGGACCCGGATCCATATTGATATTGGATCCAGGTCTAGGTCAACATTAGGTTAGCATATAAGTATACAGTGCCCTATATAAGTGTACAGTACCCTAATTTTGTTTTTTGAGCAAATACAAGAACTTCACTTTCTACATGGTATCAGAGGGATAGGGCGGCTCTCGACGAACGCCGCTCTTGATCCTTCTCTCGTGCTTGTTTCTTGCTCCACTTCTTTTGATCGACGCAAGCAGGCTGTCGATCTCCCTTCCAGACGGATCCACTTCCGCCAGCGTTGCTTGCTCCACTTCTTGGTTGTGGGGCTTCTTCCTTGCCGCAAGCATTGCTTGCTCTATCCGACGAAAGCTTCAGGCGAATCCTTGATATGTGGGGACGCCTACTCTTCCGCCTGCATCTGAAGATAGCGAAAACAACGGAACCTTCCGCCGTTGTTGCTGACCTTGACGCCCTACCCTTCCAGCTGCATCCGCCGACAGCGGGAACAGCGGAATCCTCCGCCGATCTTTGGAGCTTCCGATTGCTGCCGCCTGCCTCTGAAGAACAACGGGAACAACAAGAACAGCGGAACGATCTGGCGATGGTCTCTACGCACGGAACAGTGAGCCTTCTTCTTTTGTTATTTGTGGAACAATTCTGTAGTTATTGGAATCTATTTCTGCCTCTATGGATTTGACCTTATCCGACACTGAAACTAAGTCCGTGGCCTTTACCGGCACATCTGTTAAACTTGATGGAACGAATTATCTCCTTTGGACAAAATCCATGCGTTGCATCCTTGGATCATTTGGGAAGGAGCACCACATTATTGGCATCCCTCTAGTTTTCTCATACCTTCAATTTGAAAACTGGCGTAGGTTTGATTTAGCTGTTTTAACTCTATCATTACTAGTATTGAGCCTGGAATTGCTAATACTATCATGTTCCTCGACACGGCTAAAGAACTGTGGGATTCTCTTGCTGCTACATATGCTCCTCAAGGCAATGTTTGTCAAATATATCACTTGTATGAGGAGATTATCAATATGAAACAGGGAGAAAAATTACTTCAAGAATACTATAGCTTATTGAAAGGAAAATGGGATCAGCTGTGTCAACTTCATCCTGCAATCGCTGACATTGCGGTTATTCTTCAACAGCGTCAAGAATTTCTTGTGACTAAGTTTCTATCTGGCCTGAATGAACATTATGCTGCGGCTCGTGCTCAACTTATGATGGATCACACAGTTCCCACTATTCAGAATGCCTTCTCTCGTTTGTTAATAGTCTCCACTCCTAATACTACAGCTGCCATTGATAGTGCACTGATTGCACCTCGGTTGGGAGATCGTGGGAGAGGCCGGAGAGGTATTGGTCGTGGACGTGGACGTGGTCGTGCCTTTTCTCCATGCGAACGCTGTGGTCGCACCAATCACACCCCTGATCGTTGTTGGCAAAAATTTGGGAGATTATCTCAAGCTCATGTTACTTCCGAGGCACCTCTTGCTGATCCCACCTTGATTGAACAACCAACCAGAACCACGACTGGCCCGTCTGAAGCCACAATTGTTATCACGGTATCTAAATATGAAAGATTGCTGAAAGGGAAAACCACCAACGAAGCTTCATCCTCTACTATGGTTGCCTCCACTGGTTTTCACCCATCTGGTATAGCCACTCTTGTCTCAACCAATTCTTGGGTATTAGATTCAGGTGCTTCCTCCCATATGACAGGTAATAGGTCGTTATTTACATCTCTATATATTGATACCCAACTTCTACCTGTTTCCATTGCTGATGGGTCTCTTATACCTGCTCTTGGCATTGACACTGTTCAGTTAACTTCTAGTTTGACTTTATCTCATGTCTTGTATGTGCCTAAATTTCCAGTCAATCTTCTTTCTATATCTGCTTTAACAATGGAATTAAACTATTCAGTGACCTTCTCCTCATCCTCTTGCCTCTTTCAGGATCTCAGGACGAAGGTGACGATTGGTGGGGGGCATAAGCAGGGTGGAGTGTATGTCTTCTCCAACTCCGTTGCTCACCTCTCATCACAGGACACCGCATATCAGTGGCACTGCCGTTTGGGCCACCCTTCGCTGGAAAAATTATGTTTGTCTGTTTCTTCTAGTTTAAATTCTTAGTTTCATTGTCATGCATGTCAACTTGGAAAACATTTTCGTTCTTCCTTCAAATCAAATGACCATGTTTTGAGTCCTGCCCCCTTTGGTCTAGTTCATTCAGATATATGAGGGCCGAGTCCTGTACCCAGTAAAGATGGTCATCGGTATTTTGTTACATTCATTGATGACCACTCTCGTTTGTGTTGGGTTTTTTTTATTGAAAAGTCGGTCTGATGTGTTCTCTGTTTTTCAAATCTTCTATGCTGAGGTGAAAACTCAATTTGGTGTCTCATTGAAAATTCTTCGTACCGACAATGCTTTAGAATATACTAGCTCTGACTTTTCTGTTTTTTGTGCTGCTCATGGTATTATACATCAAACCTCTTGTTCCTATTTTTCTCAACAAAATAGGGTTGCTGAACATAAGAACCGACATCTGCTTGATGTTACTAGAACCCTGTTGGTTCACATGAATATGCCTAAGCATTTCTGGGCCGATGCTGGCCTTACAGCTTGTTTTCTCATAAATCGGATGCCATCATCTGTGATAGGGAATAAGTCTCCCTTCTCCATTCTTTTTCCTTCTTAGAAGGCCTTTCCATTTACCCCTCGTGTTTTTGGCTCTATCTGTTATGTCCACACCTTCGGTCCCAAGTTAGACAAGCTCAGTCCTCGTGCGGTTAAATGTATTTTTGTGGGTTACTCTCGTACCCAAAAGGGGTATAGGTGCTTTGATATGCATTCTCGCCGTACGTTTGTCAGTACTGATGTTACCTTCTGTGAGTCAATTCCTTATTATCACGAGCATAGTGCCTTGTCTCAAACTGCGCCACTAAATATTCCTTTGCCAACACCTATTACTTTAGACATCTCTCCTTCGTCAGAAGATGCACCTTCATCCCCATTATTACAGGTTTATCAACGCAGGAGACATACACAACACCCACAAATGCCAAGCACCGTGTCGCCTCCGTCCGGAGATGTTCAGTCTGACTCCAATGGCCTTCCTATTGCTCTTCGAAAGGGACGTAGGTCCACTGCTACTTATCATATTTCTAAGTATGTTTCATATTCATGTTTATCTCCATCATATCTTACATTTCTTACTGCTCTTTCGTGTACCACCACTCCTAGAGATTTTACGGTGGCTATTACCATTCCGGAGTGGAAGGCGGCCATGGATGAAGAGATGAAGACCTTGCAGGCTCGGGGTACTTGGTCCCTGGTCAAGCCTCCCCTTGATGTTAAACCAGTTCAGTGCAAATGAGTGTACACTGTTAAACATAATCCTGATGGATCCATACAGCGATACAAGGTTCGACTGGTGGCGAAAGGATTTACACAAGTGTATGACATTGACTATCTAGATACGTTCTCTTCAGTGACCAGGCTTAACTCTGTTCGTCTCTTATTTTCCTTGGCCATCAATCTCCGTTGGGAACTTCACCAATTGGATATTAAAAATGTCTTTTTATAAGGGGATCTCAATGAAGATGTCTATATGGAGCAACCTCCGGGCTATGTCAGACAGGGGGAGCTGGTGTGTTGTTTACACAAGGCAATCTATGGCCTCAAGCAAAGTCCTCGGGCCTGGTTTCAAAAGTTTGCCCAAATAATGAAGTCCGCAGACTTTCACCATATTAAGGCTGATAACTCTGTAACTCTGTTTTCCTCAAACACTCCAACTCTGGAGTCATTGTTATGGCAGTCTATGTTGATGATATCTTACTAACTGGAAGCGATTCATCCGGCATATGTGACACCAAGAAATTTCTCCAGTCCCACTTTGAGCTCAGAGATTTGGGCAGACCCAAATATTTTTTGGGGATTGAAATAGCATATCGTAACTCCACTATCTCATTATGAAGTATACTTTTGATTTTTTACATAAAACAGACATGCTTGACTGCAAACCTGCAACTACTCCTATGGTACCCAATGGGAAATTGAGTTGCCAAGATGAATCTGCAGATATTGATCCCACTCGGTATCGTCGCTTGGTTGACAAACTCATTTACCTTATCGTTACTCGTCCTGATATTTCTTACTCTGTTGGGGTGGTTAGTCGCTTTATGCAAAGACCAAAACACTGCCATTGGGAGGTGCCATGCTTATTCTTCGGTATCTTAAAGGAACTCCCGGTCTCGGGCTACTCTATAAAAGGAATGGTCATACCGTAGTTGAAGCCTACACGGATGCAGACTATGCTGGTTGTCTTGATGATCGCAAGTCCACTTCAGGGTTGTGCACCTACATTGGGGGGATTCTTGTTACATGGAAAAGCAAGAAGCAGAGTGTGGTTGCTAGATCTAGTTGTGAGGCTGAATATCGTGCAATGACTCACACTACCTGCGAATTGATGTGGTTAAAAGGTTTCCTTCAGGAAATACATATTTCATGCCCACTTCCCATCTCGCTACATTGTGATAATCAAGCGGCCATTTTTATCGCTAACAATCCTGTTTTTCATGAGAGAACTAAACATATCGAGGTGGATTGCCATTTCATTAGGGAGGCTATTCTAAACAGTCTCATCTCTACTCTTCACGCAAAGTCGGAAGATCATATTGCATACATCTTTTACGAAGGCTCTTAGTTCTACTAGATTCTATGCTTTATGTCACAAGTTGGGCTTATTCAATATCTTTGCTCCAACTTGAGGGGAGTGTTAAATGTAAAGTGTAAATATGGACCCGGATCCAGATCCATATTGGATCCAGGTTTAGGTCAACATTAGGTTAGCATATAAGTGTACAGTGCCCTATATAAGTGTACAGTGCTCTAATTTTGTTTTTTGAGCAAATACAAGAACTTCACTTTCTACATGTACTGCATGACCAATCCAACTGGGAGACAGCTACAGATCCAAATGTTCTCTGTTAGTTTGTGATATCAAATTATCAGTAAGGCATCAACTACTTTTCCTTGTTTACCTTTTTCTTCCTGTATCATTCATCTCATACTATTTTGTAAAATAAAGTTTTAATTTTTTTTTATTCAAAATGTCCTCTTTAGGGCGTAGCTTCTATGCAGTTACTGAACAGAGTATCTCATGCCACTATGTTTCCTTATCTTCAACAAATACTGTAGGAAAATGATAACCAGTGTTATGAGTGACATACATTAACTTTTTGCAACTGCAGGAACAAGAAAATAGGATCGATCTACTGTTAAATAAATCCCTGGAAGAGATATGCTTGGAAAAGCATTATCAGGAAAAATGCCTTCTGATACTAGTCCATGCTTTGCAATCATATGAAGAGAGTGTAGCTGATGCGAAGATGAAAATAGAAGATTATAAATCCAGTCTTACTTCCAAGTACCAGTTAATGGTGTCTTCCATTCTTTTAACAACACTACCCATGCATTTCCCTGGTGTGTTTTCTTATTAAAATTATGTGTTTTTTTGTCTCTCTACACAAGTTTCATCTATACAGATGCTACATGCATATACTTTGGTTCATTTGTTCATTTTATGATCCTTATATCCATTACCACAAGTTTGTAAGTCTCATAAAGCTTATACAATCAACATATCAGATGTGCTCTCCTCTTTCGTGGAGTGTCAAATTTTATTGATACAAGAAATCTTCTGGTCAAATTAGAGGTGTAAATGAAAAAAGGTTTTTGAATTACCCAATAATTCATAGGTTGATGAACGATTAAGATCTTGACTTATTGACCTAGGACTTTACTTGACTAAAGAATTTTATGGAAAGGTAACTGTAATTGGAAATGTTCACTTATTTTATGTCTTGTTAATACTTGACAATTTACCTACGCTAACATGGGGACCTCCCACATTGGATTATATGTGTCCATGGAGTATATTGTGCTTATTGGCATTGTGCCAAGCATATAGGAAGACCTATTAGGCGGTATGGTCCCTGTTCAGCCTTTAGATTCCTAGCTGTTCGGATTTTTGGATACATGATTGACTAATCATTTTCTTACAGTTTGAGCCGGTCTTTTGGTTTGTTGCACTTGCTCCTCCCACAAAAAAAAAACTGAGGAAAACTAAAAACTCTTTCTTCACTGTCTTTTCTAACTCTCTAAAGCTTTTAGCTTTCCAATTCTGATAAATTATCTTTGAGTTTTCTAACTCTGGATCTCTTTTTAGTTCTCTCTAACATCATTCTTTAGTTGCTATACCGCAAAATATTGATATTGCATCATAATATGCTTGTTCGTTGCAGACTATTGCTCCTGACATCATAAAGTTCTCATGCATGTTCTGAACCGTTTGGACCTATATGGGTTGTAGGATAGCGAAATCCCAATGTACCTAACAAATTCTTGACATCACTCCATCACATGTAGAGACTTATTAATTATATTATGAACAGAAAAAGGTTAAAATTTTAGGTTTTACTTTGCATGAGCTTTGAGCTATCCACCTTATCTTAATCATATAATTGATGGATTCTTTTCTAGAAGCCACATCTTGATCTTTACTGCTATTGTTTTTTAGTGTTGGTACTTGGTTGAGTCTTTTAATGTATTTACTTTCATCTTTGCAATCCCTTTGCTGGTTGAGTACAAAGCAAGGTATCCTTTCTTTCTCTTCTCTTGAAAAGTTAACCTGTTTTAGAGAAGTAAAAGTGGAGATTTGTCCTTTTATTGAAAGAGATTTGTTTCATGAAAAGGATACCAATTACCTTTTGTCATACTGTTATTATTATGATAAAATGATGTGCACTAGTTACTAGTATGTTACAGGTACTATTATGATACAATGATGTGCGCTGGTTAACTAGAGTGAGCTTTTAAGTGTTTGTGTTTATGTTACCTAGTAACTTATAGTATTCTTTTCTTAGAGTTACTCCGGTTGTATTTTAAGGGAAAGTTGGAACAACTTAGTATGATGCTTGTTAATCACGAAGTAGATGCTTGTGAATTTCAACTTAACAATGATGATTTGAGCCATCAAAGACTGAAGACCATTGGAGATGGTGAAATGGACATTGACCCATATTATCACGGGTCAAACTTTGCAAAGAACAACTTGTTGGTCAACAACATTGGTAAGGTTGTCCGAGATCTTAGGAGTCTTGGTTTTTCATCCATGACTGAAGATGCTTATGCTTCTTCCATCCTTTTGCTCCTAAAGGTTAGTTAATGTGCTTTTATGTTTTTTGGATCTATCATATTAGTGCTCTCTAGTTTTTTTCAATTCAAATATTTTTTATATCTGTTTATGACACCCTTCAATTTATCAAATTGTATTATTTTGACATTGGAATTTTGTACACGTGCCAGGATAAAGTTCATGAGTTTGCTGGAGATGATTACAGGAACCCTGTTCTGGGATCTATTAAAGAGTGGATTCAGGTAATTTTCTGATAATTGGTGCTGAGGGACTTTTACTACGGAAGCTTGTGCTGGTTACAGTTTTTGGTTGTTTGCACATGAGAACCTGAAGAATCCTTGCTTAGTCGAATGCTAATTATTTTTCAGTATCATTTAGAAGGTAATTGGATGTTAGTGACAATTCTTACATTGACACTGGTTGAAAGGTGAAGGCATTGATTGCCATGCCTTAAATAAACAGTTGGACTTGCTAAGTCATCTAGGAATTTACCTTGCCGTTGTCTGAATATCAGATCTTGTATTTCTGGACCTGCTCTAGGCAGTTTCAGAAACTGGTGTAAATAAGTAGTTAAGAATAACTAAAAATCCTTAAGCTCTATGTGTTCTTTTTAGCACTTCCTATATTGACCTGCCTGGAGATTGCTTGTGACACTGGTTAGAGCTCATATTTCAGCAGAAAACTTATCTGATAACGAGGTTTTTTTTTTCAAGATTAGTGTATTTACAATTCCAGAAACTGTATTTTTTTCCTGCTTACTGATGTTTACATGTTTTGTTCACCTCAGGCTGTTCCCCTCCAGTTCTTACATGCCCTTTTAGTATATCTTGGCGATTCACCTGTCCAGGAAAGTGGGTCCTCTGGTGCTATGTCAGCATTGGCTTCGTCTCCTTCTTACCCTGGGATAGAGATGCCCTCTCAAGGGCTTGTAAGATGGCAATTGCGCCTTGAATATTTTGCCTATGAAACATTGCAGGACCTGAGGATTGGGAAACTTTTTGAGATTATAGTTGATTATCCTGAAAGGTAGTCCTTATTTTATCTTTCTACATTTCAAATGTATTTTAACTCGGTATAGAATGAGGTTTTTTTTTGACATTTATTATCTTAGAAAAAAGACAGCAAAGTCTCATGTCAGACATGCTGATTGATGATAGTTTTTTTAACTTGAAAAGTAATGGACTTTTACCTTCATACTTGATGAAAAATTTGATCTCATCAGCCAATATAATCATTCTGCATTTGGTGCTATCTCAACAAAAGTTTTAAAATACCGGATCCTATTAGTGTGCTTGTTGGTACCGTTTGTATTGACATGCTGTATCGATGATACCAATTATATAAATATTCTAGGAATATGATTTAAAGGTTCATTTCCAGCTCTAGGAATTTGCTTTTTGAAATAACATTGTTAATTCCAAAATTTTCTCCTTGGCAATTCTCTCAGAGTTGTCTCTGACACCTCTATATTTGCACAGTTCTCCTGCTATTGAAGATCTTAAACAGTGTCTGGAGTACACGGGGCAGCACTCAAAGCTTGTCGATTCCTTCATTTCTTCTTTGAGATATCGCTTGCTTACTGCTGGTGCAGCAACAAATGACATATTGCACCAATATGTGTCAACTATCAAAGCACTTCGAACAATAGACCCCACTGGGGTATTTCTGGAAGCAGTTGGTGAACCAATTAGGGATTACTTGAGGGGAAGAAAGGATACCATAAAATGCATAGTGACCATGCTAACTGACGGGACTGGGGGAAATTCCACTGGCGCAGGAAATTCTGGTGATAGTCTTCTTGAAGAGTTGAATAGAGATGCAGAAAATCAAGAGGGTGGTGATTATGATGATGACGCAAACCTGGATGATAAGCAAGCATGGATAAATGCTGAAAAGTACTTTTTTATTGTAATATTAATTCGTCAATTATTACCAGCAAATCCATTTACTAAAAACTTTTTTATACATTCTGTTTCTCATATTGCAATCCTTGCACTTGTAGATGGGAACCTGATCCAGTTGAGGCAGACCCATTGAAAGGTAGCCGCAATCGAAGGAAGATTGATATACTTGGAATGATGGTTGGTGTAATTGGCTCAAAGGATCAGTTAGTTAATGAATATCGTGTTATGCTAGCAGAAAGGCTTCTAAATAAATCTGATTATGAAATTTCCTCAGAGATACGTACTCTAGAGCTACTCAAGGTCGGTACCATTCAAGGTCTATATTCTAATTAAGCATCAAACAGAATAATCTTCAATCTTGATCGATGCCATTTTTATGTGATTTAATTTTAATTTTGAAAGTATTGATATAACCATGTTTCTTCAGATGCACTTTGGGGAGGGCAGCATGCAGAAGTGCGAAATTATGCTTAATGATCTAATTGGCTCGAAGAGAACAAATTCCAATATTAAAGCATCTATACCATCTGCAACTGGTATGCGGAGGCAAGGACTTGCATTTACTATTTGATAGTGACAACATGTTGCTTTATTAACGTGCATTTGTCAGGTTCTGAGCAAGGAGAGGGATGCTTGTCGTTTGATGTTCTGGATTCCACAATAATCTCTTCCAATTTTTGGCCAGCCATCCAGGTACAATTTGAGCACAATCCAAAATTTTCAATTTGCTTTATAAACTTCTAATCATAGAATGTAGTTAGCTTCTAGAACCCGTCACCCATCACTTGGACGCACATCAGTAATGAAATAGGAAAAAGCCGTAAAAGTATATGTAGATCTGAATAAAATGCTGAAATATGGGTTAAGTTAAATAGCCTCAAGAGAAGTGTTTATTGGAAACCAAAAACTTAAAACTTAATTTCCTAATTTATTCATATGACGCAAGGGTATGGTATATCAAACATCATTTTGTATTGCTTCTCTTTAATGAAAGAAGTTCTTTACTTCATCTGGATCACTAGGCATTGTCTATTAGTAACTAGAACAAGCAAGAGAATTGGGAATTCAGTTTCATCACTTGGGAAAAACTGGCCCTTATGATTGTCTTAGCTTTAGCTTTTAAGATCTATCTTTGGTTGCCAAGTACATCTGTGGCATTTTGTAAAAATCTGCTCCCTGCTGTATAGAGCAGATTCTTTTTACGCATGCTAATTATGCTTAGGAATTTAGTGTATGCGTAGCAGCCTAACGTCAAATCTATGAACTTATAATTTTACTCTTTGATTCTGTTAAATTAGTGGCCAAAATAGTCATCATTACCTGCTATTATTTTTTATCTATCTAATTTTGGTACTTCGATATTCATCTGTTTAAGGCCTGAACCTACTATTTTACAGAAAATCCCAAGATCACTCATTGTAAGCGTTTATGAGTTGCTATTAATTTGCTTACTTTTTTATTCGTTCTTTCTGGCAACTCTTGTTGACCTTGACAAAAACGCAGGCAGAGTCTCTTAACATCCCTACTTCTATTGAACAACTATTGTGTGACTATGCGAAGAGGTTTCATCAGATCAAAACTCCTCGTAAGCTATTATGGAAGAAAAATCTGGGAACAGTGAAGGTTAGAAAGTACCAAGTAGTCATATTTAGCTTAATATCTTTTATTAACCAAATTTTGTGCAATATTTTCTTAATAATCTCTAGCACTATTTTGGTGATGGAATTTATAACAATTTCATAAGAGTTTCCATTATTTGATCCAAGGTTTTAAGTAACTTGGTGGTTCTTTTTTCTGCCAATATCATTCAATAAAATAGTAAAACAATTCCAAAATAACTAACATAATGCTGAAAAAAAAAATACAAAGCTATATGTTTCAACGTCAACAGATGGTAATAATTGTGACATAAACCATTGCATGAAACCATGTTTATGCTACTGACATTTTACAAGCAGGTAAACCTTGGTCATTAAACAGGACAGCACACTTTTACTGTAAATCGTGCTTTGATGTATACACTTGTAACTGATTGCCTTTTTTTGGTCATATTCTGCTGTAGCTGGAGCTCCAATTTGAAGATCGGTCCTTGCAGTTTACTGTAAGCCCACTGCATGCAGTTATTATAATGCAATTTGAGGAGCAAACAAGGTATGGGCTTAACTGCCATACCCTTTGATGTTCACTGCATTACACTCAAATGAAATTTGTTTAATTTGCTTCAGTTGGACTTCAAAGAACCTTGCAGATGCCGTTGGAGTTCCCGTTGACACACTCATCAAAAGGATAAATTTTTGGATAAGCAAGGTTAAAGTTCGATTTTATTAGCAACTCTATACGCTTTTAAGCATGAGAACTTCATACCACACAGATATGGCTGCACTTGTGGTAAAAAATACTAGCATCTAGGGTATCAAACTTTTGATTTTATCATGAAAACGTCAGATTCAAGGCATAGAAACTCCTTAACACAACGAAGAATTGGGTTATCTCCCTTTCGATGGAAACTTGTCTGAAAGTTCGTTGGAAATCTATAATCCACTGCCTCCTTCCTGAGTCTTTCTCTTCTATCCTGCTTTTTATTGAAGCCAGACAGTCCCAGACTGTTTGGGCAGCAACAATGAAAGGTGAGGGGAGGGGTGGGAGCAATAGTAACAGGCAACTACTACTAATTTCTCTCATTAATCTTTCAAACAAGAATATAATTCATTCTAGCTCTAAATAAATCAAGATTAGGTCAAAATACCATTCTCCTAATTTTGTTCTTTCATTTGTGTGCATAACTGCATATTGGAATATTTGCACTCTAATCCATAATTTTCTAAAGTTTACAGAAGTCTTTGTATGTCACAACTCAAAACTAGGTCCTCACATAAATTAGCATATTAGTCAATAAAAGGACCACTATAATTCCAAAATTTCTGAATTGTAACACTGTCTCTTCATCTTTCATGATTTAAAATTCTAAATTGTACGAGTAGTGAGATACAAATTTTGTAATCTTCAAATCTGACTTTTATTTCATTATATGGTTGTTTGTATTATGAAACTGAAATCATTATCAGAAATATATATGTTGCTGGATGTATCAATTGTGTCAAAGTTCTTCCATTATATATTATCTATGTCTTACATTTCATGCAATATCTAGTGCTTTCCCTGGTACATGTTACCGCATATTGTAAAATTAAAGATTATGGTTACTTTACTGGCTTTTTCAGGGAGTCCTCGCTGAGTCTGTAGGATCTGATTCTGAACATATATTTACCATTATCAGTGAAATGGTTGATCCAAATAAGAGTGGTACAAACAATGGGAGGTGCGAAGGGATATTAGCGATGGAGGAAGAATGTGAGAGATCTGTCGCTTCTGTTGAGGATCAGCTTAAGAAAGAAATGACAGTATATGAGGTTTGGTATCTGTTAAAGTCTGAACTTCTGTCTTTGCTTTGTGAAACTCGATACTTTAGTTAGGGACAAGTTTCACCCTCGTAATGATCAATGATCTATGCTTGCATAATTGTTTTCTTTTATTCGAATTGCAAGAATTAAATTAGAAATTGAACGAATACAATGTTTAACATATGATAATTGATCATTACCACCACAGATCCCTCCCCCAAAAACTCCATACACGTGGATAAATTGATAAGAATGAGATATTATTTTTTATAATACATGAATTATCTGCAAAGTACAAAGAAATGTTTTATTATTCTCAAATGATATTAACTTTAAATGTTCGATGTTCTAATGAAATTCTCTCTTCCAATGATTATCCCTCATTCTTTTAAGATGCGTCATGATGTTTTTATACCTAACCTGCTGAAAATGAGGGCAAGAACTGTAAGCTCAAAGACTCAAAGTGATGTCTTTGTATGCCATATGCACATGTACCTAGTCACAATATCAGTGGAAAGTGAAAACTTGCATAAAGAACAGTTTCCAATCTGTACAAAATATTATATTCGTTTTGTTGAATCTGGTACAAGTGTAACATTCTTTCTGAATTTGTGGGTGATCTTGAAGAAACTCAGATGTATTCACTGAGTGTAACGTATTCACTGAGCATCAATATTCTTCGTAACTCAGATGTATGATATATTAGTTATGTTGTCCTAATCATCTTACACGATTATTGGTTCAGAAATTCATTGTAGGGATGCTGACAAATTTTGGCAGTATGCCATTGGATAGGATACACAACACTTTGAAGGTAAGTAGAACTAGAAACTTATATTTGTAGCATTAGTTTTCAGTAAAATTTCTTAAATAATCATCACATTTGGCTTTACATCATTATCAGATGTTCTGTGTAGCTGAACCTTCATATGACAAGTCTCTCCAACAATTACAGAGCTTTCTTTCTGGTCTAATATCAGAAGAAAAGCTAGAAATGAGAGAAGGATTATACTTCCTGAAGAAGTAGCAAGATTATTCAGGAAGACCAAGGTATCCAAGATTTGTGTCCATCTTGTATTTTTTATAACCATTCGCACGTTCTCTTATTCAACTTTTTACGTTCTTACACTAGCTGGCGAGATGTCATTCATGTTTTTTGCTTGTATTGTCCATCTCTCATTGGAGGAAACATAGAATAGTTTCAGCATTTCTAGTCATCGTTATTATCGTGTTTAATGTGTATTAGAGATCTTTACTCACGAATCTCGTAGCTGCTGCTATGATATATTTAAGTTTTTCTTTTTGAGGGAGAAGTATGTAACTTTCTTTAAGTTACCAATAATTATTTTTTGCTGATAGTTGTGTTAACTAGTTCCAACTGAACTTTAGTATTCATTGCTCAACTCATTAACAATTTGATATTCCAATCAACAGAACCTGGTTCTGCATGAATGCATATAAATCGACAGTACCAGGCCATCGAGTACCATACCCTGCGTCTTTCCCTATATTCTTCCGGGTCTACTGCTAGTACCTACTGCTTAAATGGTTATTTTTGTAATCTCCGTAATTTTTGTATTCTTAACGTGTTGCCTTCGCTCGCCTGATTGTAAATGTCTCTTTAAGATGGAAACGAAGTGCTTAAGAGTTTATGAGGATCACTGATAAAACGCTTTTTATCTGAAGGACGATTTTTTATACCACATGAGGGTAGAGTACACGTCTTCTATTTTAGTTTGCTTTACATTATCACAGCTTGTCACCTTGATCTTATTCATTTGTGCCACATTACCAAGTCAATTGCTTGAAATCAATGTTCGGAAAAGAGGGAAACTATAGAAGACAGTGACCTCATTCATTTGTTGGCAGTTACACTAATAACTTAAGGAAATAATTGTTCTAATATCTTGTAATATTGTACACCCTGGAACAATTCATTAAGCTAGTCAAATAAGCCTAACTAAAGAATGTAACTTAAAGAAATCACTCTGTACGTTTGACCCCTCATAAATTAAATTAGTTATTTTCGACATGTATAAAACCAGCAATGATTGGGCTGGTCGAGGCAACACCATGCAAGCAAGTTACGAGGTGATTAAGTCTCTATCCACCAGCTAACATGAATGTCATTTTGCTTCATCCTCCCATCCTGTAAAAATGAATATCAAAAGCAACTTATCAGAAAACAGTTTCTGGTATGTCAGCATGTAGAAAAGAATAGCTCGATTAGATTCAATTGATGCTTTTCATCCACAAACTGAGAAGCCATATATGCCTTATGATATCGTTTTGGCAATTGACAACGGATACCGAAAAATAGGCCATAAATTATTTAGCGATTTTTTTTTCAAGTAAATAGCACTAGTCTCGCATTTGTACCAAAAAAAATCAATTAATACTAATTTTTATGTAAAGTTTTAAACCAGTCTACAACAATCGTAATGCCTTTAAAGTTTTTCTATCTGAATTCTTGGAAGCAGAACCATCATTCAGATTATCTGCTCATGCATAAGTTGAATACAACGGGCCAAAAGTCTAAGTGTCTTAAAAATGGCAAATAACATGAGTTCAACGGGTTGGGTGGGGCTTGCCAAACCTAGTGGCGGATCAAAGACCCAAAGGTATATGAGACAATTGATATTTGGGAGCCATATACAAAAATTAGAATTTATTTAGTGGGACAAATCAAAGTTTATATATATAACTAAATTTAAAAATTAAGTGGGGGCCAAACCCTACCCCGACACCCCAACATTATACCTGACCCCAACCCCAAACCCACTAGGTAGAAAACCACATAAATAGAAAACCACATAAAAATGGTACGATGGGATCTGCTTGTTTTTAAGCTGGTCTCCACTTCAATTTTTTTTCCCCATATTTGTAGTCTACTCACCAACGCTAAGAATCCAAGACAAAGGTCTTTAGTTTAGTCCGGTTTGTCATATATATGCAAGGACTAAGAGGTGAGCTCCCATATCCTTGAGAAGGAGATTACCTTGAAAGTAGGAGCTGACCCCAACCCCAAACCCACTAGGTAGAAAACCACATAAAAATGGTACGATGGGATCTGCTTGTTTTTAAGCTGGTCTCCACTTCAATTTTTTTTTCCCCATATTTGTAGTCTACTCACCAACGCTAAGAATCCAAGACAAAGGTCTTTAGTTTAGTCCGGTTTGTCATATATATGCAAGGACTAAGAGGTGAGCTCCCATATCCTTGAGAAGGAGATTACCTTGAAAGTAGGAGCTGACCCCAACCCCAAACCCACTAGGTAGAAAACCACATAAAAATGGTACGATGGGATCTGCTTGTTTTTAAGCTGGTCTCCACTTCAATTTTTTTTCCCCATATTTGTAGTCTACTCACCAACGCTAAGAATCCAAGACAAAGGTCTTTAGTTTAGTCCGGTTTGTCATATATATGCAAGGACTAAGAGGTGAGCTCCCATATCCTTGAGAAGGAGATTACCTTGAAAGTAGGAGCTATTAGGCAATATAATATCATTTTTTCATCCAAGGGCGGCTGAAAATTTAATTCGTCATTCTTTAAGACTAGTTAAACACATATTCGATCCATATCCTTGAGAAGGAGATTACCTTGAAAGAAGGAGCTATTAGGCAATATAATATCATTTTTTTCATCCAAGGGCGGCTGAAAATTTAATTCGTCATTTTTTAAGACTAGTTAAACACATACTCGATCTATCCCTTCTCACTGAACATGAAACTTCCATTCCATGGCTGGTTCGTCCTTTACCCCTTGTCTCAATTACCAAACCCAAGTAATGTTCATCGCTTCTTTCTCCAAACTGACTTTGTATATCTAAAGAATACCGATATCTATTACTGACTTCCCATCAACTTAAGCTCTCAAGCAATGGCAACTATTTGACAAACTCAGCATTTTTTTACTTTTCTCCACAATTTTTTCCATGCTTCCCTGACATGACTCCGTGTGCATGCCAGTATACCATACAAGTCAAATGTTAACTAGTACAACGAATGAAGATACCAATGGTTCTGCTAGAAGGGAACGTTGTGAAGAGTGAATTGTAAAAAAATAAAAAAAGAAACTTGATCTACTGTTTATAATGCAAATGAATAGATTAGACAAAATAGCAATTAGCATGCAGCAACCTGGAAAAATAAACAAGGATTTTCGTATCATATTGGTGATACGTGATAGTGGAACCCTATACCATATGAAGACACGAGCATGCAAAGATTTTGAGGATTCTTGAGTGAAGATAAACAGAAAGTGCAAAATTCTCCCAAAACAACTAGATCAATGAGTTATTGAAGTCATCATATATAGTGTCCAGGACTTGAATAACTTAACAAGAAATGAGAAAAGAATTTAATCTATAGGTAGAAAACACAAAATTTTGTGCCTACAATACAACTGGAAGTTTGAAAGATGAGACCTCCAATAACAGAGAAGATGATACTATGATAGACTAAAGAGATAGCAGAAACAATGCATAGTGATAGTACCAATGCATAGTAAGCTTACCAGCTATGAAGGCTTTGTCTTGCGTCCTGCTCTTGGGATGCGCTTCAGGTCTTGTATACCCTTTTTCATTTCCCTAAACTTAAAATCATTAGATCGGCACTCGACAATAATAACACACTGCTTTAGATAATCCATACCTTTGATGCAGATAAACCAATACATAGAAAAGAGGCAGAAGCATCACTATCAGTATGCAAACAGCAAGGTAAAGCACACTTGATTGTTTCTGTACAAAATGAGGAAAGAGTTGTTACAAAAAACAAAAACAGAAGAGTCCGGTACACTGTTTTTTACTCATGCACACAATTACACAAACTTATGTATGAGTGAAAAATTGTGAAAGATAGAAATATTGAACACAAACACAAACTCAAAATACCAACGAAAAAGAATGCATCAATCCTATTACTTCCCATAGACTGAATTATATAAGAAGCTCTTCTGCATTACCGTTAACAAACAAAATGACATCAGATAGATCATTACAATTATATATGCATGATGCTAAAGGCATATAATTGGCATAACCCAAGCCCAGTCAATTCTTACCTTGCCACCTCGAGAAAAGGGTTTCTTTCCCCCACTGCAAGTGTGAGCATCACAAAACTGCCGCAAGAAAAATTCTGCAAATACAAATTCCATCAGAAAAACTTTACTAACCATATAACAGAGGTTATTAGATAGCAAGGGGTACCATGAAGTCGACTTGCTGAGCGACCTTCGCTAGTGGGAAAACATTTATCTGCAAGGCTCTGGGAAAGAGCAGTAACTTGTAAATTGTGAAGGGATAAATAGAAATAATTTAACAAACAGAATTTTAATCTATGCGGGTTTTTTTAATAATATTAGAATTAAATGGTTAACAGGGCAATTAATTAAGTTGTATTAGTAATAGATTTCTATTACGTATCTATGATATTTCATAAAGGTCTATGTAAAGGACCTAAGATTATTGTAGTAGACAAATTATGATGAATTATTATGTTAATACCTAGTCATTCCCTACTTCGGAAAGCAAACTTGCATCCTTCAATCGCTTCTAGTCATCTCAATCTATGCCATCCTACACCAATGTGATATCAGAGAACCTTCTTAATTCTGCACTAATTTGCTTGCCTCCTTTTAACCTAGTCGCAACTCACTCCATGGTGTCTTAACATGAGTACACGACCCACTTCTCATATCATTATCATTAATACAACCATCTCTAGAATTTCCACCTAGTGTTTCTTGCAGCTCTCTAACCCATGCTGCTCGCTCAACCAATACCTTCAAAGCACCCAATGACTATAGTTGGTCAATAGATTTGCCATGCTGCACCACACAAACACTTGGTCACACATAACCCCCCAACATCCACCAACACTACATGCAGCCATCTCTTATGTCTTCACAAAATTGTTAAATATTGAACCACAAAAAGAGGGAAACAAAGGAGAAAAATGTTTTAGTCATCACATCTCACTCAATTGATCAAAGAGGGTCATTGCATGGCTGACCTATCATTGGTCTTACCTCCACCCTATTACTTGGGCATGCACCAACAAAGCCCTCACTACGCCATCTTAGGTGCAAATCATATGCTCAGACAATCTTAATGAGGAATGTCCACACCATTGAAAGCAGAAATTGCCGGTACCAACACCAAAATTGTTATCACAACTATTGCTAAATACAACTTGTCATTGTTTGCCTCTTTCAACAATGCTACTACTATGTTTAATTGCTCCCCTCTCTGACGCCATCGTCAATAGCCTACCATTGAAGGTAAAGAGGACCATAGGTCCACTAGAAATTTATCTTGCTGCTCTTTAGGTATCTCTGATCGAGTCTCCGCACACCAAAAGCATCATTCTCCAACTCACCACTCATTGTTCATTGTTGCTTGTGACATCATGTTATGTTATGGGCCCAATACCATTAGTAGGTTATGTAATAAAGTGAATCCTGGTCGATATGTTATACCCGGTTCGCTAAATAGGGAAACATTATAAATAAGGGCCAAGGGTTAGAGTAGAGTGTCCAAGTACTTTGCTATTATCTTATTAAGGCGTGCTTTGCACGATTTCTCGCCGGTGATGGCCAAGGTATTCTATCAATTGGTCCGACCTGCCGGATCAATCGTCGGGGCAACCAGTGGTCCGGTGACAAATAAAGGCGGAAGAGATTCCGTTGTCAGTTAGTAGATTTGAACAGTAGGTCTATTATCGTTGATCAAACCGACAAAGAAATCCTAGAAAAGAGTCAATCGAAACCCTAGGGAAGAGGTGAACGTAAAACAACAACTCTGCTATCGGCGACGTTTCTAGCGTGAGCGGCGACAGGGTTTGGCAAGTACTGTAGCACTGGTACTGAAGCACGGCGAGGGTTTTGCAGTAATCTAGAGGGAGGAAGCTTGCAACGGCGAACAGCGTCTATGATAGGCAAGGGTGTTCTTGTCTCTGCTTGCCTCTTCTACCGGAACCCTAGCCGGCGACGGGTGGTGATTGACAGGCAACACGAGCACCTACATACGCGACGGACAGGCTCGAAGGCGGGATCGTGAGGCACGGTGCTACTGAAGTTGTTGTAGCTTAGGTAAAAAAAGAGGATATGCACTGTTATTATTACTATAGCGAGTTATTGTAGAAAAAAGAAGTGAGGTTGCTCAACGTTATGTGGAAATGAATCGTCGTTTTGACGTTTTAGATGAGATGAAAATAATGCTGAAAGAGTTGGTTAGGGAAAAGAAAATGCAAAAGGGTGCGGATATGATTGCTGATTGGTAGACTTAGCTAACCTTGTGCGAGGTCCTGAAGACTACATTACAAATCCAAAGTAACATGGAGGATAGATGGTCGATTCATAACCACGTGGAATTACAAGGATTTGATGAAACTGATCTAGTATGATGGATTGCATAAGCTGAATATTATTTTGACGTTAAAGGCGCGCCAGACGACTATAAAATTCCTATGACGTTTGTTTGTATGAAGGGGCATGCAGGCGATTGATTTTGAGAGTCAAGACGATAGATTCCTAATCTTTCTTGGGAAGGGTTGAAGCAAGAGATATACAAAGATTTAGTAAATTTTCTACAACTATGGTCCTTGATGAAAGCTATTAGGAAGAGAAGAAATTTGACGGCAAACAGAAGGAGGTCAAACAAACAAGAAGTAATTAAGTATACTCCTATTATTGATAAAGTTTTTCCAACTATAGATGTGGTGAGTACTGAATGTGGTGAACTCTCAAAAGAGGATGATGATGGCGTAGTTAATTTTTTCAAAGAGGATGATCTAAATCTGGGCTGGCCAAGCGATCTAGATGACAATATAAGTAAAATGTCTTATGAGATAAAGGTTGAGAATGCTACAAATACACAATGGAAGCCTTGGCACTGCTTGCATGTATACTCGGGAGAGGAAAAACTTTTTGCAGTAAAGAAACATATTATTGATAAACAAGATCGTGGAGCAATTTCAACTTATAAATAGTAGGATCCAGGGAAAGTTTGAGAAAAAACCATCTAATACACAACCTTGAGGACAAGACTGTAGTTTGAGAGGGGAGTAATTGTTACGGGCTCAATACCATTAGTAGGTTATGTAATAAAGCGAATCCGGGTCGGTATGTTCTACCCAGGTCGCTAAATAGGGAAACATTATAAATAAGGGCCAAGAGTTAGAGTAAAGTGTCCATGTACTTTGTTATTCTCTTATTATGGCGTGCTTTGCACGATTTCTCGCCGGTGATGGCTGAGGTGTTCTATCACGTTACCTATTGAATAACATGAATGAGAGAACATACAATCTAAATCGTGGGGAAAAAAGAAAATGAAAGAATAAAATGTAGTCACATGGTGCCAACGTGAATAAAAAGACATTGACAATTCAACAACGCAGGGAAATTGAAAAGATGGGTAATAGATCTAGGAAAATGAAATATATATATGTCAATTTATCAATGAGATATTTCTTTCAATGGGCATAATTCTTGCATGATGGCTTAACTTATGTAAGTCAAGTTCTTATTGGCAAATGAGACTCATGCATGTTAGGTTTAAGAGACATTAATCTTGTGGTGTTTGTTTAATTATATTAGGAATAAAAGTATTAGTGGGGTTGTTAATTAGGTCATATGATAGAGGTAAGTTTTTATTATGCAGCTATAATGGATAATAAAAGGTTAATTTAAAGGGATTAAGTGCATAATAATGGAAAGATTATAATGATTGAGTTGACTATCTAGTCCACTCTCTCTCTCCTAACTCCTTTACTCTTGAAAATAGAGTCCTCTCTATCTATCTATCTATATATTTCTCTCTATCTCTACTTCTCTATATCCTAGAATTGGCAATTCGAGTAGGAGGGTCATAAATGAATCAACCGGATACATAAACTGAATACATCCTATATTAGACGGGTCAAAAGGATGTAACTCAAATATGACCTCTATATAAATAGGTTGGCCTGACATGACTTTAACCCATTTAATAAATGGATTACATTTTAACCATTCCTCAACACAACCCAAATGAGCTTCCCGGTAGAAACTAGAAACATGAGAACTCAGTGTTGGTAATGTACATGTGGCACTAACAACAGGAATGTGTTTTTGTTGGCAGATGTTGCAACACTAATTGCACAGGGGCAAAGATGAAGATGTGACATCGGTAATGGAAACACAGTCAACAATGGAATCACAACACCAATATTTATGCATGGCAATGAAGACACACAACAAAGGAGGAATGGTGATGGGGACATGAGCTTCTATGTGGCTCAAAGGCAGAGTTACTCAAAAAGAAAGAAAGATTAGGCTCTATTTAGGTTTAAGAGCTTATCACATGATGCCACATGCTTCAATGCTTGTAAGCTACAAGTTCAAAAAAAAGTAAAGTTATACATATAAGCTTGGTTGGATGCTTACAAAGCTGAGAAGCAAGCTAAGGGGTGGGTAGTGGACTGGAGGCTATCTTTCAAATCATGTCCATTTTATATAAGTAAAAGTTAATTGGGCTACACGAGTACCTGACCCAAATATTTAAGAGACATAAATAGGTCGGCACACAATTAGACTTAATCAGAATCCACCTAACTTGTCAATTTTTTGCTGGCTATATTTATCCTCTATCTATATATATCTAACTATCTCCTCCTCTCTATGTTCTCTCTATTCCATACACTCTTCTTCACCCTAGTCCTCATAATGTCAATCTATCTTGTCCTGCAACAGATCCACAGGAATTCACTGCTCCATATTAAGTAGACTATTTACAAAACTTGGATCAAGATTGCAATTAGTACAGAACTGGACATTTTTCTTAATATGGTTGCTATATGTTTGCTTAAAACAAAATAAGTGTTTACATATCACTTTGGTCAAATATGAACATACGATCAGTAATTACTTCAAAAGAAGTAGCGTCAATGACACAACGGTTGACCTGAATAGTTGAGAAGTAGATTAATACAGCCCGTCTGGGTTGTATGAACTATCAAAGAGAATTTTTCTTCAAATATGATGCAGAGAATCTTCCAAATAAATAATTAATTCATTGTTAAAACATGTTGATAGTGTTCCAATCCAAGGAATAAAATAACAATCCAAACCACCGGTATTTTTAGTTTGTATCAGCTCGAGCTTAGACCACGAAACAAGTTGGTTCATACTAGTTATAATGTGTATATATATACGTGAATGCTTGGGCCACTTCATACTGGCCATACTGCTCGACATGGACGGTTTTGTTAACCTTAGGGTCAACGTAGTTTCCTACCCAAGTTATACTTTGCTTCCACAATACTTGCACAAATTTATGTGATCATAACTTATATTTAGTTGACATTCTATATAGCATTTAGCTTCATATGTTCTGCAAAAAAACCTTGGTTAGTTTATATCTCATTAAGAACAAGAAAACATCTTACATGACTAATTTTTTATAATTACAGCATGTACAAAACCAATTTAAATACATAGCAATGTACTACAGACAATGGAAATATTAAAGAAAAACAAGCTATAGAAGACACTCATGTCAAAGCTATAGATAAGCACCAATGAAATTAGTTCTAGCATGCAGATAGTGCAATAAGAACTTAGGTGATTCTAATTACAATTTACCTCACAAAGATGGCGGTTCCTAGCAGCTGCAGCAGGATTGCATTTGGTCTTTGGCCTTTTGGTTTCAACCATCTGGTCACAATGCAATGCTCCACACATGTCCGCCAAGCATTTCCCTTGGCTCTGGGGAGGTTAAAAAATGTAACCAATTTCAACAGGTAGTAATAGCTGTTCAAATGTTTAACCAACAGCATATGCACTAATAAGATGCGAAAATATAATGCATGAACAAACACACCTTAGGTAGTAAAAGACAAACAATGCAAAACAGATCAGTTGAGATGAGAGAATAGAGATCAAATTGAGAAAAACAAACTGTATTTTCATTGATATGCAAAATAAATGAGGTACATTAAAACACACACCACTACCTTAATAAATACATATAAGATATAATAGCTCTTTAAGTGATGGACTCCACAAGAAGAAGCAACATTAGAGTTAAATATTCTCATAGTGAAATTGGCTAAGACGATTTTTCCGACATACTAATTGCAACTTTTTCCTCAGTACACTAGTAGGATTCAACAAAATTATCGATAGCTTCCCATTCTGTTTATATTTGTTATTTTCTTCTAAAAACCTATTATTCTTCAACGAAATTACGCTGAAAAATTTTCACATCAGAAAATTTGACAAACTCTCAGTAATTGAATGAAAAACAAGGACTTGAATGCCAATAATTATGTACCATAACTACCTACATTTCAATGTCTCAAACTTCGGCAAAAGGATAGGCACCAGTTATTGAATTTTTTTTCAGACAGAGTAGCATAAGCCAATAAATTGCCCATCATAATAGCAAATATAACCAACAGCAATAGAAATCATATCATAATATTTATCCTTGGTGTGAAGCATGGATCAGTCAAAAATATAAATGAAAAGTTCTGCTACTTTCTGTTTTAGTACAACAAAACAGTACGTAGCAACAAGCATCATTACATTTTTCTGTTAAAACCTTTCAGTAGCATTGGATAACAAATATTTGATAGTTGAAAAAGACAACTTATTTTCGAAAGGATTTGGTCTATGGTTTCAGATTGTCCAAGGAGCACATCCCAATCAACAATTTGTTGTAGGCTGCGGATGAAATATAATCAGGAAAGGGCCAATAGCTTCATTGGTCATAAAGCATGGAAGGCTGGACCAAGTCTCTGAAAGAGATTCATTTCTAGTCATAAGGCAGTAAGAACCAATAATACAGGAAAACTTGTTAAATGATATGTTGGTTTGTGACAAATATCATGGCAAATAAATTGAAAACATTCCCTAACAGTCTGTTTCAAAGGAGGGAAATCAAGAGAGAAAGGAAGGAAATGAAATTCTTTTCTTTGATTTCCCTGGTTTCAAAGAAGGAAATGAGTGGAAAGAAAAAAAAAAATCCAATTTCTTTCCCTCGATTTTGTTCTCTCCAAATCAGATGGAAGCACATTTCCGTCCGCTCCCCCAATTTTTAGCAGAGTCGCCCGTCTCCCTCCATCTCTCAAATCTCTTCATATATTATATTATATTATAATATTATAATATTACTAATATTATAGCAGAGTTGCCCGTCTACCTCAATATCCCAAATTTCTCCATATATTATATTATAATATAATATAATATAATAATATAATAATATTATATTATATTATTATAATATTACTAATATAATATTATAATATTATTTATTATAATATTACTAGTTTTAAAATTGAGTCATTCCTGGTATTCTTTCCTCTTACTGAAACACATGGCCTAAAAAAGAAAACAGTTATTTCTTTCCCTCATTATTTCCTTTCTATTGTTATTTCCTTTTTTCGTTGATTTTTTTCCCTCCTCTAAAATGCAGTGTAAGGGCTTATGCTTTTTGGTTGCATGTCAATTGATCAAATATAAACATGTAACCTGATATAACATTATCCTAAATCCAAAATACTAGAAAGTTACAGGGAAGCCATATCATTTTGTGAATATACTTAAAGTTTGTGAATGGTGATTAAAGCGTAAAAGCATAAACCTCAAAAGCAGGAGAAACAAGTCAAACAAAGTAGTATCTTAAATTGCACCTACATCATTCAGAAGATTATAATGACGATTCCCAAAATGTTGATCAAGGAATTTCTCAGCACGGAAACTTTTCTTACAAAAGCCACAGCGCCAATCATTTGTCTCAACATGGATCTTATGTTCTTCCTGTTCCCGGAACATATCATTATCATGATGGAGCCTACACTTACTGGGAAGTTGATATTGCTCTTGTTCTACAAAGGGCATTAAGTACTGCAACATAACTGATCATATAAGAAATTATCATCCTCATGAAAGATAATACTACAAAAGCCAATTGCAATATGTTTATACCTCTTCAATAATTTTCCAAGCAATCCTACTCCTTTCTCTAGAGCAATGTACTTCGTGAATTTGAGCATCTTCTTGCAAAATAGATCTAACAATGACAAAAACATAAGTGAAACTGACAAAGAATCATTTAAAATATATATACAAACAAGAATTTTGGATTTCAAGAGTGTCAATATCAATACACAATTAGTCTCCATCATAACACAAAAAAATAAAAGTAATTGAGTAATACTGAAGAAAGTTTATCTGTGAGCAGAATAATGTTCAGATATTACAACTATGTCCAGGGATTTAGGTATCAATCCGTACTGGGTGGTACACCCAGTACAAACCAGTCCAGTATATTACTGGTACACGATCCAAACCTACACTGAAATAGTATTTATATATATGAAAATATATAATATTTACTAGTACAAGAGCACAGAACCTTGCTATGTCTAACTCCATGACAGAAAGTTGCTTACAAAAAGGGGAAAAAGTTAAAATAATTAACTTTTAAATTGAATGGCATTCATAAATGTAGGAAGGAACTAAGGATTATAATTGAGAAATTAAAATTTAACATTATGCAATACACTATATATGCAAGAAAAATTTCAAGAAATAAGATGCTATATGATTTTACCTGGCCCCGGCAAGCTTTACAGATTCCTACGGAGAAAAAAAGGAAAAACTGCAAAGTCAGACATCAAGGACAATCCCAAAATAGTACATACGAGTAAAATAGGCTAAAAGAAAGCTTCAATGATAGATCTTCAAGAATCCAGAGGAATGGACATGCTACATCATAAGAAAAGCAATTTGAAACAACTCATTTAGCAAGAAATTCAAGAAGCCAGACCGAGAAAAGTGGCAGGCTGGCAGCAATCAAGAAGTTAATGCAATATGGATTCACATGTATAGAAATCCCGGAAGAGATGTTGACAGAAAGCAGACTTGCCCAAATAATGTAAAGGTTGGAGAACTCTCCTACATTAACATGCAATATGATCGAACAGATGAAATAAGCATCTATCTAGCATTCTAGCTCACTACTTGCTTCTACTGTGTTTGGATTCTTCAACAACAAAAGAAAGAAACGCATGATAATATATTTTTCATTGCATCCGTCAAATGTGAAGGAAGACAAATATTGTGCAGCCTTTTTCTTTGATTATTTTTTTTTCATTCTCTTGTTTTTCTTTGGGATAGCCTTTTCTGCACTCGCATCTCAGTTAATTTGAACTTGATTCAATAATCAGCCTAAAAATTTTCTTTGCTAAAGGTAAATCATCCCGGAGTTCCAAGCTTATATTTTGGACTAAGCCAGAGAAACAATTGGTATAGTGCCTTGGATTTGAAATGTATTATATAATTACAATAATTATATTCCTCTAGGTTTGAAATGTCTTCAATTTAGCCTTTGAGCATATTGATCTTTCTGCGCCATTTACAAGGAGAAAGATTATGCTGCTCGCTGATTTGCACATTATGAACATTTGTTTCACAGAATTTATCTAATGTATGCTATTAAACTCTTTTGCCATTTAAATTAAATGGATCATTAAGAATGCAGTTTTTTTATCAACATCAGACCATAATGACCGTCACAAGCTCCTCATTTTACATATCCAAACAAACCAGTGATGAAAATCCTTTGGACAGGTCTAAATATGTTATATTGTTCAAGTTGGTGAATTTACACAGGTTCCACTACCTGCTATTACTCGTGTGTGGTTGCACTTCTTGATTGAATGGCTATAATTATATGTATGTGCATCTGATTATTGTATGTAAGCTCTACATAAAAACACTACTTGATATCTATGTGGTGATCTTTATTCCAATGTATAAATGCTCTACCGATTCTAGACAAACACACTTATGGTTGACGCATAAGATATCTTGATTCTAAAAAAATAATCTAGCTTGCTTAACAGCCATAACAATACCTATATTAGATATTACCTTTAAAATCGGTGTACTTGATCAATTCAATTCTTAGACTCATCTTTGAGTTTGTAGTCAATCAAGGATAGCTCTGCATAAATGATAATTTGCAAGGTGATGTTCTGATAGTTTGATTTGAGTGCATGCCCACAAGAGCCCACCAATCAAGGTGATACGATTAACATTCGTGTGGGTCTCCTGGACACTTACATAAGGGTCTTGATTAAGCAGCCCTCGTGTGTGTATGTCAAAATTCAACAACCACATAACTATTTTATATATTGTCACCATTGTATGCTCCGACAACCGTTTTTATTGTATTTTTGCACTAATAATGTAAAGGTTGGAGAACTCTCCTACATGAACATGCAATATGATCGAACAGATGGAACAAACATATATCTAGTTAAATTGAATAAACCAACCGAGCAAGTTGAGAAAAGTAGTGACTCTGCGCCACCAAAGTAGACTTAGTCAAAACATGGTTAACATGGTTTTAAAGGAAATTGGTACAGAAAAATCAGTGCCTCCTGAGTTCCGATTAATTATTTTCCATGAATCTGAAATTTAAAAATCAATTCCAGAAGTCTTAAATGACTGAAATCGTGATAGATCTGTCATATGAATTCATGATCCTTCAGTCAAGTATTTCAGTTAAGGCGTCCAAGAATGTTCGAAAGTATTTCCAACAAGACATCTTTTAACTGGAAACATAGTAGACATAGTTTTAGCTGCAGCAATAACCAATGAAAATAATCAATTTCATAACCCAGATACCAAGAATCCCAGAAGCCATCCTGAAAATGAAGACAAATACCAAAAACTTATACTCTTCATCAGTAATCAATCATTTGAATAAAAATATATATATCATGGCGTGCATTGTTTTGATCGGATTCAAGGTTTTCTTAGGATAACAAAGTAACACCATGTAAAACTATTCATAATTTACTAAAATTATGACCCTAACAGGTAAGACGGAACGAATAATCGTAGAAATCGTGTAAAATTAATATTAAAATATCTCTAAATTACTACCAAGATATACAGCGATTCCAAGAAACCAAATAACAGATCAAAGAACTAGGAAGAACGAGAAGTCGGGAACCTGATGAGACTGGCATCCTCGCAGGCTCAGAGAGAGAAGGAAGGCGGCGAGGAGGAAGGGTAACGCTGTGGCCGCTCGCCCCATGGCGATCGGAGAACAGAGGGCGACGGCGTGCAGATGCCAGAATGGGCCTCTAATCGTAATTTTGTGTCCTTCCTTCTACGGCGAAATTAAACCGGCCTATTGGCATATTGGGCTCATATCGCTGTGTGTTAGGTTCTGGATTTCCCGGTTCAGCCGGTCTGGCCCAAGCTCAAACTCAAGCCCAAATGCCCAGTCAACACCTGATTTTGACAAGAAATCGGGACGTTCGCGCAACAGCGGAGCTCGTCCGCGAGGTGAGACGATTTCGTCGTCTCCACAAGATCCGGTCGATGACAAAGTTGGAGCGTGGCAGCGCGACCACAGCTCGGCGGCTTTCTCGGACGACGACTATGGCGAGGTTTTCGGATGCTCGAAATAGAGGCGACGGACGCGATCGCAAGGAGAGGGAAGCGGCTGCTTTCCTTTTTAAGAAGAGGAGCGTGCGATTAAAGGGCAGACGCAGAGCTTGGGAGAGAGGGGGAGAGCAAGCGTTGAGCGTACTGTAAGTCGGTGACGAGTCGCCGCCAACGTGAAGGAGTTCGGCGATGGTGAGGGAGAGGTTTTGTAGCTTCCATTTGAGTTAATAAAAGCTTTCCTCTTCTATTGGAATTCCTCTGTTCTCGAGTTGGCGACACACTTCTCATTCGTTCCCTACGATTCCGGTGGCGCTCCGGCAGCAGTAAGCGGCTGCTGAGTCGGGGCGACGAGAGGGCTGAGGACGCAATCTTCTCCAGCGAGGTTTTGAGCACGGGCAGTGCTCAGCCGAAGAGGCGACGCGACGAGCGCAGCGTCGTGAGGAAGACGAAGGAGTTCACTTCCGATTTTGACCAGGTCAAAATCGGAAGATGCGAGCAGAAGAGGATTTCGGACGAAATCAGGACGCTGACGCAATACGACGTCAGTAGACGAAGATTTACGCGCAGCAAACGAAATCGAAGCTGCGGAAATCGAATTAAATTCGGCGATTCTGTTAGGTCAAAATTGAGTTTGACCAGTGAGGTAAATTGATTTAGGGTTTCCGTTCTTTTTGAATTTTCTCTAAATTAGGATTAGGGTTTTTTTCGTGAGAATTGTAATTTGGGGGTAAAAGTTGAGCGGGGAAGTTAGGGTTTCGAATTGGGATCGAGATTCGGTCCGGAAACCCTAGACTAGTTGCGTTTCGGTATTCCGCCGGACGACCCTAAGACAGCGGATAAGCGCTGACTCTAGGCCGATCCGACCGGGGCGTGACAACAGGTATCAGAGCAAAGTGATCCAGCAAGCATGGTGAATCAAGGAGATCGCATCGCGCGAATCGAGTAGGTGCTCGGTTTGACCTGGAACAGCAAGGATGCGGTGGTTCCTCAGGTGGAAGACATCCATCGCACGGTAGAGGAGCAAAGGTTGCAAATTACTGCCCTTCAACAAACTTTGGCTGGGATAGCTGAAGCCCAGCAAAATTTTGAAGGGATGGCGGCGCTACAACAGCAGGTGGCAACCTTGCAAGGACAGGTAGCGACCTTGATGGCACAAACCCAGCAAGTGACAACGTTGCAAGGACAGGTAGCAACCTTGACGACACAGTTAACCAACTCCACGGCAGCACAGCAGTAGATATTGGCAGATCTTGCGGTGACGCGCATGGCATTGGCGCAGGCACAAGGAGGTGCCCCTACAGCTACCAGGGCGGAGTATGGGGCTCCCAACGGCAACGGGAAGGTTCGCACCCCCAAAACCTGCAATGTTCAAGGGGGCCAGATCAGCAAAAGTATTGGGTAACTTCCTTTGGGATATGCAACAATACTTTGAGGCTAATCATGTTTCAGACCAGGAGAAGGTGAGGGTGTGCACAACATATCTCTCAGATGATGCAAAACTCTGGTGGAGAACCAAAGTTGATTCGACATCAGAGGCGGCTAGTTGGACATGGGAGGTGTTCCGAGAGGAACTGCGGTAGCAATTCCTTCCCGGAAACTCGGTGGACCAAGCGCGAGAGGCGGTGGATCGGCTAAAGCACACAGGAGTGATCCAGGAGTATGTCAGGGCGTTCTCCGCACTGATGTTGGAGCTACCCGAGATGACGGAGGGAGACAGGAGGTACTTCTTCCTCTGGAATCTCCAACCCTAGGCGGCAACGGAGGTCTGATGACATGCGCCGCAGGACTGGAAAATGGCTGCAGCTATAGCCGAGTCTCTTGTGGACCAGAGGACTTCAGGGACGACCTTTCAGAGGGTACAGAGGTCGCCCCTGAAACGACCATCTCCACCCATAGCAAGAGCGCCAGAGAGAGAGAGGCTCTCTCCCTAGCGGAATGGAGGTCAGACGGCACATCAGGAGCAGACCCGACCTACAGAGAGAGGGTAGGGTCAATTTAGACCGATTGCTTGCTTCTTGTGCAAAGGACCGCACCGGATACGCGATTGTCCGGACCGGCAGTGGTTGAACGCAATTGCAGCGATCGTGCATCGAGAGCTAGCTGAGAAACCAGTGGTGGATGACGAGGAACCAGTGGAGGCTCGCATAGGGGTTGTGAGCATTGCCTCAGTGGTCGCAGAAAAATCATCGCCGACCCCCGCAGATGCAGAGCCGAAGGACGCGATCGGCAAGAACAGCGTCGAGCAGAAGACGAGCTCCGAAGATGCGAGACCTCCGCAGGAGAAAAAGACGTATAAGCAGATAGTGGAGGAAAAAACTCCACCGAAGTCTTGGGAGGAGGTAGAAGCGGAGCAGCGAGCAACACAACTTGCAAACTATGAGAAACTCCAACACAAGAGGGAACAGAACTGGAAAGAGTGCTATGAGGCTAACTGTGCCGAGCAAGAGCGGTGGCTCGCCGGTAGGCGTTGAGCGGAGCACCCGCGCCGGACATCGAGGGCGGTGTCCAAATTGGGCGAGGGAGAATTGTTAGGCCCTAGATTTCCCGGTTCAGTCGGTCTGGCCCAAGCCCAAATGCCCAGTCAACACCTGATTTTGACAAGAAATAGGGACGCTCGCACAACAGCGGAGCTCGTCCGCGAGGTGAGACGATTTCGTCGTCTCCGGAAGATCCGGTCGATGACAAAGTTGGAGCGTGGCGGCACGACCACAGCTCGGCGGCTTTCTCGGACGACGGCTATGGCGAGGTTTTCGGACGCTTGAAATAGAGGCGACGGATGCGGTCGCAAGGAGAGGGAAGCGGCTGCTTTCCTTTTTAAGAAGAGGAGCGTGCGATTAAAGGGCAGACGCAGAGCTTGGGAGAGAGGGGGAGAGCAAGCGTTGAGCGTACTGTAAGTCGGTGACGAATCGCCGCCAACGTGAAGGAGTTCGGCGAGGGTGAGGGAGAGGTTTTGTAGCTTCCATTTGAGTTAATAAAAGCTTTCCTCTTCCATTGGAATTCCTCTGTTCTCGAGTTGGCGACACACTTCTCGCTCGTTCCCTACGATTCCAGTGGCGCTCCGGCAGCAGTAGGCGGCAGCTGAGTCGGGGCGACGAGAGGGCTGAGGACGCAATCTTCTCCGGCGAGGTTCTGAGCACGGGCGGTGCTCAGCCGAAGAGGCGACGCGACGAGCGCAGCGTCGCAAGGAAGACGAAGGAGTTCGCTTCCGATTTTGACCAGGAAGACGCGAGCGGAAGATGATTTCGGACGAAATCGGGACGCTGACGCAATACGACATCAGCAGACGAAGATTTACGTGCAGCAAACAAAATCGAAGCGGCGGAAATCGAAATCGAATTTCGATTTCCTCGCTGACGTCAGCCTGACGTCAGCGTGGCGATTAAATTCGGCGATTCTGTTAGGTCAAAATTGAGTTTGACCAGTGAGATAAATTGATTTAGGGTTTCCGTTCTTTTTGAATTTTCTCTAAATTAGGATTAGGGTTTCTTTCATGAGAATTGTAATTTGGGGGTAAAAGTTGAGCGGGGAAGTTAGGGCTTCGAATTGGGTTCGAGATTCGGTCCGAAAACCCTAGACTAGTTGTGTTCCGGTATTCCGCCGGACGACCCTAAGACAGCGGATAAGCGCTGACTCTAGGCCGATCCGACCGGGGCGTGACACTGTGGAAGTACCGTTAGTTATAAAGTGTTAGGCCCCGATTCAGCCGGTCCGGCCCAAGCCCAAGCCAAACTTAAATTCCAAGCCTGAAAGTGGAAATCGTCCGAAGAGAGAGGGATTGGCACGGTCAACGCATAATTTTGACCACAGAGATTCATCTTCACCACGTAGCTCGAACGCGAAAGGCGGAGCTAACAGCGCGGGTTCGTCGGCGAACTACTCGGACGCTGATGCAACTTCGGCGGGCGATGCGGACACAAGAGAGGATCTCACACGCGACTGCTCAAACGTGAGAAGCGGACGTAAGGGGCGGCGGATGCCCTAACTTGGGGAACGAGACACGGCTTGAGCGGAAGAGCGGAGGCGGCGCTTTCCTCTTTAAAGCCGCGATGAGACGACGGAGGAAGGGGCACCGGATCTGGGAGCGATCCAGCGATTTGCCATCAGAGAGAGCTTCAACCGGTGGAGAAAGAGCAACCAGAGGCGCCGGCGAGTGAATTCCGTGAGAGAGAGCTATTGAGAGATTGTAACCGTCGACCCGCTGGTCGACGGCGAGGGAGGGGAGAGGGACGTCGGCCAGAGGGCCGACGACGTGAGAAGAGGGCGTTGTAAGCTTCCTTTGGAGAATAAAGAGCTTCTTCTTCCTCAAATCCTTTCCTCTGATTTCGGGTTCGCGGCAGCGTGTTCTCGATTCCGGTCAACAACGACGATGTCCGGCAAGGACTGAAGGCGGCTGCTAATTCCTAGGCGACACTCTCCGGCGGCAGGGGGCCTCCGGACGGCGACGCGAGGCACTCAGACACAGGCGGCATCGAGTGCGTGACGAGGAGGATGAAGGCAGAGAGCGATTTTGACTTGGTCAAAATTGAGCTCTTAGACGAATTCGGTGGTGATGTGAGCGGTGATGTCAACACAGCGGGAAGATTAATCCGATGCGGCGCGGCGCGGCGTGATTTTGACCGGAGGTATTTTTAATATAGGGTTTGGTTTTCCTAATTAGGGTTAGGGTTTTTCTGAGTGACCCTGTAATTTGGAGATATAATTTAATCGAGGAGTTAGGATTTTCGATTTGGGGCCGGAAACCCTAGGTAGTTCGCGTTCCGGTGTTCCGCCGATTTAGAGCTGATCTGACCGGGGCGTGACAATAGGTATCAGAGCCGACTAACATGTTACAGAAAACATAGCACTTTCACCCGCGAAGGTGAAGAAGGGTTTGAAATTTCAGAAGATCACCCACACGGCTAGAGGGGCGTCAGAGGACGTCTGGCCTAAGCAGGAGAAAGGTAAAGCCAAGGAGACGGCTGAACCTGAAGAGATGGTGAACCAAGGAGATCGCATAGCACAGATCGAGCAGGCACTCCGCCTGGCAAGTGACAGAGACACGCCGATTATTCCTCAGATGGAGCATTTTCGAAAGACCGTAGAGGAACAGAGATTGCAAATTAAGAACTTGCAACAGACCCTGGAGAGTCTGCTTGATCTACCATAGCAGATAGTCAGGATGTGTGAGGAACAACAGACAGTGGATGGCACGCATGCAGCAGACTATAGATAGTCTGAACCATCTACCAGGGGAGATGGCACGCATGAAGGAGGACATGCAGGCAGAGATCACGGTATTGCGTTTGGCTCTAATGCAAATATCGCGATCGACGGCGACACCGGCGAAGCAGGAGGCTCCTAAGACGATGGTACGAGTACCAGAGCTAGTGACGTTCGGGGGGGGGGGGGGGCGATATTCCAGAGAAGTGGAGAACTTCATCTGGGACATGGAGCAGTTGTTCTCTGCTAGCCGTGTTTCAGAACAAGGCAAGGTGCAAGTGTGCATTGCATACCTCACAGGCGATGCAAAGTTGTGGTGGAGGACTAAAGCCATCTCTATTGCGGGGACTACTAGCTGGACTTGGGAGACCTTCCGTGAAGAACTGCGGCGGCAGTTTCTTTCTAGAAACTCGGCAGACCAGGGACGTGGCAAACTGGATTGGCTGAGGCATACTGCCTCGATCCAGGAGTACGTCAAGGCATTCTCGACATTGAATTTGGAGCTTCGACGCATGGAGGAGGATGACAGGAGGTATCTCTTCCTCCGGAACCTTCAGCCATGGGCAGAGACGGAGGTCCGACGGCACACACCGATCGATTCGAGGGCGGCTACGGCAGTGGCCAAATCCTTAATGGATAATCAGAAGTTCAGACCAGCACCACCAAGGAAGACCAAGACACCACCGAAGCACGACCCCCCACGCACACCACCGGGAGCTAGAGTTCCAGAGAGAGGGAGGCCCTTTCACCGACAGAACAGAGGTTCACCGGGATGGCGACAGCCACGAGCGCAGGGTTGTTTTGCTTGCGGGGGTCCTCACTGGATAAAGGACTGCCCCAATAGGCAGAAACTCATGACGATAATGGCACAGGAGTCAGCCGTGGAGGCTGAGGAGATCCCCGCAGAAGTGAGGATCGATGCTTTGAGGATTGGAGAATTGGTGGCCCAAGATCCACCCGTTGCAGACATTGAGGGCGATGTCCAAATTGGGCGGGGGAGAATTGTCAGACCCCGGTTCAGCCGGTTGATAGGCTCTGCAAGTGCACGGTCTATCGAAGTAGTAAATAATATCGTTCCCACAGGGAGCAGGTGTCAAGTACTGACCTTTAGCATCATTGAAAGCTAGATGGTTCAAACTCGGAATAAAAAAAAATTGCACTAAAACTAAATTATCTAAATTATCGAACCAAGAAGTCAACGACTTTAAGGGAAATTTACAATTTAAGAAGTGTTCGGAACTTCAGGTTTTACTACGTTGAATGCTTTATATGCAAAACATTGAATCAGATTGAATTAGAAAACAGATCTCTTTCTCTCGAAGCGCAATCCGACAGTAAATAACTTAAGGCGATATCTCCTAGGGTACAGATTACCTTCTCTCGAAGCGTAATCCGGTGTCTAGAATAAGCAAATCTCCTACTCTCGTAGCAAAATTAACCTAAGCGACCCATTAGGCTCTATGAAATATCGTAAATCCTCGAGTGACGTCGAACGACCCTCGTAATTCTAGTCACAAGTTTAAACGAGAACGATCGAGTGTTACGATTCACCTACGATTCACCTCTCGGTACTTCTCGTAACACTTAACACATATAAATGTTTGGCCACAACATAAATACATAATAAATGCAACTCATTTAAATAAGTCAAATTACTTAAAATAACATTGAGATTCATTAGAAAATATTTTACATATGATAATTTGTTCAACGGGCTACGTCCGAGTTCCAAACTAGGGTTTACACTAGAACATGCATCGTTTGACTAAGAAAACCCACGTAAATGAATTCAAAAAGAGGGGAAATTATAAATCAAGGGTAGGATAATGAATCTTCGGTCTTCTCTCGAAAGCCCCCAAAGAATCTGGTTGAATCGAGCTCTTGAATGCAGAAATCGCCCCACTTTCGCCCTAGTCCACGCCTCTGAAAAGTTTGACCCCTAAAACAGCTCCAAAAATCCTATTTTATGATTCTATCTCTTCCTTAGGCAGTTAGGAAGTTTCCCTCCAAATTTCAACAAATTCCGACTTCGGAATCACCCAAATCAGGCGAAAAACCATCGAATGGTCGAATCTGGCGGAAGCTATCACGGCCGTGATGGGCATCACGGTCAGGCCGTGATGAGTTCGGAAGTCTGCGATGATGTAAACACGGGCGTGATGGGAGGAACGGCTAGGCCGTGTCTGGCTGGCAGAATGCTGCAGAGTTCTGCCGAGATGATCATGGCCGTGACAGTGAACATGGCCAGGCGGAGGGCAGGCGGGCTTCACTCCAAACCCTAACAATTGGTCAGTCCTCTTCTTCCCTTCACCGCCCCGGCGCTCTGTCTGCCCTCCGCCTGGTCTTCATTCTTTGAAGTTTGACCTGTCATCTCCAACCTACAAACCCTAAATCGGGCTTTAGAGTCGCTTCTGCCTTTCGCCTTTGCTCCAGCTCGGTAATACATCGGCGGTCGATGAAGCCTCAAGAACCCGCGATTTCTATCTCTCTAATCTGCACAGCACTCTCCAAACTTGAGGATTGCATCATCGACGCCCATCGGTCTCACCCGATCTGCAAATCAACGCTCGTCTCTCGTAGCCCTCAGTTTTGATGGAAGCTGGAAGCATGAGTGCACAACTGCATAAGAGAAAACTGGTGGTGAGTATAATTTTTTTAACTTGTTTTCGGTCTTCCTATTTTTCTCATTTTTCTCTGTGGGTATGAATGTATATTAAAAAGTTACCATTTATTCCTAAACCTAAAATGTTGAGAAAGAGCCATTTTTATTTAAATTTTAATAATTTTTAGAAACTGTTTTACTTTGTCTTTGCGTTTCTTATGTTGCAATATGCTTTCATAAGAAACTAGATCTTCACAGCTCTCTTGTTACAAAGTTTGTGATTGAGATGACTTTTAAGGGTTGTATTTTGTTACAATTTAGTTCGGTATTTCGGGAATTTTTCAAAATTTATTTCGGGAAATCGGTACTGGTACTGACCGAAATTTCGGTACTTCGGTACCGGTACCGGTACCAAAAAAATGAGTTCGGTACTTCGGTACCAAAATTTTGGTACCGGTACTAGTACCGAATGCTCACCCCTACATGGCCTGCCCGTGTTCTCTGCAGAAAACTCTGATTTACCTCAAATTTGACCTGTGACCTCCTAGCACTGTGAGGAATCTTCTCATAACATCAAATCATTAAAATCTTCATGAAATATGGTAAAATGACCTGCATTTCACAAACAATGCGAAAAACAGTGAAGATTCTGTACTTGACAAGAAAAGATACTAAATTCAAATACAAAAACAAGACAAAAGCCTGAAAAGATCATATGAATCGTACTTTAAATTATATAAAAATAACACTCATCAAAATATCACATACTTAAAATCTTGCTTGTCCTCAAGCAATTAAACCAATTAAAAAATCGATGATAATGAAAGAAGAATGTTCTAAGGTCAAAGTATTGTCTAACATGAAAACCATTATACTCAATCCACCGTTTAAGAATAAAATTGAGATATAATCAGAACTGATAACAGAAATAATTCTCAAAGTCAAACCTCAAATCTGAAAAAGAATTAAACACTATCACTTTATTGAGATCATGCATAATCATCAATTCCTTAAATAGTCAGTCAATCTAACTAAGTTGCACCAAAAGAGCTTGTCAAATTGCAATAATGGAATCATAAATTATAATCGGTTGGCTCAAGCTACTTCCTTGAATTTGCCTTTAACCTTGTGACGCGAAGGACAAACATTTGTGATGAATGCACCCCCGGTACTTAGTTAGCAAGCAAACTCAAAGTGTGTACACCACATAATGCACACAAAACTCATTTCTTCACACTAAGTTAGAAGAAAGTGGAGTTGTTCACCTTTACCAAACCCTTTCTTTTCTCATGACCCTTTTATTCTGTTTTTTTTATTTATTTTTTTTGTCTACATTGCCAAGTTAGATGAATTTTTGGGTTCATCGTCACTTAGGTACCACTGCCCCCCTTTTTTTCTCAAACTATTTTTTTTAAATGCAACCAGTTTGTAGAACTAACAATAGGGAATATAATAACCATGAATAATCAAAAACATAGCTTTGCGCCAAGAAAAATAAATCAGATAATAAGGTTTAACCTGTCAAAGATTATTCATGCTACAGTAGAATAATACTCAATAATAATCTGAAAACTCGAATTGAATGCATAAAAGTAGTCATAATAAGAACTACTTTAACACAAAGAACAAATTAGACTTTCTACATCATAGCTCCAAATAGCTTAATAACTGAAAACAAAGTCAAAAAAACTGGAAAAAACCATCATAGATTTAGAGTTTTGCACTATCACAAGATCAGAAGCACATGCATTTATATCATCATGAAACTTAGTGTATAATGAAACAAAATATAACACACTAAAAGTACAATAACAACAAACACAAACTAAGAGGGAAACCCTCTACCCACGGCAAAGAACTGCATAGTCTCCTATGCATGTGAAAATACATGAATAGCAGAAAAAGGAAAACAACTTACTAAAAATAAGGAAAGATCACCATCGGCGAGTGTTCAGAGTCCTCTATATCTCCTAGATAGCCGCAAGCACAGAATCCTGCACGCGGCCCTGGCGACTCTGCTCGGCTTCATGCTATTCAATGTATAAAACAAGAAAAATATGTCATAGATCATCACCAAATAATATCAAAAGAAAAACAACAAAACAATACAAAACAAAAACTACTACAACAACATACAACATAGAAGTCATATTTAAATATTTTTTAATATGTTATTAAATTTGAATATGTGTCTATTATAAAAATATTTGATTGGTTATTAATTAGAACGAATTATATTAGACCTGGCAATTTGGATCAGCGTGTCGTAAACGGATCGTGTCAACTGTGACCCTTGACCTGATTAAGCCAACCTGAACATGACCTATTTAATTAATTAGGTCAAATTGTGTAACCTGAACATGACCCGAATAATCCGTTTATCATTCATATTTTAAATATAAATAATAAATTAGTAAAAAATATATTAAAATTAATAAAAATTTGGGCTTATGAGTAGGCCTAAATCTAGGTTAAAAGATAGTTATAAAATATTTGAGTTTATGGGCTAGCAATCATAGTTAGATGAACATATATTTAAATTATATATATATATATATATATATATTGTAATCGGGTTAAGCGTGTCAACCTGTTTACAACCCGACACGGCCCGATTATTTTCGGGTCATAAATGGGGTTGACCTATTTATGATCTGAACACGATTATGGCTAACCCGACCCGAACCCGTCTAACTTCGTGTCGAGTCGAGTCGGGTCAACGGGTCGTGTCAAATTTTACCAGGTCTAATTGTATATATAAGAAGAAAATTCTAATTATTCTTTTATTTTTACTATTATTTTTTCATTGTCTATTTGGAAGTTGGTTGAACTATGGGATGCATCTTTTCCATCAAGAGTGAACGATCTCTTTGGCTACCAAAAATTCTATCAAGTGATTGTATTTTGTGTGGTATACTTTTTTTATTTATATGAATTAATTCATTTTTTTGCTTGATTATTTAAAAACCATGGGTGGTTGAGATAATTTCATAAAGATTGGCATCATTATCGTATATAAAATTATCATATACAATATAATTATTTCCATGAGTCTAGTGAAATTTGATTCATAAGAGCTTGTTTAGTAGGAGAGATTTCAGGAGGGAAGAAATGAGTTCTAATAAAATCATTCGTTTAGAACAAATTAAAAACAAAAAAAATATATAGAAGGAATGAAAATAAGCAAAATTTCTTGTTCTAAATCTACTAAAATCGGAGAGAAACAGTGGCGGAGCCATATGGAGGAGAGTGGGCTCAATTCTCAAATTACCTATATATATATATATATATATATATATATATATATATATATATATAATATTAAAGCATATAAATTTTGATTTGTCCTATTAAATTTTTTTTATCTTTCTACTATTATCCCTAGTCGCTATTGCCCACATATATCTTTAGATCCCGGATCCACCACTAGGTAGAAAGAGCGGCCGACGAAAACGCAAAGAAGAATTTTAATAAAATCCTTGGTTATCTTTTGTGGCGTCTCGTCTTTACTCGCCTTTCTACTAGTTGGTGGTCTGTAGACTATTATCCTGTAGGGTTTTCTGCTTTTATGGCTAGTGCTAAAACTCGCCCTCCTGCTAGCAAGGCTGCGAAGGTGTTGTTACCTCGTGAACCTTTTGTCTTCTCTATTGTGTCGGTTGTTTCCCAAACTGCCTCCTGGTCCTGGAGCTCTCTTTTTGTGTCGCCCCAGGCTGTGGATGCTGACTGTGCTCTGTCCCAGTCGGATGTCTCTATTGAAAATGGATTGTTGGAGTTATCAGTGCCGATGGAGGAGCTAGCAGCAAACTATTCCTTCTGGGATAGCACGCTGATGAGGCATTTTATCGGCTTCAGGCCTAACTTCCAGGTCCTAAAACAAAAGCTCACTCAGCTTTGGCATCCCAAGGGGGAGTTGGAGATGTTTACTCTCCCAGCGGGTTTCATTCTCTTCAAATTTGGCTATGAGGATGACAAGCTAAATGCTTTGGAGAAGGGCCCTTGGTTTGTTTTTGGCAAACTCTTGATCTTAAAACCGTGGAATCCAGATGAGGAGCTTGTCCGGGTGGATCTAACCTCCATCCCGATCTGGGTCCGCCTTCAAAACCTTCCCCTTAAATGGTGGTCTCTGGGGATCATCGGGAAAGTGGCTAGTGCCATCGGAAAGCCTCTCTTCATGGACAAGGCTACTGCCACCAAGAGTAGACTGGGTTTTGTGCGGGTATGTATAGAAATGGAAGCCGCCGCTGCGTATCCGGAGGAATTGTTGGTTGCGGTTAATGGAGGAAATGGGGTGGTCCCCCCCCCCCCAGGTGTACCAAGTGCAACTCTTTTGGTCACCACGAGAAAAATTGCTCCTCCTCAGGGAAGGCTGGGGAGAGGCAGATCTGGATGGAGAAGTCAAGCAATGTTAGAGGCCTAGCTATATAATTGGAACCCGATTCTAGTCTGCCTCAGTTGGAGAGCCCAAAGCTTTTGGAAGCCGCTTGCTCCACAGTAAGCCATCAGGGAAACATTACTGTTGAAAAGGGCACCAAATTGCTTGCTGGCACACCCTCTCCTAGCATGGTTGTGGCACAAGAAAAGAGAAAGGCAAAGGCTATCTCCTCGCCACCATTTAGCCTTGAGGACTTAGATGCTAATGAGGAGGCTGAGGGGGTCACTACCAATCGGACAATCAAACAACACACAATTCAGCAGGAGGCTGAGAATCCTGCTCAGGGACCGCAGGAATCTGTCCCTGCGCCCACCTATTCAAGCAAGTCAGCGTGCCCACAAGGGGCACCATCGAGCTTAACTCAAGAAATAACCTCCACGCCTATTCTAGGGCCGGAGGATATGGATGTAGCTATTGATGACCTGGAGTTAGGGGACATTGATTGCCCGGACCTGCCGGTATCACAGGAAGAAGCTGAATGCTTATTAGATCTCCAAGACTTTGTGGTTGGAGATTCTGGGCGGAAGCAAAAGAAGAAAAACAAGAAAAAAAACCAAGAGGATTTCCCTTCTATATGGATTAGAGGAGCATGCTGCTATCTAGCTCGGTTTTTGTTCAGTCTGGTATGGGCAGCGCTTGCTGATATTTTGGCATGGATGTGTAGGCTGGCGATTTACTGGTTGCTAGACTCTTTGGTGATGATGACAACCACAAGCCCCCTTGAATCAAATTTTTTGCAATGTAAATTTACTTATGCGTGTCTCTAGGATAGTTGGCTGCAGCAGGGCTGCTGTTAAACATTTCGATGCGACTGGACTTCTAAGACTTGTACATCACTACTCTACATTGGCTGGTGTCTCCTTAGCACCCCACATGGTTGGATCTTTATATTATGGGTGAGCTACCGCCAAATCAAACATCCAGAGGCTACAGCGAGGAAGGCTTCATCATGGTTTTAATTTGCAGTATAATATGATGTATTTGCTTGTAGGTTTTTATATGTATTTGTGGGCTAAGATGGGTTTTGGGTGTTGATATGTATTTTTGGATGGTGGATGCATGTAGCACAGGGCTCTCGCGTTAGAAAATACAGGGGAGATTCTATCAAAATTTTCTAGGATTGTGTGACAGAGAAAAGGAGTGAGTGGTTGTTTGAAACATATATATATATTCTTTTTTGGATCAATAATATAAACTACTTACCCTTGGAAAAAAAAATAAATACAAAGAATAATGTTACTAAACACATACTTTTTTATCTATATTTTCTTTTCTCTCAATTTTTTCATTCCCTAAAAATTCATCTCTCCCACTAAACATAGCCTAAATGTAATTAAAAAAATTGTAAAAACTTTTATTGTGTCTCTCAAATTTTTCATTCTCTAAAAATTCATCTCTCCCACTAAACATAGCCTAAATGTAATTAAAAAAATTGTAAAAACTTTTATTGTGTCATTAAGTTATTGAGGAATTCCTGAATCCAGAATTTTAAAAAATAGAAGTTTATGGTACATTAAATTATTAATCACTCCTTATGAAACTGTCCAAAAGGCTCACGTGAGGATTAATCATAACACCTTGATTGAGCGGCAACAGTGGGCAATGGCATGCACTCGAATCAAACTATTATAAGATCACCTTGATTGGCTACAAACTCAATTATGTGTCTAACAATTGAATTGATCAAGTACACTGATCATAAAAGTAATTTATAATATTATATATACTATATAATATAAATGCATAAATATGATAAACACAAATCATAGATATTCTGTAAAATTATGAACACATAAGAGTAATTGTACAATACTTATCTATTTTAGCCTGAAAATATGAAAAAAAAAGAAGAAACACTAAATAGTAGCAAAAATATCAAGCTGCCAGTAGCTGACTGCAAACATAAAATATTCGACATTAATTACAAATTAATTCTGCCGTACTATCACATCACTTCAGTGTCCTCATAAACTTATTACCTGTGAAACGGAAATGATAGCTGCCTTCTTAATCAATGAACCACTCATCCCTCAAAAAAATTTTTGAGCGATAATTACATATCCTGAAGATAAAAATCAAGTCAAACAACGATTTTGATCAGAGTTCAGAGCTTTTTTTGATATATATACTAAATTTTCTCTATCTCTAATTGTGTAAAATAGTCTCTGTTCTTAATTGTGATAGCAACCAGATTGACTTGTGACATGAAAGATATGGCTGCTGGCCTCAGCTCGGCAAAAACCATCTTAGGAAACAGTGCAACCTGCTGCACTCTATTGACCTGGTGATTTGACAAGCCGCCATGTTTCTGTCAATCCATGAGTTCTCGCCATAAGCAAAGGAATAACCATTCCATCCATGGAAATCAAAGCTACATTCAGATCACAAAATTTTGATCGAATGATTTCGTATCAAACCCTACAAATCAGACTAATAATTAAGTGAAGTGTCATGTTTTGTGTAATTTAGTAGAGAACACCTCGAAGAAGTCCGGGTAATGAATGATGTCCTCCAGGAGCCCCTGAGGGATCATGGGAATGGCGTCTGCGGCGTCCGAACCATGGTCCGCGGCAGGGTCGAAGACCTTCTCCTCTTGCTTCACCGGCATCTGCTCGCATTGGCTCTCATTGCCCGCTCTCCGTTGCCGGAAGAACCCATTAACGATCTCTTGGAGTAGCCCGGAGTCCGGCGGCTCGGTGCGGAAGAAGTCGCAGTCCTCGAGGCAATGAAGATCCGCTACAGAAGAAGCCGGTGGGGTCGGTGATGAGGTGGCGTAACTACCTGGGTGCTGAGGAGGTAACGGAAGCGGAACGGGCGGGCCCGCGGAAACTGCCCGTGCGAAGGACGCGCCAAGTGGTTGGAACGCCGAAGTGGCGGGGACGGCTGAGCAAGAGGCGCAAGCGCTAGGGTTTCGGGAGAGAAAGGGGCTGAAGGGAGAGCACTGTAGGGTGGTTTGCGTAGAAGGGTGGAGACGAGGAGCGTCCGGCCAAGAGTGGAGGAGGAAGTTGTCGACGGTGGCGGCCGCGGAGGGAGGAGGTGGAAGAGGATGAGCGGCGGAAGGAGGGTAGTGGAAGTTGGTGCGGGCCTTGAGGCCGCGCATGGCGCGGGCGGCGATGTCGTAGGCGCACGCGGCCTGCTCGGCGGTGTCGAAGGTCCCGAGCCAGCGGCGCTCCTTCGACTGGGGGTCGCGGATCTCCGCAGCATAGCGGCCCCACGGCCGGCGACGCACCCCGCGGTAGCGCGTGCCGTCCTTGGCAGAGGTGGTTCGCTTGCTACTGCTGCTGCCGCCGCCGCCGCTGCTCCGATGCTGGTGAAGGCCGCCGTTGCTATCGTCCATATGCTGCTCTCTCGTCTTCCTGTGCGTCAGTCTGCTTGCTAGGGTTTCGCTGAGTAAATAAGACAAACAGATGGTGCGCGGTAGGAGCGGGCATGTTCCGTGGCCGGATATATAGAGCGAAGAGGAGGCTTTTGGACTGATAAGGCTGTCGTTGATCCATAATTAACAAGGCGAAACATTCCCAGCTGGTAACTGCACAACTTAACCATATCCTTCCTTCTCTCTCTCTCTCTCTCTCGCTGGCATTCTCTTAGTTAGTTTTCCATGATTATTTGCAGTAAAAAGTAAGTAAAAAAGCACAGTTGCCAGTGTTTTGGGATTAGATTAATGACTCGGCAACGGAGATCAGCGAGCGTCCGTGCACCGCGTTTTGCATGGGACAAAGGCGTGATACTGCTGCCCCTCCCTTCGCGCTTCCCGACGGCGTGAGAGGCGAAAGAGGTCCCTTCTCATTCCATGTCAAACAACCATAAACCTCCAAACTGCTATTTATTGCAACACAGATGGGAACAACAGAGGAACCCCTTTCTCTCTCTTTCCCTCTCTGCCTCTCTCTCTCTCTTCACAGCCCCATGCATGCACGCTTATGTATAGTGGCTACGAACTCATGTATAGGTTTGACCTTTCGGCCAAGGCGACAAGGATGCGTCTTCCCGTGTCAATAGCTCACACTGATAGGACTGTAAATGAACCGCACTCCTTTAGTCCCATGAGTTCTGCTGAGCTTTACCTCAAACACATAGCACGCACACATACCCGCCCGAGCAAGGCCGGAGAAGGGAATGCAGGACAGCTCAGAGCTCGGCCTCGCGCACCGACGTCGCAGTAATTACCCGTCGGCTATTTCCGAGATTGCATGCCCCGCTGGGTGGTTGGCATTTGATTGACGGGCGCTTGTGTGAGTGGCGTGCAAACGAGACCAATGGCAGAAGCAGAGCTTACCTCGCTCGTTAAGGAAAAGGGTAGAGGGGATTGCGATTGATTATAAAGGGGGTGGTCTGGATGACTATCATTTAGAATGATTACTCTGGCGGCGAGCAGAGATTGTTCCCTGGTGGTCGCTTGAGATGTTGCTGCGGGACTCGGGACTCGGAAGGGCGCAGCGGCGGAATGTGGTAGAAAGATCGAATAAAACTGCGCTTACTGCAGATGGAGTTGCCATGCTACCTGCTGCAAATATATGCTGTGACCAGTTGGGCGCATTTATTTCGGCTCCCTGCGCGTTGGGGCGATCGCATGCTAGGGTTTGGAAACCAAGGGTTTGTCACATGGACTTGTCTGTTCTAGGGCGAGTTAGGATTGGCCTCTAGGCCCGCACTAGGCGGGGAGAATGAACGCACTGGACGCACCTAATTAATCGGGAAATTAACTAAATTTTATTTATTTGTTTATTATATTTCTATTATATATTTATTTATATATATATATATTATAACAAGCCCTTGCAAAAAGATAGTACGTTAATAGTTTGGAGTGATTGGTCGTCATTTGATACAATTATTTTTGGAAATACATGACAATTTGGAGTAGCATATTATTTGAGTTGATAAAAAAAACCCAAATCTAACTTGGACCGATTCTACTTATCTAATTTTGATGAGAAAAAATAAAGAATTTATCCAAGTTTTGTATTGGAAGTTTAAAACCAGCCCCAAAATCGAATTTGTCCTAGACATTTTTGTTGTTTATATATCATCCACCGTAATTTATGTTTTTTTCCTTATTTTTCACATTATGTAATTACTTTATCTCTATTAAATAAATTTTTTTAATTAAAAAAAAAAAATAGGGTGGCTGTCTGCCATAGGCTTGGTATCCTCACATGAACCCAATTCCTTGGCTTGGTTTAAATTAACTCAAGCTCAACTTATTTAATATTTGAATTGACTCACATGATCCTATCCACTAATAAATTAATCAACTATACATTATCTACTTAACTCACTTATTATATATAATACATATTAAAAAATCATTTTCACCGTATATTATAAATGTTAGTCTAAAATTTTCTTTAGACTTTAATTAAACATAAAATAAATGTCTCATAAATTTATTATTTTAAAATTTAAATAAATAAATAAAATATTAGAAAAAAAAATCTAAAGGCAATCTAAACTCTCATGTGAGTTAAATCTAGATAAAATACTAGTTAAATTCAGATAAGTATTAGCATTGTTGTCATTCGAAGTTGTTTTTAGTTATTAATTTGCATATTCTTTTGTTTGAGTTATTTTTTTTAATTTTTCTTAATAAATGTGTATTATGTTTTTTTATTAAAATTGTAGAAGTGTTACTAATGTTCCTCTCATAATATTTAGTCTTGATGATTATTTTTTTATTATCAAGGTACTTTTCATTTCAATTTTTTAAAATTGAAATGTTTATAATGAAAATATATTATTTACAAACATTAATGTGGTATCATATAAGTACAAATATATGTTAAAACCAATATTACCTATTCAAATAACTATATACATTACATATGTATTAAAAGAACAGTTTGTCACAAATACTCATTTCCTTTTATCTAATTATACACAACTCCAGCAACTTCACCTCCGAAGGGGTCTGTTTTAAGTCTTCGGGGGGTTTACGCAAAAGGCCACCCTCTCTCTTGACTATTCGGCGCATCGCAGCAAAAGCCCTCGCCGCAAGAAACGAACCCAAAGCCTCAGCAGACGCCTTCCGACACTCTACCCTATCGGATCTTCTTCCGTTCCTTCCCCCAGAGCTCTCGCCTCGATCTCGTCGCCAATGGAGCTCCTCCGCTCCCACCTCTCCAGGGTCCGCATCCCGGAGGCCACCAACCGCATCTACAAGAGCGAGTGCTGCGTCTCCTTCGACACGCCGGTAATCCTTCGAGATCTCGTTTTGGATCTTTTCTCTGCTTCTGATTTGGTGGCGTTCTTGGTGTTGTTTTTCTTCCCCTTTTTCTGCTCGGTTATTTCCTGCTCTATTGACGTGCTTCGATTCTCTTTGGGATGTCTGATCGTTTATTTTGGCTATCTGCAGAGGTCCGAGGGGGGTCTCTTCGTTGACCTGTGCTCGTTCCTCGCGTTTGGGAAGGAGTACGTGGAGTGGAACTATGAGAAGACTGGGAACCCAGTTTACCTGCACATACAGCAGAGGCCGAAGCCTGCGCCGGAGGACCGGCCTCTTAAGAAGCCAACTCTCCTCGCGATTGGTAAGTTTTGTTGGATAATTATGCATGTCTTCTTGACCTTAAATTGATTATCATGCTAGAGCTAAACTATCCCCACCTTGATTGGTCCTTGAGTTGCCATCTAGTCGATTGAAACACATGATGCAAATTGTTACTGGAAGTTAGTATCTAGTCAATGGCATAATGTGCATGACTTAAGTTTCTTATATAGAATGCCGTTTACGATTAAGTGGAGTGATTTCCGGCTAATGATCTAGGAACCTCAACTAAGAGTTTTGTTTATGCATTTTTCATTATTTTTTTATTGTTTCTTAATCATTTTACTTGGACAATGACATGAATTTGCTTTCAACGATGAGCTTTACTGATGAAATCCTTGGAGGCAAACTTGCAAGGATCGCTAAGTTTTCTGCTTCAATGTATTTTTTTAATGCGATACAAGTGGCATCTAGATGTTACTCTTACCATGTTATAGATCCCAATTAGATTATTATCTCTGGGATTATCTGGAAAGAGTCTTATAAATTGGAACAGACGTTTATCTGTTCTAATGGCTGTCCAGAGGATGCTGAAGCTTGTCATTGTCCGTATTATTAAATGTGTTGCCACTTATGAAACTAATTCTGGAGGATGCTCTGATGAAGCGCAAGCTAGTGAGGAAATGTGGAATGAGAAAACTATTATGAAGTTGATTGTGTTTGCTTCAAACTCCAAGACCAGACCAAATAGGTCCTGGCAGTGCATATCTGGCCCATAACGTTCTTACACGAAGGAGCTGGAAAATGATAACTCTTTTGTTTGTGCCTAAATTAGTTGATTTGAAATCACCAATAAAAGCTTCAATGGTATTGGCATTTGGATTTTCACTCAAAGGTCAGGCTTTTGATTCCATTTGGGAGCTTTTGATGGCCTATGTAAGAAAACTAAGGAATCATGAAGACAGAAGTTAGTTTCATTGTGGATCACATGATACATGTTTTGTTGCTTATATGGTATGCTATGTAAATATAAGCATTATGAAGAAAAAAAAAATCAATAGATGACTTGTTCAACATATGATCCAACCAGCCTTATCTAGCAATTTTGCTTCCATATGCGTATAAAAAGATATAATATCCCTACTTTACCGCATTTCTGGAGTGTAGTTTTACTGTAACATGTTGAATATTTAAATTTTTATTTCCTTAGCTATCGGTAGCCTATTTCCTATTAAATCAAGTTAATTTGTTTGATAATTAATGCAGGTCTTATATAAAACTCACCAACTGAAAATTCCTATCCTTGCTTTTTATTCATTTGTCCTATCCTTCTTCTACATGATGATGATTTAAGAGGAGCCTTATTCTTGAGGTTGGGAGATTGTAGAAATTTGAGGAGTTGGAGGTAGGTTTCTCAATCCTTCTCCATGCATGTGACTATATTGATAAAATTATCAGTAATAATTTATCTAATGTGTATTAAGCATAACACTTTTTATTAATGATTAGAAATTATGAAATGTTAGCGTATTTTATTTTACTTATATAAATAAATAAATAAGTATAAATATATATCAAACAAATACTATTTACTATTATAAACAGTAACATGCAAGTATTAAAAATGAAATCAATATTTATATATGGACATATGGAAAGTATGAATAGTAATATGATCAGATAAGCGTTAACTTAATTTCGTAGTAATGATCTTATTAGGATCAATGATATATTCAAAATTATTCATTTATTTTTATTATACTTAGATTACGATTACATTTGTTTTTATAGTTTGTATTTGAAAGGTATTTATTATATATGTTGAATTTAAAATCAAGCATTAAGGATTAATTTCTATTTTTATTAGTCATTAGCATATGGTTTTTGTGCACTATATGTTTCTACATTAAGAATAAAAAATAGTAATATGATAGTGGTTTAACTTGATCTTATAGTTATGGTCTTATTTAAACATAAATATATTGATCATAACAAATACTTCGATATATCTTTTTATATTGTGACCTTGATTACCTTTGTTTTTAATATTTTATACAGAAGATATGCTTATTGTACACTGAAACTAAAATCTTTCAAGTACCAAAGATTAGTACTTATGTTTCATAGTTGTTAATATCTGTTTTTACTATAGGTTTGTGTATATTTTGTTTACATATAAATTTGTTTATATTATACCATTTATTTTGTACAATGATATTAATGTAGTGCAAATGCCCCAATACTTTTCTATGATATGGTGTTTAATGTTACGTAAATCTAAATTTTATTTTTAACATGATATTTTGATTTATTATTAGTTTGTTTACTATTGATGATGAATTAAAACAAAACTGTGATAAATTTTTGTTTAAATTTAAGCTTATATATAAAAATATGACTTGAGGTTTTAGTTGAAATTATTTTAAGAATTTCATTGTGCAAGACAATTCTTGCAAGACTTTTTACACATGCTTAGCTTGCTAGTGGGAGGGGGAGGAAGCGGAGTCAATTGAAATATTGAACTTCCCAAGACTAGGCTTGACTCATGCTCGAACCCTTGTGCTGGATGATGAGTGTAATGTTTGACACAATTGCCCAATGCTTGTTGCAAAGTCTCGTATAGATAAGTAATAAAAAACTGGCCCTTACCGGTGGTATATACCGGTCCGAGATAGTATTGGTATAGAGAGGCTGATTAGCCAGCGATCATAGTGAGACTGCAGTAGTAATATTATTTTCGATTCTTGTAGATTATCACAGAGGGCTAAAAACTATAATAAATCTAATAGTTGGATTATCAAATGAAACACTCACATATTTCTTAGAAACTAATCGTTCCAAGTTCATTAAACAATGAAGGTAAGGGACTATGAAGCAAGAAAAAAGGAAAAGGAGAAAAAGGAAGATCTAGAACCTGCATTATATTCACGTTGTAATGAAAGAAAGATTCTCAATTTATCAAGAAACGATTTGTGCTAGGAAGTCATGGAAATAGGATACTAAAAATAAAGCCACTAATATTAGAAGTTACGCGGATTTCAAATTGTTTTTTGGTATATGAAATGGACTAACGATAGATTAGTTAATGAACTTTCCCTTTATACCCTCACGGGAGATCTTTTCTCATTATTCAATTAGCGGATCGCTTGTCCTGAGCTAATCTAAGAAATACACTTTTGTGAATATCAAGATGCTAAGTTTTAATGTTCTCTTTAAACGAAACCTGATGGGACTGGATTATTGATCTGTCTCTGCATATTGCTTAAGATTTGGGGTAATTGTTCTTTGTTTAATTTAGATGATAAATGGCTGGATGTGTATTATCTTAGCATCTTATTGAAGCAGATTAAGGATACATTTTTCTTTCATAATGTCAAACAGTTTGTTCTTTAACAAATCAAATGTTAATTTTAGATGTTCCCAAAGAAACGTCTGCTCTATATAGTGTTTTTTTTCAGGTGTTGAGGGAGGCTTCGATTATCAGGAAATCGAGTATGAGGAAACTTACAACATTGTCATATTACCCAATTATCTGTTTCTTCCATTTCCATCTGTTGAGTTGCCAGAAAAGGTGTGCACCTTTTTCTTTTTTTTGTGTATTATCTGCAGCCAAAACTCTCAGTCTTTCTTTTTTTGCCCAACTAATTTACAGGTTAGGCTTGCTGTTGATGCAATTTTGATAGCTGAAGGCGCTGAACGGAAAGAGCAGTTAGCAGCATGGACCACAGAGAAGAAGAATGTTAGTGCTTATGCAATGAATCTGCAACAAATTAATAAAGGTGTTATTGTGCCTCCATCTGGTTGGAAATGCTGCAAATGTGACAAGACGGATAATCTGTGGCTGAACTTGACTGATGGAATGATACTATGTGGTCGGAGAAATTGGGATGGAAGTGGAGGCAATAATCATGCTATTGAACATTACAAGGAGACAAATTATCCTTTAGCTGTAAAACTCGGAACCGTTACTGCTGATTTGGAAGGTGCAGGTAATGGTTATTCACTTTGATGACCTTCAAAGTTTTTGGAGCTCTGAAGGTAGTAAGGTGTGGAGATGCATAGCGAGATTAGTATTTTGATGTTTGCTGAATTGTAGTACAGTTAAATGGTAATATTAGAAGAGTGATAATAGATAATGATATCATTTTTTTCCTTTGTCTTTACTAACTGCTACAGAGTGGAAGGTAGCTGTGAGCATTATGCAATTTAGTTCTTTTTAAAATGTTTCTTATGTTGAGACTATTGTGGCAGCTCAGATGTTTTCTCTTACCCCGAGGATGATACTGTTGAAGATCCGTTATTAGCTCAACACTTGGCATTTTTTGGTATCGACTTCTCATCATTGCAAAAGGTCAGATATAGATCTACTTGATAAGATAATTCTATAATGAGCACTAGAAATATTTCATCCTTAAGCACTATCACTTGAAATTTCTGCTAAAACGTCTTGACAAGTTCTCTTCTTTTATCTACTATCCCCTCCTTTTATTTGAAGTAGTCATTCTGATTACGTCATTTCTCATATGTAACAATGTTGGTGTATTTGATGCTTTTAAGGTTGTGATCATGGTTTTCAATTTTGGTATGTACCAACATACTGCTTCATCAAGTCTCCTTGATGGAGGATATATATCATAGTTTAAAGTTTCAATCAGAGTTCCTCTAATATTTTTTGATACTTCAATTAAATCAATAGCCTTTTATCTTTATCTATTGCAAAGTATTAAAAACCAATCCATATTACCTGGTACAAGTGGTGCATATAGTTTTGGCCTTGTATAGGGTCGGTACTTTTACATATATATTATCATGTATATGTATGTACTATGGTTTAAAAATCTGGTCCACCGCTCTGCTCGTGGGCTGCCGGACTGGTTTGTACCGGTGGCAAAACCGGATGTCGCATTGCGGCGAAGTGTGTGAGGTGGCGTTTGAAGCTTCCATCAACGGCAGAAGCCTCATTTGAAGCTTCCGTCAACAGCGGAAGCCATGAACGAAGCCTCATTGAGCTTCCACCCGATACACTGGTGGTTCAGAGCCGGATCTTAGTCGGACTAATATCAGAAACTTTAAACACTGGTATAGACTAGTATTAATTGGCACGTACTAGTCCAAGGGCAGCTATTTAAAAGCTTGATTCGTTGTGGCTTGTGTCACAAGATACATAATCGAGTGCACCTATCAAAAAGATGTTCTAGTTGTGTATCCGATACACTAATTATTTTCCTGTGATGTTGAAGCTGGGAAAACTAATGTGAATAAACCTAGTGCTTACATTTAATAACATGATGAGGTTATAATAATCAGTCAATAAAGCACAATGTAGAATGAGTTGACTCGTACAAAGATATGCATGGATAGCTACCATTTCAGTTGCAGTTACATTCTCAAATTGAGAGTTCTATTCGGTCAACTCCTAATTTGACATAACTCATAAGTTCATGAAGAGTAGAGATTGATTATTGTAGGAATATTAAGCCTTTATGCACAGAGGCAAGGAGGGCTAATATGGTTATGGCTTTGATACCAAGACTTTCTTCTTCATGATTCCTATTCCAGGACACGGATTTGTTGCAAGGAGAAACTTAAATTCAGTTCTTTTACATTTGACAGACTGAAATGACTACTGCTGAAAGAGAACTTGACCAAAACACAAATTTTGACTGGAACCGAATCCAGGAAAGTGGCCAAGAAGTGGAGCCTTTATTTGGACCTGGTTATACTGGTCTTGTTAACCTTGGAAACAGGTATTCTTATGATTATGATAATTCTTAGGCTTGTTTATCAGACGTTCATTTTTTGCTGCAGTTTAATGATTTTTTGTTGTATATATCTTTCTCAGCTGCTATATAGCGTCAACAGTACAAGTGGTTTTTACAACTCATTCTTTCATCTCGAGGTTAGTATCAATTGATCAATTAAGATTTATGTTATTAGGCTACTTGTAAGTTTTTATTATTTGATATCATTGAACCATCCTTCAAGCAGATATTACAAAAATCAAAGTTTGAAGATGGCTTTTGCAATGGCTCCTTCAGATCCAACTTTAGACTTGAATATGCAGTTGTAAGTAAAACTTTGCTATTTTTCTAGAGAGCATACATAGTATCAAGTATCAACTATGAGAATTAAGTGTTGACTAATTTTTTGTTCTGACTTGATATGTTTCTTGTTGTACCCTATTGCAGATCTCATGCTTGTCTTGTCCATAATCTAAAATTCTGTTTGCCAAAACATGTAGGTTTCAGTTTCATTTAGTCAAAATTTCTTAGATTGACTAGTTAACGCAAATGTTACTTGATTTTGAGCTGGAAGTTCATATCTTCCAAATGATGGTATCGACAGTTCACCAGCATTGTGATTGTTTAAACACATTTAGTTATAATGCATTATATTTTTAGTTTATAAGTAATGACTAATTAATTATTTTTACAGTCTATCTAATGTTGTTTATTATTTTTTCCATACTGTAAGAAACCCTTATAGTTAATCTAGTTTGTTTTAGCTTACTGTAAAATTATTATACAGAACGTAAATTTTAAAATATTAATAAATATTATATCTATGTTATGTATAATCTTATGCTATTATTTTTTTTATATTTCGTTACATTTAATGTTTTACCCCATTATACTTTTAATTTACATATTATGTATAATTAAATAATAAAACGAATGCAATGCATTGTAATTAAAAATATTTATTTCTATCCTAAGTTGATTTTGTTGATTATAAAAGGTGTTAAAAGTATATTATTTGTATAATTTATTTTTGTTCCTTTGCCATCCAAATATTCTCCCCACTTCTACTTCTCAATTGTGCTCCCTGACCCTCTCTCTCTTGTGTCCATACTCCTTATCTTGTTCACCTACCCCTCTTGCGCTGTTGATCTCACTTCACCTCTCGTTCTAGCGCCAGTTCCATTCCCACTCATCAAGAAACTTGATTTCTTGGTTTAGGAGAATTTTGAGTCAAATATTTTGATCAGTTGGTGCCTTGTAATTTCGCTACACTACGATGGCCATTTGATGGTCCCTTATGTTGTTGCGACTCTTGTATTGAGTGACTTTTCACCGGAGCTAACATTATATGATTTGTGTAGGTTAACAAAATACTATCATCTTTATTAAGCAATAGTTATAAATTAAACCTGACTTGCCTACAATGATGGTTGCACTATTTCATGTAGCAACTTGCAATGTTAAGATGTACCATCTATAATTTTTTTGCCGTTTTTATTAACATTTTATATAATACTTCTTGAGCACTTTTGTATCTCTTCTAGGAGTTTTGCATCACGCAAATAATTGATCTAGTTGATTAGTTGCATTTTGACAATGGTATGTGACTTACATTTTTTTGTTCATTCTTGTGGGCTAAATTCTCGATATGTGATTTGTAAGCAAACTCAGATAATGCTTCAGAATGATTGGTTTTAAGTTGGGGACTACATTGACTCAATTTGAATCTAATGGCTGCATCGACTATTTAATTGTTAGAAATTTTCTAATAGATAGCCTAGTTTTTAAAATCAATTCAACTGGCTGATAACTTGCTAGATGGCTGAAATTAGTTGGAAGATGATCGGGAGTACCCTGCCCCTATAGTTCTTTATGATTCTCCAGCCATGGAGCACATATTAATTAGTCTACGTTAAGGAGCCTAGAAAGTGATTTTTTTTGCCCATTGCATATTTAATTTTTCTTAAACAATTATCATCTTCTTTTATAATAGATGTGGGGACTCGTTAGACTGGAACTAGGTTTGTTTTACTCATTTATACTGTATTTAAATGCCAACTCTTCAGTGTCCGTTATTTTTCAATCTTTCTGATGTTTGGTGAAATTTATGCATAGGACTAAACTGGGACATGGTTTGCTGTCTGGTAAATATTCTGTTCCAGTCCAAGAGGTTCGTTTATAGCTTACCCAGACCTAATAGTCATTGAAATGCAAGCCAAATGAATGACTATCTTTTCTTTTCAATCAGGTAAATGAAGTCGGGAACTGTCAAACTACATCTTCCAGTGCTGTAAGTTCTGGTATACCTTTAGTCCTTTTGCAGACTTGGGAATTGATGGGTATTCATTGTTCTGATCCCTAGTTTGTGCCACTGCTGCTCAATATTGCGATTAATGGCTAATATATAGTGCATTTTTAGTTTAATTTGTTTGCACAGCTGCTTTCTGTATTGTTTTGCTTAGTTTGTGCCTAGTCTAGATCATGGATTCAAAAATCGTTCCGGTATGGCCGGTACGTACCGGTCCGGTGAAGGATTGGTCGCAGAACACCCCTCGGAGTACGGATGGCGGCGGATGACGGGCATACGATGGGCGGAAGCTTCGCCTGATGCCTCGCTGCCGTTCGCCGCCCACGCTGCCGCTGCCATTTGCCGCCTACAAACCCTAAACTGGATGGTACGCCGGTACCGTACTGGTACTGTACCGGTCCGGTGGCTTGCCGGACCGGCACTTTAAACCTTGGTCTAGATGCATCTGACACTTGCAATTCTGGATCAATTTCTATTACTCGAACACCATATTTATTTGTTTGTTATATGTTATTTTATTACTTATCCACCTTCCAAAATAGAAATACTTATCATGATTAATAGGAACTAGAAAGCTCAACAATGGAACTGAAATCGAGTGGAGAAGTAAGGAGGGTGCAAGCAAAGAGCTTGTTAAGGAATAACTTACACTAAGTTGAGGCAACTTGTATATATGATCTTAAAGCTACTATCAGCCAAGAGTTATCTTTCTTTTTGAATTCCTATCATCCCCGATTGAGGTCAAGTTGTTTTTATTTTGAAGCTTTGCTAATTGGAATGCCATGGATGTAATTTTGCCACAAATTGTACATTCAATTGCTGGCATCTTAATTGTACGTACATTGTCATAAACATTTAGAACTTTGCTGTTTTACTCATTCAAGTGGGACGTTCATTTCACTTCATATTTAACTTCTATTCTGTTTCTTTAATTAATTATATCTGCTGCTAATTGATAAATTTTTTTGAAGAAGATATTGTCAAAGGTTTAATCAAGGGTTTCAGTAAAATCTGTCATTTCTATCTTTATTTATGATGTTTGCTGATACTAGAAAAAGCTTTTTCGTTTTTGTTTCAGAAGCAAGAAGGCATACCCCCTCGCATGTTTAAAACAGTTATTGCTGCTAGTCACCCTGAATTTTCAAGTATGAGGCAACAGGTACTATTTATTGAAATTGGACAATTTTCTACTTGGTGTTTTTTTTTATTCCGTTTGAGTCTTAAAGCATAATGGAGATGTTTAACTTAGGCCTTGACCACTGAATCTGATTTTGGCCTAGTTTATTCTAAAGCAAGATGAAGGTGCTAGTTAGCTCAATTTGTAAAGGTCTTAGTTGTTATTACAAGGTCCTAAGGTCAAATTCCGGTTGTACCACTTGTCTTCTTACAAAAAAAAGGCAAGCTGTGTTGTTATGGATCTGAAATTTATTAGTATCTAGTCTATCTACTATTAGGTCAGGTCAAATTGTTGCAGCCTTATTCTTGGGCAAGTTGTTCCCAAGATTGTTTATACACGTATGCCTTTTACAGCCTGTATTAATTATTATAATTTATTTTACTTGTTTTGTTAATATATGGCATCTTTATTTTTATGATAACACGCATGTGCCCCCTGCCGTGCCTGTGTGTGCACACTCACACATATATACCAATATACAAATTCTAGTTCCTTTGTATACGAGATCATTAACACTGATAAGATAAAAGCTCAATAAATCATATTACACTCAGAAATCATGCATTATCATGAAACGACTGTATCTGTCTTGGCATGTGAGGACTATCTTTTAAGTGACTCATCTTTTTCTTTTTCCTTCCTTTCAACATCACAAAAGTGCAAAAACCCTTGAATCCTTGATCCATCAAGCCTATCCAAGGTGCTTCTTTTACCCATAACTAGATCTTTTGAACACAACTATTAAGAATATTTTTAATAAAATTATTGGTTTCTAATCATCTTCGTGGTTCGGTCTGCAATATGTATGATATTGACTCAAGTATACTTCATCAAATTGATGCAACTCAAATGTCATAAAAAGGAACCAATTGGATGTGAGGAATTATCCTGTCTCATTATTCTAATTTAGTTATTCAAGATACATCCTATTTTCACCCTACTCATAGTATGTATCATATAGAAGGAAGCTCCGATGACTCAAATCCACATTGATGCAGGCTAAAACTAGTTAGGACAAAGGGAAAAACGGAGTACTGATGAGTACAGATTAACGTCACCACATTTTTTTTTTTTTCAAAAAAGGTTTATCTAAGATGTCTCATAGTATGTATCATATAGAAGGGAACTCCGATGACAAATCCACAGTGCTGCAGGCTTAAACTGGCTAGGACAAAAGGGCAAACTGAGTATTGGTTTATGTCACCACAGATTTTTTTGGCAATGAAGGTGCATCTAAGATATCTCATATTTCCGTCCTACAGATATACCAAAGATTTCAAGCATATTGATGGAACAATCCTAAATTTGTTCAAGAACACCCATTGGTCTTCTTTGTGACCAATCTTTGTACACAAAGGTTGAGCTACTGAACCTTTTTCTGATTGTTTTAACTGATGTTTGAAGAGGGTTCTTTGTTGTTACAACTTTTCATTCCAAAATTTGTTACATAATTTATAGGTGTCTATTTCATATCTGTAGCTTTTTGCAGAACATTCCTGAAGTTCTGACAAATTATCTGTTCTGTGTAAATTGGTTGTACTTTTTTGTACTTTCCTATTATTATTTATCCCATTATTTGGATTTTAAACTTGTAATTTGTGTTCTTTAGGATGCATTGGAGTTTTTCCTGCACTTTCTAGATCAGGTTGAACGGGTCAATGCTGGAAGGCCTGAATTGGATCCTTCAAGGAGTTTCAAGTTTGTGATTGAAGAGCGACTTCAATGTCCCTCTGGAAGAGTAGCTTATAACAAGAGATCAGATTATATTCTTTCTTTGAATATACCACTACATGAAGCTACCAACAAAGGTGATTTGTTTACGCCCACCTTGTTTTTCTTATATCTATGTTGAAGGTAATTTCCCATTCTTCCCGTTTAATGATTCAGAGCAGCTTGATGCCTTTTACAAGATGAAAGCAGAAAAAAAATTGGAAGGGATGGAAATGTAAGCAGAACGAGCATTGTATATAACTATCTTGGCTGTTTGGTATTTTATGTTTTTCCCATGTATTTTTTAACAGAGGTAGTGATCAAATTGTACGACCAATAGTACCATTGGAAGCATGCCTAGCTAGTTTTTCAGCTCCCGAGGAGATACATGACTTCTATAGTTCTGCATTAAGTGCTAAGACAACAGCAATTAAGTAAGTGTACAATATCATCTTAAAGGCCTGGAATATATTTTCTGATGCGGCATAATGTCTCAGCACATAGTTTTAAAATTTTGTACTTTATCTTTCTGAATCAACTGATCAAAAAGATATTCAGGACTGCCCGTTTGGCTACCTTCCCTGATTATCTGGTATTGCATATGAGGAAATTTGTTATGGAAGAAGGCTGGGTGCCTAAGAAACTAGGTATATTCTTGAATTATTTGCCTTTGCCCCTTTTTTGTTTAGTCTTTGTTTTTAGATTTTTTTACCAAATTTCTATAGGCACCTAACAGTACGTAATGTCTTGCAGACGTTTATATTGATGTCCCTGATGTAATTGATATTACACACATGCGCAGCAAAGGATTGCAGCCAGGAGAAGTTCTACTGCCAGAAACAGGTTGGTACTATCAGTTTTTTGGATTCTTTTCTTGTCAGTACTTGCCTTTTGGATTTTGATAAAATTTTATGTAAACTAATATTTTCTTCTCTTCGCTGTTATTTGATGGATGTACTTTTGTTTGGCAGGTCAAGCTAGTGAGGATGAAACAAGTCACTTTGTTGCTAATGAGGATATTGTTTCCAAACTTGCGGCTATGGGTTTTAATTATCTCCACTGTCAAAAGGCTGCTATCAACACTGCAAATGCTGGAGTTGAGGAAGCAATGTCCTGGTTGCTGTCTCACATGGATGATCCAGGTTTGTTTCTGGAATATTTTACCAGTTGCTTGTAATCAAATTTATGTACAATTTATTTTGAAAGCAATAAATGCTTTGATCGTATATAGGATCTAGCAGTTATTTCAGGAGAAAGTGAAATTGGTTGCTGTTGAATACTTTGATGCAGATATTGATGACCCTATTTCACGTGCTATGGAACAATCTGTTGATGAAACAAGTGTTGAAACTTTAGTTTCCTTTGGATTTGAAGAAGCGGTTGCTAGGAAAGCTTTGAAGGCCTCTGTAAGATTCCTTTTTTAAGTAAAATTGCTGGATGAATGATGATGATATCTCAATTGATAGATCACCTGATTTGCTATCTGAATGTCATTATTACTTTCTGTCTATGACATTCTGTATTCCATTTTCTTTTTTGTGCATCTATTGTATAACATTTTTATATAGGGAGGGAACATAGAGAAAGCTACAGATTGGATATTTAGCCATCCAGAGGTGTCTAGTGCATTGGATAAAGATGCAACATCAAGTGGTACAGAGGCTGGTGATCCTGGAGTACCTGATGGAACTGGCAGTTAAATTCCTTCTACCCTTGGTTTCTTTATTTCTTGTTTGCAGCAATTGTTTATCACCTGTCGCACCACAATGGAACTTGCACGCTGTTCTCAAATTATGACATCGCTATAAGATTTTAACTTCCAATACAAGGAATTGAATAACAAGCGAACATAAGAATAATTTCTTAGTATTTAGATGCTCTCAAATGTTATTTTGTATGTTTTTAGCTCTATAATTGACTAATCCGGAGGGAAGTAAACTAGTCCGTCAAAATGATGTTGTGATCCATATATTCTGTATTTCGCCAATAAATCGAAGCTGTAATCTTGTACACTCCTCACGTTTGTGCTTTAATATTTAGCAATTTTGTTCTGCAGAATACAGGCTCATGGCATTAATCAGTCACATCGGGACTTCAACCCACTGTGGACATTATGTGGCTCATGTGTATAAAGATGGAAGATGGGTAATATTCAACGACGGCAAAGTTGGCGCCTCAGTTGATCCACCAAAAGACATGGGATACTTGTACTTCTACGAGAGAATAGATGACTAATCTCAACATATTCTATTTGCGTACATTTAGCAAAACCTCATTGTCTGCCTTTGACGAAATGTACATTTTTTGGATATACTAGGATTCTTATCGAGCAATTTCAGTTTAGGCCTTATCATAGTGACTTTGTTCTAGCAGTGGCATTCTGTTGCACTGTCTGCCACCAAGTTTTATGCATGGTTAATTAAATGAAAACTCATTTATGTTCATTTCTCATGATGAAGGTTAATCTTTGACGGCAGGTTCCTTCTTACTTACCTTTTTTGACTGTTATCTTAAACTTGTTCAATCGACAGGCTAACTAGTGTTAGGCTCGTGGATCATCGGGCCGGAAATAGACTTGGGCCCAGCCCAAGGCCACGCGACACATCAAAACGGAGCCCATGTTGTCAAACTCTATTGTTGACCATAAATCAAAGAAAGCTTCGTCTTCATTGCGTGACACGGACGTCGACTTCGACTTTGACGGGAGTGAGGGAGCGGCAAACTTGGATAATGACGATTCCGGCACCAGCAGAAGAATCGGGCGACGAGGCTTGTGGCATAGCAAGGATCTATGACAGGCTTTGCAGACGCCCAAATTAGGGCTGGTGGACGCGTTTGCAGGCGGCAGACGCGGATGAAGGTAGTGGCAGGTTTGCTCTTTAAAGCTGCAGCGAAAACAGCGACAGGGAGGATGAATGAGTGACACCAACACCATTAGCGAAGCTTAGGGTAGCGGCTGAGAGGAGTTCCGGCGTCTAGGGAGACGTCGACGACGAGAGGAATCTATGAGTGTTTATAACCGACGATTAGGGGATCATCGGCAAGGGAGGGACGGGGGTCGTCGATGAAGCAAAGAGAGGTTTTGTAAGCTTCTAAGCGGTAAATAAGAGAGCTTTTCCTCTCCATCTCATCTTCCCCTGTTTCTGTGATTCTACGCATCTTCACCTCGTTTGGCGAGGTTCTGGCAGCAGGCGACTGTCCAGCGACGACGAAAGCCTCCACCCTACCCGATGGGCTTCCTTCTCCGGCGAGGCCACGAGTGTGGCGGCGCTTGGTGGAAGGAAAACACAAATGTGGCGGACGCTCGATCGAAGGAGACGACACAATGCAAGAACGAACGAGTGGTGTTCGATTCGAGACGATTAACGTCAGCAAGCAAATGGAGTCAACGTTTCGGACGGGTCAACGGACGAATTCAATTTTGTTGAAATCGATTTGGTGTTGATGCGAGGTGACATCAGCGGGCGAATTTAAATCAAGCGGCGCAGTGGATTTTTGGTGATTTTGACTCTAATCTTGACTTTGGTCAAAATTAGGGTTGACTAAGAGATAATTTTTAATTTAGGATTAGAATTTTCAATTTGGAGATGATTTCATGCCTGGAAAATAAGAATTTTAGTGCGGTACAAAGATCCGTCGAAAAACCTTAAGTCCGGAGTGTGACAATTAATATGCCAGCAAATGCAAAGATTAGTATACTATATGTTGTATAGTCTGACTTTATAGTTTTGTAGCTCATATAGCAGACGTGATTTTGGAGCTGCGGTTGCTTGCAGAAATTTTGCTGGTTTACTGCTATGCTTAAACGGTCGTACATGTAAAACCCTGGATTTCATAATCAAGGAGGGGGATATTACTTGAATGAGCTAATATTTGACGGCAGGTTCCTTCGCACTTACCTTTTTTGACTGTAATCTAAACTGGTTCAATCGACAGGCTAACTACTATGCCAGCAAATATATTGAATCTTACAACCTGTTGTATAGATCCGAATTTATTGTTGTGTAAGCTCTTATAGCAAGACGTGCTATGCTTAAACAGTTGTCCATGTAAAACCCGGGATTTCATAATCGAAGAGGGGGAATATTAGTTGAATGAGCTAATGTTTCTGGAAGATGCTAGTGACTACAATATAATGCTCGACATTCACTCTACTCTCACGCTCTTCTGAAGATGATAACTGAAAACATGTAGTCATAGTCATAATATCATAATATTTATATAGAAAGTCGAGTAACCATCGTCATAATAACATGACATTTAAATTGAAAGTCTTCTACTTTTGAGGTGCTAAGCAGCTACAGCTAAAACCGCTCTAAGCTTAGTTTGACAAGAGAATCCATGGCTGATTGATTAGGTGCATCTTAAATGTGTAGCCAGATAAAATCTTATAAAATGAACTTTTTACGATTTGAAGTAAGAATTCTGACTATTTGTTTTCTAATATTAAGGGTTTTATCTTTATTTTTAAAACTAGAAAGTAGATTTATGTAAATTGAAGCTGAGTATGATGTGATCAAGATTTTTTCCTTTCGAAGAATTTCTCCTTTGCTCTATAAATGGTGGCCAATCCCAAGGTTCTACTATTATTCTCCTCCAGATTTAATTTGCACCAGATGGAATCCAATCTTTACTGACCATCAAATTACGGAGAAATAAAATAAAATGAAAATTACAAAATGTACACCTTATTTTACTGTACCAGAGCAAGAAATTGGATGCCAAATGGCCGCAATCAACGACCACACCTCACATACGCGGTCCACCATGGCACCAATGGACTTGACGGCGCAACGCACCACATCGGAATCTTCTCTGTTTTCAACTAACGCAAATGGAATCTCGTTCGGTAACGCCCCTCAACATCGGAGATTCCATAAAGATTCACCGGTTCACGGCCCAGCCCCCGTTACGTTACTTCACCATACACCTATATAAAGTAGAAAAAGGAAACGCTCCACAAATCGCGAAACCCTAGCCGCAACCCGGGCACTCGTATCTCCCCCACTCCTCTGATGCCGGACGACGCAGCAGAGCCGCCCGTCCGCGAGATGGAGGCCGCCTACATATCCGCCGACCCGGCGCTCGAGCCATCCCGCCCCCGCACCTTCATCAAGTCGATCGCGTGCGGCGCAGCGGAGGACTGGGTCGGCCGGAAGTTGGTGGTCGGCGGGTGGGTGAAGACCGGGAGGGAGCAGGGAAAGGGAACGTTCGCGTTCCTAGAGCTCAACGACGGCTCCTGTCTCGCGAACCTTCAGGTGATCGTCGACGCGGCGGTGTTCCCGCTGTCGCAGCTCGTGCCGACGGGTACCTGCGTGCTGGTGGAGGGGGAGCTAAAGAAGCCGCCCGAGGGGACGAAGCAGAGCGTCGAGCTCAGGGTGGAGAAGGTGCTTGAGATTGGCCCGGCAGATCCGTCCAAATATCCGCTTCCCAAGACGCGGCTCACTCTTGAGTTCCTTCGTGATTTCGTGCACCTCCGTGCACGTACCAACACGGTATTGAACCCTTTTTTTCTGACTCACGTTCTAGTTTATATTGGACTTTGGGCTTCTTTGATGGTTTAGGAACTCTATTTCTTCGGAAATCAAAGGAAAAAAAGAAGTTTTTGGACGGCAGACATAAACAGTTGAAACATAAAAATAAAGATAATTTAAGAAGTTATTATGTTACTTGTACATGTGCAAGAAGCTTTAAGGAATCATATACCTTCTAAAACTTTCTTCTCTAATATGTTCGATATGCACTTGGACAGACACCGAAGAGCACCAAATCTTTCTATGTCTCTTCTTCTGAGTTATTTCATAACTTGCTTTATTCCCTCAACTGTCTGACCATTATTTAGCAAAGAATATAATAGTAAACCATTTTGATGTTATTATTTGTTTTCCAACATTCATTTCAGATATCTGCAATTTCGCGAATCCGTGATGAGCTGGCGTATGCAACCCATACATTCTTTAGGCAAAATGGATTTCGCTATGTGCATACCCCTATAATCACCACGAGTGATTGTGAGGGAGCTGGTGAGATGTTTCAGGTTACCACACTGCTAACCGACGCTGAAAAGTTGGAAAAGGAGTTGCAATTAAACCCCCCACCTTCAGAATCCGATGTAGAGGCTGCTAAACTTATTGTCAAGGAGAAAGGAGAGGTTGTAGCACTGCTAAAATCGTCAAAGGCTAGGAAGGAAGAGATAGTTGCTTCTGTATCTGAGCTCAACAAGGCAAAGGAAAATCTATCAAAGCTTGAAGAAAAATTTAATTTGAAACCTGGAATTCCTCAAATGGATGGGAAAGTTGACTATGCACGTGATTTTTTTGGTCGTCAAGCATTTCTTACTGTGTCTGGCCAACTTCAGGTTGAGACATATGCTTGTGCCCTTGGTAATGTGTATACATTTGGACCAACTTTTCGAGCAGAACACTCTCATACATCACGACATTTAGCTGAGTTTTGGATGGTTGAGCCAGAGATCGCATTTGCTAATTTAGAGGTATAAAATTGATTTTTTTTTATATTACCTCGGTTCATGCAGCTTATGAAACCAACAGTGACTTGGTAAAATCTGATATATGCTTGTTTTGCCTGTTGCCACTTTTTTCACATTGGCTCTGTATTTATCTGAGCTTTATAATTTTCTCTTCAAATTTTACATATAAGTTCCTCATTGGAAATGCATCTGCTGCAGGATGATATGAACTATGCAGAAAACTATGTGAGATTTCTCTGCCAATGGTTGCTTGATAACTGTAGGGAAGATATGGAATTCATGGTCAAGAACTATGATAAAACAGCAATAGAGCGTTTGAAGCTTGTTTCATCTATGCCCTTTGAGCGCATTTCGTATACAAGGGCTGTGCAGCTTCTTGCTAATGTGACAGAGAAGAAGTTTGAGAATAAGGTAGAATGGGGAATTGATTTAGCATCGGAGCATGAAAGGTATGGATTACGTTGCTGCTGCTGAGGCCTATTCGTATTGGTGTTGGAATTTCATGATTAAGAATTGACAATATTTTGATATTTAGGTATTTGACGGAGGTGATATTTAAGAAACCAGTTATTGTATATAATTATCCAAAAAGTATAAAAGCATTTTATATGAGGCTCAACGATGATCAAAAGACCGTAGCAGCAATGGATGTGCTTGTGCCCAAGGTATGCAATTCTTTCATGTGGCAAAAAAAATGCACAGATACTATTTTAAATTATTTGATCAAAGCACACAAGTTTGGTTCTTAATTTCCCACTTATCAGCTTGTTGCCTCTATATGTATTGCTTCTGTTTTTTATATCCTCATTAATGTATTAGATGCCACTAAATGATGGTTATTGATGTATGGAAGCTCATAATGCTCATAAAAATTTTCATAGGTTGGCGAACTGATTGGAGGAAGCCAAAGGGAGGAACGTTTAGAGGTGCTTGAACAAAGGTATCCTGGCAGTGACTAAACTTAATTGCTTTTTTGTCCTGAACGCTGTACTAACTGCTTGTAAATAGCATTGATATGAATTTCTACAATATTTTTAATGTGTCTGAGGTGTTTTTATGTGTTACAATTGAGTTTCATTAGTACTTAATTAAATCCATGCTTCTTTAAATCTGTGTTTCCTAATTTTGATATTGGACTCCACTAATTACTTTGTGTAGGTACATCTATTTGGGTTTATCTTTTAGTTCCAACTTTTGTGTCACTATATTTTTAATTATTTTCTTTGCGACCTTGTCTTCTGAAAATTCAAAATTGTGGATACTTTATCTGCATCCTAATTATGTTATTGATACCTATTCATGAGTACGCCTTGATACTGAGACACAGCTAAATGCTATACGTCTAAGTACATTGACTGGTGAATATTTATGCACAGCATCTTATCTTTTACTAGATTTCTTCAATATAATTTAATAATCCATTAATTTGAAAGCAATGTTCCATTTTCGTTTTTTTGATTGTCACAGAATATCATGTGACAATTTTTCTTCTTTTTCACTTGGCTCAATTGATGCATAATCCTTAAATTAAGGATTGAGATGGGTTGCAACTGTCAGCAACGTTGGTGAATAGAGAACAGAGCGAGAGGTTGCTATAGGAGCAAAGATTGACGACAAGGAGATCATTTGATTTGGCATATCTTGTTGAACAAAGGAGATGCATTTAGAATAGGCATCAATGAACAACAATCAACGAGCATATGACCAATGGTAGACTCAGTGAATAGAGAAAATAAGGCTGAGTTGGGGTTTTTGATGGTTGTTGAGCGTTGATTTTTGATAAAATGCTGCAAGGAGATGGCAAAGAGTGGCTGTCAGCTTTATAGACGTGTGTGGCATTGTGAGCGGTAGTGACTGGTGAAGGTGGTCGCTATGACATGGGCCAAAGTTGAATTGTTGGAGATGGCTTTTGTGGGACACTACCTATGAGAGAAGCACGGTTTTAAGAATACAAGAGAAGATGAGGAGGAAGAATTGAGAGGGAAGAAGGAAAGGAGTAGATACTAGAAAGCTAAAATCTAATATAAGAGGAGAGGAAGAGAGATTTGGAGGAAATTAGAGTCAATAACTTATCATTGGAAGCATTTTCAGTGTTGCTTTGTACGACAACATTTCAGATGACATTTAACCATAACATTCCTCTAATTTAGTATTTAATCAAATTGATTTAATATGTGATCATGAATAGTCATTGGCTCAATGGGCAAGGTAGTGTATAATAATTCATACTTTCCATCTATGGTATGTATAGAAAAGTATTGTATTTCATTTAGCAGATTTATACAAAGAAAATTCAGTAAGGATCCAATTTCATTAACTCGATGTTCTATTATATGGATGAAAACATGCTTCTAAAAAAAGAGGCTTGCTTAAGACTCATTATATCTCCAACAGATTGTTTGGTATGAACAATTATGAAAGATTTTTTCCTATATAAACAAAACTAGGAGCCTCAAATCTTTTAATTTAATGTCATCCAATCTTGGAACAAATTCAATTGCTAGTCAAATAAACTACTCCCATGATAAGCTAAAGCCTTTATATTGGTATTAATCTTCAAACGAGGATAAAATTGACTAATACTATTCCAATTATCTATTGAAGCTTTACTTGGCTACTAAGATAACCATTCATTAAGACATTGCACACACCCACTACCTTAAACAAATTGAAGAATAAATTATATCACTATATCATGTTGCAAGTTAAATATTCTGTTCATCGAGAGCAAATTGAAGAACATTAACTATATTAGAAGATACTAAAATCAGAGTATATAGAGGTTGACTGTGGAAATACACCAGTAATCACATCAAATATTCTTATTATGACCTGTAGAATTCTCTAATTTTCTCATATTTGCTAATGAGTTCATTACTAGCTTTTTATATACATTTATAATCTTGCTATAGTTATGTCTGTCTATTAATATTTCTATTCTTATCTTTTCTACTTCAATTGACGTTAGATCAATCTTGAAGAATCCCCTCACATGCAGTTAGTGAATTTAAGGGTATCATCTCTCCTCCCTTGAACTATCCATCTCTTGCCATCGTAACATGCGTTCCTATTTGAGTGCTGCTTGCCTTAACCACCTCATTTGTCACGCCATTGAGGAGATAGTTTCCTCCTTTGATATTACTTCGAGCAACGGCTGATGACTCCTATGTTGCTTCTTCCCCTGCGCAAGTAGCCTTTTGTTGTCTCCTTTATAGTCATCTCCTACTCTGTTATCTTCTGCACCCAACTAATTACCTCCCCGTGTAACAATATGGAGCCACGCCATTGAGGAGATAGTTTCCTCCTTCGATATTACTTCGAGCAACGGCTGATGACTCCTATGTTGCTTCTTCCCCTGCGCAAGTAGCCTTTTGTTGTCTCCTTTATAGTCATCTCCTGCTCTGTTATCTTCTGCACCCAACTAATTACCTCCCCGTGTAACAATATGCGGCCACGCCATTGAGGAGATAGTTTCCTCCTTCGATATTACTTCGAGCAATGGCTGATGACTCCTATGTTGCTTCTTCCCCTCCGCAAGTAGCCTTTTGTTGTCTCCTTTATAGTCATCTCCTGCTCTGTTATCTTCTACACCCAACCAATTAGCTCCCCGCCTAACAATATGCGGCCAATATAATTCTCATTCGCCTATCCGTAGTAGGTAACCGCTGTGCCCTCATGGCCCCTTGCAACCTTGGAAACACTAGTGTCTTCCTCGTGTTTATCTTCTTTTTGCACTTTCTTCTTTATTGACATCCTAGCACTCTGTTTATTCCCCTCATCAGCATAGTGAAAGCATACTAGGAACAAGACAAAACATCACTATGGCAACTGAGCTAGCTTCACCTAATCGTTCCTATTATGAGTTTTCTGTTATTTTATGATTACTTCATAATTATCAGCATTTTATGTACTTTAGTCAAGTCTTTATATAACAACAATACAACTATAAATAATTGTCTTCTGGTTTTTTCTATTTCAAATGTGTAGGTTGATTTTGCTGCATACCTTGGCTCGATTTCTAGAGATTAACTTGTTTCATGTACTCTTTTTCAGAATTGTAGATGCAGGATTGCCTCTTGAGCCATACCACTGGTACCTCGACCTTCGCAGGTTTGGCACTGTTAAGCACAGTGGCTTTGGTTTAGGCTTTGAGCGTATGATCCTGTTTGCAACTGGCATTGACAACATCAGAGATGTTATCCCTTTTCCAAGATATCCTGGGAGGGCTGATCTTTGATCACCGGTTCTGTTCGATCTCCAAAATATTTGTCATCTACCATTACAACTAGCAAAACAAAAAGAGAGTAATTTTATCTGTATCTAGAATACGATGGAATTTTCAGGTAGTAGCTCTAGAAATAGGTTTTTTTCACTTCTGAAATCGTCATAGTTCATGTTTGCTTTTTCACATTGTATTGAGTCTTCTAAATTATCGAAATGATATTGGAACAAGTACAATGATTCAAATGGTTGGCCTGTATTCTCTGATTTTTAATAACAGTAACTTGATTCAAATGATTCAAATGGTTGGCTTGAATTCTCTGATTTTTAATAACAGTAACTTGAGCTGCCTGAATTTTATGCCTTCCCTGTTGTCATGCACGCTAGTTGATTTTCTGAATGCACATAATACAGAATAACTTTGAATTATGTAACAATTCTTATTTATAACAATGGTAGAAAATTTTTTTATTATCTACTTCAAAAATTGTTAATCATAATTAGCATCGGATGTCATGTTTGTGATGTTAACTCCCAATTTTAGGTCATTATTGAAGTTGGAATCATAATAGTATACTAGTATTCATAAATTAGTGTACCAATGTACTTAAAATACGCCATATTAAAATTAAACAAATTTTAGTGTGCGAGTTAATAAAATTTCTTCACTCTGCCTCACATCAAATTATTTTTGGAAGCGTTGTCGTGTCGATATGGGTTTAAGGTGGAAAAAATATATCGTTGGAGGTTGAGGGATATTTTCAGAATTAACATGAAGAGGGTGTGCCCGTCGAGAGCTTTTTTATAAAACGGCATTTCCAATTGCAGTTCACGGCGTTCATGCGTCAGATGCCGTCGCCTCCTCTCATCCCTACGGACCCGCCTCCACCTTGCTTCCCGTCGCCGCCCACGCCCACAGCGACGAAGATTCCCAGGCCATTTTGGAAGCCGAATTCATGGAAAAGGTCTTCTCCTGTCATCCCTTACACTCTCGATTCTAGGGTTTCTGTTCGGAAGATTTGGTGGCCGGTGGACAATAAACTTGATGAGCGGAATTCACCACATCAATGGATTTAGAACTTTGACTCGCCGGTGTTGTGCAACAATCTTGTCGGAAATCACTATGATTGAGATCTTGAGTTATAAGACTTCACTGAATATAAAAGAGAAGAGAAGACGTAAAATATGAGAGGAAATTAGCAGAATTTCAAAAGAAGCATTAGTTCTTTGTATTATTCATCGATCCTTTAGAATAAAATATTTTAGCCAAAAATAAACAACCCAACTAACTAGAGTCAAGTGAACACTGATATGGTTTAACTTCAACATGATCTAACACAACAAATAGGGTTTAATAAAATATTTTAGCCCATACATCACAATATAATCACCATTAAAATTCAAAACTACTAAAAATAAAATATATTTGTTTGGTGGTCGGCGACATTGTCACAGTTACGAGTCTAGTCTACATCATAGTATGATGTAAAATATGAGGCTATTTCTTGCTCGGGCCGGATCTGTGCTGTGATTGTATTTCCTGAAGCTTTTATATCCAGTCCTTTCCTTTTGGCAAATTTTGCTTGCTTTTAGGTATCTTGTGTTCAAGGATCAAAACGGCCAGAAGACCTTGAAGCTATTTTTTGCTCAGATCATATCTGGGCTCTGTTTGTATTTCCTATAGCTTTTCCATGTAGTCCTTTCCTTTTGGTAAACGAAAAAGAATATCTAATATGGAATACACTTTTTCCATATTGCACTTATTGATAGTGCTTGAGTTCTGGAATGAGAATAATGTTATCTCCTGAGTCTTTTTAATCCATTTCTCATCTAGTCTACCAAATGCATTCCAGTAATGATTCTACAGTATTTTTTTTTCTTTGAGCACTGATTCTGGAATTGTCTTACCTGCAGTAGGGTGAAATGAGAAAGATAACATTGATCTGTCCGTGATAGGGAAAGAAGTTGCTGACAACAAGGAGGAACTTGATCCTGCTTCAGATGATTGATGTGGATAACGTTGGGGCTGTGAAGAAGATGAGTTTGAGCAGGAAACTGGTTGAGGTAATTCCAGTATATGCAGTCCTCTGCTATGCAAACTGTTCAAAATCTTTCATTGAGTTGTTTTATAGCTTCAGTTAAGTAATTTACTGTCATTTCCATGTGAGAAATTGCTCTCTGCTGAACTGAAATTTCCTTGCTTCAGTTTGGGCCTATATCTCTTGTTCTACTACTCTACTTGTAAAGAATTGAACTCCTTTTGCCATTTCTTCGACTCTTTAGGTGTGTTGGAATGAGTGCAAGCAGACTTCCACACTGTGTTATCTTGTTGTCAATATTGAGTATCTTTCTTCAATTTTGTTGATGATTTATTAGTGTCTATCTGATGTTTCTAGAAAAAGGAGAGTTGTTCCATCTAAAAAATGTGAGTGACATGAATGACTAGTTAGTAATGATGGCTAATTATGTGTACAAGCACCTGGTTGCTATTAACAACTAAGGAACGGATAAGTCCAATTAATATTGTTGACGTCGTATCTACCAATTTGATGTTTGATGGAAGGATTACATTTATACAAGTTGAATAATGCAATTGACATTAGAAGTAATTCATCTGATTGAAACTTGGCTTCTTTGTAGTTTAATAATCACAAACAATTCTTCACTTTAAGCTATGCTTTAGAGTAGGCTTAAAATTCATTTTGAAGTGTTCAGTGGACAAAAGGGACAAAGATATGAGAGGATAAGCGTAATATAAATGTTGATCATTGAGCATGCACAATCCGAAGACGACAAGCCCGCATGGATAGAGTTTTTGAAGAGTGCACAACATGATGAGAGGCTACAAGTCTAAGGAAATTCCAAGAGAATGTCCTTCTTAGAGCAGAAAAAAATTTTGAAATAAGTAGCGTTGGAAGATGACGTGCTTTAGTTGATGAGTTCTTGTTGTAGCCCTTGATGTGGAAATATCAAGTTCACCAGGAAATCCATATTAATGGTAGTTGCTACTTACAGGTTTATGCCTACAAGTCTCGAGGCATTATTAGTGTTGAATTCACAAAACAACACCCACTTTAGTCCTTGCAATGAATACGGGCAGACATGATAATGGATCTAAGTAGAGAGGCCAGAGGGCAGAGGGCAGAGTTGGGTCGCTCGAGTAGAGAGCAGTTGTAGAGTAAATAGTTTGGATTTTGAATGTAAATTTATAGTTTTATGCTTTTATTTTAATTGAGTTTCGAGTACATGTAGGTGTAAATATGAACCTGAAACGGGTTTAAGTGTCAGCTATATGCAATGCATGTTCTATTCATCAACGATCTAATTATGCCACTTGCCGACATTTAAGAAGAATAATCTTTCAGGATTTTTCTAGTCTCGTACTCTAAAAGCATACAAGATTTTTGAGTTGACGATGAGCACTGGTCTTTTTTGGCCTTGTCCTATGTACGACTGTAGATGATTGGAGGACCCAAAATGTGTGGTCATGTCAAAATGGTGAGACTGGGGATTTTTTTTAATGCTGGAATGCAGTACTTAGGCCATGTTTCCTATGAAGGAATCCACTGGGAGGGAAAGTATTGCATTCCCTCGTTTCTTTCAAAGGATGGAAAAGAAGGGAAGGAATTTAGCAAGAAAAGTGTACTCACTTTCTGCCGTTTCAACTTTTGCCCAAATTGGGTGGAAATAAAAAAATTGACGTTCACCCTGCACCTCATCCTTCTCTCTCCCTCATTGCTGCCCTCACCCTCGTCCTTCCCTCTCCCTTGTCGCCTGCGTCACTCGCCTGCACCGCTCTCGTAGTTCGCTTGCGCTGCTCTCGTCCGCCAGCGCCAGTCGGAGCCCGTCGGACCTTCGCGTTGGAGCAGGCGAATGCATGCACGTAGCGCTTTGGACGTCCACCTGCGCCTGCTCCCGCCTGCATCGCTCTCGTCGCCCCCACCCCCCATCCACCCGCCTCTCCCGCCTACGCCGCTCTAGTCGCCCTGCGCCTGCGCCTGCGTCGCTTGCCTGCGCCTACTTCCACCTGCGCCTGCATCGCTCTCGTCACCCCCACCCGCCATCCAGCTCTCGTCGCCCACCTGAACCGGCGATCTCTCTCCCGTCTGGCAAGGAGCTCCACGCGCAACGCAACAAGACCAAAAGGGTTTTTTTTTTGCGTACCTTAGTTTCCCTCCATCCCTTTCTCATTTTTCTTCTTCTCTTTTTTCTATGTAGTTTTCTATCCTTCGTAGGAAACAGAGCCTTAAGGTTGTGTATATCAGCGGAGAGGGGGAAAGACAAGGATGAGAAAAATCGCAGAAGGAAAAATAGGCTAGAAGGGATTTTGCGTTACGTGAAAATCACGTGAGATCGCTTCCAGTTCCCATTTGCACGAGGTCGCCGTTCGCGAGGTCGCCGTCTGCCGTCCGCCGTCTGTGTGAGGGGGAAGAGCATCCAGCAAGGTCGCCGTCTGCCGTCCGCGCAAGGGGGAGGAGCATCCAATGAGGTCGCCGTCCCCACAAGGGGGAGGAGTGTCCAGCGAGGTCACCGTCCATGTGAGGGGGAGGACTATTCAGCGAGGTCGCCATCCGCCATTCGCGTGAGGGGGAAGAGCATCCAGCGAGGTCGTCGTCCGCCGTCTGCACAAGGGGGAGGAGCATCCAGCAAGGTCGCCATTCGCAGGGGGGAGGAGTATCCAGCGAGGTCGCCGTCCATGCGAGGGGGAAGACTGTTCAGCTAGGTCACCGTCCGCACGAGGTCAACGTCTAGCGGTGGCGAGCGGCGGCGGCGGCAACATCCAGTGGCGAAGGCAGTTGGCAGCAGCGGCAACGAAGACGTCCGCACAAGGGGGAGGAGCGTCCAACAAGGTCGCCATCCGCATGAGGGGGAGGAGTGTCCAGCGAGATCGACGTTCAGCGGCAGTGGCAGCGGCTGCAATGTCCAGTGGCGAAGGCGGCGGGCAGCAGCGGCAACGAAGACGGTCGTCCGAGGGGGAAGCAGCGTCCGCATTCACGCGATTCTTTTGCCCTCGTTTATTCATCCTATTTTTCCCCTTCTTCAGTCCATCCGTCTGGGTAAATAGCAAATTTTTTTAGTCTTCATTCCTTTTTTCCTAAAATTCTTTTCGATAAATACAGTGTAAGTGATATGGTTGGATTACTGCATTTTACTTGAATACTTGATCGCAGACACAAATAAGGTGGCTTCCTCCAGTGAACCACCGAAAGAACAAACAAACAAACATGAGCGGCCATACTGGTCGCGCTTGCTGATGCTGGGAGATATGCATCAATTTCCGAATGACAAGGCCACCAGTTGCTCATCCAATCCCGTATTAATATTCTATGTGGAAGGGAAAAGAATCCAGCATCAGCCATCTTATCTCCATTACCTTGTAGGTGCCCTGTCACAACATGAAGAGATCGTCAGAGACCAGGACTTCAGAGCTGCCATTCACACATTGTTCCATATGGATAAGTAGCTTTCCAATATTTGCAACTTAAAATCAACTATCTATTCAGAAAAAATTATCCTCACCTTTAAGAGAGCATACTGCCTATCTCTTCTGTTTTTTGAGGGCCTGTAACTTGTTTTTCTCTTATCTTTTATATAGTGTGTTTTTTTGGACGAAAAATTGGAAGGAAAGAATAGAAAACATATTGAATCTAATAACTTTTGCAACTAGATTCAATGTGTTTTTTATTCTTTCCTCTTAATTTTCTATCAAAAAAATACAACCTAATTGAGTTCATGAGAAAGAATTCTAGGCCTACTCTGATATCGCTTGGCATTGTTAATAATTCATAAATTCTTAATTATTAACCACTCAAGCTCGTGAATTATTTTTTCTTTCATTGTTAAGGGACTACTACAAAACCCTCATCCAATGCCTGTAGGGTTTGTGTAGTCCACTTGCATGCATTGTTGGTCAACCCAATTAGCCACATGTTTGATGTGATTGATCGAGTACTAATCACCTATTACCATTTGTTCGTTTCGTATGTTTATGTATATATATATATTTGAAATTCTCTCTATTTAGTGAAGCTCGAGCTTTATATGATTGTTAAGTTCAGTTTTATTTCAACATTTATTATATTAAACCTCTTATTGATTCATACTTTCTTTCAAATGAAAAAGAAGATTCTTTTTCAATGAGTTATACAGATTAATATTGGGTTTTCGTACATAGTGTTTACTTGGATATATAAAAAGTGCAAAAGAAAAAAAAAAGAAAAAAAATAGATGGATGAAATGTGTTATGGATTTTTTTCCTTATATTTATTTGGAAGGAAAGAAAATTTGAAATATTAATATATATATTTTTATTTTTATTTTTTTTCACTCATATTATATATATATACTAATAATATTATAAAATTATAAAATATTAAATATTAAATATAAGCAATGATAGTGAGGACAAGCAGCGGCGACAAGAACAAGCAGTGGCAACGAGCCCGAGCAGCGACGGCAAGGTCGAGTAGTCGAGGAAAACTCGTAATGAGCGAGGATGATAAACGATACGATAAAAAACAAGGTGTGAAGTTAATAAAATTAAATCATAATTTTAATTTTTCGCCTAATTAATATCTAACTTTTCTTTCTAAACTATCAATCTGCCCAATTAATACACAATCTAAATCTCTAAAGAAGCTCCATGGATCAGCATAAAGAATCAAAGGTTGCCCCGGGGCATTCTTCGGCGCAAACACAAAGTCACAGCATTTTAGGAAGCTGCGAAAGACTATTCCAGCAGGATAACGCGAAGATAAAGGATCCACTCTTCACCCCCAAATTAAACAAAATGGCTGGACAAAGAAAGACTCGTACAGAGATGATAAATTTTGTGTTCAGATGGACGGACAAGTGGTCAAATCCCACCCAGAACCAAACGAATGAGTTCAGTTGGAGCTGAGAACAGAAGAGAATGGTCCCGTTTGGCCTAGCTTTTGGAGCTGCTTATGGTGTTGCAGCCAGCAGAAATCAAGAAGCTGAGGTGTTTGGCCCTGCAACTTCTCTGTTCCAAACCACAAATAGTTGCTTCTCTGAGAAGCAAGGGTGAAGCTGCTTCTCTGGCCCCCACCTGCTTATGCTTAATTATAATAATAATTTTTTAATAGTATAACTTATAATATTTCTAATAAATATTTTAATTATAGTTAACAATAAATTTAATCATATAATTTTTATTTTAGTAATTTTTTTAATAAAAAATTATTTATCATAAATAGAATAACCTAGTCATAAGCTGTGCATCCAAACACCCTCAAACTTCTTCAATCAGCACTTCTTCAACCAGCATTTCTTCAACCAGTAAAAACTACAAGCAGAAGCTAGGCCAAACGGAGCCAATGTACCCCTCCCATTTGGATTCCCCCCTCACTTGATGTCTGGTGGCACTTTACTGTGCCTCTTCTTGCTCACATGGTGGTTGTTTATTCATAGAATCCTGGGTTTCTCCTGCTAATATTTGTACTGCTCGGTTTGGATATTTGAAGGAAAGTCTCTGGTCTTCCCCTCTTACTGGCCAGGCCTTACTTCCCAAGTTCTTTTGCAGTAGTTTTCCCTTCCAACTGGACTTCGTATGAAATAGGAAAATATTGATTCCATGTGGACATGGTACAAAATAGGAAGAATTATTAGAGAGGGAGTGAAAGCGGAGGATCAAAACCACTAGTGCTGATGAGTCAAATTATGGATAGCAGACTTATTTGTTCTTATTTATTGCTAAAGGTTGCTTTCGAGTCCTTAAGACTTATGGGTGACAAAGCTTAGGTCAATCTTTCCATTGACTTGATTTATAACATTTGTTTGCCTTGACTCAACTTATCAAAACTGGATATGGGTCCGTTTGGCATAATTGAAACTTGTAGCTTTTGCTAATTGAAAAAATGCTGGTTGAAAAAGTTTAAAGATGTTTGGGAATAGGGGGTGGCAGCTTCTCAGAGAAGCAGCTGCTTCTAGATTTGGAACCCAGAAGTTATTAGTCAAATACTCAAACTTCTGAAAATCTACTTTTGCGACTAGCAAAAGCAGCTAAACACCTGTGCTAAACGGCTCCTATATGTTTAGGTCGTGAAATACATGGGTGATATAATATAGACCAACCTTATGTAATCTAAGGCACTCACATGAGGTCTCCTTCGTAATCTTGTTGAAACAAAATTTAGAATCTCAATCAACTTTGAACTCTTGTTGAAAACCGCATATAAATGTTAACTCAATCATTTTTAGATACAAAGGTTGATCTTTAGATACCCACCTTAATATTATTTCCATAAGTGGATAATTTATTTTCTAAATTTCTTTTTCAATTTCAAATGGTGTTGTATAACTCTTTTTAAGTTAATTCATTTTTTTTAAAAAAATATTATCTTATCCTTATATTATTTATTGAATGAGATCTCTTTTATAGAGTAATTATCATATTTATATAGTTAAATTAACATGGAGCAAAGTAAAATAATATGGATCATAGAAGCAAATATATATATACTATACTATAGTAAGTAAAACTTATTTAAAATGAGGTAAAATGGAATTACTCTTTTTTTTTCACCTATGGCATTAGAATAATGAAATATCTCTTTTATCTATAAAAATGAAACATTTGTTTGATAAACATATACATTAATTAGAAAATTAAAATACTTTAATGCTGCATTATAATCTTTCTTCTATTACAAGGGTCAATAATCAATTGCAGGACATTTATACTTTTCTATATTTCAAAATAATTACTACACAGCATTTAAGTTGCTGCACTTAGAGCATTGAAAGAATTGTGGCTTAAATTTGCCACATAAATACAAACATACTCAAAAGATTTAGATTATAGATAACAAATTATTATGAAATTAAATTATTTAAGTGATATAATTATATAATATATAATTATTATATTTTTTAAAAAGTATAGTTTTTGTACTATTATAAAAACGTGCTGGTATAGTTTATCTTGTATAGCTTAAAAAAAACCTTATTAATAAATTAAATAGGAAACAGTTACAAAGGTAAATCTGTTACTTTGCGTGTTACGCGGTCTTTCCTTTGAGCGTTATAAATCAAGGCAAAAGCGCTAACCGAAGTTTAGGCTTGGAGCTGCCTCTGCTCTCCCCACTCTTGGAGGAAAGGCTTCTCCTCTACCTGCAAACAAGCACAATTATCGAGCGACGAGGCGATGGCGAGCACCCCCTCCTCGTCCTGCTCCTCTTTCGCCTCATCCGACGAGGACTCGACCGTCAAGCTCCCCGCGGTCGCTCCCCTCAAGTTCCTCGTCAGCTACGGTGGCAAGATCCTTCCTCGCTACCCCGATGGAAAACTCCGCTATGTCGGCGGTGATACGCGCTTGCTCTCCGTCGAGCGCTCCATCCCCTTCTCAGGTGATCTATCGTCTCCTTCTGGCTTCCTTTTAGATTTCATGTTATGATTGAGTTCGAGAGTGAGAACGGTGGCGTTTGGAATGGCGAGCAGAGCTGCAGGGAAAGATGGCGGAGATGTGCGGATGGGCCGGCGCCGTGTGCCTCCGGTGCCAGCTGCCGACGGAGGACTTGGACGCCCTCGTCTCTGTAAAGTCCGATGAGGACCTCGCGAACGTGGTGGCGGAGTACACCCTCGCAGGCCGTAACAAGATCCGGGCCTTTCTCTTTCCCGCCATCGCCTCCAAATCAGCCAACAAATCGAGCGGTGCTTGCCCTACCCTTCCGATCTCGGCCTCCGAGCGCTGTGTACGCCAGATCTATGCGCCGGCGAGTCTCGCTGGCCGGATTGGAAGGGCTGGCGCGGCTGGCGATCTTCGCCGTCGAGGCCACCACCACCTCCCTCCTGGTCTTCCTTCGTCCAATAGGCCGTGCAACCACCTGGTTCACCATGGTAGCCATTGGCAATAGTATACGCATCAACTATCCACATGACTTGAAGTGGAAGAGGAAGATTATGAGGTAAATCACTGGTGCAAAACAGACTTGGATGTAAACCGTGGACGAATGATGTAGTACCTGTTTACTTTGAATACAAATTTATCTCTAAATCACGAACATAAACTCACTAAAAACCCTTATATTCTTCAGTTTCTTCATCATCTTCGCCCGAGAACCTGTCACTTTCCACTCGATTCCTTTCCCCTCATCTCCTACTGTGTGATTTGCCCTGCGTGTTTGCAGTTCGTTCGTCAATTGCTCTTGCGGCCGTGGCTCCGTTCATTTTCTGTGCCCAATTTAGTGACCATCACCTCCGTTTGGTTACATCAGTTGAAGTAGATACGTTTTTTTAGTTGCTTGCTTTTGGAATTTAAAGACTGATTCCTAATTTTGGTTTTTTGTGTCGCAGGCTGATTGAAGGCGAAGAGAACATCAGGTTCACTCCTTCCTGGACCATCTTTTATTTGGTACCGGTCAAGGACATTATGCACACCAGACCCGGAGAATGTTTTGCCTTTTGACCCAAGCCCGAAGATATACGGAAATTCTTTTTGACATGTTAATAATTTCTTAAAATATAAATTATTTTTTTGAAAAACTTTGGTACTTCCAAAATATTCTGCACCATTTGGAATCGTATTTTTCATCTCAAGAATCTCTTATTTGACATGATTATACTATTTTATATAAATATGGAATCGGATTAAGTTAGCCTTATACTCAAAATATTTTGATAGCTTTTATACTTTTATTATTTCTGAAAATAGTAGGAATTGTTTTATTTTTCCTCATCTTGCACTAACTTCATTTTTCTTCTTTTGCATAGATACACCCTTCGGAACTAGAGATGGCTGAAGAAGGCAAAGGTTAAGAAGGTTATGCCTGAATCTGAACAGAATATTAAATATGTATCCTCATATAGCAGCCGTATGATACACCTTCAGCTAATCATGAACACTTCAAAGCTGCGAAAGGAAGAGAAGAATGTAGGGTTTATACTTGGTGAAATTAGGCCTGTCACCGAGTGAGCAGAGGTAGGACTTTGGATGACACGTAGGCTTTGATTCTTAGCAATCAATTCTCAATCTGGACCTCGTGGCCCATGTGTTGGACATTTTGAGTGAAGAGTTCCTAAAAGATAAGCTCAATAATTTATTTACAGGAAGAGAATGCAAGAATGCTCGAAAATAGAAAGCATTGAAAAGAATGAAACCAATCTACATTAAGTAATTCCCATATCCAATGCATTTAAACTCATTATAGGGTTTATACAAAGGAAAATTTAATATCTATACATGCTAATGCAGTTCAGCTTCAAGTCATCCCAACTAGGATCAAAGTAGGCTTTAGTTCATGGACCCTAATTGTTTATTTTGTTAAAAGGGATAGTGGCATTGTCAAGTATCCATAATTATAAAGTTTTTTCTTTATGATATTCATTGATTAACACCTAAGTCACGTCAACAAAATTTAAGGTTATTTTATGTGTGAATTGATTGTTTTTTGTTCAAGCATTTAATATATCTTATGGTTGTTTCGGGGATGAGAGCTTACAGGCTTACATGAGGCGATGTTATGTGAGAGCTCCAAGTTATCATGTGACATGATAAGCGTTTGGGTGGAAGACACAGCCCCGTTTGGTAACCCAGCTTTTCAGCTGGAGCTGGTGTGCCCAGCAGCTTGTAGACAAACTGGCTGTTTGAGAAACAAGTTTCTTAGGTTCGACCTACGAAGTGCTACTGTTCTTAGCCAGCTGTAAAAACCGGCTTTTGCAGCTTCTCAGATTTCTTCCTCCCAGCCTCTGCAACTTTTCCTATCGCACGCGCCCCGAAGACGTGCCGCGTCCGCGTCCGAGAGAGCCCACCGTTCTCTTTCTTCCGTCGCCGCTGCACCAGAGAGAGAAGGGGCCGCTGCCCTCCTCTTCGTCGCCGCACCAGAAGGAGGGGCCGCCGCCCTCGTGTCGTCGCCGTCGCCGCACCAGGAAGAGGGGCCGCCGCCCTCCTCTTCATCGCAACACCAGGGGGAGAGGGCCGCCGCCCTCTTCTTCCGCACGCCGCACCAGAGAGGCCGCCGCCCTCATGTTGTCGCCATCGCCGCACCAGGAAGAGGGGCCGCCGCCCTCCTCTTCATCGTAGCACTAGGGAGAGGGCTAGTTTTGACCAGCTAAAAATTATTCTAGTTTTGACCACTAATTCCTCTTATTCTAATTCTAATCTAGCTTTAATCTAATTCTAATCCGAGTTAAAAATTATTTTGACTAATTTTGACCAGCTAAAGCTTGATTTATCCAAACAGCATGAAATTGATCCAACCAGCTCTGATCCAACCAGCTCTGTTCAAACCCGCTCCAGCTATAAGTTCCGGCTGAATCAAAACTCGCCCTCAATCAAGTTGTTGTGGCTGGTGTACAATGTGGTTGTAGACAACGGATGCAACCTTAAAGAGATATTTGAAAGTCATGTTGATCACTAGATATTTGAAAGTTTTATAATTCAGCTTCTAATCTTCTCATTCTTCTGAGTTTAATTTTTGATTTCTTATGCTCTTTGTCCCTTTGACTCTTCTAAAAGACTAGGCTCTTGGCTTTTTTACATCTGAAGTTCCCAATGTTGGCTCTTATATCCTAGTTTATTTTGGTTTTACCCTTCATGTGCTATGAAATTTTCCTAGTTTTGTTCGTTTATCGTGGCATTTAAGTCAAAGCATGGACAACAATTTAATCATGCTGTATTTTATCACATCTGAAGGTATGGTTATTCTTTTAATTACAATGTGACCAAATTAAATTTTTGTTACAGATAAAAATTGCTTGTCTCTGGCGCCCTGAGTGTTATATTTCCATATATTGAGTGATTTGTTTTCTCCCATTTGTCTACATTATTACTGTAGAAAATACCATTCCCCAACCATATCTGCCATAAATCTTTTGATAATTAAAGGTCTTATCTCGAGTGTTGCAGGTCTTATCTAATAAACTTGTAAGTTAAACTAAGAACTTTTGTTGATAGCAAAATTGTGAGGTAGAGCCCTGCCTTCATTATTTAATTTGCTTATATAAAAAAATGTCATTTACTTTGGGGGAATATAAAATAATAAAACAAAGAAAATAAAGTATAGAGAAGATTTTTTGTACTTTCTTAAATGAGAGGCAATAGAGGGGAAATAAAAGAGGAGATAAAATAAACGTTAAGTTTTCTCTTTCTTTTTTCTATTTAGCCATACCATTCAAAATTTTTTCTTCTCATTATACTTATCCCCAGTTCTTGATTCCCAAGCTTAGATCGCATCCACAATCATGGTCTCATCCCCATACCCCACAGATAATTTTGTCACTCTCTGTCTCCACATTGCTTGTCTCTGTTCTTTCCATCCTTTTCTCTCTCTCTCTCAGCCTTTACCCAAGTTCAACTCCTCTGATTGATCCTCTCCAACCTCAGAGTTAAGAAAAATCCCATAGATCACCTCACACTTTCAGCATAAACCACTTACTCCTTAAGATTGACATGTGAGCATAAAAAAAAAAATCTTATTGACCTTGATATTATCAGAGTGAGCCTCTACAAGCTTCAGTGATCGCTCATGCTACCCGAGAATGCTATGACACTTGCAGTAGTTGTCATCTTGTCAGTGCTCAAGGAACTAGAATAAAGTAGTTTCTTCAAATATGAAAAATAATATTAGTATTTTGAAAAAAGTACTGCAAGGCGTCAATTGTGCAATATCTTTAACACTACTTATTTATTTATATCTTTGGTCACATGTTTATTTTGCCTAGGGAGAGTCCTCCTCTTGTTGCACCAACCTTCATGGATGCATCAAGAGAGCGCTTCAAGTTGTGCAAGTTCTGATTTGCACCAACAAGAATGGAAGTCATCTTCTTGTATGATCCTTGTGCCAGGTTTCCAAAGAAGTGTTCCAAGGATGAAGAAGAAGAGAGGAAGCCGGCAACCTTTCACCACCACCACCACTAGAGAAGCCTTGTCGCTAAGATGAGTGGCGACAAGCTTGAAGGAGGTAGCTAGAAAGGGCTTTAGCAGCTAGGGCTTGGAGAGGGGAGAGTGATCTAGGCAACTAGGTTAAGATTGGATGATATATGTGCCCCTAGGTCTCCATATATATAAAGTTTAGAGTGGGTCCCATAACTTAAGAATAAATCTAATATATTTATTCAAATTAAATGTACATATACACTTTTGTCCTTTTGCTAGGCTAATATCCAGATTGGACAAGTATGTCACACTTGTTTAACCCAATCTAATGGTCATGACTAAACTAAGTTCTGACTTGTGTATGACTATACATTTTCAATCATGCAGCCATATGTGGGGCGCCCATGGATATCAAGCTTCCATTTAAGGAAGGGGCAAATCCTATCTTGGCTCATTGAATCTCTCCTATAGTTTATGATACACCCAATGACAAGCGTTATGACTCTCTTGCTACGGTGAAGCGTTAGATTGTATCAAAGTGCATCATTTACCATATAGAGATGTTAATAACCTCAAGTCAAGGACAAGTGCACCTCTGTTACTATGAGATTTGACCTGAGACATCAAAATCCTTACGGTGGGTCGATCCAGTATATCTACCTTGATATACCTATATACCTGCATTTGCACCACGTGCTCAACCAGTGCATATACCAGTCTCACCTACATTATAGCTATCCCATATCCACTATGATACATGACTAGGGACAAAAATAGAGACTAGATAAAATCTATCTCTTGGGACATTATTTATGCAAAAGTACATGTGACACTTGTTAATGTTATGCCTTGAGACCCATTGTTGGTCTTGACTTTTGTACTACATTTTTAATATTTTTATTGATAACCTAGCATTGTTATTTTCATGGTTTACTTTACATTTGTGCATATGTATGTTTACATGACGATGTCCCTAAGAGATAGATTACATCTAGTCTCATAAACTAGCATTGTTATGCACTGGTTAGCATGGGGTGTTCATGGAAAAACTATGAAATAAGGTAAAAAAAATAAAGTTAAATACTTAGCGTACATGAGATCGAGACCAATCAGATATGGTCGATTTTTAGTTAAAACTTAACTATGTGAAAGGAATTGTGCTTTAAGTTCATGTTATGTCAAGGACTTCCATCCATGTACGATAGATTGTAAGTTTGGCTTATTTTCACGAGAAATTCATTCTAAGATCAGCTAGTGATACACCCAGCGGGCCAGTGACGCACGACAAAACCCGTTGTGATTTTTTTTTCTTATTTTTCATTTTTTTCTAATCCTAATTTATTTTTTTATTTTTATTTTCTGAAATTTTTAAATTTTTATTTTTATTTTTTAAAAAAAATTTCTCAAGAATTTGATGCTATCATGCTTTGACTTGCTCGTGCCACTTGCCAAGATGAACGTGTAGTTTTTACAAGTCAAGCCACACTTGGCACCCCCAGTTTGTGCCACGTGCAAGGCTAGATTGTAAGTTGAAAAGTGAAGCCGAATCTGGCGAAGCCATTACGTCCATTAATTGACAAAACTAAAAAAAATCATTTATTTATTTTATAAATTATTTATATTATGATATTATTTTATTTAAAAATATATTAATAAGGCGGTGGGTCCCTGATCTGGTGTTGCTGCGCATATAGGTACAGTGCAAGTTTCACTGTCAAAACGACGCTTCCGAGTCCCGACCGTGAAGGCAGTCGTCCACTTGGGTGGGCCCGTCTCTCAGCGACGGTGCCACCAGAGTTGCACGTCACATCTGCCAACTCGTGCCCCTCACGTGCCCAAACACGGTAGAACATCTGAAAAAAAAGGAAGTATTTATTTAAAAAGATACAATCAATTTCCATATTCAGGCCGAATTATTTGAAAGAAAAAAACACAAAACAACTTGTTTTCTAAAACAGATCCACGGTGGTTCCTGATAGACGTGCGGGTAGTAGTAGCCTCGCTGCCTGCTCCTTCCCCAATCATCAACTAATGGTAACAAATCGAATTCAAATAAATATCTTTTCCCCGTATAAATAAACTATACAGGCCCAGTCAAGTTTCGTTTTCGTTTTTCACTTTTTTGATCCCACCCAATCCCATCCGGACCGCCCCTCCCTCTCGTTGATTTTGCTACCCCCGAGGCCCCGATGGCCGCCCTCCCCGCGACGGCCTGCCGCTGCCTCGCCGGCGGCCAAGGCACCCGGCGGGACGCCTTCCATCGCGAGCCCCCGTCTCGTGCGCTGGCGCTCAGGGCGCCTCTTCGCTCTCGCCCTCGCCTGGTTCTTTGTGCGCGGCCCGCGACCCGGCGGTGGAGGCGAGGGTGGGCCGCGTGCTGCTCGACGTCTTCCCCGAGGCTTGGGGGAGTCGGGTGGTGTCGCAGGGCGGGCGGCGCCTCACTGCTCTCCTTCGGGGCTAGCCCCGGCGAGCTACTCGGCTGCAGCGGGGGCGGTGCTGGAGAGGCCGCCGGCGACCAGTCTCAGGCCCTGTCCGCGCTTCTCCCTGTCGTCGTCGCCGCCACCGCAGTCTCCGCCCTCGCCAACCCTGCTACGTTCTCCTGGTGCACTATTGACGCTTCTCCCCTTCTTTCTCTTTCAGTTTCAGACTTTCAGTATGAGACGCTTCTATTGTGTTTGGCGGTAAGGGAGTAGTAGGGGATCGATCGGGGTTAATGCAGCGACCAATGGATGTCTGTCTTCATGTGGTATTTGAATGATTATACAATTAAGGTCATCAATTAAAGACTGAGGCCTGGCCCTTGAAAGTCGCATTTCTAATCAAATTAGGATTTGGCCGTATCTCAAATTAAAACCTGCAGAACAGAGACATGCGCCATTTAGCTGTATGATCAAATTAGTTATGTCTCTGGCGTTGAAATTGTTCCTTTTGTTATCAATCATAATTGTCAATAAAGGATCGCCAGCCTAATCTGGTAGTCCACTGATTCTGAAAGTGAGTAAAGAATATCTATTTTCTGTTCTTTCTCTTCGGAATTTCTGTTGGATGGCGTCAAAGCCTTTATTGTTAATGAAGTGTCTTATTGAATGCTAGAAATCTGCATGGGCTGAGATGGTACCCATGTGCTTCATTATTGACTAAAGAATCATTACCATGACACATTGCATAGGTATATACACACGAATTTTCAAGTCATCAATTGTCTTAACTGTATGGTTTGTAATATTATGTTACAAGTTTGCATAAAATTAGACATTTCTGATTATTGGATAATATGGTCAAAGAAAATACGGAAATTTACAGTTTATGTCTCCATTCTGGTGTCTGATAGCATCTCTTAGTTCATTCTCATGAATTTGCTTTCCTCTGTCATGTCTGCTAGAACTTTCTCCAACACCATGACAACTGTGAATTTTGTTTATTTTCTGTTTCAGATTTTCATGATACATATTGTTTTACTTTAATTAGTTAATAATGTTTTAGTTCATGCATTATTGTAAATAATATAATCTATTCATATCATATTTATATAACACCTGAAACTGGAGAAGCTGATTTTTTCCTAATATTTTCCAGGGTTTCAAAAGAATATTATGCCCCAGCTCTAGGAGGGATTATGCTTTCCATCGGAATTAGATTATCAATTGATGATTTTGCCCTTGTCTTTAAGAGGTATTCGTTTATTTCCTTTCAGTTGTTGTTATGTTGTTGTCGTTCAGAAAGTCACAGGATTGGTGATTTCGGTATTGCTCATCTCCTGCAGACCCTTACCTCTATCTGTTGGCTACATTGCACAATATGTGCTTAAGCCACTATTAGGCCTGTTGATTGCAAAGGCATTTAGAGCACCTTCTATATTCTATGCTGGGTTTATCCTTACTTGTTGTGTTGCGGGTGCACAACTCTCAAGCTATGCTAGTTTCTTGAGCAAGAGTGATGTTGCCTTGAGCATTCTGCTAACTAGCTCAACAACAATTTCTTCTGTGCTTATGACACCGCTACTTACTGGGGCTCTGATTGGTTCTGTTGTCCCAGTTGATGGAGTTGCTATGTCCAAATCTATTTTACAGGTAAGTAGAACATACATTGCAACTCATAGTAATGGCAAAATGATCTACAGATATTCTTAGATCAAGATTTCAGACCTGTCAACAATGTTTGTTTTGTATAATTCCATCATTAGCTATTCATGATATGAGAAAGTATAGGACTTTCGTTTTATGAACACTCAATTGCCAAAAAGCACACTCTTATCCTGTTCAAATAAGATGTCCCTTTACAATTGATTTATGCTAATTTTACCAGTATACATATATCTCTGCAGTTTGGAAGCAAAGAAGTTTGAATTTCAGGGAATATATCTCTAGCATCATGTTTTGGCTCATTTTTATTAATTTTTTTCATCATGTCATTACGAGTTCAAAAGCAAATTTTATTCTCAGTGGGTAATCTAGGGTATATATTAGTTGATGCACTTGGTAGATGTTTCTCAGCAGTCAGCAGTATGGATGCTGAAGTACAAAATGAAGATAAGTTTTGTTTACAATATTACAAGTAATTTTGGGCATGTGATCTGAGTAGGGGGGTCATAAGGTTCTTTTCCTGCATCTCTACCTTATGCTTTATTACACAATAAGTATTAAATAAACATTTGTTTGTGGTTTGTCTAGTTACACCTCTACAAATATGATAATTAAACGTACAGTATAATTTGCCTGTGATTCGCCTGAATCTCAGTGTTTAGTATCATACTGTATGTAGACTTCCCTAGCCTTTCAATTCAAGAAGAAGATATATACTGTCACAACTTTTTAAGTTTTTTGGTTTATCAACTCAGCTCCTCCTTTTTGTTGCTTTTTCTTTATGGTTTTCATTTTTTCAGGATAGTTTCTGTGAACCTTTCATATTGGACTTGACGGATCTATTAAAGATCTATGCTTTCTCAACACTTAGGATATGATGAATCCAAAAATTTTGGGACCTCTTTAAGTGTGAAAGATGGAAGCAAGTGATGTCTTTAGCAGGCTGGTCAATTATATGGTGTATAGGTTGTCAGGATCCTATCCAGGAATGGTAGAGGATCTAGAGGATCGGAATGTAGGATAGATCCTACTGAAAGATAAAAATATATAATTTTAAAAAAAAGCATATTCATATATTAAAAGTAATATGTGCATTACAATAAATAATAAATAATGAAAAATAAGTATGTATCACTTATGAACGGGTAAATCACCAACTATTTTGTAACTAACCAAAATATATATTTTGCTATCATTCACTTAAAATAAAAGTAAAAGAAGATATTTATAAATGAATACCAATTATATGCCGCCAACCCATTTGATCAAAGGTAACAAAACAAATAGAAAGGCAAAAAATAGATTCAACCATTAGTTAATTAAACATTAAGAAAAACATTAAAATCTAATGGATCATGGATGAAAGATGTATATTGTAACATTACTTATACTTTGTTTAGTTTTCTATAAGATAAGCTTTGAAAAATATCTAAAAATTATCTTAATTCAATAGTTGAGACTTGAGTCTTCTTAATCTTGAGACATCTGCGTAAAGTCTAGATTTACTAACAGAGTGATCGAGTCACTAAAAAAGTGATAATATTTAGGTACAGATAATGTCTAGATTTTCAAATTCTCCTAATTGGTTGAACTATTATAATTAGTGGTTTAGAATGGTACAAATCCAATTGTATTTAAGCCATTGATACAAAATGGTGAGACTGCGTAGCATTTGATCCTGCTTGATCCTACACAATCCTATGATCTAGAACTAGGATCATCCTGTTCCTACTTGTTTTCATTCCTATCAGCATTCTGGAATGATTTGAATGGTCCGGATCGTAGGGCAATCCTAAATTTGGATCGTGATTGTAACAACTTTTTAGGTATATAATGTCCTCAAAGTAATCATAGTTGAAAATTGTAACTAGAAACTGTATACTATCCATAACTATTAACTTGCAGGGCAATTGTATGGGAGATATTATTGTACTTCTTGAGCTAAAATTACCGGCTAATATGTAGTGTTTATATACATAAGAAATCATTGTGCTTCTTTCAATTTCAGATCGCATGACTTGCTAAAATGTAGTGTTGCACGATCTATCCTCTTGGCATCTTATTGAACTACAGATGTGATTGTCTGTGATATGTCCATAAAGGCATAAACACTACTTTTGTTGATATTACAGGTGGTCCTAGTTCCTGTTGCTTTGGGTCTTGCTCTCAACACCTATGCAAAGGGTATTGTGAACATTATTCGACCTGTAATGCCATTTGTAGCAATGATTTGCACCTCATTATGCATCGGAAGCCCTCTTGCCATCAATCGGAATCAGATCCTCTCCTCTAACGGCCTTAAGTTGCTTTTTCCAATACTGACATTTCATCTTACTGCCTTTGCGTTGGGTTACTGGTTTGCCAAATTGCCATTTTTTAGGTAAAACCTTTCTTTTTAATGATTGTTTTGTTTTTCACTTCTTACTCTTAAATTTATTGATATAGTGAAAGTACATTTGGACTGCGTACATTGACAAAAAAAGAACTTTGTATTTACTTCTGAGTTGCTCATTGGAAATTTGGTATTCAATTTTTTATTACAAAGTTTGGCATGTTTATTTAAATTATACTTCAAAGTGGAGTTCTTATTTTCTCTTAGTTGGTAAATCCGAAAATTCAAATTCTCATGTAGTTTCATCTACCGTTACCGTGAGTAAGCAATCTTAATTTCCTTCACTACTCTAGTGTTAGCGAATATTTCTCCATGAAATTATTTGGTTTGAAGCTTTAAAATAAGCCAATGATGGTACATTAAGTATATGTGTTCCATGCTCTACTAATTATGAGTTCACGGGCGTAACAGGTCTCTTTGGTATGAGCTCGTACAATTTTTTTTGGCCTTTGTAGTAATCAAGTTATAAGGCATATATATATATATATATATATATATATATATGAATTACAAATAGGCTGGGAAGATTTTTGCAAAGTTTAACATGCTTACTAGTTGTCACTCCTTTTGATAGTTATGTTCAACACATTTATATGTACTAACCATTTTACCTGCTCTTCCAGGCAAGAGGAGTCAGTGTGCAGAACAATTTCCTTGTGCACAGGGATGCAGAGCTCCACCCTTGCCGGACTTCTTGCCACACAATTCCTAGGGGGCAGCCATGCAGTTCCCGCTGCATGCTCAGTTGTGGTGATGGCCATAATGGGTTTATGCCTTGCATCCTTCTGGGGCAGCGGCTACCGAATTAGAGACCTTCCTTCTCTTATTTTGCCTTGTTCAGATGCCAAATCCTCCTGATCTCAAATACACTTTACTCAACCATCCAAAGAGCAGTTCTCTCGAGCTGGATCCAATCAAGGACATTAAGTAAAAACGCAAACGAGCTGATGACATGATCTTGTTGCAACGAAGGTGGGAGTTTAATGTTCAAGTTGAAGTTCATGAAGCACGTGATTGCTAAATAAGTTTCAAGGGAAAAACCGTACTAGTTTAGTATGAGCGCCATAATTTCCTCTGTATATAAGATTATTGCGCAGATAACAAATGAAGAGGTGTTTTATTGTAACATAGGCATAGATGTTCATGGTTATAGTCACTCAAAAATGTAACTTTTTCTATTTTTTTTTATGTTTACCTCCTCCAGGAGTTCATTCATTCACATAGGAATGCCTAGTCAAACAGACTATATTATTATGTCCATGGTTGGAAAAGGAGGCACGACATCTCTTTCAATGTTAGTGGACAAGAGTATATTGCTGTCTTGTAGGCCATGCCATGCACAGGCCACAGGAATCACATCCAAAAAAATGCAACCTTTTCACGTGTCTTGATAGTGTGAGTTAGATTTTATGCTTGCATTTCATGAAAGACAAACATAGATCAACCTCGAAGAACGTAGAAATGCCTTCAATCTCCAGCTAATGGACAGGAGCTGCTTGGACTTAGTGAGCTGTGATTCTTTACGTAAGTGAAGGATACCGGTCATCCTATTAGTGGGTGTTTTTCTTTATTCAGGCTAGTCGATTAAAACTAGACATGAAATATGTCTTTTTGCTAGATTTTTGTAACACCATTTGATGATCAAATTGCACATATTTGGTCAATTTTTTTAGATCGATCGACTTGGTTAAATTAATCGCTTTCCCCCTTTTTAAATGTTGAATATTGCAGTGCTGCAAATATTGATGGGCAGCTCTTGAAGTCTTCGGCCCCAAACAATGATTTAAGAGGACCATCACATGATCCAAGAAGGTACAACCACTCACTCCACCAACCAATCCAACTCAATGATCATTTTCAATTTGGATTTGACTTGCGTTTTATTTTATTAACTCTTTATATTTTATAAAATATTAATATAGCTTTAAACATTATCTCGAACTTTAATTTGGTCATTGTTTCACCTCAAATATGCAATTCGGTTGGTTTAGGATGAACAATCAACAGGGTGCGAGCAAAAATGTGTAGGGGCTCTAGAAGAAAAAAAAATAGGAAAAAAACCACTCCTAAATTTATATTTTATATGTTGATTATAGTAACAAAAATATTACCAAGTTTACCCGTGAAAAATACACCTTTTAAATTCTAATTAATTAATTGTGATATGAAAGTTGATGATTTAGGATAATAAAATTATGTTTTTACCAAGAATTCAAAAGTTAACCCTCCGGTAAAAGCATATATATATAAAAAAAATCCATCCTGCTTAATCCTACCAATGCCAGGCTCCAGCACTTGAATGAATTCATCTTTAGACAAATGAGATCATATCTCATTGACCTCCAATCCATATATCCAAAATTTAATTCGACTCATTAATAATCATATTAAAAGGCATTTAATTATAGCCCGATCTTTTTACATATTTGTTTTACATATTTTATTTTTAATTAAACAATAGGGTGGAGCGAGTTTTCTCGTTGGCACTTAATTTCCCATCAAGTATTTGTTGGGTTGAGGTTATGAAGTATATACATCATACAAAGGGTACCAAATATATATACTATAAAAATTTAGCTAAAAGATGTATATTTGCCTACACTAGTATAAAATATATATAAATATAATGTTATCCTCACGTAAAGTTCGTAGATGTGCCAATCAGGTTAGGGTTTAGAGATAATTTTGGGGAAGCTGGGTTTGGTTGGAGGTGGCAAAACCTACCCCCGGCTTGTCTTGCTTTGTAAAAAAAAAAAGATTATTTAGAGTATGGCCGCGGTCCAGAGAGTGATGGAGCAGTGGAGCTTGAGCGTTACCCAACTGCTAGTAGTCTCCATGTCTTTATCCTTGTTTTTTTTTTCAAAAGTAGTTTCTGTGTACACTACAAAAGAATGTTAGCTTTTGTCATCCGTTGCTAACTTGTTTCTAGTTGCCTCAGAAAATACTCTAAACTAAACAAGAGACTTACTACTTACTAGTATTTCTTTTGTGATACTCAAGCTCTCTTTTTTAATAATAATAATAATAATAATAATAATAATAATAATAATAATAATAATAATAAGAGGATGAGTTCTTCACATCTTAATAGAAAAAATTATAAAAATCATCATATAAAAATATCAAAATCAATCAAATAAGTAATTTTCTTATTCGATAATAGTAATAGCAATAAAATTTTAATTTAATAAAATTGATAATCAATGTATTAAAATATAATACCCCGAGTTTAGTCTCACATTGGATGTGGAAGCAAATATTATATAGTATATAAGACTTAGTAGGTTTGCTATTGTTAATTTGGGCTTAAGTATTTTAATAGATTGAATCACGTTGCAATATAGTATATAAGGGTTAGTGAACTTGCTATTATTAACTTGGGCTTAAATATTTTAATTAATTAAATTATATTATAAATCAGTACACTACATTAATAAATAATTTGTTTACTATGAATTTTTATAACATAAAAACTATCGAATACTCACCCTAGTAAATGCTGTAAGCCTCTGCCCTTATTGAGTGCTATAACTTCCACTGCTTTTCTAAGTGCTCCTACTCAATTGCTTTTTGAGCACTAAAATGTTATGGTACTTTTTAAGTGCTCACATTCTTGTCCTTCAGCGATGAATCCTTTAAAATACGCCCAAGTACTTAATGCCAACGAGCCTTCTCTCCTCTTTCGTCATTTATATCAAACCCATGTGAGAGTGGTCTACAATGAATCTAATATAAATGACTAGTTTAGTATAAGAAATATATAATATATATTACAAATATTATAAATTAAATTTTATATATTTACTTAAAATTGTATATATATATATATATATATATATTTATGTTAATACGTAAGTATACATCTTTTAGTTAGATTTTTATAATATATATATTAGTAACTATTTAGATAATATACATATTTAGTATGTAATATAATAATTAATAAATATAATATTTAATATTATAAATAAGATGTACACTTAAATTTGACTGATTTAAACAATTAAATTAATAGATAATCTTATTTTTCTTTGGCGGGATTTTAATTGTAATTGTTCCTTACCCGTTAAGCACATGCGAATGGAATCAGTATATGGTTTTGTATATTAAAAAAAGTCAAATTAAGTCCAATTTCGCAAACGCGTCGCCGAAAGCAATGCATCCGACTCTCTCTCTCTCTCTCTCTCTCTCTTCTTTCTCTCTACTTTTTTTTCTTAGCGTGCTTTACATCGAGGAAAGCGACAAATCCAGGGCCGGCTCAATCACATGGTCCAGCTCAACGAACAATTTCAATTGTTATTGAATTGATTCGTTCACCAAATCCAACGCCCAATTTTTACTCAGTCGATGGCCGTCGAGCGGTCTAATCAATCCACACGGCTCGTTTGAATCGCATCAAAGCAAATAAAAAAAAAATGGATTTCCCCCTTTCTTGTGGCGCTGGCGATGCATCGAATAAACCTTCTCGCTTCAAATTTGTCTGGGTCGATCCCTGCGCACGTCTCGATTTAAGGAAGAGGAGGGGCGGCGGCGCCGGCGGCGGAGGAGGAGGGGGTAGATGGAGCCGAGCTCGAGCGCCGGCGGGGGCGCGTGTCCGGCTATGGCGTTCCGTTACAACGGGACGCTGTGCGCGTGCAACCCCGGGAGGTACCTGGTGAACGGGAGCTGCGTGTTGTTCGAGACGGGCGGCGCGTGGGTGGTCAGCTCCGGGGTGTCGCCGGCACCCACCTTTCTCTCCACGGTGCTGCCCCTCGATTCCATCAAGCGCTTCACGCAGTCGCAGGCCGTGCTGCTCGAGATCACCTTCGTCCTCCTCGTCGTTTGGCTCGCCTTCTGCCTGGCCCTGCGTTTCACCAGGCTCGACGGCGGCCGGAGCCTCTGGCTCAAGATCCGCTGGTGGATCAGCCGCTTCGACATGTTCTACGACACCAACCACTGGCTGGTTAGCAGAATTTCTTCTCCCAGCTCCAATAATTGCTCATATGCTTGTTCAGATCTTTAGTTCAAAATTTTCGTTTTTGGTATCATAATGAAGTTGCGACTAGCTGTCGACCTAGGCCTCTTTGCTATGTTCGATTAACACCTGCTCTATTTCATCATTTGCTTGCCCACAAATCGTCGATGGAAATTGTGTTCGTCTATTTTTTCCTTATCCTTTTGAAGGGGCAATTTTATGGCTGATCACGAGTATCTGCTAACAATAACTTAAGTATTTGATAAATAAAAACCAAATTAGTTTTCTCCACTTAAGCTGCAATCTACCATCCTTTTGGAATCTTGAGCATTTATCGTAGTGGTTGTACTTTACATGCTTCACAGTGCGTAAGTGGACAGTTAATTATATCAGGTAGTTGATACCCATTGCGGTATTTTCTTAAACCAAATCTGTGAAGTCTGGATTTGGATCTCGAGGTTCAGGTGTACTGGTGAAAATTTATGAGCGAATCCGTGTCGCTATTTATAAAGTCAATCGTGAAAGAAAAGGTTGACAAAAGATAACTTACACATAGTCTCATACGGTTATTGCTAGCTATAGCTTAGCAGAGTGGCATGACAGAAAGATCATTGCAACGTGACACAAAATTGGAATCAAGTGGCTTGTGACTGTTGTTCTTGGATTTCTTTGTTACACTTTGTGTATTATGAACTTATCAGAATACTGCTCGTTTACTACAGTCTAAACCTTCGACAAGTGACCCCTGGAGCAGAAAGAAACCCTTGAAAAGTAAAAAAATGCCGTGTTCTTTTTATTAAGTTATACCATCAATTTCTCTAAAAATAAGTTTCTTTATTATTAATCTTAAATTTTAAATACAAAAACTTGCTTCAATCTTTTTGGTCCCCCCTACTCTATCTATCATTATGATTCTTGTAGTCCTACAGTTAATAGGATGTGGTTTATATCAATTGGATAGTTGACGTGATCAATAATTGTCAAGCTTGACAATCTTGACTGTAAACACGCTCAAATTCGACCAAGGCATTATACTTGTTCCTTTTTCTGAGATACTGTTTCTTTAGTTATTTCACACTTTCACTTGATATCGATGTACTCTTGTGTATTGAATGGAAAATGTAAAAAATAAAAGACGTATTAATGGATGGGTTACTTGACTTGTGTTAAAAGAAATATTGCAGTCCCAACTCATTATGCTTTTATGTAGATGGCATCGTGTGTTAATTTTCATTAAATTGTAGTGATTGTACAAATAGAAACCTGATTACTGCATAATGAGTTATCTATGCAATATTTTTTTGCATTGCCTCGAAGAAATTTGATTTCTTCCTATCCTTCATGCACCTGAAAGGTTTGAATTTTGTATTTCCAAGTTCCATTTAACACAACAAAATGAGATTGTAGTCTTCAAACGATGAGTTACTCGATTGCTAAAATTGCTATGGCTGTTCCTTTCTAATATAGGAGGACAACAACGTAGTGATTAAGAGGAAAACAGAGTTGGGTGGAACATTTTCGGTGGCAAGCTGGATATTGTTTGTGGGTCTATTGTCTGCGTAAGTGAATCTCTTTCTTAATGCAGATATGTTGAGTGCTTCTACAGGCATAATAATTTTGTCATTCATGCTTAATTTATTTGCGATACATACTTGTTATTTGTTTAAAAAATTGGGTAACTCTTACATGTGGCAGGTTGCTGTATCAGATTATAACAAAGAGGAGTATTGAAGTGCATAGAGTCCAACCTGCAAATGCTCCAGATTTACTTTCTTTTGTCAACGATTTGGAGTTCAATATAACCACCATTTCTAGCATGAGCTGCTCCCATTTACGTGGTCCTAATTCCCTGGCGATTGGAATTCCTGGCTTCATTGACTACAGGGTTTTTCCTCTGTCAAATTTTGTTCAATATAAGTGTCAAAACACAAGCAACGGTCCTACTATCTCTCTCAAGTGCAACAGTTGTCAGATTCCTCGACGAAATCATTATATTTCATGGCAGTTTGTTGACCTCCCAAATGATCCTGCCTCTGCTGTAGGTTTCCAATTCAACCTTTCAGCAAAGGACCATGCTAATGATAGGCATGTTAGCTTTGTCAGTGGTGCAATGACATCAGACACCTATACCAATAATAAACCCAAAACTTTGAGAGGGCCAGAAGTGAATGTGTTGAAAATCCACTTGTTTCCTCAGGCATATAACAATTTGAACAACCTAAAGCTCATTCAGCCTTTATTTCATGACTTCATTGCTGGAACATCTTTTTCTGAGGCTAGTGATCTTCAAGCTTCCCTACAAAGTTCTAAGGATGGTTTAGTTAATACCACACTGTACGTCAGTTATCTTTCTGATTATATTGTGGAGGTCAACAAGGAAAATATGACGGGAATTGGTAAGATAGTTGTTGCCTATATAGATTTCTAATTGTTCCTACTATGAGATTATCCATGTGTTTCTCTAGACATCTCCCTATTACATATTTTTCATTGTTGAAGCAAAAAAATTTCATTTTTTCATGCATTGCATGGTGTAATTAACAAGTAAACATTTAGAAATAGCCAATTTGTTGAAAACTAAACTTCTTGCTAGCAAGATTCACTTTTGTTGGTTTTGTAGTTTAGACCATCACTGTGGTGAATGTAGGATTTTCTTCATCTGTACAATTTCACTTCTGTGAGTGATAGACAGACTTTCACGGTATCACCTATTCTAGTTGTACAGTCTGAATAACATGATACAATCATAAAATGCAAAAGTGCAGGTTGGATAGCACCTAAAGATTGTGCACAAATTTTCCTTGTAGAAGTTGAATTAGCAGGGCTAGAAATCTCTTTCAGAATTCTAATGCATAAATTTGAGTTTAACTGCTCATATCTAGGATTTTACATAGTTGAAGCATTCAACTTTGTGATAATAGAATCATATGCCTACTTATAAAATTTCTTTAGTGAACTCTAGAGAAACAGATATGAAAATCTTTATGGAAAGATAAGACAAGCTAAATAAAGGGACACTGGCATTAAGTGGAGGTTTTCAATTCTTTCTAGTATGTAGAAAGGTTAAAAATACCCCAAAGAGTTATCACAACAAAAGCAAGATAGAATAGCCAAGATTTGGGATAAGAATTTATCCGTTCATAAGAATTATTAACAACAGATATTTGGTGCAAAGATATTATGAACAAGTTAAAAGACCTGATTTTCTTTTGAGATTACATAATTGTCTAACTCAAAGATTCTAAATAGTGGCACCTTTAGCTATCTTGCCAAAATAGTTCGATTGATATATTTACCAACTAGATTAGCAGGCACTTTAGAGCTAGGTTCAAAATTTCAGTGTGTTATCAATGTTGGCTTATGGGTAGATTGTATGATAGTATCAATTAATACTGTACTTGGTATCATTGGTGCCGGTCAGATGCAATCCTATCCCATAAGGCATGATTAACCTGTAAAATTCTGCGGTCTATTAGTTTTATGTCTAATTTGAATGAAATAAAGTGAAAACATAAAGATGTCATGTAAACATATATTTATCGATAGGAGCTTGGTTTTATAATCTCAAAATCGAGACCCATCTCAAGCTTGGATTAGGATACCAATATTGTGCCTTGATGGTATCTAATATCTATCTTACCTATGTACCAATATTACTGTGCCTATCAGTAATTCATTGAACTAATACACCTCACGCATATGGAACAATACTTGATTCCCTGACTAAGAGCGTGTAACTTATTTGGACCTTGCTAAATTTGGAAGAATCAACGTGAAAGCCACAGGCCCACAGGTATATCATATTTATACATGGATAGTCAAATGACTTTTGCTAGTTTTGTAACATTTCATAAAAGTAAGCTTGAACCAAATCATTATTAAGTTGAAGTGAAGGGAATATATTTAGGATTTATCTTTTATCAACCACTCTTCAATTATGAAGAGTTTAGAGGGATTGATTCTTGAGAGAGTTGGGCTTTATGGAAGGAGAGATTTTGATAATGCTGAAAGAGTTCTAGCCTTATGAAAGTGAGTTGCATGTTATCAATTCAATGACCAGCTTAGGAGTCCACTATTGGTCGCCTTAGATTTCATTACAGAAATGAAAGGGCATGAATGTACCAGTTACAAAGTACAGTTTGGTTTGATACTTGAACTCTAGAAAAAAAAATGATGATTAATTCGATGGTGTTGATAGTAGATTAGTAAAACAAATCCAAATTTGATTGAGAGCTGTTAACATAGAATTGTAAACAAAACAAATATATAGGAATAGTTCTGAAGTAAATGTTCAATATTTTACTTTTTTTTTTCTGAACTACAATATGTTTTTGATATTTATGATAATCTTAGTAAAAAGGGTGCAGTGTTCATTTCAATTATATATTTCTTTTTTTTCTGTGAATAATAACTTTGATAATTTTCTCTTGTGTTGAATAGTAGGTCTAAATATGTAAAACTCTTAGTTACATAAGATTTGTAGTTCATCTTTCTTAGCAACTCCCATAGTTTTTCTATTAGTATTATTAAAGTTATATTATATACTTAGTCATTGAACTATTGAAATATTGAACTATCTAATTTCAATCTTTCACTATAATTCAAGTTCAAAAAGTTCCAATGAACTCTAATCAGTCAACAAAGGAATGAAGGATCATTGATGTAAATGCATGTAATATAGAGGTTTATCTAGCATATGACAGTAGTTTTCTTGTTTGGACTTTGGAGTACCAAAATCATTATTGTTAGAAGCACAAATAAATTGTTTAGTCTTTTTCTTGGGGCCTGTGATTCTACAAAATTGTGGTTGGTCTGGTTGCATATCTGAAGATGTAGCTCATTAACTTTCTCATAAACTTGTGGTGGTCCTTTATATTTGGTCTTTTGCTAAATTCTATGTTCTGCAGAACCATAAAGTTCCCATCTTTTTCAATTGCAGTTGGTTTCCTTGCGGATGTTGGAGGCCTTTATGCATTTAGCCTTGTAGTTTTCCTTTGCTTATTGATGCAGGTATTGAATTATCGTTATCATTAGTTACCTGTGAACATTTATGTAATTTCAAACATTAAATCATAGTTTTTCTTTCTATTATGCTGAATTTCATTAAAGTTTGTCTAACCCTGTTGAAAAGATATACTGAAGTTTTGTATAATACAAAGTTACAGACAATGTAGATAACCTTGAAGATTTTGAGAGTCCTCTGTTTGATTTAGTGGATACTGGCTTTGGTTCTTTCAGTGGCATGCAAGCTATATTGACTGAGTAATACAAACATTGTTTCATGAGCATTTTTGGTATGAGCTGATGGTAGTGTGTACGCTAGTTTCTGGAAAACTGTTTCTAAGTTTCACTCTTTTATTTTTGGAAAGAAATATATTAACTACTAGCAATTACATTATTACAATCGTGGAAATATCCAATCTCCAAAGCATAGACTGCTTTTGAAATCTACAGATTAGTAATTTAATATGCTAAACAATTTTGATTTCTGTTGATATATAACCATGACAAACATTGGCCTCCTAGTTAGTTATAAAGTATAAACCAAGGAAGAGCTTGTTTGCCGTTCAAAATGTCAGTCCATTTTAACCTATTTGAATAATACCTGGATGTGACAAACTTCAAATCTTCCAGGATAGCTGAAACTTCAGCCATAAGAACACTGCTGCGGTTTGAATATTCTAACCTCTACCTTTACTCCTTTAGCTATGATAGATTTGTTACTGGAAAACAAATGGGATGCTAAAAAGCACCACTAGAGGAATATGGGAAAGAACTATCACAGAATAAGATGAATGAAGTCAGCAACCGAGGTAAAATGAAATTTAGAAAAGAATCAGTAGTCCCATTAGTCTATGGATAAGATAGTCTTAGTAAGAGCTCATACTCGGCACTAATAACCTCCATATGAGCATGACTGATGTGAACTAGATAGTAGATACACATTTCTAATTTCAACATAATACTTGAGAAAATTATCAATAAAATAAAGAAGAATTTTTTTGGAATCAATCTCAACTTTCAAGGTCATCACCTTATAGCAAACATGGCATAGAAGCCCAAGTGTCAAGAAACTTGAAAGCATTATCACAATGAACAGAAATTCTTTCGAACAGATTAAGGTCAAAGCTACAGGAAAATATAGTTTAAGGTGTATTAGCCACTGAGAGCCAACAAAAGTAACATGGATCTACAAAATAGTTTGAAAATTGGGACAGATAAAGAGAAGTATGGAGCTTATCGTGCATTAACTTCTAAAAAAATCCTTCACTATAGGAGCCATTTTCTAGTTCACTATTGGTAATAATACCGGGAGTTTGAGCAATGAATATTTATCCACTTCTAGCTGATAAAGAACCGTTTGAACAAGGGATCTACACCATATGTCCTTGTTCGGTAAATATGTATGTGTGAAAAAGAGTAAGAAGCAGTTGCGAACTCCAATTCCGTCATAAATTAGATCAGTAACATGTTGAACATTATGAGCTTCATGGATTTTAATGTAAGTAGGTAACATATTTGCTATGCCTGATGGCCTTTATATTCCCATGTTCAAGCTTGGATATTGTTACACATAAGTTGTTCCGTTAGACCTTCCCATGTAAAGATCTATAATATACATTCAACAAAAATTCCATTTAGTATGAGCATATATGGACCATGATTCTGTTCTGTGATTGGCAATTGATACCAATTATTAAGTCGAAAAAAATGGAGAAACATCTCTTGGGCCCTTCAGTTTAGCCTCACATCTTAGCATATACTTGATACCCCAAGGAAAGATTGCCTTTAAGGGGACATGCCGCATATTGTTTTGTGACTATCACGGTGCAAGATGTTCTATTGCAATATTGGAATCGTGGTAGAAAATAATAGAACGGGAGTAAGAATATTTATGTATCTGTTTGTATTTTCAGTCGTTCAAATGCATCCATCGTGACTAAATGCTTGAACTCAACAAAAAAATTGTAGCTATTAGATTGTTACATCCATCATTGGTTTCACACTAAACCAAAATGCATGGTTTGCATCTTTCTCCTATGTTATTTGGAACCATTGCAATGTTCCATTTCATCTTCGTTGCACTCTTTTAACATGCCAAGTTCTTATATCAACGTTTCCCTGTGCTGCCGCAAGCCATGTTCCTGCATTCCTGGTTAAACAGAGAGTGAGATGATTTTGTTTATCTCATATTTAGGCTTTGTAGCTGATAAGTATGGAAATGTATGTTTAGCATCAGTGGGATCGTAAATGAAACCCTGTATAGGTCTTTGCTCTTGTGTTCATTTGCTAAAATTTTAATTGACAGCTGACAAAAAACTGGTGTAAATGTGAACTTCTGATGAATTTTTGTTCCGTTTGCATATTCTTAATATTATTTTTGACTTATCATTCTGCATCACAGTGTGAGGCTAGAATCACGAAACTTCGCTATGAGGATACTGCAATGAGAAACATTATTAGACGAAGACGTGCACAAAAGAATTGGGATAAGGTATATTGGCAAATTACAGTTGCATACTTCAATTGGCATTCTAATATTTATTTTATATTTCACCAGTTGAGGAAGTTTGTCATGTACACATGGGGCACTGACAATTTGCTTGCGGATGGCAACAAATCTAGTAGGCATACCAGTTTGATGATTGATTCTGTATATCGAATTGGATCATTACACAGGAAAAAGCAGCCAAATAGAAATAATTCTGCAAGCGTTGATTCTGCTAAAGAACATTCTGTGCAGTCAAAGGGTAAACATGTACGTCATAGCTTTTGTTCATAAATAATTTTTGTTGTTGATTGATCTAGTAATATTTGTAAACTTCCTTTTCTCCCTTTTTAGCAACGGAATGCAAACTGATTTGTTTTTTCATTGTTTTTTTTATGTAAGTATGATTTTGCTATTGATGTTGCACAAAGGTTGCTAAATAGAGTTTACCTTCTAGGGTATCACCACTATCTAGGAACCACCACAAGATAGTAGAGTCCCTAGTAATTGTTGTGTGCCTATAGAAATTCTAGCCTTCCAAAGGATATATAAGTTTGAGCCTCACCATTTTGCTTACTCTGGCTTCCAACTTTTTGTCAAACCACGCCCCAACATATCAGGTGGAAACGGTTTCTACCCAGTATTCTCTTAGAGGAATTTCTGGACTAGATGCTATCTATATGAATCAGAACTGTGTTGTCAAGTAATTGGATTTAGATCTATCTTGATTCCTTTGACTCTGTTCTGACCAAAATTGTGGATCAGATTTTAAAGAATTCTGCCTGACTAGATAGTTCCATTTATTTTCTACTTAATTCCAATGTTAACACAATATTATCTTCACTGAGGATCTACCATTTGAATGGTAAACAATAACCTATGCATTTGTTTTACTGTAGTAGAAGTATCCTTAATCATGAATTGTAACTAACAAATGTCATAATATGCATGAGAACTTGTTAGACACGTGGAAATTTTGTATTTCTGTGTTGCTATTCATTGTTTGACTACGAGTTCTAAGAAAAATATCTGAAACTAAGTTAAAATATAAATTTATCGATCTCCATGTTAGATCTATGAATAATGTATTTGAAAAGTATATCTAGTGACATTATGTTAATAAGTGGTACTGGTTTGATGCTTATGTACTGTAGTCTTATTATATCATGGAGCATTGCAACTTAAAGATTATAATCCAATTGATTAGTAGAGTTTTTTTTAAGTGGATTAATTTTAAGTTGCAATGAATTGCTTATTTTGTAATTCTTTACTCGATAATAATGGGATTATCATTGTTTGAACTCCGAAACTTTTAAATTAGTCCCAAGACTCTAAAATGTGACACCTTAATTGTTTAGTTTCGCATGATAAGTGGAAGAATAATCGTATATGTATTTAAGACTTTAATTTAGTCAATTTACTATTGTTAATTCTTCCTAATAATTGTAGTAACTTACCTATTCTAAGGTTAGGCCATGACTTAAGTATATTAGTTTTCATACTAAGGTGGGTCATACCGTCATAGTAACACTAGTAAAACACACTAGATTGACACTACAATATAGGCTTTGCTTTTGCACCTCCTTGACCAATGCCCACGAGATAGGTGAGCAGGTGACAAAACAGGAAAAAAAATGGAAAACTGGGAAGGGAAGGATATAACAATGATATAACATCCTCTTTCAGGACAAATACTATGCATCTATATGCCACCGTACTTTTGCAACTTAAATTTTTTTCATGATAGCAGATTTTTTTTTATCGTAATTAAATGGCTTTCAGTAAAACAATTGAGAACGGACAATATGCCTTAGCTTTGGATGCTATGTTTGGCCATGAGGACATATGCATGAGACTAGAATTATCAATCCAAATTCATAAGGATCGGTTGATTAATGATTAATCTAATCTAAGTCCCTGTTGATGTAGGGTTGATTTTTTCTTTGTAACCTGGCTGGTGGGTGCATAATGGAGAGGATATCAAAGATTATGTAGCTCACAAAAATATTAAAAAATAATCAATGATAGTGGTCTGAGTGTACTATGTGCTAGTCCAAGTCATGATCGGACACTAGTTTAGATCAATAGACTAAAATGGTTTTTGTTATTTGTATAGGGGTTCAACTAGGAACTTAGAATTCATGTAATATATGTGGAGAATTTAGCAACGACTCACCTCTGATGAACGCCGGTTCTAAACCTCAAACTATCCAGCATATTAGTTAAATTCTTAACATTTGAAGGCTATGGAACATATTAGAATTAATTATTTTCTCCTTTCGTTTGTAATTTGGTACTTTTCTCCGCAATCATCACTTGAACTTCTCAAGGTATTTGAATAGGATAAGCTTGGCACGGAGAAGGAAGATGAAATTCGGCAATCAAATGTCTCCTGAACTGCAAAACAGACGGCGTGACCATAGAGATTGCTTTTCAGAGAGTGGTAAGTTATTAAGTAAATATCTCCTTATGTAAGCAGAAAATGTAAATTATCATATATAAATCCATGAACTTTTGATATATTGATTATCATACAGGCATATGACAATGAACTAACCGTGAGAATTGGTTGATAATATACCAGTTCGAAGAGTTAATAGTATCAGATTTGGTTGCTACACTGGTTTTTCTAGTTTGTGCTTCTTTTAGTAATCAGTTCAGACCATGAACCATAAATAATAACTGTTGTTCGGCTATATCCAACTTAAAGATTAGTTTAATCAATGAACCTGCTTCAAATAAATAACAATGATAAATGTTTATTGAAGGGAGGTTCAGTGATGGCATGGGCATGTAGTCAATCATGATTATCCATTGCTTAATGAAGAATGAGATTCTCAAAAGTATACCAATTAAATTTTCTAAAGAATGGGAAGAAACCTCTCAAATGCGAAGTTGAAGCTATCATTGTAAAGTGCGAGATATTTACTTAGTCTGAGTTCTGATCTTGTAGACCCATGTTCAGAATAAAGTACTTTTTGGCTGAAGGAGAGCTTGTTAATTCTATATCTAGACTACTCTAGAAAACCAGAAATCCTTTCTGGAAACTAGGATGGAAAAATTGAAAATCTAATTTGCTAAAGAGCACCTTCTAAATTCATAAAGCATTCTCAATATTTCAAGATAGATATAACCAATTTATAAACAATTAATCATGTATCTCAGACTTGACATACCTTATCATTCCATATACATATATAGATAATAGCATTGCAGATAAATAATCAAATGTATTAATGTATTTTCACAATTTTCAATTTAAATGCTTCTACATCATTTAATAATTTACTTAAATTATTACTGAAACAACATAAGCTAATATATAAATTTCATGTTTAAATTATGTATGTAGATATAGATGTGTGTCTGAATGTGTATGCATATATGAATGTATATTTATTGTATATATGTGTGTTCAAGTTATAGGCAATGTTGATAAAACTAGGAATCAATGTTTAACTTGTTTGGTCATTTGCATACACCTTATTTGGATTAGAGAATGGAAGAAAAGAGGGTACGAATTTCCTTCTAGGTGAAGGTGATTAAGGAGATGGAGGGAGGAGGAACAAAGTTAGCCGACCAATTCATCCTTTATTATTCACGGTAAATGGTAGAGCAGCCAAAAGAAAGAGCAGATGAAATTTTCTTCCTTGCCTTTTTGAAATTATCCAAAGCGGAAGTGCCTTCCTTCTCTTGCCACCATTACTTTCCCTCGGTAAATAACAACCAAACAAGGCTTTCATTCTGAAGCAGACTTAGTTGTGTAGTGATCTGGACGTTTGTTGCTTTGAACTATCTTGTTATGGATAAGAATGAATGTTGACTTTTATTATTTGTGTTGATTTTTTAGTGTTTTGTGTTTAGCCATGCTAGAAGATAAGCAGCTGACCTAGCTGTTTGATGCCGCCTCCTTTCCAAATTTTACTGATGCTACTTTCATTAAATGTGTTCACCAAGGGAGATAGGAGGAACAAAAGGCAAGAAAAATATAAAGAAAGAATAAATAAATAGTCTTGTTTAAAAAATTGATGACAAAATAAGATAAAAAACGAATATTTTAATTTCTGCAAATATAAAATATTTTAAAATATTTTCTTTGTTTTCTCTTCCTTATATTTCCCATCAAATAAATGTATCCTAAATGTTATGGACCCTATTAACTGCAATTGAAACATCTCTTTTGCAGGCATGACAACTTGTCGAAGGACAAAGACAGAAAATGTGTTTGAGATGATGTGTGAACCAGGAGTTCATCTAAGCGGATATAAGAGGTGTGATATATGTGTGGAGTCATGGAATTTGAAGAGGGCCAAGTAATATTTAGTTGTTCTGGATTATCGAAAATCCTTAATTTGAAATTTCCAAAATATTGTATGTGAGGCATGTTTCCCTATTGAGAAAGCAATATTGGCGTGGGCGCTCCACATTCTATTCCTTATCCTTTCCTTTCCTTGCTCAAATCTTAAAGGGTGCTAAAGAATCCGTGTAGTTGGCCCTAATGGCTAGGATGCTATAGTTTGTTGTCGTTGTTGTCATCATTAGTTGTTACGTTGCAGGAGAAGGGTTCAATAGTTTTTCTTTTGTATGAAACTGAAATGTTGTATATTCTTTGTACCTGATGTATACCAAGGATGTACAGTTCAGATTAGCACTCATGTAGTTACTATAGTTAGACATATCTTGTACATTTGTAATATTTACAGTAGCACTTCATGGAACTTTAGAAGCATTCATTGTTCATGGTTTAATGTTGTAAAATGACATTTGATGTTGAATAAAGTATAAGCTTGCTTGCAAAAAATAAGAATAAAAATTAGAGTTTGCAAAAATTGACTAGACCTGCCGAATCCAATACTAAGTTATGTGGGTTTGAGTTAGACTTAATTGTGTTTAGGTTATAATTAGGTCAAGATATTTATGACTCAAATTATCAAGTTGGGATTGATTCTAAATGGGTTTACTTGTATAACTTGTTTATATTAATATATTATATTTATATCTCATATTAATACATATATATATGTGTATATGTACACACACTATAATTTATGATATTTATTTTATGCTTATTTTTATATATTTGTTTATCTATTTATAAATTAAATAGGTTACCTGGGTTGAGTTGAATAAGCCCATTTATAGATGGGCTTTGTTTCAGTTGAGACAGATTAATTCAATTAATAAATGGGCATTAGACTTAAATACGTAGCAAGTTATGTTAATACGAATGGATTATAACCTCATCATCTCAATTGCCACCTCTAATAAAAATACATATATAGCTAAATCTAATTAAAAATCGTAGGTAAAGGCTGCTACATAGAGCATGCTTCTCTTTGATTACATGATATAGACATGGATCATGAAATCTCATTCTATCTGTGTATCTATATCCGAGTTAGGCAATGGCGATCGGCATCAATAATGTGATAATATGGATAGATTTTGTATTTGTTAACCATATTATCACATAGTATTTGTTAACCATATTACTTTCCTATGTAAAAAAAAATAATCTACTTTTTTTTTTGGCAATAGGAGGACAAGAAAATGGATGATAATAAAATTAGTTTTTGCTCCAGTTTTATTTTGTACAATTTAAATATAAAATTTGAAAGTTTAATACAAAACATAAAAATAATAAAACCTCTACAAAGTACAAACCACATAAATAAAATATTTGATACTTAATTTTTTAACTGACTCTACTACTAGTGAGTTTATTGTTTTATTAAGTAGTAAGAAGATTAAAGAATGGTATAAATATTTTATTGAAATTAAAGAGTTCATTTTTAAATATAATTTGTTTTATTTACTTTTATTTTTTTAGTTTATAAGTATTTTTTTTTTTTTGCTTTTTCTCTCTAGATACGAATGAGGGGACCTTCTGAAGCCCTAAAAGCGAAACCGTATGAAATCGAAACCTGTCGTCGAAGAGATGAACAAAACGAAAGTCTCAGAACTGGCTGGAGCCATCGTTCGTCGTTCTCCCGCTTCTTCTTCTCCATCATCATCATCCCCTCCATCGAGGAAAAAAAGAATCCCCTTTTATCCTTTCCATCCTCCAATCTCGCCGCCCTCTGCCTCAAATTTATAATCGCACGCACTCACGCGTGTCCTCCCCTTTCCTTGCAGGCAAGGACTACAATTTCCTTCCCTTTTGACAATCATGGCGTCGGCTCCGGCCCCCATCAAACCTTCTCGTTCAAGCAATCCCAACCAAAAAGCAACAAAGCAATTCCGCCCATCAAACCATCCATGGATCCGCCCTTCTTATACCACGTTCGTCTTCTTCCTCTTCCAGCCATTCTGGGTTCTGATCCTCAGAGCTCGCTTGTCTACTCAGTGGTGAGCCATGAGACGACCACCTGCTTCTCCTCCGCTCGCTGTCATCCTCCTCTTCCATGGACTCGTCTCCGCCTTCCCGGCATCTGCACACCCTCCGCCTCCCGGTGAGCTCGAAGTCTCGAACTCGGTGTATCTCGCTGACCTAAATTTTACCGCTTTTGTTTTCACTCCGGACTCCGGAGGTCGCCCTCTCTGCACTTTATGGCTTCATGGGCCAGTGGACTAAGATCCATTCTGCCGCACTTGCCCAGTTCTTGCCATGGACGTGGTGCAAGCACAGGTCGCAGGCCGAGAATGACACGATCCTGGGCCGATGATACGGCCTGCCATACAAGATTTGATCCTTACATTAAGTTATATATTCTACATTTTTCTAAATTTTTTAAAAACTTTTTATTCATTTATTTATTTATTTTAACTTACATGCCGACCTGAGGACTCAGCTAATCAGACGTGCTAGAACCAAAACTTGAGCCCTCCAGCGGTGTTGGGACATTGGGTTCAGTCTCTTGTTGAGAAATTTGAGCCATGCGCTAGCACAACCCACTCGAACTTATTAGTCCTCCTTTCTCAGAAATCACGCAAAAACCCACTCGAACTTATTTTTCCCGCCCTGCCTTCTGAGCCAGGTTTCCTGAGCCTGTCTTGCGGGGGATCGACCACCTTCGTCGACTCCCACTACATCACCTGGGTTCCCGACGCCCCGTACACCACCGCCGGAAACGTCACCGCCGTTGATCTCGTGCAGGGCGGCTCCATGCCCCAGATTCCGCTGCGTTTCTTCCCCGGCTCCGACCCGGAACGCCGCATGTGCTACCGGCTGCCTGTCGGCAACATGTCCGTCGCTCTCATCCGGCCCCGATTCCTCTACGAGAACTACGACGGTATGCGTCGTCCTCCGGTGTTCGCCGTGTCCCTCGGCAGGGCCATCGCGGCCTTGGTTAATCTCAGCCGAGTCGATCCCTGGTTGGAGGAGTTCGTGTTGAAGGTTGACGGGGAAACCCTCTCGTTCTGCTTGCACTCTGTTTCCGGTGGTGTCTCCCCCGTGATTTCCTCTCTAGAGATTCGCCCCCTCCCTGATGGTGCTTATGGCGCCAGGCTGGACGATTTCGGGGACAAGTTATTGAGGAAGCGATTCAGGATCAGTTGTGGTTATGTCAATAATGAATCATTAAGGTAACTGAGTGGTTCTTCATTTGATCTCTTTGGCTGACTTAAAATTTAGGTCTAATAACATTTTCTTGAGCCGAACAGGTACCCGCTTGATAGTTATGACCGGCTGTGGGATGCTGATGAGAAGTTCTCACCATCCCATTTGGCATCAAGCTTCCACTTACCTGTTTCCTTCAACGCTACAGGCATTAAGGAGAACCCTCCCATTTCTGTTCTGCAGACAGCAAGGGTTTTGGCGAGAAAGAATGTTTTAACTTATTATTTCCCACTCGATAAGCTTGGCGACTATTTCGTTGTCCTTTTTTTTGCCGGAATCATGCCTGTTGCGTCATCCTTCGATGTTCTGATTAATGGGGATGTGGTTCACTCGGAGTATACCGTAAAACATGGCGAAGTTGGGTCCATTTTCTTTGTGGGGAAGGAGTTTGATAATTTGAACATCACATTTCGGAACGTCAGCTTCTACCCTCAAGTGAATGGAATTGAAATATATGAAATTTTGGAGATACCGACTGAATGCTCCACAACCACAGGTGTTCAGAAGGACTTGTTTTTTTTTTTTGTTTATTTCTCCTTTCAATCTATAAAGTGATACTGATATGTTTTTTTTTTTTAAAAAAAAAATATTGCTTCGCAATGCAGTGTCTGCACTCCAGGTCATTCGTCAATCAACTGGTTTTGATTTTGAATGGGAAGATGATCCATGCTTTCCTAAACCATGGATGCACGTGGGCTGTGATAGAAACCTTGTTACGTCGTTGTGAGTTGTAGAATCTATCTGCTTTTGCATCTGTCTCAATCATAATCTTGTTGTCGATGTCTTCAGGAAGCTTTCAGATATGGACTTGGGAGCTATCACACCTACGTTTGGGGATCTGCACGACCTGAAAATATTGTAATATTCTGATTTGACTTTTCATTTTGATTATTTTCTTCCAGATGATTTGATTGACTGAAGCTACTTTCAGGGATTTGCACAATACATCTATTGCTGGAGAAATCACAAACTTGGGAACCCTGCAAAAGTTGGAAATCTTGTAATATCTTTTCTTACAGATTGTGCTATAGAGTTACCAATTTTTTGTTCTATATGAATATTGGTAAACATATTGCAGGAATCTTAGCTTCAACAAACTAACTACATTCGGTTCTGATTTTAATGCGATGATTAATCTTCACATTCTGTAAGTTTGCAATATTATTTATGCTTGAAGAAATTAATCAATTATAAGAACTTTGATTGATTGTTTATTATTATTTATTATTCACTCAACTATATGACAAAATAGATAATAGCAGATTTTTAAGCACAATTTGATTTGTAAAAATGATTCTCTTCATTCGTTTTAGAAAGATCAAGTTTCCTCAATAAATTTCTTTAGATTGTTGCATAAAAATATATGATGTAGTGACTACTCGTGAGATTTTTAGTTCATCACTAATATTGACGAGTACGGAGAACTAACTGATGAGTTCAACAATGTCAATCCAATTCCCTATCACTTATTAAGAAATTTAACATAATGGAAAGTTGGTAGTTGGTTATATCTTTGTCAGATATACATCCCTAGCTTGAGTCGAATTCCTTTAACTTAGTTTTCATAATAAACTAAACTACTATGATAAAGACCTAGGCTATGCTTACCTATTATGACTTGCCTAGTAAGAAAAATGACCTATTGACTTGATAACCTTGGTTCAATTAAAAATAATTAAACTAAGTTAATGGTAGTAAGCTCATTAAGCCTTCTATATTAGGTAATTATCCTCTCACTTCTAATATGAGACTAAACTAAAGTATTATAATTGCCCCCATTGATGACATGAATTCTTCATCAAGCCTAAACCTTAATTCATAGTTGAGAATTAACTCTAGTTGGTAGTATGTGAGGATAATCAAATGGTAGATTTACCATCTAAGGTAACCCTTTCCTATTGAAATCTCACTATACTTATGATTAGATAAGTTTTAATATCATTTGATGTGACCTGCCTAATGAGAAAATTGATCTATTAACTTATTATTGAAACAACTTGACCTTATTGAAACAGGGCCATCACATTACTAACCACACTAATAAGTTTTGAAACTTGTGTTTTTTTAGGAAAGTATTTAGAACTACTCCATTGATTGTTTGATCAACTCAAAGATTTTGTGTCTTGATCTTCTATTGAGATTTGTATTTATTTTAGGCTAAGAATACGGTAAATGTGTATTGTGGTAGGTAGTCATCTCCAAAGTCATGAGAGAAAATTCTTTGAGAAAATTCGTGTTGATTCCTATTATTTTGATAATGTAGATTGGTGAAAATATTGAGTGCCTGTGAACTCTACGGAGTGGTATATTTTTGCTTTTTGAGTACTTTTCATCATTTCCATTGCTTTTTACCTCCATTGCTACATAATATGAGAGAAGTTGCAATTTGTATCTCCTTCCTTTTTGTTTTTTCATCCTATCAAATACATACTTTTGAGATCCATAAGTGTTTAAAAATATAAAAAAAAAGAAAAAAAGATCCATACGTATGTTTCCTTAGAAGTTCTGTTGCTGCACATTTTAAGTGTCTACCAACACCGAAATGTAAGAACCAGTCCACGTTTCAACTTCTTGTTACGTTTTTGAATTTCATATTTCTTAGTCTTGTCTCAAAATGCTGACTATATATCTTTAATATATCCCATAATTTGTAAGTGTTACTTTTTTTTCTTTCAACTGAAAGTGTTCGTAAGCTTTCTAACTCTATTTCTTGTTTCACTGAAGGGATTTGAAAAACAATAATCTAGAGGGGGAAGTACCTGAAGCTTTGGGAAATTTAAACAAGCTTCGCTTGCTGTAAGTTAACCTTGTTGTTTTCTTGCTATCGGTATTGAACTAATATTTCCATGTTCAATTTTTATGCAGGAATTTGGAGAACAATAAGCTTCATGGTGTCTTACCTCAGTCTTTAAACAAGGAAGGTTTAGAAGTTAGGTATGAAATTTTCTGTATTTTCTTAATTAAGAGTTTTGTGATTAAAATTTTATTTGCTTCAGAACATCAGGGAATTTGTGTCTGCAATTCACTTCTACATGCAATTCCCTTCCACACCACCCTTCTATTCCTACGCCACAAGTTACTGTCTTCGACATGAAAAAGTCCTCACATTCCAACCACAAAGCAGTGGTAATTGCCATCGCTACCATTGGTGGTCTGTGCTTTGCAATTTTGGTTATTTTACTTGCACTAGTGGTGCATAGACGACAAAGAAAAGGAGATGATGTGGTATCTAGAACATGTAAGCACGACAAATTTCAACTCGCTGACTTAATGCTTGATTTTAAATCTGATTCAAAATTTCCAATCTTGTCTGAGGGCAGCAAGAGAGATACAAAGATGGAATGCAGCAAGGATATTCTCTTACAAAGATATCAAGTCTATGACAAATAACTTTAAAGATGTGATTGGCAGTGGGGGCTTTGGATCTGTATACCTTGGAAAGCTGTCAGATGGAAAATTAGTAGCTGTGAAAGTACGTCATGACAAAACACAGTTTGGTGCGGAGTCATTTATAAACGAGGTTTGTATTTTGAACACAACGGATAAGGATAATCAAGCAGCAATATCCCATTTTTTCTTCATATATAGTCTTCTTCATGTAGAGTATTACAGAAGAGAGATTCACTTCTCTCTATGGGTCTTAGAATCATTAAGTCACTAATAACACGTTGTGATTTTTACATTTGGAAGTTCAACAACTTAAATTACTCTTTTTTATCCTAAGCTAACGGGTAATGGATTTATACTTTTGTTTCCATGCTAGCTAGCAAACTATCCTTTCTCAGTTTCTCTTATTCAAATGGTTAGGTGTTAGCTACCAAATATATTTCTTTATAACCATCAAAATCCTTGTATCTTTTACATGTTAACTAACCTAAAATCAGTCTTGGATTCACAATCCTGATATTCATTGTTGGAATTCACCTGTTTTTGCTTTTAAAATATTTCCAAACTATAGTAATTGAGGGAAATCACACACATAGACAGCCTTTCCCTATGTATGTGTATGTGTGTATGTATGTAGGATATTGCTTTGTGCAACAATGCTGCATATATTACACATCCCAAAGTTTTTTTATCTGGGTCTATAGTGTCTCTTTTCTCAATATAGGTTCATCTTTTGTTTTCTCCAAACTCAGTAAATTTGAATCTTCCATATCTACAGTCTACGAGCATGTTGAGTTACCAGTAGAAAATACTTACAATATGCATGTATCGTGAAGTTTTACTCTGTTAACTGTTCATCTTGCTCAGTATAACATAAAAAGTAGAAAATAATTAAGCTTCAATATGAGTCTTGTTAAATCTTGTTTTGAGTCATTGATTCCAGATTTTTCCATATTAAGCAGTATGCATATTCACGCACGTTCATGAAGACGGGCAAAGAGAATTAGTCTATAACTTGTATGACAAGTCAATGCAAATAATACTAATATAAAGCTTAAAGCAAATGAAATATCCTATAAAGCTTTAACCATGATGCTGGTTGATTAATATTCGATTCTAATATTGGTAAGATAATGGAAATGCTTAACCATGAAACGGATTGATTAATAATAAATCTAGTTAGTGTGATTCTAATGTTGGTTAAGACATTAATTCTCTTAGTGAGATGCCGCATCCATGTGCTAAGGTTGCATAATTGTGTGTATTTTAAAAATAACATGTTGCTCTGGTGCAATAGTACGCTATACTTCGTGCTATTGTACTAAGAAACTTCCACTATTAATCGATGACAAAATATCTTATTTGAATTACCGACTTGTAATAGATGATGATGATTTGTCTATTGCAATTTGCATTGATCTCATAATTATTAGTGCCATGAAACATATTGTTTTTCTTTAGATTGTTAACCCTTCTCACGTATCTTTTTTTACCCAATTTATCAATTGTCTTAGTACAAGATGCAGATTCCGGCAACCTGAAAGAAAACCATGGTTTTTCTATCCTAATTTCATACTGCATTTGCTAGTAATTGACAAAAGAAAAAACACCCTTAAAATTAATTTTTTGTTGCATTAATATGATTCTTGTGGTGTTCAATTTTCATCCCCGCCAAAAAATTTCTGTTTTGACTGGGTCTGCAGGTGCAACTTTTATCTCAAGTTCGGCATCAAAACCTTGTTACATTAGAAGGATTTTGTCATGAGTCGAAGCAGCAAATCCTAGTTTATGAGTTCTTAGCGGGTGGATCATTAGCTGAAAATTTATATGGTACAATGTGGTTTTAACTTGTCGCCTACTGCTCTTTCTGTCAGTTAAAACTGATGCTGATTTAGACCTAGCATCACGTTTTAGGTTCAAACAGCACAAAGGCAACCTTAAATTGGGCTCGCAGGTTAAAGATTGTTGTTGATGCTGCAAAAGGTACATTCCATAATTTTTTTTATTAAAAAGTTGAACAATATACGCTGGAAGAAGCTGCACTTATTTCTTCATTAGAAAGTATAGTTCTTCTTTCTCTTCTAATGTTCGATTTTTGTTTGCTAAGTAGCACCAAACACTGATGTGGAAGTGTGCGACCTCGACAGAACCCTTATATGGTTAGGGTTTTAAGGATGGGAAAGAGATATGTTAGTTAATTGAGCAGTTAAACAATGTTTTAACCACCGACGTTTTTTATGAAGAGCTTTTGTTCAAGTTGCCGTGCAAATGAACAAATAATTGACTCATAGAGTTTAAGAACCACGAAAAAAAAGACAAAAAATATAGAGCCCAGTATTTCACATGCCTGAAAAGGCCTTGAAAAAAAAATCAATATTGGGTGTCAAACAAATATAAAATAGTTAATATTGGGCTGTAGTTAGTTCAATTGGCAAGTACCCTATTTATTGATAATGGGTCAATAAAAAAACTATTGGAAATCTATAGTTAAAGTTCAAAATACGGCCGCTATAGTAGTACAAAAATTCCCTTTTGTGCAAAATCAAGAGCAAAATACTGTCATCAAGTAAATGTAGATTGGAGACTCCAACAAGTAACTATTACTAACTTCCAAATTTGGTACCTCTTCGATGTATATATCTGTATTATATCTCCTTGGCTTGAGACGATTCAGTTCTAATAAGTTCGTCGTATATATCTTACATAGATTAGGATTTAGCTGCTAGAATTCTTCATCAGAAACCACATTATTGAAAGACCATATGAGTTCTGTCATGCAAGCAATCAACTTAAGTGTACCAAATAAGCTACTGTGCTGTAATTAGGAACGATGTAGGTGAACATTATGCAAACTCATGAACTGCCTAAGATCTCTCCTGAATATTGAGCTATTGATGAACTCAGCGATACGGCAAGTTCCTTGCGTGTCGCTGAGTATTCTGATTGTATTATTTTCCTCTTGATGTACATGATGGGTCTTTTTGCTGAGATGGAATCTCAATGGTATAAATTCGACGACTAGAAAGACAAATTGTTGGAGCCTCACTAACACCAAATTCCAAACTTACCTTTTTCTGAAGCCCTGTGATATCCTCTTTATTATTGTTGTTACTTTCTCTAGGACTTGATACCCTCTTTGCCCCTTAGTTGACAGAGTAAAATTGACGAGAAAGATACACACATCCAAACAAGAGATGGAAATTTAAAATTTTCTTGTAATTTCAACAATGATTATAGTCATACTCGAAGCACAAATAACTATCTCAAGCACTCATAAAATTCTCTTGACTCTTACAATACAAATATTTAAAATAACTTATTTGAATTTGAAATTTACTGTAACATCATCGTAGCTGTTACATATGTTAAAGCATTGAAACTGAATTGAAATTGGAAATTCCAAAAATCCTAGCGTAACAATTGCTTTCTCTGCCACTATAAAACACTAAATTTAAAGCAAAGAAATGAACGCATCAAATTGTTATTCCAAGTAAAATATACTAACAGGATAACATGGGTAAATATTGAGAGATGTCTTTACTTACAGCTAGTTGTTGATAACAAGGTATTAAGATTGAATCCTACTTTACTAATTTACTTGCCCACGTCAAAAATAAAAGTCTTTAGTTGCAGTTATTGACAACATGCTCCACCTTGATATCTTATTAAGTTCATAACTGCCATAAGTTCCTCTGAGACGTTAATGTTCTTCTTGGTTTATGTCAATAAAGAGATAAAGATTTACTCCTCACTTGCCCAAAAAAAAATCAAATAATCAAATGCTTTATGATCTAGTCAAATTAGTGTCCAAATCTGTAAGGTGCAATCAATGCATGGGATTCAATAATCCATCTTTTCATCTTTTTCTGGAAAAGGGCTTGATTATCTGCACAACGGGAGCAACCTGCGAATAATTCACCGAGACATAAAGTGCAGCAACATTCTTCTTGACTCGGAGATGAATGCAAAGGTTGGTGACTTTGGCCTCTCAAAGCAGGTGGTTCAAGTGGATGCAACTCATGTTACTACTGCCGTCAAAGGCACAGCTGGTTACCTTGATCCTGAGTAAGTATCTAGTTTTGTACTTCATATTGGCTTCCTGAACTGGAACCCTCAATATTTGCTTGATCCACAGATATTATGCTACCCAACAATTAACCGAGAAAAGTGACGTTTATAGCTTTGGTGTCGTCCTTTTGGAAATGATCTGTGGACGTGAACCATTGACTCATGTTGGATCTCCTGATTCTTACAATTTAGTGTTATGGGTACTCTGATAACTCCTTTTCTGATTGATTGAACCTTTTCTAATTGTTCTTTTTATTTTTAGATGTTCTGAATATGTTTTAAATAACCTACACATTAACAGCTTATCTGTTTATCACTTGAACCTTGCATTGTGTGTTCCTTGTGCTGTAATTGGAGAATATAGATTACTAAAAAGTGAATATGCAGGGAGCTTTTGTTGATTAACTACTAGAAAATGCATTAGTGAGATTCATAGATAACTTATCTATTCCATCTGATGTAATAATGGATAGTTATTTGACCAAGTGTGGTGTTCTAGGCAAAGATCAATCTTGATCACCAAATTCATTTTGCCTGTTATAGGCGAAATAATATGTTTGACAAATACAAAAAAATTTCGTTGTCTGAAAAATAGCAAGAAAATCTTGTGATTGGTAGATTTGTTTTACTCTAAATATTTGTAATATGAATTCCAAATTCTTGATAGTTGCTCCAATCCTTTGACATCCAGATGTAGTATATATTGAATAACAAAATTTATGACATAAACACCCATAATAATGTGCTATTAATCATAATCTCGCTGACCATCATAGCACCTGTATTTCAGGGAAGGAAAAACTCATTAGTATATTTGATGGCCGTTGTTGCACATTAAGAAGACGTTTAGATAATATTCTGTACACATTAGCATTTAGTTTGTGCCCACATTCAACAAATTAATTAATTATTATTCTATTTTACTTGTATTACTGTATTACATCATTAGTTTCATCTGCTAGACTTTATTATTCCATTTTACTTGTATTACTGTATTACATCATTAGTTTCATTTGCTAGACTCAAATCTTAGTTCTCTGTGTTTATAGCTTTCTATTTTCACTATTATAGTTTTGTTGTATCTTGAAGTATTGTTCTCTTCAACACATTGGTTATAACTTACAATTTAGCTGCTGGCACTTTTGTGTTAGATTTTCTGTGACAGCAGCACGATGATAATGTTTCTTATCTTACATATCAATTCCCAAACTTGGAATCTACAAAACTTTGCCTATGGCATTAACATCATACTCTAAGCACATCAACAAAATCGCCTTTCTTTCACTGATGTGTATAATCCCGTTTGATGTTCAATTTTGTCTACATTGTTACACTAAAGCTAGAAAATTTAGTTTCTATTTGTCTTTTTAATTTTAATGTCTTCAAATTTGAAAAGCAAAAAAAATGCGAGATTTGCGTAAGCTACATTCACATTTAGTAGCACATCATTTATTTCTTTTCCATTGGTGACTTAGGCAAAGCCCTATTTGCAAGCTGGTTCATTCAAGATTGTGGATGTAAACATAAGGGGAGGCTTCAGTAAAGAAAGCATGACAAAGGCTGCTTCTGTGGCTATAAGTTGCGTAGAGAGAGATGCATCATGTAGACCAACAATAGCTGAAGTGCTGGCTGAGCTAAAGGAAGCTTATAGCATTCAACTCACCTCCCTTTCTTCTGAAGGACACACAGTTTGAGCTTTCCGATGAGATTTTTCCTTGTTGATGAGCTTCATTTACTTCTCTAGTCATGGTTTGTTTTCGTAAGGATTAATGTAGCTCCCAATGGAGATAGATTGTTAGAGGCCGATGCTGGATTTGTGAGAAGTGATTGGAGAGAAAGACATCATCATATTTATACCCACTCTTTAAAGGCTTTTGCAGTTTGAACTCTTGTCTTCCACAAAATAAAAGAAGGCGTGGCAATTATACACAAAATATGTTCTCATTGTCTAGATTTTTTGCTTGTGTGAATCTTCCTAATTTATTGCTTCAATACATAGTATAGTATTGTGAGATTTGAGTAATATGTTTGTGGATAATTTAAAGTACTTTGATCGTATTTATTACAAGCTTATTGTCACGCCTACGTTTACGGTAATATTTTTTTAATAATTTCCACGTGAGTCAACGCTTGACTCGAGTCCAACTGCGTCAATGCATGTATCCTAACGGTCGAAACCGCTGGATTGGGCACGACTAGCGGAGTCGATCCCAGCCCGATTATAGACTCAACTCGGATCACTGCCGTTCTAACATGACTGAATCAACGCTGACGATTTGCCGAAGACCGGTATCGTCGAGTTGAATCGGGTTCACTCGAATCTAATAGGGACACACTCGTATCCGAACGCGTCAGACGAGGTCCACAGTAGAATTCGAATTCACCCAATTGTCCACAGATCAAGCGGGCACCCGGCGATCACGGACGAATGTCCACACAGCGTCTTACGTCGGTGACGAAAGAACCCGGCCGGTACATACACTTGCCCACTGGCAAGGAGAAAGATCCGGCCGTAAGGTCACTACCCCCAAGTCGCACGCGCGTACGCGTCGACGATGGACGGACGGACCGTCCGTGCACGCCTCGTGTGCATCCACCAGCAGGCCGGATGGCCGGCCGCTCGCCTCCTTTGCACGTAGAGCACGGAAGAGGAAGAAGAGCCGCTTGCACGTAAGCGAGGGCCGAACAACGGTGGAGGGAGCCACAGACGGACGGCGGACCGGTCGCCTCCTACGTCGGAGACGATGCGTGTAGTCGCACTCACGCCAGGCGTAGAGGCAGCGAACGGCGGCAGACTCCTCTCTGGATGGGGCGAGGATCACCCGAGGAGAGAGGGAGGGATCAACCTCCGACGACGGGCAGTGCTGGAAAGGAGGCTTGAAGATGCACGCACACGGACGGCGGCTGAGGCAACCCGCTGCTGCTCCTCTCGAGATGGTGAAGCAGAGGACCTTGAAGGCGAGCTCTTCCACGCTGGAAGGAAGAGGACGCCACCCCGCTGCTCGCCGATCCCGGGGACGACCACCACACGCCAGAGAAGAACCCGAAGCGGAGAGCGTCGCACGTACGCGACCCACGACCAGACTCTCGCATGCAGGCGAGTTGGCTCCGGAACTTCCCGCACGCAAGCGGGCCGGCAGCCGGAGGAGGAGGGCTCGCCGGCGGAGCGCGGCCACAACAGGCACGAAAGTGACGAGAAGAAAGCCGGAAAAGGGCGTCGCCGGGAGAAGCGCTCTCGACCGGGACGAAGACTGAGGAAGAACAGGATATACCTCGGCGATCACACGGCCGCCGGCTCCTTCTAGTCGGAGAAGTTGATGCCATAACGCCTTCCGAGGCGGTTTGACGGCGGTTGTCGACGACGGAAACGAAGAGGAAGACGACACGGACGGCAGAAGAAACACAGGGAAGCTCGGCGCGCTCCGTCCACCCACCCACACCACTGG